>OZ005653.1:210104495-212852483 GCA_963930645.1 Salticus scenicus
TTCACCAAAATCTATACAATTTTTGCAATGTACATAATTGAGCATGCATATAATTTTTTAGCCAATCTAATAAGGAATTTAAACGTTATCGTACTTTAAAGATTTTGAGCTCGCAGGCCATAATAATAAAGTATTTTCCTTTGTGTCCATGTAAAAAAGTATAAGTGCTAGATTCACCAAAATCAATTGAGTTCGTGCAATGATTACTTATAACATACATTCCAACTTTCAGCTCATTTGAACAAAGCGTTCAGACGGTATCGCGTTCACTCAAACACACAGACCTACACACACATACATATCAACATAAAAATAGTAAAAATGAACTCAGGGGATCTCAAAACGTATAGATACACCAGAATCTCAATATCAAATTTTTCATTACACATAGAGCTTGAAACGTAAAAATGAAAGAAAAAAAGTTCCGTGAGAGACAGAATTTAATTATTTTGTGTGTTACAAACTTTTTCTTTCGTTATCTATTCTACCATATAAAGATACGTGATAACTGTATATACTCGTATGAACCCCCACTCGCACACCTTTATTGGAAAAGATAGCGCGTCAATTGTCGTAGCTCATCATATAGTTCGTAAATTGAAGCTCATAATTTTTAATCTTTCGATGAATTCTTTCACGCTTTCTGCATTAAAATCTACTTTAAAATCCCCTACCAATAAATGAACCAAATGAATTAAATTAAAATTTATTTATTTATTTTTTATTCATTTGTTTGTTTTTATTTATTTAATTGTAAAAACGTGTGGTAACTAGTCTATTCAATGATTTTTAATCCGGAAAAAACTTCAGTTAATGAAAATGTGTTTACGTGCCCTTAGCGTTAACGTGTCCCTAGCGTAAGGGGTTGGAATAAAGTACGGAGGAATAGATGGAGCCGTGCCCTTAACGTAAATAATAATTATCCAAATTTTACGACTATTTCAGGGAACAATGGTTTGATAATTCTAGAAATTCTCCATATTCATGGAATGTATATGGGCAATGTCATCGCACTACAATAATCCTGTAGAAAGTTGGTATCGGAGGTTAACATTACATTGAAATTGAAAAAAATATTATATTTATTTGTTTATAAATAGGCTCATTAAAAAAGATGCAGAATATGCAGATTACATAATAAGATATGCAAAAGTGGGTTTTTAATAGACTATAAGAAAAAAAAAATATTACGACAAAAAAATAAAAACGATATTCAGTAAATTGGAAGAAAATGGACACTTAGGAAAATGTTTGAAAACACTTACATGTACGCAGAAGTTACAGTGAAATGATAACTGACAGTCCATGAATTTTTTATTACGTATCAATATTAACGCAGAAACGAAAAATATTCTTGCAACTTTTTAATTGTAGTATTACAACATGACAACGACGAACATTCTAGCAGTTTTGTTATTGTATATGTATAACAAAAAGCACAGCTTCATTTTTTACTTTCTCTCACCCATATATGTGATAGAGAAAAAATTGTTTTTGAGTCAAGCTTTCGAAATTGAGTTATTGTTATAATTCCACGTTTTGACGTCCCTTGAATCAGAATATTATGTTTTTAGCGGTTGGTCTGTGTGTCTGTCTGTGTGCCTGTCTGTATGTCTCTCTGTGTGTCTGTTATAAGAATATTTCAAGAACAAATTGTAGCAGAAAGTTCAAACTAGATATTCTAAATATGTATCATATAAGGATGCTACACTAAACTTTTCATTGAGTTCAAGCAAATGGTTCGAGTACAGGGACATTTAAGATAATTCCAATACATCATGTCTATGGGGAAATTTCTGGAAAAAACAGTGTGATATCTATAGGCAACAAGACGGAATGAACAAAAATTTTTATATGCATAGTAGCATGTTTTGTGTAGATTGTACTATGGAAATTCACTGTCAGGTTTATAAACCTGACATGATTATCTTAAAGCTTCAAAGTTAAGCAGAGTTGAAACAACAGAGTCCAGTGGAAACTGTATTGAGCAGGTAAAAAGAAATATGACAAGTTTTTCTTTTAAATAAAATCATTTATTTAAAAACTAGATTGATTTATTTAGTGAAATAAAAATATGGCAAACAAAAATAAAAAATTATAACACATTTAAACGATTCGTTTAATATTCTTCAGGGCATATAGATTAGTACAGAGTAGTTACTGAAGCCTATACTATTACTGAAAGAAGCTTAAAAGTTTGCAGTTTTAAAATGACTATCATCCTCGAATTAATAAAAAAATATTTACTTAAAAATCATCTGAAAAACAACAGCTTTCTACACAAGCTTTAATACTGTCGAGGTTATCAAGGAAACTTAAACTAAAATATACAAACTGCATTTCATGCCAGCTTCTTTATCACCGGGATTCACCTCGGCACTAACACCGAAAAAGCCACACGATTGCTTTTCTGCTACGCTACTTATTCAATTCAAGCAGATGATGTAGACTTATGTCATTTGCATACGGATAGCTTCGGCTAACCTATTAATATTTTATGCTAAAATAAATTTTAAATAAACTATGAGTTTTTAAATATTTATTAACTTAAAATTATAAAAGTAAATAGAGAATAAATTACTTAGATTTTAATAACCATCGGTTTTAATAAAAAAGGAAAAATAGTTAAACTAAAGAGGGAGTAAAACTTAATAAAACATTGAGTGTCAAGAACACATGAAAATATTTTAAATTTCTAAATCTAACATTCACCATTTGTTTACAAGGCTACCCAAAGTATTTGGATATATTGGGGCCATGCTTGGAAATTGCTGGAACTATAATTCCTTTCGTGTTAGATGTTTTTCAAGTAAGACTAAATTTAAGTACACAATAATCTTTATAGTGCATGTTGCTTATAGTCAATATACAGGAATACCCAAAATTGAGTTAAACGTTCTTTTCTATTGCATGTAATTGATGGAAATGCTTTGTTACATTTTACTATATCGACGAACACTGCTCAGGAAGGAAAATTAATTTTTCATACCCACACTGTAAAAAAAGTATTTTTTGAAGTTCTATTTTCAACTCTGTTCTTTGTATATTATCACGTTTTCAGGTATCCTGATTACGAAAGTCCAATTTTTAACTGTTGATCTGTATGTATATCCATTATTAGCATAGCTTAAAAATAAATAAATAACTACAGGAAATTAAAATTGTGTATTTTGGAGTTCGTATTATTTTACCACTTGAAAAATTTGATCAAGATCGGCAAGTTTGAAGGCAAATTAAAAATAGCCTTGAAATTAATAAATAAATTAAATAAATATAGGCACTGTAATTGAACACGTGGGTTGAGTTGAGATTCCCCGCTCCAATTATACGTTAAATAAAATTGTTCCTAAACCTAATTTAGATTCTTTTAAAAGTAGATTGAACTTTATTATCTTACTTTACTGATTTTACGACTTAAACTGCAATCTCTCTTTATTGAAATGTAAGGCAAGAGAAAGTTGATTGAGTGACACACCAGATTATTTTGTTGTATAAATCTGATAACATAGAATATTCCTTAAATTTTAAACGACCCTATTTTGCGATAGCTTACTTCTGAAACCAAATCGGGAATTCTAAATTTGGATAAAGTGTGAAGGAAAGTTTAAAGTTCATTTTCTTTCTTTCTTTCTTCTCTTTTCTTTCTTTCTTCTTCTTTTTTTCTTTTTTTTTTTTTACTTATTACAGATTTACGCTAAAGACACTTACGCTAAAAACACGCCACAGAGGGGGGGAGGGATAACATTTATGCTTAGGACACGGGTTTATAGATTTACGCTAAAGGCACTGTCCCTAAGGGCACGACCCCGAAAATGACGCCAGCTTTAATATTCATGATGCATATATGAAAAATGGCCAATTCAAACCTTTTTATTGTGTTTTATTTTTAAATCGAATTTTTGAACAATTTGATTTATTTTTCATAGAAATAGCAGACTTTGTTTAACTTAATCGTTTCACTTCTTGCCACATTCCAATAATAAACAATCGATTTTTAAATATGTAAAATAATTTTGCATATTACATAGAATAATTCTGTACTGATAAGTATAAAGGATTTAAGTCCAAAAATGTCGATTTTGAGTTAAGTACATAGTCAGACCCAGAAAAAAATTCTCTATCGATTGGTATAAAGGATTTAAATCTATGCCATTTAGTCTTTGACAAAATCCATTGGTAAAAAAAGATTCAAGCCAGAAATTTAGCATTAATCTTTGTATAAAATATTTAATTCAATTTTTTCCCTTTATTAAATGAAGGTTGACAATCACTGAATAAAGGGTATAACTCAACATAATCTCTTTTTCCTAATCGGTTCTTCTGATTACTTTTTAGTTATTTTAATTTTATTTTTCGTCTCCTGAAAAATCGAGAATATGGACTTAAATCCTTTATACTTATCAGTACAGAATTGTCTTTCAATTTAAAATGTTACACAATCATTTTTTTTTTCGATATAAAACCAAGTATATTTATTGTTTACGTGAAAATAAATTTACTTTTCTTTACAACGAAAATAATCTGGTGTGTCACTCACACGACTTTCTTTTACCCTGGAATTTAATACTATAAAAACAGGTTGCAGATTAAGAGGTAAGATAACGAGCACTGTTATGCAAACCTGTGTTAAACAATTCAAATTAGGCTTCGGAAGAATTTTATATGGTAATTAGTTATGTGTGAGGGGGGCTACCGCCCCCTCAACCCCCCGTTTCATTAATGCACCTACATCTATTTATATAGAATTTAATTCGGTTACTAAAAAAAAATCTGGAGTGACTCCACTCGACTTTCCGAACATTGAGTAATTAACAGTTTTGTAGATAAAGTAAAGAAAGAGGAGTTGTTAAACAAACAAAAGAGATAAAACCATAATAAAGTGTTTGAGTATTTTTCTCCATATATTACACGCTGTTTTATTTAACGCTACTGAACTTTGAGCCCATAGATCATAATGATAAAGAATTTTCGTTGTGTCCCTGTAAAAAACCTATAAATGCTTATTCACCAAATAAATAGATCCATAGATCTATTGGCTTATTCACCAATAAAATTCACCAAAATGCTTATAGTCAGAGCAACCGTGATTTATAATATTTATATAAATTTTCAGCTCAATTGAAGAAAGCGTTTAGATGCTGTCGCACTTTTAACTAGTATGTTGTGGCCAGCACATGACTTTCTTCTGCATTTTCCGATACAAATTCACTCAGTAAAAATATTTTATTAAAATTATTATTTAAAAAAATTATCTTCCATGATAATGCAGATGATTTCCATATTAGAGAAGTAGTATAACACTAAATATCCAAAAAAAGTCAATTTTATTGTCAATATTACATAATATATGTATATATATATATATATATATATATATATATATATATTTGTTAAAAAAAAAAAAAAAATCGATAACTTCATTTTAAATTATCGCAGATCTATGGTCCAACCATTCGTTTTAAAGGTACTGGCGAGCTCTTTTGAAAGATACCCATCATGAAAATTTACTCCCCTCGAGGGGGGATTCCCCCTGGCAAGGCTCCTACACATACAAAAAAAAAAAAAAAAAAAAAAATCCCAGTTGACTATCTCTATTATAAATAATTCTGGTAAATTTCATAATGATTGTTAAAAAATAATTCTCTTTATGCACATTTATACAAAATTTTGTACTATACCACCATGTTAAAAATTTAGAAAAAGCGGGATGGCAACGCAACCTGTAAGACAATTTTTACCAATAGTTGATAGGCAATAATTTATGTCAAGGTGCAACTACATACCAATTTGTATGAAATTCTGTGCAGTAGTTCCTGAGATACAGTTGCCACAAAAGTTTGTCACACACACACAGAGACTGACAGACAAACAGACAGACATTTTCTAAAAATGGTGAAATCGTGTTCTACAGATCTCAAAACGTGTAAATCCATCAAAAACCCGAGGTCGAAAATTTTTACGAATCCAATACTTTCTTCTATTGAATATAGAAGAAAGTAAAAATTTGGTCCCACAGTCCATAATAATAAAGAATTTTTCTTTGTGTCGCTGTAAAAAAACTGTAAGTGCTAAATTCACCAAAATCTATACAGTTCGTGCAACTGTGACCTATAACATGTGTACAAATTTTTTGTTCAGATTAAATAAGCGTTTAGACGCTATCGCACTTTTAAAAATTTGGCCCCATAGTCCATAATGATAAAGAATTTTTCTTTGTGCCCCTGTAAAAAAACTGTAAGTGCCAGATTCACCAAACTCTACACAAATATAGTAACTGTGACCGATAATATGTGTATAAATTGTGTGCTCAATTGAATAAGGCGTTTAGATGCTATCGCACTTTTAAGATTTTGATCCCATAGACCATAATGATAAAGAATGTTTCTTTGTGCCCCTGTAAAAAAACTGTAAGTGCCAGATTCTCCAAACTCTATACAAATTGAGTAACTGTGACCTATAATATGTGTATAAATATTTTGCTCAATTGAATAAGGCGTTTAGATGCTATCGCAATTTTAAGATTTTGGTCCCGTAGACCATAATGATAAAGAATTTTTCTTTGTGTACCTGTAAAAAAACTATTCACCAAAATCTATAGGGTTCGTACTATGGTGACTTACAATATACGCACCAACTTTCAGCTTATTCGAACAAAGCGTTTAGACGCTAGCGTGTTCACTCACAGACATACACACACACACACATACATACATCATCGTAAAAATAGTGAAAACGGACTCAGGGGACTTCGAAACGTATAGAAACATCAAAATCTCGAATTCGGATTTTTGACATGATTACAATACTTTCCTCACTATAGTGTTCGGAAAGTAATAATTCTGTTTTTAAAAAATAATTTATTAAAATTATTATTAAAAAAAAAATTATCTTTTATGATAATACAGACGATTTCCATGTATTATAGAAGCAGTATAACACTAAATATATATAAAAAAAAGTTGAATTTATTCTCAATATTACATTTAGAATTTTTTTTTTTTTTTGTAAAAAATGAAAAAAAAATTGATAATTTTATTTTAAATTATCGCAGATCGATGGTTCAACCATTCGTTTTATTGGCGAGCTCTTTTGAAAGATACACATCATGAAAATTTATTCCCCCTGGGGGACTTCCCCACCCCCAGGGGGGGGGGGAGGCGAGGCTCCTACATACAGAAATTTTTTTTCCTAGTTGACTATCTCTATTACAAAAAATATATATTCGTTTCATTTGGTTTAGTGTGGTCTATAGATGTTAAACTCTACTTACCTGCAATTTCCCCCATAAACGTAATTTATTTGAATATTTTTGAGTGTCCCTGTACAAGAACCATTTGCTTCATCTCAACGAAAAGCTTACTGTAGCATCCCTATATGATACACATTTAGAATACAGAGTTTGGAATTTCTGCTACTATTTGTTCTTGAGATATGCTGATAACAGACACACAGACAGACATACAGACAGACACACAGGCCATTCGCTAAAAACATGATTTTCGTATTCAGAGGACCTCAGAACATGTGAATATAACAAAAACTCGCGTTCGAAAACTTGACCCTAAAACAATACTTCCTCGACCCTATGGGTAATAGAAAGTAAAAAAAGAAAATTGAACGCCTAATTTTATTATTATTACTAGCAAACCTGTGCGAAACTTCCGCACTTTATTTCTTTTCTTATTTACCTTTAAAATTTGAAACTCATAAATATTTTACCAATTTTACCACCTATTTAAAATTTTAATTTACAAAAAAGCCAAATTATTATTAGAATCAAACGCACACAGTGAAATCAAAATCATTCAAAGAAAGATTTTAAAATAAAATTCATGGTCGACGACCCAGATTACTTTCTTACAGTTTTAGTACAGGACCCCCATGACTCCTTTTTAATTTTTGTCGCTATGTTAGTGATCACTCTTTATTTATTTATTTCCTTATAATTTTTTTCTTAATATATATATATATATATATATGATTGTGTTTCTTAGTCAATTTATGATAATAACTCACATTCTGTATATGTCTTTAAGGTATTGGTAGGTTTTAAATGGCGTTTGCAAAGATTCTGAAGATGCAAATTTTAAAAATACATTTTTCCATAAAACAATCTCATCAGACAAATGTCATTTTCCCCTCTTAGATCATTGAGCTGAGTCCGCGTGTTTAAATATTGTCTATTTATAAATATTATTTTTTATCTTCGCGCATTTTATTAATTACATCACTATCTATCATTCTGACAAAATATAATCAGAATTGGTCCACGTTAGAGAAATATTATGTGGGTTATTATTATTTGGCATCAATTGGATTTTCCTTTTTAATAATAATAAAGTTAAAATGAGGGTTTTAGTTATTATCTTTTGAATCAGTTATCCAGTTGAACTAAAAAGCACAGCGTTACCTAGATTTTATTCTGATTAATAAGTGTACCAATTTTCTTTACGATCGGTTGAACAGTGTAGCTTTGTATAGTGAAAGACCTGCCATATTAGAGGTGAAACATAGCAAATACTGACATCATGACATTTCTGACTGAAAGCAATAGTTCTGCCGTACACTGTAGAAAATGTGCCCTATTTGCTACCAGCAATTCTCTGTAATTTGAGAAAATACGCGTAATTTACGGAAAAAAAAAAAAAAAAATTACGTTGTCAAAACGTATTTTCTCAATTTACGGAGATTTTCTGGCAGCAAATAGGATAGGACATATTTTTTACAGTGTACTGTTAATAATGAAAATAAAAACACGAAACATTAAAAATTTGAATGCTTGATTTTTAATGTATTAAAGAAAACAAATAAGCAACAACAATAACAACAACAAAAGATAAAAGATGAAAGAGAGAATGTATTAAGACTGATAAGTTTTAAAATATCATAGCAAATGCCCTAAAATTGTTTGATATTGCTTTACCGTAATCAAAGATGATTTTATATAGATCGATCATAAATGGATAAATCTGTAGAAGTGAATTCTAATTCTCACTACGAATGTTTATATATTGAAGTATGGATATTTTAATTATTTTGATTAGTGAAGAAATTATCAGCGGTTATTTTCATTAAACGATGATAAACCTTAAAATGATTTTAATGACCTTAAAATTTAATTAAAAACTGAGGCGAATAAAAATAATAATAAAAAAAAAAATTGTTGGGAAACTTTTAATACATACATGTATCTGGAATAGCAAATATTTAATAAGACTATTAGATCGATCTGTGAGAAAAAAAAAAAAAAAAAAAAAAACGTGAATTTAGTTTTCATTAACCCTTTCATTCCCAACTTTTTCCCTCCATAAAACAATGTCTTATATTTAGTCATAAATTTATTTCAAACGTAATGTATATAAATATTTTTTTTAATAGTAGTTATAGCAGAGTACGAATTAATATAGCTAACAAAGCAACTGATAGATGTTTATTTATGTTTAATATAACCACTGATGCCATTAAAAATCATAACTTTTCAATAAATAAAAATATCAAAATTTTGGAGAAATACATATTGCAATTAATTAAAATACATATTATAAACATTAAAGAATAAAATAAAAAATATTTCAAACAGTTAATTTACTTAAATTGCCCAAAACAGGAAACTGATCCCGAATTATTATCAAAACAGCGTAAAATATACTTTCAATTATTAACAAAGATAGTGAAGTCATCCAAAATAGGTATTTTTCGGTGGGAAAATGTATATAGATTTTAATATTGTTCATTTTGAATCAGCGGAAGTGTTAGATAGTAAGAAAGAAAATCTGAAATGTTATGATTTCAATTGGAATCACGGGGAGGGAAAGGGTTAACATTACAATTTAGAATGCATGTAATTTATGACTCTTTTTATTTTTATTTTTTTTTTTTTTTTAAGTAAACTAACGATGTAGTTAAAATTTTCATGAGGAAAAATATAAAGAATTTGAAAATTAATGAGTGGATAGGAGTTGTTTATGTTAAAAATATAAATGCTTAAACGTGTATAGGATTTTTTTTTTTTTAATACGAGTAACATCGATTTGTAATAGTAATAGTAATAATAATAATAATAATTAATAAATAATATAAAGCTGCATGAGGAGTTTTGATTATTTTTATAGATTTTTATTTGCTGAACAAAAAAATACAATAAAAATTTAGTCACGTTTAGTTTTTTTTTCCCGAAATGCATATTTGTAGATGAATCTTGCTTGGATGTCTGAAAATTGGTACCCTATATTTGATTATAAAAACATGTTCAGTAGTTATTTCTCGCTCTAAAACAATATTTATAAAGCGTGTTCGGAGAGGAGTAAAGGAAGAAAAAACAAAAACAGAATGGTAAATATATCACGAAGGAGCTGTTTGTCTAACAATGAGAAAGAATATGCTTAATTTGTAATGAAATTAGGGATATTTTTTTAATGGCAAACACCTATTATTTTTCAAGGGAAAAAAAAAAAATACACGTGATGGGCAGAAACATGGAGGCCAATATTTGGATTCAGCATCCTCGAAAACATAAAATTTCCCCCATAAATAATAATAATAATAATAATAATAAAACATATAGTTGGAAATAGTTTTTTTTATTTTCCTCCAAGATTTGTGTACAAACATACAAAATAATAATAAGACAAACATGCTGAAACATATTTCTTTACGGACGAGTATTATAATTTTGAATGCTTAAGTGAAAAAAGAAAGATTAAATAAAAAACATACGTTACTTGCGAGTTTTACGTTCATTAATATATATATATGGAGGATAGTAGAAGAGATGTAAGAGGAAGCGTGTTCGGAGAGAAGTAAAAAAAAAAATCCACAGCTTGTTGTATAAATAAATAAATAAATATATATATATATAACAACCTTTTAACTTATATATTAATAGTTAGACACACATTAAATATTTTATTAACGCTAGGTTTAATTATGCACAACACATAGAATGTACTCATAGCACAGAAATTCAACATATATTATGTCTCAATAATATTATAAATTATTTTCAGTTATTCTATTGTTTTAGAGTATACATAAAATTCAATAGTATTTAATTTTAAACAAGATTATTTTTATTTTTATTTTTTTATTTTAAACTGAATGTTGGCAGGCATTAGACGTCTGCATGGGTCGAAATTTTGAGGCCAGGGCCTAGCCCTGGTCGGTATGACATCTAAAAGTTCGGCCAGAGCCCGGCCCGACCCATTAAATTTTTTTTTATATGTATAGCCCGGCCCAGACAAAAGCCAATAAAATCAGGCCCGACCCGGCTCACTCGCGTTTCCGAGTTGGATTTTTTACAAAATTAAACTATCTACCTTAATCGCGATAAAACTGTTAATAAAAAATCTGATTCCACTTTGTTGTTTACAGCTTGGAAAAATTTGTTTAATTCGATTAAATAAGTTCCTTTATTTGTAAAAAATAAATAAAAATAAAAAGTAAATAAATAAAAATAAAATAAACTAATTAAATATATACTTATACATATATATACACCCCCGATAAAAAGATAGGAACAAAAGGTTTTTTCTTTGATTTTTCATAAAATAACGTTATCTAAATTGTCCTTATCATTTATTATTATTATAAAATAACACTATTCCTGGACTAATTTTTGTTTTAAGACTAATTTAGAAAAGTTTTAAGACTAAAATTTTTCTAATTTAAGACTACACTCCGCGACAAAAAGATAGGAACAAAGTTTTTTTTTTTTTTTTTTTTTTTTTTAATTTTCATAAAATAACATTCTCTAAATTGTGCTGATCATTTATTATCATAACAAAATATTATCATATCAAAAACATATTAAATATTTGAATAATATTCAAAATATTCATATTCAAAATAATCATATTCAAAAATGAAAGAAAAAACCCTTTGTTCCTATCTTTTTGTCGCGCTGTGTAGTCTTAAATTAGAAAAATTTTAGTCTTAAAATTTTTCTAAATTCGTCTTAAAACAAAAATTAGTCCAGGAATAGTGTTATTTTATAATAATAATAAATTATTAATTATCAAAGAAAAAACTCTTTGTTCCTATCTTTTTGTCGCGAGGTGTATATATATATATATTATAATTAAATAAATCAAGAAATTAAATAAATTAATAAAACTAATAAATAACATAAAATTAAATGTAAGGAATTTAAATAAAATAAAGTAAATTATATAAAATTCCATTTCCTCCAGTTTTTATGCCCGTTTCTTCTGTTTCCTGTTTTTTGGTTGTGTTCCTCTCTGATTGGTTTTGAAGGCTTCTTCCTATTGGTTGGTTGTGTTGCTTCTGCTCTTTGAATTTTCCCTGCTTTTAGTCTTACTTTTGCCTCCAAGGCAGTAGCACGTTTTTTGCGTCTGAAGACGAAAGGCCTCATCCCTTCGAAACCGGTAGTGCTTCCATTAATTTTACGGTGTGTGAAGAAGTTTTTCAAGTTTAAATATGTTAAAATGTTTGTTCAGAATTCGCTTACTTAAAATGAAATTCAATGCTTTATTTATTTTTATTACAGTAAATAAACCCATTTAAGAACACGGACACATTATTTGAATCTATGGATTGAAAATAAATGAAGAAAAAAAATAAATAAATAAAATTTTAAAGCAGAGGCCCCACTTTCATAATTAAACGCACAGTTTGAGTTTATTTTTTTTTTTAAACGTTAATTTGAAATATTATTAATATATTTATTTATAATTATTTATTGTTATCTCTTTTTACTACATTTTTAATAACTTACTAGCAGGCTTTGCCCGCTTCGCTGGTCATTATATTGAATTGAAATCTCCCAATTCCATATCATTAATGATAAAAAAAATCTCAAAAAGAAAAGAAATCAGTTAAAATATAAGTTAAAGTTCCCGCTACCTTCGGTAGCAGTTTTTCCGCTCGCCACACGTCGAATCTGGAGCCTCAATGCATTAGGCAGTCCCTTACCTACTTTTTACTCTCCCTCCTTCGTAGGTAATGTTGAAAGTTTTGCATAATTACCTCCCATCGAAGTGCATATTGCGTAATTTAATCAACACCCACACATCAAAATTTACCATTCTAATCTGGAGTATATTTAAGCTCGAAAACATACTTTTTGTCCCCTCCCTGCTCAAAAGGGGGTGGGGGGGTGGGCGGGGAATTTCGCGAAATCCCTTTATAATTCATGTTGTGTACACATAGCTAATCAGACATAAAAAAATCGAGATCCTGAAATTATTTGAAGCATTATTTAAAACGTGTTTTTTACCCCCCCCCCCCCCTCCCAAGCTATTATAGGAGGGACGGGGAAGAGAATTTTGCGAAATCTCTCTATACTATGAGTTAGATACATATAATCCACCCATACATCAAAAATCTCCTTCCTAAGGTAATTTAGTGCAGAATTACATACGGATGCATGTTTTCTGTCCCCATCCCCCAAGAACGGTAGGGTGGAATTTTACAAAATCTCTTTGTAGTGTGTGTGGAGTACGCATAAGCAGCCCACACATCAAACATTTCCATTCTAAGGTAATTTGGAACAGAGTTACGCATGGAAACATGTTTTTTGCTCCTCCCAACCCCCAAGGAGGGTATAGGACATAATTTCAAAAAATCCCTGTGTTGCGTGTATGTTGACTACGCATAACCAATCGACATAAAAAAAAAAAAAAAAAAAAAAAAAAAAAAAATCGCATTCCTCAGATAATTTGGAGCAGAGTTTCTCTGAAAAACGTGTTTTGCTTCTGTGTCCTTAAAGAAGCGGGAGGTGAAATTTCGCAAAATCACTCTGTAGAGCTTGTTGGGAACGCACAACCAGTCCATAAACAAAAAACAGCCTTTTTACGATAGTTCGGACCAGAGATACCCATAGAAATATGTTTTTTTGCCCCTCCACCCCCAAGGGGAATAGGATGGAATTTCACAAAATCCCTTTGTAGTGTGTGTTGAGTATGCGTAACCAACCGACATAAAAAAAAATCGCTTTCCTGAGATAATTTGGAGCAGAGTTACTCTTAAAAACGTGTTTTTGCCCCCACCCCGCCCTTAAAGAGGCGAAAGAGAGGGGAATTTCTTAAAATCTCTTGATAGTGCGTGTTGGGAACGCATAACCAACCCACACATAAAAATTAATTTTCATGAGATAATTTGAAGCAAAGTTGTGCTTGGAAACGTGCTTATTGTTCCCCCTTCCTTAAGGGGGGAATTTCGCAAAATCCCGTTACAATGGGCGTTGGATACACGTAAATAAGCCACACACTAAAATTTGTGGCCTTAGCTCCTATGGATTTCCCCGGACGAATTTTACCCGCTTGGCTGGTCAGTATATTTAAAGGAAACTCTTCTATATCGCTTTATAGTCAAAAAATAAAAATAAAATCCATTGAAATTGCTATAAAACTCGCTTCGGGTGCGTGTCCCTATTGCATGCGACAATGCCATACCAGTGGGTTTCCACTTTTGTGCTTATCAGATAATAATTTCGAAACAAGTATCGAAAAAATTGAAGTAGCGTTTTTATATTTGAATTTTAATTACATATGAACAATACTGTACGTTCTGCACATAATATTTACTTTCACATTATTGCCTATATTTATTCGACTTTTCCGGTCGACCATAGAACGACAGCAATTTTATGTCAAATATAATATTACAATATGCTATGAGATAACTAATTCTTTGTAGTTATATGTATTTCATAGGTAATTAATATCGGTTGGTACATAGAAAAATAAATAAATAAATATGTAACCTGATCGTGGTACATTCTTATTACAGCTCCCCTTGGTGACTTTTGAATTTTTGTCGCCATTTTAAACAAAAACACATAATTTATGAGATTATTGTTTCTGTTCCTTTCACCTCCTTTTTTTTTTCTCAATATTTTATAATTTTTTTATTTATATTTTTTATGGGCTACTTGGCTTAAAGTGGCTGTCGCGAAAGTAGAGTACTTGGCGAAAAATGTTCTATCTACTTCAGCATCAAAATAAAAAAAAATTATCCAGGATTATGAATAAGTGAAGCTCTTTAATATAATGCTGAATTAGCTTTCATGCCAAACGTGTTATCCGTGTCAAAAAATAAAGAAATAAAACACTATTGAAAAGAAATCTAAAATTGAGGTATATTAAAAAAAGGTTATGAAACAAAATTTGAGGAAGCATGCTGGAGTTTTATTATTATTATTTAATTTTGATAATGACGTCATTTTATCTTATGCCTAAGCAATTTTAATATTTTATTATACATATATATATTTTATTATTGGCGTGAAAATGTTTTATTATATGTCGGAAAATAAATTAACTTGTAAACTTTTTTGGCAGCAATTAAAAATTAAAGTAGCTAATTGCTAAAGTTTTATAGAAGATATCTATATTATATAGAAGGTATAATATAGATAACGTTTTACTTCCTCCCTCTCCCCTTGGGGACTGAATTTTTAAAATTCCAAAAATTCGTTTTCAGGTATTGGTGTTAACTATATTTTAAAGCAAAAAATTTACGGATATCTGTTTTTTATTTTTGAGATATAAAGGTATTTGTGATGTCACGTTTTGCCCCCTGTCCCCCTATAGGGGTCGAATTTCTAAAATTCCAGAAATTAATTTTTAGGTATTTATGTTAGCTATATTTTAAAGAGCAAACATTTTACTGATATTTGTTTTTTTCTTCGAGATACGAAGGTTTTTTTTGTGAAATCAATTTTTGCGCATTTGGAATCACATTTTCTACGCAACCACTCTTATGGACTGAATTTCCAAAATTTCAGAAATTGATTTTTAGGTATTTGTGTTAGCTATGTTTTAAAGCAAAAACTTTACGGATATATATCTGTATAATTCATATGTTCTTTCTAAACACGTTCAATTTAAAAGCGTGAAATTAGGTGTGTGATATCGCCATAAGCGCAAAAACACGTTAAATTTTACAATCTAAAAATACTGAAATATTTGAACAATAAATTATCAGATTAAGAAATATAGAAATATTTTTATGTTTGTATTTTTTTTTTCTGTTTTTTCCTTTGAGATATGAAGGTTTTAGCGAAATCACGTTTCACCCCCCCCTCTCTTTAAGGGGGGGGGGATTTCGCAAAATCGCTTCTTAGGGGGTGCTTACACTATATGTTCTATAATCTGTCCCAGTTTTGAGTCAGTGGCTCCAGTAGATTTTGCTGAGCGTTGATGAGTCAGTCAGTCAGCCAATGAGTGAGCGGAAGTACTCTTATATATATATATATATATACATAGATTAATGTCTAAAAAAAAAGTATATTTTAAATTGCTGTTAAAGTGCTGTGAAAAACAACATCAAGTAAGTATTTATTTATTCATTATTGATTTATTACAGGAATAAACTTGAAAAATGGTTTAACAATTAACCTTCCGCTAATAAGTTAACTAAAATAACTTAAAGGATGCAATTATTTCTAAAAGTTACAAATCTTTATCAAAATGCATTTTTGTTATATTTATTTTATTGCGAAAGCTTTGTACTTAGCAACTTAATTATTGTAAATTACAGCACTTTAGCAGTAGTTTAAAAATTATGTATCTCAGGGCAAATGAATGCTATGTAATAGGTATGACTATCATGAAATCGGCAATTGACGTATTTCTTTTAATTACGCTCGAGTTAGTCAAAAAGTAACAAATTAAGTCTTTAAAAATCGTTACAGTTGAAGGCATGATCAATAATTTTGTGACAGACTGTGATTATAATTGTCAAAATTTATTGCTCTCAAAGCAATTTATGGTTATTCTCAAATTATCTTGTCTTTCTTTCTAGCAGGAGTTGTAACAAAGAATGTTAAGGGAAAAAAAAAAAAAGGCCCAGATCTTCACGTTATTAAAGCACAGTGTGATTGTGTTTATAACTGCTATGTAAGATCAAATGTCTGCGAACAATTTATTTTCTGATAGCAATAAAAATGTCAGAACTCGTGAAGAAGCAAAAATATTATCACCGTTTACAATCTAGAGCAATTTTTCTCGGAGTGTAAATCTTGATTGAGTATAATTCATATGTTCTTTCTAAACACGTTCAATTTAAAAGCGTGAAATTCGGTGTGTGATATCGCCATAAGAGCAAAAACACGTTAAATTTTACAATCTAAAAATACTGAAATATTTGAACAATAAATTATCAGATTAAGAAATATAGAAATATTTTTATGTTTATATTTTTTTTTCAAAGAAACAATGCAAACTGTATGTGACTGAAATAAGAAAAATAAAATTTTGTGATGACATGAACCTATTATACAACTCATTGGTTTACACCCTGTTAAAAAATGTGGATTAATTTTCTCAATAATTAAAAACAATTATAATATACATATATTATAATCTATCTTCTATCTGTACATATAATAAAACAAGATATGTGTGTGTGTGTGTGTGTGTCATGGTGTCTGTATGTCTGTAACGCTATTTTTGTCCGGGTATCACGTGAGAACGGTTGCACTGAATTCAACGGCGCTTGGCTGGAATTTAGATCTTGACCTAACTTAAAATGTACAAATAAAACATTATCTGCGATTTAGGAATTTTCGATTTTTAAGGTGAGGGAGGAGGGGGGGGGGGAAGACGGTTTTTGGAGGGAACTTTCGCTAATTCCGGATTTTTGAGTAGAATTCTATTAAATATGGAACAAAGATGTTGAAAAAAGTTATGCGACTTCCTTGGGATGTTTCCAAAAACACGTTTTTGGTTTTTTGTGATTTCCTATTTTTTTTTTTTTTTTTTTTTTTTTTTTTGGGGGGGGGGGGGGGGTTACGAGGGAGCAAAATCTGGTCACCTCTTTTAGCGTTAAATTTGTCCTGAGAAATCTATGGGAACTGCGGTCACGAATTTTGGTGCTTGCATTGTTTATATGTATCCGACATCTAAAGTAATGGAATTTATCGAAATTACCCCCGTTCCCCTTGCGGGGGGGGGCAGAAGTTAAAAACACCTTTGTAAGCCTGGCTCCAAATTGCATCACAGTGAAGAAAATGCACAAGAAGAGACTTAGGGGAATATGTATAACGAAGGGAAAATTCAAGACTCACCTTTTAGCGCTAAATTTGTCCTGGAAAATATATGAGAGGTACGGTTACAAAGTTTGGTGCTTGGATTGTTTATATGTATCCGAGCCCTAAAGTAACGAGATTTATCGAAATTCTTCTTCCCCCCTGGGGGGGCAGGATGAAAGGAAAAAAAAAAAAACTTTTGTAAGCATAACTCGGTTCCAAATTAGTTCACGGTGAAGAGATTGCCCACCAGGAGACTAGATTTGAGTATAAATAAAACATTATGTACGAATTTGGAATTCTTGATTCTTACAGGAGGAAGGGGATAAATAGTTTTTTTGGGAGAAATTTTTGAAATTCCGGATTTTCGAGTAGAGCTCTACTAAAAATAGTACAAAGGTATTGAAAACAGCCATGTGTCCTCCTCTAGGATATTTTTAAAAGCACTTTCTTTATTTTTTTGTGATTTTCGATTTTTTTTTTTTTTCTTTTGAGGGGTGGTATGAAGGAGCAAATTTGAGACTCGCTCTTTTAGCGCTAAATTTGTCTTATTTTTCAATTCTAAATTTGTCTTATTTATCTTATCTTAAAAATGTCTTATGCAAGCGACACTTATTTTAACGGGATTTTACGAAATCCCCCCCCCTTATCCCTTCCAGGGTCGGGGGCAATAAACAAGTGTAAAATTACGTTTCCCCGTTTGAATTCTCTTTATTATCTTAGAATGCCGAATTTTGGTGTATGGTTGTTGATTAAGTATGCGCATTATGTACTTTGGTGGGATTTCACAAAATTTCGAACTTACCCTGTTGCATGAATTCTTCACGCAGAGGTGATCGTTGATTAGTGGAAATTCTGTAAGGAAATGTAAATTAGCCATAATTCAAGAAGAAGTCCAATTGCTGTCATCAAGAAGCTTTTATTGAATAACTTTTCCAAAAAGTCAAGGATTAACATTTCCAACAACTTTGTACAGAGTGTTGAAAAACGTTGAATAATGATGTACATAATTCCAAGGTTGAACGTTGAGATTGTCGCATGAGATGGGGGAGAGAGCGAAAGTAATTCAGTCTTTACAAAACGATGGTTTGGAGCAGATCTCAGTTCCTTACACTAGAACAGATCAGAGATGTCTGAAGAAAAAAAGCCAAATTTTAGAAAAAAAAACAGCCAAAAGAATGCCAAGCTATTTCTTTGTCTTCACAATATATTAATACTAAATTTTGAATATAAAAATGTCGTTACATCGATTTGGCATAAAAAGCATCGTCAGGTATGAGTCATCTTTAACGTACGAAAAACAACCCCTTTGCCAGACGCCAGTTGGTCGGTGAAAATCCATTATAAATCTATTTTTAGAACTATAATGACCTGGTTGAAATAATAATAGCTTTTAATATAAATATGAGGGTAATAAATATAAACTGAAATGATTGTTTTTTATTTTATTAATAGCTATTTATACTATGAATATGCTGACAACGAATTTTAAATTACCCTGCCAAAAATAAATAATTATAGCTAAATTGATTTAATCCTTTCAGGGAAAAAGTAAAAACGGAATTCTTTTTCAAAAGCCCCGATATAAAAATTGCTTTATGTTATTCCTAGAGCAATGTGTTTGTAACCATAAAGGACAAAGAACACTATTAAATGAAAGATTTTGATTTGTAAATAAAACGGAAATTCTCACACCCTCTCTGAACCCTCACACATATATCTCCCCTTTGACTGGAACGAAAAAAAAATTGAAAGGTAATGCAAAAATATCGCTCTCTCTCACATCAAGACAAATACATACTATAAATTTTAACATAACTTTCTATATAAAACCAATATTACTTCAAAAATATTTTTCATATTATAAAGTGGCTGATAATGTAAAATTAAACATCAATTGTATAACACCAATAATTAATTAGAACATACTTTTTTTTTTACAGGACATATTTATCTTTCATAAGAAGCAACAATGTGTATTGAAATCATGACATTATAATTATAAAATAAGCAATGCGATTTATGACAATGTATTTATCCAAAAAAAAATTTTGAAAATGTATGACAAATTGAAAGCAAGAAAAAAAGAAATCAATAATTACAAAATTAAAATATTTTAAGTATTCACTAGTTTATGCAATCTATTAATTTGCTTGAAATTATTTATTATTTACTAATTTTATTATTAATTTCAATAAAACAATATTTTGATGAGATATTTTGGTATGAAAAATTTTTAGAATATAAAGAAAGTACCAGAACGCCAATATGTGAAGACCTAAAATTTATACAAATTGAGCCAGTGTGTGTGAATCAGTATACAAATCATAATTGACATTGTGGGTTGTGAGGCCACAGCCAAAAATAACGTATTGAGTTAGGGTGTGAGGCAGAAGAGGCATATATTGTGTGTAAATAAAATTACAGCAAGCATCCTGCAACACGACATAATTAAATGTCTTTTGTTTGTGTAAAGTGAATTGAGAAAAAAGAAAAAAAAATAGCCCAATCAATAAAGTAATAGGACACAAGAATGAAGTCTGGAAAAATTAAAAAAAAAATGTAATTAGTTTTTTTTTTTTTTTTTTTTTTTTTTTATGTTCAATTATAATTAATTATTTCTAAAGAAAAAAATCTGAACTAAGTTCATTTTTTAAACATTATGTGGTTTAAAATAATGAAGAATGATACCAATATACTATTAATTCCCCTTTCCTTAACAAATATAATAATTTATAAAACATGAATCACAACTGAAAAGTGTAAATTGTCAACATGGACAAATTCTAATAATATTTTAATAATATTTATATTTTATTCTATTAATAATATGTATTATTCGTGATGTTTGTATTGAATAATGATTAAATAATTGAGAAATACAAAATGTTAAACTTGTTAAGTATGCATGATATGATACTTTTTTTTTTTTTTTTTTTTTTGTGTGTGTCTGCGTTTAGATCACTTACGTCTTGGACGAAGATGTGTAAATGACTTATTTATTATTAGAACCTATATATTTTATAATATTTATTTATTTATTTTTATACAATACTGCAAGGTAAGCCATGTGAAATAATGTGTAAGATGGATAAAATTTTATCAGTATTATTATTATTATAAATAATTTATTTTTTATAAATCTCTAACTATATTTTATAAAAATAGAATAACAAAAATTAAAATTTAAAAAAATTGCTGATCACCTGACATGTGAACACATGACATGCCAAATATTTAAGTCAGAGAAAAGTGTATAAACTCAGAAGAGAACATGGCTGAATAATTGGGTTGTGAGGCCAATTAAAACATGCCATAATGTGTGAAATGTGTCAAAACGTGTAAAAATGTGTAAAATAACTATTGAAAACATTGCCATTTAACCGTACCCCAAATTAATCAAATGACAATGAAGTTCTGACCTAAAAGACAGCACGTATAAGAACTCATGTACATAATGCAGCAAAAATGTATACAGAAAGAAACACATAAATTTGTTACTTATTTGTGATGATTTTTTTTTTCATATTTTATCGGTAAAATTACCTTGTAAGCAAGTAGAAAAACATAAAAATGAAAAAATATTACATTCTCTCGATATATATTACTAATAACTTTAAAACAAAGTGTATGTTTAATTGTATTCGTATATTAATCATAAAATACTTCAAAATGGAGAGAATAAAATGTAAACAATAGTATAATTAGTGTATTATTGTGTTATGAAATACTGTCATTTAAAATTGAGCAGAATTATAAATATTATATATATATATATATTCTTTTATATGCTCACACTGTTAAAAATTTTTCTGTAAATTTACAGAGAATCTATTGGTAATTAATTATATTAAGTCTTACGTAAATTTACAGAGAATTAAAAAAAGGAGATTCTGTCAAAATGCAGAGAAACTATTCTGTAAATCAATCATAGTCTCTGTAAATTTACATAGATCAAAATATTCAAGTCTCTGTAAATTTAAATCTATGAAATATCATAGTCTCTGCAAATCTACATATGTAAAAATATGCAAGTCTCCGTAAATTCGAGCATGTAAAAGCATATAAGTCTCTGTAAATTTACCATTGTAAAAATAACCACGTCTCTGTAAGGTTACATATGTAAAATCATCCAAATCTCTGTAAAATTACATATGGAAGAGCATCCAAGTCTCTGTAAAATTACATACGTAAGAACATCCAAGTCTCCGTAAATTTCGTATATAATATTATGAAAATCTCAGTAAATTTATCCATGTAAAAATACCTAATATTTGAAGGCCCCACTTTTGGCTGAGAAGCTCCGCTCTCAACGTTTGAAGGCGGAATGTGCATAGTTCGATCCCAGGATGCGATTTTCGACCTACCCATTCGGAATTTTCCGCGGATTTCTTTAAAACTTGTATAAATATGGGATAAGACATTTTAGAAAGACCTACACTTACGGCAATCCTCACAGGTCTAGAAACCTAGCACATCCAATCGGCTTTAACTAACGCCGATTAAATATTAGTATGTTTACAAGCGTATCGAAGACACTCTATATTGGCATATACTTAAAATAAATTCCATTATTATCAATTTACAAGTACAAAAATATCCAACAGTAAGTTTATCTTCATGAATATATAGGTAATAACCTAGTAAATACGTTACATAAATACAGATTCTTATTCAACTTAAGGAAAAGAATCTTAAAGTTGGATGTTTTTGCACTTGTAAATTCATAGCCTTGGGATTTATTTTAAATGCGCGTCAGTTAGAGTGTTTTGAATAGGCTTCTAAATATATTAATATTATAATAATATTGTGGTGGTAAAATCACATTGGTTACTCCATAGTTCTAGGCCTGTATAGAATGCCTTATGTGTAGGTCATTCTAAGGTGTTCTATCCCTTACTTACAAAAGCTTTTTAAGAAAACCTTGGAAATTTTCGAATGGGTAGGCTGAAAATCTCAACCTGAGATCGAACTTCACACCTCCCACCTTCAAACTTTGAGATAAGAACTCCTCGGAAATTGATGGGACAAGAAGACCAGACTTTAGTAGTATATGTATAGACATGCTATATATTTTTTATCAAAACTACATTAAAATTCAGAGGTATAAAGTTGGTTAAGCTTGTATTATCTTTGGTAGGATTTGTAATGATGCGCTTTAACAGGTTTTTAACTACAATTTTTATTAATGTTATGGTGCATTTTGCATACATTAAACTTTTAATAAAAAAATTAAAAAAAAAGCTTTATATTATGGTACTTCTAATAAAATTATCAGAAATAATTGCAAAATATGCCATATGTTTGCTTAATATTGCTCGGTTATATTTAGTCCATACCAAAATAAAAACTTAATTCCCTCATGTATGTGGAATATGACTCAATATCTAGAATATGACTCAATAGTGGAAGATCTCACAGGTCTAAATCTAAAATATTGATTTGATAATTATGACTGATATTGATGGTTTTTGCTCGGCTGAAACCGAAACTAGATTTTCTCTACCACATATTTTTATCAATACAGGGTGCGCTGTTTTTTTTTTTTTTTTTTTTTTTTTTTTCATGACTCTTCCACCAATATAATTATACGGTTACTTTTATAGTATGATTCCATGCTTGATTACAATTAATCATGGAATCATACTAGAAACTACCGAAAGAGAAGGAATTGTGTCGGTAGACACCCTGTATTGGCAAAGGCTATGTGTAACAGAGGAAAATTGGCTTCCTTTTCGGCTTCAGCACATTAAAAATATAGTTATCAACTAAAATAAATTAAATTTTGCCAACATTATATTTGTAGATCTGTGTTAACAAACTCAGTTTCTTTCATTCAAAAAATACATCCACTTTGTAAATACACTTAAAAAAAAAAAAAAAAAAAAAAAACTAATATATGTATATGTATATATATATATATATATTACATTTTGATTAGATATTAACTTAAAACAATTAAGAATGTAATTAAAACACTAATCGTTTAAAATGCATTATGCTCTTAAAAAGGTGTAAACTTTCTAAATTTGGGGGGGGGGGGGGGAAAGGAAGAAGTACTAAAAATTTGTTAGGTGACATTTCCATAATGACCGTACACTTTCGATTTCAGACATTTTTAAAAGTATTTCAAAAAATGTTAAACAAATCATTTTGAAACTTCAGAGGTGTGAAAGGAGGACCGGTAAAAAAAATTAAAGTAAAATGAAAGTATTTGGTTTCACCCTGTAATAATTAATGCTTGAAATACGATCTGGTAGTAGCATGTGATTATAGGACCCTTTCTCATTAACTCTAAGTTTATATGTCTGTACCGCATATAATCAGGGAGATAAAGGTTTCTTTAAAAAAGTACAAAAAATTTTCCATTTTTTTTTTTACTATAACACGCAAAGTACGAAAAGACAGTGCAAACGTATTTTCAGGAAACTCGACATACAAGAATAAATACTGCAAACTGCAATCGCAATGAAAAAAATATTAAATATCTAATGAAATATGAGTATTTTTACTAAATTTCTAACTGCGCATGCGTAAATGTTCAGTGAAATTTCCTTTTCATAATTTAACAGTCAAATTTATTGAGCTACTTATGTAAAAACCCCAAACAAAAATCGTGTAAACTCAAAAAGTTCTACGTCATAGAATAAACTGAATTTCAGCTGTTTCCCAACAAAGAAATTGTTAAGAGGGCTTTCCCAATATTTATTTACAATCACAGAAAATTGCATTACCGTTCATCGAATTAAAATAAAAATGTGAGTAAAACTCCTTATATTTAGCGTTTCTTCGAGAGAAACTGAAGACCAGTTCATTCTTTGGCGTAGAACTTTTTGAGTTTACACAATACTTGTTTGGAGTTTTTATATAAGTAATTTAATGCATTTGGCTACTAAATTATACAAATGAAATTTAGCTAAAACTAAGTCATACGCAGTTAAAAATTATTTAGTAAAAATGCTCACATTTCATTATATATTTAATATTTTTTTCATTCTGATTGCAGTATGTTGTGTCTAATGTTGTATATTGCGTTTCCCGAATATAGCTTTGTACTGGATTTAATACCTTGCATGTTATAGAAAAAAAAAAAAAAAAAAAAAAAAAAGTTCAGCAATTTTTTAAAGAAATCTTTATATCTCCCTGATTACATGCGGTAGAGACTTAAAAATTTATACAGAAAATGAGGATGAGCCCCATAATCATATGCTACAGCCAGATTGTATTTCGAGTATTACTTTATACTGGGTGATGCCAAATACTCTTATTTTTCTTTAATTTTTTACTGGTCTTCTTTTCACTTTTGGCACAAACAAATAACTGAAGTACATGAAGTACAACATGTTTTTTACACTCCTGAAGTTTCAAGATGATTTGTATAGTACTTTTTGAGTTATTTTAAAACGCATCTGAAATCGAAAGTGTCCGGTCATTTATGGAAAGGTAGTGTAGTAAACGAATTTGAATTTTTAATTACTCACATTGATTTTTATATTAGCTAAAGAAAAAAAAATTACTAATTCATTTCCATATAAAAGTCTCTTTAAAAACTATGCATACAATTTTGGTACTTTATTAAAAAAGTAAATTTGTGCAACATATTAATGCAATGCATAACTTGTCACTTAAATCAAGACTAACAAATTTGATGCAAATTTTATTTCAAACTGTAACAAATTTTGAACATTTTTCAATATACTGTTTTTAATAAAATTGGTTTCTAAAAGTTATTTTATTAGAAAATAAAAATTCGCATTTCAGATCAGATTTCTAATACGTAATCGTAGAAATATAGGAACATATTAAAGGTTCGATACCTAAATAATTTTATTTCTTATAATTAATTCATTGTAATGTGTAGAATAATTTCCTTAATTACTTCAGTTTCTGGGATATAAATATTTTTAAATAGACGGCAAGTGGAGAGAAAATGTTCGTATGTATTAAATAGTATATAAAGAAATATAGAGCTTTCAATATTTTTAAATATTAATTTAGGGTTCAATGCAGATGAAAATCGGGTACTCTTTTGGTTTTCGTCACTAGTTCCATAAATTCAAATTTTTAAAATATATAACTTTTTGTTAAAGAAACCATTAGATTATTTTGAATTAAAAATATGACTTTTTTTTTCTTCACAAAAACAAATTTTAAAACATTTTTCTACTACAAAATAGGAGCTAAAGAAGAAACAAATTCTACGCTTTTACACATGAAAGCAGCATCCTGGTAATTTACTAGAATCATTGCAAAAAGCTCACTAAGAAGAAAAACATATTTGCTGCAAAGAAAACATACAATTAAAAATAATTAAAAAATAAAACATACTGAATTAGATTTAAATTAAACTTTATTTTACTAACATAACACTGAATGTATCTTGTTTTTCTAAATGAGATTAATAAAAGATAACTGGTGAAAATTTTTGTAACAGGATAAATATTTGGTATTTGTAAATGTCTTTGATGAGGGTATTTTACGGCATTTTCTATTTTCATATTTCTTAGACAACTTGTTTCGTTTCTTATATCAGGATCAATTTCCATTAGGTATAACTAGAAAAAAGAAAAATGATGAAAAATTACTATTGTAGGAAAACACTTTAACTATAAATTTTTAAAACGAAATCTGCATCCTATGACATTTTAAGTAAATAATGAAAAGAAAGGATTGTAATTCCATGGCACTAAAGAAAAAAAAAAAAATAAAATAAAAAAAATAAGTATACATAAGCGAATTTTAAAATTTATCTTATATACTCCATCTAAATAGAATCTAATAAAAAATCATCTAAAGAAAATAAAAGTAGATATACATGGTATTTTAAATCATTAATACAGGAAAAAATAACTTATATAATGAAATCATACGATATTTAAGCACCATTTTATGAACGCCAGTGTAACAGGAATATTTTTGAAGTATTTTACTTCAAAAGTGTATTACTTCCCCCCCCCCTTCCTATATGAAATTTTAAAGTTTGCCCCTGTGTTCCCCTCCCCCCCCCTTTTCTTTCTTCTTTTTTTAACAAATTTTAGAAACTGGGGAACTCGGCCTTAGTTCCAAGCACTCTCTTAACTGTATAATACTCCGAATTAAAAACTGTCCAGTTATTAAAATCTTCCCCTTACAAAGAAGGAAAAGAAAAAAACATGTTTAAGAAAAATTATTTCTGTCAATGCAAAAACTTGTCTGAAAGTTTTTTGACAATGCATTATTAAGCAGAATCTATTAATTAGCTATATTTCAGTGAAACTGTATTTTTAAATTGCAGTTGCTCCACAATCGTCTGCGTCCGCCTCCCTACATAAACATGTAACCGCAGTCTTGGCATGCTTATGATTATGGTACATTCATCCAGGATAATTCAAAAATACAGTTGGATTTTGTACTTAAAAGTAACGTTTTATGTGGATCGGTTATTTTGAGATATAAATTAGTCCGCAACATATAACAGCCAGGATAAAATTTGGTATTAATTTAAACATTTCCTCACTCCATTTAATATACACTCTGTACTTTGAATTCTTAAATATCAAACTGTATTCTGAAAAAATATTAACTTGTCAGAAAATTTAATTTGTCCCCCATCCCACCCCTCTATTACCATTGTTCGGCAACTGCAACAATAGTTTTCTTTTTCTTACATTGTGGTTTTTTAACTTGTGCATATATATGCATACATATACACACGCAAGCAGATTTTCAAAATTTTCAGAAAGCAAAATTAATAACATTGGACGGTTTAGAATACAAACCGTCCTCCCCTCCCTTAAAAAATAATTTGAAAAAATGTCGGATAAACTACCATCAATAAAATCTTTATTTTGTATTTCGATTTTTAAATTTACTTATTTTTTTTATTTAAACTCTTAATTATATAATGTGGAAATGACTTACTTTTTCCTCAATTCCTACTATTTTGATTTAAGGTAATCTATATTAATTTTCAGTCTTTCAGCAAATGCCAGCAAACACTTTTAATGACAGGAAGAAGCTGTAAAAAGAATATATCAGAAAACATATAGAAGTTTCAGACGATATTAAACTAAAAACTAGTAGGATGTGGCCACCACATGACTTTCTTCTATATAATATTACACAAAACTTATACAATAAAAATTACTTATTAAATTAACAAATTCTTTTCAATTATAAATGCAGAAGATTTTTATCTGATAGAATTATCACTAAATGCCGAAAGATGTCAGTTTTTTTTTTCCAAATCAAAAGAAATGACTTCTGTCCAAGTTTATTTCGTTAAAAAAAAAAAAAAAAAAAAAAAAAAAAAGGAAAAAATGGATAACTTTGCTTTAAATTATCATAGATCTATAGTTCAACCATTAGTTTTTAAAGTACTGACGATATCTTTCGAAAGATACCCATATTGAAAATTTACTCCCCCTGGGGGATACTTAACCCCCAGGGGGGGAGCGATGCACCCCCCATGCAATTTTTTCCTTAGTTAACTTCTACTATTATCAATAATTCATATTAATTTTACAATCACACGATTAAAATAACTCTCATTATGTACATTTATACGAAATTTTGCCCTATATTGTCATGTTGAAAATTTAGAAAAATGCGATCACAGCTCCACCTGTTGAGCCATTGTTCCATAAATCTAATCAGCACTAGTTAATATCAGGGTCCAACTAAACACCAAGTTTGGTTGAATTTCGTTCATTGGTTCGTGAGATACAGCGTCCACAAAATTTGTGATACACACACACAGAGACAGACATTTTCTAAAAACAGTCTAAACTATCTAATCCCCAGAACAAAATTTTCTGGTTCTTTAAAATCCCCTCCCCACACACACACACACCTCACAAAGAAAAAAAAAATAATGCTTAACATGATTTTTTTTTTTTTTTTTTTTTGTGTGTGTGTGTGTGTGTATGTATGTAAAAAATTATTTGTATATTTTCTGGCCCAGTTTTGATAGGGCAGTATCTATTTTAGCGAAAAAGTAGTTTTAAATTACAGCTAATTGTCATTTCAGCTATCTCTGCCTTACAAAATAAATTTTTGGACGAAATATTGTCATGACTGTAGTTACGGCACAAAAGTACAAAAAACATATGTGCATTAGTTATACTTTTGAAATTTGTAGTTTTGAATTGGTTCGAAAAATGTAACCTTGATAAAATTTCGCATTCATTTAAACATTTTTTCGTACAACTTAATGTTATGTTTTCAATCTTTGAATATCAATTTGTACACAGAAAATTAACAAATTTGAAAGTGTAATTTAACTCCTTTCCCATTCATTCCCGCTGCGGGTAAAGAAAAAATTTTATTAGTTTTTCTATGTTGCTTGTTTCTGCTTTATTACATCAAATATATAAATATTGTACACACAAATAGATTTTCAAACATCTAAGAAAACAAAACTGAAAATATTGTGTTGATATCCATACAAATCATTCTCAACACTCCCCCCCCCCCCCACACACACACACAAAAAAATGTTTAGCATCAAAGATCTATATAATTCGCAATAATATTTCTGGTCTTTATGGTTCTGATTCAAATTTAACCTTATTCCTTTCGGAGAAAAACATTGCTCATTAAATAAACTTTTCTGGCCATTAGACATATGCTCTTCTCAAAAAATAAAGAAAAGAAAAGAAACGCTTAAGAAACAATGTTTTAATTCATACCAAAATCTTGTCGGAAAGTTTTCGGACTTTTTGTTGATAGGACAGTGTAAGTTTGACTTATTTCAACAAAAAAAAAAAAAAAAATATATTTTTTAATTGCAGTTAACCTGTAATCAACGTCTCCGCCCCGCTGTATAAGCGTGTAGGTGTAGTTTCGGCAACGTATGGTTAAGAAACATTTATCTAGTGTAATTCGACAATCCAGTTGTTTTTATACTTCAAAATAATTCCGAATTAAATTGAACTTTTTAAAACTTCGATTTGAATTTATTTACAGAATGTAGCCTGTGTAAAATTTAGTATTAAACATTTCTCTACTCAGCTTGATTCATAAACTATACATTTAATCTATAACATCAATTTGTGAGTAGATTGTGCTACTAGTTTGCAAATTTAATCTAATCTCCCTCCCCTCCCCCCTTCCAGTATTATCGCTGTGGAAAAAAGATAATTTTTATCGTTTTTCTCGCATTGTTTCTTAATTTATATATTAAATGTTAACACTCACAAAAAAAAAAAAAAAAAAAAATTGCTGGCTTCATGTACAACTCCCCTCCCCCGAAAAAATAGTGCTTAACATCAAATACTTATATATAATTTGTAATAATGTTTCTCTGTTTCTATGGATATGCTAAACTGTGTTTAACCCCCCCCCCCCCCCCACACACACACTTTTTTCATCCTTTACAATAACTGCTTTCTAACAAATTAATATATGTTTATTTTGTATATCTTCTGCTAAAGCAATTTTCTTCTAAACTCTAGAAGAAAAAGAGGCTCAGATTATAAGAAATAATTTCTATAATTTTTCCGTCCGCAGTAAATACATAAAGTATTATGTAACCGAAATACGAAGCTAGATACTACATACTAGATTCTCGGTATCTTTAAATTGAATAACTCTGCTTATAAGTTTCAGGATTTAAATATAAAAAAAATAACCGCTAATATAACTAACATGAACAATCATTGTTTTTGTTGATTATTAAAATAGGATAAAAGATTATATAAAATTAAACTTACCTAATTATGAATTCCAAATGAAAACATCAATTGCTTTAAGTTCTTCAATACAGACAACAACAACAAACTTTTAATGTGTAGATGCGAAGATAAACATTCCGCAGAAACAATCTAATTTTCCCTAACGTTCCCTCCCCCCCTCCCCACTTTTTACGTAATAGTACACTGCAATGAAACAAACTATTCAGTATATTTTTTCCTTCAAAACTTCTAGTTATATATATATATAGGTATTTACTTTAATATAAAAATAATTTAAGGTTATGCATTTACATAGTTTTTTATTTAATGTATCAGTCAAAATCCCTACAGGGAAAACGTTGTTTTGAAAAGGGAAATATCTGTAAATTAAGAACTGAGTTTCTTGGTTCAATGCTTTTAACAGAGAACTCATATAAATTTACGGAGAGTCTCAATACTTTTTCTGTACTTTTACAGAAATTTTTGACAGTGAACCGAGTTTCTTAATTCACTGCTTTTAACAGTGAACTCATGTACATTTACGGAGATTCTCAATACTTTTTCTGTATTTTTACAGAAATTTTTAACAGTGCATGATTATAAAAAATTATTTGATTTTTTTTTTTTTTTTTTTTTTTTTGAAGCATTGTAATTCTTATATTTTGCGAAACGAAACTTATATTCATTACAGCAACTTGCTCCTCCATGACAAAATATTTCGTTTTCCTAAACTAACACTAACTATCGAAGTTTTGAAGGAAAGTTTCAAATACAAAAGTACGTAGTTGTCTTTTCGAACGAAGGAAAAAAATACTTCTATATGTTTAAGGTTTTCCTCCTGTATGAATGCGTAGATAATAATGGAATGTCACATTTTTTTTGTGATTGTACGAAAATGACGATTTTTAATATAAAATTTCTTAACGCAGATAACAAAAGTATGTTTTGTATACTTGCGTAGAAAACAGCACACACAGGGAGAACCGATCCAGGCATGCAAATACAGCAGCCCCTGCTAGGGATGGAAATGCATGATCACTAGAAAACGAAAAAAATATCGAGAACTCTATTTTACTATTACCGTAGATTTTTCGCTTACGAATCCTGATTAGAGAGGTGTAAAATCTTTGTGAGGCGGCAATTATATTCTTAAGTTGTACAGAAGAAACCACAAGTGGCAAAAAATGTAGAATATCTACGTATTGTTTGGCGTGAATTTTGATCAGGATTGCTTGAATGGAAAATATCCGAATACGATGAAGGTTATATTGGGTCCGAAACAGCTGCTAGTAAATCGAGAGAATGGCAAACACTCCTAAGTACTGTCGCCCGAACAGAAAGACCGGAGTTGGGAAGTCTTTTATCCAGAAAAACTAATCCATTGTCTCTGTAAGTCAACAGGTAAAAATAATGTTACCAAAGCAACTAGTGTATCTATTTTCTCCTTAAAATATAATAATTCTTGGAATTTTTCTTTAGCAAAATTCATTATACAATAAATTTCTTCTTTAGTCCTTTTGAAATTTTCAAAACAAAAAGTGTAAATAGTTACTTCAGTTTCACCTAACTCTAAGCACCATTCTAGAGTCTTTGAAAGTTTTTCAAAACCAAAAACGTGACTTTGAAGCTTTTCCATGGCAAAGTTTAAGCAACAACTTGCGAAAAATATTTAATAAAATATATATAAGAATAAATACAGCCCCTCTCCCACATGTCGACCAATCTCAACTCCTGGTGCTTTGGCACCAATTTATGTTACGTAGTTTATTGACGCAGTAGGTGATCGATGATTAGTGGAAATTCTGTAAGGAAATGTAAATTAGCCATAATTCAAGAAGTCCAATTGCTGTCATCAAGAAGCTTTTATTGAATAACTTTTCCAAAAAGTCAAGGATTAACATTTCCAACAACTTTGTACAGAGCGTTGAAAAAAATTGAATAATGATGTACATAATTCCAAGGTTGAACGTTGAGATTGTCGCATGAGATGGGGGAGAGAGCGAAAGTAATTCAGTCTTTACAAAACGATGGTTTGGAGCAGATCTCAGTTCCTTACACTAGAACAGATCAGAGATGTCTGAAGAAAAAGAGCCAAATTTTAGAAAAAAAAAAAAAAAACAGCCAAAAGAATGCCAAGCTATTTCTTTGTCTTTACAATATATTAATACTAAATTTTTAATACAAAAATGTCGTTACATCGATTTGGCATAAAAAGCATCGTCAGGTATGAGTCATCTTTAACGTACGAAAAACAACCCCTTTGCCAGACGCCAGTTGGTCAGTGAAAATCCATTAAAAATCTATTTTTAGAACTATAATGACCTGCTTGAAATAATAATAGCTTTTAATATAAATATGAGGGTAATAAATATAAACTGAAATGATTGTTTTTTATTTTATTAATAGCTATTTATACTATGAATATGCTGATAACGAATTTTAAATTACCCTGCCAAAAATAAATAATTATAGCTAAATTGATTTAATCCTTTCAGGGAAAAAGTAAAAACGGAATTCTTTTTCAAAAGCCCCGATATAAAAATTGCTTTATGTTATTCCTAGAGCAATGTGTTTGTAACCATAAAGGACAAAGAACACTATTAAATGAAAGATTTTAATTTGTAAATGAAACGGGAAATTCTATATAATTAATTAATTGAATTACATAAATTTAAAAAGATTTTTTTTATTATTTATATTAATCCCTCCTTTTTGTTATAATATTAAATTTGAATAAATAAATAAACTTTTAAAGGACATATGTGTGAACCCTCACACATATATCTCCCCTTTGACTGGAACGAAAAAAAAATTGAAAGGTAATGCAAAAATATCGCTCTCTCTCACATCAAGACAAATACATACTATAAATTTTAACATAACTTTCTATATAAAACCAATATTACTTCAAAAATATTTTGCATATTATAAAGTGGCTGATAATGTAAAATTAAACATCAATTGTATAACACCAATAATTAATTAGAACATGCTTTTTTTTTTTACAGGACATATTTATCTTTCATAAGAAGCAACAATGTGTATTGAAATCATGACATTATAATTATAAAATAAGCAATGCGATTTATGACAATGTATTTATCCAAAAAAAATTTTTGAAAATGTATGACAAATTGAAAGCAAGAAAAAAAGAAATCAATAATTACAAAATTAAAATATTTTAAGTATTCACAAGTTTATGCAATCTATTAATTTGCTTGAAATTATTTATTATTTACTAATTTTATTATTAATTTCAATAAAACAATATTTTGATGAAATATTTTGGTATGAAAAATTTTTAGAATATAAAGAAAGTACCAGAACGCCAATATGTGAAGACCTAAAATTTATACAAATTGAGCCAGTGTGTGTGAATCAGTATACAAATCATAATTGACATTGTGGGTTGTGAGGCCACAGCCAAAAATAACGTATTGAGTTAGGGTGTGAGGCAGAAGAGGCATATATTGTGTGTAAATAAAATTACAGCAAGCATCCTGCAACACGACATAATTAAATGTCTTTTGTTTGTGTAAAGTGAATTGAGAAAAAAGAAAAAAAAATAGCCCAATCAATAAAGTAATAGGACACAAGAATGAAGTCTGGAAAAATTAAAAAAAAAATGTAATTAGTTTTTTTTTTCTTTTTTTTTCTTTTTTAATGTTCAATTATAATTAATTATATCTAAAGAAAAAATTCTGAACTAAGTTCATTTATTAAACATTATGTGGTTTAAAATAATGAAGAATGATACCAATATACTATTAATTCCCTTTTCCTTAACAAATATAATAATTTATAAAACATGAATCACAACTGAAAAGTGTAAATTGTCAACATGGACAAATTCTAATAATATTTTAATAATATTTATATTTTATTCTATTAATAATATGTATTATTCGTGATGTTTGTATTGAATAATGATTAAATAATTGAGAAATACAAAATGTTAAACTTGTTAAGTATGCATGATATGATACTTTTTTTTTTTTTTTTTTTTTTTTTTTTTTGTGTGTGTGTGTCTGCGTTTAGATCACTTACGTCTTGGACGAAGATGTGTAAATGACTTATTTATTATTAGAACCTATATATTTTATAATATTTATTTATTTATTTTTATACAATACTGCAAGGTAAGCCATGTGAAATAATGTGTAAGATGGATAAAATTTTATCAGTATTATTATTATTATAAATAATTTATTTTTTATAAATCTCTAACTATATGTTATAAAAATAGAATAACAAAAATTAAAATTTAAAAAAATTGCTGATCACCTGACATGTGAACACATGACATGCCAAATATTTAAGTCAGAGAAAAGTGTATAAACTCAGAAGAGAACATAGCTGAATAATTGGGTTGTGAGGCCAATTAAAACATGCCATAATGTGTGAAATGTGTCAAAACGTGTAAAAATGTGTAAAATAACTATTGAAAACATTGCCATTTAACCGTACCCCAAATTAATCAAATGACAATGAAGTTCTGACCTAAAAGACAGCACGTATAAGAACTCATGTACATAATGCAGCAAAAATGTATACAGAAAGAAACACATAAATTTGTTACTTATTTGTGATGATTTTTTTTTTCATATTTTATCGGTAAAATTACCTTGTAAGCAAGTAGAAAAACATAAAAATGAAAAAAAATATTACATTCTCTCGATATATATTACTAATAACTTTAAAACAAAGTGTATGTTTAATTGTATTCGTATATTAATCATAAAATACTTCAAAATGGAGAGAATAAAATGTAAACAATAGTATAATTAGTGTATTATTGTGTTATGAAATACTGTCATTTAAAATTGAGCAGAATTATAAATATTATATATATATATATATATTCTTTTATATGCTCATGATTATAAAAAAATATTTGATTTTTTTTTTTTTTTTTTGAAGCATTGTAATTCTTATATTTTGCGAAACGAAACTTATATTCATTACAGCAACTTGCTCCTCCATGACAAAATAGTTCGTTTTCCTAAACTAACACTAACTATCGAAGTTTTGAAGGAAAGTTTCAAATACAAAAGTACGTAGTTGTCTTTTCGAACGAAGGAAAAAAATACTTCTATATGTTTAAGGTTTTCCTCCTGTATGAATGCGTAGATAATAATGGAATGTCACATTTTTTTTGTGATTGTACGAAAATGACGATTTTTAATATAAAATTTCTTAACGCAGATAACAAAAGTATGTTTTGTAGATTTGCGTAGAAAACAGCACACACAGGGAGAACCGATCCAGGCATGCAAATACAGCAGCCCCTGCTAGGGATGGAAATGTACGATCACTAGAAAACGAAAAAAATATCGAGAACTCTATTTTACTATTACCGTAGACTTTTCGCTTACGAATCCTGATTAGAGAGGTGTAAAATCTGAGGCGGCAATTATTTTCTTAAGTTGAACAGAAGAAACCACAAGTGGCAAAAAATGTAGAATATCTACGTATTGTTTGGCGTGAATTTTGATCAGTATTGCTTGAATGGAAAATATCCGAATACGATGAAGGTTATATTGGGTCCGAAACAGCTGCTAGTAAATCGAGAGAATGGCAAACACTCCTAAGTACTGTCGCCCGAACAGAAAGACCGGAGTTGGGAAGTCTTTTATCCAGAAAAACTAATCCATTGTCTCTGTAAGTCAACAGTTAAAAATAATGTTACCAAAGCAACTAGTGTATCTATTTTCTCCTTAGAATATAATAATTCTTGGAATTTTTCTTTAGCAAAATTCATTATACAATAAATTTCTTCTTTAGTCCTTTTGAAATTTTCAAAACAAAAAGTGTAAATAGTTACTTCAGTTTCACCTAACTCTAAGCACCATTCTAGAGTCTTTGAAAGTTTTTCAAAACCAAAAACGTGACTTTGAAGCTTTTCCATGGCAAAGTTTAAGCAACAACTTGCGAAAAATATTTAATAAAATATATATAAGAATAAATACAGCCCCTCTCCCACATGTCGACCAATCTCAACTCCTGGTGCTTTGGCACCAATTTATGTTACGTAGTTTATTGACGCAGTAGGTGATCGTTGATTAGTGAAAATTCTGTAAGGAAATGTAAATTAGCCATAATTCAAGAAGAAGTCCAATTGCTGTCATCAAGAAGCTTTTATTGAATAACTTTTCCAAAAAGTCAAGGATTAACATTTCCAACAACTTTGTACAGAGCGTTGAAAAACGTTGAATAATGATGTACATAATTCCAAGGTTGAACGTTGAGATTGTCGCATGAGATGGGGGAGAGAGCGAAAGTAATTCAGTCTTTACAAAACGATGGTTTGGAGCAGATCTCAGTTCCTTACACTAGAACAGATCAGAGATGTCTGAAGAAAAAGAGCCAAATTTTAGAAAAAAAAAAAAAAAAACAGCCAAAAGAATGCCAAGCTATTTCTTTGTCTTTACAATATATTAATACTAAATTTTGAATATAAAAATGTCGTTACATCGATTTGGCATAAAAAGCATCGTCAGGTATGAGTCATCTTTAACGTACGAAAAACAACCCCTTTGCCAGATGCCAGTTGGTCAGTGAAAATCCATTATAAATCTATTTTTAGAACTATAATGACCTGCTTGAAATAATAATAGCTTTTAATATAAATATGAGGGTAATAAATATAAACTGAAATGATTGTTTTTTATTTTATTAATAGCTATTTATACTATGAATATGCTGATAACGAATTTTAAATTACCCTGCCAAAAATAAATAATTATAGCTAAATTGATTTAATCCTTTCAGGGAAAAAGTAAAAACGGAATTCTTTTTCAAAAGCCCCGATATAAAAATTGCTTTATGTTATTCCTAGAGTAATGTGTTTGTAACCATAAAGGACAAAGAACACTATTAAATGAAAGATTTTGATTTGTGAATAAAACGGGAAATTCTATATAATTAATTAATTGAATTACATAAATTTAAAAAGATTTTTTTTTATTATTTATATTAATCCCTCCTTTTTGTTATAATATTAAATTTGAATAAATAAATAAACTTTTAAAGGACATATGTGTGAACCCTCATACATACCCGCTAGGAAAGGGGAAGTGAGAAGCAGGTAAATTGCTGACGATGGCAGTGTGGACCCGGATTCTCACGTTACGAACGGGAAAACCTCTACCGAACACAGTGAGAACTTAGGTTATTAATCATATGGAATTTTGAGAACTCATTTAAGTATAGTGTCCAGTGAAGCGGGCAAAGCCCGCTAGTTTGAAAATATAATGAAATATATTTTTCGACAAAATCAAATTTGGTAATGTATATGGATAACTAACATCAAAATTTTTGATGTGCTGTAGTATGAGTTTTTAAAAATCTACAAATACTTTTGTCTGTAAATTTGTCAAAAAAAAAAAAAAAAAAAAAAAAAAAAAAAAAAAATTGCGACATCTTTACGTTTTACAGACCATGAAAGCTGAAAATGACTTCAGAAAATTTTCTATGTGCGTGTGTGTGTCGTTGTGTCTGTATGTGTGTAACGCTATTTTTGTCCTGGTATCACTCGAAAACGGCTGAATGGAATTTAACGACGCTTGGCAGGAATTTAGGTCTTTACCCAAATTAAAAATTATATATATCGAAAATTTAAAAATTTTGATTAAATTTAGAGATATGGGTAAAACACGTCTGCGCATGTGCCATAAAGCGTTTGTTCGTAAAACGCATTGAATAGGAAAAAAAATCGTTATCTTTACGTTTTAGACATCAAGGAACATCAAATTGATTTCACAATATTTTCTCTGTATTCATAGGGGGGGGGGAGGGGGGGGGGGAGTTATATAGAACTTTTTCATTCGACATCTCCGGAAAGCCTCTGGTCAGAATGCAATGGCACCTGGCTGAGGTTTAGGTTTATGCTAAACTTAAAATTATATCCGTCGAATCTTTCAAAATTTTAATTAGATCTACAGATATATCAGCAAAAAATGCTTCTGTAACCAATTAAAAATTACTCGTAGTTATTTAGATACTTTGAAATGACTATATTTGATAATAATAATAATAATAATGAACACAAATAAATTAAACCTGTTTTTTTGTTAAATAAAATAGCAAAAATAGAATAGAATACTGAATATTTAAACATCGATAATGTTATCTTCACAAATAATTGGAATGCTGGTTTCCACGATCATCAAAAATAAACAGTAAAGAGGATCATATGTTACAGAACGACATTGTTATCGTTCAAAACGGCGCCAAAAGAAGATCGCCAAATAAGGTTGTGGACCAACCTGCAAGTTGCGCCACTTGGGGTTAACAGACCTGTAATCTTCTGGAATACTTTGTAAATAAACTTTTATGCTTATGCAGACTTGTCACTCATTCACAGACAATTCACAAACCCCGAGTATGCGACAGTATGTTCGCCAGATAACTTGGCGATCTTTTTTTTTTTTTTTTTTCTTTTCAACGCCAAGAAGGACAGATATCAATCCGCTCCTATTAGAATTATTATTTTTGTGATTATTATTTTTTATACATTAATTTTTTGCCGTATTTTATAACTTATTTGTATTTAAGGCTTTAAATGGTAAAAATTTAAACATCTAAAATGCTATTTGGTATCCATCGTCCTTGGCGAAAAAACGAAAAAGATCGCCAAGTTATGTGATGAACATATTTTTTTCAAAACTCATGATTATTTTAATAACGTATATTAAGAGAACAACCAATAATCTGGAACAATATTCCGTAGAATATATATTACGAAAATATAAATCTGGTATGTTTTCGTATTACAGTTTTGTTGCCAAACACAAAAATCACAAAGGACAACAGATATCAAACATATCCTTCTGTTCTATCCCTGACACATCTCTATTTAATCATATCTGAAATTTACCACAATATTACAATAGATTAATGATAAATGATTTATAATTCAGTGTCTTCTAAAGTTTTGGCTAATGCACCATTATGATATGAAATATTTTATTACATTTTTACAATTTACTGACTAGTATAATTTAATATTTTCTTAATTTTGATAAAACGTCGTAATAAATTAACGATAAGTGATTTACAATTGAACTTCATTTTAGAATCTTCTAAAATTTTCACAAATGCCTTTGAAGACAATTATTGGACTTCTTCCGCAACTTTCCTTCCCCGTCTTGATCGTCGTCGCTTAGAAGTAGAACGCTTGCGCCTTCCACTGCTAGAACGCCTGCGTCGTCTTCTTCCGCTGCTAGAACGTCTACGTCTTTTGCTGCCAGAGCGTTTTCTGGATCTGGACCTACGTTTAGGCGAACGTTTTCTTGAGCGGCTTCTGCTGCGCGATCTCCTACGTCTTGCTGTCTCTTTGATCTTGTATCTTCCATCATCCAGCGACAGTAACCCTGTCTCAACAGCATTCGCAAGATATAATTGCACACTTTTCAGATCAGAGAAGCCATCCTTCAAGGGTTTCTTAGACAATAAATATTGTTTCAATTCGGGTAAAGAAAAGCCTTTAGAATCCCCAAGATGGCGAATAGCACTTATTACAGCTTTCTCGCTATCTGCTTGTAATTCGTAAACTCCAGCCATCAATGATTTTTTTTTTTTTTAATTGTATGTACTTCAATTATATATACTTATGAAAATTTATCAGAAAATTTATTGAAACTTACTGCCAAATAGTTAAATACCTATCAACGGACGAAGAAAGAATTTTGAATTGAAATAAGACGATATCATAAATTTAATAAGAAATGTTGTTCCAGAAAAAGAAAAATTCACGTTTCTCGTTCTCATATGAGGAGCAAACATTCAAACCGTGTTTTCTCCTTCGAATACAATTTTTCAGAAAACACAAAAAACTGATAAATTTAAAAATAACCCTTCTTAGACCCTAATTGTCGTTTGTTTAGTTGTATTACTGGTTACTAGGAAGAACTGTAGGCATACTTTACCTAATAACCTTAAAGTTAATTAGAAAAATGCATTTGAAATTTGGAGAAAGCATGTTTTGACCGAAACACAGAGGAGAAAACATGTTTTGAATGTTTCCAATGTGGACAAAACATTTTTTGAATGAAAAAGTGTGTAACTCGCATATTGATGAATTAACATTTTTAATGAAATAAAACTAATTAATAGAACAGACTTTTGTTGTGTAATTATAAAATAAAATTAAGTATTTACACGTGAAAAATCATCCTGCAAATTATAGGGAAGAACTAAAATTTTTAAGTTAATTTGAAATTTAAATTTTTAAACCAATATCTTCACATAAGCAATTGCATGCTTCCTCTGTTTCTTCATATTCTACATGAAAGTTATTAGTAATGATATTTTTATACCATTTAAAATCAGGCTGATTTTTCCACTTTTCACCATACATCAACTTTAAAAGTTTGTCTACATCATTTTTCTTTTCAAGTGATATTTCATGACCCAGAGGAAGACATTGTAAGGCAACATTTCGTATAATAGCAGTATTAATCCCCTTCCTAAAAAGTTTTGCTCCAGATTGTTATTTTATATCTTCGAATTTATAGTTTTTGAATCCTTTGACCATCACACTTTCTCTATTTTTTTTCTAAAACTATTCTTTTTAGTTCTGATATGTATGGTAAATTTTTGAAATAAGCATTAAGTGATTTAGTATTATAAAGTTTCCAATCAATACCCAATATTTTTACATCACCAACTTTCTGATACAGTTCATAGTACTGTTCCTTAGATGTTATTGTTACATTTTTTCTGAGGATCTTCTCAACACGACCGAATATACGATTTGCTGGAAGGAAACTATGTCCTCTGACAGGAAAGTACAATACTCTATTTTCAATGCTTCACGTTGCAGTGTACAAAAAGTGCAAAAGCATTTGAAAAATTATGTTATTCTTTTTTTGGCCAATACACCCATCACAAAAGAGCCGCAAAGGTTTTTTACCTTCAAGGTCCATTTTGTTTAGGTGGCAATATAAAGCCGACGATATTTTAGTGCTGCCTTTGCCTGCTCACTCCTCAGCCCAAGTATAAACTGCTGTACTTAGACCATCCAAACTCATTATGCATAAGCTGTAAAAGTTTAATTGCCTTAAGTAATAGGCATCTTGAATATTTGTTTTTGGCAGCTGTTGAATCTGTTGTAAATCAAAACATAAACTAACGACTGATTCATCTGTATTTTCTTTCATAATGGAATAAAATGCATTGGCTCTTAGTATATGAATTCTTTTGTAAGTCATATGATCAACTTTTTCTGTAGACCCTGCAGGACAGGGCTTTATTTTTTGGTCAAGTAAAGAACACGTGTTGTAAACATAACTAGAAGGAGACATAAAGCCTATATTAAATTCATTTATGAATATTCTTCTGAACATAGCAAAATTAACTTTGTCCAGGTCGTCGTTGCATTTCTTGTTGTAAACTTCATGCAACTTCCTTATACTTAATGTACAGTGCAAGTAAAATCGCTTCGATTTTGTCTTCCATAATGACTTTCTGATGCCTTTAAGTTTGAGATGAATTCTCTTACCTTGTTTTTTTTTTATTAATGCTTAAGTGGCTTTTTCTATCGCCGCCTCCCTTTTCCTCAATAGGTTTACCAGCATGTACTTTAGTAACAATATTGGCTAGCCTTGTACGACTTATTTTAGTTATAGCGATGAAATTGCTTTTACACACAGGAATTCTCCTACCACTGCTACTAGTAATAAAATAAGAAGAAAATGCATGCTGTGAGCCAGATGATTGCGATTTATTTTGAGTTGGGTTATTAGGTCTACGTCGAGTTACATTTTTTGTAGCAACCAATGAGGCTATAATAGAATCTTGTCGCTGTTTGTCCGCAATTTCGTAATGTCTACCCCAAAACTTCTTAATGTCATTAGGTCTAACATCAGTGCATGAAAAAGTATTACTAGAATGTTTGCATGGAGCATAAACGTTATCTGAAGATGCTGAATATCGTGTCTTTTTCGCTTCTTTTCTTTTTCCACCAATTCTGTCTTTTTCTAGTTCCATAATTAGAAGTACTCATTAATACACCACTTATTAATTCTTCCATTGGAAATTAAAAATCACACTCCTCTAAATTGAAGAAAACAAGATAGAACTAACGAAATAAACAAACAAAAGCTGGTACACGTACGAGTCACGCGACCAGAAAGAACAGTCCTGAGTGGTCGACTGGAGAAATCAGTTTGACTGAAAACAGGCTCTGGAGGAAACACTGTTTGATTGAAACCCAACTTTCTAAGAGCGTTTATAATGTGATAAAAATTTTTTTGGTTTAAGATAATAGTATAATTTTGTGATATTTAATGTTAAGTTCACAGAAAAATCACTAACTCATTTTTTTTTATTTTTGGAGAAAACACGGTTTGAATGTTTGCTCCTCATATAGCTCACGTAGACATCTTCTCATACTTATAAATAAAAATAATGTTCATGGAAGTGATATGAGAGTACGAAATAAATTTAATTTCATCAAGATTCAGTAAACGAAATTTAATGAAATTTTAAAAGCAATGAGTGTAGTGTATTTAGTGAAGATTTGAATGTTGAAATAGTTTTATTTGTCTGTTATCTTCTAAATATTTTCTTTGGAGTAGGATGTTTGAGGTATTCTAATACATTATTAGTATTTACTTTTTCTTACCCATATATATGGTAGAAAAAGTATTGTTTTTGGGTAACATTTTCAAAATTGAGTTTTTGTTATATTTACACGATATGACGTACCCTGAATACGAAAAACAGGTTTTTGCGGATGGTTGTGTGCATCTCTTATCAACATATTTCAAGAACATGTAATAGCCAGTGGCGGTTCTACATTAAGGGGCAGCGGGGCACGGCCCCACCTAAATTTTTTCTTGATTTAAAATAATAATAAAAATTCTTTTTATAATAAAAAATTGTATCTGAAAATCTAAAAGTTTTTATCAAATTACATTTTATTCTCCCCATTATTCCTATTTAAAAAAAAAAAAAAAAAAAATCGTGAAACTCGCGTCATCGTCATCGAACGCTTTGAAGTGAAAACTTCTTTAGGTGCGTTGATTTTTGGGTGAACAAAAATCCTGGAACTCGCGTCATCGTCACCGAACGCTTTCCATGAGCTATATGTGTACTGTGTATATATGTACATAGATATACCTCCGTGCGTTATTAGTATACATTATACATACATAGAAAGAGTATATCTCTCTACATATATATCCATATATGTAGCGCACGGTGCGGCATGCTTCATATACATATATATAAATATATAATGCATACTAATACCAGTAGTATACTGGCATCGTCTCTTTCTAGTTCTATACTCTATGCATGTATGTACTTTTTCCACAGTATATACATAGTTCACAAAGTACAAGCACGTGTTTTTATACAGACTTGTTATATTCTTCTTTTTGCTTTCAACATAAATCTTCAAATACATAATTTATACATATATATATATATATATATATATATATATATATATATATATAAATATTTAAAGGGGACTAATGTGAAAGTTGTACCTCACGGGACTAATGTGCAAGTTGCATCGAACGAACAAACTATTTCTTTCAACGAAAATGTCTACTAACCCTGGACGATAGGTCTAATATATCGTATCATACTATATATCGTATTTATCGTAATATAACTCAATACTTATTTCGCTTCCTTCTTCGACTCGTTTTAATACGCATTTTTTATATGCATGAGCAGCCCCCGAAAAACAAAAACATTAAATCATTAAATTCATTTTTTTACTTATTTTTATTTCATATTTCACGCGCACTTTTTATTTCCTGATTCAAAATTATTAAAAAAAACTTTTTCGATATCGCTTGTAACGATGCTGATTATTATTAATTTTCTTTTCTTTTTCTTTCAATAATAATAATAATAATAATAATAAAAATAATAAAAAAGATATTGATGAAATTCTGGCAAAAGCAGAATTTAGTTTTGGACGGAGGACTACTAGTTTTTTTTTTTTTCTTTTTTCAAATTATAACATCGCTTTCAAATTATTCAATTATATTTTCGATAAATTTTAGATTTCGACAAATGTCCAACTATCGAAATCGACAACGCAAAAATCCCAGATTGAGACTAATAGGCCCTCAGTCCTAAAAAAAAAAAAAAAAAGAGGATATTGCTGAACTATAAGGTCTAAATAATTTCATGTTTTTAACAAAATAATACCTATTTTAGCAATTAATTTCAATTTCGTAATTTTTTATAATTAGCAATAAAATAATTCATTATTTCAATAAATGGCCACAAAATTGTTCCGTACACCGCAGATCATCTTTAAAATAAGTATAGAGTTATATTACAATAAATACGATATATAATATGATAAGATATATTAGACCTATCGTCCAGGGTTAGTAGGCATTTTCGTTGAAAGAAATAGTTTGTTCGTTTGGTACAACTTTCACATTAGTCCCTTGAGGTGTAACTTTCACATTAGTCCCTTGAGGTGTAACTTTCATATTAGTCCCTTGAGGTGTAACTTGCACATTAGTCCCCTTTAAATATAGTGATTTTTTTTTTTATTTTTTTTTATTTTTTCAGGAATTTATTTTTATTTCATATTTCACGCGCACTTTTTATTTCCTAATTCAAAATTATTAAAAAAAACTTTTTCGATATCGCTTGTAACGATACTGATTATTATTCATTTTCTTTTCTTTTTCTTTCAATAATAATAATAATAATAATAAGATTTTGATGAAATTCTGGCAAAAGCAGAATTTAGTTTAGGACGGAGGACTATTATTATTATTTTTTTTTTTTTTTCTTTTTTCAAATTATAACATCGCTTTCAAATTATTCAATTATATTTTCGATTAATTTTGGATTTCGACAAATGTCCAACTATCGAAATCGACAACGCAAAAATCCCAGATTGAGACTAATAGGCCCTCAGTCCTAAAAAAAAAAAAGCTTGTCAGATTTATTTTTAAAGAAAATGGATCGACTTAATATTTCCCATGTTGTACTGGAAGGCCTGAATTTATAAACTTAGACTTAAAATCAAATGCTTCTAAAAATTGTATTAAAATATAAATACAGTAAGTGATAAAATTAATAGATTTTTTTTTTTTTTTAATTTCTAAAAAAGTACTGGACGAAATACTTTTGAACTTCTGATAAGCAATAACTTTTAAACTCTTATTTTCCACTATCGATTTAGTCCGTAGTTCAGTTAGGGGATAAAAAAAAATAATAATAATACTTTGCATCCTCCTGTATCATTTAAACCTACAAATGACTAATAAATTTAACACATTGTTGCAACTACTTTGAACAATATTTGTACATTTTTTGTGAAAAATTGACAATTATTTAGGCAGATATATATTTTTTGTTTAATTGTTAATTTTTTAGGCATGTTTTTTGTTTATAACATGAATGCACTTTCATAAAATTTTACAAACTTACAAAAAAAAAAAAAAAAAAAAAAAAATTATTAGGAAAAAAAAAAAACTGAAACATAACATTTACACATGTAATATTCTATGAGATGAGAATTTACAGTAAATAATTTTTCACTACCTAAACGAGAAAGATAGAAATTTTTTTATTTACATATATTGAAAGCTAGGTATATTGGGCTACTTACTTCAAAAGTTCATGTGAATAAAGTAAAAAATAAGAAAATTGTCGACAAGAAAACGAGTTTTTCAGAGTTAAAATTTAATAAGGGGTTCTTTCCGATGCCACGCATTTAATTTGAAGATCCAATTATTTTAACAACGTTATATATATATATATAATTTTTTTTTTTTGTGAAAAATCCCTTATGGAGTAATTCTAAGCGGAAGGCCCGGGGTTCGATTCCCGTCTCTGGTATTTTTCACATAGTTGGTAAAAATCAGCCTTCTACTCCATAAATAATATCAAAAATTAATTTCCAGGTTGATGAATTAAAAATTTCTGAATTGAAATTTCGTGGCCGTTTGGAGTTATGCCATATTGAAATTTGTCACTTGATATAGCTGCTTTAATGCAGACTCGGTGACCTTGCCAACGTAAATTATGTGAGAAGTGCCGAGCTGGTTATCAGCCAGGGTAGCTCAGTGGTTAGAGCATCCGCACGTTAAGCGGAAGGCCCGGGGTTCGATTCCCGGCTCTGGTATTTTACACATAGTTGGTAAAAATCAGCCTTCTACTCCATTCTATCAAAAATTAACTCTAACATACTTTTTTTTCTTTTTTACTACGATTTGTCAGTTCATAAGGATATTTTCACACACACAAAAAAAGTACTTTTGAAAAGTTGCTGAAATGATTGGTATTTCAATTAAAATACGTGGCATGGAAAAAATTCCTAACGAAATTTCAACTTTGGATATATCTAAAATCTAGCTCGTTGTTTTGCCGACAATTTGCTTAATTTTTACTCTATTGAAATAAATTAAAAGCTTCGGACAACTTATATCGAAATTTTATGTAATAAACATTTTTCTATCTTTCACGCATGCGCAGAAAAAAAAAAAAATCCACTGTAAATATTCTTATATCTCACCGAATATTAGTTTTCACATTAATGTTTCTCTTACGTTTTGTCAACATTTCTTCACGTTTTGTAAAATTTTATGGAAATCCATTCTTATTATAAGCAAAATACGTTCCAAAAAAAAATTGATAGTTTTTGAGGAAAAAAAAAAGTGAAATTCCCACAAATAAACCACACAAATATTGTACATAGTAAGTGCAATAATGTGTTAAAATTAAAGTCATTTGCATCTTTTTATGATGCTAAAGAATTTGTGCTTTTTTTTTTTTTTTTCAGTTTGTATTTGCTAACTGAACTCTGGTCCAAATCGATAGTGGTAAATGAGAATTTTTAAGTGTTATTTGCATGTCTGAAGTTCAAGGCCATTTTGTCTAGTATTTGTTTTAGAAAATCCCCCCCCCCCCCCCCGGAAAAAAAAATCTAATAATTTGATCTTACTGTAACTTCAAAATCAAATTAAATACTGGATGCACAGAAACCAGCCCTTATCAAAGATACCACTAAAATAAATAAAATAAAATACTAAGCCATAACCAAACCACTGTTGGCCCTTTAATGGGAAAATATAAAGGGCCAATGAAATATGCCGGCAGTAATATAATTTTGTTGTTTGCCACAACTAGCCCAGCGAATGCTGCCAGCAACAATATGAAAATATTGTGTTTGCCACCAGATGGCCCCAACACTGACCCATTAACAATTTTTCCAAACTAATTTTGGCTGCCAGCTGTGGCCCATTATTTCTCTTCCATTGCTAGCTACCAGCAGCGACCCATTACTGGCCCATTAATTTATTTACATCTTACTGTAGACTGCCAGCAGTGAATCGGTGAAATCTGGCCACCTGATAGCCCGCGTCCCTGCGGCTCCGTTAACTTTTGCCACCAGCAGACCAGCTGCAGTTACTGTTGGCAGCCGACACTCGGCCTCGTGTTGGCCATCATTTCAGGTTTTGCTGGGAAGTTTCGTTACTTTATAGCATGTCTTTTCAAGAATAAATATTTATTTTATGCTTTTTAGGGCACCACAATAAAAAGCTTCTACTGTTAAACAATGATTTTTTATTAAAATTTTTATTATGATTTTTTAAAATGTTTGCAGACTTATGGGACATTCGGTACATGTTATGGGTCACCGATGCTAGAACCGTTTAGATTTTAGTGAATCCAGCGTTTATAAATTTTTTTTCAGTGACACAAAAAAAAATATTTTATCATTATGATATCGGCTCGAATTATTTGTAGCGCCGTAGCGCTAAATTAAACAACTTTCTATTTGGGGAAAAATATTTAAATACCCTGCTATAATTTTATTTTTATTGAACGACTTCTCTAATTTTAGGTCATTAACAGTTGTTTAGACAAATGTGTTCAGAAGGTCGAATACAGTCAATTTAAATTTTCCTTCTTAAATACAATTCCCGTTAAAGTTTGAATGAAGCCTGGAGTTTTAAAGGCGAATGAGTTTAATATTCATCGTAGCTATTCATGAGTCCAAGTTGATAGCACTATATATTATTCTTAGCACTATATATTAAAGTCTGGAGGGTGTCTGTACACTGAAACATAAAAGAAGTCTCAGTTGTCAAAATTAGTAATTTAGTCGTCAGACAATACATATAAACTAAATAATCCTAGAGAATATATAATCTTTTTACGAAATTTCTGTATGCAAAAATCTTTTAATATTTCAAAAAGATAGAAAGCTCTAAACCCCTACTTTTAGAATATTTCCCAGCCGCAAATTTCTCCATAGATTTTAACTCATTTGCATAATTATCATAAATATATATATATCCTCAATTTTCCTAGTCACTTTCACCTAAACTGTATGCATACTCTCAGCTTTCTTGATCATTATCGTTATTCGTTCGCTAAAAAAAAAAAAAAAAAAAAAAAAAAGGATGATACCTTAATATTTCTTCATCATGCAAATGAATTAATGTTAATTTATCACTATAGATCCGTGTACGCTGAACCTCTTTCGTGAGGTTCACATTTTGTAAGAACAGATTTTTTGAGTTCAAGTGATCACTGTCCACAGTACATCTGAGATTTTTTTTTTTTTTTTTTTCAATCTGTGTTTTTGTTAATCTAAGTGATTTTAGACCTGTAAAGCATAATGGACCGAAAAAAGGAAACGTACATCGATGTTCAAATGGCTTTTCTGGAAAACAACTGCTGAAACGAAAGAAAAAATGCACATGAGTTAGAGTTCAAAGAATAGTCTTTTGTTTCTGGAAAATCCAAATATAGATTTAGATCACAGATCTCTTTTTAGAAAAAAATTAAGTGTCCAACCAAACTCTTCACAAAAATGAAACAATTTGAATTTTTTTTTTTCTTCCGGAAATTAAAGCAAGAAAATTGCCATATTCTGGTAAAATTATTTTTAAATGATTAGCTGTTTTTGCAGACAAATTATTGCAAATCAAATCGTAATGTGCGTGTATTTTGTGTTTACAAGTAACATGGGCACTATTAAACTTTCAAAAATCTGCCCTGCAGAATCACGTAGACTTACTGCAGAACAATGAAAATTGTTTTCCTGTTGTTTGTTGATAAAAGAAATTCACAATAAAACTCATATCTAATAAAATTAATGTTTCTGAAAAAACATAATTAAAAGCGATGTTTAAGCCTAAAATATCATACCATTATTTAAATAAATTCAAATACAATGACTTGTAAATCCGCAATGTTTATTTTACGAGGCAGAACTAAAACATTAAGCTAACCTAAAATTGAAACCTGAAATTAGTAGTATTTTGTAGCTACCAAGAAAATTTACGAAGAAATTAACAGATTGAGGCAAACCAGTTTTACTGAAGAAAAATAGACTTGCGCAATTAGATTTAGTATTAAGAAAAAAAAAAAAAAAAAAAAGCATAATTTTTGCTAATAAGTTTTTAAAATAAACTTATGACTATTATAAAGCTACGTAGAGAAATAATGCAAAATTTAAGGTTGTAAAACCACTTAATTTATAAATTTTTAGTTGTCTGAATTGTGACTTTTCTGAATAAACTATGAAAAGCCAATCTCTCTAAAGGGCTAATCTTCTATTACACATTGGTGGTGAATTGTTATCACTGAGTGAAAACATTAGTTTTAATAAGAATATTTATAGCTAATACTTACTTGAACTAATCGGTCACACACGCGAAAAAAATGAAAGTAATCTGATGTAGTTACCATATGCCTTCCTTATACTCATTGAAATGTACATATTGTTAAGAAAAAAAATGGCATTTTCGTGTGTTGTAGGTGGTTCGTAAATACAGGCCGGTTCCAGTGTACAATTATTAACATAAGACGCCAAGAAGACTACTACTCGAACCACGAAATAAAAATATTGCTTTTGAAGAATAGTAATCCACAAATTATTATAGAATTTCTCATTGGAAAATGCACAGCTTAAAGTTCAATAGAATTCACGCGTGTGTAAATGGTCTATTTTTGTACTGACAAGAAAATAGCGTCGAGAAACTATATTATCTAAAAAAATTAACTATTAAAATTGAGAAAAAGCTGATTTTGGTAACCCTGAATTATTTTCCACCAAACTGTGTCACTAATTTTATAAAGTCGCAGAATTAATCGCCAACACAGATAGCTTGTTGCAGAGTGAATATCTTGGTAACAAAAATGGCAACCAGGCGTTAAATTCAACAACTTGACGGCCAAATTCATCTAAATATGGTAGTCTAAGATTGTCAAAGTTTAGGAATTCTAATTTCAATAGGAACAGGGATCAGGAATGATCCAATATTTTCTAGCACAGAATTATTTTCCTCGAAAGTTCTTTAACACGTTCACGCAGGCTCGGATACTTTCGAGAAGACTATGCAAACAAAATGTGCCTGCGTGAACGTGTTAAATTACTAACGAGGCTATAAAAAGTAAAGTCATTATTGATTATTGTCGAATGGAACCCACTTATTACTTTACGTACTACTTTGTACACGGTACAGTTAAAAATAGGAAGCAGAAGGTAGATTTCACTTCCACCACGAAAGTGGACGTTAGCGACAAAATTTGCTACTTGGAGTCAAATTAGGCAATTTAGTACCCGAATTTCGCAAAAAGTTGTAGTGTACGATTGCCAAAGGTTGGCATAACTTCAATAGAAGTAGTTCTGTAATTTTACTATGTTTTTATTAACTTCGATTCTTGTTTGTATGTTTGTTTGTCAGGGATAAATCTTGCAATCGATTTTTAACTAACTTCCCGACTAGCTAGATATTTGAAATTTTCAGGACAGCTCACAACACGGTGACAATACATTTTTCTAATAATTTTAGTCAACTATTTCAGGTCCCGCTGCCTTCGGCAGCGCTTATATGATTCGACAGAAAATTTATTTAACTAACTTCCTGACTAGCTAGACATTTGAAATTTTCAGGACAGCTCACAACACGTGACAATACATTTTTCTAATAATTTTAGTCAACTATTTCAGGTCCCGCTGCCTTCGGCAGCGCTTATATGATTCGACAGAAAATTTATTTAACTGACATCCCGACTAGCTAGACATCTGAAACTTTCAGAATAGTTCGGAACACGGTGAAAATAAATATTTTAAATACCTTTATCCACCTGTTTCGGGTTCCTGCTGCCTTCGGCAGCGTTATCAGTACAAAGCTTGCAATCGATTTTTCACTAACTTTCCGACTAGCTAGACATTTGAAACTTTCAGGCTAGCTCATAACACGGTGACAATACATTTTTTTAAATACTTTTAGTCAACTGTTTCAGGTCCCTACTGCCTTCGGCAGTGTTTATGATTCAACAGAAAATTTATTTAACTAACTTCCCGACTAGCTAGACATTTGAAACTTTCAGAATAGTTCAGAACACTGCGAAAGTGCATTTTAAAAATATTTTTAACCAACTGTTTCGGGTTCCTGCTGCCTTCGGCAGCGTTACCAGTACAAAGCTTGCAATCGATTTTTCACGAAATTCCCGACTAGCTAGATATTTGAAACTTTCAGGATAGCTCAGAACACGGTGACAATATATTTTTTTTAATACTTTTAGTCAACTATTTCAGGTCCCTATTGTATTCGGAAGCGTTTATATGATTCAACAGAAAATTTATTTAACTAACTTCCTGAGTAGCTAGACATTTGAAACTTTCAGAATAGTTCAGAATACGGTGAAAATGCATTTCAAAAATATTTTTAACAAATTGCTTCGGGAACCTGCTGCCTTCGGTAGCGTTACCAGTAGAAAGCTTGCAATCAACTTTTAACTAACGTCCCGGCTAGATAGCCATTTGAAACTTTTATAATAGCTTAAAACACGATAGCAAGGAATTTTTTTAATACTTTTATCCAATTTCTCCGGGTTCTCGCTGCCTTCAGTAGCGTTTATATCATTCAACAGAAAATTTAAAAACATGGTGTATAAAAGTTCTTTTTATCTTGTAATTATTTCGGTATAATTCATTGGTTTCTGAAGCATAAAACCCCAAGAATTCTATAAATGAGTAACAAAACTTTAGTACAATTAGAGTTCGTACAGGTTAATAGTTCGTACAGAAACTGAACTCAACTAAAAAATTAGTTTCTGTACAGTCGGTGAATCGAGCGCAAGTCTGACTATGCTTGAAGCATTTGATAATTATTCCTGAACTAGTTAGTTGTAGGGCGACTAAGGTGGCCGTTGAAAAATGATCATTTCTTTTTATTTATTTCTCACTTCAAATAATTCATTTGCTAGCAAGCCCATGCAAAATTTTCGCACTTTATCTCTTGGTTACTTTTAAAATTTTTAAATTATTATTTTACTGATGTCATTTTTTCATATGAATGAGCAAATTCAATATATATATATATATATATATATATATATATATATATATAATTTCATGTGAAAGCATATTTTATTTTATGCTGGAAAAAAAATGGCAACAATTAAAAATTTAAATGTTTATTTTAAAGCTATGTCCATTTTCATATTTTAATTAATTTAAAAAAATCTAATAAAAAATTATAAGGTATTAAATGAAAGGGGCAACTTTCCTGAATCCGTCGGATTAAACAGCTTATCGATCGGACAATTTATATTTTTTAAAATTAACCAAAGCATGAAAATTAGGTAGCAACTTGCGTTCACACACAGAGTTCAAGGAAATCTCTTAGCTTTTTTAAGCATGACAGAGTCGGTCAGTCATTGATGAGTGTAACTATATATGCTGATTAAATACACGACAGAGCAGAAATTGAAATTTACTTGATTTGTGGTACGAATGATATTTTCATAAGGTTATTTCGAGGATTTTCGTTTACTGTCTTTTGGGGTGCGAATAAGAATTTTGACTGTTTCCTGAATGTTTATTAAATAAAGCGCATTCCTTGCCTGGAACCTACACATGCCTTTTACAAATTTTCTTTTTCATGCAGGGATGTCGATAGTTCTTGTAGTAATATCAATGTGTACGTTATCATTAGCTTCTTTTGAAATCTGTATGACGGTAGATCATACACTGTAAAAAATGTCTTATTTGCGAACGTAATTTACGAAAAAATTATGTTGTCAGAACGTATTTTCTCGAATTACAGAGAATTTCTGGCAGCAAACAGGACATATTTTTTACAGTGCATATAATTGACAAAAATATTGAATTTGACATTATTGTAATTTTCGTGGTTATCTCAAACAGAAAAGCAAAAAAAGACCCCCCAAAAAGGTGCACAATTAGGTGTTATGACAAACTTACGTACAAGTTTTTAAAGCTACGAGATACGTACTAACATACAGGCATTATGAAAAATCGTATGAAATTGTAGATATCGAAAAGATGGGAGCTCATGTCAAGAACAAAATTGGTGGCATACAACTAAACATCATAATATAAATTTGCAACATTCTACGATCATTCATTTTTGTGTTGTGCGAGATACAAAAGCTACTTCGCAAATCGCTTTGCCAATATTTCCTGATATTTTATACAAGGAAATCTAAATGTAAGTGAATTTTGTAATGGAACCTTATGTTACATTAACTAATACATTAAAAAAAAATTTTCAATGACTCATTACCCATTAAATGTATTTATATATTTTTAAGTATAATTCATTAAGAGGCACAAGCTGAAATTTATACATGCATGTTTTATGAGCTTGTATTCATGTAAATAGAGAAGTAGCGGGTTTACAGAATTACTTTCTTTTTAAATTTCAAATATTGATTGTTTTTATACAATAATTTACATTTACATATTTTTAATACATATATAATACAGGGTGGCTAAAATTAAATTTCAATATAAATCGAAATAGGTAGATGAAATGAATGACTGCTACCGAACTTCTTTTGGAGACTAATTATGAGAATACATTCAAGGAATTTTAAATATATAGATTTGTAAAAAAAAAAAAAAGAAAAAAAAAAAAAGAAGAAAGAAAATGTAATTTTGTATAAAAACATAACAAGTTTGACCATTCTAATGACTCATAGAAATTCAACCAATAAAACTTTAAAATTGTCATGTATTGAGCTATTCATAGGACACAATCAATTAACTCCATAAACAAAAAGTGAACGAATTTAAACAAATTATCCCTACATTCTTCAATTTTTGTTTTTAAAAAATTTATCAATTTGTTCAGCGAATGACTCGCTATCATGTGTACTTATGTTACATTTTCCTATATATATATATATATATATATATATATATATATATATATAACGAATTTACGAAATTAAAGATAAGAAAAACATAAAAGGAGAATTGCAAACCAATGCGTAGAATTGCTGCAAAAGAAATGCAAAACATAAATACAGGAATAGATTATCAATGAAAAAAGACCCTTGATGAAGACCTCGATGTTTCGTGGGGTTTTATTTCATTTTATTCATTGATAATTTATTTTATTCATTGATAATCTATTCCTATATAGATAGATAGGAATCAGCACATGGATATCTGATATTTCTAAAATTGATTGAACCAATCTCATTAATCATCTGCATTACCAAATTTCGTGTCAACCCGCTCGATCGTTTTAACTCAGAGATAGGGGAGAGTGGGGTACAATGGATCGCTCCCCAGGCCCCGATCATGACAAATTGGGGTCCTGGGCAAAGTGAAATTGGGGGCCCCCTTGAAATTGTCGCGATATCATTTATATAAGACAGATAAGTCTTATGTACAATATGCATAAACAATAATTTCGAGGCTAGATGTTAAAGTATGTTAATATTTTTTGCACTCTTAATTACTACTAATGTTATACAGTTACACACAATTGATATGAAACAGCTTTGTTCTATAGATCCCCCTTATGATATCGTGCCTGATAGACGAGAACAAAACATAATTGTATATCACGTTTAAATTACACTAAACAGGATATGATATATGAATTCAGTAAACGTAGATTTGCTAACTTTGGATTGTTGCTATACTGCCGACTTTTACACACTGGATTAATTAGAGTGGAAAATACTGATTAAAATGAATTTTGAACCACTACGAACATCCCCGCTTGAACTGGGATACGAACCCGCCATCTGTTGGTTCAAACCAGACGTTTCACTCTTTAGGCACTAGATAAGCCAGCAGGAATAGAAACAGGAACTATATTCAAATGAAAATTAAACTCTCTTTCAAGAAAATTATCATATACATGTATATATAAGTATTTAAATTTTCATTGAAATAAAAAGAAATATTTAATAATATTAGGGATTTTGGGGGGGGGCCTTTAATGCCTGGGGTCGCTGGGTAAAGTCCCGGTTTACCCATGCGATAACATGGGCCTGCCGCTCCCTAATTATTTATTTTTATGGTTCATATTTTGGTACACAGATAATAATATCTTAGCCAGCAACTTCATGCCTAACTAACAATTTAGCCATTTTATTAGTGAAGTTTAGTTTACGGTAGCCAAAAGTAAATATTTTTAGTTAAACATTTTTTTTTTTCGTCTTTCAGGAATAATGATCTGGAACAGTTTATTTAGCACAATAAAGAGCTTAGGCCATCTGTTATTATATTTAATCTCATTACAATATTTTTTTAAGAGGATTTTTTATTTCTTTTTAATTATTTGCTGTCAGAGGTCCAGACGGCTTCACTAAAAATTATCTTGAGATAATCTTAAAAATATTCTACTTTCTACAGAAATATTAAAAATATCTGAATAAATTTTGCGTATTTAGATTTATCACCAAAATAACCACAGATTTCTTTACGACGTTTTATGGGCATTATAAAGATTTTGTTTCATCATTAAAATAACTTCAGATTTTTTGAAGATATAACACGAACACTTTCATTATTTTAGGTTAGAGCAAAAAGTTAAAATTAAATCTGCAAAATATTTGTAGAACTTTTGTAGGCATTTTGAATCATAAACAGCTTGGTATGTGCTTGTGCATATGGTTTGTGTGGTGTGGGAATTATGGTAATCCATTTCTTTGCTTTTATTAAAATTTAGATAAATATAAAACAACGACCATATATTTTGCTTCAAGCTCCAGCAATGGAATTCATTCAAGTTTAGAATTACAACTCAACTCGAAGATGTGACGAGGTAAAAATAAAAAATGTTTGTTTACAATATATACAGTCGGCATGCTGGCGTTAGAGATAGCTATAATGGCGATTCGAGTGGTTGCTCGATTGCATTTTGTTAAAAATATCTTGTGTTTCATGTGTTGTGTTATTTTCATCCAGTATTTTAAACGATAAATGACCAGTATAATAAGTAATAACCATAAATATTAGCAACGTTTTCAAAAATCAACTAAAAAAAATTACCAACATTTAGGCTTACACATTTGTTGATCAAGAATGTTTTACTTGGAATAATTAAAATGAGTAATTCGGTAATAGATTGGGTAGTTAGGATAGATTCGGTAATTGCATAGATTTATGCATTTCACCAAACTTAAGTCGGAAATGACAAATATATTAAACATATCATGTTGCTGTGTAAATAATGTGCAAAATTGTTGTTTTTTTAGTTAACGATTTGCTTTGTTTCCATTTTTAAATAGTTATATTACTTAGAATGAAATCTAAAGTTTCTCCATAATGTTGGAAAGTAAATATTAATTACATATGTTTCATAAAATTTAGTATTTAATACATAAATATATTTAATGCTCATAAATATGCAAATTATAGCAATTTTCATTTATAACTGATATATAAATTTAGAATTAAAAAAAAAGTCTATACAAATATTTTTATAATAAATGAGGAAAGGAAATCAATGCTTTTAAGAAATTAGTTTTCGGATTTCGAGGTACAATGTCTCCCGAAGGGGAAAACTGGTAAAACCTCATATTCAAAAATTTATATATTTAAAAGCGGTTTTTACTTCATCTTACCTATAAGGTAGAGAAAGTATTGTTTTTGGGTCAAATTTTCGAACGCGATTTTTTGTTATATTTACATGTTCTGAGGTCCCCTGAATACGAAAATAAAGTTTTTAGCAAATGGTCTGTGTGTATGTCTGCGTGTGTGTCTGTCTGTTACCAGCATATCTCAAAAACAAATTATGGCAGAAAGTTCAAACTTGGTATTCTAAATGTGTATCATATAAGGGATGCTACAGTAAGCTTTTCGTTAAGATCAAGCAAATGGTTCGTGTACAGGGGTAATCAACAGAATTCTAATACATTACGTCTATGGGGGAAATTGCAGGTAAGTAGAGTTTAACGTCTATAGACTGCACTAAACCAAATGAAACGAATATATATTTTTTGTAATAGAGATAGTCAACTGGGGAAAAAAAATTGTGTATGTAGGAGCCTCGCCTCCCCCCTGGGGGGGGGGGAGGTCCCCCCTCGAAGGGAGTAAATTTTCATGATGGGTATCTTTCAAAAGATCTCGCCAATACCTTTTAAAACGAATGGTTGAACCATCGATCTGCGATAATTTAAAACAAAGTTATCGATTTTTTTTTTTTTTTTTTTTTTTTTTTTTTTACTTTTAATGGGAAAAAAAAAAAAAAAACTTAGAAAGAAAAAATCCGTTTTTTTTTCTTTTTTTTCCCCCTTTTTAAATATTGAGAATAAACTGAACTTTTTTTGGATATTTGGTGTCATACTACTTCTCTAATATGGAAATCGGCTGCATTATCATAAAAGATAATTTTTTTTAAATAATTTTAATAAATTATTTTTTAAAAACAGAACTATTTTTTAATAACCGAATTAAATTCTATATAAATGTAGGTGCATTAATGAAACGGGGGTTGAGGGGGGGCGATAGCCCCCTCACACAGAACTAATTAACTTATAAAACTCTCCCGAAGTTTAATTTGAATTGTTTAACATAGGTTTACATAACATTGTTATCTTACCTCTTAATCTCCAACCTGTATTTATAGTATTAAACTTCAGGGTAAGAGAATGTCGTGTGAGTGACACACCAGATTATTTTGCTTCATTTTAAAGAAGGTAATAGATAAAAGCATAAAGTAGTTACAGATTGCATTTTGAGAGGTTTTTTTTTTTTTTTTTTTTTTCGTGAAACAAATGTGAAAAAAAAATTTCCTTTTAGCGCTTCGCAAGAATTAGCAATTATTGGTAAGTTTATTGTAAATATTCTGTAAAAAGTTTAAAATGTGTTTACTTTAGGTGAATATAAGGTTCCTTTTGTGCATTGAAGTATAATTTTGCAGAATAAGGGGCTTTTGATGGAAATTTTTACGAAATTAGTTTTCGTATTTCGCGGTACAATGTCGCCCGAACGTGAAAACTCATATAATCTCATATTCAAAATTAATATAGTTAAAAGCTTTTTTTTGCTTCATTTTAAAGAAAATAATGGATAAAAGTATAAAGTAAATATAAATTGCATTTTGAGTATGGTTTTTTGTGAAACAAATGTGAAAAAAAAATTCCTTTTTAGCGCTTCGCAAAAATTAGCAGTTATTGGCAAGTTTTATTGAAATATACAGTAAAAGGTTTGAAAATGTTTTCATTTCAGATGAATTTCATGTTCCTTTTGTGCATTGAAATATAAATAAGCAAAATATGGTGCTTTTTATAAATTTTTAATATATTAGGTTTCACATTTCGAGGTACGGTGTCGATCGAACGCAAAAACTGGTATTAGCTCATATTCAAAAATTTATACATTTAAAAACTTTTTTTTTTTTTTTGGGGGGGGGGGGGCTCCATTTTAAAGAAAATAATGGATAAAAGTATAAAGTAAATATAAATTGCATTTTGAGTATGGTTTTTTGTGAAAAAAAAATGTGAAAAAAAGATTCTTTTTGACGTTTCACAAAAATTAGCCATTATTGGTAAGTTTTATTGTAAATATACAGTAAAAAGTTGAAAATGTTTTCATTTCAGATCTAATATTAAAGAATTTATATATTTAAAAGTTTTTTTTGTTTGCTTCATTTTAAAGAAGGTAATAGATAAAAGCATAAAGTAGTTAGAGATTGCATTTTGAGTATTTTTTTTTTTTTTTTGTTTTTTGTGAAACAAATGTGAAAAAAATTTCCTTTTAGCGCTTCGCAAAAATTAGCAATTATTGGTAAGTTTTATTGTAAATATATAGCAAAAAGTTTAAAGTATGCTTACTTTAGGTGAATATAATCTTCCTTTTGTGCATTGAAGTATGAGTATGCAGAATAAGGGGCTTTTTGATGGAAATTTTTAAGAAATTACTTTTCGGATTTCGAGGTACAATGTCGCTTGAAGGTGAAAACTCATATAAGCTCATATTCAAAAACTTATATATTTAAAAGCTTTTTTTTTCTTCATTTTAAAGAAGGTAATAGATAAAAGCATAAAGTAGTTACAGATTGCATTTTGAGTACGATTTTTTTTTTTTTTTTTTGTGAAACAAATGTGAAAAAAAAAATTCCTTTTTAGCGCTTCGCAAAAACTAGCAATTATTGGTAAGTTTTATTGTACATATATAGTAAAAGGTTTGAAAATGTTGGAGACTAATTATGATAATACATTCAAGGAATTTTAAATATATAGATTTGTTAGGGAAAAAAAAAAAAAAAAAAAAAAAACGTAATTTTGCATAAAAACATATAACAAGTTTGACCATTTTAATGACTCATAGAAATTCAATCAATAAAACTTTAAAATTGTCATGTATTGAAAATATTGCATCATAAATCATGCAATTAAAAAATAAAAATACAAATAAATTTGACGAAAAAGACGGTTTTACTTTTTTTTGGTTTAATCACAGAAATAAAAGATAAAGATTCTGTTTTTGTGAGATTCATGCAACGAAAACTTAAGATCTTTACATTTTTTACTAAGAGTGTTGCTATATCTCTTGTAAATTTTTAAGCTATTGTAATGAGTTTTCCAGACCCTACAACTTCACAAGAAAACAGATTTTCAGCGACACAAAAGTTGTTCAGAGTATTTTCGAATTTTAATATTAATTATTTTTCATTATTTGTATGAATTGAAGACATAAATAAACAAATATAATATATTCTACATTATATACTATTAAGAAAACATACTACATTTGTGCGCTTTTTAAATTTGACTTATGGTTCATAGTACTCCATGTCATGGACCATTGTACCCCGCGGTCGTAATACACTGGTCTATTTTGTCAGTTGTTATTAAATTATATAAAAAAAAAGTAAGCATAATTATTGCTTTTGATTGAGTGCTACTTAAGACCCAATATATAGGTAATATGCACACATATTTTCAATAGCGAGAAATTATTACTTTGTGAGTGAACACCTAAAATTTTTCCGTTGTACCCCACTCTCCCCTATCATTTGTTGAAAAAGTTTAAATCGTGAACCTGGAAGTAATTGTATTCGTTATTTATTTTTTCTCACTCACTCAAGGAACTTACCTTTCTTTTACTCTTTGTCTGCCTTCTGTAATCTTATAAAATCTTGTTGAGTAATTATTTATTACAAGCAAAGGTTCGAGAACGAACCGAATTCCGAATGCGGGAAATTTTTTTAAGTCAAATTCGAAATGTACAAAACTCGGCCTGATGCTGCCTGCGTGCCAATAGATCAAAGTTTGTTAACGAAACCATTTTTTAATTCATGCAATCAATGAAGGTAGTGAATCAACGAAGGCTTTTCTCGCTTCTCTGGTCACTATATTTAAAGGAAACTCCTGCATCGCTTTACAAACAAAAACAAAATTTAAAGAAATCATGAAATTTCTTTAAAGCCCGCTTTGGTTTCCCGCTGCTTTCGGCAGCAACCCACTCATTCACAGACTCTCGGGTGCTTGTGTCTATTGCCTGAGACAATAGCTTACCAGTGGGCTTCCATTTGGGTGCTTATCAGATGAGCTTCGAAACGGACAATATCGAAAAAATTGAAGTAGCCATTTTATATTTGAATCCCGGTTACATATGAACAACACTATACGTGATGTACATAATATTTTCTTTCACGTTACTTTCTATATTTGATTTATTCGATCAACCATAAAATGACAACAATTTCACACCAACAATCGCACCAATTACAATGTGCTATGATCGGCTACGTCTATCGCATGAGACAATTTTTGTGGTTATAATAGTAGCTGAGTTAGTTAATAGTAGTTTGTATATAGAAAAATAATGAAATATGTAAACCTGATCATGGTACAGCCTGATTGTAGCTCCCCTTGGCGACTTTTGAATTTTTATCGTCACTTTAGACAAAAATACATTTTTTTTTCCTTTTCTTTCTTTTCTGTTTTTCAATATTTTATAATTTATTTATATTTTTTACGCGCTACTTGGCTTAAAGTGGTTTTTACGAAAGTGGAGTCCTTGGCGAAAAATGTCCGATCTATTTCAGCATCAAAATTTTAAAAATTACCCAGGATTATCAATAAGTAACGCTCTTTAATGTAATGCTGAATTAGCTTTCATGCCAAGCGCGATTCATCCGTGCCAAAAACATACTATTTAAACAAAAGGTAGGCTGACCAGATCAAAGTACGTTTATAATAGAGAAGCATTAAAAATTGCTACAATTATCAAATTATGTACGTATTTTTTCATTCCTAATAAATAAGGACTAAAAATAAAGTGTTATTGATTAATAATTTGGTTTCTACAATTTTTTAAAACTTAGAAATATGCCTTCAAAAAAAAAAAAAAAAAAAAAAAAAAAAGCGTCCCTATTTGTCCCCAGAAAATGGGGACGTTTGGTCAGTATAACAAAAGGGGAAAAAAAATCTAAAACGAAGTATTTAATATATTTATTTATTATTTATGCTTTTTTTTTCGCGTGAAAGCATATTTTATTTTCTGTTGGGGGGGGGGGGGGGGGGGTAATATTTTTTTTTTTTTTTTTTTTTTTTTTTTTTTTTTTTTTTGCTAACAATTAAAAATTTAAATGTCCATTTTAAAGCTTTTACCAGGTTATGATTTTCACATTTTAATTTTAAAAAATATAATCGAAATTTCGTTACAAATAAGGTACCAAATGAAAGGGGCAATTTTTCTGAATCCGTCGGTTTAATTAACTTATTGATCGGGCGATTAGAGTTTTTTAAGTTAACTGAAGTATGAGAAGCTGGTGCCAATTTTTTTAATTAACTAAAGTATGAAAAGCTGGTGGCAACTTGCGTCAGAAAAACGGAAGAAAATCTCTTAGTCAATCAACTTGTGTTTTCAAGGAGTAATGTTCTAGAGATGTATGATATTTGAATAGAATTATGCTTAATATAATTCATAAAACAACATATTTAGACTCAAAACATATTTAGTTTAAAATAAAAAAACTTCTAAGCTTTCTCATTTTAAAGTAAAAAGTATTAAGAAGAACATAACCAGTAACTTGTAGCGAAGAAAGCGAATCTTGAATAACTTGTGTATAAATTATTTATTATTCGATTTAAAAACTATTTTCTCCCACGTATTTACCTGCACCTAAATGTAAAAAATTTTTTCTGGTATTCATGTTCATAATTTGTTTTCTTTCAAATATCAGATTGATGAAAGATATGGATAAAAACATAAAACTGACTTTTGCAAATACTGCAGTAAAATAAATTTTGCCTTGTTACGTGATAGCGTAATTGGTAAGACCTTTGATTCCGAATCAAAGTTTCGTATTACACGTCAGGTATGAGTCAGATTCCAGCTTCGGGTAAAACTTTTTTTAGAAAGTTATTGATATTTTATTTATTCTCCAGAGAATTCTAAAATTAAATTTTAACACAAAAACAGAATCGCAGTTCACCTTTATTTGTTTATTAAAAAGCCTTTAAAACAGCGGTTTTTTTTTAAAGCCAAACATGGCGGTAATTTCAAAACTAAAAAAGATGGCGGTGTTTTAAGACATTTGTAATGTCTTAATTATAGATGCAAGAAGGTGTCTTAAAAAGTAAGATTGTTTTTAGCTTAAAAAAATGACCATCCGTGAGAAACACCTTTTTTAAATGGATTTAAGTCGTTTACAGTACGTGTTCATAATTTAGAGAATAAATGCTTTGCTACCAATAATTAAACGAAAACATTAAACGTAACTGATGAAATGCTTTACTATATTTTACCACGTCCTAGAAAACTGATCAGGATTGAAAAGTAATTCATAACTAACCTTAGGGTAAATAAAGTATTTTTCAAGTTAGATTTTCAGTGCTTGGTTTTAAAATTACGCGTTTTGAGTTTCCCTGAATACTAAAAACAAACTTCTAACACTTGATCTTTTTATGTTTGTTATCAGCGTAACTTAAAAAAAAAAAAAAAAAAAATGCACACAAATCAAATATTACATTTTCACGTTCATATGGGATTGCTATTTTAAAGGTATGGTCAAGACTGATAATTTTTAAGGAATAGTGCAGGAGAAAGTTGTATGAATAATCCGGAATAAACTTTTAAGGCACTAGAAATTGGCATTTTATTCAAACGGGACTTTGTGAGTGGGGAATACCCCCACCCCCTTAAAAGAAAAAAAAAATCGTCAAATAAAACTGTTCTAAATCTAGTTTAAAAAAAAAATAACGTAGGTTTATATATCTACTCCGGAGATAACTTCATTCATAAAATGGACATTTTGAGCTTTAGCACCATTTACTTCATGGGCATTTTTTGATTTATAGGAAGGCATATTAAGCACTTATAGAAGAAATAATACAATGGAAAATAAAAACACGCGAATTTTCTTTATTCATGACAAATATATTACATTATAGAACACCAAAGACATGGTGGTAACTCCTTTCACAAAATGGACATGGTATCCTTTATCTCCAGGGTACAGATACAGCCTATATATAATACTTGTTATCTTATCGCTTAATCTGCAGTCTTTCTTTATATTTGAAATACAGTGTAAGAGAAAGTCGTGTGAAGACCACACTAAATTATTTTTATGTCTAGTTGTATTGTTACAAAAATACTATCTTAAATAAAATAAAATTCTTACTATTTATTAATTTCTCTTACTACATATGGCTGAGAAAATATTGTTTTTGAGTCAAATTTTCAAAATATAAGTGTTTGTTATATATACACTTTTTGATATCCCTCCCGTCATTGTTTTGACTTAAAAAAAAAAAAAAAAAAAAAAATCAGTATAACTAGGTTCGAAATCATACAAGACTCGAAATTATTATTATAAACAAAATCATGACCTTGTATGCTCTGTTTTACTAATGTTGCACTCCACATGATCGTAGCCTCGATATTTCTGAAAACCTTAAGAAAAGTGTTTACTTCATTCATTTATATTTTAGAAAGCCTGTATTTTTAAATGCAAATTTTTGTTTTTTGTTTCCATAGATTCAAAATATTCTGAAATTCAGTAATTTATATGCAAATAAACAGAATAATATAAAAGAAATGTAGATGCAGTAGACAATTATTTTACTGTTAAATATAAAAAACGGTATTTTCACAATTTATTTGGTTTCCCCTCAGCTGAAGCACATTTTCTTTTATACCCCCCCCCCCCCCCCCAAAAAAAAAAAAAAAAAAAAAAAAAAAAATCGTAGCATTTTGTAAAGATTAAAAAATAAAAAAATAAAAATTGGATTCCCTCCCCCTCCTTTTCCTTATCACACTTATTAGTTCTATATTCATTTGCTTAAGTAAAGGTATACATACTTGCATGTGATAACTATGAATTTTCCGGATTTTTTCCAGTATGGAGATAATACGAATAAAAAAAAAAACTTATTTCTTTATTTTTTAAAATAAATTTGTTTTAGCTTTGTAGCATGCCATAAAAATTATTTCTACCTTTTCTATCTAAATTATATATATTAAAGGGAGGGGTGGGGAGAGGAATAGATTCTTTTTCGCTTTATTTGAAACAGATTTAAGCATATTAATCGGACAATTTTTTATGTCAGGTAAAACGACAAATTATATATATATATATATATATATATATACACTGTAAAATATCTAGCACAGTATCCGAAACTAATAATTACGCGTATTAAAACTAGTAATAACATTTTTAATATCCGCATAATTATTCGCAAACTTCAAGAACTCATACAATGAAAAAATTAAATTCCAAATACGCATATACTTTTATTTAATGGAAATGTTTCTAATTTTCAGGTATTTTAATAAACAACTAACTCCCCCCCCCCTCTCCATTTTATTATATATATATTGAAATACCTTATTTATTCGTAAAGATTAATATTTAACAAATGTCCTTTCTTTTTTAAGTATAAAGATAAATAAAATGTTAAAATATAAAAGTTTTGAGAATTAAATTGTGTAGGAAATCCTTTTATATTAAGGGTAAAAAACTCACCAAATATGCAGAAAACTGTCTCTTTACTGATTCGTCCGAGCGAAAAAGGCATTGAGTGCGAAAGAATGACACTATTGTTTTAGTTTTATACAATTCCATACTTGCCAACCATCTCATTAATAACCGTACAATTGTTAACGCCCCTTGAAAAAACGCATTTTTTTCACACCACTTTATTTTTAGAATAATTCTCTTCAAATGTTACGATTGAAATAAGAATAAAATTACTCTAAAAAATGACTGCTGGAAAAAAAGAAAAAAAAAAAGGCGGGTACTAAAAATTGTACGGTTTATAATGAGATGGTTGGCAAGTATGCAATTAACTTATTTATAAAAACGGAAGTCAACTGACAGATGATTAAAAAAAAGAAAAAGCTATTTTAAAACTTTGAAATGTTCCAACAGAATATGTTATAATTCTATAAGATTTCAGAAACAATGATTAACACTAAACCTACCACGACGGGTTTAAACTTTTTGTCAGAATTTTTTGCAAATAACATTATCGCATCGTCCATGTTTCATGTACCAAATTTTGCTAAATATATTTTTGCTATACATAGTAATATATATAACATTTTAAAGACGGGTAACTTGACCCGCTGTGGTAGGAATAGGTATACATGAAGTATCGGTAAGTTTAGTGTTAAATGTGTGCGCATTTCTTATCATAAGAGTAAAAACTGAAACGTGCATTTTAAATTAGTTAATTTTCTTCGCAAGCATGAAATGTATTTAAAGTATTTTCAAAAATTATGTGGAGGAATTACTAAATATTTTAGCTATATAGAGCGAAAATAAGTATCAGATACTCTGTGCTCTAGTAAAGATTTCTCCTCAAAATTATTCATTTAAATAATCCAAAGACGATAGTGTGTTATTTCCTCCTAGATTTAATTCCCAACTGCAAGAATTGATCCCTGAAAATTTCAAGATAGACACTTCACATAGATAATTCACTTACATAAATTGAGAAAAATTCATTTATAACTTACTTTTAAATTTGTTCATAAATTCTGGTTTTTTCTCGATATTAAATGAGCATAATTAAATTTCCCATTATAAAGTTCAATAATGAAAGTTTGTTAGCATTATTTTATAATTAATCAGACATTTTCATTGAAACGATATATTTCCTTTTCGATATTCTTCATTGATTTATATATTACGTGTTCTCTTTACAATCATACGAAAATTTTAAATATTTTTGTAAATATTGTTTCTAAAAAAAAAAAAAAAAAAAATATCCTTTTTACTGGTATTTTTTAAAAACTGAATATATATATATTTACTAAATTCCTTGTTAAGCAATGTATTTCCATTATAAAAAGAATACTTGAAACAGTGAAAAAATTCTTTTTGTAAATTACGGCGACAATAAAAAAAAAAAAAAAAAAAAAAAAAAAAAATCTACAATTCTGTTGCTGAAAAAATTCAGTGTCCTATGGTATATGGAAAGGATAAATATACCATATTTACATTAAAATGAAGATATTAATTCAAATTATTAATTATTCATTAAATTTCAAAATGCTCCTAATTAAGGATTGACATTTTATTTATTTATTTTTTACAGGTAGGTTTAGATAATTTTAATAAAAGTTGTTGACTTAAAAAAAAAAAAAAAGATTAACTACATATATTTTTTTAATTTTAAAAAACAAAAAAATAGAAAATTTGTAACGAAGTTTTGTTCGAAGATAAATGCAAAATTATTAAATGAAAATTCAAAAAAAAAAAATAAAATAAAATAAAATAAAAATAAAAAAAATAAATAAATAAATAAAGTGCTTGGAAAATTTTAAGCAAGACTCAACTTCTTAAAATTTAATTATGAGAAAATATTTAACCCTTTCGCTACCACTGGGACACATGTCCCAAGCGGTGCTGCCAGATCGGGTTAATTTTTTATTAAGTATCCATCACTAAATTTTAATTGTAACGGTCGCCAAATAACTCCTAAGACTTCCTTTTTAAGATGCTTTCGAAACTATTACACAACCGCCACAATTAAAATTTAATGGTGGATACTGAATAAAAATTCCCTCAGTCTGGAAGCACTGGTCCCCAAAAATAGTTTAAATTGGTAGTAAAAGGTTAAAGTTTTAATTTTATAACAGATTCAATATTTGTTTACAAATATAAACACGTATTATAACTAGGTAAGGAATGATGGGAATCGAAAAATTCTTTGTCACGCGTTGCTACTGTTATGTAGTTTTATTAAAATATTGATTTTTTTTTAAGCTCAGTTTTTACATTTTGAAAAGTACATTGTCGCCTTAAATTTTCTCTCATTGGAAATTTGTATAAATATATTTATAAATGTTTAATTAGTATATGCTATATCAAAAATGTTAATGGATTCTTAAGTATTTTGCAGTAAACTTGAAAAATAAAAATAAATTAAATTAAAAACATGAAATTCATAACCTTTATCCTGTTTTAAGCCTTTAGAGCTTCTCATCGAGCTCGTAATACTTTGTGTTTGTAATAGATACTTTGAATATGTAATACATTATCTAAGTCATTTGTTTTATGAAACTGGAGTCTATGCATAGCGAAGACTTCTGCTTTTAAAGTATTCATGGCTATTTATTTTTATCTACTCATTGTTATTCTCCATTCCATATATATATATTAAATCATGGTTCATAATGTTACAATAATAAACCAAAAAAAAAAAAAAAAAAAAAAAAAAATATATATATATATAAAAATATTTTTTAAGTGACTTTTCTCAAATTTTGTAAAATCAAGAATCATATTGCATATAATAATAATAATAAATTGCAATGGACAAAGTAAATTATTTGAAATGATGGAATTAATTACGTTTTGATATAAATTGTTAACAAAGAAGAAATAAAATACATAAATACCACAGTAGAGCTTGAAAATATCTGCCTGAGTAAACTTAAAATCAAATTTTTTAAAATTATACAACATATATATTCTTAAATCTATTATATATATAGTCTATACATAATCGGCATCTCTATTTTCCTTACACTCTTTTAAAATGTAAATTCTCACTTCATGTACAGCTGAAACTCCCCCGCCCTAAAAAAAAAATCTACCCCCCTCCCCTTTTTTTTTTCTTTTTAAACCAGAGAAATCAATTCGAAGTAACATAAATATTTTTTTAGGGTGTTTCTCAATGTTAAATTTATGAAAACGCCTCATTGCGCAAGTATTAATTTGAATATGCGAGTATTATGTATTTATTTATGGGGGAAAAAATCAGGCAGATATCTTGCCATGAAGAATTTGAATATTTATATTTAATATAAAATGCTTAAACTGTAATTCATTACGGCTATATATATATATGTGTAAAATATAAATTTCACAAAACATAGTTGCCAAATTTTTAACATCTTTTCCAATGATTTTATTCCTAAATTATCTTTGTCTCCTATTAAATGCGCTAGAAGTATCTAAAAATAACGATAATAAATCTTTAAGAAAGAACTGATAATTTGGAAGCTATGTGTATTAAAAGGTTTTTTAAAAAACCTTTTACGGTGCATTCAAGAAAAAAAGCATGATATTGTACAAAGATGAGTAAAATTAATGCACATAAAATTCATAAAATTTAACGTGTGTGTGTGTGCTTATATATAGTTAACTATTGTAACGAATTTATGAGTTTAAAGATAACAAAAACATAAAAGGAGAATTGCAAACCAATGTGCAGAATTGCTGCAAAAGGAAATGCAAAACTTAAATATAGGAATAGATTATGTTCACACACGAATAGATTCACGCAATATAGGAATAGATTATGTTCATGTTGATGCTGTTTAAAAGAATTCACACTATTTGCAATAATGATGATCATTTGAAAATGCTCATGAAGATTTAAGAAAAACTTTGCAAGTTAACTGTTACCCGTCTCATTTTTTAACTGTTTCCAATTTTTTTCCTCTTTTGGTTTGTTCTAGTTCCTAAATTAAGGGCGATATTTAAGTACCGACGAGCAGCCCCGTCGGCCGAAGAGGGTTAGTTTATCAGGTAGGGGGTTTCATTTTATTGTATTTCATTTTAATGTATTTTGTAATTTCTTGTATATTTCATATTTATGTTATTGTACTACTTTTGCAATTTTGGTATTTTTATAATTGTTTTGGATTATTAAATTATATGTATGTCAGAATTCTTTTCAGTTAATGGTGGTTTTCTGTTTGGTGAGAAGTTGGGGGGCTAAGGACAGTTATTAGCTAATTGCTACTGTCCTTTCAGAAACTTCTCTTTCACCCCCTACACTGAGGGATATCCCTGATGAAGACCTCTGTGTATTTTGGGGTTTTATTTCGTTTTATTCATTGATAATTTATTTTATTCATTGGTAATCTATTCACATATATATATATATATATATATATATGCTGTTGCGCTAAATAAATTCCTATATTAAAGAGATGCGCAAAAATAAAATGATACAAAACAGTTACACATCAGTATAAAATAGATGTGTAACCTGTGTTAAAGAAGAAAAGCAAAATTTTTAAATAATAAATTTAAGGATCGTATGCATTTGCAGTAAAATTAAGAATTTATTTATATACTGTATGAAACATTGAAACTTCATTAAATTAATAAAGCGTATTTTTAACTAAATTTTGTAAAAAATAATAATGAATATAAATAATTCAAGCAAAATGTTCATAATAAATACACACACACACACACACACACACAGAGAGAGAGAGGGGGGGGGGGAGGGGAGAGAGAGTAAAAAATAGCAATGTATGTAAAATTTATATTTATCCCTTCCTTAGATATTTTTTAAAACAGTGTGAAATTGTAAAAACGTTTTGAAATGATCAGTCCGTAAAATTACGTGCAATGTAAATATATTAAAATGTATGAAGTAGTTATTTTTTTTTTGTAAAAATAAATATATTGTTTAATTAAAAAAAATATATATAGATATATATATATATTTAAATGAAATAAAACTGTGCTCGTTTTAAAGAAGCATAGCTATGTGAAATATTGTTACATTTAATCCTTCTTTAGACATTCTTTTATTTTTTTTAAAACATTTGTACAAAATTGTAAAAGCATAAATTGTCAATTAATCCATATAATTACGTGAAATGTAAATAATACATCGTAATGTATGAATTTTTTTTTTTTTTTTTTTTTTTTTTTTTTTTTTTTGTAAAGAGATGTATAGTTTAATTAGAATAAAGCAGCATATACATATGTATATATTTAGATAACTTAAAACTGTAACTCTAAAGAAACTCATAGCTATGTCGAATAGTTTAAAATTAAATCCTTCCTAGGATGTTTTTTATATATTTTTTAAACACCGTATGACACTGTGAAAATATATGAAATTGTGAATTAATCTATAAAATGATATGCAATGTAAATAATATATCAAAATGTATGGAATGGTTAGATTTATTGTAAAAAGGAATATAGTGCAATTAGAATAAGATAGTATGCGTATTTTTAGATCAAGTAAAACTACTCATTCTAAAGTAGAATACCTAAAAATATATATGTGTTATAAAATAGCACAACTTAATGTTAAAAAAGTAATGGAAAAAATTAGAAAGCAAACTAAAAATTCGAAAAGTATTACTGATAATCACAAAGCACAACTGAAAATATGTGTTAACTTTTAAAATGTAGTATAAAGTGAAATATGTATTAAATCTCTAAAAATATGCATACACGATAAGGTTTTTTTAAAGGTATTAAAAATTACAAAACATTATGCATGAAATTAAAAATGTGCACATTTTAAAGAAAATTGTACAATACTGTATGAAAATATATTGTATTAAAACAATTGTGTTAAGTTATAAAATAAATGCATACATTGTTAACACAATTGTGTATAAAACAATAAAAATGCATAAAAAAAAGTATATAATTGTTTTTTAAAAAAGCATTTTTTATTTCTTACTTATAAAGATTAAAAAAGCATTATATATATATATATATATATATATATATATATATATATAATTTAATTTTGCAAATATTAACACGTTCAGCGCCATGTCAGCCATCGGTGGCTGACACTGAACTTTCCGTTTAGGCCACGCCAGCCACCGGTGGCTGACAGTGCGAAATATGATACAAAACTAAAAAATTACGTAGTTTTAAGTAATTACCGATGCTTTATTTAAAATTAACTTAATGATATAATCCTATAATACGAGTAAATAAAAAATTAAGGCATTTTAATGGATTTTATTGAAACACGGTAAACATAACACGCTTCTACGCAGCGCGCGTGGCCTGAATGGGGGTTCCTTGAGAAATCGAGTGGCCCTCAACGTGTTAATAAAGCAAAATATGTAAAACTGTAAAATATGTTTGTTTATCAATTATAAATACATATAGTTTTAAATATTAAGCTTTAGAAAGAAATCATGAGTGTATTGCACAAATAGATGTAACCCCAAAAAATGCAATTGTATGCATTTTTAAATATTTGCAAACGGAAAATGTATTTTTTTTTGTGTGTGTTAGTTGTGAATTTATTAACTAGTAAATGAAGTGACTGTGCATTGTTAATTATAATATATGGTATAGAATTATTTTTGTAAAAAAGTTACATTTAGAGAGTTTAAAGATAGTATGAAATTGCACATTTTATATATATATATATATATATATATATATATTGTATTATAATAACAATATAAAGAAGTATGTTTTAAAAATTGCATCTTTAAAACTGTAAATATTTATCAAGTATTACAAAAAATGTATACAATTATAAACTTCATTTTTATGAGCAGAATTATGGAAGTTTATGTAAAGAACTTTGAATTATTTTTACTTTGACTTTGTTGAATATACATATATGTATACTGCGAAATTATCTTTTAAAACTGCTTCAAATACGATTTTAAAAATGTTAAATTTTATAAAAAAATTGATATTAGAATTCTTTACATTGCATAAAATTGTAAATAAAAAATGTACAAAATGTAAAATGAAGCATAATTGTAAAATGCATTAAAACTGTTAAAAGAAAAAAAAGAAAAATTATGAAGCAGTAAAAAATATATACATTGGGGGGGGGGGGGGGGAAGTATAAAAATAAAATGCAACTTTGTAACTATAATTGCAGAGAAGTAAAAATATGCACATAGTAAAAGTGAATGAAACTGTGAAACAAAATGCATATACATTGTAAACACATCTGTATGAAGCTGTGAAAAGTGCATACATGGAAAACAAATTGCTTTAAGTGTGAAAAAGCAATATTCATTTTTCTCTTTAAATAAAGAAAAATAAAGAATCTTAAATTATTAAAATATAAAATAAAACGAAATTGGAAAATATTAAATGTAAAATATATATATATATATATATATATATATACACATACACACACATAAACTTACAAATATAAATTCATAAAATTAAACAAATATGCTAATTACACTACGCTGCACCAACAAAATAAAATAATAATGATAATAATCGGAGCCCTGATACCATTCTTGCCAATTTTTATGTAAAATGACATCCTGAATCCGAATATGACTCCCATTTTGCCCAATCACCCACCGTTTTCTCCTCCCCCTCCACCAATTTTTATCACTGTTCCGTAATTTTATGGCCATCAATTTCATTTGAAGAATGAAAAAGAATTAATTTAACACTTAAAGAAAAAAAAATGTAATGCTTAATAAAGAACATTAATTATAGATTAAAAAAATATAAGAAATGTAATGCATAATTTCAGTGGCAAACATACTTGCCAACATCCTAATTAATATTCCGTAGTATTGTTTGTCCCGCCTTTTTTCTCACACCGGTAAATTTTTAAAGCAATATTCTCCAAATGCAGTTACGATTAAATAAGAAGAAAAATCTGTAGTGATAAGTATAAAGGATTTAAGTCCATATCCTTGATTTTTCAGGAGACGAAAAATAAAGTTTAACTAGGTAAAAACAAATCAGAAGAATGGATTAGGGAAAAGGTATTTCGTTGATTTTTACCCTTTATACCATTCGGTGGTTGTCAACCTTCATTTAATAAAGGGAAAAATTGAATTAAATATTTTATACCATACGTGAATGGTAAATTTCTAAATTGGTCCTTTTTTTACCAATGGATTTTCTCAAAGACTAAATGACATAGAATTAAATCCTTTATATCAATCGATAGAGAATTTTTTTTCTGAGTCTGACTATGTACTTAACTCAAAATCGACATTTTTGGACTTAAATCCTTTATACTTATCAGTACAGAAATATTCTAAAAAGATACTGGTGCGAGAAAGAAGGGGGAGCTAACAATACTACGGAATATTAATTAGTATGTTGGCAAGTATGGGCAAATCTCCCCCTAAATTTTCCTCTTGCGCATGCTTTAGAATTGTTCATGTTTTAGAATTTTTCAACTTTGTAGCGCCTCAGAAGATATTTAACAGTTAAAATATTCCTTTCCTCCCATAAAAATTAAATTTATAGCCATAAAATTACCGAAAAGTCATGATAAACACAATAATAAAAAACAATAATAAAAAACAATAAAAAATAAAGCCCGGTGGGTGACAGGGCAAAATAGGCATATTCGGATTCAGGTGGCTATTTTACATAAGAATTTGCAAAAATGGTGTTGGGGTCAATTTTTATGCAGAGAAGTGTTATTAAAATGTAAAATTTGCAAAAATAACAATAAATAAATAAATAAATAAATAAATAAATAAATAAAAATGATTTAAATTGCAAAAGGAATTTTAAAATGATAAAGAATAGTTTGTATAAAGATATGACTTTATAGTACAATCTAATTGTATGCACTTTTAAAATACATTTAAACTATTGTATTTGTATCTAAAATCTTTATTATTATTGTATGGATTTTTATACAATCGTTAACTTATATAATATTTAATATAAATATATGTATATATTAAAAGCACTGTTAATTTAGAAAATATACATATACTGGGAAAAAAAAAAAAAAAAAAAAAAAAAAAAAACTTTTTAGACTTTTTGTATACAATTTTTGAGCAGTACAAACATGATCAAACAGCTGTTGATAAGACTTTTGTTATTAAAGACATGTATATAATTTGATTTTAATTATTGTATTAAAGAATTTTATTATTTTTTTAACATGAATAAATGCTCCAAAATTATATTTAAAAAAATTATTAAGTTTGTGTAATAAATTTAAAACTGTAAAATTGTCAATAAAAATGTGTGAATTGTTAAATGAAAAAAATAAAAATAAGTGTACTAAATATATTTATAAAAATGCATTCATTGGTAAGATTGTATAAAACTGTTGAAAAAGAAATTATATAAAATTGTTAAAATGCATAAACCTGTAACATATATATATATATAAAATATTTAATATTTGAATAATTTAATACCTTTGTAACACTCAGCAAACAAAAGATAGATGATATATATATATGAGTGTGTGTGTGTGTGTAATATAGATTGTTTGTTTAAAAGAAAAAAAAATATTAAAGTTCATATTTCTTAAAAATGATAAACTGGGAAAAAAAAAAAAAAAAAAAAGTATGTAGCTAAACAAATATACATAAATTTAATGCCAGGTTATCATATTTAAATTGTACTGTTCAGAGAATTTTGCAGCTGTTGATAATATACAGATTGAGTCGGAAGTTCATAGATAAGCAATTCAAATTTGTACTAAAATAATTTTAAAATATTGCAGAAAACTTCCGGTAGGGAGCGCATTCCGTCGAAATATAAATTACATTCCAAAGAAGAATCGTGTACTTGCTACAGATTGGATAACAAGGAAAAGCATGTCGTTCAGTGTGATCAAACTGTTTGCGATGTAAAATGTGCAGGCTATGCAAAGTGTGGTTAACAGCTGATTGCTAGTGATCTGTTGCACATGCAAAGTTATTACATCTGTATACTAATTCATACATGACTGATTTCATGTGCAACGAACAACTTTAAGACATAGTGCTTGAAAATGTTACATTTTATATTGCACGACTTTTCAAGACTTGCCGCCCAAATTGTGTAGTAGTCGGCGTCCCTGATTCCTTCACGGTTGGGCCTGGGTTCGAATCTCAGACAAGGCATGGATGTGTTGTCTTTGTTAGGGGTAGCGATGACCGCCCATTGGGTGCCCCTTCAAAAATGGTCATCAGTTCGACGACCCACCCACCAATGTTTAATTGCAAGTGCCACACGATTTTTTTTTTTTTTTTTTTTTTTTTTTTGGGGGGGGGGGGACTTTACAGGAGTTTTCGATGTAATGCGCCACTAAATGGAAAAAAAATGTAAATTTTCCGGAATCTTTCAGCTCATTCTTTGAATTGTTTACTACAAACTTTTGACTCTTGCTACATTTAAGTTAAAACTACGTAATGCTTTGATGAATATGTTAAGATAATTACGTTCACCACGTTCTTTAAAAGTAGATAAAAGTACTAAAGATATCTAAATTGTTGAAAATTTCTACAAGAAAAATAAGCATATAAATTAATGTTTGAATTATTAAAAACTAAAAACTTAAAAAATAAAATGAAAAATAGTAATAAATAAGACACTGCAAAGGTGTATAAAATACTTTAAAAAATATATTATTCTATGCATTTTTTTTTTTTTTTTTTTTTTAAATAGATTCTAAGTAAATTCTTAATTGTAGAAAATAAAATGTAAAATTGTACTTAATTCGATATGAACTCTATTATTTTAACTTATTTAAATTATGATTAAAAATGTATGAACTAGCGTGATATTAGATATAAATTTACAAAGATTATATTTAAAACAAAAAATTGCACAATGCTTTTTAAAAAGTATATACAAAATATTTATGCTGCATTTTGAAATTCTATGTATTTTTAATTGTATATATTTGTACGGTTATTTTAAAAGAAAAAAAAAAAAAAAAACATGTAATTTGTTTATTTTTACTCTATTAAGGTTTTCGTATGATTATTAACTTTATGTATTTGTCAACATATCCAAAGAAAATGTTAAAAAAAAAAAAAAAAAAAAAATGAAAAATTTATAAATAGTGTATATTTAAACTGCATATGAAATCTGAAAAATACATCAAATGGTTAAATTCTGAAGATAGATTATTTGTGCAAAGCAGGAAAAACTTAAATTAAAATTTTTATAAATTAAAATATTCAAATTTCCTAAATATATTCTAAAGAATATTAAAAATGTTTTACAATATTCTAAGAAAAGATTAGAAAGTAATTATTTAAAAAATAGACTTTTTAATTTACAGTTAGCACAATCACGGCTTTAAAATTTTATTTTTTCATGTTGCATTGTTCTTGCATGATTAATTATTAAAAATGCACTTCAAAATCATAATTCTTAAGTTAAAACAAAATAATGGCAACATTTAAAATTCATTCCTATATGTAGTGTACTTATTGTCAAAAGTAATGTAAACTTCTTTTGTAAAATTGCATGTGTTATTTTACAAAAGAAACTTGTATAAAGTGTAATTTTATTTTTCATGTTTTCTACTCGTTGCATTGTTCTTGCATAATTATTAAAAATGCACTTCAAAATCATAATTCTTAACTGATAATGGTTAATTTTAAATAATGGCGACATTTAAAATTCATTCCTATATGTAATGTATTTATTGTCAAAAGTAACGTAAACTTCTTTTGTAAAATTACATGTTTTATTTTATAAAAGGAACTTGTGTGAAGTGAATTTTGCAATATAATAAGTGAAATTCATAAAGCACAATGTGACAGGTCTGTCGTGAATGTGTTAAATAAATACATATTAAAGTATAACTTATGAGATATTTTAAAGTTTATTATATAACACAAAAAAGGATATATATTTGTAATATTTAATAAATCCTTTGCATTTTTTTTTTAATATCACTTAGAAGTATCTCTAATTAATTATTTTTTTTAAGTAAAAAGAAGACAATTTAATGATTTATTATTTTTAATAATTTCGATATTTCTTAAAGCTAATATCGTTAGGTACTTGTTAAATTTGACCTGCATCACCTATCTTCAGTAATTTATGAAACCATAGTGTTTATAAATAATTTTTCATTACAAGAATATTTTAATATTATGAAGAATTTAATTTAAAACGACTTTGGTGAAAATTAAATTTGAAAGCTTGAATTTTCAAATTATAATAATGTTGTGTAAATGCATATATATTTATTAGAGTAACATTGAATATGTGTACTAAATTGTTATTTAGAAAATATTTTGCATTTTATATGATGTGAATACTAGCGATTTTGTTTTGTTTAAGATCAGATTATTTTTCAGATAAAAACATTAAATCTCAAAAGACAACAATAGAAATGTTGGTGCATATATATATTTATGTAATGAAATAATTGAAAATATGTTGTATGAAATTTATTATTTTGATTAAATTATATATATATAATATATATTTATAAAGCATTGTAAAACTATAAAACAAAGCATAAAGTTATTTTTCAAAAATCTGTGCATGAAGCTGAAAAAATATGTAATGTTATAATGCTTATTTATAGTTAAATTAATTGGATAATAAAAATTCTGGTGAATATATAAAGAAGACTAAAAGTATGTTGTGTTGAATGTTTCATGAAACTTAATATATGAATTGTAAAAACTAAAATAACTGAAAGTGAAATATAATTTTAAGTATTAAAAGGAGAAAGTAATTTTTGTATTATGGTTAAAAATATAAGAATGTAAAAGAAAAATTCTAAAAATTTTTATAAGAAAAAATGGAAGAATTGTAATAAATAGGCCCTTCGATAAAATTTATAGAAAAAAAAAAAAAAAAAAAAAGAGGTAACTCTAATTTAATTGTACACAAAATATTTTTGAAAATTGTAATCTACACATATTTGTATAAAATATTTATTTAAAATTATAACTTGTATGTAATTGTGTGAAATATAGTATGATGTTGTTAAACACAATGAATAATAAAATATATTTAAAATGTAAAAAGGCTTAAAACTGGAATACATGTGATTGTAAAATGAGTACAAAAGAGTGTAATAAATATGCATTTTTCAAAGAATCATACAGAATTCTAAATCCTGAAAAAGAAATCGTAAATTGAAAGCACAAATTGCTTAAACTCAAAAGTGCTTAATGTTTTTGTTAATTTTTTATAGTTAACAATTATAATAAAAATTTTCTTTAATTCTACAGTATCGTAAAAAATGTGTATAATTCTATAAAAACTGCAAATAATAATAATAATAAAAATAAAAAATAAATAAATTTATAAACTCTTTAGAAGTTTATTGATTTTTTGGCACTTTTGTACAAAAGTTTTTTTTTTTTTTTTTTTTTTTTTTAATAGAAATTTTTAATGTAATAAATTTTGGACAGCTTTGCATAAATGCATTAAAAATGTGTTAAAATAACAGAATTCTGGCAACTGTTACTTTTAACTTAGAGGAAATGAGAAGTCACTAGGTTCGAATCTTGACCTGATCACTTTCCATTCAATCTAAAATTTATTTAGTCATTCTATCAAAAATAAGTAATTTTTAATCCTTATCGCTCGTATGTCCCTTCTGAGGGGACATTAAAAAATCGAGCCACGCCTTAAGGAGTTCCTCTGCAAATGAAATGTTATTTTTCTAAAACGTGTAACTATAGGCTACCTTTCGGCTATCGGAAAATTTTAACAAATATTTATTTTATTTAATGATGAAGTAAAATAAAACAAATCATTACAATTTTTCGGTAGCCAAAAGGTAGCAAGTTGTGTGACATTTTAAAGGAATGCCAAAAGGCGTGTCTTACTGTTCGAAATAGGAAAATATGCCGAGCGTTAAGGGTTAATTGTTAAAACTCTGAGAAAGTTTGAGTAAGAAAATAATGATCTCAAACAATTTACTTAATCTTGTTTGACTTTTTTTTTTTTTTTTTTTTTTTTAAGATAAATATAGTACAAAATATTAAAATTTTATCATTTTGTAGAAATTTCAAAATTTTAATCTTCATTTGAAACGTGCTTCATAAAAGCACTCAAAAGTATATGGTTTTTTCTTTTGCATAAATACCAAATTTAAATAGAAATGCTTTAAGTAATATGAGTTCGAATTTTAAGAAAGAAAATGATCTATTTAAATACCTATATTTAAAAAAAAAAAAAAAAAAAAAAAAAAAAAAAAAAATCTTGGGGAAATAAAAAAAAAATAAAAAAATACGAAAAGTAACTTTTTTTTTTTTTTTTTTTTTTTTTTAAGTATAATTTAAATGATTTTACAGTTGCCTGAATTCGATAAATGTTTAATGCCGATAGCATTTTAGAAAATAGTTTTAAAATATGTATAAAGTGGTTTTATACATCATTAGATCATACAATTTAGATTATAATTACATTATTATCAGATAAGTGTAGTAGAACTTATCTGACAATAATAGTTTTTTTTTTTTTTTTTTTGTACACATGTAACTAATAAAGAAACGTATTTGCTCAATGTTTTGAGATAAGGGTAAACATTAAAATTATTAATTGTATTGGATTAAAAAAAAATTACAAAATGAAATATATATTAAGGATTCTATTTTTTACATACATATTCTTGTAAAGTTGTTTTCTTCTCACTTTTTTTTTTATTTTTATTTGTTTATTTTTTTTAAATGTTGCATAATAAATTTTATAAATAAAGGAGAAAAACTTCTCTTTTCTCTCAGTATTTTATAAAACTTCAATGTCTTATAAAATATATAAAATTGAAAAGCTTTAAATATTTTTTTATGTAAAATAAAATATGAAAAAAATTAGCACATTTTTAGTTTTGTGCACCATATTTTTTTTTCTCAAATTTATTTGTAAATTATCTAAAAACATTTTGTGTCTCTTATTTTTCAACAATGAGGCATTGAAGAAAAAATAAAGACTATATTTGAAATATTTAAATCTTGAGAAACTACTCATAAAATTGAATGAAAATTAAGAAAAATATGTAAGATATTTAAATTATTTATTAAATACTTTATATCTCTTGTTTCCTTTTTAACACGTTCACGCCTGTGCATTTTGTTTACATAGTCTACTCAAAAGTATCCGAGCACTAGCCAATAATTCCGATATAAAAAAAGTACACTTAAAACTGTTTTGTTCAATATAAACCCTTGTCGAATCATGTTCTTAGACTGACTAAGAACATGACTCGACAAGGATTTATTTAACAAAGCAGTACTCCCTATAAGCGTTAAGCCCGTCTTTTTCCGGCATGCATAGTCAAAGTAAAAAGCTGATGTAGCTAAATTTTGAAATATATGTTGCTTTTTTCAAGAAAATAAGATTAATAAACATGTGTAGTGTACAGTATTAAATTCTCATATTGATACTGTGCATAGTATTAATTTTATGAATCATTAAACAGATATACCGAAAAACTTTTAACGCGGAAAGGGTTAAGTGTACTTCTTTTGGACAGGGATTAGTGCTCGGATAATTTTTGCTGCCGACTGTAGTTGTGACCCACTGGTGGGTCACGCCGGCGTGAACGTGTTATGAAATTTTTAATTTTATATAGGTATTTTTAAATGTTAAATAAAGAAAATGTTAAATAATAAAATGATTAATTAGGCATAAATTTTTTAAAAAAGAATGTAAACATTCAAACCCTGTTTTCTCCCCCCCTCCCCCGCCAAAAAAAAAAAAGAAGAGATTTATTTTTTAAACTCTATATAAAATAATATGTCTACATATCTTCGTAGTAACTAGCAATATATCTAAACAAACGATAATTAGTTATTCTCAAATCCTGTAAAGAACACCAAATTTAAATATAGTACTGCAGTACTTCCATAGTGACAGTTAAAAAAAATCTGAAAATGCCTGATTTATCATAGTCCACCCCAAACGGAAAACTAATTCCCTTTTTCGTTAGAAAATAAAAATTAAATAATTCTGACAATCGTTTAACCCTTTGAGGAGTAAGAATTTTTTTAATTTAAAATCAACTGCCACCAGAATTCACCACCAGTATTAGAAGAGAGAAAATAAATGAAGTTATTTCTCTAAGTTATGAAAGAAAAATTATATTTAAATAAATAAATAAATAAATAAAATCCGGCGTCAGTTTTTGCAATTGGGAATTAAAATTTACGTTTGCACTATGCAAACGGCGCCTCTGCAAAAGTTAAACAATTTTAACAGACTTGTCAGAATTTTAATTTATTACGAAGCAATTTCAACCCCGCCTCTATTTCGCGGAACTTTTTTTTAAAAAAGTAATTTCTAATTTTGTCTTAGTTACATACAGTGATGTCAGATCTGGCGGATTTTTTTATTCAATAACCACCGATAATTTTTAATTATAAAATTTGCCTAATCACTTCGAAGTGTAATAGTCTATGTATATCAAATATCACTTCTCAAAATTATTGGTGATTATTGAATAAACAATTCACCAGAACTGGCAACACTGGTTACATACACTGTAAAAAATGTCCTCTTTGCTGCCAGAAATTCTCCGTAATTTGAGAAAATACGCTTAATTTACGAAAAAATTACGTTGTCAGAGCGTATTTTCTCAAATTACAGAGAATTTCTGGCAGCAAATAGGACATATTTTTTACAATGATATTGTATAAAATTATTCTGTAAAATGGTGAGAAATAAAGACGGAACTAAAAATGCTCTGGAATGAATTAAAATGTTTCCAACTCTAGTATAACACTCCCTCAAACCTTTTTTTCTCTTAATTTTTGAAAATACATTTGAAGAATTGAATTTTTGCTAAATTTGAATATGTTATCCTAATTTAATTATATAGAAAACTCAGTGGTATTTTAACAAACTTAAATTAAGACTAAAAATAATCTACTACATTGTTTCTAACATCTTAAAGAATAAAGTAAATATGCATTATGTGATTATGCAGACAATTATAAAGTGTTTCTAGAAATGATATACTGTAGATAGGCTGTAAACGAAATTTTTCGAAGTATTAATTATCAGTTATAAACTGCACTTTTACTAATTTATTTGTCAATAAAACTTAAAAACTAAATAAATTTTTTTTCACTGTCCTACGTTTAAAAGAAATTAAAAAAAAAATCACATATGAAATATTTTGGTAAATTATAGACATTTAATTTTAAAGTTGTATCTCATTTCGCATAATTATAAAAGAAATATTCAATTTAATAGGTTCTATTTGATAAAACTCTGGATAAGATTTTATTTACTATTAAGTTTTTTTTTTTTTTTTTTTTTTAGAAGGTTTTTAATTGAAATTGACTTGGTCTTCGTGTCACGCTAGTAAACAAGGCGCCTTCATTTTAAAGTAAACATAAGCTACTTCGCTTGTTGCTCTGTGGCTCGGTTGGTAAGAGCGTCTCTTGAGTAGCGCGGTGGTCGTGAGTTCGGCCCCCGGAAGGTCCAGCGTGTTAATTTTTGCAGATAATTAGTAGAAAAGGTGTCAATTGATACAAGAAAATTTTTCGTTGCTTACACTAAGAATTTTTTGAGGAGTTTTTTTTCTAAGAAGCATTTTTTTTTTTAAATTTAGATATTGAAAAACGCAAAACATTTTAGATATTAAAAAAGCACAAAACAAAATGTTTTAAGTAAAAAATACATAAAAAAATATTTTTAGAAGCTTTATATATATATGTATATATTACTATTATATGAAATTGGATTTGTCATCGGCTTTTTGTCACGTTAAAAACCAAAGACGCTTACGTTATATATTTTAAATGTAAGTAACTCATTGTATCTGTTAGTGGATCAGCTGGTTACAGCGTCATGTTGATAACGCGAGAGTCGTGTGTTCGATCGTCGCCGGGCCAAGGTGCTATTTTTGCAAATAATTAATAGAAAAAGTGTCAATTGATAAAAGAAAATATTGCGTTGTGTACACAGTATACTAATAATTTTTCGAGAGTTTTTTAAACGGCTTTTTATCTAGTTACAAAAAGCACAAAATAAAAATGTAAGTAAAAATAAATTAATAAATAATTTTTTTTAGAAGCTTTTTATAGAAATTGGAATTTCTCATCGTGTCTTCGTGACACGCCAAAAAACAAGGTGTCTCTTCTTTAAAGTAAATATAAGCAACGCATTGCATACCTCGTTAGCTCCGTTGGTTAGAGCATCATGTTGATAACGGTTGGTTATGTCTTATGAGTTCGTTCCTCAAAAGCCCGATATGGTAATTTTTGGAGATATTTAATAGAAAAGGTGTTAATTAGAAAGTTAAAAGAAAAAAAAACTTAGTCCAGCAGGAGATATGCGGTTGAAATAGTTTACACCTGAAAGTGTTAAATTTCCATTTTTCAGGTAAGATATTTTCCCCCATTTTAACTGATTTTATTACATGAAGTTGAATTTGTCATCGCGTTTTCTGTCACGCTAAAAAGTAAGGCACTTCCACTTAAAAAAAAAAAAATAAATAAATAAATATAAGTAAGCAATTCATTGTATCTCTATCTCTTAATGGCGCAGTTGGTCAGAGCACCATGTTAATTTTTCAAATAATTAATAGAAAAGGTGTCAGTTGATAAAAGGAAACATTTCGTTGTGTACACAGTATCCCAATAATTTTTGAAGAGTTTTTTAAATAGCTTTTTATCTAGTTGCTAAAAAGCACAAAATAAAAATTTAAATAAAAATAAATAAATAAATAAATAAATAAATAAATTTTTTAGAATATTTTTATTCAAATTGGATTTCGCTATCGCGTCTTCATGTCACGCAAATAAATAAGGCACCTACACTTTAAAGTAAATGTCAGCAGTCCTTATAGTCGCTTGTCGGCGCAGTTGGTTAGAGCGTCAGGTTGCTAATGCAATGGTGCTGAGTTCCATCCTCGAAGGATCGATGTGTTAAATTTTGCAGATAATTAATAGAAAATGTGTCAATTGATAAAAGGAAATTTTTCATTGTCTACACACAGTATTCTAAGAATTTTTGAAAAGTTTTTTTCTTAAGAAGCTTTTTTTTTTTAGATATTAAATGGCACAAAATAAAAAGTTAAATATATATATATATATACATTATTATTTTAGAAGCTTTTTATTGAATTTGAATTTTTATCATCGTACCTTTGTGTCATTCTGAAAAAGAAGGCGCCTCCCCTTTTAATGTAAATTTAAACAGCCTTTTTCGTCACTCATTAGCGCATTTGATTAGAGCGTCATGGTGATAACACAATGCTCGTGGGTTTGATCCTCGAAAGCCAATGTGTTACTTTTTTGCCGATAATTAATAGAAACGATTCCAATTTACAGAAGAAAATGTTTCATTGTCTACACAGTGTCCTATAAAGAATTTTGATAGTGTTTTACAGAAGCTTTTTTTTTTTTTCAGTTACTAAACGAACAAAATAAAAATGTCAGTAAAAATATAAATAAAAATAACACTGAAAGATTATTATTGTGGAGCCCTAAAAAGCTTAAAATAAAAATTTATTCTTGCAGAGACATGCTATAAAATCATAAAAGTCTCAACTACAAGAAAATTTTAAAGAAAAATTATAGGTATTTCACCTTTGAAAAACATGAAATATTTTAAATATTCCAAATATTTTAAAAAGCATTCGAGAACAATATTCCTTTTGTGTATGTATTTTGTAGATTTTTCTAGAATGTTCTATGATTTTTCTTGACAGTTTTTAGACTTTTGGTTAGAGCGTCATGCTGATAACGCGATGGTCCCGTGTTCGGTCCTCAAAAGACGATATAGTACTTTTTTTGCAGATAAATAATAATTAAAAAAAAAAGTCAATTGATAAAAGAAAATCTTTCGTTGTCTACAAAATATCCTAAGAAATTTTAATTAGTTTTTTAAGAAAGCTTTTCCTTTTTGGTAACTAAAAATCACAAAATAAAATTTAAGTAAAAAATCATTTTTTAAAGTTAGAAGCTTTTTATTGTGAAGCCCTAAAAAGCATAAAATAAAGTTTATTCTGGCAAAGACATGCTACAAAGAAATGAAAGTTCCAACACTAAGAAAATTTTAGAGAAAAATATAGGTACTTTCCTTTTGCAAGAGATGACATTTTTTTTAATATTCAAAATATTTTAAAAAGCTTTCGAGACATTTGAAATTTATGGCCTAACGAATGATTATAGAAAAACTACTAACTAAGAATATTGGTCTCGAAAGCTTTTTAAAATATTTTGAATACTAAAAAAAATTTCATCTCTTGCAAAAGGAAAGTACCTATATTTTTCTCTAAAATTTTCTTAGTGTTGAAACTTTTATTTCTTTGTAGCATGTCTTTGCCACAATAAACTTTATTTTATGCTTTTTAGGGCTTCACAATAAAAAGCTTCTAACTTTAAAAAATGATTTTTTACTTAAATTTTATTTTTTATTTTAAACAACTTATACAAAACTCTTGTAATAATAATAATAATAGGGTTAACTTCTGATCACTAGACAATAGACGCTAGAGATCTAGACAATAGACGCTAGATCACTAGATGTCACTGCAGTAGTGATATTGTCGATTTTGCTACAAGCTTTCAAAAAATGTTAGCATACGTAAAGCAATTATATTTCAGATTAAAAAAAAAAAAAAAAAAATTATTTAAGACTATTTGAGAAATGAGTGTTATAATTGAATGTTTAAACAAATTAATAAAATTTTAAACAAAATCGCTTCAAAATAAACTGTGTTATATTACACAGCTATCTCGGGAAATGCTTGTTGCGCCATGTCAGCCATTCTAGATTTAAACATTTTGTCATATATATCTAAAAGTACTGAAGGAATCATCTTGAAACTTTAGGATTGTGGAGAACATGTTATATTTCAAACATTTCAGTGAAAGTTTTACCCCGAAAGTAAAAGCAGTACCAATAAAAAAAATTAACACGTTGAGCACCATGTCAGCCGTCGGTGGCTGACAGTGTCAAATATGATATAAAGCCGCATGGTTGACAGTGTAAAATAGGATATAAAACTAAAAATATTACATTATTTTAAGTAATTATTGAAAATTTATTAAAAATTTGCTTAATTTTTATTTATTACAGGAGGAATCATTACGGATTTTTAATGGATTTTAAGAATTCTCGTGGCGCTCAACGTGTTAAGAAATATGCATTGTATTTTATACTGAAAATTTACGGTTTACAAAAACTTAGTCAGCGCTTAAAGAAAATTTTAATCAGAAAAAATTTAATTTAATCAAAATGTACGTCTTGCACAAAAAATATTGCGTCACCAGGTGAAAAGTTTTGTGCAGGGTCATATACATTTTATTTAGATGATTTAAAATATATATAAGTTTTTAGACAGGTTTATAAATTTTAAGAAAGTTTCTCTTATCTTCCACTACTTACAAAGATATAATGTATTATTATATAGACGTTCTTAATCCTGGATTTGATGAGACAATAGAAAGCAAAAATTAATTTTAGCGTCTGTGGAGTGCAATGTTAACGCCACAAACCAAGATGCAAATTACGCTTGTTTTACATTCTATTACTCAGATCCAGTACTGCCATGAAATATATTATTTCCATGAATGTAGCGGGTTTTAAATGATTAAATGCAACTTTTGAGATGTAAAAGCCTCCTTTTATGAGAATAATAATGCAAAATAATACCCGATTTCAAAATGTACCATGTTAATTCCAGGGATGAAAGAGTTGCGCTTTTTTGCCACCAGTATTTTTCTACAAAAATGTCTAAATATAACATCACAAAATGTAACAATTTTTGTAGCGATCGGCTGAATGGTGTAGCCTTGTATAGCGAACTAAAAATCCTTAGAGATACAATGACTTTTAGTATATTTTTAATAGAAAGTTTGCACGTTAATTTAAATTGATTGACTGCAAAATGTTCAGAACGCAAAATAGTTGTCTGGGAAAAAAAAAAAAAAAAAAAAAAAAAAAAAAAAAAACTATGGATGAAATTCTGTCTATGACAATTTAATTTAGTACGACAGGACTAATGATATTTGTGTTTTAACACCCTAATAAATAAATAAATAAATAAATAAATAAATAAATAGTAATAGAGGGCGTTCAGTAAAATTCCTAAATACGTATTCAAATAGTATATTGATTTTTAATTCCAAATAAATTATTGGAATTTGAATGCATTGATTGTATAGTATCTTCCCCTAATTGCTCAATACTAATTTACTAAATATTTTAATTTTTAAAATAATCTTAAAAACAATTTCGCATTTATTGTTAATAATTAACAATGTCAATTTCTACAGAACAAAACATAATAAATAAATATATATATATATATATATATATATATATATATATATATATATATATATAAATAATAGATATCGTAATAAGATTTAATCATAAATTTTAGCTATTAATAGAACTAAGACAATAACAGCACACTAAAATATAGAACTGAATTTAACATAGAGGAAAGAATTACACAAAAAGTTGCAATGTAGATTAAGAACCAATGAGTTAGGTTAGTAACTTAAAATACTTACGCCGACCTGAATGATAATAAAAATGACCCTTAAGCTTATGAGAGTGAAAAACGAATAATAAATAATAAATCACAGAAATAATTGGATGTAAATGCTTAAACATAGAAACATACTTATCAAGGGGTGCATGCTTCATAAAGCTTTAAGAGCTGCAACGATTTCGTAAAACGATATTGCTAATAATAGCAATTAATATCGTTTCACACCCCGATCAATGCAGCAAAAACCATAAAGAATTTGAAATAATTGAAATATTAAATTAAAACAAAGATTAAAAAAAAAAAAGGTTAAATATAAACTTAATGGAAACCGAAGTGAACACATGAATGAAGCAAAGCAACCACATGCATAACAATTAACACCAACTGGAGAAAAGGATGATGCCAAAACTTAAATTGAAGTAAAATAAAATCTCGACTGATATCGATTAATCGAATATACTTCAGAGCATTTTCATTAAAGATAAATTACACAGAGTTAATATTAAATGATAATGTTAAAATAGATTTTATATTTAATTAAATTTAAAACTAGTAGAGTTGAATTAAATCGTACCAAATACATTAATAATATATCATTTAAGTTAAGGACTGAAGAATAAATGCATAAGACAGAGTGCAAGCGCCATCTATCGGTAAGCTATAAAATTATTTCAGGAGAAGAATCCATTGCAATAAGGGAAATTAAGATGTATTGACTGAAAGATTAAGGTAATTAGAAGTATTGACTGCATGATTAAGATAATTTTTAGCGCCAATTAAGTAATAAGAAGAATTGAACTTTTGTGATTAACCCAAAACTAAATAATCTTGAAATCATAGTATTAAATGTTAAGTTTTAAGCAGACTCAATTACAAGCAATAATGCCAAGGAGTACACATATAAGGATAAGCATTATAGGGTAGTCATTAATAATTAAAATTATAATTTAAAAGATTTTTTTTTTCATTAATATAAGATCTTATTTTTGTTATGCAATTAGATGGATTGTTCAAACTTAACAAGTGAAGCCTCAAGTAGCCAGATGCACAAAATTAAATTTAAGGATAAAAGATTTCAAAATACATAGTATCAACCAGAAATATAAGCATGTAACTTAGAGTAATCCCCCCCCCCACCTTTTTATTTTTTTATTTTTTATTTATTTATTTTTTTTTTATTAATTTTATTCAGCATCAAACCCTCCCAACCAACCGGCAAAACAACACCACCCTTCCTCCTTAATCAAACACCTGCCCACCCATCCACCTTTTTTTTTTTTTTTTTTTTTTTTTATTTTTTTAATTAAACCTTAGTAGTTTTTTTTTTTTTTTTTGTGTTAAACAAAGACCCTTTATGATAAACAAGTGAATAAATAAATTTTTTAGGATAACCCATTTTTGTAGCAACATTAATTATGTGAGAGAGATTTTTGTTTTTAAACCTAACTGAACAAAGATTATGTATACGAAAGAGGTGATTGAGTAGGATATTTCTGTAAACAGAGATATGAAGACAAGAAGTAAAGTGAGTAAATAAATTTACTTTGAAACTGAAATCTTGTCTTTTGTCATACAGATCAGTATAAATTTTACTACCATCAAGTTTGATTTTTAAATCCAAGAAATTTATACAGTTATTGTTGAGAAGATTATGAGTTAAGGTAAGGTGAGAAGGATATTCAAATTTAGATAAATTAGGGGAAAAATTATTGACATAAAAATTTATAATGTCATCAATGTATCGGTAAAAATAGACATTTTTAATACATAATCCCTGTTCATAATGGTAAAAGGTATAAGTCAGCTAACATACTCGAGCTACATCCTCCTTGTGGAATACCGACATTTTGAATATAGATCTTATTACAGTGTAGAATGTAATTGTTATGAATAATAAAATTTAAAAGTGTCTTAAATGATGCTGCCGAAAAGCATTTTGGTAAAGAGATTTGACTTTTAAATTTTTCAAAAAGGCTAAAGATGATATGATGAAGATCCGTTAAATTAATATTATTAAACAGGTCAGCAAAATCATAAGTCATGATATCAGTCACATTATTCATACATAAGACATTCGCTTTAAGTTGATAACTATTTTTAAGGCAAAAGAAATTTTTTGATATACTGATTAAGTCATAGATTTGTTTGAGAATATCAAGGAGAATTTTGTTAGCGTTATTGTTGTAAGTATTACACCCTACAGTGACAGTTCTAAATTTAATAGGATTTTTGTGAAATTTAGGGATAAGTACAATATAAGGATATTTAAAATTATTATATGGTAGCTTTAGCAATTTATAAAAGCAGTGAATTTTGCGGTTATTGATTTTAAGATCTTGATTTGTAGGATGAAAGTTAGTACTATTAGATATAGATGAACTGAGTAAAGAAAGATAATAATGTTTACATATTATAGCATAATTATTAGGAGATTTATCTACATGAGTAATAACAAAGTTTTGTTGCAATTCTTTGATAGATTTAAAGAGATTTGATTTATTGTAATGTGTGAGATTTGATCTTTGTTGAATTAATTCATCTTAAGTTTTGAAATCACTAAAAATTTCCATTGATTGAAATATTCAATAGGTTTATTATAAGTGATGGAGAGTTTATAAATAAACAAATCAATATCATATGAAAACTGTTGTATAATCTGTGAAACATTAGTTTTTGAAGGGAGTCGATATTTAGTACCATCCCTAACAGCACAGTTAGGCTTAACTTATCCACAGTACATCTTAAGGACATTTCTGGGATGAATTGTCATCCAGAAGACGTCTTGAAGATATCCTGGGTAGGCGATGTGCTGTCTGGGTTCCATAAATTTCTTTAATTTAGAGTCATTAATAATATTAAGATCACCAGTGATAATATGCGCATGATCTTTGTCAACATATTTTACATAAGAGGGATGAGCACAACTACAAGTCACATGAGAAGATAAATTAGAATTAGAGACTGAATTATAGTTAAAAAGCAGACGACCAAGCGTAATAGGATATTTAAAGGTACGAGAAATATGAATGTCTTTAATTGGAAACATGCATGTTTTATCATTAAGAATGGATGAAATATTAATGCTATTAAATATTTGATTAGAATAATTTAGAATGAGCTGTGAATTAGATTGGATTTTGTGAGGTTTTTTAGAGATATTTAAATTGAAGAGTTTTAGTCTGTATAATATTAAATCATAGAAAATATCTGAAAAATGTTGATTATAGGATTGGTTTTTAAATACACTTAAGTAAATGGACAAATACTTTTTTTTTGATAGCAAATATAAACTTTCTAATGTTAATCCAATCATAATGGTTAAGATAATTTGACTGTAAGGCTAGAATATTCTTAATAATGAGATTTTTTGATATTAAACCATTAGTAGATTTATTTGATTGTTTACCTCTTTTTGAACGAGAAGTTTTCTGGTTGACACTATGATTAAGAACAGAGTAAACAGGGGAGTAATCATGAAGGGGATTAATGTTAGTATAAACCTTAACAATCCTATTAAAATATTCATGATTCAAACAATATGGATAAATTGTATTAAAGTATTTCATGTAGTGAGATTCATAGAAAAGGCGCTCACTTTTATTATATATATAAACTGATTATTCGATACTTATACTCAAAATTCATCACTGATTAATTAATATAATCCATTGACATTCAGCCAAGACCCGTTGACTAGTAGTCAGAGAACAGAACTACGAACCCAAAGACACTGAGTTCGATCCTCGCTGATGGTAAGTTAAAAAAAAAAAAAAATTATATATATATATATATATATATACGGATTTCACAAATTATTTTAAGATAGAACTGGTTTAAAATTTAGAATTAAATAGTAAAATTAGAGAGAATATTAGAGCATTACAGTAAGAGAGGAGATAGAGTAAGAGTATTAGAGAATTAAATAATAAAACTGGATATTAGCAGGCATTTTTGAAGTGAAACACTAAATTGGTAACTACGCAAAATAGCAGATTGAAAGAAATAGTCTTGTAGTACTAAAAATACTTGAAAACACTAAACTAAATATTCAGAGCTGTGTAGTCGAGAACCGTTGGCTGTGTGGTCAGAGTACAGAGCTACGCACTCGAAGGTTGTGCGTTCGATCCTCACCGATGGGAAGAGAAAAAAAATACATATAGAGGTTTTTATGGATTTCAAAGTTTTAAGTTAGAGAAAGAAATTAAATATTAGAACAGGATATTGGAAGGCATTTTTGAAGTGAAACACTATAAATTGGTAACGACGCAAAATGCCAGATTGAAAGAAATAGTCCTGTCGTACTAATAAAAAGACATGTTAATTATAATTAACATTTGGAAACATGAGCCAAAAAAGAATATTTAAAAATTTGTGTTTTTTATTCAAATAATGGAATATGAGTAAAGAAATGTATTGTTAAATTATCTATGAAAAATTGTTTCGGTATGAATTCTGTCAGGTTTATAAAACCTGACATGATTATCTTAAAGCTTCAAAGTTAAGCAGAGTTGAAATAACAGTTCAGTGGAAACTGTATTGAGCAGGTAAAAAGAAATATGACAAGTTTTTCTTTTAAATAAAATCATTTATTTAAAAACTAGATTGATTTATCTAGTGAAATAAAAAATATGGCAAACGAAAATAAAAAATTATAACACATTTAGACGATTCGTTTAATATTCTTCAGGGCAGATAGATTAATACAGAGTAGTTACTGAAGCCCATACTATTACTGAAAGTAGCTTAAAACTTTGCAGTTTTAAAATGGCTATTATCCTCGAATTAATCTAAAAATATTTACTTAAACCACCTCATCTGAAAGACAAAAGCTTTCTACACAAGCTTTAACACTGTCGAGGTTCTCAAGGAAACTTAACTGAATTATACAAACTGCGTTTCATGCCAGCTTCTTTATTACTGGGATTCACCTCTGCACTAACACCGAAAAAAACCCCACGATTGCTTTTCTGCTACGCTACTTATTCAATTCAAGCAGATGACGTAAATTTGTCATTTGCATACGGATAGCTTCGGCTAATGTATTAATATTTTATGCTAAAATAAATTTTAAATAAACTATGAGTTTTTAAATATTTATTAACTTAAAATTATAAAAGTAAATAGAAAATAAATTTTTTAGATTTTAATAACCATCGGTTTTAATAAAAAAGGAAAAATAGTTAAACTAAAGAGGGAGTGAAACTGAATAAAACATTGAGTGTCAAGAACACATGAAAATATTTTAAATTTCTAAACTTAACAAATTCCATAAACTTCTAGATGTAGAAAAAAAAAAAATACTTTATTTAATTACTCTCACTGGAAATTAAAATCTCGAAAATCGTAAGCAAGATTAAAATCAAAAAACGAATTTACAATGATATTTTAAAAACAGGAACTACAACCTTGCTATTCAAAAATACGCGGCGAAATAGCATTCTTTTAGTAAAATCATATTCCCACCACTAAAAAATAGTTAGTTCAAAATGTGACTATAGATATCGAGTTGCGCAGAATTACACAGGTGTTTTCGAAGTGGAACACTATAAATTGGTAACGAACCAAAATGCCAGATTGAAAGAAATAGTCCTTTCGTAACAAGAAAAAAAAAAAATATATATATATATATATATAACGGCCTTTCGTACTTAATAAACTTCTATTAAATGAAATTCTAATAATATTAGTAGTTCATTTTTACTTTCCGTACACTATAGTGAGGAAAGTATTGTAATCATGTCAAAAATCCGAATTGGAGAGTTTGATGTTTTTATACGTTTCGAGGTCCCCTGTGTCCGTTTCCGCTATTTTACGATGATGTATGTGTGTGTGTATGTGTGTCTGTGATTGAACACGCTATCGTCTAAACGCTTTGTTTGAATAAGCTGAAAGTTGGTACGTATATTGTAAGTCACCATAGTACGAACCCTATAGATTTTGGTGAATCTAGCACTTATATTTTTACTTTCCGAACACTATAGTGAGGAAAGTATTGTAATCATGTCAAAAATCCGAATTCGAGATTTTGATGTTTCTATACGTTTTGAGGTCCCCTGAGTCCGTTTTCACTATTTTTACGATGATGTATGTATGTGTGTGTGTATGTGTGTATGTCTGTGAGTGAACACGCTAGCGTCTAAACGCTTTGTTCGATTAACCTGAAAGTTGGTGCGCATATTGTAAGTCACCATAGTACGAACCCTATAGATTTTGGTGAATCTAGCACTTATAGTTTTTTTACAGGGACACAAAGAAAAATTCTTTATCATTATGGCCTATGGGAGAAAAATCTTAAAAGTGCGATAGCATCTAAACGTCTTATTCAATTGAGCAAAAAATTTATACACATATTATAGGTCACAAATACTCAATCTGTATAGATTTTGGAGAATCTAGCACTTATAGTTTTTTTACAGGGACACAAAGAAAAATTCTTTATCATTATGCCTATGGGGCCAAATTTTTAAAAGTGTGATAGCGTCTAAACGCCGTATTAATCTGAGCAAAAAATTTGTACACATGTTATATATCACAGTTGAACTAACTGTATAGATTTTGGTGAATCTAGCACTTAGTTTTTTTACAGGGACACAAAGAAAAATTCTTTATCATTATGGCCTACGGGACTAAATTTTTAAAAGTACGATAGCATCTAAACGCCTTATTCAATTGAGCTGAAAATTTATATGAGTATTATAAATCACTGTTGCACTAACTATAAGCATTTTGGTAAATCTAGCATTTATAGGTTTTTACAGGGACACAACGAAAAATTCTTTATCATTATGATCTATGGGCTCAAAGTTCAGTAGCGTTAAATAAAACATCGTGTAATAGATGGAGAAAAATACTCAAACACTCTATTATTGTTTTCTCTCTTTTGTTTGTTTAACAACTCCTCTTTCTTTACTTTATCTACAAAACTGTTAATTACTCAATGTTCGGAAAGTCGAGTGGAGTCACTCCAGATTTTTTATTGAAATTTCGTTTTCGCACTTTTCATAAAACAGGAAGGTTTAAGAGATAACCTGAAGAAACGTGAAAAAACGAAGAAATTGATGAAATCCTTGATGGTTTACGTATCGTAACTTAATTCTCCCCCCCCCACACACACACAAAAAAAATAAATAAATAAATAAAATAAATAAATAAAAATAAAATAAAAAATAAATAAATAAATAAAAACTTGCAGTAATTTTCAGTTTTGTTTTTAAATTTTCATTAAAACAAGTCCAATTTTGAAGAACAAGTAAAGAAACATTTTATTTTTATCCGTATTTATTTTATTCTTAACTGTGAAAACATTTCTAAAAATTTTATGGCTATATAATATACAGAAACTTAGTATGACTGAGATCGGAATGTTACCAGAGATTTAAATAATCTGGTGTGTCACTCGCACAACTGTCTCTTGCCGTGCATTTTAATACTTTACATATAGATTGCATATTAAGTTGTAAGATCAATAAAAGAAAGTAATAAAGTTCAATCTACTATTTAAATAATCTAAAATAAGTTTAGGAACAGTTGTACTTCACATATAATTCTGTGTTAGTGGACAACCGAGCCCTTTAACCCCGGTTAATTTATAGTGATTTAATTTACTTAAGAAAAAAAACTGTTATTAATTTGTTTTCAAACCTGCGAATTGTGAACAATTTGTTTTAGGTGGCAATTCATCTGAACTTTCAAATAACAAAAGGTATAGCGGATTAAGTATATGAAAACTGCACTAACGTCGAAAGAAAAAGTTTTTGTCTTCTATTGTTCTTGATCTGAAATATCTTTACATTTAATTTCGGACATCTACCCTCAACGATTATGGAGTAATGAGGGTGGCAACACAAAATTTTAAATCGGTTTTTTACTTTCTTCTATATGTATATATAGAGAAAGTATTGGATTCGTGAAAATTTCGAACTCCAGTTTTCGATGGATTTACACGTTTTGGAATGTCTTGAACACGATTTGACTCTTTTTTGAAACTATATGTCTGTATCACAAACATTGTGGACGCTGTAATTCACGAACCAATGAACGAAATTTAACCAAACTTGGCATTTAGTTAAACCCTAACATAAACTGGTGCTGATTAGATTTTTGGAACAATTGCTGAACAAGTGGCGCTGTGATCGCATTTTTTTTCTAAATTTTTAACATGGTAGTATACAGAATTTCGTATAAATGTACATAATGAGAGTTATTTTAAACATGTAATTGTAAAAGTAATAGGAATTACTTACAATAGTAGTAGTTAACGAGGAAAAAAAAAATTGTGCATGTGTCCTCCCCCCCCGGCGGGGGGGGGGAGTAAATTTTCAATATGGGTGTCTTTCGAAAGATCTCGTCAACACCTTTAAAATGAATGGCTGAACTATAGATCTGTAATAACTTAAAACAAAGTTATAGATTTTTTTTTTAATCTTTTAACGAAAAATATCTTAGACAAAAAATTTTGCTGCTTTTGATATTGGCAAAAAATTCACTTTCTTTCGGCATTTAGTGATATAGTACTTAATTCTGTCTGAAAAAAAATCGTCTGCATTTATAATGGAAAATCTTTATCCTACATAAATGGCTAAGATGATTTTCTTGGACTCTGTTCGTGCGTTGTCGCAAGTTGCCACCATATTTTCATACTTTAGTTAATTAAAAAAAAAAAAAAACTAATTGTCTGAGCGATAAGTTAATTAATCCGGCGGATTCAGAAAAATCGTCCCTTTCATTTGGTACCTTATTTGTAACGAAATTTTGATTAGATTTTTTTTAATTAATTAAAATAATAACCTGGTAAAAAGCTTTACATTTAAATTTTTAATTGTTGCCAAAAAAAAAAAAAAAAAAAAAAAAAAAAATCTACCTCCTTTTTTTAACATAAAATGAAACATACTTTCACGAGAAAAATATAAAATATTAAATTTCCTCATGCACATGAAAATATGAAAATGGAGTAAGAAAACAATTTAGATAAAGTTGCACGAGAGTTCCAAAAGTTAATGGAAATATAAATGAACGTTAAATAAATAAAATAGTTGTCTGCTCAGTCACGTGATATTGAAAAACAAAGAATCGAATTCAGTAAATATTGTTCTTAAGAGCAAAAATATTAATATTCAATCTATATAAATAAAGAGAAGTGTCTGTGTGTGTGTCTATCTGCGCTCTGGTGCTCACACTATTGATCGCAGAGCTTCCAAATTTGGCATATAGGTACCTGGGACCCTGCAGGTGTGCACCTCATGGAGATTATTTCGAATTTGAATTTTTTAAATTAATGTTTTTAGATTTTAAGGGCCCGCTTCACTCACCGCCGCCGGAAACCGAAACTAATGTTATTCTATGGGAAATTTTTATTTACAAATAACTTATTAACTAAGACATATTTTTAAATTCTGTTTTCACATTCTGAAAATTCCCAGTTGTTAAATTAACGGACCTTTTTCTTTTTAGAAAAATAAATACTTTTTAAATTTTTTATATTTTATTTTGAAGCTGCAAAATACGAATTTTCAATATGTGAAATTTTTTCACTTTGCAATTTCAAAATAAAATATTAAAAATTAAAAAAATACATTTAAAAAAAAGTTTCGTCAATTTAACAGTTGGGAATTTTCTGAATGTGAAAACAGAATTTAAAAATATGTATTAGTTAAGTTATTTGTAAAGAAAATTTCCTCATAGAATAATATTGGCTCGGGCTTCCGGTGACGGTAAGTGAAGAGGGCCGTTAATGCTTCATTTTTCATAAATTTAATTCTTTGATTGTAATCGTCTGCGTATCTTAGCAACGGTTATTTCACTATTTATTTTTTATTTAATACATAAATTTAAAGGCGATTTTTTTTTTTTTTTAATTTATTATATTTATTGAAAATTAAATGGTAATGCAATATAAATAAATTGTTATGTTTATGTATAATTTTTATAGTATGACAACTTTTTATTTTTCATTTTAAATAAATTCCTTTAAAATAAAAAATATTTTTATTTATTTATAATATTTATTGGTGGAAAAAATGGTAGTATGTAGTGGAAAAGGATTAAACTGATTAAAATTTATTTGTTTTTCATGTATTTAATTCCTTTAAAAAGAAAATCTACTTTTTATTTTATTTTGTTATACTGGTCGGAATCAAATCGTAATACAGTGTAAATAACGGGGGCTTATAAAACAAATGGTTCAAAAACAAAAATATATAACAGATGCTGAGATACAGCCATCTATAACATCGTAGTTCTTAAATAACGGAAGATCCACATGTCGTCGATAAATACCCCGATTGAAGTGCCCGGGAAAGACCTTTTTGCAGACATTGGGAACCTGCCCCCCCCCCCCCCCCCGATGCAGCACGGGCGGAAAAAAGAGCTGCCGTAGGCAGCGGGTACTCGAAGCAAGGTCTAGAGAAATTTCATTGTTTATTTATTTACTTATTTATTTATGTATAATTTATCATTTTTTTATTAAGTTTTTATTTATAATGTGATGTAAAAAATAAATACTGATCCAATTCTTTTGAAAATTCATTTAAATACAGTGACCAGCGAAGCGGGCGTAGCCTGCTAGTAAAAAATAAAATAAAAGTAATATTGTACATTTGCAAACAGTAGAATAATTGTATTTGTGAGTTTAATAACACTGGTCTACAGTGGTTTGGTACCAACGGTCAAATTATTATTTTTATTAATTATTCCAATTTTTATTTAAATATCTGCAAGTAAAAAAGTTCCACCGCGTCACAATTTTCTGTTAGAGTATCAGAAAATGGCAATTTTAACGATTTTTTTTTTTTATAATTTTCACAGTATCACAGGTGGTAACTCTTCCTGCTGGCAACCCAGAGTCCTGGCAACCATGTTTGCTCCATTTCTTGGTTAAAAGTATCATAAAATGGCAATTTTCACTATTTTTATTTTTATTTTTTATTTTTTAATGATTTTTACAATACAGTCGACAGCAAAAGTATCCAAGCACTAGCCAATAATTCCGATATCAAAAAAGTACATTTAGTGCTATTTTATTGAATAAATCGTTGTCGAATCATGTTCTTAGACTGACTAAAAACATGACTCGTCAAGGATTTATTTAACAAAGCAGTATTAAGTGTACTTTTTTTAGACAGGGATTATTGCCAGTGCTCAGATACTTTTGCTGCCGACTGTATCCCACATGGTAACCTTTCGTGCTATCAACCCCGCCTCCTGGTCTTCCTCTCTGCTGGTAACCCCTGTTTGGGAACCCTGTATTCGTAACTTACCTTTTTTTTTTTTTTTTTTTTTTTTTTTGTATTCTAGTTAGCAGATATTCTTTGAAGTATGATTGTGCTGTTTTATAGTTAGTTTCATGTTCAAAATGGCAAGTTTTCAGTGTACACTCCTTCCATGTACACTGGTTCTCAAAATTATAAGGACACCCGTTTTTCTATATTAACTAAACACTGAACACTATTATTTAAACAAATATATTTTTAATTAATTTGAATTTCATTAATAGACTATATTTAAAAAGTTTTATCGTTTTTCTATCTTAAAAAACTTTAAATATGGTAAAAAGATGATTTTTCAGGTGTTCACAATTTTAGGACAGCTCGAATTTTATTAATTGTTTTCAGTTATTCTTTAAATTAATATTTAATGGGGTCTCTTTTTAGGGTTTAAACAGTCAGACATTCTCTCTGGTATATATATATAGATACATTTTTTTTTAAATATTCAGTTTCAATACCATTTCATATAGCATATATATGATTTTCTTAATACATTTAAACTATTTAAAATTGCTTTCCACTTGCATGGACTTTTCTAATATCATAAGTTAAGGATTTTTCAACTTTTAGGCCATGGGAAAAGTAATAATACAGAAGTTTCTTTCTTCTAACTATTTCCTATTGCTCTAAAAGTAGAGCAAAAATGTAAGTCTTGTTGAAAAAAAATATTATTACCCCCCAAAATCTAACAAAAATCTGATAATTCCACGTTTAAAATTTCCGGATATTCTCTTAATGTTCATAATAATAGAAAAAATTACTAAATTCATGCTGCCTTCAGTAGAAGCAGCTCTCCAGATAACCATAGATCCACCTTTAAAATGCCCGATTCATATCTGCCTTTAAAAAATCTGCTCTGTCTTTCGCTATCTTCAGATCGTGCCAGTAACTGTTAAAACCATTTGGTTAATCAAGAATAAAATGTTTTTCATCCGAAAATGCAACATTTTACCATTTAATATTGTCTTTATTCAACTTTAACACAGACGTTCTTTCCCCCATTAAATGCTGATTGATTATTACAGGTTTTTTATTCATTTTAACCTATTATTTTAAGCATGCATAAATGTGGACCCTAACCTTTGGTTAAAAATTACGAGTAAAGTCAGCAGTAGTCATTTTGAGTAGAACAGTAAGAGGAATTATGAGCCTTCGATCTCTGTAAAACAACTTTGATTTTGCATCAGATCTCTCTCCTATCGAACCAGCAGTTCAACGTTTGATCACATTTCCTTCAGCAATTTTAGACCTTCGAATTTCTTTAGAAATTCGGCGGATTGAAATTATCCTTCCACTTAAAAAACACATTTATCATACTTCACTACTTGAACGTTCTTTTTTTTCGAAGAATTATCAGTAGTGTCTGTCCAAGAAACATTGAAGGCTTGTATATGAATTAATCTAGCCCAGTAGTTATCAAATTCGCATGTCAACTGTAATTTATCCGCTAGTAAGTTAAATAAAACGAAAAAAATCTGGATTGTCCCTATAATTATGAACATCTAAAAACGTGGAGAAAAACACATTTTGCCTTATTTTTTATTAATTTTGTTTTATATTAAAAAAATTATAACAGTTTTGGTTTTTAGAATACTAGATATATTAAGTGCACTTACTATAATCTTGTTTACAATTATTTTTATATTAGTTATTTCAAAACATAAAGTGTCCTTATAAATATGAGAAGGAGTGTATAGAACTTGTAAAACCATGCCCGATAAGTTCTGCTGTATTTGTGAACTATTCATATTAAAATCACAAGGTAGACATTTAACGAAAGACTAAAAAAGCCTATTTTTTGTATTTTGGTTTTAAAATAACAAATAACAATTCAATAATTTAGTGTATTTTCCATGTTTTTATGTTCTACTTAGTCTACAATATGTATGTTATCTCCATATTAACAGTATTCCATGCTAAATTAATAATATTGATAGTAATAATACATGTCTTCTGAAGACTGTTGTGCATTGCTTCCAGTACAGATTAAATAATTATAACAAAAAAAAAAAAAAAAATGTACGTGTTACAGATTTTTCACTATTTTTTAATTCTGTACTACACAATTAGTTGAATATAGTTAATTTCATTTCTGTTAACCTTCAAAAATTTTTTTTTTGTCGACTACTGTAATTTTTAAGAATATTTCATATGTTTATTTATTTTCATAAGTAAGAATCGTTTTATATTGCAGTGTAACTGTAACATTAACTGATTTAGCAATAAATAGTGGAATGTTTATGGATTATAACTTGATATTTTTTTAAAAATGTTTTAAGTTAAATTTAATCGCGTAAAGGTGTTACAACAAGTTAATTTACTTAGCTACTGGTCGAAATGGATTTACACCGTACGATGTTGAACTGTTATTGATATAAGTACCAAAAATCAGATTACTTAACATGTTCTCCATCATATTAATAACAAATCTATATATATAAACGGCTAAGAGATTTCCTTGGACTCTGCCTGTGTGTTGACGCAAGTTGCCCCCAAATTTTCTTATTTTAGTTGATTAAAAAATTTTGAATGTCCGATAAATAAGCTAATTAATCCGATGTATTCAGAAAAATAGCCCTTTCATTTTGTACCTTATTTGTAACGAAATTTTGATTAGGATTTTTAAAATTAGTTAAAATATGAAAATATTAAACTGATAAATAGCTTTAAAATTGGATATTTAAATTTTACATTGTTGCAAAAAAATAAAAAAATAAAAATAAATTAAATAAATAAATAAATAAATAAAAAATTCCAGCATGAAATACTTTTACGCGAAAAATAAAAAGTTATAAAATATTAAATTTGCTCATACATATGAAAATATGAAAACACTTTAGTTAATTTAATAAAATCTAATTATCCGATCGATAAGATGTTTAATCCAACGGATTTAGAAAAATTGCCCCTTTAATTTGGTAACTCATTTGTAGCGAAATTTTCATTAGTTTTCTTTTTTAATTAATTATGAAAATAATAACTTGGCAATAACTTAAAAATTGGACATTTAAATTTTTAATTGTTGCCAAAAAAATTATTTTCAGCATAAAATGAAATGTGCATATGTCAGGCGAAAAATAAAATATTAAATCTGCTCATGCATATAATAAAAATATGAAAATGGAGTGTATGTGTATATATATATATATATATATACACCTCAATTTTAGATCCCCCCTTTTGTTTAAATAGTACGATTTTGGCACGGATGAATCGCGCTTGGCATGAAAGGCTAGTTCAGCATTATATTAAAAAGCTTTACTTATTGATAATCCCTGGGTAATTTTTAAAATTTTGATACTGAAATAGATCGGACATTTTTTGCCAAGGACTCCACTTTCGCAAAAGCCACATTAAACCACGTAGCGCATCAAAAATATAAATAAATTATAAAATATTGAAAAACAGAAAAGAAAGAACGGGTAAGAGAAAAGAAACAGAAAAAATAATCGCAAAGTATGTATTTTTGTCTAAAGTGGCGATAAAATTTCAAAAGTCGTCAACGGGAGCTATATTAAGCCTGTACCATGATCAGCTTTACAGAATTCCTTATTTATTTTTCTATATGTCAACTACTTTTAACTAACTCAACTATTATTATAATCCCAAAAATTGTCTTATGCGATAGACGCAACCGATCATAGCACATTGTAATATTATATTTGGCGCGAAATTGTTATTTTATGGTTGATCGAATAAATTAAATGCAGAAAATAACGTAAAAGAAAATACTATACGTTTTTTGTTGTTCATATGTAACTGGGATTCAAATATAAAATTGCTGCTTCAATTTTTTCAATACTGTCCATTTCGAAAGTGAGTGGGCCGCTGCTGAAGTCAGCGGGGAACCAAAGCAGACTTTAGAGCAATTTCATGATTTGTTTATTTAATTTATTTCATTTTATATTTTTGTTTATAAAGCGATACAGAAAAAAGTTTCCTTTAAATATAGTGAACCAGCGAAGCGAGCAAAGCTTTCGTTGATTTACTACCTTCATTGATTTCATAAATTTAAATATGATTTCATTAACAAACTTTGATCTATTGGCACGAAAGCAGCATCTGGCCGAGTTTTGTACATTTTGAGTTTGATTTAAAAAAAATTTCCGCATTCAGAATTCGGTTCGTTCCCAAACCAGGGCATTTCTAGTAATTTAATAATTTAAAAGATTATTTGTATTCAATGAATTTTGTGAAAAATTATATAGAGGAAAGTCATGTGATGGCTACATCATACTAGTTATTATTATTATTTTTTTAATTTATTTTTTAATACTACTAAAGGTATCTTATCGAGATCGAAACTATTTATAAGCGTCTATGAATTACACACACACACATACACACACATATATTATTACTAGCAGGCTACGCCCGCTTCGCTGGTCACTATTTTTAAATGAATCATTATAATTAACGAATTCTCAAAATTGCATTAATTTTTATCATGTGAAAAAAAAAAAAGAAAAAAAAAAAAAAAAAAAACTCTGATCGGGAAAAATGTCGCACTGGGTCCCCACTGCCTTCGGCAGCGTTGATCCGTGCGCGATGCGCACGCGCGAATGCATATATATGAGCTGCCTAATAATTTTACAAATTCGAAAATATCCGCAATCGATTTGTAAGTATCAAAAACCTCTTTGCATCAGTTTTGAACGATCTATCTCTATTTTTATTTTTTTGCCCCTCCGCTCCCACCCCCCTTCCCGCCCCTCCTAATAATTTTAAAAATTCAAAAATATCCGCAATCGATTTGTAGGTATCGAAAACCTCGATGTACCAATTTTGAACGATCTAAATCTATTTTATTTTTTTTTGCCCCTCCGCCTCCATTCCCGGCCCTTCTAATAACTTTACACTTTCGAAAATATCCCCATTCGACATGCAGGCCTCTAAAACCTATCTGTACCAATTTTGAACGGCCTAACTGTATTTCTATTTGTTTTTGCCCATAGCCCCCCCCTACCGCCCCACCCCCTTCCCGCCCCTCCTAAAAATTTTACAAATTCGAAAATATCCCCAATCGATTTGTAAGTATCGAAAACCTCTATATACCAATTTTGAACGATCTAACTCTATTTTTATTTTTTTGCCCCCCCCCCCCACCCCCTCCCCCTTCTCGCCCCTCCTAATAACTTTACATTTTCGAAAATACCCCAATCGACTTGCAGGCCTCTAAAACCTATCTGTACCAATTTTGAACGGCCTAACTGTATTTCTATTTGTTTTTGCCTATAGCCCCCCCCTTACCGCCCCTCTTAATAATTTTACAAATTCGAAAATATCCGCAATCGATTTGTAAGTATCGAAAACCTCTACATACCAATTTTGAACGATCTGACACTATTTTTATTTTTTTGCCCCCCCCCCTCCCCCCCTTCTTGCCCCTCCTAATAACTTTACACAATCGAAAATATCCCCATTCGACTTGCAGGCCTCTTAAACCTATCTGTACCAATTTTGAACGGCCTAACTGTATTTCTATTTGTTTTTGCCCCATAGCCCCCCCTTACCGCCCCACCCCCCTACCCGCCCCTCCTAATAATTTTACAAATTCAAAAATATCCGCAATCGATTTGTAAGTATCGAAAACCTCTACGTACCAATTTTGAACGATCCGACACTATTATTATTTTTTTGACCCCCCCCTCCCCTCCTTCTTGCCCCTCCTAATAACTTTACACAATCGAAAATATCCCCATTCGACTTGCAGGCCTTTAAAACCTATCTGTAGCAATTTTGAACGGCCTAACTGTACTTCTATTTGTTTTTGCTCCATAGCCCCCCCCCCCCCCCTTGCTGCTCCACCTGGGGGCTGAATTTCTAAAATTCCAGAAATTGGTTTTTAGATAGTTGCATTAGCTATATTTTAGAGCAAAAATTTTACGTATATCTATTTTTTTTTTTTTTGTTTGTTTTTTTGTTTGAGATATATAGGATTATGCGAAATCACGTTTTGCCTCCCCCGCCCCCCTTGGGGACCGAATTTCAAAAATTCCAGAAACCGATTTTTAGACATTTGTATTAGCTATATTTAAAAGCAAAAATTTTACGGATATCTGTTTTTTTTGTTTGAGATATGAAGGATTTTGTGAAATTACGTTTTGCCTCCCCTCCCCCCCTTGGGGGGCGAATTTTGTAAAATCGCTTGCGGCGTTGTCTTTCTCGGGTCGTAAACATTAACCGTGCCAAATTTGGTCCCGCTCGGTGAAACGGCCTAGGATTCTATAGCGGACACACACACACACACAGACACACACAAGAGACTCTGCTCTTTTATATATATAGATTATTATTATTATTATTTTTTTTTTTTCTTCAGAATTTTCACTCAATTTTAAATGGTGAAAAACTAAAAGTATATTTTTGGGGAACGATTTTTTACTTCCATTACCCGATTACCGTAGGTAATGAAAGTATTGTATTCGATATCGAGATTTCACCTGATTTACATGTTTTAAGGTCTCCTGAGTCCAAAAAAAGTGATTTTTGGAAATTGGTCAGAGTGTTTGTGTGTCATTGTGCATGTATGTCCGGAGCAATTTAGGAAAACGGCTGATCACAGAGCTATAGTGCGACCACGTTTCTTACGACTAGCAGTGAGGCCGAGTCCAAAAGTTTGGAGGGATGCAAAATTGCCCGAGAGATAGTTATTTGGCAAACATCCAGTTATTCGGTGTTCCCTTATCGCTTGTTTTCTCTCAGTCGCCCCTATTTTAACACTGGACTCGTTCAATCTGCACTTGCGCAGAAGCTTCCATGGTCGCAAGAAATGTGGTTAAAGAATACACAAATTTGCATGGAGGTTCGTAATGACCTCTCCTGATGTACCTCGAAGCCCGATTTTCGAATTTTTGTTTAGTTTTCTTTTAGTTAGAAGTTTATTTTTATTGAAATTGGACTTTGCCATAGTGTTTCCGAGTCACGTTGTTTCCATTTGAAAGTAAATGTGAGGTTGTCCTCATGTTGGTCAATGGCTGAATCGGTTAAAGCGTCAATTTATTAATGCGATGGTCGTGAGTTCGATACTCGGTGTTGGATGTTTTACTTTTATATGCAAATAATTAATAGATAAGAGACAATTGCAATAGAAACCATTTAATTGTCTACACAGTATCCTAAGAAATTCTGACTAGATTTTTTAAAAGCTTTCTTTTACTTAAAAAAAACTAGAGCCCTAAAAATCATAAAATAAATATTTATTCTTGAAGAGAGATATGGCAATAAAAAAATAAAAAATCAACGTGTCCTCAATAAGTAAATTTTAAAGAAAAATATAGATGTTTCAATTTTGCAAGAGATGAAATACGGAATATTTTGATTAATCCAAATATTTAAAAAGCATTAGAGAAATTCGAGATTCTTTTTATATTTGTTAGATTTTTTCTTTTAATTATTTAAAATACGAAAAAAAAAAAAAAAAAAATCCTTATAATAGCTTGAAAATTAGCCAGTTAAATATTAGTTTTAAATATAATTGTGGTCAAAAAAGTTTCTAGTTCATTGTTTTCGTCAAAAAAAAAATAAATAAATAAATAAATAAATAAAATAAAATAAAATAAAATAAATAAATAAACCATGCGAATAATGAAATTTTGCTACTGAATAATGAAACTAAAATATTTAATAGATGTTGGGATACAGTCATAATTACAAAATATTGATTAAATTACAATGATTATCACATTTTGTTTTTAATACTAGCTTTTGAAACTGTTTTACAAGAGGGAAAAAAAAAAAAAAAAGCAACAAAAAAATATTTTCATGTTAGTATGAAAAAAATAAAAAAATAAATAAATAAATAATTTAATAATAAAATAATAAATAAATAAATAAAATAAAATCTATACATTTTTTTTTTCAAGCAATTAATCTTATTGGCTTGTATATTCAGTTGAAAAAATATATTTTTTTTTTTAACTGTTTTTTTTTACTGCTTTTTTTTTCCGAACAAGGAAGTAAGGAAAGTATTGTAATCATGTCAGAAATCTGACTTTGAGATTTTTTTTTTGTTTCTGTACGTTTTGAGGGACTCTGAGTTCATTTTGACTATTTTTACGATGATGTATGTGTGTGTATCTATGTATGTGAACACGATAGCACAATAAACACTTTGTTCAAATGATCTGAAAGTTGGTATATATGTTATAGGTCACCACAGCACGAAACTTATTCATTTTGGTGAATCTAGGATGTATAGTTTTTTGGAGATACAAAGAAAAGTTCTTTATCATTATTGCCTATGGGGCCCAAATTTTTTAAAGTGGAATAGTGTCTAAACGCATTCATCACCTGAGCTAAAACATTATACACATATCGTAGGTCACTGTCACACGAATTATATAGATTTTGATGAATTATAGATTTTTACAGGGATATAACGAAATATATTTATAATTATTACCTATGAGCTCAAATTATTTGAAGTGCAATAGTGTAAAATTAAATAAAGGAGAAAAAGTACACAAACATCCTTGTATAATTTTCACTTTTGATTATTGAACGACTTGTCTTATCTTCCTGTATTAATACAACCGCTAATTACTGACTTTTCGAAAAGTCGAGTGGAGTCACTCCAGATTTTTTTTTTTACAATATTTTAGTTATTGGACAGACTCCCCCTCCCCCCCCCCCCAAAAAAAAAAAAAAAAAAAAAATCTGTATACAGTTGCTGTTGAAATTTCTAGTTAGTCATAAGTTGGCAGTATTATTATTTTAGATTAAATTAGTTGGCAGTATTTTATTAAAGTTAGTTTAGCGCCTCTTTTTTTGAAGCTAAATTTAATTACTTAAAATCTATTGTTAATAAAAGAGATTTTTATTCACCTAATATATTTATAAGAACCTTTTTTTCTGATTAAGTTCCTTTCCATGATAAAAGCTCATAATTGGATAGTCGTGGGCCTTCGCAGAGTCTCAAAATTGGGAGCACATATCTCTGAATCATACTTATGGGTGAACCTGAAACAGTCACCAATAACGTATAAACAACTCTAGTACGATTTGTGCATCATTTGTATATTTTTCATTTTAAATGTTCAAATATACGTTTTATTAAAAGTAGCAATCCATGCTTATAATAATAATAATATTATTAACGATAGTAATAAAATATTTAACGATCTCTGCAAAACTATTATACTACTATGTTGCCGTAAAAAAAAAAAAAAACCTCATTACACTAATGTCGTCATTTTTTCTTATTATATCATTGAACTGAGTCCACGAGCTTAAATATTGTACATTTATAAATCTTATTTTATTTTTTATTTCATTTTGAACGCGCGCTTTTTATTTCCCAATTCAAAATTATTAAAAAAAAAAAAAAAAAAAAAAAAAAAAGCTTTCGATATTGTCCTTTTCGTAACTGTTTATTAATTTTCCTTTCTTTTTCTTAAAAAAAAAAAAAAAGATTTTGATGATGAAATTCTGGCAAAAGCAGAATTTAGTTTAGTACAGAGGACTATTAATCTTTTTTTTTTTTTTTTTGAAATATAACATTGCTTTCAAATTATTCAATTATATTTTTGATTTCGATAAATGTCCAACTATCGTAAAAGAGGTATCGTAAAAATCCGTAGATTGAGACTAATAGTCCTCAGTCCTTAAAAAAAAAAAAAAAAAAAAAAAAAAAAAAAAAAATTGTTCAATAAAAAAAGTTTAATTTACTATTTATTTTGAGTATTATAGATCTATAACATGGATTCTCAAGTATAACAATTTATATAAACAGAAGATTTCACTTGATACGCATTTGCATGCTGCAAATGATCATACGAATTAATTGATGGATCACAACATCTGTGGTGAAGCAAAAGTTCTGAGAATATTTATATAAATTTAAATCTAATGTAAGTAACACTTAAAACTTTAACTTGAATCAAACTGAAAGTGAAATGAATAATTTGATACATCATTAAAACTACAGCGACGGCTCTCAAGTTTTTTAATTTTTTTAATAAAAAATATTTAGAATAATTAATATTTTCTTTTTAGAAAACTGCAGATATAATCGCAGATTCCAAATTCATTCAAATGTTAACCAACGTATGTAAAATTAAATTTGATGCATGTAGCACCTGAAACTTTACTTGATTCAAACTAAAAATGAAATGATTAATTTGACGCATCAATAACCTTGCAGCGATAGTCTGAAGTTTTCTAATTTTACTAATCAAAAATTCTTGACATCCTGAGAGACTTCTCATGAAATTGAAAACCTGAGACGATTATAAGGAACATGTATTTTTTATTTTGTTTTGAAAATAAGAAGCGTAATAGGTAGTCTAGAACGGCAGGTGTCCGAGGCAAAAAACTAGCGGTTGCTATGCCTAACGAGGTAGGGATCTTGATACGCGAAAAAAAAAAAAAAAGTGTCTAGATCAGCGCCCACTCGTAGTTGGATTGCATTAATGACAAGTACATAGACACCGTTGCATTACTGCCGTGGGGATAGGTTAAAGAAATAATAAGTAGCAATATGTCAATGAGATTACCGCTTGCTGACTATCCTTGGAAAGTGATCAATCTGGTAAATTCGAATGCTTTTGATAGTTCGAATGATATAAGACAGTAACAGCTATATCGTACAATATTTAAGGGAAAAAATAAAATAATAATGAGGTTAATAGTAACTGCTTGACGCTGTAACAGCAAAGTTTGAATTTTTTAATACTGGTAGCATATTTGATAATTTTTTCAACAGTTTTTTTTCATTCTTAACTAGTATTGCAATAACTGTAAACACTCACACACACACACATAAAAAGAAATTATAGTTACAGTTCTTAAGATAGATTATAAAAGTTGTAGAATGAAAATTAGTAGAATCAGAAACTCACTCGCTGAAAAGCGATAAAAAGTTGTAGGACATCTTAAAGTAAAGAAATTCTCCTATCAGTAATACACTTTCGATTAGAGGCCGAAAGAAGTGCTGTATAGTATTTCATTTCGTGGGGTGTATCTTCACCTTTAACTTTGAAAATAAGTAATTTCATAAAAAAAGAAAAAAAGAAAGTCTTTCCGGCTCATTCCGAAGGGTAGGTTGATTTCTTTTTCCTTATTCATTTTGTTCCAAAATGGCGGCTACAGATTATTAGTGGACTTGGTAGAAATATTGATGTAGGCTATGTACATATAGAATTTTAAGCAAATCGGTTCATAAATACCTTTTTATGTGAATTAAAAATTTTAAAGTTGCCGGCACTTGGAAACAAAATGGCAGGCCAAGTTGGCAAACAAATATATCAAATGCACTTGTGAGATAAGTCTACTTACAAATTTAGTTTTGAATTAATTCAGAATCTCAAAAGTTATTGTGTTGAAAAATTAAGTGGCCGCCACTTGGATCAAAATGGCGAAGCAAGTTGCTCAGTTAATTAATACAAGATATTTGTACGATAAGTCCACTGTGCAAATTCGATTCAAATAAATTCAGTATTTCGAAAGTTATCGCGATAACAAAGTCTCAAGTGGCAGCGTTCAAGTGAACGCAACTTGGAAACAAACTTGCTCACCGAAATTTGAATGGATAATTGTATATTTGAATGATAAATCCATTTTTCAACTTTAGTTTGAATGGATTAAATATTTCAAAAGTTATAGTGATAACACATTTTCAAGTAGCCGCCACTCGGAAATAATATAACGGATCAAGTTGCCCAGCAAACTCATCCATGATATTTGAAGAATAAGTTCACTGTCCAATTTTGGTTTGAATCAGTGCAGTGTTTCAAAAGTTATGAAAATTTTTCAAGTGGCAGTCTACGTAGCTGCTACTTGGGAAAAAAATGGCGAAGCAACTTGAACTGCGAAATCATCAAAGATATTTGCATGATATGTTCACTGTCCAACTTTATATCAAAGTAATTCAGCATTTTTAAAATTATCGTGATAAAAAAAATTTCAAGTGGCACCGTGAATTCAAGTGGCCACCACCCTGAAACAAAAAAGCGAAGTGAGATGCCCAGCAAACTTATCTATGAAATATTTGAATGATAAATCTACTACCCAGATTTGATGCGAATTGATTCAGTATTACAAAAGTTATAATAATGACAAATCTTCAAGTGGCAGGCACTTGGAAATAAAACTGTAGATTAAGTTACCAAGTGAACTTCTCCAAGATATTTGAACCATAAGTTCACTATTCAACTTTTGTTTGAATCAGTTTAGTATTTTAAAAATTATCGTGATGGCACATTTTCAAGTGGTAGCGTGATTTCAAGTGACTACAACTTGTAAACAAACTGTCAGAACAAGTTGCCCAGTGAACTCATCCAAAATAATTATAGGATAAGATAAATGTCCAACTTTGGTTCGAATTGAATCAGAATTTAACTAGTATGTTGTGGTCACCACAAGACTTTCTTCTATATTTTCCTATACAAATTCACTCAGTAACATTATTTAAAAAAAAAAAAAAAAAAAACTATTTCAATTTCTTTTAGGGGGGAAGCGGTGCTCCCACATGCACAATTTTTTTTCCAAATTAACTACTGCTATTATCAATAATTCATATTAATTTTACAATCACAGGATAAGAATAATTCTCATTAAATACATTTATACGAAATTTTGTCCTATACTGTCATGTTAAAAATTTAGAAAAAATACGATCAGCGCGCCACCTGTTGAGCGATTGATCTCCAAATCTAATCAGCACCAATTTATGTCAGGGGCCAACTAAATACCAAGTTTGGTTAAATTTTGTTAAAAATAAATAAATAAGTAAATAAATAAAAATACGATTTGTTTTCTAAGTTTTTTTTTTTTTTCGTTAAAAGTAAAAAAAATCGATAACTTTGTTTTAAATTATCACATATTTATAGTTCAACCATTCGTTTTAAAGGTATTGATGAGACCTTTCGAAAGATACCAATCTTGAAAATTTACTCCCCTCGAGGGGAAACTTCCCCTCCCAGGGGGGGGGGGGGGTGGCGAGGCTCCTACACGTACAAAAAGTTTTTCGAACTTGACTATCTCTATTATAAATAATTCTTGTAAATTTCATAATGATTACTAAAAAATAATTCTCTTTATGCACATTTATACAAAATTTTGTCCTACATCACCATGTTAAAAATTTAGAAAAAGCGGGATGGCAGCGCAACCTGTAAGAAATTTTTTACCAAAAGTTGATAGGCACTAATTTATGTCAAGGTGCAACTACATACTAATTTGTATGAAATTCTGTGCAGTAGTTCCAGAGATACAGTTGCCACAAAATTTTGACACACACACACACAGACTGACACAGACAGACGGACAGTCAGACATTTTCTAAAAATGGTCAGGTCGTGTTCTACAGCCCTCAAAACGTGTAAATCTATCAAAAACCCGAGGTCGAAAATTTTTACAAATCCAATACTTTCTTCTATTGAATATAGAAGAAAGTAAAAACTTATGTTTAAAAATTTTCAAGTGGTAGCCTAATTTCAAGTTGTCTCGCTTAGTTTTATAACATCCGCTTTTTGTTAAAAATGGCGGATAAAGTTCATTAATAAACTCGGTTGTAATATATATAAAATATACACACAAGCAAACCCAGTCTTAAATACGCTTTTTAACTCCACTTGAAAAACCAAACGACAGAGCAATTTGATTAACAAACTCATCAGAGATATTTATAAGAAAAATTCACTGTCCTAATTTGGTTCGATTTGGGGTATTATTTCAGAAGTTATCATGATTTTAAATTTTCAAGTGGTAGCCTGATTTCAAATGGCCCCACCCCGCTTAGTTTAAGATATCTGCCACTTTGTTAAAAATGGCGGCTAAGGTTCATTAATAAACTTGATAAAAACCCTTATATGGTCTATGTAAACATCAAAATTCAAATAAATTCGGAATACACATTTACAATGTGAATTTGAAAATTTCAAGTGGTCTCCATTTGAAAACAAAATAGCGGAGCAACTTCGTTAAGAAATTCATCCAAGATATTAGAAGCATTTTAGTATATGAAATTGACTTTATCACTGTCTCTTCGTGTCACGCTAACAAACAAGGCGCCTCCATTTGAAAGTAAATATAAGCAATACGGCTTGTCGGGGCTTTGTTGGTTGGAGCGTCATGTTAATAACGCGGTGGTCGAGAGTTCGATTCCCGAAGCTACAGCGTGTTAACTTTTGCAGATAATTGGTTTAAAAATTGTCAATTGATAAAAGAAAACTTTTCATTGACTACACATTATCCAAAGAATTTTTGAAGAGTTTTTTAAAGGACATTTAGATATTAAAAAACAGAAAATATTTTAGATATTAAAAAAGCACAAAATAAAGTTTTAAGTAAGAAATACAATAAATATTATTTTAGAAGCAATTTATTGAAATTGGATTTTATCATCGTGTTTTCGTGTCGCACTGAAAAACAAAATGCCTCCACTTTAACGTAAATAGGACCTTTCATCGTCACTTGTTAGCTCAATTTTATAGTGTCATGTTGATAACGTGATGGTTGTATGTTTGAAGACTGATGTGTTACTTTATTGCATATAATTAATACGAAAAATGTCAAATGATAAAATAAAGATCCTTCGTTTTCTACACATACTCTCCTAAAAATTTTTGATTAATTTTTTAAAGAAGTTTCTTTTATTTTCTAAAATGCACAAGAAAAAAAAAATGTAATAAATAAATAAAATAAAAAATAAAAAAACTAAGTTTTTATTTTGTAGCCCTAAAAGCATTAAAAAATTTTCTTTGAAGGACATGCTGTAAAAATAAATAAATAAGTTTCAAAGATAAGAAAACTGTTGAAACACAAAAACATAAATATTTAAAGAAAAATATAAATACTATTTCATTTTGCAAGAGATAAAAATTTTTAAATTTCCAAAATATTATTAAAAAGCATTCGAGAACAGTATTGTTTTTGTATAAGTATTTGTTGGAATCTTTTAGTATGTTCTATGACTTTTCTTTATTATTCATTGATTTTTGGGTAGAGAGTGTCGTGGGTTCGATTCCCCAAGGGCCGATGTGTTTTTTGCAGATAGTTAATAGAAGTGGTGCCAAATGATAAAAGAAAATCTTTCAATGTCTACACAGAATCCTAAGAATTTTTAATTCGTTTTTATTAGAAGCTTTTTTACAGCTAAAAAGCAGAAAATAAAAATGTAAGTAAAAAAAACATTTTTTAACCGACTTCAAAAAAAGAAGGAAGGTTCTCAATTCAAACCGTATGTTTTTTTTATGTTTGTTAGCTCATAACTTCTGAACGGATGCTCCGATTTTGATACTTTTTGTTTTGTTGAAAAGGTCTTGGTCTGCAATAGGTCCCATTGTAATATCTTTACGATCTAAAGAAAATACAGGGTGCCCAAAAAAATCAGTCCCAACTCTTTTAACTGCTAAACGGCTGCAGCTATAGTGATAAAAATGGTATGTAAGTATAGTAAAGTGGCCCTGCAGTACAAGGTTAAACTGCTTGCTGCGCCACCTGGTGGAAAATAGTGGAGTTAGTGTTCCTATCTCGAAAACGGTTCTAGAGAAAAAAAGTGAATTAGAAAGTTGAAGATTATCATCGATTTAGTACAAAAAGACAATTTAGACATTCATGCTAGCGTTTCTATCTCGGAAACGGTTCAAGACAGGGGAAAAAAGTTAATTATAAAATTGCAGAGCATGATCGATTTAGTACGAAAAGATAGTTTTGACATTGATGCTAAAAGCACAAGGCTAAAAACGTGACTTTTTTTGTTCGCAATTTCTTACACTTTACACACTTGAGCTACATTGCTCACGTAGTAGCGTAGCTGGTGAGACATACGCTATATAGTTCAAAATACGGTTACTTGATACTTTTTGCTTTGTTGTAGAGATCTTGGTCTGAAGTAGGTCCCATTATAACATCTTTACAATCTAAAGAAAAGAAAGCGCCATCTGGTGAAAAACAGCGGCATTAGCGCTCCTATCTCAAAAACGGTTCATGATGGGAGAAAAGTTAATTACGAAGTTGTAGCGTATCATCGATTTACTACAAAAAGACAGTTTTTAGACATTATTGCTAAAAATAGAACGCTTAAAACGTGCAATTGTTTGTTCGCAATTTCCTACACTGTGTACACTTGAACTACGTTGCACGCTTTACAGCGTAGCGGATGACACGTATACTCTGTGGTTCAAAGTACTGTTACTGTAAGCGGTCACATCGATTAGCGCAAAGTCGTTTTCAACCAACTTCAGAAAGGAGGGTGTTCTTAATTCTTGCTATGTGTTGTTGTTGGTGTTTGTAAGCTTATAACTTCGTAAGAAATGCTCTAATTAACCGACTTCAAAAAGGAGGAGGTTCTCAATTCAAAACGTATGTTTTTTTGTTTTTGTTTGTTAGCTCATAACTTCTGAACGGATTATCAGATTTTGATACTTTTTGTTTTATTGTAAAGGTCTTTGTCTGAAATAGGTCTCATTGTAAGATCTTTACGATCAAAAGAAAATACAGGATGCCTAAAAAAGTCAGTCCCGACTCTTTTAACTGCTGAACAGCTACAGCTAGAGTCATAAAAGTGGTATGTAGGTACAGTAAAGTGGGCATGTGCTATGCGATTCAACCGCCTAAAGCGCCACCTGGTTGAAAAGAGTGGAGTTAGCGATCCTATCTCTGAAACATTTCAAGACAAGGGAAAAAAGTGAATTATAACATTGCAGAGCATCATCGATGTAGTACGCAAAGATAGTTTAGACATTAATTCTAAAAACAAAACGCTTAAAACGTGCATTTGTTTGTTCACAATTTCCTATTTTGTGCACACTTGAAAAACATTGCATATGTTGTAGCGTAGCGGGTGACATTTATGCTATGTAAAATTCAAAGTATGGTTATTGTATGAGGTCACATCGATTAACGCATAGGCGTTTTAAGCCGACTTTATAAAGGAAGAGGTTCTCAATACAAACCATGGTTCTCGTTGTTGTTGTTGAAATTTGTTAGCTTATAACTTCGTAAGAGATGATTTAATTTTAATACTTTCTTTGTTGTCGTAATGATCTTCGCCTGAAATAAGTTTCATTAGAATTTCATTAAGATATAAACAAATTAGTGGATACTCACAAAAGTCTGTTCTCACTCTAACTGCTCAACGCAAGCAGTTACACTGGTAAAAGCAGTGTGTAAGTATCGATGTTGAAACTTCTGTCCGTCAGCTGCAATGCATATTTTGCTCTTTGTTTGAACTTTACGCTGCGCAATTTCCAGCGCAGCGGGTGACACGTATTTACTGTAAAGTTCAATATATATGCCTAACAGAATTTTCGGTTGCGAATACAGCGTATCCTTTCCTTACATTTCTTAATTTAACGTATGTTCGTTCAATAGATAGTTTTTTGGTCATATCCTATAAAGGCAAGAAAAGTGACACAATTTATAAATGCACCATTTGAAAAAAATCATCTTTAAAATAACTTTACAAGAATAAAACTGGCACAACTGTCTCTCGAATGGATAACTTTCTAGATGGAGATATAATTTTTTTTGTTCACATTGGGTGCATTTAATGTATTTTTCAGTGACATAAACCATTTTTTGAGTAATGTCACTTTTCTTGGAAGTTGTGATTTGTGAAACTTCCGTCGAACGTCTTCTGATGCTCTGCTATATAAATAAATTTTCACTGAAAAGAGAAAAATAAAATCTTTTTGTAAAAAAATAGAACCGACTCCAAAAAGGAACTACTATTCAAACAACTAAAAATGAAAGAAAATTGGCAGAAAATGGAACTGTAGATTGCGCCTAAAAGTATAAAATAATTTCCTTCGCCAAACAACCTATAACACTACAATTAATCATAACTTTTGAAGTCGGCGCAAAATTAAATAAAAATTGATACCTTTATTCAATACAAAACTCAAATCCTATTCAAAATACACGTCTCACATTGTTACCTGCAAAACGCAGCCGAAAACTACTTTGATTCAAGAAAACAAATAACATTTCGTAAGCAGCAAAAGTTGGCGAAGATGCTGGTATCGACGTCCTTGCTGAACGAAAAATCGCAAAATTATCTGGCAAACATATTCAATTTCTTTGGGATATCATGATTATTTTAATAAGGTATATCAAGAGAGTAATCAAGAATATGAAACAACACATCGTACAATATATATTATGAAAATATACATCTTGCGTGTATATTTTTGCCTTACGTTTTTATCGCCAAATTCAAAAGCCATCAAGGATGATCTAACTTCGTAGAAACATAAATACCGCATTGTGAAGAATGTTCACTGTTCTATGTAGATGCTATTAATGGACCAATTGTATACAGCGATAAAATAATAAAGGAAACATGAAAATGGATCATTCGAGACAACAGCATTTGTTGCTACCGATCTAAACACAAACCTTTAAAAACTAATTAAATTTTATTTAATTTTGCGCCGACTTCAAAAGTTATGATTAATTGTAGTGTTATAGGTTGTTTGGCGAAGGAAATTATTTTATACTTTTAGGCGCAATCTACAGTTCCATTTTCTGCCAATTTTCTTTCATTTTTAGTTGTTTGAATAGTAGTTCCTTTTTGGAGTCGGTTCTATTTTTTTACAAAAAGATTTTATTAACATTTGAAGCCTGCTATTGTGGAGCCCCGAAAAGCATAAAATAAAAATTTATTCTTGCAAAGACATGCAATAAATAAATGAATGTTTCAACAGCAAGAAAATTTTAGAGAAAAATATAGATATTTCACTTTTGTAAGAGAGAATTTTTAAATATTCAAAATATTTTGAAAAGCTTTAGAGACCTTTTGAAATTTATGGTTTAACAATTACACTAAGCGACAAAAAAAAAAAAAAAAGCCGCACTTGGATATTTTCCTTTTCGCTTTCTACAACCGCCAAATTTATCGTTTAAAAAGCAAATTTTCGAGTAGATTTTATTATGTTGTCCACCACATACACATTAGTACTCAGTCCAGTCTTAAAAACAAAATGCAATAGTCAGGAAAATTATAATTTTAGAAATTATTTCAAAAATGATAAGAATAAGGCAGTTAACGATGCCACAAAAAGTATTAATTTTGAATGAAAATCAAAAAGTATTTTAATACGTGAGATGGTAAAATAATTAAATGCTAACGAAATATTGGTAAAACGGTTTTCAGCAAGTTATAAAATTTTTTGGTCGTTTAAACTGGAAATTTGGTTTAAGGCGGCCATATTGCTCATCCAAGCGAGATGAACGTAAGTTAAAAAGCCATTTCTTATAAAATCGGTTTGTATTACATTTAGAACATAAAAGAGATTCAGAAAAAGTGTTTAGCAGCATAATTTCTTTATCTACAGTACAGCAACTATTAAACAAAGCAGGTTTAAATGACAGAAAATTAAAAAAATTCCATTCTTAGTGAAGAAAATTAGGAAACCATGACCTCAGATGGCTAAAAAAAAAAAAAAAAAAAAAAAAATGATTAGTTAATTATTGGGCTGAACTGTTTCTCTTTGATGAGTCAAGTTTAAATTATTTCTAGCTAAAGAAAACAAGCAGATCTGATTGCGAAAATATGACTGACTTAATGAAAATCGCACTTTTAAGACAGTGACACATTCTCCGTACATTATGGTACGGAGGTACCATAATGTACGGTACTTTTCAAACAGTTGGGCAAATTTTTATGCTCAAGAGATCAATTAACTCGAAATAAAACACAATCTTCATAAAAGTGTTGCCTGACCGACTATATTGGAGGTATCTTGGACATTTCCGTAAACAGCATTTTACGCTGAAAATGCACCTTACTACGCGGCGTCTGTGGTAAGTTTATTACTTCAAATTGTCAAAATTTGCTATCCATTCCCATGAGAACCTATAATTCTGTAAGTAATCATATCTTTTTTCACTTTAAGTTAAATCCCACAAAAGATATAGTAAAATTTCTTCTTTACCAGACATGAGAATAGTCCTAATGGAGATGCTCTCGAAAATGTTTCGTCTATAAAAAAGCGGGGGAGAGGGGAGAGGATTCAAAATTTGCAGCCTATAACTCTGCCTGAACTAGAAAAAATTATTTGATATTTTGCACGGTGAAATTTCTGAGATTTATATTAAAACACTGTATAATACTATGCCATTGCGCATTAAAGCAGTAATTCCATATAAAGGTGGAATTAACCCAATGCAGAATACATATTTTTAATAAAAAATTGCTTAGATCTAACAAAATATAGTTTTATTTCATATATTAAAATATAACTTGTTTATTTCATTTAATAAATCATGACAGAATACAAAGTGTATGGCTATTGCATTATGTTCAAAAAGAAAGTTTTATGCACATTTTTAAAAAGTACTTCGTAGTGTGCAATAATGCAAATTATTAAATCGAAAATGTACATAGGTATCATTTCATCCCTTTGGTATTACGCAAATAAGAGAGTTTCATTTGTTTCAAACATTAATTTTAAGGTTATTACGAATAAAAAAGGTATAAGTCATTTTTTCTGCAGTGCGGCTTTTTTTTTTTTTTTTTTTTTTGTCGCTTAGTGTATGTAGAAACTAATGACTAAGAACATTGGTCTCGATAGCTTTTTAAAATATCTTAAATATTTAAAAAATTTCATCTCTTGCAAAAAGGAAACATTTAATATTTTTATCTAAAATTTACTACTAGATACCGGTACTTGATTTTCTTGATGATAAATGAAAAAAAGATGCAGTTTATTTTATTATTATTATTTTAGGTTGATTTCTTTAGAAATCGACCTATTGCAATCACTTCGTTCATCTATCTATATATATATATTGAAAATTTTGTCATCACGATAACTCCCGAAATAATACTCCAAATCGAACCAAATTTGGACAGTGAACTGATCTTATAAATATCTTGTATGTGTATGTTAACCAAGTAGCTCCGACTTTTTGTTTTCAAGTGGCAGTCACTTGAATATTTCTAACCCACATTGTAAAAAGCGTATTTAAAGCAAGATTTGCTTGAATTTTTAAGTAGATCTAGACTACATAAGGGTCTAAATGAACTTTATTACTGAAATTTATCTGCCATTTTTAATAAAGTGGCGGATATCTTAAATGGGGCCACGTGAAATCAGGATACCACTTGAAAATTTAAAATCACGATAACTTCCGAAATAATACTCCAAATCGAACCAAATTTGGACAGCGTCTTAACTTGTGTTATGGATATCTTGGATGAGTTTCTTAACAAAGTTGCTCCACCATTTTGTTTTCAAGTGGAGAGCACTTGATATTTTCAAATTCAAACTGTAAAAAGCGCATTCCGAATTTGTTTGAATTTTGATGTATACATAGACTATATAAGTGTCTCAATGAAGTTTATTAATGAACTATGGATTTTCTCGCCAAAAGTCGCCAAAAAAGTCTCCAAGTGGAAAAGTCGCCAAATTTGGTGCCATATCCATTACCTGCCATATTGAAGCTTTTTAATGCGTTTCTAAGGGAAAATTAGGCTATTTTAACGTCGAAACAAACTAGAAATGCAGAAAATTAACATTTAATCAACTTACTTAAGCCTCTTTAAAAAAATTTCTACAAAAAAAAAAATAAATAAATAAATAAATAAATAAAAAAAAAATAAAGTATTATTTTCAAATTTGCAACAATATTTTAGATTAATTAGTTCACTAAGCAACTTTCTCTGCCATTTTGATCCAAATAGCAGTCACTCAATTTTTCAACACGATGACTTTTGAGATTCTGAATAAATTCAAACTATAATTGTACAGTAGTCTTATCTCACAGGTGCATTTGATATATTTGTTTGTCAACTTGGCCCACCATCTTGTTTCCAAGCGCCGGCCACTTGAAAATTTTAAATTCACATAAAAAGGTATTTATGAACCGATTTGCTTAAAACATCATATGTAAATAGCCTACATCAATATTTCTACCAATTCCATTAATACAGGGTGACATAAAATAACGGAGACAATGTTTAACACATCCTGACACGAAATAATTGTAACGTATACAAATAAACGTTGTTCTGTTGAAATACCCATGCATTTTTTAACTAGTATGTGCATATACGACTGTGAGCTCACATATTTCCTTTTCCTTTTAGAATGTCAAACAAACGTATTGCAATTTTGGAGCTGTTTCGTCAAGGAAAGCGGCAGTGTGAAATTGTTCGTTTACTCAATGTGCCGCGACAGACTGTATCCAAGGCCATCAAACGTTTTAAGGAGCTTGGCCATGAAGGCGACCGTCCTGGAAGAGGACGAAAACGTACCGCCAACACGCCCAGGAACCGCAAGGTCATTCAGAATTGAATCAAGCGAAATCCGAGAGTCTCCATGAGAAAAATCGCCCATGAGACCGGAATCAATCGCGAAGCAGTTAGGCGAATAGCCAAAAATGAACTTCATCTCAAGGCGTATAAGTTCCAAAAAGTTCAGCGGCTCACGGAAGACAACAAGCGAGTACGACTACAAAAATGCCGGCAACTCAAGCGTCGGTTTGCAGCTCAACTATGGGAGAGCATCCTCTTCACGGACTAGAAGCTGTTCACATTGCAGCAGGCGCACAACTCCCAAAACGACAGATATTGGTCCTCAGACGCTCCCGGCACATCGGCAATCGTGGAACACCGACAAAAACCTCAGTCTGTCATGGTTTGGGGCGGCGTTTGCGCCAGTGGGAAGACCCCTCTCGTTTTCATTGAAGAAGGGGTCAAAATCAAACAAAATGTGTACCAGCGTGACATCCTTGAGGCTGTGGTACTTCCGTGGGCCCAGCAGCACTTCCAGAATGGGTTTTGGACGTTCCAACAAGACTCCGCTCCAGCTCACAGGGCGAAGTTGACCCAGGAGTGGTGCAGAACCCACTTTCCCGATTTCATTGCTTCTACGGAATGGCCCCCTTACTCGCCGGATTTAAACCCCATGGACTATAGCGTGTGGTCTATTTTAGAGACGAGGGCATGTGCGAAACGCCACAGTAATTTGGAGTCGCTGAAACAATCACTACTTCGTGAGTGGGACAGATTGTTGCCCGAGGACTTGCGGGCAATTGCCGAAAACTTCAAGATTCGTTTGCAGCTGTGTATCGACGCTTATGGTGGCCACTTTGAAACCAACTGAATATGTTGTAACCTGAGGTCCATATTATTGTTTGCAATTGTTACATATGTTGATTTCTTTCCTATTAATAAAATATGGATAAAAAACATTGTCTCCGTTATTTTATGTCACCCTGTACATCATTGATAAGGAAAAAGAAATCAACCTTCCCTTCCGAATAAGCCAGAAGGACTTTTTTTTTTTTTTTTTTTTTTTTTTTTTTTTGTAAATGTGAACGACTTGCTTTAATTATTATGTTTGAAAATTTTTTAGTTACTTGTTATTTATGCTGTATGGTTATTTACGCAGCTTGTGACATCACCTTAACATAAACACCATTTTAAACATAAACAGCAGAGTTGATCACATTTTAATTTATTACGGAACATTTTTAATCCCGCCTTTATTTCATACCATTTTTATTTTAAGAGAGTTTTTTACTTTCTCGTACCCATAAGGTAGGGAAAGTATTGTTTTGGGTCAAATTTTCGAACGCGAGATTTTGTTATATTTGCACCTTTTTGAGGTCCCCTGAATACGAAAATCATGTTTTTAGCAAATGGTCTGTGTGTATGTCTGTGTGTCTGTCTGTTATCAGCATATCTCAAAAACAAATTATGGCAGAAAGTTCAAACTTGGTATTCTAAATGTGTATCATATAGGGATGCTACAGTAATCTTTTCGTTAAGATCAAGCAAATGGTTCGTGTACAGGGACAATCAAGAGAATTCTAATACATTACGTCTATGGGGGAAATTGCAGGAAAGTAGAGTTTAACATCTCTAGACTGCACTAAACCAAATGAAACGAATATATTTTTTTTGTAATAGAGATAGTTAACTGGGAAAAAAAATTTTGGTTATGTAGGAGCCTCGCTTCCCCCCCTGGGGGGGAAAGTCCCCCCTCGAGGGGAGTAAATTTTCATGATGGGTATCTTTCAAAAGATCTCGCCAATACCATTAAAATGAATGGTTGAACCATCGATCTGCGATAATTTAAAACAAAGATATCAATTTTTTTTTACTTTTAACGAAAAAAAAAAAAAAACTTAGAAAAAAAAAAAAATCACTTTTTTTTTTTTTTAATATTGAGAATAAAATGGACTTTTTTTAAATATTTGGTGTTATACTACTTCTCTAATATGGAAATCGTCTGCCTTATCATAAAAGATAATAATTTCAATAAATTATTTTTCAATAACCGAATTATTTTCTATATAAATGTAGGTGCATTAATGAAACGGGGGGTTGAGGGTGGCGGTAGTCCCCCTCACACAGAACTAATTATCATATAAAACTCTTCAGAAGCCTAATATGAATTGTTTAACATAGGTTTACATAACAGTACTCGTTATCTTACCTATTAATCTGCAACCTGTATTTATAGTATTAAATTTCAGGGTAAGAGAAAGTCGTGTGAGTGACACACCAGATTATTTTTTCTTATTTTATTGTAGTTATATATCGTAGAAAATTGAGTAAATTAAGTGGCGAGAAATAAAGGTGGGGCTAGAAATTCTTCGTAATAAATTAAAATGTTGGCAACTATATGATAAACAGTTAACACGTTGAATGAAATATGTTTATATAAATGTTATAAATAGAATAAACCCATACTAGTATAAGCATAGCTTAATTATTTAAGAAAACAGAATTTTTTTTTTATCATTTCTGTGAACGTAGGGTTTTACAGAAGTGATAACTGTCCACAAATTGAATATCCCATTTTTTTTTACAAGATCAAAATGCAGTTGCTCTATGTGACATATATCATGGATTATACCATAAACTGATATTTAAATTCCTTCAAAGAATTCATTTCCAAATTTTTAATTTGAAAATTAATGTAGTCGAATTTTAAGTTTTCTGTAGAATGATTCATATCACACACTTTGTGGGAGAATTTTTAAATGAAAAGGCTTCTTTTTTTTTAATTTCTCCGCAAGAGAAATTTATACATATCTTATTTACAAATGACATAGAAATTTCAGTTTTTGGCTCCCCCCCCCCTTTTAATATTTGTATTTAACAGGTTGCATTCAATAGATACTAAATTCATGGCAGATTTGACCTATTTAATTTAGAGATCTAATTAATAATAATTGTACAAAGCTTCAATGAAGAAGAAATCCTTAAAAAATTTTTGAAGCAAATTATGCTAATTACTTGCGAAATTTAAAAATAATGCAAATCTTTAACTGTTAGATGCCAGTTTGATTTTTATAAGTATACATTTTTGAACTTTTTAAAAAGTTCTAATTTCCCTTCTTTCTTAATATGATAATATTTTAACATAATAAAGAGATTTACTATTCGAGAAGCGAAATTATGAATGTTTTATATTTTAAAACTATCGTTCAAATGGTTTGGAGGTTGATGATGCTTAATCATATGTTAAGCTATAAGATTAAAAATCTTTTTCAAACCTAAGAGATGCTGCTGGCACTTTTTAAGCCTATGTGAATATTTATAGGATGATGGTCTCAAAAGTCTAATTTATGCATAAAAGTAAATAATGTATGTTTTATTCAATACATTGCAGAAATGCCAGGTTGGCAGCTGTCATTGTTAGCAGCATCTATACTTTGTATTAGAATCAGTATTGAGCACTTATTCGACCAAATGTTTGCCTATTAACACGTTCATTGCCAAGATGAAAATTAGATTTTTCGTCCCCACTCCACGAAAGTCGATCCCTTCCCTAGTGGCCAATATCATGAAAAACGACAGTTTTTTGAGTGACGCAAGCGGAGGGACAAACGGGACGCTGCGAACTCATATATACGGCTAGTTTGACATCAAAGAGATTTGTAAAAGCCGACACTTAATATCTCAGCAAACATGCCATATTTTGTTCTGATCTTTCAAAATAATCTTTTATCTTCGGTCTTAATCTATCCTGAAAATTTTACATTTCTACATGTAATATGTTTTGAGATCTGAATCTCAATTTAAAGCCAAAAAGGAAAAATGTAAGGTGTAAGGTTGTAATGGACTCAAATTCTGAAAAAAATCTCTAAAACGGCTCGAAGGATTTTCATATAATTAATATATTTTGTTAATAGGATCTTTCTGAATCTACTAACGTTTTCGTTTTTTTCAGGAAAACTCTTGTTTTTTATATAAATCGCTTTAAATATGGAACTATATTACTCCGCCAATTACATGTGTTTCTCCGGGTGAAAACGCTGTTATGTGGTTCTTTCTTGTGAGGTAAGTAGTGTAAAAAGGACAGTTCACCAACACGGTGGAGGCGTAGGGTGGTGGCGCGCCCCCACCCTTACACCTCTACGCCTCCACCGTGCTGGTCAACGTGTCCTTTTTACACTACTTAGTCATCATCTTTAACGAGGGGGTGTTGCCACCGGAAGAATAGAAACTTTTAGAGCGTTGCCACCGGAAGAATAGAAACTTTGACTATCATCTTGGATGAGGTTTGGTGGTGCCATCTATCGGGGAGAAGGGGAATTTTGAGGAGTTAGATTTATTTTCCTAAATTTCGGAACTTAGTATTTTTTTCACAATTTTGGGGACTTCAAAATTTTTTCGAAGTTTTGCGGGAAGTGAGATGACGTCACGATCTTTTGGGACTTAACCTGAAAAGAGATACATACAAAATTTACAATTAGAGAAATAAGTGAAAGGAAAATGTATAGAAAAAAGTTAGAAAGAGAATACAAATTTAAGAAAAAAGGTAGAAAGAATAAAGTTAGAAAAAAGAGAAGAGAGAGAAAGAAAGAGTTCACCTTGAGCGCCTGGGAGACTGCCCTCCCGAGGCCCTGCGGTGCCCCTTTTCACTCCGTAGAGCAAGGCGGGAGTTAGTTCCTTTAAAAAAAAAAAATAATAATAAAATAAAAAATAAATAAAAAATGTCAACCTGAAGAACTCATCACATAGTTTTCTGAGGTTGTCTTCAAAGCATGGGTTCAGACAATTTTCATAGATGCGAAACAATCTGTACAATCTTCATGGATGCAGAAACAATTGATATATACAGGGTGCAGGAACAATCTTCATGAATGCAGAAACAATTGATATATACAAGGTGCAGGAACAATCTTCATAGGTGCGAAACAATTTAAAATATATACAGGATACAGGAACAATCTTAATATTTGCGTATTACCATTTGGAGATTATAAATTGATTACAGAATTAAATAGAAATTTTCCTATGTATTTCATGGAATTTGACAAAATGAAGCAAAGGTTGATGTGTATTATATAATTAAAAACATAGAATGTGAATGGTATAGACTTTGATATTAAAATTTGGGTGTTGCCATTGGAAGAGTATAAATAATTTCCGGTGGGACTTAACATTTTTGACTGAATGAAACAATGAATGACCGAAGTTAATTAACATCAGTAACAATTTATGAGTATTTTAGAAACTTAGCATTCTTAGAGATTAAAAATATATTGCATTAAGATAATAAATAAGGAATTTAAATAGGAGTTCATACTTTTAGTGATGTCATTGTAAATTTATGTTAGGAAATTTTTACAGAATTAAATAGAAATTTTCGTATTTTATGGATTAACACATAGATTTAAAAGCAAAACAAATAATAAATAATTTAACATTCATTAAAAATGTAAGACACTTAAAAATTCTAACTTTATTTTAACACTAAATAAGTTTCACTTTTTAAATTTATTTAGACTATCTTAGAAATAATATTATTACATTCGTTAAAAATTGAACCCACATGCACTTTAAAAAATTACTATCATATAAATTAAACTAAATATAATAAAAATTTTGTAAATTAAACTTTATATTCTCACTAAATAAGTTTAACATTTCATTAAACTCTATCTTACATTCGTTAAAAATTTAACAGAAGTTTTTAATCAGTTAATAAATTTTGTATACAGTTATGTTATATAAACTAAATATAATAAAAATTATATAAAACACATACTGTTATTTAAGCTCTAACTTTGAAATACTATTTTTACATTCTTTAAAAATTGAACACACATACACTTTAAAAAATGACTATCATATAAATGAAACTAAATATAATAAAAATTATATAAAACACGTACTGTTATTTATGCTATAACTAAACAAATACGGTAAACAAAAGTTTCAAAATCAGTAAATGATGATATATATGTTATAAATTAAACTGAATACAATAAAAATTATTTAAATTAAACTAAATATAATAAAAATTATTTAAATTAAACGAAATATAATAAAAATTATATAAATTAAACTTTATATTCTCACTAAATAAGTTTCACACTTATTTAAACTCTAACTTACATTCGTTAAAAATTGAACACATGCACTTTAAAAAATGACTATCATATAAATTTAAAAAAAAATTACTATCATATAATAATATTAATCTAAAAAATGCATAAAAAGATATATAATAAAGTTATAAATTTAAAAAAATACTATCATATAATAATATTAATTAAAACAAAAATTACTATTATATAATAATATAAATTAAAAAAATTATAAAGCCATAAAAATCCCCCTTTCACCTCTCAATAAACTTATAAATAAAACCAAAGAACTCATAAAAACCGGCCAATGGCCCAACAACAACAAACCAATTTTTAATAACCATGCTACCACTATACCTCGCCTTTTTGCAAAATATAAAGACCACAAAAATCCACCCTCTCTCCGTCCAATCGTAAACAAATCCGAAGGCCCAACTTACCAGCTTGAAAAATACATGAAAAACATTTATAATTCACTTCTTCCCCCATCCAACCTCTCAATAAACTCAAATGAAATATTCCTTGATAAACTCCGTAATATTAATCTTAATTACACCGATCAATTAGTTAGTTTCGACGTAAAAGATCTGTACCCCTCCATTAATATTCCCGAAATCACCAAAATAATTAACACTAAAATAATAGACACCTTTGGAGACAATAAAACTAGCGAAACGTTAATCCGGGCAAACAACCTCCTTCTTAATGACTCCTATTTCACCTTTAATCAAAATACCTACCGTCAAACTCAAGGGGTCCCTATGGGGTCCCCCATCTCTGGAATCATCGCCGAACTAAAGCTCCGACTACTTGAAAACTCAGCCCACCACATAATTAACAAATGCAAACTTTGGACGCGCTATGTCGATGACATTTTTGCCATAATTCCCGATTCCGAAAACCCTGACAATATTCTAATAGACCTAAATAATCTCGACAACAATATTAAATTCACCATTGAAAAAGAATCCAACAATATCCTAAACTATCTCGACATAAAAATCATAAAAAATCCGAATAACACTTTTGACACTACTATTCACAGAAAACCCACAGCTAACACCGAAATCATAAACAAAAATTGTAATACCCCACTCTCTTATAAATTATCAGCCCTTCGTTCATATATCAACCGCGCCATTCTTGTCTGTTCCAACAAACAACTACTTAACAACGAACTTAACTATATCAAAAAAATAGCCACGAAAGCCAACTACTCTAAAAATCTGGTTAATAAATTATATAAAAAACGCATAAAATCATTAAACAAAATCAACAGTGCCCAGAAATCTAAACCCATCTTCACCTCTGCCATACCATATAGTAACGGTGCAAGCCTTAAAATAAAAAATGAAGCTAAAAATTTAAACGTCAACATCCCTATAAAACCTAATAAAAGCATCTTTCAACATATCCGCAATGAAAAAGACCTACTTCCGCAAAACTCTACCCTAGGAATTTACAAAATAAACTTTGAACATTTAAATGGAAATAAAGCCTGCTATATCGGGATGACGAAACGGAAAATTTCAGAACGGGAAAAAGAACATCGCGCAGACTTAAAACTAGGAAAAACCTCCACCGCTTTCTCCGCCACCCACATCAATAACCCCATTAATATTAACTCCATTAACATCAATAAAATAGCCCCTTACAATAACCAAAACTATGCATTAAAACGGGAGGCCCTCGAGATTACCACTAATTGTAATACTGTAAATAACAGAGAGCATTACATCATTCCCACCGCATGGCAACAGCTACTAGAACAACACGAAGTGAAGCGAAGTGGCAACCACTGGATACACCGGCAAAGTAAACAGAAAAAGAAGAACGACGGCGTTTAGCGTTTCGACTTTGAGGATGAACACGGAGTGTTCGAAATTAATCAGTCAAACATAATGGAAAAGTTTTGTATAAGGTATTTAAAATTCTAGCAAAAGTAAAAAAATTACTTTCATATAATAATATAAATTAAAAAAATTACTTTCATATAATAATATTAATTAAAAAAATGCATACAAAGATATACAGTAAAGTTATAAAATAAATAAATAAAATAAAAATGACTATCCTATAATAATATTAATTTAAAAATACATACAATGTTTAAAATCAACAATTAAATTTTATATACATTATAATTAACTAAACTTTATGCTGTTACTATTAAATAAATTTATCCTAACACGAAAACTTTACATAAATTTTATAAGCAAAAAAGCTATAAGTACATGAATATGTTATTTAAATTAAACATTAAATAAATTACATAAAAATTCAATGCATCATTTTAAATGAAAATAAGCAGTTTCCTTAAAAAACAGATAATGCGGAATATTCTATGAGTCAGTTATCACCTGCAACGGAAAACCCCTATAGCTGATGAATCATGTGTTATATACGCTGGCAAGCCATGCATATTAGTAATCCACACTATCTCATATAAAGATTAAGTTAAAATACAGCGGATAATTTGGAAAATGCAATAATTTTTTCACAAAGCATATCATACAATGAGTTTAAACGATTATTACCTATCTATCACTTAAACGGTATTTAAATAAATAAATACATATAAAAGTAAGTTATAGTTAAAAAATAAAAATTCGTTTGTGAAAGAGTTTTATATATTGCAAAAATTAGTTTTACTCAAATAATTTCTAAACATACACAAGTTAAATGGAAACTTTTCTAGATTTCATTTAAGCAGTAAATATTCGTTTGGGAAAGTAGTTTTATTTATGCAAAATTTAGTTTTATATAAACAAAAAAGTTTATAGTGTAACAATAAAAAAAGTTTATAGTATAACAATAAAAAATTCCTTATAAGTAAATACTAATAAAAATATTTTTTAAACTGATTTCTCTCTCTTCAATAAAACAATAAAAATTTCTTATATAACTTTCGTAAAGTTTTAATAAAATTTCTATTATAAACAAATATATTTACTAGAGTATACATATTAAGTTTATTAAATTATCAAATAGTAATAATAAATTATAAAACTTACGTAAAATTGAAGAAATTTTCCTTAGCGAAATGCAACCTTCAGTCTTGCACACAAATGCGAGAAACTGTTTATCGCTAGACGATGACTCATACAGATAAGAATGTTGATTCATACCTATCTTAGTAGAATGTTGTTAAAGTTCTGTGTTTTCAGAGTAATATAAAATAGTTTATAAGGATCATTTATTTAATATCAGTTGTAAACTACATTTAAATAATGCAATAAGAGTTGAATTCCGCAATTAACCTATTAAAATATTGAAATATTTTTTATTTAATTTTACTTTTTAAAATTATGTTAAGAAAATAATGAGATCGAAACAGAATTATTTTACGATAAGTCGCGCTTTTTTATATTTAATAAAATGTAACTATAATTTTTAATGAAAGGTTTTAAAATCACATAGTAGGATAAAATTTAAAACAGAAATCTTATTGTTTTAGTAATTATTTTCTCTAGTTATAAAACTAAGTAATAAACTATCTATAAATAATCGGATAGCAAGAGAGATTTTTGTATAATAACTATATATTATTTTAATATATGCATTACATCGCAAGGTAAAATTTTCAACTTATTTATACGGATTGAAGTAATAAAAATTACTAATTTACATAACTGCTAAATTTTATAAGTTGAATATATGATTTAAAATACTAAACAATAATCCTTATGAGAGAACTGGGGTGACACTTTCACAGAAAGAAATTATCCTTTACAATAAGATTTGCTTAGAATGTCTAAGTGAAAATAACTTACCATGAATCATACTAGAATCAAACAGTTGTATTCGAATTTATTGTTTTTAGTTAATGAAACTTCTAATGAGTCAATTATTTTTACTAGCACATAAATGTAAATTTTTATATTATTCCTATATAGATAAAATTTTAAATAATTCATTAAGTGTTAAACTTTGCATTTAATCGATTAAATAAAGTTTTAGTAAAATATAAGAGTAATTTTTTAATGAACGGTTTTGAAATCACTTTAACTTTATAAGAAAAAAAATAAAAAGAGGTTTTAAAATTACTTAATAGGATAAAATTAAAAATCTTATTGTTTTTAGCAATTATTTTATCTAGTTGTAAACTATATATTATTATTTTAATATACGGCTTATACCTTAAGTCAGTTTTAGAGAAAAAATCCCAAAGGGTAGGCTGATGAGTTGGAATATTCTATTATACTTAAAGAATCCAGGTACGGAAAAACCGAAATACATTATGCGGAAAAACAGACGGGATTTTCGGCTAAAACTCCAAAGCAGTGGACGGTAAACATAGCACACCGTAAAACAACCTACTCACACGACCGCCAAACTAAGAATGAAGGGAAACGTTGAGTTGTAACACCTTATCTACTAGAGATAAGGGGGAATTCCCCATGACTCACCCCTCGTTCGTTCATGTACAACATCTTCCGAGAAAGTTCGTGAAGGATCGGTGACGAGTTTGAATAATTTGCGTAACCGCTAAATTGTATAAGTGTGAATCTTTTAATGTGAGTATTATAGTAATGATAAATTTATTTCATAATCGATAACTCATTTATACATAATCAGGATCACACATTATATAAAACAATACTATATTTAAAAGTTTTTACTGTACAATAAACATTCACATATGGATATTCATAAGGTTTAAGACCGATTAAATAAATGAGGATCCTATAAGCGAAATGCATGAGAGTCTTTCTAAGGAATCCTATTGCATATTTAAGCAGGTTTTAGAGAAAACCAAGAAATACTCCAATCGACTAGGTTGATGAAATGGATTCGAACCCAACACTTCCCCTTTTACTATAGAATCGTTAACAAATCGTAAGATTGATGACTCATACTAGAGTCATACAGCTGTATTGAAACTTACTGTTTTCAGTTAATGAAACTTCGAATGAGACAATTATTTTTACCAACACGTAAATGAAAATTTTTATATTATTCCTATATGGATGAAACTTTAAATAATTCATTACAAGTGTAAACTCATACCATTAAATATTTAACTGTTGGCCGTATAAGTGGATTGGTCTGTGTGGGAGTCTTTCTATATTTAAGTGAGTTTTGAAGACATCCTCGGAAAACTCCAAACAGATAGGTTGATAAGCTGGAATCGAACCTGGTATTAAACACAGAATCGTTTGATCTTCCAAAGTCCTTGTAACAACATGTTTATGAACTTTATAAGAAAATGCTTAATACCGTTTGAGCTTAGTAGATTTTGCATGCGTTAACTATGTAACAGCGAATTAAACATCTATAGTTGTAATTTTTTTCACTATATATTATTTATCTATATTTATACACCATGCATTGTATAATATTTCCCGGGGTAAAAGTTTAAACTGAGTAATTATTCATCAACATAAGTGTTAAATTGAATACAAAAGACAGTATATGAATAAACGGTTAGTAATGTGAAAATGCTGATTTGTAAAACATTTTGAAAGAAGTAACTCATAAATTTATTTCATATCTTTATACTTATGCATACACACGCTTAAGAGACTTATATAAAACAACACCAGGATTAAAAGTTTTACTAATTTTTCAGCATACAATAAAAAATAGTATTCAATATTCATTTACAATAAATAATTTAACGTTCTTAAACCAAAAAATAATTTATTTTTTGATTCGATTTAAATAATTAATATTTATATGGGGTTGTTGGTTGATGAATGTCATTCAATGAACACTTAAACAAAGGGTTTGCGGATTATAATTGAATTGTAAACGAAAAGCCGTTACACGTTTTGAATGACTATCCTCCTTCATCAGGATTTAAAGGGTAGTTTCGAAAGACTATCCTGTCTTATTTATAAATTATCAGATAAAAGAACAACACTCATGCTGCATTCTGATGGGTTGAATCGGGTCACATGATAAAATACAGCATTCATATAACTTTTTAGAATTATGCAGAACCTTTAATAAAAAAAATTTGTATGCATTTTAGGGACTTAGCATTTTTGGAGATATTTCGGACACATAAGTTTTGATGGAATTAAAAATTAAAGGGATTGCATAGGATGGGAAACAATAATATACCGGTAGTTAACAGTTAATTTTTTAACATGCATTAAGGTTAGTGGATGAGTGTCAGGTAATTCATTTAAAACAAAAATATAATAAGGTTTGATTGAAACAAAGGGTTTGTAGGTTATAATTATAGGATAAAACGTTATGTGTTTCGAAAACCCTTCATCAAGTTTGGAACAACCCTTTCGAATGATACTCTCCCTTCATCAGATAGACTTAAACTTTTATTTTATCAGAATGAAAGAAAACGATAGACGATTTACACTTATTGAAAACCCAACTTATAAATAATTCGACTTTCATTAAAAATACAAGTCGCATATATACTTTGAAACAATCAATAAATTTTATATTATCACTATGCATTAAATAAGTTTCCCATTTAACATTCAAGATGAATTTATTTTTACATTAATTAAAAATTGAACACGTATTAATTTTTAAAATGACTATTTTTTAAAAAGTTTTAAAACAGCTAATAAATTTTATAAGCTTTTACAATTAAATAAATTTAGCATATTATGAAAGTTTTACATCACTCGATAAAATTTTTTATAGCAATAAAAGTTATACACATTATAAATATAAACTCATAAAATAAATTTCACACTTAACATTTAAACTCTAACCAATCAATCTTAAAGTAATTTTTTATCTTTTGTACATACTCATAAACCTTTTGTTTCTATTGTAAAGTGAAGTATGACTCATGCTTTAATTAAAATCTCTAATCAAAATTATAAGAAAGTAAAGTTTAGGAAATACCTATGTATTATAGGTAAATTAATACAGTATAAATATTCATGTTTTTCAGTTAAGTAAAAAAGTTATATAATTAATTTTACAGAGTACTTAAATAATGTATAATTAAGTTTCAGAATTATTATTATTATTATTATTTTTTTTTCTTCTATAGTATGTATATATAAATTTTAAAATACAAAGTTTTTATTAAAATACAATAACCAAAGTTTTGTATGATATTAACTTACAATGCACCTAAAATTTTAAATATATAGAAACAATTGTACAGTTGGTTTTGTCTGAAGCATATATATAAATAATAAAATCTTGTTCAGTTTAGTTTTTAAAACACTATAAAGATTTTAGATACACATATTTTTATGTTGTTTAAATAAAATTTTTAAAATGAAGCAATATTAATGTTATAAAATAATACACTCAGCATGACTCACCGAGTGTGCTATTCCATCAAATTATTCCGCATACATGTAATAACATGTCTGACTTAACTATATACTGAATTACCATTATTTCAGAAAAAGTTGGGACTTACCTTAAAACACGTCCTACACCCTTGGCAGACTTGAAGGAAATGAATGATACGAGACATTCTTATCAGTGACGCTCGGTCACGAGTTCAGTGACGTCACGAGTGATGTGATTGGCTATGCTCAGTCACGTGATCATGACGTCATCCTCTCATCAGTGACGTCCCCGATTGCTTATCAGCTACCACAACGCGCGGAAATGTCCTTCAGTACGCAGTGAAAAATATTCAAAGTCTACGGGATATTACTCGAAACGATTCCATTGTCTTATACGGTAAATTGAAATATAACACGCGGAAAAAAGATCGACATATACCGGAGAAACTATGCATACTGCCCGATGAAAATAACCCGCACAGCTAAGGAGATGCTACCAGGATGAGAGTCAAAATCCAACTGAATTCAAACAATATGACAAGGTCTATAAATCTCCCGTGTTGATTAGATGGTTTTGATGAATGGGTTTTCCCCCACACCTAAGCAGAATGGAGAAGTCGTAGGTTTTTTCCTCACCTATCACGAAGATGATATCTCTTAATTAAGTTTCTTAATTAAAATTATGCAAATTATATGTAAGTCTTTCAAATATCTCTTAATTATATTTTCTAATTAAAATTATGTATCATATGCTCACCTAGTTAAAGATTTAATAAACCTAACTTTTATACAACATAAATAAATTTAATAAGCATAATCTGTTCGATGACTCATCAAACGATGACTCATCGTAAACATGTGCGAACATGTCTGAACATGAATCTACTTGAACCTTAATATTTTACTGAATAAGTGATAATTACTATATGAATCACAAAGTATACGATGTTGCAAATTAAGTAAATAACTCTACTTGATGAAAATTAAGTTTCTTATAAGTAAACAGATTTTGCAGTTAATAATTAAATTTTTATTCATAATGATTGAAAAAATAATCTTAGAAGTTGTTCATTTCTTTATATAAAAATAACTTTCGGTTTGAATAATATAAAAAGCAATAATATAAAATCTTATACAATAAAATGTTAAGGTTCAAGTAGATTCATGTTCAGACATGTTTAGACATGTTCGCACATGTTTACGATGAGTCATCGTTTGATGAGTCATCGAACAGATTATACTTATTAAATTTATTTATGTTGTATAAAAGTTAGGTTTATTAAATCTTTAACTAGGTGAGCATATGATACATAATTTTAATTAGAAAATATAATTAAGAGATATTTGAAAGACTTACATATAATTTGCATAATTTTAATTAAGAAACTTAATTAAGAGATATCATCTTCGTGATAGGTGAGGAAAAAACCTACGACTTCTCCATTCTGCTTAGGTGTGGGGGAAAACCCATTCATCAAAACCATCTAATCAACACGGGAGATTTATAGACCTTGTCATATTGTTTGAATTCAGTTGGATTTTGACTCTCATCCTGGTAGCATCTCCTTAGCTGTGCGGGTTATTTTCATCGGGCAGTATGCATAGTTTCTCCGGTATATGTCGATCTTTTTTCCGCGTGTTATATTTCAATTTACCGTATAAGACAATGGAATCGTTTCGAGTAATATCCCGTAGACTTTGAATATTTTTCACTGCGTACTGAAGGACATTTCCGCGCGTTGTGGTAGCTGATAAGCAATCGGTGACGTCACTGATGAGAGGATGACGTCATGATCACGTGACTGAGCATAGCCAATCACATCACTCGTGACGTCACTGAACTCGTGACCGAGCGTCACTGATAAGAATGTCTCGTATCATTCATTTCCTTCAAGTCTGCCAAGGGTGTAGGACGTGTTTTAAGGTAAGTCCCAACTTTTTCTGAAATAATGGTAATTCAGTATATAGTTAAGTCAGACATGTTATTACATGTATGCGGAATAATTTGATGGAATAGCACACTCGGTGAGTCATGCTGAGTGTATTATTTTATAACATTAATATTGCTTCATTTTAAAAATTTTATTTAAACAACATAAAAATATGTGTATCTAAAATCTTTATAGTGTTTTAAAAACTAAACTGAACAAGATTTTATTATTTATATATATGCTTCAGACAAAACCAACTGTACAATTGTTTCTATATATTTAAAGTTTTAGGTGCATTGTAAGTTAATATCATACAAAACTTTGGTTATTGTATTTTAATAAAAACTTTGTATTTTAAAATTCATATATACATACTATAGAAGAAAAAAAAAAAATAATAATAATAATTCTGAAACTTAATTATACATTATTTAAGTACTCTGTAAAATTAATTATATAACTTTTTTACTTAACTGAAAAACATGAATATTTATACTGTATTAATTTACCTATAATACATAGGTATTTCCTAAACTTTACTTTCTTATAATTTTGATTAGAGATTTTAATTAAAGCATGAGTCATACTTCACTTTACAATAGAAACAAAAGGTTTATGAGTATGTACAAAAGATAAAAAATTACTTTAAGATTGATTGGTTAGAGTTTAAATGTTAAGTGTGAAATTTATTTTATGAGTTTATATTTATAATGTGTATAACTTTTATTGCTATAAAAAATTTTATCGAGTGATGTAAAACTTTCATAATATGCTAAATTTATTTAATTGTAAAAGCTTATAAAATTTATTAGCTGTTTTTAAAACTTTTAAAAAATAGTCATTTTAAAAATTAATACGTGTTCAATTTTTAATTAATGTAAAAATAAATTTATCTTGAATGTTAAATGGGAAACTTATTTAATGCATAGTGATAATATAAAATTTATTGATTGTTTCAAAGTATATATGCGACTTGTATTTTTAATGAAAGTCAAATTATTTATAAGTTGGGTTTTCAATAAGTGTAAATCGTCTATCGTTTTCTTTCATTCTGATAAAATAAAAGTTTAAGTCTATCTGATGAAGGGAGAGTATCATTCGAAAGGGTTGTTCCAATCTTGATGAAGGGTTTTCGAAACACATAACGTTTTATCCTATAATTATAACCTACAAACCCTTTGTTTCAATCAAACCTTATTATATTTTTGTTTTAAATGAATTACCTGACACTCATCCACTAACCTTAATGCATGTTAAAAAATTAACTGTTAACTACCGGTATATTATTGTTTCCCATCCTATGCAATCCCTTTAATTTTTAATTCCATCAAAACTTATGTGTCCGAAATATCTCCAAAAATGCTAAGTCCCTAAAATGCATACAAATTTTTTTTATTAAAGGTTCTGCATAATTCTAAAAAGTTATATGAATGCTGTATTTTATCATGTGACCCGATTCAACCCATCAGAATGCAGCATGAGTGTTGTTCTTTTATCTGATAATTTATAAATAAGACAGGATAGTCTTTCGAAACTACCCTTTAAATCCTGATGAAGGAGGATAGTCATTCAAAACGTGTAACGGCTTTTCGTTTACAATTCAATTATAATCCGCAAACCCTTTGTTTAAGTGTTCATTGAATGACATTCATCAACCAACAACCCCATATAAATATTAATTATTTAAATCGAATCAAAAAATAAATTATTTTTCGGTTTAATAACGTTAAATTATTTATTGTAAATGAATATTGAATACTATTTTTTATTGTATGCTGAAAAATTAGTAAAACTTTTAATCCTGGTGTTGTTTTATATAAGTCTCTTAAGCGTGTGTATGCATAAGTATAAAGATATGAAATAAATTTATGAGTTACTTCTTTCAAAATGTTTTACAAATCAGCATTTTCACATTACTAACCGTTTATTCATATACTGTCTTTTGTATTCAATTTAACACTTATGTTGATGAATAATTACTCAGTTTAAACTTTTACCCCGGGAAATATTATACAATGCATGGTGTATAAATATAGATAAATAATATATAGTGAAAAAAATTACAACTATAGATGTTTAATTCGCTGTTACATAGTTAACGCATGCAAAATCTACTAAGCTCAAACGGTATTAAGCATTTTCTTATAAAGTTCATAAACATGTTGTTACAAGGACTTTGGAAGATCAAACGATTCTGTGTTTAATACCAGGTTCGATTCCAGCTTATCAACCTATCTGTTTGGAGTTTTCCGAGGATGTCTTCAAAACTCACTTAAATATAGAAAGACTCCCACACAGACCAATCCACTTATACGGCCAACAGTTAAATATTTAATGGTATGAGTTTACACTTGTAATGAATTATTTAAAGTTTCATCCATATAGGAATAATATAAAAATTTTCATTTACGTGTTGGTAAAAATAATTGTCTCATTCGAAGTTTCATTAACTGAAAACAGTAAGTTTCAATACAGCTGTATGACTCTAGTATGAGTCATCAATCTTACGATTTGTTAACGATTCTATAGTAAAAGGGGAAGTGTTGGGTTCGAATCCATTTCATCAACCTAGTCGATTGGAGTATTTCTTGGTTTTCTCTAAAACCTGCTTAAATATGCAATAGGATTCCTTAGAAAGACTCTCATGCATTTCGCTTATAGGATCCTCATTTATTTAATCGGTCTTAAACCTTATGAATATCCATATGTGAATGTTTATTGTACAGTAAAAACTTTTAAATATAGTATTGTTTTATATAATGTGTGATCCTGATTATGTATAAATGAGTTATCGATTATGAAATAAATTTATCATTACTATAATACTCACATTAAAAGATTCACACTTATACAATTTAGCGGTTACGCAAATTATTCAAACTCGTCACCGATCCTTCACGAACTTTCTCGGAAGATGTTGTACATGAACGAACGAGGGGTGAGTCATGGGGAATTCCCCCTTATCTCTAGTAGATAAGGTGTTACAACTCAACGTTTCCCTTCATTCTTAGTTTGGCGGTCGTGTGAGTAGGTTGTTTTACGGTGTGCTATGTTTACCGTCCACTGCTTTGGAGTTTTAGCCGAAAATCCCGTCTGTTTTTCCGCATAATGTATTTCGGTTTTTCCGTACCTGGATTCTTTAAGTATAATAGAATATTCCAACTCATCAGCCTACCCTTTGGGATTTTTTCTCTAAAACTGACTTAAGGTATAAGCCGTATATTAAAATAATAATATATAGTTTACAACTAGATAAAATAATTGCTAAAAACAATAAGATTTTTAATTTTATCCTATTAAGTAATTTTAAAACCTCTTTTTATTTTTTTTCTTATAAAGTTAAAGTGATTTCAAAACCGTTCATTAAAAAATTACTCTTATATTTTACTAAAACTTTATTTAATCGATTAAATGCAAAGTTTAACACTTAATGAATTATTTAAAATTTTATCTATATAGGAATAATATAAAAATTTACATTTATGTGCTAGTAAAAATAATTGACTCATTAGAAGTTTCATTAACTAAAAACAATAAATTCGAATACAACTGTTTGATTCTAGTATGATTCATGGTAAGTTATTTTCACTTAGACATTCTAAGCAAATCTTATTGTAAAGGATAATTTCTTTCTGTGAAAGTGTCACCCCAGTTCTCTCATAAGGATTATTGTTTAGTATTTTAAATCATATATTCAACTTATAAAATTTAGCAGTTATGTAAATTAGTAATTTTTATTACTTCAATCCGTATAAATAAGTTGAAAATTTTACCTTGCGATGTAATGCATATATTAAAATAATATATAGTTATTATACAAAAATCTCTCTTGCTATCCGATTATTTATAGATAGTTTATTACTTAGTTTTATAACTAGAGAAAATAATTACTAAAACAATAAGATTTCTGTTTTAAATTTTATCCTACTATGTGATTTTAAAACCTTTCATTAAAAATTATAGTTACATTTTATTAAATATAAAAAAGCGCGACTTATCGTAAAATAATTCTGTTTCGATCTCATTATTTTCTTAACATAATTTTAAAAAGTAAAATTAAATAAAAAATATTTCAATATTTTAATAGGTTAATTGCGGAATTCAACTCTTATTGCATTATTTAAATGTAGTTTACAACTGATATTAAATAAATGATCCTTATAAACTATTTTATATTACTCTGAAAACACAGAACTTTAACAACATTCTACTAAGATAGGTATGAATCAACATTCTTATCTGTATGAGTCATCGTCTAGCGATAAACAGTTTCTCGCATTTGTGTGCAAGACTGAAGGTTGCATTTCGCTAAGGAAAATTTCTTCAATTTTACGTAAGTTTTATAATTTATTATTACTATTTGATAATTTAATAAACTTAATATGTATACTCTAGTAAATATATTTGTTTATAATAGAAATTTTATTAAAACTTTACGAAAGTTATATAAGAAATTTTTATTGTTTTATTGAAGAGAGAGAAATCAGTTTAAAAAATATTTTTATTAGTATTTACTTATAAGGAATTTTTTATTGTTATACTATAAACTTTTTTTATTGTTACACTATAAACTTTTTTGTTTATATAAAACTAAATTTTGCATAAATAAAACTACTTTCCCAAACGAATATTTACTGCTTAAATGAAATCTAGAAAAGTTTCCATTTAACTTGTGTATGTTTAGAAATTATTTGAGTAAAACTAATTTTTGCAATATATAAAACTCTTTCACAAACGAATTTTTATTTTTTAACTATAACTTACTTTTATATGTATTTATTTATTTAAATACCGTTTAAGTGATAGATAGGTAATAATCGTTTAAACTCATTGTATGATATGCTTTGTGAAAAAATTATTGCATTTTCCAAATTATCCGCTGTATTTTAACTTAATCTTTATATGAGATAGTGTGGATTACTAATATGCATGGCTTGCCAGCGTATATAACACATGATTCATCAGCTATAGGGGTTTTCCGTTGCAGGTGATAACTGACTCATAGAATATTCCGCATTATCTGTTTTTTAAGGAAACTGCTTATTTTCATTTAAAATGATGCATTGAATTTTTATGTAATTTATTTAATGTTTAATTTAAATAACATATTCATGTACTTATAGCTTTTTTGCTTATAAAATTTATGTAAAGTTTTCGTGTTAGGATAAATTTATTTAATAGTAACAGCATAAAGTTTAGTTAATTATAATGTATATAAAATTTAATTGTTGATTTTAAACATTGTATGTATTTTTAAATTAATATTATTATAGGATAGTCATTTTTATTTTATTTATTTATTTTATAACTTTACTGTATATCTTTGTATGCATTTTTTTAATTAATATTATTATATGAAAGTAATTTTTTTAATTTATATTATTATATGAAAGTAATTTTTTTACTTTTGCTAGAATTTTAAATACCTTATACAAAACTTTTCCATTATGTTTGACTGATTAATTTCGAACACTCCGTGTTCATCCTCAAAGTCGAAACGCTAAACGCCGTCGTTCTTCTTTTTCTGTTTACTTTGCCGGTGTATCCAGTGGTTGCCACTTCGCTTCACTTCGTGTTGTTCTAGTAGCTGTTGCCATGCGGTGGGAATGATGTAATGCTCTCTGTTATTTACAGTATTACAATTAGTGGTAATCTCGAGGGCCTCCCGTTTTAGTGCATAGTTTTGGTTATTGTAAGGGGCTATTTTATTGATGTTAATGGAGTTAATATTAATGGGGTTATTGATGTGGGTGGCGGAGAAAGCGGTGGAGGTTTTTCCTAGTTTTAAGTCTGCGCGATGTTCTTTTTCCCGTTCTGAAATTTTCCGTTTCGTCATCCCGATATAGCAGGCTTTATTTCCATTTAAATGTTCAAAGTTTATTTTGTAAATTCCTGGGGTAGAGTTTTGCGGAAGTAGGTCTTTTTCATTGCGGATATGTTGAAAGATGCTTTTATTAGGTTTTATAGGGATGTTGACGTTTAAAATTTTAGCTTCATTTTTTATTTTAAGGCTTGCACCGTTACTATATGGTATGGCAGAGGTGAAGATGGGTTTAGATTTCTGGGCACTGTTGATTTTGTTTAATGATTTTATGCGTTTTTTATATAATTTATTAACCAGATTTTTAGAGTAGTTGGCTTTCGTGGCTATTTTTTTGATATAGTTAAGTTCGTTGTTAAGTAGTTGTTTGTTGGAACAGACAAGAATGGCGCGGTTGATATATGAACGAAGGGCTGATAATTTATAAGAGAGTGGGGTATTACAATTTTTGTTTATGATTTCGGTGTTAGCTGTGGGTTTTCTGTGAATAGTAGTGTCAAAAGTGTTATTCGGATTTTTTATGATTTTTATGTCGAGATAGTTTAGGATATTGTTGGATTCTTTTTCAATGGTGAATTTAATATTGTTGTCGAGATTATTTAGGTCTATTAGAATATTGTCAGGGTTTTCGGAATCGGGAATTATGGCAAAAATGTCATCGACATAGCGCGTCCAAAGTTTGCATTTGTTAATTATGTGGTGGGCTGAGTTTTCAAGTAGTCGGAGCTTTAGTTCGGCGATGATTCCAGAGATGGGGGACCCCATAGGGACCCCTTGAGTTTGACGGTAGGTATTTTGATTAAAGGTGAAATAGGAGTCATTAAGAAGGAGGTTGTTTGCCCGGATTAACGTTTCGCTAGTTTTATTGTCTCCAAAGGTGTCTATTATTTTAGTGTTAATTATTTTGGTGATTTCGGGAATATTAATGGAGGGGTACAGATCTTTTACGTCGAAACTAACTAATTGATCGGTGTAATTAAGATTAATATTACGGAGTTTATCAAGGAATATTTCATTTGAGTTTATTGAGAGGTTGGATGGGGGAAGAAGTGAATTATAAATGTTTTTCATGTATTTTTCAAGCTGGTAAGTTGGGCCTTCGGATTTGTTTACGATTGGACGGAGAGAGGGTGGATTTTTGTGGTCTTTATATTTTGCAAAAAGGCGAGGTATAGTGGTAGCATGGTTATTAAAAATTGGTTTGTTGTTGTTGGGCCATTGGCCGGTTTTTATGAGTTCTTTGGTTTTATTTATAAGTTTATTGAGAGGTGAAAGGGGGATTTTTATGGCTTTATAATTTTTTTAATTTATATTATTATATAATAGTAATTTTTGTTTTAATTAATATTATTATATGATAGTATTTTTTTAAATTTATAACTTTATTATATATCTTTTTATGCATTTTTTAGATTAATATTATTATATGATAGTAATTTTTTTTTAAATTTATATGATAGTCATTTTTTAAAGTGCATGTGTTCAATTTTTAACGAATGTAAGTTAGAGTTTAAATAAGTGTGAAACTTATTTAGTGAGAATATAAAGTTTAATTTATATAATTTTTATTATATTTCGCTTAATTTAAATAATTTTTATTATATTTAGTTTAATTTAAATAATTTTTATTGTATTCAGTTTAATTTATAACATATATATCATCATTTACTGATTTTGAAACTTTTGTTTACCGTATTTGTTTAGTTATAGCATAAATAACAGTACGTGTTTTATATAATTTTTATTATATTTAGTTTCATTTATATGATAGTCATTTTTTAAAGTGTATGTGTGTTCAATTTTTAAAGAATGTAAAAATAGTATTTCAAAGTTAGAGCTTAAATAACAGTATGTGTTTTATATAATTTTTATTATATTTTGTTTATATAACATAACTGTATACAAAATTTATTAACTGATTAAAAACTTCTGTTAAATTTTTAACGAATGTAAGATAGTTTAATGAAATGTTAAACTTATTTAGTGAGAATATAAAGTTTAATTTACAAAATTTTTATTATATTTAGTTTAATTTATATGATAGTAATTTTTTAAAGTGCATGTGGGTTCAATTTTTAACGAATGTAATAATATTATTTCTAAGATAGTCTAAATAAATTTAAAAAGTGAAACTTATTTAGTGTTAAAATAAAGTTAGAATTTTTAAGTGTCTTACATTTTTAATGAATGTTAAATTATTTATTATTTGTTTTGCTTTTAAATCTATGTGTTAATCCATAAAATACGAAAATTTCTATTTAATTCTGTAAAAATTTCCTAACATAAATTTACAATGACATCACTAAAAGTATGAACTCCTATTTAAATTCCTTATTTATTATCTTAATGCAATATATTTTTAATCTCTAAGAATGCTAAGTTTCTAAAATACTCATAAATTGTTACTGATGTTAATTAACTTCGGTCATTCATTGTTTCATTCAGTCAAAAATGTTAAGTCCCACCGGAAATTATTTATACTCTTCCAATGGCAACACCCAAATTTTAATATCAAAGTCTATACCATTCACATTCTATGTTTTTAATTATATAATACACATCAACCTTTGCTTCATTTTGTCAAATTCCATGAAATACATAGGAAAATTTCTATTTAATTCTGTAATCAATTTATAATCTCCAAATGGTAATACGCAAATATTAAGATTGTTCCTGTATCCTGTATATATTTTAAATTGTTTCGCACCTATGAAGATTGTTCCTGCACCTTGTATATATCAATTGTTTCTGCATTCATGAAGATTGTTCCTGCACCCTGTATATATCAATTGTTTCTGCATCCATGAAGATTGTACAGATTGTTTCGCATCTATGAAAATTGTCTGAACCCATGCTTTGAAGACAACCTCAGAAAACTATGTGATGAGTTCTTCAGGTTGACATTTTTTATTTATTTTTTATTTTATTATTATTTTTTTTTTTAAAGGAACTAACTCCCGCCTTGCTCTACGGAGTGAAAAGGGGCACCGCAGGGCCTCGGGAGGGCAGTCTCCCAGGCGCTCAAGGTGAACTCTTTCTTTCTCTCTCTTCTCTTTTTTCTAACTTTATTCTTTCTACCTTTTTTCTTAAATTTGTATTCTCTTTCTAACTTTTTTCTATACATTTTCCTTTCACTTATTTCTCTAATTGTAAATTTTGTATGTATCTCTTTTCAGGTTAAGTCCCAAAAGATCGTGACGTCATCTCACTTCCCGCAAAACTTCGAAAAAATTTTGAAGTCCCCAAAATTGTGAAAAAAATACTAAGTTCCGAAATTTAGGAAAATAAATCTAACTCCTCAAAATTCCCCTTCTCCCCGATAGATGGCACCACCAAACCTCATCCAAGATGATAGTCAAAGTTTCTATTCTTCCGGTGGCAACGCTCTAAAAGTTTCTATTCTTCCGGTGGCAACACCCCCTCGTTAAAGATGATGACTAAGTAGTGTAAAAAGGACACGTTGACCAGCACGGTGGAGGCGTAGAGGTGTAAGGGTGGGGGCGCGCCACCACCCTACGCCTCAATACGCCTCTACGCCTCCACCGTGTTGGTGAACTGTCCTTTTTACACTACTGAGGTATGTGGGCTGGTTGATCGTCCGACTTCAATGCAGCCAATGAATTATTTAGATTTTTTTTTTTTTAACGCAAAAGTACTTTATTACATATTTAAAATATTTATTGTATATATACAAAGTCAAATTCACTTAAATATATTTTCTCTTCTGTTATGAAAAAAATATTTTTGATTTCAAAATTTCATATTTAGTCAAAAAAATATTTAGATAATATTTTAAATAAGGAAGTATTTTGTAATTTTAGATATTCCATTTTATCATAATAATGATGAATTTACAATTTTTTAAAGCGAAAAAATTTTTAATCATTCATTAACATCGATTTTATAATAGCTCAATGATTTGCGATTCATATTCATGTATCATTCCGCGTCGGGAATGGAAAAAAAAAACAGCAAATAGAGTTTTGGCGCCATCTATCGTTTTTTATTTAAAATATACACTTCCGTAAATACATATATATATGTATTTTCTTTTTAAAAATTAAAAATCTCTTTTGAAAACACAGTTAGAGTTTATTCATTTATTTTTCAGACTTTAAAATGATACATATTTTAAATATTAACAATCATTTTTTTTTATTATTATTATTTAAAGCAATAATGACTAGGGGATGAAACAGTGTTTATTAGAAATAACACTATTTCATGAATTTTATTAAAATTCATGAAAAATATGTCAAATAGCAATTATTAAAAAACACGTCAAAATAAATGAATAACATCCTTACTTTGAAACCCTAATGTATTTAAAAAATATTATTCTTTCTTTTATTTTTTTAATTAATTTCTGCATGAAAAATTCTATTTCATAAATATATTTACAATTACAATAAACAAAAAATCCTCCTTTAATTTTAAATAACTATTTCTACCTGTTTCTAAACAAGTTTTTTTTTTTTTTCAAAAGGGGAAAAAAAAAATAATAATAATAAAAAAAAAAAGTTAAATATATATGTATATGACTTTAAACTACTAGATGGCGCTACTACATTTATTTATTTTTCTAAAAAAAAAAGAAAGAAAGAAAAAACTTTTAATTGCTTCGAAACATGTAGAAATAATTATTTAAAATTAAAGGAGGGTTTTTTGTGTATTGTAGTTATAAATATATTTATGAAATAGATTTTTTATGCAGAAATTTCATTTTTTTTTTTTTTTAAGCTTATCTTATATTTTCCATAAAATTTTTCTCCAGGTGATTTTATCTTATTTTTAAAATTATAGAAATGTAAAGCTTAATTTATATTTTGGCTATTTTTTCCTCCAAACGTTTTATATGAAAATATATATAAAGTAATTTTTACCTGCAATTTTGATGAAAATTTAAACTGTGAATATTGGAGCATACTTAGCCTCAAAAGGGGAAACAAAATATACAAATTTCCATTTTTAATATTTACTTTTTTCTTTTCTTTTTTTTTTTTTTTTTTTGTAATTGTTTAATTTGTAATTCTCTAAAAAGAAACTTGTAAACTGTAAATTACGTAATTCTAACTTTAAATTTGAAATTATCCACTTATTTTTCTTTCTTTCTTTCTTATTTTTTTATTTTTTATTTATTTTTTTTTTAAGTTTGAGAATCCCAGTCAATAAATTTTTCTAGTGCGAAGCTTCTCCATTTTGTTTCCAAGTGGCAGGCTACTTGAAAATTTGTCAGTATGATAACGTTTGAAATACTGAATTAATTCACACTAAATTTGTAGTGTAGATTTATCTTAGAAATGTATTTGATATGTTCATTTGCCAACTTAATCTACCCTCATGTTTCCCTGTGCTAGCACACTGAAAATTTCAAATTTACATTAGAAAGGTTTTATGAACCGATTTGCTTAAAACTCCATATATACAAACCTTCATTAATAAATCCACTAAGTCCATTAATAAATTGTAGCTGCCATTTTGGAAAAAAAAAAAGGGTGGCAACTTCATGAGAAAAGATAGTTTACCCTTCCTAGGAGCCAGAAGGACTTATTTTAATTTCTTGATCAAAAACCACTAAAAAGTAATGATATCAGTTCAAAAAAACCCTTAACGGCTTAAAAGTTTGTGACGCCGCTACTTTATGGCTATAAGAATTTGAAATATGAGTCTTAAAAATAATGATATCAAATTTTAAGTGACGCTTTGCAATTAGTTAAAGTATACATAGATTTTCATATTTGATCATTTACTTTTATCTTTAATTTATATTTATAATGCAAACGTAATATTTTTAACTTCAAGATCAGACAGATATATAAAATACACTCACTAGATGCTTTTTCATTCGTATTTAAAATTCAAAATAACAGTTTTAAAAGGAATTATATAAAAATTCCAGTGGCGCCTCGGTGTTATTTTAAAAGATATGTTTTTAGATTCCATTAAAATTACTTTTGTTTTGTCTAATAAAGTATATTTACACATTTAAACAGTGCTTTTAATTTTCAAATATACTGTCAAATAATTATACTTTCACAGAGTTTGCATTATAAAGTAAAATTATTTATTTCAATAAATTGATTTATCTTTTGCGTCACGCTATCCAAAACTGCAAGTAAAATTTGTGTAAATGTTTTCTTTACGTCACACTACCTCTTTGAGCAAATTTTCACTTAGTTGGATACTATGATACTATGTTTTGGATAGCGTGATGCAAAAGATAAATCAATTTATTGAAATAAATAATTTTACTTTATAATGCAAACTCGGTGAAAGTATAATTATTTGACAGTATATTTGAAAATTAAACGCACTGTTTAAATGTGTAAATATACTTTATTAGACAAAACAAAAGTAATTTTAATGGAATCAAAAAACATATCTTTTAAAATAACACCGAGGCGCCACTGGAATTTTTATATAATTCCTTTTAAAACTGTTATTTTGAATTTTAAATACGAATGAAAAAGCATCTAGTGAGTGTATTTTATATATCTGTCTGATCTTGAAGTTAAAAATATTACGTTTGCATTATAAATATAAATAAAAGATAAAAGTAAATGATCAAATATGAAAATCTATGTATACTTTAACTAATTGCAAAGCGTCACTTAAAATTTGATATCATTATTTTTAAGACTCATATTTCGAATTCTTATAGCCATAAAGTAGCGGCGTCACAAACTTTTAAGCCGTTAAGGGTTTTTTGAACTGATAAATATTACGCACCATTTCGCCGTGGCCGCTATATAATTCCACTTAGAAACTTGATAGCGACGTCCACGCGATAACGCGTGATCAGTCGTTTGGGGAGAACACGCATCACGCGATATCGCGTGGTTGGCAATTAACGTGTCAACATATAGGGGAGAGTGGGGATGAATGAGACAGTAGCAAAATGTTTAGGTTTTGCATGCACCAGAAACTTAAGTTTTTCTGATATATGGCAGTACTGAGGTCATTCATAAAGTGTAGTTTCAGAGTTGTGCTATCTATAGAAGGGCAGAAAAAAATTAAAGTGTCTTTTTCTGCTGCCAAAGTAACTTTTACTGATTCAATTAGGTAGTAGTTAAGAAATTAACTGTTTGCTTAAAGTAAATATAACTTTTATATGATGAAAAAGCATAATCTTAAAACTGTGTTTATGATATTCAAGAAGAATATTATCAATTGTTCATTAAACATATTTTCTGTTTTATATGATCGTGTGGTGGTGGGGATGAATGGGACATTCCCCACTATGTGCTAATTTAAAATTGTATACAAGACTTATATTGAAACAAATCGTAAATAGATTTTCAATATTTTAATAACCTGTAGTTCAGTAGTTATAAAAATAGCATGGATTTAGAGAAAAATAGATTGAAATTAATTGTTCCGATTTTTGTTTATAATAATTACGATAAAAAAAATTATAAGTTAGAATATTCAATGCAACTTAAATCAATAATTAAAAATAAATAAACTAATAATAATTTGATTAAAATCACAATTTCAATCAAGCTAATTGAATAAATCCTGGTGATTATTAATGTAATACAAAATAGAATGCTTATTTTTCCCGATCAGTCGGAAACAAAAATTTTATCTGGATAATTTGTGCTCTATTATAATGATTTATCTTTCTACTGTCTTATTTATTTTTAGATTAAATCTTATTAAATTACCAAAGCCTAGAGCACTAGGAACTGTGCGAACCAAAGGACTTTTGCCTTTCGATGTTAATTTGAGTCAGTACATCAGTTTTTGTTAATTTCAGTAAATCCGTAGTGTGTAATAAAATCACATAAACCAATTTAACTTAAAAAAATTATTTACTTTCCATTTTTTCTTTTTCAACTTCAGTCCTGTCCCATTCATCCCCAATCATGTCCCGTTCATCCCCATAGGTGGGGATGAATGGGATAATGCACATGCATGTAAAAAAAAATTATTAATTAAAAATGATAACTTTTTATTAAAGTTAGTATGTCTATTTGTAACTGATTACTGAAGTGTGCTTATGAGCAATGTTACAAAATTCTGAATTACATATGGTGAACGTAATTAATAAAAGCATGAAAAATGTCCCATTTATCCCCTCTCTTCCCTATTGTAATAATTTTCTTATACAGCAAACAATTCAATTTTTTTCATTCATGTAAAAACCATATAAATTGTATCTAATGTGAATGAACTCCGCCAAGTGCATTGAAAAAATTTCATCAGAAAACTACTTCTAGTAATCATTTATCTTAGGTTTTGTGTAAAATTACTGAGAAAAATAAATAGAAATGTTAAAAATCGATTTTATACATGCACTTTAACTAATTAACTGACGAGAATTTATTGTAAGTTAGCATGTTTTTAAAGTAGAAACATTTTTTATTTTTTTTTTAAATTGAGAAAGTAAATAATAGAAATAGATAAAAATAGAGAATAAAGATTGAGAATCTCAATTATTTACTTTTAACTAAGAATTATTGTAAATTTACAAATACTCTGGATAATTTCATTAATTTTTTAGAATTTCCTTAAATTTGCAGATTTTTTTTTTTTTTTTACAGTGTATGTGCATATTAACATATTGTATTAATTAAAAAAGAACATTTAATTTTCATTTAGTTCTTTTTCATTTAGTCAATACATTTTTACCACCGCAGTGCTTTCACCTTCTTTTTATAAAAACTATATCCATGAATTTAGAATGAATTTATTTCTGATGTTACAATGCTTTTTATTTTCGTGAAAACATAAACTTGAGTTCCTTCACATTTAAACAATTTTGTTTTAGGAATTCATTAATGTCAAGGAACTCGAGTACGACCTAGTATAATATATAGTCTTATTTCATTTTTAAATAATTCATTTAAATTATTTTCTCCTGTTATACTTTTTACATTTAATTCTCCAAAGCAATTTATCAACCACCCAAATTATATATGAAGGACGTTAAGACGGTTTCCCTTTCTATTCAAAGATAAACTCCCAACCTTGCATTTCCAAAAAAGAAAAAATAATAATAAGGTCTGTATATTTTTCTCGCTTTCAGTCTAACTTTCTAAAAATCTCCATTTTTCACAAATGTGAATTAAAAACTCAAATTCAAATGTAGAAGTTTAGTGCCCTGTTTACCAGCTGGATCATTATATACCTTGAGAAATACTATTTTATTATTTTATTTTTTTCTTATACATTCGTCTACAGATTTTTTTTATTTATTAAAATTCTTATTATTTTGAGGTGTAACTTCACCTTAAATTGGCGGGTTGCTTTCAATTATATGGTAGGTCATAGTATGCCAGACTGTTTTTAAAGGAACAAATATATGTAGTCAAAATAATCGAATTTGTTTACCAGATAAATATAATTTTTTTTAAAAGATTTTTTAAAGAAAGCTTTCTTATTACCGAATTTCTCTGTAGCTGGATCATTAAACGTATTGGACATTTTTTTGGAAGTAAACTATTAGGTTTATATTTTAGCTTCAGTTTCGTGAACCTGGGGTTTCCAGACGGAACTCGCTGGAATACATTGAACTTTAATAACACAATGCCATTTTTACTATTACTATTAATGAAAAATATTTGAAAGCTGTTCCTTTTTCATATTATTTCCGGAAGGCTTTACGTATGAGTTCTGCGCAAAGAAAAGATTGAAAATAAGAAAGAGTTCACATATTTCGTAAAGGATATTTTTAAAATAATGAGCGATATATTAGAATTTTGGTATCACAATTGCCTATTTTAAATCCTTTATTTAATGGACTACAGGATACGGCGCAGGTACTATTTTGAATTCAACTTAAAAAAAAAAAAAAAAAAAAAAAAAGGAATATTTAACAACAGATTGCACAATTTTTCATTTAAATTATATGAAAAATGCTTTAGAAAAATAGTGGTATTCAAAACACAAGCTGCGTCGAGCCTTGATGATAGCTTTTAAAATATTGACATTAGACTTATAATACTAATAACAAAAAAAAAAAAAAAAAATGTGCAGTTATTTTTTACGCCATATATTTCATAAAGAGTTTTTTTTTAATAAAAAAATAATAATAATAAAGAATATGATAATTCTGTATACAGAAGTATCCAATTAATAAAATTAAGTCCTATCTTTGAAAAGGAATTGACAAAATTGCACATGTGTAAGTATAGTATTCGTTGACGGGTTGACTTATTCAACTTTAAATCTTTAAGCAGAGGACTGAGGGGAAATATCCTTTAGTCGAAATATTATAAACCAACAAAGGAAAGTATAAATATGTGAATTTTTTCCATTTGAAACAAAGTCAACCTTAAAATAAAGAGTTTAATAGAAAACATGGGATGGAATAAAAAAAAAAAAAAACTGTGCCTTATATGGGTCTAAATATGACATGAAAAATTCGACCTATTTATTTATTTTTTTTTAATCAAAACTAACAAACCATGCTTACGTGCAAGATTGTGTGGAGATAAGTTTTTCATTTCTCACTAGTAAATCTCGAATTGAAATCACAGAAAGCACACTATAAAATATTCCTTATGTTCCAATGTTAATTTTTTTTTTTTTTTTTTTTTTTTTTTTAAACCAAAAACTTTTCTTTTTTTTTTTTTTTTTTTTTTGAAATGAATAAATAAAGAGAAAACATTAATTATTTTAATTAAGAAAATACTTATTTTTTTTTTTTATATATATAAACTGTATTCCATAAAAAATATATTAACAATGAATATAACTGTTTATTTATAAGGGAAAAATATGCTACAATTAATTTTTACAAGTTATTTTTTTTATAATAATAAATCTGGGAACTTTGATTTCTCTGAAGGTCCCAGGTTCGAATCTAGGTTTTACTTTTATAAAAATTAGTTTGGCTTATCTCTCAAACATCTTTAATTTAAAGGACAAAGTTGTATTTTTTCTTAATTTTTTACTTTTTATTATTAAAACTAGCTTACCTGTCGCGCGTTGCTGCGATCAGAGAAGAAAGGAAATTCAAGGTAACTCGTTATGATAACATTCAATTTACATTGTGTCATTTTTATTGGAACTTATTCATTTTCATATGGAAAACATTTCAAAGTGTCGTTTTAATTCTATTTATTTATACGAGTGTTTTTGGATACACAATAATTTTTGTTTTTCAGTCTGGTTAAATTTAATTAAATCAATTTAAATGCTCTGCAAACGGAAAAAGCTATGCAGCTTCATATACAAAACTAAGTTAGTTCTGCCGTGGCGGCGCTGTGCGCCGACCCTAACTTCCAATGCATTTGATTCCGGAAAAATCTTCGATTGTTACGGCCGCATTCACGACGTTGGCGCGTTGGCGCCGAGAAATGATCTAGTAGGGCCGTGATCTAACACAATAACTAACACATATCTATAAGATCTAAATATGGGGATTAAAATAGGGAAAATTTTTCATTAATTTTTAATATTTATTTTACAAAAATTCCAAAGGACGGTTAACATAGGAAAACTTTTTCTTGGCCCCACAGATAGTTAGTGACGTTACACTTCGCTTGCGTATAAACATGATTTTTGAAGAGAAATTAATACTGCGCGAGACAAGTAAGCGATCCTTTTTTCTCGAAAGTCGAGATATCAAATCTGTTCCGAAAACTTCATAATAGCCGTCAAGCAAGTGAATATTGCTGGTGCAGTGAAAATCATTTCTTTAATATTTCCCTCTCGTGTATTTCTAAAAATTAATAACTCAAAAATAATTTTCCAGAAATGTAAGCAATTCTGTTTCCTTTTCCTATTGATTATAAAAATTTATTTAAAAGTATTTGTCGACATTATAAATGCTAGCGCTTAAACATAATTCTACCTTTTTCAGTTATGACTGTCACGTAATTTAGCACATTTGGCGATTTACACACATGGTTAAACCAGTGAATATTTGGTGGCTGCGACCGCAATTAACATTGAATGTTTGAACCAGCGAGTTTTACTGTTTAACCAGTGAATAAAAAATGGCTGACAAGATCACTCTTTGAAATACTGGTGTTCCATTGTGGAATCAATGAGACTATACTTATTAAATTTTATTGCCGCTTCGCTCCGCTATTTCAACGATTTAACTGAATAATTGAAAGTTTAAATTTATTTAGCGAACATTATCAGCAATTAACAATTATGGCAAATAGCGCAATATACAGCCGCTAAGGAAATGCAAATGACATTTGATTATTCAAGATTCATTATACTGATTAGAAACATGGTTCATTTAAAATAAATTAAATATGTATTTGCATTGGAAATCTGCTTTTGTATAGGACTTCCTTGGCGATATTAAAAATTTGACACCGCGATAGCTAGGACGTATCACAATAAGGTCTTTACGCTATTGCGATAACATTTTAAATTTATTGCTACAATCACAAATATTAATGATCGCAATGGAGAACCATTACTAAAACAGTAACCATATTGTTTTGCGGACGTTAAATTAAAAAAAATAAAAAACACATAAGCTATTTATTTAATAAAAATTAATATTTTAAGAACAAATAAATAATAATAATAATAATAATTAAAGCTATTATGACGTAAGTTTTATATTAAAAACAATAATAATAATAATAATAAATAAATCATGTCATAGGTTTCATTTTTCAATACTTTTTATTCGCATGAGTAAAGAAATGTTTCTTTTTATGTAAAAAATAAATGAATGAATAAATAAATAAACATTAAGTAAAAATTGTCAACATTTAATTTTATTATCATCAGCTTGAAAATTTAATTTAAATAAATAATAAAAAAAAAAAGAGAAAAATTACATGAAACGTAATTTTTTTAAAAGTTCTAATAGGAATACGCAAGCGAAGTAATGACGTCATTGGCCGTTTGTGAATGCAAGAAAAAGTTTTCCTATGTTAATCGCCCATTGGATTTTTTTTTATAAGAAGTTATTAAAAATCGAGGAAAATTATTTCCTCGATTTTAATCCCTATATTTGTGTATAGATATGTATTAGTTATCGTGTGAATGCGTTAGATTAAGTTGTTTTTGCTGTAAAATTGATAAAATTTGAACTTTAAATTTCAAAATTCTAGAAAAAAAAATGGCAAACTTCCGTATTCGATTGAAAACATAAACATTTCATTTCAAAGGATGATATTCATACAATAACTATCCAACTAATATACTAATTAAAAGGAAAATCATAAATATTCTATCAGAATTTGAAGTCAAATTTGTTTTCAAATGTCTAAATAAAGTGTCTGATATAAGATACACAATACACATATGTTGCAGCGGAATAGATTTCATATCTGTCAATCCTTGACCGAAAAAAAAAAAAAATGTATATATATGTGGGATGTGGGCGTTTAAGAACTTTAAGAACAATACTAATTCGATTAATTACTAATTACTTAAATGTTTAATAAAGAATTAATATGTACAAATATTTACATAAATGCTAATGAGCATTAAAATTGCTTATCAAAAGTTATTTTAATAGTACGTCAAATTATTCATATCTCGTCACATAGCTAAATCACTTGGTACTTCACCAAATACGTCGAACGTGAAAAACCAAAGTTTATAAACAAGCCTTGCACCCATCTAGTGTGCAGCTTCGTCAAACTCTCCGTCGAAACTGAATCTCATTCCTCCAACGCTCTTAGCAGCGGCCTGTTCAGGAAGTAGCGTCATTCACGTCATAAGCACACACTTCCTCTCATATTCTGGTACTCCGTCAATGATCAGTTAGCTAGGATTATGCAGTTGCGGGCAAGCAAGGTTAGGGGAAAAGAAGAACTTGTTACTACAGGATCGGCCGTCCTGCATCCGGCTGGTCCTCCAGGCGGTCACACTGAAAAATACAAAAAGCAAACAAACAAACAAAAAGCAACACAAAATAATAACAAACTTACAGTTTATGAAAATTTTCATATTTTTGCTCTTCAGCTAAGTGATCCTATGTCTGAGGATCTTAGCACGAGTAAGCGTGCAATAGGAGCCTTCATGGCATCCATTTCTAACTTTTTCATCAATATTATCATCTTTCATTTTTATTGTTGCATAGTCACAGGAAAAAGTCAATTTTGGCTTTACGGCAACTTGGTTGCCTATGGTATCAGTTTTTGGTGGATGTTTACTCAACTTGCATTTTGTTTTATTTTTTTTTTTTAACTCTAGAAAATTGTTTATTGATATGTGTACTCAAATCTTTATTTTGAGACTCGGAGTTACTTTGGGACTCGAACTCGAGACCCTCTAATCGATCATTTTCAGTTTTAATGCCTTTTAAGGCTTCTGTTGCATCAAGTTCAGTCGAAAAGTCTATAGTTGCACTCTTATATGTAGGGAAAACTTCTAATTTTATTTGTACAGCTTTGGGAAATAATATGGCTATTTCGCTAATTGTGGTCGTCAATGGAAGTGATGGGATGAACAACTTTCTCAAATCTATACTGACAGTCTCTTCTTTTGGCAAATTCTGTCTTTTACACTCAGTGGAATCTATTGTCGATGGCTTTTTTCTTGATTTCTTTCTTTTAAGGAGTTTGGAATTTTCATCAACTTTTCCTTTTAACTTCTTCAACGCTTCGGCTAATTGTGAAATTTTTTTAAGTAGGACTTGTTTTTCATCTCTCTTCAAATAAGTGTTTTCGTGCTTTAGCGACTTCATTCGGGAAACATTCGTCTATCTTCGTCCCTTTCGGCGCGGCTCCTCCTCTTCATCACTATCATCATCTGTCTGGAAAATACTCGTCTGATTTTGTTTGTCGTCGAGGCTCCTCTTCTTCCTCACTGTCATCATTTACACTATTTTCGTCCTTCAAAAGCATCTTATCGTCATCACTTTCGTCATTTTCGTCTTCATCGTCATTTTCACTTACGGCTTTTTCTGAGGATTCTAATGATTTTTTTGACAGCATAATTGGTTGAGGGTTACATTTTCACATTTTTTAATACTATTCAACGTTTCATTTATTTCTGGCGATTTCTCAAAAATTTTGTTCTCAAAGTTAATGGGGCATCAATAACAACATTCGACTTATTTTCACTTTGATATGTATTTACTGGAAGTACTGTTTCTTAATTTACCTCGAGAGAATTAGATTTATTCTTTACTAAGATACCTTTTTCATTAATTGTTGTTTCACCCAGCATTAGCACATTCATACCGATTATTACATCATAGGGTATTGCGTCATTCTCTACAACATAAATGTCAGTTTCACATTGCAATTAATCAATTTTAAGATTCACTTTAAATGGGCCTAACGGCTTTATTGAACTTTTCCCGATCCCCTTTAAAGTAGTACTCATAGCATTTAATCTATTAACATACAATTTTTCAAAAGCATTTTTACGCAACAATGTTGCTTCACTTCCTGTGTCTATTATACCTATGAAATTTATATCATTTACTTGTATAATTTTACTCATATTTTGATTTACACCAATACACAATGCCTCAACTTCTTGTTTCGAACCTGGGCACTCCGAACTTTTATGCCCGAATCGTTTGCAAGTAAAGCACTTAAAACCTTTAGCTTTGTGGGGGCAGTCCCTAGACACATGGTTTTTATCACCACAATTGTAGCATATTTTATTCACATCATTTCTAGGACTAAATTTTTCATGTACATTATAGGTTATATGCTTCGGTTTTGTATTAAGCTCAATTTTATCAAATCTATATCTAATTTTTTCACTATCACGTTTATACATTTCATATAATTTTAATTTTTCTTTGAATTCACGAATATTTTTGGCACCATATAAAATTAGTTTATTTTCACTTTTATCATTTATTCCTTGGATCACGTAATGCATTAACGCGGCATCTTCAATGTGCCCGTTTTTACTTAATTCTCTTATTTTAAAAAAATATTCAGTGACTGATTCACCGGCTTTCATTTTCTTTTTACTCAGCATTTCGTGTAATGAGGCAGAGTTAATTTCGGTTTTAAACTCGTTGATTAGTGCATTTTTTAATTTTTTATAAGTCAATAGTCCTTTTTCGGACATAAATAGAAGAGCGTTTCCGCTCAACGATCTCTTACAGAAAACAATTTTTTGTAATTCACTTAAATTAAACATTATTGACAATTCTTCAAATTCGGAAAAAAATTCAATAATATTTTCATGCGGTTCGCCGCTAAATTTAGACATGGAATTTTCAAAATCATTGAAAGAAACAGTTGTCCATTATTACAATTTTCCCTTTTTTTAATTTTGCCATCATCATAATTACCATCATTGTCATTACTTTCATAGTACTTATTATCACCTATATGGCATTGCACAGAGGAGTCAGTTTTTTCGACGTCATTATCACTACTTTCGTTTTCAGAATCATCATCTTCTGATTCGTTGTCGGAGTTTTCCTCTTTGAGAAATTCGATGTCATTTAATTTTAATAATAATCTATTACGTATTTCTTCTTTCGTGCCGTCAAATGCAACACTCAATAAATTACTGATAATAATCAATTCATTCAACGAAAAATTTTCGTCGATGAATTTTTGCTTTTTTATATAATTTTCATCATCTACGGCAAAATTAAATCCTATAAAATTTCTTATTCTGCATCGGTTTTTTATGTCACCTTCATCATTGAATAAAAAGCGATGCAGAATTTTAATTTTACTATAGCTCTCAGTCCTCAGTGCAGCGCCAATTTTGGGAATATCCTCTAACGAAACCATTGTAACAACAAAATAAAATGTACGTACCTTTGTAGAGCAGAAACAGCTGTTGTTCTAAATTTTTATTTAAATTTCCATTCAGTTGACTTGCCGTTTTTAATCCTTGAGAACCTTGAAGAACATTTTTCACACTTCGTTGCTTTAGTTTAAGCAAATTTCATCGGAGCGTGCATTTCTGTTGATTATAAAGCATTACTACACACTTTAAAAACCATTCATCCAGTATGAATTAGCATATGAAGAAATTCCAACACAGTTCAGAAATAGTCTATTACAAGTTCAGTCTGTGTTTTAAAAAACAGTTTATGCAGTTTATCAAGTTAAAAGTTCAGTTCATATTTTAAGAAGTTTTTTAAAATAAATAAACAGTTCAGTCCAATAAAAGTTTGTAGTGCGTTCAATCCGAAATTAAAGTTAAATTAAAATAATCGATTTATTCTTTATATTAAAATTTGCGTTCCATCCGAAGTTTTAAGTCAAATTAAAACTTACGATCTATTCTTGATCTTAATCCCACTTCTGATGTGGGATGTGGGCGTTTAAGAACACTAAAAATACAAATTCTATTATTTACTAATTACTTAAAAATTTAATAAAGAATTAATATGTACAAATATTTACATAAATGCTAATGAGCATTAAAATTGCTTATCAAAAGTTATTTTAATAGTACGTCAAATTATTCATATCTCGTCACATAGCTAAATCACTTGGTACTTCACCAAATACGTCGAACGTGAAAAACCAAAGTTTATAAACAAGCCTTGCACCCATCTAGTGTGCAGCTTCGTCAAACTCTCCGTCGAAACTGAATCTCATTCCTCCAACGCTCTTAGCAGCGGCCTGTTCAGGAAGTAGCGTCATTCACGTCATAAGCACGCACTTCCTCTCATATTCTGATACTCCGTCAATGATCAGTTAGCTAGGATTCTGCAGTTGCGGGCAAGCAAGGTTAGGGGAAAAGAAGAACTTGTTTCTACATATATATATATCGCCAAATTATCTGGCGAAAATATTTAATTCATTTAAAAAATCATGGTTATTTTAACAATTTATACAGGGTGGTCCGAAAAACATGATAGAAAGTATTTTAAGTTTCTGATTTCAAATGTATTGATGCAAATGTAATTCTTCCATATTATAATAGCACATATAGTGACATTTCAGTTGAATGCTTAATTACCGGAAATAAAGAATAAGCAATATAGAATCACAAACCTTTTAAGATCGATTATATATCGTAAGAAAATTTTATGAGAATAACCGATGTAATGTCTCCGTTCGACGGGCATGTCGTTCAGAGTTCAAAAAGAAAAGGACGCTTAGTGAAGAGATTAAGTTAAGCAGTAAGTTATAGCAGTAAGTTATAGCACTCTAAAGTCGCAATGATTTTTAAGCCATCAGATGACTGATGTAATGGTCCTAATCTCCCACTGATTATCATTGTTTACAGGTTGATGGACAGATATAAATCTACAGGGACTGTTTAGGATGCAAAAAGAAAGGCGTCGGTACGAAAATCAGCAGTTGTTACTGACGACATCAGGGAGCCTGCACGCGCATACTTTGAGGATCAGCCAACCACTTCCATTCGACAGGCGGCCCAACAATTAAGCATATCCAAAACATCATTACAAAGGCTAATGAAAGCAGTAGGATTGTGTCCATACAAGATCCAATGTGACAGCCGCTAAAGGGGGGGGGGATACTGTGCAGCGGAGAGATTTCGCAAACCACATAATCGAGGAACTTAAAAATGGTTCCATCAGTGAATACAAGATCTGGTTCAGTGATGAGACTCATTTTCAGTTGAATGGTTTCGTGAACAAACAAAACTGGCGCCACAGAGGTACGAAAAATCCTCATCTCAGCACCATCTCTTCACTGCATCCTCAAAGGGTCATGGTGTGGTGTGCTATATCGTCGAAGCAGATAATTGGTCCGATATTTATTGATGGTGTGGTCACAGGAGTAAAGTATCGAGAGTTGCTAGAGCGTCACTTTGGACCTGATGCGGACCATCTCAACAGGATACGCCGGTACTGGTTCAAGCCAGATGGGGCTCGTCCCCAAAAAACTTCTGACGTCTTCAGGTTGCTTGAAACGACGTTTGGTGAGCGTTTGATTGCATTGGATGCAGAGAAATTCACGGGGCACGGGATAGAGTCGACCCCATACAGTCCGGACCCAAATCCGTGCGACTTATTCTTATGGAGTTACATTAAGGTTAGAATCTATAGGAATAGCCCTGATTCACTGGAGGACCTAAAATTGGCTATCAGAAGTGTGATTGATGCACTTGATTACGACACACTCCAGCGCATTATTACAGAGTTTCGGAACCGGCTTTATAACACTATAGTCGGGGACGGTAGACATTTTAAGCATCTTATATATTAAATGTCATTCATATCTTTATTCAATAAAATGTTTCATGTTCTTGCATGTTGTCTTTTTTCCACAATGATCGCTTACTTTCTATCATGTTTTTCGGACCACCCTGTATTAAGAGAGTAATGAATAATATGAAACAATATTTCGTATAATACGTATTACGAAAATATACATCTATCATGTATATTTTCGTATTATGTTTTTGATCGCCAAATACAAAAAACGCCAAGAATGACAGAGTTTTGAAATTTAAAATTAAAATTTTGTCAATTTGAAAGAAAAATAACACATATAGAACACATGCACATAACTAATAAATATCTATACCCTAATACAGGGATTAAAATTGGGAAATAATTTTCCTTGATTTTTAATACATTTTTACAAAAAATCCAATTGGCGATTAACATAGGACATCTTTTTCTTTTATCCACCGACGGTCAGTAGTGGCGTCACACGTCGCTCGCGTATATCGAAAATATATGTTGTAAATATGCACGTATTTCTTGTTATAGGAAAGAATTTCTAAACTAAACGTGCCATAGTTTTTACTGTACGTCAAACACAGACAGGCAAATTATTTCTTCTGTTAAAATAGATACCTTTTCGAAATTTGAAATTTAGCACTGAAATAGCTCAAACGTTCCTCGCCAATGGCTTTACTTACGCAATAGAGATAGTCACCTTAGTACATCGCAAAAATTTAAAAAAAACTAGTTGGCATAGGTGAACTCTGCTCAGTTCTCCATCATATTTATGTTCTCATAAATTTCTAGTACGAGACATATTATAATTATGTTAAAAGAAATGAATTTGACCAAAGCTTGATACAGTAACAGAATGAAACCCCCCTTCGATATATTTATCTTATTCTAATCTATTAATTTATTTTATCAGGGTCAATTCAGTTCTTTAGTTTTCATGCTACTATTTCCAATGCAATAATCCTCAAAATTCATATTTATATGAAAAATTTACAATTGCACTATGTTGGTAAAATCGTAAATTACGAATAATTTACGAAATTTTCCTATTAGAATATTTGTATTCAATCATGTTCAAACAAATATCATAAATGTAATTTTGAAGTTATCTAATGTATTTATGATCCTCAAAATGGAAGTTTATGCTCAATTTTGCCTTATTCTGACATGTTAAGTAAATCGTAAATTCCAAATAACTTACGAATTTTTTAAATTGGAAAAACCATAGTCTATGATATTCATGCCAGTATCCTAAATATATTTAGAAAGTGGTTTGACAACTTTACGATGAAAATATCCCTCAATATTGACGTTTATGTGAAATTTTGCTCTATTCTGCCATGTTAAGAAATTCCTAAATTTCCAATAACTTATGAAATTTTTATGTTGGAAAATTCATAGTCATTAATATTCATACCAGTGTCCTAAATAACATTTCAAAAGTAGTCCGACATCTTTACGATGAAAATATCTCTGAAAATTGACGTTTATGTGAAATTTTGCCCTATGCTGACATGTTAAGAAATTCGTAAATTTCCAATAACTTGCGAAAATTTCAAAGTAGCATATGTTTAGTTACTGATGTTCATTCCGGCATCAAAACTGATATTTTAAAACTGGTCTGACATTTTTACAGTAAAGTTTCCATTTAATGCACGTTTAAGTGAATTTTTGTCCTATTCTCCCATGTTAAGAAAATCGTAAATTTCTAATAACTTACGAAGTTTTTTAATTCGAATGTTGCAAATGAATAGGGTCCTTGCCGGTGTCGAAAGTAATATTTTAAAACTGATTTGGCCTCTCTGCGACAATTTGTTCTTGTGATATCGTGTACACAGTCTAACAGAATAACACACTAACAGACACCCTACAGGCAGACACCATACAAATTTTGTGATTTTCGGATTCCTCACACATGAAAACGTGTAAAAAAGTCTAAAAACCGAGGTCGAAAATTTTCACGATTACCTAAGTTCCCCATACAAATAAAGATATAAAAAGCAATAAAAATAAACATAAGAATTAATATATAAGTAAAATGTCGTCATGGAGGTCCTTTAGCAATGCTGTATCTTATCTATTTACATACACATTAATTTTTAATTCATATAATTTAATTTTTTCTTCCTTTCGAAATTCCTTCTTTTTAGGAACTTTTCTTTAGAATATGCCTAAAAAAAAAAAAAGTCACAATTTTATGAATAGTTATTGATATTGCCTCCCAAACACATAAACTGATATATTTGTTGATTCTTTCTGTGTCAATCCATTTTTAGCTAAAATTTGTTCATCCGTGCGAAGCCGGACGGGTTAGCTAGTATGAAATAAATGAAAATAATCTGCTTGAGTAATGAGCGATGCAAATCGTTGTATCTCATAATCTGCAGATCTACTAATGTAATTGCCATTTGAAAATTGCAAATTGAAAATTTTCGTATACAAAATTTTTCTTTCTTCCTTTTCTTCTTCCCCCCCCCCCCCCCCGCCCTTTTTTTTTTTTAAAATATACTACCTATTACCCATTATAAAATATATTGCATAAGAAATAATTGTACATTATTAGAGAGCATTTTCTGACTTGATGTTTAAGTCTAATGTCAATATTTTAAAACTATTGCCCTCTGAACAAACTATTGTAAACACCAGTAAATTATCCATTTTTTTTCTTTGCTTTTTTTAGTTCCCCATCATACTATAGGAATGGGGAACTTAGGTAATCGTGAAAATTTTCGACCTCGGTTTTTTGACTTTTTTACACGTTTTCAGGTGTGAGGAATTCGAAAATGACAAAATTTCTATGGTGTCTGTCTGTAGGGTGTCTGTTAGTGTGTTAGTCCGTTAGTCTGTGTACACGATATCTCAAGAACAAATTGTCGCAGAGAGGTCTGATCAGTTTTAAAATATTACTTTCGACACTGGCAAGAACTCTATTCATTTGCAACATTTGAATTTAAAAACTTCGTAAGTTATTAGAAATTTACGATTTTCTTAACGTGGGAGAATAGGACAAAAATTCACTTAAACGTGCATTAAATGAAAACTTTTTACTGTAAAAATGTCAGACAACTTTTAAAATATCAGTTTTGATGCCGGAAGGAACATCAGTAACTATAAATATGCTACTTTTGAAAATTTCGCAAGTTATTGGAAATTTACTAATTTCTTAACATGGCAGAATAGAGCAAAATTTTACATAAAAGTCAATCTTGAGGGATATTTTCATCGTAAAGATGTCAAACCACTTTCGAAATATTTTTTAAGATACTGGCATGAATATCATAGACTATGATTTTTCCAATTTAAAAAATTCGTAAGTTATTTGAAATTTACGATTTACTTGACATGTCAGAATAAGGCAAAATTGAGCATAAACTTCCATTTTGAGGATCATAAATACATTAGACAACTTCAAAATTACATTTATGATATTTGTTTGAACATGATTGAATACAAATATTCTAATAGGAAAATTTCTTAAATTATTCGTAATTTACGATTTTACCAACATAGCGAAATTGTAAATCTTTCATATAAATATGAATTTTGAGGATTATTGCATTGGAAATAGTAGCATGAAAACTAAACAACGGAATTGACCCTGATAAAAATAAATTAATAGATTAGAATAAGATAAATATATCGAAGTGAACGGTGGATAGCCTATTAGGTGGGGATTTCATTCTGTCACTGTATCAAGCTTTTGTCAAATTCATTTCTTTTAACATGATTATATGTCTCAAACTAGAAATTTATGAGAACATAAATGTGATGGGAAACTGAGCAGAGTCCGCCTATGCCAACTAGTTTTTTGAAGTGAAAACGTCTTTAGGCGCGTTGAGTACTTTTGGGTGAACAAAAATCTTTGAACTCCCGTCATCGTCAGCTAGCGCTTTCCATTTGAAGTGAAAACTTTTGGGTGAACAAAAATCATTGAATTCGCATCATCGTTAGCAAACGCTTTCCATCCTTGTATGATACAAATAATGTATCATACAATTAACTTGCTAATGTGAGGTGTTAATAATTATATACTGTATATTGTTTTAAAATCTGGTGCGGCTCTACACGACTTCTCTCATCTCCGGGCACTGTCTCTATTGCAGTTAGACCTCACAAAACCGTGAGAAAGCCCAAAACTGCCATTTTCTCACGTTTTTAAAATCTGGTGCGGCTTTACACGACTTCTCTCATCTCCGGACACTGTCTCTATTGCAGTTAGCGCATTAAATAAAATTGTAATATAATTTTTGTAGTAGTAGTTTATATTAATGAATAAAAAACACTTCTTTAAAAGTATTTCCTACACAATAAAATATTTCCTGACGGTTCAAGAAATACACACGTAATTGTTCACGTTTTCACTTCTGTCGGCACTCCCGAAGTGCAACTGTTTTTTTTTTTTTCAGATTGTCACATGTGTCTGCAATTTATTAAAAAAGAAAAAAAAAAAAAAATACTCCTTCTTCCTTCTCGGATCTTCCTTCCCGGAAATACTTCCAAATACTAATTTTGTATAAAATAAACATGATTAGACTGAATAAAGTCAATAATTACATTAGAGTACTGAACTTATTTAATTTTAAGCTATTTATTATGTTAAGTGCTGTTTTTTTTAAGCCAAGAAATTGTGAGCTGAATTTAAACGAAAAATACACGCATAACATTAATCAAAAATATTTTTTTAGTACTAATTATAGATTACAACGGTTTTAGAAGTAGTGTATGAGAGAAACGAATATAAACTATATATATTTATGAATAGTCATACGTAAATAAAAACTAATGAACCTATTAAACATAAGTTGTATTGTATAATTATCAAAATTTTGTCTTTTTTTTTTTTTTTTTTTCCACAAACTGTGTACCACACGTTTTCTAGTTTGGTCAGAACACATATAATTGATTTAACACATCAGACACATAAGCTCTTTCCTGTAAGAGCAAACTCATACATACGACTGGAAGACATAATATGAAATACGGTTTACACAGTGAGTTAAAAAATAAATTGTTAGATCCGTTTTTTGAAACACCCATTTCCGAGATCTATGGATTTTGTAATGGATTTTGTACCACACATAGCTCAAAAACGAATGGTCGTAAAATGTCATACATTTATATATATTTGTGACTATGAGCGATTCCATACCAACTCACCTAATGAGGGTTGCATGACCGACTCGGATTTTCTTTAAATTTGGTACACAGATTGATAATATAGAGGCATGAAAAAGTCCAAATTTTTAGCTACCTGCTCCACTTATTTATAGATATACAGGTCCTCAAAGTTTGTCCGTTCCCTCAAAATACCAAAAAATTGATGTTATTTAATTTTTTTTTCTTAAAAATTGTACTCATGCAATATGAAAGTGTTAGGTATCTATGGAAACTAGTTATTCCAGGCATTCAGAAAAAAAAAAAATACTACAATGTTTATAATGAAAAACGTTAAGGTACAGTACTCTTAGAAGTTGCTACTACAAAAATTTGATTTTCCCGATTTTGCTAAAATTGAGACATCAATTCCAAAAAAAGGAAAATAAAACCAAAGGTTTACTCACTTTCTGGTAGAGTACAGGTGTTCACCATAAATTACTACACAATAAATTACTTGGGTTTCTCACTCCTCCTTGGAAATATTTAAGCTTAAAGACAAACCATAGGGCAAAAACATGCAATTTCGGCCATCTTGGCAGCCATTTTTCTCCTAAAGGGGGAGCACTAGAAGCTTTTTAATTTTTTTTAAATAAGCTACTGATGTGTTAGCTATTCACAGGAAAAGAGTTTACTTTTGGTTATTATTTGCATAAAGATATATCCTGCTGATAGTATATGCATGTTTTTCTCTAATACCATATGCTTGTGTTCTCCCTCTCATAGACTTAACATTAATAAAAAGGAAAAATAATAATGCATATATTAATAGCTGCACTATCTATACAAGAATTCAAGAAATTTAATATATTAAATTATTTAATAATAATTTAAAAAAAAAAAAAATTCTACATTTTATAGCAAAATTAGATATTTGATGAAAACAAGAAATAGAATTTTTCCAAAACTGGATGTTGTCCATCCGTAATTATAAAGTACTAAATAATTTCTTGAAAAATCAATCAAAATAAAGGAGCTATAAATATTTATTTCATAAGCAAATATATTTGAAATACAGCAATATATTAAAAATTGATGTGTACATAATTTTATTCAACTGCAAGCATAAGTTCCTGTATTTTTTTCACAGTATCATTTGATATTAAAAACATGCATCCTGTGGCTGCTGCTGCTGATGGCATTGGTACTATATCTAACAGGTGCTTGTATGAAATCCAGCATGTGTCTGGTTTCTCTGGCCAGTAAAAGTTTTAGCAGGGGCCATGAGGATGCATAAATTGTAATTGAACATCGCCTTTTTCAAAACAGTTTTCTAAGACAGCTCCTAACCACCATTTCTTATCATACATGCAAGCAACATAAAAACCTTTAGAAATGTTATTAAGACTAAATTTTTGACATGTTGCTTACCTACTGCAGATACTTCAATCTGATTCGATGTTTGTAATGTAGATACAATGGAAACTAAAAGCACAGATTTACTGATAGGAATAAATTTATGATAATCTCTGACACCTTCAATTCTTACAGCGAAAGTTAGTCTTTCAGAAAGCAATGCTCTTGTTTCTGCTACATATTCTTCAGATGCAAAGAAAAACTTAATATTTTTAAAATTACCTGCGCAATAATGAAACAAATCACGTGGAGAAATTATAGTAGTAGTGTAGTAATTTATGGTGAACACCTGTACTCTACCAGAAAGTGAGCAAACCTTTGGTTTTATTTTCCTTTTTTTGGAATTGATGTCTCAATTTTAGCAAAATCGGGAAAATCAAATTTTTGTAGTTGCAACTTCTAAGAGTACTGTACCTTAACTATTTTCATTATAAACATTGTAGTATTTTTTTTTTTTTGAATGCCTGCGATAACTAGTTTCCATAGATACCCAACACTTTCATATTACATGAGTACAATGTTTAAGAAAAAAAAAATTAAATAACATCAATTTCTTGGTATTTTGAGGGGGTGGACAAACTTCGAGGACCTGTATATCTATAAATAAGTGGAGCAGGTAGCTAAATATTTGGACTTTTTCATGCCTCTATATCGTCCATCTGTGTACCAAATTTAAAGAAAATATGAGTCGGTCATGCAACCAACTTTTATTTTTTTATGTGAGTTGGTATGGAATCACTCCTATATGAAGTCTTGTTATACAACTCACACTTTAGTCTTGGCACGAGCTCCCTTTTTAAGAGATATTTACGATTTTACACGATTTTTCGTCATGTATGTATGCGTATGTGCATGCGTACATATACACTTAAGGACAAAAAAAAAAAAAAAAAAAAAAAAAAAATGCCGCACTTGGATATTTTTTTTTTCTTTTTCTGTAACCGCCAATTTCATTATTTTAAAAGTTAATTTTCGAACAGATTTTATTATGTCGTCATCCCCGTACACTTTAGGATTGAGCCCAGTGTTAAAAACAAGTTACAATTGTCAGGAAAACTGTAATTTTAGAAAGTATTTAAAAAAGGACAAGGATAAGGCAATTAGCGATGTCATAAAAAGTATTAATTTTAGAATGAAAATCAAAAAACAATTAAATGTTGATAAAATGTTGGTGAGAATGTTTTTAGCAAGATATAAAATTGTTTTCGCTGTTTAAACTGGAAATTTGGCTTTAGGTGGCCACGTTGCTCATCCAAGCAAGATGACCACAAGTTAAAAAGCAAATCTTTAAAAAATCGTTTTATATCATATTGAGAACTTAGAAAATATTCAAAAATGTGTTTAGCAAAATAATTTCTTCAAAAACAGTGCAAGCAACAAGCAAACAAAGCAGGCTAAAAACCAGAAGATTGCAAAAAAAAAGACATAAAGGAAAAGAACTTAAAAAAAAAAAAAAAAAAAAAAAACTTCAGTTCACCAAAAACTTTAAAAATTATCACTTAATAATTGGCCTGATCTGATTTTCGCTCATGAGTTAAGTTTAATTTATTTCCAGCTAAGGGAAAATTCTAGTAGGACGGCAAAAATGTGACCAATTTAATGAAAATTGCTCTCATAAAACAGGGGCACATTCTCCGTACATTATGGTACAGAGGTGCATAACATTTCAAGAAGTCGGGGAAATTTTCATGTCCAAGGGATCAATTAACTCGAATAAAACACGACCATTACAAAAGTGGTGCTTGGCCGACTCTTTTGAAGGTATCTCGGACTTCTCCACAAACAGCATTTCAAGATAATGCACGTTGCTACAGGAGGTGTGCTGTATGTTTATTTGATTCAAATTCTTAAATTTACCTATCTGTTCCCATGAGCACCTATAATTCTATAAGTAATCATACCTTTTTTTACTTTAAGTTACATCCCACAAAGAATATTGTAAAATTCTTCTTCACCAGACCTGCAAATAGTTCTCAATCCGTTCGAAAATGTTTAGTTTATTAAAAGGCGGGGGAAGACCGGAAGGATTCGAAATTTGCAGCCTAGAACTCTGCAAGAATTGGAAAGAATTATTTGTGATATTTGGCACAGTGAAATTTCTGAGATTTGTATTTTAAAACTGTATAATACTATGCCATTGCGCATTAAAGCAGTAATTCCATACAAAGGTGGAATTAACCCAATGCCAGAGTACACGTTTTTATTAAATAATTGTTTAGATCTAACAAATGAATAGTTTTATTTCATATGTTAAAGTATAACTTGTTCATTTCATATAATAAATCAAAATAGAATACAAAGTATATGTTTATTATATTACGCTTAAAAGGAAGTTTTATGTAAAATTTTATAAAGTACTTCGCAGAGTGTAATAAAGCGAATTAGTACATCGAAAATGTGCATAAGTATTACTTCGTTGCTTTGGTATTATGCAGAAATGAGTTTTATTTTTTTCAACCATTAGTTTTAAAGTTCTTACAAATAAAAATAGAATAAGTGAATTCAGCAGTGCGGCTTTTTTCCCCCCTGTAGTGTAGGGGTGACTGGGGTACAATGGGACCACTCCCTATAATTGTATGTATTTTTTTTTTTTTTCAATGTTTTGGTATACAAAGATCAATACAAAAAACCCTTAACGGGTTAAAAGCTTGTGATGCAGCTACTTTATGGCAATAAAAAACTGAAATATAGGTCTTAAAAATGATATCAAATTTTAAGTGACGCTTTAGTGTTAATTAAAATATACATAGATTTTCTTATTTTGTTATTTACTTTCTTGTAATATTCTTCGTATTTACAGTGCGAACAATATTTTCAACATAGATAGATTTATAAAATTTACTCATTGATGCTTTTTTATCCGCATCTCAAATTCAAAATAAGGGTTTTAAAAGGAATGATATCAAAATTACAGTGACGCCTCGGTGTTACTTTACAAGATTTGTTTTTAAATTCCACTACAATTATTTTTGTTTTGTCTATAAAGTATATTTACACTTTGAAACTATGCTTTAATTTTTCAAATATGATATCAAATAATCACACTTTCACTGAGTTTACATTATAAATTGAAATTGTTTATTTCGAAAATTGATTTGTCTTTTGCGTCACGCTATCCTAAACTGAAAATAAAATTTATGTAAATGCTACTTTGTGTCATAGCATCCAAATTAAGTGAAAATGTCTGCTAAAGGATAGTGTGATGCAAAGAAAAAAATTGCTCAAATTTTATTCGCAGTTTTGGATAGCGTGACGCAAAAGACAAATCAATTTTCGAAATAAACAATTTCAATTTATAATGTAAACTCAGTGAAAGTGTGATTATTTGATATTATATTTGAAAATTTAAAGCATAGTTTCAAAGTGTAAATATACTTTATAGACAAAACAAAAATAATTGTAGTGGAATTTAAAAACAAATCTTGTAAAGTAACACCGAGGCGTCACTGTAATTTTGATATCATTCCTTTTAAAACCCTTATTTTGAATTTGAGATGCGGATAAAAAAGCATCAATGAGTAAATTTTATAAATCTATCTATGTTGAAAATATTGTTCGCACTGTAAATACGAAGAATATTACAAGAAAGTAAATGACAAAATAAGAAAATCTATGTATATTTTAATTAACACTAAAGCGTCACTTAAAATTTGATATCATTATTTTTAAGACCTATATTTCAGTTTTTTATTGCCATAAAGTAGCTGCGTCACAAGCTTTTAACCCGTTAAGGGTTTTTTGTATTGATATCATTCCTTTTTAAGGGTTACTGATCATTTGCTCAAAAAATTAAAACATAGGAAAGGTAGGATGATTTCTGTTTTGACTTCCGTATATTGTAATCCTAGTTTGCAAAATTGGTTTTGTATCTTGCATAGCTCAAAAATGAATGACCGTAGAATGTTGCAAATTTATATTTTGACTGTCATGATGTCTATTTGTACATCTGCAACTTCGGCGTTAATACGAGCTCTCGTTTTACAGATATCTACGACATTACATGATTTTTCATAATGTCTGTATCTACACATGTATGTGTATCTCGCATAAATTTAAAATGGTTGGGCGCAGAACATTGAAAATTGACTTTATTTTGGAGATATTTATGAAAATTATATATTCTTAATGAGCAAAACCAGAAAGGTTTTGACATTATATATGACCTATCATCATAGAAAAGATTTCAAAAGAAGCTAATGATAGAGATAGTAATGATAATGCTATGAAAGTTAGCATTTTCGCAAGTAGAAAGTAATTCTTAAATAAGCACATTCTAATCCATGAATGCATTTAATTTACTGACTATTCAGGCTGTTATGATATTATTATGAAAGTTCTCGACATTTTTGCGTGTAGAAAGTAATACTTAAAGACATAAGCAGGTTTTAGTTGATGAATGCACTTTATTTAATGAATATTCAGCTAGTAGATAAAGAACGTAATGACAGTTATAAAATTTGTTGAAAATTCTGCAAGTAAAAAAGAATTCTTAAAGACACGAGCAGGTTCTAATCAATGAATGCACTTTATTTAATGAATATTCAGCCCGTAATGATGTTTCAAAACTTGTCGGCCTTTTTTGTGTGTAAAAAGTAATTCTGAAAGACAGGAGCAAGTTCTAGTCGACGAATGCACTTTAATGAATATTCAGCCCGTAATGATATTGTTATGAAAATTGTCAACATTTCTGCATGTGAAAAGTAATTCTTAAAGACATGAACAGGTTCTAGTCAATGAATGCACATTATTTAATGAATATTCAGCCTGTAGACAGAGCCTGTAATGATATTATGAAAGTTGTTGACATTTCTGCATGTTAAAAATAATTCTTAATAAGAAGGTTCTAGTTGATGAATGCAATTCATTTAATGGGTATTCAGTCTGTAGATAGAGCCCATAATGATACTGTCATGAAAATTGTTGACATTTTTGCATATAGAAATTACATTAGCAGGTTCTAGTCAATGAATGCACTTTATTTAATGAATATTCAGTTTGCAGATAAAGCTGTAATGATATTGTTTTAAGACATCAATTCTGCATATGAAAAAGAATTTTTAAAGATACGAGCAGGCTCTAATCTACAAATGCACTTTATCTAATGAATACTGAGCCTATAATGTCGTTACAAAAGCTGTCGGCATTTTTGCATGTAGAATGTAATTCTTAAAGACGCGAACAGGTTATAATAAACAAATGCAAGTTATTTAATGAATATTTAGGAAACATTTGAATAAAACCATTTTTGGAGCCACAAAAATTAAATCAATGAATATTCTCGAAACAATCCAATGAAACAGTCATTCTTACTACTGAAATTAAATAACACTGTTAAAAAAAACATGACAGAACAGAAAATTCCCAACCATTAAATTAGTACTCATTTTCGAAAAAATTGATTTTTCAAAATTTTATATTAAGAGTTCAAAAATTCAAATTTTCACAAATTGCATTTTTCTCATTTTTTAACTACAAAATGAAATACAAAAAATTTAAAAAAATCAATTTTTGTAAAATGAGTACTAATTTAACGATTGTGAATTTTCTGAATGTGAAATCGTAATTTTAAAAAAATGTGTTTGATGATGAGTAATTATAGAAACAAATTTCCTCATAGAATAACATGGGACATGGCTGTCAAAGAAATTACATATTGTTCACTCATGAAGTCGCAATAGACTGCATCGAAAAACTTCAAATTTATTTTGTTAATCAAAACACAAACAAAAAATCATTTAATGAACTTAATTCAATTCACAATGCAATTCTTAAAACTCACAGACAATCAACACATCAGACGAGTGTATGTATATATATATATATATATATATATATATTTTAATGTAATTAAATAACAACTGGTATAGACATAAATCATATATTTATGATTAGATACACAAACTCAAAATGTGTTTATATAGTATTCAAGATAAGTAATACAATACTCAAGATATAAGAGAGGTAATTAGTACTCAAGTCATGGATTATGGTTTATTTTTCTCATTTTTAACACTTTTTTTTTTTTTAAGTTTAATTTTTATTTTCAAAAATAAATTCTACTATAAAGTAATGCACTTATCTTAAGGAACTCTTTTAATTAATATTTTCACATAAATTATGTTTCAATGCCATAATTTATGTGAACATTTGTAGTAATCAAAGTTTTATAATTAAAGTCTTACAAGGAGAGGTCACGACATGGAGAATTCAAATCGGGAAGAAATTGCGCAGGATTGTAGTATACTATGAGGGTAATAACATATTAAAGCAGTAGGACTCACTATCCACAAAATTTCAAGAAAAAAGCATTTAAAGTTTCAGTAATCTTTAAATACAAATTATTTCGCAAGCGAGTAAGCGCCTCAGTGGTGTGATCCTAAAGCGCGAGTCTTCCAACCAGACGACTTGGGTTCCAGGCTACTTACTTTTACGAGGCTATTACTTTTTTTTTTTTTTTTTTATCTTCTTTATCTTTTTATGTAATCTTAACTTTTTATTATTTTACTTTATTTTACAATTAAATTCAAAATTTGAAATTTTAATAAAAAATTATTTAATTTTCTTGAGTATAAAATAACTTTTTCTATTTTTAATATTTATAACTTAAAAATACAATAAATTTCTATAACGTAAAAAATAAAGTTTAGTTTTACAAAACCCTAAATAAGAAACATTAAAAAAACAGACAAATATTTAAATAATTAAAAAATAAGCAAGCTGTAAACAAAGTGTAAAATAGTTAGCATGTGTGCTTAAACCTTGGTTTGAGCTTCCTGATTTGGTTTGAATGTGTATAAATTACGTAAACGCTTCTAGCTAGTTAATAATAAAGAGCAGGACATAAAAAAGAAAAAAGAAAACGGTAGTTCCGTAGGTAGCTTCGAACCCAGATCGTCTGAACGGAAGACTTGCGCTTTACTATTACGCCACTGGGGCGCTGACTGGCTTGCGAAACAACTTGTATTTAAGGATTACTGAAACTTCGAACACTTTTTTCACCAAATTTTGTGAATAGTGGGTCCTACTGCTATAATATATTGTTATATTCATAGTATACTACAATCCTGCGCAATTTCTTCCTGATCTGAATTTTCCATGTTGTGACCTCTCCTTGTTAGTAGGAATTTATATATCTATCTGCAGCAAAGTAAAATTTGTCTATGATCCTGGACTGACGCCAGGGTTGGCACAGTTTAAACCAGTGATTCTCAAGCGTTTTAGAGCTGACGTCCCCTTAAGAAGTGAAAAATATAACACATGCGAAATTTTAAATATTTAGTTTGAATACTAAAACATGCTTAAATCGCCCCCCTACTGCACAAAGCAAGTTCACCGCCCCCTCAGCAGCTTCCAGCACTTCCTGGGGGTGATAACGCCTCCCGTTGAGAACCTATGGTTTAAACTAACTGGTATTTCTTGATTTTTTTTCCTTTCCAAAAAATTCAAAATTTTTATTCTATTATTCCTTTTATAATTGAAATTTATAGATTATTTTTATGTAAATGACTTTTACTTTTATTTCAATTGTAATTTTTCTCAGAGAAGGTTTTAGTCATATGTTTTATTGTGTGATTGGCTGGTTTTATTAAATTTATTATATATGGGGGGGAGGGGGGATATCTAGAAATTATAGATTATATTAAATTTAATAAATTTAGCAAATTTATATTAATTATCTTATAAAATCATAAATGAAAGAATCTAAGGCTAGATGTAGTGAAAAGTAAAATAAATAATGGAAAGCACATTTATTTTGTACAAGATATAAAGTAAAAATTATATGAATTATTTTATTACAATGTAACAGCACTAGAATTAAGGAAATGTCATTAAAAATTTTAATATCCAAGTATTGAAAAATTTTGAAATAATTCTAATTGCAAAAGATTATAAATCCGATGAAGAGTGTTTTCTTAAAATAGAAAATTTAGTTTCAATAAAATCTATAAAACTTCTAATTTTATTTATATTAAATGCAAATTCTACTCAATATGCAATTTTCAAATGGATTGCAATATTCCATTACATAATTTTACCTCAAGAATGAGATCGACAAAAGTGTAAAAATAAATAAATAAATATAAACTTTATGAAAAAGATAAACATTAAAGCAAAATATAAGAATTCAGGCAGCAAAAGCCTGTGCTACAGAAATAAATTATTTGATTGTTTTATTTTCAAACATAAAAATAAATAAATGTTTTATTAACATGACTATGTGAAAACGTTTTTAATTAGATGAGACATAAGAGAATATTATGTCTGAAAGTACAAACTTTGTTTCTTGTATACATTGTTACAGAAAGAAAATCAACTTACAAAAAACGCTGAAAAATCTCATCCCTATTTATTATTAATAATTTAAATCATATTTAGATGAAGTAATAATTGTATTGGAATATTAATTACTTTTTAAAGTGACAATTTTATTTACAAATATGTATAATGTGAGTGGGAAACACATACTAATAAAAATCTGGTTTAAACAAAAAATAAATTTAAAAAAAAACTTGTTTTTACCAACCTTGACAGATGCCCAAATCTGGTATAATAAGATGTTATTGAGGGCTGGAAATTTTTCAATGCCAAAAATGCAATTTTTTTTTTTTTTTTTTTTAAGTAAATTATTTAAACAACATATTTAAGCCTATCTTTCATTTGTCACAATACGGTTAATAGTTATTTATAGTAATGTCAAAATATGTTTTGAGCAAATTGTTCGAGAAGGAGAAAATTAATATAATACAAGAAATCTATAGTTGTTAATCAGAATTTTGAATGTTCCTTCAACAACAACTTTCTATGATTACAGTTATAAAGCTTTTGCAACATCAACATATATATAAAGAGGAATATATCGAAAAATTAATGCACTGCTATCCCACTGAGCTTGTATCTGTTTTTTAAAATATTAATTTGATAAATAATGATACAGCAATCTTTTCCTAACTCAGGTAGTAATTTTGATTTAGGTAACCTCATGAACTCTAGTTCTGAGAAAGATTCTGAAAGTTCATGGTCATAATCTTTATCTAACACCCAGTTTATACATATAATAATAAAAGCCTTTAATAAGCCCACAAAATTGGTATTATTGAAAATCTTAGAGAAAAACCTCATATAAAATTTCAACTTTATTTTCAAAAAACTTTTTAAAACTAATTTCTAATGAGAATATACATTTGGCAACAAAAGTATCCTAGCACTAGCCAATAATTCTGCTAGTGCTTGGATACTTTTGCTGCCGACTGATCCCAGTGGCATAAAGTTTTGTAGCTGTCTGCGACAGGCTTTTAAAATTCCGTAATCTGCCTGCAAAATTTATGTGTAATCATGGGTGAAAATGGCCTACACTACCAGAGAGCGTCTAAGACGCCATACATCGGTAGTGCATGGCCGCAGGCAAAAAATGCCCGTAAATTGCAGACAATTTTTTATGACTGCACACAAAGACTGTCCGAAAGTTGTGAGCAATTTTTTTTTATTAGTACAGACAAAGTGTACGAATGTTGCGGACTAATTTTTTTTTATTAGTGCAGACAATAACTGTCTGCAAGCCGTTTTTCTGTGTCCGCGACTATGTCGCCAGGTTTCTGCCACTGGGGTATAGATATATGCTTTTTATACAAGCAAAAGGAAATATTATTAATTGCGTAAATAAATAGAGCTTGAGTTTTAATAAAATTTGATGAAGTCTAATAGATCGAATGAATGCCATCATAATTTGTGACTGGAAGTCTGGAGAACCATTTGGAAGAATTCGGTATTTCTTCATTTGTTTAAAATATCTAAAATTGAGTAATACTTGAAAACACTTATATTGGATGTCACATTTAAATTTAAAAAAAATTTATAATAAAATAGAATCCAACACGTCTCAAAACTTCCAGATTCATTTCTTTGAATAGAGGATTACATCCATTATCCAATACTACCACTATTATTATTTTGTGTTCAAAAGTTATGTCTAAAAAAATTAAAAATCAACAAAATTTTGATGAAATGCACACAACCTTACATGGTCTGAGAAATGCTTTGCCAATCGAGTTTTCTCTGCCAATGGCAGTCAAATCCCATGTTATTGGAGAAATTTGTTATGAGAATTACTCATTATCTAATGATTTTTTTTTTTCCAATTCTGCATTTACATTCAGAAAATTCATAAACTTCAAATTTGTTCTTGTTTTTCAAAATCAGTTTTTGATTTAATTTTTAATGTAACTTCATTTTGTATTTATGAAGTGCATAAAAAGCATTTTGTTCATTTTTTTTTCCTGCTTTATAGCTTAATGAAGTATTAAAAATTAAAGAAATAAATTTTGAGAAAAGCAAAAACAAATTTAATTATTCTGCATTTTTTAGCTCAAAAAGGGGGAGCCTTCGCTTTATGGAGGATCAAAATTGTGATGGCAAGTCTTCGGACCACCCTTAGGGGCGAGTCCCAAACTGTCGCCAATTGCTGTTAGCATAGCACTAGTGCAACATAAAACCCAATCGACCTCTGGATTTTTTAATTATGAAAATAAAATTAAAAATAAATAAAAAATCATTGAGCCATTTTCATAACAATTTTTTCAATATAATTAAAGGGGATTCACCTGCTGTTAATACTATGTGGAGAGTCTCCGAGAGCTATCGGATGCACACAGACACCTTATTTATATTGATTACTCAACTATTATTCATGCATAACAGCAGAAAAACTCCTCTACAGGCATATTTTATGCATTAAAATATAAAAATAAAAATACCTTAAAATTTAACCATCAGTATTTTCATGCTTTGTATTTTTAGGTTAAATTTAGTGTATTTTATTGTTTGTGTCTGAAAAAGTTTATATTCTTTCTTCAATTCAATGTTTTTTTTTTTTTTTTTTTTTTTTTTAAATCAATAAATATCTTCTTTTACAATAGATAAAAAGTTTGCAGAATTAAAATTATTCTGATGAGTAAACCCAAGTAGCACAGGAACGTTCTGTGAACGTCTAATAACGGTTTCAATAGTTCAAACACCGTGTTTCGTGTCAAAAGAACGTTCTAAAACACGTTCAGAAATAGTATTATTTAGAACGTTCTGAAAATGTTTGATTTGTACCATCTATAAAACGTACAATTCTAGTTCTATATAGAACGTTCAAGTGTGACACCGTCATAACACGTTCTGTAACAGTGTAATTATAACGAATATGACAAAATGACTTTTTAGTACTATTGGTTGGGAAACTAGGTTAATCTTTAAAATTTTTGACTTCAGCTTTTGATTTTTTTACACGTTTTGTGGCGTGAGGAATCCGGAAGTCAAAATGTTGGTATGGTATCTGTTAATGTGTATCGGCACCTATTAGTGTGATAGCCCGTTACTTCATGTACACGATATCTCAAGAACAAATGATTGCAGAGAGATCGGACCAGTTTTAAAATATCACTTATGATATTGATAAGAATCTTATTGAGAGATTTGCAACATTCTAATTTTAAAACTTCGTAAGTTATTCGAAATTTATAATTTTTAGCATGATAGAGAATAGAGCATTTTTTACATTTTCAGTTTAACGTTTTGTTAGCACGTCAGTAAAGAATGCTTCCCAATAATCAGTAGCGGTGAGGTGAAAAAAAATTACAAAATTTTAAACTCATGGAAAAATTTTGTGGATTTTGTATTTCAGGAATCAATGTATGGAATTCGACCAAACTTGTTACAATATTGGATCTTGCCCTAAATTGGAGTTTATTTGAATTTCATTTGGGATATATCGTCCGATAGATTACGGTGCTATGCAATGAAACCCTCCATTTATGGGACGGCTATATCTCAGCTTCTATAATGTACAAATGTATTAAACATGATATTGGCATATATCATCATAACCTCTGCTAATACAATTTGGATGTATACATTGTCTAACAGGTGGCGTTGCTAATCTGCAATTTAATCATTTTAACGGAAAGGCAATATTTTAACTCTTGTGATTTAACAATAAATTTTGTGATACACTGAAGTTATAAGTGAAATCGATTTTATGTAAAGCTTTACTGGTCCATTTTGGATGCACATCGGCCAACAGGTGGCGTGGCTATGTTGCAATTTAATCTCATAACGGAAACGAAAAATCTCAACTTCTGTGATTTATAAATATTGTAAATTTGGTAAGTGAAATTAATATTACGTAAAACTCTACAGATTGCCTTTGGGTGCATATCGGACGACAGGTGGCACTGCCACGTTCCAATATTTTCCATTCACAGAAAGGCTATCTATCAGCTTCTGTAATATATATACTCACCAAACCTTCTGCGTGGCATACATTTGATATATATTATTGATTCAATTTGGCTGTATAACGAGTAATAGTCAAACAGTTTTTTTTTATTATTATTATCATTCATAGGACATTGTTTTTTCCCCTAGGAATAAGTATACATCATCCCTGGGGGATGGGGGAAGGGTGGATAAAAATTTTCACTATAATTATCTTTCAAAAGAATTTGATATCACCTTTAAAACGAATAATTGAAACATCGTTTTCTGATGATTTAAAACAAATTTACCGTTTTTTTTTTTTTCATTTGTAATAATAATAATAATAATAAACCCTTAGAAAAATACATTTTCTAAGATCTTCTATACAGCATAAAAATGATTGTCTTCTGTCATGAAAATCTATGCATTCCCCAGACCCAAAGTTTAGATACAAAAAGCTAATCACGGATGTTATTGAATAAGTAATATAGTGCTTTACGCGAGTTTCAAAGAAAATCACGGGAAAACTCCGAAAACCTAAGTCGACGAGCGTGACCAGGAATCGAAGCCAACACTTCCCGTCTGTAAGGTTCGAGAGTAGAACCTCGCGGTCTCTAATACTCATCGGGAAGTTACAGAATGAGTTTTTTTCTTCTTTTCTTTAAGAATAATTTTAAACTTTTATTATATTTTATTTATGATTCTATTTAAGTTTAAATGTTACTGATAAATTATCAATATTGATAATGTTGTTAAATCGTTACTCTGTTTGATTGTTCTTATTTTATTTTATTTATTTTCACTGAATATTTTATTCAATACTAAAATATACACTAAAACAAAATATGCTTTTCCGTTTAATTCGAGATTTTAAAATGGAAAAATAAAGTGATCTCATAAGTTTTTCAAATACTTTATAAAAATTTAAATAATTGTTTAACTCAGCTCCATTTTTCCTTAAAATATTGACCATATGTTTTCTATACAGCTATAAATGCTTAATAAATTTCTGTTTCAAATGTTGAACTTTGAAACATGATTATTCCGGATGTTAGAAGGGAAGAGCAGATGAAACTCACATCTGTGGATTGCATTTATTTAATTCTCGCTGACCGTGCAAATTCAAAGGTCTTGGGAATGTCGTGCCGTTATGTGAAGCGGTAATTTTAAAACATGTAATGTAATCTGTTTTGTTCAGTTTTCGCGTTATAATGACTTGGATAAGCTTTAGAAAAGGTAAAAATGTAATATTTTTAACCTGTAATATTCTCTATTTTCTATTTATTAAAGTCTTATTTTAATATCAATTAAACAATCATTTTCATGTCTGCGTAAGTTCTTAAGCCTAACATTTGATACTTTTAAGTAGCGTTGTATCGCAGAAAAAACTGCTCCTGTTACAGAAAACCGCTTAGAAATTATGGATTCATTTTATTAATTCAGTCTTCTGAGATGGAAATTGTTAAAATGACTATTTTTGGTTATTATGCTTCTGAATGAAGTAACATAAAGAATTTAAAAGATGAGAGCTAATTTTAAGTGAATGCCCTTCCAGACTGGTCATTGTGTATTTTAAAATGCTAGTTGGAAGGGTGTTTTCTTGGAGAAATTCTTATGAAGAAAATGAGGAAGGTATGTAATTCTTTTTTTTTTAAATTCTGAAGTATTTATTTAATGTTTATATGATAATATATATACAATCTAGGTTATGCAAATTGCATATTTTTAAAATAATATCTTAAGTTTCACCGATTTACAATTTTAAATATCTCTTTACTGTTATTTATTAAATAAAATATATGAAATTGTTTAACTGCATAATAAAACAAAGATTCAATTCAATTTTATTCCACATCTTTATAAAAAAAGATATTCTGCTTAAAAAAAAAGGACGATTTACTATATTATTTATTAATACTAATAATATTTACATTTATCAATTATTTAATATGCCATGATAGCATAATTACATCAAATGAGGTAAAAATTGCGTTGACTCAATTTAAAGAAATTTAAACATTTAAAAAATACCAATTACATTGCCATGTGGAATAAATTTAAATACCTGCAAACATCATTTTTGTAAACTGCTGCTGTAAACTGAAAATATGTATGCACACATGCACTGAAATTTAAAAATATGAAGCATGTTAAATATTTTAGAAAAATATTATGATTAAATATATATATATGTATTTAAGTATTTGGACATTTTTAAAATTTCCTCCTTCTAACTAATTTTTAATTTTTTGTTTCAATTTCTTATTATTATAAATTAACAATATATTCTAAACTCAATTATATATTATTTTAGCGGTGTATTGGTACATTCATTTTTGAAATTATTTTTTATGTTGAAATATTAAAACTTTCTATAAACTTCAGCATTCAAATATATTTATAAACTATCCATGGACTTACAAAGTAGTACCCAGAAATGTTTAGAATATACAATGTGCAAAGTCGAGAGCAGGCCTTTATTTGCGCAACAATTGGTCTCAAACGTCCTCCAATAAGAAAATGTATTTAAAAAAAAAAATGTAAGAATTCATTATATGACATGTTTAAATTTAAAAAATCAATTTACTAAAAATCACAAAAACTGATAATTTTTATACAATTTTCATGACACTAATAGTGAAAGTTGAGTTCTAACCTAAAAAATATAACACAAAAAGTTTCACTTTTGTGCACCCAAAATTGTCTGAGATAGTTAGTTTCAAAATTTAGGATTATTTCGCATTTTCTCGGGCTTTATTAAAAAGTCAATGAAAAATTCTTTAATAAACCCAGGGAAAATGCAAACAAAGTCCAATTAGGATTTTTAAACCGATCCCTTATTGAAGGCCGAAATATGTTAGAAAATCCAAACTTTAAATATCTTGTTCCATTTTGGGAGAATAGAAATGAAACTGTTTGTTAGGATGAGTGTCAGTTTTCTAAATATGACGATAGGGATCTGGGACTATGTAAAAAGCTAGTCTTTGCAATTTTGAAAAAATAGATATTTTAAATTTAAACATGTTATACCACAAATGCTCATATTCTTTAAAACATTTTGTAACTGAAACTATATATTTGCGACCAATAGTTGCGGAGATAAAGGTATTCTCGTCACAAAGCTTTGCACCCTGTATTAAAAAAAAAAAAAATACATATATATATATATATATATGTATAAATGAATTTTTAATCTTAATTAAAGCCAAGCAACATATATAAGATCCCTGAAACCACATAGGTCAATGAGAAGGAAATTACAACAAATTTAAATAACCTGGGGAGACTGATTGTGATTTATTGAAACATTTATATTTTATTTATTGATTTTTATTTTATTTAACTTCAGTCTAATCATAAATTTATTCCTATATTGTTAGTTGCAATTTTAATAATTTTGCCGGTGCGTAAAAACCACATGAAACTCAAATCAAAAGATACAAACAAGCAACGAGGAAATAAAAAATTAAGACAATATTTTAAACATTTTTTGTAGGAAAAGCTTAGAATGGTAGAAAAAAAAAAAAAAAAAAAAAACTCGTCAGGGGTGACCCTTTTCGTCGTTGAGCACCAATGTACGATTTCGTTCGTTAGCTGCTATAATAGCAAATTGCTAGCGGGCACCCTATCGTACAAGAAATTAATTGAAGTTAGAAATGAAGAATAAATTGGAATAAATTATTTACTTCAAGAAATCAGAGAATCAAACAGAAAACAACCATGAAAAACAAACATTAATCATAGGATGACGCATTCGGAATCACAAGGATTAAAACAAGCAAAATAAATCAAGAGTTTAGTTGTATATAGCAGATGAACAATAATGATACAACACAGCAACAAGGGATATAAATTACTTTTTTTTTAATTCAAATATTGTTTGAGAAATTTTAACATACTTACTATTCCTTTAATTTCAACGTATATGCATGAAAAATTTCATATTTTATGACAGTAATTCCCAAAAAGTGTCATAACGTGTCTAAATCCCTTTAAAAAATTCCTTAAATTTTTGCATTTTTAAAAAATTTCTTTTTTCCCCTAATCTGAAGATAATGACCTTATAGTATTAATTAAGAAACTTTGAATAAACACCATAAAATGCAAGAACTCGCAACTGCTACAAACAAAGCACGGCTTCTACAAACAAAGCGGCAAGGCATTCAACACACTCAACGTGCTTGTTTGCAGCTCTCGTGCCTACAATGTTCGCCTGATGAAGGGCTGTGTCTTCTTTTGACCCGAAACAGTTGGTGCGAGTTCTTGCATTTTATGGTGTGTATTCAAAGTTTTGTAATTAATACTACAACTTCATTATCTTCAGATTAGGGGAAAAAAAGAAATTTTTAAAAAATGCAAAAATTTAAGAAATTTTTTAAGGTATAAAGAGACGTTATGACACTTTTTGGGGAAAACTGTCATAGAATATAGAATTTTTGATGCATATACGTTGAAATTAAAGGAATAGTAAGTATGTTAAAATTACTCAAACATTATTTGAATTGAAAAACAAAAGTAATTCATATCCCTGTTCATGTGTTGTATCATTATTCGTCATCAGCTATGTAAATTTTACTTCTAAACGCTCGTACTGAGGTGATTTTTTATAATGACGTCATCATTTTTTTTTTTAACTACACTATTTTAGAACGTTTACAGTACGTTTTCTGGAACGTTCTGAAAATGTGTATAACGTTTTGAAAACGTTCTAAAAACGTTTAGAACGTTCTGAGACCGTATACATAGAACGTTCTCAGAACGCTTCTATAACACCGATGGTGATAGTTACACGTTCATTGAACGTTCTCTGAACCGTACTATTGTACGTCTTCAAGATGGACAGATAGACGTCTATAACACGTTCAAAGTGAACGTTCTTAGAACGTGTTTGCAGAACAATTTTTGAACGTTCAGAGAACGTTTCGGTGCTGCTTGGGAAACTGTAAACATTTGAATCATTAATAAAATTTCTCAAATTCAAGTATGGTCTTAAAAGCCCATACCGGGGTTCGCACTAGAAAAAAATATTGAGGCGTGAGATTCTCAAACTCTAATTAAAAAAAAAAAAAAAAAAAAAAAATAAGCAGAACTTTTAAATTTATGTGAGAATTATGTAATTTACATTTTGAAAATTTCTTTTTAGAAAATTACAAATGCTAATTAAAAAAAAAAAAAAAAAAAAAAAAAATCAAGTAAATATTAAAATTAGAAATTAATTTATTTTCATTTCCCTTTTGTGGCTAAGGACAGATACTTCTTCAATATTCATAATCTAAATTTTCTTCAAAAAATATAGAAGGAATTGTTAAAGTTATTACTTAATCTGTTTCAAAATTTATTTTCAATTTGATTTTGAGTACTGAAAGAGTGCTTGACAGAAGTGCAGTAACTGGAATAAACTAAATTTAATATATAATTATTGCAATTTTTAGCCTTCACACTTCGTAGTTGTTTCTTGATAAAATAATCAATTCATAAACTCTCTTAACAAACATTTACAATTAAGAAGTATTTTGAAATAATTACATAATATTTCCCCTTTTTTTTTTTACTTTAATCAAGAAATTCAAAAGAAGTTAAAAAAAGATATCTACAGGCTTCAAAGCAATTAATGCAATACCCAACTGAACTAAAAAATTAATGAAATACTCAATGAGCAATGTGAAAAAAACTGGGGCAAAATCTCCCTTATGATATATTTTTGAGTGGGATTTTTCTATATAATGATAGATTCTCAAAATCCCCCCCTCTAATGTGAACCCTGCACAACTCTACAGCAATTGGTTTCAAGTAAATGTTTTATAGCTTTTTTTTTTTTTTTTTTTTTTTTTTTTTTTAAATTATTCATATTTAAATAAAGATTGCAAAATTAGACTACATTAAACATATTGAGATTTGCCGACTCTTGATTCCCTTTCTGGCTTTTCATATTGGCTAACTAAAAATTGTCAAGACAAAGCAATGTATATATAACAGAAATGTATTTTCATAATCTCCCTTTCCAAAATTGAAACTTTTACTCAACAAATTTCTTTGAATAATAGAAGAATTTCAACTAAATAAATATAATTTCAGAATAGAAATATAACTTTAAAAATAAATTAACATGCATTAAAATTAAAAATATATAATATACAGGATATGCAACCTAAAATTAAATTTCTTTCTATTTTAACCAGAGAGGTATATCTAGATTTTTTAAAATGGCACTCTATTTGTGAATTTTACAAACAATTTGTGCAAAAATGTAAGTAAATTTCTGGAAATAAAAAATACTTTCTGAACAATTAACAAAAAGGTACAAAGCAATTTTGAAATACATTTTAAAGATAAGAACAGAACAATTGTAAAATATCATAACTACAGATGTGGGTTGGTTAAATATAAAGATTTTCAAATCACTCTATAATAAAATAAAATTTAACTGGTAGACTGCAAGCAGAATTAGTTGCTTTAAATTTTGAGGAAAACTTATTATGAAGCAGTAAAGTTACCAGTTTAATAGTTCAATCAAAATTAATTGCTTAATATGCTATTATTTTGTTGCTAATCAATAAAATTTACATGATATTTTTATTTTAAAGCTATTCCTAAAATTTCATCTTTTTTTTCTTCTGATCGTCAACATACACAATTATTTTGTTTATCAATCTATAAAATTTGCTCTTTTTTCAAAATTATTTTTTGAAATGAGCGATAATTTTGTGGCATATTAAAATATGGCATCATATTACCACTTATTGAGAAACTTTATGCTTCATGATAATAAATTACAGAAATAAGAGTTTATTTTATCGCTCTAATCAATATATATATATATATATATTTCCTAATCTATTTCTTAGATCCATGATAATTTTGTGGCTTATTATTGAAAACCATTCGCCACAGACTGACAAATTTTAAGTTTAATAACACAAATAATTGCGAAAATTCATGATTATTTCTTTGCCAATCAAAAATATTTGCTTTATTTAAAGAGGTTTACCAAAATATGCAATAATTTTGTAACCTGTTACTGAAATGTACAAGCATTTTGTCGCTAACAGTCCAAATATATGTTTGATGAAGGAAAATTTTGGAAATTGGCATATTTTGCTGCAAATCGATGAAACTCAACCATTTTTTCAAGGTTATTTACATTGAAATATGTCATTTTGCGCCCTTATATTGAAATATAAAATTATTTCACAGCTAATTATAAATATTTCAAAAATATTTTCCATAATACAAATTATTTGTCTGCAAAACAAAATAATTCAATATTCTGGCTTTCTTTAAAGGCTATTTACCAAATTACACGCTAATTTTGCAGCTCATCACTGAAATATGAAACTATTTCGTTGTTCATATAGCCAGGTAAAATTGAAAACTATCTGCACACATAAGTATTTGACCAAACACTTCATGCAAAAATTCTGTGGGGTTATACAAATACATACACAGGGTTAAGGAAATTTTAGTTAATATCCGCATTCAACCAAGGCTTTGAAAAAACACGGCCAGGCTGAATGTACTCTCTCTCGCTTGCTTAACGGCCTATTCAATTCAATAGATTTCAGGGAAACACTTTCATCAGTAGAAGAAATAGAGATGGCGCTACATACCCTCTTCAAATTTGCACCTACTCCGTGTTTGTACCATACAATACAAAAGCTAGTTAAGCGTATTTATTAAATGATATACAATAACCTCTATTAAAAAATATCTAGGATTATAATAGGATTATATAGATTTTTTTTTTTAATAAAAAATCAGTTTACAATTGGCATCGGGTAGTAAAAAATTTGCGCAAAATATTTTTATTTACAAAAAAAAAAAAAAAAAAAAAAAAAAAAAATAATAATAATAATAATAATCCTACGGTATAACGAAAGGAAAATCAAACACTGAACTACGCATACAGGAAATCAACTTGTAAATAAACATGAGGCATTCGTAAAGTGGTCTAATATGAATGAAAGAAAAATTATAAATTGTAAACCAAAAAGCTTTGAATAGTAATAAACAAATTTCACTTATATTACTTACCTTTTTTCTTCATTTTTGTAAGTTATGTTTTTATTTTTAGATACAGTATAAGCTTAATGTAGTTTTTCATGATATAGTGATAATTATATCTCCAGAAAAAGAATATAAGTCGTATCTAAGACGTTCATATTGCTTTAAAAAAGTTTACAATATAAAGTAATAACCTAAAAAGTTTAATATTTTTCATGTCTGCCAATAAATGTGTTAAAATATATGCTTGTACAATATTCAAATTGATCTGGTTACAGTCTTACTTTTTTGTTTTTCATTTCAAAGTTTAAAAAAAAAAAAATTCTGTGTATAACTCTTTAAAGACCTGATTAAAAACTTTTAAGTTTAAATGACTAAATGAAAATCAAACATATCGTGGCGTTTAGAATAATGTGTAAACTGATATTAATCTTTTTCTACTATTTCTGGCATTTTAGCATTTTGCTAAAGCTTTTCTTCTGATTTTAGCTTTTTTGCTAAAGAAAATTTTTACTCAGCTTAAATTAAACACTGCAATACGACCTCATTGGATCCCTATTCATTGCTTTAAGGCAATGATATTTTAGATGTTGATCAACTCTTTTCATTTTATAAAAGATTTTAAAAACTGGACATTTGATAGCATCAAAATATTCAAATGTTGGGGACCAGAAGGAGACCACGTCATTTCAAATACAAGTTGTATTTCAAAATTAAATGTGTGCGACAGTTAAAATGAAAATGTATCAATATATCATAATCTTTGTTTTAATGGTTAATCAAGACAGATGGGAACTATGCTATCCAAAAATAACCGATGCAGAAACAATATATAATTAACTGTTTCAGTATTCTCCGAAATGTGATGTTTTTTAAATAAAAAAATAACATAAACATTTTTATTTCGTTCATCTGCCACAAGCGGATGAATACAGTGCAAAGGTAAATAACTAGCAGCTAGAGAACGCCGGATCTAGATGATGTACGCATGCGCCTCAAAGACCATGGTCCATGGTATAAATTCGTGTGCATGAGTGATTTAAACTTTTTAGCATTAAAATTCTTTTAATTTATTATGATTAACGATGAAATAGAATATCTATAGTTAAAAATTACTTTTTGTATTTTAAATATTATCTAAATACTTTTTTGACGAAATGTGAAATTTTAAAATTAAAAATATTTTCTTCATAGCAAAAATTTATTGACTTCATTCACGTTGGTCAGTCAACCAACGTGAGCAACTGAAGCCTTGAAGGCAAGAAGTAATAACCGCATCACGGCCTTTTCAGCCGAAGGAAAGCATGCAATTGGCGGAGTAATATAGTTCTATTTTTAAAATAACTTTTATAAAAAACAAGAGCTTTCCTGAAAAAAACGAAGACGTTACTAGATTCATAAAGATCCTATTAACAACATATATTAATTATATGAAAATCCTTCGAGCCGTTTTAGAGATACTTTTCAGAAATTGAGTCCATTACACCAACCGTTTTCCCATTTTGGCTTTAAATTGAGATTCAGATCTCAAAACACACAGCAAGTAGAAATGTAAAATTTTCAGGATAGATTAAGACCGAAGATAAAAGAGTATTTTGAAAAGATCAGAACAAAATATGGCATATTTACTGAGATATTAAGTGTCGGCTTTTACAAATCTCTTTGATGTCAAACTAGCCGTATATATGAGTTCGCAGCGTTCAGTTTGGGCTTCCGCTTGCGTCACTCAAAAAAACTGCCGTTTTTCATGATATCAGCACTATAGTGATGAAACTTAGCCAGCAACTTCATGCCTACCTGACAATTTATCTATTTTATTCTAGAAAGTTGGTTTTGTAGTAGCCAAAAGTAAATATTTTCTGCTAAAGATTTTTTTCTTTTTTTAATTCAAAAATTATGTTCCGAAATATGTTATATACTATAAAAGAGAGGTAAGATCTGTTATATTTAATCGGACTAAAAAAAAAAAAAATGATTTATATATATTTTTTTTTTATTTGCTGTCAGGGGTACACACGGGATACAATGGACTACGAAGAACTGGGGTACAATGGACCATGGCCCATTCATCCCAGTTCTCTGTCATAATAAACTGATTTACGAAATCTACATTTTTGAAGCGTTAGTTATAAACTATATTTAAAAATTTCATAGTTAACCTTAATTAGATCTATTATGTCTTCAAAGATGAATAAAGAAGTAATCTACTTTTGAGGTTTCATCTTATTTATTTTTTATAAAAATTTATTTACTTTTGTATTCTTATATTTTTACAAATATCATACAGCTATAACGAACTGAATTAAATAATGCAATTAAAAAAATTATATAAATAAATTTGACGAAAAAGACGATTTTACATTTTGTGTGTTTAGTCACAGAAATAAAAGATAAAGAATCTGTTTTTGTGAGATTCACACAACAATAACTTAATCAAGATCTCTACATTTTTTCTTGAGTGTTGATATCTCTTGTAAAATTTTCAAGCTATTGTAATGATGAGTCTTCTAGACCCTACAACTTCACAAGAAAACAGAAGACTTAACGCCTTATTCGATTGTGCTAATTGATTCCAGACTTCTGTAACTTCAATTTATTTAAACAAATATTAATTATTTAATGCTCGGTAAGCAAATAGTCACACCAGTTTTTTTTTTTTTTTTTTTGTGCTAGAGGCCTATTTCAGTCGGTACAGTTGTCGAATTTTTATAGGTCACTCTTAATTAGTGCTAGAGGCCTATTTCAGTCGGTTTATTGAATGGGGATTTATTGAATGAAGTCCCCCCAAGGCACAACTTTGACATGAGTCCCCCCCCCCCAAGGTACCCCTATTTCAGTCGGTACAGCGTTGTCGAATTTTTATAATACACTCTTAATAGTGCTAAGGGCCTATTTCAGTCGGTTTATTGAATGAAGTCCCCCCAAGGCACAACTTTGACATGAGTCCCCCCCCCCAAGGTACCCCTATTTCAGTCGGTACAGCGTTGTCGAATTTTTATAATACATTCTTAATAGAGCTAAGGGCCTATTTCAGTCGGTTTATTGAATGGGGATTTATTGAATGAAGTCCCCCCAAGGCCCAACTTTGACATGAGTCCCCCCCAGGCCCAACTTTGACATGAGTCCCCCCCAAGGTACCCCTATTTCAGTCGGTACAGCGTTGTCGAATTTTTATAATACATTCTTAATAGTGCTAAGGGCCTATTTCAGTCGGTTTATTGAATGGGGATTTATTGAATGAAGTCCCCCCAAGGCACAACTTTGACAGGAGTCCCCCCCAGGCACAACTTTGACAGGAGTCCCCCCAGGCCCAACTTTGACATGAGTCCCCCCAAGGCACAACTTTGACATGAGTCCCCCCCAGGCACAACTTTGACATGAGTCCCCCCCAGGCCCAACTTTGACATGAGTCCCCCCCCAGGCCCAACTTTGACATGAGTCCTCCCCCCAGGCCCAACTTTGACATGAGTCCTCCCCCCAGGCCCAACTTTGACATGAGTCCTCCCCCCAGGCCCAACTTTGACATGAGTCCTCCCCCCAGGCCCAACTTTGACATGAGTCCTCCCCCCAGGCCCAACTTTGACATGAGTCCCCCCCCAGGCCCAACTTTGACATGAGTCCCCCCCAAGTTACACCTTTGACATGAGTCCCCCCCAAGGCACACCTCCCCCTCATTGGGAAAAAGAGAGAAAAAACGTTGTTTTGCGGCTATAAGACAGTTTGGACTTCCAACGTTATTTGTTACAATATCTGCAGCTGAAACACATTGGTTTGATTTAATGAAAACTTTATCATGGAATTTAGATCGTCACGAATTAACTAAAGAACAATTTGTCGATATTAACAAGTTTAGCAGTAGGCCTCTGGCACTAAATTAAAATCTGTCAATGTCAGATTTTCATGTTTTAAATAATCAAATAATGTCGTGTCTGTATAACTCTTTTTTTTTTTTTTTTTTTTTGTATCATTTTCCTTGCCGGCGCGCGATATACAAGATCTCAAAACTCTGCGTAATTCTAAAGAAATAAAAAACAAATGAACAAAAATAAGTTAACAATTGAAGATTAATCAAATAGAAATAAGACATAGAAGAAAAAAAAAAAAAAAAAATGAAAATTTCTCTGAATCAACAAAATTGTTATCAAGTGCAAATTATTGTTAGAATATATATATATATAATAAATAATTTAATTCCTTTACAATACTCAGCAAATAAGAGAAAGATGAAAATACCAACAATGATATTAATATTTAGAAGGATTACTTATAAAGTTATTGTCACAAATACCATTTAAGTAAAATTCACCGATTAGTAAAATCATGTTAAAATACTTACACAGAAGAGAAATGACGTAGATATCACTAATGCCTAAAACAATGAGATAGTTTTTTTAATCCATTTATCGAGTAAATTCAGCAACACAAGATAAGAATTGCAAGAAATAAACCAAAATACTATTGAAATAAAAAGGAATGCATGAAGGAAAAATAGAGTTAAAAATGTTGAAACCCAGTACAGTTCTCATCAGGAAACTAGCTGTACTGTCAACATGAGATGCAAGATTTCGAATATTGTATAGCTAGTTCAGCAAATATACAATACTAGTTCCAATCTTGCATAAAAAAAAATAGAAAGATAAAAGGAAAATGGCTGATAAAACAACTTAACCAAAATGAAAAATGATATTCGTGAAAGACGAGGGCCACATGCAATTCAAATCCAAATCGAATAAAAGTCCAGGCGGTTGCCAAACGAACTAACTGAAAAGAAATGTTTAAAAGTAGAGAATCGATTAATCGAAATAATTTCTGAAATGAAATAAATGTAAGCATGAAGTGATATTTATTGTGCTTAATATTTAAAAGCTGAAATCACAAATAAAGAATATTCTAGAGGGAAATTTAAGTATAATGCAGAACAATACGATTGTCACTGTATGGCATACGTTCGACACAACGTATGAGCGCGCCATCTAACGTGGAAAAAATAAGTTACTATTAATTGATGTAAGAAAAGGTGTACGATTAGAGGTTCAATTTACATGAGTGTAATTTAGATTCTTAAGCTAACAGAAGAAAAGACCAACAAGTGATTATAAAGTCATTATTATTAAGAAATTGGTGAATAATTTTAATTTTTAAATTTCAATAATTATTATTGTTATTAATATTATTATTAGTATTAGTATTAAGTAGGAAAATGGTGAATAGGTTTAATTTTTTTTTTTTTTTTTTTTTTTTTTAAGTATTATGGTATTAATATATTATTGTTATTATTTTTATTATTATTATTAATTAGAAAAATGGTGAATAAGTTTAATATTTTATTAGTTATTGTTTATATATATGTTTCTAATAATAGTGTTGGATAAAAAAATTCAAAATGTCGCTATTAAATTTCTCCTCATCTTATAATAAAACTAAATTATAAACCAAACAAAAGAATTGCCTAAAATATTATCAAAAAGCTATCATCAAATGAAAAATATCATCAAAAGAAAAAAAAAAAAAATCTGGTGTCACTCACACGACTTTCTCTTACCCTGAAGTTTAATACGATAAATACACGTTGCAGATTAAAAGGTAAGATAACGAGTACTGTTATGTAAACCTGTGTTAAACAATTCATATTAGGCTTCTGAAGAGCTTTATATGATAATTATTTCTGTGTGAGGGGGGCTGCCGCCCCCCTCATCGCCCCGTTTCATTAATGCACCTACATTTATATAGAATTTAATTCGGTTATTAAAAAATAATTCTGTTTTTTAAAAATAATTTATTAAAATTATTATTTTAAAGAATTATCTTTTATGATAATGCAGACGATTTCCATATTAGAGAAGTAGTATAACACCAATAATTGCTAATTTTTGCGAAGCGCTGAAAAGGAAATTTTTTTCATATTTGTTTCACAAAAAACAAAAAAATCATACTCAAAATGCAATCTGTAACTACTTTATGCTTTTATCTATTACCTTCTTCAAAATGAAGAAGAAAAAGCTTTTAAATATATAATTTTTTGAATATGAGCTTATATGAGTTTTCACCTTCAGGCGACATTGTACCGCGAAATCCGAAAACTCATTTCTTAAAAATTTCCATCAAAAGCCCCTTATTCTGCATACTTCTACTTCAATGCACAAAAGGAAGATTGAACAGGGGAGCAGCCCCGGCTCACCGCTCGAAGAGCGGTGTTGAGCTATGCTAGGACCGAAGTCCACGTGGGCTGTCCCGAGACGTTTATTGAAAAACGAAAGAAAAAAAAAAAAAAAAAAAAAAAAATTACAGAATTCATCGCCAGGCTTAGATCCTACCCGCGACAATGGGCGATTGATCTTTTGACTTTTCTTCCGAAGGCATCATAGTTGCTTGTTTGCAGGGGTGAATTTATTTTTGCTGCATTATTTGGCTTCAGGTTGACCTTTGCTGCACTTCTGACGCTACAAGAGGGTAATGGGGTAGTGGTGAAAGTTAGCGTTTTGCTGGGTACCGAGAAGCACATTAGACAACTTGGAGAGTGGGAAAAAAAAAAATAATAAAAAATAAAAAGGAAATAAAATAAAAATTTAATGAAATGGATAGATAGAGAGAATTATTTAATTTATTTAAGTTAATTATTTAATTTATTTAAGTTAATTTTGGGACCATGATTAGTTGGTCGTTATTATTAGAAGAGTTACTTGGGAGACTTTTAATCTGTTCGATTGGATATATCCATTAAGAGGGAGTAGATGCTATTGAGTTTATGGATTAAGATTTTATTGGTTAGGATGTTTGAAAGCCAGTTTATTGGCCTAGGGGTTGGGTTTCTAAGATGGAAAACTTCTGTAAGGGGGCATGAGAAATAGTAGTGATCCGGCGTTCCCTCCTCTCCACATGGACACAGGGATGAGCGCCGGCAATGAAATCTATTTAAGTAGGAGGGGAAAGGGCCATGGCCACTTAAAAAGGCTGAGATGGGTGGTGTTAAGGTCCAGGTGTTTGTGCTAACATTTGGGATAAGATTATAGGTATGCCTACCTTTTTCGGAGGTAGACCATAGGTCTTGCCATTTTTGCATGGTCAGATTTTTAATTTTCCTTTTGACAAAGGAGGGGGAGGCTGGGAGAGAGACGTCTGACTTCCGACTCTGTTGCGGCCTTTGCAAGAGAATCAGCTATTTCATTGCCGGCTACGCCCCTGTGGGCTGAAACGTGAGCCAGGGAGCAGTTACAGTTTAGGGTGCTAAGGGAGTTTTTTATTTCTATTACTTGCGGGTGTCTGCCCCTGTGTCGAGCTATAGCGAGCAGACCTGAGAGACTATCGCTGAAAATGCTTATATCTTGATGTTTTGCCTCTGAGATCCAGTTAATGCCTTTTTGTATTGCATATAATTCCGCTTGGAAAACAGAGTTGTAGTCTTCGAGTCTGCCCGCCCACTGATGGGTCACGACGCCTGAAGCTAGGACGCAGAAAGCTGCAGCCACTCCAGCATCCGTCTTAGAACCATCCGTGTAGACCGCCACAGGGACAGACGGGGAGAAGCTATTTTTAGAGCAGTTTGTAATGAGAGGAGCAACATCCTTACCGGGGTGGAGGGCCCAGCTGCAGGTAAGATGCTGGATTGGGGTGTTGGGAAAAATGGTTGAGCTAAGTTCTGGGTCTTTAAGTTGGAGAATTCTGGATTTTATGTTGATTTGTGATACCTGCAGGTGGGCATGGGGAATCCCTGTGATGACGGTGATGGCATCAGTCGAAATGGTTTTATAGCTTCTTGCTATTTGTAAGAGGAACGGACGTTGGGCTGAGTTTAGTTGGGTTATTGCATCAGATCTTAGATGGCCGCCCCAGATGGATGCCCCATACGTGAGAATTTTGTCAATTATTGTGAGGTACCATGTTTTGAGGTGGAAGGTGGAAATACCCCACCTCTTGCCAACCATTTTTAAGGAGTTATGGTATATTTTTTGCGTTTTGATTTTTAAGTCTTTGACATGGGGCAACCAGTTGAGGCGTCGATCAAAAGTGACTCCTAGAATTTTGAGTTGTTCCACGTGGTTGACGCTGATGCCATCGATCCGCATCTTGGGATATCTTCTATTGCTGAGGGCTTTTGGAAAGGCTAATGTGAGTGCTTTTGTTTTTGAGGGGGATAATTTGAGATTAAGGTCTTGTAATAGACCACTAAAGAGGGAGAGGGCTACCTGAGCCTGGTCTTCCAAATCTTTCCTTATGCGGCCAGAGAGAATCAGGGAGAAGTCATCAGCATACGCGAAAATCTCGAAGCCCGCCGAGCTCATTTCTCGAAGGATGCTATTGGCGATTATGTTCCATAGTAATGGACCAAGACATGAGCCCTGCGGGCAGCCTTTAGATTGAGGGAGTTCTGAGGAGCCTTCACCCCAGTTAACTAGGATTTTTCGTTTTGAGAGATAAGATCTGATAACTCCCGCCAGATTCCTCGGGCAGCCAAGGTCCTGGAGAGCTTGTAGAATGTGGGGCCACTCTATGTTGTCGAAAGCTCCCTGTATGTCTAGTGAGACGATGGTGGTGTATTTCTGGGCATTGCAGCTGACGGCGCAGGAACTCTTGATGGCTTGCATTGCTTCGTCGCACGATCTGCCCTCTCTGAACCCGAATTGGTTTGGGTGGAGCAGGTTGTTTGATTCGAGGTAGAAATTTAGGCGTGTTACTGTCAGTTTTTCCAATAATTTTCCTAACGTTGGTAGGAGGCAGATCGGTCTGTAAGATGAGGGTTCAGAGGGGAGTTTCCCTTGCTTCAGGAAATACACCACTTCGCCTCTGCGGAGAATTTCTGGAAAGTAGTGAAAGTTTAGACAGAGGTTTGACCATTTTTGTAGGAGGTGTGGTATTGTTAGGTGTACATTGCGGAGAATTTTAAAGTCTAAATTGTCGGGACCTGGAGCTTTCTTTACATTGAAGCTGAATAGGGTGGCTTTGATCTCGGCCTCCGTGAAGGGGACATCCGAGGGAGCCGAGAAGACGGGCTCTTGAAAGTTTGTGAGGAGAGATTCTGGGAAGAGTGTGCTTGTTAGGTATTCCAGGTTGTTACGTTTGGAAGAGAGCGCCGGAGGGCGCTCCAGTTTCAGTTCTGTTGGTGTAAAGAATTTGTTACTGTAGAATTTTTGCGCTGTTCCGAAAATCTTGGTCTGTGATGAGCAAAAGTGTTTCCATGCGTTGCGTTTAGCTGTGTTTATGTGTTTTTTGAAAAGGGCCGAATGAAGTTTGATTGCTTGTTTTTGCTGTGGGATTAGGGATGGATCGATATATTTTAATTGTCTTTTAAGAGCTGTGAGTCGATTACGCATGGAACGTAGCTGGGGGGTCCAGAAGGTGTAGGCGAACTGCCGTCCCGACTTCTTCAGTCTGAATGCTGAGGTTGCTGCAGTGTGGATTGTGGCTATGAGGTTTTGAGTGTATGTTTCTAACTGGGCCTCGTTAGTGATTGTATTTAGCTCCGAGATAAGTTTCGAAGATTCCTTTTGAATTAGGCTATTGAATTTTTTGAAATTGCCATGCTTAGTGGCGAAGCGTTTAGAGTGTGATATTGAGGGTATGGTGCTTGTTGAGAATGTGATGTAATTATGATCTGTGTTGTTGTGTATGTCCAGAACTGACCAGTCGTTTATTCTTGCGAACGCCTTAGGGTTGCAGAGAGTAAAGTCAGGCCAGCCCTGTGCATCGTTTTTATTAAAGGTGGGAGCAGAGTTGTCAATGTTGGCCAAGCATAGGTTATTGGAGGCTATAAATTCTATTAGTTCGCGACCTCTGCGATCCTCGTTAGGTGAGCACCACAACGGGGAATTGGCATTGAGGTCGCAGCAGCAAATGAATAATGACCTGTGTGTTATGAGGTGTTGCCACTCCAGCAGACAGGCCTCGAAGTCTGCAGACGGGGCGGCATAAGCGCTTCCAAGTAGCAGTTCACCTTCCCTAGTGGTAAGTGAGATGAATACACAATTTTCCCCAGTGAAAACGTGTGTGTAGTTAAGGGTTTGTGTCGCTATGACTATGTGGGCAGTGTTGTTTTTGGAACTGAAACTTGACCAGGCAGACGGAAAGCCGAACAGATCACCCCCCACAGTGCAGTAAGCATCCTGCAACAGCCCGATGTCTATGGACTTTTCTTCCATGAATTCCCGGGCCGTTGAGTTCGCTGCCATGCACCTGTTGAGGTTGATCTGCAGGAAATTTAGGTTATTGAAGCTGACTTTTGGTGTTGAGGAGGATGTTGCCTCTTGGGAGAGAGAGGAGAGAGCCGATGGTATTTTCTTTTTCTTCCTAGACTTCCCCATCTAGGGGAGAAAAAAAAAAAAAAAAAAAAAAAAGGGAAGGGGGAAGCAGAGGGAGGGGGCGGGGACAGGAGGGGAAAGAGAAGAGAGAACGAGTTACCCCTGTACTCCTTGAGCGTCTTGTATGCAGCCAAAGGGTCCAGATGGTGAAAGGAACCTCTGATTTCCCTCAAAGTAGAAGTTCCTTGTTCGTGACCTGTAGCTGGTGTCTACGCCGTTGAAGTTGTTGTGCTGATTGCAGTTGAGATTGGTGAATTGGCCTTGTGGGAGTCCACTTGGGTGAGCCATAAAGTGTGTGAATGGGTTGAACAGCCATGGGTGGGGACTTGCAGGGGCTTGATGGCTATTGGGCTGGTTACTCCTTTGTTGCCTGCGGTTGTGGTCAGAGGAGCTTTGATTCTCCTGACTGGAGTTTTCCTGCTGCTGCGGACGGTGTGGTTGCTGTGCCTTTTCATCTTTTGCTACGTATTTTTTTATCGAGAGCTTCCCTGCATTTACTGTAGGCTTCCATTCGAACCGGACAGGTGGGAGAGTAAGCTGGGTGGTTATTGTCTATGGGGCGAATGCCTTTTTTCGCATTTTGGAGGTTTATTCTTGCACAGTTTATGCAACTGGGCTTTTCATTGCACTTATCGTTTTTATGGTTTTGAGCACAGTGAGAACAATGGATATCTTGGTCGCAGTGGGCCTGCGAGTGCTCGAAGCTTTGGCACTTTGAGCATCTCATTGCCTGGGTGTGAGGTTTTATTGTACAGCGCATGAGACCTAGTTGGAGAAATTTTGCTTTTATTATTGATTCTGCTATTGGGAGCGGTGCTTGTAAGATGTGGTTGGTGAAACTCTGTGCCTTGGAGGGGAACTGTCTTATATGTTTTATTGCTGTTGCAGATAAGTCATTGAGAAGACCCTGTTCATAGAGTCCTGTCATGATGTGGTCCTTGGAGAGTTCTTCAGGAACGCCAATGATTATGAGGCGTTGTTGGGGGCTGGGTTTTGTCTTGAAGATTAGTGTGGAAGTGAGGTCTGTGCTGTTTGTGTAATCTTGGATCAGTGTTTGTGCGTCTCCTCTAGTGTTGCAGATAATGTCTATGGAGCGACGGAAGGTGTTGTACTTTGATATTCTCGCCGCTGTGTTTACTCTTGAATTTCTCATCAGTCGGAGGATTTCCGTGCCGCTTAGCTTTGAGTCTTTGGACGTGATGTAAATTGTGCAGAGGGTTTTATAGTAGGCGTTGGTGGCTCTGATGTGGCTTTCATTTTGGGTTGGTTTTGGAGGTGGATTGATTGGGGAGTTGCGTCGGTTTTTCGTCTTGCTGGCTTCTTCCAGTGATGGAAATTCTGCTGTTGTGGTGGGTGTTGGATGTCCGTTGGTTGTTAATTGGTTTGCTGTGGAGGTTTCTTTTTCTGGTTGAGTCTGAGAGGTGGAGGCTGTCGGTAGGTCTTTTACTTGAGGGCGGGCGTGTGTTGTTATTCTTCTAAGTATTTCTTCTTGTTGTGCCGCGATGGTGTTAAGTTGTGTTTCCACGCGGCGATGGTGCTCTTTTAGGGTGAGCTCTTGGTTTGGTCTGTGTTGGGATTCTGTAACTGAGTCATTAGGATCTGTTGAGGTAGCAACGTCTGCTTTCTGTGGAGGTAGGATGATTGTTTCTTGTTGTTCTGTCGATGTTGCTGTGTCTGTTTGTTGTGGTGTAGTGACTGTTGATGCTTCTGCTGTTTCTGGTTGATTTGTGCAGTCTTTTTGTCTAGCTCTCTTGTGTATAGCTCGTATACGTTGAAAGGCTTTGTATAGGAGGGCGAGAGGGGCCCTATGTCCCTTTGCCCTATTGATCTCTATTATGTCCATTGCGGCCTTAGAGACCGCGAAAATGGATTTGAAGGTCTTGAAATCTTCCTTTGGGTTATAGTCCTTTGAAGGGGTACTGCTGGATTTCAAGAATTGTTGGCTGTTCATCGTAGAAATTTTTGATTTGGATTTTTTATTCCGCTTAGTTTGAGACCTGGTAGAAGTCCCTGATTTAGCTAAGATGATGGATTCGTCTGATGATGTTTCTGGTTCGTAGTCGTAGAGATCCAGGGCCTCTGAGATCTCTAAGTCAGTCTTTGACTCGTCTTCTGATCCTGCCATTTATGTTGTTTTATTTGGCTTTAGCTTTGAAAAAAGCTTTTGTTTTTAAAGATTCCTTAGCTGGCTAAAGATTACGTTTTTAGAGAGAAATTAGCTTTTATAAAAGCTTTTAAAAATATTTATAATTAATAAGTTTAACTTTCCAAAATAAACTGCGGGGGGGGGGGGGGGGTCCCGGCCACGCATACGCGCGCCAGACGCAGAAAGTTCCGGCTCAAAAAAAAAAAAAAAAAAAATTAATATTAATTTTAAGAACCCTGGGAAGGAGGAGAAAAGAAAAAAAAAATTAATTTTAAGAATGAAGTTATTACGTTATTATTTAAATAATTACGTTAATTAGGGTGAGCTCTAGATTGGAATTTGAAGAAACCATAACTGTAAATTGGTTCCACAGGCGCCAGAAAGCCTCAACTCAAGAAAAGCGCAGGCTGGATTACTTAGTTTGAGAAAACTGAACAAAAGGTAATGAAAAAAAAAAAAAAAAAAAGGGAGGGGGCGTCAAAAAAACGGTTTTTAGAGAATAGGGATTGCGCTCTCTAGCGGGGAGAAATAGTGGTAAGCCTTGAGGGTGGGGCGTGCAAAGACCTATTCAACGATATAAAGAAAGTGTAAATCGGACGGAAAGAAGCTGAGAAATGAACAAAAAACTGAAAAATTTTGAAAGTTAGGAAGAATTGGCGCCAAATAATTGGTTAAGTAAAAAGTGGAAAAGGTCTAGTGTAATTAGTGAAAACCAAGTCCTTGGGCTACAGAAAAATTTATTACGTTAATTTGGGTGAGCTTTAGATTGAAATTTGAAGAAAACATAACTGTAAATTGGTTCCACAGGCGCCTAAATGCGTTAACTTAAGAAAAGCGCAGGTTGGATATCTTAGTTTGAGAAAAATAAACAAAAGGTAACAAAAACCGCGAGTCTGAAAAGAGAAGTTGAAAATTTACGGATTTTGGGGAATAGGGATTGCGCCCTCCAGCGGGGAGAAATGGTGGTACGCCTAGAGGGTGGGGCGTGCAAAGACCTATGCAACGATATAAAGAAAGTGTAAATCGAATGGATAGAAGCTGAGAAATTAACGAAAAACTGAAAAATTTAGAAAGTTTAGTAAAATTTGGCGCCAAATAATTGGTTAAACGAAAAGGGGAAAAGGTCTTTTGCGATTAGTGTAAACCAAGACTTTAGGCTACAGAAATATTTATTATGTTAATTTGGGCGAGCTTTAGATTGAAATTTGAAGAAACCAATACTGTAAATTGGTTCCACAGGCGCCAAAAAGCCTTAACCTAAGAAAAGCGCGGGTTGGATAATTAATTTTGAGAAAAATAAATAAAAGGTAACTAGAACCGCGATTCTGAAATAGGTAGATAAAAAGTTACGGTTTTTAGGGAATAGGGATTGCGCCCTCTAGCGGGGAGAAATGGTGGTAAGCCTAGAGGGTGGGGCGTGCAAAGACCTATTCAACGATATAAAGAGAGTGTAAATCGGATGAATAGAAGCTGAGAAATTAACAAAAAACTGTAAAATTTTGAAAGTTAGGAAAAAAAAAAAAAAAAAAAAATTTGGCGCCAAATAATTGGTTAAGTAAAAGGGGAAAAAGGACTTGTGTAATTAGTGAAAACCAAGACCTTGGGCTATTGAAATAGTTATTACGTTAATTTGGGTGAGCTTTAGATTGAAATTTGATGAAACCATAACTGTAAATTGGTTCCACAGGCGCCAAAAAGCCTTAATTTGGGAAAAGCGCAGGTTGGTTAAGTAAGTTTAAGAAAAATAAATAAAAGGTAACAAAAACCGCGAGTCTGAAATGAGTAATTAAAAAATTACGGTTTTAAGGATAATACGCGAGCGCCCTCATGCGGAAAGCAAGGAGGGGTAGCCTAAGAGGTGGGGCTAGAGGAGACCTTTCCAACGGTGTATGACAATTGCAATTCTGGCGAACGGTTCCCTCATTATGCGGAAAATAGTATAATTAAGTCAAAACTCCAAAAAACACACACGTAGGAAAGATCGCAATTGTTCGATAAATGATATAAAACTAAACCAACCCATGGCTTAACAGAGTTGAGATACCTTAAGGCGCCAAGGGGCTCCATAAAACAAAAGTAAATGCACTTAAAACCATTATCAGTGGAAAAATAAAAGATAAAATTAAAAGTAACATAGATCGGACATAGCTCAATTGATTGAGAAAAGTGCAAAAAATGCTCAACCCCAAGCCTACAGGGCTAAGGTTAAGACCTCTTAAGGATAAATGGGGTTACAAAAAACAATAAGTTTACACTATTAGCTTTAGTTATTTAAAAAGAAAAAACAATAACATATACATACACAGGAAAAATCTCAATTGGTTGATATAAGAACAAAACAGACTCGACCCAGAGCTCTACGGGGTGAAGATAAAATAGGGGTGCTATGGAGCCCCGTCACTACAGGGGCAGAGACTTAAAAGAAAAAAAAAAAAACTTTAATTAAAAAAAAAAAAAAAAAGTAAAAATTTTACGCACAAACTAGGATAGGAAAAATCTCAATTAATTACTGGTAGATGCAAAACAAACCCGACCCAGGATGAATCAGGGATAGAACTAAACAAAGATACTATGGAGCCCCACTGGTACACAAATTAACACTTTATTATTAATAATTATTAGAAAAATTTACAATGTTGATGCAATCATAAATGTAACGGCTGGCCACCATAATACAGCGAACATCCCTATGTTATTTGAAAACCCTGCATGGCAACAGATTACCCATAAAAAGCCATGCCCGCGAAATCGTTAAGGACTAACCAATCAAAGAAAACCCGAAAAACATTCACTATATTATCAGAGGCAACAGCCGATAGGTTTTGGTTCAAATTATGAAAAGATCCCTTCTTAGAATCCGAGAGGGAAAAATAATTAAAACAAATACATTACTAAAATTGAGAAAGGGATAAACAAAGGGAATATTATTGATGGAAAACATAATTAAGAAGATTATAAATTGCAATTTAAGTATACTAGGTAATTAATGAATTGAATTTTAGACACAGATGGTTTAATTAAAGTATAATAGGCATAATTAACATGTTTAGTATTTGATTATTAACATATATATAGAAATGAAGTCCCTACAGAAATTCTGTAGAGGGAAAAACATAATGAAAATACATTGCATTACTAAAATACTCATAACTTTAAAACCAGTGGGGCCAGAAACATAAATGAGATATCAGCAGAGAGCCAGAACATTCACGCGCCTAACGCTACATAGTACGTAACCGGTACTCACCCCTGTCCCTAGTAGATTAGCCAGCCATCAGGAGCATCTAACAGACGTCTTGATACTTTGAAGGCAGAGTTTTAATAACAAAAGGAAGATTATATTCACCTAAAGTAAACATACTTTAAACTTTTTACTATATATTTACAATAAAACTTACCAATAATTGCTAATGTTTGCGAAGCGCTAAAAGGAAATTTTTTTTCACATTTATTTCACGAAAAAAAAAAAAAAAAAAAAGAAAAAAAAAAAAAAAAAAAAAACTCAAAATGAAATCTAACTATTTTATGCTTTTATCTATTACCTTCTTTAAAATGAAGCAAAAAAAAAAATCTTTTAAATATATAAATTCTTGAATATGAGATCTGAAATTAAAACATTTTCAAACTTTTTACTGTATATTTACAATAAAACTTAACAATATTTGCTAATTTTTGTGAAACGTCAAAAAGAATTTTTTGTTTCACATTTTTTTCACAAAAAACCATACATAAAATGCAATTTATATTTACTTTATACTTTTATCCATTATTTTCGTTAAAATGGAGCAAAAAAAAAAAAAAAGTTTAAATGTATAAATTTTTGAATATGAACTAATACCAGTTTTTGCGTTCGGTCGACACCGTACCTCGAAATGTGAAACCTAATTTATAAAATTTTTTATAAAAAGCACCATATTTTGCTTATTCATATTTCAATGCACAAAAGGAACATGAAATTCATCTGAAATGAAAACATTTTCAAACCTTTTACTGTATATTTCAATAAAACGTACCAATAATTGCTAATTTTTGCGAAGCACTAAAAAGGAAATATTTTTTCACATTTTTTTTTTTTTTTTTTTTTTTTTTGTGAAACAAAACTCAAAATGCAATTTATATTTACTTTATACTCTTATCCATTATTTTCCTTAAAATGAAGAAGAAAAAAGCTTTTAACTATATTAATTTTTGAATATGAGATTATATGAGTTTTCACGTTCGGGCGACATTGTACCGCGAAATACGAAAACTATTTTCTTAAAAATTTCCATCAAAAGCCCCTTATTCTGCATAATTATACTTCAAGGCACAAAAGGAACATTATATTCACCTAAAGTAAACACATTTTAAATTTTTTACAGAATATTTACAATAAACTTACCAATAATTGCTAATTCTTGCGAAGCGCTAAAAAGGAAATTTTTTTTCACATTTGTTTCACAAAAAAAAAAAAAAAAAAAAAAAAAAAAAACCCCTCAAAATGCAATCTGTAACTACTTTATGCTTTTATCTATTACCTTCTTTAAAATGAAAAAAAAAAATATCTGGTGTGTCAGACGACTGTTTGGTGTGTCACACAACTTTCTCTTACCCTGGAGTTTAATACTATAAAATACAGGTTGGAGATTAAGAGGTAAGATAACGGTGTTATGGAAACCTATGTTCAACAATTCAAATTAGGCTTCGGGAGAGTTTTATATGATAATTAGTTCTGTGTGAAGGAGGCTACCGACCGCCCTTTCAACTCCCCGTTTCATTAATGCACCTACATTTATATAGAATTTAATTCGGTTATTAAAAAATAATTCTGTTTTTTAAAAATAATTTATTAAAATTATTATTTTAAAGAATTATCTTTTATGATAATGCAGACGATTTCCATATTAGAGAAGTAGTATAACACCAAATATCCAAAAAAAGTCCATTTTATTCTCAATATTTATTCTCAATAGTTTTTTTTTCGTTAAAAGTTACAAAAAAAAAAAAAAAAAAAAAAAAAAATCGATAACTTTGTTTCAAATTATATCAGATCGATGGTTCAACCATTCGTTTTAAAGGTATTGGCGAGCTCTTTTGAAAGATTCCCATCATGAAAATTTACTCCCCTCGAGGGGGGACTTACCCTCAGGGGGGGGGGGGGGGGAGTCGGGGCTCCTACATACAAAAATTTTTTTCCCTGTTAACTTTTTCTATTATAAAAAAATATATTCGTTTCATTTGGTTTAGTGCAGTCTATTGACGTTAAACTCTACTTACCTGCAATTTCCCCCATAGACGTAATGTATTAGAATTCTCTTGATAGTCCCTGTACACGAACCATTTGCTTGATCTTAACGAAAAGCTTACTGTAGCATCCCTATATGATACACATTTAGAATACCAAGTTTGAACTTTCTGCCAGAATTTGTTTTTGAGATACGCTGATAACAGACACACACACAGACATACACACAGACCATTTGCTAAAAACATGATTTTCGTATTCAGGGGACCTCAAAACGTGTAAATATAACAAAATCTCGTGTTCGAAAATTTGACCCAAAAACAATACTTTCTCTGCCTTATGGGTAAGAGAAAGTAATATATATATAATGCCTTATAAATACATGTAGGGAAAAAGAAAGAGCATGGAAACTTGCTTGTTCAGTTTAATTTGTTTCTGTATAGTCAATAACATAATTTAATTTTTTATATGTTTCTCATTCCATACTTTTAGGTTTTTCTAGAATACAATTTTTATTAAACATGGCGAAATTTCTTGAACTATAAATATTGGCGCTCTTCCAGTTGTCAAATGTGCATTTTAAAAATTGCGTCTAAAGAGGGATATTTATTGTGAAATTATACACAGATGCAGACATCTGATAATTTAGCAAGTCGTGCACAGCCAACAGAAAATAATATACAAATTAAAAAAAGCTATTAACAAATTTTAAAGTAAAATAGATTTTGTAAAAGAAACTAACAACCAAGACAGAATTATAAAATATTTTGACAAATAAGTATGTGCTAAATTTTGCCCCCCCTCCCCCCCCCCAAAAAAAAAAAACTCTCACACACATATATATAAATTAAATTCCATATATATGACAAAAATTAATTTGCATAAAGAGGCGCTTAAAGCAGTACTAAATTATAATAATTTAATGCTTATCATAATTTAAATTACATATATATTATTGTTTACTGTTGATAAATTATTTTAAATAAATGAATTTATACGTGAATGTCATAAAATATTGAGAAGAAAATTTCTTTATCAAGGCACGCAATATAAAGAAAAAAAAATTAAAATGATTTATTAAAAAGCAAACAAACAATATTGCTAGTAAAATACTGAACTTTCAGTCAATAGCATAAAATTTAAACCAGAAGTGACTTCACACGATTTTTGGTATATTTAGAAATTACCAGGCTTTAAAAAATAAGAATAATAAATAAATAAGTAAATAAATCCCCGAACATTTTAGTGATCAAACAACTGTAAAATTTATAATGGCATTTTTGAATAGTTATTCCCATGTTTATAGCTTTTGCTATCACATCTGAATTGTTTTGTGTGTCACTGCTAAAGATCTGTAACTGGGAACCTGTAATTTCCAGTAAAATCTATACTGTAAAAAATTTTATAAAACCTATATCGGTTTCATTCTTTTTTAAATAACTTAATTCACTTCAGGGGAAATATTTGTTTCCATGTAAAAGAACTACAAGTAATACGCAGGTATATACATATATTTTTTTTATAGTAATCATACTTTACTATAGTACCAGTAGAACGAGAATGGTTTTGCTGGTGATGGTGGTTGTGGGGGGAGGGTGTAGGTGCTAAATCTCACATCTAATGTTCGGTGAAAATTACTCATTACTTAATGATTTTTTTTTTCTTTTAATTCCATTTTTACATTTAGAAAATTTACTTCTCATTAAAATTGTTATTTTGATTCCAAAAGTTGATTTTTTAAATTTTAACGCTGTAAATTGTGAAAAATATACTAATGCATTTTATAGTTTAAAGATGAAATATTAAAAATTTAATATTTACGAAATGGGTATGAGTCTACTTAAGATCGACTGACGAATTAAGGGTCCTAGGGAAGGTTGGGATTCCCCACCCCCCCCCCCACCCCCCCACCCTTGTGGTGTATTTTTAAAGATTTCTTAACCGTATTGACAGAAGTTTCAGAGAAAAATACAGAAAACATGAAACACCTGGGTCAATAGATGTGACCTGGGTGCTAAGCCTGCTGCTTCCCTCTACCATCTTTTAGAAAAGCCAGAGTGCTAATTAATGCTTATAAACATAGTATATTCAATATAATACATTCTGTTACTTATTAAAACTAAAACCCTTAAGAGCATACAATAGCTAACCTCGTCAACGGTGTCTTCCCATATGCGCGATTACCATTTGCGCGAAGTGGTGAAAAATTCCCATTTGCGCGAACAAAGTAAAAATATAAGAATAGTACGAGTTACATGCGTTCTGCGTTCTGATTAATACACAGCGAGGTAGGGGTGTCTAGGGATTTTCTTTTTAGGTTTTCATGTGCGCGAAGCGTATATATGTGCGTGATACTGATTGCTGCAAAATCGAGTTTCCAGCATTTTCAAATTCATGCACAGCGAGATAGAGGTGTCCAGTGATGTTTTTTGGTTTTTACGTGCGTGGTAGTGATTGCCGCGGAACCGAGTCACGAGCGTTCTCAGATTATTAAGTCAAAAAAGAATAAATCACCTGCACGCCTGGTCCTGCAATTTCCGGTCGCGCAAATGGGAATCGCGCAAGTGGTACTAATTCTCGTCAACAGCCAAAGCCCATGTTATTCGAAGGGAAAATTTTGCTTTCCGAATTACTTATGAAATTTATTTTTTAAAATTCCGTTTTTACATTCAGAAAATTTACAATCATTAAATTAACATTCATTTCCGAACTACTTAGTTACTTTTTTCGTTAAAATAAAATAAAAACACCTCAAATATAAAATTAAATAAATAAATAAATAAACAAAAATCAATTTTTAAAAAACGAGTACTAATTTAACTGTTGTGAATTTTCTGAATGCGGAAATGGAATTAAAAAAATAAATAATAAATAAATAAAAATTAAGTAATGAGTTACTACGAAAACATGTTTTTCCCATACAATAATATGAGCTTTGGGCTGTCGGCGAGATTAGGTACTCTCTGATCGTAGATACCTAGATGGACCGAATGAAAAAGTGCATTTTAACTACCTTTTCAGTAAATTTAAATTTATTTTCTTCGAAACTGAAACAGCAAAATATCATGAAATATGCTAAACGCATTGATAAATCATTGATGGCAATTTATTCACAGTATTCATGCGGAAATATGAAAGACGTATTATTATTACCAATATCATTTGAATAATAGAGCATGTTATTGTCTTCTTTTCAATAGCATATTTATATACACCATGACTAATCTGATATTTTCTTAAATGTAATTGTGGAGATGCACAAATCTAAAACACGAACGTTTTTCATTTATTTTGAAGTAATTTTCAATTATGGTGGAAAATTAAAATTCCCATGTAATTGCTTTATTTTATTCTATATATTTTTAGATTTCTTTACTATGCCATAAACAACAGCAAACATAAAATATTTGATATACTCTGACGTTTTGCATCCTTGGGAAAAAAAAAAAAAAAAAAAAAAAAAGATTGACGTGGATAGATGTTTTTTTTTTTTTAATTTAAATGTCCCTCTATAATAGTAATTTTTTTAAAACAGTATTTTTTTTTTTTTTTGTCATTTCTTACATTGCATTTTAAATATTAGACGCTCTTTGCGTTTCCGCTTTGCGCGTTTCATTTTTAATTATTTTATTTATCTATTTATTCTTTTACATTTCATTTTAAACAGTGGATAAAAGTAACCTGTTTTATATTTACTACATTGATTTATTTATTTGTTTATTTCTTAATGAAAAATTTCGTGTTAAAATTTATAACTGATAAACATGTATCTCCCCCCCCCCCCAAAAAAAAAAAAAAAAAACAAACAAACAAACAAACAAACAAACAAACAAACAAACAAACAAACAAACAAACAAACAAACAAACAAACAAACAAACAAACAAACAAACAAACAAACAAACAAACAAACAAACAAACAAACAAACAAACAAACAAACAAACAAACAAACAAACAAACAAACAAACAAACAAACAAACAAACAAACAAACAAACAAACAAACAAACAAACAAACAAACAAACAAACAAACAAACAAACAAACAAACAAACAAACAAACAAACAAACAAACAAACAAACAAACAAACAAACAAACAAACAAACAAACAAACAAACAAACAAACAAACAAACAAACAAACAAACAAACAAACAAACAAACAAACAAACAAACAAACAAACAAACAAACAAACAAACAAACAAACAAACAAACAAACAAACAAACAAACAAACAAACAAACAAACAAACAAACAAACAAACAAACAAACAAACAAACAAACAAACAAACAAACAAACAAACAAACAAACAAACAAACAAACAAACAAACAAACAAACAAACAAACAAACAAACAAACAAACAAACAAACAAACAAACAAACAAACAAACAAACAAACAAACAAACAAACAAACAAACAAACAAACAAACAAACAAACAAACAAACAAACAAACAAACAAACAAACAAACAAACAAACAAACAAACAAACAAACAAACAAACAAACAAACAAACAAACAAACAAACAAACAAACAAACAAACAAACAAACAAACAAACAAACAAACAAACAAACAAACAAACAAACAAACAAACAAACAAACAAACAAACAAACAAACAAACAAACAAACAAACAAACAAACAAACAAACAAACAAACAAACAAACAAACAAACAAACAAACAAACAAACAAACAAACAAACAAACAAACAAACAAACAAACAAACAAACAAACAAACAAACAAACAAACAAACAAACAAACAAACAAACAAACAAACAAACAAACAAACAAACAAACAAACAAACAAACAAACAAACAAACAAACAAACAAACAAACAAACAAACAAACAAACAAACAAACAAACAAACAAACAAACAAACAAACAAACAAACAAACAAACAAACAAACAAACAAACAAACAAACAAACAAACAAACAAACAAACAAACAAACAAACAAACAAACAAACAAACAAACAAACAAACAAACAAACAAACAAACAAACAAACAAACAAACAAACAAACAAACAAACAAACAAACAAACAAACAAACAAACAAACAAACAAACAAACAAACAAACAAACAAACAAACAAACAAACAAACAAACAAACAAACAAACAAACAAACAAACAAACAAACAAACAAACAAACAAACAAACAAACAAACAAACAAACAAACAAACAAACAAACAAACAAACAAACAAACAAACAAACAAACAAACAAACAAACAAACAAACAAACAAACAAACAAACAAACAAACAAACAAACAAACAAACAAACAAACAAACAAACAAACAAACAAACAAACAAACAAACAAACAAACAAACAAACAAACAAACAAACAAACAAACAAACAAACAAACAAACAAACAAACAAACAAACAAACAAACAAACAAACAAACAAACAAACAAACAAACAAACAAACAAACAAACAAACAAACAAACAAACAAACAAACAAACAAACAAACAAACAAACAAACAAACAAACAAACAAACAAACAAACAAACAAACAAACAAACAAACAAACAAACAAACAAACAAACAAACAAACAAACAAACAAACAAACAAACAAACAAACAAACAAACAAACAAACAAACAAACAAACAAACAAACAAACAAACAAACAAACAAACAAACAAACAAACAAACAAACAAACAAACAAACAAACAAACAAACAAACAAACAAACAAACAAACAAACAAACAAACAAACAAACAAACAAACAAACAAACAAACAAACAAACAAACAAACAAACAAACAAACAAACAAACAAACAAACAAACAAACAAACAAACAAACAAACAAACAAACAAACAAACAAACAAACAAACAAACAAACAAACAAACAAACAAACAAACAAACAAACAAACAAACAAACAAACAAACAAACAAACAAACAAACAAACAAACAAACAAACAAACAAACAAACAAACAAACAAACAAACAAACAAACAAACAAACAGAAAGAAAGAAAGAAAGAAAGTTCTTTTTAAACTTATATTTGAGTCATCTGTTTTTACACGTTTTTAGCAAGCACTTTTAGGGATTTTCCTCACTAGAGCCGATAATCGGCCTGCCTGTGTCAAATCCCGTGATTCATTTTCATAACATTTCTGCCGATCCAATTTTACTCTAACTGTAGGCATGAGTCGTTAAGAACAGAAGATGCATGCATTTTTTAGGACTCTACTCACCATAAGCCATTTCGAGAGGTAAAAAAAAAAAAAAAAAATCTATCTACTTGTATATAAAAAAAAGGGATTCATTTTTAATGCTGCAAACAAAACGAAATATATTTTAATTTCTGCAGACTATGGCTGATGCTGTTGCTTATAAAAATACTTGTCGAAAAATCCCACTTTTTGATCCACTGTCCAGGTTCCCTTAAATCTTGGGAAACTTCCGTACTTCGAGCATCTCGAGATATTTAATGCCGTCAGTGTACTATTCAATGGAGTCAAATTAGAAGGAAATTAATTTAGCAAACAAAACAAAGTGCACTCTGGACATCAATTTACATAAGATTTACAGTTGAAAATTTCGAAGTAAAACGAGAAAGTTTTTCTTTCGGAATCTTCATTGTTTGCATTCCTTATCCAATGTAATCTTTAAGAGATGAAATGTAAATTATTGTAGAATTTATGGATTATCCGAATGGGATATCCTAAATCAGACTCCTGAAGTGTGACTCACAATAAAAAAATCTCGAATTTATTCTTGAATTAAAAGACTAAGATTTTTCATCCATCTTATACTTTCATATTACATCCGGGGACTAAGTCATGAAAATGTACAACAAAACTCCTCACGTAATAATCATAATTGCTTTTCTTGATTCTAATTTAAATTCTCCACAGCAGCAGCAACAGCAGTAGAAAACATCTAACGGAGCTACGCCTCGACCGTCATTCTGGCTGTAAGACGGCGGTAAAAATGGAGAGAATGTAACCTAGAGGTCTGCACGGGCCGGAATTTCGAGGCCCCGGCCCGGCCCGAACGAAAACTTTGCTTACCCGGCCCGGCCCGTTATAAAGTCGAAAAATGCGGGCCCGGCCCGTTTATTTTTTAACGGTTTAAGGCCCGGCCCGGACAAAAAAAGATAAAAACAGGCCCGACCCGACCCGGCCCGGCCCGATTCAAAAATATGTAAAATAACAAAAAAAAAAAGAATGCCTTTTTATGAAAAAGATTTTTAGTATGTGTTTTGCAGAGGTTTTATATAACCAAACAATAGCACGTTCTTTAACAAAACTGCTGAAATTTTACAAGACAATTATATATAAACAGAAATTCATTATTAAAGACAAGGCACAAAGACAAACAGAAAGTCAAATCGAAAATATTAGCATTCATCAAACAATATAGGAATGTATTTAAAATGATTAATACTACTGAAAATGCACTTTCAACCATTTCCTCTTATATACCATAATGTATCCAAATCTTTCATGTGCCCCGGTAAACAAAACTTTAATGTTAATCCTACCATATTCAATAGAAAAGTTGCTTTTGCCACTGATAAAAATGATGCTACTTTCGTCCACTGGAGAAAAGGAAAAGGAGCCTTAGAGAAAAAGTTTCAGCGGAAAGGTTTTTATAGCCTTTATACCACCTAAACTCAACAGATCATAAGAAAAAACCCTTATACACAGTAATGTATCTAATTTCTTTTGTTATGTACATGTACGCAAACTGGTAGTGACATGCATACTATTTTGAATAGGAAACCATCTAATATTACTTTAAATAAAATATATTAATTTCGAGGCATGCTAAAAATATTTGCGAAAAATCAGATTTCGGACAGACAGACTGATAGACAATTAAATTGACGTTACAGACACTTTTTTTACAAAATAGAACTTTATGTGGCGTACAAGCCTGTAAAATTACGTAAAATAAATGACTGAAGAAATATTTTATCATTTTCCTTTTTCCTTGATGAACGAGGAAACCAGAAAAAGATTCAGGCCAACACGACCCGGAGAAAATTTCCTTCAGGCCCGGCTCGGCCCGGAGAAAATTTCCTTCAGGCCCGGCCCGAATATACACAAAAAAACTGAGCCCGGCCCGGCCCGAGCCTGAAAAAAAAATTAAGCCCGAGCCCGGCCCGGCCCGAGAACAAATTCAAAAATTCGGCCCGAACCCGGCCCGAGGGCCGGGCCGGGCTTGGGCCGGAAGCCCGGCCCGTGCAGACCTCTAATTGTAACCTACTTTCAAGTTTATTCTTTCTGAAAACGAATCACTCACGTTCTTCAATAGCACATCTAAATGGTTATGAAATCAAGTAATTGTATAAGACATCAGATACCGATTTATTTATTATCTGTATACCATATTTGATATTTTGTTGAACTCTGAAAAAATGTTACATTGAATAAATGAAATGTTTTATTTACAATAGGAAATGTTTCGCTGTTGCCTGTCTTATTTTTGATTAAGTATTTTTGTAATTTTAAATATTTTATTCAAAGATCAGTTTAAACAGAATAAAGAGTATATAGACAAAAGTGTATTATTATTATTTTGAATGAGGATTATTTTTTGATAATGCGTTTTGTGATTGCAATGTTGTTAAATGTATTATGTAGCTTTTGCCATGTTCTTATTATGAGTATTAATTAGTTCTGATTATTTCCTCATCATGTTCAACGAATATAAAAGTTCTTATTCAAATTTCTTTAGTTTAAGTTTTACAAATCCTAATAAATTCACAGTTAAATTTATTATGTTATGTTTTAGCTAATATTTTCATTTTGGAGGACATTTTTTTTATTTTATATTTCTTTATGGGATAGGATAATCACTAATACATTCACTTATTTAAAAAAAAGAAAAAAAAAAAAAAAAAAAAAAACACTATATATTGTTATGTAAACTACGTTTCCGATAATAAATGATTGATTAATTTTAAAGAATATCTTTAATATATTTTTACTTTCTTCTATATTCAACAGAAGAAAGTATTGGATTTGTAAAAATTTTCGACCTCGGGTTTTTGATGGATTTACACGTTTTGAGAGATGTAGAACACGATTTGACCATTTTTAGAAAATGTCTGTCTGTGTGTGTGACAAAATTTCGTGGCAACTGTATCTCAGGAACTACTGCACAGAATTTCATACAAATTGGTATGTAGTTGCACCTTGACATAAATTAGTGCCTATCAACTTTTGGTAAAAATCGTCTTACAGGTTGCGTTGCCATCCCGCTTTTTCTAAATTTTTAACATGGTGATATAGCGCAAAATTTTGTATAAATGTGCGTAAAGAGAATTATTTTTTAGTAATCATTATGAAATTTACAAGAATTATTTATAATAGAGATAGTCAACTGGGAAATTTTTTTTTCATGTGTAGGAGCCTCGTGAGCCCCCCTGGGGGGGGGGGGGGAAGTCCCTCCTCGAAGGGAGTAAATTTTCAAGATGGGTATTTTCGAAAGGTCTCGTCAATACCTTTAAACCGAATGGTTGAACTATAAATCTGTGATAATTTAAAACAAAGTTATCGATTTTTTTTACTTTTTATGAAAAAAAAAAAAAAAAAAACATAGAATTTTTTTTTAAAACTAAATTTAACAAAACTTGGTATTTAGTTGGCTCCTGACATAAACTGGTGCTTGTTAGATTTGGGGATCAATCGCACAACAGTAGGCGCTGTGATCGTATTTCTTCTAAATTTTTAACATGGTAATATAGGACAAATTTCGTATAAATGTACATAATGAGAGTTATTCTTAACCTGTGATTGTAAAATTAATATGAATTATTGATAATAGTAGTAGTTAATTAGGAAAAAAAATTTTGTGCATGGGGGGGCATCGCTTCCCCCCCCCCGGGTGGAAGTACCCCCCGGGGTGGGGTAAATTTTCAAGATGGGTATCTTTCGAAAGGTCTCGTCAATATTTTTTAAAACGAATGGTTGAACTATAAATATGTGATAATTTAAAACAAAGTTATCAAATTTTTTTTTTAAATATTGTTACTGAGTGAATTTGTATAAGAAAATATAGAAGAAAGTCTTGTGGTGGCAACAACATACTAGTTTTTTCATTTATTAATAAAATCATTGTAATGCGCCAATGCTCGTAACGCACATTTCTGCATGTGAATATGCACGCATTGTTACACACTTACATACAAAATGTTATGTTAGAAAATGTATGCAATATTAGCAGTAAGTACAGGGTTATTAGAAAAAAAGTACCCCGATATATGAGACTATAGCTACCATACCGTTCCAAGAAACTGAATAAAAATTTGGTGAAAGATATTTTGAGGTATGCGCTCAATAATTATATAAAAAACAGTTAAACTCTAAAAGTTACGGTTACAGTGAGAAAATTTCGAAAATTTCAAATGGCAACACCTACTTTTTTTTATTGAAATGTAATCTCCATAGCAAAAAACCATAAATAGCGTTGGAACGGTACTTTCAGCACGAAAATCGGCAGCGCTAGCAGGCTAAAAAAAAAAAAAAAAAAAAAAAAACGGCTGTTACTTGCCTACCAGAGCACCACTTTCTTTTTTTTAATGACGTCACATTTCACACTGAGTCTTTGGTTCAGACTAAAGTCTGATTCTGCTTCGAAGAAGAAAAAGAAGAGACAAAGGTATCCTTAACCCTACAAGGCACCCAGTTCCATATGTGGAACACCGACTTTAATCGTTCCTATAGCTATAAAACTATTAGTAGTGACATCTCTTAACATCTTGATAGAAGCTACTGACATTTAGCAATGTAGTAGTACGAATCTTTACCTAAAGATGTCGTTCGTGTTTTTGTTATAGTGCACTCAGTGTGAAATTTGAATGAAAGTGATACGTTAGTCGTTAGTCTGAATTCAAAAATAAAAAAAGAATAGTTATTGGAGAGTTTTGACTCGAAAAAAAATACTGTGTGTATAACGAAGTGTATATTTTGCAGAAGTAAGTTGTTTTTTATATTACAATAGTAAACGTATTAATAAATCATATTTTTATGTATGTTCCACATACGGTACGTTGAGCTTTAGTGTCCATTTTTACTTATACGTACTTACGATAACTTTCCTTGTCAATACTTTGATTTTATTGCAGATAATGCCGCGAAGAAGATTGCGCGATGAAGATATTGAGGGTTTCTTGAATATTCCTTCTGGAAGTGAAGATGAACAAGATTTTTCTGACGCTGAAAGTGATGATGACAACGAAAAAAATTCAGTCTATCCAAAACTTTTTATCCGAACCACTTAGCGACCTGGAAACTTCCCTATCTATGCAGAGACATCAGTGTTCGTCTCCCGTCAACGAGGTTCTTACAAATATTGAAAATCATCAGCCAGAAATATCAGACCCTCAGCCTAGTACATCAGGAATGACTTCAGGGATAACTACAGGTACCATTAACACAATCTCGGGCACCTAGACGATCATCGAAGAATCAAAATTACAAATTATTCTTTGATAATTAATATACGTCGCAAGAATTGATTGCTTATTTTGCCAAAGACGGAATACAGTCGCTGGGAACTGTGAACAAAGGTCGTTTAGGAAAATACCTCAAAATATCTTCCATAAAAGACCTAAAAAAGAAAAGGCTCAGAGAGGTTATTTAAAGCAATGGGTAGCAAATTGTGATAATACAGATATTGTCACCGTTATGTGGTACGATAACAAACCAGTCGTTTTATCATCGTCTATTGTGGGTCAATAGCCAATAGAAACAGCAAGAAGATACTGAAAGAAACAGAAAAAGTATATACAAGTGGATTGCCCCCAAATAATCAAAACATATAACCAGCATCTGGGTGGTGTGGACCTCCTAGATTCGTTCCTAGGGAAATATAAAATAAAACGTAGGACCAGAAAATGGTCCTTGAGGCTACTTTATCATCTTCTTGATGTAACTCTTATCAATTGCTGGTTATTGTACGGGGAGCAGCAGCATACGCCAACCCCAATGAAACAGAAGGACTTCAAATTTGAAGTAGGGAAAAGTTTATGCATGTTTGGGCTATCGATAAACAAAAAGAGAGGTAGACCAAGTTTATCTGATGAAAATGAAAATAAAAGGCAGAAGACAATTACATCAATCCTACCTCCTCGTGATGTCAGACGTGATGGGTTGGAGCATTTTCCTGTTTGGGGTGAATAAAGACAACGATGCAAATATCCTGGTTGCAAAAGAAAAACATTCTTATCTTGCGACAAATGTCGCATAGAACTTTGCCTAAATAAATATAATAAATGTTTTAGATCTTTTCATCAATAAAAAAATAACAAATTTATTATATTAGTTATATGATTTTGTTTATTATAAATTGCAATATGTAAAAAAGTAAAATATATAATAGTTATTTCATTTTGTTTAAAATAATAAGTCACTAATTGAAAAAAATTCAAATAGGAAACTATTTCCAAAATAATTCAATTGTACTAGTTTAATACCAAAAAGCATAGTTAAGGCTCAGTGTACCGTATGCGGAACTGAAATAAAAAGTTGATTTTTCCGTAAAATATGATTTTATTTTTATTTTTATAAGTTTTCCCTATCTTCTGATCACTAATTACAACCTATATATTTTTGTCGCGCACTAAAAAAAAATTGAGCCTTGTAGGGTAAATTTCGTGTAAGGCTACTGAATAAAGGCTTTAATCTCGTTAGCTGTAAGACGTTTTCATGATGACGTCATCACAGTACGTGAAAAACAAGGCATTGTAAAATGGCAATCAAAACCGATTTTGATGATAATGATGTTTCCTAGTAAGCGGCATATTGTTCACAGAGCAAGAAAGCGAGATACACATCACGCATTTCACAATGCCTTATTCTTCACTTAGTGTGATGACGTCACTCATGACGTTGTCTTACAACTAACAACGAAATTAAAACTCTTATTCAGTAGACCTACATGAAATTAAGGATACCGTGGTCTATTCTTCTCGTTTCGAAGCAGAATCAGTAGACTTTAGTGAGAGCTGAAGACTAAGGCTCCTATATATACGAGCTGGCGCATCAGGCATTTTGTTGCCTTAGGGTTGCCACGTGTACCCAGCGCGTTTCTCGGATAAACAAACGACAAATATTTTTTTTTTATCGTCTTACGTTACTTTAAAGTAACTTGTTTTATTATATTTCATAATTTTAGCTAAGTAAACTATAATATGGAAGTTTGTTTAGCGAGAAACTGCTATAATCATTCAAGAAGTTAATATAAAATGTTCACAGACCTTCTATTACTGTGTATTTGAGTTTTGGCGACATTTTGTGAAAGAAACAGAAACCGCCCTAACAACACATCTTACCCCAGTACATCCATAAGATATCCTCAGAATAAAATGACATCCTAAGAATGTACTGTGAAAAAAATGTGTTTTTAAAAATATTATTGTTGCTTATTGATCTTATCTTGACCGGATTTTCAGATCAAGATTTCTTAAAATCATTAGGGAAGTGATAAGGACGCCAAGCGAGAATGCTATCTTCTTCGGAGGCAAAAAAAATGGCGGTGATGCGCCGGCCTATTATTTTATTTAGGGGCTCTACTGAAGACTCGGTGTGAAATGGGACGTCATTAAGAAAATGTAAGTCGTGATCTGGTAGGCACATCACAGCTGTTTTCTGTTTTTATCTTAGTATGCCTAGCGTTGGTGATTTTCATGCTAGAGGTACCGTTACAACGCTATTTATGTTTTTTGCTATGGAGATTCCATTTCAATAAAAAAAAGTGGGTGTTGCCATTTGAAATTTTCGAAATTTTGTCACTGTAACCGTAACTGTTCGAGTTTAACTGTTGTTGTTTTTTATATAATTCTTGAGCGCATGCCTCAAAATACATTCAACCAAATTTTTATTCAATTTCTCGGAACGGTATGGTTGCTATGGTCTCATATATCGGGTGGTTTTTTTTCTAATCACCCCGTATATAAGATACATATGGTGTCGTAAATATATGAGCTTACATATGAAAGAAGCATGTAAAATTTATATTTGTAAGCAAAATTAAATGTAAAATAAGACATAAGAAACAAATAAGAAACATGTAGGTACGAAGCAAAGTGCTTAGTATAAAAGGTAAAGAATCAATGCAATAAAATAAAGGGAAAAATTCCTTAAATCTAAGGATTTTGGGAAGCAATTAATGAAATAAATTTGTTCGTTTCTTTTTCTCCTATGAATTTCAAATTATTATTTTGACTTAATTAGTTGAATTAATTTAAATTTTAGTTAATTTTCATAATTAAAAACGCAGAAAATACATTTACTTTGACAAAGGAAAGAAAAGAAAAAGAGTAAATGTAGTGATAAAAAGTAAAACAATAATAAATGAATGTTAAAATTGAAATGTATCTATTAAAATTATCTATTCTTGCAGGTAAATAAAATTTGACAGAAGACGACGAGTTTTTTTTAATTATTATTAGTCTGTATTAAGTATTAATTGTATTCACTATTGTATTTAATATAGCTAATCATAGGTACAGATATATGTGATTACACAGGTTAAATGATTGTTACTTCTAAAGCATTTTTTAAAGTCTCTAGAACGTTACCGTCTTCCAAACAATAAACAAAGGAATATTTCTTCTGAAGATCACATTTAATTAAACTGTCAATTATTTAGTATCAAGGGAAAAAAAAAATTCTCTATCAAGTTAGTTAGAATCTCTGTAGTTCTCGGAAAAAAGAATAGAAAAGTTTTAGATATAAAAGAATTTCTTTTAGAAAAAAAAAGAAAATAAATAAAAGCTGTTAATGAAATTCTCCTAAGCTATTTATTGCGTAAAAAAAAAAAAAAAAAAAAAAAAAAAAAAAAAGGGAAAGTTCTTCGTGTATCTCAGAATTTATTCCATGAATTACATTAGAGAAGTAGACTTTCACCTGGCTTTAATGTTTGGGATTTTCACCTAGCTCGACAGTCTAAATTAACAACCAGGAACTGTGTGAGTACCCTCTCAGAGTGAATGTGCCTATAAAGTTAGATAAAAAAGTGAGGAAATAATCAGAACTAAACGGGGTCTAAAAAATGTCAGCAGGGGGTAATAGCGATCATAAATCTTTCAATCTGCGTTCCCAGATCACGATCTTTTGAACTCATGGTACAAAACTAGCTTCAGGCTTGCGCAACATATGGCATACCTGGGTGCGGTGAAATTTGTAACACACAAAGGCACTATAAGACAGTAAAGAGAAAGATGTACAGAAATCAGTTTATATATATATATAAGGAATGTTTTTTCTTTGATATTTATGTTGTTCTTGTGAACCTGAGCAAGATTAATTCACGAAACTTTTAGAAGTGATTGAGATTGATAAGGTATTGTTTTTGAAAAAGTATTAGTTGGTTTAAAAAATTGAGAGGGAAAAGAGGTTGAAGTCGAAAACTGTTTTTATTACGGACTTCAATTTTCAACAAAATTGCTTTTGGTACGTAAAAGGATACCAAAGTAATAACTCAAGATAAATAACTTTTCTACTTGAGAAGGCGGAAATTTATTGCTCGGTTTGTTAGAACAGAACGACGACTAAATCCAAAATTGATGATATTTTTACCATGAAAATCTGAAAAGGTGTATAATCCGTAAAATGGGATCCTAAAACAAACGGAAAACTTCATTGATCTGAGGGGAAAAAAAAAAGTAAAAATATAATTTTTAAGGCATAACAAATCTGTTGTGAAAAATGTATATTGGTAAATTTACTTTAAATTTGATTTTCTTCTGTCCTATATCATTTAATTGTATCTGTTTTACTCACAAGGGTGTATAAGATAGTCAACAAGAAATGTAGAAATCAGTTTATATATTGCCAAAGAAATTTTTTCTTCTTTTGATATTTATGTTGATCTTGTAAACTTTAGGATTAACCTCACGGAAGTTTTAGAAATAAAAGAATTTTGAAAACTGAACGGAAATTATAATTTTTAATTTTTATCGATAGTAAATATACTCAAACATGATAGTCACCATAAATATTTTTAAAAAAATAGCAAATAAAAAATATTAAGACATATTCTCCATTTTAATGTAAAATCTTCAACATTGCCATTTTATATATTTGTGACTAATATTATGGCGAAAGATTAGAATAAAAGGGAATGTTTCTTTTGGAAATTTTTAATTATTCAAGATAAAAACAATAGATAAAATTTTCTTCTTATGTATAAATAACTGCTTTTTTTTTTTTTTTTTTTTTTTTTTAACAGTAATTGGTTTACTATTACTTTGTAATTTTTTTTTTCGTTGATTATTCATTTAAAATTAACAAAAGTTGTGAGAAAAGTGCACTAATAGCAATCGAATCTTTGTGTATTATACATCACACATTAATGTTGATGTCGAAATGAAACTGAAATGAGTGTTCATATTATATACTATGTTATAGACATATGTATATATGTGATTTCTTAATTTAAATTGGATTTAAATTTGTGATGAGTTTTTGAATCAAATGCAACGAAGATATATTTAATCAATTTATGATTTCCCACTTTTTTAAATATTGAATATAAGTAGGCTTTTAGGAAAAGTAAGGATAAGTAGGACAAGTATGATTTATATTATGTTACATGATATATATTATACATCTCTTTAAAGCAATAATTACATGAAAATCTTTATGTAATAATAATAAAGTAAATGTTTGTTCTAAATTTTTTTCAGTCTTAGCAGTCGTTTTCAGTTTCACCATCTCAAGGACAACCGTCCTGGTGAGATAGCAGGTATAATTTGGTGTTACGAAAAATAAAACTTTATGCCTTTATTATTTTATTTTTTTTCTCACGCTCATTTTTAGTTCCCCATCATACTATAGGTATGGGGAACTTACGTAATCGTGAAAATTTTTGACCTCGGTTTTTTGACTTTTCTACACGTTTTCAGGTGTGAGGAATCCGAAAATGACAAAATTTCTATGGTGTCTGTCTGTAGGGTGTCTGTTAGTCTGTTAGTGGATTAGTGTGTTAGTCCGTTAGTTTGTTAGTCTGTGTACACGATATCTCAAGAACAAATTTTCGCAGAGAGGTCAGATCAGTTTTAAAATATTACTTTCGACACTGGCAAGAACCCTATTCATTTGCAACATTCGAATTTAAAAACTTCGTAAGTTATGAGAAATTTACGATTTTTTTAACATGGGAGAATAGGACAAAAATTCACTTAAACGTGCATTAAATGGAAAATTTTTACTGTAAAAATGTCAGACCAATTTTAAAATATCAGTTTTGATGCCGGAATGAACATCAGTAACTATAAATATGGTACTTTGAAAATTTCGCAAGTTATTGGAAATTTACGAATTTCTTAACATGGCAGTATAGGGCAAAATTTCACATAAACGTCAATTTTGATAGATATTTTCATCGTAAAGATGTCAGACTATTTTTGAAATATTATTTAGGACACTAGCATGAATATTAATGACTATGAATTTTCTAATATAAAGATTTCGTAAGTTATTGGAAATTTACGAATTTCTTAACATGGCAAAATAGAGCAAAATTTCACATAAACGTCAATCTTGAGAGATATTTTCATCGTAAAGATGTCAGACCACTTTCGAAATATTATTTAGGATACTGGCATGAATATCATAGACTATGATTTTTCCAATTTAAAAAATTCGTAAGTTATTTGGAATTTACGATTTACTTAACATGTCGGAATAACGCAAAATTGAGCATAAACTTCCATTTTGAGGATCCTAAATACATTAGACAACTTCAAAATTACGTTTATGATATTGGTTTGAAGATGATTGAATACAAATATTCTAATAGAAAATTTCGTAAATTATTCGTAATTTACGATTTTATCAACATAGCGAAATTGTAAATTTTTCATATAAATATGAATTTTGAGGATTATTGCATTGGAAATAATAGCATGAAAACTAAACAACGGAATTGACCCCGATGAAATAAATTAATAGATTAGAATAAGATAATTATATCGAAGTGAACGGTGGATAGCCTATTAGGCGGGGATTTCATTCTGTCGCTGTATGAAGCTTTGGTCAAATTCATTTCTTTTAACATGATTATAATATGTCTCGCACTAGAAATTTCTGAGAACATAAATATGATGGGGAACTGAGCAGAGTCCACCTATGCCAACTAGTTTTTTTTTTTTTTTTTTTTTTTTTTTTTTTTTTAATAAAAAACTTAAAAAAATATCACTCACAAGACACATACACACACATATATATATATCCTTTGAAAATTTTTATTTCACAGAATTTATATTAATCTAGTCTTAGATTATCTAATCTAGATGATTTCTTCATCTTAATAATAAAGCCCCCAAGTTTCCTAAAACTAACGTTGGAAATTATGTGTAGCTAAAACAACGTTTTGGAACAAAGAAAATAAGATTTTATTCATGATGGTTTCCATGCGTGCCTCTCAACTGAATAAAATAATGAAAAGTGATAATTTAACGGAAAAATTTACATCACAGTCTGAAAAATGTATTGTTATAAAGAAAATAAAATTTTAACCATGGTTTGCATAGTTTTGGAAGATTCGTTCATTGACTCAAATAATAAATTAAACATGCTAATTCCTATGTTCATTTACACAGATTTATACTAAAAATTTATTTCAGTAATAAATAAATTCAGAAATTAAATAAATAAATGTGTAAAATTCAACTACGTCACGAGAAATTAATAATATAAATACATGAATAGACACGTGGTTATAACATTTAAATTAACAGATTACAATGTCAATTTTGAAATGCAAATAGAAATTGTAAATACATGTGTAAAAATCGAGAGCTAGACGGGCGTAGACTGATTAGTTTTTCCGTATTAAATATCAAGGATTATTTCAACAGAACACGCTTACAGCTAAAAAACATTAAGAACGTTATTGACATTTAACATCAAGCCTATAGCTATTTTGAATGAAATGCAGCTACTGTTTAAGATACGTTGGTTCAATAGCCTAATGTAATTTACGAAATAATTCAAATAGACAAAATAATTTTCATTTATGGTTTCAAATGCAATTGGAAATTTTAACTCTCCAATTCATTTTTGTAAAAAAAAAAAAAAAAAATAATAATTAATAACACAAATGTTTTGTATTTAATTATAATTAAATTACACAACTGTTGTTATTGTTCGCGGTTTCATAAATAACTTTTAATAGCTTATGTAACTTCAAAATTGTTACTTAGGTAAGTATATTACTTATACTATTGTTCTTACTTTCAACGGTATATCCATAATAACTTCATAATAATACTTTGCGATCATTCAACCTTTATTTCAGGGAGGAAAAAAAAAAACACTTAATCGCTTTGTCATGTTATGCTGATTAGGAATACTATCTGTATTAAAAAAATTAAATTATAGGTACTTTTTTTTATTTTCATTTTATGTTTTGACTGAAAAACGTAACGGGATTGTAAGTTCATCAGGAAATGAATGCTAATTCATTTCCTGAAACTTGTGAATGATGATCTGTATTTTACCTTAAAAAACAAATTGTTTTCTTCAGATGGTTTTTAAATCTTTTCTCATTTAATCATTTATGCCTAGTTTAGAAAATTTATATCGTGCTTTAAAGATCACTTAAAACGTATAAAATTAAAAAAATCTGGAGTGACCTCCACTCGAAAATTCCGAACATTGAGTAATTAATGGTTTTGTAGATAAAGTAAGAGGAGTTGTTAAATAAACAAAAGAGAAAATTATAATAGGGTGTTTGAGTATTTTTCTTTATATAGTACACGATGTTTAATTTAACGTTATTTTACAGAACACGTAGATCATAATGATAAAGAATATTTCGTTGTGTCCCTGTAAAAACCTACAAATGATATATTCACCAAAATGCTTATAGTTAGTGCAACAGTGACTTATAATATTTATATAAATTTTCAGCTTCATCGGATAAGGCATTTAGACGCTATCGCACTTTAAAGAAGTTTGAGCCTATATGCTCCAATGATAAAGAAATTTGCATTTTGTCCCTGTAAAAAGAACCATAAGTGCTAGATTCTCTAAAGTTCGTGTGAGGGTGACATATAACATGTATATAAATTTTCAGTTCATTTGAATAAGGCGTTTTGTCGCTGTTGCACTTTAAATAATTTGAGCCTATAGGTCTTAACGATGAACAATTTTTATTTGTGTCCCTGTAAAACTCGTTAAGCGCTAGAGTCACCAAAATCTAAACAGCTTGTGTGATGGTGACCTATAAGTCGTATATAAATTTTCCACTGAAACGGATAAGGCATTTAGATGCTATCGCACTTTAAATAATTTCACCCCCATAGGCCATAATGATACAGAATTATTTGTTGTGTCCCTGTAAAACAACTATAAGTGCTAGATTCACCAAAACCTATGCAGATAGTGAAATTGTGACCTATAATGTGTATATAAATTGTTTGCTCAGTTTAATAAGGCGTTTAGACGCTATCGCACTTTTAAAAATTTGGCCCCGTAAGCCATAATGATAAAGAATTTTTCTTTGTGACCCTCTAAAAAAACTATAACTGCTAGATTCCCCAAAATCAATAGGGTTCGTACTATGGTGACTTACAACATGCGTATCAACTTTCAGCTCATTCGAGCAAAGCGTTTAGACGCTAGCGTGTTCACTCACACACATACACACATCATCGTAAAAATAGTGAATACGGACTGAGGGGACCCAGAACGTATAGAAACACCAAAATCTCGGATTTTTGACATGATTACAATACTTTCCATACATACGAGGATGTACGTATGTTCGGAAAGTAAAAACCGAATGTCAAAAACCAATTTTACCAATCCAATTATTTTTTCTGCTAAATATAGAAGAAAGTAAAATTAGCATTTCTTTCTTAGATTAAATATATCTGACACATTTTTAATCCTAAGTGTAACTAATTTCTATGAATGCAGTACTATATAAAGTGCATAATGTTCGTGTGTTGACACTTATTTTCATTATTTTTTCCTAATTATTAACCAATAATGGATCAAAAGAAAGAATTGTAGTTTACCTATTTTTTCAGCTAATTAAATCAAATCTATTATTTTAAATAAGTGATGCCATCTCAAGGTATAGTTATTATTAATTTTGTTTCTTTTTAACTTCTATGTAATATTTACCTAATTAATATTTCTTGAGTAGTGTTCATTTAAAAAAGTGTTATTATGAAAATTCTTTCCTTTTTAAGAAAAGCCATTTCGAAAATTGTGTCACTTTACGAATAATTGGGAAATATTTCGCACTGTTATTTTAAATGTTTTGAGGTGATACTGAAAAAAAGTAATTCAGATAATTGTTGTCCACTAATACTTTTAACAAATCAAATTTATCCTATCAAACATACCGATACATTAAAGCAGGATTTTCTTTCTTTCTTTTTCTTTCTTTTTTTTTTTTTAATATATATATATATATATATATAACACGCAATATATAGCTAATTAATCTCTTTTGATGGATGTTCAACTAGACATAAAACAATTTGCTATCATGCTTGAAAAACGTCTTTCATCTTGCCTATAAAACGTCGTTTTGTAAGTTGTGTCACTTGACGAATAAATGTGTCATGTGTTGTACTCTTACTCATCTCCAATTTTTTATGCTTTTGAGCTGATATTGAAAAAATCTAATTCAGAGAGTTGTGGTCCACTGATCCTTTTAGCTGATACTGACAAACCAAATAATATTCTTTTAAACATTACCGGCACCTTAAAGGATGAAATTTTTTGCTTGCACGCAATGTTTAGCTAATTAATCTTTTTTGAAAGATGGCAGTGCGTTCAAATTGATGACAGCATATCAGTTTAGATGAGATTTTTTTCCCAGTATTCCCCAGAGCGTATCATTCCCTAAGCGTCACGTTCTAATCGCTGAATTAATTTTGAGAAATTCCTATCGTGAGGGGAAATTTTCGTTTATTTTTTTATATGTTATGAAACACAAAAAAATGAAACTGCAAGTTGTGCGTATTATCAACATAATATATAAAATCCTGCCAAGTATGATGATAGGAAAAAAAATAATAATATAATTCTGTTACACTATATTATATTCTTTTTATATTACGCAATTATAGTCAAAAAAAAAAAAAAAAGTAGTTTGTAAAGAAAACAATGATTTTACTTGCACTTTTAAAGTACACTTCTCAAAAATAGATAAGACCTCATTTTTCAAAAGTTTCATTTCTTATAACAGCTCCGAGTTAAGAAATTGTTTTTCTCATTTAAATATTCATTTCATATTCACTCTTGTAATAAGTTCTTGAAAAAGTTATCCATTTTTCACAGTAAAATAAACATGATGAAGTAATAAGCTGACACATTCGTTTTTCACATAGTCAAAGTCATACTGCGCGTGGTGTCGTTGATATAATTCGGCGTAAGACTTGATGAAGCATTCGGGTACGATAAAGAGTTCGTCATGTTGGAGAGCATAATTTACATTATTGAACGGATTTATATATATATATAAATAAAAAGCATTTATCGTAGCACTTTTCATGAAATTAAATTATTAGTAACTTTCTTAATATTCTATATTTCGAGAAGTCAACGGCTCCTGCATTTAAGTATATGCATCTTCTCTAAAAGAGAGGAGGCTCATATTCTCCTTTTTAAGTAGTTCTTTTTTAACAGTGTAGTATTCCTTATTTTAATCAAATATAGGGGGGAAAAAAAGTTGCTCTAATGCATCTTATTTATTTTTCTTCTTATTACTAGATATAAGATTAAAATTTTGTGCATTTAGTCGATATAGGTTCTTGGCACTCTAATGCTTTATTTTATGGGTTATTGTAAAATGTGGATAAATATAGGAATTCTGCAGAAAAAATATTAGTAAATTTCAATAAAATTTTTCAATAAAATCGAAAGTATTTTATTTTTATTAGATAGTTTCAAAATGCTTTTTTATGTAATCATTACAAATTGTCATATATACCACAAATTGTCTCACAAAAAAAATAAATAAATAAAATAAATAAATAAAATAAAAATAAATAAAATAATAGAAAAAAAAATCGAGGAATGAAATTTAGGCAAAACAACTGGCTAAGTAACACATTTAATCGATTGACGTTTTAAGATCGCAGATTAAAGACAGGCGAGAAATGGCCATTTTAAAGATGCAACGGCCGTACTTAATTAACCGCTGAAATTGTCACTATTTTTATTGCAAGCATGAAAACATGGATGCATTCTGTTGTAATATGTCCTTTTGTTGGATAGGGTTCCATTCCTGTTGTATTTGGTTCATTACATCAGCAACGATTAATGTTGGTTGAGGATGGTACTGTATTTGTCGTATAATCATGTTCAACACGACCTTAATAGTAGAAAGATACTGGGATCTTGCGGGCCCACAAAACAGGTCCTCACACTATAACACCCGATGGGTGACAACAGGGATATGAAGATAAGTATCATCCTGTTGGAAAACACCTCCTTAACTAAATTTCATGAATAATAAAACTACAGGTCCAATCATATGTCTGATGTACAAATTTACTGTCAAGTCGTTTGAGATAACAAACGAGATCTTGCTGTCTTAGGAAAACGGCCCCTAAGCCAAAAATCCTGGTGCTATCCCAGTATGTCTAAGTCGCAGGAAACTTGGTTCCAAATACTCAATTAGCCTTCCACTTACCATAATACGATCATCACTGACATTAATATAGAAACAGCTCTCATCTGAGAACATAGTAGATAATGCACTCTGTCTTGCTTTGAAAACTAGCTTCAAACACACATACGCCAGTCAAAATGTCAGTGATTCGGAGTTGGTGGCAAACACGATTCGGGGCGCTTGGTTCGGAATTGTCCTTCAAGTAATCGATTTAATTGCACCTCTCTGATGCTAACAGAAGCTCTAATTTTTACTGCACATGCAGTACGATACGCCACATTTGTACAGGGAATACGGCGGTCTTCCGTCTTAGTTGTGTCTCGTGTGTGGCTAAACGCCAGTCTTTCAAAGAAAGTGCTTTCCCGTGTACCTGTTATTAACAATCATGCTCTATAGATAAATCCTTATAAAGACTTTTTGACATAAAGTGTAAAAAAATCTATCTTCTCATAATCGCGTTATACGACCTCGTTTAAACTCACAAGGAAACATTCAAAAGGTGTCGTCTTCAAAAAATATTGGGAAAAAAAAAAAAAAACATGCGATTCTACTCTTCTTAAAACATCAGAAAGTGAAAACATTATCGGCTGAAATGAATTACAGCGACCACAAAAAATTATCAATATTAAGTATATTTGGCGATTTCACATTGTTAGGCGATTGATTTTGAGTACTTGGCGGAGAAACAAAACACGGTTCTGTTCCTACACGGCAATCTCGGTGCTAGCGAACTGAACGCCTAGCAGCGTTAAATCGCCAAATATGCTTAATTTTAAGATTTTTTTGTGGTCGCTGTAATTCATTTCAGCCGATAATTTTTCACTTCCTGGGGTTTTATGAAGAGTAGAATAACATGTATTTTTTTCAATATTTTTTGAAGACGACACCTTTTTGAATGTTTCCTTGTCAGTAGGATGCTGATACTGTCCTCTTCATATCCTTAAAAGTATACTTAAATGAAACTTAGCTCACAATTTACAATCTATATGATAAATAAAGTTAATAAAATTTATATTGCTTAAGCAAAATTTTTCTAATTTCGTCTAGCATGAAATTTAATTATCTTTCAAATATGCTAACATGCTGATCCAGTTAACTCCTTCTTGATGTTGATATATATTTGTCTGTCAGTGTATATTTCAGTAACATAGTTATTGAACTGAATATTGTAGTTTTAAATATCTATTAATTCAGATACGTTCACTGAGAATATATATATATATATATATATATATATATATATATATATATACACCATCTTCATCTAGAATGAATAAGTAGTCCCTTTCTGAAATCCTGAACTAGAAATATAGATTAACAGTGCGGCCACATACCCTAAAACTAGCAGTGAGGACGCGTCCAAAATGTTGGAGGGATGCCAACTTGAAATTTGGAAAACATCCAGAAATTCCGTTCTCCGTTATAGCTCATTTTCTCTGAGTTAAGTGACTGTCACCCCTATCTTAGCATTGGACTCGGTAAGTTAGCACATGCGCAGATGCTTCCATGGTTTCATGAAATGGGGTCGAAGAATTCGAGCTATGGGTATAAAGCAAACAAGTAACTTGAACAGACAAAATAATCGAGAACGTCTAGCCTATACTTTTCTAGATGGTGAAGCAATATTATGAATAATATGGAGATTACGAATCGTTTGTATGGGGAGAAATTCTTGCTTGATTTCTGAGAATTGGGCCATAAACTAAGATTATAGCTACTAAAACTCGCCTGTTGAGTTCCTATTTATTTACAGAGATTTTTAAATAAGGTTGACCCCAGGATAATATAGGGAAACGACCTATAATTATAATAGGAGTTTTTAGAACTCGCTAGCAAAGGGAACTAAAAATTATGTGGATGACGTTGAACTATATGTACTAGAGACACAATTTAGTTTATAGATGTCAATCAAAGAATTTTTTCCCAGTGTTTGATCTCGTTGAAGAATTTGAGAAACAGTTTAAATATTTGTTATAAAAAGTATAATACAGCAACGTCCTCAAACATGTTACCCTAACAAAAAATTGAATCAGTTTTATTTCACATTATAAGCGTATTATATATCAAATTTGGATCACTTCTATGCTTTGCATATACTAGAATTAAGTTATCAAGCACATCGTTAAAATCAACGATGTGCATATTTTTGCACATATTTTAACACGTTTACGCCGACGCATTTTGTTTACATAGTCTTCTCACAATTATCCGAGCACTAGCCAATAATTCCGATATCAAAAAGGTACACTTAAAACTGTTTTGTTCAATAAATCCTTGTCGAATCATGTTCTTAGACTGACTAAGAACATGACTCGACATGGATTAATTTAACAAAGCAGTATTAAGTGTATTTTTTTTTTTTTTTTTTTGGACAGGGATTATTGCTAGTGCTCGGATACTCTTGCTGCGGACTGTAGCTGTGTCCCACCGGTGGGTGACGCCAGCGTGAACGTGTCAAAGTACTATTTCAGCTATTTTCAGTATAAAATTGAATTAACGAAAAAAAAAAAATTCTTTTATGGTTAGAAAGTTGTAATTTCTTAGAAAAAAAAAAATATTTATTTATTTACTTAGTAATTTTTTTACACCTAATATGCAGATATTTGTTTGAAATTTTTCATTTTAAATATAATTGAAAACAATTGCTGAATGTAATTTTCTGAGCGTAACTGCAAAATTTTAGATGCATTTTTAGATGTTTCGAATAAAATAATTTAGTGAGCAACATGAACTAATAAATGTGGTTTTACATTAAAAGTTAAATTTTCTTCCACTGTTTTTTTTATTTGCCTGTCACCGTATATATCTCTATTTCTTTATTATCCGTATTTAATTCATTTGGCAGATTTTATGTTTATCTGTTTAGTATAAGCCTCTCGTCATTTGAGGTTTAAGATATAAATTGAATTATTTCTCTTTTTTCTGAATCATATGTACTCATGTGATAATTTAAGATGAAAATTAATAATAGAAATTTACAATATAAGAAATCCATAATTTTTAGTAAATTGTTCCCTTATTAGCAAGATATAATTTGATATAATAGATTATGACCTGGTAAAATCACGAAGAACTGATCTGGAATTTTCGAACTCAACCTGAAATCCTACGACACAAGTTTTATGCTTTGTAGGCTTAGATGCAGATCAGTCTTAAATATACAATACTTTTCTGTGTCTATATCTTCTGTATTTCTATGTTCTCAATGCTTTCATACATTACGATAAAATTTTAGGTCTTTTATTATTTTTAGGTTTAATTACTTAATGGTTTAAGATCTGATAATAAAAAATTTAATTACTTCATGGTTTAAGATCTGATAATAATGAAAAATGATGATAAATTGCAATTAGATTCTCATTCTTCTCTTCCTCCGCGTGGATCTATCTTTATTTCCATATCTGTATGCCAATTTATCATTGTCTTTCTTTTTGAAGTCAACAACAGATTTCTGGCATCAATTATTTAAATCCATCTTAATTAAGATTATTATTATTGTAAGGATTATTGTTGCTTTTCCACGAAATATTTTGAATGCAATTACATTTGACATTGTTAAGTCGAAAATATTAATAAATAAATAAATGAAATAAAATGAATAAGTCCTTCCGGCTCAATCAGAAGAGTACAGTCGGCAGAAAAAGTGTCTGAGCACTAGCAAAAATTTCTATGTAAAAAAAGTATACTTAATACAGTTTTGTTAAATAAATCCTTGTCGAATCTTATTCTTAGTCAGTCTAAAAACATGATTCAACAAGGATTTATTTAACAAAACAGTATTAAGTGTACTTTTTTTTTTATATAGGAATTTTTGCTAGTGCTTGGATACTTTTGCTGTCGACTGTAGGTTGATTTCTTTTTTCCCAACGAGTGGCCACCATTTTGAAACAAACAGATAAAGTTCATTAATAAACCCGTTGGAGACACTTAATATTTTACTTATACATCAAAATTTATATGCAAATCGGTTCTAAAATTTGCTTTCCAAAATGGGGATTTGAAAATTTCAAGTGGCCGCCACTTAGAAATAAAATATCGGAGAAACTTGGTTAACGAATTCATCAAGATATTTGTAAGATAAGTTTACTATTCAACTTTATTTTGATTTATTTCATTATTTCGGAAGTTATCGTGATGACAAATTTTCCATTATATATATAAACTTATCTATGTATCTATCTATATAGATATAGATTAGATAGGTAGATAATTATAGATATAAACTACGTGATTGCAATAGGTCGATTTCTAACGGAAGAAATCAACTTAATAAATAAACATTAAACAAATGAATAAATAAAAAAAAAAAGGCTGTCTTACAAAAAAATACCAATTTTTTATACACTCATATTTGTGAAAATTGCAACACCATGAAAGAATTGTCAGAAATTAATGAAATTTATTCCACATATTAATGATAGTGGTACAAATAAACGATCAAATGTACAAGACAAAAAAAGAACAAAAAGAACGTCTAAAATCAGTACTTTGTGTGTCCGCCACGCTGAGCGATGGGAGCCTTTACACGTCATGGCATACAGGTTCTGAATGTAATCCTGGGGAATGGAATTTCAGATGGCTTCGACTTGGCGCCATCTTACTGTGCGCCCCACCATTTGTACGAGCGAGTCGCCGACGAATGAAATCCCAGACGTGCTCGATGGGCGGCATATCCGGGAAATAAGCAGGGCATGGAAGAAGCGAAACTTGTTGTGCACTGAAGAAGGCTTGTGCAGTCCGAGAAGCATGTGCACGGGCATTATCCTGCTGAAATACAGCACCCGGAATGCGCCGAAGAATGGGAAGGACCTCTGGCTTCGAAATTTCCTTTATGTGGCGACCACTGTGTAGGTTGTCCGCAGTCTGCACTAGATGGGATCGATAATTATACTCATTAGCTCCCCACACCATGATGCTAAGCGTTTGTGCAGTATGACGCTGGATAACACACTGTAGGAGCAGACGTCCCCCCCCCCGTAACGTCTGACGCGTACCTTTCCATCATTGTAGCGAGATTCATCAGAGAAAACAATTTGGTGCCACCGGGCACGCCGCGTGCTGTGTTGCTGAGCCCATTGAAATCGGAGGAGTCTGATTCAGCGAGAGGGGAATCCGGTGTAGAGGAACACTTCCACGCAGTTCATGCTGCAGAAAACGGCGCTGAACCGTTGAGCTAGACAACAAAACACCTGTAGCCGTACTCCAACGTTGTGTTAACACACGAGAGGACGTTGTACGGTCCGTCACAGCCATGCGGATGAGGTCTGTCGTCTCGTGCCATTGTTCTATTGAGTGCCCCACTGCCAGGTTTTCGGCTTGTTTGGTTCTCCTCTATCCATTTCTTCCAAACACGCATCACTGTTGTGGAATTACACTGCGCGCGGGCTGCGATTTCTCGATACGAAAATCCACCATTTCGCATACCAACGATGCGCCCTCATACAAACTCCGTTAGTTGTTGGTATGGCACCCTCCGCTTTTGACGAGGCATATTGACCACCAATGAAGCGTTTACAAGAGACAGAGGACGATAAACAGATTTCAACGAGCCTTTACAGTATTTTATATACCTGGAACAAGCGTCTGATAAGAAGTCGGTTCTCGTTCCACGCATGCGCAATCGCTTCGTGATTCTAATCATTCCTTCCGTCTTAGAATCATTTGCATGCCTTACGTCACTTTACATTTCCTTTAAGTTTGGTTCAATTTGCATAATCCCTTCATGGTGTTATAATTTTCACAAACATGAGTGTGCATTACTTACTGCGTGTTTTTTCTCCAAAGGATTAATATCTCTTCTTATTATTTACATAATTACATATCCAGACAATCTATAATTTCGCTACACATTTAAGAGCTTTTTCTTCCATTGCCCGGGTACCATAGGTACAGGAGTATTGTATTCGGTCGAAAATTCCGATATCGAGTTTTCACCGAATTTACATGTCTTAAGGCCGTTTGAGTAAAAAAAAAAGTGCTTTTTGGAAAATGGTAAATGTGTGTGATGAAATATGTGTGAAATGTGGGCGAGGAGATCTTCTGACTATTATATCTTCGAAACGCAATAAAGGCAGAGAAGCGAAATTTTGTAATTGACAGCAGATGAGTTTGTAAACTTTCGAAAAAAATTGGAAAACTCGGAAAGTTTTGATTTAAATCCATATCTCAGAAATGGCTATAATAATTTTCTGCAAATTTCCTATATAACCCCTATTTTAAATATCCTTTCATAATTGGTTACTTCGGGAAAATTCATAGGCGTTCTGATTAAATATTAAATAGATCAATTTTACGTCTCTCAAACAGACTTCTTAAAAAAAAAAAAAAGGCTCAATAGACTTTTGTGAAATTTCACCCATTAGCTCTCTTTTTGATGTTCTTCCCCCTGCATTAATATGTTACTAATGCTCAGTTGAGTTTGCGAAGTTTTGGTGGAAATCGGAAGTGCTATTGAAAGTTGAAGTCTTAAAAATGGCCCTCCTTTTGAATTTGCTAGATAAATCTCCTTTTAGAAGTCCTTTTTTATAGATTCGTTCGTTATTACAGGAAAACTGATAGGCATCATGATTAATAAAGTCAGTTTTAGGTCTCGAAAATTAGGGTGTCAAGGAACGGCTTTATCCCCTCTCTTTCTCTATAATATTTATATATATTAACTTGCTATAAGGTCTTTACTAGATGTTTTTAACGACGGATGTATAATTTAAATTCACAGAAAATCTGGTCGGAATCGTGATTAGTTAGGCTAGTTTTATGTTTCCTGATCACATTATACTCACAAAGAGTTTATAATATGTGTACTAGTTAGTAGGTAATGGAAGTCGTGTGGTTGTTAAATACTAGAATTTTTAATAATCTGAGGTCTATAATACAGTGGCGGCTCCTTCACTGAAAATAGGTGAAGAGGCACAATGTATTTTGCACTGTATTCATTTATAGAATATAAATTTACATGTAAATAAGTATTTTTAGTTAATTTTAGTTAAGACCATGCTTTATAAAAATTATGCATTAAAAATACTTAAATATTATTTTTGAGCTCTTCACCTATTTTCAGTTCACGAGCCGCCACTGCTATAATATTATTTTTCTTCCACGTAACAAACTAAATGCTATTATAATTGGTATCAGTAAGTTAAAGATGCGTTAAAAAATATAAATAAATCTGTCTTATAAAATTCTGAATTTTTTTCATATCTTTTTACTTTCTTCTATATGTAATATAGAGAAAGTATTGGATTCGCGAAAATTTTCGACCTCCGTTTTTTGACGGATCTACACGTTTTAGGATGTCCTGAACACGAATTGATAGTTTTTAAAAAATGTCTGTCTGTCTGTCTGTATCATTTTTTTGTGGACGCTGTATTTCACGAACCAATGAATGAAATTTAACCAAACTGGGTATTTAGTTGCACCCTGACATGAACTGGTGCCCATTAGATTTGGGGATCAATAGCTCAACAGGTGGCGCTGTGATCGCATTTTATGCAAATTTTTAACATGGCAGCATAGGACAAAATTCCGTATAAATGGGCATAATGAGAGTTATTTTAAACTTGTGATTGTAAAATTAATATGAATTATTGATAATAATAGTAGTTAACTAGGAAAAAAAATTTGTGCATGGGGGGGCATCCGTTCCCCCCCCTGGGGGGGAAGTACCCTCCCGGGGGGGTTAAATTTTGAAATGGGTATAATTCGAAAGATCTCGTCAATACCTTTAAAACGAATGGTTGAACCATAAATCTGTGATAATTTAAAACAAAGTTATCGATTTTTTTTACTTTTAACAAAAAAAAAAAAAAAAGAAAAGAAATTCGCATTTTTTTTTTTTTTTTTTTTTTTTTTTTTAATATTGTTAGTGATTGAATATGTATTAATTTTTACAAAAAAAAAACTTAGAAAAAAAAATCGTTTTTTTTTTTTTTAATATTGTTACTGATTGAATATGTAGAATATGTATAGGAAAATATAGAAGAAAGTCCTGTGGTGGCCACAACATACTAGTTTTCCCATGATTTCGCAAGGAATAATATATCCTATTATTAATATACAGAAAAATATCTTAACAATATCTATTTTTACTATAGTACATTAGGTATTATTTTCTATTTTCTTCTATATTCACAGAAAGTATTTAATTCATAAAAACTGCAGAATTCTGATTTTTGGTGGTTTTATTCGTTTTAAGATGTCCTGAATGCGTTTTGAAAAATTTAGGAATGTCAGTTCTACATCAAGAACTAATACACGAAATTGTATGTTCAGTTGTATCTTGACATAAACTAGTATCTGTTAACATCTGGTGCATAGGGCTCAACAGGTGACGTTATCATCACGTTTTTCCATAATTTTTATAACTGCAGCATAGGGCGAAATTTCATATAAATGAGTATTATTTTTTAATAATTCTTTGTGGAGTTTAATTTTACTATTTTATAGTAGCAGTAGTCAACGATATATATATATGTATATATATATAATGTGTGTGAGAGAGAGAGAGCGCACACACTTCAAGTCCTGTATGGTGTAAATTTTCAATAAGTGTAATAAAAAAAAAAAAAAAAAAAAAAAAAAAAACTTGCCAATACTTTTAAAACGAATGGTTGAACTGTATATCTGTGATAATTTCAGTCAAAATTATCTATTTTTTAATTTAATATTTAAAAAAAAAATCTAAAGAAAAGGCCTTTTTTTAAGATGTCTTCTGTAAGGCACAAAATTAACTTTCTTTCGACACTTAGGATTATCGTTTTCTGAGATAAAAATCGTCTACACTCAACATGAGAAATCATTTGGAAAATGTAATGTAAAATTTTGTAGATTACCACTGCATATATATAAATAAACCTATTTGTTTTTCCTCGAATCATATACCAGTCCATTAATATAAAATTGTGTAAGGATATCTTAGCAAAACTTAAAGACTCACTTTGAGATTGGTGGACAACACCCCCCCCCCCCTCACCCCCGAGTTCCCAGCGGCTCGCTCAAGACTCACATTCTGACCATTCTTGATTACAAATTTGGGCGGAGGAAACCAGTTTTACGGTTATTATTTCCAGGTGAATATGACTTTTTTGTTTGGTTACTTTTGCTTATACAACTGGTCGGACAACGCCCTTCTACGAGTATGACTTAGAATTCTAGGATGCTCAGGACCACCAGCCTTTCGGACCTGTGTCATTTTTCAAATTTTCTAAAGAATTAAAAGTATTTGAAAAATTCTTTCATTGTTAATGAAATGGAAACACTGAACGATGGCACAAGACTCCCTTGACTATATACACAACTTTTATTATCTAGATAATACACTAAATAACTCCCCCCCCCCCAAGTCAATTAAAGGATATAATTTTCCAGCATAATTAATAAACTACAATTGATGAGTTCGAAATTTGATTTTAAAATGTTTGTCTTAGTGGAGGATACATATAAGACTTCGGTGTTTTTTTTTTTTTTTTTTTTTTTTTTTGTGGGGGAAAAAAAAAAGAATATGCAGATCGCATAAATGCTTTCCAGTCCTACTAATCCATTGCATCTTTTAGCCTTTAATATATTTGCCACCTTCTTGATTACATCTTAAAAAATATATATATATATATATATATATATATATATATTTGCTTTTAATTCTGAGGAAAAAAAAACTCGCAAAACTTATGTTTTTACCTCATTCCTTAAAAAAAAAGAAAAAAAAAAGAATTATAGATATAAGTATTTTGTATAGCTTTCATGTAGTGCATGTGTATATGGTATATTTATATCTTATTTAGTTATGTAATAATGAATTTCTCAAAAGCACTTTTATACATTTATTTTTAATGAGAAAACATTTAAAAGGTTGCTTTTACGTATAGCTCTGTATCTGTATTTTTTTTTTAAATTTGATTACGCTTTAAATATGCTAAAATAATTCTAACATCTCCGAAAATTTACATTGTGTGTGTGTGAGAGAGAGAGAGAACAATATTTTTTTTTATATATTATGAGTCAAAACAACTTTATGGGAATTAGTAAACCAATTAGTTATGCTAACCATGTCTTATTTTACAGAAAAAATAGTTTTGTGTATCTTAAAAATATATATTAATTCCATTATGTTTAACGCAGTATAAAGATATCAAGTTATGCCGAAAAATTATACCTCTCATAGACCGTAATACATCACAAATATTTTGTGAATTTCTATACACAAACCAGTTGCACTAATTATAGCATTTCCGATAGAAAACATCTCATAGTAAACATGAAAAACATAAAATAATTTTAAGGATTGTATAAATTTTAACAGGAATTAAAGCCCGGACAGAAAGACAGGCAGATAGACTAATTGCAATGATACTCACTCGGAAAGTGTTAAAAACGTGTAACACAAACGAAAACGCAGTTGCGACATTCCCATAAGAGCCCTTAATATAGGGTAAGTGCACCAGTGATTGACACTTTTAGCGCAATCTCTGACGTTTTTAATGTTCTAGTCACCAGAAAATATTTTTAGTAATCTTAAGTTAGTACATATGGTATGAAAGACATTCAGAACCACATATATGTTAAAATATATAAATTTGATAATTTTTTTTAAATGAATTTTTGTTTGACACCCACTCAATGTTCCAATAATTGACACTGCCAGTTTTTCATTATATCAGTAATTGGCACCCTATGTTCCAGTGTTTGACACTGCTAGTTATTCATTTTACCAGTTATTAGCACCCTATGCTCCAGTGTTTGACATAAAATGTTAAATTTCTTATATGTAAAATATATGATTTTATTATTTTTCTTATTCATTATTTCTGGATAGATGTCAATTACTGGAGCATGCCAATCACTGAAGCACCTACCCTATCTCACATTTTGTTATGAACCTATAAACCTTAATGCCAATTAAACGATATTCTATAGAAAATAATCTTTTTTTGAATATGAATAATAAATGTAAAATTTTATTTCTGCAGTACTGAAGTATTCAAATATCATTTATAAAAATGCCTCACGTAGCACGCCATGAATTGACATTTTTTGGGGTGTCCCACTGTCTCAGTATACAAACTAATCATGCTATTCATGGCATTTTGAAAAGAAAATATGCCATGGTGAATTTAAATGACATATACTTGCTAAAAGAAACTTTGAAAATATGTCCAGATGTTAGAGCAGGGGCAAACAGATAGACAAACTGAAGTAGTTTGAAAATATGTCCAGATGTTAGAGCGGGGGCAAACAGATAGACAAACTGAAGTAGTTAAACAAGTTTCGGCATAATTTTAAAATGTTCTATCTATATATATATATATGTTTATTTTCAAAACTACAAATTTATAATGTAACTTATTATTATTATTTTTAAGGAAATATTTTCTGCGAATAGTTTTGTAGGTTATACTTTAACTTTTCCATGTTAAAGTCCGTCTCACCAGCCTCACCCGTCTCACCAGCGGCCGAAAGGTTCTGCGCTCAAAGTTGGTAGACGTAAAGTGCTGGGTTCGATCCCAGGTCACGCTCGTCAGCCTAGCCGTTCGGAGTTTTTCGTTGTTTACTCCGGAACTTGAGTAAATGCGGCTAGGCCCCCTTAGAAAGACCTCCACGGAAGGCACTCCCCCTCAGACCTAGGACCCAACAGTAGACAATCGGCCTTATTCTGCAACACCAACACCATTGTAATTCCCAGGAAGTAAAAAGGGGAAAAAAAGTTTATTTTCAAAACTAGAAATTTATAATGTGTGTTAACGTTTTAGTTTTAAATTGTATTTAATGCAATGTTTTCTGTAAATAGATTAGATCATAGTTCTAGTAACTTTACTATGTAATACACAATTTTTAGTTTAATACTGTAACTTTATTTATATTATACATTAAAGAACCTTTTATACGTCTTTCAAGGCACTGACGTAAAAGGACGTATAGATGAAAAGACGTATAATCGAAATTTTAATAATAACACATTGATTACTACAAATTTAATAACACTTAAGCAACTTTATTAGTTAGTATTTTCATGTAAATTTTGCTTAAGTTAGTAAATGTATATTACACTTTTTTTTTTTTTTTTTTTTTAAGACAAATTAATTTAAAAAAAATCATAAAAAGTGAGAAAAATCATACTGTTAATCCATGACTGGGTACTAATTACATATATCATATACTGAGTAATACATTACATTTCTTAAGAACTAAAAGAACATATTTTGAATATTAATTATATATATATTGCGGCGTATCTTTAATAATAAACATACGATTTATTTCCATACAATTAGTTATTTAATAGCATTAAAAATTTTTAATATTCGTCTGATTTGCTGCGTGTCTGTGAGTATTAAATATTCTACCGTGAATTCAATTGATTTTTCAATCAGTATTCTTCGGTCTTTCCTGTGTTCTTCCTCTTAAGATGCTTTCTTGGAAAAATCCGTTTTATTTAGAATGGAAAATAATAACAGGTAGAGAAATTTTGCGAATTTTAGTAAAATGGAAAAGGCGTATAACCGATATTAGCGGTTGCATTAAAAGGAATAGGAATGAATCGGACATTACTAAAAGGACGTATAAATGTAAAAGGCATATAAACGAGACATATAAATGGTGCTTTACTGTATATATATATATTAATGCATAACATGCTTTTCAAAGAAAAAAAGTAAAACATTGAATTGGGAAAAAAAAAAGCAAATAAATAAAAAAAAATAAAAAAAATAAAAAATAATATAAGCAAACAAACAAATAAAAATAATAAAAGGAGACAATTTTTTTATGCATCTTTTCCATTTTTTTTTTTTTTTTTTTTTTTTTTTTTCTTGTAGGCTTTATATTATTAACAATTATTCTTGTTTTTTCTGAAAACAAAAATAATATGAAGAATTCTAAGGCAATTTTCTTTCTTGCGCAAAAGTACACTGTTAAAAATTTCAGTTCAAACTTGTACCACTATATGGAGTAAAGTTACATGCAATATCATAATATGGTTCAACCTCTCTTTTTAGTTTCTACTTTTTGCGATTGAATTTCACTTGCACCAAAACTTGGAGCTACCATACATCCACTCACAAGGGAAGTGTTTCGGTGTACATGCAATTGTAATTCCCTTTGTATACAGGAGATGGCGCCGCAAACGCGCTGAAAATCACAGACTGTAAACCGGAGAGTGAAAATAAAATCTGTGAAGTAAGATCGCGTCGCGTCTGATTATGTCATTCAAAACCAACATTCTTTACAAGAAAAAGTTTTTTATTCAATTGATCACTAACCAGATGTTACCATAAGAAAGTTTATTGAAGTATATCCTTTTAAGAAGGCAGAAAAATCTATTATACATTCCAGGAAGTATGAATCAGTAAAATTATTTTTTTAAACCAAAACAAGCTTAAATTAATGAGCGTGGTCGAAAACATAGGGTAAAGTGTAAATTTTATGCCACTACTGAGCCCTGAGTCAAGATGAGACCCCAGAAAATGTAATACCTTTCATCAAAATCAACGAAACAGAGTTTGCGGGTCGCAGTATCAGAATGTTAGATTTGAGACAAGAAGGTGCTAAGTTCGATCCCCACCTGGGTCGAATGTTGATTTTTTTTTTATTTAAAACATAATACCAATATTTGGTTCAACATAAAATTACCAAATCATAGTAAACCACAATTTTTTTACAATGTAAATGAATATCGAAAGCTACCAGAAATTGTGAGCAAGAGTAGAAGAAAATAAGATATAGGGTGAAGCGGGGTATGTGTAACTACGGAGTAAATGTATCCTCGGCTCATAACTAAACTGAGAAGCAAAATTTTGAGCTAAGTCATCAAATATGTTTATTTGAACCATCTTTCCTTATATTTAGTCTTAAGAAACGAAATCAAATTTGAAACAGTGATCGTTCTAAAAGTTTAGAAAATTGCATACATTCCCATTCTTTGATCAAGTGCCAATGTCGAATTTTAAAATTTTGCCATTGCTCTACTTGTGAAGCAAACTCTACAGTTTTTGGTTAGTAAACATAATTTTGTCTTTAGATTTTGTATATAACTTTAGATTTGTCATATTTTTCAAGCATTTGTCATTCTACCCATGGCTACACCAAAAAGTTTACACGTGGGGCAAGTGTAACCAGGGTTTACCTGCCCCAAGCACTTTTTAAGTAATTCTGGTTTCATTTGTCTTTGTAGCTCAAATTAAGAGAGGAGATAGAAATATCGTCAACGTCAAAAGACATTGCCACAATTCTTCTTGAACTTAAATTAGAACGTAAGGGAGAACTGAACTTAGGACATATTTTTTTGCAGTGTAGGAGTCAAAACCCTATTTGCTGCCAGAAGTTCTTTGTAATTTGAGAAAATACGTTCTGACAACGTAATTTTTTCGTAAGGTACGCATATTTTCTCAAATTACAGAAAATTTCTGGCAGCAAATAGGACATAATTTTTTAGAGTGGACAGCACGCAATAGAGCCAAAGTAATGTTGCTTATTTTTTACTTGCTTTTTGCAAAGTAATATTTTCGATTTAAACCCCCCTTTTTGCTTTTTAAAATTACAACTAATTTTACAAGGCTGTACACTGTCAAAAAGAAAAAAAAAAAAAAAGTCCTGTTTGTTGCGAGAAATTTTCTGTAATTCAGTAAATTTCTGGCAGCAAACAGGACTTTTTTTTTTTTGACAGTGTACATGGGGGTAAAATGTACCGAAAATAGTACTACTTTTGCATGCAAACCTTCCTTCAAACATTAGTCAATTCCATTTTGAAGAAGTGTGCAAAATTTCAATAAGTAAGATTGGTCAGTGTTTTTGTTCTTGGCAAATCGTGTCTACCGGTTTTCTGAAGGGTCTTCGAAAACCAGGTACCACATTATGAATTTTCCTAAAGAAAAGCAAACACGTTTTATTTATGAGACAAAAAATTTTTAAGTTAAAATACATTTAAAAAACAAAAATTACATATAAAAACAATTAAAATCAGTTTCCTCATCAGTAATTACAACACAATATGCAAACAGGACATGAACACTCAAGGAATTTAAAGGAGTACAGAATATTGAGGAGCCAGTGCGCATGCTTCATTGATAGTGTGGAGATGCTTGGCAGTGTGCCAGCTCTCAAGGAAAATACGCGATTTATAATTATGAACACCAGAATTTAAAAGTTTTATATTATCGAAGTCAGGAATATGATCGGTTTCTATTGAATGGATTACAATTTTAGAATTTTGGTTGCAATTTTTAAAAGATCGTCTGTGTTCTTGTAGTCTAATTTTTGCTGTACGGCTAGTTTCACCTATATAAACAGATTTGCAATTTTTACAAGGAATTAAATATATTACACCAATTAAATCCAAAGAAGGGGTTATGGGTTTAAAGTTGAAAAGGACGTTTTTTAATTTAATTTTTCCTAAAGAAAATTTTATAAAATACTTTTCAAATATTGACCCTTTTATGCCCAAAATTTTGAATACAAATTTTTATTTATTATATTATTAATATTTTTATTTTTTCCTTTAGCTTTCGAAACTCGTGTAATTTCTTAATAGAAAGTGAATAGTAGAAAAAAAAAATCTATTTGAAAAAGCATTTTTTCTATCTTTAAACCACTTTAAGAATATAAAATATTTTAAAATATATTCATATTAAATTACATTCGTCACGGTCGCGCTAACTCAGACTAAGAATTCCTTCGCGTTGCTTTGAGTGCCAGGTTCTTAAGTACCAAGCTAGAGAAATGGCAGCTTTTTGACAGTTTTGTGATGAACCCTGTCTAGAGAGGATGAACGATGGGGTTATTTGAGGCCCAAAAAGAAGAGCCCACCCAGACAATAATGTAGATATTCAGTTTGTTTTTTCATTTTAAAGTTTTGTATTTTGTTTGTGTTGTTTTTGAGGTTAGAATATGGATGTCTGAAGTTTCTCTTTTTAATTATATAAGGAAAAAAAAAATAAAGAAATATATACTATATTGTTTCAACATTGTTATAGTGGAAATTACATTGAGAAAAAAAAAAGAATGAATGCCTGAGGACTTACATTATTTTTTAACCGGATCTTTATTTTATTATTTCTTTATTTTAGTTTTGTGTAGATTCCTAGTCTAGACACAATTTTTTTTTGTTAGTACGACTGGATTATGTCATCCAGACAGTGATTTTGCGTTCTCGCCATTTATTGTATCACACCGTGTTTTTAAGATTTAGTAATATTTAAATTTAGAAAATAGAAAGTGCGCGTGGAAAATAAAGTATAATAATACTGGCTAATTTAATTTAATTTATAGAGATGCCAATGATACAGTAAAAACTATTATAGCCATTTTATTATCTATATATTAATAGGCAAGCATAAAATTTGTTGTCCCTTTTTAACATATTAATTATGGGAGTAGAGGGTTGAAAATGGTATCATTCGAAAGGTATGGTTAGCCGGAAGGTGCGAATACAAATATTATTTTCTTACGATGTCAAGAAGGTATTTAAAAATACATTTATTTTTTATACATTTTCCCCCATTTTTCCCTTTTATACACATATTCCTTTACATTAAAAAATACCTAAAAGTAGAAAGTTGTTAAATCTGGCAATTTCATAAAGCTCAAATAAAACCATAGACACAGTAATTTGTATAATGTAGCATCACTATACGCAAGCGAAGTGATGACGTCACTGTCTGCCCATGGAGCCATGAAAAAGATTTTCTACGTTAATCGTCCATTGGATTTTTTGTAAAAAATTATTGAAAAATAACGGAAATTATCTGCCGAATTTAATTCCGATATTTGGGTTATATATAAGTTACTGTCTGCTGTCTACATGTGTTCGATTGAGTTATTTTTTCGGTAAAATTGATAAAATTTTAATTTAAAATCACAAAACTCCAGAAAAAAAATGGCAAACTTCCAGTTTCGAATGTAAACATAAACATTTCATTTGAATGGGTGATATTTAAACAATAAATATTCAACTAATATACTAAATAAAAGGAAAATGGTAAATATTCTATCATAATTTGAAGTTAAATTTGTTTTTAAATGTCTAAATAAAGTATCTGATATAAGATACTAATATGTTGCAACGGAAGAGGTTTTTTCCTGAATTTACATGTTTTGAGCTTTCTTTGCGTTTCAATTAACTGAAATTGGCTACTTATTTTTAAAAAAAGTGTCTTTATTGCTAGCTTTTGTGGGTATAAGAAGCAAGTAGAAGATACGTAAAAACTTTTGATTTCCGGTTTTCGATGAATTTACACAATTTGAGATTTCCTTGCATTTTAATTAAGTGAAATTGACTACTTATTTTTATTTTTTAAGAAGTGGAGTTATTATTCTTTCCTCTGCATATATAAGTAGAAAATATAAGATTCAGAAATGTTTTAGATTTTCGGTTTTCGATAAAGTTACACGTTTTGAAATTTCCCGAACTCAATTCAACCATTTTTGAAAAATATCTTTTTTTTTTTTTTTTTTTGTTCAAATACTGTACTTTATGAACCAATCGAATTTATTTAACAGAATTTGGCACTTGGTTGGACCTTGGTTTGACATGGTACCGATTAGCTTTTGGCCTGTATCACCCAACGAGGGGCGTTTTCACGTTGCGATTTTCTCTCCTTTCAGGAAAGGCTAATATGTACAGAGAGAAATAGTTATATTAAGTAAAACTCTGCTGATTCAGTTAGAGTGAATATCGGCAAACAATTGCCGCAGCTGTGTTGCATTTGCATTCCGTTTAGGACAAGGCAATAACTTTGCTTTGCCTCGCTTTGCAAAAAAATGGTCCACTGGGCGATACTAGTTATTATTATTATTAATCTGAACTTAAAACGGATAATATTTTACCAGGAGACTTTTGTATATTTAGACCAATTTAAAAATGTTTTTCTTTTATTTTCCTCTTGCTTTAAGTTAAAAAATATTTAAAAAAAAAATAGAGAAAAATCGTGGTAAAGCAATGGAGCAGAGTGAACATCTTGGCAAAATTTCAAATTTGGCACTGAAGTAGTTCAAACGTCTCTCGCCAAATTATTGGCATGCTCAGTTGCGATAGATAATTTAATTCATCGCCAAAATAATATAAAAAATTTAAAATCCGCCTGGGTCCCAATGTTAGCTGTAACTAAAAATTTTTAATAAAAGAATATAAGAATCACTCCTAAAGAACGCAATGGAGTTACTCCATGCCTTTATGTGGAAAAGTAAAGGGGAAATATAAACTGTTTTGTCGTACTAAATTAAATTCTGTTTTCTACAGACTTTTGTCTACACTACCTATTAATATGTATTTCGACACTTTCAAATTTAGACGTTTTGTCAAATATCTAGAAAAATTCTTCAGGAATCATCTTGAAACTTTGGGAGTGTAAAGAACATGTTATGCTTCATATATTTCAACAAAAGTTTTTTTTTCCTTGAAGAGGAAAAGGGGATCAGTAAGAAATTAAAGAAAAATCAATTTGTTTTGCATCACTCTGTAAAAAGTAATGCGTTAAATGTATTTTGGCTGTAGTGTGTAATTATCAGGATTCTTTTAATTATCTGTATACATTTTTATGAGGCTACCACATATATTCCTGGAAATATAACTTAAAAAATATAACTTTAAAAAAAATATAACTTAAAAAAAAAAAAAAAAAAACTTTATAAAACGTAGGGTATCAGACCCAGTGAAAAGCCATTTTTAGGAAACTTGGTGTACTGAATTATACAGAGCATACTGCGATCAGAATGCAAAAAAAACGTTGAATATCTTAACAAAAATATGAGCATTTTTACTAAATTTTCAAATATGCATGAGCAAGCCTTTAAAACATTTCATATGCATAATTTAATAGCCAAGAGTATTGAGCTACTTATATGAAAAACCCCAAACAAATATCGTGTAAATACAAATAGTTATGAGTATTAGAATGAAAAGAATTTCAGTTCCTCTCTTTCTCGAAAAGAAAGAGAAAAAAAAAAAAAAAAAAAAAAGGAAGATGACAGGGGCTTCATGAATATTTATTTACAATTAGCAACTACAGTATTACCATTGGGCATTGGTTGAATCAAAATAAAAATGTGAGTAAAATCCCTTATAGTTTCTCTTTTGTTTTGAGAGAACTGAAATTCTGTTAACGCTATCTCACATAACTGTTTGAATTTACACGACATTTGTTTGGAGTTTTCATATAAGTTGCTCAAATTTTTGGCTATGAAATTATGGAAATGAAATTTTTTAAAAGCTGACGCTTGCATAATTAAAGCTTATTCAGTAAAAATGCTCATATTTCGCAAGATATTTAACAGTTTTGCATTCTGATTGCAGTATAACTGTGTCTGTCTAATGTAGTATGTCAAATTTTCTAAAAATGTCTTTGTACTGGGTCTAATACCCTACGTATTATGATTGGAAAAGTAGTTCTTTTTGCAAAAAAAAAAAAAAAAAAAAAAAAAATGAATATAATTTTTATGTGGTTGCCTCAAAAATTTATACAGACAATGAGAGAAATCCTGTTAATCACATACTAGAGCGAAAACGCATTTAAAGCATTATTTAAAATGTCCAATAAAAAGGTAAATACTAGAGCAACTTTTGTCAATCAGGTTTAGAATTATAATTTTATGAAATGAAAATTCTTTGAAGTATGTGTTACTTTAAATTTTTCGACTTGTTTTTTCCCCATTTTTACCAAGGTGTTGATATATGATCGTAGAACCACTATTTCTATCACTCTTTTTTTTTTTTTTTTTTTAAATCAGAATCTTAAAGTCGTGAAGAAACAAAATCCGAATAACAACAGAATGTATATAAAAAAGACCACAACAATAAACTATAATATATTTTTTCTTTTTTCAGATTACTCTTACTGTAAAAGCTATAATGTTTCCCATGAAATTTTCGTTATAAGTTGATATTTACCTATTTTAAGTCATCACTGTTAAAAATAGTTTCTTAAAAATGAGCAAAACAGTCTCAAAATAGCTTCGAAACAATGTATACTTAAATTTGAAAACCTATGTACTCATTTTTGAGTATACTGACATGCTCAAAAGTGCGGATATTGGGATTCTTAGAGGTCAACCCCATTTTTGAGCATGTCAATATACTCAAAAATGAGTACATGGGATTTTCAAATTTAAGTATATATTGTTTCGAAGCTATTTTGAGACAATTTTGCTCATTTCTGAGAAACCATTTTTAACAGTGATATTTTTACAGATAATTTCTTCAAGAAACAGACACAATTACATAGTCATTTCATCAGCCTATGCACTATTTCCAATCAAACTCCTTGGGAATTTGATATATTTTAGTATATTTAAAAAAAAAATAGTAATGATAATAATAAAAAAAAATATTATTATTATTATTTTTTAATACTGCCTATTTTAAGAACATATCTATGAAATAAATATATACAAGGCTATGGATGAAATTCTGTCTATGGCAGAATTTAATTTAGTACGACAGGGCTAATGATATTTGTGTTTTAACACCCTAAAAAATAAATAAATAAATAGTAATAGAGGGCATTCAGTAAAATTCCTAAACTCATATTAAAATAGTATTGATTTTTAATTCCAAATAAATTACTGGAATTTGAATGCATTGATTGTATAGTATCTTCCCCTAATTGCTTAATACTTATTTACTAAATATTTTAATTTTTAAAATAATCTTAAAAACAATTTCGCATTTATTGTTAATAATTAAGTGTCAATTTCTACAGAACAAAACATAATAAAAAAAAAAAAAAAATTATAAACTGATTATTCGATACTTATGCTCAAAATTCATCACAGATTAATTAATATAATCCATTGACATTCAGCCAAGACCCGTTACTATGTGGTCAGAGAACAGAACTACGAACCCAAAGACTATGAGTTCGCTCCTCACTGATGGTAAGTTGAAAATTATATATAAATGTTTTTACGGATTTCACAAAATATTTTAAGATAGAGTTCGTTTAAATTAGAGAATTAAACAGTAAAATTAGAGAGAGAATATTAGAGATAGAGTATTAGAGAATTAAATAATAAAACTGGATTTATTATTACTGGATAATAAAGCAAGCATTTTTGAAGTGGAACACTATAAGTTGGTAACTACGCAAAATAGCAGATTGAAAGAAATAGTCTTGTCGTACTAAAAATTCTTGAAAATGCTAATCAAAATATTTAGCCAAGAATCGTTGGCTGTGTGGTTAGAGTACAGAGCTACGCTCCCGAAGTTTGTGCGTTCGATGCTCACCGATGGGAAGAGAAAAAAATACATATGAAGGTTTTTGTGGATTTCACAAAAAGTTTTAAGATAGAGAAAGAAATTAAATGGTAGAACTGGATATTGGAAGGCATTTTTGAAGTGAAACACTATACAATTCTAACGACGCAAAATGCCAGATTGAATGAAATAGTCCTGTCGTACTAATAAAAAGACATGTTCATTATAATTAACATTTGGTAACATGAGCCAAAAATGAAAAAAAAGAATATTTAAAAATTTGTGTTTTTTATTCAAATAATGGAATATGTGTAAAAAAATGTATTGTTAAATTATTTATGAAAATTTGTTTCGGTATGAATTCCATAAACGTCTAGATGTAGAAAAAACTACTACATTTAATCACTCTCACTGGAAATTAAAATCTCGAAAATTGCAAGCAACATTAAAATCAAAAAACGAATTTACAATGGTATTTTAAAAACAGCTACAACTTTGCTATTCACAAATACGCGGCTAAATAGCGTTCTGTTAATAAAATCATATTCCCACCACTAATAATCTGGTGTGTCACTCACACGACTTTCTCTTACCCTGAAATTTAATACTATAAATACAGGTTGCAGATTAATAAGTAATATAACGAGTACTGTTATGTAAACCTATGTTAAACAATTCATATTAGGCTTCTGAAGAGTTTTATATGATAATTAGTTCTGTGTGAGGGGGGGGCTACCGCCCCCCTCAACCCCCCGTTTCATTAATGCACCTACATTTATATAGAATTTAATTCGGTTATTAAAAAATAATTCTCTTTCTAAAAAAAAATTTATTAAATTTATTATTTAAAAAAAAAAAAATGATCTTTTATGATATGCAGACGATTTCCATATTAGAGAAGTAGTATAACACCAAATATCCAAAAAAGTCCATTTTATTCTCAATATTAAAAAAAAAAAAAAAAAAAAAAAAAAAGTACGAAAAAAGTACGAAAAAAGTTTTTTTCTTTAAAAGTAAAAAAAAAAATAATAATAACTTTGTTTTAAATTATCGCAGATCGATGGTTCAACCATTCGTTTTAAAGGTATTGGCGAGCTCTTTTGAAAGATACCCATCATAAAAATTTACTCCCCTCGAGGGGGGGACTCCCCCCCCCAGGGGGGGGGGGGGGAGGCGAGGCTCCTACATACACAAAATTTTTTTCCCAGTTAACTGCCTCTATTACAAAAAATATATATTTGTTTCATTTGGTTTAGTGCAGTCTATAGACGTTAAACTCTACTTTCCTGCAATTTTCCCCATAGACGTAATGTATTAGAATTATCTTGATTGTCCCTGTACACGTACCATTTGCTTGATCTTAACGAAAAGCTTACTGTAGCATCCCTATATGATATACATTTAGAATACCAAGTTTGAACTTTCTGCCATAAATTGTTTTTGAGATATGCTGATAACAGACACACACACAGACACACACAGAGACCATTTGCTAAAAACATGATTTTCGTATTCAGGGGACCTCAAAACGTGTAAATATAACAATCTCGCTTTCAAAAATTTGACCCAAAAACAATACTTTCTCTACCTTATGGGTAAGAGAAAGTAAAAAAGTGTTATTTCACATTGTGACTATAAATATCATTACAATGTATTCTCTACAGAGAATAGAATATTTCACGGTTATTAGGTTAATTTAGGAAACCACGCAAAATATTAAAAAAAAAAAAAAAAAAAAAAAAAAAGAAAAGAAAAGAAAAATCTTTATCTATCGGACTGTTTAAAGTTGAATTGTTTACATTTTAAAGTTTCAGTTCATTTTTCTTAAGAGTAAAAGTAGGATTATGAGTAAAAGTCTCATCAGTGGCGAATTATATGTGCTGCTGGATTATAGGTTTCCGGATTATTGATGCTTTACTGTATATCAAAGTATATTCGCTAAAGATAGAAAGCACACAAATCAATAAGACTATATATCTGCAGAGAGACAAACGAACTGTTTTGAAAAAAGTTCTAACACAAATGACAGTACAGTTTATCATGAAAAAACAATAGCAATAGTCACTGTCCTTTTTTTTTCTGTTGGGTTAGTTTAGCTATTTAGATTTTTTTTTTTTAAATAACAATATAACAATTATTTAAAATAATAAAAATAAATAAATAAATAAAAACAAAATTACTTAATGGCTCAAAATGTCTGCATCATGTTTCTTCCGTTAGGATGGGGGAAAAAAACACGTATGGAGAATTCCAAACAGTTATGACGAGAAGAATAAAAAAATTCATTGTATATTTAATCCTATTTAACTGATGATTATTTACAAAAAATGATTAAGGAGGAAATATCAATCTAATAAATGATTGTGAATATTATTGAATATGCTTAATGAACAGCAATCATAAATTTACAATTCCACTATGTTCTGCTATTTCATTTTTTTTTTTTTTTTTTTTTTTCATTTCATTGTTCTTCTGAATATAAATCACGGTATTTAAAGTATTTAAATCTTTATTTCATATTGTAAATAACGTTTTGTTTTCCTTAAATGCAAACAATGTGGATTGTTGTAATCATATGCAGTAAAAACATACCATTGTTGTCAGAAAAATGACTTTTAATAGAAGAGTTCATTTTCTTCTGCATTTTCATGAAAAGAAACAAATGAATTTTGAATTTTATAAAAACAAATTCCGTAATTGAAGGTAGTATAAATATTAAAATATTTTCATTAAATTGATTTTGTAGATGTAGATATTTATAATTTCTTTTGAATTAACTTATGATCTATGAATGTAAAAAAGAATAAAATTAAATAATTAAGATAAAATAGACGGTTAAGAGTAAAAAATATTTATTTAAAGTTGAAAACTTAAGTAAAGATGGTGTTTTGTTTATTGAGCTATATGTATATGTTAAATGATAGTTTGTTTTAACAAAGCTATTAACAAGAATAGATATTAATTTCAGTTTTCATATGAACTTTCATTAGGTGTTTAATTATTTTGGGAAGATTCAACTAAAATCCTGACAAGTTTACATTGTTAAAAATTAACCGTAATATTTCTTTCTTTTTTGTTACTTTAAATTTATTAGAATGTTATATTGATAATGTTATCTAATGAAGATTATTTAAATATTAATAATGTTATATAGGGGAAAATTAGAAAGTCCTGTCAACGATTCCAGGTCCCCGAGCCCATTTTTCCCTGCTCTAAATGCATTTTTTCTCATATATGTATGTGTGTGTATCTATCTATCTATATACATATATATATATATATATATATATATATATATATATATATATATCAGAAATGTGTATATATATATATATATATATATATATATATATATCAGAAATGTATATGTACATATGATTTTGTATATGTATATACAAAACTTAATAATAATACTGTTAATTATATTGAAAACACTTTAAAAACACGCAAAATTAAATTTTATTTAAAAGATGTTAAAAAATTTTATCCGAAGCTTTTTGCTTTTAAATAGTATAGCATCATGAGGGATTTTTTATTGCTCTTTTCCAATGAACAGTTTTTTAAATATTTTTTCTTTCACAATCAACAGGCTGCGGTAGCCCAGTCGGTAGAGCGCCGGCCTCGTAATTGGAAGATTGCAGGTTCGGTACTCGAGCCGGCCAAAGACCGTCGTGTACACTAATAGTGGCTGGTGCACGTAAAATCTGTCGTGGCCGCAAAGTCCTCCATGTTCCCATTAAAAAATTATATCTCTGGGGGTCACCGAAGCGGGAGAGCCATCCCTTCCGTGGAGGATCAAAATTGTGATGGCATGTCTCCGGACCACATTTAGGGGTGTGTCCCAGACCGTCGCCAATTGCCCATCTGCGCAGCATTAGTGCGACGTAAAACCCAACCACAACAACAACATCTTTCACAATCAACAGTTAAGTCTTCTAATAACGTGAATAGCAGGAAAGTCAATCTGAAAACCGGTGAAGGTTGGATTCAAATTGACTTTGCTGCTATTCACGTTATTAAAATACTTAACTGTTGACTGTGAAAGAAAAAAACATTTAAAAAACTGCTCATTGGAAAAGAGTAATAAAAAAAAAATCCCTGATGATGCTTTACTATTTAAAAGCGAAAAGCTTCGGATAAAATTTTTAACATCTTTTTAAATAAATTTTAATTTTACGTGTTTTTAAAGTGTTTTCAGTATAATTAACAAATGACACGTGTTCAATTTAACTTTTATTTTTAGAGATTATTTATAATACTGTTATTATATTTTGTATATAACATATTATAATTTTACTAAAATTTCCATAATCAAAGTATCTGAAAATTTAGTGTAGTTTACAATTAAAAATTAATAATCGAGTTTCTCGAACGTTTTTGACTATTATTATTTTTCTTTTTTTAAGAAAAGAAAAAAAAAAAAAAAAAAAAAACTTCCAGAAAATGTATTGCAGATCGCTTTTATTTTTAAACAATTTTGTTTACTTTTCTGTGTAATTTTGCATAATATTTAAACTTAAAACTTATACTCGTTTTTTTTTTTTTTTTTTGTAGTGTTTTTTAACGTGTACTGAGTTAAATCTGGATAATAGCAGTTTCGAACCTATTTTAATTAATGGGATTTATTATAGACGTTTAAGATGTAAAATCAGTTCGGAAGGTTGCATTTATTCTTCCTAACGGATTTTGCAAGGCAGTTCCATGGGTTGTGCATTGTCGTGAAGACTGTTTTGTAAGTAAACGACTCGATAGATAAAAAAACATAAACGCTAATCTAAAAGAAAGAAAATAGATGAAGTTATCTTCACTTGTGAGTGTTCTGCTGTTACGAGTGTCGTTAAATTCTATAGTAAAAATAGTCCTTTTATTTATTCTTTTTAAATCTCATCTACCTGGAAAAGAACTTGAATATTCATGTTAATAAAATATGTAACGTATTTTTCAGTAATTCAGGCATGATGTATATACTTTTCTACTTAAATACTAAATTAATGAAGCTAATAGTATGACAGTGTTAAATACCTATTTACAAAACGATACAGAAATCACTGAAAAAGTACTGCTAAATTGCATACAAAGTAAAAAAAAAAAAAAAGTCACGTGGTTATTTTGTTTCAAACCAGGGGTGTTGGATTGAGTGAGAAATCGTATATTTCTATTAGCATTATTCCTATATTATTAGTTTTATTTAATATTGATTTATTTTTATTTGATTGCTACTTGAATATATATATCTAAATAAGAATTTAAAAGAAAAATTTATTAACCAGTTAAGTGATCAAGACGTATGTAAAGATCGCCACCAGGAAATTAAACACTTTCTGCATTAATATATATATATATATATATATATATTTGGTTTTTTTTTTTTTTTTTTTACTTTTTGTACAGATGAAGTAAATGTATAAAAATAATTTTAAAGTTCATTTAAATACTTAGTTTTAAACTAGCACTCTTTGACCGCTTTGCTAACCACTATACTTAAATAAATAATAAAAAGGTAAAAATTAATTACCATTTTTTATATCCCTTTATAAATAGGGGGGGGGGGGATTGAAATCGGCCAAAACATCGTTTCAGGCAATTAAATATGGGTTTTTCTAACTTATCCTGCTGCCACCGGTTGAATTTCGCTGCCCAATCTCTCCGTACTTCTGGCAATGCTGTAGATGATATTTTTTAGCAGTATGTTGTGCTGCTTATCCTGTACTCGCTTTAAGTTTTAAATCGATCTCTTTTTAATGAATTTAGATAATTAAATTTAAATGACCCACTTTAAAATTTCCCGTTATTTCCCCTGTTTTGGTGCCTTTCCAGTCTTTATGATTCAGCGGTTCGAGAGGAGACAGCCAGAGATACATATAATTGGATTTTAATACATAACATAATAATAACCGTAAGTAATTACTCAACTGGTTAATAGAATTTATAAACGATCTAGATTTGCTAGGATTAATATCTGCTTTTGATATGTATATCTTTTGCAGTTTTTTAATGATGAATATTTGAGTCTTAAGGGGGAAATGTTTCGTATAGGTCTTGGGCCTTATTTCGTCAACAGTAATCTTCTTAACCGTTTGAGTCCCAAGCAACGCGATCGCGCTGTTGAGATTTTATGTCGAGGAAACCCAGTACATTTCGAACCTTGTAGACAACTGATGGTGCGTTACCGATTATTGAAGTCGTGCGCTCACATTTACTGAAGCATGTACATATGAAGCAAGTACGTCTAATCATTTTGAAACACGTAATTATTAACAATGAGAAGCACTTACGCAAGAATACGTTCGATCGCTTTGCAAACTGCAATATATGTGACCGAGTGATGAGAAAAATACGAGAATCGCGTTACCTTACAAATACAAGAAGTACTATTGCTTCGACTGGGATTCATCGATGTAAAATAAACAAAGAGCTATCGCGCTGCTTGGGTCTTTTCGTACTCATTTAGAGAAAGTGCGGTTGCGCTGTTTGGGATTCTTCGACAGTGTTTTTTCAATACTCCCTGGGACTCAAACGGTTAAAGTGTGGACGGTAAAATGAAAAAAAAGTCAGTTAATAAAAACATGGTAAAAAATCAACATTTTAAGCTAAAAATTTTTACTCGCATTCTTGTTTGTTTGTCCAGTACAAATCTTGCAATCGATTTTTAACTAACTACCCGACCAGCTAGACATTTGAAACTTTTAGAATAGCTCAGAACACGATGACAATGCATTTTTTTAAAATACTTTTAGCCATTTTTAAGCAGAATTAAATTCATTTTCAGTAAATTTTGAAAAATTCGCAAGGTGCGCTTCGATAGAATTCAATGCTTGCATCTTTTGCGTAACGGCGTTTAACGATTTTGAAAACAGAATACATGTGAATTTAGTTTATTTTCAAAAATATTGTGCGAAAAATTGAAAATTATAAAAAAATAAAGTTTATAAAGTCTATGGATAATGGAAACGACTAGAAAGTGATTAAAATTAAATAAACAGAAAATTAAAAAACGTCGTATATAAAAAGTTCTTTTTATCTTGTAATTATTTCTTCTGATTTTCGATATGCTGAATATTGTCACTGTTCGACGTAATATATGGCATTTTTCTATTCTAAATTCCACGATTAAATAAATAATAAAAAAATGTTATATAAGACAATGTGAAACACAAACATTTTATAAGAGTTTTTGTAAAATATCATGCTTTCAAGTTGGTGTGTAAGTACATGTTCTTAGTGTCTGCCATATTCAATGATAGCTCAAAAATTGAATTTAAAATTTTCATAGAGTATGCTTACACAAATTAGAGGATAAATAAATACACGAGATATTAAAATAACATTTGAAATGGTGATTTTTATTTTATGGGGAAAAAAAAATTCTTCGAAACTATTTTAAACTTACTGATAAATTATTATTTATATTTCATTCTGATATAAAGTAAAATGGTTAGTTTAAAGCAATAGTCAGCTTATTGACTCTGAGCATCAGTTTTCATGAGCAATTTTTAATTTCTGAGAAGTTCTGGCAACAACGAACGATAATGAACTTTGGTTGTATCTCGTCAGCCACGCCTCTTTTTTCATAAAAAATAAGTAAATAAATAAATAATAATTGCTCATATTGGTGTACTGAATAATATTACAAATATTTATTAAAACATCATTAACACATATTTCTTAGTATTATAATCAAAATTAAATGTTTAGAATAAAGATGTTTTTACAGAATAACACAGAAATTATGAATGTAATTTCTCCTTTTTTTTATCGATAGATACATTAGAAATTATTTTATATTCATTTTTTGTGATGTCATGAATATATGAAAAATCTTTAACTGCACGATAAACTTTTTTTTGCTTGATTATTTTTATTATAGTTTATTCAATCTCTAGTTATAAAATGGAAAAATAATTGGAAAAATAAGTATCTTTAAATATTGTTTTTCCCAAATGAAATAAATTCTTTTTCTTTATGTATATATATATATATATAAAGCAGAAAACATGGAATTACAGAAATTATATTTTTAGATATTATTATTATTTTAGTATTTATGAAAATTATGCTAAGAAAAATTAGTGTGTAATAATATTATTCATTCATCTATTAGTTCTAATACTTTTCATAAAATGAATTTGATGATAAAAAATAAATTAGTTAAGCGGCTAAAATAGCTAAATATTATGTCACTCTACATTAAGAATTGTTGCAAAGAGACAGTGATGATATTACTGGTGTAATTAGATAACTAAAGTAATCGAGCATGAGTGTTTTCCTTTTAACAAATCTTCAGCTATTGCAGAATATTTTAGTCATTTTTTAGCATAACATTTTAATGAAAGTTCTTCAATACATAAAGCAAAGCGGTGCTTTCTATGAAATGCATTTGAAAATCCTAATATTAGTTAAGGTATTGTTGAATGGCTTTTGTTGTCATAACTCTACTCCTTCTGATTTCTCTTTTTTTTTTTTTTTTTTTTTTTTTTTTAATGTAAAAATTCGATTGCATCATCTCGACTGCCATTCTCAATTCACGCCAGTGATTGACTGTTGTATGTAGTTATCTAAACTTCTCATTACTTATGAATTTATATTCCGATATAATGGCTAGAATAGAAGTACACATTACATTCAACTCATTTGTTACGTTTCACCAATACATTTCTTGCGTTACACGGAAGGAATTTATGCTTTTAGTTCTTTACGTTATAAAGGTTCACTAACATAATACATAGAATTTTCTGCTATGCATTATGCTATTGCACAGCACATACATATAGCATTTTATGGAAAGAAAATGTCTCACAGTTAAGTTTTTTTTTTTTTTTTTTTAAATCTGTATTTGTGAATACTAATGCGCATACATGTACACTGTCTATTTTTAAAACTAAATCGATGGTGTTCTATAGTTTTATAATTCGATTATTTTGTCTCTTCAGTTTTTTCGAGTTACAAAAACTAATTGAAGAATTTTTTATTACTAGATGCTGCAAGATATCTTAAAATGTACCACAAAAACGTTTTATTATACAACTGACAATCATACTGTCAATATTTTTCCCCCGAGGATTCTACCATTAATTTAAATGGTACTTTTTGTTATGAAATTAACTTAAAAAATTAGGGGAGAGTGGGGTTTAATGGGACGGAGGATGAATGGGACAATAGCAAGATTTTTATGTTTTACAAGCACTGGAAACTTGACATTTTTTCTGATATATGGCAGCACTGAGGTCATTCATAAAGTGTAGTTTCAGAATTGTGCTATCCATAGAAGGGCAGAAAAAAAAATTAAAGCGTCTTTTTCAGCTGACAAAGTAAGTTTTTACTGATTCAATTAGGTAGTAGTTAAGACATTAACTATTTTCTTAAAGATAATTTAACTCTTATATGGTGAAAAGACATAATCTTTCATCGTGTTTATGATATTCAAGAAGAATATTGACAATTGTTTATTAAGTCTGTTTGTTTTATATGATCATGTTGTGGTGGGGATGAATGGGACATTTCCCACTATATGCTAATTTAAAATTGTACACAAGAATTACATTAAAACAAATCTTAAATAGATTTTCAAGATTTTTTATAACCTGTAGTAGTTCAGTAGTTATAAAAAAATTATGAGTTTATAATTTTTAATTTGTTATTTGTTTATAATTTTTAATGTTAAAAATTATGATATTCAATGCAACTTAAATCAATAATTAAAATAAACTAATAATAATTTGATTAAAATCACAATTTCAATCAAGCTAATTAAATAAATCCTGGTGATTATTAATGTAATACAGAATAGAATGCTTATTTTTCCCGATCAGTCGGAAACAAAAATTTATCTGGATAATTTGTACTCTATTATAATGATTTATCTCTTTCTAGTGTCTTATTTATTCATTTATCTTTAGATTGGATCTTATTATATTAAATTACCAAAGCCTAGAGCACTAGGAACTGTGCGAAACAAAGGACATTTGCTTTTTCATGTTAATTTGAGTCAATATATCAGTTTGTTAATTTCAGTAAATTCATTGTGTGTAATAAAAATCACATAAACCAATTTGACTTTAAAAATGTATTTACTTTCTATTTTGCTTTCTTTTCTTTGTTAACTCCAGTTGTAGTATTTATTTAGATAGCCGTCGATTATTGAACTTGAATTTGGGAAACAGCTTCAGAATTCTTGCGATGTGAAACGCTAATAACACAGGCAGGATCCAGATAAACAGGCATTTTCTTGTAGATATGATGATGAATTTTTTATATACGAATTGTCGACATATTTAACTCGACTATAGGTGACCAGATAAGCATTTTATTTTAAAATGGTAGATAGAATTGGGTTAATTGAATAACTTGGAGTGGGAGCCCAAAATCGTCAACGTCTTTGCTCAAGTCATGATGATAAAGTGACATTAATGGAGAGGCCAAGATAGCCTGCTATGCAGATGACATTGCCATCTGGAATACAAATTCTGATCTGTCTGCTTCAGAAGCTATCCTAAACACCAACCTGACGAACGTTGAAACCTGGGCCACAAACCTTAAGCTCTTGATTAACCCAGAAAAATCCAATCTCTGTGTCTTCACCACTGACGGAAAAAACAGGAAATCATTCCGTCCTAGCATCAAAATCTTCAACTCGACCATCAATCAAATTCCTAACCCCAAATATCTTGGTCTCACATTGGACACCGAGCTAACATTCACCAAGCACATTGAAACCACCTCACTCAGAGCATTAAAAAAGCTCAATATTCTCAGAAAATTATGTGGTTCAACATGGGGTTCTAAACCAAAGACTCTCCTCAACACCTACACTACACTCATCAGACCTGCTCTTGAATATGCAGCACCTATATGGGCTCCAGCATCCTCCTCATTAAAAGAGAAGCTTGATACTGTCCAATACAGAGCTTCAAAAATCATCATTGGTGCACTTTCCTCAACTAACAACCTGAGTGCTGAGACTGAATGCGGTCTCACACCACTTGAAAGCAGGCGAAAACTGGCCACTGTTAAATTTACCAATAAGATCAGGAGCTGCAGCGTGGAACACATCTCAAATGTTACTTTTCGGGCCTGGACCAACAGAGAAAGGTTAAAGAGATCCTCCACGCTCCAATACGACAAAGATATTGGAAATAACATCAGTCTGAACCATTCATGCCTTGACATTATTGAAGAACCATATTTTGCTGTCAAACCACCGTCTACTGTTAAGATCAATTTAGACCTGCTGGAACCGTGTTCGAAAAAAGAACTACAAGAAACCATTAAGAGGAAGGGCATGGAAACTATAGCCAAGCTTTCTAAACCTGACCTTGTAACCGCTTACACCGACGGCTCTTCCAACTCAGAATGTGACAGAGGAGGTTCTGGCATCTTCCTTCTCCTTCCAGATCAAACATCCCTCAAACATCGAGTCGCAGCCGGAAAAATCGCCTCCAACTTCACTAGTGAACTGATCGCCATAAAAGCCGCTCTTGCCCTTTACCTCACACAGTCAGTTCCCTCGAATGGCATCATCATTTTCTCTGACTACAAATCTGCTCTGGAGGCCATTAAAGGAGGTAAAACGAGACTCGCCCAAGATATCGACGCGCTTCTGTCCACCATTGCCGCCAGGGAACAAATCTGCACCATCCAATGGGTCCCCGCTCATGTCAACATCGAGGGGAATGAACAAGCGGACTCCCTCACCAAGGAGGCTAGGAATATAAATCCCCCCCCCCATGCAAACCACTTGCTTTGATGCAAATGCCGTCGCAAAACATCAGTTCTGCGACGGACCTCGGAACAAATGGTGCCTTCCGGAGCTTAATCTCGACCGTGAAATCACCACTACCATCAGCAGATTACGGACGGGGCACATGAGAGGTATGAAGATCATGCCCGACGGCTCTAGAACCTACGCAGAATGCAGGCACTGCCCAGGAACTCAGCTGGATCCGAGAAATCTCTTCAATTGCATCTCTGTTGCCTCGACCCTCTTCAACATCGAACTCAACTGCTGCCATGACACCCTTTACACCGAAAAAGTCGCAGATGTGGCCAGGGCTGTGCTCCATGCCATCGGTCCCATTTGACTTTTCTATACACTTTTTTTTTCTGCACTTGTCACACGACAACAACAACAACATGATGATGAAGTGACGCTCCGATTTCTTCATTAATTTCGCCAAAGCACTAATCGAAGCCAAATTCAAATTAGTAGAGAAAAAATGATTGTACTTATGTTACATATAAACACATACAGTTTTTGAAAAGGCTACCATATAAATATCCCAGCAAAACTTATACTGGTGGGTTCGTTTTGGCCTACTGCTGGCATCCTGCACTTGCCATCAGTTGCCGGTTGCCCCATATAACTCCAGTAGCGGGCCGTTTGTGGCTGCCAGCTGTGATGGAAGCCTAAAGAAAAATGGTCGGTGGCCCAGAAGTGGCATAAACACAGTTGGCCTTATGCAGGCTATCACCACACGGCCAACATCATGTTTTTCATGTTGTGGCCACAAATTATTAGGCCATAACCAATTTGTATGCATAGAGGGCGCTGTGATTCTTTTTCTGTTGATTTGAAATTCCCTCGCTGTCCGCCATTTCATACGAAGTTCTTGTTCGTTGTTGTTGTCTGCGGGTGCGAGATTGAAAATCTCGTAAAAATAATATAGGAGTAAGTAATTCAATTATTAATTTGTTTTTGTATTATTTTTTAAATACTATTTTTTTTTAATGTTTGACTCTAAAGCTATTGTTGTAACAAAAGGATTTCTAGAAATATATAACAAATATCCAGTTGACCCGTTTTAGTAAATTATGATAGCCGCTAACTTTCTAGTATTTTATTATTGTTATTATTATTTATTATTATTATTTATCGATTTTTTAATTTTTGACCAAAAAACTAGTATGATGTGGCACCACAAAACTTTCTTCTATATTTTTTATTATGCAAATTCGCGTAGTGCAAATAATTTGTTAAAATCATTTTCCTGAATGCATGCAAACGATTTTCATTTTAAAACAGTGTTTCTCAATAATAATAATAATAAAAATAATAAAATCAATTTTGTGCCAACTTCTGAAAAAATGCTTTCTTCTTCTTCTTCTTGTTTTTTTTTTCTTTTTCTTTTTTTTTTTTTTTTTTTTAATAATTTAAACTTTGCTTTAATTTTCCACAAATTTAATTCAGTCATTTACTTGAAAGTTATTGATGAGTTTCTTTTGAAAAATACCAGCATAGAAAATTTATCCCCTCATGGGGAAGGGCGAGCGATTCTTCAACTTATACAAAAACATTTTCCTAGTTTGTTGTTAGTTATTTAAATATTTATTTTTTAATTCATAATACAAATTAAAAAAATAATTATCATTTATTTGAAATCATTTATGTAAAATTTCTTCTTATACTGTGTCATATTGAAAATTACGAAGAAGTAGAAATATAGAGCCATGTGTTGAGTGAATGATCCACAAATGTAATCGGGAACGATTTTAATCAAGTTTGGTTAAATAACAAATTTGGTTAAATTTCGTCCATTGGTTCGTGAGATACAGCGTCCACAATTTTTTTTATACACACTTACAGAGTGAAAATTTCTAAAAATGGTCAAATCGTGTTCAGGAATCTCAAAACCCTCCATCACAGAAAATAATTTTCATAAATAAAAATTTTTAAATGTAATTTCTATAAACTATTATAGGAAACGAAAAAAAAAAAAAAGTGGTAGCCATAACAAACTGTTTTATTTTATTTATTTATTAATTATTATTTTTTAAATGCAAGTGAGAAAAATAATTTCACTTTTACGAAACTGAAATACTTCCCCCCTCAATTTCCCGAAACGTATAAGAATATTTTTGAGCATCATTATTAAATGAACCACAAATATTTATTTTATCATTTTTGATCGGAACCATTTCTTATTGCATCTATAAAATTTATGTTGATCTGTATTTTAGCGTTGAATAAAGATTTTTACGTGCGCTGATAAGAAATGTCTCTTTGACTGTAATGTATCCAAATTATTTTATGAATTTTTATACTGAAACCATTTGCGTTACCTGTACAACTTTTTATGACAAGCGTCCTATAGTAAATATCGAAAACCTGTATAACATATATGAGTTTTATGGAATTCTAAAAATATTTTTCAAATAGGTAATCGCGGATAAATTTATCAAATATTTACAGCTACAAAGACAAACGCACTCTCGTTTTTCTGCCTAATTCCGTTATCTCTTTACTCAACGGAACGATATATATATATATATTTTTTTTCAGCTGAAGAATCTGCTTTCCAAACCTAATGAAAATTAAATGGCACAGGTCAAATGCTGAATATTCGCTTAAAGTTCAAATAACGTCATCTGTATAAAACTGCAAAATCATCTTTCGGTATCGCACGTGTCGAAAAATTATTCACTCAAGGACTTTGAAGAAGTTGGAGAGAGAGTAAAGATCCCACTGGACTATCAACAACGCGAAAAAGTTCTTTGTGGCGGCCTGGTTAAGAGTGACAGCTGTGATAATTAATTCTAAATGAAGATAAACACAGAGAGAAAAAAAGGAAGCTGATTCATCTGCCCTGCTGTTTTAAAAAGAAGGGAAAAAAATTATCAACTGGGTACCATTTGATGTAGGAGAAAATAAAAATATTCAAGATTTTCTGCATACTTGAGAGTTATAATAAAAAAGCACCACAGAAATGGTGTTTAAAAGTAATAAGAGTAACCACAATAAAATGTAAGAGCTCGCAACAATCGTTTCGGATGGAAAGAAAACATGATCCTTCATCAGGCAAACGAAGTAGGCACGAGTGCGGCAAACAAAGCGCAGCGTTCCTGCCTGCGTTTTGTTTGCAAAATTTTATGGTGTTTATTCAAAGTATTGTACATGTTACTTGAGAGTATACTCCAATTTCTTAAGAAATCGCACCCTCGGTTATTAACTAGTTATTAACTAAAAGGACGTTCGAAATGGAAATGTCTGTTTTTTTATTGCCGTAAATCAGAAGTGACCTAAAATCCGGAAAAGTCCGAAATCCGGAAAGGCCACGGTCCGGACGATTCCGGATTTGAGATTTTGTACTGTAGTAATAAATAGAAAAATTTGTAAATAAACATAATCATTGCCCCCCTCCCCCCCCGAAAAAAAAAAGATGCATCAGTTCTTTTAGGTTGAAATAATAACACATCCCTTCGTGAGTTTAACAAAAAGCACGATTGCAGCAAATTACTTTTGCTGCACTCGTGCCCACTTTGTTTCGCCTGATGAAGGGTCTTCGTGCTATTTCAACCGGAAACAATTGCTGCAATTTTTTATTATTATTATTATTATTTTTTTTTATAGTTTATGGTGTTTTTTACAATGCTCACTTTATAACAATTTTTGTTTCAATAATTCAATATTTCAATTTTCACATGTAAAGTTACATTTATTTATATCAAATAGCGTAACAAAGTTAAACATATTGAAATTTGAACACTTTGAAAAAAAAAAAAAAAAAAAAAAAAAAAAAAACATAATCTCCTTTATTCCAAAAAATGTAATATAGAGAAATATTTGCAATGAAAACAAAAAATTAAACTTTATCATAAGGAAAATGGATCAACTGACTATTTCCTATATGCTGCACTAGAAATCCTGAATTTACAACCATAGTGTATGAATAAAATACTTGTAAATAGTATTTAAAAATGAATATGTACAAAATCAAATTAAATATTGGATGCATAGAAAAAACTGGCTGCTACTTCATCAGAAGAAAGAGAGAGGAAAACAAAAGAAAGAAAAAGAAAAAAAAGCATGAATAAAATTAAGGGTATCACCAATAAAAAAAATATATTAGCTATAACTAAATCAATGCTGGCCTATTAACGGCCCTCTTCACTTACCGTCTCCGGAAGTCCGAGGCAATGTTATTCTATGGGAAATTTTCTTTACAAATAACTTATTAACTAATACATATTTTTAAATTCTGCTTTCACATTCAGAAAATTCCCAACTGTTAAATTGACGGACCTTTTTAAAATGTATTTTTTTAATTTTTAATATTTTATTTTGAATTTGCAAAATGAAAAATTTCACACATTGAAAATTCGTATTTTGCAGCTTCAAAATAAAATATAAAAAATATATTTTTTAAAAAAGGTCCGTCAATTTAACAGTTGGGAATTTTCAGAATATGAAAACAGAATTTAAAAATATGTATTAGTTAATAAGTTATTTGTAAAGAAAATTTCCCATAGAATAACATTGGCTTCGGCTTCCGGCAACGATGAGTGAAGCGGGCCTTTAATGGGAAATATAAAGGACCAATGAAGACTGCCGGCAGTAATATAATTTTTTATGTTTGCCACAACTGGCCCACTGCAGGCTTCCAGCAATAACATAGAAAAATTATGTTTGCCATCAGGTAGCCCAACACTGGCCCACTAACAATTTCCAACTTAATGTCGGTTACCAACAGTGGCCCATTACCTATTTTCATCATACTGCTAGCTGCCAGCAGCGATCCATTCACTGGCCCACTAACTTATTTTTAACTTACTGCAGGCTGCCAACAGTGGATCGATTGAATATGGCCTACTGACGGCCGGCGTAACATATTCCCTGCGGCAACGTTAACTTTTGCCACCGACGGGCCAGCTGCAGCTACTGCTGGCAACCAGCACTTGGCCTCATGCTGGCCGTCATCTGAGGTTTTGCTGGGATAATTCAAACGGTCCTCACTAAACGCCAACATTTGCCATGAGAACACGGAGCTTTTTAAGCAAAATTAACGTACCATGTTATAAGACAAGGAATTTACTCACGGCGACAAACTGCATTTATTTGCAAGATGAAAAGAAACCGAATTAGAAAAAGTCATAAGATGCTATTGTAGATCTGCATTACGTTAAAGAACGAATAATACATGATCAAAGGTTTCGATAGAGTTGCAATTAGCAAAAGATACATATATGCGGGAAGAGGGAGGATGTAAAAATTTAAAGAAAATACTGTATGTAAATTTAAGTTGCAATTTAGAGGTCATAAACATGTGTTTGTTAGTTTATTTTATCTATTTTTTAATATAACATATTTTTTAGAATATGTGATAATCAACATCACACCAGTTCTTTCCCATTCATCCCCATAGGTGGGGATGAATGGGACAATGTACATGCATGTAAAAATAGAAATTATTATTAATTAAAAATGATAACTTTTTATTAAAGTTAGTATGTTTATATGTAACTAATTACTGAAGTGTACTTATGAGCAATGTTCTGAATTACATATGGTAAACGTTATCAGTAAAAACTTGAAAATATCCCATTCATCCCCACTCTCCCCTATTGTATGCGAACAGTGGTGGAAGACCTGGGATTAAAAAAAAAAAAAAAAAATACTATGTGAACCCTGTTTATAAAATTTGGTGTGTGTGTGTGTATATATATATATAAAGAAAGAAAGAAAAAGAGAAATTACATGAATTAAATTTAAACGGTCGGTTCAAAATTATTTTTAACAATATTGAGTAATTGATTATGCAACATTTGTAAAGGGAAATAATTTGTGTTTTTGTATGAAAAAATATTATTAAATTAAAAGAATTTTTTACGGTTATCTAATATCTAAATGAATTTCAGTGAATTCAATAAGAATATATAATTTGATTTTTTTTCCGTGTCTGTTCGGGATATAAACTAATATTATTTCTGCTTTTGAAGAATTTTAGGAGTTGTAAAGAAATCTGTAACACATGAAAAAAAATAGATGAATTTTATTCCTCAGGAATTTTAGAATTTTTCAATTATTCATATAATAAATCCATCTTAACACCCACCAGTGTATGTTAAGTGCACTAAACATTACGAGAGGTCTGCACAGACACCTGGCTTAAAGCCCAACCCTCGAGTCGAATTTTTTAATTTGGTTTAGGGCCGGGAAGGGTTTAGTACATTTTTACATCTTCGTGTCGGGCCGGGCCGGGGATACGCTTACTTTTTTCTGTATACTCAGGCCGAGATGGGCCCAGATTAAATTTTTACCTGGCCACATCGGTCTGGATGCTATTTTTTTTTCTACTTCCCTCATTAATTAACAAAGAAAACGTATATGATTAAGAAAGCAATCTTTTCTTTAGTTTTTTATTTTGCATAAATTAATAAGCTATTATGTCGCCTGAAATTTTGTTTTGTTAAATATTATTTATAACTTCAACTTGATTGTTTGACTGCCTGTCTGTTCGCGCTCTGACTTCCGGCAATATTTTTAACGTATCTCGAAACTGATGTTATTTAAAATCCCAATACAGTCGAACCTCGTTAACGTGAATCTCAAGGCGGATAATTTTTTTTTTCATGTTATCAGTAGTTCATGCTATCAGTAATTAATCTTCATATAGCTAAAAAAGTCTTCATTTCGAGGGGTATTGTGGAAATAGTTCATGTTAAAATTAATTCACGTAAGTGTTCACGTTAACGAGGTTCGACTGTAAGCAGGTTTACTGTTTAAAGTATATGCATGGCGCTATTAGTTTGTGCACATTACAAACACAAGAGGTTAGATGCGTTACACTCTGAAGGCTTTACGTCTTATAAGCCGCAATTAATAGAAAACATTGTTATTTTTTCCCATTGTTTACGTCTTATAATTTGTTTGTTGAAAAACATTGTTGTTTTTTCCCATTGTTTACGTTTTGTAATCTGTAGTCTAGGGACTTTGAAGGATATTTTTAAGTACATTTCCGCTACTTTCCAGGGTACAAAATATAATGAAGTTAGCCTCATTTTTTAGATGCAGAAAAGCGTATTTTCCATTGAAAGTGGTTAGATTAGCATTCATGTTTTGTTTACAGGATCACATAAAGAAATTATTAGAATACATTACGAACTATAAATGGAAATGGATGGAAAAGGACTTTCAGCTGTATTAACAATTTTTAATACTTTCCTACATTGTTTGATGCATACTAATATTTTTAATTTTACTTTCTGTACGTCCGCAATGAAGAATTTCTGTACATATTTGTCTTCTGACAAATCAGGAGTTTTGTTAATGGATATTCTATAGTTTGGCTTTGTAAAACCTCTGAAAGTTAGATACTAAAACTTTTTTTGCATGGAAATGCATGTATTATTCTTTTTCTTTTTCTTCTTCCCTTTTTTTTTTTTTTTTTTTTTTCTTATCTTTTAGATGTTCTGAACATTTTTTTTAATCTTCTGAATTTTTAGATGTCATAATGTCACGAAAATGTAAAAAAGAAATACCATACAATATTTTTTTTTTTTTTTGCGTATCAAAGAAATTCTAGGAGTTGTAATAAGAAGTCAAAAGTAGGTGTTACATAAAAAAAGAAAAAGAAGAAAATGGCATTAGTTTTTTTTTTTTAATTGAAAATGAACATTTTTTTCTAAAAATGTGTTGGTGAAGAAAACAGTTCTCTGTGCTATGATAGCATTTCTCTTATTTTAATGCAGTAATCTAATAACACCGTAATTTTTTTTTTTTTTTTTTTTTTATTTGAATATATGAACTTAAAAGTAAATTTTCTTCGCGAAGAATACAGTTGAATTGTTCTGTTATCTCGATTAAGACTCGCAATATTCTAGATTTTCAAGACCTCTGTTTTCTTATAGTAATATTTTCTTTATTTAAATGCTTAAAATTGATGATTATCTAAATCAAAGCTATTAAAAAAATAGTGGTGTTCAAAATGTAGATTTCTGCAACCTCTGCTCAATGGGTTTCACTGACGTTCTTTCTATCTAGCGTTTCTCTCTACTATGAAGGATGAAATATTTATTATACAGATTTATTATGATATGATAAATATTTGCAATTGAGAAATATATATATTTATGATAATTGAGATTTATATATATTTATATATAAGTATAACTGAGAAAAAATTCGCAGGTAAAAACAATTTTTCCTCTACTGTGGAAATACAAAATATGTGCTGGATTCAAATCCTTAAATCAAAGTTTAGTATTCAAAAATAGTGGTATTGAAAATGTAGGATGCTGCTACTCATGCTCAATGAGTTTCACTGCTTTTTTTTTCTATCTAGTATTTCTTTCTACTGTCCAGATGAAAGTACTTATGTATGTTTGATACAGATGTAAATATAATTGAGATAAACCTGAGGTAATTTTTTTTTTTTTCCAAATATGGAAATACAAAATATGTGGTGATTTCAAATAAAAATTATCTACTTTAAATAACATCATCATCACTAATTCAAATATATATTTATATAAATGGGTCAAGATTGAAATCTGTGTGTGAGTTAAAGATACCATCTTCAGTTTAGTGAGGAATATAAATTCGCTTCATCAACGAACTTATAACACAAATAAACTAAAAAAAAGTATATATAAAGCCTAAATTCTAAGATTTTACAATGTTCTCCGAGAATCTTAAACGTCGCCATTTTTTTTTTTTATCTAAAACTCATTTGAAAACAAGTATCTTATCTACAATACAATGAATTATTGGGCAATTTAGAGGCGTGTCAGCATCAAAAACCGCAAAGTTTTGTTAGACTTATTCCCGTTTCTTAGTAACACGTATCTTTAACTCATTACCTGTCTGCAACGTTCCACATTATGTTTCATTTCACGGAATATAAAGATCGTGTTTTGTTCTAGAAAAGTAACAGGTGCTCTTGTTATTGCCTGATTTTATTCACCTTGGCCATGATACTGACATACTCGCACAAATTCCAATCTTTTCAAAGATAAAAATAGCGTTTGAAATATGTATTATAAAAAATGAGACTTTTTACTGGTTTTGTGGGTTTTGAGAGAGTTGGACTGCAGTGAAGGTTTTCAAGACAAAATAGAGACAGTAAAATTTTTACTTTCCCAAATAGAGACTTATAAGATTATTTCGTTCGACATTATAAAATTTTTATTACTGCCTTAATGAAGTGAACAATTTAAATTATAGTTAACAATTCTGCTAAAATTTAGATGTAATACAATTTTAGTTTTATAAAAAAGAATAAACGACAAATGATATATGGATGATAAACTTTGACTTTTAACTATATGGCAAAGTATTTTTTTTTTTTTTTTTTTTTAATATTTTTTTCAAGAATCTTTGAAATTTCTCGATGCGTCTAGACTTTTAAGATGAAAATAAAACAAGCTTTTGTACATGAGAGTATGAAACAGTTTTATCTTTTGTATTTTTCTTAAGTAGTAAGTATTAGTAGACAATTTCTCTTTCGTAATATTTTCAAATTTTTATGTTAACTTCCAAACAAAAAACAAACAAACAAAAAAAAAAAAAAAAAAGACTTCAGGCATAAATTAAATATATTCTCTTTTAACCCATTCATTCCCCTTGATGCCAAATGGAGTCGTAACATTTCAGACTTTCTTTCTTACCATCTAACACTCCCGCTGATTCAAAATGAACAATATTAAAATCTATATACATTTTCCCACCGAAAAATATATATTTTAGATGATTTCCCCCTGTCCTTGTTCATAAATGAAAGTATAGTTTACTCTATTCTGATAATAATATCGGAATCGGTTTTGGGCAATTTAAATAAATTAAAAATTTTAAATATTTTTTATTTTATTTTTTAATGTTTATAATTTGTATTTTAATTAACTGCAATATGTATTTCTTCCAAAAATTTGATATTTTTATTTATTGAAAAGATATGATTTTAAATAGCATCAGTGATTATATTAAACATAAATAAACACCTCTCAGTTGCTTTGTTAGCTATATTAATTCGTACTCTGCTATTGTTCCTATTTTAAGAAAAATATTTATATATATTACCTTTTGAAATAAATTTGACTAATTATAAGTTTTAATGTTTTATGGATGGAAAAAATGGGGAATGAAAGAGTTAAGTAATTATTATTAAAGTATTGTAAGCTAGGTCATTTGCATTTTGTCAACATGAAAGGGTAAACTAATTGCCGAAACAAAATTTGCATTTGAAATGGAGAAATAACATTTTTAAGAAACAAATATTCGTGTCTATAAATTACAGTAAAAATCTTTAGTGTTATGAAGTATGTTATAAAATTAGCTATCATAATTTCAAAGGGTATTGAAACTCTCCAAAATAACGCTCCATACAATGTGGGGTCGGAAAGCAAGCAAAGACTCGCGAGCAGTGTTGCCAGATCTGGCGGATTTTTTATGCAATAATCACCAATAATTTTTAATTGTGACGTTTGCTTAACCACTTCCAAGATAGATGGTCTATTACGTATTTCAAATACACTTCACAAAATTATTGGTGATTACTGAATAAAAAATCCATCAGATCTGGCAACACTGCTCGCGAGTGAATAAATATGTGTAAGCAAGAATTATTTTATGATTAAAAATTTTGCACCAAAAGCTTCAATAAATGACCACCAACTATAATAGAGGCTTCATATGGTAAACGGAATAAATTGTGTAGATGTGGAAAGAATCCAGATTTTTGATGGACGTCTATATCTGTGAACCGAATTTGTTACTACAAGATTCTCCAATGACTCAATGAATGTCTTGAGAATGACAGTTATTAGCTGTTAGTAAAATAAAAACCCAAAGAAGAAAAAAATCACGGATATGAATGTCTAAGTGATGGGTCTACATGGGCATCTGTTCGAAAATATCCATGTAATGGTCGAAAATATCCATGTAACGGTTTTTTTTTTGGGTTCGAGGCTAAATGATATATTGTTTTCCTTATCAGTTGATTTCTTATTATCCATTTTGTGTGAATTTCGCCATAATGTAAAAATATTTTGCTATAGAATATGATCATTTCCCCATAGAATACGTACATAAACATGATAATATTGCAGTTTTTCATGCAGCGGTCACGTGTGATGAGTTTCATGATGTCACACCGATAAAGTTCACATCACACTAGAGCCCTTATCACACAGCCCGAGTCACATCCAAAATGTTACCCAAACCGAAGCTGAACTCTTCCTTCTTTTCATTTTTTTAGAAATCGAGCCAGTAGAAATCCATTCCCTGAATGGGTTGAACTATAAATAGCTGGACAAACACCCATAATTTCAAAAATTTGTTCGAAAAAAAAATCGCACAAAAACAAGAGCAGTAGGCAACAAAATCAGTTGTGAGTTAACTCCCTTTCTCAGGATCCTTATATCACACATACCACACATTTCTGCGATAATGTGTGCGTCTCCGTCATGTTAGAACCACCGAATTTCTTGAATATTCGTTAATAGAAACTCAAGTAGAACCTTCTGAAGGAATGTGAAATGCATCTAAGTGATCTTGAGAGGAAGATATCTATTGATTTGATGGCCGTCGATAACCCGGCTCACACGAAAACCTTTTATAAAAATACCTCCAAACTGAAATTTACGTCACGGAAGATCGGCCTATTACATCCGATACATATCATCCTATTAAATACTATAGAATTTAATCAGCAAGTCATTCGTGAAGCTTAGTTCAGAGACATTATTTTAATAGATGTTGCTAACACACACTGGTAAAACCTTTGTAGAGAAATTTCGAGCGTGTAACGTGAGTATTTACTGTAGATCACACATAAGTGTTGTGCTTATTAAATATCTATAATATGTAAACTTAGTCTCGACCGTAAATAGTAAAGATGTTGAAAACTGTGGCTGTTGCAATTTCATATTGTTGGAATCAACGCACAAATTTTAGACATGTGAAAAATAAGTATTATTTAATGCCTGGACTTTTTGGAGATGGTGTAGGGGCAAAATTTAGTCACATAACACATACCACACAGTCATATCGTTCACACGTTTGCCACAAGCTACTCGTATGCTTCTGTTAAGACTAGTCGCCCCTGCATCAAGGAATGCATCGGCACCATTTACAGTTCTCATGCTCCTAATTCGCGTTATGTTTTCTCTTTGGTCTATAGTATACAAGCTCTTTTCTACGAGTTTCGTGTGCATACAGGTAAACATATTCCGATCGGTTATTATTCTGATTGTTATTCGCTACGGGTAAAGTCTTTTATGGAATAGCCGTATGTAGGGCATATCAGACTTTTATGCGTTATTACATCAGTATTAATAACTTATCCGTATTAATTTTGACAGATATTTCTAAAGAATAAGGGTATAGAATAAATACTGTATTTTGGAATCCAAACCTTACAAGGAATACTCGGAATGCTGTGACAAGTCGCACATTGGGATAACGACATTTTACTTTGTTATGCTCGCTTTGAGGTCTACCGACAAATAGCAGCTGAAGGATCCGTTCTGTAGTAGGTGACATTTAATCTATTCCTGAGAAAACGATGGTTGATTTCCGCCCTCAGATTGTATAATTAAAACTGTTTATTTTGGAAAGTTTAATCAAGTCTTAAAGTTAAGACTAATTTTGTTACACGCAGTATAATTATCCATAGCAATATGTTTCTGAACACATTACCAGAGGAATTTGCCTTTACTGATTGCTATTACTGATATATGTTATATTCAGGTAACACGGATGTCATTTTACTCTCTAAATCCCAGATGATAGGATTTTTAAAATATTTTCATATACAAACATGTGAAAATTATTATTTTAACAATTATTACTTTCCGAACGCTATAGTGAAGAAAGTATTGTAATCATGTCAAGAATCCGAATTTGAGATTTTGATGTTTCTATACGTTTCGAGGTCCCCTGACACAGTTTTCACTATTTTTACGATGATTTGTGTATGTGTGTGAGTGAACTCGCTAGCGTCTAAACGCTTTGTTCGAATATGCTGAAAGTTGGTACGTATATTGTAAGTCACCATAGTACGAACCCTATTGATTTTGGTGAATATAGCACTTATAGTTTTTTTACAGGGACACCAGGAAAGATTCTTTGTCATTATGGCCTATGGGACCAAATTCTTAAAAGTGCGATAGAGTCTAAACGCTTTATTAATCTGAGCAAAAAATTTGTACACATGTTATAGGTCACATTTGCATGAACTGTATAGATTTTGGTGAATTTAGCACTTACAGTTTTTTTTTACAGGGGCATAAAGAAAAATTCTTTATCATTATGGCCTATGGGGCCAAATTTTTAAAAATGTGATAGCGTCTAAACGCCTTATTAATCTGAGCAAAAAATTTGTACACATGTTATAGGTCACAGTTGCAACAACTGTATAGATTTTGGTGAATTTAGCACTTAGTTTTTTTACAGGGACACAAAGACAAATTCTTTATCATTATGGCCTATGGGACCAAATTTTTAAAAGTGCAATAACATCTACACGTCTTATTTAATTGAACTGAAAATTTATATGAATATTATAAATCACTGTTGCACTAACTATAAGCATTTTAGTGAATCTAGCATTTATAGGGTTTTACAGGGACACAACGAAAAATTCTTTATCATTTTGATCATAGACTCAAAGTTCAGTAGCGTTAAATAAAACATCGTGTAATATATGGTCAAAAATACTCAAACACTCTATTATGGTTTTCTCTCTTTTGTTTGTTTAACAACTCTTCTTTCTTAATACAATCACACAATAAACTGTGGAAGGAAATCATATTTATTGAAATTTAATTTTTCCGACTGAGTGAAAATAATGCCTGGACCGGGACTCGAACCACGGATCTTTGACTTACAAGGTCAAGGCTCTACCAACTGAGCTATCCAGGCCGACATCCCGGTCAGCATTACTCACTCAGACAACCTTATAGGCTTTATTGTGTGATTGTATTAAAAATTGTATTTCTTTCTCCCATTGTTTAATGGTGTTTTCCATTTCCTGCGGCTTATTTTTGTTGAGCTATCTAAATGATAGACCAGATTGTTTCAGCCTATTAGGTTGTCTGAGTGAGTAATGCTGACCGGGATGTCGGCCTGGATAGCTCAGTTGGTAGAGCCTTGACCTTGTAAGTCAAAGATCCGTGGTTCGAGTCCAGGTCCAGGCATTATTTTCACTCAGTCGGAAAAATTAAATTTCAATAAATAACTCTTCTTTCTTTACTTTATGTACAAAACTGTTAATTACTGAATGTTCGGAAAGTCGAGTGGAGTCACTCCATATTTTTTGTTGTTGTAGTTGTTATTTTTGTAATGCATGCAGTAATTCTAGAGAAACAATTTTACTTGCTCAAACTTTATTTTGAATTCTTTAAGAACAGATTTGGAGGATAATTTTTCTTTTACCAACAAAGTTTATATACATACATATTTATAACTTAAACTTGGCTGTTTGTCTTTCTACGTTTTAATTTCCATAAATATTTTAGAAATCAAATAAATGCTTTTCAACTGTCACATCTTAAACTCTAGTAAGCCATAAATGCTCTTCAATATCGCAGGAAAATGTAAAAAATGTGTAACAATGCACCGATAGAATTTTCCTGTAATGTAGCTGAATATTTTGTATAGTCTTGCAAATGAATTATTAGTGTTAATTATATCATTTTCTGTAGGAAGCAGGCTTTAATACATTTGAAAAATGCATGTTGATTTTGTATATTTAGAGCTTTTTTTTTTTTTTAATAAAATTTTTTATAAGATATATTTAATTTCAACTCGTTTTAAACAATTTTTTTTCTTAATTACGAATTTATAACCAATTTTGACAAGAGTTAAAAAGTATTGAAAAAAAAACAAAAAAAACACTGAGTTTACAGTCCAAAAATCACTAAATTCGATTGAAAAATTAGAGATTTTAAAGAAGGATATTTAATCATATTTAAAGCCAACCCTGGATTGACTTTTCTAATTTTCAAGCTAATGTTCTTGCAACTAAAAATTAGAGATTTTATAGAAAGAAAATAATATATTATTAAATTTAAGGTCGCCTTTTTTTTTTTTTTTTTTTTTTAAATAAAGCTAGTTTTAAACTTGTGTAAATCTCTAAAATAGTATTGATAATTATAAACAATTTTAATTAGCCATTCTTTTATTTTTTAAATGAATAAAAAGTTACATATGTAGCCATAAAATTATATTTATATTGCTTTTCACGTTTTAAATACACTATTACGATATTATTGATGAAACACTATAAAGTCAACTTCATGGCTAGTAAAATCATATTTAACTCTCCGAAACTGAAAATAACTTGAATCGTGCCAAAGTAATTTGAATAACCATAACAAAAACTTAAATCTCAGCTTTCAAATGCCAAGATCACGAGCACTAACGTTACTACTACCGTCATAAATATCAAAACACCATAACAATGGTGTATTAGATACAAATATCCGCAATGTGATATAGTCAAAGTGAATAGATAAGTATTGACGTATTCAGAGCCAAAACAAAACAAAGCATACAAAAAACAAGCTGTAAAATGTAAAATTATTTTGCTATTATTATTATTATCCAAATTTAAGTGCAGAGATTTTGTAATCTACCAATATTATTGAATAAATAAATTTAGCTGAAGGAGAGCCGAGCCATCTCCTCATTGAAATTGAGAACGAACTTAAAAAAAAAAAAAAAAAAAAAAAAATCATTACTAACATCTATATTTGACGTTATAATGGATTATAACAGTAAGTTTTTTTTAAAATGAGATCAAAATTTAAAGTATTTTAGGGAAAAAATTTTTTGACTTAAGGCTGTACATCAGTCGGATAGCTCCCTTTCTCCCTTTCTATATTATCCAATGGGATTTTCGTTGCTTCGTTTTATACAAATATTTCATTCAAAAAATGAAGTTTTTCAAATTTTGTTTTTTGAATATTACTCTTTGAACAGGTCGCCTTATAGCTTAGTGAGCAATTTTTCGAAAAAATTAATTTGAATATTTTATTTCATTAAGTAAATTATGAAGTCTAAGTTTGGATCTCTAAGTAAAATATTTAAATTTATTTTTTCGAAAAAAATTGCTCACTATACTAAAAGATGGCCTGTTCAAAGAGTAATATTCAAAAAACAGAATTTGGAAAAGTTCATTTTTGAATGTGATATTTGTATAAAGCGAAGCAACGAAAATCCCATTGGATAACATGGGAAGAGAGAAAAGGAGCTATCTGACTGATGTACAGCCTTAAGCAGATGTAACAGGTTAAATCATAACATTACAGTCGGCAACAAAAATGTCCGAACACTAGCAAAAATTACCTATGTAAAAAAAGTACACTTCATATGGTTTTGTTAAATAAATCCTTATCGAATCCTGTTCTTAGGCTGACTAAGAACAGGATTCGACAAGGATTTATTTAACAAAACCGAATGCAGTGTACTTTTTACTTTCCGAACACTATAGTGAGGAAAGTATTGTAATCATGTCAAAAATCCGACTTTGAGATTTTGATGTTTCTATACGTTTCGAGGTCCAATGAGTCCGTTTTCACTATTTTTGCGATGATATATGCATGTGTGTGTGTGTATGTATGTATGTGTGCATGTCTGTGAGTGAACACGCTAGCGTCTAAACGCTTTGTTCGAATAAGCTGAAAGTTGGTACGTATAATGTAAGTCACCATAGTACGAACCCTATAGATTTTGGTGAATCTAGCACTTATAGTTTTTTTACAGGGACACAAAGAAAAATTCTTTATCATTATGGCCTATGGGAGCAAAATCTTAAAAGTGCGATAGCATCTAAACGCCTTATTCAATTGAGCAAAAAATTTATACACATATTATAGGTCACAAATACTCAATCTGTATAGATTTTGGAGAATCTAGCACTTATAGTTTTTTTACAGGGACACAAAGAAAAATTCTTTATCATTATGCCTATGGGACCAAATTTTTAAAAGTGTGATAGCGTCTAAACGCCTTATTAATCTAAGCAAAAAAATTGTACACATGTTATAGATCACAGTTGAACTAACTGTATAGATTTTGGTGAATCTAGCACTTACAGTTTTTTTACAGGGACACAAAGAAAAATTCTTTATCATTATGGCCTATGGGACTAAATTTTTAAAAGTACGATAGCATCTAAACGCCTTATTGAATTGAGCTGAAAATTTGTATGAGTATTATAAATCACTGTTTCACTAACTATAAGCATTTTGGTGAATCTAGCATTTATAGGTTTTTACAGGGACACAACGAAAAATTCTTTATCATTATGATCTATGGGCTCAAAGTTCAGTAGCGTTAAATAAAACATCGTGTAATAGATGGAGAAAAATACTCAAACACTCTATTATGGTTTTCTCTCTTTTGTTTGTTTAACAACTCCTCTTTCTTTACTTTATCTACAAAACAGTTAATTACTCAATGTTCGGAAAGTCGAGTGGAGTCACTCCAGATTTTTTCACATAGGAATTTTTGCTAGTGTTCGGACACTTTTGTTACCGACTGTACATGAATTTTAATGCTTTAGTCAGCATCTTATATAATGTATATTTTTTCACGCTGATACATTTTTGATGTATTATTTTGAATAACCTAAATTTAATTGAGTTTAAGGTATTTTAATAATTCTGTTGCAAAATGTACAAGTTTTTAAATTAATATTTAACTAGCATGATGTGGCCACCACATGACTTTCTTCTATATAATTTTACACAAAATTCATTGAATACAAATTATTTATTAAATTATTAAATTATTTTCCATTATAAATGCAGACGATTTTTATCTGACAGAATTATATATCACAAAATGCTGAAAGAAAGTCAATTTTTTGCCAATATCAAAAGAAATAAGATTTTTTTTTCTAAGATTTTTTTCGTTAAAAGATAAAAAAAAAAAAAAAAAAAAAAAAAAAAAAAAAAGTTCTCGGGAAAAGTTACGCTAATGGCTGCCTTTCCCCGAGTAAATCCCACAGAGGAATACACACGGATAATTTAGTAAATAAAATTTATGAATAATTTATTTACTAAAGGTGAATGAAAAACTCCAGATACAGTTTCAAATTCATTTCTCTTTTTATTCTTTTTTTCAATACTCTCTAATGGCTGATTTTAGAACTTTTTTTCGGCATCAAAAGTTTTTGCTTGATAACATGGGGATGATAGATCTATATATATTACTATATCTATAGGGGGAAGCGATGCTCCCACATGCACAAATTTTTTTTCCCTAGTTAGCTACTATTCTAAGATTCTAAGACGGAAGGTGGTCGCTCACCACTATGCAGCGGTTTTGAGAGATTTCAACCTTTAGAGATGGCACTGTGGAGATTCAGAATACCCCGTTTCTAATGATTAAACCTCCTCCGTTGTTTATTGCATAAACAGGAAAAAAAAAAGAGTACAGAGGTCGCCAAAGCAGAGCTTTCACACGACAGAGGGCGACAAGGTTCATATCAATTTTACAATCACACGTTTAAAATAACTCCCATTATGTACATTTATACGAAATTTTGTCCTGTACTGCCATGTTAAAAATTTAGAAGAAGAAAAAAAAAATGCGATCACAGCGCCACCTGTTGAGCAATTGTTCCACAAATCTAATCAGCACCATTCTATGTCAGGGTTCAGCTAATTACAAAATTTCATTCGTTTGTGAGTTACAGCGTCCACAAAATTTGTGATACACACACACAGACAGACAGATAGACAGACAGACAGACATTTTCTAAAAACAGTCAAATCATCCCAAAACGCGTAAATCCATAGAGAACTGGAGTTCGAAAAATTTCCTGAATCCAATACTTTCTGTATATATACATGTAGAAGAAACTAAAAAATGCAGATTTTGACTTGAAAATATTTTCTCAAAAATTGATTTTTATATTACAAGAAAATTATTAACTTACTAGGAACTTAAAAAATGTAACTTCTATTTTAGTTAAAAATCTCTAACTACACAGATCTGCGTAATTGCATTTTTAATTTTTTTATTTGCGCTGCTTTGAGTGTTTTTAATGTTTATTGTTAATCTGAATTTTAAAAAATGCTTGTGTTTTCTTCCTATCATTTTTATTTCTTTATTCTTTTTTTGTAAAGTAAGGTTGAAGATCTGAAGATTCCATAGAGGCTATAACAGAATAGAAACTCTTTGTATATAAAACCTATTAATATAGGCTACTCTTTGCACATTATCTTTTCAATGTCACTGTTTCTTTACTTCGAAATTTCGTTTAGAGCTTTTTCTCTTGTTCACTCCTTGAGTGCACTCTCTTTGCAACATCCAACAATAATCTGCTAAAGTGTTAACACTCCATCGGCTCTGATACAGTGCGTCCACATATCCTAAAACTAGCAGTGAGGACGCGTCGAAAATGTTGGAGAGATGCCAGCGTGCCCGACAGTGTTTGAAATTTCGAAAACATCCAGTAATTCCGGGCTCTGTTATTGCTCATTGTCTCTGAGTCAGATGACTGTCACCCCTATTTTAGCATTGGACTCGTTGAGTTAGCACTTGCGCAGATGATTCCATGGTTTCATGAAATGTGGTAGAAGAATACCTTCTTTACATTTCTTTAACGTCTTCATGAAATCGCTCTGTTTTTTCTTTAGTCACACAACCTGGATTTCTTTTGGGAAAAAAAAAAAAAAAAAACTGAGATGGGAGTTGGAAAAAATGGAGCTTTTAAAGTAATTTCTGTCAAATAATCCAATTTTCGTTCAAAAGTGTACGGGATGGAAATTTTTGAATATTTTTTCATTAATCAGCATTCAAAAGTACATTAGAAAAACACATCCCATTGAAGAAAAAAAATTCATCGCAGACCTGTGTTATTTAGTTTTCTTTCTTTCTTTTTTTTTTTTTTTTTTTTTTTTTAATTATACTTTCTTTACAAAACTGTAAATTTTTTATACAAATCTTAAATAAAAGTATTTCACTTTCATTGCCGATTTAAAAATAAATTTAAAAAGAACGAATTTTATTGACCACTCTGAAGAAAGCAAGAACAATTTCGACAAATTTTAATATTGAAATTTTGTATTTACTAATCTTGAAAGTCAGTTGAATTATTGAAATTTCACGATTATTTACATTTAGGTTATTTAAGGTTATAGATTGATATATTGCTGCCAAAGTTAGAAAATATGATAAATAATTTTAAATTTAAAATTTTTAAACTAATTTTTTTTTTAACGAAAATTGAATTAAAACTCAAGTAACAAAGAAAAACTATGTACCCCTTGTGTTTCAATTTAAATGCAATATTATTTCTTATAATGGCTTTTAAGAAACCAAGGAAACAAAATACCTAATAATTTTCTTATAAAATCACATCTGATGAACATTGAAGAAACTAAGAAAACAAAGAACTCAATGTACTTTTTACATAGCATTTCTGATGAATAATCATGATTTTCGAATGTAAGAAAGGAAACAACAATAATGACGACAACGATGACAATAACACATCTCAGAAAACATAAGACTTTTCCCATTGTCTCCCCCAAATATGCTGCACTGAACAACTCAAGTTATATTTTTAGGTCTTAGTGATGGCTTTACTCATTTTTGTTATTTACTCTGTATGGATTTTAAGTACACAATACATATGATCCAGTTAAAGCTGTCGAAATATATTTTTACTGATAAAGGTTATGTAGTCATAATTTATTTTCTATTGAATATTTATCCAAGTGTATGTTTTTATTTATTTATTTATTTATTTATATATTTATTTAATTATATGATAAAAATAAACGTCACGAATAACTATTAAAACTAATTCACAAGTAATATTATAGGAAGATACGTTAATGTGAAATATATATTTTTATTTTATACTCAACCAGGGGTTGATCCAGGTTTTAGTTTTTGGGGCCCATTTTTGTGAAATTTTTATTTAATTTTGTGAAAATCAAAATATTTTTGTGAAAAAAAAGAACTGTCGCTAGAAACCTTTCATTTTAGCAGTTATTTTATCTAATGTTTAATGTCAAGTTAATAGCATTTTATTAAACAATTATAGACACTTTAGAAAATTTGGAGTGGAAGGATGATTTTTATACCAACTATGTGAAAAATACCAGAGCCGGAAATCGAACCTGGGCCTTCCGCTTAACGCGCGGATGCTCTACCACTGAGCTACCCTGGGTGATAACCAGCTAGGCATTTCTCAGAAAATGAAGAAAAGAAATGCCTAGAAAAGTGAATGTGAGAAATGCCTAGCTGGTTATCACCCAGGATAGCTCAGTGGTAGAGCATCCGCGCGTTAAGCGGAAGGCCCGGGTTCGATTCCCGGCTCTGGTATTTTTCACATAGTTGGTATAAAAATGATCCTTCCACTCCAAATTTCCTAAAATTAATTAAGGTTGATGAATAAAGACTTTCTAAAGTAGACACTCATTAAAAATAATACTGTAAACATGGAAAAATTTTACAAAAGTATTATTTTATAAAACAAAATTTTGTGAAAGGGCTGTTTTTATAAATCTGATTTTTATGAATTGACCCATTTTCTGAATTTGGATTTTGTGAAGGGACTCATTTTGTGGATTTGAATTTTGTGAAGGGGCCCATTTTAGAGATTTGAATTTTATAAAGGGGCAGCAAAAGGGTCCCAATTTTTGCCTGGATTGACCCCTGTCAACACGTAAAAAGTTTCCTACAATGGACTTTATGCACCGCGCGTTATGGCGGATATATAAATGTCTCTACGCTAATCGACAAGTTAGAAATTTTTGCTTATTGCTGTTTAAGTCAATAGCAGTCGCTTACATCGGTAAATATTCGTAGCCGCCATTCGTGCGTAAGGTCCATTTTTAAATGAAATCTACTTTTTCTAGAAAAATATTGTCCTTTATAATCATACTTAATTCTACATTTTAAACAAATAATTTTCTCTAATAAATAAAAGAATATTACAGTAACCAATTGCACCATAGTTTTTAGGATGCGCCGGAAAGAATTTTACAGTCTATTATAAAAAATTTGCAAGTTCTCTCGACCAATATTCGTCAATAATCCGTTATTTGGTGTGATTTGAATAAAGACACCAGATGTAGCTTTGATAAATATTTTTCAAACCTCTAAAGAGAACAAACCGATTCATTACATATTAAAGTATTTCTTTCTATAAATTTTTATTATTTATGTTTTCACTCTCTATTCTGTGGATAGTATTCTAAAAGTCAGGACTTCAGGCTTATTTTAGAAAAAAAAAATTAGTTACGATACTTATTGAAATTTTATTTTTCCGACTAAGTGAAAATAATGCCTTTACCGGGAGTCGAACCCCGGATCTTTGACTTACAAGGTCAAGGCTGTACCAAATGAGCTATCCAGGCCGACACCCCGGTCAGCATTACTCACTCAGACAACCTTTAGGCAGAAACATTTCTGGTCTATCATGTAGATAGCTCGACAGAAATAAGCCGCAGGAAATGGAAAACACCATTAGATAATGAGAGAAAGAAATACAATTTTTATTAAAATCACACAATCAACTGTGGAAGAAAATCATATTTATTGAAATTTTATTTTTCCGACTAGCTCAGTTGGTAGAGCCTTGACATTGTAAGTCAAAGATCCGGGGTTCGACTCCCGGTCCAGGCATTATTTTCACTCAGTCGGAAAAATAAAATTTCAATAAATATGATTTTCTTCCACAGTTGATTGTGTGATTTTAATAAAAATTGTAGTTACGATACGTTAATAGTTGTCATTTTTATACGCATTTGAATATGGAAGCAAACAAAGTGCATTATAGACATTTAATGCTTTTCTTTTACCGGAAAGGCAAAAATGTCACACAAGCGGCAAACAAAATATGAACTGTTTATGGCGAAGGTGCTGTAGCTGAAAGAACTGTGCAGAATTGGTTTACTAGGTTTAAAGCTGGCGATTTCAACCTTCAAGATCAACAACGCCCGGGTAGGCTCTCCATCACAGATGAGCATCAGATTAAAACACTGATAAAAAATAACCCACACTATACGACACGTGAATCAGCAGAAATGCTAAAAATATCAATATACACTATCCATGAGCATTTAAATGTGTTTCGTTTCAATTTTCCTTCAAAATCGGCACGAACTTCCCGGACAAACCAATATGTTCATCATTTATCATTTCTGTAAAACATTAAAAAAAAATAAAAATCAGTACAGATGCTATCAATAATACAACAAATAGCGTTTGAAATTAAATTTGTCGATAATACAATTAGTAACAGGCTGTGCCCTGCTACATTGTAATTAAAGTTATATCCTTGATATTTTGTGCGTGTGTGTGCTTTTTTTTTTTTTTTTTATTTAAATGATTTCTATTCAAAGATTTTAGTGCTTGAAGCTCTATTAACACACGGACGTAGATGTTTTATGTATCAGATATTACGGTAAGAAATGAAAGTTGAATAAATGCAATCCAATTCGGCAATCCTATTTTCAAATATTCATCATTCTCTATGTTTTTGACGCATGATGATGCATTGGTATTCTGTTCTCTGCGCCTAGTTTTAGTTCGTACTGAATATGAAATGTTATTCTACGGAATGTTGCTCATTGCTCAGCATATGTACTTTTTGATCGATGAGGCTAAATGTTGTTTTATTCGTATAATATTATGACTTACATACTTAAAAAAAAAATAATTGAAATAGTTTTATATTTATCGCATATGTTATGTTTGGGAGAATTTTACGCATTAAAAATTTAAATGCTATGCTATCATTTATTACAGGAACTATTTCCTTGAAGAAACTAACTGATTGGGTTATGATTAAGTATGATGTACCTATCATTAAAATATTGAAATCGTATTCCGTAACGAATGATTATTTACTTTACAAACAAGGGCAACGTACGATACGTACATCAAACTTGGGATTATGGTTAAAAACGGTTATGTAAACTCATTTTTTTTCTATTTTTATTATTATTGCTTCCAATAGTTGTTGTTTGCTGTGATAAATGCATATATTCAACTCTAGCTCAAGTTAAACTTTCATTGGAAAAGTCAGGTTAAATAAGGAAAAGAAATAATTTCGTATGTGAAAAACAGATCAATCGCAAAGTTGTAGAACATTCTTCTACTGGTGATAATTATACGTTACTGAATACTTGTGTATAGTTTTGCATAAATTTGGTGCTGCCCCTAAACATATCAGATTATGTGAGATAAAAGATATGGATTGTTTTTGTTATTTTGCTACGCTTCATTTCCTTTTTATTATTATGAATTGTTAATTTGTTCAATGTTTCTTTAAACTTATGATACCCGCTAACAGTTATTCAAATTAATGATAAATATACAAATTTATAAATTATTTTCTTTTATATTTAAAAGAAGAGAGTATTAGATTCGTAGAAATTATATACCTTTGATTTTTTAATACGTTTCTTAAGATATCCTGAACGCATCTTGATCATTTTTGTAATGATGTGTGTGTGATAGAAATTTTGTAGCCACTCTAAATAGAGAACTAATTCACAGAATTTCATTAAAATGTATATTTAATTGCATACTGACTTAGTTTATTTTCTTTAAACTTTTTGTGTGTATAGCCTAACAGTTCGTGCTGAAATGTTGCAATTTTTTCCTATTGACGGGAAGGCAATATCTCCAGATTATATACAGTGGTGGACATAATTATAAGACACCTATCTAATTTGACAAATAGTGAAAGAAAAGATTCAAAGCTTAAAAATGTTTTATCAAATACAGTAACCGCCGCTTAATCTGATCAAATTGCCAGGACCGGAATCAAATCAATACAAACTACTTTTAAAGCCGCCGGTTAATAAATTCAAATACCTACTCAGCAGCAAAAATATCATTTATACACACTCAAAATTTGTTATTTGCATTCTGATTTTCTTTTTTAAATATATATAGAAAAAGGAATTAAAACACGACAAACACTCCTTTATCGTTCATTGTCGAAGATTTGCAGAACACATTTACAAATTAAACACGCCCCATAACTTATCTCTATAACAATTTCAAGGAATGCATTCTTTAAAGCGCAGTAATAAGTTACAAATTTGGTTTGAAATGATTTATTATTATTATTTTTAAAAGGCAATTTCTAGTTCTTATTTTGAAATAACTATAATTCATAAGGTTTAAACGGAAAGATTTTAAATATATAAAAACAGCTTGAACTTTCGGCAAAGTAATGATGATTTTCTCTAAGAAAAACGCATGGGAATCTGGAATGCGCTTAATTTACTTATATCGAAGGAACAATTAATTAATTATCTCTCAAAAATTAATTAATATTGTTTACTAATTCCATTATTCGTTACCTTTTAAAGTTTTTTTCCCAAATTCAAGGAAGTAGTACCTTTGCCTTAAGTGCAGGAACGTTCGCCGGATATAAAAAATAAGCCGCTTAATAAAATCACTTTGGCTCAGAACGAATGTGATTTTAATAAGCGGCGGGAACTGTACGTCAAAAACATAAATTTATTCTGTTACCATGTATAATTATTTTATAATAATGATATTTTCATACAATTTAATGAAAAAACTTAAAAACATAATGGACAAAATTATAAGACACCAACCGTTTTTTCCAAATACACTGTTTCAACATAATTAGCAGACACTAATGGTCTAAAAGAAAATTCTCTAACATAGTTATTCAATATTTGGTGTAGCCGCCATTGTTTTTTATAACATGAAAGATGCGATTCGGCATCGAATCTATCAATTATAACAAAATATCGCAACACAGTTCTTCTCAAGCACATTTTATAGCATTCTTTAGGTCTTCGACACATATAAACTGCCTCCCATTTTCGTAAACCGCACGCATTTTCGATGGGATTTCAGTCTGGGGAGCGAGAAGGCCACGGGAGAACATTGATATTTTGCTCTAAAAGCCACTTTTTTGTTTCGTGTGATGCATGAATCAGCGCGTTATCGTGCTGGAAAGTGTAGTTTTTGCCACAAAGAAGGTCACCGTATATGGATAGTTGATCTTTAAGAAGATTCTTATACTTTTCTTAATTCATTCTTGAATGCACAAAAACAATATCCGTTTTCCCTTGAGCCGAAAAACCAGCCCAAGCCATTACTGAGCCTCCACCCATTTGGCGGCTCATTAGTACATGAGACTTCCGTAAATCGTACCAATAACATTGAAACCCGTCAGGACCATCCAGGTTAAATTTTTTTTCATCAGAAAATAACACAGAGTACCATTTGGTGGAGGTACAGGCCATAGTTTGTTTAGCGAAGTTTAGACACTCCATTTTGTGCCGGCTTAGAAGCGGTGGTTTTTTCTTCAATTTTTTTATATTTCACATAGGAAGCATTATGCAATACCCTGCGAATGGTTCTCCTTGAACAATAAGTAATTTGCACACATGGGGTATTTGAACAAAATCCTATTTTTCTGGTAGTTTTAGGCCTATAAATTTCAAAAAGTGTATTAAAAATGAAAGAAAAGTTCTTATTAATTTTAAAAATAACTTTAAAGTTAATCAAAAATCAATTGACTTCAAAACACTGCCTGACGTCACACTTTATGATGCTTCAATGTTTACGTTTTGTTAGCCTGGTTAGTAAGCAGCAATTCGTTTTAACTTTAGTAATTATCAGTCGTTTATGTGATATCTGAGCGTTTCTTTTTCATCTCTTAATCGTTTAATATCATCACCATTTTCCATTATCATTATTTTCAATTGTTTTCTTTTCATGGCAGTTGTCCAATGTCTTCGTTTAATAGGATCCTGTGGAACGCTAAAGAATAACTTTTGACAAGCATTAGACGTTGTATTAGTGAAAAATGGTACAATACAATATTTATACTACGAATTTTTAATATCCGTCAATATTATAACATACAAAACCTATTTCACTGATTCAAGAAGCAAAGCAAAGCACGAAATCGAATGTAAACAACGATTACTTCCGTTTGTTGTCATAAAGAGTGACGTCACGATATATTGTACTGCGTTTTCTTGACAAAGTAAATAGTACGATGTTAAAATTGTTATAAATCAGACATTTGGTTTCAAATAAAGAAAATGTTTATATCTATTTTCTTACCCTTTCATTGTCTATTATATAATAATAAAATCAGAAAACGGGCAAATTGTCTATTCAGTTTCAAAGCATTTTTAATGCCTGTAGTGGTCATCTTATTCTGTGTAGCGAGTGAAAGCATACGGCGTCTGTCTCTCGAGGACAAGCAAGGAGTGTGGTGTATTTCGTCATTGTATTCCTGATTTAATCTATTGGACTGTTGGTATGTGACGTCACGTCCAATCAATGATCTGTTCATTCCTTTTTACTTTTATCTCTGCTAGAACAGATCGCAGTCTTAAAAATGTAGTCGTTCATGTTACTTGTATTTTTCATGTGTAATTGTCATAGTCATCTATTAAATTTTGTGTGTTTAAAATGAAACGCCTCGTCATATCTTAGTTATGGCTCATAAATCTTCTCCTGTCTACAAAATATTAAAATGGCGACGAGATGAAAAAGAAAAAAGCAAAAAGAAGTTTTGCTCTTCAACATATCTACTTCAAGATGATTAAAAATGAAATCTGCAGTTCATAAAAAAAGAACGGAATATCTTCTACACATGTGTTTATTCAAAATCTACTTATTTCATAAAGAAAATTGATATTTCGAAATGAATCATTATGCGATCGGAGACAGCAGCAGTTAATATCATTGTCTGGTGGCGGGCAGGTACGATTTAGGCGCCAGTGAGTGTAATTATCGTCTGCGATAATCTGCGACTTTTTATTTTTTGGGAAAGAGAAAGAGAAAGGTATTTACACATTTATTTTATTTTTTTTTTCTTTCTGTTCTTTTATTAGATTGCATGTTTTTATTCTTAGAACTAGTATATTTTCATTAAAAATGTTTCAAAGTTTTAAAGAATTCAATGATTCGATTGAATGTTTTGATACTTATATTAGAAGACTAGAACAGAATTTTATTTTGTTTGATATTAAGGATGAAAAAAAAGTTAGTGCCTTAATAACTTTTATAGGCCCGAGATTATATAATTTACTTACTAATTTACTGTTCCCAGATCTCCCTGAATCAAAAACTTACACTGAATTAGTAAATGTCTTAACAAAACATCTATGTAAAATTCCAAACAAAATCAGTGAACGGATTAAATTTAGAAAATGTTGTCAAGGAGATAACGAATCTGTGCAGGATTTTAGTGTTCGATTAAAGAAGCTTACAACACATTGCGCGTTTACAGGCGAATCGCTGTCAGAAAATTTGTTAGAACAATTTTTACGCGGATTAAAAAATGAAACAATCCAAAGCAAATTAATGTCTCAGGTTGAAGATTTAACATTTGAAAAAGCAGTAGAACAAGCCGTAACTATGCAAAGTACTGAAAACGACATGATAGAATTACAGAATAAAAATTTGAATTTGAATAAAGTTTCTGTTAGTGTTAGGAAACCAAAACAAAATCATTCTCAAAATAACTTAAGTAAACAAAATGTGAACAAAACTGCGAGTGCAAATAAAAGTAAAACTTATTGTTATCGTTGTGAAAATAGCTCTCATTTAGCAAATGTTTGTAAATTTATTAATGCAGTTTGCAATTTTTGTAAAAAACGCGGTCATTTGAGTAAGGTGTGTCGGAACGCACAAAACAATGTTACTCAAAAGAAAAATGTAAATGTTCTTGATACTGTAGACATTTTGTCATTACAATCTGAAGGCACTAAACCTATAAAAATTTGGGTTTTGATAGAAAATAGTGCTAAAGCAGAAATGGAGCTTGATACAGGATCGGCGATATCCGCTGTACCGATAAATCGTTTTCGGAGATTATTTCCAGAACATAAAATGTTTCCTGCTGATGTACAATTAAAGACAGCCACGGGAGAAATTTTTCAGCCCGAGGGATTTGTTAGAGTAAATGTAACTTACGAAAACAAAACTAGGAATGTTAAGTTATATTTAGTTAAAAAAGACAATTTTCCTTTATTGCTAGGTAGGGATTGGATAACTACATTTAATATATTCCCAAACAATTTACAAACTGTTCCGGTAAACAAAGTACAAATCTCGGATAATTTAAATAATTTACTGAATAAATTTCCGGATTTATTTACAAATAACGTAGGTGAAATTAAAAATGTTAAAGCTGAATTACATTTAGAGAAAGACTCATCACCAATATTTTGTAAATCGAGAACAGTTACGTATGCATTAAGGAATGCGGTAAATGAAGAATTGGAAAGATTAGAAAATGAAGGGATAATAAAATCTGTTAGTACTAGTAAATGGGCAACACCTATTGTTCCGGTGGTAAAACCTAATGGGAAAATTCGTTTATGCGGCGATTTTAAAGTCACGGTAAATAAATTTTTAAAGGTTGACAAATACCCGCTACCAAAAATTGAGGATATATTAGCAACTTTAGGGGGTGGATTACATTTTACAAAAATTGATTTAAACCAAGCATACTTGCATTTACCGGTAGAGGAAAATTCACAAGAACTACTTACTATTAACACTCCTAAAGGCTTATTTCAATTTACGCGATTACCATACGGAATTGCCAGTTCGCCAGCAATATGGCAGAGAACTATAGAACAAATTTTAAAAGGTATAGAGGGTATTTCAGTTTTTATTGACGATATATGTATCTCAGGGGAAACTGATGAAATACATTTAGAGCGATTAAAACAAGTGCTAGAAAGGTTACGTGAATATAATCTTAAAATAAATAAAGAAAAATCTTTTTTCATGAATGATGAAATTACATACTGCGGTTACAAAATTGATAAAAATGGCATACACAAAACGCAAGAAAAAATTTCTGCTATTTTAAATGCTCCAATACCTCAAAACGTAACTCAAGTAAAAGCGTTCCTAGGCTTAGTATCTTACTATTCTAGATTTGTTCCTAAATTATCTACGATTGCTTATCCTCTAAATGAATTATTACGTAAAAATGTAAATTTTCAGTGGACTAAAAAATGTGAAAATTCATATAATGCAATTAAACAGGAAATTACTTCCGAAAGGATTCTCACCCACTTTAATCCTAAATTACCCTTAATTTTAGCCACTGATGCTTCTCCTTATGGAATTTCGGCAGTACTTTCGCATACAATGCCAGATAACTCCGAAAAACCCATAGCTTTTGCTTCTAGAACTTTATCTTCTGCAGAAAAGCGGTATAGTGAGGTAGATAAAGAAGCGTTAGCAATAATTTTTGGTGTAAAGAAATTTTTTCAATTTTTATATGGTAGGAGATTTACACTGTATACAGATAGTAAACCCCTAGTTTCCATATTTTCACCCGTAAAAAGTATTCCGGTACTTTCGGCAGCTAGAATGCAAAGATACGCATTATACTTACAGACATTTAATTATGATATTAAATATAAAAAATCTGCAGAGCACGGAAATGCCGATGCTCTATCACGCTACAACCAGAAAAAGTGTCACCAACTTTGTCACCAAATTTATTTGGCAACCTTGATGAATCCGATTGTTTATTTATTCATCAAATCACATCGTTACCGTTAAATACAAAGATATTATGTGCAAGTTCTAAGCGAGATCCAACATTGAAAGAAATGTACCGACATTTAATATCAGGCACACAGATGCCAAATTACTTACTTTTCGGACATAAACAAGAAGATTTTTCTATACTAAATAATTGCATACTACAAGGGAATCGTGTTGTAATTCCTACTGTTCATAGACAAAAAGTGTTGGAAGATTTACATTTTGGCCATTTTGGCATAGTTAAAATGAAAGCACTGGCACGTAGTTTTGTATGGTGGCCAGGGATTGATAAAGACATTGAGAATTTAGCAAATAACTGTTCTGTTTGTATTAAATTAAAACATAATCCTCCTAAAATAGAAAATCATCACTGGGAATGGCCTACAACACCTTGGAACAGAATACATGTAGACTTTTTTGGTCCAATGATGGGGAAAATGTTTTTAATCGTAGTAGATGCCCACAGTAAATGGACAGAAGTGTTCATTGTTCCTAATACTACTGCTGAGAACACTATAAACTGTCTTTCTTCGCTTTTTGCCAGATATGGCTATCCTGTGTCCCTTGTGTCTGGTAATGGGCCACAATTCATTTCAGAACAATTCGAAAATTTTCTACAAAGTAAAGGCATAAAACATAGTTTAACTGCACCATATCATCCCTCTACAAATGGTCAAGCCGAAAGATATGTCCAAATTATTAAAAAAGGATTGAAATCCTTAAGTTCAGAACCCGGAAATCTCCAATTTAAGTTAAACGAATTTTTATTCCAATACCGAATAATGCCTCATATTACAACAGGGGAGAGTCCCGCATCATTATTTCTGAAAAGAAATATCAGATCAAAATTAGATTTGCTTGTACCAAATGTTAAAAATTATGTTGAAAACAAACAACATAAAAATGTTTTTAACAAGAAAAAGATAAGAGAATTCCAAATAAATGAAAAAGTTGCAGTACGCAATTATACATCAGGAGATAAATGGAAAATAGGTAAAGTAATTGCCAGACTAGGTAAACTACATTACAAAATTCAAGTAGGTTCATGTGTATGGAAAAGACACGTTGATCAACTGAAAAGTGTAGGTTCCAGAGTACAAGTGGAGGAAGCTACAAGTCCTGGTGCAAATATTTCCATGGTTCCCGATAGCAATAGTCCACACCTACAAAGCAATGGAGAATCTAAGTCTGGTAGGAGGCCTGCCATGATACCAGATCCAGCGCCAACCGATCCTGTCAGTACACCAGATCCATTGCCAGCCAATCCTTCCACTACATCAGATCCAGTACCAACCGACAGTAGATCTGTGTCTACAAAGCCTGGAGAAATTGACTGTGATAAAAATATCAACAGTACTCTAAATAAAAATGAACTAAAATGTGAACATTCAAAACTTAAAAACACTAATTTGTCTTTTTCTGAACAGGTTGTAAGACGATCATCTAGAGTAAGAAAACCTCCCATCAGGTATGGTATACGGAATTAAGGGGAGGAGAGTTGTGGTGTATTTCGTCATTGTATTCCTGATTTAATCTATTGGACTGTTGGTATGTGACGTCACGTCCAATCAATGATCTGTTCATTCCTTTTTACTTTTATCTCTGCTAGAACAGATCGCAGTCTTAAAAATGTAGTCGTTCATGTTACTTGTATTTTTCATGTGTAATTGTCATAGTCATCTATTAAATTTTGTGTGTTTAAAATGAAACGCCTCGTCATATCTTAGTTATGGCTCATAAATCTTCTCCTGTCTACAAAATATTAAAAGGAGTACGTCCAGATCTTTTAATCACCGATCCATTAATTCCTCTTTTCAAAACATTTCTAATTGCACATCTAGAGCGTTTAATAACTTTTGAAATATTATTAATTGAAGCACCAGTTCCATTTAATCTCCAAATTTCGCGAATTTCACTTTCTTTTAATTCTGTACCTCGTGGCATGTTTGTAAATGCGGGAAGTCGGTTATCTTCTGCATTAGTTAACTGCTGACGTCATAACAGCGTGCGGGAAAATTTGCATATTGCACATTATTTTCGAAAAAAAAAAAAAAAAAAAAAAGCAGGTGTTTTAATTAAAATGTTAGGGTGTCTTATAATTTTGTCCATGGTATTTTTAATTTTTTTTTTTATTAAACTCTATAAAAATATAATTTCTGTAAAACAATTACGTGTGATAACAGAATAAATTTATGTTTTTGACTTATTTGACAAACATTTTTAAGCTCTGAATCTTTTCTTTCACTACATAGGTGTCCACCACTGTAGTGTATAACTACAGAAAACGTAATGCGTAAGAGAGCCATTATGAAAAAATATTCTGATTCCATATACAAAACTATGTTTCTATATGAATAACCATTGTGTAATATTTGAAAAACTACTTAAAAACGAGAAGAACTATAATTTTTAAATGAATTTTTGGCCTTTTAATGGGACATAATATACATGTGAAATTTATAATAAAGTGAATCTAAATGAGAAAGTTTCATTAAATTGTGAATTCAATGCACCACTAAAAGCTGATATAGAAAGATGATGACAACAAATGTTTAACAGTGGACGAACTATTATAAACAGACAGACAAGCTATTAGCTGATGGATTTTCAAAGAGGAAACAACTGGTATTTCAGCTTTTCGTTCTATTTTTTACTATGAAATATTATAGGTCCCTGATTTTTTTCGTGATTTGTGGTTAAGAAAATAACTCTAATTTACGATTGTCTTGGCATATCTCATTCGTTTCTGCTATTTCCTGAAACCACAAAATCGTGACATGCACTTAATTATCATTTTCCCAGATCAGTAAATATTTCTGTAATAAGGGGACTAGGAAGAAAATTAACTAAACTTGCAGAAATATTTCTGCTGTGTTTCGTATTGTAAAAATCAGACAAAATTTCAAAAGACATAAATACATCCAAATCAGAAATCTGTATACTTAGCTAAATCGCAGGACCTAGCTCTTCTATATTAACTGTCTGTCATATAGCTTTCGAAATTTCCCTTTTTAATGCTGGATACAAATTACACATAATCAATATTTTTTTATTTTTTAACATAAAGCAGAAAAAAAATATATTTTCGTAATGAAGGAGCAATGAGAAATTACTGGAAAGTTAAAAACTGTAATGTTTAGTATTAAAGAATTTTAAGTTCGTGTAAACATTGATATGTAGACAGCCCCTATACAAAAATATTCTGAAGGAAATATCATAAATAATTATTTACGATATTGATTCTGACAGTTTTATTTTATGATTTTAGAACAGAAACTATTGCATGAATTTTGATAAATTAACGATACTTTAATATATATATATATATTAGTTGTTTTATAAAATACTCTTATGTAAAAGAAATTGCATGCTTATTTTTTTAAAAGTATTAACATTTTAATTATTTCTAGATACCTTGAAGACTGAATTTATTAACTTCGCTTACGAGAACCACTTCTTATTCTTTTTAGTGTTGCCAAAAAGGAAGCTAATCATATAAATTAAATTATATATCTATATTATTTGTCATTTATTCCCTGACACAAATCATAAAATGAAAAAAGTATCTAATAGAATATTTCATCAGTATTTGAACCAGAGGAAACTGTCTTCATTTGACAGACCTATCATCTAATTTTCTTTTTCGTCGCTTCTCAGAATTTCATTCTTCAGGATTCTTAGACTAGATTCTCGGAAAAAGGCGTAGTGAGATCATTTTTTTTTTTTTTTTTTTTTTTTTTTAATGTATACATTTTTATTATTAAATACTTTTTTTTTTTCATTTTTTGCATGACCTGGAGGATCGTAAAGAGATTTTTAATTACCGTGCTTTAGAAAACTGTTTTGATAAAGGAGAACCATTTGGTGTGGTATTCTGACTTAGTCATATCTTCTAATCTTTCTAAGAAAAACCTATTTTCACAGCGGCAGTTTAAAACTAGGAATGTAATATCAAGGGAATTATGTTACTTTCTATATAAATGATTCATATATCAGGGCGTACCTGCAAATAAAATCCGAAAATACTGCATAATGAAGAATATAATCTCGCGTAAAAGGGTAGTACGTGCTTCAGGATAAGTGTCTGGATAGTTTGCGGTTTTAGAAACGAGGTATGTAGTTTATCACTTTTCATGTCGATATTTAAAATTAATTTGATAGTTTTTACGCTAAATGGTTTTTAGAGAAAACCAACCCTTCCAGGCACGATTGATAAAAAAATATAATTTATTTGGTATAATTTGTCTGTGAGGTTCATATGATGATGGATAATATCTTTAAAAGGTGTTGTTTTATTAGAATATTTTTGGGGAAATTTTCCGTTATTTTATATTGAGTTATGAAAAGAAAACGGAGCGGTATTTTAATCACAAACTTGTAAATTTTCTAATAAGGTATAATTTTCTATAAAACTTTCACTCATTTTGTGTGCACTGAACTTTTCATAAAGTTGAAGTAATTGGAAACTGACATCAAAGTCTGTCTCCGACAGATTTCCCTCGGTTTATTGTGGTATTTAGGTAATACACAATCTAGAAATATGTACATACGTTAAGACCAAACTATAATTCTTTTTTCAGAAAGTCGATCTTATGTTTTCAAATTAATAATTTTAATTAAAACTATAAGTATCAGATTTTAATGGTAGCTTGAATTCTCTACTATATCATATAAGGAAACGAAGAAGAACAGTTATTTAAATGATTCCAATATAAGAAGAATTATAAAGTTAGTTCACGAATTAAATTCGTAAACAATAAATCTCTAAAATAATATATGTAAAAAAAATCTAGATGTTAACCTCAAGGTATATGACTTTTTCCCATTTATATGAAAGTTTGTCAAATAAATAATTTTCATCCTTAAAAAGTTTTTTTAATTCTACTATTTCTTTATTTTTCAATTCAATTGCGGAAAAATTAAGAGAGAACAAGCTTTAGAATTTCACATAACTTTGCTTCGAAAATTTCATATTGAAAAGTCTACAATTATGAAATATAAAAGAAACTTAGTACTTAATTCTCCGTAATAATAATGTTTATTTTATCTGAAAAATAATTGAACATATCCAAAGATATTAATTTATCGGAATTTTTAGCCCCTTTTTTAGGAAACTATAAGTTCAACCTAAGAATTAGAAATTCAACCGCAAAAATTTGAGTGTACTGTGAATTGTGACTTACAATTCAATTGTACCGACGGCTGCAAAATTATTGAAGCACACATCCATAATTTTCATATATTATTTTGATCGCTAATTTTTATCATCAACTTACTTTTTTATGAACAGTATAAGACTATGATCATGACTCGACAAATATTTACTTAACAACACAGTATTAAGTGTGCATCTTTTGAGTAGGAATTATTGCTAGTGATTCAATAATTTTGCTGCCGACTGTAAGTAACACTTTTTAGTTGAAAGGGCGAATTAATTTACACAAGAACAAAAAGTGATTAACTTGCCATAACTCGCTAGTATTTTGTGAACTAAGTATCCGCCTGACATCTTCTTAGGTGGCTTTCTAATGAGCCAGTAATGAAGGTTAGATGTTGATAGATTAGTGCCTCAGCTAGTAAATCATTGACATGTTATTTCGAGCACCTAGGTTTGATGCCTGGTTTGATCACTTTTCACTTTTGTGTGGATTCGCAGGGCTGTTCGCCAGACCTATTTCCTACCGATAGAACACGTCTGGCCACTGATTAGAGAACGAATAGCCTGAAATACAGCATCCGCTGGTATACCAGATCAACTTTCGCTACATGTGATGTAGTATTGTCTGTCATTTCCCAACACCACTTCGAAAGCCTTTTTTATTCAATGCTGCTACGTCTAGCAGTGGTTATTTGGAGGCTTCAGTCACTTCAAGGTTTTGGAGGCTTCTTTCGCGTTATTGATTTTATTGCGTTTCTAATCTCCCAGAAGTCTGTATTTTCATTCAATTAACGTTTATAAACTTGGAAAGTTCTGAAATAAATATAAACTTGATATCCTTTGTTCTTCTCGCTGTTTCATTTTCATTTTTTTTTTTTTTAATTTTAATTTTTTTTTTTTATTATTTATTTATTTATTTTTTTATTTACTTGAAAAAATAGTTAAAGCTTCGCAAAAAAATGAACTTATCACATTTGTTTAGTTCTTTTATAGTAACAGGATTTTTAAATCAGATCAAATGTAATTAAACATATTTTAGATTAACCCCTTCCCGGCTTATTCCGAACTCAGCTCGGGCAGGCGAACAGACACTTGGTATATGAGTTTCCGTTCTGAAGACGGAACACTGACACCAGTATTCTTTATCAATAATTTTTATCATATTTGTGCAGTAATTTATTGTAATAGAAGTTATTCATAAAGAATACTGGTGTAAGTGCTATTTTTTTGAGACGGAAACTCTTGCCACCCTGCGAATAAATTCACTCGATGAGCGGTTAAAGGACGAATTATCAGGTTGTAACATATGAAATGTCCGATTCTCACCAGTAAAATTTTTGAGATTTGGTTCCTTATAAACTTTTTTGATACAGTCGTTAATTATGTATCATTTTAAAGCTAAAACCTTGTCTTTTTCATCTGATGTGTTTCAAATAAAAATATTGTGATTTGGTGGTAAGTTTATAGCTCTTTAATCGTAGGATGAATTCTAGAGATTTTCGAGTGCTATTTTTGTATGAGTGGAAAAGTAAGCATAATGCTGCAGCAGCTGCCCGAAACATTAATGCTGCATTTGGAAACGGTTCTGTAAATGAACGTACCATTCGACGTTGGTATGCAAAGTTCGAAACTGGGGATGAGTCTCAGAAACGAAGACCGGGGCAGACCAGAGACTGCTGTGGACAATGAAGTTCTACGAGCAATAGTTGAAAAAAATCCAGGCAATACTGTTAGAGATTATGCAGAAGAACTAGGTGTATCTTCTACAATCATTTCACGTCATCTAAAATTGATTGGCAAAGTTAAAAAATTGGATAAATGGGTACCGCATGAATTAAATGAGAATCAGAAGCGCAAACGTTTTGAAATCTCGTCTGCCCTTCTTCGCAACCAAAATGATCCTTTTCTCAATCGAATTGTAACTTGTGACGAAAAGTGGATTCTGTACGACAATCGTAAACGTTCATCGCAGTGGCTGGATGCTGACAAGGCTCCACAACACTTCCCAAAGCCGAAACTCCATCAAAAGAAGGTTATGGTGACTGTTTTGTGGTCCTCAGCTGGTTTAATTCACCATAGCTTTCTAAAACCAGGCGAAACCATCACAGCGGAGAAATAATGTAGAGAAATCGATGAAATGTACCAGGAACTTACGTAAACAGCCGGCATTGGTCAATAGGAAGGGCCCTATTCTTCTCCATGATAACGCTAGACCGCATGTTTCAATGATCACTCGTCAGAAGCTGCACATGTTAAACTATGAAGTTTTTTAGACCATCCACCATATTCACCTGACATCTCACCTACAGATTTTCAATTTTTCAAACATCTCGATAACTTCTTGCAGGAGAAATGCTTCAGGAATCCAAAGGATGCTGAAGCGGCATTCAATGAATTTGTTTAAATGAACAGGACGACTACATTTTATGATACCGGCATAAAAAAACTTGTTTCTCGTTCTAAATGTGTATTGAAGCTAATGGTTTCTATTTTGATTAATAGAGTTTGTTCTGTAAAAATATATTCTTTCTTTAAGTAGCCCATAAAAATCGGACATTTCATATGTTACAACCTAATAATTTACTTCAGTGCGAAAAATAACTAGACCTCGGCCCATCTCGTAACTCGCCAATTGTTATGAGATGTCTGAGCTATTCGATCGACATATGACAAGATGACTTTTTAATGAACGAATACTACATATCGGATGTCGGCTGAATAACTCAGTCGGTATAGCATTCGCTAATTGTTATGATATGTCTGAGCTATTCGATCGACATATGACCAGATGACTTTCTAATGAACAAATACTATATATCAGAAGTCGACTGAATAACTCAATCGGTATAGCATTAGCGGGTTATACAAAACATTCAGGTTCTATTGTTAGCCTGAATTTTTTCATTCTTTCGTTAATTATTTAGGCTATTTTTTCTCTCCATTTAATACACAACATGGTTGCAATCCAATTTCCCCTATAAAATGCATTACGCGGAAATGAATGAGTGGATTACCAGATAATTTGGTACGTGAATGACTTGTGAAATGCTCTCAAGAAATAAATAATAATAATAATAATAATAATAATAAAAAATATCCACCATTTAGTGTTTTACATGGAAAAATGGGAAAAATTACAAAATGGAATGAGCCCAAATTGACCAATAAATATTCAAACTTTTTATGCATTCTCTATGCGTTCCGAATGCATTTTCTTTGCTATACTTTCCTTTTTTTTCCCCAAATTGTAAAACGCCCCTAATAGGCATTTTGAATAAAAAAGTCTTTGTGTGAAACTTGTGAAATGTTTATATACCAAATTTGGTGGTAATTCGTCCGCAGGTTGTTTAATTATAACCAAACTCTGTTTTACTTTTCTTAATACCTCTATTAAAATGTCTTGGGTAAAAAAAAAAAAAAAAAATAGTAAAACCAATTATTATCTTTTTTTAATCCAGGTTTTATTCGTGTGTTTTGTATTTAATGAATCCCCTTTAAAACTAGAACTAGATATAATATTTTGGATTAACAAATCCTGAAGTATTTTGCTGGTACCTTTTTGTAGAAGAAAAAAAAATACTCACTTCCAAACCTTCTTAGTGGAAAATAACCATAGGTGTATGAAAAAAAAAAAGAAAAATGCATGGAATTTCATATCCCAAAAGGAGCCTCTCGTTTGAAGAATAAAACAAAAGAAAAAATAATTATAATAGAAAGTAACTTAGCCTGTAGAACAGATGGTGGTCTATAAGTGCATTTTCATTATCATGTAGTTACCAGCACTACTCGAAGATAGAAAAGGGCGTTGTTTGAACTCATTAGATACTGTACAATTAAGGTCTTTCTCACGAAGAGGTCTTGCAAAGTTCATTTCATGTATAGATTTTTTAAAAACCTGGTCTTATGATTTGCCACTCGGGAAATAATCTTGAACATTCTAGGAAATTTAAAAATATTTCATTTGTTTTATGTTTGTAGGTTCATACAGTTTCTTTCGGGTAGTGATTAATTTCAGTAAATTGATAATGCATTACTCCATTTCATACATGTACTATATATTAACGTTTTTACATTTTTACGACTCATAAAAAAACATTAGTTTCGTAAAATTGTTTGAGTTACCAGATTTCGATGGATTTCTACGTTTTAAGGTGCTCTGTATACAATGTGACTCATATTATAAAAATTCAGGTTTTTACGTAGATGATAAAACACATTCCACTGCACATTACAATTACATAATTTACTTTAAATGCATGCTATTTTCCTTATGAAACATTAAAATGCGTTTCAGTTATCCGAAAAGTAACTCCACACGAACTACCTTTAAAACTTTGCGTTTAACCCTTTCAGTCGCAGTGTTCCCGCTGATGAAACACCTAATTTTAACTCTCAAGTGCAAAAACTCATCCCGGAATTTTTTAGCAAAAATTTACATTTATAACATAGCAGAAAAGGCCTTTTTTTTAGCCTGAAAATTTAAAATTTCTTTTATTTTAATTTTGTTCGTAAATTCCTGTGGCAGTGTAATTTAAATCATCCGAATTACCCTGCGCCGCAAAGGGTTAAAGGGAAAAGATAAAGCAGTTTGCTTTTATCCATTAAAAGCCTGATAAAAAAAAAAAATCAATTTAAAATGTTTCTCGGCTTCTATTTCTTCAATAAATCATCAGAAAAATACTTTTAAAAATCATATTTTGTTGGTTTACGGCCAAAAAGCAATTTGTTGCCAATCGGGAACATTGGGCTGTAATCTTTATATATATATATAGTTTGCAAGTGTAATGACGATTCCGATTCGTACTCATCTATATAGCAAGTTACGACCTAATTTCCATACTTTAGTTAATTAAAAAAAATCTAATTGTCCGATCGATAAGCTGGTTTAGTCCGACGGATTCAGAAAAAAAGCCCATTTCATTTGGTATCTTATTTGCAACGAAGTTTTGATTAGATTTTTTAAAAATTAATTAAAATATGAAAATAATAACCTGGCAATAACTTCAAATTTGGACCAACGAGATATAGAAATTAGAGTGCTGATTCAATGGATGAAGGATTAGCTTTTCGCGGTTCAAGATGAATCACGTGACATGCTCCAATAGGTTTCTGTGTTTGGCCCTTTATCGCTATTTTAGCATTTAAAATATCAGTTCGACAAATTATCATTATTATTAGGTAACATGACAGTCCTATGGCCGAAATAAATATTTTTTAAAATAATTTTACACATATTTCACATTTTAATAAATAATAAAATACCTTTTTTTTCATCGTTTCCCAAAAAAGTTTAAAAGTGTTTATAAAAAAAAAAAAAAAAATTAAACTTTTAAAGAGCTAAATCTAACAACAAATAATAATTTTTCAACTACTTTTAAGCATTTTGTAGGTTAAATTTCGACTACACGAAATGAAACAGAAGTAAAATCAAAATCAAAATGATTTAGAACAAAAGAACATGAAACTACGTAAGTAAACAAAAACATTGGCGATTATGTCTTATACGAAGAACAATCTCCAAACTAGAGTCCTGCAAGGGTCGGGTTTTACCCGACTCGAACCCGACAATTGGATTTTAAATCAACCCGAAACCCAACCCGCGACAGAAAATTTTGACCACCCGACCCGAACCCGATTTCTTTATACCCGAACCCAGCCCGAAACCCGAATATAAATGAAAAGGAATAATTCAATTCAAAATCAAGCAAACATTCTTAAGTTATAAAATAAATTGGTAAATCGTTTTAAAAAGAATTGAAAATATAATTACTAGTACTAAGTTAAAAATTTTAAAGTATAACAAATAGATTAATAATAATTTTTAACTATTTACAGTCGGCGGCGAAATTACTAAAGCACATATCCACATTTTTCTCTTTTTTTTTTTTTTTTTGTCGCTAATTTTTATCATTAACTAGCAGGCTTCGAACTCTTCGCTGGACCCTATTTTTAAATGAATCACTATATTTATTGAATTAGCAAAATTGCATTAATTTTTATCACGTGGAAAAAAAAAAGCGAAACAAAATCTGATTAGGAAAAATGTCGATTTGTAAGTATCGAAAACCTCTATGTACCAATTTTGAATGATCTAACTCTATTTTATTTATTTTGCCCCTCCGCACCCCCCTCCCGTCCCTCCTAATAACGTTACACTTTCGAAAATATCCCCATTCGACTTGCAGGCCTCTAAAACCAATCTGTACCAATTTTGAACGGCCTAACTGCATTTCTATTTGTTTTTGCCCATAGCCCCCCCCTTACGGCCCCTCCTAATAATTTTACGAATTCAAAAATATCCGCATTCGATTTTAAGTATCGAAAACCATTTGTGTACCAATTTTGAACGATCTAACTCTATTTTTATTTTTTTGCCCCCCCCATCCCCTCCCCCCTTCTCGCCCCTCCTAATAACTTTACACTTTCGAAAATATCCCCATTCGACTTGCAGGCCTTTAAAAACCTATCTGTACCAATTTTGAACGCCCTAACTGTATTTCTATTTGTTTTTGCCCATAGCCCCCCCCCTTACCGCACCTCCTAATAATTTTACAAATTCGAAAATATCCGCAATCGATTTGTAAATATCGAAAACCTCTATATACCAAATTTGAATGATCTAACTCTATTTTTTATTTTTTGCCCCCCCCCTCTCCCCTCCCCCCTTTTCTCCCCTCCTAATAACTTTACACTTTTGAAAATATCCCCATTCCACTTGCAGGCTATTGAAACCTCTCTGTACCAATTTTCAAAGGCTTAACTGTATTTCTAACTGTTTTTGCCCCTGCTGCCCCACCTGGGGGCTGAATTTTTTAAATTCCAGAAATTGAATTTTAGATATTTCTATTTGCTATATTTTATAGCAAAAATTTCACGTATATCTGTTTTTTTTTTTGTTTGTTTGTTTGTTTGAGATATATATTATTATGCGAAATCGCGTTTTACGCATGTGAAATCCCGTTTTGCCCCCCCCCCCCTTGGGGACCGAATTTCGAAAATTCCAGAAATTGGTTTTTAGACATTTATATTAGCTATATTTTAAAGCAAAAATTTTACGGATATCTGTTTTTTTTTTGTTTGAGATATGAAGGATTTTTTGAATTAACGTTTTGCCCCCCTCCTCCCCCTCTTGGGGGGCGAATTTTTTCAATTTTTTTTTCCTAAACTATCCCTGACCTATAAGGAAAACAAAAACAAAAAATGAATGATCGAAATCGGTCAAGCCGTTTATGATTTTATAAAGGACATACAGACATTCATTTTTATATATATAGATTTACTTTTTTATTAACAGCATAAAGACTAAGATCATGACTCAACAAATACTTACTTAATAAAACAGTATTACGTGCATATCTTTTAAACATGAATTACTGCAAGCGCTTCAAAAATGTTGCTGCCGATTGTATGTGTGATGTGTATTTCAAGTGCTCAAAAAAAAGTTTGTTTTAGCGTTTGTAGTTTATTCTTTAATGCTTATCACACACACACACAATATATATATATATATATATAATATAATACAGTTCTGCAGACGCCTACTAAACATCCGTTCCCATCTAAATCTAAATTTAAATACATTACATTTCAATTACTTGTTGATGAATCACGCATCTCATTATTCTCCAAGAGGGAGCTTGCTTTTCACAGCTTCTATTCTAAAAGATAATAATGGTGTATTTGAAGTATTTTGTTAATTGTTTCAGTGCGATACGGATGTTTATTTTGTTTTAATAATTTGGGTAAGCACGTATTCATTATGGTTATAAAAAGAAAACACATTTTTATTTATAAAGGTAAATTTTTTTGAAAGATATTCTCAAGTCGACCCCACTGGCTGAAAACTGAACCCGACCCGAACCTGATCCGCAGTGAAAAAAGATCAGTCAACCCGACCCGACCCCGACCCGCACGAAAAATAAATCTGTTAACCCGACCCGCTAGAAAAGAAATTAGTCCACCCGACCCCATGCAGGACTCTACTCCAAACCGTTTCCATAGAAATTTACTGAAAATAAGCTGTTACCAAGGGAACCACCGAATACGCAGATGCAAGGAGAGCATGTCACATGACTCATCTTGGATCTTCTCAAGGGTTACCATTTATCACTCTACTTTATATATCTCGTTGATTTGGACCAACGAGATATATAAAGTAGAGTGATAAATGGTAACCCTTGAGAAGGTCCAAGATGAGTCATGTGACATGCTTTCCTTGCACATGCGTATTCGGTGGTTTCCTTGGGAACAGCTCATTTTCAGTACATTTCTATGGCAACGGTTTCACTGTTTTTGTTTACTTTACGTAGTTTAATATTCTTTTGTTCTAAGCCATTTTGATTTTGATTTTACTTCTTTTTTATTTCGTGTAGTTGAACTTTAACCGATAAAATGCTTAAAAATAGTTGAAAAATTATTATTTGTTGTTAAATTTAGCTCTTTAAAAGTTTAAATTTTGTTTTATAAACACTTTTAAAGTTTGTTGAGAAACGATGAAAACAAAGGTATTTTATTATTTATTAAAATGTGAAATATGTGTAAAATTATTTTAAAAGCAATTTATTTCGGTCATAGGACTGTCATGTTACCTAATGATAATTTGTCGAACTGATATTTTAAATGCCAAAATAGCGATAAAGGGCCAAACACAGCAACCTATTCGAGCATATCACGTGATTCATCTTGAACCACGGAAAGTTAATCCTTCATCCATTGAATCAGCACTCTAATTTATATATCTCTTTGATTTGGACATTTAAATTTATAATTGTTGCCAAAAAAATTTACCAGTCATTTATTTATTTATTTATTATTATTATTATTAGCATAAAATGAAACATGCTTACACGCGAAAAATTAAAAAAAAAATACGTGTGGCACTCGAGGACTGCCGCGGTAAAGCTATTGCATAGCATTTTTTATCAACTTATGCAATTATAATTATTTATTTATTTTATTTATGCATTATTTTTTTTTCTTTGATATTAATTCAAGTTTTTTCTTTGATATTAATTCAAGTTACACTTTTTGAGCGTGGTGACCGATAAGAAAACGATTTTTTTCTTTTATTGAATAAATGAGAATATATCCGCAATGAGAATATATCAAAAATATCCACAATCGATTTGTAGGTATCGAAAAGCTCGATGTACCAAATTTGAATGATCTAACTCTATTTTTTGCGAAAAGGTATTTTAATACGTTTTTAAAGGCCTGCAAGTCGAATGGGGATATTCAAGTTTTTTCTTTGATATAATTTCAAGTTACACATTTTGAGCGTGGTGACCGATAAGAAAACAAATTTTAATAGAGAAAAGGTATTTAATAGGTTTTAAAGGCCTGCAAGTCAAATGGGGATATTCAAGTCTTTTCTTTGATATTAATTCAAGTTACACTTTTTGAGCGTGGTGACCGATAAGAAAACAAATTTTAATAGAGAAAAGGTATTTAATAGGTTTTAAAGGCGTGCAAGTCGAATGGGGATATTCAAGTTTTTCCTTTGATATTAATGAATAAGATAACAATAATGATAAGAAAACAAATTTTAATAGAGAAAAGGTATTTTAATAGGTTTTAAAGACCTGCAAGTCGAATGGGGATATTCAAGTTTTTTCTTTGATATTAATTCAAGTTACACTTTTTGAGCGTGGTGACCGATAAGAAAACAAATTTTAATAGAGAAAAGGTATTTAATAGGTTTTAAAGGCGTGCAAGTCGAATGGGGATATTCAAGTCTTTTCTTTGATATTAATTCAAGTTACACTTTTTGAGCGTGGTGACCGATAAGAAAACAAATTTTAATAGAGAAGAGGTATTTAATAGGTTTTAAAGGCCTGCAAGTCAAATGGGGATATTCAAGTCTTTTCTTTGATATTAATTCAAGTTACACTTTTTGAGCGTGGTGACCGATAAGAAAACAAATTTTAATAGAGAAAAGGTATTTAATAGGTTTTAAAGGCGTGCAAGTCGAATGGGGATATTCAAGTTTTTCCTTTGATATTAATGAATAAGATAACAATAATGATAAGAAAACAAATTTTAATAGAGAAAAGGTATTTTAATAGGTTTTAAAGACCTGCAAGTCGAATGGGGATATTCAAGTTTTTTCTTTGATATTAATTCAAGTTACACTTTTTGAGCGTGGTGACCGATAAGAAAACAAATTTTAATAGAGAAAAGGTATTTAATAGGTTTTAAAGGCGTGCAAGTCGAATGGGGATATTCAAGTCTTTTCTTTGATATTAATTCAAGTTACACTTTTTGAGCGTGGTGACCGATAAGAAAACAAATTTTAATAGAGAAGAGGTATTTAATAGGTTTTAAACTCCTGCAAGACAAATGGGGATATTCAAGTCTTTTCTTTGATATTAATTCAAGTTACACTTTTTGAGCGTGGTGACCGATAAGAAAACAAATTTTAATAGAGAAAAGGTATTTAATAGGTTTTAAAGGCGTGCAAGTCGAATGGGGATATTCAAGTTTTTCCTTTGATATTAATGAATAAGATAACAATAATGATAAGAAAACAAATTTTAATAGAGAAAAGGTATTTTAATAGGTTTTAAAGACCTGCAAGTCGAATGGGGATATTCAAGTTTTTTCTTTGATATTAATTCAAGCTACACTTTTTGAGCGTGGTGACCGATAAGAAAACAAATTTTAATAGAGAAAAGGTATTTAATAGGTTTTAAAGGCGTGCAAGTCGAATGGGGATATTCAAGTTTTTCCTTTGATATTAATGAATAAGATAACAATAATGATAAGAAAACAAATTTTAATAGAGAAAAGGTATTTTAATAGGTTTTAAAGACCTGCAAGTCGAATGGGGATATTCAAGTTTTTTCTTTGATATTAATTCAAGTTACACTTTTTGAGCGTGGTGATCGATAAGAAAACAAATTTTTTTCTTTTATTGAATAAATGAGAATATATCCGCAATGAGAATATATCAAAAATATCCGCAATCGATTTGTAGGTATCGAAAACCTCGATGTACCAAATTTCAATGATCTATTAAAATACCTTTTTTCAAAAAATAGAGTTAGGTTTTTAAAGGCCTGCAAGTCGAATGGGGATATTCAAGTTTTTTCTTTGATATTAATTCAAGTTACACTTTTTGAGCGTGGTGACCGATAAGAAAACAAATTTTAATAGAGAAAAGGTATTTAATAGGCTTTAAAGGCCTGCAAGTCGAATGGGGATATTCAAGTTTTTTCTTTGATATTAATTCAAGTTACACTTTTTGAGCGTGGTGACCGATAAGAAAGCAAATTTTAATAGAGAAAAGGTATTTAATAGGTTTTAAAGGCCTGCAAGTCGAATGGGGACATTCAAGTTTTTTCTTTGATATTAATGAATAAGATAACAATAATGATAAGAAAACAAATTTTAATAGAGAAAAAGTATTTTAATAGGTTTTAAAGGCCTGGAAGTCGAATGGGGATATTCAAGTTTTTTCTTTGATATTAATTCAAGTTACACTTTTTGAGCGTTGTGACCGATATAAAACAAATTTTACTAGAGAAAAGGTATTTAATAGGTTTTAAAGGCGTGCAAGTCGAATGGGGATATTCAAGTCTTTTCTTTGATATTAATTCAAGTTACACTTTTTGAGCGTGGTGACCGATAAGAAAACAAATTTTAATAGAGAAGAGGTATTTAATAGGTTTTAAAGGCCTGCAAGTCAAATGGGGATATTCAAGTCTTTTCTTTGATATTAATTCAAGTTACACTTTTTGAGCGTGGTGACCGATAAGAAAACAAATTTTAATAGAGAAAAGGTATTTAATAGGTTTTAAAGGCGTGCAAGTCGAATGGGGATATTCAAGTTTTTCCTTTGATATTAATGAATAAGATAACAATAATGATAAGAAAACAAATTTTAATAGAGAAAAGGTATTTTAATAGGTTTTAAAGACCTGCAAGTCGAATGGGGATATTCAAGTTTTTTCTTTGATATTAATTCAAGTTACACTTTTTGAGCGTGGTGACCGATAAGAAAACAAATTTTAATAGAGAAAAGGTATTTAATAGGTTTTAAAGGCGTGCAAGTCGAATGGGGATATTCAAGTCTTTTCTTTGATATTAATTCAAGTTACACTTTTTGAGCGTGGTGACCGATAAGAAAACAAATTTTAATAGAGAAGAGGTATTTAATAGGTTTTAAAGTCCTGCAAGTCAAATGGGGATATTCAAGTCTTTTCTTTGATATTAATTCAAGTTACACTTTTTGAGCGTGGTGACCGATAAGAAAACAAATTTTAATAGAGAAAAGGTATTTAATAGGTTTTAAAGGCGTGCAAGTCGAATGGGGATATTCAAGTTTTTTCTTTGATATTAATGAATAAGATAACAATAATGATAAGAAAACAAATTTTAATAGAGAAAAGGTATTTTAATAGGTTTTAAAGACCTGCAAGTCGAATGGGGATATTCAAGTTTTTTCTTTGATATTAATTCAAGTTACACTTTTTGAGCGTGGTGACCGATAAGAAAACAAATTTTAATAGAGAAAAGGTATTTAATAGGTTTTAAAGGCGTGCAAGTCGAATGGGGATATTCAAGTTTTTCCTTTGATATTAATGAATAAGATAACAATAATGATAAGAAAACAAATTTTAATAGAGAAAAGGTATTTTAATAGGTTTTAAAGACCTGCAAGTCGAATGGGGATATTCAAGTTTTTTCTTTGATATTAATTCAAGTTACACTTTTTGAGCGTGGTGACCGATAAGAAAACAAATTTTAATAGAGAAAAGGTATTTAATAGGTTTTAAAGGCCTGCAAGTCGAATGGGGATATTCAAGTTTTTTCTTTGATATTAATTCAAGTTACACTTTTTGAGCGTGGTGATCGATAAGAAAACAAATTTTTTTCTTTTATTGAATAAATGAGAATATATCCGCAATGAGAATATATCAAAAATATCCGCAATCGATTTGTAGGTATCGAAAACCTCGATGTACCAAATTTCAATGATCTATTAAAATACCTTTTTTCAAAAAATAGAGTTAGGTTTTTAAAGGCCTGCAAGTCGAATGGGGATATTCAAGTTTTTTCTTTGATATTAATTCAAGTTACACTTTTTGAGCGTGGTGACCGATAAGAAAACAAATTTTAATAGAGAAAAGGTATTTAATAGGCTTTAAAGGCCTGCAAGTCGAATGGGGATATTCAAGTTTTTTCTTTGATATTAATTCAAGTTACACTTTTTGAGCGTGGTGACCGATAAGAAAGCAAATTTTAATAGAGAAAAGGTATTTAATAGGTTTTAAAGGCCTGCAAGTCGAATGGGGACATTCAAGTTTTTTCTTTGATATTAATGAATAAGATAACAATAATGATAAGAAAACAAATTTTAATAGAGAAAAAGTATTTTAATAGGTTTTAAAGGCCTGGAAGTCGAATGGGGATATTCAAGTTTTTTCTTTGATATTAATTCAAGTTACACTTTTTGAGCGTGGTGACCGATATAAAACAAATTTTACTAGAGAAAAGGTATTTAATAGGTTTTAAAGGCCTGCAAGTCGAATGGGGCCATTCGAGTTTTTTCTTTGATATAAATGAATAAGATAACAATAATGATAAGATAACAATAATGATAAGAAAACAAATTTTAATAGAGAAAAGTTATTTTAATAGGTTTTAAAGGCCTGCAAGTCGAATGGGGATATTCAATTTTTTTCTTTGATATGAATTCAAGTTACACTTTTTTAGCGTGGTGACCGATAAGAAAACAAATTTTAATAGAGAAAAGGTATTTAATAGGTTTTAAAGGCCTGCAAGTCGAATGGGGATATTCAAGTTTTTTCTTTGATATTAATTCAAGTTACACTTTTTGAGCGTGGTGACAGATATAAAACAAATTTTAATAGAGAAAAGGTTTAATAGGTTTTAAAGGCCTGCAAGTCGAATGTGGATATTCAAGGTTTTTCTTTGATATTAATGAATAAGATAACAATAATGATAAGATAACAATAATGATAAGAAAACAAATTTTAATAGAGAAAATGTATTTTAATAGGTTTTAAAGGCCTGCAAGTCGAATGGGGATATTCAAGTTACACTTTTTGAGCGTGGTGACCGATAAGAAAACGAATTTTAATAGAGAAAAGGTATTTAATAGGTTTCAGAGGCCTGCAAGTCGAATGGGGGTATTCAAGTTTTTTCTTTGATATTAATTCAAGTTACACTTTTTGAGCGTGGTGACCGATAAGAAAACAAATTTTAATAGAGAAAAGGTATTTAATAGGTTTTAAAGGCCTGCAAGTCGAATGGGGATATTCAAGTTTTTTCTTTGATATTAATTCAAGTTACACTTTTTGAGCGTGGTGACCGATATAAAATAAATTTTAATAGAGAAAAGGTATTTAATAGGTTTTAAATGCCTGCAAGTCGAATGGGGATATTCAAGGTTTTTCTTTGATATTAATGAATAAGATAACAATAATGATAAGAAAACAAATATTTATAGAGAAAAGGTATTTAATAGGTTTTAAAGGCCTGCAAGTCGAATGGAGATATTCAAGTTTTATCTGATCTACTTTATACACAAATTTTACGCGTACAGCTATTCACTGTTGTACATAGATGATAGATACCTATACACCTATATACTTTCTCACAAACAGCTGCTTATGTATTCGTCCGATTTCGGGGAAACTCGTCTCGATCTGTGCGGGCTTCGTACAGCCGAAGTCTACCGAACTGTGTTAGGTTTTTTTTTCGTTACGGAATTTTTCGATTCGGTCGCCGCGCTCAAAGCCCGCGATAAAAGCTATACAATAGCTTAAAAAAAATACAAAATAATAGCAAACTTCCGCAATTAATTTCTTTTCTTATTTACCTTTAAAATTTGAAACTCATAAACCTTAATCCGAATTTCCCACCGAATTTTAATTCTTCAGAAGCCAAATTATTATTAGAAACAAATTAATATTGTGAGATGAAATGCTGATGATAATCTAACCAATATCATTCACGAAAGACTTAAAAATAAAATTCATGTTTAACGACCTAATTGTTATACTTCCTGAGGCAGGACAGATTTAGTATAAGACCATCACGGCGATTTTTAAATTTTTGTCATCATGCTGGCAATACATTTTTATTAATTTATTTATTTTTGCATAATTTTGTGTTAAAAAAACTTAGTAACTATTTTGATTATACTTTTGATTACTGTGTTTTTAGTCAATTTATGACAAAAGTTCACATGGGAATTATATCATTAAAATATTCCTAGATTTAAAATTACGCTTGCAAAGATTGTAAAAATGCAACCTTTAAAAATACATTTTTCTATAAAATGATCTCATCGTACAAATGTAGTAATTTTTTATTACATCGCTGAACTAAGTCCGCGTTCTTAAATATTACTTGTGTATTATTTTTTATCCTCGCCTATTTTATTAAGTCACTATAGTATCGTTACTAAAAAAAATTAATCGTAACTGGACCACGTTAGAGAAATATTATATAGATTAAATTTGCTCATGCATATGAAAATATGAAAATGGAGTAAAAAAACAACCATAACCTTTTTTAATATACTTCAATTTTAGATTTTTTTTTTTTTTTTTGTTCTGTTTAAATAGTTTTGTTTAAACGTTTTTGGCACGGATATATCGCGCTTGGCATGAAAGCTAATTCATTGATAATCCCGGGTAATATTTTAAAAATTTGATGCTGAAATAGATCGGGCATTTTTCTCCAAGAACTCTCTTTTTGTGAAAGCCACTTTAAGCCAAGTTAGCGCATCAAAAATATAAATTATAAAATATTGAAAAACAGAAAGGGGGGGGGGGGAGAAAGAAAGAGAAAAAATAATCACATAAATTATGTATTTTTGTCTAAAATGGCGATAAAAATTCAGACAAGGGGAGCTATATTAAGGCTGTACTATGATCAGATTTACATATTTAATTTTTTTTTCTATATACCAACTACTATTAACTAACCCAACTACTATTATAACCACAAAAATTGTCTCATGCGATAGATGTAGCCGATCATAGCATATTGTAATACTATATTTGGCGTGAAATTGTTGTCGTTTTATAGTTGATCGAATAAATCAAATTAATGTAGAAAATAACGTGAAAGAAAATATTATCGTGTTGTTCATATGTAACTGGGGTTTAAATATAAAATTGCTACTTCAATTTTTTTGATACTGTCCGTTTCGGAATTCTCATCTGATAAGCGGTTACGTGCCGATTCCGACGTGCCAATTCCGGACATAATCAAATTCTCTCTTTGTGAGGGATTAAAGTGTTGAAAAATTTCCATTTGCGCGAACAGAAATTGCAGGACTGGGCGTGCAGGTGATTTCGTCCTTTTTGACTTGATAATCTGAGAACTCCCGAAACTCTGTCCCTACCACGGCAGTCCCTACCACGGATGTAAAAACAAAAAGAAAGAAATCGCTGGAGACCCCTACCGCGCTGTGCATGAATTTGAGAGCGCCCGTAACTCGATTCCGCGGCAATCCCTACCACGTACGTAAAAACTAAAAAAAATCACTGTACACCCCTACCTCGCTGTGCATGAATCTGAAAGTGCACGTAACTCGGTTCTGCGGCAATATTCTACCACGTAAGTAAAAACCAAAAAAACATCACTGGACACCCCTACCTCGCTGTGCATGAATCTGAGAACGCACGTAACTCGGCTCCACGGCAATCACTACCCCGAACGTAAAAAAAAAAAAAAAAAAAAAAAGGACACCCCTACATCGCTGTGCATGAATCTGAAAACGCTGGTAACTCGTTTTCGCAGCACGCCCGGTATCACGCCCGTATATACGCTTCGCGCACATACATAAAAGAAAAAAAAAAAAAAATCACATCACTGGACACCTCTACCTCACTGTGTATGAATCTGAGAACGCATGTAACTCGTACTATTCTTGTATTTTTACTTTATTCGCGCAAATGGAAAATTTTCAAATTACTTAAAACTAGTTAATTTATCGCCAAAATTCAACTTGGCTACATTTCCGGTCAATAGACTTAAGGAGTGGGCCAAGTATGAAATAATCCTTTTAAGACAAATTCCTTCAACATTTTAATCCCTTACAAAGAGGGACTTTGACTATGTCCGGAATTGGCACGTCGGAATCGGCACGCTACTTGATAGGCACCCAAATGGAAGCCCACTCACTGGTAAGCTATTGTCACAGGCACCCGAGAGTATGCGAATGAGTGGGTTGCTGCCGAAGGCAGCGGGGACAGGAAGCGAGCTTTTGAGCAATTTCATGATTTTTTTAAATTTTGTTTATAAAGTGATATAAAGAATTTCCTTTAAATATAGTGACCAGCGAAGCAGGCAAAGCCTTCGTTGGTTCACTATGTTCATTGATTTCACATTCCGTCACTTTTGACGGGGTTATATACTAGTTGAAAAAATAATTTTCCTTGACTAAATTCTAAATATGGACTATATACCTTACCATGTAATAATTTTTATTTGATCACTGCAGAATAAGAGTATTCGCAAGCTTCCAAACAAAGCAAAAAGCACATGCAGCAACAATTGAAAAATAAATAAATCCATTCTTTAAATAGAACTAGTGTTAACATTTACATGCTGAAAATTGATTTAATAATACTGTCAGTGAGTAATTTATTGACAACATTGGCATTAGAGCTTCAATATTATTCTATAATAGTATTTTAGAAGACAAAATGAGGTATGTCACGGCATAAGTGTTAAAATTCGTTATTCTATCTCTAATTCTAGTAGTTGTATACATGTGTGATGTAGAAATCACATTTTTAAAATTTTCTATTTAATTTTAATTAAATCTACCGTAATTTTTTATATAATAATATATTCGTGTATTGAATATTATTCTTTAATAACCGCTGAATTCTTTCTCCATCAATAATAAAAAAAATATATATATATAGGGGAGACCCATGTACAGTCGGGGAAAAAAAAATCGCAGCACTCACTGTAATTTCATTATTTATTGACGCAGAAAAATGTAATAGACACCATTCAATAGGAAATTAAATGCACATTTTGAAAATGCTGTCAAATTTTGAATTAGGGGTTATCTACATATTGAAATGAGCGCTAACTTTGATTTTTTCAATAGGAACCCCCAATTTTGACTTCATATTCGAATTTCTGGGAGTCTGGCAGTGCGGAAAAGCATACTGTTTGTATACTTTATCTTTAGTATTTATAGAGTTACAATCAAAAATGTGTTAGGGGGCTATCTGTAAATGTAGAAAAATAAAATTAAGATCCTATAAGAAAGAGATAAATTTTAATGTTTTACACCGGAAATATTTCAAGAAAAAAAGAATTATAAAAATTAATAAACATAATGGACCATTTTCCTGTTTTTTAATTATCCTGAATTCAGTTTGTTAGACTTGTATATACTTCAGTACTTTTTTAAATAATTTTAAGTCGTTAATAATTTTAAATACGCTGCACTTGCGATTTATCCAGACTGTACTCTTTGAAAAAAGTGCAACATTTTTCAAGTAAAATTATCTATTATGGCTGTAGTGATCACCAATAAAGCTTGAATTTTCTTTCGTAGGTGTAACATAATATACGAAATGAAATAATATATTACATATATATACAACAACGCATAAACTAAATCTTTTCGGATAAATTATTGTAAGGGTTTATGAAGTAAATATTAAACAATTTTAATCGCAATTACCAGTTTTGGGTCAGTTGAACTCTTTGGAACTGTACGATTCGTTTTGTAATTTCTACGAAAATATAATTTCTTAATTAATCCTTTCGCGACTGCTGACGTAGATTCACGTCTTTTGAAAATCTGTAACTCTCTTAGTGGGCATTTCTTTCGTAATTTCTGTTTTACTTATTTCTTAAGTGTGTAACCAGTGTTCATATTTTTGCATTAAAATATACTATGGATAGAAATATATTGATTAGAAATAATATAATTATACTGTATATCCATTTGTAATATAATTGTTAATACAGAAAATTTGTTCTGAATTACTGTATTTTGAGAGAATAACGCCCTTAGGCGGATTTTACTGTCAATATTACAAAATCCTGCTTTTGCAAAAAGTGTTAAAATATATTTATAAAATGAAAAGTATAGTTAAAAAATATATAAAGTTAAAATATATTATTAAAATTTTAAAGTCTAAAGTATCTTTAAAATAATAATCCTCCCCCCTACAAAATAAGTAAGAAAAATTAAGCAATACATGAAGCAAATGATTAAGCCTTTAACTTAAGAAACGATTTTACAAGTCTGCATGCTTGCCAACCATCTCATTATGAAGCGTAGTACTTTTAGTCACTGCCTTTTTTTGTACACCAGTCATTTTTTAGAGTAATTTCATTCTTATTTAATCGTAACACTATTTGGAGAGAATTGCTCTAAATATAAAGTGGTGTGGGAAAAGGGGCGTATTTTCAAGGGGCGTTAACAAGTCAACGCTTATTAATGAGATGGTTGGCAGACCTGAGTCAGTTTTGCATTCCAATTCCATTCGTTTTTTTTTTTTTTTTTTTTTTTGACAATTTTTACATTTACCAAATTTTCTATTTAAAACAGTAAACCCCGCCTATTTAGTTTTTTTTTTTTTTTTTTTTTTTTTTTTTTTCCTTTTGGTGATTGTTTAAAAGATTCAAAATTTATCACCAGTAATCGATGAAGTAAATACCACTTGTGCATATTTTTGTCAACATAAAATAAGGGGTTTAACACGAATATTCAATGTCACATTTACGTTTCTTTTTTGTATTGTTTTGTTTTGAAGAACGATGAAGGCGGGGTTTGTCTTCTTTAGAAAACAGGAATTCTTGATGCTAACACTGATGTCTAAATATCATCATTTTATATTATTTCTTTGCGTTTGACGCTGTTGTTATATAATTTGGCCCGTAAATAAAAAAATAAACATATTTTGCTTAATTTTCCTTGTTATTTTTTAAGATTTGATTCGTTATCTCATGCAAAACTTTATAAGAGACGGCCCCCTAAACCACTCCAAAAGAAATATTTATTTATATCTCGAAAACTAATAACTGGAATGAGCTGAAAATTTGCACACCCATATTTTTCAGCATTAGGATTCTTTTTATGTAAAAATTAATATAGGTCATAATTCATAATTTTTATGAATATGAATTTATTAATATTTTTCAAAATTAAAAATATTTTTCAGAATCAAAAGTAATGATGGATTATGTTTGGGTTTTTTCACTGTATCTCGCAAAAAAAGAATTATATCGATCAAGTTATTTTTTGTGAAGATATTAATAAAAGTTTGAAATATGAATTTAGCATTAGCACCTTCAAACTTTGAACGCTTATAACTCCGTGAAATATAAATAAAATATACAACCAATATACTTTTTCGCGTTCTCGCGATCCCAGGAATTCAAATATAAAATAAAAATGGGGCATTACCATTGAAAAATTCAAAGTTGGTGCTCGTTTTAATATGTAGACGACCCCCAATTCAAAATCTCAGTTCATTTTCTGAAACGACTCATAATTCCCCGTCGAATGATACCTATTACATTTTTCTACATCAATTAGCAACGAAGTTACGTCGAGTGCTGCGTTTTTTATTTCCCCGACTGTACCTATGGCCACCCCACTTTATTTGAATAATATTTAATTTTAAGTTTTAATACTCAATTGGGTGAGCAACAACACCAATTGCTACTTTTACAACTGCTTTGGAACATTTGAGGAGAACGTTTTGACAAGTTACATGTAGAAAACGAATTTACATAGTTTGAAGTAAAATTTTGCAGCTCATCTCTTTTGCTATTTTACAAAGGCAAGTCAAATATTTTTCTTTCATTTTTTTAGTGTATAACGTTGCTTCTTATATTGAGTAACAAATGAGATATTTAGTCCTCTCTGCATGTGGATTTTTTAGTGGAATTCATTTTGAATGAAGTTACCAAAACTTGTACCTAGGGCCACATAGCTGCCTTGTACCTAGGGCCAGTGTGTTTGGACCTTTTTAACACTTTCGCGACCGCATGTTTTTGTCCTTTTGACAGTAAGGTCCGCCTGTGGGCGTTTTTATCATAAGTTACAATTTTTCAAAACAAAATTTTCCGTAATCACATTTATATTACAAATGGATATGCATTATAATCATACTCTCTCTAATCAAAGTATTTGCATCCATAGTATACTGATTGTACAAATATGAATATTGTGTGTATTTTTTAGAAAAAAATAATATACAAATTGCAAAAGAAACGCCCACCGGTGAAGTTTCATATTTTAAAATGACGTGAATCTACGTCAGCGGTCGCAAAAGTGTTAAGAAACACAGTATAGCCTATAGTAATTGGATGCTGGAAAACTCTGGTAAACCAATCACTATATATAATGTTGCTGAAAATGTTGGCAAATCCTACCCGCCTGTAAACATTCTATCAGGCTTTCGTGTATCCGTCATATGACCAATGAATCAAAACTTATTCATTGAGGATGAATATTTAAGCTCAAATGTGACTGCAAGACGAAATACCTCCATAAGTTTAAAAAAAAAAAAAAAAAAAAAGTTTTCCAGGAAGAAAGTGAACCAACAATGATAGAACTGGATTGTCTCTGTTTAGTGTCCTGTTGAAATTTCGAAACCTTCAACATCTAACATCTTTTCGTGTGTCATGCTTTAACAGGTATGAACCTAAGCAAGACTTTTACCTAAAGGAAAACGTCCCACATCAAAGAAAAGATGTGACCGAAAACCAGAGAGATCTAGAAATCCAAAAGACACTCCAGAAAAAGAAACTGAAAAAAAAAAAAAAAAAAAAAAAAAAAAAAAAAACGTTCTGTTAGAATATCCCAAAGAGAAAAAAAGAATGAAAAAATTCGTGTTTCAAATTAAGGCAACAACATGATAATTATTATATGATAAATAAATATATTACTTGAGTTTTTTTTATATAAAATATATGTTTATATGCTTTTTTTCTATTTATTACAAAGGGAAATATAAATTTGAGAGAATGGCCCTAGGTACAATGAGGTCTGGTCCCAGGTACAATGAGGGTGTTGTACCTAGGGTCAGGAGTGAAGTTTTTTTAAAAACCTTCTATTTGTCAGAATTTATTATATTAGATATTTATATTAATCACAATTGTAAGTAATTAGTTCTAAAGATATGCACATACCAGTTTGATAATTTTAAATAGGTCAAGGGCTCTGTGTTTGGGCATTGAAAAAAAGCGGCCCTAGGTACACGGGTCTCCCCTATTTGTAAAAGAAAATCTCTCTGCAAGCAAAATCCCATGAAATCATTTCAATTTTTTAAGAATATCATATGGCTTATTTCATTCTTACGTTCTTCATAAATCAAAGCCTAATTGCTAAAGTAATTTTAATCAATTAGTCTAAATATAATAACAGGAGACTTGGCGTTGGAATATTAAAACCCTAATAAACTACTACGTCAGAAACGCCAAAGAAAAATATTTGAGATGCATACAGCTGTTTCGGTGCCTTAAGCGCACCGTCTTCAGTGCAAAAATAATGAAATCTTTTTGCACTGAAGATGGTGCGCTTAAGGCTACCGAAACAGCTGTGTGCATCTCAAATATTTTTGTTTGGCGTTTTTGACGTAGTAGTTTATTCGGGTTTTAATAGTCTAAATATCCTTGTGCAAAATTAAAATTATTTCTCTTTTCAATACATCTGTCGTTCTGTGATTGCACAGTTCTCAAGTTAGTCCGTTGAAGCTTGACATTTCAACTTGACCAACTTGACTTGGAGTTGACATTTCTCTCAAAAGTATTCAAAATTATGAACTAGATAAAGTACAATGTTCTTTGTCACCGCTCTGTTTTATGCGTTCTTGCGGCGATGAAATTAAATGCCAATACATATTTTGAATTTGGCGGCAACTTAATCATTCTCTTTCGATCACTGCTGCTGTTAAGACCTAAAAATTGCGATGTTTAAAAAGGTAACCATTATAGGGCACCTTCCCTTCCTTATTATGCAGCAACTACAATATATTCTCATTTCTTTACAGAGATTTTTAGGTGAGATTGACCACGAGAATATAGGAAAACGCTCTAGAATTCTAACAAGGGATTTTAGAACTCTCTAGCAAAGGGGGCTAGAATTTATAAGAATGATATGGAACTATTTTTACTGGACCCACAATTTAGATTCTAGATGTCAGTCACATAATTTTTTTCTCAGTGTATATCCTGAAAACAAATCACTAAAACTAATGTTATAATATTGCAGTAAGAACATGCTTTGGGGGATTATCAATGTTTCTGACATTAAAAAATAAAATAAATAATATTTTTAAACAAAAAGTACCAAAAAAGCATGGAAAAAAAAAGGGGGGGGAAGCACAATTAGAAGTGTAGGGGAAATAAAAGTAAAATTCAATTAATAACGGTACAAAAATGCACTTTAAACAGCAAAGGAAAATACATCAAAAACCGGAATCGACGATATTTTCAAGGGGAAAAAAAAGGGAAAACATGTTTAAAAAAAAAAAAAAAAAAAAAAAAAACGTGAAAATCACAAAAACTCGACGTATAAGTATGAAAATAAGTCAAGAAAAAGAAAATACCAAAAAGCCAAAACTGTAGGCTTATGGCTCTGAAATCGTCGACAGGGTCTGATATTCTATTGATCAATTATCACACAAAGATATTTTATAACCTGGAAAACCAACGGCACACATAATTTTCATTTCCTAAGATATATCCCCAACAACTGAATGAAATCATGTGAGGACTGTTAGAAGTTTTATTTTTGACGTAATGTTTCCCGCTCCGCAAATGCGATGACAGCTAAAAGAGAGTAATTGTAGAATTCAATAGTAGACAAACGTAAAATACAAGATATAAAAAAAAGATAACTATCCAAATTTAAAAACATATTTTTCTCCACTCATTTTAGTTAAATACACTAAACTTCAAGAGCAGACTTTGATCGTGTCGGAATTATACACTTGCAAGGGATAAATGTTACAGTCGGTAACAAAAGTATCTGAACACTAGCAAAAATTCATATTAAAAAAAAAAGAAAGTAAACACTGTTTTGTTAAATAAATCCTTGTCGAATCATGTTCTTAAACTAAGAACATGATTAGACAAGGATTTATTTAACAAAACAGTATTAACTCTACTTTTTTTTTATATATATAGGAATTTTTGCGAGTGTTCGGATACTTTTGTTACCGACTGTGCATAAATGTTTAAAGCATAATGTGATGTAGATTATCACATATTAGAAAATTTGGAAACAGTCGCGAGGATCAGGCCGGGCCCCGGGCCCGAATCTCCTTTTAGATATTACATGATCGATAATCAGCAAGAAAATTGTCCTCCAAAACAGGAGAAAAAAAAAATGACAATGCATTTGGCGTTATAATGTAGATGCCAAGTTCAAAGTTTAAGTTAGAGGATGGTTGCTGTTACGTTAGGAATATTCACATGAATACTTTTTAAAGGCGACCAGTACTTAAATGACCGTTATTATAGAATGTCGGCATGATTTCACCAAGATTTAGACCCTGGGAAAATAACTAGCTAAGCAAATATTTTATCTAACCGTTGATGTAAATTAGGCGAAAAGAGGGTACATGAGTTACATTTCGATGTAAGATTAAAAGAAACCGAATTAATTATTTTATGGTTTCATAAAACAAAAGGATATAAATAAGTCAAAACACTACCATTTACAGAGAGAAAAGAATTTCCAGTACGTTAGGCTTGCTAAGTAAATACTGGGAAATGATCAAAGATTTTTGTTTCAGTTACATTGGAAAAGATATGAAAGGGAAGCTATAAAAATTAGAAAACGTATATTGTAAAATTTATTATTTATAGGATAAAAATCATTATATCGTTATATTTTAAGTAGTTGTTTAAAATTAAAGAATTTAATTTATAATTTTATTTAGAGAATTTATCTATCCTTTAAAAAGAAAAATATAAATTTTCTAATATGTGATAATCTACACCACACATAAGTATTGATTGACCGGATCTTCCCTTGTGTGATTTTTTATGCGAAAAAACCAAGCACGTGCACCGACCTTATTGAAGCCATCTAAAGAGAAATGTTGTCGATATACACTGTTAAAAACTTCGGTGCAAGTTTGAACCGAAATTTAGTGCTGCATCTGATACCATGGTTTGGTGCTTTTTTGGTAAATCAATGCACCGAATTATTGTAAAATATTTTCCCCTCTCATGGTTAAAGCTACTGTACAAAGTTTTGGTTAAACCAAGCACCAAATCATGGTAAAGTGTTTCACCATCTTTTGGTTACAATTACTGTGTACTATGTTTCGGTCCAACCTAGTACAAAATTTTTAACAGTATACATAAATGCGCTTCAATTCGTGGTTGTGAATTAAGACATGTGTTTCCGTTCCTATTGTAAATAATTAAGAATCGCACATGGAAAACACATAATTGTAAATTCCACGTATTGCAATATACAATGCTTTTTAAATTAATAAATTGAGAATAATAAACGTTTCTGTTTGGATTGAATTTTGCATATTCACTAATATATCATAAAATTAAAATTATTGAACGCAAACCAGTTTAAGATCTGGAAAGTGATTTACTTTCAGATTCTGATACATTACCTTCAGTTTATTGTACTAAGGTTTGATTACTTGTATGAAGGTTACAAATGCTGTTTGGGATATATGAAAAACGGGAAATAAATTTGCTACGTATTACAGAAATTTGCTTAAATGTATTACATAATTTAACAAGAGAAGTTTAATAAAATTTCGTCCTGAATGTCTTCCATATTATTGTTAAACTTTTAGGAATAGAAGAAGCATACCAATGTAATTTCGGTATTTATATTATTTGTGATTGTATTATATATAAGCAGAATGTTTTAATCATCTCATCGGCTTTGACAGTGGCAAAATTTTAATGTCTTTAGTGCACAGTTTTTGCAATGTACAAAAAAAAAAAAAAAAAAAAAAAGTGTTTCAATTTGAAATTAAAAATATAATTATGCACTTGAAGATAAAATTAATAACTGTTCTTTATGAGTTTCGTACTTCAAAAATAAGGTGAAAATTCATAATCATATAATTTTGAATTATAAATGAATTGTGGAAAAAACAATAGGTCAATTAATGGAGATATATCCGTCAGTGACGGTCAAATGGAGAGTTTATAGAAAAATCTAAGAATTTTAAATAATTTAACAGATTCAAAAATAAAATATATCTTAATAATAGTAATATATATATATATATATATATATATATAATATATATATATATATAGGGTAGGTGCTCCAGTGACTGACATCTATCCCGAAATAATTAATAAATAAGGAAAATAATAAAATCATATAGTTTACATATAAGAATTTTGACATTTTATGTCAAACACTGCAGCATAGAGTGCTAATAACTGGTAAAATAAATAACTAGCAGTGTCAAACACTGGAACATAGGGTGTCAATTACTGATAAAATGAAAAACTGGCAGTGTCAATTACTGAAACATCGAGTGGGTGTCAAATAAAAATTCATAAAAAAAATAATTGTTATCAAATGTATGTATTTTGAATGTGTGATTCTGAATGTCATTCATACCGTATGTACCAACTTAAGATTCTTAAAAATATTTTCTGATGACTAGAACATTAAGAACATCAGAGATTTCTCTAAAAGTGTCAATCACTGGTGAACCTATATATTTAATTGCAGATTGTTTTTGCGTATCAAGCAACCTTCTAATGTCCTTTCGCATATTATAACCTTAAAAATATAACGTTTTAAACCTTCACTGTAAAAAATATGTCCTATTTGTTGCCAAACATTTTCTATAATTTGAGAAAATACGTCCTGACAACGTAATTTTTTCATAAATTACGCGTATTTTCTCAAATTACAGAGAATTTCTGGCAGCAAATAGGACATATTATTTACAGTGTTTAAAAATATAACGTTAAATAAATAATCTTTTATTTTTTTCAATGACCTTTTTACACACTGAATCACACATTAAATTATGAATGTAACAATTTATAAATAAAATTATGTTTGATTTTAACACGTGCAAACTAACTTTTCATCTTATTTCAGTTAAATTGTTTTCAATAATATTTATTTGTAATAAAACTCAGAATTGAAATGCTAACTGTTATAAACGGCTTCTATAACCAACATATTAATGCATTAGTCTGTTCGTCTAAGATACTGTGCATTGAGCTATAATAAAATATAACGTTTCAATTCTTACTAACGAATTAAATTATCATTATTTTTTTAATTATAGGATACTTGGGAAAAAATAAAAGTAAAAATAAAATAAACAAATAAATAAAATAAAAATAAATACAATTTACTTTCAAAATCTTACTTAAAATGTAATTAATGCATAATCTGTTCCATGAAACCCAGGCTAAGAAGCCGATTTCTAATCAAAAGAATTTTACATTAACGGTATTAGAAAATATTACTGAAAATGATAATAATAATGATAAATTGATCGATTTTTTTTAAAGAATTGATACGTAGCATTTTGTTAGTTTCCAACTTTTTTCTTTTTTTAATGAAGAAAACGAAGTAAAAATTTACATCATCTGACTGTTCGAAGATAGTGGATTTCCTGCGTTTTCCCAGTTTCTCATTTTTCCCACGTCATTTTAATATGCTATGATGGAATCAAAATTGGAATTAAATTTTAAGTTTCGATCTAACTGATAAAATGACTTTAATGTTCAATTGCGGATTATCTTTACAGTCACATAATGCATTCTAACTGATTAGATCCTGTTATAATACAACTACCAGTATTATATTAGGTTAGAATTATTTAACTTAATCGATTGTTGTGATGCTTAGTTTACTCTAATAATAGGCATTATTGGATAGCTGTTTACTGATAGTAGCTGGAAAACTCTGTTTTTATATCTACCCCAAACGATGACCTCCCATATTTTCATAACGAATTTGGCATTTACTTCCTGTTGTAAATTTCCCACCCATAAATAAAACACGGTTATAAAGTTTAAATTGGTTTTATTCCTTTTTTCATGCCATTAAAGGAAAAGAAAAACCTAAAAAAAAAGAACAATAAACTGCACATCAGGGTTCTTTTTATAAGCTTCTGTGTAATCTAACTGTGTAAGAGATATGATTTAGAAGATGCAAACACAATAAAAGAGCTAACATTAATTTAATAGTGTTTAGTCCCGATCGTGGGCTTGTTTACACACGAATGTATTCAAGCCATTTAAATGGGCTGAATATTTCTCGTTATTTATTTTACTTGGATGTCTGACTGAAATACCTACCTTTTTCATGATTGCTATGCATTGTGTAAAAAAAGAAAGAAAGAAAATAACTTACGTTATTTTCTAACGCATTAACATGGCTTTTTAATGATGTTGAAGATTTTAAAAAAGATTTTGAAAGAAAAATTAATATATTTAATACGTTTTAATTTTTTATTTTCAAACATTTAAAACCAAGTTCCAAAAGAGCAATACAAAAGAAGAAAGGAAAGCTAAAAATTTATTGTATAACAACAAAGGAAAACAAGGACGAAAAATCATGAGGTTAGCATTGCTTGTTACCTGTTTTTAACTGAAGGCATTCGTTTTAACATTTAAATATTAAAGTTCTTTGGCTGCGTTATTAGGCAAAGGAGGGCAGAAAGACTATTTAAATTCATAATCACTCTTAAAGTTGTTGAAAAGTGTGTGAAACAATAACACAAAAGGAAATGCAATTTCCAACTGTAGCCCATAATGTATCTGAATATTTTAGTATAGCCCAGTAACTACAAACGATAAACCTACCACATTATATACATAATATTGTTTTAGCATATTAACAATAAATGTTAATTTCATTATGATTTTTTTCAATAGACAGTTAGTTAAGCATGATTTAAAAAATTGCCTCTGACAAAACGCAATGTACTGGCATGTTTTTGAGTGTCCCTGTACACAGATGGATTGTAATATTAATATGTTTTTTAATTAGAAATATTCCATAGGAAACTTGAATAACATATATCACTTTGAAGAAATGCTGAAAATATTTAATAACGCTAAATTCGAACAGATAGACAGACAGAAATACAGACATATAGACTAATTCAAATCATAATCATTCTTAAACATCGTTAGAATGTGTTAAATTTACTTACTAAAAAGGAAAATGCATCTGCTGCATTTTCCAATTATAACCCTTAATATATCTGAATATTTTTGTGTGGCTTTGTAAACCTAATGCTAATTATATTATATTTTATTGATTTTTTTTTTTTTTTAATATAAATATTAGATATTTGTTTCACAGATTTGTGCAAAATAATGTTATAATGCATGGCTTTGTAATATTTTCGGGTGTCCCTGTACACAAGCAAATGATGATATTGACTCCATTTTTAATAGGGAACATGCGATAGTGAACTGGAGCAATATAAGCAGTTTCAAGGAATCCCATCATTTTTTTACGGAGTTAAAGCGCGGACAGACAGACAAATCGAATCATAAACACTTTTCAACTTTGCTGTAAAATGTTAAAAAATAAAAATAAAATAAAGTAAGAAAGAAAAATAATGCGTCTCGCATAGATTATTAACACTTTCCAACTGTACACACTCGTTGCGTCGTTTAGTATTCCATGTGCTTTCCCTACGCCATCGCACAGTAGACAGAAAGAGATGAAATACAGACATATAAACTAACTGAATGTTTTGAAAAGTACAAAAAACTCTTAACACAGACAAAAATGAAATTCCAAAAATTTCCAATTGCTGCCCTTAATGTACCAGAATATATTCGTGGTGCAAATCTTAATGCAAATCATTATTTATTCTATAGAAATCATTCCCTGTGCATATGAAGAATACACGTCAATTTCATTATGATTTATACAAACTATAAGTATTAAAACGTGATTTATAGGAATAACTTTCATAGAATGCAATGGTTTTGTCAATCTCTGTACATGAACCAGTGGTTTATTTACAATTTTTATCAAAATCACAATCAACTGATTGGAAGAAAATCATATTTTTATGAAATTTTATTTTTCCGACTGAGTGAAAATAATGCTTGGACCGGGAGTCGAACCCCGGATCTTTGACTTACAAGGTCAAGGCTCTACCAATTGAGCTATCCAGGCCGACAACCGGTCAGCATTACTCACTCAGACAACCTCACTCAGGCACTTTGTCCTTTTCTATTATTGTTTAATGGTGTTTTCCTTTACCGGCGGCTTATTTCTGTCGAGCTATCTAAATGATAGACCAGATGTTTCTGCCTAAAGGTTGTTTGAGTGAGTAATGCTGACCGGTTGTCGACCTGGGTAGCTCAATTGGTAGAGCCTTGACCTTGTAAGTCAAAGATCCGGGGTTCGACTCCCGGTCCAGGCATTATTTTCACTCAGTCGGAAAAATAAAACTTCAATGGTTTATTTACCCATTTTAAATAGGAAACATCCTACAGTGAACTTGAATAACGTATATCTGTTTCAAAAAATTCGGTCAATTTTTACGGGAAGATACAGAGTGACAGAAAGACGGACATATAGAGGAATTCATATCATAATCACTCTCAAACATCGTTAGAAAGTGTTGAAAACGATTAATGCAAACAAAAATGTAATTCCGGAAATTTTCAATTATAGCCATTAATGTAACTGAATACTTTTTTGTGGTCCTGTAAATCCTAATGCTAATCCAAATGCATTCTATAGAGAGCATTATTGTTAATGTTAATCACATAATAATTTTCGTGGAATAAAAGTCTTAAAATAGGATAATAGGATTTATAGATATACCTCTCATAGGACGCATATAAGCAACTGGTACGGTTTTTTAACATCAGTATTTATTTGTAAAACAAACCTAACCGAAAACTGCTAAAAATATATAAAAAGTTTCTGGTTGCTTCCCCCCCCCCCCCAAAAAAAAAAAAAAAAAAGTGCAAGTTGGCAGTTATAGACACCATACTTAAAAATTTTTTCGGGTATCCTTGTAGCCAAACCAGTGATGAAATTTACCTTATTTTCATTAGGGAACATATCATAGTGAACTTCAACAATATATATCTGTTTCAAACAATTCCATGAATATTTACGGGAGTTAGATCGTGGGCAGACGGAAAGACAGGCAAACCGAAGGCATAAACACTTTTCAACTTTGTTGTAAAGTGTTTAAAAAGAAAGAAATACAACTAAAAAAACGTATAAAATATTTTGATAATACACAAAAATATCCAAGTAAAATTAATTTTAGAAAAATCTAGACTGGAATGAAAAGCAAAAAAACATGAATGGTAGAAAAGTTTAAAAAATACATTTGGGAAAAATATATATATGCATAATCGTTTCTTACAATAATTTACATTGATCTAATTGTCTCTTGCATTAAATTTGTTTAGTGTTAACTACTTTCTAATTATTCTGGCTTCAGGTAAATTAACATGCATTTGGGTGATGTTTGGTAATTTATTCATAAAGAGTTAAATAGTTAAAATTTTCGCCGAGAAAGAGCGCTGCACGTGAGCAAATCATAAATTTTCATGAAAACTATATTTATATTGATTGAAATCTTTAGACACACAAATTCTATTCTAGGTGTTCGCTATCACCACAAATTACAATTTGCAAACGAGTTACAGCACCGTTAATTATAGTTTTAGTCGGCAACTTTTAGTTCAGAAAAACATCTTAATCAAAAACGCTTTATCCACCAAGTGAGCATCGCAATTAAAACTTCATGTATGCACAAATAGAAAGCAAAATAAGAAATAAACTGTGCTAATCATAAAACCGTGCAATTTCTCGTAAAACTGTACGATTTGATTTGCATATTTCTCATTATGTGACCATGCAGCGCCCTCTATCGACGAAAAATTTAACTATTCTTTTTTTAACCAAAATAAATAAATAAATAAATTAAAATAAATCCCCTTTCAGAAGAATAACTTTTGTGCAAAACGCGTTCAATTCTACCAATTCCTTAAAGTTTTATGAATTTTTAAAATATCTACAGACATATGGGACAGCCGGGTGTATATAGGGTGCAGCGACAAACTTTAAGAGGAGATAGAGCGCATCATAAGAATTCATAATTGCATAGGAACCCATGTCCTCAAATGTCATCTTAACCCTTTAAGAACCGTGTTTTGGGGGGTACAAATGTAGAACTACAAGCTTTAAGTTGATGTAAATAATAGCTGAAGGAATGAGGAATACATAGCCACCAGTGCGGTCGTACTCTCCTCCCTTTTTTCAGGACACACCCTCAGGGATGTAAATTTCCTTTTATTGTTACCACCATTTTTATACTAAAATATTTGTCCTAGGGGAAGCCGGGGTAATAAGAGACAGGGGTTATAAGAGACGCACTCAAAACACCCACCAAAAAATATACTTAGACAGCATTAAAAATATGTAATATTAAGTATCATGTGTATTCTTTACTACAATACACTTATTGAAAAGTTTATAACATATTTTGAATTATTTTTATACGACGAAAAAAAAAAAAACCTTCACTTTGAAAGTTCGTGACTTTTTCTAAGTTTTACTTTATTTTTTTTTGTAAGTAAGATGTTTGGGAGTTTTTAATGTGTAACCGTTTGACCAAGACTATGACTTTTGATGTACAATTTTTTAAAACCTTGAAAGCATTCTTTATTTACATGTTCTAGGCATGTTTCTTATTACCCCATTTTTATTTTTTGTGGGGGTCATAAGAGACATGAGTCTCTTATGACCCCCACTGTTAATTCATGTGTCCCCCCCCCCAATTGTAGTTCCTGTTAATTCTGCCTGACTAGTTTACGAAGAGTTTACCTAGTGTTAGGCCCAGTCTAAGTTTACCAAGAGAACATTTTTTTTTTTTTTTTTTTTTTTTTTTTTTTCCCACTTTAAATCAAAAAGCAGTTTCACTCATTAGGCTAGACCATATTTAGTTGATATGATTATGTAAATTTATGTTTAGAATGTGTATAAGTTAGTATTTAGTCATTAATACTTCATTACATAATAAATAAGTTCATTTATAATTACTAGAAAAATATTTTATAACATTTTGTTCGCTTGTATACACTTCAAAGATACGTCTTTTTTGCCTATTTTCGACTACACTTTAGAAAATGGGTAAAATATTTTCTGCCCATTTTAGAAATTATATTCATGTTTTTGGTTAATCCCTAGGTTATGTTGATTATATAGAACTATCATTAAGTACAATATTATATTATTTAGGATCTAATATTAAAATAAATGAATTTCACAAACGCATTTATGACAGTTAATTTTCGAGAAAACATATTTTTTGGATGGATGTAAATAATAAAAATTAAAAACTATTGGCTGATTCTGAATTGTTTCCAGATGTCTTTTATTATCCCATATGATTTTACATTGTTATATATGGCCAGTTACAAGCCTGGTCTCTTATTACCCCGCGTGGGGTTATTAGAGACAAGGATTTAATGAAAATTTAAAAAACAAAATTAACAAAAATTTTAAGTTCAAAAATCACCTAAAAAATCAAGGAGTCCATTTAACGAAATTAATACGAGACATTTATTTCAAGTTATTTAGATTAATAGTATAGATTTTATTAATATTTTTTGTCTCTTATTACCCCTTTTGTCTCTTATTACCCCGGCATCCCCTATTTCAAGACGGCTCATTACTATAAAAATACCATAAATATTTCTGCATTAATTTAGTTGTCTCAAAACGGTGAAAAATTTTCATCCCTAAAAGTGTCCTGAAAAAGGGCGGAGAGTACGACCCCTGATAGCAATCCATGACCGCAAACTTCATATTAACCCTTTGAGCAGCGGATTTGGTGTTTTTATAACACTTATCACTATGTATGAGTATTATCGACTACTCATGTATACAGCGTTGCCAACATTTGGATTTATTCCGGAGCATTTTTATCCCCGTCTTTAATCCGTACCACTTTTTTTAAGAATTTTTTTTTTTTTTTCTTATGTTATCGTAGTTGTAAATTGGAGTAAATTATTCTACAATTAAACTGGTGAGAAATAAAGACGGGGATAAAAATACTGCGGTATAAATTAAAATGTTGCCAGATCTGGAGTTTTTTTTTTTTTTTTTTTTTTTTAATAATCACCAATAATTTTGAGAAATGATATTTGATATAACTAAATAGCCTCTCAATCTTCGAAGTGATTAGGCAAACGTTACAATTAAAAGTAATTGGTGTTTATTGAATAAAAAATCCGCCAGATCTGGCAACACTGTTATGTAGTCTAGCTGTTTGGTTATTTGTAACTCCGCCTACTTTGTAAAATTTAAAATCATGTGCAAATCATTATTTCACAAAATCATACAGAATATTGGTTTTAATACAAGTGATTTAAGAACATTGATTAGAACCAACATTATAGCTATGTATACATTTTTATGTTACCATTTGCATGAAAAATATGTGTCAAAAAAATTCAAAATATAAAAGCTATGCTCATATCTGTTTAAAAAAAAAAACCCAAAACATACGGTTCTTAAAGGGTTAACATGACTTTGCCAATTCTGAATCCTTATGATATGCCCTATCACTTCTTGAAGTTAGTCGCTGTAAGTTTTGGGCACTATATATATAGTGTGTGTTTATGTATGTAATAAATAATATTTTGAAAAAAAAAAAAAGAATGTTCATAGAATGATTCTAAAAGTTTTTATATATACTTGGTTTTGATATGACGAATTTCATTTTTATCGATCCATCTTACTAAGCATTTCTATTAAAAAGCACGCATAAATGTATACAAAAAGAAATATATATATGAAGTGTATCCTTTTGATAATATTTTTTCTGAAACCGATTAATTAGAAAAAAAAAGGTCGGACATTTTTTTTAGTTTATTCATTTATTTATTTATTGTGCCATATCTCTTACAGATTCTGAATATTTTCGAAAAAACCACCATGAAAACGAATTCTGTGGTGGGGTAAGGAGAGAGAGAAATTGAGAAGAGGACATCCATTAAAAAGTTATCCGTAGACATATATTCATGTATCGCTCTATATCTATACTGCTGAATTCTATAACCTCCTTTCGTCGATGTCGGCTAAAGAAAGTAGTTTTGAAAGTTTTTTTCATATGCAAATGAAAGAAATATGACCTGTCATTATTTTTCAGCATCACGCTGTGCAATTCGCTATAACTCTTCACTTTATCTTTTATACTTGGATTCAGGTATAATGAATAAAAAATATGCTTTTGATTTTCAAAGACTTTTCCCGAAATCTGAATTGTTTCCAAATGTTTATGGTTTAACAGCACTTTGTAAGAGAAGTGGGTGAACCCTGTATCTTACACTCAGCAGGTTTGAATATATAGGATATACGGGTGTTTGTGTGCGTGCGTTTGTCGGTGTGGGTGTGTAATGTTGTATATATTATATTACTAGTCGGGGTCTGCGCCCGCTTAGTACTCGATTTTTACACATGTATTTCAAAGTTTTTCTCTCCCTGCCAGTTAAAGTTGCCAAACATTGGTTTACATGCTATTTAAAACAAATGGCTTCATCTTTTACATCATGATATTTCTCTGTTTTGAAGTCCGAAGGTCACCAAGAAATTAAAATTGATATCGTCATCCTTTAACTTCATTTTATAACCACATGTCTATTTATTACTGTATATTATTAGTTTCTTGTGACGTAGTTGAATTCTACATATTACATTCATTATTATTTTCTCATGATGTATCAAATTTTGCATAGCAACGAAAAAAGTTTGTTCCAAAAATAGATTGTCTTTTTTTATTTATTGAGAACCAATGAACGAATGTTCTAAAATTGTGACAAAATTTTATTTTTATCTCAACACGTTGTTAAGTTTGTGATGTTAAGTTTTTCCATTAAATTATCCTTTTTGATTACTTTATTCTATTGAAAGGCACGCATGAAAACCATGAATAAACTTTTACTTTTTTATTCTAATATATTGTTTTAGCTATGATATTTTCAGCGTTAGTTTCGAGAAACTTGAGCTTTTATTATTAAAATATTTTTTTTCCGCCATATCTTTGCTATTTTTAAATAAATTGGTATCTACATTTTTTTATTGAAAAGCCATTAACATGCTGTAAAAACTGGATAACATGGGGCATTTAGTAAATGTTATATAATATAGTGGTTATGTAATTGGAAAAAAAAAAAAAAGTGGAGAATTATTTTAAAAATATTGTAAAATTATATTTTATACTATTTATACAATTATGGTGGAAATAATTTGGAGTTCTAAAGCCTAAAATTTATATTAAAATACTTCTTTTTTTGACTAACATTGTAATAAATTCAAGTAAAAGCGCAGAAAGGCTAATTTTCACCAATATTTTTCAGATTCTTCTCAAAAAAAAAAAATCAGGCTTCGTTTATATGCTTTTCGTACAAAGAATTTATCATCTTTTGCAAAAGCTACAACAATGTTATGTATTTTCTATTTTTATGAGTGCTTCTAGAGTAGAGCTGGTTGATCATATTTTTTATAAAAACAGTCAAAAAACTTATCAAATATCTTTTGTTTCATATCTTGTATACTATATAAAAATAACCTCCATTGTAAATTAAATATCTTTTATAAAATTAGGCATTACATTTTTGCAAGCTTTCGAAGGCATTGTAAGGGGGGGGGGGGGGAGACAAAAAAGAAAACTAAGATCTGTCTGAGATCGAATCAGCCGACTGCTCGACAGCTTTAGTTTGATTTCTCTGATGTCAATATATTAAATCTAAAATTTCAATAAATAAATTTTAATTTATTCTTTTATTGATGCCACATTTGAAATAGCTTATAATCAAAAATAAATGACTGTTTCTACCAGAGATACAGTAATAAACCATAGATTGATCATCGAGGAGGAAAATGTGATTCTTTTTCATCGGGTTCCCCGACTGAATACACACGGGAATACACGCGGATAATTTAGCAAATAAAATTTATGAATAATTTATGTTCTGAAGGTGAATGAAAAACTCCAAATACAGTTTCAAATTCACTTTTCTCTCTTTCTTTCCTTTTTTTTTAAAAAAAAAAAAATTCTTTTTTTACTATGTCTATTAACTTAGTTAATATTTAAACTTTTTTATATATTAAAATTTGCGGGCTTTACCTGTTCCGCTGCTAACTATATTTTAAAAAATTTAAAAAATTCCATATTACCTACTAATGTAAAATCTAAAAAAAAAAAAAAAAAAAACATATGAAAACAATACTTATTTCATAATAACAACAAAGCAACTGATTACAAAAAATTATATTTTTCATAAATTAGCCAACTTTAATCTATTGATGCGAAAACTTATCCCATTTCCTTTCATATATTTATTAGAACAATTAAAAGCCCCGTAACATTTTGATATTTCCAAAATTCTTCAGCATTACATTCTATTACTATTGCCGAGTTTCAACACATAATAATGGCTGATGCCAAAACTTTTTTCGGCATCAAAAATTTTTGGTCGATAACACGGGGATGATAGATCTACATAAATTATTATATCTGTGGTTTTTACCATAGATAAGTAATAAGGTAGTAATAAGGCATATATTGATCATCGCGGGGGAAAATGTAATTTCTTTTCGTTCGTAAAAAGACGGTCATTACAGGCAAATTGCAACATACAATTAGTGAAAAATAACTTACTGATAAAATCTTATCTGATTTCCTTTCATAAATTTATTATAATAAGTACAATTAGTCCAACGTATTTTCGGCATTTTCAAAATTCATCAACATTTTATTCTATTTCCTATTGCCGAGTTTGTCTCCTTTAATGGCTGATGCCAAAACGTTTTTTCGGCATCAAAAATCTTTGGTCGATAACATGGGGATGATAGATCTATATAAATTACTACATCTATGACTTTTACTTATTGCAAGTAATTATATTTGATTTTTCATAATGAAACACAAGAAGAAAAAAATTAGAAGTTTTATTACATAAATTAAGCTTAACAGAATAATTTTTATATAAAAAAGAGGATTTAAAGGAGAATTTATAATTTAAAATTAGGCGATTTAAATTAAACTTTTGTTGAAAGTTTGACATTTATTGTAACGAATTTTTTTTTCTTTAAATTTATGAATTGAAATAGTTTTTAATTTTTCGAATTTTAGGTAAATATTTATTACAGTAAATATTATTACAGTAAATATTTTAGAGATAATGTTTAATTAATTATTATTATTACTTTATAATAAATTAAATATATTGTTCTCCATTGGTATGTTATACGCACAGACGACATATCAAATCTCGTGTTCTCAATCTTTGCCATCTCTGATCTGTAGCACATACTTTTAAGCAGGTAACAAAATTGCAACAAACTTCAAGAAAACTATTTCAATACAACGCATTGAAGTAATTTTATGACATAAGTATATATTTTTCTACAATAATTGTTTCGACCTAACATATATTTTAATTTACTTTTTGTCTTGCACCGCATTTTCGAAACATTTTCACTTTCTTCTGTATACAAAAGAATAAAGTATTGGATTCTTAGAAGTTTTTGACCTTAGAATTTTTACTTATTTATATGTTTTGAAATATCCTGAACACGATTTGACCATTTTTAGAAAATGTCTGACTATCTGTCTGTGTGTCTGTATACATAAAAAAAAAAAAAAAAAAAAAAAAAAGCGAACAAGCTAATGGGAGACATTGAACCAAATTTAATATTTAGTTGGACCTTGACATAAATTGGTGATGATTAGATATTGAGATGAATTGCTCAACAGGTAGCGTTGCATTTCCGTTTTTTCATGATTTTTATTACTGCAGTATAGGACAAAATTTCGAATAAATGTTCATAATGACAGTTATTTTTTAACTTTTCACAATGGGGAAAAAAAAAATATTTACAATAGAGATCGCTGCTCCCGGGGGATATAATTTTTCTATATAGGTATCTTAAAAAAAAAAAAAAAAAAAAAAAACTTCTCTTTAGCTTAAAAATATGGTTGAGCCATAGATCTGTGATAATTTACAAGAAATTTATCGACATTATTTTTTTTATTTTTAACAAAAAAAAAAAAAAAAAAAAAAAAAAAATTAAATAAATAAATAAATAAATAAAAATAAAATAAAATAAATTAATTAAAAATAAATTAAATTAAATTAAATTAATTAAAAATAAATAAAATAAAATAAAATAAAATAAAACAAAATAAATAAATTAATTAAAAATAAATAAATTAATTAAAAATAAATTAAATAAATAAAAAAATAAATAAAATAAAGTAAAATAAAAAGCCTTTTTTCAAATGTTTGCACGAAATTGATTTTATTTGCGTATTTAGTGTTATACACTTTCAGCCAATATTAAGTATTTGGACACTTCCGAATTTAGACGTTTTGTCAAATACCTAAAAAGTACTTTAGGAACCATCTCGAAACTTTGGTAGAGTAAAGAACATGTTCTACCTCTTCCATTTCAGTAAAAGTTGTGTCCTGAAGAGGAAAATGGGACCAGTAAAAAATTAAACAAAAATCCAAAATGTTTTGGATCACTGTGTAAAAAGTATTGCTTGAAATGCGCTTTGGCTGTAGCATGTATATATGTGAATTTTTCTCCTTATCTGTATAATTTTTTATCAGGCTACCACATATATTCATAGAGATATAATGATTAAAAAACAATCCACTTTTTAAATTACAACACATAGAGTATTAGACCCAGTGCAAAGCCATTTTCAGGAAATTTGGCATACCATATTAAACACAGCATACTGCAATCAGAATTCAAAAATGTTAAGTATCTTGCGAAATATAAGCATTTTTGCCAAATAAATTTTAACTATGCATGCACTAGTTTAAAAAAAAAAAAAAATTCATTTGCATAATCTAATAGCCAAAAGTATTCAGCAACTTATATGAAAACTCCAAAGAAATATCGTGTAAATTCAAAAAGTTATGAGAAATAGAATGAACAGAATTTCAGTTCTTCTCATGAAAAAAGAAAGATGATAGTCAATTTTATCAATATTTATTTACAATCAGCGAACAATGTATTACTATTGATTGAATAAAAATGAAAATGTGAGTAAAACCGCTTATAGTCCAGCTTTTATTTTGAGAGAACTGAAATTCGGTTCATCTTATCTCTCATAACTTTTTGAATTTACAAGATGTTTGTTTAAGGTTTTCATATAAGTTGCTCAATACTTTTGGCTATTAAATTAAGCAAACGAAATTATTTCAAAGTTAGCGCATGCGTAGTTAAAAATTATTTAGTAAAAATGTTCATATTTTGCGAGATATTTAACATTTTTGCATTCTAATTGCATTATGCTGTGCCTAATGTAGTATGCCAAATTTCCTAAAATTGGCTTTGCACTGGGTCTAATATCCTATGTGTTATAATTTAAAAAGTTGATTTTTTTTCTCCCCCCCCCCCCCAAAAAAAAAAAAAAAAAAAAAAAAAAAAAAAAACCTCTTCATCTTTATGAATGTATGTGATAGTCTCATAAAAATTTATACGCGTACTGAGAAAAATCTCCACTTAATCACACGCAACAGCTTTCATTTTGAGAGAACTGAAATTCGGTTCATCTTATCTCTCATAACTTTTTGAATTTACAAGATGTTTGTTTAAGGTTTTCATATAAGTTGCTCAATACTTTTGGCTGTTAAATTAAGCAAACGAAATTATTTAAAAGCTAGCGCATCCGTAGTTAAAAATTATTTAGTAAAAATGTTCATATTTTGCGAGATATTTAACATTTTTGCATTCTAATTGCATTATGCTGTGCCTAATGTAGTATGCCAAATTTCCTAAAATTGGCTTTGCACTGGGTCTAATATCCTATGTGTTACAATTTAAAAAGTTGATTTTTTTTCTCCCCCCCCCCCCCCCAAAAAAAAAAAAAAAAAAAAAAAACCTCGTCATCTTTATGAATGTATGTGATAGTCTCATAAAAATTTATACGCGTACTGAGAAAAATCTCCACTTAATCACACGCAACAGCCAAAACGCTTTTTAAAATATTGCTTTTTACAAGGGTGATCCAAAGTATTTTGACTTTTGTTTAATTTTTTACTGCTCCCTTTTCCTTTTCAGGACACAATATTTGCTGAAATGTATGAGGTATAACGTCTTCTTTACTCTACTAAAATTTCAAGATGATTCTTAAAGAACTTTTCTAGATGTTTGACAAAATGTCTAAATTTGAAAGTGTCCAAATACTTATTGGTAGATCGTGTATATCTCTGAAATAAAAATCGTTTGCATTCATCATCAAAAATTTTAATACGTAATAATTTTAATAAATAATTTGTACTGCGTGAATTTGTATAGAAAATATAGAAGAGTCTTGTGGTGGCACCAGCATGCTCGATTTCTTTTTTTTATTTTTTAATTGGTTATTAAATTTAAACTTGTGTAATAAAACTATACAATTTTAATATTACTAGACGGTCATAACTTTTTTCCTGTTTATAAAAACCAGAAAAATAATTATCAAAACTTTATTTTTATTGGTTTATATATATATATATATATATATTAATATCAAAAACACATTCTAAAAACAAAAGATTTACATTCGTTTAATAAGAATATGAATGACCTCCTTCCCTTTGCACCAATTCTAAACATGCACTACTGTGTGCGTTTATGCAACCGTAACAAATGTGAAGCATGGACAACTTAATTATGGGTACAAACTTCCGAACATATTTCAAGCTCATCGGAACCACGTGATCTTTTACTTGGAGGGCTCGTTTTCGAAAAAGAATTCACATCACAGCATGTTCCAATTTCTATTCTTATTATTTTGTTTATTATTTGCTATTATTTTACATTCGTTGCTTGTAATTTTTTGAGATCACTGATATTATCTACTGAATAGAATTAAATATTTGTATTAATGTAATAGATATTCTCGAACGAATGAATGGAAAATATTCAGAATAAATCGTTATCTCGTGCGTTTTTTATAATAGGGAATATTTTAGAAGGAGTGTATATATGTGAATTTTTCTCCTTATCTGTATAATTTTTTATCAGGCTACCACATATATTCATAGAGATATAATGATTAAAAAACAATCCACTTTTTAAATTATAACACATAGAGTATTAGACCCAGTGCAAAGCCATTTTCAGGAAATTTGGCATACCATATTAAACACAGCATACTGCAATCAGAATTAAAAAATGTTAAGTTATCTTGCGAAATATAAGCATTTTTGCCAAATAATTTTTAACTATGCATGCACTAGTTTAAAAAAAAAAAAAATTCATTTGCATAATCTAATAGCCAAAAGTATTCAGCAACTTATATGAAAACTCCAAAGAAATATCGTGTAAATTCAAAAAGTTATGAGAAATAGAATGAACAGAATTTCAGTTCTTCTCATGAAAAAAGAAAGATGATAGCGAATTTTATCAATATTTATTTACAATCAGCGAACAATGTGTATTACTATTGATTGAATAAAAATAAAAATGTGAGTAAAACCGCTTATAGTCCAGCTTTTATTTTGAGAGAACTGAAATTCGGTTCATCTTATCTCTCATAACTTTTTAAATTTACAAGATGTTTGTTTAAGGTTTTCATATAAGTTGCTCAATACTTTTGGCTGTTAAATTACAAGTGCAAACGAAATTATTTAAAAGCTAGCGCATGCGTAGTTAAAAATTATTTAGTAAAAATGTTCATATTTTGTGAGATATTTAACATTTTTGCATTCTAATTGCATTATGCTGTGCCTAATGTAGTATGCCAAATTTCCTAAAATTGGCTTTGCACTGGGTCTAATATCCTATGTGTTATAATTTAAAAAGTTGATTTTTTTTCTCCCCCCCCCCCAAAAAAAAAAAAAAAAAAAAAAAAAAAAAAAAAAAAAAAAACCCTCGTCATCTTTATGAATGTATGTGATAGTCTCATAAAAATTTATACGCGTAATGAGAAAAATCTCCACTTAATCACACGCAACAGCCAAAACTCTTTTTAAAATATTGCTTTTTACAAGGGTGATCCAAAATATTTTGACTTTTGTTTAATTTTTTACTGCTCCCTTTTCCTTTTCAGGACACAATATTTGCTGAAATGTATGAGGTATAACGTGTTCTTTACACTACTAAAATTTCAAGATGATTCTTAAAGAACTTTTCTAGATGTTTGACAAAATGTCTAAATTCGAAAGTGTCCAAATACTTATTGGTAGATCGTGTATATCTCTGAAATAAAAATCGTCTGCATTCATCATCAAAAATTTTAATACGTAATAATTTTAATAAATAATTTGTACTGCGTGAATTTGTATAGAAAATATAGAAGAGTCTTGTGGTGGCACCAGCATGCTCGATTTCTTTTTTTATTTTTTAATTGGTTATTAAATTAAAACTTGTGTAATAAAACTGTACAATTTTAATATTACTAGACGGTCATAACTTTTTTCCTGTTTATAAAAACCAGAAAAATAATTATCAAAACCTTATTTTTATTGGTTTATATTGATATATATATATATATATATATATATATATATATATACATTATTTTTTATTTTTTATTTTTTAATATCAAAAACACATTCTAAAAACAAAAGATTTACATTCGTTTAATAAGAATATGAATGACCTCCTTCCCTTTGCACCAATTCTAAACATGCACTACTGTGTGCGTTTATGCAACCGTAACAAATGTGAAGCATGGACAACTTAATTATGGGTACAAACTTCCGAACATATTTCAAGCTCATCGGAACCACGTGATCTTTTACTTGGAGGGCTCGTTTTCGAAAAAGAATTCACATCACAGCATGTTCCAATTTCTATTCTTATTATTTTGTTTATTATTTGCTATTATTTTACATTCGTTGCTTGTAATTTTTTGAGATCACTGATATTATCTACTGAATAGAATTAAATATTTGTATTAATGTAATAGATATTCTCGAACGAATGAATGGAAAATATTCAGAATAAATCGTTATCTAATGCGTTTTTTATAATAGGGAATATTTTACCTTTTTCGATACTAAAAATGGACTTTAAACATACATATGTGTATACTTAATCGATAAATTATAAAAAGATAAAAAAAAAAATTATGTAATTTAACTTTGAATCTATTAAAATATAACAATTTATTAACTGCAGGATATGTTGGATATACTGACGTGACACTGATATAGTTCACTCTTTCTGAAACATTGATCTCTTAAAAAAAAAAAAAAAAAAAAATCAAACTTTTTAAAGTCAAAGTTATTTTAAATATTTATTACAAACTGAAAGGAATATATTACACATGTAACAGAAATATCTTTGAATATGCTGTGATATATTCTATAAATGATATTCTACTTGGTATATAGTTTAGAAATATATGCAACAAATTTTAAAGTTACACTGGTATTAATATCCAATACAAAAACTACTCATACTATGAATTAAAATTAATTTCCTAGTTTATATATTGTGGATAAAAATGAATAAATTTTTATGTTTGAAAACAAAATCATTTTAAGTGGGTTTCCTTTTATGCATAATAATTAAATATGTTTATATTTTATTTTCAGTTTGATTATAGCATTTTTAATCAATTAATTTCAATATACAGTTCCCGCCGCTTATTAAAATCACATTCGTTCTGAGCCAAAGTGATTTTATTAAGCGGCTGATTTTTATATCCGGCGAACGTTCCTGCCCTTAAGGAAAAGGTAGTACTTCCCTGAATTTCGAAAGAAACTTCAAAAGGTAACGAATAATATGATTAGTGAACAATATTAATTAATTTTTGGTAGATAATTAACTAATTGTTTCTTCGATATAAGTAAATTAAACGCATTGTAAGTTCCCGTGCACTTTCGTTAGAAGAAAATCATCATTACTTTACCAAAAGTCCACGCTGTTCTTATAAATTTAAAGACCTTTCCGTTAAACCTCATGAATGATAGTAATTTCAAAATAAGAACTAGAAATTGCCTTCTAATAATTAGAAAAAAAAAATCATTTCAAATCAAATTTGTATTTTATTACTGCGCTTTGAAAAATACGTTCCTTGAAATTGTTACGGAGATAAGTTGTGGGGCGTGTTTAATTTGTAACTGTGCTGCAAGTATAAAATCATGAACAATGAGCGATAACGTAGGGTTTGTTGTGCTTTAATTTCTTTTTCTATTATAAAATAAATAAAAAATCACAATGTAAATAAGAAAAATATTTAGTGTGCGTAAATGATATTTTTGGCTGCTGAGAAGATATTTTTGAGTTTATTAACCGGCGATGCTGATTTTATTAAGCGGCGGCTTTAAAAGTGGTTTGTATTGATTTGATTCCGGTCCTGGCGATTTGATCAGATTAAGCTGCTGATTTTATTAACCAGTGATTTTATTAAGCGGCGGTTACTGTATTTTGTCACCATAATGTATGAATCCCTGGGGAAAAAATCTTTATTCTATTTTATTTTATTCTCTTAAGGATTTCTTTTTTTTCTTTTTTTAAGTAGGATATATTTTAAAAATGCTATTCTCTACTGCTTGATTAATAAATTCAGAGTAATTTATTATTCTATAATATCCCATAATATAAAAATGGCTGAGGGTGTGGACGAGAGGATTCGAAGGTTGCGCTCGTCGGTTTAGACTTTTATGATTTTTCAAGGTTTTCTTCGAATATTGGATAAAACCCCTTAGAAAGACCCTCCACGGGAGTCATTTCACTCAGGACTCTTGTGTAGTCAATCGGCTTTAACTCGTTCACTATAATGTAAAATCACTTTATGAGGTCACCTAACACATCGCGGCTATTTGATGCAGAGAATAAATGATTTACATAAAAATGACTATATTATACTAATATTGGAAATTTTTTAAAGAGGATGTGATGAGTTAATTTCTTTGAACTTTTTTCATCTGAAGGAATGTCTTCAATCTTATATTGCTGATTGATATAATAAATATGTTGATGATGCAAATATGAAATTGTCCCATGTTTAACCACTTAACATTCTCGCAATTTTCAAGAAAACGGTAAAAAAAGTGCCTATTTTTTTTAACAATATATGTATTCATTTTTAAGTTTTGGAATTTTTTTTTTAGCTTGAAATCAAGAAAATTTAATTTTGTAGAAAAACCAATAATCAGTGTTGTTTGTTATGACTGAATGTTGGTTTTCTAGTACCGTATTTTAGTGGATAAACCGCGTGCTATCTTTAAAAAAATATTGATTTTTGGGGACTGCTGCTCATCTACCAGTGCGGGCTATCTAATGGTAATGCCAAATTTCGTCGTCCATACTTCTTGAAGCATTCGATATCCCCAGAAAACGGAAGTTTAGTATTCGTGGTTCTCGAGCACTGATTCATGTTTATAATCTCTTATTTTCACGCTTATAATCTCTTGATTATTAACTAATAATTTCTTATTTTGATTAATTTGCATATACGTCTGGAGTTCGCTATCTTGTTTCCTTGTTTTTGATTTTTTGTATCGTATTTGTATACTGGCTTTGTTTTAATTTTTTTACTTTATACAGTGTCTTTTAAAATAATTTATTATTTTTATTTTTAATTAATTATTTTTGTGACTTTGTATATGAGTCCGGATTCTCCCGTCTTGTTCCTTGTTTCTCATATTTGTTGCATTACATCTGCAAACTGGTATAGTTAGATTTCATTTTCTTTATACCGAATTATTTAAAAAAAAAAAAAAATATTATTTTCATTTATAATTAATAATGTATCATTAACTTGCGTAGATGCCATAAGACTATCTTTTTTCCTTATTTATCTGTCACATAATCGTAACAATGCTCGCATAAGCCGCGGCTTACCTTCCAGTACAGTTTATCTAACAGTATTGTTTTTTGGCTGCATTTTAACAAGCTGCGGCTTACCTACCAGTGCGGCTGATATACACTAAATTACGGCAAGTAGAAAAAATAAAAGATGTGTTTTAAACATTAAAAAAGAATTTTACGTATAATACAACATTAAACGTATACCACACTGTTCTCAGATTTGGTATCCGAACTTTCCCAAAGGTCACTTATTTCCGAATCACTCTTAGAGGCATTTATACTAAAGTTAGAATCCGAGTCACTTCGTGATTTTGATCACAGATGTTTAAAATTGGATAGTGCTGAAATTTAGTTTAAAATAAACCAACTATCTCTAATTACTTTTTAAATAGTCTGCTACTATCATCTAGAGTGTAAAATAAGAAATAAAAAGTTTTCCGCGTGTCAGAAATGGGTTGTTTTAAATCTTTTTAGTGCGTTACTTTTGAACACTCGAGCTCGGAAATATCACGAGCACGAGAAATAGAAGGCGATACCTCACCCAGTCATTTTCATGGGAGCGAGAAGGAAAGGGTGAATCACTTAAGAGAAAAATAATTATTACATTATGGTAATAATATTTCAGATGAAATATTAAGCATATATTGTATCCTTTGAATGAGGAGTAATATATATGAATTGAGATAGAATTAAGCCGCTCTTTTTTCTGAATTATTCAATAAAGTGTATTTATTTTATTTATTTATTAAATTCATTCTCAAAAAAATCTTTGCTACATCCATCATAGTGTGTTTTTGTTTTTTAGATCATTTTTGGAAGGTCTTAAATATATCAATCCAAGCAATGTCAAACATTCTAATTTATATTTTTAGAGAACTGGTGTGAAATATTGAACTGCTATCGAATATTAGCACGTAAAAATGTGTGAATCAATCAAATTATCTTCTGAAAAGAAATAATTATTATAATAATATTAAATATTATGTCACATATGCACGTATGCACAATCAAAATAAATCCCAATGATTAATTACAGAGAAAGGCGTTTTGACTCATATGTTCAATTCATTTTTTTTCCCTTCATATATATAAATACGGTGGTGAGTAATGAATTTTTTTTTTTTTTTTTTTTTTTTTTTTTTTTTTTCAGGCTTGATACATATCCAATGTAATATTTAACAACTATAAAATATATAATTAAATCCGAAAGATTTGTAAAAATTACTCGATTATTCTCTGTATTAGCATGAGATTTAATATTAATGTTTTTTTTTTTTTTTTTTTTTTTTTTAATAAGTTTAATGACATTTAAGGTCAATAGGCATAACAATATTTTACCAACGGTGTCATAAATTAAATTATGAGTATTAATTATCATGTAACATTAACAAATGTATTTTATTACATAGAAAAAATTAAATCCTATTTGTTAAAAAAATTTAAAATTAGCGGGAAAGTTTTAATCCTTTTATTAGACGCTACAATATATCAAAATTAATTTGCCCCCAAAAAGATTTATAAAAAAGGACACTTTTACTTCTTTTTCTCTATCAAATATTTGTTGATTATCTTATACTTTGTGTGTTTAACTTAACCTCACCCCTTTTTGAACTTTGAAAGTGAAGAGGAAGGACAAACATTCTGTAAAGAAGGTGAGTGAGAACTGGTATTTTCTCTGTCTGGTTTAAGATGTGGACGAGACAAAGAAATTCTTTAATATACCATGCAAAGATTTTAGTTCAGATGCAGATTTTGATGAAATTGTATTATTTTCTCTCTCACACTTGTATATCCTTCTTCTTCCTTTTTTTTTTTTTTTTTTTTTTTTTTTAACTAAAAGAAAATATACTTTTACAAAAGGATCATTAACTTTATCATATTGTACTTGAGAATATGATTACATCGAAGTCCAAAGAGAATATAATCAATATTAGCTGGTTTTGTTCGTTTTATTGATCACTTTATATAAGTAAATCGTTTTCATAATAGTAAATCGCAGTATTAATTCCAATATTGATTAATAAGCCTCGAAAATATGAAGTTATCGTTTGCTATAAATGAATTATTTTTCGAAAAATTCATTGTTAAATATTTGAAAGCTCCGCCCACTGGTTCGCTTCGCTCGACAATCTCTGAGACAGACTTTGCCCCCCCCCCCCCCTTCCCCAACTCTCTTCACTTGTCTCTACTCACTGGATCGCAGCTTTTCCTTTCACTGAAAACAGTGCGTAACACAACACAACAGCAGAATAATATTACAGAAATCTCCATGATTGATTTTACAATAAAACACACATTGTTCAACACTATTTCGTTTGTTTAAATGAAATAATATGTTAATAATCTGTCTTAACATTCGACAACTTAACGGTCCTCTTCACTTACTGTCGCCGGAAGCCCGAGCCAATGTTATTCTATGGGGAAATTTTCTTTACATATAATTTATTAACTAATACATATTTTTAAATTCTGTTTTCACATTCACAAAATTCCCAACTGTTGTCAATTTAACAGCTGGGAATTTTTAGAATGTGAAAACAGAATTTAAAAATATGTATTAGTTAATAAATTATGTGTAAAGAAATATTTCCCATAGAATAACATTAGCTTCGGCTTCCGGCGGCAGTAAGTGATGAGGGCCCTTAAGAGTAGTTTGCCACCATTTTGGCCAGAAGCATGAACTAGACACATAAAATAAACAGCAGTTGTAATATATATATATTACAATAGAGAAAAAATTATTTAAACCATTTCACAGTATCGCTTTAGTATTTGACCTCCTTGGCGACTTTTTTAAAAAAAATGTTCTCACTATTTGGAAATAGATGTTGTTTTGGTATAATTTCTTGTTTTAAAAAATACTAATACCTATTTTTTCGAGTGCTTATACTTTTTACCATTGCATTTTATAGTTTATTCATAACAGAGTATATCAAATTATATACATATTTCTGATGTATGGCTAGGTTTAAAACGGCGCTTGGAGAAGTAAGGATGTGATTATTGAAAATGCATTTTTTCTTTGAAGTCAGGCATATTGAAAATAAACAATTTGTGATTATTGTAAATATTTCATCATCATTATTATTGTTTGTAGTTTTCCGTAATTTATCTATATTTTAAACACACAACTAGAGTTAACGTTCTTAGCATGATCGCGGAAATGAAGTCTTTGGTTAAAAAAGTCCGAGCTATTTCAGCGCCAAATTTTAATGAACAATATTTCTTGAACAACATCCATAGGCAAAGTAGCAGTGAATTTGAAACCTAAACTTCCACTTTTAGGGAATTTTTTTTCGCTGAAGCTCAATAATGTAAGTATTACATTATTCCCTTTGTAAAGAAAACATCAATACGCTACCAGCATATAAAAATCTGTAAATGCGAATAATTTTAAAACAAAAATATAAAGGCTGTTGACTTTAAATTACTTAAACCGCTAAAAAAAATGAACAAATCCATTTTGGATCAAAAGTTTATTCAAAACATAACGGAACTCTAAACTAAAATTGAAAAGTATCAATATTCTTATAAAAGTAATTAAAAATTTTTACAATCTCTGGCATTGTTAGTAAGGTCTAAACTAATTTTCTTTTCATCTAAATTAAATATTTGCATGATATTTTTAATATTCTATTTCAATAATTAATGTATATATATATTTTCTCTCAAGGATGCAATCTTTAAATTACTATTTTTATTTCTTCCCCTATATGTATATATATTATATATTTGCTTTTACAACATCGATGAGCCTATTTTTCCTGGTGACTGTGACACCAGAGACTGAAAATCAACGTAATGGTGATCATATATCCTCAAAATTCGAGGACAGCCTCTTTTTTCAAATCATTTTTCTAAGTTTTGAGAAGTTGTAACAAGAAAGTTATTTACCATAATTATTACCAATTTGGTCATCATTTAATTAGAATAAAAAGTAACTCCATAATTGAATACTTACAATAGTTTCTAACACTATTTTATTATAAAGGTACTCTAATTTTATCACTCTGAATTGGAGAAACTATTTGCAAATCGGAAAACCGAGTACCTTTATTAATAAGTTTTCAATTGATAGCTTCGTTAATTAAACTGATAGAAGGTTCAGAATAAGATAAATGTGTTCCTTGGATTATTCTGCAAACATTGGTATGTCCCGAGACACACGGGACCTCTTCGTTCATGAGACGATAGAGAGTCATAGACACACAATGCAATCAACGACGGGTAGTAACTTTTTTTTTTTTTTTTTAATACAAGGATAACCCTGAAATGTCAGCTCTTATAAAAATTAAAAATTGGTTCTTTAACCGTTTAGATGCCAATGTTCCCAATTGGGAACATCAAATTAAAACTTATTTAAAAAATTAAATTGCACCTGTATTGACTGGAAAAAACTAGCAGACATATTTTAAAAGATCATTTGATTTTTTAGAATAGAAACAACATTCTTATCATTAGTTGGTAACTGTGCAAAAAATCTTAAAAATGATCATTTTCATATTTTTTTTCTGCAAAGTACAACTAAAAGAAATGCATAAAAGTCTGAAAGTATTGGATGCTTCTGAAAATCAGTTGGTATATTTTAAAAACTCTTATTAAAAATGACATCAAATTTGATAATATTAAACCAATGATACTAATAATCTGTAATCTTAATAATATAATAATATTAATAATTATTATTTATGATAATTACTATTTATGTATAGTTTTTCTTTTTCCATTTAAATGATTAATATCCCTTAACGCATTATAAGGTAAAATATGCAAAAAACTAATGAAAAGTATACCTGGATCTACAATCGGCCTCTAAACGGTTAAGAAAAAAGCTTGTTTTTGTTATGCAGACGAATAAAATATTTATCTGCAACACGCAAAAGTTTTCTGATATTATATTATAATTTGAAGTTAAGATTATTTCTTACTTCTTATTCTATCGTTAGTAAATAAAAGCTAAGAATCTACAATAAGCCATTTAATTTGTCCTAAACAAGGCTTGCGAAATACATTTTTACTTCTTATTCTCTATCAAGTATTTGTTGATTATTTTATACATTGTGTGCTTAGCTTAACCTCACCCCTTTTGAAAGAGAAGAAAAAGGACATACCTTTAGTAAAGAGGACAAGTGAGAACTGGTATTTTCTCTGTCTGGTTTATGATGTGGACGAGACAAAGAAATTCTTTAATATATCATATTGAGAGTTTAATTCAGATACAGTTTTTGATGCAACTATGTAACAATTTGCTTATGCACACCTGTAATTTCTTCTTCTTTCTAAACCATATTATTAGTATTATTAACTAAGTGAAAGTGTGTGTTAGTAGAGAGATCGTTAACTTTCTCATATTGTACTTGAGCTTTTGATTCCATTGAAGCCAGAAAGAATATAATAAGTATTAGATAAAATGTAAGATGTAAGTTCTTATTGTTACTTTCTTCTATCTTCAATAGAAGAAAGTATTGGATTCGTAAAAATTTTCGATTTCGGGTTTTTGATGGATTTACACGTTTTGAGATCTGTAGAACACGATTTTACCATTTTTAGAAAATGTCTGTCTGTCTGTGTGTGTGTGACAAAATTTTGTGGCAGCTGTATCTCTGGAACTACTGCACAGAATTTCATACAAATTGGTATGTAGTTGCACCTTGACATAAATTAGTGCCTATCAACTTTTGGTAAAAATTGTCTTACAGGTTGCGTTGCCATCCCACTTTTTCTAAATTTTTCAAGATGGGTATCAAGATAGGGCAAAAATTTTCAAGATGGGTATCTTTCGAAAGGTCTTGTCAGTACCTTTAAAACAAATGGTTGAACTATAAATCTGTGATAATTTAAAACAAAGTTATCGATTTTTTTTTACTTTTTACGAAAACAAATTTTGAAAAAAATCTTTTTTTTTTTTTTCTCTCCCCTTAATTTTATCAAACTCCCACGGTTTCCGTGTTCTGACAAACTTAAACTAATTTTTGCTTTTTTCCCCTAATTTTGTCAAAGTCCCACGGTTTCCGTGTTTTGACAAACTTTAACAAATTTTCACATTTTACCCAAAATTTTGTCAAAGTCCCACGGTTTCCGTGTTTTGACAAACTTAGAATAATTTTCACATTTTACCCAAAATTTTGTCAAAGTCCCACTTTTTTTTTTTTTTTTAATTATTGTTACTGAGTGAATTTGTATAGGAAAATATAGAAGAAAGTCTCGTGGTGGCCACAACATACTAGTTGTAAATTGTAAATATGTATTTATTAATTTTGACAATTTCTGTAATGCATTTTAAAAATAGTAAACAGACTTTTTCAGAATGGCATGTCACCCAGTTTGTATGCAATAGGTCTGTTAAAAAGCTGTTATTATTATTTCTTTGAAAGTGTAAAATAATGTCATTTGAAGAATAAAAATAATGAATTAATATGGTATGTTTCACGAATTAGATTTCAGACTGATTTATTTAGAAATCGACCTATTGCAATCATTTATTTTTATCTATATTTTAAGGAAAAATTTGTCATTACGATAAATTCCGACATACTGCATTAGTTCGAACTAAAAGTTGATAGTCAATTTAGATTTACCTTGGGTGAGATTTTTCAGAAAACTTGCTGGGAACATTTGAAAATTTCAAACTTGGGTAAATAACATATCTATGAAATGATTTGATTGAAACTCAGTATGCTCGTAGTCCATATAAAGTTTACGACCAAATTTATTAAAATGTTTCATCCATCATCATGTTCAATAAGGGGTTATTCACAAAAAAAGAAAAATAATTTTTACTATATTCAAATCAACTTTTGACAAAAGTTGCACAATATATCTAGCTTTCAATCTATATAATAAAAAAAAATTCTATTTTTCGCGCATACGCTGTAAAATAATATTTATTAATATAAAATATAAATGCTCATATCTCAGTGAATATTATACGTGTGAAATTTATGTTTGAGAATAATGTTTCTCTAATGTTTTGCCAATTTTCTGTAATTTTTGTAAAATTTTATGAAAATCCATTCTAGTTATAAGCAAACCCCCCCCCCCCCCCAAAAAAAAAAAAAAAAAAAAAAACATATAAGTATTATATATAGTATGTGCAACAATGTGTCAAAATTACAAGTCATTTATAGCTTTTTATGACACAGGATGATCCAAAATATTGGCATTCTTCTTCAATTTGTGGTTGGTCCTCTAATTTCTCTCTGAACTAAATCAATAGTGGAAAATGTGACTTTTTAAATGTTCTTTACATGTTTGAAATTTTATCAACATTGTGTATTAAAAGAGGATATGAGAACAGTTTATCACAATTATATTATTCTATACTTGAGAAGTCTGTATATTAATGAAGAATTGGCCTCTGCCTTCAAAACTATTTTATATGACCAATGATTGAATGCCAATTGCTCTGAAATAGTTTCGAAAATATATTGATATATTTTTTTACAGTTTTTCCCCCCTTATGCGAACAGAGTTATATTACTAGATAAGAAGCCGCCCGTCAGACGATTTCTACCTCCCCGCTTGATGCATCTGACTTTACTATTTTGTACATATTTTGACCGGCTTTAATTGATTTTTTTTAATTTCCACACTCGTGCTTGTACGTTTTACTCCTGTATTTTTCTGCATTTTTTCTCCCTCACTTTTCTTTTTCTATGCAAATTGTGGTGATGGTTTCTTCCCAATGGTCTGCATAAGGAGATTTATAAATTGGGAGATAAGTTTCTCTAAGAGTCATAGCCTGTATTCGCGCAAGATTCAAAGAAACCCATAGGTTACCGAAAGCTTAAACATACGAGTGCAATGTGGGATCAAATTAAGCACTTCCTATCTTGCAGTTTAGAAAGCAGAACCTCTCGGCCACTGATGGGGGTTGGAAAAGACAGATTCATCTGACGAAAAATCTTGTAGAGAGAGGAAAATGAGTGCTTCTAGGATGATATAGCTCTAACAATGAATACATTTTCTCCTGTTCGTATCCTATGAAAATTGCGGAGGTGATCCATCTACCTATCGACTCGCAAATTAGACGAAAATCTGCAAGCCCTAGCCGACGATTTCTTTTTTCTAGCTTTATTTACGTACTTCTCAATGCATTTGACTTAAGTACTTTCATGCATTCATTTTACAGGTGTCAGTTGATTTTCTTCTTTTTGCACAATTGTGATTATTATTTTTTTTTTCTCGTTCATTTGACTTTATTATTTCTTCCTTCCTTTCTTTTCTGAAATATGTGGTGGAGGACTCTGCTCCATTATCTGACAACAAACTGTGCAAAAGGATTCATAAATTCGATGAGACTGAATCGTATGACAGAAAATCTGGTAGAAGGAAAATGATTGCTTCGACATTACAAGAAGATGCTGTTTTAGCATTATAAGAGGAGACGAACAGTATCCAGGAATTTATGATGACTGACGTATGTATAACCTCCCAGTATACGGTTCGTAAAATATTATGAAAATATTCTGCAGTACTCCATTCCAGAAAAAATAGAAAGAAATACATGATGAATAAATAGCTAGTGTATTTGATATAATTCAGTCATATAAAAGTGATTCAAATAAGTACATTGAATAAGTATTGGTTTTGCAATATCTAGAAGTTTGAAAAGGAAATACTTAATACGATTTACTGATTGAATAATAGAAATCGTAAATAAAATTTTTGTATATTGCTTGACAGTATTATGAATGCCGTCAAGACAACGGTAAAATTTATTTCCATCTATCACTAATATTATTTTGAAGTACAGAATTTTTACGAAGTTTATATTAAAAAGCACGCAAATAATTGAATATTGCATAGTGAATATAAATCTGAATGAAGATTTTTCATGAAAAATCTCAAGTTACTAGCTCAAGAGGTTTTAAAATTGTGCAAAATGCCTTTTTATTTTCCTCTCACCCGTCTGATTTTGGGGAGGATAGAAAATTTTTAATAGCGAAGTAAATATGAACTTGAATGATAAATTTTAATACAAAACATTTAGTTTCTGGTTCAAATGGTTCACAAACTGCACAACATGCCTCTTCTTTTCCCCTATGATGTGGGGGCTTTTTTAATAGCGTAGCGATTCTTTCCAGTTCCAGGTGCTAAGGAACATGTGTAAGAGTTTTCTTTTGAATTCGTCAAAACGAACAATCAATCATATTTATACATAATTACTTCTTCTTTTTTTTTTTTTTTTTCCCCAATCGATCATTAAGAACCACATAAAAAAACATTCTTCCGTGCTCATCGAAAGCGTTAGCAAGTTTCTGCGATGTGATCTGATTTATATTTATTTTCCGAAATAATCGTTTCCGTTCAAGATGAGAGAAAGGGAAATTTTTCCGCCTCGTTTCTCTTGCTTTGTTTTCTCTAGGCGTGTGTCAATGTCTTATACATTTTTCACGCATTATCTTGCTTGAGGAAGTGAAATTTGATAATCGTTCGCATCAATTCCAATGCTTGAGCGTCGGTAACTACTTGTTTGAAAATCTGATATATAGAGAAGGAGAAAATAGAGAATAAAATGAGTTTAAAACAGTTATGAAGTAAATTAACATAATTAATTTACGAATTTCATACATCTTTAATTTTTTAAATGTTTATATTTCTGTAAATATAATTAATTTTTCTTTTATTAAATATGAATTGAAGCTAAAATTGATGTCATTGCTAAAACAATGTATTGGAATAAAGATAATAAAATTTTATCTATGATTTCCATGCGTGCATTTTAACTGAATTTTGTTAATAATAAAATCTCAAGTTTCCGAAACTAACGCTGAAAATGATGTCGTAGCTAAAACCATGTATTGGCATAAAGAAAGTGTAATTTTATCCATTGTTTTCCTTGCGTGTATTTTAACTGAATGAAATAATGATAAAAAATAATTTAACGGAAAAACTCTCATCACAATCGCAACAAAGCATTAAGGTAAGGAATATAAAATTTTATCCATGGTTTGCATGGTTCTGGAAGGTTTGTTTACTGATTCTCAATAAATTAAACAAAATAATTTCTATTTTTAGAGCAAACTGTTTTCGTTGTTGTACGGACTTTTTAATACGTCAAGGGGGAAAAAAAAAATAAATATGTTGAACTCAACTACGTAACGAGAAATCAACAAGATAAATAAATAAATAGACACTTGATTATAAAATTTAAATTAACGGGTTACGATGTCAATTTTTATTTCTTAGAAAAGTTTGGATTTCAAAACATATAAATATCATGATGCAAACGATGAACCGTTCGTTTTAAATATCCTGTAAACCAAAGTTTAATAGTTTGAACTAGCACGGAGAAATAAATTTGGAAATACATATATAAAAATCGAACACTAGTCGGGTGCAGACCGACTAGAATAATGAATAATAAGTTTGTTTTCTCTAAGTTAACAAGAGATTTGATTGCCGGAGATGAGGAAAATGTAAGAAGTAGGGAAGCCTCAATTTATTATGCTTCTAAAGAGTACTTATTCATGCACAGGAATTTGTCTTTTCATTGTAAATTATTTTCTCTACAATATCTCAAACTAAAACAATGGTATAGTTTTGAACATACAGTGCCACCAGACCCCATTGATTGATAGTAGAAATTTAGTAGTTATTCTAATAAGGGAGAAAGATTTAAAAGAAAAAAAAAAAAAAATAAATACGTGTGGCACTCGAGGACTGCCGCGGTAAAGCTATTGCATAGCATTTTTTATCAACTTATGCAATTATAATTATTTATTTAATTTATTTATGCAGTATTTTTTTTTCTTTGATATTAATTCAAGTTTTTTCTTTGATATTAATTCAAGTTACACTTTTTGAGCGTGGTGACCGATAAAAAAACAAATTTTTTTCTTATTGAATAAATGAGAATGTATCCGCAATGAGAATATATCAAAAATATCCGCAATCGATTTGTAGGTATCGAAAACCTCGATGTACCAAATTTGAATGATCTAACTCTATTTTTTGAGAAAAGGTATTTTAATAGGTTTTTAAAGGCCTGCCAGTCGAATGGGGCTATTCAAGTTTTTTCTTTGATATAATTTCAAGTTACACTTTTTGAGCGTGGTGACCGATAAGAAAACAAATTTTAATAGAGAAAAGGTATTTAATACGTTTTAAAGGCCTGCAAGTAGAATGGGGATATTAAAGTTTTTTCTTTGATATTAATGAATAAGATAACAATAATGATAAGAAAACAAATTTTAACAGAGAAAAGGTATTTTAATAGGTTTTAAAGGCCTGCAAGTCGAATGGGGATATTCAAGTTTTTTCTTTGATATTAATTCAAGTTACACTTTTTGAGCGTGGTGACCGATAAGAAAACAAATTTTAATAGAGAAAAGGTATTTAATAGGTTTTAAAGACCTGCAAGTCGAATGGGGATATTCAAGTTTTTTCTTTGATATTAATGAATAAGATAACAATAATGATAAGATAACAATAATGATAAGAAAACAAATTTTAATAGAGAAAAGGTAGTTAATAGGTTTTAAAGGCCTGCAAGTCGAATGGGGATATTCAAGGATTTTCTTTGATATTAATGAATAAGATAACAATAATGATAAGAAAACAAATTTTAATAGAGAAAGGGTATTTTAATAGGTTTTAAAGGCCTGCAAGTCGAATGGGGATATTCAAGGTTTTTCTTTGATATTAATGAATAAGATAACAATAATGATAAAATAACAATAATGATAAGAAAACAAATTTTAATAGAGAAAAGGTATTTAATAGGTTTTAAAGGCCTGTAAGTCGAATGGGGATATTCAAGTTTTTTCTTTGATATTAATTCAAGTTACCTTTTTTGAGCGTGGTGACCGATAAGAAAACAAATTTTAATAGAGAAAAGGAATTTTAATAGGTTTTAAAGGCCTGCAAGTCGAATGGGGATATTCAAGTTTTATCTGATCTACTTTATACACTAACTTTACGCGTACAGCTATTCACTGTTGTACGTAAATGATAGATACCTTACCTATACACCTATATACTTTCTCACAAACAGCTGCTTACGTATTCTTCCGATTTCGGAGCAGCTCGTCTCAATCCGTGCGAGCTTCGTACAGCCGAAGTCTACCGAAGTCTGCCGAACTGTGTTAGGTTTTTTTTCGTTACGGAATTTTTTGATTGGGTCGCCGCGCTCAAAGCCCGCGATAAAAGCTATACAATAGCTTAAAAAAAGGTTAGGAGAACTTATTATGGAGTTCCTATAGTTCTTGGAGATAGTGAACAACAGAGAAGTGCCCTCAGTTAAAATGTGACCACTAAATCAGAAACATATCGCTTTGGAATTTTTTCGATCGTGAAAGACGGATTTTGGAAAAGTATAGGTATAGATATGACATATATCATCATTGAAATGTAAATATTTAACCCTTATGATGAATATATATATGTAAGTAATCGTATAGTTTATATTCTTGTAACAAGGAGAATAGTTATGTATGAGAATGAGAGAAAAGAGATTAAGAAAAAAAAAAAAAAAAAAATACGTGTGGCACTCGAGGACTGCCGCGGTAAAGCTATTGCATAGCATTTTTTATCAACTTATGCAATTATAATCATTTATTCATTTTATTTATGCAGTATTTTTTTTTCTTTGATATTAATTCAAATTACACTTTTTGAGCGTGGTGACAGATAAGAAAACAATTTTTTTCTTTTATTGAATAAATGAGAATATATCCGCAATGAGAATATATCAAAAATATCCGCAATCGATTTGTAGGTATCGAAAACCTCGATGTACCAAATTTCAATGATCTAACTCTATTTTTTTGAGAAAAGGTATTTTAATAGGTTTTTAAAGGCCTGCAAGTTGAATGGGGATATTCAAGTTTTTTTTTTTTTTTTATTAATTCAAGTTACACTTTTTGAGCGTGGTGACCGATAAGAAAACGAATTTTAATAGAGAAAAGGTATTTAATAGGTTTTAAAGGCCTGCAAGTCGAATGGGGATATTCAAGTTTTTTCTTTGATATTAATTCAAGTTACACTTTTTGACCGTGGTGACCGATAAGAAAACGAATTTTAATAGAGAAAAGGTATTTAATAGGTTTTAAAGGCCTGCAAGTCGAATGGGGATATTCAAGTTTTTTCTTTGATATTAATTCAAGTTACAATTTTTGAGCGTGGTGACCGATAAGAAAACAAATTTTAATAGAGAAAATGTATTTAATAGGTTTTAAAGGCCTGCAAGTCGAATGGGGATATTCAAGTTTTTTCTTTGATATTAATGAATAAGATAACAATAATGATAAGATAACAATAATGATAAGAAAACAAATTTTAATAGAGAAAAGGTAATTAATAGGTTTTAAAGGCCTGCAAGTCGAATGGGGATATTCAAGTTTTTTCTTTGATATTAATTCAAGTTACACTTTTTGAGCGTGGTGACCGATAAGAAAACGAATTTTAATAGAGAAAAGGTATTTAATAGGTTTTAAAGGCCTGCAAGTCGAATGGGGATATTCCAGTTTTTTCTTTGATATTAATTCAAGTTAAACCTTTTGAGCGTGGTGACCGATAAGAAAACAAATTTTAATAGAGTAAAGGTATTTAATAGGTTTTAAAGGCCTGCAAGTCGAATGGGGATATTCAAGTTTTTTTCTTTGATATTAATGAATAAGATAACAATAATGATAAGATAAGAATAATGATAAGAAAACAAATTTTAATAGAGAAAAGGTATTTTAATAGGTTTTAAAGGCCTGCAAGTCGAATGGGGATATTCAAGTTTTTTCTTTGATATTAATTTAAGTTACACTTTTTGAGCGTGGTGACCGATAAGAAAACAAATTTTAATAGAGAAAAGGTATTTAATAGGTTTTAAAGGCCTGCAAGTCGAATGGGGATATTCAATTTTTTTCTTTGATATTAATTCAAGTTACACTTTTTGAGCGTGGTGACCGATATAAAACAAATTTTAATAGAGAAAAGGTATTTAATAGGTTTTAAAGGCCTACAAGTCGAATGGGGATATTCAAGGTTTTTCTTTGATATTAATGAATAAGATAACAATAATGATAAGATAACAATAATGATAAGAAAACAAATTTTAATAGAGAAAAGGTATTTAATAGGTTTTAAAGGCCTGCAAGTCGAATGGGGATATTCAAGTTTTTTCTTTGATATTAATGAATAAGATAACAATAATGATAAGATAACAATAATGATAAGAAAACAAATTTTAATAGAGAAAAGGTAATTAATAGGTTTTAAAGGCCTGCAAGTCGAATGGGGATATTCAAGTTTTTGATTTGATATTAATTCAAGTTACCTTTTTTGAGCGTGGTGACCTATAAGAAAACAAAATTTAATAGAGAAAAGGTATTTTAATAGGTTTTAAAGGCCTGCAAGTCGAATGGGGATATTCAAGTTTTATCTGATGTATTTTATACACAAATTTTACGCGTACAGCTATTCACTGTTGTACATAGATGATACATACCTACACACCTATATACTTTCTCACAAACAGCTGCTTACGTATTCGTCCGATTTCGGAGCAGCTCGTCTCGATCCGTGCGAGCTTCGTACAGCCGAAGTCTACCGAAGTTTGCCGAACTGTGTTAGGTTTTTTTTTTCGTTACGGAATTTTTCGATTCGGTCGCCGCGCTCAAAGCCCGCGATAAAAGCTATACAATAGCTTAAAAAAAGACTTGTAAAGTAAAATTATTTTTGGCGCCTATTTGCAATTCTAATAAACTGCGAGCATGTCGATGAAAAATGGACACATTAAATATTTAGAAACGCTCTAAAAAAGAAAAAAATTATAAACCTATTATTTAAGAGAAACAGACTTTTTTTTAAAACCATTAGTAGGTGAAAAATAAAAATTATAATCTAATTTCATAATTCTTCTTCTTTAATAATTTTTGTTTATTTTGATATTTATCAGATATAGAAGTGTTCAATTTTATGGATTGTAAATACCTATAATTTTAATGGAAATATTTAATAATGAAATTTGTTACTAACGATTTGTTTAATTACCAAAATTCTGTGATTAAATAAAACAGAAGATAACGTTCCAGAAATAGTGGCATTTAAAATCTGTAAAATTTCCAACTCCGCATTTAGCGCAAATGATTAAAAAAAAAAAAAAAAAAAAAAACATTCCGTCACCAATTAGTCTTAAGTAAAAAAGTAAGTCTTAAGTAAGTTCATGTACCGAAATTTGTCTTTGCGTGATAAATTATTTTCTCTACGATATCCCAAAGTAAAGCAATGGTATAATTTTAATCTTAGATCTCATAGATAATTAGTAGCAATTTTATCGTTATTCTAATAAGAAAAAAGAACAAGTTAGGAAAACTATCGAAGGGTTAGTAAGAAGCGCTCCTTTAATTCTTGGACATGGTGGACAACGGAGAAGCGACTTCAGTTAAAATGTGACCACTAAATCAAGAATATCGCTTTGGAATTATTTCGATAGTGAAAAACAGATTTTTGAAAATTATGTGTAAGACTTATATCATTATTAAAATGAAAATATTTAACATTTATGGTGAATAAGTATGTAAATAATCGTATAATTTGTATTCCTGTAACAAGGAGAATAATTGTTTTATAGGAGACTGCAAGAAAAGAGATTGGGAAAAAAAGAAAATGTTAAGCAAAAATTATTTCTGTTGCTCATTTGCAGTTGTGACCATGTCAATGAAAAATGGATAGGGTAAAAATGGAATCATATTTTATATTTTGATAAAATATTATTTTCTTCCAATCAGTTGATTGTGTGATTTTAATAAAAATTGTATTTCTTTCTCCCATTGTTTAATGGTGTTTTCCTTTACCTGCGGCTTGTTTCTGTCGAGCTATCTGCATGATAGACCAGATGTTTCGGCCTAAAGGTTGTCTGAGTGAGTAATGCCGACCGGTTGTCGGCCTGGATTGCTTAATTGGTAGAGCCTTGACCTTGTAAGTCAAAGATCCGGGGTTCGACTCCCGGTCCAGGCATTATTTTCACTCAGTCGGAAAAAAAAAAAAGATTCAATAAAATGATTTTCTTCCAATAAGTTGATTGAGTGATTTTAATAAAAATTGTATTATTTAAGAACCCCTCTTTTTCTTTTTCTTTGTTTATTATCAACAGGCGAAAAAGTGATAAATTACAATCTAAATTTAGTTTTTTTTTTTCTATATTTATCATATATATAGTTGCCAATTTTACGGATTGTAAACCCTAATAATTTTACAGTTGAACCTCGTTAACGTGAATTTCAAGGGGGATAAAAATTTTGTTCATGTTATCAGTAGTTCATGCTATCAGTAATTAATTTTCGTATAACTAAACTAATCTTCATTTTGACGGGGATTGCAGAAATAGTTTATGTTAAAAGCAATTCACGTTAACAGTGTTCATGTTAACGAGGTTCGACTGTATTGGGAATGTTTAATAACTCTTAATAAATAATTAAAGTTCCATAATTAAATAAGAGTAAAATTAGCGTTCCAGAAATACTAGTATTTTAAAATCTGTAAAATTAGCAACTGTGCATATAGCACAAATGATAAAAAATCTTTCGCGCACCAACTCTTCTTAAGTAAAACTTTCTCTAATTAAAAAAGAAAAAAAAAGAAAGAAAGAAAGATTCGTGGATTATCTCAATGCAAAAGCCAAAAGCGCAGAAATTAAAAGTTACGCTTGCTCAAAAAATTTGATATCACCTGTTGCGCTGTAATTACAAACAGACACTCGCCGGCTAGCGGCAAACTTTCTGTGCCTCTTGCTCTTGTCAGGTCGACTTCTCCCTGTGAGTCACGTGACAAACCACCCCACCTATTTAGCGAATGGGAAAAGGAAAGGCAGAAAGTGAAAGGGAACATTTTTCCGCGGCAGTTTGACTGCTACCTTCAAACCTGCTGGTCGTTTTCTCTACTCTCTATCATCCTTCCTGCACTTCGCTCAATCATCCTAAGGAATGCGTCACTGGACATATTTATTTAATTTCTAAAATCAGGTAAGCAGCTTATTTCCATTTTGACCTTGGAAAAAATCAGGGAAGAATTTGCATGCGGAAATTAAAACGACGATATTAGTAGAAGTATCAGCAATGATTTAATCATTTAAGAAATGATTTCTTTTTTTAAATATTTATATTTATTTCGGTATATACTTTGAAAAAATAAAATGAAATGAAATAATAATAATAAAAGCAAGTGAAAGACTATTTAAAATTTAGATTAAATAAAAAATGTCCCTAATAAAGTTAAAAAAAAAAAAAAGAAAAGAAAAATTAATGACTTATTTATTTAGTTGTAAATTATTAAAATTAGAAAATTGTCATTAACTTTGTTTTGAATGCATAATTTTCAATTTTCCCTTAAAAAAAAAAAAATAAAAATAATAATAATAATAATAATAATGATTAATAAATATTAGGATTGAAATAGATGAAGAAAGAAAGAAAATAATTTGGAAATAAGAATTTTTTAGTTAAATTATTTTTCTTTTCACTTAATTTTCGAACTTAGAAAACTTTTATGTATGTTTTAATAGGTGAGGTATCGTTTAGAAGGAACTTTATATTATACGCCATTATGAATTACACAAATTTAGACACAAATTTATAAAAGTTAAATAAAAATAAATAAATGAATAAATAAGTACAAATAAATGTAAAATCTTAAAAACTTATAACTTTAAAAATATTTATTTTACGGTTCATTTGCTCAAAAAAGAATTTGCAAACTTGATTATGAAACTTAAAATAAATAGACAAAAATAAAAAATGCATGGATAATTTTTTTTTTTTTTTTTTGTTAAAATATTATTTTTGTTATAAACAATATAAAAAATTTAAAAATTAATAATATTAAAATATTTTTTCACATTTGAGCCGTTTCCATTTAAATACCTAATACAAGATTTTATTAATAATACATTTATACATAGAAATAACAGATTTTATAAGTAATTAATACAGGTTTATGTAATAATACAAATACATATACATTCGGCAGAATTTTTCGACGATGGTTTTATTTAATTTTTTTTTTTAATTTTATTACTCCAATTACTTAAACATAAATTGAATTATAAAGAAATTGCCTTAAATTCTATCTGCATGCAAAATAAAATATGTTTAAGAATTTTTTCTTTTATTTAATAATATTATCTAATTTAAAAATTATTTCTAAAATTGTGTTTGCCGTAAAAGTTTGATTATGTATTTTTTTTTTTTTTAATTAAAACAATATCTTCGAATTAGCAATATGTATGCATATATTTATACACAACTTATATAAAATATTTTAAAAGGTAATATGTACAAATAAATTAATATTTTATACACTGGAGTTAAATTTCACACTTCTATTATTTCATAAATTAATTCGTTTGAGAAATGTTGCAATTATTGGTATATTAGTTATCAAAATTTAGTGATATCAAGAACAAACTTATAATTGGTTTATCAGAAATAAACAAATAAAAGTAAAATAAATAAAATAATAAATGAATAAGGAAATAAGTCTAATTTGTTATTTTTTTAAAAACCTATTATACATTTTAATGAAAGAGCATCATAATTTTTAACGGAGACATTTCTACTGAAATGATTTTATGTATATTTTGCTAATTATTTTATCGAATTAAACCAATAAAATTTAATTCTTTTACGGGTTTTGACACTTATTTGTTAATTACATAGTAATCTGAGCATTATTGATAATAATAATAATGATGTTTGTTTTTAATATAAAAATAAGTTTTGACACTGGCTATGTTTTCGATTGCTATACAAATACCCCCTCCCCCCCCCCAAAAAAAAAAAAAAAAAAAAAAAAAAAAATATATATATATATATATATATATATATATATATATATATATATATATGTCTTGGGTTTTAATATGCATCTCTAATCATGTGTAATTTAATTAATTCGTTTATTTTTTCATTAAAAGATATGATTTTGTGAGACTTGGCACCTGTAGCATAGATATGGATAGACTGTAAAACCCTTTTAAATTAGCTTTCTTAATCCGTGTTTGTTTTAATTTAAGAAAAGAAATATTTCTTTCATATTCAGTGTTTCTAAACCCCTGCACTCCAATGAGTTATTTTTCTAATTGTTTTCTTTATGCAGTAAAAACAGGTAATTGTGCTTGAATAACACTATGCTGCAAAAAAAAAAAAAAAAAAAAAAAAATCGGGTCCTGATACCACTTCTGCTGATTCTTATGTAAAATGACCTCCTGAATCCGAATATGTACCCCATTTTGGCCAACCACCCACTGTTTTCTCGGAACGTCACCTCCTCCACCAATTTCTATCACCCTTCGGTAATTTTATGGCTACGAATTTGATTTGGAAAATGGGAAATAATTATTTTAACTCTAATATATATATAATGTATAATAAGTGATGATAATAACTGATTAATAAAATATAATAAATGTAACTTATAATTTCAGTGGCAACCTCCCCCTCTCCCCTAAATCTTTCCCTTGCTGCAGATGTTCATGTTATAAAATTTTTCGCGTCTTTAGGCCCTCAGAAAATATTTAGCAGTTAAAATATTTCTCTCATCTACTATAAATCCAATTTATAGCCATAAAATTACCGAAAAGTGGTAAAAATAGGGGAGGGGGGGCGTCCCCCAAAAAAACTGTGGGTGATAGGGCAAAATGGCCTTCATATTCGGATTCAGGAGGTCATTTTACATAAGAAATTGCAAAAATGGTGTTGGGGCAATTTTCATGCCAAGCAGTGTAATTAAAAAAAAAAAAAGTAAATTGTATATTACACACTTTTTAAATAAATTACCAAACGAAGCTAGGCACTTCATATTCAATAAAAATAAATAAATAAACAATAATAAAAAAAAATAATAATAATAAAAATATTTATCTGAATTATTTGTTGAGAAAAAAATTATTAAAGTTTCCCAAAATGGGAGATTTTGCTCTCAGTGGGTTAATGTTTTTTTTTTTTTTTTTTGTGACGGATGTGACGTTTTATTAAATAGTCCACATTAAAAATATTTAAAATAAAGCTTGTTTTGCCGATAGTATTAGCGTAAGCATTATTATTCTGCGGTCAGAATTACTGTTCATGCTAAGACTAACCATTATAAGAAAATGATTGATACTGAGTTAAAATCTGTATAAATGACTTTAAGATCAATTAGTGAAATGAATAATTTTTAAAAGTCTGGGTATGGCATTTCTGAAAATTCATATCGTCTTTTAATCGATAAACCTGCATCATATATAGAAAAGTATAAATTGTATTTAACAGAAATTAAACAGGCATAGATAAGTATGGTAAACGAATACAGTTAGCATTTTTGTGTATAATAAATGCTGAACTTTCGGGAGAATGATTTGAATTAGTTAAAAGAATAAATTATTGAACACCCCCCTCCCTTTTTTTTTATTCTTTTCTCTTACCCATAAGATAGAGAAAGTATTGTTTTTGGGTCAAATTTTCGAACGCGAGTTTTTGTTATATTTACACGTTCTGAGGTCCGCTGAATACGAAAATCATGTTTTTAGCAAATGGTCTGTGTGTATGTCTGTGTGTCTGTCTGTCTGTTACCAGCATATCGCAAAAACAAATTATGGCAGAAAGTTCAAACTTGGTATTCTAAATGTGTATCATATAGGGATGCTACAGTAAGCTTTTCGTTAAGATCAAGCAAATGGTTCGTGTACAGGGACAATCAAGAGAATTCTAATACATTACGTCTATGGGGGAAATTGCAGGTAAGTAGAGTTTAACGTCTATAGACTACACTAAACCAAATGAAACGAATATATATTTTTTGTAATAGAGATAGTCAACAGGGAAAAAAAAATTGTGTATGTAGGAGCCTCGCCCCCCCCCCTGGGGGGGGGAGTAAATTTTCATGATGGGTATCTTTCAAAAGAGCTCGCCAATACCTTTTAAAACGAATGGTTGAACCATCGATCTGCGATAATTTAAAACAAAGTTATCGATTTTTTTTTTTTACTTTTAACGAAAAAAAAAAAAAAAAAAAACCCAGAAAAAAAAAAAAATCGTATTATTATTACTTTTTTTTTTTTTAAAATATTGAGAATAAAATGGACTTTTTTTTGGTTATCTAGTGTTATACTACATCTCTAATATGGAAATCGTCTGCATTATCATAAAAGATAATTTTTTAAAATAATAATTTTAATAAATATTTTTTTAAAAACAGAATTATTTTTTAATAGCCGAATTAAATTCTATATAAATGTAGGTGCATTAATGAAACGGGGGTTGAGGGGGTGGTAGCCCCCTCACACACAACTAATTATCATATAAAACTCTTCCGAAGCCTAATTTGAATTGTTTAACACAGGTTTACATAACAGTACTCGTTATCTTACCTATTAAACTGCGACCTGTATTTTTAGTATTAAATTTCAGGGTAAGAGAAAGTCGTGTGAGTGACACACCAGATTATTTTTATTTAAAGACGTTATAAGTACATTTGTATTTAAATAAATACAGAGGATATGTGATTGTAAATGTAAAGAATGTTAATCTGACAATACTCCGTTTAGCTAACTAATAATAATTATAAATAATTAAATTATTTTAGCATTAGTATGTGAAAAAAAATATTTAAAATGAACTTAAAAAAATAATAAAATAAAATACAAAGTTTAAACCCGTAAATACTTTTACTGATTAATAATGATGACAACAATAATAATAAAAATAATACTTTCCCAATTTTTATTAAGTATATCATTATTATTTGTAAATTATAGAAAGAAGTACCAGTATAATATATAAACTCTATTGTCCATTTAGTAATCTATTTAGATAAATAATGCTAATAAAAATAATGGTAAAAAAAGTTTATTGAAATGATAGTAAAAATATTTTAATAAACTTAATATCGCATCGACATTTTAGCCCTTAAAAAAAAAAAAAAAAAAAAAAAAAAAAAGAAAAGAATCCAATTGCATTCCTATCTGAATTATTTTTGCAATTATTTAGAAAAAAAAAAGAGAGAGAGAGAAGAAAAATAAAACAAAATCGTATACATTTATTGAAAAAATAATTCGAAGTTCGAAGAGAGGAAAATCCCCGTTTCATTGCCAGTTAACTTTTATCAAGGCCAGTGTCAAAAGACTGGAGTAGAAACGATTTTTTCAACTTTCTCGGCTTGCATTGAAAGAAGTAGTCCAATGACTCGGGTTCGGAAAATATTCTTTTGTTCGATTAATTTATCTGCTTTCATTGTATTAGTTCGTTTTTTGATTAAAATGTAGTTTATCTTTTAAGTAAATTAAATGCAATTTTGTTAGTTTTAGGATGTTTTCAAGCGATGTATTTTATGATAAGTTGTTTGGGTAATGTAATTATTCTCCATTTATTGAATGCAACTTAAAAAAAAAATAAGCATTTTTTTTTTTTTAAATCTATTTACAAAATTTATTATTATTATTATAAAAGTAATTAATTATTGTAATACCTGTATAATAAGAAACTAGGATTTTTTTGTTTGTGGTTTTCTTTTCACTATACAGCTTCTTCATTAACTGCCTCTTTCTATATAATTATTTTTATATAACATATGAATTTTTATACTCTGTCTAAAAATTTTTTTCGTAAACTAGATAAGGACGTATTATTATAATAAACAAGATGGATTATTCATTTAATAATCTATTTATAATATAAAAATGCAAATAAACTTGATGTAAAGTCAGTTAAAATAAATACATTTTTGTAGAAAATAATACAAAAGTTTTCTTATTTAATTATATATAAATGAATAATGATAATAATAAGACAAAATAATTGCATTTATTGCAAAAAAAAATTCCAGATACAGGGAAATGAAAAAACCCCGTTTTATGGTCATTTTACTTTCTATCAAGGCCAGTGTCAAAATACAGGAGTTGAATCGACTTTCTCCTTCTTTCTCGCCTTGTATTGAAAGAAGTAGTTCAATGATTTGGGTTAAAAAGAAAAAATAACTTATATATATATATTCTGGAAATAGTGTGTATGTGCGAAATACGTGCGCTATTTTTTAATCGTTCACTTTATAACTAATGGAATTTCACAAGATGCTGTTTCTTAGATTATAAATTATTATTGTTGTTGTTGTTCAACCAAATGATGTAAACAGAAATTAATCATACAAAACGTATCACTAAACATAGTAAAATTTTGTATTATCGGTTTTCTTATTCACCGAAACATACCATATCTGAAGAAAATGATAAGATTTTATTTATTTATTTATTTATATTTTCTTTTTCTTTCTAAGAAAAGAAAAAAACAGGGAAAACTATTTTGATGAAATTCTGGCAAAAGCAGAATTTAGTTTAGAATGGAGGACTATTAGTTTTTTTTTTTTTTAAATAACATCGCTTTTAAATTATTTAATTATATTTTCGATTTCGATAAATGTCCAACTATCGTAAAACTGGTATCGTAAAAATCCGTAGATGTGAGACTAATAGTCTTTCGTACCAATAAATAAATAATTTACTTCCATTGTATTAATTCGTATTCTGATGAAGATATAATTATCTTTTAAGTAAATTAAATGTAATTTAATTAGTTTTATGCTGTTTTAAAATGATATATCTGTTAATAAAGTATTTCTGAAATACAATTAATCTTTTTCATTGAATGCAGCTTCAAATAAAACATAAAAATAATTACAAGATAAAAAGAACGTTTTATATACCATGTTTTTAAATTTCTGTTGAATCATATAAACGCTACTGAAGGCAGCTGGAACCCGGAGCAATTGCATAAAAGAAAAAAAAAAAAAAAAAAAAAAAAAAAAATCATTGCTATCGTGTTTTGAGCTATTATAAAAGTTTGAAATGGCTATCTATCCGGGAAGTTAGTGAAAAATCGATTGCAAGCTTTGTACGTGTAACACTGGCGAAGGCAGCAGGGTTCCGAAGCAGTTGGTTAAAAATATTTAAAAAATACATTTCCACCGTGTTCTGAACTATTCTGAAAGTTTCAAATGTCTAGCTAGTCGGAAAGTTAGTTAAATAAATTTTCTGTTAAATCATTTAAACGCTGCCGAAAGCAGTAGGGACCTGAAACAGTTGACTAATAGTACAAAAAAATGTATTGTCACGCGTGTTCTGAGCTATCCTGAAAGTTTCAAATGTCTAGCTTGTCGAGAAGTTAGTGAAAAATCGATTGCAAGCTTTGTACTTGTAACGCTGCCGAAGGCAGCAGGAACCCGAAACAGTTGGCCAAAAGTATTAAAAAAATGCATTTCCACCGTGTTCGGAACTATTCTGAAAGTTTCAAATGTCTAGCTAGTCGGGAAGTTAGTTAAATAAATTTTCTGTTGAATCATATAAACGCTGCCGAAGGCAACAGGGACCTGAAACAGTTGACTAAAAGTATTAAAAAGATGTATTGTCACCGTGTTCTGAGCTGTCCTGAAAGTTTCAAATATCTAGCTAGTCGGGAAGTTAGTTAAAAATCGATTGCAAGATTTGTACTGGACAAACAAACAAACAAACATACAAACAAACAAGAATCGAAGTTAATAAAAACATGGCAAAAATTGTTTCGTGATTATTTACTTACTTTATTATTATGTAAGTAATTATTGTATTAACTTTTGATAAGAAATTTAGATTATATTGTTTATGTTTTTAACTGTATAGCTTTTTCATTTTCTTTCTTTTATAATTTCTTTCTTTTTCTTTCTCTATCGATATAATAGTATATGAATTTATATACACTCTCTATATATATTATTATAATTCATAGATTAGAAATAAAATTTTAGTTATAATAGACAAGCTGTGTAGTTCATTTAATAATCTATTTATAAAATAAACAATGCACTTAATGTAAAAATAGTTAAACTAAAACAATAATAAAAATATTAAAATTAACATAGTATCTTAGCATATCCTTAATATTTTATTAATTCAATTTTCGAAAAAAAATAATTTAATTGCATTCTTATTTATTTATTTATTTATTTTTTTTCTTCAGTTATTGTGTGTGTGTGTGGGGGGGGGGGAAAGGAAAAAGAAACAATGTATTTAATGAAAAAATAAATAAATAAATAAATAAATAAATAAAAATAATAAAATAAATAAATAAATAAAAATAAAATTATGAAATAAAATAAATAAATAAGTAAAGATAGGGGGAAAGAAAAAATCCCTTTTTTATTACCAGTTTACTTTTATCAAGGGCCAATGTAAAAAGACAGAAGTTGAAACAATTTTTCTACTTTCTCGTTTTGCATTAAAAGGAATAGTCCAATGGCTTGAAACCTGAGAAATAGTCCTTTACTGGATTCATTTATTTGCTTTCATTGTATTATTTCGCATTCTGATAAAAATGTAATTTATCTGTTATGTAAATTAAAGGTAATTTAATTCGTTTATGTTATTTTCAAATGATATAAACTTAATGATAAATTATTTATGGAATGCAATTATATTCTTCATTATTGAATACAGCTTCATATAAAATATTAAAAAAAGTTTCATGTTTATTTATTTATTTATTTACTTGCTTATTAGTATTACACAATTAATTTTTGTATTACCTGTATAATAAGAAACTAGGATTATATTGTTTATGGCTTTCTTTTCACTGTATAGCTTCTTCCTTAGTGGCCTCTTTCTACATCTCTATCGACATATAATACACGAATTTCTGTAACATGTCTATATATTATTATTATTTATAAACTAGATAAAGAAGTATTATTATAATATACAATCTGTACAGTTCATTTAGTAACTTATTTATAAGATTAACAATGCAAATACACTTTATGTAAAATCTAGTTAAACTGAAAGTAATAAAAATGTTAAAATTGACATATCTCAGCTGTATTCTTTCAATTTTCGAAGAAAATAATATAATTTATTCTTACTTAATTGTTTTTTGAATTATTGGAACGGAAAATAATCTGGTGTGTCACTCACACGACTTTCTCTTACCCTGAAATTTAATACTATAAATACAGGTTGCAGATTAATAGGTAAGATAACGAGTACTGTTATGTAAATCTATGTTAAACAATTTATATTAGGCTTCTGAAGATTTTTATATGATAATTAGCTCTGTGTTCAACACCCCGTTTCATTAATGCACCTACATTTATATAGAATTTAATTCGGCTATTAAAAAATAATTCTGTTTTTTAAAAATAATTTATTAAAATTATTATTTAAAAAAATTATCTTTTATGATAATGCAGACGATTTCCATATTAGAGAAGTAGTATAACACTAAATATTAAAAAAAAAAAAAAATATTCTCAATATTTGAAAAAAAAAATAATAATACAATTTTTTTTTTCTGAGTTTTTTTTCGTTAAAAGTAAAAAAAAATCGATAACTTTGTTTTTAAATTATCGCAGATCGATGTTTCCGCTCTTTTGAAAGGTACCCATCATGAAAATTTACTCCCCTCAAGGGGGGAAGCGAGGCTAGTACATACACATTTTTTTTCCCTGTTGACTATCTCTATTACAAAAATATATATTAGTTTCATTCGGTTTAGTGCAGTCTATAGATGTTAAACTCTACTTACCTGCAATTTCCTTCATAGACGTAATGTATTTGAATACTTTTGAGTGTCCCTGTACACGAAACATTTGCTTGATCTTAACGAAAAGTTTAGTGCAGCATCCTTATATGATACACATTTAGAATACCAAGTTTGAACTTCTTGCCATAATTTGTTTTTGAAATATGCTGATAACAGACAGACACACACACAGAGACACAGACATACACACAGACCATTTGCTAAAAACATGATTTTCATATTCAGGGGACCTCAGAACATGTAAATATAACAAAAACACGCGTTCGAAAATTTGACTCAAAAACAATACTTTCTCTACCTTATGGGTAAGAGAAAGTAGAAAAGAAAAAGAAAACACTAATGCATTTTTATTGAAAATTTCGATGTACGGGGAAAGAAAAAATCTCTATTTCATTGCCAATTATTTTATCAATGCGAATCTAAAAGACTGAAGTTGAAACTTTTACTTTTTTTTTTTTTTTTTCTACTTTCTCGTTTTGCATTAAATGAAGTAGTCCAATGACTCGAATTCAGAGAAATATTCTTTTATTCGATTCATTTATTTGCTTTCATATATTATTTCGCATTCTGATGAAAGTCCTATTTACTTTTTACTTAAATTAAAGGTAATTTAACTAGTTTTATGTTTCGAATGATACATTTAATGATAAATTGTTTGTGAAATGCAATTATTCTTAATTGCTGAATACAGCTTCAAATAAAACACCATCATATAAAAAATAGTTCATTTTTATTCACTTCTTACTTATTTACTTAATTTTATTATTATTATGCAGTTTATTATTGCAATATATAATAAGAAACTAGAATTAAATTGTTTATTTTATTTATTTTTTTACTGTATAGTTTCTTTATTAACTGGCACTTCCTATATCTCTATCACCATATAATATGTGAATTTCTATATTCTCTCTATCTCATTTGCGAGGAAAAATAATATATAAAGAAGTATAATTATAAAAAAAAAAACTGTATAGCTCATTTAGTAACCCATTTAGATAAATTATGCAAATAAATTTAATGTAAAAACAATCTAAAATAATACAAAAATATAAAAAATAACATAAATATCTCAACTGTATTCCTTTAATTTTTGAAGAAAATTTTATTCTTATCTAAATTATTTTTTCAAAAATAAATTAATAAATTAAATTAAATAATAACAACAACAGCGATGATAATAAGACTAATGGATTTACTGAAAAAATTCTAGGTATGGGGAAAGGGAAAATGGCTATTTTTTTTTTACGAATTTACTTTTATCAAGTTCAGTAACAAAAGAACTGCTCGGGGAACAATCTGTTATTATTATTTTTTCGCTATTTAGTAGTCCAGTGACTCGAGTTCAAAAAAAAAAAAAAAAAAAAAAAAATCTTTTGTTCCTTTATCAGCTTTCACTGTATTAATTCGCATTCTGATGAAAATATAATGCATCTGATAAGTACATTTAAGATAATGCTATTAGTTTTACGTTATTTTCAAATGGTATATATTTAATGACTAATAATTTGTGGAATGCAATTATTCTTCGTTATTAAATGCAGCTTCTTATAAAACATATATAAAAAAAAACATATTTCATGTTTATTTAATTACCGAATTACTAATTATTATTATTATTATTATAATGCAAGTAATTATTGTAATACATGTATAATAATAAAATAGGTTTTATTGTTTGATTATTTTCAGTATATAAATTTTTCATAGTCTGTCTCTTTACATTTCTCTTTCTAATTATTTACAACGCTCGTTTTAAGTCCCCCCCCCCTTCTTCTTTGATGATATTTAAAAATATAATGTAAATAATATCACGGATTTGCGCATTTAAACCTACTACCAATTTATAGACGATTTACCTATTACGACTTTTAAAAATCTATTTCCATAGTTATACACAAAAAGTATTTTCTCGAGACAACAAAAATTTTATAAATGAACCTCTTCTTCTTCTTCTTCTTCTTTTTTTTTTTTCTTTAGTAACATAAACAAAACTTTTGTTTCCACAATCAAAAACAGCACATTGCTTGCTAATTGGTTACTTTACATAAATGTGTATGACGTATCTTGTAAGACTATCCAGTAGTAGTGACTTCTTTTAACCATATTCTTTTGTCCATCGGAGAAAATTTATTTAGTTGACTGTGCAATACTTTTCCTAAAATAACAAAATATGTCTACAAAATCACTCAAAAATTAAATTTTTTTATTATTAGATTATAGAAAATCGAAGACATTCTACAGTTTTTGTATTTCCTGCTTTTTCAGCTGGTTTCTATAATTCGATAATTTACAAATTTCGTTAACAAATATTTAATTTGCATAAATCAAAACTTCAGAAAATGTTTACAGGTTATTTTAAAAAAGAAATTATAATGATTACTCTTAAATGTGGAAATTTCTTTTTTCAATATTAGTTTTACAAATAACTGATTTCGACTAACTTTAACTGACTTTGACTAATTATATCTATTATTTCAATTTCATGAAATGAAAGTTTAAATTCTATAAACTATTTTTATTACAAATATAATTACCTTTTTTTAAGAAAGTAATCACCTAAAAAGAAGAACGTTATTATATATGAAAATATAATTGCGTTTCATTAGAATAATTACGTTTTCATTTTCAGTATTTTCTTTCTGCTGAGGAAAGATGAATAAAGCAGTCAAAAAACATTTAACGTAGTTGTAATATCCAATTTGATGTCGTATTTAATAGCATAATTTATTTCCTTTAGTTAGAACTGTATGTTTAATTCTTAGCGATAAAAATAAATTTCATATTTGCTGATATTTAAAATTTAAGAGATAAAAAATTATTACTAAAAATCCTTTAACATATTTTGTTGTTAAACAGAATCTCTTATATTTTATAATATTTGCGAAATACGCATGTGATTACCGTAATTTCTGGTAGATACCCCGCAGGTCATATAATCCAGTTTTGCACCAGAAATTTCGATTGATAAATAGATTTACATTTGTACGAGCTCTTCCTTCGTAAAAGTATAGATTTCTCTATTAAATAAAATTTCTGGTGGAGAAATGACACATCTTACCTGCGGGTTATCTACCAGAAATTACGGTATCTAAAATATTAATTTGAAAAGATAAATATGCGTATTATTGTATAAATTCAAAAAGATCGAATTAATGGTGTTTACTCTTTAAATTTTCCGAAGCTGTATAAATATGTTAGTCTGTTCCATATGTTAGATGGACCTCAAGAGAAATTAAAATTTTTTACTCTTAAAGCTACTAGACGAAAGGGGCCGAGTTCAAACCCAGGTCAAGTTATTGTTTAACTGCTGACAAGGGAAGTATGAATCAGCAAAATTGCTGTTGAAACCAAACCAAGCTTAAATTAAAGAGCACAGTCGAAAAAATTGGGTACAGTACAAATTTGTTGCAACAACCCCCATGAGGGCTAAATGTGACCCCCTAATAGTTTTAGTGATGTCTATAAAAGCCAACAAAACACATTTAATTTTGTGAACGGATGGTGTGCTAGCGTGTTTGACTTCGGATACGGAGATCGTGGGATCGAGTTCCCGTGACGGCGTTTTGTATTTTAATTTTTATTTCAACTGAAATATTTATTTTTTACATTTTAAATTACATTAAATCATTATTTTAAAAGAAAATATTAATTATATTTAAAAAAAGTTTTTTTTTTTTTTTTTTTTTTTTCCAGCGCGGAAAATTTAATATTTTTGTAATTTTTAACCAAATTATTTATTTATTAAATTTAAAGAAATTAATAATTTAACGGTAAATACTTTTATATTACATTTAGATAAGATTTTTCTAATGATTACATTCAGCCATTCAGCTAAAATTTAGTTAATGATTATATTTATGTAAATTTTTAATTACTATTTTTTAACGACATCAATACCAAGAGTTGATCGTCTGCTCTCAATTCTATTATTTATTCATGCAATTTTTTGCATGAAAAATCCTGAATGAACCAACAACTGTTGTTTAACTATTCGACGTCGCATTTATCTTTTATTTCAAATATTTCATTAAACAACTGTCCAATTCGGTGGTGTTGGAAGAACTGACAATAATATTGAACACAATGATAAATTTTCTCAAAATGATTTTACTAATTTATAATTAGTTTACGCCTCAAAAAATTCAAAATCTGGGTAAATATGAATTTTACAAATCTAGTAATCTCGACGAAATGCCAAATATTTAACAAAATGTTCGTGATGAATAATAATTGACGGTAAATAAAACTATAATTCAAATAATTGTGATCAATCTTTTTACATTTCTTGTTCTAATTGTGAAAAATACTTAAGGTTTCATGATTTTTCAACTTTTAATCATAATTGTTATAAATTAGAAACTATATTCGTAACTTTAAACATGATTTTCTTTTTTTATAAATAAAAAAATAAAAAAAATATATTTCTTAAAATCATGGTCAATACTTTATTAATTGGAATACTCAAAAAAAAAAAAAAAAAAAAAAAAAAAAAACTTCTTAATGTAATAAATATTTTCTCTTAAAATAATGATTTAATTTAATTAAAAATGTAAAAAAATTTTAGTTGAAAAAAAAAAAAAAATTAAATACAAAACGCCCTTGCGGAGATTCGATCCCAGAACCTCTGCATCAGAAGGGAAGCACGCTACCACTACACCACCCGTTCTCTCTTGATGTGGATTTTGTTGACTTTTATAGACATAACTAAAACTATTAGGCGGTCATATCTCGCCCCCATGGGGGTTGTTTCAGCAAATTTGTACTGTACCCAATGTTTTCGACCATGCTCTTTAATTTAAGCTTGGTTTGGTTTCAGTAGCAATTTTACTCATTCATACTTCCTTTGTTAGAGTTGCCCATAATTTTCTACAAAACTCGCGTAAATATTGGCTAGAATTTATTAGAAAGTCTCTTATCTAGGGCATTCTACTCGCACCTATGTTCCTTGTGTTACATAATACAGTAGAACCTCGATTATCCGAAGTAATTGGGAGCCAACTCACTTCGGATAATCGAAATTTTCGGATAATCGAGAATTCATCAATAATCATCTAAAATATTTATCAGCACTCGTAGTTTGGAAAGGATGGCTTGCATACAAAAGGAATGTGAAAAAAAAAAAAAAAAAAAAAAAAACTTTAAAAATACATGTTTGTTAAGAGAAAATTTTGGATGATAGTAGAAAGTGAAAAAAAAAAGTGAAGAAGAAACCGACTTCGGTTAACGGAGAGTTTCGGTTAATCGAGGTGAGTTTCGGTTAATCGAGGTTCGGATAATCGAGGTTCTACTGTATTGTGTTATTTGAATAACATCTATCAAATACAGCTCTTTAATAACAACAAATAGTTTCGAAATGAAACATTGAAAAACTTAAATAAATATAAAACGATTTTACTGGAAGATATAAAATAATAACAACAATAATAAACACAATATATATATATATGCAGATATCTAGAAATATTTAATTCTTAAACGGTGCTTTCACTTAAAGTTATGTAGAAAGAGTAGAAGTTATGTTGAAACTTATGTAGAAAGTTATGTTCAGTTTACAGATGATGTAGTAATATACGCTATCTGTGTGTGCATTTCAATTACAACTTTAAAGTAAAACTTAATTATACACATCTCATAAAAAAAAAAAAAACTTTTTGTGTTGTGCGTTGTTTTATTACTTAAAATTTCTTTTTTAATTTTTCCGATTAATGTACCATTATTCGAAAAATATCCGAATGCACCCTATTATGTTTGGTCATTTTCTCTGTAAAACAATTCCGATTGTTTACATTTTCAAATATTTTTTCTAAAGAACATTTGGAAGCATAACCATATAGACGTTTTTTTCTTTTTCATTAGATTATGAACACATGAAATGAAATATTAATAATAAATTAAAATACTTTGAACGGTGGTAGTAGAAAAAATGAAATTAAAACTCTTGACCACCCGTTCATTCTAAAGAATGAAGAATAATGTAGGCTCTGCATTATACAACTTTCTATTTTGCAACTACGGATGAGTTCTGTATAAACGATGTCTTCTGTGGTTCCATATTATCTGACCATATTTTCATGGCTATGCTATAATTATAAAATGCATCGGATTTCCTTTGTCCTTTCGATATGTATAACGCTTTTGATTTGTCAACATACCCATTGTTCTTAGAGTGTTATACGAGATCAAATGTCTATTGCGATTACGATTCTTGATGCTGGGAAGTATAAACTCATATTTATTTTATATTTTCATGTCTTTTGTTTTATTTCTATTTAATTGAATCCATTGTTTTTTTTTTTTTTTTTTTTTTTTTTAATCTGAAGTATTTTTGCATAGCAATCGTTTTTTTTTTTAATTTTTGATATTTCGAAAGTTTTTTTTTTTTTTAAATGAATTTTTAATTGATCGTTTTCCTTTAAGAATATTTATGGCATTCCTTCTCAAGCCAAACACATTAAAATATTTTTCAAATGTACATTCTTTATTTTACCGAAGACATCTTTAGAGTAGAATGGCAGATCATAGAGCGACGCACATGCAAATTAAAACGTTATTATAGTAAAACTTGTCGCACACTTGGTATGTTATTTTAAACTGAATAATTACTAAAGTGGTTTGAACTTTGCTTCAGAATATATTTAAAATAGGGCGAAAATTAAACTATAATGTAATTAATTCATTAATAAAGTTAGAATATATATATTTTTTCATCTATAGACGTATTTCTGATGATACAATAGTAATGATACAATTGCGAGCATTCGCATAATAATTTAGAAAAAATTCCTCCTCCTCTATTATTGCGAATTTAATTTGAAAATATTAATTGCCGAAAATAATAATGAATTATAATTTTCAAATTGTTGGGAACAATTACGGAGGTGAGCGGATAGCTTTCTTCACAAAAGTTGAAGAAAAACATTTTATTCATCCTATTTACACTGAGAAAAAGTTCTGTAACTGACATCTAGAATCTAAATTGTGGCTCTAGTAAAACTAGTTCCATGTCATCTTTATAAATTCTAGTCCCCTTTGAAAGCGAGTTCTAGAAACCCCTATTAGAATTCCTGAGTGTTTACCTACATTATCGAGGTCGAAATTATTAAAAAATCTCTGAAAATAAATGCGAATATAAGAGGCGAGTTTTAGTAACTATAACCTAGGTTTATGACCCAATTCTAGAAAATCAAGCGAGAATTTCTTGCAATAAAAAGGTTTCCTAATATCCATAATATTGTTTCATCATCTAGAAATGCATAGACTAGAAATTTTCGACCATTTCATCTATTCTGCTTATCGGAGTATCTTATACGCATAGCTCGATAATCTATATTTTTCGTTTAGGGATTTAGAAAATGACCACTTATTCGTTCTAGAGGAAGGCGGTATATATATTTTTTTTCCTTAGTGTTTGTGTCTGTGCATCTCTTTTTCTTTTTTTCAACTGATGACTTATTTTATTATATTTCTTTTTTATTTCATATTTTATTTATTTATCTATTGTACGTTTTTTTATCTTGACGATTTTCAACGGGAAAAAAAAAAAAAAAAAAAAGCATTCGTTTAAAAAAATGTAACTCTATGCTTTTGATTGAAAATATAAGTAAAGGTGGCCTAACGATATATCTTATTTAAAAAATTTTTTTCGCATAATTGAAACACATATAACTGCATACAACAACTGATATAGTAATAAGCATAGAAAAACTGGGAGATTTAAGCTGTCCATTTTTATTACCTATAAAATCGTAAATATCTTCGAAATTCCATGCTCAGGGAATGTGCTTCAGATGTACAAAATAAATAAATAGCTTTTGTGAACGCTTTTAAAAAGAATATATAGTAGAGCTTCGCTTATCCGAGGTAATGTGGACAGAGAGTACCTCGGATAATCGAAAACTCGGATCACAAGGACTCTGCCGTAAATCGGAAGAGAAACATATGGCAAAGTTTAAAATGGATTAAAAAAGTAGTCAATGAAGTAAAAACAATGCATATTTTACATATTTAAATGTCTTCAGTTAAATATGCAGTACAATACGTACATAGGATAAGTGCACCAGTGATTGACACTTTTAGAGCAATCTTTGATGTTTTTAATGTTCTAGTCATCAGAAAATATATTTAGAAGTCTTAAATTAGTACATATGACATGAAAGACATTCAGAACCACATATATGTTAAAATATATACATTTGAAAACATATTTTTTTTTTTTATGAATTTTTATTTGACACCCACTCAATGTTCCAGTAATTGACACTGCCAGTTTTTTATTTTATCAGTAATTGGCACCCTATGTTCCAGTGTTTGACACTGCTAGTTATTCATGTTACCAGTTATTAGCACCCTATGCTGCAGTGTTTGACATAAAATGTTAACATTCTTATATGTAAAATATGATTTTATTATTTTTCTTATTTATTTATTATTTCGGGATAGATGCCAATTACTGGAGCATGCCAATCACAGGAGCACCTTATAAATTATAAAATACAGGGATTTATAATAAAATTTGTCAAAGTTATTTACGCCATTTGTCAAAAGCCACGGCTGCTCCATGGAGTAACCTTTTCGGGACTACCTCGGTTAACTGGAAACTCGGTTAATCGGGACTCGGATAACAGCAGCTCTACTGTACATAAAAAAAAAAAAAAAAAAAAAAAAAAAAAGAGCTTATACTATGTGGTACATATATACTTAAAGAACGGTATGTTAGACAAAGACAGCCGAAGCTTTTTATTATTAATATTATTATTTATTTTTTTAATTAAAGAAAAGAGACTCTTTAACACTCAATATTGCTTGGAAAAATCCATTTTGAATACACGAAAAGTAAAAACATTACAGAGAAAGTTTTTGACACCTCTCCAAAAGACAGCTCATACTTTAAGAATTTTACTTGCATGAATACCGGTTTTTCCAAGTAGTTTAGCTGATCACTAATAGTTAAAAAATGACTCCTTAATAACAGAATATTTTCGCTTCTCGAAATAGTCAAAAGAGACTTAAAAAAGAAGGAAGAGAGATGGAGGCAAAATGTGTGAGGCATAGGGAAAAAGAAAGAACATCAGTAGGTGTACAATAATTGGCACTTACATTTAAGATATCAAACACAAATCTCGACTTACGTAACAAAGGTATGACCCAGAGTTTCAAAATCGAGATTTTGTTATTATTTAATAAACTTGGTGTTTGGTGAGAAATGGTGAATTTTATTGAACTAAGTCGTTGTAGAATAAGAATGGGAGATATTTACTCAGGATTTTCCTTGTTTTTCCGTTAAATATTTCGGATACAATCAATATATTGCAGAGTTCAAAAAGTCCTTAGTACCAGAAAATTTTTACATCCCTAATGCGTCAAAAGAGATTAAAAAAAAAAAAAGTGAGACAGAATGTGTCAGACATCGGGAAAAAGTATAAAATCAGTAGATGTACAATAATTGACACTTATATTTAAGATAGCAAATGTAAATATCTACTTACATAACAAAGGTATAACCTAGGAGTTTCAACATCAAGAATTACTTTTTATCTAATAAACATAGGTTTGGGTGAGAACTGATGAATGTTATTGAAGTAAGTCATTGCAGAACAAGAACGAGAGTTCGTTACTCAGATTTTTCCTTAATTTTCCGTTAAATATTTCCGATACAATCAATATATTGCAGAATTTAAATATGACTCCCTTATATCAGAATATTTTCATATCCCTAATAAGTCAAAATAGATTTAAAAAAAAAGGAAGTGTGATGGATACAGAATGTGTGAGATATAGAGGAAAAGAAAGAACCTCAGTAGGTGTACAATAATTGGCACTTACAATTCAGGTATCAAACGTAAATCTCTACTAACGCAACAAAGGTTTCAGAATTTCAACATCGACATTTGGTTACTTAATAAACATAGTGTTTGGTGAAAATTGGTGAATTTTGTTGAATTCATTGCAGAACAAGAACGGGAGTTCGTTACTCAGGGTTTTCCTTAATTTTCAGTTAAATATTTCGGATATACCACAGGATTCAAACATGACCTCTTACTACTAGAGCATTTTCGCATCCCTAAATCTTCAAAAGAGACTTAAAATAAAAGAGTACATGTCAGAGTATATGAAAGATAGACAAAACAAATATATGGGTATTCTTTAACCACATTTCTTGTGACCATGGAAGCCTCTGCGCAAGTGCGGATTGAACGAGTCCAGTGTCAAAATAAGGGTGACTGAGAGAAAACAAGCGAAAAGGGAACACCGAATAACTGGATATTTGCCAAATAACAATCTCTCGGCCAATTTTGCACTCCTCTTGAATTTTGGACTCGTCCTCACTGCTAGTCGTAGGAAACGTGGTCGCACTATACATGTAGAATAATTGGCACTTATATTTAAGATATCAAACGCAAATCTCTACTTTCATAACAATGATATAATGTATAGTTTCAACATCCATATATATATATCTTTTAAACAAACTTGATGTTTAGTGGAAAGCTATTGAGTTGCGAATTTTTTGAGAACTATATCATTATAATAACAAGAACTGGAATTCGTTATTTCATTATATATTACAAGCGTAATTATTGATTTATTACATTCTTCTATATTCAACAGAAGAAAATATTGGATTAGTAAAAATTTTCGGCTTCCGCTTTTTGACGGATTTACACGTCTTGAAAAGTCCGGAACACGATTTGGCTTTTTTTATAAAAGTCTGTCTGAGTGTCTCTGTGTCAGTGTGTGAGTAACAAAAATTTTGTTCCAACTGTATCTCAGGAACTATTGCAGATAATTGCATATAAATTTCTATGCAGACCTTGACATAAATTAGTGCCTATTAACCTTTTTTGTCAATAGCTCAACAGGTGGTCAAACAACGGCTATACAGTGATTTCCGCAATTTAAGAGAAGGCTATAACTCAGGAACCAATCCACAAAATTTCATATAAATTAATATGTAGATTTATCTTTACATAAATCAGCGCCTATCAACTTTTGGTGCTAATCGCTCAGCAGGTGGCGTTACTATACAGTGATTTCCACAATTTAAGGGAAGGTTGTATCTCAGATTTGATTGCGTATAATCGAACAAAATTGTGAGAAAATGGCACTATGAGACATTATGTTGATTCAGTTTGGGAGCATATCGGCCGACAGGTGGTGCTACTACACCGCAATTTCCCCTGATAACGGGAAGGATGTCATCTGCATGTTAAAAATTCACTTCTGTTAGACATTTCATGTAATACCTTTTTGAGAGGAAAATAATCTGCATTCATAATAATGGAAAATAATAATAAATAATTTGTGCTGCGGGAATTTAAGAAAATATAGGAAAGTATAGAAGAAAGGTTTGTGATGGCTAAAACATACTAGTTTTTTTTTTTTTAATGTTTAACTGAAATTACAGAAAACTTCCTTTAATTTTATTTAGTTATATATATTATGATGAAAATTTTAATTTAAAACTGTATGAATCAATTTCTCTTTACGTCTACTATATTTTATGAATATACCTCATAACTTTACCATCTGTCGGATATATCCGTTTACTGAGTTGTTGTTTTATTTTCTCAATACAATTATAATTCAAAATTATATTATTATAGATATTTATTTTTATTTATTTATTTTTTATTTTATTTTTTGAAGTATGAAGGTCATAAATAATAGTCACGAAGCATTTCTTCAGGTACATACTAGCTGTATTTTTAATCTCAAGTTCAATTGAGTGTTCTTTTAGTACATCGTGATAACTGTACTGTGAAAACAACATTCGAAATTTGCCCTTTGTAAAGGCGGTCAGACGGTTAAGAAACGAAATTCCTTGATTTTATTTTTGTTATTTATTTATTTATTTTTATGAAAAAGGATTGTTTTTCCTGATTTACGAATAGTAGGTCAGGTCCTACGCTTACTTTTTTTTTTTTTTTCTCGAAGGGATGTGTAAAATTTGTTTGATTGTGTATAACATTAATATACTTTAAAAAGATAACCTACTAGATTATCTGCTCTCAAAGCTGGTAGATGTGAGATGTCGGGTCTATCCCAGATCACACTTGCTGGCTTAGCCGTTCGAAGTTTTCTGTGGTTTTCTCTGAAACTTGTGTAAATACGGGCTAGGTTTCCTTCGAACGACCTTCAGAGAGGGCACTTCCCTCAGACCTAGGACCCTTACGGAGTCATATGGCCTTAACCCTAATAACAAACACCTTTTCAGGGCTCGACTTAGACTACCTGGAGCCCCGGGGCAAGCCTATTCTGGGGGGCCACCTTGCAGTGGCATAAGAGCTCTTTAGGTTGCAGAATTCCTGCATACACCTGTAGGGGGGCCCCTTCCAGAAGGTGGGCCCAGGGCATTTACCCCGTATGCCCTGCCGTTAGCCAGGGCCTGCACCTTTTAAAAGTTCCAGGTAGCACGGTATGTCACCAAGAATTATTAGCATATTTAGGACGTGTATGAATATTCTATTCTATAAGAATATTCATACACACAAACGTTCATTCTGTATGAATATTCTATTCTATGAAATTTTAATTAATTTATTTTTCTAACATAATATTTAGTTTAAGTTTTGACGAGATATCATATGAATTTTTAAAACTTTTCAGGTTTCATTGTGCGATTTGACCAAATATAAAAACTCATATGGTTTATCGCTAATAATTATTTTTAATAATTTATTTTTATATAAGCACTATAATATTTTCGAAAATTGTACACAATGTTGTTTAAAACGATTCAAGTAATAATATATTTAAAAATAGTAATAATAAAATACTCATTTAATATATGATGTTATATGAACTTTAATATATTAATAATGCCCGAATTTAAAGTCTTTTTTTTTTTTTTTTTTTTAAGGATATTCCACTGGTATGGTGTAAAATGCTATAAGAGCTTTAATTTATTTTAATTTATATTTCGTATGCGTTCCAATGTAACCGTATGGTAAAAAAAAAAATAAATAAATAAATAAAAAGATTTTATAATCAAGACATGTGCTAAAAACGACTATTTAAAACAGTTTGCGATGATTAATATAATGGGTATTAAATTTGGAATTTTAAGTTAGAATCCGGCAAATATTTTTTGTTCTGTACTCGTGTTACAAACCTATGTTCAAATAAATATTTTTTTTTTTTCCTTTTTCTTTATCAGTATCACTGAACATAAATAATTTAGTTCTAACTACTTGAAGCATTGAAATACTAAATGATCTGAAAAAAGAAAAAGATATTTAAAAGATAATTATATTCTTTTTATAGATTTAGATTTTATTAATGATCTTCTGTGACAAAATAATTTAAAGTGTGAGGAGGAGAATAAAAAAAAACTTCAAGTACATGTATTATTCTTAAATGAATGAAAATGGCTATCTGATCTGTTACTTCAAAAAATAGAAAAACCTATCGAAAGGTTTGTGAAAGAAAAAAGGTAAAGGTCGTTAGAAAAGTGTAATTGGCACTTACATTTAGTTTTAGTTAGTCAAACCTTGGCCTGTTCAAGTAGTGATGTGCCAAGTCAAGGGCAGCTACTTTGCATAATTGATGCTTTGAAGTGGTGATCTTTTTAGCTTCATACTTGGCAACAGAGACGACAGGAATGACGCAATGGTTTTTCCTTTTACAGAGAATACTCGATTCATTAAAATCTAAAGGACAAAAGTTTAATGGCCTGAAGCCAAAACAGTTAAGATATTTTCTGGTAGTTTTTAGACTAACAACTGAAATTATTAATATGAACATATTATTAATGAAAGTTAGTAGTGACTCGAAACTAGGTGAAAACTCGAAAACTTTGATGCTTTATTTATGCTTCTATTACGTATTTCAGTTCAAATTTATGAGCAAAATTGTAACTGATACTAAAAGTTGAATCTCACTGATAATATTCATAGATATATTAATTCTTATAGATTTATTATCCCCATGTCAACGAGCAAAGATTTTTGTTGTCGAAAATTTTTTTTGGCATCAGCCATTTAGAGAATATGGGAGAGTATAAAACTCGGAAATACTAATAGAGTAGAATTTTTGATGAATTTTCAAAATATCGAAATATTGCATGGCTTTTAATTTTTCTAATAAATATACAGCGCTGCCCACCTAATCCGGCAAATTGTTTGTACCGCCCCTTTTTCTACACCACTTAATTTTTAGAGTATTTGTTTTCTTCATTCATCGTAAATATATTTGAAGAGTGAATTTAAAATTAAGTGGTGTAGGAGAAGGAGCGGTACTAATATTTTGCCGGATTTGGTTGGCAGCTCTGAATATACGAAAAGAAATGGGATAAGTTATCATAAGTAAATCATATTTGGCTAAATTATGAAAAATATAATTTTTATAATCAGATACTTTGTTATTATGGTTTACTGTTTTGATTTTTAATGGAATACTCTTTTTAAAGTTCCATATTTTTTAAGATTTTATACTAGTAAGTAATATAGAATTTTCAAAATTCTTTTAAATATAGTTAGCAGCAACGCAGGTAAAGAACGTTAGTTTTAGTATATAAAAATATTTTAACTTTAAATATTAACTAAATTAATAGATATAGTTAAAAAAAAAAAATTGAAAAGAAAAGAAAGAAAGAAAAATGAATTTCAAACTGTATCTGAATTTTTTCATTCACACTTAGTACTTAAATTATTCATAAAATTTATTTGCTAAATTATCCGTGTGCATTCCTGTGTGTATTTACTTAAGGAAAGACAGCCATTAGAGAGTCTTTCCACGAGGTAACCCATTTTATCCCACTGTCCTATTTAAAGGACAGCTTAAAAATAGCATATAGAAATGCTGGTGCGAATATTTTGTCAGCTTGAATATATAATGGTATATATAAGCGTCTGCTAGAGTGTTATGTGTCTCACCTCCTCCTCCATCTGGAATCTTCGTATAATCATTACATTAGAGGGCGTGGTTTATCTTCTCTTTGCGGTTTAAAATTCTTTCTGGAGAACTATCATGTAAATAAGAAAGTATTATACAGATAAAGCAATACTTTATACTCGGAAAGCACTTTTCACTATTGAAGAGAACACTAAAACATATAAGGGCAAATTTCCTCCTCTTTATTTCAATGTCCTGCGTACAAGATGGATAAGATTTCCAGGGATGGAACACGGGCGCACAATTCATACCACTATCAATGTAAGAAAATTTTCTACTTCTTAAATCAACGATATTACAGGTAGAGAAATTTCTTAAACAGATTCCGGTATGAATTCTGCGCCCGTGTTCCATCCCTGGATTTCTTATACAGAATATATATATATATATATATATATATATATATTTCAAATTCTGTTGTATTTAGTTTATTTGTGTTTAATTGACCTTAAAAAAATATAATTTTTCTCAAATTTGAGCAAAATAAATAAATTGGGATAAAATGGGTTAAAAAGGAATCAATTTTCCCCCTCTTTAGGATCAATCTATGGCTTATTACTATATCTATGCATTATTTTTTTCCTTCCTTTTTTTTTTTTAATAATACTTGATATATATGACAGTCGATTAGCCAACGTTGCAATTATACAAACATTATAATTAAAAATTAGAAATGAATATTGATTATGAAACTTCCTACAAGTTTGCAATACTGATGCATATCTTATGCAATGCAATATAACCTTCTGACATTAGAATATATATTTTGTGTATATTTTTATATTCATTCATAATGCTACTGTTTCAGCATGTGTTGTTATGCAACTGCAGGCATAGATCACGTTTTTCATGTTTAACATTTTTGATACACAATGAAACTGTTAATCACGAAGATTACAGTATACGAGAAAAAGATAACAGATTGAAACTCCTCTTGATAGGGTCTCGATTACGTCTGAAAAAATGACTTGATTATTTCCGTCTTTTATCTACCAGACGTTATGTCAGTGTGTTTGATGGATGGTTCATTAATAAAGAAAGTACCATGGTTTAGAAATCACAGTGAAAAACTAAAAAGCGGAGACGACCTAAATTATCGGAGATTAATGACAATAAAATGATATGCATTACTTTTTGCAGTTTTTCATTAAGAAGTTTCAACATTTAATTTACAGTGTTTTATTAATGATGGATGGGTATTTATCGAAACTGTTAATACAGGTATAGCAGGAGACACTCCTGCTGTACCAATATTAAAAGATTTGATAAATACTCATCCATCAATACTAAAACATATGTGCCATGTCTCCCGTTTTTCAAGGGAGATTTCATACCGGAAATCTTTTATAGTTGTTTTCATTTTATTTAATCCTCAGAATTATATGTGACAGATTCCTCTATAAAAATGCTGGTGATAAATCTGATTCAAAAATTAGGAAAGTAAAATTGGCAGTTTTGCTAAAACGTTGTAAATTAAATCGTACTCTCCTTCCCTTTTGCAGGACAAATTCTTGCCTGAGAAAATTTCGTTTTTTTTTTTTTTTTTGTTGTTGTCACTGTTTGTATAACAGTAATCTCTATTCCATTTAATTACAACATATTACTATAAAAATACGATATAGATTGCTCTATAAACATAGAGGTTATATATATATAAAAAAAAGGCTGAAATTTCTTATTCTTGAAAGAGTCCTGAAAAGGGGAGGAGAGTATGACCTCTGAGATATAATAGTTTTTTGAATAGTTGCTAACATTTCCGAATTTATTCCGAAGAAGTTTCAGCCCCACATTTATTTTGCACTACTTTATTTTTTGAAAATTTTTTCCAATATATAACTACAATAAAATAAGAAAAAAAAAAGTGTAGATGCAAAATAAAGGTGGATCTAAAAATTCTCCGGAATAAATTAAAATGTTGGCAATTCTGATTTTTTGTATAAGAATCGTAGCTTGTAAATAGAAAAACATCAGAGAAATAATATATATCAGACACGCCCAGATTTTATTTTATTTCGAAACATTGTAAGTACACGCTCTTTTTTCAAACCACTTAATTTGAAGGGAGATTTTCTCCAATATGTAATTATGAATAATTAGAATAAATATACCCTTCTAAAAAAGTGGTGTGAGAAAAATGGCAGGTACTAACAATGCTCCGGAATAAATTAAAATGTTGGTATGAAAATCATAGAAAAACAAATTATTAAACTTTAATAGTTTCTTTTGAAAAAGCATTTTTTTTTTTTTTTTTTTTTTTTTTTTTAAATATCAATTTCGATTTTCTTTTTCTCAGGCTCATCATTTTAACTTTTATGTTGTACTTTAACTAGAAATATTGTTTTCCTATTGATCATTTTTACTTTTTCTTACCAATACATTGTACAGAAACATAGCTGCCAATATTTTAATTTATTCCGGAGTAATTTTAGCCCCGCCTCTATTTCGTACCAATTATTTTATAAAAGTAGTTTTTTTTCTTATTTTATCGAAGTTATGTATTGAAGAAAATTTTTCTTTTAATAAAGTGGTGCGAAATAAAGGCGGGGCTAAAAGTACTCCGGAATAAATTAAAATATTGGCAGCTATGCAGAAAGTAATGATTTTGGGTCAATGTTTCGAAATTGAGTTTTTACTAAGGTTTCGCGGTCGTCTGTGCATCTGTCTCTATGTGCATGCGTGTCTTTGTGCATGTTTGTTATCCGCATAACAAAAAACAGATATCAAAAAGTCAAATTTTGTATTCTAAATGTGTTTATCATATGGATGTTATTTGATTTTTTTTTTTTTTTTTTTTTTTTTTATCGAGATTGAAGAAGTGATTTATGTACAGGGACACAGAAACCAAGTACATATATTACTTCTAAGGAACAACTTTATTTTTGGTGCTCTTTAACATCTTTAGACTGCACTAAGGTGTATATATATATATATATAATCCATTGAAGCATGTTTCACATATAGTATAGTATGAAAAGTATTCATTCCTCGTTTAAGGGGTCGCACAAAGAAATTCGGATATATATGAGCGATGTTTGGAAACGGCTGTAAATTCATATTAGTTTGTGAGATGATTTTTTTTTTCTGTGATAAATTTAAGTACTATACAGGCATCTAATTTATCGACAATATTCAGGGCCATTTAAAATTAGTCGATTAATTTTAAACTGTAGGCGAGATTTTAAATTCTTTGAATAATTTTAAATAAAATTTTAAATTCAGTAACAATCTTAACCCATTTTATCCCATTGTCCTATTTAAAGGACAGCTGAAAAATAGCATATAGAAATCGGAATTTTCTTGGAGCGAATATTTTGTCAGCTGGAATATGTAATGGTATATATAAGCTTCTGCTAGCGTGCTATGTGTCACCTCCTCCTCCAACTGGAATCTTTGTTTAATCACAGCCTCCTAAACTAGATGCCTGTCGCGTGGCTTGGAAACTTGGCAGCAGTTGAAGCGGTAGACAGAGCCACCTACTGCAGGTTGCGCGACTTTTTTATTCAACTGTTACCAATAATTTTAAGAAGTGATATATGATATATATAATCGACGTTTCTTCGATTCTATTCGCCTTTTATGTATATCATATCCCACTTTTAAAATATTTTGGTGGCTGTTGAGTAAAAAAGTCCCGCAATCTGTACCAGGTGGCGCTGTCTACCGCTTCAACTGTTGCCACGTTTCAGAGTCACGCGACAGGCATCTAGTTTAGGAGGCTATGGTTTAATCATTACATTAGGGGGCGTGGTTATCTTCTCTGTGCGGTTGAAAATTCTTTCTGGAGAACTATCATGTAAATTAGAAAGTATTATACAGATAAAGCAAAACTTTATACTAGGAAAGCTCTTTTCACCATTGAATAGAACACAAAAACATATAAGTGCAAATTTCATCCTCTTTATTTCAATGACTTGTGTACAAAGTGGATAAGATTTCCTATACAGAATATAATTTTTTTTTTTTCAAATTTTGTTGTATTTAGGTTTAGTTAACCTTAAAAAATATAATATTTCTCAAATTTGAGCAAAATAACTAAATTGGAATAAAATGGGTTGAAATTATGGTATCTTACGTGCAATATTTTAATTGTGGATTGAGCAGTGAATGAAAGGCATCCTTCCTTACACGTAAATTTCTGTTAAATAAGACTGTTTCAAAAAGTGTTTTTTAAAGTACGTCCGAAAATTTCAAATCTAGTACTTTTTATCTTACACCTTAAGGGGGTCGAGACACCGAAATTAACCAGGAAAGGAAATTTTTTGTATTCTTAAAAAAAAAAAAAAAAAAACTTCACACTTTTCTGAATCGAATGCCGCAAACCGCATGTTTCTCCGGCAAGTAGTTAAAAAGATATAGCATTGTTTGTATTATTATTATTGTTATTTTTCTAATTGTTGGAAACAGGATTTAACCTGACAAATAATCGCCTTTAGCATTTTAGCTAAAATGTCTAAAAAGTATTTTAGTGTTTTCTTTTTTTCTGTTTTTTAGTTGGTGCGAGTGTGGAAGGATGTGGGGGGGGGGGGGGATTTATACATTTTATTACTTTCCAAAAATTAAAATCTAAAATTAAGCATTTTATAAAATGCAGTTTAAACCTTGGTTGTAAATATTGAATTTCAGTTTACTTATATATGTATTGCAATATCATTTGCCTGTGTAAATATGAATATTGGATAAAATTATTATATTATATTCGATGCAGTGTTAAATATATCATCACATTTTATTAATTTAAAATTTAAAACTGCCATATCAACTTTGTACATATTAAAATATATGATAAACATGTGTACACTGCATAAATATGTCTGTTTTGAAGCAGATTTTTTAAAACCGGAATTCCTAAAACTTATGTGCAAAATTCGTACTTGCCAACCATCTCATTAATAACCGTACAATTGTTAACGCCCCCTGAAAAACACCCGATTTCTCACACCACTATATTTTTAGAGTCATTCTCTCCAAATGTTGTTACGATTAAATAAGAATAAAATTACTCTAAAATGTTATTGGTGTGAAAAAAAAGGCGGGTAATAAAAATTGTACGGTTCATAAAGAGATGGTTGGCAAGTATGAAAATTTCAGCTATTTATCTCAGAATGGAATTTTTCATGATTTCTAAACTTTAAAAAGTTATTCCTAAAATTCCCTCTGAGATACATGATTGAAATTTTGCACATAAGTTCTGTAGTGTATTTTTAATAAGTTGTCTTTGGGATTTTTAATTAGGAGCAAATATTTTTTGGTAATCCACGTCGAGCTAAAAGTTATGCATGAAATAAGTACTTTTTTAAAATTAAAAAAAAAATTATTATTTATTATCAGAAATCCTGAAGACAAATTGAAGATACATCTTTTCTGTATATAAGAGTAAAAAAAAGTTTGTAAATTGAACCATTAGTTCAAGACATATAACAAATTTACAATTTATCAAAAATTTTTAAATTTTATTAAATTTTAAAATTTTCTTGATTTTTTTTTTTTTTTTATTAAACGCATTAACAAATACTTTTTTTCACTAGTGACGACTGTGGTGTCATATATCTTGTTAACATTTTTATTTCGATTTTCGAATATATTGTTATGTTTGTGACATTACAATATATACCAAAAGGAATAATTTTGCATAAAGTATTACAACAAATGGAAGAAAAATACTTATGCATAAAAAATAACATAAATGAAACACCATATGTATTTGTTAAATATGCGGGAAAAAAATAAATCTAGTTATAAAAATAAAATAAAAATCCGCACAAAAATTTAATTAAAAAAAAAAAAGTGCACTCCAATGTTAATTAATAAAATAAATAAAATAATATACATATATACATATATAAGCAAACATGTATTTTAAGTCTAATTTTTATAGCAAGAGAGGGTTTTTAAAGTAGTATCATTCGAAAGAAGTTGTTATTGTTGGTTTCAGAAATAAAAAGTTATTCCCATATGGGACCAAGAAGGCAGACAAAAATACCTTTATTTTTATATATTTTTTCAGTGTATACACGTAATTTTTTGCATTTAAAAATTAATGTAGAAGGAAGTTGTTAAATCTAGATGTGCATTCCTTTCCTTTTCTTTCTTTCTCTCTCTCTCTCTCTCTCTCTCTCTCTTTTTATTTATTTATTTTTTATTTTTTGATTTAATACAACTGCTCGTTATTTAGCTTATTTTCTCCATTTATTTTTTATTTGAATGTCAAAAGAAGTGAGTATAATTTTATTTTGTTTTTAAAACGTTGATATAATGTTCCGATATAGACAGTGTTTTTTTATTATTGAAATGCTCTGAAGAAAAACTTTGATCGGTCGGATTGAGAGACAAATAGATAGAAAAATCCATAAGAATATGCATTGTTATGTAAATAAAGATGCTGATTGCGTTATTATTATTGTTTTATTATTAACTAACTAATTATTTTTTGAATGATAAAATAATTACTGTGCTAGTAATTAAAGTACTGACCCATTGAGCCCAGTGTTAAAATAGGTGATAACGTTGCTTGTTGAGAGAAAATAGCGATAAAAGAGTACCGAATTGTTGGATGTTTACCAAATCTCAAACAGTCGGTCAGTTTGGCACCCTTCCAAGCCTTTGGTATCGTCCTCAAGGATAGGCGCAAGAAACGTGGTTACACTATATAATAGATATTTAAATACTTACTTAAAAAAAAAAAAAAAAAAAAAAAAAAAAAAAAAAAAGGTCAAATTTCGACTAGTGGGCCATACTAGTAAAGATAAAAAAAGAAAGAAACACGACAGATAATTTTTCTGAAACTTGTTTCATTAATTAAAAATAATCAAACATTGCTATACAGTATGGTAAAATTATTTCAAAAAGCAAAAACAATTTTCATGCCACATATACGTATGATATGATATGAACAGCTACATAAAACAAAACAAAACAAAACAAAAAAAAAAAAAAACAGATATATCTATTTCTTATATTATACTTCATATGGAATAAAAAAGAAGAATTAGGCATGCTTGGAAGCATAACATAATTCATATGAATGGCATAAACTCAGATTAAAGTGATACAAATGAAATAGCCAAGCCAGATGCGAGAATGATTGCTGGAGGTTAAGGAACAGTAATCTAATTTATGTTGGAATTTTTGCGAAAAATGTTTCGTGTTTCAAAGTGTTTTTTTGACCCGGTCCTGTTAATAACTTTTTCACTTTGACACAACTTTGAATGTGCTTATCTGAAGGTGTTAATATGTTGAAAGCTGAATGCTAATGTCGTCGCCTTTGTTGAATATTTATTCCCTTCAGAACGTTACTGAATAGCTTGAATTATGCGATATTCGTTATGGTTTGTGGTTTCCATTTATTATTTAGTTTGAAATATTTCGCAGGATTTGTGTATTATTTAACCTTCTGTGTTGATGATTTATAAAAGAATATGCGTTTTAGTCTTATGTGTAAATTTATTTATAATATATATATATATATATATATTAATGTGCATGATTACTTTTGTAATTGAGAGATTATCAGAGATGATGCTGCAGTGCCACCTATTGCTTAATGCTTGAACTATTTGAAAATCAGGGATGTTAATTTTAATAACTGCCATAATTGTCTGTAACATATTTAATTATTTATAATCATAATGCTTTATCAGTATTTAATTATATATATAACATTCTATTTAATGAATATTTAAAAATATGTTAACGAAAATACGTATTAAATAACTTTTTAACATGATTTTTACGAATTTAAAAAGTATTTGTTACGCTTTAATTTTGAATTTAAATATTATTTTGAAATAAATGAATTGCATAAAATGTTCTAAAAGTGCTCTGTTCAAGATTAGAAAAAAATGAAATGCTGGAAAGCTGCTAATAGGAATATAAAACTTCCATAAATCATTAATTTTCTTGTATATGTTAAATATTAATCTTTATAATACACAGCCTAATAACTCAATTTCTTTCCTGATAAATCTCTTTTAATATCAGTGCAGCATCCTATATGAATTTTTGATGCAAGATTTTATATATTTCGTCTTTCTATTTTATTTTCAGTAGAAGATTAAACGAATTAAAATTATTAAGTTATAGAAATTTTATTCCCCTTCAGTTATCATTCATATATAGTTAATAGATATAATTCAAGATGTAAAAAAAAAAATATTATTACTATTATTATATTGGTGTATGTAAAATAATTTGTTATTGTTTTAAAAACTTCCTAAAATAATCTCCCTACATTTTAAAACTCTTTATACCACCTTTATAAATAATTTGATTTACTTAAAATTTTGTACTCTACACTAATTGGAATCCTGGTTAAAAAAAAAAAAAAAAAAAAAAATTCAAATTTTATTTGTTGTAAAATAAATTGAGCACCAGATGTTGCCTTACATTAATTTTTTTGATTTTTCAAAATCAACCCACAACTCTTAGAAACCATATTAAAAAAAAATCCTATGTCACTGTCTTACTGGAAAGTCAATGAATTAAAAATTGATTATTAACTGGCTCATTATGATATTGCAACTAAATTTATAATAATAAAAATGTACGCATGTATACATGTAATTGCCTTAAAGGCTGCATAATGCAAGTAAAAAAAAAGTAAAAAGAAAAAATATCGCCGCAAAAGTATATGCAAATTAATCTATGCACATACAACATGATAACTAAATACAGATTTTTTGATAAAATGTAATTAATTCTGTCGCTGTTTTATTATTATAATCAAATTAATTACGATCCATCTCCATACCCACGCAGTTATATTCCATCTTAATTTTCCTGCAAATTGATAAGTAAGTGATGATTATGAATAATTATATTCAAATAAATGTGCATTGCGATTATGATAAATAAGAGATAAAATATTTATAACCTGTTTAGTGTAAGGGATAAGAAATCGTTTAAGTTTCTCAATTATATTTGCAATTATGTTTTTGCCATAAACACAAATTAATATCTCAGGACATGCAATCATGTATATGCTTAAATAAAACTTAATGTTTTCATAGAAAAAGGGAAAAAAAAAAAAAAACTGTGTTTAATATATATAAATAATGTATGAATACAAAAATTATCGACAACATGAAGTACGAAAAAAAAAAAAAAAAAAAAAGTTACATAAAACATTTTATTAGTACTCTTAATTTAACGTTGTTAATTCTATTTGTGTTTAGATAAGGAATTTAAACGATAAAAAAAAATAATAATAATAAAAACTATGAACGAGATGCGGCTTGGAGGAAAATGCAATCCAACAATCTTGTATTCTTGTTTAATCATAAATTCATAGAATGGCTTATGAAAACTTCCCTCACACACTTTGCATAATTTTTCTTTCGAAGGAAAGCAACAAAACTCAACATTAAAAAAAAAAAAAAAAAAAAAAAAAAAAAGGACACATTATGGTCTATTAAAGGACATTGACATATAACTTGCGAAGAAATACTTAAACATCCATTATGATTTTCTCTTTTGTACATTTAACGACTTCTCTCATTTAAACTTTTTAAAACTACCGATAAGCAGAAAGTCGAGTGGAATCACTCCAGATTTTCTATTCTTTGATATTTTGAAAATGTACATTTGGAAAACCAGTATGTTTACAATTAATTACGAAGTTTAAAAGATGTATTTCTCATGAGGGGTGGGGGAAAACAGTGTGACGAAATATATATTTAAAGATCGTAGAAAACTTCACGAATGATCTAACTTAAAAAAAAGTTTATTGAAATTAATCTACTTTTAAATCTGATAAATTTTAAATATATATACTCATATATTGCACAAAGTTAGTTATCAAAATTTTTAATTTTGAAAATCTTTTTAATGGCGTCAAGCGATTAATAAGTAAATAAATGAACAAACAAACAAAAAATAAAATCTGGCGTGAAACAACCACACGACTTCCATTACCCACTATTACACGTATTATATGCATTTTTGAGAGATAATGTGATCAGAAAACATATAAAATCTTTTTGTAAAAAAATAGAACCGACTCCAAGAAATGGGAATGAAATGAAATAGTAAATTGCGCCTAAAAGTATAAAATAATTTCCTTCGCCAAACAACCTATAACACTACAATTAATCATAACTTTTGAAGTCGGCGCAAAATTAAATAAAATTTAATTCGTTTTTAAAGGTCTGTTTTTAGATCGGTAGCAACAAATGCTGTTGTCTCGAATGATCCATTTTCATGTTTCCTTTATTATTTTATCACTGTATACAATTGGTTTATTAGTAGCATCTACATAGAACAGTGAACATTCCTTACAAGGCGGTATTTGTGTTAGAGTTTCCTTTCAAATTTGGTATAACTTTGATAACTATCATACTTGGTGGCTTTTGGATTTGGCGATCAAAACATGCACGCAAGATGTATATTTTCATAATATATATTGTACGATGTATTGTTTCATATTCTTGATTACTCTCTTAATATACCTTATCAAACTGATCATGATATCCTAAAGAAATTAAATATGTTTGCCAGAACATTTTGCGATTTTTCTTTCACCGAGGACGTCGGATAGCAGGATCTTCGCCAACTTTTGCTGCTTACGAAATCTTATTTGTTTTCTTGAATCAAAGTTGTTTTCTGCTGCGTTTTGCAGGTGACAATGTGAGATGTGTATATTGAATAGGATTTGATTTTTGTATTGAGTAAAGTTATCAATTTTTATTTAATTTTGCGCCGACTTCAAAAGTTATGATTAATTGTAGTGTTATAGGTTGTTTGGCGAAGGAAATTATTTTATACTTTTAGGCGCAATTTACTATTTCATTTCATTCCCATTTCTTGGAGTCGGTTCTATTTTTTTACAAAAAGATTTTATTTTTCTCTTTTCAGTGAAAATTTATTCATATAGCAGAACATCGGAAGACGTTCGACGGCAGCTTCACAAATCACAACTTTCAAGAAAAGTGACATAACTCAAAAAATAGTTTATGTCACTGAAAAATACATGAAATGCACCCAATGTGAACAAAAAAGTTACATCTCCATCTAGAAAGTTATCCACTCGAGAGACAGTTGTGCCAGTTTTATACTAGTCAAGTTATTTTTAAGTTGATTTTTCTCAAATGCTGCATTTTTAAGTTGTGTCTCTTTTCTTGCCTTTATCGGATATGAGCAAAAAACTATCTGTTGAATGAACATACGTTAAGTTAAAAAGTCTTTAGAAATGTAAAGGACGGTTACGCTGTATTAGTGACCAAAAATTCTGTTAGGCATATATATTGAACAGGGAGCAGCCCCCGCTCACCGCTCGAAGAGCGGTGTTGAGCGCTTCCAGGAAAATCCACGTGAGCTGCTCCGACATTTATTGAAAAAAAAAAAAAATTACATCATGCATCGCCTGGCTTAGCCAGCCCGCGACAAGGGGCGATGCAAATGGGCATGGGTATTTACAAGAGCGGCGCCAGACACAAGTCTACCCGCGACACGGGGCGCCGCTTGATTATAGGAGAGAGGGTGCGAGGCTGTGTGGCCTTCCACGACAAGCGGCACGCTACCAGTTTAGACCCTTGCATTTATGAGGGCTACTGCAGCATTACGGGCACACGGGAAGATAACAGGGAGATAGAAGAATAATGTGTTTAGGAGAAAGAATTTTTCTTTAGTTGGGATTTTAGGTTAGTTTGTTAGATTACATAAATCCATTAGGAATGAGAAAATTTTATTTAATTTATTAATTAAGGGTTTTCTTGTTAAAATGTTGTCCAGCCAATTGATTGGTCTGGGAGAGGGATTTCTAATATGATATAGTGCTGTTAAGGGGCAGTGGAAATAATAGTGTTGCGGAGTTCCCTCCTCGCCGCAGGAACACAGGGGAGAGCGTCGGCAATGAAATTTGTAAAGGTAAGATGGGAAGGGGCCATGACCTGTTAAAAATGCCGTGATAGGTGGAGTTAGGGTCCAGGAATTAATACGAGCCTGTGGGATCAGCGAAAAGGTGTTCCTACCCTTCTCTGAACTATCCCATTGAACTTTACACTGAATACGTGTCACCCGCTGTGCTGGAAATTGCGCAGCCTAAAGTTCAAACAAAGAGCAAAATATGCATTGCAGCTGACGGACAGAAGTTTCAACATCGATACTTACATACTACTTTTACCAGTGTAGCTGCATGCGCTCAGCAGCTAGAGTGAGAACAGACTTTTGTGAGTATCCTGTAATTTGTTTATATCTTAATGAAATCATAATGAAACCTATTTTAGGCTAAGATCAATACAAGAAAAAAGTATTAAAATTAAATCATCTCTTACTAAGTTAAAAGCTAACAAATTTCAACAACAACAATCAGAAACATGGTTTGTTTTGTGAACCTCTTCCTTTATGAAGTCGGTTTAAAACGTCTATGCGTTAATCGATGTGACCGCTTACAATAACCATACTTTGAATTTTACATAGCATAAATGTCACCCGCTACGCTACAACATATACCCATACGCTACAACAAATGTCGTTTAAGTGTGCACAAAATAGGAAATTGTGAACAAACAAATGCACGTTTTAAGCGTTCTGTTTTTAGCATAAATGTCTAAACTATCTTTTCGTAATAAATCGATGATGGTCTGCAATTTTATAATTCACTTTTTCCCCTTGTCTTGAACCGTTTCCGAGATAGGAACGCTAACTCCACTGTTTTCCACCAGCATGTGACCGCTTACAGTAACAGTACTTTGAACCACAGAGTATACGTGCCATCCGCTTCACTGCAAAGTGTGCAACGTAGTTCAAGTGTGCACAATGTAGGAAATTGCGAGCAGACAACTGCATGTTTTAAGCGTTCTATTTTTAGCAATAATGTCTAAATTCTGTCTTTTTGTAGTAAATCGATGATGCTCTACAACTTTGTAATTAACTTTTCTCCCATCTTGAACCGTTTTTGAGATACGAGCGCTAATTCCGCTGTTTTTCACCAGATGGCGTTTTACTTTCTTTAGATTGCAAAAATATTACAATGTGATCTACATCAGACCAAGATCTTTACAACAAAACAAAAAGTATCAAGTAACCGTATTTTGAACTATATAGCGTATGTCTCACCAGCTACGCTACAACGTGTGCGATGTAGCTCAAGTGTGCATATTGTAAGAAATTGCGAACAAACAAATGCACGTTTTTAGCATTATATTTTTAGCATCAATGTCTAAACTATCTTTTCCTACTAAATCGATGATGCTCTGCAATTTTATGATTCACTTTTTCCCCCTGTCTTGAACCGTTTCCGAAATAGGAAAGCTAGCATGAATGTCTAAACTGTCTTTTTGTACTAAATCGATGCTACTTTTCAACTTTATAATTCACTTTTTCCTTTAGAACCGTTTTGGAGATAGGAAAACTAACTCCGCTGTTTTACACCAGGTGGCACAGCGGTTAAACCTCGTGCTGCATGGACCACTTTGCTATACTTACATACCATTTTTATCACTATAGCTGCAGCCGTTTAGCAGTTAAAAGAGTTGGGACTGATTTTTTGGGGCACCCTGTATTTTCTTTCGATCGTTAAGATATTACAATGGGACCTATTGCAGACCAAGACCTTTTCAACAAAACAAAAATTATCAAAATCGGAGCATCCGTTCAGAAGTTATGAGCTAACAAACATTAAAAAAACATACGGTTTGAATTGAGAACCTTCCTTCTTTTTTTGAAGTCGGTTAAAAAGTGACCTAAAGAGAAAATCGTTAGAGCCATTTTTGAGATACCAACATTTACAAAAAATCAATTATTGACAGGAAAACAATAATTACATACAAAAGCATATTTAAACGTGAGTTAAAATGGCGAGTTTGAAAAAAATCCGTACAGCTGTTTTTAAAGGAACGCCCTTGGGATACCTGAAATTGAGCTATTTATACAGGACGCGTATCAATTTTCCTGAACTAACCAACTATATCATTCGAAAGGACATCTAATAGAGTGTTTATATAGCAAATTTGAAGAAAATCGTTAGAGCCGTTTTTGAGATACGGACTTACGGTCCCACTTCCGGTTAAACTCAATTATTGACAGGAAAACAATAATTACATACAAAAGCATATTTAAACGTGAGTTAAAATGGCGAGTTTGAAAAAAATCCGTACAACCGTTTTTAAAGGAACGCCTTTGCGAGGCCTGAAATTGAGCTATTTATACAGGACGCCTATCAATTTTCCTGAACTAACCAACTATATCATTCGAAAGGACATCTAATAGAGTGTTTATATAGCAAGTTTGAAGAAAATCGTTAGAGCCGTTTTTGAGATACGGACTTACGGTCCCACTTCCGGTTTCCGATGTCCCACTTCCGGTTTTTCAATTTTCACCAAAATTTGGAAATTTCATCTGTACACCAGACGTATTTCAATTCTAAAATTTCGTAGCTCCATCTTTATTAGTTTCTGAGCTATAATAGCCAGAAGATTCTCCACATACATACACACACATACACACATACATACACACTGACCAATTGCCAAAAACCACTTTTTTGGACTCAGGGGACCTTAAAACGTGTAAATCAGGTGAAAACCCGATATCGAATTTTTAGACCGAATACAATACTTCCATTACCTACGGTAGTAGGGTAATGGAAGTAATAAGGCTATTGTGTTTATGTGTGTGTCATTTTCTGACTGTCATACTTCCAGAACGATAGGAGATAAATCAACTAAATATTATATTTAAGTTAGGTCTGATGTACAGATTAGATTACAAAATTTTGGCAATCATCGGGAAAAAGAAAAAGTAACGTAGTAACGTAAAGTAATGTAGTAACGTAAACGAATGCAAAACAAAGTAGTTATTACCAATACAGCTTCTTTAAAATTGCTGTATGTAAGGTGACCAAATGTCCCCATTTTCTGGGGACAGCTTTTATTTTGAAGGCATTTTTCTAAAGTTTGAAAAATTGTAGAAAATAAATTATGTCACTGATATTTTTAGTTTTCTTTTATTAAGAATGAAAAAATACATCCGTAATTGGATAATTGCAGCAATTTTTAACGCTTTTCTGTTATAAAAGTACTGTGATCCGGTCACTATAAGCCCATTTTAAATGTACTACTGAACTGATGTACATTTTTACACACACACACACACAAAAAGATATTTGTAGAAAGAGTACATTATGTGCGGCAGTGAGTTATGGAAGTCGTTGTTGTGATTGTCATGTACCGTTTTTTTTTTTTTTTTTTTTTTAACGATTGGTGACATTGAAATTTTTTAAATTTTATTTAACGAAATGAATTTAATATAATGTAACAAAAAGCAAAAAATAAATAGTAAAACTTAGCTGTAAACACCTTAACTAATATTACGTAAGTGTTACTACCCGCATTTTTTTTTTTTTTTTTTTTTTTTTTAAGAGCATTTTTCTTCTTATTTAATCTTTATTACATTTGGACAGAATTACTCTAAATATAAAGTGGTGTAGAAAAAGGGGCGGGTACTGACAATACTACAGAATATTAATTAGGATGTTGGTGTTAAAAGAAAGCGGAATTTAAAATATACCAAATAAACACTTTACATGTTTAAAAACTTTAACATAGAATTCAAAGATAAAAAAAAAAAAAAATGATATATTTTTTGATTGGAATATAGCAAGACTGCTAATACTTTCAAATCGTCTACTCACACCTCTGTAATATCTTTCATGACACAGATGTAATTAGATGCTGATTCCAAAGGGTCAGGCGAATAAGCTGAATTTCAGATGATTTACTTCCATCTGTTTATAACCTGTGTAATAACGAATTCCCTAAATTATATATATTCTCTTGTGGAAAAAATAATAACTGTCTTTTTCGCGTGTTCTCTTCCTGTTTATAAGTAGTTATAATGAGTTGTTAGTGATGCTATTTACGACACACTGAAAAAGAAATCAGTGATTGATTCTTGTTTCATGACTAAGTAATACCACAGATTGTATCTCGCTTTAATAAGATGTTGAAAAGGCAAAATATATTCTTTTGGTTCCTTATTGAATCGAAAAATCGTGTGTGTGAAATAGTAAACAAGTTTACTATTATTAATAATCATTTCTTTCTCTTAAGTTCTAGAAAATCTGCGAAATAAAAGAAAAAAACAAATTTATTTTTAATCGGAGAAGTCATCTGTTTTTTAATTAACAACAACAAAATCAATTTTCGTTATTCGTCATTCAACCTTCTTAATTTATTATGCAGGATGTTTAAAAAATATCTGGCATAAATATAAAGGCGAACAGTGGGGATCGAAATAAGTACATTTAATATAGGAATGTGGGTGCGAAAATGTCGCGTTGAGGAAGTAGATGGCGTCGGTGAGATCCGTAAGTAAAAATGTTTCTACGCTTGTAATACAGATTCCCGAACCCGATACGAATTTATCATCATCACGGGAGCTTTGGGAGTGCCTGCAGTGATCGAAACCACCACTTACCTCCACCTGAAGTTGTAGATACCTAAAGATAGGTTGCAGGATCAATCAAGCCGGTATTCTTAAATGAAGTGAGCTCTACAGGAGCTGGGCGTGATGGTATGATGAAAAAAAAAAAATACATATATATATATCAAGCCAATCTGAGGAGAGGCAGTAAACTGAAGGGGGGGTGGGAGAGATCTGACAGCTATAAGTTACATGGTGGAAGTTTGTTCTGTCCAACAATATACATATATACATTTTTGTTTTCTTTTATACTAACATGATGAATCGCATACAGTCCTGTCTCAAGGGCCCCTCGGCCTGTCCAAGACAGTTTTGCCTTGAGAATGGCACCTTTTGGACCCACCTGAGTAGTGGACTGCATGCTTTCCTAATTTTGCCTAATAATTACATTAGAAATGACTACAGTAAAGTCTCGTACAACGCGGGTGCAAGTTTGCTTCATGAATATTACAATTTTAGTTTTTAACACCACTAATTTTATATCAAAGCAACTGCTTTATGCAAAAACTAAATCGAGTGTATGAACCAATAGATTGGCACTTTAAAAATTGAGTGGTGTTAAAAATAAAACTGTGATATTTATTTGTAATCTCTGCCACCGCGTTGTACGAGACTTTACTGTATTTACAAATATTTACAAATAATGTAAAAAATACAATAAAAATTACATAAATGAAAAAAAATACGTTAAGGTTTAAATGCAGAAAATACAATAAACTATTTACAATTAGAAGAGAAATCCCTACGAGTAAGGTTGATATGAATTTAGGGAACAGTGAATGGTTACACTTCCTTCTTTTCTGGTAAACTTTTTATTATAACAACAGAAGTGCCAAGTTACTACTAACGAAAATTCAATTTTCTGTTACTATGACGAAATAGTAAAATTTGTTCCTTAAATCGCAGATAATTATTACAAAAGAATGCAATAAAAAATTTTCGGTATTAAGGTTATGGACAATTCGCAATAACGTGGCATCTCCGTAAGAGCACGATCTATTAAAATCCTAATGAGACTTATGAGGAGTTTGCTGACAGATTGAAAAAAGTTGTGGAAAGTGCGTCATACCTATGTTAGTTTTTCTATTAACTACAGCGACAAAATTTAAGAAGAGATGGAGCAATTCATAAGGATTCAGAATTGCATAGGCAAATGTCATCTTAACCCTTTAAGAACCGTGTTTTGGGGGGTAGTTTTTAACAAATGAGGGCGGTACAAACGTAGAACTACAAACTTTAAGTTGATGTAAATACTAGCTGAAGGAAAAAAGAATACATAATAATCTATGACCGCAAACACCACATTAACACTTTAAGGAGCGGATACGTTCAGGCGTTTTTCTGCACATACCGCCATGTACGGGCGTTATCGACTTGCTTATATGTAGTCTAGCTTTTTGTTTATTTGTAACTTCGCCTACCTTGTAAATTTTAAAATCTTGCACAATCCATCGTTTTACAAGTTCATAAACAATATTTGTATTAATACAACCAGTTTTTTAAGTACATCGATTAGAAACAACATGATAACTATATATATATATATTTATGTAATCATTTACATCAAAAATATATTTGTTCAAAGTTTAAAAGCCACGCCCACATCAGTTAAAAAATACTCCAATTATCCACTTCTTAAAAGGTTAAGATGGCATTTGCGGACATGGGTTCCTGTACAGTTCTCAATCATTATGATATGCCCCATCTTCCTTAAAATTTGTCGCAGTAATTTTGGGACACCCTGTACACTAATTACATGCACTCTCTTTGTGAATCTCGTATCACAATTATTGATTACTCTTTTAAGCCCCTATTTAAAAAAAATTGACCGTCGATATTTTTGTTTTCCTTGACTTTACTTGTGTATTTTGTACTATCTGTCATTAATACTTCTTTACGTGCTAACATTTACATGACGCATTCCAATATTCTCAAATTCATACTTTGATACTAAAATTGCTCATTTCAGTTCTCTCTACCTAATTTCCTAGTTATTCTTGAAACACCCTGTATTTTATTCAAAAACTTAAAAAAAAAATATTTTAGAACAAAAGTTATGATAAAAAAAATCGCATATAGTGACATAAACAATACAAGGAGCATCTACTTTAACAAACACACACGCACGTATACAAACATATTCATAACAATAATTTTACTATCTGCACAGATTACCTAGAAAAAATGGCGAGACACTATTAAAATTTTAACATTTTTATGCAATAAATAAATGAGAAAGAAATAATTCCAAATTTTGATGTTTCAGTGAATAATCTTTAAATGGGCTTCTATATCTTTTGTGAATATTTCAGATGCCCAATTTTTACTTTCTCTTACCCATAAGGTCGAGAAAGTATTGTTTTAGGGTCAAATTTTGGAACGTGCCTTTTTGTTATATTTGCATGTTCTGAGGTCCCCTGAATACGAAAATCATGTTTTTAGCGAATGGTCTGTGTGTCTGTCTCTATGTGTGTGTCTGTCTGTGTATCTATTATCAGCATATCTCAAGAACAAATAGTAGCAGAAATTCCAAACACGGTATTCTAAATATGTATAATATAGGGAAGCTACAGTAAGCTTTTCGCTGAGATGAAGCAAATGGTTCGTGTACAGGGACACTCAAAAGTATTAAAATACATTACGTCTATGGGGGAAATTGCAGGTAAGTAGAGTTTAACGTCTATAGACTGCACAAACCAAATGAAACGAATATATATTTTTTGTAATATAGTCAACAGGGGGAAAAAAAATTGTGTATGTAGGAGCCTCGCCTCCCCCCCCCCTCGGGAGGGGGGGGAGTAAATTATCATGATGGGTATCTTTCAAAAGAGCTCGCCAATACCTTTAAAACGAATGGTTGAACCCTCGATCTGCGACAATTTAAAATAAAGTTATAGATTTTTTTTCCCTTTTTAACACAAAAAAAAAAAAAAAAAAAAAAAAAAAAAAAAAAAAAATTTTTTTTTTTTTTTCAAAATGTAATATTGAGAATAAATTCAAGTTTTTTTTTTTTTTTGGATATTTAGTGTTATACTACTTCTCTAATATGGAAATCGTCTGCCTTATCATAAAAGATAATTTGTTTAAATAATAATTTTAATAAATTATTTTTATAAAACAGAATTATTTCTTAATAACCGAATTAAATTCTATATAAATGTAGGTGCATTAATGAAATGGGGGGGTTGAGGGGTGCGGTAGCCCCCCTCACACAGAACTAATTATCATATAAAACTCTTCCGAAGCCTAATTTGAATTGTTTAACGTAGGTTTACCTAACAGTACTCGTTACCTTACCTCTTAATCTCCAACCTGTATTTATAGTATTAAATTTCAGGGTAAGAGAAAGTCGTGTGCGTGACACACCAGATTATTAAACATTATTTTTATTATCATTGAAATTTAGTTTCTATTTTAATACAGAATACCTCATTCATGGTACTTAAATACCTGTAATCTGTTAAAAATTTTCAGGATACTCTCAGAGATAAGAAATTTCCACTTTTTTTGCCACCACTAATTTCATACAGAATTACGTCTAGTATGGTATATATATAGTAATGTGCCATGAGTATACAGGGTAGAGATTATTTTATAACAATCGTGGTAACAATTTTTAGATATTTCTCATTCATTAGAGTGTCCTGAATAAAGGACGGAGAGTACGACCCCTGCTTAGATGCCAATCGCTCCAATTTTTGTATACCGGTAATTTTTCACAGAAATTGTCCCCTTATTTAATCATGGAAAACTGCTACATCTTATAAAAATATATATAAATTTTCTATAAAAAATATCTGTATCCAGAAATCGGAACGATTAAGCTATGTATTAAAGAGAAAAGACTCTCTGGTTGGCAGGTGTGGAAATTTATTACATTTCCAAAATTTAACGCTAGTTTTTAAAAGCTTTTTTGTTCACAATAGACAAGTTAACATAATAATAATAATAATACAGGGTGTTTATAAAGTCCCGGACCCATTTTGATGTTTAATAACTCATAAAATAATGAAGATATAAACAAACTTATGGCATTTATTGATGGAATAACTCATATATTTTCTTTTCAGATTTGAATATCTTTACTTTTGTAAATATCGTCTGCGCGTGTGGTTAATTTCAGATAATTTCATTTTCCAGTCTAAATATCTGTACTTTTCTAAATATCGTATGCTTATTAATTGCATTTTTCTCTCTTTTGTTTTTGGCAACTATTGCAATGTTATGTTTACTTTTGATGTGTTTGTTCTATGTAGTACTTTTGTATGTGATGTTTTATTCGAGCGGATATTAAGGAGAATGCATACACCGCACAAGAGAAAGCACACATTTTATGGTGGTACATAGAAACGAAATCGATCGTGCAAGCACAGAGAAATTGCAGAAGAATTTACCAAAAAGATCCTCCATCCAAAAGCAGCATCTTGCGGTGGAAAAATAATTTTCTAGAAACTGGAAGTATCGCAGATAAGATACGTTCCGGACGTCCCTGCACAAGCGATTTTGATGTTGACCGTAGTTCTTTGAATGACCATTTTCCAGGAAGATGGATTGGGCGAGGAGGTCCAATTCCTTGGCCACCCAGATCACCTGATATAACGCCGCTGGACTTTTTCCTTTGGGGATTTGTAAAGGACAATGTTTACAGGAGGAGAGTGTCAAACATTTATGACTTAAAAGTCAGAATTACAATCGCAATAGCCTCTGTGGATGCCGACATGCTTGCCGCTACCTGGCGTGAAATTGACTATCGACTTGATATTCTCCGTGCGACGAAGGGGGCACACGTGGAATTTCATTGACAAGGGTCATGAAACTTTTTGAGTCTATCTAACCATTTATTTTATTTATTTTAATTTATCTTTATTATTTTATGAGTTATTAAACATCAAAATGGGTCCGGGACTTTATAAACACCCTGTATAAATAATTTTTTTTTATCTGTTATTTTAAAAATCTGCAGATACATTTACATAAAGGATATCTAAAATTCAATTAATATATGTTTAGAGAAACAATTTTTAGTTAACTTTTTACAAATATGTCTGCATTTTTGAAAACTTTAACTTTTGAATTTTTATGTATATAAATAAATAAATAAATTTGCAAATATTTCTTAATTTTGAATTAATTTTATTTTATATTAATTAATTATTTAATTAATTAATTTTTAAGCGAGTTGTTAGAAATATTTTTATACGATAAAAAAGCCAATAAGTTAGTTCTATAGTAGGATATTTTAAGAGGAAAAAAAAAAGTTATTTACATATATTTCAAATACTATTTAATGTGTAAACATTTTTGAGTCTTTATTTGCTCATGAATAATGCACTTCGAGTACAGATAAAGAGGGATCTCTTTAAACAATCTGTCGTATTTGCATCAAAAAATGCCATTTAAAACCCCTAGACGCCTTAAATTATTACTTTTTAAACATTCATTAACACTAAAAACTTCGATACTAAGAATTTTCCATGGCACACACCCAAGGAAAGGATTTGATTTAAAAAAAAAAAAAAAAAAAAAAGTACAATTTTTTTTTTAAGTTACTTTTTGGTTTTAAAAAAACTTTTTATTCGAAGTAAAAAATTAGCTTCGTTATGACAAGACAAGATATAGGATCAGCTGGGGGTAATCATGGCCACTTATTAATTTTTTTAACTTAATTTTTTTTATTCTTTTTCTAACGAAAATAATTTTGTTAAGACTTTCGCGAGTGCTGACGTAGATTCACCTCATTTGAAAATCTGTAACTCCACCAGAGGGCGTTTCTTTCTCTATTTGTATGCATACTTGCCAACCATCTCATTATGAACCTGTAGATTAGCACATCTCGGACGTGGAATTCTTGGTGAGTAGTGAGAGACACAAATGATAATAAAGTCATAATTAGTCCCAAGTATTTATTAAAATTTCTATAATGGGACACATCACAGATGAATTACATAATGAATTTTATGGTATTTACAATGCCATATGTACAAAGAATAAATTCTGGCTTATATTTCGTTCATAACTACTATACTCGCTGACACCAGCACACATCATAGTGCTACCTTCAACCCCCGACCCCGTCTCCCGAGAACTCCTTCTCGTCCCGAGAGTTGGGTTGCCATACTTATTTGTGGCGGCGCAGGTTTGCCAGATTTGGCGCACCTTACACGCCCCACCTAAACATAAAATTAGCCCACAGTGGCTGATTTTATCACTTTTAAAAACAAAAAAAAACACATATATATATAAATGCTATTACAAAACATATACTTTCCAAATACTATATAAATGCTATTACAAAACATATACTTTCAAAATACTATATAAATGCTATTACAAAACATATACTTTCAAAATATTAATACACTATATAATTTCAATTTTAATATATATAGAATATAAAATAAAAATAAAAATAATGCAAGTACACTATTATTCCAGCCTGGACAGAGCGTCTGCACCTCTGTGCTGGACACCTGGTCTATGAGTGATGGAATGATTCCATCTTTGAAGAGCTAGAGCCCAACGGGTTAACTTGGGACTCTTAGGAGTAGTATGAGTTAAATACTTAAGTGGATTATGATCAGAAATGATCTCTACCTTAGCCCCATAAATCCACTTATCGAATTTGTTCAGTCCGAATAAAACTGCCCATGCTTCTTTTTCGATGCTTGCCCAATTTTTCTGCGTCGCATTGAATTTTTTGCTTGCGAACGCTATTGGGCGATAAGATCCATCAGCATCTTGTTGGGTTAAACAACATCCTACACCATAGTCAGATGCATCGCAATGTACTTGAAATGGCAAATTGGCATCAGGGGTAGCCAGGCTAGTTACCTCACACAATAACTCTTTTAATTTGTCAAAAGATTTTTGTTCGGCCTCACCCCAGCTGACTATGTTTGATTTATTTTTCTTGGTCAGCTCCGTGAGTGGAGAAGATAATTCCGCATAATTTGGTATATAAGTGCGATAGAAACCCATCAGTCCCAAAACAGACCTGACATCCTTTTTAGTGACAGGCTTAGCTAACTTTCTAATAGCTGATATCTTATCTTCTTCAGGACCATGCCTACCTCCCCCTATCACGTGACCCAAATATTTTATTTTCCGTGAAGCAAAAGAACATTTATCCAATCTCACTGAGAAACCTAATTTATATAACTCGGTTAGAATTAACTCTAAATGGGCCAAATGTTCTTCAAAAGACCTAGAGAAAATGACTACATCATCCATGTATGCCTGTGCATAATCTGAATGAGCTTTTAAGATACGGTTCATTTCTCGTTGAAAAGTACCCGATGCCCCTGCTAGACCAAAAGGCATTGTTTTCCACTGGTACACAGCATTGTGTGTGGTAAATGCTGTTAATGGCTTACTTTCCTTATCCATTTTAATTTGCCAGTACCCCTTTAAAAGATCTAAACTGGTTAACCAATGGGCTGATCCTGCAGTGAAAATTAACTCTTGCATATCTTTCATGGGAAAAACCGGAACTTTAGTTACCGCATTTAAAGCCCTGAAATCGATACACATTCTTACGGAAGAATCTTTTTTCGCAACGCAAACAATTGGATGAGCTATTTCAGATTCTGATGGTTCTATTAAATCTAGATCTAACAATTCTTGAACCTGACGTTCAACTTCCTTTCTATATGCCATGGGAACACTGTAACAATGGGGTTTTTTCCGAATTGCATTTGGTAATAATTCAATTTTATGAGTGCCCACCGAGGTTGGTTGGACAGGTTTAGTAAAAATATGTTTAAATTTTACAATTAAATTTCTAAGATTTTTCCACTGAGAAGCATTTAAATGTTCAACTTTAAGACTATCAAGAATTTCAAAGAATTTAGATTCCTTTGTAGCGGTAGGTAAAGTTTCAACATGACCGAATTCTTTTTCTTCCTCAAAAATAACATTTACAGAATTCGAACTAGCTATATAAGGTTTTAATTTATTTTGATGAATATGTTTGGTCGCACCATCTGGTAATTTCACTATAAAAGAATGAGGATTGCGTTTTTCAACAATAGTTGCGGGACCCTGCCATCTGGCAAATAATTTATTTGTTGAATCGGGTATTAAAACTATCACCTGGTCCCCAACTTTGAATACTTTGTTAGACGATCTCAAATTGTGGTAGTAAGCTATTTTTTCCTGTTGTACTGCCGAAACAAGTTTAGCTTGCTCCGCAGCCTTCTCAAGTTTTAATTTTAAATCTTCTAAATATTTAGCAACAGGAGTAGTACCTAACTGTATATTATTATGTCTCCCGGTCCAAGTAGATTTTAAGATTGACAAAGGACCTTGCGGTTGCCTACCATACAGTAACTGAAATGGAGACACACCCGTAGTTGAATGGGGTATTTCTCTGTATGCCCACAACACATAAGGAATTTGCAAATGCCACCCTCTACCTTCTTCCCTTATTACATTATGTAACATGTTTTTCAATGTTCTATTGAATCTCTCCACCAATCCGTTCGATTGTGGATATCCCGGGGTAGAGAATCTTGGACTGCTCCCTATACGTTTCTCGAACTCTTTAGTCAGTTCAGCTATGAAGTTTGTCCCGTTATCAGACGCGATAACATTCGGTATTCCGGTCCTTGAAAAAATGCTTAGCAACGCCTCACAAGTTGTTTTTGCATTTAGACTAGTCAGTGGTATGGCTTCGCCCCACCTAGTATGTTGGTCGACCATACACAATATATATTTATGTCCCTTCGAACTTGGAGGATCGATCGGACCTATCAAATCTATATTTACTACCTGAAATGGTAATTCCGGTCTCGTCACCGGCGTGATCGGCGTTCGGTCATTTGTTCTAACTGCTTGAGTGAGTTGACACTCTTTACATGATCCACAATATTTTTTTACGTCAGCCCTCATACCTTCCCAGAAGAATGAGTATTTGATCCTCTCTAGAGTTTTTCTAGGACCCATATGGCTGCTAAACACTGAGTTATGAGCCAGTTTCAGTACCTCCTTCCGCCTACATTCTGGAAGTACAAGTTGCCCAATGCTCTCCCCGAGTATTTTGTCCCTATGAAATAAGTAACCATCTACCTCATAGTAATTACCCTTACCTTCCTTAGCATGCTTCCAAGCAACTGCTAAATCGGTACACTGCTCTTGCTCAGAGCGAAAAGTATCAGCTACCATACTTTTCTTATTTGGCTCAGTGATTGCCTCACCATCCTTAGCGTTTACCGTTCCCACTTCATTTCCACATGAAGTAATTTCCCTTTGAGATTCCTCAAAAATAAAATTGTCCTGTGCTTTTCCTGACAGTGTCCCAGATGAAACTTTCGTCGTTCCATCTAAATTTCCTGAGTCCCCCCTCAGGTCCTGAGAGTTCTGAGCCAGTGAAATTCCTTCACTCCGGGCTCCTCCCAACATGTTCAAAACATCCGGTGGAAGTAACACGTCTTCCACCAAAACATCTGCCAAAGCACACAACACTTGCTGATGCACCACATTAACCTGGCCACCAGTAGCAAGACCTAACGGAACGTAAACTAAAGGACATTTCACCGCCGGACCAAAAATACCCTTCAAAAAAATTGTAGAAGCACCTTCTACCGAAATTCCCGGAACCAGTTCTTTTTTGACAACCGTAATTTCTGTTCCCGAATCCACCAATGCGTCAACTAATTTACCATCTACACTGATAGATGTCTTTTTTAGTTTGCTTAATTTATCCTCAATAGCTCGCCTAGGGATGACTTCCCCTAGTAAGTCTACCCTGGCCGATACAGTTTCTTCCTTTGAGTCTGTACCCTCTGCAGAAACTTTATTAATATTAAGCCTCCTAGTATCTGACCCTTTATTTTTCGGACAATCCCGTCTGAAATGTTTATCGGACCCACATGTGAAACACGTTGGTTTTTTATTTTCTGCGAGCTTTGATTTTTCGAAATTTTTCTTGGGGGAAAAATTGTTAGGATCGGACCTTTTTTCACTAAACTGCGGTTTACCCGAATTAGAATAATACCCCCTTTTATCAAAATCCATCCCTTTAGTTCTTACTGACCCATCATAGGACTTACCCTTAGACGCATAAAATACATCACAATGCTTACCTAAATCCTTTGGCTTGAACCAATCTTCTCCTTGAAGAACTCCTACGTGGGTCGCAGTTTCTGCATCTAAGGTTTGAAATATTTTATCCGATACAATGAGATGATTCAGCGACTCAAAATCACTTACCTTCCTGGCCTTGCAGTAATACAGCCACATCGAGGTTAATCTGGACGCGAACTGAGAAAAATTCTCATCAGGATTACGTTTTGCTCTACGAAAATTTTCTAAACATAATTTTGGAGAAGCTTCATACTCTTGCAACACTAATTTTTTCAAGGATTCATAATCACTTAATTCCTTTTCTTCAATATTTGCTAACAGATTAGTTACTTTTTCCCCTAACAAGCAAAGTAAAACTTTAGGTTTAAATTCGTCGTTCACATTTTCATTTACAAACGCTTTCTCTAAACTCGAGAAAAAATAGTCCCATCCATCTGATTTACTAGGAACCTTAACTGTTAAGAGTCTAACCATCCTAACTATTTCATCTAAAGATTTTATACGCGTGGTTTGATCACTATTTTGAACCAAATTTTTATTACTCTTAGATAATTCTACTTCCAAACGAAGTTTTTCCAATTCAAATTTTTCCCTTTCTCTCTCTGTCTGTAACTTAAATTCCCGCTCTAGTTTTAACTTATTTTCATTTTCCAGTTTTTGTTCCCGTTCTATTCTTTCAGCTATGATAGCATCTAAATATTCCTTTGCTTCATTCTCTTTATATCGCTTATTAGCTAAAATTAATTCCTTTAACTCCGCTTTAGATAACTTTTCATCGGGTATTTCCCCATAATCTTGGGCCAGACAAATTAAATCTGCCTTTTTACTCTTGATCAAAAAAGACATTTTTTTTCTATTTATCTATTTTTCTGGGCCACCCTAATGCCAAATTACCTTACAATAAAATGAAAATAAAAAGCAAACTATATCCGAAATATTCAAGAAATATCAAAAGAAACATTACTCTCTTTTTATACGATGAATTATTTTTATACGAGAACAAACAAAAAAAAAGATATAAAACATTTATCAGAAATAAACCAGAGCTGTTTAATTATACTCATGCCTTTGTCATCAAATAAACAAATAAAATATATATATTTATTCATTCATTCTTTTTTGTTTAAAATAAAAACAATAATAATAATTACTTAGGAAAGAAATAATGATGCATTAAATCTATCTCTAATTATTCAGTCACCATGAACCAGAGAAAGAAAAAAAAAGTACTTTTAACTGTCTTCTCAAAAACAAAATAAAATAAATAAATTTATCATTTAAGTATTTCATAACCCACAGCAATATATATCTTATTTATATATATACTGAGACAGGAAATATTTTTCTAACTTTTACTAAGCAATAATAAAATAAGAAAAAAAAAACCTCTTTTTTCCAACATTGATGATCAAACAAAAAAGAAAGAAATATCATTACGATCTACCGAAGATGACTCAATCGGCGACACTCAGAACAAGAACAATACATGTCTGGCCACCTGCCTTACTTTTGTTCTCAGGGTAAAAAGAAACAAATCTATGTGATTATTATACATTTCACATATACTGAAATATTTTTAATAGACTAAATATATTCCTTTTTCTTTACCTTTTTATGAAAAAACAAAAAATGTTATGATAATTGCACTAATTAAAAATTATTAACCCTTTATATTTCACATCAGAAATTAAATAACCATAATAAAAAAATATATATAACAAATATTTCACATGATTCGATAATCAACTAAATTTAATACACTCTTTTTAAACTTGCTGATATTCCTTAACGATTAAAATTCTAATCGAAGAAAAAAAATATATAGTACTTACAGTACCTTAGTGCGAAGGTAAAAGAAATAATGGAAAGAACGATTATACTTGAAAACTATAGATGCGGACATTCATACATGTCACTGTCCTGAAACACTCAGTTTAAGAGTTCTCACGACAAGGATAAATTCTGTGCAGATGTACGGACGTATGGATCTTGCAAAAAGAACACTTTCTAAAAGAACGCTTTAAAATCAGTGATGATGTGTGCATATTGCACCTTGAAAACACAAAATTTTCTTCTCTCCCAAATTTCCACTACCGGGAGTATTCAAAAATTATCATCCGACGATATCGAACACGTAGGTGCACTACATACACACCAAATACTGTTGATACAGTAATATACGTTAGGCTATAATTAGCCCGTCAAACACTTGAAACTTTAAAGACTTTAAAACAACACATATGCTATGGTTAGCTCGTAAGCTTGGGTTACCTCGTCGAACACTGAAGATTTCGAAAACTTAAGAACAGCATGTACCAATTCCGTCATCTTATATCGAAGACCACCGGCTATTGTGGCCGTACCGCTGTGACACCACAATCATTTTTTCGTCTCTCTTCACCATCCTTACTTCTGACACCAATGTAGATTAGCACATCTCGGACGTGGAATTCTTGGTGAGTAGTGAGAGACACAAATGATAATAAAGTCATAATTAGTCCCAAGTATTTATTAAAATTTCTATAATGGGACACATCACAGATGAATTACATAATGAATTTTATGGTATTTACAATGCCATATGTACAAAGAATAAATTCTGGCTTATATTTCGTTCATAACTACTATACTCGCTGACACCAGCACACATCATAGTGCTACCTTCAACCCCCGACCCCGTCTCCCGAGAACTCCTTCTCGTCCCGAGAGTTGGGTTGCCATACTTATTTGTGGCGGCGCAGGTTTGCCAGATTTGGCGCACCTTACAGAACCGTACAATTTTTAGTACCCGCCTTTTTTTTCACACCAATAATTTTTTAGAATAATTTTAGTCTTATTCAATTGTAACAGTATTTGGAGAGAATTACTGTAAAAATATAGTGGTTTGAGAAAAGGGGCGTTAACAATTGTACGGTTATTAATGAGATGGTTGGCAAGTATGTGTGTGTTATTTATTATTTTTTAAAAATACACGTAATATTCATATTTGTGCTATCAATATACTACGGATATAAATGCTTTGATTAGAAAGAGTATAATTACGATGTATATTCTCTTTTAATATAAATGTGAATATGTAAGATTTTGTTCTGAAATATTGTAACTGAGGAGAATAATGCCCACAGGTGGACCTTACTGTCAAAAAGAGAAAAACATGCGGTCGAAAAAGTGTAAAAAAAAAAGAAAAGAAAAAAAAGTTAGGGCGTAACTTTAACCTTCCAAGAACACCTCATTAAATTTTTACACAATCAGAAGCAGAGAATTGCAAAAAGTTGGGCCGTTTGTGACCGCCAGTTGGGAAACATACCTACATACTTGCCAACCATCTCATTATTAATCGTAACATTTTTAGTTCCCACCTTTTTCTTTTCACACCAGTCTTTTTCTTAGAGTAAATTTATTTTTATTTAATCGTAATTATATTGGGAAAAATTCACTTTAAAATAAAATGGTGTGGAAAAAGAGGCGTATTTTAAAGGGGCGTAACAATGGTACGATTATTAATGATATGGTTGGCAGGTATGCACCTGGTAATATTTATAATTTATTCCGGAGTACTGTTAGCCCCACCCTTTTCTCACACCAGTATGTTTTTAAAACATTTTTCATCTTACTCCATCGTAATTACATGTTGGAGAAAATTTCTCTAAAATCATACTGGTGGGAGGAAAAGGCGGGGCTAACAGTACTCTGGAATAAATTATAAATATTACCAGGTATGGGGAAATTATAAACCCTTTATTTTCTCTTTGTATTGATTAATACAGACTTCGTTGTGAGCATTGAGAACATTACTGTTGTTTTGATTTTGTGTTAAAGTATATCTAACTGCAAGTAATTCTAATATATATTGTTTGAGAAATTATCCGAGTGGTTAAATAAATAATACAAAATGAATAATTTATATTTATTAAATCAAATTAAAACAAAACGACAACTTGCACTAGAGGTTTATGAGTTACTTTAACAAGTCAAAATAAATGTCTAGAAATGTTCAGATAGCCACTGTTCCTGAAAAAAAAAAAAAAACGCACATGAATGTCCCTTTTTATTATTTTTAATTTTCAATCATTTGTGACTCGTCTCTATATGTTTCCCAAAACCAAAACACCTGTGATTTGGCAGTCGAATAGGGCGTGAGTGTTCCCAAATTATATACGACTCGAGTAAGGAAGCATTTGCCAAAGAAGAACAGGAAATTTACTAAAAATTGTAGAAAAATCACGAAAACATCTTTAAATCATAATTGTAAAGGAAAGAGGAAAGTTAATTCACTCCAATATAAAAAAATATATATAGAGAGAGAGGATAAGAATCTTAGTAAATGTATAAGCGAATAAAAAAAAAAAAAAAATCTTATAAGATGAATATAAATAGGTAAACAAAAAATACATTATGAGATTTTTCTGATTTTTTTAAATTGTAAACTAGAAAAGATTAGTAAAATTAAATGTCAATAAATGTGCAAGTTCTTAGAGCAGTTCAAACCTCGGCTAAATTTTTTCATTAGATGAAGAGGTGCAGACATTTTGTAACCTACCGTACCCACCTTCATTGCACCTTTCATGGTACATGATGTAACTGGATTTTGATCCTCCAGGGTTCAGTCAAACCAAGTTTTAAATGATTTACTTCTGGCCGTTTCTAAGTTATGCAATAATGAACTCTCTAAATAATACATGTTCCCGTGTACGTGTGGAAAAAGTAATAACTGTCTCCATTGCAAGTTCTCTTCCTGTTTCTGATAAGTTGTTTCTAATGTCATGAACGGATGTACTGGAAGATATTTGGTGGTTAATTCTCCTGTCAAAACAATTTTTCATTATTTACATCATTGCTATTACATAACATCATATAATATCACTGTTTACGTTATTATTTTTATGGATGTAGATAAATATTCCTGTTATAAAATTGAGTAAAATGCAAAATTTTCTCTAATGTGTAATTACGATTATACAGGAACAAAAATACCCTTCAAGAAAAGTAGGGTGAAAAACCATGCTCCGGAGTGTATTAAAATTTTGGCATGTCTGCTAGGGATGTTAACTGAGCACCCTTAAGAAAATTTAACGGAAGAATGTGATGAAGCGTTACCAACTTAATAAAGACTTTATCTATCACTAATTTTTAAATGCAATGTTTGCCTAATTGTGTGTAAGTCTAGTCGTCTACCATATACAGGGTGATTATAATTGAAGTTACGATTTCAAAACGCTATAATTTTAAAACTACCCTCCAGAGCGATTTGATATTTTACCACAGCAATTGTGAGGCAATGAAATTTTGTTTATGGGAGGAAAAAGTAATTCCAACAAGTTCTTATAGATAGCGCTGTCAGGGAAATGTCAGGGGAAACGCCTAAATGGACTCATTAAACACAGGAATGTTGTTAGCAACACAATGGAATAGCAGGAAACAATGGATTTCAAGGGTTTACTACAATTCATTTTAGCAAAAAGACAAGAATACATGTTTACAGCGGAAACAGTCATAGTGAAAAGAGAAAAAGAGGAGCTTCACGAAACAAATACTTTGCGGATAATTAACGGCACGTTTTAAAACTATTTTTTTTTTTTTTCTTTTGCCAAACATAATTTCATTGTCTCGCGATTGCTCTGGTAAAATATCAAATCGCTCTGATGAGTAGTTTTAAAATTATAGCATTTTGAAATCGTAACTTTAATTATAATCACCCTGTACATTCAACACCATTATATATAAAAAAAAAGTATTTATAAAGTAAAAAAGTCCCTTTATGTTGGCAATACTGATTTCATGTAATGGAAACAACAACATGCTAGGTTGACTCTTTGTTAATAAACCATTAATATTGTTAATATCATCTATTTTAGTCTTCAATGATAACGCTTTCAGTTCATTTATCATTTTTAAAATATAAAGTAACACTTCAACACGTGATAAAGTGTTGTTCACTTTTAATATTGCAGTGGAAGGCTATTGATAATTGCAATAGTGATTCCATCAAAAGATATTCTTTCACATCGTTTACTGAACAGCAATATAAGAGCAATGTAAATAGGAAAATAATACAATATGCATACTAAATGGAGCTTCATTTTTCTTGATATTTAAGACCGAGGAATTTTCGATGAGTTTTAAGAAGAATCAAGTTACAAGCTCGGAAACATGTTTTCACAAGGAATGTTGATTAGATTTTTATCGAAGTCAAAAATATACAATAAATAAAGTAAACAGAAAAATATTTCTTTTTTTTACTCAGGTTATAGGAAGATATTACAAACATATATATATATATATATATACACACTTAATTACGTATTCTCTCTCTCTTTTCCCCCCCTTGTGCATACTGGTATACATCGAAATTGAAAATTTACATATTTCAATGTAAAATTTACAACTTGGACAGAAAATAAATATTCAAATTAAAAAAAAAAAAAAAAAAAAAAAGAGTAATATTTATTTATTTATTTATCTTATTAAGTTATAGAGTAAATTAAAAAATTAACGTTTAGTTCTAAAACTTTATAAAATACTTCATAAAATAAATTTAAGTTTAGACATGTGCATGCAAAAGAAAATCTGTAGGTATTTTTTAATTTTAAATTGATGCTACAAAATAAATATGAATTAAATTCATAAGAGATTTTTGTTTAATACATTTGGCGCAATTTGTTTTTTGTTTATGTAGGCACTTGGGGCACGATGGACTAAGTGGAACATTTCACCAGGCTAAATTACTTTAATATTATTCATGTACATATTATTTTATTTTCTAACCGTCAGAGGATTCTTTAACTTTTAACTGATATAATAAAAATAATAAAAATAAATCTATATATATAAAAGAAGACTTCCTGAGTGAGGGGGTGATCTATCAACGCCCAGACCAAACCCCTGGACCTAGAAGCATGAAATTTTGTGACAATGTTCGATCTATGACGTAGGCATCCACTAAGAAGCGATTTTACAAAATTCGGCCCCCAAGGGGGGGAGGGGGAGCAAAACGTGATTTCACAAAATCCTTCATATCTCAAACAAAAAAACAGATATCCGTAAAATTTTTGTTTTAAAATATAGCTGTCTAAAAATCAATTTCTGGAATTCTCAAAATTCGGTCCCCAAGGGGGGCGCGGGGGGCAAAACGTGATTTCGCATAATCCTATATATCTCGAACAAAAAAATAGATACACTTGAAATTTTTGCTCTAAAATATAGCTAACACAAATGTCTAAAAACCAATTTCTGGAATTTTCAAAAATCGGTCCCCAAGGGGGCGGGGGGGGGGGGGGAAACGTGATTTCACATACGTAAAACGTGATTTTGCATAATCCTACATAATCTCAAACAAAAAAACAGATATCCGTAAAATTTTTGCTCGAAAGTATAGCTAATAAAAATATCTAAAAACCAATTTCTGGAATTTTAGAAATTCAGCCACTAGGTGGGGCAACAAGGGGGGGGGCTATGGGGCAAAAACAAATGGAAATACAGTTAGGCCGTTCAAAATTGGTACAGACAGGTTTTAAAGGCCTGCAAGTCGAATGGGGATATTTTAAAAAGTGTTAAGTTATTAGGAGGGGCGTGAAGGGTGGAGGGAGAGGGGGGGGGCAAAAAAAACAAAAATAGAGTTAGATCGTTCAAAATTGGTATAGAGAGGTTTTCGATACTTACAGATCGATTGCGGATATTTTCGAATATGTAAAATTATTAGGAGGGGTGGGAAGGGGGGGCTACGGGGCAAAAACTAATAGAAATACAGTTAGGCCGTTCAAAATTGGTACAGATAGGTTTTAGAGGCCTGCAAGTCGAATGGGGATATTTTTGAAAGTGTAAAGTTTTTAGGAGGGCCGGGAAGGGAGGGGGCGGAGAGGCAAAAAAAATAAAATAGAGTTAGATCATTCAAAATCAGTACATAGGGGTTTTCGATACCTACAAATCGATTGCGGATATTTTCGAAATTTTAAAATTATTGGGAGGGGCCGGAAGGGGGGGGGAGTGGGGGGGGGGAGCGGTGGGGCAAATAATAAAAATAGAGATAGATCGTTCAAAACTGGTTCTTAGAGGTTTTTGATACTTACAAATCGATTGCGGATATTTTCGAATTTGTAAAGTTATTGGGATAGACGGGAGGGGGGGGGGCGAAGGGGAAAAATAATAGAAATAAGAGTTAGAGCATTTTGGGAATTTTTTCCGAAGGCAGTGAGAACCCGGTGCGACATTTTTCCTAATCAGATTTTGTTTCTCTTTTTTTTCACGTGATAAAAATTAATGCAATTTTGAGAATTCATTATAGTGATTCATTTAAAAATAGGGACCAGCGAAGCGGGCGTTGCCTGCTAGTAAATAAATAAAATTGTAAGAGGTGCTTGTTTAATGTACACAGCTCATCTTGTCATTTGTTTAAAAAATGGAAATTTTTAAAAACTTCCCTAAATAATTTCTAAACTAATGTCCTATATTACTTTAAAATGTACAATCATTGCATCCTAGGATTTTTTTAATTTGGTAATAGTATAGCAAACAGGCCAATATCTTTAACTTTTTCCGGAGCATTTGTTATTGCTCGCCTTTTTTTTTCATAACACTTAGAATATTTTTTTCTTATATTCAACCATAATTGCATATTTGAGAAAATTACTCTTTTAATATAATAGTGTAAAAAAATAAATAAATAAATAAATAAATAAATAAATAAAAATAAAAAAATCGTGTACAAACAATGCTTCAGAATAAATTAAAAAGGTTGGTATATCTGGTAATAGGTTTAACGCAAATGGCTGACCGTTATTCTCACCTTATTTCTCGCCTGGAGTTGATTAGTTCGAGCAATTCAAACAGCACTCAATACAGAGTGGTTACAGATTCGCCTTTTTGCTTGATTCTTCCACCAGAATATTTATATGATAATTTTTACTTAATTAATGGTGCAAACATACTATTAAAAATTCTGAAAGAAAAATATTGGCTGGAGAATCAGGGGGGGGGGGGATGTGGCCTGTGACCACCACCCTGCAGTAGGACAGATCGGAAACAATGAAATTTGTCTTATCAGAAACAGGCACCTGTCAATAGTTGTGGCTTTGCCCTTGGAAGATTTTTGCAAAATGTTATTTTTTTTGGGGACATCAGCTTCAGCTTGCGCAACGATACCTAAATTTTAAAATAACTGCAAAATTTGCCATTTATCTGTGTATATATATAATTTTTTTTCTGAAATTTATATTCAATTAAAAAAAGGAGAAAGGTAATGTTAATATATAAAAATGGATTTGCAAAATAATTTACTTTTTTTTTCTTGTCGCATTATTAATATTTTTATCAGGCGCATGAGACTTACATATTGCAATTTATTGTCATTTTCAAGTTATTTTTGAGAATTTTAGATTTTTTGGGAAAAAAAAATTACAATATTTTTTTAACACGTTGAGCGCCATGTCAGCCATTCTAGATTCTAAACATTTTGTCATATATCTCTAAAAATACTGAAGGAATCATCTTGAAACTTTAGGAGTGTGCAGACCATGTTATATTTCAAACATTTCAGTGAAAGTTTTGCCCTGAAAGTAAAAGCAGTACAATAAAAAATTAGCACGTTGAGCGCCATGTCAGTCATCGGTGGCTGACAGTGTCAAATATGATATAAAGCCGAGTCAACCATCGGTGGTTGACAGTGTAACATAGGATATAAAACTAAAAATATTACGTTGTCTTAAGTAATTATTGAAAATTTATTTAAAATTTGCTTAATTTCTATTTATTACAGGAGGAATCATTATGGAATTTTAATGGATTTTAAGAATTCGCGTGGCGCTCAACGTGTTAATGGATTTTTAACTTATTAACACTTGCCAAAAATTATTTTTTAAATATAAAATGAGGAAAAAGAAAATGAAGTTAACACTTTCGCTGACGTAGATTCTATGTCATTTGAAAATCTGTAACTCCGCCAGTGAGCGTTTCTTTTTCTTTCAATTTGTATGTCATTTATTTCTTAAGAATACATATTCATATTTTTACAATCAATATGCTATGGATAGAAATGCTTTAATTAGCAAGAGTATAATTATGATGTATATCCATTTGCAATAGGAATCTGAATATAGAAAATTTTGTTCTGAAATATTGTAACTGGAGAGAATAACACCCGCAGGCGGACCTTACTGTGAAAAAGGCAAAAATAGGCGGTCGCGAAAGTGTTAATATCAGTTTTAATATTATACTACCCCCTAAGCAAGCTCTAACGATACCGTTATAAACTACACGTTATTACGAATCGATCGGCACCAGCCGCATATTTTTTTTCCCCCCTGAATATACATTGCAAACGGGCTTGTGGATTTTCTTCGTACCTGTTCAGTGTTATTTAGTTTCATTTTCTATTTAATTTATTTTTTATTTATTTATTTAATTAATTAAATTTATTTTTATTATTTATTATTATTATTTTTTTTTTTTGTTTCATTAAGGTTTTTAGGTTTTGTTCTTACCAATATTTTAGTTTTCTACTTAAGTTTGATATTTTGAATTTCAAAGTGGCAAGTGGCAACACTTTTGTTAGTTGGAATTTTTTTAGAATTCAGAATTCGGTTGCTTTTTAGAAAAGAACAAAGCTTATAATTATTTTCTCCCTTTAGTCCGCGGCATTTATGGAAGAATTCAATAAATTTTATCATAATTATTTAAGAGTTTATTTCGCCCATTATAGTTGGCGTTCTATAATTAAATAAGCTCTGTTTTTTAATGAATTTAAGTTTTATGATACAGTTTAATTGAGAAGTATGTGTTATTTATGTAAAATGTTTCGTGAAATGTGTGAAGTATTACTGTGGTATTATGTTTAATAATAATAATAATAAGAAGAAGAAATTTTAAGTATAATATTTCTATTTTTTTTCAAATGAAAATATTTTTACAAGTACAACATTTTTTTTGAGGCACCGGCAAGATGTAAGTACTCTGATCAATCTTTTTAAATGTATTGTGGTGATTTCTGGGAGTACACCTCGAAGAACGAAATACGCAAGCATGAGTCCAGGGATGATTTTTGCTATTTTTATTCAAAACTTAACAAAATAGTTGAAATTCAAACAAATTAAAAATTATTACAAAATGCTCGCCTCCGAGCATACTTCAAAAACATGCTACACAATTTTAGCACCAAGTCTCTCTGTCTTTTTTTTTAGTCTCTTCCTTCCGAGCACACCTTCGAAGGGGGAGGGGAATACCCCACACGAAGCACTGATTCGCTGATCGTGATATCACTCTACCCGTGACATCATTTTCGTCCAATCTTGGTCTACCCGAAACTCGGAGAAAAGTCGGGAGCAACAAAAGGCCATGCGTGAAATCGGAAACTATTGATGTCACCGCTTCCATAGAAATATAAATTTTTTTCACACAAAGCATCTGTCGCTCAGACGGCTTCTCATGGCTCCTTTCTGTCTGGTCACACGACCCCTGACCTCTTGGAATGTTTGTAACCTTCACTCCAGCACAGCTTCCTCCCTCCTAAAAGACCATTTTACGGCCTTCAGAATGTAAAATGGGCTCCAGAAGACTCAGGTGCCTCCTCCCATTATCAAACATGCAACATCAGAGAGTTGAGCTAGCCCCCCAAAAAAAATTTTTCGAAACAACCCCCTGAACTTTTATAGAACTAAAAACATCTTAAAAATAAATTTTCTAGTCTTACACCTTGCATAATTACTAGATCCCAAGGTCTCATTTCACATTATATAAAAAAAAACAATTAAACATTCACATGCAATTTCGTGATGACAATCAAAGGTCCTACCCCTAACAAAATTTTAAAAGTCAAACACTGAAATTTCACAATTAGACAATAAAATTTCATGAAAAAGAAAGAAAAATAATTCATAATCAATACATTCAATTTTTTTTTTTTTTTTTTTTTTTGGAATACAAATGAAAGAAAAAAAAAATAAATAAATATTTACAAACAGTCCAAAAACACTACCTAAAACCAAGGCATTTTTTTTTTTTTTTTTTGTTATTCTTCGTGCATGCGACTTAACGCATCTGCATTCAAATGCTTTTTTCCGCTCTTATGCTCGACTGTGAAGTTGTATTGTTGTAAACATAAGGCCCATCTCGTCAAACGTGAATTTGTGCCCATCATTTTTTTAAGATAAACTAAAGGGTTATGATCGGTTTGAAGAACGAATTTTTGTCCATCTAAATAATGATTTAGTTTTTTCACCCCAAAAATGACTGCCGCTAATTCGCGTTCAATGGTACTATAATTACGCTCCGCCTTGGAGAATTTTTTGCTCAAATAAACAATTGGGTGTTCCTCGTTATTCCCGAAATTTTGAGCTAGGACCACACCCGCCCCTACAAGACTTGCATCAGTCTGAACAATGAAGTCTTTTGAAAAATCCGCAGCATAGAGTACCGGTCCCTTAGTTAGATCTAATTTTAGTACCTTAAATGCCTGATCACATTCCTGACTCCACTCAATTTTTTCCCTCTTATTTTTCCCTTTTAACAAATCCGTCAAAGGCGCAGCTTTTGTCGCATAATCCTTTATATATTTATGGTAAAATCCGGTCAGACCTAAAAATGACCTTACATGCGTCTTTGTCTTTGGAATGGGAAATTCTTGGATAGTTTGGATTTTCGCGTCACTCGGCGACCTCTTCCCCGACCCCACTTCGTGCCCTAAAAATTTTACATGGTCCTGGGCGAATAAACACTTTGCCGGTTTCACTTTTAGATTTGCCTCCTCCAAACGTTGTAACACAATGTCCAGATGCCGGATATGGAGCTCCCAACTGGATGAAAACACAGCCAGATCATCTACATATGGTCTCACAAAACTCACTAAATCCCCTAGCACCTCCACTAATTAATTTACAAAAATAAAATGGAGCATTCACTAAGCCAAACATCATTTTTTTTGGAATAAACTCACCGAAAAGGGTTACAAACGCCGCATACCTTTGCGCACGTTTCGTTAACGGGATTTGGAAATACCCCTTCGTCAGATCCATTACTGAGATATATTTTGCAGTGCTCACTTCCTCAACTACCTCCTCAATATTCGGTAACGGGAAAAATTGCACTTGGGTTTTGGCATTGAGGGCCCTATAATCGATACACGGCCTAGGGTCTTTCCCCGGACTCTCTACAAGAATCATAGGCGATGCGTAATCTGACTGACCCACCTCAATCACCCCTAACTCTAACAGCCTGGAAATCTCCTTCCGCATAATTTCTAACTGCCGCGGAGACATGCGATAGGGTTTTGCACGAATCGGCTTATCATCTGTCAAAATGATATCCATCTCTACCTTATGGGTCGTACCAGGGTCGTTAGAAAACACCGTTTTATGCTTTACTAGGACATTTTGTAAAGTTGCCAAATTCCCTTCCGAAACCTTATTACCCAAATTACTCCCCTTAATTAAGTCTGTCAAGTCGAAATGATTAGGGTCCGAAATCGGATACGGGATAGATGCATCCTCCTCAATTTCCTCGCCACCCTCTTCCAAAATTAAGTTGACATGCTCTGGGCGTTTATGATAAGGTTTCATTAAATTCACGTGGAAAATCGTGTCCTTACATCTCCTTCCCGGAAGATCTACCGTATAGTTCGTATCGGATATTACCCCCGTAACTACACCTGGACCTAGCCACTGTACTGCCATTTTATGTGGTTTTGCAGTAGCCAAAACCAACACAGTCTCCCACCTTAAATTTTCGGGACACTGCATTTTGGTCGTACCATAATTTTCTTTTTTGTTGACATTCTGTCATGCGCTCCCCTGCCAAATCTTGACATCTTTTTAAGCGCTCATTCAAATCCAAAATATACTCTACTACATTTGGATTCATTTCTTCTTCCTGCATCCAATTTTCGTAAACAATGGTATGAGGCATCCTCAAATTCTTCCCAAAAATAAGCTCTGAAGGAGAAAATCCCGTGCTCTCATGCGGCACCGTCCTCAACGCGAAAAGAGCCATAGGCAGATTTTCTTCCCAATCGCTTTTCGTTTCGAGACATAATGCTTAGAGAATCCTCTTAAGAGTGGAATGCATTCTTTCCACCTGATTAGATTGCGGATGACAGACCGAAGAATGATTGATTTTGATATCATACTTCTCAAAAAACGCTGTCGATAAGTCACTCGTGAAATAAGCACCTTGATCGCAGACTAACTCTCTAGGAAATCCGGTCTTCGCGAAAATTTGCATCAATGCATTGATCACTGACCTCGAAGTTAGGTTTTCCACAGGATTAGCATCCGGGAATTTTGAAGCGACGCAAACAGCCGTTATCGCAAAACGATTATTTTTGTTACTCGTTACAAGCGGACCTATAGCGTCAATCGACAGACGTCTGAACGGTTCAGAAATAATCGGTACTAATCTCAACGGAGCTTTCTTCTTATCCCCTTTTTGTCCTACTTTTTGACAAATTTCACAAGTTTTGACATACTCTTCGATTTCCTGATAGCAATTTGGCCAAAAGAAATTAGTCAATACCCTCTGCTTAGTTTTACACGAGCCTAAATGCCCTGACACAGAATCATGACACAGGTTTAGAATCGCTGCCCTAAATTTCTTTGGCACGCACAACTGCATCCTGTTTTGGTTACGCTTAGAATCCGATATTCGAATTAACCGCTCATTTTTTATCTTAAATTCCTTTCCCGCTTCATTCCTAGCTTTTTCCCAACAATTTTTCAACGTGTCACACGCAGTTTGCTCTTTTTGAAACTCTTCAGCTGAAACCCCGCTTAATGGACACCTGTCTGTTTCTTTTAACACAGGAAGAACAACTTTATTTTCTGCACTAGTCTCCTCTAACGACTCGCTTATCAAACCCGGTTCCTCCTCAAAATTCTGAATTTTTCTCTGAGTTGGCTTTTCATTATTTATTTCGGACTGCGCACTCTTAATCCTTTCTTGCTCACGTTTCCGACTTCGCGTTATCGCATTAATTGGATAAACAATTTTTTTATTGGACTCAATTAACTCTGCGGTTTTATTACCTAGAAGATATATTCCCTGACTCAAATTAGCCGGTTTTACAGCCGCTTTTGTAATGACCTCTCCGAATTCCCCTTTTAAAACGATCTTCGCCAAAGGTAAACACCTACACGTTTCGTCAAACGGTTGCTTAATCCATACCTGCTCCGGCAGTAAATCCTCAACAGAAATCATATTCCTTTCGCACACGTCAATGTTTGAGCCACTATCTCTCAAGAATTCGCGCTCTTGTCCATTTATTTCTAATTTACCTATATAAGGCTCAAAACCAACACCTAAAATTTCGCCCGCACTTAAGTTATTGATCGGATTTGTTCTGCGATTAGGGTTTTGTGGGCAGTTAGGTCGAATATGGCCCCTTTCCGAGCACAAATAGCACACAATTTTACTATTTCTATCAAAATCACGATCTTTAGATTCGATTTTATCCCCTTTTAATTTTCCTGAGTCTTTTTTGTCGCCCTTAGCTGACTCAGCTTTCGGATTACTCCCACCATCATGCTTACCTGACCCGAATTTCTGACCGTCTTTCCCAAATGAATTTCTACCCTTCGTAAAACGCTGAAAAGGCTTATATTCTCTTTTCCCGTTCTCCTTTCTAACCGCGTCATACTTGTCGCACTTCTCCGCCAAATCCGAAGCTTTGTTGATTTCTTCCCACACATCTACAAAATGTTGTTTAATTTGGCATGGTACCCTTTTCTTTAACTGCTCCGTAAGCATCAATTCCTTTAATGACTCTAAATCTTTAATTTCTAAAGTCTCAAGCCAGTTATCTAGATACCCTCTCAAATCGTGAACTAAATCAACCCATAATTCTTCACTTTTTTTGTTGTGCGATTCAAATTTCGTTCTTAGCGCACGCGCACTCAATCTGAACCTATTCATCAACACTTTTTACTTTCCGAACACTATAGTGAGGAAAGTATTGTAATCATGTCAAAAATCCGAATTCGAGATTTTGATGTTTCTATACGTTTCGAGGTCCAACGAGTCCGTTTTCACTATTTTTACGATCATGTATGTATGTGTGTGTGTATGTATGTGTGTATGTCTGTGTGTATGTATGTGTGTATGTGTGTATGTCTGTGAGTGAACACGCTAGCGTCTAAACGCTTTGTTCGAATAAGCTGAAAGTTGGTACGTATATTGTAAGTCACCATAGTACGAACCCTATAGATTTTGGTGAATGTAGCACTTACAGTTTTTTTACAGGGACACAAAGAAAAATTCTTTATCGTTATGGCCAAGGGACCAAAATCTTAAAAGTGCGATAGCATCTAAACGCCTTATTCAATTGAGCAAAAACTTTATACACATATTATAGGTCACAGATACTCAATCTGTATAGATTTTGGAGAATCTAGCACTTATAGTTTTTTTACAGGGACACAAAGAAAAATTCTTTGCCAAATTTTTAAAAGTGTGATAGCGTCTAAACGCCTTATTAATCTCAGCAAAGTATTTGTACACATGTTACAGGTCACATTGGAACCAACTGTATAGATTTTGGTGAATCTAGCACTTACAGTTTTTTTACAGGGACACAAAGAAAAATTCTTTATCTTTATGGCCTATGAGACCAGCGATAGCATCTAAACGCCTTATTCAATTGAGCTGAAAATTTGTATGAATATTATAAATCACTGTTGTACTAACTATAAGCATATTGGTGAATCTAGCATTTATAGATTTTTACAGGGACACGACGAAAGATTCTTTATCCTTATGATCTAAGGGCTCAAAATTCAGTAGCGTTAAATAAAACCTCGTGTGATATATGGAGAAAAATACTCAAACACTCTGTTATGGTCTTCTCTTTTTTGTTTGTTTAGCAACACCTCTTTCTTTATTTTATCTACAAAACTGTTAGTTACTCAATGTTCGGAAAGTCGAGTGGAGTCACTCCAGATTTTTTTACATGTTGAAAGTTATCAGCCTCTGACTCGTCTAATTTCATAATTATTTGTACGACGTCGCACGGCAATAAAGGGATAAGTTGCGACATCCAGTCCTGTTCGCTAACATTTTCTTTACGTGCTAATCTTTCAAATATCGTAAAAAAAAGAGAAATATCCATTTGTTTTGGGTCAAATTTCGGAGCTATGTCTTTTAATTTAATTTTATTCAAAACCGTCTCTTGAACTAAACTCCCGGACCCTACGCTACTAGTTTCTGCAGTGCTCTGGATTCTGAGTTTCTCCAGTTCAAAATTTCGTTCGGCCTCTTCTCTTTGCAACGCCCATTCGCGCACTTCTTTTTCTTTTCGTGATTCCCATTCGCGCTCTTCTTTTTCTTTTTGTAATTTCAATTCCCTTTCTTTCTCTTCCAAAATCCCTTCTATTAGCGCCTTCGCAACCCCTTCATCATAATTAGCCGCCTTTTCAATGGCTTCCGTGATTTCTAGTTTTTTGCTTTTATCTGTTAGCCCCGAAACACCAAATTCATCCGCTAACTCTAACAATACATTTTTAGTATACTTAATGAGAAATGCCATAATTACAAAATACAATTTCACTAATTACTGAAAAAAAATGCACATATAATAAAAACAATAAACAAATCAAATACCATGAAAATATAGACAAAAGTAACACTTTGATTATCACCTACGAAATTCTTCAAACACCTTTTCTCTAAACATTAACTACAATATTTACCCAGATACAATAAACAGTACCTATATTTAGTTAAAATAAACAACTAGAGAGAAAAAAAAAAATCCTAGAATTTTTACCAGTAGGCAAATCAACTAATTTCCAGTATACTCCTATATAAACAGTTACAGCATCCACAATCCTTACGTTGCTTTTAAAAAGAATTTAGAATTATAATCTTATCGAAACTTTTAAACAACAATTTAAAGTTACCAAGCTTCCCGTTACAATAAACAGAACTTTAACGATAAATTTATCTCTCAAGTAAACGCCCCGTTAAGTCATGAAATTACTCTTTTCAACCGCCTTAACTATTAACTTGACTTCGAGATATCCGTGCTTAAAATTTTACACATAAAAACTAAATTCTTACTCTTAAAGCTTCGTAACTACATGCATTGTTACAAAACAAAAATAAATAAATAAACAAAAACTATCATCCCACAACTCAAACTCTGACACTTTGCATATCTGAAAATGAAAGAAAACATACCTGAAAAACCTCCTTGATTGACATCTCCAGGGAATTCAGCAGCACAGGGAAGAAGCGAAGTCCTTTTAATCCTTTCCACGCTATTGTCACAGGCATCAATAATCTCCAGTAAATCTCAGGGATTCCAGTTGTCACCGGGCTCACAGCAAACGTTCTTTTATACTTTTTCACCACAAACACATAGAAAACAGAGTTCGATGTTTTTTTTCTTCAAAAAACAACATGCCACCGATATGCCACCAATTTATATTTTTAATTAAAGCTGTGGTGATTTCTGGGAGTACACCTCGAAGAACGGAATACGCAAGCATGAGTCCAGGGATGATTTTTGCTATTTTTATTCAAAACTTAACAAAATAGTTGAAATTCAAACAAATTAAAAATTATTACAAAATGCTCGCCTCCGAGCATACTTCAAAAACATGCTACACAATTTTAGCACCAAGTCTCTCTGTCTTTTTTTTTAGTCTCTTCCTTCCGAGCACACCTTCGGAGGGGGAGGGGAATACCCCACACGAAGCACTGATTCGCTGATCGTGATATCACTCTACCCGTGACATCATTTTCGTCCAATCTTGGTCTACCCGAAACTCGGAGAAAAGTCGGGAGCAACAAAAGGCCATGCGTGAAATCGGAAACTATTGATGTCACCGCTTCCATAGAAATATAAAATTTTTTCACACAAAGCATCTGTCGCTCAGACGGCTTCTCATGGCTCCGTTCTGTCTGGTCACACGACCCCTGACCTCTTGGAATGTTTGTAACCTTCACTCCAGCACAGTATTTTGACGTTAAGAAAAATAATTTCATATACGTTAAAAAGTTACTTTTCTGAAAGCGACTGAACTTGAAAGTTTAAGGAAGTATTGAAGCTTTAAAGGGGGTTGTAATATATTTTACGCTAAGAATTTGTTGATTTCTTATAGATTTAAATGTCTTCTATTTATAATAATTTCACGAATAGTACTGTTATATTATAAAGGGCATGCACTTTTGGTAATTTGATTTATTTGCAGTTTAGTTTGAACTGTTTTATATTTTAATATATTGTAGAGCTGCCAACCTAATCCGGCAAATCGTTAGTACCACCCCTTTTTCTGCACTACTTAATTTTTAGAGTATTTGTTTTTTTCAGTCATCGTAAATATGTTTGAAGAGAATTACTCTAAAAATTAAGTGGTGTAGGAAAAGAGGCGATGCTAACAATTTGCCGGATTTGGTTATCAGGTCTGATATTGATAAATTTCATAATTCAAACATCGATGAAAATGAGAAAAAAAGAATTGCACAAATTAAAATTGAGAGTTCTTTAACGAGGTTGAAAAATGTTTTTAAAAGTTTAAATACAGAAATTAAGATTAGATTACAAAAGTCAGATGATTTGTTCAAAGTTTTTTTTGAGCTTAGATTCATTTTTAAGAGATGATTTGGAGCTAGCAGAATTCGAGGAACGATATTTTAAGTTAAAAGCTGATTTTCAAGATAAACTTGATACATTGAATGTTTCAAATTCTGTGCCTTCTGAATGCAAAATTCTAATAATATTTCTACAGAAGCGAAAAACAGTATTAATAAAAAATAGTAACGATTTCTTTTTTGTTTTATTTATTAATTTCTTTTACTGTAGAATTATAATGCAGTCGAACGTCGTTAATGTGAATTACTTTTAACATGAATTGTTTCCACAATCCCCGTCAAAATGAAGATTAGTTATATGTAGATTAGTTACTGATAGCATGAACTACTGATTACATGAACATTTTTCCCCCTTGAGATTCACATTAACAAGGTTCGATGGTATTAACTTAAAAAAAAAAAAAAAAAAAAAACTCTTTAGAGCTTTTGCAACATTGTAATGTTTTTTTAATCTATTATTAATGTAATATATTATTTATTAATATATTATTAATGTAAATTTCTTATCGTTATGGAAAGAAAATTCTCTGAATTATTAAATACAGTAAAAACAGAATTAGCAAAACGTTTCACATCTGAAATCACTGTTGTAAAAGTTCAATTTATTTTATTTTCTTCAACATTTTCCTATTACAACTTATATTTAAAAGACCATTAGAATCTAAATAACTCGCCACTCCTTCTAGTATTATGCCAAATGAATCTGATAAAAAATAGATAAAAATAGATAAGACATCTAACTCTAAATGAATTTTTTTCGAATTTCAAAGCACTAATACTTGACACGTTTTTAATATTTTTTTCATTATCGCCAAGCCTCTCTTAAAACGCTGGTGAAGAAGTAGGCTTGTTGAGTGGTAAAATTACGATTATTTTTTTTTTACAGAATCAACTATAATTATGAGTTGTACCAACAGGTGACTTGAATTTTTTTGCCTTGAAGGGAATTGAACTTTTGTTCCTAAATCCTCTTAAGATATCTAACTGCATACGAAGTATTTTGTTTTTCATAGACATTCAAAATTTACTGAGTACGCATGCTTTCTGTTCACATTCGCTATAAATGCACAAAATCAAACAGAAAATTTGCGATTTTTTTTTCTTTTTTCTAAACTTTTAAAATACAGACAAATTTTAGCAAAATATCATAAAAATTATCGCTTACTCCAGACTTCATGCATTAAATTGAAGTTAATAAAATTTTATTTCATTTGTCTTGCTCGCTATAATTGCCCTTATAACTGCATAGCTGCCCACCTGATCCGGAATATTGTTAGCACCTTCCCCTTTTTCCACACCACTTAATTTTTAGAGTAATTTTCCTCAAATTTACGATGAAATGAGAAGAAAAGTACCCTAAAAAAAGACTGGTGTGAAAGGAAAGGCGTGTACTAACAACACTCCGGATAATTAATTAGGATGTTGGAAGCTATGTAACTGTCAAGAATTAACAATTTTATGATATTTAAAAAAAAAAAAAAAAAATCATAATTTTACATAAAAATGCTTATAAAACTGTTAAATTTACAGATGGATCAGAATTTTCAAATAGTTTTATTTCGCAGGGGAAATATTGAAACTTTATTAATAACAGATAATAGGTACACAATACCACATAAATATTATTTAAATAGTGTTACATAAGAAATTATTAAACTTTAATTTTTCAAAAATTTTAGATACATATCATTCTCATGAGTATTTGTTTTTATCCACAGATGAAGGGAAATGTTATATTGTAGTGACATTCTAAATCTTATAAGCATAAATAAATAGTTATATTTTTAAAAATAACAATAATAATACTATTTGCGCAAGATATAACTACAACATAATAGTCTTTGTATTCATTCACTGTCGTTTCGTATACGAAAATTTTACGGCTGATGATTTCAAATGTTAGCTTCAGATATTCGTTTTGACAACGCGTGAAGACAATGCTAAGTATAACAATTCCGTAAAGAAAATTCTTGCTTTTACATAGTATTTGAAATGACAACTTGAAAGTTATTCAGGCATATTTTTAAAGATGGTGTAAAAGATTTTGTTATTTAAAATATAGACCTGCCAATATATTTTTTTTATTTCGTAAAATTGTTAAAATGCGCCCTTTTTTCGCATCACTTTTTTTGGAGAGTAATTTTCTTCTTATTTAATAATAATTACATATTAGAGAAAATTATTTAAAAAAAAGGAAAGAAAAATGTGGCATGAGAAAAAGGTGGGTAATCACAATTTTACGGAATAAATTGAAAATTTTGGTAGATCTGAAAATATATTGTAAAACATTTTATTCATTAACTCTTTGCCAGTCCTATTTAATTTTACTCCTCTGCCAATGTTGCCAAATTCAGGGGCTTTTTTATTTAATATCTGTAATTAAATTTTAACTGTAACGGTTGCCTTATTCATAGACCTATTATAAGAGTGGACGGAGCATTCCATTATTAAGGGAATATTATAAGAAAAGGTGCAAAGATGAAACCATGTGAATGTTGAAAAAGGTCACCTTTTTTGGCATTTATCGCGTTATTGGCAATATTTTGTTTTGAATATAAATATATATATTATTATTTTTATTAAAAGATACAAGAAGCAAAATTAGTGTAAAATATTACAGCTGCTGAAATTTATTTTTACCTTGTTATTAACATCTAACAAAGTTCAAAAGTTCTTATAACTTTGGTTTGTCTATACTCGTTTTAACTCTCATAAATAATTATGGACATTTTTGAAATAATATAAGGTATAATATAAAACTAATTCAATGTAGAGAAATAAGTATAGCAATTATAAGCATCTTATAAAAATAATTACTTAAAAAGAACGAAATAATAAAATATTAAAAAGATTTTTACCTGTGAAATAAAGTCCTTATTTTATATAACTTCTAGGGTTTTTTAAAGTACATCTAATTACTATTTCTTGCTATAAAATTCTTTTTAAGTTCAACACAATCTAACTTTTAAAGTGAAATAAAAATTTTAAAAAGAACTTTCAAAGAAAAAGGGAAAATATCGTCTGCTTAATAAAAAGCAGAGTTTAGAGCATGGCGATTAAATTTCAATAATATTAGCCAGTTTGGCTTCCTGTAGATCAACATTCACATGACCTATTTATGAGTTATCTTTGCCACTAAAAAAGGTTGTCATTGTCCCGTCCACTCTTATAATCATAGATATAGTAATAAGACATAGATTCATCAAAGAGAGGGAAAAAGTGATACCTTTTTTCTCGGGAAAAGTTACTCTAATGGCTGTCTTTCCCCGAGTAAATTACACACAAGAATACACACGGATAATTTAGTAAATAAAATTTATGAATAATCAATTTATTAAAGGTGGATGAAAAACTCCAGATACAGTTTCAAATCCATTTTTCTTTTCTTCAATACTTTCTAATGGTTGATTTTAGAACATTTTTTTTTTGGCATAAAAAATTTTTGCTCGATAACATGGGGATGATAGATCTATATATATTACTATATCTATGGTCTGCACTGCACAAAACTGACTTTCTTTTTTTCGGTATCCGCGATTGTAATGAAATGCTCGCCCTCTGGTAGGCTAAGGTGAAATTACAATTAACATGAATAGTTTTCGGCTTTCGTCGAGACGCCATTGCTTGCCGATGTTTAGTTTCACATATATTTATTAAATAAAAATGAATAAATCCGGTAAAAAAGATAACACATACTCTTGTGTGCTACATGTAACTCCAAAGGATCAAGAAATCCAGAATTAAGCTTCCATTTATTTCCAAATGACAAATTTAAAATTTCAGTTGCTTCGGCTAATGGAAGTAAAGAATGAATCAGATGATTTGAAACTAATATTTGCTCAGCTTCAGTTAAAAATCTACTTCCGATCGAACTTTGAATAAACTGAAATATTTTTTCCAAAACCAATCAATTTTCCATGATGTAATGGCGGAGAAATTATAGCACGAATATTAAGTAGTAACACAAACAGAACAATAATAAATACACGTGGCTGTGATATTTATTTGGTAGGTAATGTGAATTCTTTCTTTATAACAGCCGTAAAGATAATCAGAAGAAGCGTTATGTCCCATAAATAACTCAGGCAAGCGAAATCTATAATGCAATCATTTAATAAAATTCAAAGTCATCATACGTCTTGCAATTTCAATAACACATAAATCCCTTTGAAAAAAATTCACAGTACAAATAGTCACCCGAAACATCTAGAATAAAGTTTTTTATGTATAATATATGGAAGATGAATATGAATTAACATTAAATGAACGGGATGGACACGGGGAGAGAAGTATTCAAAAGTTACGTCTTTTCAGCAGCAGAGAAAATGCAGCAGTGATGAAATTGTTGGCTGGATACATTACCCAAAACCACATAAAAAGTTAAGCCAAGGCAACACGCAACTTTTTCAGTTACAGCTAATTTAGTGTAACTTTTTAAAATAAATTGGCGATTGATTTCGTAGCCAAAAATCCGTTATCAGTTCGTGAGAATCTGGCAAACCAACCTTAACTCTTGACCACAAGAATTTTATCGTTAAATTTTTATTTATAAACCTTAGTCAAAGAAGAATACGCGATTTCTATTTTTACGTCGGAGATGTGAGATCTGTTCAATGTTCAAAATGACATCAGGAAACTTTTATTCTGTTTTATTTAATTGCGATGAAACGAATTGTTCTCCACAGAATTAAGCGATTGAAAGATCATCTCTTGCTTTTATTATTATTATTTCTTTTAAATGAAAGGAATAGTATGGCTTGCACTTTTTGTACGAAGGAATAAAGAATGAAACCGCATATATTAACTCGCTTTTTATACAGATAGAAAATGAATTGGGAAAGAATTAAATTTATCAGAAATGTAATACATAATTTAGAATATGTGATTTTTCGATATCACAGTGGCTATTATATTTACTAACAAAAGCTGAAAAAGCGCCATCTATCGATCATTACAAACGCGGATTTGTTATTATACTTCTTTGAGATAAAAATCGTCTGCATTCATCATGAAAAATAATTTTAATAAATAATTTGTATTGCGTAAATTTGTATAGGATTATAATATATAGAAGAAAGTCTTGTAGTGGCCAGAGCATGCTAGTTGTATATCAAAACTTCCGCGGCTACTAACTATATTTAAAATAATTTTGAGAATTCCATGTTACTTACTAATATAAAATCTTTAAAAAGATTACAATTTAAGAAAAGTGTTCCATTAAATATGAAGACAGTAATTGTTTCCTTATAATAACAAAGCAATTGATCATAAAATTTATATTTTTCATAAATTACTTGAATATAACTTATTTATGAAAACTTATCCTTTTTTTTTTTTTTTTCATATATTTATTAGAACACTTAAAAGCCATGCAATATTTTTGTATTTTCAAAATTCATTGACATTCTGTTATATTTTCGAGTTTTAACTCTCTAATGGCTGATGCCAAGAAACTTTTTCAGCATCAAAACTCTTTGCTCGTTAACATAGGGATGATAGATCTATATAAATTACTATATCTATGCTTATAATAAGTCTATGGCCTAACTACTTTGAAATTTATTCGTCCGTTATATAATATATCAAATATCGCTCCTCAAAATTATTGATGGCAATTGAATAAAAGAAACTGTGGTGACTCCATGGTTACGAATACTTTGACGAAAACTTTTCTTATTAATAAAAGAAATTGGCAACAGACTTTATTCGAAGAAAAATAATGTTTATATTTTTCAACGCAACGATGTCGCTTCTGTTTACGTATGCTCTTTTATTGTAATGTGTAAATATTTTTATGCTCTATATAAATTTAATGTTGCTGAAAGGAAACTTTGTTATTATTCTACACTGGTGAACGAGGAAATTGAATATGTGCTTCTATTTTTCATCTTTTTGCAAAGAGGAAAACGCTAGATGTTAAATATAGCTGAGTTACATAATCGTCTGCAGCATTTTGCATTCGAAGTGAGCAATTTATTTTTGTTTTCTCTGGTCGCTGAGAATTTATTTTTTATCTTTTAATCATTATGTCTTTATCTGATTCTAATCTTTATGTTGAAAAGATAGGAATGAAAATTCCGCAATTTTCTACAACTAATGTTAAATTAAATTGTTAATGTTCAATTGACTCACTGGTTACGAATACTTTTTACTAGTATTATTTTAACCCTTTAATGCTATCCGCGATTGTAATGAAATGCTCGCCCTCTGGTAGGCTAAGGTGAAATTACAATAAACTTGCTTTAATTCGGCTTTCATAAGCCGCCATTGCTGGCCGATGTTTAGTTTCACATATATTTATTGAATAAAAATGAATAAATCCGGTAAAAAAAATAACACTTACTGTTGTGTGCTACAGTGTAACTCCAAAGGATCAAGAAATCCAGAATTAAGCTTCCATTTATTTCCAAATGACAAATTTAAAATTTCAGTTGCTTCGTCTAATGGAAGTAAAGAATTAATCAGATGATTTGAAACTAATATTTGTTCAGCTTCAGTTAAAAATCTACTTCCGATCGAACTTTGAATAAACTGAAATATTTTTTTCCAAAAGCAATCAATTTTCCTTGATGTAATGACGGAGAAATTATAGTACGAATATTAAGTAGAATAAAAAAAAGAACAATAACGAATACACGTGGCTATTATATTTACTAACAACTGCAGCTCAGAAAGCGCCGTCTATCGATCATTACAAACGCGGATAGCTATAAATAATTCTCAACTGAAAAAATTCATTTAGGATAATTTTTATTATTATTTTATTGACAAAAACTTTTCTTATTAATAAAAGAAATTGGCAACAGACTTTATTCGAAGAAAAAGAATGTTTATATTTTTCAACGCAACGATGTCGCTTCTGTTTACGTATATTCTTTTATTGTAATGTGTAAATATGTAAATATTTTTATGCTCTACATAAATTTAATGTTACTAAAAGGAAACTACAAATCCTTATATTTGGAAACACTGTTTATAGTGCTTTAGAGCGTTAGGGCCGGTTGTGTATTTTAAAAGTGTATTTTTAAACCTTTCATGGGCAATGTAATTAAGTTTATTCAAAATCAAGAGCCACCGGAATTTGAAAATAAAATTAGAATAAAAGATTCTTTTTTTCCTTTTTGAGGGAGGGAAGGAAGGGGGGGGGGGCTGCGGCTAAGTTTAAAACTAAAATTCTAATAAATTTGCTGGGATTAATGCAGTAAATATTAAGTGTAGAAAATACACCCCATCGCTTCTGAAGGAGTTAAGTACAGTCGGCAAAAAATAAATAATAAAATAAAATAAAAGCCCCCTCCCCTCAACAAATTGTGTCCTAAATCGTCCTATATATAGGCGGTTAGGATCAATCGATTAATAATAACACCTAGTTTATAACGGCATAATTAGATTAAGCTTAGGGATCGTCTACCTATTAAAACTGGCATCAACTTCATTTTTTCAATGGTAACCCCAAATCTTGACAATATTTTGGGGTTGTTTGAATCAAATGAGACCGGAAAATGGCATAGTTTACATATTTCTCTTAATTTTTCATAGAGCTATAATTCGTCAAAATATGGGGATGCTAATGTTAATCCGATAAATTTTAATTCATATCTTCCCGAAAAATTATTATATTTAAATTTCTTTCTTTCTTTTTTTTTTTTTTTTTTCTTTTCTTTTGTTATGCGTTAGAATAATCTGACCTAAACATATAGCATTACTTTAATTTATCTGATATTTAAAACTGTTATACTTTTTTTCCGGTTATTATCTGAATGGACATAATACTTTTCTGTATGATATCTAAATTTAATTTTTACTTTCCGAACACTATAGTGAGGAAAGTATTGTAATCATGTCAAAAATCCGAATTGGAGATTTTGATGTTTCTATACGTTTCGAGGTCCAATGAGTCCGTTTTCACTATTTTTGCGATGATGTATGTATGTGTGTGTGTATGTGTGTATGTATGTGTGTATGTCTGTGAGTGAACACGCTAGCGTCTAAACGCTTTGTTCGAATAACCTGAAATTTGGTACGTATATTGTAAGTCACCATAGTACGAACCCTATAGATTTTGGTGAATCTAGCACTTATAGTTTTTTTACAGGGACACAAAGAAAATTTTTTTTATCATTATGGCCTATGGGAGCAAAATCTTAAAAGTGCGATAGCATCTAAACGCCTTATTCAATTGAGCAAAAAATTTATACACATATTATAGGTCACAAATACTCAATCTGTATAGATTTTGGAGAATCTATCACTTATAGTTTTTTTACAGGGACACAAAGAAAAATTCTTTATCATTATGCCTATGGGGCCAAATTTTTAAAAGTGTGATAGCGTCTAAACGCCTTATTAATCTGAGTAAAAAAATTGTACACGTATTATAGATCACAGTTGCACCAACTGTATAGATTTTGGTGAATCTAGCACTTACAGTTTTTTTACAGGGACACAAAGAAAAATTCTTTATCATTATGGCCTATGGGACCAAATTTTTAAAAGTACGATAGCATCTAAACGCCTTATTCAATTGAGCTGAAAATTTATATGAGTATTATAAATCACTGTTGCACTAACTATAAGCATTTTGGTGAATCTAGCATTTATAGGTTTTTACAGGGACACAGCGAAAAATTCTTTGTCATTATGATCTATGGGCTCAAAGTTCAGTAGCGTTAAATAAAACCTCGTGTAATATATGGAGAAAAATACTCAAACACTCTATTAAGGTTTTCTCCTTTTTGTTTGTTTAACAACTCCTCTTTCTTTACTTTATCTACAAAACTGTTAATTACTCAATGTTCGGAAAGTCGAGTGGAGTCACTCCAGATTTTTTTAAATAAAGGGATTTACCCCTAACAAGGGTTCTTGCAATACTGTCGCCTGGTCACCACTGGCAACCAATATATTTTAATTGTCGACTATGTATTCAACTTTTTTTTTTTTTTTTTTAATATATTTTGGTGAAAGAATTGATCTAAAAATCCGGCTCCGATTCCACTCCCGATGTAGGCTAACTCTCACAATTTTTATTCTCGCTTCTCTCACTACATTTTGAGAAACTATGTTCAACCAATACACTATTAGGGGGTTTACACAATTTTTCTCCGTGTATGCTTCAGAACTTGGTGTTAAATTAGTATACCTTTTTAGAGAATTAGTTTACACTGCTCTTGTTTTCGTGGGCTGGATGTTGACCCGGTGCTGAATGTTGTGCCAGTGTAATGATGTATCGATGCCGACTGTGTATCGATTCAATGAAAATAATAAAACTGGTATCATGATTTTAATGTAAATAGTTGTTTCCTTATGTATCATTCTGTTCTAATATATAATTGTTTTTTCAGCATAGAATTTTAATTTCTATATTCAAGTAAACCTTGAAATTGGGGGAAAAAATGGCGGGGGGATATTTTTTATTGGCTACCAGAAAATTTTGCTTGGCGACCAGTTATTTTTAAATTCATGAAGCCCTGCACCTAACACATTTTTGCTTGCAACTCTGTTAAGAATAAAATTATAATATATAAACTATACCTTTTACCGAACCTCCTTGATCTCAGGAATTTGAATAACTCGTCAAAAATAGGCGTTACCATTCGACAATATGAAGATGAGTTAAATTTTAATATGTAGACTACCCCAAAATCAGAATTTAACTGTTACGTTAATAACTAGACGGTATTACAAATCGACCAGCACATGTTTCTACGATAATTTTACAGCGAAATTAGTCGACGTGTGGCGTTTTTTATTTCCTTCTTTATTAGAAGGTTTTTAATTGAAATTGACTTGGTCATCGTGTCTTCGTGTCACGCAAGTAAACAAGGCGCCTTCATTTTAAAGTAAATATAAGCTATTTAGTTTGTCGTTCTGTGGCTCAGTTGGTAAGCGCGGCCCGTTAGAAGCACGGTGGTCATGAGTTCGGTCCCCGGAAGGTACAGCGTGTTAATTTTTGCAGATAATTAGTAGTAAAGGTATCAGTTGATACAAGAAATTTTTTCGTTGCTTACACTAAGAATTTTTTGAGGAATTCTTTTAAGAAGCATTTTTTTTTTTTTTTTTTTTTTTTTTTTTTTTTTTAATTTAGATATTGGAAAACACAAAGCATTTTAGATATTAAAAAAGCACAAAATAAAATGTTTTAAGTAAAAAATACATAAAAAAAAAATATTTTTAGCATCTTTATATGTATATATGTATATTATATAATACTATTATATGAAATTGGATTTGTCATCGGCTTTTTGTCACGTTAAAAAAACAAGACGCTTCCATTATATATATATATATATTTAAAACAAGATGTAAGCAACTCATTGTACCTTTTAATGAATCAGCTGGTTGCAGCATCATGTTGATAGTGCGAGAGTCGTGTGTTCGATCCTCGCCGGGCCGAGGTGTTATTTTTTGCAAATAATTAATAGAAAAAGTGCCAATTGATAAAAGAAAAAATTTCGTTGTGTACACAATATCCTAATAATGTTTGAAGATTTCATTTAAATAGCTTTTTATCTAGGAACTAAAAAGCACAAAATAAAAATTTAAATAAAAATAAAGAAATAAATAAACATTGTGTTAGAAGTTTTTAATTGAAATTGTATTTTGTTATCGCGTCTTCATGTCACGCTAATAAATAAGGCACCTCAACTTTAAAGTAAATATCAGCAGTCTTTATAGTCACTCGTTGGCTCAGTTGGTTAGAGCGTCAAGTTGCTAATACGATGGTGGTGAGTTCCATTCCCGAAGGATCGATGTGCCAAATTTTACAGATGAAATGTGTTATAGAAAATATGCCAATTGATAAAAGAAAATTTTTTATTGTCTACACAGTATTCTAAGAATTTTTGAAGAGTTTTATTGATACTAAAAAACACAAAATATAAAGTTAAATATATATATATATTCTTTTAGAAGCTTTTTATTGAAATTGGATTTTTATCATCGTGTCTTTGTGTAATTCTGAAAAAAAAAGGCGCCTCCACTTTAACGTAAATTTAAACAACCTTTTTCGTCGCTTGTTAGCGCGTTTAGTTAGAGCGTCATGGTGATAACGCGATGCTCGTGGGTTCGATCCTCGCAAGCTGATGTGTTACTTTTTTGCAGATAATTGATAGAAACTATGTCAATTGATAAAAGAAAATCATTCGTTGCCTACACAGTGTCCTAAGGAATTTTGATAGTTTTTTAAAGAAACTTCTTTTTGAGTTACTAAACGCATAAAATAAAAATTTCAGTAAAAATAAAAATAAAAATAAATAATTAAATAAAAATATGAGTAAGTAAATAAATAAATAAAAATAACACTGAAAGTTTTTTTTTTATTATTGTGAAGCCCTAAAAAGTATAAAATTAAAATTTATTCTTGCAGAGACATGCTATAAAATCATAAAAGTTTCAACAACAAGAAAATTTTAAAGAAAAATATAGATATTTCACTTTTGCAAAACATGAAAAATTTTAAATATTCCAAGTATTTTAAAAAGCATTCGAGAACAATATTTCTTTTGTATAAGTATTTGTTAGATTTTTATAGATTGTTCTATGATTTTTCTTGACAGTTCTTAGACTTTTGGTTAGAGCGTCATGCTGATAACGCGATGGTCCCGGATTCGGTCCTCGAAAGACGATATAGTACTTTTTTTGCAGATAAATAATAGAAAATAAATGTCAATTGATAAATGAAAATATTCCGTTGCCTATAAAATATCCTAAGAAATTTTAATTAGTTTTCTTAAGAAGCTTTTTCCTTTTTTTGTAACTAAAAAGCACAAAATAAAATTTAAGTAAAAAATCATTTTTTAAAGTAAGAAGCTTTTTATTGTGAAGCCCTAAAAAGCATAAAATAAAATGTATTCTGGAAAAGACATGCTACAAAGAAATGAAAGTTTCAACACTAAGAAAATTTTAGAGAAAAATATAGGTACTTTCCTTTTGCAAGAGATGAAAATTTTTTAATGTTCAAAATATTTTAAAAAGCTTTCGAGACATTTGAGATTTCTGGCCTAATGAATGATTTTACAAAAACTAATAACTAAGAATATTGGTCTCGAAAGCTTTTTAAAATATTTTAAACATTAAAAAATTTTCATTTCTTGCAAAAGGAAAGTACATATATTTTTCTCTAAAATTTTCTTAGTGTTGAAACTTTCATTTCTTTGTAGCATGTCTTTGCCAGAATACATTTTATTTTATGCTTTTTAGGGCTTCACAATAAAAAGCTTCTTACTTTAAAAAATGATTTTTTACTTAAATTTTATTTTATTTTTTCGCCGCTTGTATATTTGATTTAAAAAATTCTGGGAGATAAGGCGTTTAAATATAATGAAAATTAATATGTAAAATCATGATACTAAAAGGCAGATAAGAATTTAGTAAAAATTTTCTAAAAATTCTGTAAATAAATTTAAGTTTAACAGTTAATTTATTAATATAAATAAAATATAGCTATTTTAAGAAAATAATATATATATATATTATATTCTGAAAGAGTTTCAAATGCATTATATTAAAATTAAACATGTTTGTCATTAAATGGTATTTTAAAGATAAAGGACCGTTGAAGATTTAATAAACTTAGTACTGATTTATCAGATATTTAAGATAGCTAAGCATTTTAATTAATAAAATTGAAACAACAATCTTGCACAATCAGGAACATTGAAACAATAATTTGTTATAGACATAAATTACGACCTGCCTCATTTGGTAAATATATCTGTATTTATATAAATTTTCTTAGAAGTGAAAGCAAATAAATATAAACACGCTTTGTTTAGACATTGTAAACTTTAAAAGTTATTATATGAAATTTCAAATAATGATATAGAAACTGTATCGAAACAATAATGTAACCAATAATGTAACCAATATCACGCAACATTAAAAAATTAAAGATATTAAAAAATGATATTTTGTAATGTAAAATCATCTTGGAAGGTAGAATTAAATATGAATGTGTGTATATATATTATTTTCAATATATTAAAATTGAAGTTTGTCAAGATTCAATAAACAAAAAAATGTATCGAATATATCTATTTCAGTAACATAGATATTTCAAATATTAAAATTGACTTATTTAAGGGGGGGGGGGGGGGTTGGTTGCAATGTAATCTACATTGTACTTAATGCTGCCGAATTGTAGGAAATTTTATATTTAACGCCTGCCACTATTTTTCAATTGTAATGTTTGCATAGTTACCTATTCGACAATCGTATATATCAAACATCATAACTCGAAATTAGTGGTGATTATTAAATAAAAAATCCCTACGAGTTGGCAGCACTGATTGTATCTTTCAGAAATAAACTTTCTCAAAGTATATTTAATTATGAGATTTAAAAATTAATATTTTTGTAGCACAACTTTTTTAAATAATTAATAGAAAAATCCATGTAATCTGCCTCTTGACGTGAATAGTTCTACATAATTTACTTAAGTCAGACATCTCTAGTAAGCAGAAACAATAAAAAAAAAGATTATTTTTCAGATGAGAGATACAGAAAAAATCCCCTTTATTATTATGCAACTTACGTGTACTTTTATTCTCCTAATAAATATATAACATCAGGGAACATATTAACGTAATACAGTCATCTAACCAAGATATTTGATGTTCTTTGTGAAGCCAGTGTAGCAGAAACGTTCGTACGGAAGCAACAAGCATATAACTTAAGGTGGATGCTTAAAAAAAAAGAGAGAAAAACTTAATTCTGAGAAAATTAATCAACCATAAATAGATTAACTCCTGAGAAAAAAGAAAAATTTCTAAAGACTTATGCCTTTAGGAGAGATAGTTATGTGGTTGTTATTTTCAATCAGAACGGTTGTTCACATGAAATTGTTTCTCTTTGATACTACAATTACTGGCTTTTAAGTAACTTTAAGAGGTATATTCAACGATGAACTTTTCTTTAATTCTTTTTTATTATTATACCTACCTATCTATCTATTATAAATTTAAGAGTCTAATATTCATGTGATTACACCGGTTAACTTTAAAAAAAGTTATAAAGTCAACGACAGATATACTTTAATAGCAATCTGTATGGATCCCTAATTGAATTAATTAAAATAAAATCATTTTAATTGATTTAATTACGAATCCATACAGCATACTATTAAGTATATCTGGAACTAAATATTGCTTAAAACAGTCGATGGTACGAAAAATCAGCAAAGGAAAAAAAAAAAAATAATAATAAATAAATAAAAAATCGAATCAAATCAGTGAAATAAACGTATTTATACTAAAGTTACTTGTTTGTAACTTTCAAAATTATTTTTGTGGTTTTGCCATGCTGTTTATATTTCTTTGTATATTTAAGTTTTATATGGTTGACGTCACTATTTTTTTTTTCCCAGTTCTGTTTAATTTGCGTCATTTCTTCAAATTTAAAGTTTTACCAGTTGAATTAGAATATATATACATATATATATATTTGTGTGTTGTTATTGTTTTAGTTCTATTAATTGCTAAATTTTAAGATTAAATTTTATTACAATATCTATCATTTATATATATATATATATATACTAGCAGGCTACGCCCGCTTCGCTGGTCACTATTTTTAAATGAATCATTATAATTAATGAATTCTCAAAATTGCATTAATTTTTATCATGTAAAAAAAAAAAAAAAAAAAAAAAACTCTGATCGGGAAAAATGTCTCACCGGGTCCCCACTGCCTTCGGCAGCGTAGACCCGTGCGCGATGCGCGCGCGCGAATGCATATATATGAGCGCAATAAAAATTTTACAAATTCGAAAACATCCGCAATCGATTTGAAAGTATCAAAAACCTCTATGCACCAGTTTTGAACGAACTATCTCTATTTTTATTTTTTTGCCCCTCCGCTCCCTCCCCCTTGCCGCCCCTCCCAATAATTTTAAAAATTGAAAAATATCCGCAATCGATTTGTAGGTATCGAAAACCTCGATGTACCAATTTTGAATGATCTAACTCTATATTTTTTTGCCCCTCTGCCCCCCCCTTCCCGGCCCTTCTAATAACTTTACACTTTCGAAAATATCCCCATTCGATTTGCAGGCCTCTAAAACCTATCTGTACCAATTTTGAACGGCCTAACTGTATTTCTATTTGTTTTTGCCCCCCCTTACCGCCCCACCCCCTTCCCGCCCCTCCTAATAATTTTACAAATTCAAAAATATCCCCAATCGATTTGTAAGTATCGAAAACCTCTATATACCAATTTTGAACGATCTAACTGTATTTTTATTTTTTTGCCCCCCCTCTCCCCTCCCCCTTCTCGCCCCTCCTAATAACTTTACACTTTCGAAAAATCCCCATTCGACTTGCAGGCCTCTAAAATCTATCTGTACCAATTTTGAAGGGCCTAACTGTATTTCTATTTGTTTTTGCCCCATAGCCCCCCCCCTTACCGCCCCCCCCTTACCGCCCCCCCCCCTACCCGCCCTTCCTAATAATTTTACAAATTCAAAAATATCCGCAATCGATTTGTAAGTATCGAAAACCTCTATGTACCAATTTTGAACGATCTGACACTATTTTTATTTTTTTGCCCCCCCCTCCCCTCCTCCCCCCTTCTTGCCCCTCCTAATAACTTTACACAATCGAAAATATCCCCATTCGACTTGCAGGCCTCTTGAACCTATCTGTACCAATTTTGAACGGCCTAACTGTATTTCTATTTGTTTTTGCCCCATAGCCCTCCCTTACCGCCCCACCCCCCTACCCGCCCCTCCTAATAATTTTACAAATTCAAAAATATCCGCAATCGATTTGTAAGTATCGAAAACCTCTACGTACCAATTTTGAACGATCTGACACTATTTTTATTTTTTTGCCCCCCCTCCCCTCCCCCCCTTCTTGCCCCTCTTAATAACTTTACACAATCGAAAATATACCCATTCGACTTGCAGGCCTTTAAAACCTATCTGTACCAATTTTGAACGGCCTAACTGTATTTCTATTTGTTTTTGCTCCATAGCCCCCCCTCCCCCCCTTGCTGCCCCACCTGGGGGCTGAATTTCTAAAATTCCAGAAATTGGTTTTTAGATAGTTGAATTAGCTATATTTTAGAGCAAAAATTTCACGTATATCTATTTTTTTTTGTTTGAGATATATAGGATTATGCGAAATCACGTTTTACGCATGTGAAATCACGTTTTGCCCCCCCGCCCCCCCTTGGGGACCGAATTTCAAAAATTCCAGAAACAGATTTTTAGACATTTCTATTAGCTATATTTTAAAGCAAAAATTTTACGGGTATCTGTTTTTTTGTTTGAGAAATGAAGGATTTTGTGAAATTACGTTTTGCCCCCCTCCCTCCCCCCCTTGGGGGCGAATTTTGTAAAATCGCTTGCGGCGTTGTCTTTCTCGGGTCGTAAACATTAACCGTGCTAAATTTGGTTCCGCTCGGTGAAACGGCCTAGGTTTCTATAGCGGACAAACAGACAGACACACACACACACAGACAGACTCTGCTCTTTTATATATATAGATATATATATATATATATAATAAACATTTATTGAAATGCGTTTGAGGGCTGGCTGTTCGAATAGATATGTCAGAAACGAATTTTCAAAATTCAAGGAAAATTCTGGATTATTATAAAATAATAAGCCAAATTTTTTTTACCAAATGGAAATTTTTACTCTAAAATTAGTTTTTTTTTCCCTTATCAATGTGAATACGGAATAGCAGAAGTATTACGGTGCAGCAGATGTACAGTCGCTATCAAAAGTCTCCGAACACTAGCATATATTCCTATATAAAAAAAGTACACCTAATACAGTTTTGTTAAATAAATCCTTGTGGAATCCTGTTCTTAGTCAGTCTAAAAACAGAATTCGACATGGATTTATTTACCAAAACTGTATTAAGTGTCCTTTTTTTTATATAGGAATTTTTCCTAGTGTTCGAAGACTTTTGTTATCGACTGTATTATGTTCTGTACAAGAAAATTTCTTCTGTAATTATTTTTATTATTCTTAAAGGTACGTAACCAGATTTAGAAATTTTAGCTACTTCTCAGTATCTGTGTCAGCTAGTTATTGTATGTTAAATGCTAAATTAAGCTTGCTTTTAGATTATGTAGATTTGTTTACACACTGGAAAAAATTAATTTTTGTGTGTAGTAGAATGTTAAAATAATCATTATCGAAAATTATAAATGCTAGGACCACAGCATATAATTTCTATATTATAAAAGTATTATTTATTCATACCATAATCGTAAAATTATAAAATGCTTTACGTTCATCATTTGAAACATGTAAAGATGCAAAATATGTTACCAAATATTCTACTAAAATTTAAGTTAAACCTTACAAATTATGAAATTTTGTTTCGACGATAATTTTTTAGGTTTTCAGTAGCCCTAAATTATATCAGGGAATAATATAAGCTTGTCTTTTATACAAATTTATTGTGGAAATTTGCAGACAATTTTTTTTTTTTTTTTTTTTTTTTACTTCTAATGACAGATTTCACAAATGATTCTGTAGGAAAAGAACCATAACAAGAACAGCTTAAATTTTTATTCTGACGCCTCCACATCCTTCCAGAAAACCATAAAACTAAAAAACCTAAACAAATTCTCTCGAACGGCAAATGAGTTGGGAAGTGTTTTTCATGTCACATCGATGCGCTCTAACGTAAAATGCGAAGGTGAAATACATCATTAGAAAACATAACATTTCACTGGTGAACTGACAAACTTGACATGTTGTTGCCCATTGCAGAAACGTTCAGTAATTTTTTAAGAAATGCTAAATCGTAATGTAATAATTTACATGCACAAATCTTCGAATTAATCTTTTTAAAGATGTCCGTTTCTTGCATTTTTAATAACAAAACTAATTAATTGATACTATGAAATACATAATTTTTTTTTTTCAAATCTGACAGTAGTATGTCATAGATTAAAAAAAAAAATGCTGTTGCTTTTGCTTAGATTGATTTTACTTATCTGAGATTTTAAAAATGCATAGCATATTTAATTTTAGAATTAATGTGAAAGTACTTCATGAAATTATTGAAAAGAAACACTTTAGAGAAAGTCGTTGCTACATTGTTAAGAAATTATGCATGATTTTTCATTTGTAATTTTCTTCTATAGCTAAAAATTTATTCAAAATTGTTGCTATGGTTATTAAAATGAGGAATCGATCTTGCCATTTTAAATTGTAAAATTGTATAGTCATAAAAAAAAAAAAAGGGCAACAATCGATGTCACTTCGTTGCTAATCGATGTAATAGAAATCATTCGATGGGATATTGTGAGTACGTTCAGAAAATGAAGTGAAATTTTCAATTAGGGGTCGTCTACATATTAAAACGTACACCAACGTTGATTTTTTGAAAAGCAATGCCCTATTTTGATTTTATATTTGAATTCCTGGATTTGCATGTATGCGAAAAAGAATACGATGACTGTACCTTTTACTTTTTTTTTTTTTTTTTTTTTGTAGATTTATAAGAGTTTACAGTTTAAAGATACTAATGTTAAATTCATAGCGCAAACTTTTATTAATATATTCACAAAAAACAACTTGATTGATATAATTTTTTCCCGTACAAAATACAGTGAAGAAACCCAAACATAATCCATGATAACTTTTGATTCAGAAAAATATTTTTAAGAATGAAAAATATTAATGAATTCATATTCAAAAAAATTATGAATTATGTTATTTTTTTCATAAAAGGAATTCTAATGCTGAAAAACATGGGTAGGAAAATTTGCAGCTCACCCCAGTTTACCAGTTATTAGTTTTCGAGATATACATAAATCTTTCTTTTAGAGAGGATTAGGTAGGACTCTTATAAATGTTTGCTTGAGATAACGAAGAAGATCATAAAAAGTAAAAGAGAATATTAAGTGAAATATGTTTAATTTTTAATTTCGAGTCAATCAACAACGTCAAACACGACCCCCCCCCCCCCCAGAAAAAAAAAAAAAAAAAAAAAAAAAAAAAAAAAAAGGCGATTTTAAAACATTGGTGATAGCAAATAAGAATTCTTGTTTACTAAAGAAAACAAGCCCTTCCTTTCATCGTTCTCCTAAATCAGCATAATATAGAAAAAGTGACGGTGCGTATTCGTGTTAACCCCTTAATTTACATTGGCAAAAATATAAACTTGTACAATTTACTTCATCGTTCACTGGTGATAAATTTTGAATTTTTAAACAAACACTGGAACGTAAAAAAAACTAAATAGGCGGGGCTTACAGTTTAAAATCGAAAAATAAATGGATGTAAGAACTGTCAAAAACACGAATTATCTATTGACAACCATTGGAATGCAAAGTCGACTTGTTGGGTTAATTATTTAGTTCATATATTGCTTTTTATTGTAATAGGTGGTTTATTGTTTTAAGGATACTTTAGTCTTAAAAAAAAATTATAAGAAACTATATTTTCATAGAAATTATAAAACAAATCATACAATTTCAGAGTTAAACTAACCAAAAACCAGTAAATAAAATAAAAAATATTTAATGTGAACTTTATAAAATTAAGAAGTATTAAACCTTAAAAAAATTTATCTGAAAAGACGTAGTTTATGCGCTGTTGTTGTACTGAATTATTTTGTTTGCTCACAAAGTTTTCATTCATCATCATACAACACCATTAATTAATACCAATTATGTTAAACACACACACACACATATATATATAGCTATATTATTGCAGCTCGTACATTATGACATTACAACATAAAATAAATAATTTTTATTAAAGTGATAAAAGTTTTATTACTCATGAATATTGCCACGACAGATCTATTTTAGTTGATCAATATCGCACATTTAACAAACAGCATTGTCTGACCATACTTAAGTGTAATATATTTAAATAAATCTAAAACATATTATATTCATATATATATTAACATTTTACATTATCATTTAATTATATCTAAAAAAACGATATGAGTGGTAGCCTAGATGCTGTAAATATGATAGAGCTTCTATTATCATTTACTTTTTTAACTTTTTACGTAAAACATTTTCTGTGGAAAACAATAAAATTTTGTTATATTTTTGTATGATATAAATTTTATTTTTCAATATTTACTATTATATCCTAACATATTTCTGGTTATAACTCTGGGAAATCTAAAAAGAAGTATACCAACTGTACACTTTTCCGCACTGCCAGACTCTTAGGAAGCCAAAACTGGGTGTTGCTGTTGAAAAAACAAATTTCAATAGCAACATTTTAATATGTAGATGACCCTTAATTCAAATTTTCACGTCTTTTTCAAAAAGTACACTTAATTTTCTGTTACATGATGTATGTTAGGTTTTTCTGTGTCAGTAAGTAACGAAATAACAACAGATGTTGCGGTTGTTTTCCCTCCCCGTCTGTATATGTATTAGGTGTACTAGGAAGTTTCGCCATATTAAATTAAACAAATGACACCGAAAATTTATCCTGGACATCATTTATATAATTTTAAACAAGGTATGTGATAATTATCCTTTTATTATAAAAGTTATTAATCAGTGTTAGGAAAATTTAGGAAAGTATACAGTTGTGTACTCAGTCAAGAGAGCCCAAAGATGCTTTTTTCAAGGCATTACTGTTCGACCGAGGGGATCTTGAGTCTTGGCTGTGTGTGATCTAAAATAGAAAGAAAAAAATGTATATTTTAACGCGTCTCTGGAATTGCAGCCAAGTAATTTATAGCTTTCAGATATGTTCCACCCCCCTTCATTTCTCTTCCTCTCCTCAAGCATGTTTTTTTTTTTTTTTTTTTTCATCATATCATCACGTCGAGTTCTTCCTGAACTCAATCAGTTCTACCTGCCGAAATGTTTGATCATGCAAACTCTATTCAAGCAATAACATCTTCATGTGGAGGTAAGTGGTGGTTTCGACCACCGTAGGAACTCCCGAATATCCGGTAATGATGATATATAAATACTGTCCAAGGCAAATTTCCGGTATCAGTTGTTAAATTCAATACGACAAAACTTTCTAGTACACCTAATATTTATTTTTGATCGATTTTTTTTTTTTTTTTTTTTTCAAAAAAATTTAATATGGAAAGGTTTGTTGATTTCAGATCATGATCATTTGAGGTTTAATTTTCATTACAATCTTTTTATGTGCCATGTTCATTTTTCACCATTAAGGACATACCCAGGAAGGGAGTCCATGTCAAGTCAAGTCAACGAGGTCCTTCGGAGTAGATGCATTTAGTCGCATCCAATGCTATAAAAACATAAAAATAATTTTCCGGGTTCGTACCCCTCCCGAAACAAAATTTAACAAAAGTCAATTTAATAAATAAAAAAGTTAAAATAATAAAGTTAAAAATTGTTTTATATAATCCATAGCTTTTCAAAAAAAAAAAATCTTCTATAATAATATCATTTGATCAGATAAGTTTTCCTGGGGGGGGGGGGGGAGATGACAATAGCCTCCCACATTGGAGACATTTGTAAACTTTATCAGTTACTCAATTAGTTACTTTTCCAAATTTTTAAGGTTTATATTAATAATTTATCAGAAACAGTGCTCTTCAACCCCCTTCAGAAACTTTCTGGCACTACCATTGAGTTGTTAATAACATATAATTAAACTAAACATTACGTGTGTTTATTCACTTCACACGCTTTTACTCTCTTTCCTTCTCAAAAACCTCGAAAAAACTTCTTTTTCGTTTACATTATATTCTTCGGGATAAGAACTACGACCCCCAGTTGAAATACTGTTTTAATACAAATTACTGATACTTTGCTATAGTCTTCAAAGCAATTTTTCCCCCTATAAATTTATGAAATTCGCACACATTCGAAATGATATTTTTCTTGTTATATTACATATTAAAAAAAAAAAAAAAAAAAAAAAAAAAAGAGGGGGGAGGGGGTATAGTGTTAAAGATTAATTAATTTTCAATCAGAATTGCTTATTTTCTGATGCGCATTTAGATCCTCCCCCACAATTGAATGAAATGAATGGGCAGTTTACCTGTATCTACTATACGGGTGCAGAGAGACTTTTTTTCTACTATGAAAAGAGTAATTTGTACTGTAAAAGAGTAAAGACATTTAATAACAACAGAACTACTCATGGACCACTACCTTGCCTTCCATTAATCTCAATTCATTATAACGTAATCTTAAATTTATAAGATCCATTGGACAAAATAGTCTGAAGACAACAAAGTCTCAATTTGCTTTTGTAATTGTTACTAATTGTCAGAATTTCATAAATATGTAAATAAATGAGAATTTATAGAAAAGTATCTTATAGTTTTTTACTTGATATGTTTTTCTTAAAATAACTAGACAAGTAAAAGTGTTACGTCTATAAGAAAAATATTATATTTACAAATTTACATGTACTTTAATACATTAATCATTGCATATATTTAGTGTTTGATACGACCAAATTATAACCTTGGTCAATAGATAGTGCCTAGTTTCCCCAGATTTTAGAGGCCCCAAAAGAAATTCCAATAATGTAATTATTTCCTACATGATAAAGAAAGAATTTGCGGCTTATTGTTGTGTGCACGTTTTTTTTTTTCCTGTGTTTTCTACTAAAAATCAGAATTATAGAAAAGTGGTGCGAGAGTGTCTCCTTTACCTGACACTAGGCCAAATATGTGCTTCACTAATTTTGTTCTGTCATTTGTCACCATCCACGCAACGACGATTGCTAGGAATCGCCAAATTTTCTCACGAGTGTCGATACAGATGTTGCAGGTACAACTCTATTCTAAATGTATGCAATGTACTTCAATTTAGTCTGTTATCAAAAAATATGTTCACCCCTACCGGCAACAAGAAATTTTCAGATTCTTCCAGAGGTATTTTTAGACAAAAATACATAAAATTCGCTAAAGTTCTCATTTGAAAATTAAAGAATCGAATATGTTTTTAAATATGTGAAAAATACTTGGAGCAATGTATATTTTTTCATGTGAATTCAGTACGTTTCTGTAAGTTTTACTAAGAACTAGAATTTTAAATTTTGGTATTTTAAAAATTCTGCTTAAACTCAAATTCTAGCAAAAAGCTGCAATTTCCCGTAAGTAATGGTGACGGCTTTAATTAATATTAACAAGAGATTACGAGAGGGGTTAAAAGGATGCTTAATTTTAAGCAGATTCATAACAGTACGTAAGGGGACCCTGAAAAAGGCACAGTCCAGCACCCAACGTGTTTTAATGAAACCCTGATTTTGGGACCCCTCCCGAAATAAAATCCTGGGTACGTCCTTCTCTGCTCAAGATACTCGATGCAGTTAAGGTTTTCAATGTATCAATTCTGAGATGATTATTAGAAAATTCGGTTTTAGTTTATTGAGTGTCACAGCATGTGTATAAAAAGAAGAAATTAAAAAAAAAAATAGAGTAAAAGAAAATTTTTAAACTGTAAAGAAAAAAATTCGTTAAATATTGGATGCACATTGATATTTATTTGGAAGTTATTTTACATGGAAATACTGTAGATAATTTTACTTTGAAGAAACAGTGTGTAATGGTGCATTTTTTTTTTTTTTTTTTTTTTTTTTTTTTTTTTAACAATACATTAAAGCATAAATATTCATTAAAATATTATACGTCGTATATTTAAAATGTTTCATGCACAAGCATCACAAATCAACAATAAAATTAATTATAGCAATATAGTATGTTTGAACTCCGCAAAAATAAAAACAAATAGATTTTAAATTCTAACAGAGTTAAAATAAATAAGCAACAACATGGCGTTTGCATTAGTCTGGATAATTCGAGTTACTCTGAGGTAACTGTTAGAGGTCAGCTTCGCCAACAAAAAGTAACGAGTTGGTTAAAAAGAAAAAAAAAAAAAAATCATTGCAAATTGAGCCGTTATCAAGTCTGGATTTGTGCTAAATTTCATTATCCTAATTTTTTTTTTGTCTCTGTTTTTTGCTTGTTTCATCCGATCGCTCAACCAAAATAAAAATGAACATTTCGTGAGACTTAGATGTTCAAAAGGGAGTTGGAGTTTGACAGGAGATCTGACACCTTGTAATTAAATTCACTTGATGTTAAATCGTCCATTGTAATCGCAATGTTCTTTTTGAGTTCGGTGTCTTTTTGATCTTCAGCAAAGCTCTGCTCTGGTGGCCCATTTCCTCCAGAAATGAATCTCTGATGGTTTGAAGTGTATATACTAAAATGCATATTGGTTATTATTATTTTTTCTTCTTCTTTGTGAGTAATTCACTTAAAAAAGAAGATTTTAAAGAAGACTTTTATTTAAAAAGTAAAATATATTGTTATACTTGGAATTTGTGAATTTGAATAACATCATCTTATGATTAAAAAATATCTGTCAACATGCTAATTCATATTCCGCAGCATTATTAGTAGCACCCCTTTTTCCACACCACTTTAATTTTAGAGCACTTTTCTCTAAATCTAAGAGAGAAAACATGCAATCTAGATTAAATAAGAAAAATATTCTTTAAAAATACTGGTGGGAAAAAAAGGGACGGTACTAACAAAACTACGGAATATTAATTAGTATGTTGGCAGGTAACAAATTTATGTCTATAAATATATAAGGTTATTTATAAACGTGCTCACATTTTTAATTTCTGAAACAGCTATTTTACTGTAATATAATTAATAAATGCGGGTTTATATATATATATATATAATTTAATAAAGACATTCGCAGAATTTATTTATTATCTATTGATATCAAAACACGCAAACAACTTTTTATAAATTACAGTCTTAAATGTAGTATCTTTCAATAATTAATCGTAGTGAACATATATGGAGAAGCAACAGCGTTGCTTTTAAGTCTTTGAGCGGATCCGCCAGACACTGAGTAACACGTTGGTATACATTTTATACTATCTAAGTTCTATTCCCAACTGCTAAGATTCGCCACGGAAATTTTCAACAAAACTTTGATTTTAAAACTTAACGAAAAGACTCATCTGTTTCTTTTCTTCTAACTTTGTAATTTTTGGTGACTGTCGATATTAAATAAGCGTAACTATCTTATGCCTCTAAGGTATAAATACTTTTAATATCTATCTGGTCTATTAGAGTTTTTCGAAAATAACACACCTTTAGATAGACCTTGTTACTATAATGACGTACTGGCTATGTAATTGATTTTTCAGAATTATGTAAATGTCTAGTAATTTGTGCTTCTAATTGTATTTTTCCCAAAATATTTTTTCATCATGGTTAAATTTTTTCTCATCTCCCCTACATTGCAATTTCCATAATATTCGCTTAAAATATTTAAAAAAGATTTTGCCCATGCATTAGGCTAATATAATGCAAAATGTGAAAAAAATGAGATGATCGAAGCGAAAGCAATAGTTCTTAAACTTTTACACGCTAATGTTCCATAAATGGAACATGGAATTAAAAATTTATTTAAAAATTAAATATCATGAATACTGATTTGAAAAAATTATCAAATATAATAGAAAGATGATTTGATTTTTTAAAAATAGAAATTGCAGTTCAATCATAAAAGGGAAAATGTACAGAAAATTATAAAAATGACCTATTTTACAATTTTCTCTTTTACTTTATACAGTTTAAAAATTCACATAATTTAGAAAAATAAGCAAATGGTTGGCATGTTTAAAGTAGCTTACATTATTAAAATAAAATATAATATTATTAAAATATAATAACGTTAAATTAATAATATTAAATATAATAATATTAAATATAATAATCTTAAATTATATTTAAATTTTTTTTTTACACATTTTAGTGATAGTTCTTTAAACTAAAGCATTAAAAGACAAAATACGTAAAAAAACTAATTTAAATTTCACACGGATCTGAATGCGGCGTGTAAAAGATTAATATAATTAAAAATACTTCCAACCACTTTAACTTCTTCGAATTTTTATTTTATTCTTTACAAACTTTGCGTAGAGACATGAAGGGATTTTAAATGCTCACATTTTCTGTTTTAATTAACTTTTTAAATCTCCAGAATTTCCGCCGTCCAATCATCGCATCAATATTTATTATTTTGTTAATCAGCAATCTGAGCCATTTTATTTATAGTCATTATAATTAATGTCAATATGTTGTTTTATTAAATTCTACGTGTATTAAAGAATAAAGGCACGTAAAGAAGCGTGAAAGTAGATTAATAACGTAAGATGGTCAAATTGTATGTAAAAACAACCTTATTTTTCTAAATAATTTGAGATAGGGGATGGTGATACAAAAATGATAACTAGAAATCCTAACAGTAGAAGATGAGACAAAAAATAAGCACCAGTTTTAATATACTAGTATAGGCAGTTTCTTTTTCCTTCAGTTTAGTATGAAGATAAGTAATTTTATACGTATTGAATCTCTATAATTTCATACAAATGGGAGAAATTAATAACGGGAATATAGGAATTTTTTCCGTACATAATTCTGTGTCTGTATAAAAAAATTTAATGCATTATTTGCGTTTTCTCTTGGGCAAATAATCTGGAATCAATGAAAATTTGTTATTCAAATGAATTTTTTAATAGTAGTGATTTACCAGTATTATTTAAACGAGCTAGTTGAAAAAAAATTCGTGTAATTAGAATACATAATTTAAATAATTAAATATATTGCATAATATTTATAAGTAATATGGTGTTTGTTATTTTTGAGCGTAACTAAAGGAATGCTCATTATTCTTTTTTACTAAAAGTCGATCATAAATTTCAAGTAAAGTGCTGCAGTAGTCTTTTTAGAATCTGTTTACAATACCAAAGAGAAATGCATAAAGAATTTATGCGATTAATATTTTATCATTTCATTATATTCTTTATTACATTCTACTTTCTTGAAAGCATTTATCGGAAGCCACTGCAACCGTATACGGTTCGTTGGCTGCTGCTGTGCCTCAAATCGGAATTCATAGATTGTCTTCCGAAATTGCGTGTCATCAGACTCCACCAAGGAAAACAATTTTATTGATTCTTATCTCGTGTTCTTAACAACAAAGTATATGGTTACGAATGCATCGTGCAAGTTCTGCTCAGGAAATAAGGTCAATGAGCAAATATAACAAGTTCATATCCACTGGCAATGTATTTCTTTCGATAAATAATGGCATAGAGCTTTTATGTAACTGGAACATAAATGGCTTTACTTTCACCATTATACTTAAGATGTGGGAAAGTATTATGATGTTACGAAAAAATATGTATATTTAATGTTGGACTGCAAAGTTCATCTTGTGGTTCAAAGAAGTTTACTCACTGTTTTCAAGCTGCATTTTGCGTGTAATATTATTTGAATTTCGTGAGCGATTCATTGCTCCAGTGTGTTTGACCGAGAAATGCGAGTCAAATGTTGAAGTCATAATCGAATGCGGGTTATGTGGGCTGAAATCAAATATATCCTAAAATGTATTCTGTGAAAATAAATCGCGTACTTTTTGTATGTATTTGAAGCAGTTTTAGCGCATAGTTTGCCACTTTGTTTATTAGGGCGTATAATACGATTTCTGTTAACGAATAAATATTATTCAGATTAACTAATTTCCTATTATACAACTAATATAAGTATGAGGAGCTATAGTCATCATGAAAATTTGACCTTCATGTTTTACTTTTTTATACGTTTTAAGGTTTGAGAAATTTGAAAATCCCAAAATCTATGTGATGTCTATTGGCAGGCTAACCATTTATTTATTAACTAGTTACAGTATTATAAAAAAAATGAATGATCATAAAGAAATAGGATGAGTTAGAGGATATCATTTATATTACTTGGAAATCTCTACTAAATATCAAAATACCATTTTAAAACTTCATAAGTGTTTCGAAATTTAATAGCTGAGAATATATATATATATTACGTTAGACATAAAAGTTCATATTGTGGTTCAAAGAAATTTACTACTTGTTTTCAAGCTATAATTTGCGTGTTAGATTATTCGATTTTCATGAGAGATTGATTGCTTCAGTGTGTTTGACCGAGAAATGCGAATCAAATGTTAAAGACATAATCAAATGCGGATTATGTGGGTAGAATCAAAATACCTCCATTGGTTCTGCGAAAATAAACTATTCGTGTATTTTTGTGCGTATTTTAAAAATTTTTTGAGCATATTTTGCAACTTTTTTAGGATGTGTAGTTCGAACTCAGTTAATGAATGAATATCATTTACATGAAACAGACTCCTGTCATGTTATAAATATCGGATTCATAAAAATTCTCTCTCTCCCCCCCCCCCCCCTTTTTTTTTTTTTTCTCTTTTTGCACGTTGTGAAGTGCGAGAAATCTGGAAATAACAAAACTGATGTCATGTCTATCTGTAAACTAGTAATTTATTTGGAAATTTAGTTAGACATAATTTAAAAAATGAATGATCATAAAGAATTTAGACCAGTTTTAAAATATCATTTATGATACTAAACGGTCCCTATTGAATTTAAATATCCAGGGCATTTAGTGCTTCCTTAACTAAATACCATATTTTTTAATAGAAAAATTAAGTAATCATTTGCAGTGATTTTAGTAATTTTCATAAAAATTCACAATAAACGAAATACTATATTTTTCTGTTTTAAAAAAGTGCTATTTAATTTAGGGGCCGCTGAACATCCCACTTTGAAAACTTGGTAAGTGTTTCGAAATTTAAGCTTAAACAAATATGTATATACTTTATCGACTTAAAAGTTCATCTTATGGTTCAAAGAAACTATCCCCCCTGTTTTCAAGCTGTATTTTGCGTGCAAGATTATTTTATTTTCATGAGCGATTGATTGCTCCAGTGTGTTTGATGAGAAATGTAAGTAAAATGCTATACGCAAGCGAAGTGATGATGTCACTGGCCGTTCGTGGATGCAAGAAAAATATTTCCTATGTTAAACGCCTATTGGAGTTTTTGTAAAAAATTATTAAAAATCGAGTAAAATTATTTCCTGATTTTAATCCCCATATTTAGGTATACATATGTATTAGTTATCATGTGCATGCGTTAGATTAAGTTGCTTTTGTTGTAAAATTGACAAAATTTGAATTTTTAATTTCAAAACTCTAGAAAAAAAATGGCAAACTTCCATATTCGATTGAAAACATAAACATTTCATTTCAAAGGATGATATTTACACAATAAGTATCTAACTAATATACTAATTAAAAAGAAAATGAAAAATATTCTATCATAATTTGAAGTCAAATTTGTTTTTAAATGTCTATAAATAAAGTATCTGATGTAAGATACTAATATGTTGCAGCGGAATAGATTTGATATCGGTCATCCCTGGCAGAAAAAAAAATATATATCGCCAAATTATTTGGAGAACATAATTTAATTCCTTTCAAAAATCATGGTTATTTTAACAACATATATTAAGAGAGTAATGAATAATATGAAACAATATTTCGTACAATGCATATTACGAAAATATACATCTGGCACGTATATTTTCGTATTACGTTTTTGATCACCAAATATAAAAACGCCAAGGACAACAGAGTTTTGAAATTTAAAATTAAAATTTTGTCAATTTGACAGCAAAATAACTCAATCTAACACATGCACATTATAACTAATCCGTATATCCCAAATATGGGGATTAAAATCGGGAAATAATTTTCCTCGATTTTTAATAATTTTTTACAAAAAATCCAATGGGCGATTAACATAGGAAATCATTTTATTGTATCCACTGACGGACAGTGACGTCACACTTCGCTTGCGTATAGTGGTAATTAAATGCAAATTATATGGGTATAATCAAGATAAAAAATGCATCCTAGTTCACACACACACACACACACACACACAAAAAAAAAAAAAAAAAAAAAAAAAAAAAATGCCTTCTAGTTGACAAAAGGTAAAAAAAAAAATGATTGTTGAAGATTACTCCTAAAATATTCATTGGGGGAATAATAACATTTTTCAATATCACACACATATAATTAAAGTGGCAATGGTTCAGGAAAAAATAACTGAATTTCAGTACTTAAGTTTGTTGTATATAAAAATATTTTATCTAAATAAAATAAATATACAAGAATTTACACTAAAATGGGAAAATTTTTGCCTTAGATGCGATGTTTAAGTTTATTTTTCTCCACCGTTTCAGTGTTTCGCAAGAATAAGACTTATTTCAAAGCGATGTTGATCTGCATCGTATGTTTAAAACCCCATATCTCTTTAATAGCAACCTTTGCATAGTGTTATTTATTTATTTTATTTTACTATATAATACACATTTAGAATACCAAGTTTGAACTTTCTTCTATTATTTGTTCTTGAGATATGTTTATAAAAGACATACACACAGACAGACTCGCATACACACAGACCAACCGCGAAAAACATGATTTTCGGATTCTGGGAACCTCAAAACGCGTAACTATAACAAAAATTCACTTTCGAAGATTTGACCCAAAAGCAATACTTTCTCTACATTATGGGGAAGGGAAAGTAAAAATTAAAAAACAAAAAAGAAAATTGAAATATATATATATAATGACCATCAGTATCACTTATGGATAACGATTCATTATTCAATAACGATTTATAAAAACAATATCTTTCTATTTCTTTTTATTTTATTTTCTTACATAATTGAGAAAAGATTCGAAATCATTTACATTCAACAGCGTTTCTAAATTGTTGAGGAATATTATAAATTTAAATCATGTCCATTCTAACATATATATATATTCCTTCTTTCCACGAAGTAAGTTCTAGCGGTCATGCATAATTCTTACTAAATGCGTTCAATTTTGAAAAACTACCTTGAAATTCTTGAATTTTATTTTTCAAATGGATTTCTTGAACAATAGTTTTATCATCTTAGAATATTTTTTAAATTTTGGTGTGTTTTTGCAGCAGTGGTTATTTAACTTAATAAAAATCGCAATATTATTTCTAGATAATTAATCAATTCGAAACAGCTTGAATTTACAATATTGTCTCTATTAATTTTTTTTTCTAATTTCTTAAACAATTAATAAAAGATTCCGGAATCATTTATATTCAACAGAATTTCTGGGTTATTAAGAAAAATTAACAGTTCACCTCTTTTTTTTTTTTTTTTTTAGCAGGAATGTTTATTCTTTCCTTTTTTCTCGGGTACATTTCAGAGGCCATCTTTTTTAGAAAGGGCATACATTTTGATTGTTAACGCACGTGGACATTTTAATGCCCGTATTACGTTAGTGATGGAGGCGTGTTGGAATTAAGACCGATTAGGAACCTAGGCCTGGGTGGGATGCTCTACGTTGACGTACTTTTAAGAGAGGTCCTATCCCGTTTTAAAATAAGTTTCGAAGAAAACCACGGCAACTATGAACGACTAAGCCAGCAAGTGCAACGTGGGTTTGAACTCGGCACATCCTGTCTACCAGTTTAACCAACAGAACCTCCTCGTGCGAAATTGGCCTTAAGCAACGCGTCAGTGTAGAACCATACAGAATAAAAATGGTCCGTTTTTTTAATTTGGTAGAAAACTTCTAAAACGGACATTATTAATTGATAAAAATGAAATTATATTGTAATTTTCGTATGTATTCGTCCTTTTTTCTTCCTCACGCAAGTTCTCTAATGGTCATTGAATTTATAGATGAATTAGAATTTATAGATCCATAGAAAATTTAGCGCAGCTATGAAATACAATGAAATTCAACAGGGAATGAAATACTCTGGCGCCATTTTTACTTTCATAATTCTTTTAAAAGGAAATGTGTATTCTATAATCACAATTCGTCATGCATGTTCCTGAGAGAAATATAACGTCAGTGGAAATTATGGTATCATGCCACTACGTTATAATAAACGCGGATTAAACCTGTGAGATAATAACTGCTAGATGTTAAAAACTTTAGCTTGGGATAAAAGAGAAGTACCATAATCCAGTCGAATAGTAATAATAAGTTAAGCCATAATCTTTTGATGAAGAGGATAAGGTACAGTTTTGGATAACATATTTATGATTAAATTTCTGAGTGCTGAACATTCGGAAATTAGAAACGGTATATTCTTGTGGATAATACATATTTTTTGAGGGAAAGGGGGGAAACCCTTTGCAAAAAGAATATATATATATATAAATTGGAACCCATTTTGTTAAAGGATTTATAAGTAAGTGTTTTTGTAACGGCAATGTGATTCAGAAAAGATTTAAAACATAGGTGTCACACTCTTTTAAAAAAATAACGGGTGTTAAATCTGATAAATTTTTTTTAAAAAGTTGGCAGCTATGGTTTAAAATATTGTCTTGCTATATTTTGAGAATAGAACGACAGAGTAGAATGTATTAAGGTATGAGCTAAATTAATATTGTGAAATTTTTTATCAAATTTCATACCAATCATTTTATATTTCATTTTATATCCAAATGCTTGAAACAATTTTATAAATCATTTTTTTTTAAGATAACAGCATTAATATTGCATGAAAATTGCCTTCAACACCATTTTTGCAAATTATTCTTACGTAAAATTACCTCCTGAATTCGAATATGACGCCCATTTTACCCTATCACCCGTCGTTTCTTAGGGACGGCCAGGGACCGATTTACTCACTTGGAGGCCCAGGGCACTCATGTTCAATGGGCCCCTTTTCCTCGTACTTTAATATTACAACAAATAAAATGAACATATTTTTGATTCACACATCTATAAATTCTCTTCACTTTTCATTTTATTGGTAAGAGTAAGGCTTGAATAGATCCGATGCTTGTTTATCAGATCAACATACATCGCACCCATGTAGAGTTTGGAATGCAATGTTGGTAGTATGCAGTTGTATTTGCGTTTAGCTAAAATATTGCAATTTGTTTCATTGAGCTGATAGTTTCCTTTAAAGATCATACTGCCGATTTATGAAACAGTGCAGTAATATCTCCATCCATTGACGGAAAAAACAAAAAACAACCATCCTTATAGCAAAATTTGGAAATTTTTCCTTTTAACTATATTTTTAAATGTATGATGGAATTTCTTGGAGGCCCCCTCTGTGTGAGGGCTCAGGGCATATGCCCTGAATGCCCTGCCTTAAATCAGGCATTGGGGACGGCCCCCTATTTTTTATCATTTTTCGGTAATTTTATGGATATAAATTTGATTTTTAGGGGGGAGGGGGGATTATTTTAAATGTTAAATATCTTCTGAGAGGCTACAGAGTTGGAAAATTTTAAAACATGACCATTTGCGGCAATGGGAAAATTTAACGGGGGGGGGGGGGATTTGCCACTGAAATTTTGTATCACATTTCTTATATTTTTTTTTATCTATTATTAACGTCATTTATTAATATTATTATTATTATTATTATTATTATTTTTTTTTTTTTTGTGTTAAAAAATTATTTTTCATTCTCCAAATCAAATTCATGGCCAGAAAATAACTGAACAGTGATAAAAATTGGGGAAGGGGATGGTGTCCCGAGAAAACGGTGGATGACTGGGCACAGTGGGAGTCATATTCGGATTCAGGAGGTCATTTTACATAAGAATCAGCAAGAATGGTATTAGAACTTGAGGTTTTTTTTTTTTTTTTTTTTTTTTTTTTTTTTTTTTATCGCAGTGTATTTTTAGGCCTGAAGGATGGTTAGTAGCTTGTGATTGGTCTCATTAATTGCAAAAAATTGTATAATTCAAGTGAATATTTATAATACGTTTGAAAAAATAGTATTATTTTAAAATTACTATTCATGAAGGATTTATTAATTGTTAATATAATGGATTATAATCTGAGTAAATAATTTTTTAATTCTAGTTTTATAAGTATTTGCTGAAATATCTTTTTTTTTTTTTTTTTTTTTTTTTTTGTTAATCTGAAAAAAATACAATTTTATATGTATATCATTGCAATAACAACAGATCAGAGGAAATAATTTATCATTATATTATAATTAATACTTTTTTTTTTTTTTTACGTTAATGAAAAACTAAAAGTTATTTTTGATATTATGTGTATGCTAGTTAAGGAATCCGCTAGATGTACTTCAATAAAATGTAATAACAGCCAACATACAATTAGGTTATGTGAATATTTATTACTCAAACTAAAAATATTACTTTTGTATTTCATATATTACGTAATTTTCTAAAAATATACATAACATTTATTTTATATTTAATAAAAATAATAGCTGTATTATGAGTAACTAATAAACATAACTTTTATTATACATATTAATTTATAGTATATGAAAGAAAAATAACATATTTCTTCTCTTTTTGCCTTTTCCTTTTCTTTCTTTCTTTCTTTCTTTTTTTGTTAATTTTTAGTTCCCCATCATACTATAGGTATGGGGAACTTAGGTAATCGTGAAAATTTTCGACCACGGTTTTTTGACTTTTCTACACGTTTTCAGGTGTGAGGAATCCGAAAATGACAAAATTTCTATGGTGTCTGTCTGTAGGGTCTCTGTTAGTGTGTTAATGGGTTAGTGTGTTAGTCTGTTAGTGGGTCAGTCCGTTAGTTTGTTAGTCTGTGTACACGATATCTCAAGAACAAATTGTCGCAGAGAGGTCAGATCAGTTTTAAAATATTACTTTCGACACTGGCAAGAACCCTATTGATTTGCAACATTCGAATTTAAAAACTTCGTAAGTTATTAAAAATTTACGATTTTCTTAACATGGGAGAATAGGACAAAAATTCACTTAAACGTGCATTAAATGGAAACTTTTTACTGTAAAAATGTCAGACCAGTTTTAAAATATCAGTTTGGATGCCGGTCGCAAGTTATTGGAAATTTACGAATTTCTTAACATGGCAGTATAGGGCAAAATTTCACATAAACGTCAATTTTTAGCGATATTTTCATCGTAAAGATGTCAGAGATTACTTTTGAAATATTATTTAGGACACTGGCATGAATATTAATGACTATGAATTTTCCAATATAAAGATTTCGTAAGTTATTGGAAATTTACGAATTTCTTAACATGTCAGAATAGAGCAAAATTTCACATAAACGTCAATCTTGAGGGATATTTTCATCGTAAAAATGTCAAACCACTTTCGAAATATTATTTAGGATACAGGCATGAATATCATAGACTATGATTTTTCCAATTTAAAAAAATTCGTAAGTTATTTGGAATTTACGATTTACTTAACATGTCAGAATAAGGCAAAATTGAGCATAAATTTCCATTTTGAGGATCCTAAATACATTAGACAACTTCAAAATTAAGTTTATGATATTTGTTTGAACATGATTGAATACAAATATTCTACTAGAAAATTTTCGTAAATTATTCGTAATTTACGATTTTATCAACATAGCGAAATTGTAAATATTTCACATAAATATGAATTTTGAGGTTTATTGCATTGGAAATAGTAGCATGAAAACTAAACAACAGAAATGACCCTAATAAAATAAATTAATAAATTAGAATAAGATAATTATATCGAAGTGAACGGTGGATAGCCTATTAGGCGGGGATTTCATTCTGTCACTGTATCAAGCTTTGGTCAAATTCATTTCTTTTAACATGATTATAATATGTCTCGCACTAGAAATTTCTGAGAACATAAATATGATGGGGAACTGAGCAGAGTCCACCTATGCCAACTAGTTTAATTTGAAACTGTAACATCCCCAAACGAGAAATTATTTTAAAAATATCCATATCATGCGGTAGAGAAAGTTTTTAAACAAATGTTTTTGCATAAGTAATTCGAATATACATAATTTTATGTAGAAAAACGGGAAAATTTTTATATATATATATATATACACATACACACACACACACACATATATATATATATATATAAACATTAGTTTTATTATATGTATATTTGTTTATAATTAAAAATAAAATAAAGGCGTATATTATTATTGTTATTATTATTTTATCTACTACTACAATATTCATCTTAGGTGTTTTATTGTGAAAAAAAAAAAAAAAAAAAAAAAAAAAAAACTTGTGCCCGATATGATGTACTATTTATTTTATTTTTGCATAAAATTATTATTCTGCATTACATAATTTTAAAAATAATATGTAAAAAAAAAAAAAAAGTTTGTATGTACATATATATATATATATATGTGTGTGTGTATTATTCTGGAATAATAACTATAATAATTAAACATTTTAATCAAATATTTGTTCGGAGTTAATTGTAGCTTTCTTTTTCTTTTCCATTCAGGGGTCGGCGCAGTCACTTTTTGTCATACTATTTTTATACAGCGTTATCTATATTATTCAATTGAAGACAACTGCTAGATGCCTTCGATTGAATAATACAAGTATTGCTTTATAAAGATAGTGGTATGAAAAAAGTAACCGCACCGACCCTGCTATCTCTTCAATAAATAAAAGTACAACGGATGTCATCGATTGAATAATAGAAATATTGCTTTATAAAAATAGTGGTATGAAAAAAAGTAACCACATCGACCCAGCAATCTCTTCAATAAATAAAAATCACAATTTTAAGGAAACATTTATTTTCAAGAGGGTTTTATTTTAATATAATCAGATTTGTTTCCCCCTTCAAAATTGCTGAAGTACTTTACAAACAAATATATTCATAGAATGACATCATTATTCAGACTGTGTCTAAATGATTATGGAGATGTTCCACGCTTCATATATAATTACCAAAGTTATTATAGTTACGGAAACAGCAGTATATTTCTGAACACGGGAATGCATACTAATTTTAGAATATTTTTCAGCAACCGGAAATACCTTACAAATCAATTTAAAAATAGCAAGTGTAATACACATTGTTAAAGCACTTTTAGTATCACTGTAGATTCTTGCATGAGACTTCGCGTTAATATTTATGAGATTGAGTTTATACATTCTGTTATGTGGAATGAATATAGATGTAAAAGTAAAAGTCGCCAGCAGTGTTCAATATGCGATATGCATCAAACAAGCTTAAATTATACCCTAGCATGATAATTATTGGTATATGCTTTACTGTACGAATATAATGCTCCTAATTGATAAATTGTTGCTTCAAATAACGCATACTTTAAGAACAATAACTAAAAATGTCTTTGGTACATCATTGAATAATATAGATAGATTCTTTTAAATAAATACTTACTCTGTTTATATAAACTTAAGCTCGAATATTTCATTCTGTGTTGGAAACATTTAAACTAAAAGACCTGTTGCATAATTTATTTGGTGCATTAATATACTATTAAAATTTTTGAGACATTAATATACTAATTTTTATATTTTTGATTTTTTTTTTTTTTATTGCTTTTTGTTTTAAATTCGACGCGCCATTTCTTTGTAAACCAAACTTTTTATTTTCATGTACTTGGAGTATGAAAAATGTGTTGAAGCTCAGTAATATTACATAACTTTATACTATAGCGTATAAAATTACATAATACTGTAATACTTAACGCCTATTTTGTAATTAATGTGATTTTTGTAGTAATCCTGCCAAGGAAATGAATAAATTTTTGCGAGAATTCAGTATCTCTGCATTACATTATTATTTTAAAAGAGTAATGAAATGAATTAAAGATAAATTCTTCATAAAGCCGAGTCGTACACAGAATTAACTTCATTGTACGAAATATGTCGTAGAACCAATAACCACACCGAACATCAGGCACTTGATAATGTAAACGAACTTAATTTTATTTTATATAATTAAAGACATATTTTTTTGCAACAGTCTTTTAAGTTCGTAATGAATATTGGAAATAATAAAATCATGAACCAAAGAAAACAGATTGTTACAGACAAGAAGCAGATAAGAAAGTGAGTAACATTTTTGGCGGCAAGTCTTCGGTCACTTTATCCATATCGCCACATTTTTACACCAATTGAAAATACATCAAAATCTGTTTTTATGACCGTTAAGTATGTTTATAGGCTTTAATTAAAAAAGTATTTGGCAAGCAAAAAGCGCCAATATTAACCGTTGCCCTTCACGTGGGAGTGTTAATTGTTTTCTTTTACGTACAAATTTTTGATTATTCCGAAATGCAAGGAGAAATGGAAAATCTTTAGCGAACATCATATCGAAAATCTTTAGCGAACATAAGATTCTAATTTTTAGAATCTGCGTTTTAACAAGCACAAGTAAAATTGAAGTACAATTTTTATGAATTCAATTTTTATGAGTAACTTGTTAGAGTGATATTTCATCAAAATACTTCTATGTTTAACTACCAGCGAACAAAAGAGAGTGGTTTCAGTACGATAATCACCGGGGGGCGCTTTTTCCAGGGCGCGTTTATTTCGAGGGACGTTTTTTCCATGGGGCGTTCTTTTAAGGGGACTTTTTTCCTGGGGACATTTTGTGTGTGTGTGGGGGGGGGGAGTCATTTCTTCCGGGGGCATTTTATAGGAGACGTTATTTCCTGATACCAAATTCGTTAGAAAGCCATATGAAGTCTAAGGTTAGATATTTCTTAATATTAAATTTTTTTAGACTGAGACAATTTTCCTAGAAGTAATATGTGAAATGTAACTTTAAGGAATAAATTTCAGGCGCCTCATACCTGGCATTAATTTAGTTCTTTCAGATAATTAATACATACTTTTTTTTTTGATAAATTTAAAAGGGTAATGTAAGTGATGTTCCATATCACACTCTTAAACCTTGAAACTTCACGAAAATATCGATTTTGAGAGTTTTGCATTAAGTTCTTCCGCATATCTTTCTTTGTATATTAAAAAATATATACATATTAAAGAATCTGCTACACATGTTTTTAAAACAACCGCCTTGTGTTATACTTTTTAAATAAATTATCAAAATTTGTTTCCTTAGTTGGTACATTTTTACATTTTTGATGTCTTCAAATTGATAAAAATTAGGATAATACGCTTGAAATTGCTCAAAACTATTAGAAATAAATGTTATATTAAATGTAAGATGCTTAAAGATCGGGTTTTTATTATTTTAAGTATTTAAAGTAATGATACGCGTGATCTTGTATGATTTTTCTGCTTAGTGAAAATTATTTAGGATGATTCCTATAGTGAAATATTTTGTGATCCTACATTTTTCTGCTTAAAATTTTGCAATATTTAGAAGTCATTTTTTTAGAAGGTTTTTAATTGAAATTGACTTGGTCATCGTGTCTTCGTGTCACGCTAGTAAACAAGGCGCCTTCATTTTAAAGTAAATATAAGCTATTTCGATAGTCGTTCTGTGGCTCAGCTGGTAAGAGCGTCCCGTTAGTAAGACGGTGGTCATGAGTTCGGGCCCCGGAAGGTCCAACGCGTTAATTTTTGCGGATAATTAGTAGAAAAGGTGTCAAATGATACAAGAAAATTTTTCGTTGCTTACACTAAGAATTTTTTGAGGAGTTTTTTTAAGAAGCATTTTTATTTATTTAGAAATTGGGAAGACACAAAACATTTTAGATAATAAAAAAGCACAAAATAAAATGTTTTAAGTAAAAAATACATAAAAAAATATTTTTTGAAGCTTTATATGTATATGTGTATATTATATATTACTATTATATGAAATTGGATTTGTCATCGGCTTTTTGTCACGTTAAAAAACCAAGACGCTTCCATTATATATATATTAAAAAAAAAAAAAAAAAAAAAAAAAAAAAAATGTAAGTAACTCATTGTATCTTTTAATAAATGTGCTGATTGCAGCGTCATGTTGATAGTGCGAGAGTCGTGTGTTCGATCCTCGCCGGGCCGAGGTGTTATTTTTTGCAAATAATTAATGGAAAAAGTGTCAATTGATAAAAGAAAATATTTCGTTGTGTACACAGTATCCTAATAATGTTTGAAGATTTCATTTAAATAGCTTTTATCTAGTAACTAAAAAGCACAAAATAAAAATTTAAATAAAAATAAAGAAATAAATAAAAAAAATTTTAGAAGATTTTTATTGAAATTGTATTTTGTTATCGCGTCTTCGTGTCACGCTAATAAATAAGGCACCTCAACTTTAAAGTAAATATCAGCAGTCTTTATAGTCACTTGTTGGCTCAGTTGGTTAGAGCGTCAAGTTGCTAATACGATGGTGGTGAGTTCCATCCCGAAGGATCGATGTGCTAAATTTTACAGATGAAATGTGTAATAGAAAATATGCCAATTGATTAAAATAAAAAATATATATATTGTCTACATAGTATTCTAAGAATTTTTGAAGAGTTTTTTAAAGAAGCCTTTTTTTAGATACTAAAAAACACAAAATATAAAGTTAATTATATATATATATATATATATATATATATTCTTTTAGAAGCTTTTTATTGAAATTGGATTTTTATCATCGTGTCATTCTGAAAAAGAAGGCGCCTCCACTTTAACGTAAATTTAAACAACCTTTTCCGTCGCTTGTTAGCGCATTAAGTTAGAGCGTCATGGTGATAACGCGATGCTCGTGGGTTCGATCCTCGCAAGCCGATGTGTTCCTTTTTCGCAGATATTAATAGAAATATGTCAATTTATAAAAGAAAATCATTCGTTGCCTACACAGTGTCATAAGCAATTTTGATAGTTTTTTAACGAAACTTCTTTTTGAGTTACTAAACTCACAAAATAAAAATTTCAGTAAAAATAAAAATAAAAATAAATAATTAAATAGAAATATAAGTAAGTAAATAAATAAATAAAAATAACACCGAACGATTTTTATTATTGTGAAGCCCTAAAAAGCCTATTAAAATTTATTCTTGCAGAGACATGCTATAAAATCATAAAAGTTTCAACAACAAGAAAATTTTAAAGAAAAATATAGATATTTCACTTTTGCAAAACATGAAAAATTTTAAATATTCCAAATATTTTAAAAAGCATTCGAGAACAATATTTCTTTTGTATAAGTATTTGTTAGATTTTTCTAGAATGTTCTATGATTTTTCTTGACAGTTCTTAGACTTTTGTTTACAGCGTCATGCTGATAAAGGGATGGTCATGAATTCGGTCCTCGAAAGACGATATAGTACTTTTTTTGCAGATAAATAATCGAAAAAAAAAATGTCAATTGATAAACGAAAATCTTCTGTTGTCTACAAAATATACTAAGAAATTTTAATTAGTTTTTTTAAGAAGCTTTTTCCTTTATTGTAACTAAAAAGCACAAAATAAAATTTAAGTAAAAAATCATTTTTTAAAGTTAGAAGCTTTTTATTGTGAAGCCCTAAAAAGCGTAAAATAAAATTTATTCTGGCAAAGACATGCTACAAAGAAATGGAAGTTTCAACTTTAAGAAAATTTTAGAGAAAAATATAGGTACTTTCCTTTTGCAAGAGATGAAAATTTTTTAATGTTCAAAATATTTTAAAAAGCTTTCGAGACTTTTGAGATTTCTGGCCTAATGAATGATTTTATAAAAACTAATAACTAAGAATATTGGTCTCGAAAGCTTTTTAAAATATTTTGAACATTAAAAAATTTTCATCTCTTGCAAAAGGAAAGTACCTATATTTTTCTCTAAAATTTTCTTAGTGTTGAAACTTCCATTTCTTTGTAGCATGTCTTTGCCAGAATAAATTTTATTTTATGCTTTTTAGGGCTTCACAATAAAAAGCTTCTAACTTTAAAAAATGATTTTTTACTTAAATTTTATTTATTAGTTACAAATTTAAAACATTGGAGTGACTGCAATTGATATTTTGAATATGTAATAGCTCTAAAGCAATTATAGAAATTTGAATAAGTCAATAATTCAGCAAATAAAGTGCCAATTAGAACAGAGTATTTGAGTATTTACTCCCAAATTCATTTGATTATACAATGGATACTAATATATTCGAAATTTTTAAGGCATCCTTGTAATAGAACTCTGTTTCTAGTAATAACAGGCGCTATCAAAAATTCTAAAACACAATAAGTTTCGTTCTTTTATAAAAAAATTTATACACTTTAGATATTAACGCTTCATAGGAAATAATATGGTTAATTCCTTTCATGCTCCCTTCAAAAGAATTATTGGTACTATGCACACTATTTACTATTCATATATTACTATTAAAAAAAAAAATGTGCGTGCCTATTGGCCATATTGTATAATTATTATTCTTTGTAAACTGTAAAAGAACTATAATTCCTACACTTTTCTAAATCTATATAGTTTGTGCCACTGTGATCAGTTAAATGAATCTGATTTTGATCTTAATCGAAAATAGCATTTAGACAGTCGTGTTCACTCACACGCTCTCATATACACACATAATTGCATAACGACATAGCAAATAATCAAGAGCAACTGAAATCGTATAAAAAAACCAAAATCTCATTGGTGCATTTTTCTTTTTAAATGATTACACTGCTTTCCATACAATATATATATATATAATGAGAAAATAAAATGGGTCGATAATTTTATTGTAAAGCTAAGAAATATTTCAATAAGTATTGCTTCAGGAAAAAAAAAAAAAAAAAAAGAAAAAGTTTATTTAAGAAGTGAGATAGAAATTTATTATGGTGTACGATACTAAAATCTGAACTATACTGAAAATACGACAATTATCGTATGTCTAGCAATGCTGACCGACCTTGTCAGGCGTAAGTCAGAATGTAATAAACAATTCCGCTTCACCTCTCGCATACCTTAGATATGAAAAGACGGTCTTGGCGAGCGAGGGCACATTAACCTAAGAATATTTTGCAAAAAAATATGCATACAGTAAATAATTCTAGTCCGTAAACGGTGAAAGAAGTACTTACAGGCGTCCATGCGAGGATAATTATGCAGTTTTTGAAACGTATAACCTATGATTTGATTCGGAAAATGTGGAAAATTTGGTAAGCAAAGTAAAGGAATAGCAATTAAATGGAAGCGATACTTTATACCTTGAAAAATTTAAGGCTTGACTTGTTATATTAAAAGATTTGTGACTCGAACTTGATTTATGTTTTTCATTTAGAAGTGCATTCACATCATGTATGAAGTGTTCAATAAGATATGAAATTGCCCACGAAAAAAATGCATATATTTTTTTTTCGCAACATGCACGATTAACATTCAATTTGTATAATTTCCGGTAATAAATGCTATGAGCCTTGAAATCGAGCAATCTGAAGGCATAAATTTTGTGCTATTACTTTTATTTTTATAGTCTTGTAATATTTTCTTGTAGCAGTTTTGTTTCCTTTCTTTTTATGAACATCAGTTTTCATAAATTAAATTTTGAGGTTATAATTTTTTTTTCATATTTATTAAATTTACATCTTAAAATCTATTTTCAAGCCCATAATTATTGGTTTATAGTAAATTTTCTTTCGGTAGAAATTAAGATTATGTTGAATACCAGAAAATTAAATTTAATAAATTGTTATGTGAAAAAAAATCCTTGAAAACATATAAAATTAGGATTTGATTTCAAAAGAAAGGTACATATGTATATACACCGTGACCAATAAGTTCTCATACAACTTTTGAAGCACGTTAAAAAGTTGTGCATATGTGTTACTGTAGTCCCAATTATTTTGCAGGCAGTTTAGTGTAAGGTATAAAGCTATTTCAAGTGCAAATGTTGCACTAATTATAATTTTTCTTTACCTAGGTAGAATGAAGAAATAGAGAGAAATTATGATAAATAAATTGATCAAAGGAGAACAGCCGGGTGACATTTTCAGAGACTTGAAAGCCCTGGTGGTGAAGAGAGATTTCATTAACAGAACTACCAAAAGGTATAATGAGATATCCTCTGTCGATGATAGAAAAAGATCTGGCAGACCGAGGTCCGTTCGGACAAAAGAGGCTGTGGAAAGGGTCAGGGAAAAGATACGACGAAGCGAACAAAGATCCGCTAGGAAACTAGCACGAGAGCTCAGAATAACGAGGTGATCAATGTTAAATATTCTGAAGAAGAACCTTGAAGGCAAGGCTTATAGAAAAAGTAAAATTCATGGAGTTTCGGAGTCTGATAAGATGAAAAGAAAGCAAAGGGTGGAAGCAATTCTTGCTTGGCACGCTGGGGATGAATTTGTCTTTTCAGACGAGAAACTATTCATTTTACAGCGGAATCTCAACCCCCAAAATGACAGAGTGTTGTCCGTTTCTATTGATAACATCCTTGAGAGCCAGTATTACGTTCTGCGTTACCAAAATGCTTCGTCTCTGATGGTTTTGGCCGCTAATTCCAAAAGAGGAAAACTCCCGTTAGTCTTCATTGATAAGGGGGCAAAAATCAGTGTCCAATATTATAAAACTGAGTTTTTGGAAAAAAAAATGTCTCCCAAATGTCTAAAGTATGTATGGGACAGAATATTTCTGCTTCCAACAAGATGGTGCCCCTTCTCATACCGCACGTGTGGTTCAGAAGTGCTGCAGTCAAAATTTAGCTGACATTTTGCCAAAGAACGAATGGTCCCCATCTCCCCCGATCTGAACCCACTTGATTATTTTGTGTGGTCATATATACTCTCCCAACTGAATAACTATAAAATCACCTATTTGAGCAAATTCAAAAATATAATTCAAAAGATATGGAAGGAAATGTCAATGGAAGTTGTGCGTGCCGCATGTGATGGATTTGAAAAGAGACTTAGGCTCGTTAATATACTAAAACGCGGAATTATTCCAAAGCATTTAATGTAAAGATACTCAATGATTGGTACTTTGAATTGATGCAAAAAGTTTTTGTATGATTTATTTTGCGTTATTGTAATAAAAATTTGAAAGTGTATGAGAACTTATTGGTCACGGTGTATATACTGTTTGCGTGTGTGTGTGTAAATAACGTCTAATGTGATACCTAAGGGAGTTCAGCAATGAAATAAAATAAATAAGTAATAATAATAATAATAAAACCCTAAGTTTATTTTTGTTTTTCAAGTAATAAATATAAAATCTGCACAAAAGAGAATTTAATTTAGTACAACAGGACTTATTTTAGTCTATTCTTCCACGTAAAGGCATGCAGTAACTGTGTTTTATTCCCTAGCATAAGTTACTACATTCACTTTTAAAAATTTATTTGGTATAGATTTAGCATAAAAGCCTCTTGCCGACTTTTAAATTTTTATTGTCATTTCGGCGATCCATTACAATGGATATCGCAATAGCGTAAGTAAAGACCTTGGAGAGAAACGTCCGAGCTAATTCGGTGCAAAATTTCAAATTCTACAAAGGAGTTCTATACTCAAGCCGATCTATTTCTTTCGCACAATTTTTCTCAATTTTAATTATTATAAGAATTATTTATCTGTATATATATGGGTGATTGCCAATCTAAAGGGTAGAAAACAAAGACTAATTTGAAAATATAAAAATTTTACCAAAAAAATTTGAAAAAATTCCTTAATTCCTTTTTGACAACTATGAATCTAAATTACTTGATGAGCTATCTCGTTAGCTATTTTTTGGTTGGTAATTAATTAATTTCAAAATTAATGTGTCAACGGAGCGGACATCACTGACCACGGAGTGGACACATAAATATCCAAACCTGAAAGTTATTTTGCAGCTGTATCTTTTCATCCTTATTGTTTTACTTGCATTTTAGAAAATAATCAACAAATATTTTTACTTTAATTCCTTTGAAAAATGAAAATAACAGGAAAATAATTGTTGGTTCCGCATATTCTTTCTTTCTTTCTTTGTTTTTTTTATGTGATTGATCTAATATGTTGAAGACACTTGTATTTCATTGCTATTTTTCCTGTTAAAACTTCGAGGATTTCTTTAAGTTTCTTCTTTGATCTTGCGCCTTTAAAACTTTCTTTTATTGGCTTTTTTATAACCTCGCCAAAAATAATACATTTCTCAATTTCTTTTGAATTTCCTTCTGTGATAATTTTTTTCACTTTTCTCTTGGGTTTTTCAGAATCAGTAGTATTATTTTTTGACTTCACATCCTTAGATCTTTGCACATACTTTTTGTGTTTTTCAAGCTTCCTAACCAATTTTTTGTTTTCTTCACAAAGCCTTTCACTTTTCTTTTTCGACATTTTTCTTCCACTTTCTAGTCTGCTAGATGATGATACAGATGGTTTTGTTTTCAGAGATGGATTAATTTGTGGTAGTGTGATGTTTATGGCTGCTGAACGAGGTGTATCAGGAGGTGCATCATCTCTGAGATGTTCTTCAAAGATTATTCTGTTTCTTCAATCTCTCACTTTGATTTCTGTTTTGGTTCTTCCATTTTTTCCTAACACTTCATTTCATTTGTTCAAACATTTTAACTACAGTATTCTTCCTTCTGTGATATATTTATCTTTCTTTAGCTTTTCCTTCTTCATGTCTTGCGGGATCATTTCTTATGCTCTTATTATACACAAAGATATAAAGTTATTCAATTAATAAAAATACAAAACAATTTTAGTTTTGCTGTAAAACAAAAATATTTTTATTTATTTTTTCTTCTGAAACTAAATTTAATTATATTTTTGCAATTATTTTTCTAAAGTGTTATGTCACCTTTTCTACATTTTACCTTTAAAATTAAAAAGAAAAAAAAAAGGACAGATAGTATACATCATCCTTTTGCATTACTCTGTAAACAACACTCATAAAACTGTTCTTAAAATTATATTAATACGAATTCTGTTGTTACATTTAAACCATGAAGAGAAATGCTTAAGAGTTCAGTAAAAAATAGCAAATACTGTTTTAAAGACGTTGAAATGACATTTTTAGAAAATCACGAATAAAAATATAAAAGTTAGGGGGAAAATATATTTCCATTGCACCTTAAGCAATCAGTAGGCTAACAAAAAAAAAAAAAAAATAAATAAAGGGATAAAATTTATTTATCAAATTTATTTAGATTATTTTTCAAATGTATCTATTTTTAAGATTAATTTTGATAGTATCCACTCCGTGGAAAGAAGTGTCCACTTCGTGATCAAATGATGTCCACGGAGTGGAAGTCCACGGAGTGGACAGAATGTCTGATTTTGAATTTTAAGGAACAAAGCAACAACGTCAGGAACAATTTAACTTTAGTGTTGAATTAAGTCTTATAACCATTAATTTTAATAATAATTAGATAATAAATAATCCTTATAATTACTTGTATACTTCTGACCACGGAGTGGACTGATGAGATAGCCAAACAGAGGTATCACAGATGAAATCTATTTTAACAGAACGAAATAAAGCATTGAGTTCAGCACATGTAGGTAAAAACAAAGATGGCTTCCCCCTCTTTCTTCTCAGTTGCACACTGGTGACAGACAGTGCCATCTACTGAACTTTATGGGAAATTAAATAGTTGTCCACGGAGTGGACACATTTTATTAGGGACATTTGTTATAAATTAATTAAAAAAACAAGATTCATTTTATAACTCTAAAATTTTATAAATATATTTTTAAGGATAATTATGTCCTGCTTAAATCAAAATGTAATTAAAAAACATTAATATTAAGCTTGAAAATAATGCTATATTCTGCAGACTTCCCTTGGGGACAGTCCACGGAGTGGACATTCCAGGTTTTATCGATCGAGTTCTAAGAAAAATAAATAACATTAAAAACTTTTATAATAATATTCAACTAGAGAAAATCGTAAGAAATAGCCTAGTTGTAAATTTTTTTCTGATTGAAAATATTTTCTATTTTTGAGGGCTAAGGGACATGGTTTCTACCCCTTATGTTGGCAATGACCCATATATAAATTACGTGTCACGATGTTTGTCCGGGGTAAACTCCTAAACTAAGGAACCGATTTTAATGAAATTTTGCACACTGTGTGCAGTTTGGTCCAACTTGAGAGATAGGATAGTTTTTATCTCAATTTATTGTCACAATATTGTTTTATTGCAATTATTTGTTAATTATAGACCTTTATTAAAGTTGCTTCAAAATATCTGTGAGTTCCATTAATTTAATTGTTGCCAAAAAAAAAAAAAAAAATACGAGTTCATTTTCTTTCGACATAAAAATAAATACATTTAATCAAACGTGAACGTTAAAAAATTATAAAAAGTTAAATTATGCATCTCACGAAAATTGACGTCATAATCAATTTAAAGATTTTATACACATTGATAAAGTGCTAATGTAGTTCTATCATAGGTATAGTAATATATATAGATCTCTCATCCCCATGTTATCGTACAAAGATTTTTGATGCCGAAAAAAAAAAATAAATAAATAAATAAAAGCTTTGGAAACAGCCATTAAGTGATATTGAAAAAAAAAAAAAAAAAAAGAAAGAAAGAAAGAAAAGAAAAGAAAGAAAGAAATATGAATTTGAAACTGTATTTGGAGTCTTCCATTCCCCTTTAGCAAATAAATTATTCATTAATTTTATTTGCTAAAATATTAGTATGTATTCCCGTGTGTATTCACTCGGGGAAAGACGGCCATATTTTGGTAAAAACGTCGTCTTTTCCCAAATGAAAAGGAATAACTTTTTTCTCCCCAATGATCACTCTATTCTATATATGCTATACATGCTATACTATATCTATGAGTTCTATACGCAAGCGAAGTGTGACTTACTGACCGTCTGTGCAGCCAAGAAAAAGATTTTCTATGTTAATTGCCCACTGGATTTTTTGTAAGAAATTATTAAAAATCGAGGAAATTTATTTCCCGATTTTAATCCTTATATTTGGGTATAGATATGTATTAGTTATCGCGGGTGTTAGATTGAATTATTTTGCTGTCAAATTGACAAAATTTTAATTTTAAATTTCAAAACTCTGTCGCCCTTGCCTTTTATTATTATTATTATTATTATTATTATTATTTCGCGATCAAAAGCGTAACACGAAAATATACATGCCAGATGTATGCATTGTACGAAATGTAATATGTATTATTCATTGTACGTATGTATAACATGTAATATGTATTGTACGAAATATTGTTTCATATTATTCATTACTCTTTTAATATAAGTTGTTAAAATAACCATGATTTTTGAAAAGAATTAAATATTTTCGCCAGATAATTTGGCGATATTCTTTTTTTTTCGCCAAGGATGACAGAAATGAAATCTATTCCGCTGCAAAATATTAGTATCTTACATCAGATATTTTATTTAGACATTTGAAAACAAATTTGACTTCAAACTATGATAGAATATTTATCATTTTCCTTTTAATTAGTATATTATTAGTATATTAAAAATTAAAAGCATGGTATATAAAAAGTTTTTTTTTTTTTTTTTTTTAAATCTTATAATTATTTTTATCTTAATCCTCAATGTTTCCCATCTTTATTAACTTGAATTTACTATTAAAATTTTAACATACTCAAAAACTTCTCATCACTTCGTTAAAATACACTAAACTTTTCCAAAATCTTTTTTTATTTAAAATGATACATGTATTTACTTTAAATGTCCAATATTTCATAAGATTTCCAATTTTAAAGTTTTAAAATATTTATCAAATTTACTTATTTTTCTGGTTTAGCCTGATTGTTTTTCTTTTTATAACTACAGCTGTTGCCCTCTTTAAAATATTTAAAATGATGAGGTCATTTTATAGTAAAATTATCCATTATAGCATATATTATATTTCACTCCTCCATAAAAATTGATTTTAAAATCGTCTGTTTCTTTTATACTTTTATTTTAATAGAATTTTAATAGAATTTAATTTATATATTAGTCATTTTAGCAATTTTATCCAAAGTAGCATTAGAAATAATATATATCACTTCTCCATTAAAATTTATAGGACCCTACAATAAAATTAATTTGTGCTTAATATCAACACTACGAAAATTTTTATCAATCGCTTCCAAATTTTGACCTAAGTTTCAAATCTCAACCCTGTGGGTTTTTACATCGGCTACAACGTTTTCGTCTTTGTTCGTAAATAATAATTTGACTGTACTAAATAGTTTACAGCCGTATAATTCAACGTATGACTTAGTCACAGCAACGCGTGGCCGGGTCTGCTAGTATATATATATAAACTTTTAAAACACATTTTTTTTCTTTATTTATATATATATATATATATATATATATATATATAAAGAAAAATATATTCCCTTATACATTTATTAACCCGTTAGTAGTCGCTATAGACAGCGCCACCTATTACAAATTGCGCGCTTTTTATTTAACTCTCACCAATGATTTTAAGAAGTGATGTGATCGACGTTCCTTCGATTTTATTCGCGTTTCATGTATATCAAATGCTACTTCTAAAAATTTTTGGTGGCTATTGAATAAAAAAATCTGGCACCACTGAAGGATGGGCGGCAAATCGACCAACTAGCGACTACTAACGGGTTAAAGCATCAATTTTTTTTCTTTTAAATAATTTTAAAGTTAAAATGAGGATTTAACTTAAGATTTTTTGAATAAATTATCCGATTGAACCAAAATTTCAGCGTTAGCTACATTTTGTTCGTTGTTAATAAGTGTACCAATTTATGATAAAATCTAATAATCCGGACATGACAAACTTTCAGGTTTATGTATTTTAAATAACAATAAAAATGTTTGCAACGGAAAATCGCTGTCTGAAAGAAATAATACACCTGTAGTACTAAAATAAAGAAAAAAAGAAATAACTGCAGAAAAACAATATATCAATATACAGCGAAATATCTTTTTCTTTTTGGAAACTCAAAAAAAAAAAAAAAAAAAAAAAAAAAATCTAATAATTAAGATTTTTTTTTTCTGCATTTTCCTGCGTACTATAAATAAAGAAATCATGTGACGTTTATTTAAATTATGTGTAATAACAGTCTTAGAAAATATCTACAGTTACGATTTCATTTCAAAAGAAAGACATTTGTAAATATTGCGTAACTATAAAGAAAGAAATCGTGTAATTTTATTTAAACATGTTTAATGGTAGTCATAGAAATCATCTACAAACTACAGTTATGATTTAATTTTAAAAGAAATGTGTAAGCAAATAATAAGTTGTGATGATTTTTGAGATAATGTCTTTGTCTGTACTAGCCTTTCTTGCACAGAACATCAGCATGATAGTACCTACATACCCAATATGATTTTCAGAAAAATCTCATAAGCAAAACCACTGAAAAATTTGAGTTTTTATTTTTCTTTTCTTTTTTCAATAAAAGAGATTTAAATCTTTGATATTCGCACTCTAATTCGGATTTTAGAAAATATTTTTTCTGCTGTAAAATAAGATAATACTTCATAGGACCATTTCTTCCACTGCAAAGTTAAAAATTCTTAGAATTCAATTCAATTATTGTTAGATTAAAAATCAATTATTTAATTTGACGAAATTAACTTACTATATCACCACACATAATACAAATTCCATAGGTAATAAATGTATCTGCAAAATAAATAAATGAATGAATAAAAAGAAATAAGGCAATTCTAATTATAATGAATGAAAAATTAAAAAAAAAAGAATTATAATAGATGGCGATACCAAATTTCTGCCGAATGGCCACTATTAAATACGAGAACTAACTGTATATTCTTCAAATTTATTTCTAAATATGAGATTTTGAGCATTTGTTTCAACGCAAAAAGTTAACTTTTTTTTCAATTTCTCTAAGAAAATGGGTATTTCAAGTGTAGTAGATTGAATTTTCGTTGCCAAAATCTCTAGTCAAAGCGCTTTTTATCTCTTTCTCTCTAGCAACCGAATTTATGCTTTGGGTCTGGATTTACCAATCAGGTAACGCCTTAGGCCACTGTCTTATTGTTTCGACAAAATTTAATCGTAACTGGTGCACGTTAGAGAAATATTATATAGGTAGCATCGGATTTTTTTCTTTCTTTTAAACAACTTAATCTGCATGGTTCTCAGCAGTCATTATTTTGAATACCACTTTTCCTATAAAGCAATCTTTATATTAGTCTTTTAAATATATGTACTGCAAACTATTAATGAATATTACAATAAAAAGAAGTGGTATTCAAAAGAATGGTCGCTGGGATCCCTGTAATCTTAAAATTGATGATAAGCATTAAATTAATCTGCAGGAAAATCTCTTTCTCTTTTTAAAAATCTAAATAATAATAAATAAATAAAATGTCTGTTAAGTAACAGGTTCTTTATAGTTTACAATTTTATGCGTACTATAAAGACAGAAATCAAAAGGGTTTATTTAAAACATGCTTAATGACAGTTTTTGAAAACAGTTAAGGTTTTATTTCAAAAGAAAGGCATATGCAAATATATTTTGATGTGCCTGAGGGTTTTTAACACAGGTATTTTTTGGAATAAAGCCTTATTTCTAAATATCTTCGAATTTTTTTTTTTTTTTTTTTTTTTTTTTTTTTTTATCTAAAGATCTTATGAAAAAAACAGAAGAATCTTTTTATTTTCTTCAAATGAAAAGAATATCTAATAATTAACAGATTCTTTATAGTTTAGAATTATCTCGCGTTCTATGAAGAAAAATAATCCTGTAACGGTTTATCTAAAAAGTGTTCAATGATATGATACGTTTGAATAGGAAAAGTTGAAAAACCTAGAGAAATAACGCTGTAGACATTAAAAAAAAAGTATTATCCTCTTACAAAGAGTTAAAAAGAAATCAGTTTGATTTAGAGAGACAGACTGAAGGACAAGTCAGACAAGAATACCCTGCGGCAAAGTAGGAGACTCAGCATGTTGCCGTTTGAGGAATCATTACAAAATAATTTAATAGGAACGAAATAAATGCAATTTCGCAGATGGCGTGTGCAAGACTACGAAAGATTATTAGGAAAAAAAAAAAACTGTTGGAAAAATATTCGTACACAAACAAACAAATCTACAAAAAATGAGTTACGATGGGATAGTTTTGAATGGCAAGTTATGTGCAACATTGTTTTGGACTTAGCTGTGGGGTAGCATTTGCTCGTTGTTAAATGTGAATAACACACAGCTGGTGGTAAGGTGCGTCGTGCGACACAATAAAGACTAATACTGAGCGTGTTTTTGAAGTAAACATTTATTAGAGAGCTTTAAAGTTATGAATAGGTGTTAAGGCAGCATTATACATATCAGAAATAAAAGACTGCGTATTTTTTATAACAATTCTTTAACTTTTTTTTTTTTTTTTTGGTGGGTGGGTGTCTTTTTTTTTATGCTCTGAAGAATACTAAGCAGAATAAAAACCTATATAAAATGTAATATACGAGGTGTGGCTATTAAATAACGAGACTATTGCTGTAAAACATTTTATTTTAAATTTATACATATTTAGTTATTATCACCTTCAATATACACCCCTTCTCTATCTCTACAACGCTCCATGCGAATTTTCCATTGTTCGAAACAGTGCTGGAAGTCTTGTTCTGTGAACTCCTGCATGAGGCATGCCGCTTTTTCTTTCAAAGCTTCAACTGACTCAAATCTTGTTGCTTTTAATGCAGATTTGACTTTGAGAAACAGATAAAAGCCACCTGGAGCCAGGTCAGGTGAATAAGGTGGATGGTCTAAAACTGGGATATTGTACTTGGCTAGAAACGTCTTGACAGACAATGCAGTGTGAGCCGGCGCGTTCTCTTGATGGAGAACCCATGGCTTGTTCTTCCCCAATTCGGGTCGTCTTTTCCTTACTCTTTCACGGAGATGATCAAGCACCTCAAGATAGTAATGATAGTCAGATTGATCCAGATTAGCGACTTTTTCCGATATTTTCATCCGTTTCGGACGTGGAAGAGCGACCCGGGCGGTCATCATCTCCAACGTCTTCTCGGCCATCTTGGAAATGCTTGAACCATTCAAAAACTCGTGCACGTGATAAACATTCATTGCCATAAACTTGTTTTAATAAAAGATAGCTTTCACAGGCAGTTTTAAAAAGTTTCACGTGAAATTTCAGAACAATTCGTTGCTCTACTTTTACACTTATCATGTTTTCGGCAAAACGAAGCAAACACCTCTTACACAACCGAAGGTTACGGCCAGACTGATTTCTCTACAAACACGGGAGGCGCAGCAATCGAAAGAGAAGGCTTACTCTGCACAGCTGTCGGTCGTTCGGACTTGGCGCATATATAGTTCATCTGTAGCGGTAATAGTCTCGTTATTTAATAGCCACACCTCGTATATATAAATAAAATTTGATTATTTGTTCTTCATTCAAATTAATTGATCATACCAAAGTTTCAATACATCCTGATATATCCATGTTTTGAAGAATAAATTGACATAAATATGCGTCAGAACTCGACAATAAATGCTGTGCTTGCAACTTTCGCAATTCAACCATACACTTACAAAAAAAAAAAAAAAAAAAAAAAAAAAAAAGCGACGTTCCGTTTTTGAAAGTTGCTTTCTTTGAAACGGATCGATTGATTTAATTTTTAATTTGCAATACGATTGGTTTCAGATATGAAACAAAACTAACTTTTTAACTAATGAAAGATGTCACAAATGACGTCTTTCATTACCAAAATTGTTAGTTTAGTTGCAGATCTGGAAATGTATCCCGTTGTAAACTAAAACTTTCTTCACCATAACGATTAGATCCGTTTCAGAAAAGACAACTAAATTGCTTTTCCTAAACGAAACAAACTACATTTATTTATATATATATATATATATATTTATATAGTGTACATCTGCTTTTTTCCAATTTCTATCAAACATTTAATTTATGCAAATATGACATTTTTAAATCAATCTTAAATAAAATTAGTATGTATAAATATTAGAACAAGACAACAAATATTGCTTATTCATCACTTTGAAATATCTCCTTTATTTCTATTTTCAAACACACGCTAAACATTTTCATTTTTCAAATATACTGTTTTGAATTGGCTAAGCCAAGCTCGAGATGTATTGTATATGTTTCAAGAGCCAAAAAAAAAATAATAATAATAATAATAATAATAATTGTTATTAAGTTCAATGAATTATTGTTTACCACTTTCTTTCTATCATATGAAACACATTTTAATTGTACAAAAATGTATTTATATAGAAGAAATACATCAGTATTAACTTTAAAATGAACGTCTATATTCCATCGCAAAAAAGCTTGCATTTAGTTGTGAAAAAATAAAAATAAATAGTGATTTTAACCTAGTTTTACTTTTTCTTTTGTAAGATTCGTTTACCAGAATTGCCGTTTAATAATTCTTATTTTACCATGTTTTTATTAACTTCGATTCTTTTTTCTTTTATATCTATGTTTGTCCAGTACAAATCTTGCAATCGATTTTTAACTAAATTCCCGACTAGTTTGAAACTATTTGACCAATTTGAAACTTTCAGGACAGCTCAGAACACGGTCACAATACAGTTTTTTAGTACTTTTAGTCAAAGTTTCAGGTCCCTACTGCCTTCGGCAGCTTTTATATGATTCGACAGAAAATTTATTTAGCTAACTTCCGGACTAGCTAGACATTTGAAACTTTCAGACTAGTTCAGAATACGGTGAAAATGCATTTTTTAATACTTTTAGCCAACTGTCTCGGGCTCCTGCTGCCTTAGGCAGCGTTACCAGTACAAAGCTTGCAATCGATTTTTCACTAACTTCCCGACTCGCGCTCCTGTAAGTATCCTAAAAAAAAAAAAAAAAAAAAAAAAAATCACTTTCAAGATAATAAGTATATTTACCACGTCTCTATAAAGGAATAAAAGAAATTATTTGATATAATATGCACACATTCAGTCATTGCCTAATATGGATGAAAAAATATCAAAGATTTTTTTTTTTTTTTTTTTTTAATGTAAAGAAAAAAAAAAAAAAAAAGATTGATATATAAAAATTATGTGTTGTAGTATAAGGCTTTAAGAATTCACGTCAAATTTTATTGATCCTGCTAATTCAAATAACGTATAATAAATTGTGAGTGAAAAGTAATTTTTATTAAACATTAAATAAAAAAGAAATATCAAGCATTTAATGCACGAATATCATTTAAACTGATTAATGTATTTTCAATTGCTATATGTAGATCCCTATGTCACGAAACTGCCAGCGGATCATTTCTCATGAAATGCGAAAAGAAATAATTTGAAATCTCTGTTGACGGTTGCATGTTAGATTTATTTTTTCTTTCTTGAAATGTTTCTTCTTGAATTTTAGTTGATTACTCATAGATAAACTTGTATGAGTTCTTTTAAATAATTAAGAAAAAAAAAATGCGAGCTGAATTTTTAAGGATAGTCTTAAATCTATAAAAAGCAATGCCATTCTTCAAAATTGTTCTCAGCAATCGTACTCGCGTGCATATTTGCCAACTTGGCATCTTTTGGCTACAAGAAAAATTTAATAGAAATATTTATTTCATTTAATCAGTGAACTATAACGTTTTTCACTGAGTAAGTAAAAAAGAAAAAAAAAATTAAATTTTCCAGTAGCCAAAAGTTACTAAGTTGGCAACTATACACTTGCATTACATTATATTGTCAACTAATATTTTAAAACGGTCGTCATTTTCTTAAAAAATAAATAAATAAATAAAATAAATAAATAAATAAAAATAATAATAAATAATAATAATGGTGACAAAATAAAATATTCGGAACGCGGCGAGTTTTTAGATGAAAATAAAACAATCCTAAAAAATTACGAAAACTAATTATTCATTAAAAAGACAGACTAGTAGGAAAAGGAAGGAAGGATGGGTGAAAATGTGTCAAAAATTAAACATATGAATAATATTTAAATATATATTTCATAAAATAATTTTATTGTTAAAACTAATTTATTGTTAATTAACTTATAGTTATATGATTTAAAAACTTTTATTGTTAAAACCAATCTTTAAAAAATATTTTTTATTTAGCAGAGAGAGAATTAATTTCTCAATTAAAAAGAAAAAAAAATCTTAAAAAATCAAATAGTTTATAAAAATCCAAAATATTTACAACGAACTACTTGTGCATTGAAAAAAAAAAAAAAGATTATGTTTAAAAAAGAAGGAAAGGTAAATGTACCAAAACATAAACATTAAAGCAAAATTTAATGATGTATGAAACGATAAATATATTCAGTATTTATATAACTGCTAAATATATCATTCTTTTTAACCGAGATTTCATCCCGAAGTTTTTTTCTAAAAATATTTTATTTAATTGTATACAAACAATATAACAGATTTTTATAAAAAATTAGGAATATGAAGCCTTATTTTAAAATTCAAAATGTTGGCAGGTATGTATTGGGACGATTATTATACTTTTTTCCTTCTAAAAAATAGAGATTTCTTATAAATACTTCTACTTTCAGAAAAACGGTGAAAGAACAATTTCTTATATATATATATATATATATATATATATATATATATATATATATATATAGTAATATAATATTATCAGTGCAAACATTTGAAATTTAAAGGTGATTTAATTTCAGTATTCAAACAATTATTCTGATCAAAAACGAACACCAACCAAATCAAACCAAAAAGGAAATAAAGTAAAATCTAAATGAATTATAGCAAACTGGAATGAGAAAAAAGCATTATTTGCATTCTAACGTTATCAAGGGTCTAGTAGAATGCAAATATGCTAAAAAATGGATGGTTTTTTTTTTTTTTTTTTTTGTCACAAAGAAAGCTAAGAATTTCTTTGTTCTCAGGACCGAAACACCCATTGTAAATAAAACCAGAAAAGACGAAGATCAAAATAAATATACTCTGTCGATAAAATTTCTGAATTTGGGAAAAAAAATAAATTGGCAACGCTACTTTTAAGTATCGGAAACGTTCGTAGTTTTTTTTTAGTTGGAGTTCTTTTCTTATAATAACAGGTTTTTATCCATGACGCTTTTTTGATTTCAGGAAATTAGTAGTATTTTTAATGATGTATTTGATAGTTTCTGATACCGATAAATATAAGATAACTAATTGTTCCAATATTTTTTTAAAATGTTATACACACGCATATATATATTTCAGGATGAAAAAGTCAGTAAATTGTTAATTTCATCACTAAATAGGCTTAAATTGTTCCACAGTAGTCATTGTGCAACATCAGTTTTATGTGCAATGAACAATATTAGTTTCATTGCGTCATATTGCATATGTTTTTATTATATAATGTTTTTACCTTACATTTGAAAACACTTTAAAAATAACTATGGCCAAAATTTTTAATACGTTGATACATAATTAAAAAAAAATATTGTAGGTATGAATTTACCTAGAACATTATTCAAATTACTATTTAAAAAAAGAAATAAAGCATTACATTTTATTATTTCATTAACTGTAACAAAATTTTATTGTGGTCAAACATGGGTAATAAAAATTATTAAAAAAAAAATTAATAAATAAAAATATTTTTAATTAATAAAGATGCTTATCAAAACTTTAACAGATTTTAGAAGAAAGCTATACATTACAACAAACAGTTTTTTGTTATAAAATCAGGATTAAGCTAAACAATTGATACTTAAACGCATTTTTCACAACAATATTAACTACTGCTTTTCATTTTAGAAATTGCAATGCCAGTATTTGATATCTTAGTTAACTCTTCCTCTAGATGACTGTACAGTGAAAGATACAAACTGAAACAATTTTATACATTCAAAAAAGAATTTTGCCGGAGTTCTTAAAATGCGGCTAGCAATGACTTATATTCAAAATTTAGAATTACTGAAACAGTCATACAATGTTTCAATCCGTAATGGTATCATTAGTCAAAAAGCCGTATGCCTTAAAATTTTTATGTGTTTTTAACACATTTCACTGATATTTCTTTGCAAGAAATAAGTTAACATGGAAAATTTGATGGTTGAAGTTTGTTGTAAACAGCGTTTAAAAAATTTGTCACTATTTCAAAATTTTATTTTACTATTTTATTTATTTTATTTTTTTAGTGGTGTCATGTAGTCGCTATCAAAGAAAGCATTGTAAGATGCTAAGTGACTCTAGCATAATTTAAATCACATCCCCAAAGTCTAGTAATAAATAGCTTTAATGTTAAGAATTAAGACTAGAGTAAAAAAATATATGTATATTTACTAAAATACTGTATTACAGTGCGTCCCAAAATTTTATAGATAATGGGTTTTTTCTTATTTTACAATTGAAAAAGACTAATAAAAACTTCAAAATCATTTTTAATTATATGTAATTCCAAGACAATAACACATACAAAAATAATATCTTACAATCACAGACATTGTGATAGAAACTAAAAATGAAAATTTGCTGTCCGAAAAGTTTGTTGACAACTTATTATTATTTTTCTTTAACATTCAAATTTTTGAGCCATTTTCCCTAATCACTTCAAAATCTCTATCCGGCATGCTCAAAACAAGAGTTTGAATAAATTCTGGCTTTAGAGATAACCAACTTTTTTCAATTTGCAACTTTAGATCTTGAACTGTTGCAAATTGACGCTCATTAGCATATACGTCTCTAGATAATATTATCCAAAGGTTCTCCAGTGGGTTCAGGTGAGGACTTAGGGCTGGGAAGTTCATAACATTTATTTGGTTTTATCTAAACCATTGCATTGTAGAATTTGACACGTGAATGGAGCAATTGTCTTGCTGATATATGCATTCTTGCACCCCTAGCAACTTTCCAAATGGAAGTAACTGTACTTTTAGCGTTTTCTGCCAATCTTCGGAACATTGACGACCTTTTAAAAAAACAATATCAATTGTTCCATTAAAGGAAAATGCTCCTCACATCATGAATAAACCCCCCTCCTTGTTGTCAGCTGAAAAAAGTTTGCGGTTCCTTGCAAATATCGTGCCAGTAATATGCCCTACTATCGGGGGCCATCTAAATTGAACTTCTTTTCATCACTAAATAGAACATTCAACCATTCACCTGTTCAGTTCATAGGATTTCGAACCCACTGAACACGAACGTCTTTATGTCGTTTTGTCAACTTTGGTGAACGACGCATTTTGCGATTTTACTTATCTGCAGCCGTCGAAGCACCATGGATTTTGATACTGGACCGGTCACTTCTCTAGAAATTGACCGTACAGACATGTTATGGGTTAAAACTGATCTGAAAATCTCTTTGTCTTGCCGTTTAGTTGTTTTCTTTGGTCGCCCTGAACGTGATTTCGTTTCAAAATTGTCACCTTATGAAAAAATTTGGTAAATAGAAGTTAGCCTTGCTTTCTTGTAATGTCCACAATTCTTATTACACGAGCTTTCAAACGATAAATTTGCAAAATTTCATTTTTCGAAAACTGTACGTTGCGAGGCATCTTTACAATCAGTCGAAAAAAGAAAGACACCTAAGCTTTTATCTCAGAAAACTATTGCGTCACAAGTACATGACCTTGGAAAATGCAAATTTGGAGATCAATGCTTCAATCAACTTTTAACACCGGTTGTTTATATATTTTGGGGACAGCATTATTTTGTTTTTAATTTTTTATATTAAATTCATGACTGTTAAAAGTTCTTTAAATATTTTATTAATTTTATTACGTCAATATATATTTGCATAATTTATCTCGTCTTTCTTACTCGTTAATTCACTCTTAAATCCAAAAGAAGGTTGTCTATAAACTTTTGGGACGCACTTTACTACATACTTTGTTGCCTGATCAATTTAGAAAATTCGAGATTAATATTAAAAAATTATACATATATACATTTGAAATCTTACACTTAAAATACTGGCTTTTCCTCGCCCCCTAAAAATTCTGCTTACTTTTTTCATATTTTATTTTTTCTCTAACCTACCCTTCGACCCGTCCCAGCGTCTTCTAACCCTCTTTCTCCGCTGTTTTCATTTATTTTCATTTATTTTCTTTTAAAACCGAATCCCATAGTACAGCTTTTTCATGTTTCAACTGTAGCCGCGGTTTTCTATATATGACTTCAGAGCCTATTCAACTCTTACGTACATTCATCTATTGAATTTGACTTTGTCGGTTTTTCTCCGGCGTCTCATACTGACTATAAATTTTATTCTTTGTGCACTGTCGCGGCTCTGACTTTCACTCATTTCACTTTTGGACGTAATCCACCCGAAAATTTTTCATGCGCTATAAATTTATACCCACTCTTTTATATCCCATCTTGGATTTGACTTTTATCATTCTACCTTTGAATGCAATCCTTTCAATATTCTCTAACTTTTCGACCCTCTTTAAATGTTTCTTATTATATTTCCAAGACACACTTGGATTGAAAATATTTTTATTCCCAAAGTAACAAAATACTTTCTCCTCACAAATAACAACTAGCACACCTGAGTAATAAAATTTTAGGCGAGAAAACTTCCTTTACCTCTTATGTGAAACCATGTCCAACAATATTCCTTTTATCTATTTATTTATCAAAAGAGCATGCTTTCTCCTTTGACCCTTTATTCAAAAATCAAAAGATCTCATCTTTCTATACCGCATACCCTACATTGTTATAATAATGAGTGTTTTTTTTTTTTTCTACCAATCAGGAAATTTTATATCCGATACTTATATGATACCAAAACTGCCAGCATTTTTAACTTTTAAATTAGAATTGACACCAGTATTTTTAAATGTAATATGTTATATATATTTTCGACGATTGATATTACCAAATACAGCTATGAAATTTTTCCGGTTTGAAGTCTCCCTTGAAAAACGGTAGACTTGGCACCTGTGTGATACAATATTTGTTAATATGCTCTTGATAATGGTACAAGCATATTTTGTGTACGATACTGTATCTATACGTTTTAATTTTATATTGATCATAAAGAAATTTCTGTATGATCGAAAATATTTTAGAAATCTCCCATAGTACACACACATACATATATAAATATATTATTTATTTATTTATTTTTTCTGATTAATAAGAAACTTTTTTCTTTTCCTTTTTGAGGAATTCGATATATTTGCAGAGATAATTTCAGCATTTCTCAAGCTTCGATAGGAAAAGATTCGGAATTTCACTCTTTACTATAAGAATATACGGTATGCGGTACAGAAAGATGTGTTATTTTGAATAAAGGATCGAAGGAAAAAGCATGCTCTTTCAATAAATAAATAGATAAAAGGAACATTGTGGGACATTGCTTCACAAAAGAGTTAAAGGAAGTTTTCTTGCCAAAAGTAGGTGTGCTAGATGTTATTTGTGAGGAGAAGGTATTTTGTTATTTAGGGAATAAAAATATTTTCAATCAAGGTGCATCATGGAAATTTAATAAAACATTTTAAAAAGATTTGAAAAATTATAGAATATTTAAAGGATTGCATTCAAAGGTAGAATGATAAATGTGAAAACCACGATGGGATATAAAAGAGTGGGTATAAATTTATAGCGCATGAAAAGTTTTCGGGTGGATTACGTCCAAAAGTGAAATCGATAAAAGTCAGAGCCGCGACAGTGCATAAAGAGTAAGTATACAATTTATAGTCAATATGAGGCGTCGGGCAAACACCGACAAAGTCAAATTCAATAGATGAATGTACGTAAGAGTTGAATAGGCTCTGAAGTCATAAACAGAAAGCCGCAGCTACAGTTGAAACTTGAAAAAGCAGTACTATGCGGTTCGGTTTTAAAAGAAAATAAATGAAAACAGCCCGGGACAGAGGGTTAGAAGACGCTAGGACGGGTCGAAGGGCAGGTGAGAGAAAAAATAAAATATGAAAAGAGCAAGCAAAAATGTTAAGGGGGCGAGGAAAAGCCAATGGTTAGAAATTTTATTGAACTCTAGAAGCCCAATAATATTAAAGTTAGTCATGAACTAACCAGAGATTGGAGATCGGAAAAATGGGGGAAGTGTTGAAGAAAGAGAAGGAGAAGAAAAGTCGGATTGGATATTAATTAGTGTTGTGTCGACGATAAAGTTTCCTTTGGATTTTAAGTTGTGAGTGTCTCTGATTATTCAAGATGAGTGTCATCAACATATGTTCATGGATTTTCTGTAAGCATTTTTTTTTTTTTTTTTTTAGCTTTCCTAAAAAAACTTACTTAGAGTACTTTAAGTTTAGTATTTCAAATGTATATATGTATAATTTTTTAATATTAATCTCGAATTTTCTAAATTGATCAGGCAACATGGCTAAGTATGTAGTAGTATAACGTTTTAATAAATATAATTTTTTATTAAATTAATTTCCTGGATTTTCCTTCCTCAAGTCTCTAGTCTCAATACTTAACATTAAAATAATTTATTACTAGACTTTGAGGATGTAATTTAAATTATGCTAGAGTCACTTTACTAGCATTATAGAATGCAACTACTATAAAGATACAATAACTAATAATACTGCTGTAGTAGTAATAGATATGGTACGATAAAAAGTACTAGCGGCCCCGTGGTGTCGCTATAAAAGAAAAGTACTAAAATCTTCATTAATGTTAAAATTATGAAAAAAAAAGAGTGGGATACATTGATTTTTACTTCCATTAGCCTACTAACGTAGATAATAGGAGCATTGTATTCGGTCTAAAAATTCGATATAGAGTTTTCACCTGATTTACACGTTTTAAGGCCTCCTGAGTCCAAAAAGTGCATTTTTGGCAATTGGTCAGTGTATGTGTGTATGTATGTGAGGAATATTTTGGCTATCATATCTTCGAAATTAATAAAGATAGAACTGCGAAACTTCACAATTGATACAGTTCTGATGTACGATAAATTTTCTTAATTTTGGTGAAAATTGGAAAACCGGAAGTGGGTCATCGGAAACCGGAAATGGGACTGTAAGTCCGTATCTCAGAAACGGCTCTAACGATTTTCTTCTAAGTTGCTATATAAACACTCTATTAGATGACCTTTTGAATGATATAGTTGGTTAGTTCAGGAAAATTGATAGTTGTCCTGTATAAATAGCTCAATTTCAGGTCTCGCGAGTGCGTTCCTTTAAAAAAGGCTGTAAGAAATTTTTTTGAAACTCGCCATATTTAACTCCCTTTTAAATATCTTTTTGTATGTAATTATTGTTTTCCGGTCAAAAGTTGTGTATACCAAGTTTTGGTAATAGTTGGTATCTCAAAAACGGCATTAACGATTTTCTTAACCCCTTAGGTACGGATTTATTTTAGAAAATATTTGCATGTGGAACGGATATAATTTTTGGTTGCTTGGAGTAGTATGTAAAAGCAGTACATTTTACGTAAGAATTTATTTATTTCTAAAATATTGGTGACATATGTAGTATTAAGATGTCTTCAGGTAATTAGAATTGCAAAACAAAAACAAAAAAAAGTGAATGACGTGTCTCAGACGTCAAGGGGTTAAAAATTGTTTCATTAATCCATTTTAGATACTCTTTCTCATGTATTACACGATTATTACAGAACTATTAACGGTCATCCTGATTAGGTAGTTCAGTTTTAGAACTCGGAAATTGGTGTTTAAAAAAATAACTCTATCTTTTCTCTTTTTTTTATATATGTCTTTATACGTGTATTCTCTCACTGGGAAAAAAAAAAAAAATCATATTACTTTTTAATGCATACAATACGTGTAATAGTGCGTAATGGAAGTCGTATGATTGTTTCACACAACATTTTTTTTTCGGATTAAATGGATTGCATCCCTGAATTCTAAACACAAATATTGGCATAAAATTTACACTTGAATTCTCAACGGTCTTGTAGATAGTGTCAGGTGTGCAAGAGTTTCATTCTCAAAAAAAAAAAAAAAAAAAAAAAAAAAAAAACTCTTACCAGCACTCCTTATCAATAATTTCTATTATGCTCAATTGCAATAAATTAAAGCACAAATATGATACAAATCTATACATATAAAAGAGTACTTCCACTCACTCACTCACTGACTCATCAACGCACAGCAAAATCTACTGGAGCCACTGACTCGAAACTGGGTCAGATTATAGAACATACAGTGTAAGTGCCCCCTAAGAAGCGATTTTGCGAAATTCGCCCCCCAAGGGGGTGTAGGGGGCAAAATGTGATTACACAAAAACCTTCATATCTCAAAGAAAAAAACAGATATCCGTAAAATTTTTGCTTTAAAATATAGCCAATTTAATTATTTAAAAATCAATTTCTGGAATTCTAGAAGTTTGATCCCCAAGGGAGGAAAGGGGGCAAAACGTGATTTCACATGCGCAAAACGTGGTTTCACATACTCCTATATATCTCAAACAGAAAACAGATATGTGTGAAATTTTTGCTCTAATATATAGCTAATACAAATACCTTAAAACTAATTTCTGGAATTTTCGAAACTCAGCCCCCAAGAGGGGAGGAGATGGGGCAAAACGTGATTTGAAATAATCCTTTATATTGCAAACAGAAAAAAATATATGTGTAAGATATTTTTGCTCTAAAATATAGCTCCCATAAATACATAAAAACTAATTTCTTTAATTTTAGAAATTCGTTCCAGGCCGGGCGGGAAAGGGGGGCTAAGGGGTAAAAAAATAGAAATATAGTTAGACCGTTCAGAATTGGTACAGATATGTTTTAGAGATCTGCAAGTCAAATGAGGATATTTTTGAAAGTGTAATTAGGAAGGTCAGAAAGGTGTGTGTGTGGGGGGGGGGGGGGGCGGAGGGGCAAAAAAATAAAAATTGAGTTAGACCGTTCAAAACTGGTACATATAAGTTTTTGATACCTACAAATCGATTGCGGATATTTTCGAATTTGTAAAGTAATTAGGAAGGGCAGAAGAAGGGGACGGAGGGGACGGAGGGGCAAAAAATAAAAACAGAGTTAGGTCGTTCAAAATTGGTACATAGACGTTTTTTATACTTATAAATCGATTGCGGATATTTTCGAATTTGTAAAGTTATTAAATTGGTACATGGAGGTTTTTGATACCTACAAAAGGATAGACGGGAAGGGGAGGTGAAAGGGCAAAAATATATATGAGTTAGAGCGCCGAAAATTAGTGTTTTGAGGTTTTGAGGCCCGATAAATCGATTGCGGATATTTTCGAAAGTACAGAATTATTATGATGGGCGGGTAGGGATCGGGCGCAGGGGTTAAAAAAAAAAAAAAAAAAAAAAAAAAAAAAGGGAGTAAATTCAGATAAAATGTTGGAAATTATATTATTAGGTTTAAAAGCCCGAGAGAACGACTGCGAGTATTTTTTAAAGTCTAAAATAATTAGGAGAGGCGGGAACGGTAGGTGAAGGAGCATGCACTGTATGCGCTGCCGCAGGCAGTGGTGGCCCGAACCGATTATTCCACTGATGGGAGAATTTTTTTTTTTTTAAATGTTTTTCCCTTACGATAATATAGTGATTCATTAAGAGTGTTGAACATAAATGCGCGCGCGTAGCGCACAATCACAATTGCCTGCGCTGCCAAGGGCAGTGGGGACCCGTTGCGATATTTTTCCCAATCACTTTTTTTTTTTTTTTTTTCCCGCATGATGAAAATTGATGCAATTTTGAGAATTCATTAACTATAGTGATTCATTTAAAAATAATGACCAGCGAAGCGGGTGTAGCCTGCTAGTTATTGATAAAAATACACTGGTGTAAGTTTTCCGTCTTAAGACGGAAACTCTTGCACCCCTGGATAATGTGTGCACAATGATAAATAATCAGAAATATATATATAGCTTACAATATATCCCCGTATTTTATTTTTATTAAAAAAATTGGATTAAATGTACTAGTACTGAGTTTTATATTTCCTTACAGAATTTCATCTTCAATAATTAGAATATAATGAACAGACGAAAAAACTTGCATGAATAAGTTGTTTTGTAAGATCTGAATTTTTCTTTCTTTTTTTTTTTTTTTTTTTTTTTTTTTTTGATGCATAATGCAAGTGATGCTTCAGCGACTTGTGATATCTTTAAGGCGTCACTACCTTACACCTCATCGGCAGTTTAAAGCGTCATTTTTGTCACATACCATGTTTAATGGCTCATTATGTAAATGTCAAATCTAGATTACTGATAAACAGCCAATTCATGCATAACGTGAACAGCGTACTACATTTTTGTATCTGCTTACTTATCCATATACATCTTGTCAAAACAGTGTTAATCTCTCTCTTTTTTTTTTTTTTTTTTTTTTGGATAATTTATTACATACGAAACCTTTCAATTTTAGATCTGAATATACTTTGCTTTTTATTATATTAATCTAAACACATGTTAACATAGTATTATCAAAAGTAAATGCGTTACAATTTCAGTTAAATTTAGTCTGCTTTTAGCGCATATTTTATGCAAATTAATTTTGTCATTTATTTTTAAATTAATTTATATATATATATATATATATATATATATATTTAAAAAAAAAAAAAAAAAAAAAAAAAATTAACCGTTTCCTTCACATATTTCACATTTCTTGTCACACACTCTCTCTCTTTTTTAAAGAATTATTAATATTTATTAACGCTCAAAAAATACAGTTTATTTTTCTTCCCAGCTCTTTAATTTCTTTCAAATGATTTTAGCTGTTAACTAAGTATAACTACTCTTAATTCTGCTTCTACACTTCCAAAACCTTTTTTCCTCAGATAATCGTACTCTGATTTGTTAGTTAACCGTCGATGCTTTAAAGCATAGATGCCAACGTTTTAATTTATTCCGGAGTATTTTTAGCCCGCCTTTATTTCATACCATTTATTTTTTAAGAATACTTTTTTCTTATTTTATCGAAGTTATATATTGGAGAGAAATTTAACTTAAAGAATTATAATCAGGAAAGTTGATAAGTCAAAAAAAAAAAAAAAAAAAAAAAAAAAAAATCACTATAATGATAGAGAGTAAATATTTTTAACACAATATTTCCTTTTACACTATCACTTCATTCACACATTCACACATTCAATAATTAATAATTTAATTAATTAAATTAAGAAATTAAAAAAAATAATAAATTAAGTATAATAAAGCTGTGCATTTATTTTCAAGGATTTTCTGAAACAGACATGGAAAAACAAATTAATAAATTGATGATTATGGGATTTTATCCTTTAAATCAGGATAAAAAAAATAATAATAAATGAATAAATAGATTTCACACAATGTAAAAAAAAATGTTCATGAAATTATTAGTTATGTCAAGGTTATCTGCCGTAATCCTGATTGACAGTTGATATAACCTAATACTTTAGACTGTGAATGATCCATGTAATGTTTTATTTATAAAAGAAGAAATTTATTTTCATGTTCAAAAGATATTGCTCGCCTTTTACTAATTCTTACTTAAATAAAAAGAAAATCGACTAAATACTTAAGGTGAAGCCTCTCATTTCGGTGTATACTAAGAAATGTTGTCGAGTCCTTAAAATCATAAGCTGAAAAAGAAACCTTAAGAAATACCTGTGAGAAATGAAGAATAAAACGTTGAATAAACAGAGTTAGACTTGTCAGACTTAATAATATTTAGAGCTCGTTATAGCTGATTAAAGATGATAGTTAACTTGGAAAATAACATCAGTTTGAGCAAACAGAGAATACCAACTGCTACTAAAGGAATAACATGCAAGGACCAATATCAGTGTGATCTATTACATTGATATATGATGTTTACATTGATATAAACGAAAAAGATTTTTTATATGATTTAGCTTTGTTGCTGTTTTGAGACGTTGCTATAGGGTTGAGTACGAAAAAGATTATGTAAGTTATGTAAAACAACATATTATAATTATATAAACAATAATTACGCGAATTCATGCAAATAAAAATAAAACTTTTCTTAGAGAAACAAGACAACGTAGAATTCTACGTGGTCTTGTTTCTCTAAGAAAAAGCCAACAGGGTGTTGAAATCGTGTAAGAAATAGGTTACCTGAGAAAAAAAAAAAAAAAAAAAAAAAAAAAAAAATCACTATATTAATAAAAGGAGAGTGTTCGGGGGTTTGAAAAATCATTGAAATAAAGTATGTACATAGAATTCTTGCACAACGTAAATATATATATATATATTTATTTATTCAAGAGAATTTTTGCTTTTACAATATATATATATAAACATATATAATTTTTGATTATACAGAACTAAACAATTTCTCACCTGAAATTAACTAATGTAAAAATGTAGAAAAAAAATGCCACTATATTAAAAAGGTATTTAGATTACTGAAACCAGCAGCAGCTTTTATACAATTATCGCAGAAGTTAATTTAACATATGAAATTTATTGCATTGTTTCTTGATATGGAAATACTGTACATTTTTTTGTTAATCTTATGTAATTCCAAAAATGGTTAAATTTTATGCATCAATTTTTAAAATTTTTTTATTCAATGTTTTGATCGACTTTTAAACTTTTGGTTCATCTCTGTTCGACAGATAACAGCACTACACTGAAATTTAACATACGATGTTTAAGAGGAAGCAAAACGCAAAAGTTACTTCACATTTCTTAGTAGGCATGACTGCTTTAATAATGCACTCATGCCTAATTTTTTAATCTAATGAAGGCCGTGTTATTACTTTGATCTGAACCAAATATTGCCAATTTTTTGCAGTTTACAGTGTATACGAACAAAGTTATTAATTAATTAAATATTATTCGAATTTAAACAAATTAACAAAAAAGTGTTTCAAACTAAAAATTACTCGAAAATAAAAAATGCTAATATTTCCTTTTTGCATATTTAGAATCATTTGTGTATCTAATAATCCTTTTTGAAATTTGTTTAACAATTTTCAAAAGAAAGTATGGGGAAACTTTAAAGTGTTAAAACGTATAAAACCACAGAAAACTGGTCGTAGAAATTTTTTACAAGTCGAATACTTTTTACCATGTTTTTATTAACTCGCTTTCTTGTTTGTTTGTTTGTCCAGTACACATCTTGCAATCGATTTTTGACTAACTTTCCGACTCGCTAGACATTTGAAACTTTTAGAATAGCTCACAGAACACGGTGACAACGCAATACTTTGAAGCCCGTTTTTCGAATTTTTGATTAGCTTTCTGTTAATTAATTAAAATATGAAAAAATAATAACCTCCTAATATCTTTAAAATTAGCAATTTAAACATTAGCTATAATTTAATTGTTGCCAAAAAAAGTTACGAGTTCATTTTCATTCGACGTGTATTAAACGTGAACAATAAAAAATTGTGAAAAAATAAATTATGCATCTCACAAAAATTCACGTTATTATCACTTTAAAAATTTTATACACATTGATAAAGTGCTAATATAGTTCTATAGCTATGATTCAACAGGGAATTTAAAAACATGGTATATAAAAAGCTTTTTACTTTATCTTATAATTATTTCTTATGAATTACAGAAGAAAATACTATGCAGTTTTCAGATTAATAAGTTTTAAATTTTATTTAATATTGATAAATATTTTTAAAAATTGAATGACGTTGTGAGTTGGAAGTAGACATCCATTTTCAATTTTTATTGGATAATTGAATACAACATATTTCAACGGGTATAGTTTTCTCTACCCATATAGTAGAAAAGCTGTTGATTACTCCATGTGCAAGAACGTTTTAGCTTGTTATTCTTTTCCTTTTCCTTTTTGAATATGGTTTTTGGCCTTTTTATTGGAAAGAATGTATTTTACAAAACATATAATTCTCTCTTTGAATTATTTCGCTTCAGATCCTTTTTTATCTGAAGAAGTTGAAATGTGACTGCAGAGATCTTAACCTGTAATTTTGATCTCGCTATGTGGTCAGAAAATCTAAACCTAATAGACAAATGTGACTTTGATATTCTTTCGGTAAAGGATTGCCCAGATACGTAAGTTTTTGTCCTTGAATCAAGTGGAAAGGGGATTTGCTTTCATCAAAGGTTTATGTGCAGACTGACCTTCATTATTTAACTAAAGAAAAAAAGTAAATATTGTTTTAAGATACTTAAGTCAAGTTTTATTCAAGTCAAGTCAATTTCATTTTTTAAATTTCCCCTTATAAAATTTATAATAGGAACTCCTGTCATAAAAACTCTGATCAAAATGTTCATTTAAAAGTTAGTGGTTAGTGGATAGGAAATACATAGTTAGATTCTTCACTAGTCCATGTTCTCTGACAGAAATTTCTTCGCTATTATATATATTACATGAAGTACTTAAAATTAATGCTAATTTTAGAGTGCTGTTTTAATTATTTATATAGTAATATTAGTTTGATTTTATTGCTAATAGCCTGTAATATCTATCTAAATATTTACGTCAAAATTTGATTTATAGAGGCTAGACTTTTTTCCTCATATTATTTCATATTTACATTTGAAAAATCAAAAATAAATAAAATTTCCCCTCTTCAATAAATTAAAAGGACTTACATGAGTTTTATTTTTACAGTTATAATTTATTTTAAACAATATTTTAATTGCGCTGTATGTTATATGATTTTGCTAACGTATCATTTATGCTATGAACGCGTTCTAGACCTCGAAGCGATCAATTTATTTGATTGAGAAAAACATTAAGATATTAGACCTACTTAAAGAAACATTCTTCTAATTAGCAAAACGCAACGAATGAATGTAAAGAATGGAACTTCAGTTACTGAACCCCATGTTTTGAAACAAAATCCGACGCGTCACATTACCTTATATCATTCGACTGTACTGACGATGAAGGGCAGGGTCATGATTTGTATGTCGCTCGTACTACCACTCCGGGCACACTTGACCCTTCTGATTCCTTCCACTTCATCTGGATTCTTCGTTTAAAGTCGAACGACTTATGAAAAAATGGCAATTAGTTCAGATAAATGCAGTCTTTCTTCTTCCTGCCGAGCTGTTTATTGCACTCAATAATTGCCCCAGGTAATCAATCTGAAAGGATATTTTCAATAGCATATACTTCTCTTTTATTTACACGTTGATTCTAGTTGGAAACAGAAGATGAAGATAGAAGACAAATTGGTCGTATCAATCCGGCATGGATTCGAGTAGAGTATAATGTAAAGAAAATTTAGCTTTGGAGAATATATTTTTTTTTTTTTTTTCTTAGTTTGTAAATTACAAAGTGCATAATTTCACAATAAAACTTATTTTTCTAATATTATTCTTTTTGTTTGGAAATAATAGACTGTATATAATACTAATATATGATAATTTATTATATCGACTACTTATATATTATAATAATAACAATACATGTTTTAAAATAGATTGATATTATCAAATTTAATCTGCATTGTTACGATAGATATTTCAAAAACATGTTTTTAGTCATTTTAAGTTAGTATTTATATTATTTCAATTAAAAATTCATTAAATAAAAATTTGACAAATTCTATAAAATGTTGTATGATTATTATATAATCGCTGACCAGATATGTGCTGTAAATTATTAATTCTGTATTTCTTACCACGCAATAAAAATGTTTTTTACTGATATTATAAATAATGATTGCTTTTATATTATTTAAAAATATATATATTTAAGTGAAATTCTGAATTTTTTTTCTTTCTTTAGGTTCTCTAAAAGTGGTGTTGGGTGTGTTACAATAAAGACGGCGGTGTAAGACAGGTAGCTAAGTTTGCTACCAAAGAGCACCGCCTTTTCGATGGCTAACAGGACTTCCTTTCAACATGTATTACCTGCGGTACGATGGACTCCAAATGCAACAGTTCTGGTGCATGGCACAACTGCTCTTAACTGTACTATTAATGATTCCGTTCATCCTCGTAAGGAATCCTGGGTAATACCATTGATCGTACTCTGCTCTGTGAATATCACTGCCATACTACTCTTTGAAGCATACGTTCTCTATAAATCATGTGGTAGCCGGCGACATCTTTTTCTTGGACAAGTTCTCCTTCTTGGACTATTCCTTAGCTCATTGTTGGGATTTGCTTTTGTACCAGAACCCAACTGGTTCACATGCGCCATCACCCGCGCAGGCGTGGGCATTGCATATGCTCTTGTTTTTGCTACTCTGCTTGTAAAATGTGTTTTCTTGTTAAGTTTGCACATTGGTGTGTATCTTAGTGCTGCATACCAAGGTTTATTATTGTTTTTTGCTGTTGCAGTGCAATTAGTAATCGCCGTTCAGTGGCTGGTGTACCGACCAGCTACAGCAGTCCTCTTGGACCCACTCACATGTCATACAGCTTGTGCCACACCTTCATCGGATACCATAGCATCTTTAGCATATGTCATACTGTTAATGGTTGGAGTCACTCTTCTTGCTATACGAACACGTCATTTGCCAGAAAATCACGGTGAAGGATTACACATTGGAATTGCCATAGGACTATGCATCATACTGTGGGTTTCATGGCTTATTACATCAAGTGTCTCTTCAAAAAGTTATCATGATCCATGTTTGGCATTTGGTCTTGTTATAACAGCTACAGTTATTTTCACTGCCGTTTTTCTGCCCAAGGGACGACAATTGGCAGCTATGGGACGTGGTGGAATTTACGCAGACGACGGCTTTTCATCTGTCAATCAGTCTATCTACACCCCTTCTTTTCTTCATTTAAAGCCACCATTAGTGCCTTTCTTGAAACAAAGTACCCTTGTCAAGCCGCTGACATCTACATTTTCTGCTCATCAAAGTAAGTTGTTTTTTGATTATTTAATGTTTTAGCATTTTAATTTCAAAATCATTGAAATAAAATGAATAATTACAGATTCAAATAATTTTAATATTCGTATTTTTAAAAATTCTATAACTTTTAGTATCAATTTATGTTTTTATTAAATTTCACCATCGGTGTTATTACAGCATATATGTATTCTATTTTTTCTTTATTAATCTGGTATGAACTTTAAAAAGATATAAAAATAAATATTTAACATTTAAAGTATGCGTATTCTGCTTTGTTTAAACCAATAAGGAATTTTGAAATAAATATTAAAGTTTTCCAAAGATATAATAATAATATAGGGGAGAGTGGGGGTGAATGATACATTTTTCATATTTTTACTGATAACTTTCACCATATGTAATTCAGAATTTTGTAACATTGCTTATAGGTACACTTCAGTAATCAGTTACATATAAACATACTAACTTCAATAAAAAGTTATCATTTTTAATTACTAATAATTTTTTTTTACATGCATGTGCATTGTCCCATTCATCCCCACCTATAAGTATGAATGGGATAAAACTGGAGTTAACAAAGAAAAGAAAAGAAAATGGAAAGTAAATAAATTTTTAAAGTTAAATTGGTTTATGTGATTTTATTACATACTCTGAATTTACTGAAATTAACTTAAACTGATGTATTGGCTCAAATTAACATCAAAAGGCAAAAGTCCTTTGGTTCGCACAGTTCCTAGTGCTCTATGCTTTGGTATTTTAATCTAATAAGATCTAATCTAAAAACAAACAAATAAATAAATAAGACACTAGAAATATATATATCATTATAATAGAGTAAAAATTATCCAGATAAATTTTTGTTTACGACTGATCAGGAAAAATGAGCATTCTATTCTGTATTGCATTAATAATCACCAGGATTTATTTAATTAGCTTAATTGAAATTGGGATTTTAATCAGATTATTATTATCTTATTTATTTATTTTTTATTTTTTAAATTATTGATTTAAGTTGTATTGACTATTCTAACTTATAATTTTTTTAATCGTTATTATTATAAACAAAAATCAGAGCAATTAATTTCAATCTATTTTTCTCTAAATCTGCTACTTTTTTAATTCCATGTTATAACTAAAGAACTACGGGTTATAGAAATATTGAAAATCTATTTTAATATAATTCTTGTGTACAATTTTAAATTAGCACATAGTGGGGAATGTCCCATTCATCCCCATCCATCCCAACCACCGCATGATCATATAAAACAGGAAATAGGCTTAGTCAGAAATTGTCAATATTCTTCCTGAATATCATAAACACAATAAAAGTTTATGCCGTTTCACCATATAAGAGTTATAGTAACTTTAAGCAAATAATTTCTTAACTACTACCTAATTGAATCAGTAAAAACTTACTTTGACAGCTGAAAAAGACACTTTAATTTTTTTCTGCCCTTTTATGGTTAGCACAATTCTGAAACTACACTTGATGAATGACCTCAGTGGTAAAGCTTCCATATATCAGAAAAATTGTCAAGTTTCCAGTGCTTGCAAAACATAAAAATTTTGCTATTGTCCCATTGAACCCCACTCTCCCCCTATATATATATATATATATATATATATATATATATCAGGGTTTACGTGAACACGCTTTTCGTAAGGAATCTTCCATCCTTATTAAAAAACAAAGAAATTGTTCATAAATTTTTAAGGTTGTTTTTATGATAAAAATTGCTATTAAAAATAGTGCTGGTAAGAATCAGTATTTTTAACGGCTTTCTATTTTAGATAATAATACTTTATGTGTTATGTGTAATTATAATCTCTCAGAATATTGATGTATTATGTATGAATATAAATTTTTCTAATACTTCCAGTTCCTTAACTACACTTATGGCTTAATGTATTTATGTGACGTCGAATGTTAGGGTTTGAGATTAGGTTCTCGCTCTACGGTCGTTTTTAGCATATTAAAGCTCATTAGACCAGAATCTGCGACTTAAAGTGAATTTTGAACCACTACAAACTATCCATGACTCAACCAAGTTCAGAATCCGGCACCTGGCAATTGAAGTATACAAAACCAACCATTCGACTGACAAATGACTATGCATCATAGAAACTTCTTAGCACTATTGTCACGTACTGCATTTATTTCTGTTATAATTTAAAGTGTTTGGCATTGTTTTATTCTTTTGTAAGGAATGTAATAATCTATGCAATTTTAGTCCTTAATTATTTTATTTAATTGTACGCAACTTATTCTGATTATTGTTTGTTTTATGGAAAACATAACTTTTTATTAATTGCTGTAGTCAAACTTTAGCTGTAGTATCTTTAAGCTCAATAAAAAAAAATCAGACCTGCTAATCCCTTCTGATAATTCGTTAAGAATTAAAATGTTGTACGGTTAAAGTAATGCAATATATAAATATTTCGCCTCTATACTTTTTAGTCATTTACTTAATTTCCGAAGTCATACCAGTTTCAGTTCTGGAAAAATGCGTAAGATAATGACAGGTTGATTCGACCTTCATAGCATTTATAATGTAAGGAAAAGATGATAAAATAATGGGAAGATACAAGCACTAACTAGAAATCTGACAATTACGAAGTGCTTTTCTTTTTGTGGTTGTATCTAGAAAAAATTATTGTAAGGCCACCACTACTTCAACTGCTTTCCATCTAATAGTTCCTGTAACGAGTGATCCTGCTCACTCTACGATACATCCATCAAAATTATGTGACCGCTCCTTTCTTAAAATACTCTACTTAATCTGTCTATTTCGTTCATTTTGACATATTATAGTCATTTGCATACACGATTCTTGCATACTTATTTACAAAATGGACTCGATGATGACGGCAAACCAGGAAAAGGTCGTTCATTTTTTCCCATTACCTTCCGTCTTGTTCCTACAGTATAAAAACATCATTAGATAGCTTTTTGACAGACTACTTTATCTTTGCTTATGGCAAACCTTTTCTGTCAGTCAAAATTTAAAAGAATGTCAATGCTGTTTTAAAAGTTTTAATTGTTACTTAGTTTTAAAATAAATACAAATAGGAAATACGGTATACTTTTCAGAGGTTATAACATTCATAAACACTATGTATAGCTTTATGGCTGACTACTTTATTTCTGCTTATACAAAATCTCTGTACGCAATAGAGCTTTAAAAATTTTAATGTTATTTAAGAAGTTTTTATTTGTTATCATTCTTTTAAATAGATGCATATGGAACTAAAAAAAAGATTCAATTTTTGAAATATTATAATAGTTGTATATATCATAGATAATTTTTTATCAAACTACTTCATCTTTGCTTGTGGTAAATTTCTAAATCCAGTTAAAATTTAAGTAAATAAGTACTATTTAAGTACTGTTTAAAATATTTTAATATTTTTTTTATTTAAAAATAAACATGGTTCACAATTAAATATGTTACAGTTTTGTAGCTAATTGGAATTTTGTAGTTATATATACCACTAGCGGCCTTCTTGCAGACTGTACTTAATTCAGAGCTGTCAACCCAATCCGGAGAATTGTTAGCACCGCCCCTTTTTCCACACCAGTCTTCGTTTAGAGTATTTTCTTCTGAATTCATCGTAAATGCATTTGAAGAGAATTACTGCAAAAATTAAGTGCTGTGGAAAAATGGGTGATGCTAATAATTCTCCAGATTAGGTTGGCAGCTCTAATTTTTGTTGTAATATGTGTAGCCTCCCAGTCAGTGATTGACTTTGAATGCAGTTTTCAAGTTTCAGTGCGAAATTGTATTCTTAGCTACCAAAATACTTATTAATATTCCATAATACTGTTAGTACCCTCCCCATTTTCTACACCATTTTATTTTTAAAACAATTCTCTTCAAATGAAATTGCTATTAAATAAGAAGAAAAATACTCTAAATAAAGAATGGTGGGGAAAAAAGGCGTAAATAACAATACTACGGAATATTAATTAGGATGTTGGCAGCTATGATTTGTACTTGACAGAAAAATCTGAAAAGGCTGCAGAGATCAAAATTTTGAAATATTATAAACACAATATAGGAAACTTTTTAACCTCTGCTTGATCTTAGATAAATACTGTAAATTGCAAAATTGCGTCAAAAAACGTGCATGATTTTATAAAATCAATTACAAATTTCAGGGGATTTATTTTCAAAGTTCAGAAAATTTAAATTTATATGCACCCTCATATAATAACAATAATAAAAAAAAAAAGAATTGATAAGTAAAATGTTCCCCACTGCTCAATTAAATTGTTTACAAAGTTTCAACATTACAAGTTAAAAAAGTTTTAGAAGCATATTTGAACAGTGTTGTTTAGGTATAGTTCGGAAATTAAAATACGATCACAAAGTTAAAAAGTGACTATAAATAGCGATTATGAGTTTACAATCCAAAATTTCTAAACGATTTTTGGACTGAAATTTGAGGTTAAATATTAGAGATTTTATAGAGATTTTTTTAAATGATTTTTTTTTCATGCCAATTTTTATTGATATCTCTTATATTATTAAAATCTATACGCGTGTGTGTGTGTGTGTGTGTGTGTCTGTGAGAAACGGCTTGAAGTAGCAAAAGCTCGGCCGCTAACGGTCGCACGGACTTCGAACAGGTACCGTCGGACAGAGAATTTATCGCAGATCTGGGTTATCTAATTTGCTAAACGATGCGACCCTAATTAGCGGAGATATTAATTAAAATGTCGACCATTGTCTAACGAAAAAACGATTCGAAATCGCAGGCGACCGCCATTTTGTTAAGGAACAGCCTACCTGAAAAGAAAAAGCAAAGAGAGAAAATTTCGTGGGTTTTTGTAAAGCGATCCTGCTCGAACGGTTCCAGATATCGAAATACACCTCAAACAGCAGAAAGAGCATTTATTACCGATTCTTACGGTACAATTTTTTTTTTTTTTTTTTTTTTAAATACGGATTTTTTTGTATTTAAAAAAAAAGTTTTAAGAAGGGTCGAAAATTTCTCTTTTTCTCGATCGTCTTTTTCAAAACGCCCTGTACGACCGAGTAACTCTTCCATTTCTTAACATCTGGTATATAAAGAAAGGTCATTTAATCCTCTTTCGAACCATATAAACATTTTTACAAAATACGGATTAGCGATCCATATTTTTAGATTTTACGAAACATCGATTTTTTCGCAAAACATTTTATAACTCAAAAGCGTTTACAGATAAATCATTTTTTTTTTGTATATAGATCTCGCTTTCATAATTTAATTCCCAAAAGATTGAGAGAAAATTTCAAAAACTGAATGAGTCATAAATCTTTTAATTTCACGCTTTAAATCCATTGAAATATAATACGCGACCTTAATTCGATGAGATCGTATTACGTGTTCATTGTCGCTTTTCGTTACCATGGGAACCACTTCAAGGAAGAGAAGAGGTTCATTTCTCTCTCGACGGAAGCAAAAAAAAAAAAAAAAAAAAAGCAGCGATAAACAGGTCACGTGTTTTGGTTCTGCGATTACAAAATTGCAATATTCTAATACGCGTATTTCAATTTCTAATTACGATTAATTTATTTTTTATATATCATTCGAAAGATATTTTAAAGTTCTTTTATATAATTCAAAGTTTTCAACAGATTTACACGTTTTGAGGTTTCCTGAATTAATTTTCTTTTGTATCTCAGCTACTAATTAAAATAATTTCATAAGTAGTAATACATCATTAGAAAGCTTTTTTTGAATTGGAATCGAACAGTGGAATACAGAAATTTGTACCGCCAGATGGCGCTGTAATATTTTCGAATTTCAATATTTCAATTTCTAATTATGATTAAATTATTTTTAATACATCATTCGAAAGATATTTTTAAGTTCTTTTAAATTATCGAAAATTTTCACCAGATTTATATGTTTTGAGGTTTCCTGAATCAATTTTCTTTTATGGCGCTGTAATATTTTCAAATTTCAATATTTCAATTTCTAATTATGATTAAATTATTTTTAATACATCATTCGAAAGATATTTTAAAGTTCTTTTTAAATTATCGAAAGTTTTCACCAGATTTACACGTTTTGAGGTGTCCTGAATTAGTTTTCTTTTGTATCTCAGGTACTAATTAAAATAATTTCATAAGTAAGACATCATTAGGAAGCAAACAGTGGAATACAGAAATTTGTACCGTCAGATGGCGCTGTAATATTTTCAAATTTCAATATTTCAATTTCTAATTATGATTCAATTATTTCTAATACATCATTCGAAAGATATTTCAAAGTTCTTTTAAATTATCGAATGTTTTCTCCAGATTTACACGTTTTGAGGTATCCTGATTACGTTTTCTTTTGCATGTCAGCCAAATGAGTTAGATCGTTCAAAATTGGTATACGTAGGTTAATTAAGAGGGCCTGAAAGGGTGGAGAAGAAATAGGCGTGCACCGCGCGCGTATCCCTTAACTTGTGCGCGCAGAGCGCACAGGACTACGCTGCCGAGGGCAGTGGGGACCCGGTGCGAGTTTTTACCCGATCAGAAATGATTTTTTTTTTAGGGGGCACGAAAGGTCAGGGACGGAATACGCGCGCGCAGCGCGTGTATCCCTGAAGTTGTGCGCGCGCAGCGCGCACGGGACTGCGCTTCCGAAGGCAGTGGGGACCCGGCGGACTTTTTACCCAATCACAAATGATTTTTTTTTTTTTTTAATTTCTTTTCTTAACACTAAAAGTTACTGTTAGTAATTCATTAATTATAGTGATTCATTTGAAAATACTGACCCGCTAGTTTTATTATTATTATTTGAGGTGGTCATTTGTTCAATTTTACACTTATGTTCTATCATATGTCATATGTTTCATTCAATTAGAATATTAAAACAACTTTTTTTTTTTTGTGAATTTTTAACGTATTTTGAGAAAAATTTAATCTAACTAAAAGTAGGAATTAATGAGTTTAAAATCTAAAAATCACTAAATTCGATTAAAAATTAGAGATTTTAAAGAAAAATAATGTTTAATTAAATTCAAGGCCAGCTCTGTATTGATATTTCATAAATTGCGAGCAATCGCTCTTGCAATTGAAAGTTACAGATTTTATAGAAAAATAATATTTAATTAAACTCAAGGTTGAGGTGTTTTATAAAGTTAACTGTCGCTTTCTGACCTTGTCGATTCTTTAAAACTTTGTATGAAATTATACTGGTATTTTGTACATAAATTTTTTTGTCGATTGAGAACATTTCTCTTGCTAGAAATGTTTTGTATTAGAGCCGTATAAGAGTTTGACCTGAATAACCTGAACTTTGAAGTTGATTTTATAAAACTTTGTACTTTCTTTAAGGTAATTTTACAGTTTATAGTATGTGTCTAAGATTAATGTTTACGAAATTAAAATCAAAAGGAAGCTTTTGCGAACCCATTGAATATAACCATGGATAGCTTCTTAATAATATAATTTTATGTTTGCTTAAGAATATATTTATACATAACTCTACATTACATACTGTATATTTCTACAGTCCACCAAAGTTTAAAAGAATGTATTTAAAAATTCTAGTGTGTAACAACCACAGAACTTCCATTACCCATTTCATATTACATACTGTTTTTGGAAAGAGTGTGACATAAAGTTGATTTAGCAAATTAAACACCTATTATTTTTTCTGTAAGAGATATCTGATACAGGCATCGTGAAATGAAAGAAAGCTAGTAAGCTAGTAAAGCATAGCTAGTTAAAAAGAAAAATCGTTAGAGCCGTTTTTTGAAGCGCTAATTGAAGCACTCTTTTCATTACCAAGATCGATAACCGAATAATCTATCTAATCAGGATGTTTGTCAATTTTCCTGTAGTAATAAAAAAATACATGCTAATGGACATCTAAAACGAGGTTTATGTAGGAAATTTGAAGAAAATCGTTTTAGCCGTTTTTCAAATACCGATTTTCAGTCCCTCTTACGAGTTTCACTAAAATTTTGAAAACTCATCTGTTCAATAGAAACTAGGAATTACATACGAAAGGTAATTAGCAGGACGGGATTGAAGAAAATTCGTGGAGCCGTTTTTAAAGAAATGCACTTTCAGGACCTCAAATTTATCTATTTATAGATGACGTCTAACGATTTTCCTGCATTAACGATAGGTGATTTAATTGGAGGAAAAAAAAAATACTCAGAGCCGTTTTTCATATACGGAGCTACGGTACCCTTTCCGATTTTAAAATTTTCACTAAAAGGTGTAATAATCATCTGTACATTAGACCTGTCTTAATTCTGAAGTTTCATCGTTTTATCTTTATTAGCTTTGGAGATATGTGATAGTCAGATATCTCCCCATACATGCACACACTGTAAACCAATTTTGCTATATTACACAAGAATATTGAGGCAGCCTACTTGCCACAACTATGCAGAGAAATGTTACCAGCTGCAACTATGTAACCTTACACGTTAAACTCCGGTCACACAGATACAGCTGGTAATATTTCTCTTCATAGTTGTGGTATTTCTCTACATGGTATGCTGCCTCACTTTTGTTGTGTAATATTACACAAAATTTTTTACAGTGCACATATAAAAATACACACTGACAAATTGAAAAAAAAAAAAAAAAAAAAACATTTTTTAGAGTCACAATATTTTACCAAATATAATGCTTCTATTACCTATTGCATCCGGATAATGAAATTACAAGAATAAAAGTTTTAATACTATTTTAATTAACGAATAAACGCACGTGAGACTGAAACAGTTTAGGATTTTGAAAGATTGTAATAATTATATATATCTTAAATAACATTCTAATAATCATTATTCGTAATTGTTGATGTTAAATTAAATTATCTCTAAAGTTAAAGCTTAAGAAAATGTCAATAAAGTCTGCAAAGTTCATTGTTTCTTCCTTAACAAATAAATACGCATGTGATAGGTTAGTATTTCTTAAGATTATGATAATTATATACGCATTAAAGATTGTTTTCTGATAGATTTCTTTCATTTTTACTGAAGGTAAATTTGCAGTGTCAATCAAAACTTATAAGAAAGCCTGTGTAATTTTAAATGTATTAGTTGTTATTTTATATAATAAATAAGTATGCATGTGACTGAGAAAAAATATATAATTTTAAAAGATTCTAATGGTTATATATACCGTAATTAGATTTCTGACGGGTTTCATTCTCTTTTGATGATAGTGATTTCTTACTGTCAATCAAAGTTTAAGAGAATGTCAATATATTTCAAAAATTTTAATTGATATTTTAGTTAAATAAATAAGCATGAAATTGAAAAAAGCTACAGTTTTGAATAATTGCCGTAGATAGTTTTTTGGCAAATCTTTTTCTTTCTTGATGTTAAATTTCTATTGTCTATCAAAGCTGAAAAGAATATTAATAGAGTCTGAAAGATTTTACTTTTGTTATTTAAAAATAAATGTGTAGGTAATTAGATTAGAATATCATAAATTTTTATTAGGTACTATAATCTTTTACAGGCTTTATCTGATGTAAAAATTTTCCCGTTTTAAATAAAAATAATTAATTAAAATTAATTATTTATCACTAAAAATAACAATTATAATTTAAGTAAAATAATTTAAAAAATGTATTCGATATAAATTTAATAGCTACAAATTTAATCAAGTTTAATATAACTAGCTACCCTTTTCTGTTTTCGTTAGAAAAAAGAAATAAATAAGTAACTTTGCTAAATAAATAAATAAATAAGATTTATTAAGTACGATAAATCACTTTTATAGCATTCGCTTGTTCTATTAAGCAATTAAATTTATTATGAATATTAATGGAGGAAATTTACGATTTTGATATCGTAACATGTAATATTTAATACTGGAAAAGCCCCGGTTCGGGTACGAACCGAATTCCAAATGCGGGAAATGTTTCAAAATCAAACAAGAAATGCATAAAATTCGGCCTAATGCTGTGTGCGTGCCAATAGATCAAAGTTTGTTAACGAAACCATTTTTTTTTAAATTCATGAAATCAGTGAAGGTAGTGAATCACCGAAGGCTTTGTCCGCTTCGCTGGTCACTATATTTAAAGGAAACTCGTTTCTATATCACTTTATATAGCTATATAAATCATGTAATTGTTCGAAAGTCCACTTCGGGGACTGCTGCCTTCGGCATCAACCCACTCCTTCGCTGACTCTCGGGTGCCTTTCACTATTGCCTGTAACAATACCTTACCAGTGGGCTTCCGGTTGGGTGCTTATCAGATGACAGTTTCGAAACGGACAGTATCGAAAAAAATTGATGTAGCAATTTTATATTTGAATTCCAGTTACATATGAGCAACACTGTACTTGTACATAATAATTTCTTTCACGTTATTTTCTCTATTTATTTGATTTATTTGATCAACCATAAAATGACAAAAAATTCACGCCAAATATAATATTACAATATGGTATTATCGGTTACATCTATCACATGAGACAATTATTTTTTTGTGGTTATAATAGTAGTTGAGTTTGTTAATAGAGTTGATATATATATTATTTGGAATATAGAAAAATAATTAAATATGTAAACCTGATCATGGTGCAGCCTTAATATACCTCTGTTTCGCGACTTTTGAATTTTTATCGCCATTTTAGACGAAAATACATAATTTAATTAATTATTTTTCTGTTTCTTTCATTTCTTTTCCTTTTCTTTCTTTCAATATTTTATCATTTATTTATATTTTTGATGCGCTACTTGGCTTAAACTGCCTTTCGCGAAAGTAGAGTCCTTGGCGAAAAATGTCCGATCTATTTCAGCATCAAAATTTTTAAAATTACCCAGGATCATCAATATGTAAAGCCCTTTAATATAATGATGAATTAGCTTTCATGCCCAGCGCAATTCATCCGTACCAAAAACATACTGTTTAAACAAAGCAAAAAAAAAAAAAAAAATCTAAAATTGAAGTACTTTTTTTTTTTTTAATATATTGAAAAGGGTGTTGTTTTTTTTTACTCCATTTTCATATTTTCATTTTTTCACATGCATGAGCAAATTTAATATTTTATTTTTTATTTTTCACGTGAAAGCACATTTCATTTTATGCCGAAAAAAAAAAAATAACAATAATAACTCTTATTTTATTTTATTTTTTTTTTTTTAGCAACAATGAAAAATTTAAATGTCCAGTTTTAAAGCAATTATGAGGTTATTATTTTCATATTTTAATTAATTTAAAAAATCTAATAAAAAAAATTGTTACAAATATGGTACCAACGATTTTTCTGAATCCGTCGGATTAAACAATTTATCGATCGGGCAATTAGATTTTTTAAATTATAGTATGAACATTTGGTGGTAACCTGCGTCTACACACAGACATAGTCCAAGGAAATCTGTTAGCCGTTTATATATATAGATTTGCGTCCACACACAGACAAAGTCCAAGGAAGTATCTTAGCCGTTTATATATGTAGATTATGATAAACATTATAAATATAAATCTTAGCTTGAGATGATTACACTTTTGAAACCTTTAACTTTAAGAATAATAAAATCTGTAATTTTCAACTGAAAATACAGACCGAAATTACAGGATTTTGGACAGTAAATTCATAATAATTATTTATAGCCAATATTTATTATTTATTTAAATTGGTTGAAAATTAGCATTTGTCTTATAGCTTTTTTATATTCCAAGCTAGAAACGTGATTTACAATCTAAAATTAATCTAAAATTAGAATATTTCCAGCGCCTAAATTATATAAAATGTCAATGCATGATTTGCTTTAAATTTAATCAAATATTTATTTCTCTAAAATATTTACAGTTTTTAAGTGAATTTAGAAATTTTAGAACTATGATATAATAATTTCTATCACTGGCCATTTTCTATTTTTATTAAAATCTGTTAAAAATTTACGATTAAAAAGTGCTTTTTTATGCTCAAATTCAGGAAAAACATCATTTATCACCGAAAATTAGATTAAAGATCGTAAAATTGTTAATTCTCAAACTTTGAAATAAGTATGTAAACTGACCTGAGATAAATAAGTAAATAAATGTTCATAAAAAAAATCTGTATGGAATATATTTTTATTAAAAGTATCTAAGAACTACCCCGATAAGTAAGTGTTTTGAAAAAAAAAAAAAAAAAAATTGAAATCAGTCCATTTATTTGAGAGCTACAGGGCCACAGATGAACATACATATATGCGGAAAAACAAAAGCTTCAAGCTGTTCTTTTATTTATATTTTGGTCGGTGGTTAAAAGCAGCAAAAATGTAATTAAATTAAACTAGAAATACATAACGTTTACCACAAAATGCATTCTAAAACATTGCTATAAGAAAAAATAAAAAAGCAGCACTCAATAAAATATTAAAATTTAATAATTTAAGTTAATCGGGATATGATAAATAGGCAACATAAAAAAAAAAAAAAAAAAAAAAAAAAAAATGCTTGTGCTCATTTGTTGTTGAAAAATCAGAAACGCAAATATATAATTGCACTAATTCTCAAATTATTTAATGTTTTTGTTTAGTAAAATTTGCATTTATAAATAAGCTTAATATATATAAATCAAATGTTTGCCACATTAAGTAATGAAATTTAAGTATAAGATGTTTGTAAATGGTTCATATGGACAATGTAAAATAAAAACAGGTGGAAACAAACTAACTAAATAAAATTTGATAAAGTGAAAAAAAAAAAAAAAAAAAAATCATAAGAGATTTAAGTTGGTTGTTTTAAACAATAAAAAATATTTATGTATATTACTGAAATTTTCATTAGTATATATGAGAGATTATTACAATGTAAGCTTGATGAAATATTACTGCATGTTATAAACATCTACAAATTTAAAAACAGGTCATATTTTTGTGTTTTAGATAATTTCGCGACGTTCCAGAACTATCACAGTTCAGTCAACTCATCAGTTTTTGAATTGTCTTTAAGTTGCCACCACACCCCACCTGTTAATTTAAGTAAGATGATACTTTTTTTTTCAATCCAAGAAAGTTAAATAAAAACACTGTACAAAGTGTTATTACAACGTTGTATTTTAACTGAAAATAAAAATCCTTAACATATTATACATTTAATGAAATGATTTTTTTTTTCTTTCTTTAAAAGGAATATAAAATTAGCATTTTATTTTATTTAAAATACAAACAAAAACTATTTCTGTATTAATAAATAATAAAATAAAATTAACAAAAATTAACAATAACATAAAAAAATGTTAATTAGAGGAAAATTTATTTTTTATTTGTGAAAATTTATATTAAAAACCACTTTTTATAAAATAAACTGCTTTCTGAGAAAATTAATTTTATATAGTACTGAACATATTTCAGACTATCATATCAAATAGATACCAATATAGTAAAATAATCTTTTATCACAATGTAAAAATCTGCGTATTTTTCTTTCTTATTTAAACGATAAGATGTAAACGGGTAACCTGTTTTATAAGAACATTATACATAAATATTTGCTAGTAAAATATAGCATAATCTTGAAACATATGCTTCAAAGAATAGTTTTTCAGAAAGCTTTATGTTAGAAAACTCCTTTACTGCAAAATATTATTGTTATTAGCAATATTGGTGTTATTACTACGATCACTATCTTAACGTACGTGCTATTGTTTGATGGAAAAGGAGCATTCATCTCTGCTTCTACTACATTTGCAATAATTTGCATCTACTTCTGGGCACTATTACCTTAATGCCTATCATTACAGATCAGTTGGTAAAACAAAATTGGCACACATGTCAATTTGTGCGAAGATTTGATTGCAAGGGTTATTCCAACAATTCGAGTTTATACAGGAGTACCGCCTGTAGATTCTGTAGAGCATATTGGTAACATACGAGTCTCCTTGTTTTTTGGTATTTTCATGTTTTCAATTTCATTCATGCTTAAAAATTCTTATTTGAATAGCGCATTTACTGACCTTGAACTTAGGCATTTTGATGGGCGCACTTTCAAATGAGGCTTTTTTTCTGATGCCAAATGTATAAGGCAATAACTTGGTACCTTTTAGTATTCAGCGAGGAAAAGAAAAAAAATGTATCATTACTCAAATAAATCCAATGTTTCTGAGCTAAGGAGAAAGATGTATAAGCTAATAAGAAGGAATTTAAATTGTAGAAAATTATTATTTTAAAATTTTCCCATTAAAATATTAGTTATTAAGAAGACAGCGGTTTTAAATGTGATACATTTTTTTACTAACTTTTAATAATAGTACATGATCGTAGAGAAAAGTATAGCAAACAGTCATACAGTTTCAAAAGATTGTAGAAAAATATTGTGCTACATATATCAAACAACTGGAAACCTCATTAATACAAGCATGTAACTTTGATAAAATATATTTATTTTACATTTTATTTTATATCAGCTTCTAATTTTAAATCATTTTTACTATATTCATAGGTTTGATTTTTTTTTTTTTTTTTTTTTTTTTTTATATTAAACTACTTTTGCATATATTATATTTGTATTTCCTAACACAATAATTTTAGTTATGTACAACATGGAGACAAAGTCACTTGGCATAGGACGAAGGTATGTAAAATTTGCTTTGGGACAAAAATGAAAAAAATAAGTTTTATAAACATTTAAAGAAAACGTAGGAAAACCTTCAGTCACTTAATGGAATAAAAACTAAAAATTAGATATTTTAATCTGAATTACAATGATTCAAAAATGAAAGTTCTTAAGACAATTTTTTCTAATCGTATAATTATATATTTTTGCAATATATTTTTGTAATATATTTTCTACGAAATATTAACGTAGGTGGTGGTGGTTTCGTTATGTGGATTAAGGCTCCCTGAAGGACCTGGGGGCGTACAACGAACACTTCGTAAAGCTCACGACGTGAGAACTTCACGATGCCGAGTTTGGAAGATCTCACCAAAATGTTTACGACAATCACTTTTGGCCCTACAATGAACTGATCGTGAGCGCTTATCGAGAGCTAAACGGTGAGTTTGAGATTCATTCGAAATCGGATAGCATTAACCAATCACAGTGAAGTAAAATCTCACCTCCATACTCGAAAACTTTTCGCGAGTTTCAGCTTCGTATACTATCTGACCAATCACAGTGCGTGAATGGTCGAAAATGAATACGCTCAGATATTGTCAGCCATTTTAAAATAAAAACTGGTGATTTAAAAAACAAAAATGATGAACATAAGTTATACTTTTTTGAAAAGAACTTTCAAAATTATAAATTTTTTGTGTGAACACTATACAAGTTTAATAATTTGCTTTAAAGATATTTGATTAGGAAGTTTACGAGTGACGATAGGTCTGTTGCTATCACCTTAAAATAATAAAACAAAAATAACCCTAAAATTAAAGACTAAAGAATAACTTTCTGAAAATAATCAATTTTGACGTCCTCAGAGCTATAAATTCTAAGTTAAATCATGTGAATTCATTATTCATAATAAAATAATTGTAAAAATGCTCATTTAAGGACTCTGTTATAAATAACATAAGTAGAACACTATACGTCTCCTAGTGGCTTGGACGCAGAGCATCTCATTTCAGATCAGCGGTACCCGGGTTCAAACCCCGTTGCGTCCTTTTTAGGTTTTTTTTTTTTTTTTTTTTTTTAATTTTTTTATTTATAAGTCTGGAGAAAAGAAGTTTAAAATAAATAATTTGCCAGTTGTAAGTTTTAATTCAGCAATTAATTTCTACTTCATTATTAGTTGAATTTAACTTTTATTTCAGTATAAATTCAAGTAAATATTTCAAAAGTAAGCATTTTAGTTTTAAAATTTAATTGCTTTTTTTTTTTAATATTTTTTTAATTTAATTAAAACAAAAAAGTTAAATTTAATGAATGATTAAGTAGAAAAAAATTAGTAAGTTAAATAATACATATATACACAATAACAAGAGATTAAATTAAGAATAAAGAAATAAATAATAAAGAAAAAATATATCAGTTTAAAGTTTAATTTCTGTTTAATAACTTTTCAAAAGCAGAAAAATGATCAAACATTTTATTTTTTAATTATTTTATTTAAACTAACAGAAAGAAGAGGAAAAAAATAAAAAATAAAGAGAGAGAGAGAGAAGTAGAAGAAAGTTCCATTTTTGTTAAATTAAATTAATAACAACAACAATAATAATAATAATAATAAATTATACATTATCAAATTAACTTAAACATTTTTATTTATTTATTTATTTTATTATTGGTGTACGTGCTCTTATTCTAGCGAAATATTTGAAGGGATAATAATAATTTATGGGCGGAAAATTAAATTAGTTACAAATTGTAGCTTCTGGTATATAATAACTATAATTAAATTTAAATGTAATATATATATATATATATATATATATATACATATATATTATTTTATTTCATTCAGAAAAGGGGGGGGGGATTTTTTTTTTTTTTTTTTTTTTTCAACATTTAAATTAAATATTCATATTTTCCTTGTTAGTAATAAGAGATATTAGGGAATTGCTAATACATGCAACATTGCGTATAATATATATATATATATATATATATATATATATATATATATATATATATATAACTGTGGTGCTTTTATCACAAAAAACAAGAGCATTAATTAAGAAAAAATAGTCTATTAAAGACTGAAGAATAAATTTCTAAAAATAATTACTTTTGTAGTTCTCAGACCTTTAAATTTATGCTAAATCATGTGAATTAATCGTTCGTAATGCTAGTTTCATAGCAATCCTATCTTAAAGAGAATATAATTATGATAACTAAGGTGGCTCCTTTGCTGTATCTTTTGTGAGTTCTTTTTCCTTTTCATCCCGTGCTTTTACTATGGATTTTTAGCTTCCCTTCCCTCCCCCCCCCCCATGAATTTTACATATTAAAGTGCGTTGATTAAAGAACTTGCTTATTGCCTTAAAAAAATTTAACCGAGGGTTCCCAAATCGAATCCCTGGCAAGGGATAATAGTTTATATACATGCGTATATTTTATTGCATTAAAAAAATAAAAAGTTTTATTTATATATGTATGTATTTTATGCACAATATTCCACATATTAGCAATTCCTTAATTTATTCTATTACTAATAAGAAATATACTAATATTTAATTTAATGGTTAGGGGAGAGAAAAAATAAAGAAAGAAAGAAAATCTTTCTTTCTTTCTTTCTTTTTTTTTTTTTTTTTTTTTTTCTCATCGAAATAAAATAATTTAAAAAAATGCTTATATTTCGACTTTTTTTTTTTTCTACATTTAATTTTATTTATTATTTGCCAGAAGTTAAAATTGTAACTAATATAATTTTCCCCCATAAGTTATCCTTTCAAATATTTTGTTAGAGTATGTATACAAGCAACAAAATAAATATATAATAAAACTTAAGTTAATTTGATAATACATAATTTTTTTTAAATTATTAATTTAATTTAACAAAAATGAAATCCCCCCCTCCTTTTTTTTTTTTTTTTTTTTTTTTTTTTACTTTATTACTAATAAGAAATATACGAATATTTAATTTAATAGTTAGGGGAGAGAAAGAAAGAAAGAAAATCTTTCTTTCTTTATTTTTTCTTTCTTTATCTTTTTTTATCTTTCTCATTGAAATAAAATAATTTAAAAAATGCTTATATTTCGACTTCTTTTTTTTTTTTTTTTCTACATTTAATTTTATTTATTATTTACCAGAAGTTAAAATTGTAACTAATATAATTTTCCCCCATAAGTTATCCTCTCAAATATTTTGTTAGAGTCAGTATACAAGTAACAAAATAAATAAATAAAAATGCTTAAGTTAATTTGATAATATATATATATTTTTTAAATTATTAATTTAATTTAACAAAAATGAAAATCCTCCCCCCCTTCTTTTTTTTCGTTTTTTTAGTTCAAATTAAACAGTTTAAAAGTAAAATGTTTGATCTCTTTTCTGCTTTTGAAAAGTCATTAAACAAAAATTAAACTTTAAACAGAAATATTTTTTCTTTAAAATTATTTATTTAATTTCTTGTTATTGAATGGATTACTTTTAATGGTTACTTTTGAAATATTTATTTGAATTTATACTGAAACAAAAGTTAAATTCAATTAATAATGAAGTAGAAAATAATTGCTAAATTAAAACTTACATCTGGCAAATTACTCATTTTAAATTAATTTATTTTTCTTCATATACATAATAATTGAAAAAAAAAAAAAATCCGAAACAGAGTTAATGGGGTTTAAACCCTTGTACTGCCGGTTTGAAACGAAATGCTCTGTGTCCAAGCCACTAGGAGACGTATGACGATCTCCTTATGTTCTTTATGATTTTTTTCCTTAAATGAGCATTTTTACAATTATTATATTATGAACGATGAATTCATATGATTTAAATTAGAATTTATAGTTCTGAGGATGTCAAAAATGATTATTTTCAGAAATTTATTCTTTAGTCTTTAATTTTTAGGGTTATTTTTGTTTTATTGTTTCAAGGTAAAAGCAACAAACTTATTGTCACTCGTAATCTTAATAATCAAATATCTTTAAATCTAATCATTAAATGTATACAGACTTCACACAAAAAATTAATAGTTTTGAAAGTTCTTTTCAAAAAGTATGACAAACGTACATATTTTTTATTTTTTAATTCATCGGTTTTTTGTACTAAAAATGGCTGACTAAGTTCTCACTTCGTAATCGCGATTTCACTAGCTTTCAGTGGGTGATATTTCAAAGGTAGATAACGAAGATAGATACCGGCAGTGAGAAGCTTACGATGAGTTCGTTGTAGCACTTTTTGGTGATTGTCGAAAAATGACGTCACAGCACAGAATTCTCGGCTAGAACTCGGCAGTGAAAAGATTACGAAGTGCTCGTTGTAGGGCCCCTGATCCTAGGTGGCTTGCCCTTTAGGCAAATATTAGTGAAAGAAGTGTAATAAAACGGTTCAACAACAAATATTTTATATTAAAAATAATATTGCGTTTTTAAATTTTTTTTTTAAAAGAATTAAGAATTTATAGATAGATAGATAAATATATTATGTAGATATTAAAATTCTTAGGCTTTTAATTATTGATGTAATTTTCAATTATGTTGTAGTAATGCTTTAAAATAAGCACTTTCTTATGAATACATAAAGAAAGTGGGGCGCAGTCCTTCATTTTTACTCTTTTAACTTCTATTTTTATTTTTTAAACAAAAAATATAAAAAAGCAATGTTTAAAAAGAAAAAGAAAACAAAAAGACAGAAAACAAATTTAAGTTCTTTTATGAAGTCCTATTTTTTTTTCGGCAATTTTTCTAATAAACCCCAAAGAAAAAAATACATAAATTGTATGCACTTAAAATAAAATAAAATAAATAAAAATAAAATAAAAAAATCAATTTTTCCGTCGTTGGGGTACAATGGTCCCTATCTCAGGGTTAAGAGAATCAATTATTTCTTTTTATACAGCAAACTAATATAAATCGTACATTCTTCATGTTCCATATCGAACATAGGATATGAAAAGTACATAGTATTCGTTTACAGGGTCTTAGTAAAAATTCTGATTTATTAATTGCATGCTTGTAAATGGTATACATTTTTGTGTGTGTCTGTGAGTGGTAAATTTAAATACTATGAGGAATTGAGGTCGACTGTATTCCTCCTCACACATAAATGTATTTCAATTAAAATTGTTACGAAAACAATTTTCAACAATTATTTAAAGTACTTTGCAAATTTTCAAATACAAATATAATGCATTCCATTTTAAATTGTACCATCATGTCTGTAGGTATATGATTGTAAGAGAAAATAATGCGAGTGTCCCACAGGAATATTTATTTTCAAATATAGGGAAATATAGTCTAAAACAACATATTTATTTAAATAAAACTTTGGCCCTTGACATATGACATTTATTGAGACCTATAGTTACAATAACTTTCGTCTGAATTGCGCCATATTTTTACAGAAATTCGCAGAAATATGTGCACACAATATAGTTGAAGACATAGGACAGCACAAATATCCATGCTTGCACCGAGATTCGAACTCAGAACCGGGAGACCCAGAGGGCAGCGCCCTACCGACCAAGTCACCAGGCCGGCACTTTGGCCCTTTGCTAGTGTTTTTAACACGCTTTTATTAGCTTCACCTGTATGCATGTATGTTTGTAACCGCTCTGGGAGCAAACAAAAAATCTATACTGTAAAAAAAAAAACTTTCCCTACGTGAACACTGTGGCTGTAAGGTAAAACTCCTGGCTACGAACCTAAAGGTCTAACGTTCGAGCCCAGTCAGGGGAGATTTTTTAAAAATGGTTTTTGTTTAATTCTAAATTATTTATTTCTCATTCCTTTGTTATGTTATTTACATAAGATTTTTTGCTAGTGTTCGGACACTTTTGTTACCGACTATGCATTCCTGCAATAAAAGCGTGTTCTTTTATTTTTTTTTAAAGTATAAATTTATTTACATTATATTTTGTATTATAAACATTCTTTAATAACATTTTAAACTTAAACTGAGTAATGACAAAAATAGATTTTTGAAAAAGGATCCAAAGGATCATTTTGCCCTTATCAAAGGGCAAAATGATGCTTCATTTAAAAATATTTGTAAATTGCTTTTTATCTACAAAATAAAGGATATAAAAGTAATTATAACAATAGATATTGAAATAAAATAAGTTTTACAATCAAATAGCGTACATAATTTATGTTATATAGAAAAAAAAAAGGTCTCAATTAACTTAAAAAAAAAAAAAAAAAAAAAAAAAAGAAAGAAAGAAAGAAAGAAAATAAAATATTTGAAAATTATGATACAAAAATAATAGATATAAGAATAGACCTACAATAAAGTCAGAAATAAATCAAATAACGCCTATTTCCACCACGTCCGATCCAAGCAATGAATTCATAACGATCCACAGAATGCATCCAAAACTATTCACATAATGGATCATTTTACCCGACAACATGGCCATCCGTTTTAGGTCATATTACTGGATGACGTCGAGAAAATAACAAAATTAGGAACTGTAATATACTTATACATCTAAAAACATATTTTATTAAGTAAATCAAGTGATATTTTTGTACATAAAAGACTGTGTATCTAAATAAACAGGAAAGTTGAACAGGGCGCAGCCCCCGCTCACCGCTCGAAGAGCGGTGTTGAGCGCTTCCAGAACTAAGTTCACGTGGGCTGCGCAAAAAACAGGAAAGTTAGTGCTTAACTTATTACAAATTTTATAAAATCCACTTTTCAAAAAAATTCTATTCAGATGCGTAACACTGCAATAGTTGAATACCGCCGTTGCTTCTTCTTGACTTGGTACAACTAGTTTATAGGTTATCCGGTGTATAGCAGTACCTGTTTCGAAGAAAACATATATCGATCGTTTTGCCCGGTAGGATTATTTTAGACTACCTTCCCTATAATGTTTTTCTGATCAAAGTTAAGTATTTCACATTTATCCTACAAAGTGGTTTTAATAATAAAATTAAGATAAGAATAACAAACTCGTATCTATATAATATGTATTATATTATGCAAATACTTTTACTCTTCAAAATTGTCTTTGTAAAAAAATTATTTCGTTATTATTATTATTATTATTATCTTATAGCAAGATATTTGAATAATATGTTTCTAGTTATAGTAAAACTTTTTATCTAAACAACATTGCGGTGAATGAAATCTGAGTATTTTGTTAATAAATAAGGAAATATTTTATTCTTATTAAAATATTTTGTTTTACTTTACTGCACTTATTAGGCGTACATTTAAAATTAAACATAAATATTTTTTTTCATCAGAATACGTACTTTTTTTTTTTTTTTTGCTAGTTGGTTTTTTACCTGCTGTTATCAACGTTGTTTATTTAATAACTTTAAAAACTATCTAATCAACTGAAGTTTTTAAAATGTTGTTTGCGCCTTGCAAGTTATTTGATCGTTCTTGAAATGTACAATCACTTTAATTTATCTTTTTTTTTTTTTTTTTTGTATGTTTGTGCGGTATTACTGAAATTTTTTAATTTCCTTCAAAATATTGTTTTTTCACTATCATAGATAATCTGTATCTCAAAAATAGTTGTTGAATTCCACAGCCTTCTGTCATAATAACTATTAGTTTAATTAAGTTTGTAGGGCAAATAATGATTTGTAAGGAACAGTTTTTGATGGGACGTTGTTACATTTACCCAACAACGAATCTTCATCACAAAATTATACACCATTCCTAGGAAAAAGGGGGATTTTTTTTTTTTTTTTCCCATGAAATTTTTGCTGGCATTCCCAAATTATAGGAACGATTTTCGATGAATTTTCGTTATCATCAACGATTAATATTTGACAGATTTTTTTACACGATTATTTTAAATTTATGTATCATATGAGCGCCCTTTCAGCAAGTGATACTTTTATTTTTGATATAATTTATATATAACATTACGTGATTACTTTTACCGAAATTGTACATGGATTAAAAAGTTGAAAATTAGCTGTAGAATGAAACATAAGCTAAAACAATTGACAGAAGTCTTTGGTTTTACAAACTGGGTAGTTGATCGAGCCGGATCTAATTGATAATAGTAATCTTTTGTACAGAAGCAACTGCTGCAGAATGCTTTACTTCGATGTCATCGTCCTTCCTAACCTCCAGTGGGCGTACGCTGCTACCTTACTACTAACGAGGAAGTGATAGACTTATACCTTATATTTTTCTGGTGTTGAGATCCAAGGACATTACGTTACACAATCGAAGTGTAAAAAAGAATCGAAGGAGGGGTGTTGTGCTCTGTTCCGTTCAATCGTTTCGAACTTTCTGTTTTTATAAAAGCACAATAAGATAAGATTAATTTAGAAGCTATGTCACGTTTCTGAATAGCGTTCTAACACTCGATAACATATAAGAAGTTGTGGAATTGGGTGACAAAACTAGATAGCAGCTGTTAGAAAATGTACAGATGATAGTTTCCTCATCGAAACGGGGCTGAGGATATTTTTGAATCTAAAAATGAAAAAAAAAAAAAAGAGAGAGAGAGTGAGAGAGAGAGAGAGAAAACGAAATCTAGGTTATTTATCTGTATGGCGTGAGATTCTTTAACACTGGGATAACCAACTATGAAATGAATTTATTTTCTACCTATTTGGATTTACTGTATACCTAGTTTTGTATCTTGTCAGTTTAGTAGCGTGAGCATGTCTCGAAGCAGAAACACACAATGCAGTTCTAGAAATAACTGGTTAAAAATGTATAGCTGCCAACCTTTCTCATTTTATCACCACTATTTTTAAAAAGAAATTTGTAACATTTATTTTTGACGATTAAACTAATAACAATTATCAGAATATTCCGGTACGAAGTCTCCCTTGAAAAACGGGAGACTTAGCAGTTCTGAAAATTTTCCTTAATAAAATTTGATAATATTTACTTAGATCAAATTAATTGAAGAAGTGTTTATATTGAGATTTTGTAATAGTTTGAAAAATATTTATAAAAACTATGTTACGACGGTAAAAAGTAATCTATCTAAAAAAAAAAAAAAAAAATCCAGTTTTAATTTAACGTTTAGAGGTATATGTATAGACACCTATTTGCAATGCATCTTCAAGCACTTCAAGGGGGTGGGATATATTTAATTCTAAACTGCAAAAAATTCTTCTGGGAAAATTCAATAAAATTTTATTTCTGTTTAACTTGGCAAAAAAAAAAAAAAAAAAAAAAAAAAAAAATGTGTGATGGGTGCCTACCGCTTCCTCCCCCCCCCCCCCGTTTCATTATTGTACTTACATTTATATCTATTATTAAATTCAAAATTTCACTTAAAATTATTCAGACAACTTTCACACGCAGCATTCCTTGAAAATTATCAATATCGATCAAAATTTTCTAGTAACAAACGTATTAACTTCAAAATACAGTATTTGGATTGCCTAAAATTATTTTCTTTTAATTTACTCTAAGTGACACAAAGATCATGCGTTAAAAACTTGACTTCGGTATTCAGGAAGCCTCAAAACGAGTAAATATATAAAAATCAAACAAAGAATATTTAGCTTAAAAAATACATTATTAATCATATGGCCATGAGGAAGTAATTTTAATTCCCGAGCAGCTTTCCTGCACATGGTAAAATATTATAGTAAAGCACTTCCACTAACATTAAAAAAGAATGTTATGGCTTAAATATTGGCATCCCTATATATCTTTTGAAGATTACGTACACACCACATGGTGCACATAAATATAATCCTATATTGATAACACACGGCACAACCTGAAATACTCTTCCATCAATTTTCAAGTATTGTCGCACTATAATCTAGTTCTTTTGTGTAGCCCTGTAAGCGAACAGTGAATGATTTCCGTACCATATTCTAAATAAAACATGTTTTTACGCATATAAAAAATATATATTAGTTTCATCTGGCTTCGTGCAGTCTATAGATATTATACTCTACTTACCTGCAATTGCCCTCATAGACTTAATATATTTGAATCCTTTTGGATGTCCCAGCACACGAACCATGTTCTTGATCTCCACAAAAAGTTTAGTGTAGCATTTCTACATGATACACATTTAGAATAAAAAGTTTGGACTTTCTGCTATTATTTGTTCTTAGGTTAGATACGCTGAAAACAGACAAACACAGAGACACACAGACGAACCGCTAAAAGCATGATTTTTGGATTCAGGGGACCTCAAAACGTGTAAATATATCAAAAACTCGATTTCGAAAATTTGATCCAAATACAAACTTTCTCTACCATTTAACATGGGTGAGACAAAGTAAAAATGAATCTCATACAACTGTATTTAATAATTATAGTCTAATTTGTACATTATTTGTGCTTTGCTCTGATTTATTATTATTATTATTTATTATCCTTATTTTTTACTATTTTCAATCAGTAATCTTCTGTTATCATTTCTACTTAAAAATAAAATACAAATTATTTTTCTATTAGTATACATAAACGTATAGAAATTTTTTAAATCATTTCGACCAATTAGAAAAAACTGAAAGGGTTGGTGAGTGAATAAATTTTGCATTTTGTTCTCACCCTTTATTTTCAACTTTCTTGCTTAACGTGATTAGGAATCGCAATCACAACGATTGTAGGATTATATGCCACTATTATTTTATTGCAGTCTTTTTAAATAACATCTTTCAGTAAAATGAAGTAAAATATATTATTTGTTCATAGTGATACTTAAATCTTGCGCATATGCAAAAATTACTTCATTATCTCCTTAGAATATTTCTGCAACAACAAATGTATTTTTTTTTTTATATTATTATTATAGACTGTTTTTACTGTTTCTGTGTATTATCTCACTTAATTTCCTTTTGTCAGCAGAGATGCCAACATTTTAATTTATTCCGAAGCATTTTTAGCCGCGTCTTTATTTCATAACATTTTTTCTTAAGAGAAAGTTTTCCTTATTTTATCGCAGTTATATATTGGAGAAAAATGTGCTACAAATAAAACGGTGAGGATTAAAAACGGGACTAAAAATGCTCCGGAATAAATTAAAATGTTCGCAACTATGCGTCAGGGATAAAAGTTTCCGTTTTTCTTTTTTTTTTTTTTTTTTTAAAGAAAACGAAATTCTGCATTCACACCGGAATAAACTTCTCATTTAAATACATTTATATTAATATACAAATAATGTGTTACAATAATTGTACTTGAATTCCGGTGTAAATTCAAGATTTCGTTTTCGTTAAGAAAGGCGGAAACTTTCATCCTTGCTTATGTATTTCTATTTCTTTCTTTCTTTTTCCCTCTTTTTTAACTTAAAGGTTGCTTTTAATTTATATATATACATATGAAAATTACAAATTCATATAAACATAATAACTGAAAGACCTAAAGCATATCATACTTGATTGTATAGTTTAAAAAATTAAACTCTTCATTAAATTCGTAAGGGAAATTTTTTATTCAAAGTTAATTTAAAATACATTTAAAATATTCAATTATGCTACATTTTACTTATTTATAATAAGAGTGCTTTTTTTTAATGCTACTTTTTTACTTATTAATAATGCTATTATTACTCATATGAGGTAAAAATGTAGTGCATTAGGGTCAAATTTTCAAAACTGAGTTTTGACAATAGTTTGTTTTTGGAGTCGAATGAAAAAATATGATTTTCAGGTGAGTGTGTGTGTCTGCTATAAGCGTAATTTAAAATTATTATTAGTAATTGTATCTACAACCCTGCCCTCTTTGTTTTTGATATATATTATCCAAAATCAATCATTTTGAGTGCTTGGTCAATCTAATGTTAAAGTAATAAGTATTCCCTTCACTCCGAAAAGCATTTAAAATAAATCTGTTTCTAAAGAATCTTTTAACTGTTGATTAATGTACTTTGTAAATCCAAATCCAGTTTCTCTTATCTTCCACCCTAAAATGTATTAATTTTCTTTTTCAATTCTGCGTAAGAGAAAGTTGTTTAAGTGTCCCCTTAGATTATTGTTATCTAAATACTTCCATCTTTTTGTTTGACGCTTTTCCTATAACTGTTTCAAAAACTTCATTTATGAAGAAACGCTGATACTTAAATAACCTCCTGAAAATGTTAATTTTAAAAATAGTCTCGAACTAATATATGTTACAGACGCGGGAGCTTTAAAAGAAGATAAAATGGTAATTTTTACCCTAGATACTTGTATTGAACTTCTGTACAGTTACGCCTATTTTTATATGTTGTTATCTTCTTTTAAAACTAAATCGCCCACACCAACTTTCACTTAGATATCACACCCTCTTTAGATTCGTTTTTCCTTAATTATATTTCTTCGGCTCCGACTATTTACCCAGAGAAAGATAAATGGTTTATTTTGTAGACAGGGTTAGTTAAAAGCAATACATTCTCGCAGATATAATAGTGATAAAATGTTTGATTTAGACATTTATTTTCTTCTATCTGCAATTTATCACCGAATAATAATGTACTACTATGTTTAAAATTACTTATGAAATTTGTACCTTACATTATTGAAGATAAATTATATCGTTCAAGTCGCTCTCTTTTCCTACCTTTTGAGGAAGTTGGGTTTTAGAAACATTTGCAATGTATCACTGTCAATGTTGACAATTTTACAGACATTGTACTACTAATTTTTAATTGTAATGTTTGGCTAATCGCACCCAAGATTAATCGTCTATGTATATCAAACATAAAAAAAAAAAAAAACTGTTAATTGTTAAAAATAAAATTCAACTTTTCACCAGAAATGCGTTATCAATTTAGATCCATTTAACTGAAACCTTTATATATTTTTAAAATTTAGTGCTAAATTTCCCCATTTCAATAATGTAAATTTTAGTGGTTAAATATAGCACCTGATTTCTAAAAAAAAAAAAAATATATATATATATTGGAATCTAAAGTAGCTTAAGTTGATGTAACATTTATAAAAACATTAAATTTTAATTTTAACATTGTTGATAAAACACAGTTGAAATAAAATTGCTTCATTTATGATTTTAATGTTTAAAATTAGTTTAAGTTTAGTTTTTTAATATTTAATTACTACTTATAAGAAAATTATTTTTAAACAAATTTTAGGTTTGGTTTAAGATTTACCTTTATATTGCATGAGAGAGTGATATGGCACGTATGTTAAGTCAACGAGGTGCTTCGGAGAGCCTGCATTTGATCGCGACCAATGCTTACCTCCAACGTAACTAAGTAAAACATGAAAAGGATTTTACAGAAAATAAATAAAAAGCCAAATAGAAAGGTTTTAATTTAGAATTTGGTCTCTCAATCGATCCCAAGAGAGTAGAAATTATTCAGAGTGAATATGTACGTGTATACAAAGTGTCTAAAAAAAAATCTGCGAATGGTTCGAAAACAATAAAAATACGATTGTTAAAAGGGGGCGATTGAACATCTACAAACGTGTAACGGAGACATGTCATCAGAGCAAGCACTGTTTATCATAGAATTCACAACTTTAAAGTAAGTTTTAATTTGCGATTATTCGAACGGAAGATAGGTAAAATTTCGTGGCAACGTGTAATTTCACTACCTTTCTATAAATGAACGGACATTTCCGATTTCTCACGTTTTTTAAAGTAACTCAAAGAGAACTAAATGAATCATCTTGAAACTTCAGAAGTGTGAAGCACATGTTATACCTCATATATTTCAGTGAAAGTTTTGCCCTGAAAATAAAATAATACATAAAAATGAAAATGTTTTGGATCACTCTGTAAAAAGCAATACCTGAAATGCAATTTGGCTGCAGCATGTGATTATCAGACTCCTCCTTATTATCTGTATAAATTTTTATGTGGCTATCACATATATTCATGGAGATACAATGGTTTCTATATAAAATGGCAAAAAAAAATTTCACTTTTTTAGCTATGACTCACAAGGTATTAAATCCGTTGTAACGTCTTTTTCAAGAAACTTGACATACAAAACTAAACACATCATACTGAAATCAGAATGCAAAAATATTAAATACTTAATGAAAAATGAGCATTTTTACTAAATTATTTTTAACTTCACATGTGCAAGCTTTAGTGAAATATCATTTGAATAATTTTAATAGCCAAGTGTTTTGAGCTCTTTTATATGAGACTTTTATATGAAAAGTCGTACACAGCAGATGAAGCTCTAGTTGCAAAACTGACCAACTTCTTAAAATTTAAAAAGGCGTTTTCTCATTTTTTTTCAGTTTTAAGTTAACATTATTACCATCTGAAAAAAAAAAAAAAAAAAAAAAAAAGCTGACCCATCCATGTATTATTTGCATTTGAATATCACGATGTGTTGCAAAACCGGTGAAATCCTAAAACAGGTGGTGAGTTTCATAACCGATCATCTGCATATCCGTGAGATAGCGATTTTTCTCCACCCGACGACAGTACCACTCTTCTTGGTTAGGTTAGTGTTATCGTGTTTTCTCTCACCTGTGGCTGCTTTTTCTTGGTGCACACAAAATTTTTAATGATTGAATTTCGTGTTTTCTTCGATTATGGAGAAGTTTGTAGAAGAAGTATCTTCTAATCAATTAAGGAAGAGGAAAAGTGACTCTACGACACGGAAAACGAACAAAGCCAAAGTTCAAAGATCTATCCCTTTGTATAACATAATTAAAAAAATAACAGCATCATAGTTAGCATATTATGAATGATTAATCACATTTTATTAATTTAATAACTTAGCTATGATGATTCAGCATGTTATAGCGACGTGTTTATGGAAGTTTGTTTACAACTCGAATGGTTTCCCACTCTATTAAAGAATAGCTTATGATTAATGAGTTTGGAATCATTTGTGAGATGCTTTTATAATTTTTAAGAGTTATTTTTGCTATGGATATCAGTTATTTTTTATCAGATATTTTTACATTTTTATCAGTTATATTATTTTTTTTTTTTAATCAGATGACAGAAATCAGTTATCTATAATAATAAAAGAAGATGTCTGTCTGTCTGTCTCTCTGTCTGTCTGTCTGTCTGTCTGAGCATCTATACGTTCAGCCCCTACTGAACGCAGAAGTACAAAATTTGACATACGGGTGCTCAGAAGCCTGCCCGAGGGGATAGTCAAAACAGAATTTAAAAATTTTAATTAGTTGCGGAGATATTAATTAAAATGTAGACCTATGTCTTAATCAAAAAGTGATCTCAATGACTCAGAATTCACCGAGATTGCATAAAAGTAGATATTTTAACGGAGTTAAAAGCAGAAAAAATGGAAAATAAATTAGAAATATTAGTCCGATCATTACGAATTTGGTACCAAATGAAAGGGGAATTTTTTTCCGAATCTAAGAGTGCAAGCAGCTTATCGATACGTCAATTAGATTTTTTAAAATTAACTAAACTATGAAATTTAGTTGGCAACAGGCAGACGATTTTCTAAGCGGTCTCGATCGGAAACAAAACACATACGAGACAACTGTCTGTGATGTCTGTGATGAAAACGGAAATGGTTGTAATCAATTAAGATATCATGTGTTTTATACTGGGGGGAAAAATTGCAATTTTCAATTTTTTTCAAATTTTCATTCACGTTACATTTGAATTAATATTCGGCCTAGACAGCATATTATAAAGCTACTGTTCAATTTTCATGAAAATATATGAATAATTAAAAAAATGACATATTTATTGGAAAAAGATTGTCTTCTTTTATTTTTTTGCAGTATTTGCAGTAGTCGAAATTTCGTAGTATGTAGTTTTAATGCCCGATAATTCGATTGTGAATATTTTTGAAAGAGTACGATTATTAGGGAGGGCTTGAGGAACAGGGAAGAAAGACAAAAAAAAAAAAAAAAAAAAGAGTTGCAGCGTTTGAAATTGGTTGGCATATTAAGATTTTAAGGCAATGTATTTGGTTTTCTTTTTTATCCCAGCTTCTAATTAAAATAATTTCATAAGTAATACATCATTTGAAAGCTTTGTTGATTTGGAATTGAACAGTAGATTACAGAAATATCTACCGCCAGATGGCGCTGAAATATTTTAAAATTTCAATATTTCAAATTCTAATTATGATTATATAATTTTTAATACATCATTCGAAAGATATTTTAAAGTTCTTTTATATTTTCGAAAGTATTATTCGAGGTTTTACCCGATTTACACGTTTCAAGGTTTCCTTTTTAGGTTTTCTTTTGTATCTCAGCTACTAATTAAAATATTTTCATAAGTAATACATCATTTCAAAGCTTTGTTGATTTGGAATTGAACAATATATTACAGAAATTTCTACCGCCAGATGGCGCTGCTATATTTTAAAATTTCAATATTTCAAATTCCAATGAGCGAGGAAGGTGTTGTAAGTTCTAAAACGGGGATAAGGCGCCGCAGGCGCCACCGAGCGGGACTTAGCTAAAGTTAGAAATTTGAAATATCAGCGCCGAAGGCGCTACCGCACGGGAGTTTACTGCGATTTAGATAAGCTATTTTCACGATATATCAATAAGCTGTTATTAGACCTGATACGGGAAAAAGGCGCCGCAGGCGCCACCGAGCGGGAATTTCGTAAAGTCGGATTTTTCAGGGATCGCGAACCAGCTGGTCGCCGAAGGCGGCTAGTTTTTAAATAAAATTTAATTTAACAAAACACTTTTTTTGTATTTGCCATCCTAAAGATCCAATATTCACATTAAATTTGGCGAAAATTGAGTTCTGGTTTGTTGCAGAACTGGACATCTCCAAAATAAGTTGCAAAGGCAGCCAAATTCAAAATAAATACTTAAACTACCCCTCCCTTCACATGCTTCTACCACCTTATTTCGTGTTTTCAAACATACTTTCCTGATGATTGTAAAACTAAAGTGTTTTGGATACAATCGTATTTTGGCTAGGTGTAGCGAATGATCAACATTTTCCTCAAAATTTTAAATTTGGAGATGGCCGATTTTGCAAATATAGATGATATGTATGAAAAATCAAAGCGAACAAGCGACAGCGAAGTTTCTCCCTTTAATTAAGCAACTTGTTTTCAAACTGAACAAGCCTGCAATAAATTCTTGATTTCCACATCACCAATCTTACATATCACCAATTCCTCACCATCTACTAAACTTCTGCAATCCTGATATAGCGTCGTCCTGAAAATGAATAAAACTTCGTGCTATTTTTTTTTTCTGCAAATAACGTTAAAAAATAATACAAGGTTAATGGGGAAATCTTTATAAATCATTATTTAGACAAGTAGATGTTGTAACTTCACGATGGACTGATCTGACAAAATGATTGATTGTACACAGCTTCTGATTTGCTGGTGAGTGACCGTACAATTGGGAGTTATCATAATCGCCTTCTGAGCTGTAACTTAAGAAAACTTGTGTCAATTTCATTTGATGCTTGTTATTGGGCTTTGACCTTTATTTAAGGTTGGCTTAAATGTTTGTATCTGTTGAAATATTGCTGTAATTAATTAAGAACGGTGGATTTATAGCATTTCATGCTGTTTTTTAAGAGCTCATTTATTAGAAAGCAGTCGAAATCTGAAATTTGATTTATCCATCTAATGCATTTTAAAAATTACTCTCTGTTTGAAGGTACAAGTACATTTAAATTGCAAGTTCTGCTAGTGATAGATTAGTTACTATTACAGTGCAGTTAATTAAACTTAGCGCTATCAAGCAAATTTTGCTACTTATTTATAGAAATTTTGTAGTATCATATAATTTAGTTTATGAGGTTGAAATTCATGAACATATTTAAATAGTTTAATTATTATTATTATTATTTTTTTTCAAATCAGAGAAAAAAAAAATTGTGTACTTAAAAATTTTTTCCTTCCAATGAAGAAATCAAAATCCATATGAAGGTTTTTTTTTTTTTTTTTTTTCTTGTTTGTGAGATGTAAAATGAGGTGAAAAATTTTCAATGTACCCTACACATACGAGTCGTTGGCCCATCAGCAGCTAATGATTCGCGCGGTTAGCACTTGGCTAATTGGCTAATTGCAGTTGGCCCAACGAGCGCTTTTTTCCAAGCAACTTACTTCAATCAAAGTGGTATATTATTTTGTATAATTAAAGTTCACTTATCGTCATCTAATTTAGACATAAACATCCCTCACATTTCTTCATGACATACATTTATAAGATATATTTATTACATCGGAGTATTGTTACCCTTTATTGAAGTTAGAATAAATTTTATTGAGTTTTATATGATTCTCGCCCTTCTTGTTCCACTATCGACATTTTTATAGCTTTAACATGTCTAATCACAATAGGTTCAAGTTAAACCAACCTCGCTAGTGAATATTTTGAAAATATATTTCGCCATTCATACTATTTGAAGAAATGTGATTGGAATGTGTTAAACGACAATTTGATTTTTGATAAGGTGATAAAAAATGTCAGTAGTAGTAGTAAAATATGTATAAGAAGCTATAGGGTAATTTTGGTAAAGGTGGCGTCAGTCACACGCAATATTCCCGATTTCCCCAATATTTTCTGACGATAATAACAATGAAATTTAATCACAAAACGCTGCGGTAGAAATACAATGAAGATTTCTGCATGTAAATAGTTATTAAAAAAAAAAAAAAGATAGGAAATGGCGGAAATCTCATATTTCTGTGTGACAGGGAGTACGTTCTACCATGTAATTACCTTACACTAAAAAAATAAATAAATAAATAAAATAAATAATAATAATAAATTAAAATAAAAAAACTGTTAAAAAATAGAAAATTTCTTGCGTAAAATTATGTTTCGTAAAACAACAGATATTTAGCTAAAGATACGTCTTAATGTGTCGAAAGAAACAATTTTTCTGTAACCAAATAAAATCTGTAACCATTGATAGAGTTTTCATCTGACAGTTACATATTTTTTCTGTTTTGCATGTGAGAAATCGGTATCAAAGCAAGATTAAGAAATACTAAATTGCAACAAAATCGTGCTTCCGCGGCTGACAAATAATGTCATCGCTTATAATGCGGCGTTTTTTGGTTTGATCCTGGCTGATAGAGCTGGGGAATTTTATTTAATGCGAGAAATTTTACGGCGTGCACTACGGAAAAAGTATGTTGTATACCAATATTCTCTGTATTGTTCTTCTTTCGAATTTTTCAAAATGTATTTTTCGTATTGCATATGGATTTTTTCTGGCAACTTTGCTGACAGAAATCGTCTGTAATATGACAGGATTTTTTTTTTTTTTTTTAAACAAAGTTTTAATTAAAAAATAATAATTTTTTTTCCCCACAATTATGCAAATATGACACCTGCAACAGTGTAATAGTTAAAATTATGCTGAAATATAATAAGCTATATAATAAGCTGTAGCACATAATACTAAATAAAAGAACTGGTGAACAATTAATATTTAAACTTAAAAACTTATTTATACGCTATAAAACTAATTAAAACACTACCGATTTCGAAAGCAGGTAACCTTTCTTCTTCAGGAGAAAAAACACCTGGGAAAAAAAAAAAAAAAAAAAAAAAAAAATGTTTTACCTCCAAAGATACTAGCACGTGTTTTGCACCTGAAGATGAAATACCACGTCCTTTCGAAATTGGTAGTGCTTTCATTAATTTAATGATGTGTGAAAAAGTTTTTAAGTTTAAACACATTCTAAACATTAGGATGAAAAATCTACTTAATTACTGTGCCAAAAAATGTATTTTAAAAAAGAAAAAATGAAGTATTGTTTATATGTACAAAAGAAGTATTTTTCCTCTAAATTTCGTAACTGTGGAAATTTCTCAGAACATTACTCTGCATACATACAAGAAAACACCATATTTTCTATTTGTAAATAAACTTACATATGTTAATTACTAAGCACTTAGAAAAAAGAATGCATAAGTACTTCGAGCATTTCTTTCATAATTTTATCGTTATTCCAACACTAATGGAAATTCTTAGAGGAACTATAATTTAGATGTGAATAAGCAATTGAGATCTATGTTTCCATTACAAAGAAAATTGATAAAAAAAAGTTATTAGTTTTCAGTGTTATTTACTTTTACTTAATCATATTAGAGGATAATATTATTAGAGAATTACAAAATTTCTGTAATGAATAATTTATAAAAAGAGATATGATTTTATGTAAGATATGAGTTTATCTCCTATCCACAGTTTTTTTTTTCCTTTTGAATAATTTCTTTCTCTCATTTTCTTAATGTTAACATAATGGAATATAGCATTATCTTTAACATGACTATCTCATATTTGTTTATATGATAAATTAAGTTATTTTTAATTTCTGTCTTCGTTATCTTAATGATATTTTTATTTGACCTTTGATCATTATTTTGTTTGTTCCAACATTATATAAATAAGGAGATTTTCTATGTTACCACGCCTTTTAATTTTTCTGGCTATCAAGTTTTATTACCCATTAGTATTATTAATATCTTCTACATTCTAACTTTTGATTATTTGATTGATGAAATATTTAGAGATTATATTAAACGGGAAAGATCGCAACGTGATCCTTTAGTATGGTTTTTCCTTTCTTCATTCTGTTCTTGTTTTTAAATATATACATTAATTGAAAAAAAAAAAAAATTAAAAATGTGCTTATTTATTTTTATATTGATTTACTTTTCCAGTCTGTTAAATGAAAATGATAAAATAACAATTTTATTAGTTAAAGTGTCATATTTATTTCAAATTCTAAAATCATTTTTACTGTTATTTGTGTATCTAGATGACAGTAAGTAAACTAAATATTAAAATTAAATTCTAAACTTAAATATCCATTTTTTGATAACAGAAAAAAATAAAAAATGAATAAAAATTAAAAGTAATAAAAATATATAAAAAATAAAATTTTGGTTTGAAACAGCCACACGGCTTCCATTACCCACTATTACACGTATTATATGCACTTTTTGGAGATAATGTGATCAAAATAAATCGAATTGACCTAAGGAAATAGACACCTAAAAATTTTCTGGTAAGAGAAAATTGATACACTTGTGAAGACATATAAAACAGAGTTTACATAGCAAGTTAAAAAGTAAGATTTTTTTTTTTTTTTTCGGAAACACCAATTTCCATGATTTAAAACTGATGTATATGATCAGGCTGACTATTAATTTTCTGTAATAACCACTTAAGGGCCCTATTCACTCACCGCCGCCGGAAGCCGAAACTAATGTTATTCTATGGGAAATTTTTCTTTACAAATAACTTATTAACTAATACATATTTTTAAATTCTGTTTTCACATTCTGAAAGTTCCCAGCTGTTAAATTGACGCACCTTTTCTAAAAAATTATTTTTTTAATTTTTTATATTTTATTTTGAAGCTGCAAAATACGAATTTTCAATATGTAAAATTTTTTCATTTTGCAATTTCGAAATAAAATATTAAAAATTAAAAAATTACATTTTTATAAAAGGTCCGTCAATTTAACAGTTGGGAATTTTCTGAATGTGAAAACAGAATTTAAAAATATGTATTAGTTAATAAGTTATTTGTAAAGAAAATTTCCCCATAGAATAACATTGGTTCGGGTTTCCGGCGACGGTGAGTGAAGAGGGCCGTTAAAGCATGAGAAAGGATATTTAAAATGTGTTTATATGACAATTTTCAAGAAAATCCTTAGAGCCGTTTTAGAGATACCAGCTTTTGCCAAAACTTGACATAAGGAATTGTTGACCGGAAAACAACAATTACATACAAAAAGGTATTTAAAAGAGAGTTAATATAGCAAGTTTGAAAAAAATCCATACAGCCGTTTTGAAAAGAATGCACTTCTAGGACCTGAAATTCAGCTATTTATACGGGACGACTATCAATTTTCCTGAACTAACCAACTATATCATTCGAAAGGAAATCTAATAGAGTGCTTATACAGTAATTTTGAAGAAAATCATTAGAGCCGTTTTTGAGATACGGTCTACTTCTAGTTTTCCAAATTTCACCAAAATTTAGAAACTTCATCTGTACACCAGACCTGTCTCAAATCTGAAGCTTCATAGTTCTATCTTTATTAGTTTTGGAGATATAATAGCCAGGAGATTCCCCCCTCCCCCACACACACATACACACACACACTGACCAATTGGCAAAAACTACTTTTTTGGACTCAGAGGGACCTTAAAACGTGTGAATGAGGTGAAACCTCGATATCGAATTTTTGGACCGATTACAATACTTCCATTACCTACGGTAGTCGGGTAATGGAAGTAAAAATTGCGTTGTTTGATATCCTTTGTTATTTAATGTTTTAAACAATCTAGCTTAAAATTTTCATCTGGTACGTGGCAAATGATAAAGGTAACTTTCATATTTAATCTAACGAAAAACTAGCTTAATTTTATGTTGTTTAGTTATTTATTTTGTATCACCGCGATTTTTAAATGTTTTATGTGGATGGTAAGTTTCATGTAATTCAATTTATAAACACCGGAGAGGTTAAATTTATAAATTTTCTGTAATTTATTATCTCGGCAAATAACGAATTACTGTCCAAAAAAAAAAAAAAAAAAAAAAAAAAAAGTAAAAAATATTTTTCCAGAGATTACTACCTATCAAATGGATTTCTAATCGTACAAAAAACTCCCTGTTTGGATTTCATCAAATTAACTAAACTCATTTACTTTTCTTGGGCGGAAAGTGAATTAACAATGAAAATTAATTCGTTTTATTATTATAGGACATTAATATATTATCAATTAATTTGTACCTTAAACTTTGTCCGTTTTATATTCATATTATGCATTTCGGATGCAAACCACATCCTTCATCAGATGATTCATGACTGTCCTCGCTGTCTGTGTTTATGTTGCTTTCTTCTTGGGTTCCTCTCTTCGTTTCACTTCGTTTTCCTTGGGTTTTAAAGATTAGATGGTTCCAGTTATTGGGGATAGTAGCATGTTCACGTTCATTGATTGCTGTCGTGTTAGTAAGGATTTCGAGGGATTCTCTTTTTAGGGCGTAGCTGTGATTATTGTAGTTAGCGATTTTTTTAGTTGTTATGGTGTTAATATCTATGGGGTTAGAGGAGTGGGTAGAAGCAAGAGCTGTTGAGTGGCGGTTATATTTTAGGTCGGCTTTATGTTCTTTTTCTCGTTCAAAGATTTTTCGTTTTGTAACTCCGATGTAACATGCCTGTGAATTATTAATATGTTTGAAGTCTATTTTGTAAATCCCTGCGGTTGATCGGCTATCGATTATGTCTTTTTCGTTGCGGATGTGTTGGAAGATATTGCGATTTGGTTTTATTGGGATATTGATATTATGTTTTTTAGCTTCGTTTTGGATTATTATACTATTGCCGTTACAGAATGGGATGGATGTAGTAAATTTTTTTTCTTTCTTTTTGGGCGCTAACGTTTTTATTTAGTTGTTTTATACGCTTATTGTACAATTTATTTACAATATTTTTTGGGTAGTTTGCTTTGTGAACTATGGATTTTATATATTTGAGTTCTTCATTTAGGAGTTTTTTGTTGGAGCATATTAGAATTGCTCGATTAATATAGGAACGTATGGCGGCGTGTTTATATGGAAGGGGGGTATTACAGCGGTTATTTATAATTTCAATATTAGAGGTTGGTTTTCTATATATAGTTGTGTCGATGGAATTGTTTGGGTTTTTTATGATTTTTATATCGAGATAGTTTATTGTGTTATTGTTTTCTTCTTCTATTGTAAATTTTATATTTTTGTCAAGGTTATTAAGTTCATTTAAGATATCGGTAACGTTGGTGTTATTTGGAAAAATTGTAAATATGTCATCTACGTATCTAGTCCAGATTTTGCTGTTTTTCATAATTTTGGTTGCTGCATTTTCAAGATGTCTCATTTTAATTTCTGCAAGAGTCCCTGATATAGGTGACCCCATAGGTATGCCTTGTTTTTGCCGGTAAATTTGGTTATTGAATTGGAAGTATGATTCGTTAAGTAGCAGGTTGCTAGTCCTAATTAATGTGTCGCTAATTTTATTATTTCCGAATGTTTCAATTATTTTTTCGTTAATGAAGAACTCAAATATATAAAATCCATAGTTCACAAAGCAAACTACCCAAAAAATATTGTAAATAAATTGTACAATAAGCGTATAAAACAACTAAATAAAAACGTTAGCGCCCAAAAAGAAAGAAAAAAATTTACTACATCCATCCCATTCTGTAACGGCAATAGTATAATAATCCAAAACGAAGCTAAAAAACATAATATCAATATCCCAATAAAACCAAATCGCAATATCTTCCAACACATCCGCAACGAAAAAGACATAATCGATAGCCGATCAACCGCAGGGATTTACAAAATAGACTTCAAACATATTAATAATTCACAGGCATGTTACATCGGAGTTACAAAACGAAAAATCTTTGAACGAGAAAAAGAACATAAAGCCGACCTAAAATATAACCGCCACTCAACAGCTCTTGCTTCTACCCACTCCTCTAACCCCATAGATATTAACACCATAACAACTAAAAAAATCGCTAACTACAATAATCACAGCTACGCCCTAAAAAGAGAATCCCTCGAAATCCTTACTAACACGACAGCAATCAATGAACGTGAACATGCTACTATCCCCAATAACTGGAACCATCTAATCTTTAAAACCCAAGGAAAACGAAGTGAAACGAAGAGAGGAACCCAAGAAGAAAGCAACATAAACACAGACAGCGAGGACAGTCATGAATCATCTGATGAAGGATGTGGTTTGCATCCGAAATGCATAATATGAATATAAAACGGACAAAGTTTAAGGTACAAATTAATTGATAATATAATGAAAATTAATTTCTCTGGAAATTACAGCTTGTCAGGTAGTTATTTATCTCTCAAAACTCCTTTATTTTCCATGGTCATTAAATTTGTCAATTCCATGCTTTTCATGTAATGTTATATTTCCTGGTGATAAGCATATGACTATCGAAACAAATTTTCTCTGATAGTTCAATCTGCCATAGTGTCATTTATATTTAAATTTCTCCAAATACCTTTATCCCTAATTTTCACCAATTTTAGTTTTCAGCTGTTTGATACGTGTCATATTTTTTTATGGTGAAGTGGAGGGATAAGGGAAAAAAAAAAAAAAAAAAAAAAAAAAAACAGATGTTTCAGAAATGTGAATCTGTTATTTTTTTTTTCTATACACAGAAATCCCTAATCTTTAAAATTTCCAAACAAAACGGTCAAAGTTTTTTTTTCTCTTATGTTTCGTAAATAAAATGTCGATAACGCTGACTGACTGAGTGGGCGTTTGGCATATAATAAAGGTGTAAAGAAGAAATTTTGTTGCAAATATTGTTAGCCAAGTATCATGTAAAACTAGTATGTTTAAATGAAAATATTCCTTCTATATTTTCTTATACGAGTTCGCATAATTTCGACAAAAGCATAGTCTCTTGATAAAACCATAGAAAAAAAATAATCAAGTAAAAAATAATTTTTTAACGTTAGAAGCTTTTTATTGTGAAGCCCTAAAAAGCATAATATAAAAATTTATTCTGGCAAAGACATGCTACAAAGAAATGAAAGTTTCAACACTAAGAAAATTTTGGAGAAAAATATTGGTACTTTCCTTTTGCAAGAGATTAAAATATTTTAATGTTCAAAATATTTTAAAAAGCTTTCTAGACCAATATTCTTAGTTATTAGTTTTTGTATAATCATTTGTTAGGCCACAAATTTCAAATGTCTCGAAAACTTTTTAAAATATTTTGGACATTAAGAAATTTTCACCTCTTGCAAAAGGAAAGCACCTATATTTTTTCTCTAAAATTTTCTTAGTGTTGAAACTTTCATTTTTTTTTTGTAGTATGTCTTTGCCAGAATTTTTTTATTTTATGCTTTTTAGGGCTTCACAATAAAAAGCTTCTAACGTTAAAAAATAATTTTTTACTTAAATTTTATTTTGTGCTTTTTAGTTCCCCCCCCCCCCCCCCAAAAAAAAAAAAAAAAAAAAAAAAAAAAAAAAAAAAACTACTTCTTAAAAAAAACTAATTAAAATTTCTTAGGATATTGTGCAGATAACGAAAGATTTTTTTTTTATCAATTGACATTTTTTTCTATTAATTATCTGCAAAAAAATACTATATCTTCTTTCGAGGACCGATTCCAGGACCACTTCGTTATCAGCATGACGCTCTAACCAAAAGTCTAAGAACTGTCGAGAAAAATCATAGAACCTTCTAGAAAAACCTAACAAATACTTACTTATACAAAAGGAATAATGCTTTTTAAAATATTTGGAATATTTAAATTTTTTCCTCTTTTGCAAAGATAAATATCTATATATTTTTTAAATATTTTCTTGTTGTTGAAACTTTTCTGATTTTATAGCATGTCTCTGCAAGAATAAATTTTCTTTTAGGCTTTTTAGGGCTCCACAATAATAAAAAACTTTCAGTGTTATTTTTATTTATTTATTTTATTATTTATTTTTATTTCTACTGAAATTTTTATTTTGTTTGTTTTAGTAACTCAAAAAATGCTTCTTTAAAAAAAAAAAAAAAAAAAAAAAAAAAAGACTATCAAAATTCCTGTGCAGACACTGTGGAGGATACTGTGTAGACACTGAAAAAATTTCTTTTATCAATTGACATCGTTTCTATTAATTATTTGCTAAAAAGTAACACATCGGATTGCGAGGATCGAACTCAGGAGCATCGCGTTATCACCATGATGCTCTAACCAAATGAGCTAACGAGCGACGAAAAAGTGGTGGCGCCTTCTTTTTCAGAGTGACACAAAGGCACGATGATAAAAATCCAATTTCAATAAAAAGCTTCTAAAAGAGTATTTATTTATATTTTTTACTTAACCTTTTATTTTGTGCTTTATAGTATCTAAAATAATCTGGTGTGTCACTACACGACTTTCTCTTACCCTGAAATGTAATACTATAAATACAGGTTGCAGATTAATAGGTAAGATAACGAGTATTGTTATGTAAACCTATGTTAAACAATTCATATTAGGCTTCTGAAGAGTTTTATATGATAATTAGTTCTGTGTGAGGGGCGCTACCGCCCCCCTCAACCCCCCGCTTCATTAATGAACCAACATTTATATAGAATTTAATTCGGTTATTAAAACATAATTCTCTTTTTAAAAAATAATTTATTAAAATTATTATTTAAAAAAATTATCTTTTATAATAAGGCAGACGATTTCCATATTAGAGAAGTAGTATATCACCAAATATCCAAAAAAAGTCCATTTTATTCTCAATATTTAAAAAAAAAAAAAAAAAAAAAACGATTTTTTTCTAAGGTTTTTTTTTTTTTTTTTTTTTTTTTTTTTGTTGTTTGTTAAAAGTAAAAAAAAAATCGATAACTTTGTTTTAAATTATTGCAGATCGATGGTTCAACCATTCGTTTTAAAGGTATTGGCGAGCTCTTTTGAAAGATACCCATCATGAAAATTTACCCCCCTCGAGGGGGGACTTCCCCCTTAGGGGGAGGGAGGCGAGACTCCTACATACACAAAAAAAATTTTCCCAGTTAACTATCTCTATTACAAAAAATATATATTTGTTTCATTTGGTTTAGTGCAGTCTATAGACGTTAAACTCTACTTTTCTGCAATTTCCCCCATAGACGTAATGCATTAGAATTCTCTTGATTGTCCCTGTACACGAACCATTTGCTTGATCTTAACGAAAAGCTTACTGTAGCATCCCTATATGATACACATTTAGAATACCAAGTTTGAACTTTCTGCCATAATTTGTTTTTGCGATATGCTGATAACAGACACACACACACACACAGACCATTTGCTAAAAACATGATTTTCGTATTCACGACACCTCAAAACGTGTAAATATAACAAAATCTCGCGTTCGAAAATTTGACCCAAAAACAATAGGACTTTCTCTACCGTATGGGTAAGAGAAAGTAGAAAAAGCTTCTTAAAGAAACTCTTAAAAAAATTCATAGAATACTGTGTAGACAATGAAAATTTTTCTTTTATCAACTGACACATTTTCTATTAATTATCTTCAAAATTTAACACGGCGATCTTTTGGGGGTGAAACTCGCCACCATCGCTTAACCAACTGAGCAAACGAGCGACGAAAAAGACTGCTGTCATTTACTTTAAAGTTGAGGTGCCTTGTTTATTAGCGTGACGCGATATCGAAATCCAATTTCAATAAAAAGCTTAATATATATATATATATATATAGTAACACAATATTATCAGTGCAAAAATTTGAAATTTAAAGATGATTTAAATTCAGTATTAAAACAAGTATTCGGATCATAAACGAAGACTACCCAAATCAAACCAAAAAAGAATTATCTAAATGAATTATTGGAAATTGGAATGAGAAAAAGCAATATTTGCATTCTAACGTTTTCAAGGGCCTGGTGTATATATATATATATATATATCTTTATAATACTATTGATTTAAAAGATTTAAAAGAAAAAGTTATAGAGTTTTTTGATAAATATTGTATTAAAGAAAGTGATAAAGATTTCTTCGTTAATTTGTTTAAGTTTGTCGTTCAAGAGAATTATCTGTATGAGGGAAATAAAGTATACAAACAATTTTTCGGAATCCCAATGGGGGGGAGTTGCAGCTCTATACTAGCTGATATCTACTTACATATTCATGAAAAGAACAATATTTTAAACAGAGATGCATTTTGTTGTAGATATATCGATGACTTTGTATTGGTAAGGTTAAATGGTGAAAATACATATATTGACTTTCAGTACTACCCTAAGAATTTAAAACTAGAACCCTCTTCACGAATTGTAAAAATATAAATTATTTGGACGTAAACATAAAAATAGAGAATGATAATTTGGTAACTAGAATTTATGACAAAAGAAAAGACTTTCATTTTAAAACAATAAAGCTAATGCATTTTACATCTAACGTACATATTTCAGTTAAAAAGAACGTATTTAGAAATGGTTTAGTACGTATAGCTAGATTAAATTCAGACTTGGAAGATATGTTTGAAGATATGGTGGATTGGTGTCGTCAGGGCATAGCGCAGGGTTTCCATAGATTTTTAGTAAAAAGTATGACGAACCAATTCGTGAATCAGTTTAAAAGGAGTACTGAGATGAAAATGTTGTTGGAAAGAAAGGATGGTTTAGAGAATTGGTTTCATGAGTTGTTTTCTTATGGTCTTGACAGGTGAGGGGAACGTTGCATGCGTAGAACTAGTTTAACCCTGCAGTGCATGTTGTAAGCCATGCCGCCTGTCTCCATATTATTTTTAATTTCGCTCTGTTTCATTTTTAGTTCTGGACTATGTTAAAGAAGTTTTTCGTACTCTGGTTTTAGTTTGTTTATTAATTTCGTTAAGTTTTTGTTGACTTATTTTATTCTTGAATTTTATGTTTAAATATGATTTTGTAGTTGGTTTTGCTTTTCAATGGGATGTTTAAATATATATTTATTACTTAATTTTTTATTTTGTGCTTTTTAGTAACTAGAGTTTTTTAAGAAAGCTATTTAAAAAACTCTTCAAAAATTATTAGGATACTGTTTACACAACGTAATATTTCCTTTTATAAATTGACACCTTTTCTATTAATTATTTGCAAAAAATAACATGACGCTCTAACCAACTGAGCCATTAATAGATACAATGAATTGCTTACTTTATTATTATTATTATTATTATTATTATTATTATTATTTTTAGTGTAAGCGTCTTGTTTTTTAGCGTGGCAGATAACGCGATCACAAATTCAGTTTTATATAATAATACATATATATGTATATATAAAACTTAAAAAATATTAATTTATGTATTTTTTACTTGAAAGTTTTTATTTTCAGCTTTTTTAATATCTAAAATATTTTGTGTTTTCTAAAAAAAAAAAAAAAAAAAAAAACTGTTCAAAAGTTTTTAAGATACTGTGTAGTCGACAAAAAATTTTCTTTTATAAATTGACACCTTTTCTACTAATTATCTGTAAAAATTAACACGCCGGACCTTCGAGTACCGAACTCTTGCTCACCGCGTTGTTAACGTGACGATCTAACCAACTAAGCCATGGGGCGACAAACCAAACAGTTTATATTTACTTTAAAATGGAGGCGACTTGTTTATTAGCGTAACACGTAGACACGACGACAAAGTCAATTTCATGTAAAAAGCTTCTGAAAAAAAGAAAAAAAAAAGTGGGGGGGGGGGGGTGGTTGTGGTAAACTTTAGTACATAACGTTGCATGTTAAAGTTGAAACACAACCTAAAAGTTTTTGATGAATCTGAAAATTTCGAGCCCCTGACTACGGCCTTGTCTCTCGATGTTAGGCATTTAATTAATTCACTTTTGACTCCTGTTTTAGTGTATATGACTTTCATCTTAGAAAAATATAGCCTTAACTGTCGACAGAAATTTAATTTTGTTCTTTATAGATGACATCTTCGAAAATGCATTACTTGTTAGGACTTTTTTTTTTTTAAGGAAAAAATAAAAATAAATAAATAAAAAGCTTTGTTTTAAATTATCACAGATATGTGATTCAATCGCTCATTTTAACAGTATTGACAGATTGTTTTGAAAATATTGAAAATTTACAACTTCAAGAGGAGGGTACAAGACTTTAGGGTAAAGCAATGCTACTGTCAATAACGCTGACTGATTAACTGGTCCTCTGGCACATGATAAAGGTTTAAAGAAATAATTTTGTTGCAAATGTTCTTGCAAAACAATATTTCTGCAACTGTTTAATCTTCTAAAATTGTGAATATTCAAAAATTTATAAAATCGAATTTTTTTTTTTTTTTATAAATATTAAATACCTTGCATTGAATTTTCATTTGATATTAGCTGTTATTATGATGTTTGAGAATTACATTATTCTCATGAGTCTTATGAAAATTGCTACCCTTAATACTATAGTATATTCTGAAATCTATTTCAAGCGCTAGCAAATTCTTTTAAGAATTCGCACCTTAAGGGTACGAAAGGGTATTCATATTTTATCTAATTCAGTCTCTTTTCTTTAAATTAACAGGTTTCTATTACAATTATTATATTTACACTGCTATTAATAAAATTGATGTTCATGTAATCACATGTTAAGAACACATGCAAGAACGTAATGTAAAAACTTAACATCAAAAATGATTTTCTTAATTCCTTGAATACTTATCCTGAGATTGTACGGACGAAGGAAATGTAGCAAAATTCAGAACTGCCCAATATTCAAATTTTTTGATACCAGAAAGTTTCTTTCTTTCTTTCTTTCTTTCTTTCTTTTTTTTTTTTAATAAGAAATTTTAAAAATATTTTTTGTAACTTTTTTCTTTTTGTGATTAACACATTGTCGGCGTGTTATTTTCTTATTTGAACAGTAAGCCCTGCCGTATCTTTAAACCGTTCTGTCATTTTTCAAAATGATTTTACTTATCCGTAGTTAACTTTTAAATTAATAAACGATGTGGTATATGCCAATGGTGTATATACACACCAGAAGCACATGTAGTGTTAAACACGTATACGCAAAATCTATTTTCAAAGTAAGATATTGTTTTAGAAAAGTCTGAAGGCGAGGTTCATTTTCACTAAAAAACATTCTTTTAAATGACTTGCAAGCAGTCTGTTGAACAAAGAAAAAAGGGTATTGCGGGTTAAGCATATGAAAACTGCACCAGCGTCGAATGAAGAGTTCTTGCCTTCTATTTATTGTTCTTTATCTGAAACATCTTTTGCACACAATTTTAGACTTCTACCCTCAACGATTAGGGAGTAATGGGGGTAGTAACCTAAAACGTAATTTTTTTTTTTTTTTTTTTTTTTTTTTTAACTATTCAAGATATCGAGGTTGGAACTATTTATAAATGTTTATGAAGTACATAATATATATATATATATTTCAGAATTTTCACTCGATTTTAAATGGTGAAAGTGATAAGTATGTTTTCGATGGGCGATTTTTTATACTATCCACCAAAAAGACACTTACCAAAAAAAAAAATATATACAGTTTATTTGTTTATTAGTTAGCTATTACATATAAAAATTACAGAAGTGTCAAATTGCGGAAACGTAGTGAAAAAAATAATAATCACTTAAAAATAATACCAATGATATAATATTTATCTTTAAAAACTACTTAAAAAATAAACAATGCAAGGAAATATAAAAAGGCTCTATTGACATTTATTATTAAAACGTAACAATTAGCAAATATATATATATATATATATATATTCTTTTTGATTATTATCAGGGATCTTACATCTCGTCCTTTTTTCAAGACACTTTTAAGGACGAGAAATTTCCGTAATTTTTCCTACCTTTATTTTTATATAATAGCCTCTATCTTGTTTAATCACGTCATAACACTACAAAAATAATGATATAAAAATTTCTATATGAAAATAGCATAGATGGCGAAATTTAATTTATTCCGGAATATTTTTTGGCCCCGTATTTTATCTATAGCACTTACTTTTTAAGGATAAACTTGTCTGATTTTAACGAAGTTATATATTTGATAAAATATTTCTATAAATAAAGTGGTGCTAAATAAAGGCGGGGCTAAAAGTACTCCGCAATAAATAAAAATATTGGCATCTATAAAAATAGAAGTAGCAAAGAAAAAAAAAAAAAAAAAAAAAAAGCGGGAGTTTCCCCCCATTTAGCAGCAATATTTAACTATTTGTCAAATGTTCGGTGCAAATCAAAAATTGTAAAATCAGCTGAAATATTGACATCCATATTTGATAAAACTAGTGTTAACTATCACTACTGAAGAAAATAGTGATGGTGATTAAATCTTGATTGAAAATGATTCATTTTTGTAATTTATCTTTGATTTTTACAATTGATTCTATAAACATAAATTACTTTATATACGGATACCTGTATTGAATTTCATTTTTTAAACTATAGTCTACTTATTTGACACTTTTGTTATTTTTGTATGTAATAGCAATCTAATAAACAAGCAAACTTTAATTTTTGGTAGGTGTCACTTCGGTGGATATATACTGTAAATCATCATCCACCAAAATATACTTGTCATTTTTCTCAGATTTAAATCGAGCAAAAATTTTGATATAATTCACAAACATTCGTAGACAGTTTCAACCTCGATAAGATATCCTATTTCGAACCATTTTATTTACAAAAAATTTTCCCCCAATATATAACTTCCATTTCATCCTTAAAAAAATAAATGGTATGGAAAAAAAGGGGCCAAAAATACCCCGGAATAAAATAAAAAGTTAGCATCTATAATATTTTCATACAGAAATCTTTATGTCGGTTTTTTTATAGTAATATGCCGTGATTAAACAGGATAGAGACTATTGTATAAAAAATAAAGTAGAGAAAATTAGGGAAATTTCTCATCCCTAAAAGTATTTTGAAAGAAAAAAAAAAAAAAAAAAAAAAAAAAAAAGGCGAGATGTAAGATCCCTGATAACAATTAAATAAAATATTTTTTTTTTTTTTTTTTTTTTTGCTAATTGGTACTTTTTAATAACAAATGTTAATAGAGCATTTTTATATTTGCTTTGCATTGTTTATTAGGACTGAAGGCCTAATAAACATTTATATCTATTAGTCTCAATCTGGGATTTTTGCGTTGTCGTTTTCGATAGTTGGACATTTGTTGAAATCATTTTTCGATAGTTGGACATTTATCGAAATCTAAAATTTATCGAAAATATAATTGAATAATTTGAAAGCGATGTTATAATTGGGGAAAAAAAAAAAAAAAAAAAAAACTAATAGTCCTCCGTCCTAAACTAAATTCTGCTTTTGCCAGAATTCCATCAAAATCTTTTTTTTTTATTATTATTATCATTGAAAGAAAAAGAAAAAAAATTAATAATAATCAGTATCGTTACAAGCGATATCGAAAGAGTTTTTTTTAATAATTTTGAATTAGGAAATAAAAAGTGCGCGTGAAATAATATGAAATAAAAATAAGTAAAAAAATGAATTTAATGATTTAATGTTTTTGTTTTTGTTGTAAAATTGACAAAATTTGAATTTTTAATTTCAAATCACTAGAAAAAACTTGGCAAACTTCCATATTCGATTGAAAACACAAACATTTCATTTCAAAGGATGATATTTACACAATAAATATCCAACTAATATACTAATTAAAAGGAAAATGATAAATATTCTATCATAATTTGAAGTCAAATTTGTTTTCAAATGTCTAAATAAAATATCTGATATAAGATGCTAATATGTTGCAGCGGAATAGATTTGATATCGGTCATCCTTGGCAGAAAAAAAAATATATATCGCCAAATTATTATTATTATTATTATTATTATTATTATTAATAAAAATACGAATTTTCAATCGAATGACTTTTAAAAAATGACACCAGTTTCAAAGACGATAGTTTTTCATTTGGGACATTTTTAAAGTGACGTCATTCTAACATGTTATAAAAATTACTTTGATTTTAATTGCATTAAGACACTACGTCATTTTAACGCAATCACAATAAAATATTTAAATCGCATGCTTGAAATTTTGACGAAAACGTCATTTTAGAACGTTTATTTTTATTTTATTTTTTTCTTAGCCTAACTCAGGATAATATTTAAAATATAGTTTAAATTTTTTCAACTATAATATTTAATATAAATAAAGTTTAAAGCTTTTAAATTATCTTTTAGACTCTCTCAGTAGATTTTACCTATTGCCCACCTTTTAGCTCTGCTAGACTGATGTGTGATGTACAGTCGGTCAAAAAAAAAAAAAAAAAAAAAGAAAGACCCCCACATATCTCATTACCTAATTATCACAGAAACATGCAGTAGGCACCAATCGTCAGGAATTTATGTCTACTTTTATTGTATGTAGGAAAAAAGGACATTGGGGGTTGTCTACATATTAAAAATGGGTCCAACTTTGAAAATTCGAATGTTAACCCACTAATTTGACGACAGAAAACGATTCTAGAGCATCAAAATAGCCTAGATTTAAATTTGCATGAAGATACCAACATTAGTTCCTGAGATATTTAAAGTTTTTCTTTAGGGGTTATCTACAAGTTTATTTATTTTTTTTCATTTAGGTCAGATTCAACGAATTTATTAGAGCTCGCTTCTATTATTCAATGCGTTTCATTCATCTACAAATCTCTAAATACATCAAAAGGAATATAATTTCAATGAGCATATTAATGTGGAAATTTCGAACTATAAAAAATATTCTGTCCAAAAAGGTTAACACAGGAGGGTCTGATAACACCTGTGTGTGTGAAAGGGGGGGGGGGGGCACCGAGATTCAAAATTGATGTTTTATTATCGCATTTTCAGAAGATCTTTATTGAAATTAGATTTCTGTTATGCTTTTATTCCCCTAGGTATCAGACTACAAACCAACGCGTCTCTAGTTTACTGAAGTGTGTGTGTGTGTGTGTGTGTGTGTGTGTGTGTGTGTGTGTGTGTGTGTGTGTGTACAGGAGTTGGGTTTACTAGAAAATGATTATAGGGATTTTGATGAAAGTTTGGGGTTAAGTATTTTAGGGGTATTAGAATTACCACCATCTTCAAAAAAATTTGCGTTGGCTGTTAACCCCTTATCGGCCAATGGCAACAAATGAAATAAATTGGGTTTATTCGGAAACTGATATAAGGATTTTGATGAAAGTTTTGCGTTAAGTGCTTTTGGGTATACTTAAACGAATGGAATTATCCCCATCGTCATAAAAATTCGTTGTCGCTGTTAACCCTTTAAAGGACAATTGCAACGTATTTCAGAAATCGGCTTTACACGGATATGGACTAAGCGATTTTTATGAAAGTTTGAAGTTAGGGCTTTTTCATGAGAAAAAACAATTGGATTTCATCTTCAGATAAATTAGCGTTTACAGTTAACCCTTTACTGGCCAATTGCAATACATAGCAAAAGTTGGGTTTATTCAAAAAGGATTCTAGGGATTTTGATGAAAGCTTGGGGTTAAGAGTTTTCGGAATATTAGACTTACCACCACCTTCAGAATTATTTTTTATCTTTATATTTTAAAGTATAATGTTTCAAAGACTAAAATCCCCCAGTAGAAAAATATATTAAATAATAGTATTGGAGATGATTTAAAAATGAATGGAATGAATCAAGAAATCTTGACTTTTTTACGTTGTGTTGAGTTGTAGAATCAGTATTGAAAACTAATAAGGTCAGCAGCATTTCTAATGGTGAAATTTTAAGTAAAGAAGGAAATTGCTGAAAAATGAGGACAAATGAGAACAAACGTCCAAAAGTGAGGACAAATGAGGATATGAGAACTTTTGAAAGCAACTGAGGACATTACTTGAAAAATGAGGACTGTCCTCAGAAAATGAGGACGTCTGGTCACCCTACAGTAGCGGAGTATACGAGTGCAACCGTCTCTACGCCTTCGACTATTTGCTGGGGTGAGATATTTAAGATTATCTAATTTAATTTCTGATACATATATTTTGATTAATTAAATACGCTGTCTGAGCTAGCTTGATTGCCAGACCGCCCTCCTGATAATCTGTTCAAATAAACTTTTATTTATTAATATTAAGTGGTTTTTAAAAATAAATATTTTATCATTGGTATTATTACAGGGATGCAAGAGTTTCCTTCTCAGGACGGAAAACTTAACCAGCGTATTCTTATCAATAATTTATGTCATATTTGTGGTTTATTTATTGCGATTGACCATAGTAGAAATTATTGATAACGAATGCTGGTGTGAGTCTTTTATTTTGAGAGTGAAAACTTTTGGACCCCTGTATTATTATTAAATGATTATTATTTTTTTCACTACGTTCCCTCAATTTGACACTTCTGTAATTTTTATATGTAACAGCTATCTAATAAACAAATAAACTGTATTTTTTTGGTAGGTGTCACTTTGGTGGATAGTATAAAACATCGCTCGTCAGAAATATACTTATAATTTTCTACCGTTTAAAATCGAGAGAAAATTCTGCAAAAAATATATATATATTATGTACTTCATAAACATTTATAAATAGTTTCAACCCCGATAACATATCTTTAATAATTAAAAAATAAAAAAAAAATAAAAATAAATTTAATGTTTCAGGTTGCCACCCCCATTACTCCCTAATCGTTGAATCTAAAATTGTGTGCAAAAGATGTTTCAAGATGTTTCAGATAAAGAACAATAAATAGAAGGCAAGAACTCTTCATTCGACGCTAGTGCAGTTTTCATATGCTTAACTCGCAATACCTTTTCTGTCAAAAAATTCCCAAATCTTAAAATGTGAGTTATTGTCAACTATACATTGATTGCATCTAAAATTGATTTATGTGATCATCTATTCTGTAATCCAAATCATAAACTGAAAAAAAAAAAAAAAAAATCAGCAGTCCGGGAATTAATCAATGATGTAAAATTCATGTATCAAAAATTTTGTTTTGTCCTGTATTTTACAAATGAAATTTCTTTTTCTCGTTTGTCACGCTCAGTTTATTTCGAGATATTTTACACCGTCCTTGAAATAAGCATAAGCGTATCAGAATTATTTCTAAGTTACTATGAAATAAATCACTGGTCAAGCATCTAAAATTATCCAAATCACTGTATAATGACTTCCCAGTGTTCATTATCGTATTCATGATTGCTGTAGAAAATCATCCAATCTTGTACGAGTCACCAAATTACACAGGAAAGTTTGTTAAGGAAAAAAATTATGCTTCATTCAAACTTCATTATAAACACACCATTTTCGTTACCACCATATACTCTTTGCTTATTTTTCATAAAAAAAAACTATCCTTTGCATACATAAGTTCCAATACAACACCTTAATTGAATTCCAGCATGTGTGTTTAAACATTTATGTCCCACTGGAGAGTTAGAATGAATGTTATATCATCAAGGTATATTAGCAGTGAAATCTCATTAAAGCTTCACCAATACTTAGATTCATGCTGACGTTTTTTTTTTTGATAATTTTGAATAATCATACGTTATAACCAACAATCATAATTAAACCTCAGTTCTTGATCACATTTTCTTAAAACAACCGTGAAAAGAAAAGATTACATTTTCTCGATCATGTAAGTAAGTGTTAATAGACAAGCGTTGTTGCTCTCCATTCAAGTCTAAATATATCTACGACTTGTTTTTCCGTTGCCTAATATTGATTTATAAATTCGCATCACGTTCGGAAGCATTTAGTTACATAAATCAGTGAACCTCCTGTCTCTTTTGCTTCCAGCATGCTATGGATTACTGTGATTACGCTTCTTTTTTTGAATGAAATCAACACTCAATTTGGCTAATGGACATTTTTTGGTTTATTTCTTTTTCCTCCGGTAGTATTTCGAGGTATTCATTTTCTATTTATTGTCAACGCTTCAGAGAAGTGTCTTTTTTCGAAAAGGAAAGTTTAACATTGAATAATGCCTGAAAATTAAGACTACTTAATTTCTAATAATTTCTTATAAATCATGGTATATTATTCGATTGTTGGATGACGTGACTGAGTTAGATAATTCAGGTGAAGCAATTAATAGCGATAATTTTGTCATTATTTCATGATTCAGGGCTCATTAATATTTTGTGTATTCAGTACTATTTCGTATCAATGGTATGTTGAGAATTTACAGAAGCATTTTTGATATCGAATGAAATAAATCTAACAATTAACTTCCTGATAATGGTATATCTAGGCTGACCCAAAATGTTGAAGTATGGGAAAATTTATAAAATGACTTCCAAGTGAAACTCGTATATCCATATACTTTATTTTAATCTGAATTATAACCGATATGCTGAGAAGGCGTCTCTAAATAATTATTTGCATTTAATTACTTAATTTAAGCGTAGTATTTGTTAATGAGTACATTATGTTTATTTTCGCAAGAACTATGTATTGTAGAAGTCCTTGCAGGCAAGTTATAAAGTTATTTAAGAGAAACGTAGGATTACTAAAAAGAAAACGAAAACTGATCAATAAAACAAAATAATTCATTAACATAAACACTTGACATATAGACAATATTCAACGTAATGCAAGTTGTTGAAATTATTAAAATAAACGCATGCATAATGTTACTAGGTAATTGTAACTACCTTATGTTTTATTTTTTTTTATAAATGATTCTTCCTTCAAACTTAAAATTTTTGTTTACTTTCTTACGAACTAATTTTCCCATTTTTTACTTAAATTTTTATTTTGTATCATCATTTTTCTTTAAGGTCTTTGTTAACCTGGGGGATTATTCGAAGTTTACCTGTCTAAAAAATTCCAAGTCGTCACTTTCGAAGTACTGGACGGAATATATAATTCTCTAGCCGCTGGTGTTACACTAGTACTCAAGTCCAATTTTTAAAAAATCACTAATCAGCATTGATTCCCCTCTTCTCTCTTTATATTTTTTTCTAAATTTCATCTTACATCCTCTTTAGTTCCATCTTCCAATCGTTAATTTATGTAAACACCTCTATAAGTTTTTAGAGGTCCTCGTGATTTTAGAATTAAATATTGTTGGACTACATTTCACCCATTTAGTTCCTTATATATTTTTCTTTAACTTTACCTTAGTGTCCTATTTTTAACACCTTCTATAACCTACATCTGATATAATGATTTTATATGGACGATTAAATAATTTAATGTTACTTTTCACTGAGCTTAGGCAACCCGTTATTAGCACTGACCATGTAACATACATTTTATATTTGACCTCTTTTTTTTTTTTTTTTTTTTTTTTTTTCCTACGCAATACGAAATCATACCTTCTGTGGTGAAATGAAAGGGCAGCTGTTTCCCTTATAAAATAATTTCTAAATCTTTTCCTAAATATGTTTACTACATTGTGTTAAATTTTTTTTCAATTTTAGCCTATTTCAAACCTGTATACAACTCTATCGTATAGTTTTTATGCGATTACAAAATATGCGGTAGCTTTTTCATCCCTTTTTGTTACCTATCCCATATTTCTTTCTCCTTATTCATGCGTAAGAATGTAACTCACGCAGCAGCCGTTTTCCCTTTTCCTTTCAATCCGTTCTCACAGAGAAATAGCTGAACGATTTGTAACATCGTCTCAACAAATAGCGCAAATATTTTTCGAGAATCATAAAATATTTGAGAACTAACATGATTCTCAACAATTATCTTTGGACACATATATATCTGTACCCGGGAATTTGAAGGACAACCATGTCCATTTTGTGAAAAGTATTAGCACCATGTGCTTGATGTGCAATTTTTGTTTTATATAGAGGCAGTCAGCACTATGTCCAGTTACAATAGAGATAGGACAGTTGTGAATAAAACCATGTTTATTTTCTTTATGCATGATAAATATCATTAATTTATTTCATTATAACATTATCCCTAAAAAATTAATTTTTCTGACACTGTGTCCTTTATCTCTGGGGTACAGATATATAACAGTCGTCCTTCGTCCACTTAGCAGTCTATATTTCCATATTTTTAAATTTGATGCTTGCATATTATACCGGTAATCCATATTCGCCAAATCAAAAACCGTGGTCAAATGTCGTGATAAATAGCCTCCCCCCTCCCCTAAAAAATAAATAAATAAATTTTAACTGTGTTTTTTTCTTTAATAAAAGTAATGGAATTTGTGTAATTAACAGTGGTAAATTTTGTGGGTTTTAGCGAGGAATCGAGAAAAATCTCCCAAATCACCATATGGCGGTCCTTACGGACGTTCAACTATTGTGGTTCAACTGTATAAAATTTTTACATACGTATATTTATATATATATATGCTTATAAGTTTAAAAGACCTTTACTATTTCTTTTGTCTTTCATAGCCAGAAAATCAATACAACACAACACAACATAGCATAGATGGTAATCTAAAACTTGAATTTGTTCTTAAAATTTTATTGTCTTTCAATTTAAATATGTACAAAATCTAAAACAGTAGCAAAACATGAAAATCTATGTTTGTCTTTTTAATCACTTTTATAACTGTTTTTAATATTAATTTTTAGATACTATTTATAGGAAACCACATCTCATATAGAGACAGTTAAAACCACGTGTCATTGTACAAACAATCAATTAATTAAAAAATTACACTTTAAAAACACGTATACATTTTCTTTAAAAATATATATTTAATTAAAATCCATTAAAATTACAAAGAACATTTCGTTAAAGCTTTTCACCCACCTTATCTGGGCATCATCTGGACAAATTAAAACATGGTTAGATAAAAAGTGCAGAGCGACATGTAGATTATATATTATAATAACGATACATGGCAGTTACAGTTAAACTTCATGAGTCAGTCCGTAAATCATAAGTTGTAGAAATTTAAGTTAGAGAATTTTCTGGGTTACCATGGAGCAACTTGAAGTCTGGTCTAGGAATTTACGTTTAGTTGGAGCTTTACAAAGATAGTAAGGAGTAACTTGAAACCATAATTGCGGACATACAAGATATTTCGCATTTATGGTTTCAAGTTACTCCTTACTATCTTTGTAAAGCTCCAACTAAACGTAAGTTCCTAGGCTTTTCCAGACTTCAAGTTGCTCAATGGTGACCCAAGTTACTCCTTACTATCCTTGTAAAGCTCCAACTAAACGCAAGTTCCTAGGCCAGTCTTCAAGTTGCTCCATGGTGACCCAGAAAAAGCTCTAACTTAAATTTCTACAACTTATGATTTACGGACTGACTGATCAAGTTTAATTGTAACTGCCATGTATCTTTATTATGATATATAATGTACGTGTCGCTCTGCACTTGTTGTCTAACTATATTTTAATTTGTCCGGATGATGCCCAGATAAGGTAGGCGAAAAGCTTTGACGAATTGTTCTATGTAATTTAAAAGGATTTTGACTAAATATACCTTTTTAATCATTTGTATCCCGCCGGGAAGTCCCTAAAAAAAATTCCTCACTATAGCCTAAATTTACTACAGGGTATCATTGGGACTATAGTTTAAGCTTTACTCCCTATAGTTTAAGCTGAATTTAATACTTTCATGACCGGTGAAGTAGATTCACGTCATTTAAAAATCTGTAACTCTACCAGTGGGTGTTTCTTTTACAATTTGTATGCTATTTATTTCTTAAATATATAACCAATATTCACATTTTTACAATGAAATATACTATGGATACAAATATTTTAATTAGAAAGAATATAATTATAATGTATATCCATTTCTAAACAGAAAATTTTGTTCTGAAATATTGTAACATAGGAGAATAACTCCCACAGGCGGATCTTACTGTCAAAAATTCAAAATCATGCGGTCGCGAAAGTGTTAATGAGATGATTCTCATGCATAAAAAAAATTTAATTAAAAAGTTTCAAACTATTTTTTCAAAAATAAAATAATTTGGGATATAAAGGGTTAAAGAAAATGTATACGCATTTTTAAAGTGTAATTTTTTAAGTTATTAGATAATATTTATGTTTTCAAATAAAATCTGTATATTACAGGAAAAAAAAAAAAGAAGAAGAAGAATTAAGAAAGTAAAATAATATGAAATGTGTATATATATATATACACACCGTGTTTTACAATCTGATATTTATTTTTTGATTCGTACGTTTACACGTTAACACCCTTGTTTCAAAATAAATAAATGAATATATATGTGTGTGTGTTAAAAATAGAATGCAAATTCAGAAAATTATAGTAAACCGTCCATTATATAGCATGTGATAAAAGAAACGGGGAAAATAATAATAATGTCCTAGAAAATAGCTTGATATAGAAAAACTAGAATGTTGTGGCCACCACATGACTTTCTTTATATTTTCCTATGCAAATTCACTCAGTAAAAACAATTTATTAAAATCATTATTTAATAAAATTATCTTCCATGATAATGCAGTACGATTTCCCTATTAGAAAAGTAGTAAAACACTAAAAATAAAAAAAAAAGTTCATTTTATTCTCGATATTACATAAAAAAAAAAAAAAAAAAAAAAAAAAAAATCGATAACTTTATTTTAAATTATCGTAGATCGATGGTTCAACCATTCATTTTAAAGGTATTGGGATCTCTTTTGAAAGATACCCATCATTAAAATTTATTCCCCTCGAGGGGGTACTTCCCCGCCAGGGGTGGAGGCGATGCTCCAACATATACAAAATTTTTTTACCAGTTGACTATCTCTATTATAAATAATTTTTGTAAATTTCATAATGATTATTAAAAAATAATTCTCTTTATACACATTTATATAAAATTTTGTCCTATACCACCATGTTAAAAATTTAGAAAAAGTGGGATGGGAATGCAACCTGTGAGACAATTTTTAACAAAAGTTGATGGGAACAAATTTATGTCAAGGTGTAACTACATATCAATTTGTATGAAATTCTGTGCAGTAGTTCCTTAGATACAGTTGCTACAAAATTTTGTCACAGACAGACACAGACATTTTTAAAAAATGGTCATAATCGTGTTCTACAGCTCTCAAAACGTGTAAATCCATCAAAAACCCGAGATCGGAAATTTTTACGAATCCAATACTTTTTTTTTTCTATTGAATATAAAATAAAGTAAAAATGTTGTTAACCGTTAGGATGGAAATTCGAGAAAATCATTTTACATATTTCGAAAAAAAAACCCTTAATAAAAGAGTGTTCAGATGGTTAGTAACAATAACTAATTGCAAACTGATTTGTCGACTAATTTATGAAGATGCTATTGGATTCTTAATATTTTCACATTCTGTGATTTTACTTTCGGCCATATAGAATCCATTCACTGATAAATATAAGACTTTTAAACTTAAAAAAATTTAGGTTATTCTTTTTTCAGAAACAATAAAGTTGACGCTAAGAAAGATAAATAAACAGGTATTAGTTGGGCAGTTTTTTGGCAAATATTGTGTCAATTATACACAGAGATATTTTGGTTTAGACTGTTATTTTCTGACAGTTATTACTATCCTAATGTTCAATTTAGATAAACCTGTTCTAAATTAACGATTTTTTTTTTAATGGTATAGTGGTAGCAAAATAAGACTTTTAAACTTAAAAAATTTAGGTTATTCTTTTTTCAGAAACAATAAAGTTGACGCTAAGAAAAATAAATAAACAGGTATTAGTTGGGCAGTTTTTTGGCAAATATTGTGTCAATTATACACAGAGATATTTTGGTTTAGACTGTTATTTTCTGACAGTTATTACTATCCTAATGTTCAATTTACATAAACCTGTTCTAAATTTACGATTTTTTTTTTTTTTTTTTTTTTTTTTTTTAAATGGTATAGTGATAGCAAAATACGCGGAAATCTCACTTTTCTGTGCGACTAACACTACTTTCTGCATAACTAACAACTTTTATGCTTTTTGGCTTCCGTAAAATTTTAAGAGAATTTTTTTTATATACTTCTGCAACAAATTTTGTTTATTAAATAGAATAAAAATTTCCGGTAGCCAAAGAGCATAAAATTTGGTAACTATGACTTCTGTCGTTGAATTGTGCAGTAATTGTATCACCGCTTTTACGTTGAAGAAAAGTAATTGATTACTTTGATACCTTCATATAATCAACGTTTTAGCCGATTATCTGAATAGCTGAGATCATTAATAAAATATTTTATAAAGCATCACCAAAAAATGTCTGTATGTATATAATTGTAAATAAATTATTTTAGTAAATTTCATTAATGATAAAATAGCAACATTATGATGCAGAATCTCCGCAGAAATGAACAGCAGTGTTTTTTTAAAATTTTATCTCCTTATATAATTATGGCTTCCCCGATTTCATCAAACTGATCTACGATGTTGGTAACTATTTCAGATTTTTTTTAGAGATGGAAGATTAGCACAAAATTTGAAGTAAAGAGGTTAACAACCTTATGATGGTTTTCGTATAGCTTCTTATCAATTGAAATATATATATACATATACATAATTTATAATAATTACTGACACTTTTTAGCTATAAAAGCACTTTCGGATTTCCTCAAAGAGCATGCTCAGGTGACCACTATCATATTTAGTAAATGAATGGGTATTGCTACCGGATATTAGCAAGCTTATTGGAAAAATAAACTGCATTAATGAACCAAACCTGTCTCCTCAATTTATTATATCACGCTTAGATTCTTCCCACGTGTGCTGAATAATGAAACTACTTATCCGCTTAATCAATCCTTTTTTACTTCCTTATACAAAGTATAAGGAAGTATAGTAATCCCGATTTGCGAAATGGATTTTGTATTTCACATTGCTCGAAAACGAATGATCGCTGGATGTTGCCAATTTATACGTGTGACTGTCATGATGTCTAGTTGCACACCTGCAAGTGTCGTCTTAACACGAGCTGTCGTTTTAGAGATATAAGGGTTTTTACACGATTTTTCGTGACGTCTGTATGTGTGTGTGTCTGTGTGTGTGTGGGTATGTCGCATAACTCAAAAACGGTTGGACGTAGAAAGTTGCGAATTGGTACATAGGTTTGTTATAACATCTAGTTGTGCACCTCCCTTTTTGGACTTTCTATGATTTTCGGTTTTGGAGATATTTAGGAAAATTAGGTTCATAATGACAAAAATACATAGGTTTTGGCCATAATGTATCAAAAAACGGTAATAACTCAGAAACGGTTTAGACAAATCTTGCAATTTAACTGACTTCCCGACAAGCTAGACATTTGAAACTTTCAGAAAGGCTCAGAACACGTTGACAATGCATTTTTCAAATATTTTTAGCCAACTGTTTCCGATACCTGTTGCCTTCAGCAGCGTTTATGCGATTCAACAGAAAAATTATTTAACTAACTTCCCGACTAGCTAGACATTTGAAACTTTCAGACTAGATCAGAACACGGTAAAAATGCATTTTTTAATACTTTTAGCCAACTGTGTAGGGTTCCTGCTGCCTTCGGCAGCGTTACCAGTACAAATCTTGCAATCGATTTTTAACTAACTTCCCGACCAGCTAGACATTTAAAACTTCCCCAAGGCACAACTATGACATGAGTCCCCCCCCAAGGCACAACTTTGACATGAGTCCCCCCCAGGCATAACTTTGACATTAGTCCCCCAAGGCACAGCTTTGACACGAGTCCTCCCCAAGGTACAACTTTGACATGAGTCCCCCCCCCAAGGCACAACTTTGACATGAGTCCCCCCCAGGCACAACTTTGACATGAGTCCCCCCCCAGGCACAACTTTGACATGAGTCCCCCCAAGGCACAACTTTGACATGAGTCCCCCCCCCCAAGGTACAATTTTGACATTAGTCCCCCAAGGCACAGCTTTGACACGAGTCTCCCCCAAGGTACAACTTTGACATGAGTCCCCAAAAGGTACAACTTTGACATGAGTCCCCAAAAGGCACAACTTTGACATGAGTCCCCCCCAGGCACAACTTTGACATGAGTCCCCCCAAGGCACAACTTTGACATGAGTCCCTCCAAGGTACAACTTTGACATGAGTCCCCCAAGGCACAACTTTGACATGAGTCCCCCCCAAGGTACAACTTTGGCATTAGTCCCCCCAAGGTACAACTTTGACATGAGTCCCCCCAAGGCACAACTTTGACATGAGTCCCCCCCCCCCAAGGCACAACTTTGACATGAGTCCCCTCAAGGCACAATTTTATTTTATTTATTTTATTTTATTTTTTTTTTTTTTTTTACGTATGCATGCATTTTTTAAAAATATTTTTAGCCAACTGTTTCGGGTCCAGTGACAATGTTTTTTAACATTATGTATATTTCTAAAAGTGTATAAGGAAGTCATGTGGTGCCCACATCAGATTTTTTTAATAAACGCTTCCCGCAATATACATTTTTTTTTTGCTTCAATCTCTCAGCATCTTAAACTCTTACGTTATATATGCTCAATTCTCTAGTTAAAGGTCAAAATTTTGATAGAGTGGGAAAAAATGACTACGGTGTTAGCAGCTAATTGTTAATAAATGTGTTCTATTTGGGTTCGAAATTTCATCAACGTAAAAATGAAAACGTCACATTGAAATTGATGAATGAACATGAAAAATAATAGACACGGGTCTTAATAGTGTATTTGATTTTTTTTTTCTTCGTCTAATATAATTACAACTCTCGAGTTTTCATTGAAAAGTTTCAACCCTTTTTGGGTGCTGGTAATTATATTCCATATTTCTAGAGATGAAACTGCTGTGATGTCTGCAAGGTTAACAACCTTGCTTCATTACTTTTTTTTTATGATAGGTTTGTTATACGTTTCATGTGTGGTAGTTATTAAAATATATATTATGTGATGCAGTTTGGGTAAAAGAATATGTCTATTGTTCTCAAATTATAATCATGATATTCAAATTCACATAATGATATTTTGATTACGGTGGTAGATAAAAGTAAATCTTCATTATGAAATTCTAAGTGAATAAGTGTTTTGTTAAAAAGATACACAATTGAAATTAAAAAACAGGTATGTAAGCAATGGATATGAATTACTTTAGATAGGGATTACAACAAATAAACATGTCATATAGACATCATCCAGTATAGATGCTATATAAAGTAAATAAATACATATATATATATTTCTTATTGTTTGAAACTAAAATTTCCTGTAAATGGTATATGAATTAAATATTTATGCATAACAACTGTTTGATGGAAGGAACGTAATACTGTTTTTCTAAATATTTTTGTTTCGTCTACTATATTGACTCCACATTTTCAGGAAAACACTGCATCATATTTCTTAAGCACCTTAAAACATGCGTTTTGTTAAATAAATGTATTTTAGTTTTTTTTTTTAAATCATTTTTAAAACGACTTATGTTCCTCATTTCACGGTTGCTACGGACCGCCTTTTTTTCCCTGACTGTTCCACCAGAAGATTCATATAACATTTTTTATCTTAATTTATCGGAAAAACATATCATTGAAGATTACTATAAAGAAAAAGAAAAGAAAAGAAAGAAAGAAAAAATAATTAGTGGAAGAGACAGGAGAAAAATACAGTCCGTCATTTCTAAAATTTCATGCTTATATCTATAAAAAAACGTCTTTTTTAAATATTAGACGTGTTCTTACAGTCTAAATTCTCCGCATAATAATTTAGCTTTTTTAGTCTATTATCCGCACTTGAAGAAAACTTATTTTTATGTTTTTTGAATATAAAGCCACTATGGCCACCTTCTTTTATCTTAGAGAATAAGAGTCATTTATAAGAATGGAGTAAACTTCCTTCTAACAATCAAATTGCAGTGTGACCTTTTACTTGAAGCATCTTGAAGACGGACTAATCGTATGCTAAGGAGATTAAAATCTTGAGATGCATTTAAGTTGCCTTTGTTGCCCTTGCAAGGTGAATCACACACACACAAAAAGTGAAGATGATTATGGGATAAGAGAAAAATTTTTTATGAAAAAACTTTTTTAGACAAACGTCATTTATTCTTTGAGGTTAAAAGAATAAGATGAAATGCAAACTAGCGAATTGTTGTTTTACTTGCCAACAGGAGATTATTTATTTGAAGGTAAGCGCGGAATATGATAATTACGTGAATAAATAAAATGTGTAGTGAAAAGAACAGCTATATGATTAAGTAAACTAATCTATTCCTGCAATTTATATTTCGATAAACGCTGACACCTCCCTTCAGGCTCGTACTGGCCCACCGGGCAGCGAGGCAAATGCCCGGTGCGCCCTTCGCCGAGGAACTTTTTTTTTTTTTTTTTTTATGTAAAAATTGATTTTTTCCCCCTAGAGCACTGTAAAATTATAATGGTTTTTGTTTTAAATTGAAGGAAATATTTCGGTAGAATTTATTCTCAAAAGCAATCCTGAAACTTCTTTATCTGAATGCCTACATGTACGTATTATAAAGGAAGAATGCGAGTTCTTGAATATGTTCATGTGCGCCCCACTACACTAGGCACACAGAAGACGAAGTAAAATGCGTTTTGTAAGTTCCACTAAAGAGGGCGCCTTGTATTCTCCACTAAAGAGCGAACTTGTATGTTCAGTGGAACACATATGTGAGCACCATTAATCAAATTATAGTTTTAAAACACGTAGCGTTATTATAAAAATCAACTAAAAACTATTACTAAATACAAATACGAAACATGACGCCTTTTATATTCAGTGAGTACATATATTTTAAACACTACAAATATGTAAAACGAATTTTAGCGCATATCGCCCAATAAAATATATCGTAACTTTAGTGATAACACTATATGCGCCCCGCTAGGCATAAAAGGCAATTTTTAAGAATTTTATATGTAGTCTCCTTATAAAAATGAACTAAAAAACTATTTTTGAAAAAAATACAAAACAGAGTGCCTTTTACATTTACGGGATAATACATGTATTTATTTCATCACTAAAATTATTTATATAAATGAAATAGAATCAATAAATAAAAACTGCGCCCCTATCAGTGACGTAGAAATAACACCATATGCGACCGATCTGGCATAAAAGGAGCCCTCTTTTTAATATTTTTATAAACAACAGAAATTGCTTACAAACTAATATTAAATGCTCATGAAATACTAACCAGCACGCCTTTTAGCCTTAGTGAGGTGCACATATTCTTAAATTTTATCAAAACATGGATTAAAAAAAAAAAAACATGTTCTGGCAATATCAAGAATAACAAATAATACAGAAAACAGGGTATCTTGCATGTTCCACAAAACAGGGCGACTTGCATGTTTAGCGAAACACATACGTGTGCCTCTCTAATCAAAATGTATGTAAAAATAAATAAAAATATAGCGTCTTTATAAAAATAACCTGAAAACTAATACTAAATACAATTTTTTTTTAAAAAAAAGCGCCCTGTAAATAATATAGTAAAGTCGAAATGACACCATATGCGCCCCTCTAGATAAAAAAGTGTCCTGTTTTTAAGGCACCCTGTCCTGTTTGAGACGGGTCGCCTTTTAGCCTTAGTGAGGTGCACTTGGCCTACATATATATTTTAAACACTTCAAATATGCAAAAGAAATTTTAAGTGCCCAATTAAATATATCGTAACTTTAGCGATAACACTATATGCGCCCCGCTAGGCATAAAAGGCGCCCTGTTTTCAACAGTTTTATATGTAGCCTCTTATAAAAATGAACTGAAAAACTGTTTTTTAAATAAATACAAAACAGGGGGCCTTTTATATTCAGTGAGTACGCATATATAATTTAAACACTACAAATATGTAAAAAAAAAAAAAAAAAAAAAAAAAAAAAAAAAAAAATTAGTGCTTAATATAAAGTATATCGTAACGTTAGTAATAACTTTACATGCGCCCCGCTAGGCATAAAAGGCGCCCTGTTTTCAACAATTTTATATGTAGCCTCCTTATAAAAATGAACTAAAAAACTACTTTTGAAAAAAAAAAAAAAAAAAAAAAATACAAAATACAAAATACAAAACAGGGCGCCTTTTACATCTACCGGATTGTACATGTATTTATTTCATCACTAAAATTATTTATATAAATGAAATAAAATCAATAAATAAAAACTGCGCCCCTATCAGTGACGTAGAAATAACACCATATGCGACCGATCTGGCATAAAAGGAGCCCTCTTTTTAATGTTTTTATAAAAAACAAAAATTGCTTACAAACTAATATTAAATGCTCATTAAATACTAACCAGCACGCCTTTTAGCCTTAGTGAGGTGCACATATTCTTAAATTTTATCAAAACATGGATTAAAAAAAAAAAAAAAAAAAAAAAAAAAAAACATGTTCTGGCAATATCAAGAATAACAAATAATACAGAAAACAGGGTATCTTGAATGTTCCACAAAACAGGGCGACTTGCATGTTTAGCGAAACACATACGTGTGCCTCTCTAATCAAAATGTATGTAAAAATAAATAAAAATATAGCGTCTTTATAAAAATAACCTGAAAACTAATACTAAATACAATAAAAAAAAAAAAAAAAAAAAAGCGCCCTGTAAATAATATAGTAAAGTCGAAATGACACCATATGCGCCCCTCTAGATAAAAAAGTGTCCTGTTTTTAAGGCACCCTGTCCTGTTTGAAACGGGACGCATTTAGCCTTAGTGGGGTGCACTTGGCCTACATATATATTTTAAACACTTCAAATATGCAAAAGAAATTTTAAGTGCCCAATTAAATATATCGTAACTTTAACGATAACACTATATGCGCCCCGCTAGGCATAAAAGGCGCCCTGTTTTCAACAGTTTTATATGTAGCCTCTTATAAAAATGAACTGAAAAACTGTTTTTTAAATAAATACAAAACAGAGCGCCTTTTATATTCAGTGAGTACGCATGTATAATTTAAACACTACAAATATGTAAAAAAAAAAAAAAAAAAAAAAAAATGTGCTTAATATAAAGTATATTGTAACGTTAGTAATAACATTACATGTGCCCCGCTAGGCATAAAAGGTGCCCTCTTTTCAATAATTTTATATGTAGCCTCCTTATAAAAATAAACTAAAAACTACTTTTGAAAAAATGAATAAATAAATACAAAATACAAAACAGGGCGCCTTTTACATCTACCAGATGGTACATGTATTTATTTCTCCACTAAAATTATTTATATAAATGAAATAAAATCAATAAATAAAACTGCGCCCCTATCAATAATGTAGAATTAACACTATATGCGTCCGATCCGGCATAAAAGGAGCCCTCTTTTTAATGTTTTTATGGGTGATTGCCAATCTAAAGGGTAGAAAACAAAGACTAATTTGAAAATATAAAAATTTTACCAAAAAAATTTGAAAAAATTCCTTAATTCCTTTTTGACAACTATGAATCTAAATTACTTGATGAGCTATCTCGTTAGCTATTTTTTGGTTGGTAATTAATTAATTTCAAAATTAATGTGTCAACGGAGCGGACATCACTGACCACGGAGTGGACACATAAATATCCAAACCTGAAAGTTATTTTGCAGCTGTATCTTTTCATCCTTATTGTTTTACTTGCATTTTAGAAAATAATCAACAAATATTTTTACTTTAATTCCTTTGAAAAATGAAAATAACAGGAAAATAATTGTTGGTTCCGCATATTCTTTCTTTCTTTCTTTGTTTTTTTTATGTGATTGATCTAATATGTTGAAGACACTTGTATTTCATTGCTATTTTTCCTGTTAAAACTTCGAGGATTTCTTTAAGTTTCTTCTTTGATCTTGCGCCTTTAAAACTTTCTTTTATTGGCTTTTTTATAACCTCGCCAAAAATAATACATTTCTCAATTTCTTTTGAATTTCCTTCTGTGATAATTTTTTTCACTTTTCTCTTGGGTTTTTCAGAATCAGTAGTATTATTTTTTGACTTCACATCCTTAGATCTTTGCACATACTTTTTGTGTTTTTCAAGCTTCCTAACCAATTTTTTGTTTTCTTCACAAAGCCTTTCACTTTTCTTTTTCGACATTTTTCTTCCACTTTCTAGTCTGCTAGATGATGATACAGATGGTTTTGTTTTCAGAGATGGATTAATTTGTGGTAGTGTGATGTTTATGGCTGCTGAACGAGGTGTATCAGGAGGTGCATCATCTCTGAGATGTTCTTCAAAGATTATTCTGTTTCTTCAATCTCTCACTTTGATTTCTGTTTTGGTTCTTCCATTTTTTCCTAACACTTCATTTCATTTGTTCAAACATTTTAACTACAGTATTCTTCCTTCTGTGATATATTTATCTTTCTTTAGCTTTTCCTTCTTCATGTCTTGCGGGATCATTTCTTATGCTCTTATTATACACAAAGATATAAAGTTATTCAATTAATAAAAATACAAAACAATTTTAGTTTTGCTGTAAAACAAAAATATTTTTATTTATTTTTTCTTCTGAAACTAAATTTAATTATATTTTTGCAATTATTTTTCTAAAGTGTTATGTCACCTTTTCTACATTTTACCTTTAAAATTAAAAAGAAAAAAAAAAGGACAGATAGTATACATCATCCTTTTGCATTACTCTGTAAACAACACTCATAAAACTGTTCTTAAAATTATATTAATACGAATTCTGTTGTTACATTTAAACCATGAAGAGAAATGCTTAAGAGTTCAGTAAAAAATAGCAAATACTGTTTTAAAGACGTTGAAATGACATTTTTAGAAAATCACGAATAAAAATATAAAAGTTAGGGGGAAAATATATTTCCATTGCACCTTAAGCAATCAGTAGGCTAACAAAAAAAAAAAATAAAATAAATAAAGGGATAAAATTTATTTATCAAATTTATTTAGATTATTTTTCAAATGTATCTATTTTTAAGATTAATTTTGATAGTATCCACTCCGTGGAAAGAAGTGTCCACTTCGTGATCAAATGATGTCCACGGAGTGGAAGTCCACGGAGTGGACAGAATGTCTGATTTTGAATTTTAAGGAACAAAGCAACAACGTCAGGAACAATTTAACTTTAGTGTTGAATTAAGTCTTATAACCATTAATTTTAATAATAATTAGATAATAAATAATCCTTATAATTACTTGTATACTTCTGACCACGGAGTGGACTGATGAGATAGCCAAACAGAGGTATCACAGATGAAATCTATTTTAACAGAACGAAATAAAGCATTGAGTTCAGCACATGTAGGTAAAAACAAAGATGGCTTCCCCCTCTTTCTTCTCAGTTGCACACTGGTGACAGACAGTGCCATCTACTGAACTTTATGGGAAATTAAATAGTTGTCCACGGAGTGGACACATTTTATTAGGGACATTTGTTATAAATTAATTAAAAAAACAAGATTCATTTTATAACTCTAAAATTTTATAAATATATTTTTAAGGATAATTATGTCCTGCTTAAATCAAAATGTAATTAAAAAACATTAATATTAAGCTTGAAAATAATGCTATATTCTGCAGACTTCCCTTGGGGACAGTCCACGGAGTGGACATTCCAGGTTTTATCGATCGAGTTCTAAGAAAAATAAATAACATTAAAAACTTTTATAATAATATTCAACTAGAGAAAATCGTAAGAAATAGCCTAGTTGTAAATTTTTTTCTGATTGAAAATATTTTCTATTTTTGAGGGCTAAGGGACATGGTTTCTACCCCTTATGTTGGCAATGACCCTTATAAACGACAAAAATTGCTTACAACTAATATTAAATGCTCATGAAATACTAACCAGCACGCCTTTTAGCCTTAGTAAGGTGCACATATTCTTAAATTTTATCAAAACATGGATTAAAAAAAAAAAAAAAAAAAAAAAAAAAAAACATATTCTGGCAATATCAAGAATAACAAATAAAACAGAAAACAGGGTATCTTGCATGTTCCACAAAACAGGGCGACTTGCATGTTTAGCGAAACACATACGTGTGCCTCTGTAATCAAAATGTATGTAAAAATAAATAAAAATATAGCGTCTTTATAAAAATAACCTGAAAACTAATACTAAATACAATTTAAAAAAAAAAAAAGCGCCCTGTAAATAATATAGTAAAGTCGAAATGACACCATATGCTCCCATCTAGATAAAAAAGTGTCCTGTTTTTAAGGCACCCTGTCCTGTTTGAAACGGGACGCCTTTTAGCCTTAGTGAGGTGCACTTGGCCTACATATATATTTTAAACACTTCAAATATGCAAAAGAAATTTTAAGTGCCCAATTAAATATATCGTAACTTTAACGATAACACTATATGCGCCCCGCTAGGCATAAAAGGCGCCCTGTTTTCAACAGTTTTATATGTAGCCTCTTATAAAAATGAACTGAAAAACTGTTTCTTAAATAAATACAAAACAGGGCGCCTTTTATATTCAGTGAGTACGCATATATAATTTAAACACTACAAATATGTAAAAAAAAAAAAAAAAAAAAATTGTGCTTAATATAAAGTATATCGTAACGTTAGTAATAACATTACATGTGCCCCGCTAGGCATAAAAGGCGCCCTCTTTCCAATAATTTTATATGTAGCCTCCTTTTAAAAATAAACTAAAAACTACTTTTGAAAAAATAAATAAATAAATACAAAATACAAAACAGGGCGCCTTTTACATCTACCGGATGGTACATGTATTTATTTCTCCACTAAAATTATTTATATAAATGAAATAAAATCAATAAATAAAAACTGCGCCCCTATCAATAATGTAGAATTAACACCATATGCGCCCGATCAGGCATAAAAGGAGCCCTCTTTTTAATGTTTTTATAAACGACAAAAATTGCTTACAACTAATATTAAATGCTCATGAAATACTAACCAGCACGCCTTTTAGCCTTAGTGAGGTGCACATATTCTTAAATTTTCTCTAAAAATGAATGAAAAAACATGTAAATCTATCCCCCTCAAACCCTATCAAGAATAACAATTAATATAGAATGCTTAACCCTTTAACGTTCACTATAAAATATCACTTTAAATAATTACTAAACTAATTTTAAAAATGGCTTTTAGACACGTAGCTGATAATAAATATTAAAAAAAAAAAAAATCGCATTGTTCCTTTTTGAGAAATATTTGTTTTGAAACATCTATAAGTTAACCTTATTAAATTCAAATAATATTTAATTTAATAAATAAAACTCTTTGTAAGTAAGCATTATTGACTACAAAAACTCATAAAAGTTGTTTCGGGTGAAAATAATAGTACAGCTTTTCATTAAATGAAAAAAAACGAGACATTAGCGCATCATCAAACCAGCAATTCGCACTCACGCACACAAAGAAACTTCAAGTCACTTATGCAATTAGCTTCTAGTGAAGCATTATTTGTTAAATTTTGGAATAGTGCTGATATCTACAGACAGAAAAGGAACAAAAGTTTAAAACCTGATTAAAACAAGGGGGAAAAGTTAAAAAAACTGCTGCATAAAAATTCTTAAATTATGCCAAATGTTTGGTTTCGCTGCGAAACCAATGATCGTTAAAGGGTTAACAGGGTATCTTGCATGTTCCACTAAACAGGACGATTTGCATGTTTAGTGAAACACATACGGTACATCTCTAATAAAGATGCATGTAAATTTTTTAAAAATATAGCGTCTTTATAAAAATAAACTGAAAATTAATACTGAATACAATATAAAAAAAAGTGTCTTTTATATCATTTTTTTTTTTTTTTTCTCCGTGAATGTAAATTCCATCTTTGAACGAACTGTACCTCGCCTTATCCTTCAAAGTAAACAAAACAAGTACATAAAAAAGTCTTTCCTTTCTAGAAATTATTCTTAGTTACTTCTCGATGTACAGCTGGGGCTGAGACAAAGCATATCTAACCTACAGATTAGTATACGCTTTGGGACTTTGGGCTGAGAGGATGACAATGAACGTTATCAGTAATTTTCGATGTGGGCACAGTTGAGGCTTTTTCAACAATAGGGGGATTAATGTGAGCGCAGTTGATGTGTTCCCCTTTTTGTCACCTAAATGATTATAATTATAGTACATTTACATACGAAGTCTTTTTCAACAACTATTATGGTGATAGATATTATTTGTTCCCACACGTTTACGCATTTCAAAGAAATGCTAATAATCTTTTTTCTACTACTGGGAAAAGATGTGCTTCAATTTTTTTTTTTAACGAATAGCTGAAGATGGGGGAGGGACATTCACTGTGAAACCTGCACATCTTTAATTCTATATAATGTAACACGAAAAAGTGAAGGTGGAATTATCTGAATGGTATCAGCCAAGCCACGTGAAATACAAGAATTTTCATTTTGGGAAAAATAATCTAAGGTATATTATTCATTATTATTTTTATAATTTTATTATTATTTGTTGAAGTGCAGGAATGTGGAGAGATAGAGATTATTTATTTGAATTCTTCCAAAATTGTGATAATTTTTTTTATTTCACGCTTGTAGTCCTGTAGATTGGAATTATATGCTCCCTACATTAACTTTTTATGAAGCTTTAATAAAAACTTGACATATGCTTTGAAATAGAATAAAATAATCTATATATTTCGCTTATACTCTATAGCTTATATGATATGTTAATTGTCTGTACATTTGTTAACATTTTTTTCTTTTTAATTTGGGCAACTGATCTGATACAATTTGCTGTTCTAGATCGTGGCCTACTTGAACTTGCGTTACTGGCATATCGGGCGCTTAGTTTGTGCCGTGTTCGTTTATTTTTTTCCCTCTCTCATTTTTTAAAATTATAATATGGTCATATCTATATCTCATATCATTATCAAGTTTATCTTTCATACAAATGCCATTATATAATTCTTTGATGCATTTAACTTATGAATTTATTTTCTTTTAAGTTAGACTCACAACACTCCTGTATACTTCTGAATCATAATTTCTTTATTATGATGAAATAAATAATATAAAACACATTCTAATAATTTCTTATGACATTCTGTTGTTTACAATAATCTGCGCGCAATATTTGTTGCTTGTGAAATAGCTTACGTGAAAAATGCTTAATTTTTTCCTTAATTTTTTTGACTTCATTCTCCCTTTCCTTGAGGCCTACCAGTGGTTTTGCGCTCAAAGCTGGTAGGTGTGAGGTGACAGGTTCGATCCCAGGTTGCGCTTGTCGGTCTAGTCTTTCGAATTTTCCGTGGTTTTCTCCAAAAATTGCTTAAATACCTATTTCACCCTTAGAAAGACCCCAATAGAGGACACTCTCCCTCAGGCCTAGGATCCTAGTGCAGTCAATCGGCTTTAATTCCAACAACCCTTTCTTTGCTCATTGTCCATTTTTTGAATATGTTTTAAACCACAATATCTATAGATACAGTCATCGAAACAACGTTATTTATGGTTTTTACTCTAAAAAATTCTGACGCAATTGAAAAATTATGGGTTTTGTTATATAAAAAATTTACCACTGTAAACTTAACTGTGAGAGTGTGTTTAATTTCATGCTCGAGCGCATATTTTAACATATTCAAATTCAAGCGGACATAGCATTTTTCTTTAATGGGATGTTAGCTAGAGGGGTCGTGTACAGTGTTCTCTTCTCACAAAGGAAAGTTTATGTTTATTATGTATAAGAAATTTTATGTAGTGATTTTTTAATACGATATATTCCATTGGTGAAGCGTTAAAAAGAAAAGAAAGCTGTCTAAGGTGGAAAAGGAATATATTAAAAGCCTTTCTTTGAGAACTCTGGTCGTGTATGAAGAAAATTTTTTGTAATCACCTTGGTATTGGTGCAAGATTGATTGCACTTGGATCCCACTTCTCCGTGGAATGCCTTCCATTAGGTCTTTTTAAGGAGTTTTAGCTCCTATTCCCATATTTGCACAAGTTTCGGAGAAAATTATGGAAAACTTCGTATGATTAGGTCAAGCGTTTAGACCTGAGATCGAAATCCACACTACTTATACCAATTTAGAGAGCAGAACTTCTCGGCCACTACATATAATAACCTTGAATAATGTTTAGTAGTAAACTAGCGCCCTTGTTATCTAGATTGTTGGCGCCCTTTTTATTCAAATTGCCAGCGCCCTCTTTGTCATGCTAGTACGACCCTGCCTCCCTTTTTTTTTTTTTTTTTTTTTTAAGTTAAAAAGTGATTTTCAAAATTACCCTGTTTCTAGCAGCTATTGTTTGTAATTTTTATTTAACTTGAGTAGGTGTTCCAGTGATTGGCATGCTCCAGTAATTGACATCTATCGCGAAATAGTTAATAAATAAGAAAATAGAAAATTATATTTTTTACACATAAGAATTTTAACATTTTATGTCAAACGACTGGTAAAATGAATAACTAGCAGTGTCAAACACTGGAACATAAGGGTGCCAATTACTGATAAAATGAAAAACTGACAGTGTCAATTACTGGAATATAGAGTGGGTGTCAAATAAAAATGCATAAAAAAAAATAATTGTTATCAAATGTATATATTTTAACATATATGTGGTACTGAATGTCTTTCATACCATATGTACTAACTTAAGATTTCTAAAGATATTTTCTGGTGACTAGAACATTAAAAACATCATAGATTGATCTAAAAATGGTGCACTTACCCGATATAAAAATAACTTAACTCGAAAAAAAAAAAAAAAAAAATCATTCACATTCAAATTATGTAAATATGTGCATGCTTCCGGTAAATTAAATGCGATGCTGTCTAACCATGCTTGCTTATCCTTAGTTTTGTTCAGTGAACAAGCCTCAATCCAGAATATATCAAAAAGGATATCATTAATAATATAAAAGATGATTAACTTTGGCCTAATCGTGGTCATATTTCAATTTTAAAAATCTAAGCAGAAAAAAAAAAAATAAAAATAAAATAAAATAATCAATTTGAAGATTTTGCCTTAAACAATAATAATGTGTTACGATACATTTCTGTTGGAATCTATATTCAGCTCTTAATGAATTACTATAAACACATCTAATTGTAATTTATCAAGTTCAGGAAAAACATAATCGCAGTTTAATTACTATTTTAACGATTACTGTTTGTAATTGTTTTACTAAAATATCATGAAATTTGATAAATAAAATTAACAGTCTTCAAAATGATTTTTTAGCACCCTTCATAAATCTCATTTACGTCATTCTTTTTTAGTTTTTGAAGCCAACATTAAAATAGAAGTGCTATAAAATGTTTTACCTTCGATTTACGTAAGCATGTATAGGTAACCCCCGATGTACACGATTAATTGGTTCCGTGTGTTCGAGGCTATAAAAAACGGGATCCTATTTCAAGTAAGACACACACAAAAAAAAAAAAGTTTATTTTATTTATTTATTTATTTATTTTGTTAGGTATAAAACTAAAAATTTTTATTTGTTTAATTCTTATTGGTAAACACTTGTATTACATAATTCAAACCAATCTTTTAATTAATTTCGAAAAAAAAAAAAAAACATTTTATCTTAAATTTTCTTTATCAAAATAAAACAAAAAAATTTTTTTTTTTTTTTTTTTGCAATATATATTTTTTTAAAATTAAAATTACATTACCATGCCATCTAGTCCTCATCACTGGAGTTGTCGTCTAGGAACTATTTTTCAAATTTCATGATAAAAGTTATAATTTTTTTAATAATTTTGAACAATTTCGCCTTTGTTCTTAACTCTCTATTTTATCAAAGAAATTTCTATTTGTTATAAAATTATTTAGAAATAACACATTTCTAAATAATTTTATAACAAATAATACATGTATTTTATTCTTTTTCAAAAGAATTACTCGAAAATCGTGTAGTTTGAAAACGTGTAATTCGGGAGAAGGTAATTGTGTTCTTTAAGTACTGCGTTCTTTGAGGTTTAACTGCATATGCTTCCATATTGAGTTAGACGCGATATCTTCTAGTCACATTTGATTACAGTATAATTTGTTTTATAACAAACCTTAATAACTATACCTTAATAACCTTAACAATTATAGTATTGTTAATGGGTCATTACATCGTAACTACTATTTACAATTAGTTAAAAACAATTATTTTACTTATAATCACATTAAAAACTGTACATATATTACGTTAATAATAAATCTTCATTTCGACCAAAAAAAAAAAAAAAAAAAAAAAAAAAAAATCAAGGAATTTTTCGTAATTTCGGTTTATGTAGTAATGCAGTAGGATCTGCTTACAATTAGCCCGCTTAATGAGATTTTGGATTTAATGAGGAAAACAATATATATATATATATATATATATATATATAAATAATAGATATCGTAATAAGATTAAATCATAAAATTCAGCTATTAATAGAACTAAGACAATAACAGCACACTAAAATATAGAACTGAATTTAACACAGAGGAAAGAATTACACAAAAAGTTGCAATGTAGATTAAGAACCAATGAGTTAGGATAGTAACTTAAAATACTTACGCCTACCAGAATGATAATAAAAAATGACCATTAACCTTATGAGAGTGAAAACGATTAATAAATAATAAATCACAGAAATATTTGGATGTAAATGCTTAAACGTAGAAACATACTTATCAAGGGGTGCATGCTTCATAAAGCTTAAAGAGCCGCAACGATTTCGTACAACGATATTGCTAATCATAGCAATTAATATCGTTTCACACCCCGATCGATGCAGCAAAACCAAAAAGAGTTAGAATAATTGAAATATTAAATTAAAACAAAGATTAAAAAAAGATTAAATTAAATCTTAATGGAAACCAAAGTGAACACATGAATGAAGCAAAGCAACCACATGTATAACAATTAACTCTAACAGGAGAAAAGGATGATGCCAAAACTTAAATTGAAGTAAAATAAAATCTCGACAGATATCGATTAATCGAAGAAACTTCAGAGCATTTTCATTAAAGATAAATTACACAGAGTTAAAATTAAATGATAATGTTAAAATAGATTTTATATCTAATTAATTTAATTATATATATATATAAATGATAGATGTCATAATAAAATTTAACCTCAAAATTTTAGCATTTAATAGATACATGTTAATACCAACGCAACAAAAATAAAACTGATTTTAACACAGTACAAAAGCTAACAAGGGAATGTTGCGATTCATATTTAGATCCAATAAGAGACAAAACCAATTTAAATTATTTACGCCCGCATGAGTAATAAAGGCCATTAAACATATTGACGGAGAAAATTGATGAAGGATCTCATTAAATATATTAAAAGTGATTCAGGTATTAAGAATAATAACTGGAATAAAAATTGGATAATATATAGCGAACAAACTTTAGAAATAATAATAATAAAATAATAATAATTATTATTATTATTTTTTTTGTAAGGAAAAAATACGTAGTTTCCTTAAAATTCCCCATTAACTCTTACAAAAACATTTTTTTTTCTTTCTTCTTTCTTTCTCTCTCTCTCTCTTTTTTTTTTTTTTTTTTATTATCGAATATAAAAAAAATTTTCTTCTTCCTTTTTTTTTTTTTTTTAAAGTTGAATATGAATAATGAACATAATCGATGGGTACAATAATGTCAATGACGATATATTAATGTCGGACATATAATCACGTTTTCTTTTAATTTTTCTTTTTTTCTTTCTTTTTTTTTTAATGATGCGATATTTAAAAAAATATAGTTATGTTTATTTGTTATATATTTCAGACATTATTTTTTTAATCAAATTATTTTTTATTTTGTAGCGTAGCTGAGTAAGACTTCTAAACATTATTTCGTGTCACATATATTATAATTACAACTACTATTGCTATTATTACTATTTCAGTTTCTAACAATAATTCTTCGTGGAATTTTTAAAACTAAAATAATGTGAAAGCAATAGCGACTAGTTCTTAGTTAAGCAAAACTAGCTTTCTTTATAATACTTTTTACCACCATTTATAAATCTAATTTACATCATTCTTTTCCAGACTTTCGAAACCAATCCGAAATAAGAGGTCTTACAAGATTTCCCCCCCCTTTAGATTACGAAAGCATATACACGCTTCCGATAAATTAAACACGATAGCTTCTAGCCATGTTTAGTTACACTATGTTTTGTTCAATCACCAAACCTCCATCAGGGTACCTCAAAAATGGGTGCAAGTTGTTAATGATATGCAAGGGGATTACACTCGACTCAAGCGAGGTCATCTTTAGTGAGGTTCAAGGCCCACTTCCCCATTCGAGGGCCTTTCCCACTTGCATAAACACGGATCTAGAATTCAGAGAAACATTGTTCTGAAAAATTTATTTAAAGTTTATTTATTTCTTTTTTTCTACTGTGGTTGTACTTTTGTTGAATTTCGTGCATTATCGTCTGCACGATTTTAGTCGTCGCAATTTTCCGTCGAATATTTTTGAAAAAAAAAAAAGAGTATTTGTTTCCGAAAGGTTTTTAAGTTAGAAAAGAATGTAATAACAAAAGTTTTTGGTTCAAGTGTTATTGTCATTCTTTTCTTCTAAAAATTATATAAGCTTAATATATCAGGATTATGTAAGTAGAACAGTGTATAAGTTCGTAAAAGATTTTTAGTCATTTTTTATGCAATAGATTTTAATAGAATATCTATATTGGTTCTACTATAACTATATTTTACCTTATATATTTTGATAAGAGTTTTCAGATGTCACTTAATATGATGGCGAAGCTTTAATTTTGAATTATAATGTGATTAAGATTACATTATTCATTTAAATGTGATAATTTTGTTGTAGTATTTAAGTAAGATTCAAAGAAGATATTGTTTATTTTGAAATTGCGTAAGCATATAGAAAACTGGCAACAGTTAATTTAAGAGATTTTTTTTTAGGAATACCATAAAAAAAAAAAATCAATATTATACATTATATATTTCAATGGAAATATATTTTATAGAAAATAATTTCTTTTGAAACGTTAAAAGCTTAATAAATAATTTTAAGTTTTATTATAAATGAAGGTTAAATCTTTATATGAATGAATTGAATGAAGATTATATCTCTCAGTAATTTGAGATCAGACAACGCTAAAAAAATTTCATTTAGATATTAATAAAATTAATAGTTATTACTTTACTTTGACTATTTAAAAGAAAACCAGAATATTTGAGTTTTATTTATTTTTAAAACATTATATTGAAATTTATCACCCTTTATCGCAATTAAAAAGTGTAATTTATCAGATAATTGGTTAAAAAATCATTTTCTTTAAACTTTTATAATATCGAAAAACTAAAAAATATTAATATTATAAACTAATAAATATTTTAACTAATTATTATTATTAATATTATTTTAAATGTTTATTTACACCTCAACTTTTGTCTAAAAATCATAAGAAAATATTTTTTTAAAACTCTTTCCTTATCGTTCTTGTCAAAATAATGGTGTGGTTTATTCCGAAACTCGCGTAAATACGGCTAGGACTCCTTCGAAAGACCCGAACAGGGGGGCCCACTACCACAAACATAGGGATCTCGTGTAGTTAGTCGGCCTTAACCCCAAACAAAAACACTAAAATAACCGGTGAGATTTTATTTTCGTTATATTGCGCCCGTAATATTTCTACATTGAATCTTAAAAATAAATAAATAAATAAATAAAAAACTAAATAAATAAAAATAAAAATCTTATTTCAAGGATTCCGAGTCGATCATGTATTTTAAATTATTCCAAACAGTCAAAAAATATGAACCTAAAATCCAAAGCGAGTATGAGATAAGCGGCGCAACGTACTCTTAAAAAAAAAAAAAAAAAAAAAAAAAAAAAATGTCTGATTATAGCAGCGCCAAATGCCTGAAGTGGTTGGGCGGCAAAATACAATCAGCGTCACTGGGACATGTTAATGGAACCTGAAAGTTCATCTTATATGTAATTGTCAAAAACGAGGTATTGAGCGATTTCAATGGAATTTTTTTTTTTTTTTTTTTTTTAGTGTTTATTTATAAAATTAGATAAATAATGATGATTTTTCCCCCTTGAAAACTGATTTAAATATGGTGATCATCAAAGTGGGCTAAGTCTGATAGTATTGAATAAAATCCAGGAGTTTATAATGGGAGATAAATGTTTTATTTAAAACTAGATATTATTCATTTACCTACTTTCACGTAATTTTATTCGATAAAAAAAAGCACTTAATGAGAGTTTTCTTGAAAATAATGTGACCATTAAGAAATTAGGAGAAAAACGTTTATCGTTTAGAAATTCAGAATCTTCAGCTTCTGTGGTTTTTGATTTGTATAAATTATTTTATTTTTTAAATGTTCGTTGTTGAAAAAATAAGGAAAAGAAGAAGAAGAAAAAAAAAAAAAAAAAACATTTCATAGCTAAGAAATATTATCGTGTTACTGATTTTTATCGTCAATAAAGAACAAGCTTGTTCTCCTCATGGTCTTTCATTATATAAGTGATTTTTATGAGCATTACGTATTTGAAACCGCGGGTGGGCCATTAAAATACATTTCTGGTAATATTGTATTGCAATAACGATTCCCTCATTCATTTGCGTAGGATACTATTCAGATAGTCTTGAAAGCAAATTCAGATATACTGCATCATTATTTTAAATCTCGTACGTTATTTTAAGAAACATTTAAAGAGTTAAATTTATAGATTCAAAAAAGATGTATATCATTTGAAATCTAAAAAAAAAAAAAAAAAAAAAAGAAAAGAAAAGATTTTAAGGAACATTTAAAAATTTTTTAATTTACGAATGTACAAGAATCTAATTTTAGAACTCAAAATGGAAAATTAATTGAAATGTGTTTGGAAGTTATTTCAAAGGTGTTGTATCATTATTTCAAATCTAAAAAAAAGGTGGTTCTAAGGAACAATTTTAGAATTTTAAATTTACGAATGTGCAAGAATCGAATGACAGAATTTTAAATAGAAAGTAAATTTAAATACTCTTGATAGTTAATTCAAAGATGTTATATGTATCATTATCTTAAATTTCAAAAATTGGTTTTAAGGAACATTTTTAAAGCTTTAAACTTATGAATGCGCAAGAATCTAATTTAGAACTAAAAATGGAGAGCAAATACTCTTGAAAGCTAATTTCAATAAGTTCTGTCATCTATATATTAATAGGCAAACATGAAATTTTCCGTACACTTTTAACATATTAATTATGGGAGTAGAGGATTGAAAGTTGTATCATTCGAAAACTATGATTAGCCAGATTTGCAGAATACAAAAATTATTTTTTTACAATGTAAAGAAGGCATTTAAAAATACTTTTATTTTTTATGCACTTTTTCATTTTATACACGTATTCCTTTCGTATTAAAAAATTTCTAAAGAAAAAAGTTGTTAAATCTGTCAATTTCTTAAAACTGAAGTAAAACCACTGTAACTTCTATAGATGTTGCATCACTATACTCTCGACTAAAGATTTTTCAGTCTAAGAGACAATAGTCATTATAGAGTGGTAGAAATTTGAGTGAATGAGTGGTAGATCGAAAGTCTATACTAGTGAACCATATACATAAACTAAAAAAGGATTCGATTTATGAAAGGTCTATTTTTTTATTAATTTATTTAAGATCTAATTTCTGTCTTTTTCTTTTTTTTTTTTTTTTTGTGGTTTACGTCAGCTCGAATTTGAAGATATATTTTTAAACTAAAACATAATGACTAGTTATTTTTTAAATAATGGATTTATTTCTATATCATTTGCATATATAAGAAGAAAACATAAGTTTCGGAAAAACTTTTGATTTCCGGTTTTCTATGAATTTACACGTTTTGAGATTTCCTTGCATTTGAATTATCTGAGATTGACTGCATAGTTTTAAAACAGGGGATTTATTACTAGTTTCTGCATATATAAGAAGAAGGTAGAAGATACGGAAAAAAAAAAAAAAAAAATCGATTTCTGGTTTTCGATGAATTTACAGGTTTTGAGCATTTCAGTTAACTGAAGTTGACTACTTATTTTTAAAATAGTGGGTATATTAGTCTATCTTCTGCAGATATAACAAGAAAGTATAAGATTAAGAAAATTTTTAGATTTCCGGTTTTCGATGAAGTTACACGTTTTGAAATCCGTTTCCTGAACTCAGTTCGACCATTTTTACAAAATATCTCTCTTTTTGAGTTCAAACACTGTACTTCATGAACAAATGGACTTAATTTAATCGAACCTAATATTTCGTTGGACCTTGGTTAGAATTGGTGCCGATTAGCTTTTGGGCTATATCACCCAACAGGGGGCGCTTCCAAGTTGTGATTTCCTCTCGTTTTAGGAAAGACTCATCATCTTACAGTGTACCAAGCTTAGAGATATATATCTTATATATATTATAAATGTGAATGTCCGTTTATTTGACTGAGTTTCACGCTAAAACTGCTCGATGGATTTCGATGAAATTTGTTATGGAGATAGCTTATACCCTAACTTAAAAAGTTGTCTACCTTTTATTCCGAAAAAAATTTTGTTTTTGCGATTTTTATGCATAAAATAGTAATTTTGTAAGCTAATAATAGCAAAAAATTAGCCATTTTAATTTATCCATAATTTAATTGTTGCCAAAAAAAAAAAAAAAAAAAAAAAACGAATTTATTTATTTTTTTCAACAGGAAAATAAATACATTTATCTAAACGTGAACAAAAAAAAAATAAATAAATAAATAAATAAAAAATAAATAAAAAAAAAAAATTATGCATCTCAAAAAATTGACGTCATTTTTAATTTAAAAATTCTTTTACAAAGTGCTAATATAGTTTACGATGCTAATGTGTGTTCTACTAAAATCAGTTTTATTTATAGTAGATCCTCCTGGGTGATTTTTTAAATTGTTGCGTTGAAGTACACCGAACATTTTTCGCCAAGAGGCTTAATTTAGCATTTTTTAATCTAGGTAGTTCAAGAAAAATATAAAAGTGGTTTAATTTAGCAACAGCAATTTTAATCTAGGTAGTTCAAGAAAAATGTAAAATTTATAAAATACTACAAAACGAAAAAAAAATAAACTGAAATAGTAGTCACATAAATGATCTATTTTTATCTGAGTAGATAATTTTATAGAAAAAAAAGTGAAGTTTTAAAAATAGAAAATTTATTTCATTAAGCACTATTTTAAACCTAAAAACCATTAATAAAATAAACAGAATATGAAGGGTTCTTATATGTTAACGAAAAGGTGTCCGATAAAACGATTTCTATTTTTATGCAAGAAATTATATTAAAAAAAAAAAAAAAAAAAAAAAAAAAAAATCGCTAATATGGCGACAAAAATTCAAAAGCCGCCAAGGGAGAGATTCAATAAAGTTGTGTAGCACGATAATGTTTAGTTATTTATTTATTTTTTTATATACCAATCACTACGCTAATTGAACATACAAGTAAATGAGTGACTGCACTTGCACGCTGTCGGGCAGAAATATTTGATTAATTCAAATTAATATTTAAATAACTAAACAAAGATATGTTTAATAGAAAGCATAGTCTTGGAGACAAACTTGGCGAGTGGGTTATTTGCTTTACTCCTGTGGAACAAGTGACTATTTTTTAGACTGTCCCAGAACATTCATCGAATAATGACTTATACTGCACGAGTAACAGCTTCAACTGTTTCCAGAATATTCGAAGAATTAACACCAGCTATTGGACTATTTTCGAAAATATTTGTTTTAATAATAGTTTTGTTGTACAGAGAAGTTCAAAAAATGTTTGATATTGCCAAGGAGGTCCCATACTAAAGCTGTGACGAAAATAGTCGCCAATCGAAATATATTCAGTTACAAAGAAATCATTTAAATATAGCGTCCAGCGAAGCGGGCAGAGCCTGCTAGTTAAGTATAAAACTCTGCTGATTCAGTTTGAGTGAATATCGGCTAACAAGTGGCGCTGGACAGTTGATATTTAATCCCATTTTGAAAGTGGTCGAGTTTCGACCATTAAGTGATACTAGTTATTTTAAATCTCCAAAAGTGGTTTTAAGGAACATTTTTAAAGTTTTAAATTTATGAAAGTATAAGAAAGTAATTTCAGAACTTTAGGATGAAAAAAAAAATTCAATTTTTCTTGTAAGTTATTTCAAAGGTACGACATTGCCATTTTAAATTTCATGAATAATATTCAAAAAAATAATTAATAATTAAATAAATAAAATTTATTCTTTGCTTAATTTAATTTATTCTTTTCTTAAAGTCGAGAACATTCAATTAATTGAGATTAACTATAGTTAATCTATTATGACGAACAGTGTTTCTGGAAACTTCTCTCTCTCTCTGTTTTTTTTATTACTTTCTTCTATATGTAATATAGAGAAAGTATTGGATTCGTAAAAATTTTCGACCTCGGGTTTTTGATGGATTTACACGTTTTGAGAGCTGTAGAACACGATTTGACCCTTTTTAGAAAATGTTTGTCTGTCTGTCAGTCTGTCTGTGTGTGTGTGTGTGTGTGTGACAAAATTTTGTGGCAACTGTATCTCAGGAACTACTGCGCAGAATTTCATACAAATTAGTATGTAGTTGCACCTTGACATAAATTAGTGCCTATCAACTTTTGGTAAAAATTGTCTTACAGGTTGCGTTGCCATCCCGCTTTTTCTAAATTTTTAACATAGTGATATAGGACAAAATTTTGTATAAATGTGCATAAAGAGAATTATTTTTTAGTAATCATTATGAAATTTACAAGAATTATTTATAATAGAGGTAGTCAACTGGGGAAAAAAAATTGTATGCGTAGGAGCCTCGTGAACCCCCCTGGGGGGGAAGTCCCCCCTCGAGGGGAGTAAATTTTCAAGATGGGTATCTTTAGAAAGGTCTCGTCAATACCTTTAAAACGAATGGTTGAACTATAAATCTGTGATAATTTAAAACAAAGTTATCGATTTGTTTTACTTTTAACAAAAAGTAACTTAGAAAAAAAAACTTTTTTTTTTTTTTTTAACGAAATTTAACCAGGCTTGGTATTTAGTTGGCCCCTGACATAAACTGGGGCTGATTAGATTTGGGGATCAATCACTCAACAGGTGGTGCTGTGAACGTATTTTTTCTAAATTTTTAACATGGACAAAATTTATAGGAGAAAATTTCGTATAAATGTACATAATGGAAGTTATTCTTAACCTGTGATTGTGAAATTAATATGAATTATTGATAATAGTAGTAGTTAATTAGGAAAAAAATCTCGGTCATCGCTTCCCCCCCCCCCCCGTGGGGAAAGTACCCCCCGGGGTGGGGGTAAATTTTCAAGATGGGTATCTTTCGAAAGGTCTCGTCAATATCTTTAAAACGAATGGTTGAACTATAAATATGTGATAATTTAAAACAAAGTTATCGATTTTTTTTTTTAACGAAAAAAAACTTTGAAAAAAAAAAAAAATCTTTTTTTTTTTTTTTTTTTTTTTTTTTTTTTTTATAATGTTACTGCGTGAATTTGTATAGGAAAATATAGAAGAAAGTCTTGTGGTGGCCACAGCATACTAGTTTTTTTATTTTTTTTTTAACTGCATTATATGGATGAAAAATAACCCCAATAAAGAAGTAAATGTCACGAAATAGATCATCATTATTGGTTAACCCATATTACACATAAAGAAATTCATTAAAATTTAGTCTTTTTTACTTTCTCTTACCCATAAGGTAGATAAAGTATTGTTTTTGTGTCAAATTTTCGAACGCGAGATTTTGTTATATTTACACGTTTTGAGGTCCCCTGAATACGAAAATCATGTTTTTAGCAAATGGTCTGTGTGTATGTCTGTGTGTCTGTATGTCTGTCTGTTATCAGACTAATTATGGCAGAAAGTTCAAACTTGATATTCTAAATGTGTATCATATAGGGATGCTACAGTAAGCTTTTCGTTAAGATCAAGCAAATGGTTCATGTACAGGGACAATCAAGAGAATTCTAATACATTACGTCTATGGGGGAAATTGCAGGTAAGTAGAGTTTAATGTCTATAGACTGCACTAAACCAAACGAAACGAATATAAATTTTTTGTAATAGAGATAGTTAACTGGGAAAAGTTTTTTGTGTATGTAGGAGCCTCGCCTCCCCCCCAGGGGAGAAGTCCCCCCTCGAGGGGAGTAAATTCTCATGATGGGTACCATTCAAAAGAGCTCGCCAATACCTTTTAAAACGAATGGTTGAACTATAAATCTGGGATAATTTAAAACAAAGTTATAGATTTTTTTTACTTTTAACAAAAAAAAAAAAAAAAAAAAAAAAGTATTTTTTTTTTTTTTAAAGAGTAAAATGGACTTTTTTTGGATATTTAGTGTTTCACTACTTCTCTAATATGGAAATCGTCTGCATTATCATAAAAGATAATTTTTTTAAATAATAATTTTAATAAATTATTTTTTAAAAACAGAATTATTTTTTAATAACCGAATTAAATTCTATATAAATGTAGGTTCATTAATGAAACGGGGGGTTGAGGGGGGCGGTAGCCTCCCTCACACAGAACTAATTATCATATAAAACTCTTCCGAATCCTAATTTGAATTGTTTAGCATAGGCTTACATGACAGTACTCGTTATCTTATCTCTTAATCTGCAACCTTGATTTATAGTATTAAATTTCAGGGTAAGAGAAAGTCGTGTGAGTGACACACCAGATTATTTTAAGTTAAATTTTGATTTAATTTAATGTAAATAGTTAAAATCCATATTACATGAAAAATACTGTTTCTGGAAACTTATATATATATATATATATATATATATATATATATATATATTTTTTTTTTTTTTCAATGTGCTTAAAGTAAGGAATATTAAACATAACACAGAGCAGTTTTTAAATATTTATAAAGCATTACTTTTAAACTGCATCATATGGATAAGAAAATAAAAATATATTCAAGGAGGAAGTAAATGTCGCATAGGCAAATTATCCTCTTTGGTTCATCGACATTGCACACCGAGAAATTCATTGCATAAGCATATCTTTCTACATCCTAGACACGCTTGATATGTACTCGATATGACAGATATCCCAGCATGGATTAATCTGTAAACATTGAAACATGGGTGAGGAATCGGGAAGGACAAAAAGTGGAGTGGCCCATCAACTACAGACACTCCCCAAAAATGCAGACTTTTGAGGAGTGTAGGTGGAAATCTAGCTACGCAAAGAAAAATACTTAAAGTATACTGGTTAAGTATACGTTTGGTTGATGATGCTTATGTAAATCAAAGTGTTATCTGGTCATCTAGTTATGGTCGTCGAGCATGATAAATGGAAATAATTTGCTTAAACATGTTTGGTATGTTTTTGATACGTTTATATGATTAAATAGACAAGTTCCTCTTTTCTGTCCTTTATTTAATTATGTATTTCTCAAGATGGAAAATGGATGGTTGAATCTCAAATATATATAAGTACTAGAATGAAAAATATTTTTTTAATTTCCATTTTGCACATACTGCATTTAATTTGAATTCCACACCAGGAAATAAGAATGCAGAAAGCTTTATATAAATTATGTATATTAGTAAAATATGGATTTTTTTTTTTTTCAAAATAAATGCTTACAAATGATGTTATGAATGCGGATTTTTAATAGAATGTTAGAAGAATGAAGAAGCTTAAAAATCTGTTTGTGTCAAATGGAAAATGCTTACATACACTTTTCATTTCAGGTACTTTTCATTATACTTTACATCATTTGAGGTGTAATCAGAAAAAACATAATTTTCGAAATTGAATGAAATCATATATAATAGTTTTATTTATTACGGTATTATTTCATGACTAAAGGAACTTGGCACCACCGAAGGTTTATAATAAAAGCCTCTATTTCCATTTAATATTTATAAATTGAACTATATTTGCCGCTTTGTTTGCAGCACTTGTGCCTACTTTGTCCGCATATATACGTATATATAATGTATTAAGTTTCTTCAATAAAATATATATTCAGGCAACAAAATTCTTATGGTTTTTGATCTATTTTTTACAGGTTTTAAATCTTTAAATTGCGTTTTCTTAGTATGCATTTTCTCATGAATTCACGATTTTCAAAATGCTAAAACGTCAATAGATATTTAAGAAAAAACTTAATTTTTTTGGGGGTGTTTAATAGAAACCACTTAAAAGAATTAGGGATGGGTTTTGAAATTTAATTAGTTTTTTTGGGGAGGAAATTAAATAAGTGCACGTCTATGTAAAAATTTGCAAAAAAAAAAAAAAAAAAAAAAAAGTGTGATTTTTATTATATTTTAACTTATAAAGATATTACGAAATCCATCCCTAATTCTTTTAAGTAGGTTATATTAAACATCCAAGAAAAATGTTGCATTTTCTTAAATATCTTTAGAAACTTTAGCATTTTGAAGATAATGATTTCATAAAAAAATGCAAACTGGAAAAACGAAGTTGAATAATTTCAAATCTGTGAAAAATATATCAAAGCCCATTTGTTACCTGAGTATATACAGTAGAACCTCGATCTATCGCTTTTCATGGGGTGCGTGAAAAAAAAACCGATGAAAGCGGGAAAACGACGAATGCTGGTTAAAGTCAAAACACGAAGAAAGCATTGTTTATGAATTATTGGACGCAATGTTTGCAGTATACTACTAATAAAAACTAATTTGTTACTTTCCAAACTTTCAAAAAAATAAATTAAAGTTTTAGAACATTCAGCGTTATTTATTTTAAAAAATCAGCAATTTTATGTTGGGTTTTATTTTCATTTTATAAATTAAACAGGGAGTTTTCCATATTTACGTAAATTTTTTGGTCCTTTCCTGTAATTTCATTTGCGCATATAAAAGTTCGTGCATTTTCAAACGGCGTAATTACGTCAAATACACTTGGCATTGGCGTAAGCTCAACCTCATTGGCATGAAAAGTATTACCCTTTTTTCTTCGCCATTATTTTCATTTTTTAAAATTACGTATTTCTTCTATGCTCTAGAATACCACATGCCACAACGTCTTGAATGCAAATATTATCATTAAATGTCGCTCCAGACACATCATCTGATACACGCAACCACTCTTTATGTGCATTATCAGCTTCATTATCATTTTCTTGCCCTTCTGTTTTTTTTTTTTTTTTTTTTTTTTTTTTTTCACGTAACCGCATTTTCTGGATTACAGAAGAGGTTACTTCTTGTCATACTGAAATTACGAAATGAGTAACCTGGTACGGAGACATGGCATCACAATTTTCATCCTCAATGGAAATGGAGAAAAGAGTTATTTTAAGATGAAAGAAAGTTATTCCAGTTTGTAAGCCGTATGGAACCGCTTGATCTACAGGAACATTTTTTTACAAGGTCAGAAGAAAAATTTTACAACGATGAATGCAAGAAAACGACTTTTTGAAGAACGATACATGCGGGTTACATTAACATTATTTAAATGCAATTTGTGCAGGGACTATAGAAATAAAACGAACAATGCGGGAAAACGATGTATGCGGGACCTATAGAACGGGATTTCACTATATTTTATTGAACAAACCTAATATAGTTTAAATTATAAAGAATAAATTTGAAATATAAGGTTTTATATGAAACCTTCAGTGGTGCCAAGTGAAAAAGCCTTTATACTTTAATTTTATAGGAGAAAATCGTATTTTAAGATTAAGCATTTTGACAACTTTGACTACATTAAATTGATTCCATTTGACGTTATTATTATTATTATTAGTATTTTCCACTTGCAATTCTCCCAGTTGTTTCATTAGTCAAACTAATCTCTAGGCAATCTTTCTACAGCGTCACATCTATCCCGTATAAAATTATTTAAAGCTGAAGATGTCTCATAAAACAATTTCTTTTAAAAGTTGTCACAAAGTTTTTCCCATTTTATTATATTGCACACTTTTCTTTATATCTCTTAAAAAAAAAAAAAAAAAAAAAAAATCCAAATTCATGATTTTAATCGCTAAAAAATTTTAAACATAACATACAAAAAAGTATTGAAATTTTCAGTGGAAAGAAAGAAAATCGATGGTAGTCTCAAAGATTTTTTTTCTTTACTATATTAACATACCCTAATTGTGATATATTATATGGAAAATAATTATTTATGGAAATATCATTGAAAATATTTATTTTCTGACGTTACTAAAATCAATGAGTTAAAGGCAAAAAGTATTTTCACGGACTTTATTAAATTTTCTGAGGTTGTACCGATTTCCTTTTTAAAAATTTATCGTTGTGTATATATATGTATATATATTTATTTTTTCCAGTGTTTACTGTGATTTTCGCATTATCACTTGTAACTCAATATATACTATCTTATTTTACCTCCATTAAGATTATATTAATATGCTTGTAAATTTTAAGTTTGCAATTGGGAGAAGAAACCATAATTAAACGATGTTTAAAGATAACGAACGTATATGGAATTCTATATATTTTAAAAATGAATTCAATATATTTATCGTCAGTATAGCTGTTGGCAGTTTTTTGTTGTTTTCTCCGAATAAGGGCTGAATCTCCCCCCCCCCCACCCCGTCTTCTTCCATGGAGAAAACTCCACTCAGGCCTAAGACTCTCGGGCAGTCAATTGACCTTAATCCCAACACCATCTATTTAGGATTTAAAAAAAAAAAAAAAATCATTTGAGTATATAAAAAGAGATTTTTCCGCGCACTTTATTCATATCCTTTTATTAAATTTGACCAAATATAGATACAAATGAAAGTATTCAAAATTATGCAAATATTCTACACTTGCACATGCAGGCTGCTGGCTTCAGTATTTCAAGAAACATTAGTTATTTAGCTACTGAATAAATCCGATGAAATTTATTTTTATTTATTTAAAATGGTTTAAAAAATACGTATAATTTTTATTATGTATATTAATTTGGAAAATAAATTTTTACTCGATTCTTGTTTTTTGTATACTTTAAAAATATTTATTATTATTTACAAAACCTAATGGATTTTTCAGGGGGGGGGGGGGGGAAAGAAAGAAAAAGTTTAATTGCGTGCTAATATATTTTACTCATAAAATACTTTAAATATATGAAATAATGCATGAAAAACTACATAGCTGCTAATCGTTTCGATTTTGGGATACTGCTACTCTTTTTTTTTTTTTTTTTTTTTTTTTTTTTTTTTTTTTTTAAGAGAGTTTCACTTTTTTTTAATCATAGAGAACTGCTAAAAAAGATTATAAAAATTTATGGAAGAAAATACCGGTATCTAAAAATCGGAAATAATAGCAGCTATATATATATATATGTATAAAGATATTTTAATTTTTTTATTTACAAATATTCAGATGTTTGATTATTTAAAAAAAAAAAAAAAAATAATAATAATAATAATAATAATAAAAGGATATTTTAATTTTTTTATTTACAGCTATTCAAATGTTTGATTATTTAAAAAAAAGAAATAATAATAAAATAAAATAAAATGTATGTGTTGTATTTAGAATAGAGGTGAACTGCAATTAAAAAATAGAAAAACAATACATATAAAAAGTTTTTTGCTACATTAATAAAATAAAGTAAATAAAATAAAATAATTTATTTTACACTTTCCGAAATACAATACAAAACAAAAATACAATAAAATATTAAAATAGCATTTTGTAACAGTTAAAATTATATTAGAAAGAGATAAGCAAATTTTAAAAAGTGTCGAAACATTTATATACACAAAAATAATTTATTTTTATAACGTTATATTAACTTTCTCATACATATATATATAAAGTGGGGTTACACAACCGCCTATTTTCCCTGATTCTTCCACCAGAATATTTATATGATAATTTCTACTTAATTTATGGTGCAAACATACCATTAAAAATTTCGAAAGAAAAATATTGGTGGAAGAATCAGAGAAAAAATAAGGTCTGTGACCACCCTGTATGTGTATATATATATATATATATATATATATATATACACACACACACAGGGTTGCTACAGACCACTTTTTTAACTATCCCATATATATATGGAATAGTTACTGTAAAAAAGAAAAGTACTTATAGATTTGGGAAAAAGAGACTTTATAAATAGGCTTACTTTTAAATTGCAATTTTTTTAATTTTTAAAAAGAGGTAATAGAATCTTTTAGATTAAAATTACATCTTGTGAATCATTATTTATTTTAATTTAATGAAACCATATTCTCGTTTTAATTTATAATTTGCCTCCATCAACTGCTGTATAAAGCAAGAGATAATTTAAAAACTACAATGTAATTTCAATTTTCTATTAATACCAGAACAAAATTTATCTCGAATAATCTATTGCATTAACTCTATACAAACTAAAACAATTCTGATGATAGTTCTGCGACTTCCTAATCTGTGAAGTCATAATTAATTTATGTTCAAATGCTTCCATGTTATGTCATCCAAAACATGCATAAAAAGAAAAAGCGAAGTTGCGAGATGATTAGATAAGAAAACAGAAAGTAATGTCAGACCTCAAACACGAAAGGGGCATGAACTGTCGTCATTGATATCATCAAAGCTTATTTTTCCATTAATGACTTTTTCTCTCTTATTGTTTGCGATTTGTATTAAGGTACATTTCTGTTACATTTGTATTGCAAATTCACACTAGATTTCTTTATCGTGTCAACAAAACTTGAATGCAATTAAAGATATAACTACATGTAGTATTCTTCAATCGATGATATGTTAATTCTGTACTGATAAGTATAAAGGATTTAAGTCCAAAAATGTCGATTTTGAGTTAAGTACATAGTCAGACTCAGAAAAAAATTCTCTATCGATTGGTATAAAGGATTTAATTGTATGTCATTTAGTCTTTGAGAAAATCCATTGGTAAAAAAATGACCAATTTAGAAATTTACCATTCATGTATGGTATAAAATATTTAATTCAATTTTTCCCGTTATTAAATGAAGGTTGACAACCGCCGAATGGTATAAAGGGTAAAAATCAACGAAATACCTTTTCCCTAATCCATTCTTCTGATTTGTTTTTAGCTAGTTAAACTTTATTTTTCGTCTCCCGAAAAATCAAGAATGTGGACTTAAATCCTTTATACTTATCACTAGAGAATTATTCTTCAATGTCTAGAAATGTGACGCGTAATGTTGAATTTTCTATGGATGTAACACTGAAAGTTACTACCAGGTGTCCCATGAGTCTTTTGCCTCATAAGAAATTTAAAAAATTCATAAAAATTGAAAGAACTGGTTGAATTGAACACGGTTTGCGAAAAAAAAAAAATAATTCTTGTGAAAGAGGATATTTTGGTCAAGAAAAAATTAATAGTTAAAATATTCGTCGATAGAGGGAGTTGTACTTGATCAAATCACGCATTTCCGTGAAAAACTATATTTATTTGTATGTAAATGTTTACATCCTAATCTATGAGTCTACCATCACCACACATTGCAGTTTGCAAACGAGTTGCTCACGTATTGACATACTCTTCGACAATATATGGTGTTGGATTTATTGTAAAGAATTTCATTGTTATATTAATAAATAAATAAATATATATATACAGTAGCCGCCGTTTTATAAAAATCACGTTTGTTTTCATCAAAATGATTTTATTTAGCGGCTGATTTTTATATCCGGCGAACATACTCGAACTCAATAAAGGAGTATTCATTACCTAAATATGGAAAGAAATTCTTCTTCGCCCTTCCAACTATCAACTAGCCATCCGTAGGAATAGAATTTTGTTATTTATCATTCATGTAAAATTTTCAGCTTTTAAGTGTAAAATTCTGTAAAAGATGGAAATTTTCTTTGATCTGGCATTCTTGTACCTATCTAGAAGTGCTGCGCTGATGACTTTTGCTTTTCCTATTCATTTTCGCTTGCAGTTCACTCTTCCGTTTGGTACAATTTAGACACAAATATCATTTTTATTATTATGTTTACATGAAGCAAACTGAGAAATTTCAAGCTCCGATGTCGTCTTCCTTTGACAATACATTTGAAGAAAACGATCTATACTTTACCAAAATTTTACGCTTTACCTTCAAAATGAAAAAAAATCCGCTTGCATATCTTGCAGCTAAGTTGCTTCAAAATAAGAACTAGAAACTCTATTTGAATATTTAAATGCAGAAAAAAATATTCATTGGCCAATCATTTGACGAATTCATTCCTTGAATTCATAATTACTTTTTTTTTTTTGAGGCGTAAAATTTTTCACATTCACAAAGAGTAATAATGGGAGGGCTTGCTATGTTTTGTGTCTTTTTTTTTTTCTTTTCAAAAAACCGGTGAGAAAATATAATTCGTTGTTTAACCTACATACATGATCATTTTTACTGTTGAAGAGATTTTCTTCTGAGTTTATTAACCAGCGAAGCTGATTTTATTAAGCGGCGGTTTGTATTGATTTGATTCCGGACCCAACAATTTGATCAGATTAGTGGCTGATTTTATTAACCAGTGATTTTATAAAGCGGCGGGTTCTGTATATATATATATATACATATAATGTGTATATATATATATATAATGTATGATAATATAATAAATTAAGCTATAAAATCATTTATTAATTTTAATACAACTACATTAAACTAAGTGCTTAGAATATTCGGGAGCTGAACTGATTTTAATTTCTAGATGTCTTTCTTACATTGATTGGTAGCGCTCACTATATTAATTTTCTGCCTCTCTCTATTGGTTTATTAGTGATTTTTGCTTTTCTGTATACCATTAATAACCAAAATTTACCACCTTTCTATAATTAATTCATATTCAAATATATTTGCGTGTTATGCCATCCAAAACAAATACAAAAATAATAGGGGAAGTGTCATGATTAGATATGAAAACAGAAAGTAATGTCAGTCATGAAAAGAGGATGGACTGTCATCATTGATATTATCATGGCTTATTTTCCATTCATGACTCTCTCTATCTCGTTGTTTACGATTTTTATTTAGACTCATTGCTGATGCATATGTTATTGCAAATTCACGCTAGATTTCTTTCTGGTGTCAACAAAATTAGTATACCACCGAAAAGAATTAAAGATATAACTGCATATAGTATTCTTTATTTGATGGTATTCGTTCTTCGTTGACTATAAGTATGACGTATTATGGTAAAATTTCTATGGATGAAGCAATATTGGAAGATAATGATAATTAAGATTTATATGTACTTCTGTGTATTACAATAATAATAATAGTTAAAAATGATGATTATTTCTTATGTACTGACAAGTAACACGTTTGAACAAAATTCACGTTATGTTAAATTTTCTGTGAATGAAACATTGTTGAAGGCTAATAACAATACTAAAATGTACGTATACATTTTTGTATATATATATAAATATTAACAGTTAATAACAATTATTTTTATTCACGTACAGATATATTTTACAACAGCATCGGAGTAATTTCTTTTCTTGTAATTGTTTCTGAAATAAAAAGAAAAGTACCTTTCCGCTTGATGGCTGCCCCACTTGGCACTCTAAGTAAACACTTTTGGCGACTAAGTACACACTACACCCAAAGACAATTCTATCTAAGGACCAAACCAGTTGGAATTTTCGCCTCTTGTGTAGTTTAATTGATATTCTGTCTCAAACAAAATTTATTTTTGGACGAAAGGTTTCTCTTTTTAATTGTCGCTTGATGATGACAATTATACTGCTTTGTTCAATTGCTTTTTGTTATTATCTTTTTTTCAAAAGTATTGTTCTTCTGTTTCCACACAGAATTCATGATACAACAATACCAGGAAAACAATTACAGTTCCCACCGCTTATTAAAATCACATTCGTTCTGAACCAAAGTGATTTTATTTAGCGGCTGAATTATATATTCGGCGAACGTCCCTGCACTTAAGGAAAAGGTATTACTTCTCTGAATTTCGAAAGAAACTTCAAAAGGTAGCGAATAATGGAATTAGTAAACAATATTAATTAATTTTTGATAGATAATTGATTAACTGTTCATTCGATATAAGTAAATTAAACGCATTCCAAGTTCCCATGCGCTTTCCTATGAGGAAAATTATGATTACTTTACCAACAGTTCACTCTCGTCTTATAAATTTAAATCTTTCCGTTTACACCTCATGAATTATAGTAATTTCAAAATAAGAACTAGTAATTGCCTTTTAATAATTAGAAATTAAAAAAATATATATACATCATTTCAAATCAAATTTGTAACTTATTACTGCGCTTTGAAGAATACGTTCCTTGAAATTGTTACGGAGATAAGTTATGAGGCATGTTTAGTTTGTGACTGGGCTGCAGTGCTGGGCATAATTGATTAAAAGGTAATTGAATTACAATTAAATTACAATTATAATTATTTTACTGTCAATCAATTAACAAGTAATTGATTACAAATAAATTGAATTACTTATTCAATTTATTTGTAATAATTCAATTTATTTGCAATCAATTACTTGTTAATCGATTGACAGTAAAATAATTATAATTGTAATTTAATTGTAATTCAAATACTTTTAAATCAATTATGCCCAACACTGCTGTGCTGCAAGAGCAAAATCTTTGACAATGAGCGATAACGGAGGGTTTGTTGTGTTTTAATTTCTTTTTCTATTTAAGAAAAAAAAAATCAATGTAAATAAAAGAATTTTTTTAGTATAAATGATATTTTTTGCTATTGAGGAGATATTTTTGAGTTTATTAACCAACGATGCTGATTTTATTAAGCGGCAACTTTAAAAGTAGTTTGTATTGATTTGATTCCGTTCCTGGAAATTTGATCAGATTAAGCGGCTGATTTTATTAACTAGTGAATTTATTAAGCGGCGGTTACTGTATAATATTCAAATAGAATGTACGAGTAATTGGGTGCTACACTTTTTCTTTTTAATTATATTTTATTTGATTTTCCACCCTTGTTCATAATTTAATGCCCCTTGTGGCGTGTACCGTCATTTATCCTATCAATTTTCTATTTCTCTTTCTGAATATATTGTTCTACCTATTGTCACAATATTGACTTTTTCAAAAAAATTATAATTTTTAAAAAGCGTCAATATTTTTAAAATCAAAAGATAAGAAGGTTGGGTAGTTGAGTGAGCTTTATGTCGCACTAGTGCTACACTACGAAAGATGAAAAGGATATATTATACATTAATATATATAATAATTAAATTAATATTCAGTATATTAATTTAATATAACATTTGATTTATGTGAAATATAAAGATGGCAACATAACTTTTTTTTCAGAAAGTTGTGAATTATTTACTTTAACTTGATGCTAATGGTTAAAAAAAAAAAAAAAAAAAAAAAAAAAAATCGTTAGTCTATTTTGTTTTAGAGAAATGATCTTTCGTCTTTAAAAAAAAATAAAAAATAAATGTATATAGCGTAGCCACGTTTCCTAAAACTAGCAGTGAGGACGTGTCCAAAAAATTGGAGGGTTGCCAAATTGATCGATAGGTTGGAATCAGATGACTGTCACCCCTATTTTAACAGTGAACTCGTCGAGTCCGCGCTTGCGCAGAGGCTTCCATGGTTTCATGAAATGTGGTCCAAGAATATAAGGCAGAAAAAAAAAAAAAAAAAAAACATACAAAATATAATATAAAAATATAGTGTCAATTTCATTTAGCATTTAATACAACTACTTGGCAACATTTTCAGGAGCGTATTTTACTTTTCAGATGCCTCTTTTTCTTACATTGATTAATCTTATTAATAAAAACGAAATGGCGTCTGTCTGTCAGTTATCTACAGAAAAATCTACTGCACTTTCTGACATGCAATTTGGCATGCATATAGTCTCTAATGACTCCGTGTGCTGTGTACCTCGACGCCGGATTTCCAATTTTTTAATTAGGAAGAAAGTCATTGATTAAAATGTATTAACATATTTGGCTCTATTAAATTTTGCGACATTTTTTCTTTGCGTTGTAATTTCAGCCTTTCGACAATAAAATAATGCTTATAATTTTTTATTTCCTTTATTTTTTTTTTTTTTTTTAACTTTCAAAAAAATTCTCTACACGTGGAAAAATAAAAATAAAAATAAATAAATAAATAAAATAAAATAAAAATAAATGGAAAATGAAACCTGTATCATAAGAGATTTCTGGTCACGTCACAGTTGATGTCATAACATTTTTTTATTTACTTATATTTAAAATATTAATTTCATTTAATCAAATAGTCTTATATCTTTTTTTCTTGATTTTATGGTTCACAAAGTAATGTGTGTAGAGCTTTAGTATAAAGTCCCCCACGGTGATTTTCAACATTTATAGTCATTTTGGCGATGAATAAAAATAGTTATCGCAATTGCATAAGTAAAGACCTTGGCAAGAAAAGTCCGAGGTATATTTAAAATTTCAAAGTTCGCCAACAGTGTTCTATAGAATAGCTATTCCCTAATATGAATGCCTATTTAGTTTATTTTAATAGCTTATTAATAAAACCGAAATAACGTCTGACTTTCCTTCTGTCAGCTGTCTCCTAAACAATCTACCACGCTTAACACATATAAAATTTGATGCACACACACTCTGTAATGTCTCGTGTGCACCTCGAAGCCGAATTTTATTTTTGAACTGGAATCAAATTATTAAATAAAACGTTATTAACTACAGATATTTTTTGCGAAAATTTTCATCAAGAAATGGTCGCTCAATACTTGATGGGAAAAAGGCGCTATAAAATGTCCTTTTTGAAATTCTAATCGAACGTTTACTAATGGATTTTTTTTTTTTTTCATTCTGACACCAAATTAAATTCATAACATATTGTAGTATTATATTTGGTGAGGAATTGCTATCATTTTATGGTCGACCGGGTAAATCAAACAAAACATAAAAAATTACTTGATAGTAAATTCTATGTATAGTCTGTATGTGTTGTTTAATGTCATCGCGATTTAAATATGAAAAATATACTTTTTTTAAAAAATCTATTATTGTCCGTTTCGAAACAGTGTTTCAATAAATACCCAAATTGAACTTCTAGGGTAAGGTGTTAGTCGTCTCAGGCAATAGTGACAAGGACTCGAAATATCGAGGTTGGGAAAGACGTGGCCGAAGGCAACAGGAACCCGAAGCAATTTTTTAATGATTTCAATGGATTTTTTTGTTTTTATTTTTATTTATAAAGTGAAAATAGTTATTATTATTATTTTTTTAATTATTATTATTTGTCATGCAACCAACCACTCCTCAGTCTATTTTATGCAACCAACCAACCTTCGTGGCCGCTATGAGCGAGAGAAGGTATTTTTGGGAGGAGAGTTTGGCCTTCGGCTGGTAACGTAGAGTGCAATCGGCGCACCTGAGTAAGATTTATTCTGTTGTTTATTTTTATTACATGTGTACTCATATGTAAATATAATCTCAGTGTACATATTTTCATCTTCATGAATTGTATTATATTAAAAGGAAAGAGTAAAAGAGTAAAGAGAGAATTTCTGTTCTCAAGTATCTACACCAGTTATATCACAATTATTATTATTATTCATCTAAATATTGTGACCAGGGATGCGGGCAAAGCCTGCTAGTAGCTTATAATAAGATAATTATCTATATCTCTCTATTCATTTACTGGAACTTTTACTTATGTGATTATTGTCTGAAGTAAATAACTAAAAGTCACCGCCATTTTATAATTAATTCACATTCAAATACTTGCATGTTATGTCATCCAAAACATATAAACAAATGGAAAAGGGAAATTACAAACTGATTAGATAAGAAAACAGAAAGTAATGTCAATCTTCAAACACGAAAGGGGGATGAACTGTCATCATTGATATCATCACAGCTTATTTTCTATTAATGACTTTCTCTATCTCATTGTTTATGATTTGCACTTAGACACTTTTCTGATACATATGTATTACAAAATTCTGCTCCTTTTCACTACGGTGTCCACAAAATTTGAATGCTTCCGAATGCAATGCAATTAAAGATATTACTACATCTAGTGTTCAGCAATTGATGATAATTTTTCTTCAGTTCTTTTTTTTCATACAACTTGTTTGAAGAAAGTAAGATATTTATTAAAGTATGTCCGCAAGAAATGACGTATTATGTTCATGGATTTAACTATATTAGAAGCTAGAGATGATTAACTAAGGTTTTTGCGTGTTTCCTTGTATTGGAAAACAAAGCTATAAAAATAATTATGATAAATTTTATTCATTTGTTGAGAGGTTTTCCGACACTATAGGAATGGTTAAACTTTTATTTTTGTTGTTGTTTGATTAGTTTGTTGAATTTCATTTCTACATCACAGGTCGACATGTAAAATTTTGATTTTATAATTTTGATTGATCTTTATGTTTATGGTGTGCTGAAACCGAAAATGTAGTCAGTTTCTCTCTATCACGTATAGATTTTTGTCAATACAAGGTGCCTACCTATATAATTTCTTTCATTACTCTTACACCAAGGTAATTATATGGTAAGTTTTATAGTATGTTTTCATGATTAATTAATCATAGATACCCATTGTTGTAATAGCACAGCACTAGTGCGACGTAAAACCATACTAACCAACCTATTGTTATGATCCTGTATTCGTAAAAATCTGTACATGATAGAAAAAAAATGGGCTACATTTTCGGTTTCAGCACATCAAAAAACATGAAATTCAGCTAAAATCATCAAATCGAATTTTGTCAACTTCAATTTTGTAGACCTGTGTATTGAGTCTAAATTATAATGAAAAATTTTGCAAAAAATTACAGAAGTCAGTTTTGTTTAAAATAAATATGGTACAAAACATTTTTGAAAAAAAAAAAAAAGAGTAAAATTTCTTTCTAAAATGTATCTCAAAGTATTGTATTTTTAAATTTCTATTTTAATAAATATCGAATTATTTAATCAGTACACAATAATTATACAGTTTTTTAAACATTTGCAAAAATTAAATCTTATCTTAAAGAAAGTCGTCCAAATTCTAAGAAACATACATCTTTTTTTTTTAATCCTAAAATAAATGATGGAAAATTATACTAGTCTATTATTTTACGAATTAGTTATTTTACATTATTTTCTAAGTGAAAAATAATTCACGAAAATAATAATAATAATAATAATAAAATTGTTGTGATGGCCGTGCTAATCAGTTATTCTTAAAAAGGGATTAGCTGAGGATTTATATGCATATTATTTATGAAATGATTGGAAAAGTAAAACTTTAGAACTTGAAATAATATTTCCTCGATAGTTCATCGCCAATTTAAGCATTTGAGCGTGATTTAGAATTTGCGTGATTCTCCAGAAGAAAAGTTCGTTTTTCTCACATATCTATATTATTTATATGTGATACATTAATAAATTAAGTTAGAATTAATAATTGAACTCATTTAATTGCTAACGACTTGAAAATAATGCTCTGAAAATTTTTGAAAAACTTCGTGTACATGTAGTACTAAGGAGAGTTACAATTTCGTACAATGTTAGGGTTGCAAATTTGTATTAAGTAAGCTAAATAAGCATGCTAGTTTAATGATTTTACTATATGTATATGATAATTATAAAAGAATAAAAAATCAATTTCTTACTGTAGCAGGCAATATTTTGTAAAATATTATACAGTCACGGGGTTCTTTTCGGCATCTCTTGATCAGAAATTTCCTAAAATTTGCACCTCAAAATAAGTATAACGGGTTTTTATAATATCCCTATTTTATTTTAATTGCTAGAAACATTTAATATAAATTAAATAATACATTGATTTAATAGTTAGTGCAGATAAAGAATTTTAGAACTTCATATATATTCATGAGTTGATATCAGTTTAAAGATGCGTTCACGCTTATATTGTTAAACAGTTTATAACAATAAAAAAATTACATTCTTTTTCGCATACTCTTTATGCATTATTAAAAGCAAAAACATAAATTTCTTATTGTATTAAAGCATGTAAAATTTACCATTTTCAAACAAATTTTAATTTTAAAATCAACTGTATAAATTTATAAATATAGTAAGTGCTTGCTCCTGCATATCTTAAATCTTCTTGAATGAAAACATTTTCATGAAAGATAAAAAATATACTATCTGTATTAAAAATTACAATAAATATAAAAAATAATTATAATTACAAAACCCTTAACGAATTTAAGATATTTCTGTAATAATCTTATAAAAAATTATATGCATGCAATTTTTAAAATTTACAAGTCGATTTAAGTCATGACAATATCCCTTGAAAAATAAATTATTCCCTAAAATAATCTATTATTCATACTTTTACCTTGAATATCATTAAATTATTTTTATTATCTATCAATTTGAGAATCGCACATCCTTTTTCAATGAGTAAAAGTTCTTTTATGTTCCCATTTCCGAAGCTCTTTACGTACTTAAATGATACGATGTGAATTTTGCAACAGTAAACCACTGTCACTCTTAAAATAGTATATTAAGATTGTCATCTGCATTTCTTCCGCTTTTGTTCTGTGGTAAATCTTACTTAATATTTATATCCCGAAATGTCTTCGCGTTTCTCTTGCAATCTATTCCGCCAATCCAGTTTTTCTCTAAGTGGATTGTCGACTTTATTGTCGGTTCCTTTTACGTACATGTGGGGGAGTAGATCATACGGTTCCAGATGAGCTATTCTTTTGATAGACCTTAAGATAAAATCTAAATAATTAAAAAACGAAAGCGCAGTAATTCAATTTGTTGAGAAAGCGCACTATATTTTGTTGAGATATCCAAAAAGAATTTTGAAAAAGTTAATGTATGGTGTTAGATTAGGCTGTAAATGACTATAATAAGTTATCCTTACAAAATGGTAGCAGATTCTTGTGGAAAATTCTGATAAAATATCAAGATTTTATGCAATCTCTGCCCTTTTTTTTTTTTTTTTTTTATGTATCTATACTTTCAAAGTAAAATATGTGATTTAAACTTTGCAATGTTAAGTATTTACTGAAATATATTAAAATTGTTCAATAATGTCATAACTACTAATATATTTAAGTTAATTATAAATAAATAGTTCTACGTGAAAAAATAAAGGAAATTCTGAGAGCTTTCTATTTGTTAAATGACTTTAATGAAAAACAACGAAGTTAGTTTTTTAAAGTAAAAGTCAATATATATACAAGCTCATATTCAAAATATTAGAATAATTACTTTTTTTTTTTACAAATTGAAAATATCGTTTGGTAATTTAATGTCTTTTAATGCAAATATACAAACGATATTTTTATTAAAGACTTATTGCTGATTAAACTTATTTATTATCCTTTAATAACATTTTTGAAAAGATTAATTGAAAAGATTTTTTATTTTGAAAAGTCAAAATATTAGAATATTTATTTAATCAAAATATTAGAATATTTCACATTAGTTCTCCTTTAATTATCACCAATTTATAACTGGTGGTATCATTGATTAAATTCAGACGATTTTATTTAAAAACAGTATTCTTTTTGCAGTTTGTTTGCTTTTCGTCTTAAAATGGGTCGTGTGAATGATATTCCCGAATCTGTTAAACTTCGTATGGTTGATTTGTATTGGCACGGTAAAAATCAATGTTATATGGAGAATTATTTACATTGTTCGCAATCATGCGTTAGTAAAACACTAACAAAATATTAAAAAAATGGAAAATTTCAAATTAATCGCCGAAATGGCGGCCGAAAACCAAAAACATCTGCTAGAGATGACAGAAAACTGAAGCGTATAGTTAAGTAAAACCGTTTTAAAAGTGTGCGATTCTTGCACCGAAAATGGAAAGAAGGAATTGAAGTTTCTACATCGACATCATTAAGACGTCTCCATAAATTTAAGTTTGGTGTAAATCAAGACGTTTATGGAGCGAAGAAGATTAGAAAAAAAATATCATTTAGTGATGAAAGTATGTTTTGTGTTTCATATGGTAATCAAGGTATTAGAGTTTGGAGAATGAAGCAAGAAGCATTTGATAAAGAATGCCTTAAACGTTCGGTAAAATTTGCTGCTAGTGTCATGGTTTGGGGTTGTATGAGCGCAGAAGGACCTATAAAGTTATGCATCGTCTACGAAAAGGTTAACTCTCAGATATATCAAGAAATTTTGGAATATTACATGACTCCATCATCAGAAGATTTATTTGAAGATGATTTCATCTTTCAACAAGATTTAGCGCCACCGCATATCTCGGTGTCAACTAAGAATTGGTTCCGCCAACGCAACATTAAGGTACTTCCTTGGCCACGAAACTCACCAGACATTAATCCCATCGAAAACGTATGGGGTATAATGAAGAAAAAGTTCCAAGAAAATCCTCCTTCAAGTAAAACTGAGTTAGTGGCACGTACAGCACTCCAAACCCTAAGTTTGACCGAGTCCAGGCAGGTAGGGGCTGTCCAAAGGTTTCTGAGTTAGTGGCACATATAACGTCTGTTTGGGCTAATATTGATAGAAATGTTTGTAAACACCTTGTGTATAGTATGCAAGATCGATTGTACGCTGTTATTAAAGCTAAAGGGGATGTTACAAAATATTAACTTCCATTTACTTCATATTCACAAGGTAATATTTTTGCGTAAAATAAAATATTCTAATATTTTGAACCAATCTAAGTTTTATTCTAATATTTTGATGTGTTTTAGAAAGCTATTGTATACCTAATTTATTGTATTTTATATTTTGTAAATGTTAAAATCTTATCTAAACATTCTAGATTTAATTTATAAGAAATTTAATTGCATTTACTTAGTATCAGAAATAAATAAATGGAAAATAATTTTTCTTATTACTTTTTCTCAATTATTCTAATATTCTGAATATGAGTTGTATGTATGTATGTATATATATATATATATATATATATATATATATATATATAGTTTAGAAAATAGATGGCGATATGTTTAATAATTACACAGGCCTGCGACGAATTTTTTTCCTTCAAGATGCTATGTTTTTCTGGTGTATTTTTGGATGCTGTTTAAGGAAAAACTACTCAAAAATCTCCATCTCGTACAATTTTGACGAAAAATGGGATTTTTTAAGCTTAAAGCTCTACTTTTTCAACTCCCATATAAGTTATCTTCTGGTATGTCTGGGTGATGGGAGTAAAGAACAAGGAGAGCTATTTCATCAAGACATCAAATAAATGTAGAGGAGGTATCATTGACGATGAGTGTTTAGCTCTTAGCGGATTATTGTTAGATGCTGCATAGGGAATCCCCCACCCCTCTCAAGGTCTAAGCCGTACACAAGAGTATAAAGTTCTAAAGAGAGTTTCGATGTAAAGAAACATTCTTAAAATATAATGTACAAATAATAGCCTATTCGTTACTTTGTGAAAAACGCTTTACGTGATAGGGAAGAAAGAAAAGCATTTCTGAATTCAGCGTATCAAAACACATTAGAAACATCCAACGCAGGGGGGGCGGGGGATGATTTTTCAGACCTGTGTGATTTATTATTTATTTATTTATATATTTATTTATTATTATTTTTATTATTATTATTTTTAATTTTTAAAATGTCTAACTTTTCAAATAAATAAATAAAGGTTTAAAAAAAAAAAGTTAAATAAATAAGTAAATAAAACCAATATGGCAAGCTACAGAATAATAATAATAATATATATATATATATATATATATATATATATAATACATTTGCAGAAAAATGTAAATTCGGGCTTGTTCTGGACAAAAACAGAAAGTGAGAAGGGAAAATTAACACTTAAAGAGTTCAACTGATAAGTTCTTTTCTACGAAAGATGAGTTTAGTAAAATTATACACGATTTTGTTTTTCTTTTATTTATCACTACCTATGTTGACTTTGCTTTAAAAAAATATGTAAACGCTATTTACATAATGGAAATGCCTATATATATATATATATATATATATATGTATGTATATATATATCCTATTATATCGTAAGTCATTTATGCAATGTGTTCCACCATGTCTACAAGTCTTTGCGCGTAAAAGGACACAGTGTCTTCATTTTTTAATCAAATGCAGTACAACCCGTTTATAACAAGCTCGCATTTAACGATATTTCGTATGTAACGAGGAAAATGAAGTTATTTGTTTGGTACAATGTTGGAAATGCATTGGTATAAGCTTTTTTTTACTGATTTTTTTTTTTTTTTTTTTTTTTTGCTCGGATTTAATGAGGAAAATAAATGTGACAGCATTAAATAATTACAGGAAGAGTGGAATATAATAATAAAAAAATTCACAGTTTTCCAAGAATGTCTCTCCTTAATTCTTGTGAAGAAAAACTTAAACATTCTATTTCATTTTTGTACAACAGTTCAATTGAGTACAGTAATTAGTGCAACATTGAGTGCAAAAATGGTGATATGGTGATGTCTTAACGTCGTATGAATTCTTTACTAAGGATATAGCCACGGAAGTGGTAAAAATACAATAACAGAAAAAAAAGTAAGTGATTTTAATTACTGGAAATAAGAAATTATGTTTAAAAACATTCACATTTGATTTTTTTTTTTTTTTTTTCGAAAGAGTCCCTACAAAATTTTTAATACTTTATTAAAGCAATTGAAAATACAGATGGTGAAACACTTAAACTCATTAAGTGTTTCACGCGAAAATTAAATTTGCACAGTCAAACATTTAACTTTGTTTAATATTTTTTACCTTTTTCATAAAGGTTATGAAACAACTCATGTAAGTGTTTGTGATGTATAATTTTTTTTTTTTTTTTTTTTCTACAAAGTTGAATTCAGATTTACTAAAAGATCGGATTTAAATAAGCAACTTTCTGTATCCCAGGTCTCGCGTTAAATGCGGATCGTAGTAATTGTATCCCCTCCATTAAAAATAAGTAAATAAATAAAAATAAATAAATAAATAAAAGGAAGAAAAGAAGAAACTGAAGCCTATTTTTATATTCTATACATATTAGACTTAAAATTCTGTACAAAACTGAATTTAATTTAGCAATACAGGATAATTTTGAAGTCTATTCTTCCGCATAAGGACATGATGTAACTGTGTTGTGTCCCTTAGCAACGCTGCTGTATCCATTCCTTAAAATTTATATATGTTATATTTTACTTGAAGCGAGAGGGAAAAAGAAGAGGATTTTTTTTCACTTGGGCTTAAAACGCATTGGGGGGAAAAAAATGTTTTACATTCAAATACGAAGTTGCGTCCCATGGCAACGTTTACTAAATTCGTCTCTTAAAATTTTTGTTACACATTTTCCTCAAATTTTAAAATATATTTTTTAAACTTGTTTCTAAAATTTCTTAACTAGTTGAATAAGAAAAAGAAAAGAGAAAAGGAAAAAAGAAAGAAAGAAAAAATTTTAAGTGGTCTATTTTGTCTAAAAGTACTGTCGTTCTTAAAAAAAAAAAAAAAAAAAAAAACTTCAATATTTGAAAAACAATGCTTCACGTATGAACTCAAATATATTCAAGGAAGTCACATACGACGATGGGACACATAATTATTTAATCGTTTGAAAATAGCTGTAATCCATCCATCAAAAAGGACTAGAAACCCACCAAACCACTTATGAATGGCGAACAGAAATGGTGGATTTGCAAGTTTCATTAAGAGGGTTCTTTCGAAACTGGGCTCTTTGACCCTTGCTTTGTGGAAGGGTGGATGAAGGGCCCAGGATGAGTGGGTCCTATTGTCTTAACGAGACCGCCAAAACTTCCGGCAATCCCCTAAGTGATGATGTTTTAGTTGAACGACCCTGGTTCAAAGACGGTTAGAAAAATAGACGCCTTTATCGATTCTTGCTAGTTATGAATAAATCGTCAGATGTTGCGTGCAGGAAACCTGTGTATTTTATGTAATTGGTACGCTCCAACAATTGTATTCCTATTGCGTAACTTGCAAAACGTTCTAATGCTGGAATGCGGCTGTTGTAAATAGATATTTTTTTAAAATAATAAATACCTTTTTTAAGTCTGTTTTTTAACGGTTGGAAATGATTATACATTGATTAGCATTCAGAAATATGCTAATTCAGTTGTAAATTGACAATAAACAATATATGATATTTATTTATTAAATATATAAGAAATATGTTGAGTACAGACGACGATGAAAACAACAACGAAAATTCATGTTTTAAATTGAATCCCAAAATATAATAATATCCTTCAGAAATTTAGCCACTCATTTCGAAAACTTGGTAATTTTTGGCATTCCCTTTTGCCATTTAATTCTTTATTTATTTATATATTTTATTTATGGATATAAATTTCATTTTTTTTTTTTTTCGTTATTATTCAAACAATATTTTGTACTTTTACTATCATCTATATATGAATAAACAAATATTCAATTTGTCGTATCTTTTGAGCCCATTCGTAATAAGAGGATGGGCATAAAAGTCGTATTGTTTGAAAGGTAAGGTTCATGTGGGTAACAGGGAAAAAAAAAAGTTTAATAGGTACTAATAAGACAGATAAAATATCTTTATTCTTAAACACATTTTTATCTTATACACATAATCATTTGTGTTTAAAATCCTTGCAGAAGAATGTTATTGAATATGCATGCATTTTAATGCAATACAATTTCTCAGGATTTAGCTTATTTTCTAGATTTATTTTCCCCTGTTACATTTTTATTTGTCTGGCAAAGTAAGTGAGTAAAACTATTTTTTTTTTAAACTATTGACTATTTTTTCATATAGACAGTATTCTTTTCTACTGAATTGCTCGGAAACAACTTTGTTCAGTTGACTTGAGAGGCAAATAGTTCATCGGAATATACATCGTTATTCTTTAAAAATAAATAAATAAATAAATAAAATAAAATAAAAGGCTAAATTGGTTATTTTATTTATTTATTTATTTTTAAAAGATAGAGTAATTACGAAGTACGTTGTTCACATAGGATTGACAGTTGAAATGTTGTCATATCTACATTGGTTCTCGAAATAAGCGAATTAACCAATGAGATCATTAAATATTCATTTTAATGTACTGTTTCTAACCACCCTAAGTGGAGCATATATATATATATATAACGGCGGCTGTAGCATAAGTCTGTAGATATTTTTTCATAAAAATTGAAGGAATTGGCAGAATTAAAAGCGGTTCACGAAAAAGTCATTCTTGTGAAGAGGGATTTATTTATTTATTGGTAAAGAAAATAAATAGTTAAAATTTTCGTTGATAGAGGGCAATGCACGGACGCATAACGAGAAATATGCAAATCAGAGTCCTATAAATTGCATGTGTGGTTTTACGATTAACACAGCTTATATATTATTTTGCTTCCTACTTGTGCATACATGAAGTTTTAATTGCGATGTTGATTTGGTGAATAAAACGTTACTGATGAAGATGTTTTTCCTGAGCTAAGAACCGCAGACTGGAGCTCTAATTAGCAGTGTTGTAAATCGTTTGCAAACTGTAATTTGTGGTGATGGCGAACACATAGAATAAGATTTATATGTCAGTAAACATTTACTTAGAAATATAGTTTTTCATGGAAATTTGCAATTTTTTTGACGTACTCTATTGACGAAAAATTTAACTACTGTCTTTTTCGTCCCCCCCCCCCCAAAAAAAAAAAAAAAAAAAAAAAAAAAAAAAACTTCTCAATGAGAATAACTTTTTCGCAGTCCGCGTTCAAATTTACAAATTCCTTCAATTTTTAAGAATTTTTAAACTGTCTACAGACTTATGAAACACTCGGTATGCATATCTAAATACTTACTTTAAATAATGGCCAAGTATCGATCACAGGGAGATAGTAGTTTATTTCATTACTAGTTTACTTTAAAAAAACAACTTCTTCCCGAGTGACTGCATACTGTTTCTTTTGTGTTTCCTAGTATTCACTAATTTCTCTTGTCAGTTTTCAGTGTTCACATAAACAGCATAAATAAAATTTAATGCCGTATTAGTTAAAATTGTATTATCATACTTAAGATTGGTTGTGTTGACTGAAATTAATTTTCTTGCAGGTCAGGTTCGAAATAGGATTATTTATTATTATTATTATTATTATTATTATTATTATGCTGGATTGTTTCTAACTATTCGAATTGAGATCATGTTTAAAAAATCTTTAACATTAACATACAGACATTTATTTGCAATAATTATACCAGCATAGCAGATATACGTATATATATTATACTTATGATTAAATACACATATAAAAAATATTATTGCACAGTAATCTTCTTTATCAGACCTACTAAATATTGGAAATCTATATTATATCAAAAATATTTTACAACAATATAGAGAAATTTATATGAAATAACTATATCAGCATGGCTGATATACGTATATTTATTGTATTCATGATTAAACATAACTCTTCCTTATCGGACAAAGGAAATTCTGGATACCTCTACTTAACGGACGCTTTTTAATCTCTAGTGTGAATCATTTTGATTTTTCAACTGTTTCGAATAACAAACGTATCGAAACGGTGGCTAAACACCACAATTTTGAAGTCGCCCGCTGCTAAGCAATTGTATGATGTCGTTAGAAATATTTTATAAGTGAAAACTATGGGAAACATGAGATGATTCATTATAAATTGATTTTTTTAATCTGCCATATGCAATGCAATCAGTTCATTTAATTATTTGTCTTTCTATATACTATGCTATATTTGCCTATTCTTTTCATTAGCAGGATTTATAAAGGATTTATTTTATTTATTTTTTGTTGGTTTTCTGGAGATCAAAAATCTCTTTCGTGAATTCGGGTCGGGGTTTGGAACGATGAAACATTTCCGGATTCAAATCAGGCAACTTCGGCCAGTGCCGGACTCCAACTGTATTATGTTCTTTCTTGACGCTGTGCATTAAAAAAGCCTGGTTTTATTTGTGATATTCAATCTCATAAAAATATAAGCTGTGTTTTTGCTGTATATTTTAAGCTGTATATTTATTAAAATATTCTATAAAATGGCGCTGATAATTATGTTTTATATGAAATATTTTAATTTACAAAAATCCGTTTTATATTTATATTTCAACTTAAAATATTATTTTTCTTTATATACTGTGTCATAAAATTCGGCGACAAAAATCAGTTTAGTTATTTAGTTATTTAGTTTTACCTTTAGAACGAAAAAAAAAATGGTATGCAATATGAAGGTCAAATATGAATATACATGTCTATTTAGGTATGTCGAATTGTAACTAAATTATATCATTTGATTCCTAGTTTTCAATACGATCTTTTAAACTGTATTTTTTTTTTTTTTTTTTACTCGTCTTCATTTGTCATTTACTAAAATAAGAACAAATCCGACAAAATTATTTTAAATAATTTAGTATTTAAGACTTTAATTTCGAAGTTCTTGTGAAGTATATTAATTTTGAATTGAGTGGAATCACGTTTTCAGAAATAAACTAAAACATTATTTTAAAACAAAATTTCGTATTGTTGCTTTACCTTAGGTTAGATGTAGCGTGGTGTAGGCTTAAGACCGGTAAACTAGAACTAGGGTCTAAGGTCTAGTTAAAGCGCCCTCCACTGAAGTCTTTCTAAGGTGTTTTACTTCGCATTGCGCACCACATGCTTTACTTTAGGCTCTAGAACATATTTATATAAGTCATAAATAACAATAGTACACTAGCTGTAGATGTTTTAAAAGGAAATATTGGTTTTCAAAATATTTCAAAATTTTTGTTTTTGGTGTGTTTACATGTCTTGAATTTGGTTTGAAAAATTTTACTAAATGTCTGTTTGTATTTTCTTATCGCTGTGGTTTCTCGATAATAGTATGGGTTTTCATTATTACTTTCAATAAAATGAGTATTTACATAAATATTTAATAATTTTCGACGTATTTTCCTTAAAACACTAGGCAATCTTTTGGTAATTTTAACACTTTTCATAATAACAATATATCTCGACTTCCATAGAATGAGATCTCAATAAATGGGATTAATAAAATGTGTGTTTCTCAAACTATGTTAATTTATTCTTAGTGCGTATTTATCAAAAAATAATTATACTATAAAAAACATTTATATACCATGTTTTTAAATTTTCTGTGTAATCTTAGCTATACGCAAGCGAAGTGATGACGTCACTGGCCGTTCGTGGATACAAGAAAAAGATTTCCTATGTTAAACGCCCATTGGATTTTTTGTAAAAAAATATTAAAAATCGAGGAAAATTATTTCCCGATTTTAATCCCCATATTTGTGTATAGATATATATTAGTTATCATGTGCATGCGTTAGATTAAGATGATTTTGCTGTAAAATTGATAAAATTTGAATTTTAAATTTCAAAACTCTAGAAAAAAAAAATGGCAAACTTCCATATTTGATTGAAAGCATAAACATTTCATTTCAAAGGATGATATTTACACAATAAATATCCAACTAATATATTAATTAAAAGGAAAATGTTAAATATTCTATCATAATTTGAAGTCAAATTTGTTTTTAAATGTCTGAATAATGTATCTGATATAAGATACTAATATTTTGCAGCGGAATAGATTTTATATCTGTCATCCTTGGCAGAAAAAAAAGTATCGCCAAATTATCTGGCGAACAATATTTAATTCCTTTCAAAAATCATGGTTATTTTAACAACTTATATTAAGAGAGTAATAAATAATATGAAACAATATTTCGTACAATACATATTACAAAAATATACATCTGGCATGTATATTTTTGTATTACGTTTTTGATCGCCAAATACAAAAACGCCAAGGACAACAGAGTTTTGAAATTTAAAATTAAAATTTTGTCAATTTGACAGCAAAATAACTCAATCTAACACATGCACATCTTAAATAATACATATATATATACCCAAATATGGTGATTAAAATCGGGAAATAATTTTTCTCGATTTTTAATAATTTTTTACAAAAAATCCAATGGGCGATTAACATAGGAAATCATTTTCTTGCATCCACGGATAGTCAGTGACGTCACACTTCGCTTGCGTATAGAACTACATTAGCATTTTAACAATGTGTATAAAATTTTTAAAGTGGTAATGACGTCAATTTTTGTGAGATGCATAATTTAACTTTTTACAATTTCTTTAACGTTCACGTTTAATTAAATGTATTTATTTTTATGTCGAAAGAAAATGAACTCGTAAAATATTTTTGGCAACAATTAAATTACAGCTAATATTTGAAAGGCTATTTTAAAAGCTATTAGGAGGTTATTATTTACAAATTTTAATTAATTAATAGAAAACTAATTAAAAATTCGAAAATCGGGCTTCGACGTATTGTGTTGTCATCGGGTTTCGAGCTCTTCTGGAAGTTTCAAATGTCTAGTTAGCAGGGAAGTTAGTTAACAATCGATTGCAAGATTTGTACCGAAAAAACAAGAATAGAAGTTAATAAAAACATATTAATATACTTGCTATACTGAATTTTTCACGACAGGTGTTACATAGCTGAGGATTCACCCAGTCTCCTTGGAATATTATCGCATAAAAATAGTTTTATCAATAAATTAAAAAAAAATTTCATCCCTGAGAGTGTCCTGAAAAAAGGGCGGAGAGTACGACCGTTGTTAATATTTATATTAATATATTTTTTTAACTACTGAAGTATGAAAGTTTTATTACGATCAGAGCATATTAGTTTAATTTTAATGTGATATTTCCTTTACAGAATAAAATTTACAGATGGTGCCATTTGTTAAAATAACTTACAATTTTGGAAATGAAACTTAAAATGTTATTTATATTAGATTTTGTTTTAAGTTTATTATTATTTTTAATATTTCTATTATTATTATCACCCTGCAATCCAAAATGTACGCAATCTTCTTTAACACATTAAAATATTGCTGCGAGACATAAAAGAAGGCTTTTATAGCTGCTTTTTACTAGTTTAATTTTAATGCCACATTTTCTTTACAGAATATAATTTTAGTATGATAACAGTTGTTGAAATAACTTACAATTTCGGAATTACGACTTAAGTTGTTATTTTAATGGGACTTCTTTTCTTTTTTAACCCCTCCAAACACAATTATATAGTCAAACTCCCTTGATATAGTTAAATTACCAAAGGTAAAAACATAAAAGTAAATCTATTTTATTTTATAATTATTATTTTTTAACTACATTAATATAATAATTACTAATGAGCAAGACATGAATATAAAGCAACTTATTTTCAATTTTGATGAAAAAACTTTTTATATATTTGAAAAATGCACATACATTTATTTATTTCCTAATTCAAAGTTATGTAAATTTAATAAATTTCTAGAAAAAAAATTAAAAATCAAGCATTACATACAGACTTGAAGGTATATGTTCAAAGATTTGAATTATTATTGAATTCCATGTGAAACTGCAAAAAGTCACTTTATAAAAATATGATATGGAAAATGCATTTATACTATCATTTTTTCTGTTTACAGAATAAGAAATTTAAACTTTTGAATAATAATAATAATAATAAATAATTGCAATATTCGTTAGTGATTTTTTTTCCTTGTAAGTTTACGAGCTCAGTATTTATTTTATTTATTATTAATATTATTATTTAAATTATTTTCCGTCTGAAATACATTTAATAATGCATTCTATTAAAATAAAGATATTTTATACTTAGATTATAATGTGGAAAACAGACGAAGAATAACATAATTTAAATAATTGTGCTGATACATTAAATTTCATCAACTTTGTTAGAAAATATTCATAGTTTAATTTTTTTTATTGTAATATGCATTTAACTATTTCTTCGGAAAAAAGTATATTTGATAATGACATTTTTACATTGAAATCATTAAATTTATATGCAAAAAATATTATCATGTTATCAATTTTCTGGATTATTATTTTTATTAAGAATATTCTTATTTTATGTATTATTATAAAGATTGTTCAAACATAGAAATAAATTTCAATGAAATGTAATCATTGCAGCATGTTTCATTAAAAAGTAAAGTGTATAGTTTTAAATATTTAATGCATAAAAATTAATACAACATGAAATTCCATTAGTAATCGATTTAATTTTTTTATAACACTTTCCGATGTTCTCTTCAACAATTAGATTCCAAAATTGCTATTTTCAACTTTTGCACTTCATAAATATAATCTGATCTCATTAATATATTTTATAGTTTGAAATACATGCATTGTTTAAAAAATTTCTGTTAGTTTTTTTTTTTTTTTTTTTTTTTTTTTTTTTGTATTCAGTTAAATTAAATGCATGCAATATACTAATACTATTATTAGTGAAAGCATGCCTTTATTTTGTAACTCATGTCCATTCAGTTTGAAGTTAATATACTCTTTCTTGGGGCGTCATGATGAATGCCGAATATCGGATACATAGTATCTGATGATAGAAATGCATACTGTTCTGTTGTTATGTCGGTCGTGAGTGCTGTTTTGAAATTACTATACTGCATATCATGTTACTCGGCTGTCATTAGGTAACATGACAGGTTGTGCATGAAGGAAGAATACTGTATCCCAACAAAACTGAAGAATTTTTTTTTTTTTTTTTTTTTTTTTTGCTTGAATTATTATTTTACTTCTTTTCTTTCAACTCCCGAATTCTATATGTTAATTAACATATGTCAAATTTTTTGAGAAAATTTATAATGGTTCCATTACATATATATTTTCTAAAAACTACTTTTACAAATTTTGTAAAATCCAGTTTTGTTGCGTCGAATACTAATTTTTTTTTCTATAATTTTTATTATAAATTTCGGTAATTTATATTAAAAATTATTTTCGTAGTGTGCTCAGTTGATTTTCATCTCAGAAAAAGTATAACCCTAAAAGTTGATAAAAAAAAAAGGGGGGGGGGGAGGGCTTTACAAAAAATGCATTTTCTTTTTCTTTTCGGATTTTTTTTTTTTCCCCTCAAAAATATGAAAAAATTTATACGTTTGTTTCAAATTTTATCACAGAAATAATGCTCAAATACTGGTTTTAAAGATAATGATACGTGTATAAAAATCGCCTCAAATACCCTGCAAGAGAGATTTGTATTAAATTTTATAAGAAAAATCAAGACTGGAAAAAATTGGCTTTAAAGAGAGGCGGTCCTTGTATAGAATTGGACTTTTAGAAAACTTTTACCATCATTCGGGTTTTCGGCTCTTCTAATAATTGACTTAGCTTTTACGCACAATTTTATCCAATCTCTGTAAATTTTATCTATACATATAAAAGAGTACTTCCACTCACTCACTCACTCACTGACTCATCAACGCACAGCAAAATCTACTGGAGCCACTGATTCGAAACTGGGTCAGATTATAAAACATATAGTGTAGGCACCCCTTAAGAAGCGATTTTGCGAAATTCGCCACCCAAGGGGGAATAGGGGGCAAAATGTGATTTCACTAAAACCTCCATATTTCATAGAAAAAAATAGATATCCGTAAAATTTTTGCTTTAAAATATAGCTAACATAAATATCTAAAAATCAATTTCTGGAATTTTAGAAATTCGGTCCCCAAGGGGGAAAGGGGGCAAAATGTGATTTCACATGTGCAAAACATGGTTTCACATATTCCTATATAACTCAAACAAAAAAAGGAACAGATATACGGGAAATTTTTGCTCTGATATATAGCTAATACAAATACCTAAAAATCAATTTGTGGAATTTTAGAAATTCGGCTCCAAAGAGGGGGGACAGGGGCCAAGATGATTTGAAATAATCCTTTATACCGCAAACAGAAAAAAAAGGTATATGTGAGATTTTTGCTCTAAAATATAGCCCCCCACAAGTACTTAAAAATCAATTTCTTTAATTTTAGAAATTCGTCCCAGGTGGGGCGATAAAGGCCTATGGAGAAAAAAAAAAAAAAAAAATAGAAATACAGTTAGACCGGTCCAAATTGGTACAGATGGGTTTTAGAGACCTGCAAGTCGAATGAGGATATTTTCGAAAGTGTAAAGTTATTAGGAGGGTCAGAAAGGATGGAGGGGGCATAGGGGCAAAAAAAAATAAAAATAGAGTTAGACCGTTCAAAATTGGTTTATAGAGGTTTTCGATACCGACAAATCGATTGCAGATATTTTCGAATTTGTAAAGAAGGGGCGGGCAGAGGGGAAAAAATAAAAATTGAGTTAGGTCGCTCAAAATTGGTACATGGAGGTTTTTGATACCTATAAATCGATTGCGAATATTTTCGAATTTGTAAAATTATTAGGATACACGCTAAGGAGGCATAAAGGGGCAAAAATATATAAATAAGAGTTAGAGCACTGAAAATTAGTGTTGTTTGGTTTTGTTGAGGCCCGATAAATCGATTACGGATAATTTCGAATGTACAGAATTATTACGAGGGGCGGGAGCAGGGGTAAAAATAAAGAAATTCAGATAAAATGTTGGAAATTAGTATTATTAGGTTTAAAAGCCCGAGAGAACGATTGCGAGTATTTTTTAAAGTCTAAAATAATTAAAAGGGGCGGAAACGGTTGGTGAAGGAACATGCGTGCCTGTATACTCTACCGCAGGCATTGGGGGCCCCGGACCGATTATTCCACTGATGGGAGAAGATTTTTTTTTTTTTTTTTTTTTTTTTTTTGTATTTTATATTTATGTTTTTCCCTTAAGATAATATAATGATTCATTAAGAGTGTGGCCTGCGCTGCCCAAAGCAGTGAGGACCCAGTGCGAAATTTTTTCCAATGAGAATTTTTTTTCTCTTTTTTTTTTTTTTTTTTTTTCCCACATGATAAAAAATTAATGCAATTTTGAGAATTCATTAATTATAGTGATTCATTTAAAAATAGTGACCAGCGAAGCGGGCGTAGCCTGCTAGTATGTAATAAAGTCGTATAAAAGTATGTCGAATGGTGGTAAATTAATTTCTCAGAAGAGAGAAGCAAGCATTTTTTTTTTCCCGGCATAATTCGGCATTTTTTTTTTTTTTTTTTTACAATCATACTTATGTTGTTCCATTATTGTAATGACAGTGATGATATTTTCAAATCATTTTACTGATTGTTTGTCTGTTTTTGTTCTATTTGCCAAGAACAATTAAATTTCGATTCAAATTTAACAAATAAATCATTTATGTTCTTGAAGATGGCTTATATAATATTTATTTTATAAAGCACTGGATCCCATTTTCAATAAATTTCACATTTTGAATTTTTAATTTAAGCTCAAGTTGAATGTCGGACATTTCTTAAACGAAAATATTTCTAAACTAGTATGTTAATGCCACTACATGACTTTCTTCTATATTTTTCTATATAAATTCACTCAGAAAAAATAATTTGTTAAAATTATTATTTAATAAAATCATTTTCAATGATGAATGCACACGATTTCCTATCTCGAGAAGTAGTATAACACTAAATATACAAAAAAAGTCAATTTTATTTTCTATATGACATCTTAAAAAAAAGAAAAAGAAAAAAAAAATCGATAACTTTATTTTTAATTGTCGCAGATCGATGGTTCAACCGTTCGTTTTAAAGGTATTGACGAGCGCTCTTTTTAAAAATAACCGAAATGAAAATTTGCGCCCCTCAGGGGTGGGACTCCTATACATTTATATAGTGTGCTCCTACATGTACATTTTTTCTCCAGTTGATTATCACTATTATAAATATTATTTTTAATTTTATAATGATTATTAAAAGGGATTCTCTTTATGTACATTTATACGAAATTTTGTTCTATACTATGCCGTGTTAAAAATTTAGAAAAGCGAGATGACAACGCCTCCTTTTAAACGATTCTCACCAAAAGTTGATAGGCACTAATGTATGTTAAGGTGCAACTAAATGTCAAATTTTATGAAATTATGTGCAGTAGTTCCTGGGATACAGTGTCTACAAAATTTTGTCACACACAGATGGACAGACATACATTTTCTAAAAATCGTCAAATTGTGTTCTAGATCTCTCCAAACGTGTAAATCCATTAAAAACCCGAGGTAGAAAATGTTTACGAATCCAATACATTCTTCTATTGAATATAGAAGGAAGTAAAAAGTGTGAGAGAGAGAAAGATTTTCTAGAATAATTGTACAGGTCATTATAATTTAATCGCTGAAATTTACTTGTGATGCATCAAGCTATATCAAGAGCTTCGTAAGTAGAATATCTGACATTATTAAAAATGACTATATTTTTCTAAAAGAAGGGCATAAATGTCAATTTTTATTTATGCTCATTATGAAAATATAATTATTCATGTTATTTACGAGGAATATGTTTCTTTTAAAAATGCTCCATAATTCATCATTGATATATTACTCTATATTATTAATGGCACTTTAATAAGAACCTAATTAACCACTTAATATGTTTTTATGAGGTAAAGCCATAAACACTGATGATATATATATTTCAAAATTATCATGCGCCTTTTCGTTAAAGTTACCTTCTGTAATTAATTAGGCACATAACTTTTTCTTGATTACAGCAGTCATTGCCTTAATGTTCAACCGAAACTCCATCATAAATCTATAAGTATTCAATTAGACATTCATAATAATGTCATTATCATAAGGAGCTACAATTTTTAGTGCTTATTTCTGTCATTTTCATTTTTATTTGTTATGAAAATTATGTAGATTTTTTCGTAGAAGTGTAATATTATTTTGTTAATGCATAAGACTTTTACATAGACTAATTGCATTCATCAAAGATCTAGGATGTTTCTTTTTGATGAATTAAAAAAAATATATTATTAATAGTATTAAAAATAATGTAAATAATAAGAAATTCAAACCGAAAAAAAAATCATGCTACTTTTCAGATATCAGGATTGGATTTAGGTAGAGTAAAACAAGTGAATAAATTCGGATATTTTGATATTGTTCCTTCGACACATAAACTAGAGACGATTTAGATGATTTTGTGCTGTAATTCAATTTTAGAGCTATTTTGATATCGATTGTCTTAAATTGGCGAAAATCGATTGGCGAAAATTTAAAAATCGCCAAGATTAACCGTGAAGAAGAGAGAAAGAAGAAAGAATGATATCATTCTTTCATACATACACCAGGGAAGCTCTGCATCCATGTACCTACCACAAGAGCACATTTTAATTAAAATAAAAAAGAAATAAAAAATTGAAAAAAATAAGGCTAATTAAAAAGAAAATTCTCTTAACAAAAAAAAAAAAAAAAAAAAAAAAGTAATGACTCAAAGGTATCAAACTCTTTGTAAACCAAACTGCTTATTTCTTAAAAACTCAATTTTAAATAGAAACTGAACAAGAAAGAAATCCAAAACTCGAAAGAAAAGAAATACCAATATACACATATCCATATATACATGTATACATATATTATCGCCAAATCCACAAATTACCAAAGACAACAGATGCTAAACATATACTTATAAATCTCATAAATATTTAAATTCAAATTACATTTGATTACTCAAATTTAATTATAAAAATACAGTTAAATTTAAATAAATATTAGTTTTTTCACGACAGTTAGGCACTGCTTTTGATTCGGCGAATATGGCAAACTTAAAAATAGGTTTAATTGGAAATATCGATCACTAGGCAGGTGAAGACCGACTAGTAATTATATAATAGTCACGAGATTTATTTTGAAATCGTAGTTATATTTTAAATTTCCAGCTGAATTCTGTTGTTTAATTCATCAAACGACGCTTTATGACTCTCACAGGAAAATGTTGAATTTTTATATGTTTTTGGTTGCAATATACATCTCTAATTATATTTAGTTTAAATAATTAATTTTTTTTATTTTGTTAGAAGATATGATGTGGACCCAAAATGGAATGTTTGGCATCTAATGGAGATAGCATAGATTTATATAAGCTGTAAAATCCTTTAAAATTAGTTTTCTAGATCCACGTTTTTGTTATAATTTAAAAAAGAACTGTTTTTTTCATTTAATAAAAAAGCACCACAAAACTGGCGTTGTAAAAAATATTACTTACAAACTTTGAATAAACACCATAAAATGCAATAAACTCGCAACAATTGTTTCGGGTCGAAAAAACACACGACCCTTCATCAGGCGAATAAAGTAAGCACGAGTGCTGCAGTCAAAGCGGCAACTGTTGCGAGTTTATTGCATTTTATGGTGTTTATTCAAAAATTGTAAGTAATATTGTTTCTTTCATGTTCAATGTTTCTAAACCCCTGCACTCGAATGAGTTATTTTTGGTGATTTTTTTCCTTATGAAGTAAAAAAAGGCAATTTTGTATGAATAATTGAAAAAGTAGAATTTACACTACAAGATTTTTGAAAAAATTACCAACAAAGCCAGACATATTCAATGAAAAAAAAAAAAATCAATTAATACTTATAGAGAGAGAGAGAAAAAAAAATAGTTAAAATGTTTCCAAAATTGGAGAATTAGCACTTAATGGGTTAAGTACATTGTAAAAATCATCGTGATTTGCAAAAACGACGCAGTGAAAACATCATTACGATTTTACTCTTTTTAATGACGTTCAGTAACATCAGTTAAAAAAATCGTCTCTTTCAATTAATCACAAGTTTTTTAATTCTTATTAAAACTACACAAAGATTGGTATGATTTTTAAAGCTTATTTCAGCTTTTAGAAAATCATAAATTAAGTATCTTAAAGAAAACAGTAAATAATTAATGCAGTATTTTTTTTTCTTTAATTTTATTTCATGATCCAGAAGATAACTTAATTCCGAATTTAGGTATTGCCCTATAAATAACACTAAAAATCGTCAAATTGTGTTCTAGATCTCTCCAAACGTGTAAATCCATTAAAAACCCGAGGTAGAAAATGTTTACGAATCCAATACATTCTTCTATTGAATATAGAAGGAAGTAAAAAGTGTGAGAGAGAGAAAGATTTTCTAGAATAATTGTACAGGTCATTATAATTTAATCGCTGAAATTTACTTGTGATGCATCAAGCTATATCAAGAGCTTCGTAAGTAGAATATCTGACATTATTAAAAATGACTATATTTTTCTAAAAGAAGGGCATAAATGTCAATTTTTATTTATGCTCATTATGAAAATATAATTATTCATGTTATTTACGAGGAATATGTTTCTTTTAAAAATGCTCCATAATTCATCATTGATATATTACTCTATATTATTAATGGCACTTTAATAAGAACCTAATTAACCACTTAATATGTTTTTATGAGGTAAAGCCATAAACACTGATGATATATATATTTCAAAATTATCATGCGCCTTTTCGTTAAAGTTACCTTCTGTAATTAATTAGGCACATAACTTTTTCTTGATTACAGCAGTCATTGCCTTAATGTTCAACCGAAACTCCATCATAAATCTATAAGTATTCAATTAGACATTCATAATAATGTCATTATCATAAGGAGCTACAATTTTTAGTGCTTATTTCTGTCATTTTCATTTTTATTTGTTATGAAAATTATGTAGATTTTTTCGTAGAAGTGTAATATTATTTTGTTAATGCATAAGACTTTTACATAGACTAATTGCATTCATCAAAGATCTAGGATGTTTCTTTTTGATGAATTAAAAAAAATATATTATTAATAGTATTAAAAATAATGTAAATAATAAGAAATTCAAACCGAAAAAAAAATCATGCTACTTTTCAGTTATCAGGATTGGATTTAGGTAGAGTAAAACAAGTGAATAAATTCGGATATTTTGATATTGTTCCTTCGACACATAAACTAGAGACGATTTAGATGATTTTGTGCTGTAATTCAATTTTAGAGCTATTTTGATATCGATTGTCTTAATTTGGCGAAAATCGATTGGCGAAAATTTAAAAATCGCCAAGATTAACCGTGAAGAAGAGAGAAAGAAGAAAGAATGATATCATTCTTTCATACATACACCAGGGAAGCTCTGCATCCATGTACCTACCACAAGAGCACATTTTAATTAAAATAAAAAAGAAATAAAAAATTGAAAAAAATAAGGCTAATTAAAAAGAAAATTCTCTTAACAAAAAAAAAAAAAAAAAAAAAAAAAAGTAATGACTCAAAGGTATCAAACTCTTTGTAAACCAAACTGCTTATTTCTTAAAAACTCAATTTTAAATAGAAACTGAACAAGAAAGAAATCCAAAACTCGAAAGAAAAGAAATACCAATATACACATATCCATATATACATGTATACATATATTATCGCCAAATCCACAAATTACCAAAGACAACAGATGCTAAACATATACTTATAAATCTCATAAATATTTAAATTCAAATTACATTTGATTACTCAAATTTAATTATAAAAATACAGTTAAATTTAAATAAATATTAGTTTTTTCACGACAGTTAGGCACTGCTTTTGATTCGGCGAATATGGCAAACTTAAAAATAGGTTTAATTGGAAATATCGATCACTAGGCAGGTGAAGACCGACTAGTAATTATATAATAGTCACGAGATTTATTTTGAAATCGTAGTTATATTTTAAATTTCCAGCTGAATTCTGTTGTTTAATTCATCAAACGACGCTTTATGACTCTCACAGGAAAATGTTGAATTTTTATATGTTTTTGGTTGCAATATACATCTCTAATTATATTTAGTTTAAATAATTAATTTTTTTTATTTTGTTAGAAGATATGATGTGGACCCAAAATGGAATGTTTGGCATCTAATGGAGATAGCATAGATTTATATAAGCTGTAAAATCCTTTAAAATTAGTTTTCTAGATCCACGTTTTTGTTATAATTTAAAAAAGAACTGTTTTTTTCATTTAATAAAAAAGCACCACAAAACTGGCGTTGTAAAAAATATTACTTACAAACTTTGAATAAACACCATAAAATGCAATAAACTCGCAACAATTGTTTCGGGTCGAAAAAACACACGACCCTTCATCAGGCGAATAAAGTAAGCACGAGTGCTGCAGTCAAAGCGGCAACTGTTGCGAGTTTATTGCATTTTATGGTGTTTATTCAAAGTTTGTAAGTAATATTGTTTCTTTCATGTTCAATGTTTCTAAACCCCTGCACTCGAATGAGTTATTTTTGGTGATTTTTTTCCTTATGAAGTAAAAAAAGGCAATTTTGTATGAATAATTGAAAAAGTAGAATTTACACTACAAGATTTTTGAAAAAATTACCAACAAAGCCAGACATATTCAATGAAAAAAAAAAAATCAATTAATACTTATAGAGAGAGAGAGAAAAAAAAATAGTTAAAATGTTTCCAAAATTGGAGAATTAGCACTTAATGGGTTAAGTACATTGTAAAAATCATCGTGATTTGCAAAAACGACGCAGTGAAAACATCATTACGATTTTACTCTTTTTAATGACGTTCAGTAACATCAGTTAAAAAATCGTCTCTTTCAATTAATCACAAGTTTTTTAATTCTTATTAAAACTACACAAAGATTGGTATGATTTTTAAAGCTTATTTCAGCTTTTAGAAAATCATAAATTAAGTATCTTAAAGAAAACAGTAAATAATTAATGCAGTATTTTTTTTTCTTTAATTTTATTTCATGATCCAGAAGATAACTTAATTCCGAATTTAGGTATTGCCCTATAAATAACACTAAAAATCGTCAAATTGTGTTCTAGATCTCTCCAAACGTGTAAATCCATTAAAAACCCGAGGTAGAAAATGTTTACGAATCCAATACATTCTTCTATTGAATATAGAAGGAAGTAAAAAGTGTGAGAGAGAGAAAGATTTTCTAGAATAATTGTACAGGTCATTATAATTTAATCGCTGAAATTTACTTGTGATGCATCAAGCTATATCAAGAGCTTCGTAAGTAGAATATCTGACATTATTAAAAATGACTATATTTTTCTAAAAGAAGGGCATAAATGTCAATTTTTATTTATGCTCATTATGAAAATATAATTATTCATGTTATTTACGAGGAATATGTTTCTTTTAAAAATGCTCCATAATTCATCATTGATATATTACTCTATATTATTAATGGCACTTTAATAAGAACCTAATTAACCACTTAATATGTTTTTATGAGGTAAAGCCATAAACACTGATGATATATATATTTCAAAATTATCATGCGCCTTTTCGTTAAAGTTACCTTCTGTAATTAATTAGGCACATAACTTTTTCTTGATTACAGCAGTCATTGCCTTAATGTTCAACCGAAACTCCATCATAAATCTATAAGTATTCAATTAGACATTCATAATAATGTCATTATCATAAGGAGCTACAATTTTTAGTGCTTATTTCTGTCATTTTCATTTTTATTTGTTATGAAAATTATGTAGATTTTTTCGTAGAAGTGTAATATTATTTTGTTAATGCATAAGACTTTTACATAGACTAATTGCATTCATCAAAGATCTAGGATGTTTCTTTTTGATGAATTAAAAAAAATATATTATTAATAGTATTAAAAATAATGTAAATAATAAGAAATTCAAACCGAAAAAAAAATCATGCTACTTTTCAGATATCAGGATTGGATTTAGGTAGAGTAAAACAAGTGAATAAATTCGGATATTTTGATATTGTTCCTTCGACACATAAACTAGAGACGATTTAGATGATTTTGTGCTGTAATTCAATTTTAGAGCTATTTTGATATCGATTGTCTTAAATTGGCGAAAATCGATTGGCGAAAATTTAAAAATCGCCAAGATTAACCGTGAAGAAGAGAGAAAGAAGAAAGAATGATATCATTCTTTCATACATACACCAGGGAAGCTCTGCATCCATGTACCTACCACAAGAGCACATTTTAATTAAAATAAAAAAGAAATAAAAAATTGAAAAAAATAAGGCTAATTAAAAAGAAAATTCTCTTAACAAAAAAAAAAAAAAAAAAAAAAAAGTAATGACTCAAAGGTATCAAACTCTTTGTAAACCAAACTGCTTATTTCTTAAAAACTCAATTTTAAATAGAAACTGAACAAGAAAGAAATCCAAAACTCGAAAGAAAAGAAATACCAATACACATATCCATATATACATGTATACATATATTATCGCCAAATCCACAAATTACCAAAGACAACAGATGCTAAACATATACTTATAAATCTCATAAATATTTAAATTCAAATTACATTTGATTACTCAAATTTAATTATAAAAATACAGTTAAATTTAAATAAATATTAGTTTTTTCACGACAGTTAGGCACTGCTTTTGATTCGGCGAATATGGCAAACTTAAAAATAGGTTTAATTGGAAATATCGATCACTAGGCAGGTGAAGACCGACTAGTAATTATATAATAGTCACGAGATTTATTTTGAAATCGTAGTTATATTTTAAATTTCCAGCTGAATTCTGTTGTTTAATTCATCAAACGACGCTTTATGACTCTCACAGGAAAATGTTGAATTTTTATATGTTTTTGGTTGCAATATACATCTCTAATTATATTTAGTTTAAATAATTAATTTTTTTTATTTTGTTAGAAGATATGATGTGGACCCAAAATGGAATGTTTGGCATCTAATGGAGATAGCATAGATTTATATAAGCTGTAAAATCCTTTAAAATTAGTTTTCTAGATCCACGTTTTTGTTATAATTTAAAAAAGAACTGTTTTTTTCATTTAATAAAAAAGCACCACAAAACTGGCGTTGTAAAAAATATTACTTACAAACTTTGAATAAACACCATAAAATGCAATAAACTCGCAACAATTGTTTCGGGTCGAAAAAACACACGACCCTTCATCAGGCGAATAAAGTAAGCACGAGTGCTGCAGTCAAAGCGGCAACTGTTGCGAGTTTATTGCATTTTATGGTGTTTATTCAAAGTTTGTAAGTAATATTGTTTCTTTCATGTTCAATGTTTCTAAACCCCTGCACTCGAATGAGTTATTTTTGGTGATTTTTTTCCTTATGAAGTAAAAAAAGGCAATTTTGTATGAATAATTGAAAAAGTAGAATTTACACTACAAGATTTTTGAAAAAATTACCAACAAAGCCAGACATATTCAATGAAAAAAAAAAAAAATCAATTAATACTTATAGAGAGAGAGAGAAAAAAAAATAGTTAAAATGTTTCCAAAATTGGAGAATTAGCACTTAATGGGTTAAGTACATTGTAAAAATCATCGTGATTTGCAAAAACGACGCAGTGAAAACACCATTACGATTTTACTCTTTTTAATGACGTTCAGTAACATCAGTTAAAAAATCGTCTCTTTCAATTAATCACAAGTTTTTTAATTCTTATTAAAACTACACAAAGATTGGTATGATTTTTAAAGCTTATTTCAGCTTTTAGAAAATCATAAATTAAGTATCTTAAAGAAAACAGTAAATAATTAATGCAGTATTTTTTTTTCTTTAATTTTATTTCATGATCCAGAAGATAACTTAATTCCGAATTTAGGTATTGCCCTATAAATAACACTAAAATTTTGTCAAAACTGCCTTCTATAGTGAATTTCTTTGGATTAAAATATTTTAAAATATCATGAAAAAACTTTAAATACACCAAGAAAAAATTCTGTAACTAACATCTAGAATATGCATCGCGGCTCTAGAAAAAATAGTTCCATGTCATCCTTATAAATTCTAGTCCCATTTTGGTAGCGACTTCTAGAAACCCCTATTAGAATTCTGGAGCGTTTACCTATATTATCGAAGTCAAAGTATCTACAAATCTCTGCAAATAAATGAGAATACAAGAGACGGGTTTCAGCAACTTTAATCTTAGTTTATTACCCAATTCTAGAAAGTCAAGCGAGAATTTCTCTCAATACAAAAGATTCAGAATATTCATAATAATCAGAATATTGTTTCACCATCTAGAAATGTGTAGACTAGAAATTCTCGATTATTTCGTCTATTCAGTTTATTGACGTGCCTTATGCACATAGCTCGGAAATCTATATTTCTAATTAAGAGATTTAATAAATGGCCACTTATTCATTCTAGATGAAGACGGTATATTTTTTCTCTCAGTGTATGCAAAAATATAAGAATTTTTTATCATTGAAAATGGTGAAGATATTTAGTTATTTTAAAGATATTAACTTTAAGTATTTCTAAGATTTTTAAAACAAAACTATAAATGTGTATTTGGGGGCTAAAATTTTACTTTTTGTTAAGTGAAAAATAATAATAACAAAGATACTAATAATAATAGTAGAATATATCTATACTGTACATATTATTATTGCATATTTCAAATCTTTTATCTTTTCTGTATGTGCGCAAATATTTTATTAACCTGACTCGATTAATAATGTCAAAAAAAGATATTCGTTCAAAAGCATAAATTTATATTAATATATATATATATATATATATATATATATATGAGTGGAAAAATAAAATCCAACTGTTTTAATAACTGTATTTATGAAAATATGCATTGATTAACTGTCTTGAATTCATATAATGTTCCGCAACTATTACAGTAAACAAAAAATTATACGTAAATAGCAAGAACTTTTGTCGCCTATGAATTAGTAAATTTACATAAAATTTTCAGGAACAGCTTAAGATTGATTTAAAGCCTCTGTTTACAAAAAAAAAAAAAAAAAAAAAAAAAAAAAAAAATCCAAATAACAGTATTGTACAGTGTGAGTATCGTTTAGATAGATAAACAACACTGGTCTACAGTGGTTCGGTAACAACGGTCGAATTACTATTTTTGCTATTAATTCCAATTTTTATTTAAAAATCTGCAAGCAAAAAAGTCCCACCATGTCACATTTTTCTGTTAGAGTATCAGAAAATGGCAATTTTCACGATTTTTTATCATTTTCACAGTACCACAGGTGGTAACCCTTCCTGCTGGCAACACAGAGACCTGTGAACTCAGAGTCCCGGCAACCATGTTTGTTCCATTTTTTTGTTAAAGTATCAGAAAATGGCAAATTTCACTATATTTTTTTAATCATTTTTACAATACAGTCGACAGCAAAAGTATCCGAATACTAGCCAATAATTCTGATATCAAAAAAGTACATTTAATACTATTTTGTTAAATAAATCTTTGTCGAATCATGTTCTTAGACTGAATAAGAGCATGACTCGACAAGGATTTATTTAAAAAAGCAGTATTAAGTGTACCTTCTTTTGGCAGGGATTGTTGCTAGTGCTCGGATACTTTTGCTGCCGACTGTATCACACTAGATAACCTTTCGTGCTATTAACCCTGCCTCCTATCCATCCTCTTTGCTGTCAACCCCTGTTTGGCGACCCTCTATTCGTACCTTATCTTTTTTTTTTTTTTTTTTTTTTTTTTTTTTTTTCTCCTGGTATTCTAGTTAACAAATATTCTTTGTTAAGCAATATGATTGTGCTGTTTTATAGTTAAAGTTTCATGTTGAAAATGGTTTCAGCGTAGGACTTGTCAAACCGTACCCGATAAATTTTGCGGTATTTGTGGACCATCCATAATAAAATCACAAGGTAGTCATTTAACACAAAAAGTAAAAAAGCCTTTATTTTTTTTTTTTTTTTTTAATTTTTTAAATAACAAATAATAACAATTCAATCATTTAGTGTATTTTCCATGTTTTTATGTTGTACTTAGTCTACAATATGTATATTATCTCCACACTAACTGTATTTCATGCTAAATTAATAATATTGATTGTAATAATGCATGTCTTCCAAAGCTCTTGTACATTCCTTCCAGCACGGATTAAATAATCATAACAAAAAACAAAACAAAACAAAACAAAACAAAACCAAAAAAAAAAAAAAAAAAAAAAAAAAAAAAAAAAAAAACTGTACGTGTAACAGATTTTTCACTATTATTTTTTAATTCTGCGCAATAAAATTAGTTGAAAATAGTTCATTTCATTTCTGTTACCTCCCCCTAAATTTTTTTTTTGTCGACTAGTGTAATCTTTATTATTTTAATTGCTGTTATCACTTTTACTGTAACTGCCATTTATTAATTTTCGTCGTTTTTATTATCTTAATAATTATTTAAATACATGTAATAAATTTTAAACCACCAAAATATACACTGCTCAAAAAAAAAAAAAAAAAAAAAAAAAAACGTTGGGAGAGGGGGAGCACATGGTTTTAACAAAATTACACAAATGCTTATGCCGATAACTAATGTCAAATAAAACATCCATAATTTAAAGCGTACGACATGAGGTAACAAAATAATGGATGTTTTATTTAACATTAGTTATCGGCATAAGTATTTACGCAATTTCGTTAAAACCACGTGATCCCCTAATTCTTTTAAGCAGTGTATTTATCTGTTCTCCATATGCGTTAATTATAACATTTGCATTTTAATTAATACGGTGAATCCAGGTGCAACAATACCGGATCAGCATTCTTATACAACAGAAAGGGGAAAAGAAAAAGAAAAAGAAAAATTCTACTCGTAAGAGGAAGGAAGGGGGGGATTATATTTTTCTTTCGGTGCAATTCTAACGTACATGCTGCGATTTAAGCTGTTCTGAATCTTGATTACATTTGAATTCACTCAAAATTATGGGAGAGACTCCATTCCTAAGAGAATGAGAATGCGTGTTTTCAACGCAATAACAACCATAAAGATAGCATAATTACCTGTTTTTTAGACGACTTTAATTCTCTCCAGTAACCACAAGGTCACATGTGAAGGAAAATCTATCTAAATTAAAGGTCATTTCTACGAATTTTGTTTTACCATATACCATCTGCAGAAAATAAAAGCATGCGCATGGTTCTCTTGGGGTTATGACATTGCTGAATGTTGGATTTGATTCTCTGTAAAACCGAAATAAATGACGTTTCTTTTTTGTGAATGTTTCTTCTTTTCTTTAGCTTTTACTTTTCTCTAAGCCTTTAGGTTATGTTTATGTTTTGTTTACGACCCGGAAAAATCGGTAAGTCTAATAATGAAGCTTTATGACTTTCGTGTAAAACGCTATCATGAGTCTGTGTATGTATGGTGTTAACAAATATAATCACCATCAGACATTTAAGAAAAAATGAATGTATATTTTTATTCTATATATACGTATCAAAACGTAATCACGCATTAGGTCGATGCTGTTAAAAATGAAGAGACTATGTTTATCGTGTTCGTGCATTATCTAATTTATAAGTAAGAGGATAATGCAGTTTTCGAAATGGCGATTTCGCAATACAATTTTATATTTTGAAAAAGTAATTAACTCTTGAAAGAAAACGAAATGATTTATTTACAAAAACTTCGAAAAATTGTATGTTTATAAAGGTAATATCCTTACAAATAAATTTGTTGAAGATGAGAAATATTTTATATATATTTATCAAAGCATTTAATAATTTATTAAAATATATTAATTAAAAAAAAAAGTCTGATGCAAAATAGAAATATTTAAAACAAAATAATAATATTCGTAAACGGTTTCGAAAAATGTAATTACCTTTAGCAAAATAACGAATTTTTATTACATTTATATATACATAAATTTATATAAATGTATATCATAGAGAAGAAATGTTTGAAAACAAGAAAATGATTATTAAATTTTGGAAAAAGCAGAGAATATATCACTTTGATTTTTTAATTTATGTTGAAGCACGCACCTGTAAAATGTGCGAAAAAAAAAAAAATGGACAACGTTGAAATTTTATCTTTACTTAAATACATATGAATTTTCAATTACCTGTTAATTTTTTATACAAAAAAACTTTAAAAATAATTCTTGGATCTCGAGAATGGCAGCTTTTCTATTTTTTTTTTCTATTTTTTTTTTTTTTTTTTTTTTTGTAAATTATTATTATCTTGTAATTTATATTAAAAAATGCAAACGTAGTATGCATTGAAGGATAAAATTATTAAGTTCATAAAAATTTCTGGAAAACTATTTGAATTAAAAAAAAAATATATATATATATATATATGTAAATACGAGGGGTGATTAAAAAAAAAAAAAGGTTACAAGTCGAATAAAGAAATATTTATTAACAATAGACAAAAAATACAAAAGAGAATTAAGAGGCATACGTGCCTATCATTTTTCGGCATAATCACCAAGTCTATCTAGGCATTTATAAGAACGCAGAACCAACTTGTTTAACCCGTCTTGGTAGAAATCAGGTCCCTGTCCATTGAGCCAGGTCTCGGCGGATGTTTTCACAGCACTGTCTGAAGAGAACTGTGTGCCGGATAAGTGCTCTTCAACCTCGGAAAAAGGAAATAGTCACTGGGTGCCAAATATGGGCTGTCTGGGGGTGACTCCAGATTTCCCACCTGAACCGTCGCAAAAATTCCTGCGTTGTTTGAGCAGTATGGGGCCTGGCATTGTCATGCAGGAGGATGACACCTTCACTCAACATGCCTGGCCGTTTGCGTCAAATTCTTCGCGAACACATTCTTTGCCCATAAAAATCGAATCACGGCTCGCAATTCCATACGAGACCAATTTTCTAAGCGTCTTGCCATTTCAATCGTCCTGAACCGTCTGGGAGCTTTCACTACCTACCCGCACACCAGCTGTATGACAAGTAGCACCATCCGTCTCCACTCTGGGGAAACAAAAGTTCTCCACAATATGTAGTTTTCAAATGTTGCAGCTCGTAACCTTTTTTCTGATCACCCCTCGTATTTAAAAAGCTCCCAGTAACCAATTTTTAACCTTTTTGATTGATTTTACATATTATAGATCAACAAGATATTCTAGGTATATTTTGATCTTTCTTTTGGATACCTTGAAAGTTAATTTTAAAAATATAATATGTATATTTATGTTTGATTGCTAAAATTTGCATTAAACTTTACCATTTTTGTATTTCTGAGGTAATATTTATATATATATATATATAGGTCATTCTCTGAAAAGTGGGCTTTTTTAAAAAAAAAGTTAGCCAAATAAAATTGCTCCAATTTTTTTTTTTTTTTTTTTACTTTCTTCTATATGTAATATAGAGAAAGTATTGGATTCGTAAAAATTTTCGACCTCGGGTTTTTGATGGATTTACACGTTTTGAGAGCTGTAGAACACGATTTGACTATTTTTAGAAAATGTCTGTCTGTCTGTCTGTCTGTCTGTCTGTCTGTCTGTCTGTCTGTCTGTGTGTGTGTGTGTGTGTGTGTGTGTGTGTGTGACAAAATTTTGTGGCAACTGTATCTCAGAAACTACTGCACAGAATTTCATACAAATTGGTATGTAGTTGCACCTTGACATAAATTAGTGCCTATCAACTTTTGGTAAAAATTGTCTTACAGGTTGCGTTGCCATCCCGCTTTTTCTAAACTTTTAACATGGTGATATAGGACAAAATTTTGTATAAATGTGCATAAAGAGAATTATTTTTTAATAATCATTAGGAAATTTACAAGAATTATTTATAATAGAGATAGTCAACTGGGAAAAAAATTTGGTACGTGTAGGAGCCTCGCCACCCCCCCTGGGGGGGAAGTCCCCCCTCGAGGAGAGTAAATTTTCAAGATGGGTATCTTTCGAAAGGTCTCATCAATACCTTTAAAACGAATGGTTGAACTATAAATCTGTGATAATTTAAAACAAAGTTATCGATTTTTTTTACTTTTAACAAAAAAAAAACTTAGAAAAAAAAATCGCTTTTTTTTTTTTTTTTTTTTTTTTTTTAACGAAATTTAACTGGACTTGGTATTTAGTTGGCCCCTGACATAAACTGGGGCTGATTAGATTTGGTGATCAATCGCTCAACAGGTGGCGCTGTGATCGTATTTTTTCTAAATTTTTAACATGGCAGTATAGGACAATATTTCGTATAAATGTACATAATGAGAGTTATTCTTAACCTGTGATTGTGAAATTAATATGAATTATTCATAATAGTAGTAGTTAATTAGGAAAAAAAATTGGGGCATCGCTTCCCCCCCCCTAGGGGGAAGTACCCCCCGGGGAGGGTAAATTTTCAAGATGGGTATCTTCAGAAAGGTCTCGTCAATACCTTTAAAACGAATGGTTGAACTATAAATATTTGATAATTTAAAACAAAGTTATCGAATTTTTTTACTTTTAACGAAAAAAAAACTGAAAAATATCTTTTTTTTTTTTTTTTTTTTTTTTTTTTGGTACTGCGTGAATTTGTATAGGAAAATATAGAAGAAAGTCTTGTGGTGGCCACAACATACTAGTTTTTTTTTTTGTGCATGTACAGTTAATAAAAAAATAATATAAACCAAACTGTAACTGATAATTTTTTGAAATAGTATTTTTTTTACTAATTAGAAAAATGAGGGAATGATTGTGAGGGAATGACTAATTTCTTCTAGAAATTACTTTATAAAAATATGATTAGGTTTAATTGTATTTTCAAACACTAAATATTTATTAAAACATATTTTTATTACTATAATAACATAAAAGAACAAATTTGATTTCTTTTAGTTAACTTTATAATGAATGAGGGAATGACATTATAAAAATACTGAATTTCAAACTAACATTTGAGTGCCATATGCTACTCATTGTAAAATGTTTCCAACAGAACACAAACTGGCTTTTTTACTTTGCGGCTATATAAATTAAGTTTGACTTAAATAAAGCACGTGCTGCTATTAATGGAGTAAGTAGGGGTGTAATTATACTTTGATGAGGGAATGATGTCTGTTACCAGGGGCAACAATAAAGAGTGTTCTATTATCTTTCACTTTCATTGTATAATATATAAATGTGGTATAATGGATAAATATTTATAAAGTATATTTAATAAATTTCCAATTCAAATAATTTAAATATACATGCTATAATACCATAGAAATCATTTTATTTACTTACATGTGTGAATGGGGACACAGTGAAGGAATGCTATTTTGCATTTTAAAAAATATTTTAAAATTGTATTTGAATTCCAGTAACCAAAGAATAACAGTTTATATACATAACTAGTTAATACTGATAGTTCTGACAGATTTTTGTTTTTGTGATTTTAAAAATATGCCCTCAAGACTACTGGGACATGAAATGACCACTTTTCAGAGAATTACTCATATATTTATAAATTCAACCATCTCCTTCATTTTTCCCCCACTTGAGCTCACCTTTTCGTCATAAAATGTTTGTTTAAAAAACAAAAGCTGCAATTCGAATATGCTAAGAAAATTTTTTATTACACATTTACAATAATTCTATATTAAAACTCGAATAAACTACTACGTCAGAAACGCCAAAAGAAAAATATTTGCGATGCATACAGCTGTTTCGGTAGCCTTAAGCATACCGTCTTCAGTGCAAAAGGAATTCTGAATCTAGAGAAGTGCTCGTATATATAGGAGAGAGACCGAATCTAGTTCAACCAATAGGATTACGGGAAAAGTGGAGTGTGTGGCCAATAGGAATTTAGGAATGTTGGCTGTGTAAACAGTAGAAAATTTAAGAAAATGTAGACTGAATGTAAAATTTCCAACAATCAGACAAATAGGGAACAGCGAAATCACAATTTACAAGGTTTTTAAAATTTTTATAAATATGAAAAGCTTCAAAGAAATCGAGTTCATGAATGGATTTAGGTCTGCAAATTATTTTAGCTGAATTAAATTTAAAATTATGATTTTCTTCCCAGCAATGTTTAGAAATAGCAGATTTATTGGTTTCTTGTTTGCGGACGTAATTCATATGTTCTTTCAGACGAAATTTAAGACTCCGTTTAGTTTGGCCAATATATGATAAACCACACTGACAGGAAATACCCCAAGAATTATGCATGTCAATGGGATCTCTTAACTGAGAAAAGGTGAGTTTATTGGAAGGCGAAAATATTATTTTAAAATCACATTGTTTGAGAATTTTAGCTATGGTTTGACTGGACTCAGGAAAATAGGGTAAAACAATACTGATATTAGAAGAGACTGATTTAGTAGACGAAATACGAGGGAGCTGTAATTTTTGGCATTACAGAAATTATATCATACTTAAAGAATATATATTTGCATACTAAGAAAATTCGTAAACGTTTTAAACTACTAAACAGTTTTTTAAAAAGTTTGGATTCTTGAATACAGCATTAACATATCTACAGCCAAAAAAAAAAAAAAAAAAAAAAAAAAGTGGCATGACATATTGACCTTAACCTCTTGCTTTTTTGAAAACTGTAACCTTTACCTAAAAATAAAGAACTATAATTATAGCAAAGAAATAAAATCAAAAGTCTTACATAAAAAACTTTATCTAGTGTGAAATCTTTCCTGTAAAATCATTGTTTTGCACTTCATACGCGTAGAATGAATGATACGAAAAAATGATAAGAAAGAATTGTAGGAGTAGGAGGTCAAGATCATGATTCTGTTTTCAGCATTTACAATTTTAGATGATTTTGAACACGTTACGCAATACTCACTGAACAATTCAAACATTCTTCCGTAGAGGCGTAATTGTTGTCGAAGAAATTTTAGTTTCAGACGTTTTTTGTTTTCTTTTAGGGCTTTAAGAAATCGTTTAGAGGAGGAACTATGAATTCTGGTATAGTATAAAAACAATGCCAGAATTTTCTAAGATTTAATACTGACTAATCTTAACGTTTCTCATTTTTATTAAAATGTCACTGACACTCAATTATATGTAAATAATATAAACATTTTCAATAATTAAAGCAAATTACCTGTATATTTATTATTATTTTGTTTTAACAATTGTAAAGATTTAATTTTATAATTTAATTAAATGTTATTATTATTTTTTTAATTGGTACTTCTTAGTTAAAAGTTAACCTAGATGTTAAATTCTAAAATGGCAACATATAGCTGGCCTTGAATTTAATAAAATAATACTATACAATCTGTAATTTTGAACCGATTATACAAATTTTTGGACTGTGAGCTCGTTGTTAATATTTTTAACCAATTTTTTGTTTCTAGCGAAATCGGTTAAAAAATCCATGATTTCTTTAATACTGCAATTCAAAAAACACGTGATTTATCATCTAGCATGCGTTCGAAGTTATAAAATTGATAGCTCGAAAAATTTAAAATATCGATGTAAAGTGGCCTAAAAATTCATATATAGTTAATTAGAAAACATCTGTCTAATAAATTTTGATAAAATATAGCCAAAAACCATTCTGATTAATTATCTTTAAAAATAAATAAATAAATAAGAAAGAAAAAGAAAAGAAAGCATTAAAATTGGTCTCTTCGTTTGATGTATAGACACATCAGGTTGACAAATGCTTCAAACAAATAACTTTTTTTTACTTTCTCTTACCCATAAATATGGTAGAGAAAGTATTGCTTTTGGGTCAAATTTTTGAAAATGAGTTTTTGTTATATTTACATGTTTTGAAGTCCCCCGAATGCGAAAATCATGTTTTTAGCGGTTGGTCTGCGTGTCTGTGTATGTGTCTATCTGTTATTAGCATATCTCAAGAACAAATAGCAGCAGAAAGTCCAAACTCGGTGTTCTAAATATATATCATATAGAGATGCTACATTAAAATTTCCGTAGAGGCCACCCAAGATAATTTAAATACATTACGTCTATGGGGGAAAATCTAGGTAAGTATACTTTAAGATTTATAGGCAGCCTTAAACAAGACGAAATGAACAATTTTATATGTAGATTATGATATGGTAATCATTTATAATTCGTTTACAGAGCTACCCAAAAATTTGGATTTATTGGGAGCTGCACATGAAATAGCTGAAATTCTAATTCATTTTGGATTAGTATTTTTTATTTTTATTTTTTTTTTTTTCATGTAAGAGTAAATTTCAGAACACAATATTTTTTTAAATGCATATACAGGGCAATATAAAATTGCACACATTCTTTTCTATAGAGTGTAATTGATCGAAGTGCTTTACTACATTTTACAATGTGGACCCGACAAGTAGTCCTCAGAATGGAAAATTAATTTTTCTTATCCATACTGTAAACAAATTATTTTCTGTAGTTCCACTTTCAACTTTGATTTTTGTATTATATCACGTTTTGAAGTAACATGATTACGAAAGTCCATTTTGTTGATCTGTATCTCTATATCTGGCATCAGTATAACTTAAAAACAAGCAACTGCAGGAAACACAAATTTGGTATTTTGAACTTCGTATTAGTTTATCATTTAAAATATTAATCAAGTTTGAAGACAAATTATGAACAGCCTTGATTTATTTTTAAATAAACATCGGCACTACAATTACCCCCCCCCCCCCCACACACACACAGGATCATATATCAAATAAAACTGTTCCTAAACCTATTTTAGATTATTTTAAAAGTAAATTGAACTTTATTATCTTGCACTTATTGATCTTAAGACTTAATATCCAATCTATCATTGTAGTATTGAAATTCAGGAAAAAAGAAAGTCGTGTGAGTGATACACAGATTATTTAAATTAATTAATATTTTATTTATTTTTAAATATTTATTTTATTTTTATTTTATTTTATTTATTTATTTATTTTTCTTTGCTGTAGGTTAAAAGAGAAAACAACCGTATATGAAATTCAGACCAGGAATTGGAATTTATAAATCAATATTATAGATCATATAATAGCCATTAATATAAGTCATTTTAAAGTATTCAATTAAAACAAATAAAATTTTTCGTAATTTAAAGAAAATAATTTTGGAACAATGTTTATTTGTTCAACAATCATTATTATTGCATCTTTCCCTATATTGTGCTTTTATTTATTATATTTTTAACATTCCATTCCTTTTCATTTCTCTTTTTCTTAAAATATATATATATATATATATATATATATATACAGACACGACATTATTTCATTATTTAAAACATGAAAATCTGACATTGACAGATTTTAATTTAGTGCCAGAGGCCTACTGCTAAACTTGTTAATATCGACAAATTCTTCTTTAGTTAATACGTGACGATCTAAATTCCATGATAAAGTTTTCATTAAATCAAACCAATGTGTTTCAGCTGCAGATACTGTAACAAATAACGTTGGAAGTCCAAACTGTCTTATAGCCGCAAAACAACGTTTTTTCTCTTTTTCCCAATGAGGGAGAGGTGTGCCTTGGGGGGGACTCATGTCAAAGGTGTGCCTTGGGGGGGGACTCATGTCAGAGGTGTGCCTTGGGGGGGGGACTCATGTCAAAGTTGTACCTTGGGGAGGGACTCATGTCAAAGTTGGGCCTTGGGGGGACTCATGTCAAAGTTGTACCTTGGGGGGGACTCATGTCAAAGTTGGGCCTGGGGGGACTTCATTCAATAAACCGACTGAAATAGGCCCTTAGCACTATTAAGAGTGACCTATAAAAATTCGACAACGCTGTACCGACTGAAATAGGGGTGCCTTGGGGGGGACTCATGTGAAAGTTGGGCCTGGGGGGGGACTCATGTCAAAGTTGTGCCTTGGGGGACTTCATTCAATAAATCCCTATTCAATAAACCGACTGAAATAGGCCCTTAGCACTATTAAGAGTGTATTATAAAAATTCGACAACGCTGTACCGACTGAAATAAGGGTACCTTGGGGGGGACTCATGTCAAAGTTGGGCCTGGGGGGGGGACTCATATCAAAGTTGTGCCTTGGGGGGACTTCATTCAATAAATCCCCATTCAATAAACCGACTGAAATAGGCCTCTAGCACTAATTAAGAGTGACCTATAAAAATTCGACAACTGTACCGACTGAAATAGGCCTCTAGCACTAAAAAAAAAAAAAAAAAGACAACTTTATATCTCTCGAATTATAAACTCACTGAATTGTACTTTGGTTTTACAGTGATTTTGGAACTAAGACACTTTCTATCAATGTGTCTTTTGCACATACAATTTTTTCATATTTCAGTTTCTAGACTTTTTTGTGTTCAGATATTTTTACTGTATATATGAAACTTTAAAATATTATTTTATTATTAATTTTTTATGTTTTCTTGCAGTGGAGCGAGGATATTTTGTGCCACCTTTGCAATCAGCTTCACGTTTATGGCGCCTCAGCCACCATCCTGCAGCTCTTCAGTTAGCACCTCCTCCTCCACTACACCCATCTCCAGAGGACATTTATTTATCAAGCGATAGATATCTTTTTGGACATCCGGCAGTCAAACTGTACAGAACGCCCCTCTATTGACTGATGGATGATGATCAGAATAAAGGTTGAAACTTAAAACGATATTATATTTTGTATAATTTTGATTTCAAATTATTCATAAATTAGAAATCAAGAAATTTTGAATAATGTGACTACAGGCCAATTTATTAATCTATAACTACACGCGCTTAATATTTTAACACAAGTACACACGTGGTGTATTTTGTACACCACCAAAATATCAAATCCCTAACAACACACTTGTCCACAGAACATCCTGATGAGGTCCATAGGATTTCCCTTTTATCCACGGGACATCCTGAGCATGCGTTTTGGAGAAGATGTGTCGTTAGGGAAAATAAATTAAATAAGAACAAATTTGTATGTTACAGTTGGCAGCAAAAGGATCCGAGCACAAGCTATAATCCCTGTCTAAAAAAATACACATAATACTGCTTTGTTAAATAAATCCTTGTCGAGCCATGTTCCTAGTTAGTTCTAAGAACATTATTCGACAAGGATTTATTTAACAAAATAGTATTAAGTGTATTTTTTTGATATAAGAATTATTGTCTAGTGCTTGGATACTTTTGCTGCTGACTGTATAAGTTTTAATTATCAAAACTTTTTATAAAATCTAATGAAAAATCTTCGAATAAATACTTCAATGATAGGTTAGATGTGTACGCAGCGTGGGGAGAGGGATCCTAAAGTCATTTATATTCTGTTTACTATAAATGGTGTATATTTACACAGGCGCGTGCAGTTAAGGGTTAAAAATTAAAAAAGAGTCTTGGCGCGGATTATAAAATCAATGAAATCGTCAACGTCTTGAACGCAAAAGAGAAAAAATTGGAAAATGCACTGAAGACGGTACGCTAAATGCTATCGAAAACGATGTCTACTTTACAATGTTTTCCTTTGGTCGTTCAAGATGTTGAAGATTTCCTTGGTTTTACATGAGAATTTTTTGAGACATGACAAAAGACAATTTTTAGTTGTCGAAGACTTCTTTTTTATAAATATGTTTGATTTGTAACTGCAAAATGGTCATTATTGTAGTAAAATTGAATATGAAAATTAACATTTCAACAACAACTTGATAAATTTAACGCAGATTTCAACTCAACATACTGTACCTTTCCATAAACGATCGGTCACTTTCGATTTCTCACGTTTTGTTAAATATCTCAAAACGATCTTGACAAATTCTCTTGAAACTTCGGGAATAAAGAGAACATATTATACTTCATATATTTCAGTGAAAGTTTTGTCCTCAATATAAAAAAGGGAATCAGAAAAAAATAGAATATGATTGCGAGCATCCTGTAAAAAGTATTGCTTATAATGCGTTCTGGCTATGATTATAAGCAGGGCCGGAAATTTCAACTTAAATTACACTCGCTGAAAAAACAAATTACTCGCCACAAAATATGATTAACTTACTCTATTTTTTACGTATAAGGTGAGCAGACATTTTTATTGGAAAAAGAGGAGAAATTATGTAATGTCTTTTATTTTATAAGAAAATAGAAGACATTCAATTTTGAAAAAAAGCTCATTTTAGAGGCACGAAATTGAATGAAAATTATTATAAAAACCGATTCAGAAGCTACTTTACACAAGTGAGGGAAACATTTTTATCTCAAATGATGAATTTGGATAAGTACACCTTAATTTAAATTAATAATATACGGATACGAGAGGAAAAATCCCTAATTTTCATAGGTGTCACTGGAAAAGATAATTTTTTTTTTAATTATTAATTTTTGCTATAGACATTTTTTTTTTTTTTTTTTTTTTTGGTACTTTCGTGTAGTTACTTAAAATTGGTAGAATTTTTTTTTTAAATCATAATCATAAAATAAAAAATAAAATTTGCAAATGAAAAAATAAAATTAATATTCGGCAGATGAAACGATTTGTTTTAACGAACAGTCATTCTTTATCCACATTTTATAAAAGTTTTCACAAGTATAACATAAATTAGTCTTAGTAGTTAATAAGTTTTTAAAGTAAATATATAAAGGGGATTTTTTTCACATGTCTACTTTTTGTTCAATGAAGAAAACAGTCGCTTTGAGGGAGCGTTTTTGTCTGGAGGATATAAAATGAATTCAACTAACTTTTGCATATTTTTATGAGCAGAGACCGATTTACTCACTTTGAGGCCCAGGGCACTCATGTTCCATGGGCCCCCTTTTCTTGTTTCTTTTTTTTAATATTACAACAAACAAAACAAACCGCATATTTCCGATTCAGCCGTCTAAAAATTCACTTCCCTTTTCATTTTCTTGGTAAGAGTAAGACTAAACAAGATTCATTGCTTGTTTATCGGATTGACGTACGTCTCCTCCGTGTATCTATATTGCGGTGCGTGCCTCATATTTAGTTAGCCTTAGTAAAAATTTGGAATGCAAGTATTGGTAGTACGCAGTTGTATTTGCGTTTAGCAAAAATATTGCAATTTTCCCAATGAGTTGATAGTTTCCTTGAAAGATCATCACGCCGATTTATAAAGCAGCGCAGTAATTTCTCCATCCATTGACGAAAAACAAAAATCAATGATCATTATAGCGAAATTTGGAAATTTCTCATTTTAAATATTTTTTTAAATGTATGATGGGATTTCTTTGGGGCCCCTTCACTTTGAGGCACGTGTCCTGCATGCCCTGCCTTAAATCAGGCACTGTTTATAAGGGGGTGGTAGTGTTATCAGTAAGGCGAATTGTCTGCATTAGGGCTCTAGACCTGAGTAGGAGAGTCCTCCGTGGAGTCTTTCTAAGAGGTCCTAGCCCGTATTTACGCTAGTTTCGGAGAAAACCAGGGAAAACTCTTAACGGCTTAGCCAGTGAGCGCGAATGAGTATCGAACCCAGCGCCTCACGTATACCAGCTTCGAGGACAGAACCTCTCGGTACAAGTGGGCTTATTTTTTATGAGGAATATTATTCATGCAAAAGTGAGAACACACGTCAACCCACCACGTATCAACCGGAGCACCACCTTCTTAATGATTTCATGACAATTTCAATAGTGATTCCGTATTCTGGATCAAAGAACCGTACAAATATAGGGAATACTTTTACTTCTTTGTGATTCGCAGAATCTGAATAGACATAAACCACAATATGCTTTGGCACGTTTATTTGAAAGCTGCTCTTTTGCGAACCTAACGCAGAAAAAAGTTAGTGTTCACCGTTTGATACAGCCAACAGCCGATTGAACTTCCAGTTTTGCAAAATTTTTTTAATTAAGGACTAATTCTTTTTCATTTGAAAAAGAGGACAGAGGACTAAAAACATATAAAAGAGGACTATTTAGTCATGTATTTTTTTTTTTTTTTTTTTTAAGAGGGCAGAGCGCTGAAAAAGAAGACTGTCCTCTTAAAAAGAGGATGTCTGGTCACCTTACCTAAGATTAGCATGATTTTACGTTTTTAGATCGATAATATTTTTTTTCTTTTGCTAGCACCGTATACTGTAAGAATTTTATTTCCATTTAGACCGAAATTTTACTCGCCACAGTAAAATTTCCACTCGCCAATGGCGAGCTGGCGAGCGGAAATTTCGCGCCCTGTTACAAGGCTCCTTCTTATTATCTGTTTAAATTTTTATGATGCTGAGATATAACGGTTTATTAAAAAGAAAAAAAAAATGCATTTTTAACTATACTACGCAAGGTGTTAATCCTAGCATAAAGCCATTTTTAGGAAACTTGACACACTATATTAGACACAGCATACTGCAATCAGAATGTAAATATATTAAATATACCAATAAAATATGAGCATTCTTATTAAATAATTTTAGTTCACAATTTTTAGCGAAAATTCATTTGCATAATTTAATATAGCCAAAAGTATTTTGCTGCTTATGTGAAAAAACCCCAAAGAAATATCGTGTAAATTAAAAAAGCTGTACGCGATAGAATGAAATGCTATCCTTTCAAAATAAATAAATAAATAAATAAATAAAAAATGCTAAACTATAAAGGGTTTTTACACACATTTTTATTTTGATTCGATCAATGGTAATAAAATATTCGTTGATTGTAAATAAATATTCATAAAACCCCCTTATGATTTTCCTTATTTTAGAGAACTAAAATTCAGATCATTTTACCGTGAGCAATTTTTTGAATTTACACGATACTTGTTTGGAGTTTTCGTACAAGTAACTCAATACTATTGGCTATTATTATCATGCAAATTACATTTTGTTAAAACTTGCGCCTGCATAGTTAAAAATTATTTAGGAAAACACCCATACTTCATTAGATATTTAATAGTTTTGTATTCTGATTACGAAATGCTGTGTCTAATATATTATTTCGAGCTTCTTGAAAATGTCTCTGCACTGGGTTTAAAAATTTGCGTGTTTTAGTTAAAAAAAAAGTAACATGTTTTTTTTTAAACAAACCGTTACATATCCATGAATATTTTTGGTAGCCTCATTTAAAAAAAAAAAAAAAAAAAGTACAGAAAGAGCCTCATAATCACATGCTACAGCCAAAGTACATATCAAGCGTTATAGTTTTTACATGGTGATACCAAACATTTTTATTTTATCGGTATTCAAAATCGGTGTTTAGACGGCATTTCTAAAATAATGCATAGTTGACAAATTTAAGCTTTTTGGCTACTGGAAAATATTATTAGCAATATTTCATATATTTCTGCAACAAGTTTGCCTGATTAAATAAAAAAAAAAATTATAAAAAATTTCCGGTAGTCGAAAAACATAAAAGATGCTAGCTATGATAATGCATATTTTATTATATTCTGCTTTATGTGATTTTTTTTTTAGATGTTTAAAAATTTACACTCCATATTTTCATTTAACCGCCACTTATTGTTTTAGACTTTAAATGTCATATTACAATAATAATAATAATAATAATATTTTTTAAAGTCTCTGTTAAGAGATTTTACTTCATATTTAAAATTTACTTGTAAATTGTAAAAGAATTTAAAACAATTAAAAAACAATTGCAAAAAGCATAAAAGATCCAGCTATGGTAATGTATATTTTATTATATTCTGCTTTGTGTGATTCTTTTTTTTTTTTTTTTTTTTTTTTTTTAGATGTTTAAAAATTTAAACTCCATATTTTAATTTAACCGCTACTTACTGTTTTAAACATTAAATGTCATATTATATATATATATATATTTAAAGTCTCTGTTATGAGATTTTACTTTATATTTAAAATTTACTTGTAAATTGTAAAAAGATTTTTAAACTATTAACAAACAATTGCCCATTTGTGTTACCAAGCAATTAACTTTAAAAAGATAAATCAGTATATATATATACATATATAAAAGGAGAATGGAACATATAAGGAAAACACATAATGTTTCCATTTATGAATTGAAAAAAAAAAAAAAAAAAGATAAAAAAAAAAGATAAAATTAAAAGCGTAGACTAATTCTCAAAATCATATGTTCACTGTAATTTAAAATACAAATTTAAAATAAGTTAAAATCTTCTTATATTATTAAAATCTGTGCGCATATGTCTGTCTGTCTGTGAGAAATGCCTTGTGACCGTTAAAGCTCCGGCGCTAATGGTCGCAGCGCCTCGAAACCGGTGTCGACAGACGCAGAATTTCTTCATCTCGACATCGCGATAATTCGCTAAGCGATGCGACCCTAATTAGCGGAGATATTAATTAAAACGTCGACCCATGTCTACCGAAAAATGACCCAGAATTCACGATTAAATGCTTAAAAAGCGACATTTTTACGGAAAAAGTGGAAAAAAAAAATTAGAAATATCAGTCGTATCGTTACAAATAAAGTATCAAATGAAAGGTCAGATTTTTCTGAATCCGACGGTTTAAATAGCTTATCGATAGGACAATTAGATTTTTTAAAATTAACTAAAGTATGAAAAAAAAAAGGTGGCAACAAATCACAAGAGTTTTATTAATTTCGCAGACTAGCGAGCTTCTAGACGTATTTCGGTTACCATGGCGCCGGGCGAAAGAATAAATAGATTTTACTTCCTGCTTTACTGATTTTGTACTTGAAATAAAATTTGCAAATTTCAAAATGCTTCAATTTTCTTCAAAATTATTTCAAACTTGCTACACACTTTTAACATCACAAGACGAAGTTGCAGTTCAAATTTCATCGGGTTTCGAGAATAAATAAAAAATGTACAATTTAATTGCAAATTAAATTTTATTCTAATACGCGTATTTCAATTTCTAACTATGATTAAATTATTTTTAATACATCATTCGAAAGATATTTTAAAGTACTTTTATATTATCGAAAGTGGGATTCAAGATTTCGCTTCATTTACACGTTTTGAGGTCTCCTGAATCGGTTTTCTTTTGTATCTCAGCTACTAACTAAAATAATTTCATAAGTAATGCATCATTAGATAGCTTTGTTGATTTGGAATCGAACAGTAGATTACAGAAATTTCTACCGCCAGATGGCGCTGTAATATTTTAAAATTTCAATATTTCAATTTCTCATTATGATTAAATTATTTTTAATACATCATTCGAAAGATCTTTTAAAGTTCTTTTATATTATCGAAAGTTTTAACCAGATTCGCACGTTTTGAGGTCTCCTGATTAGGTTTTCTTTTGCATCTCAGCTAATTCAGTTAGACAGTTCAAAATTGGTATATGTAGGTTAATTAGGAAGGGCTGAATGGGTGGGGAAGATATAGGCGTGCAACGCGCGCACGGGACAGCACTGCCGAAAGCATTGGGGAACCGGTCCGACTTTTTAACCGATGAGAAATGATTTTTTTTTCATTTTCTTTTCTTAAGAATAAAAATTTGATTTGAGAAGGAATATGTACGCGTAGCGCGCGTATACCTTCACACGTGCGCGCGCAGCGCGCATGGGTCTGCGCTGCCGAAGGCAGTGGGGACACGGTGTGAGTTTTTACCCGATCAGAAATGATTTTTTTAGGGGGCACGAAGAGTCAGAGAAGGAATACGCGCACGCAGCGTGTGTATTCCTTAACTTGAGCGCGCGCAGCGCGCACGGGACTGCGCTGCCGTAGGCAGTGAGCACCCGGTCCGACTTTCTACCCGATGAGAAATGATTTTTTAAATTTTCTTTTCTTACGAATAAAAATTTGATTTGAGAAGGAATATGTGCGCGCAGCTCACGTACACCCTCACACGTGCGCGCGCATGGGTCTGCGCTGCCGAAGGCAGTGGGGACCCGGTCTGAGTTTTTACCCGATCAGAATTTTTTTTTGTTTGAGGGGGGGGGGGCACGAAGGGTCAGGGAAGGAATACGCGCGCGCAGCGTGCCGATGGCAGTGGGGACCCGGGCCGACTTTTTAACCAATCAGAAATGATTTTTTTTTTTTTTTTTTTTTAATTTCTTCTCTTAATACTAAAAGATACTGTTAGTGATTCATTAATTTTAGTGATTCATTTGAAAATACTGACCCGCTAGCGGGCAAAGCTCGCTAGTCCTCATGTTATTAAAACCTGATTGTATGTATGTCCGACTATCACCTCACTAATAACTTAAGCGGACTTTGCACCTTTGACATAGCACCACAGAAGGTTTCATATATAAGCCACTTTGATATTTATAAATTGAATTATATTAGGTTTGTTCAGTAAAAAGTATATTCAGGCAATAAGTCTTATGGTTTTTGATACATTTTTTAAAGATTTAAAACTTATAAATTGCGTTTGCTCAAGTTGTATTTTTTCATGAATTCATGGTCTTCAAAATGTTAAAACTTCCACAGATATTTAAGAAGAGACTTGATGTATTTTTTTTCAGATGTTTAACAGAACCTACTAAATAGAATTAGGGATGGATTTCGTGATATTTATAAAAGAAAAAATGTTAAAAATAAAACTATAACCAAACAATGCTTCCTCTTTTTTTTTTTTTTTTTTTTTTTTTTTTTTTTTCACATACGCATGCGCTTTAAATTTTTCTTTTCTTAAGAACTAATTAAAATATTTCAAAATCTATCCCAATTCTTTTAAGCAGATTCTGTTATACCCCAAAGAAATAATTTTTTTTCTTAAATATCTGTAGAAGTTTTAGCATTTTAAAGACAACGAATACACGAAAAAAAGCAAATTGAGAAAACGCAATTTGTAAAATGTATTAAAAACTATAATGATTGTTGCCAGAATATACGTATATATTTTGAATAAAACAAATATAGTTCATTTTATAAATATGAAGTGGAAATATAATCTTTTATATTAAACTATGTGGTGTGCCGAGTCGAAAGTGATAAGTTCCTTTAATGCAGAAAAACGCAGAAGGTACTAAAAGATGCAAATTAACCTAAGTTGATAATTTAAATTAAATTATTACATTTGATAAAAAAAAAAAAAATCACCTTAAAACCCCAAGCGCATAATATACATATATTTTTCAAAATTCCTTTAAATATCATGACCAACTAATACGGCAAAGCCTGCTAGTTCTAAGACTATGAAAACTTGAACTATAGTTTGCACATTATTTCACTTATTTCTTTTACTATTATTGTTTTTTGTTTGGTACGTTTTTCTTGACTTAGTTTTATCCAACGTATTGTTCAATGACTTAATTTAAAATTTTCATTATTTTGTGTGAACATTTTATTTATGTTTACTTTTTCGTTTAAATTAAATAGCCATTATTTCTAATAAATAGGCACCACTCTATACATAATTGAATTATAAGAACAATTTTATATCACCTAATTAACTAAGTTAGGAATAATTGTATTTGTATATAAAAGCTTTCAGAAATACTATATGTTCCTTTTTCTTTTCTTTTTTTGCAGATTTCCTGTGGACTTATACCCAGAACTCCATAGAACCCATTGCTGTTTTTTCCCCAAATGCATTTTGTTATGTTCACAATTCCATGTCATCATTATTATATTGAATTTTTGAATAAAATATAAAATATAAATGTTTTGTATGTTTTATTTTGAACAAAGAAGTAGAGGATTTTTGATGTAAATTGCGATAGATCCTAATAATTAAATAATCTTGAATTATTAAAGGATTTATACTAGAATCGATATTTAAACTGATACTACCCATCAGCTATTCGATATACATTCATTCAATTAAAAAAATATATAATAATGGAAAAAATTTATTTTACTTGCAGACCAGTTGATTTGATTTTTTTTACTAGACAGCATGAATTTTCTGTTTGCTTTTAGGTGAATTATGATTAAAATATTTCAATTTAAAATAAAAATACATTATTTTAAAGTAAAATAAAGTATTTTAAAAGTAAAATAAAGAGTATTTTTAAATTTGATCCTTCGGAAATATCTGTGATTTTTTTACCTCGATAGATCAGGAACCTTTAACCTGCCAGTGCACGGGTGGGAAAAAGACGCAATTTTCATATTTGAATGGTTACAATATAACACCTACAAAATAAAATCCCACAATAAAAAAATACGAAGTATAAATTTTACGTTTCTTATAATTTTTTTCACAGAATATATAAAACATTTCGCTTACATTGCATTCTAGTAAATAAACTGGGTCTCACAGACCCAACTCGTGAACTGGCGGGTTATAAGCCATTTATTAATGGCTTTTAACCCGCCAGTGCACGGGCAATACCTTAGGAACTGAAAGAATATTTTTAATATCTGCTAAATTGATTGATGAGTAAATAAACATTTAAAAACACTTAAAAAAAAAAAAAAAAAATGTAACATGAATGACATACATTTGTCTTCTCGCCTTATTGTAAGACATAAATACACAGACAGGCATTTTCGAAACTTTTTTTAAAATTGTATTTAGGACACTTCAAAACGTTTGAATACATCAAAAATCATACGTCGAATTTTTTTTTTAATCGAATACTTTATTCTTGTGTATAGATAGAAGAAAGAATAATAAAATCCTAACGTATTTAGTTTAAAATGACTTATCTGTTATTCCAAAATATCTAAAGTTTGAAAAATATTTTCCCCTCTATTTGTGCAATAGATCTGAAAAAACAACTACCGATATTACATTTTTTTTTTTTTTTACGCAACTAGATGACGCAAGAAACAGTATCTTGGAAATAGATCCTAGTTAATTTATTATGCTGTGACGCTTGATGTATTGTATCGAAAGATTACGGGAAAGTTCAAGGTAGTTTAAAGGCATCGCAACGTTACGACATGATTAACAGTAAATTGATCCAAAATTGAGACCGGGGGGGAGGGAGAGGGAAGCCTAATGCGGCATGAAGCTATGATATATATAGTCTTTAAACTGATGAACGTCTGATTCGCATCACATAAAGCTTTTTATATAATAAAGGAAGTAACTTCCGAGAAAGTTTAACATTTTACTCCCAACTGCAGATGGTAAATAGTAATGTTACATAAAATATAGCTTTTTTTTTTACAAATTAGTGTATGGGACGATTATTGTATGGGGACGATTATATTATAAATTGTTTAGTGTATAGGGACGATTCTGTTTCATTGAAAATATGTAAAAGAAAAGGAAAAAAGAAACACATTATTGACTTACCTGGCGAGATTTCTGAAAGTCGCATGAATATGGGCTAAGACCTTTTAGAACCCCCTCCCCAATTTGGGTATCCTCCTTTTAGACATAAGTCCTCAGTGTAAACAATTTGTCACCAGCACACCCACAAGGTGTTTATTTTCTACGGTTATAAAACATTATTAGGTCTATGTGGAGGCATTCATGGATAGAGAATGATGATATGTAACATCATAAATATTGCTGCATATGTTGAATTGCTATATAGTAATTTTTATATTAAATAATAGACAAATTAGAATTGCATAGTTGCTTTTAACGAGGTATTTATTAAATTTCTTTTATAATAAAGGCTAAGAATTGTAGGCAAATCTGGTAGTTGAATAATGGTTAGCGCCCTGACTTTCGATTGAAAAGTGCCGAGTTGAAATCCCATATCAGGCATGGATGTTCGTAGCGATTCGGAATGTATTTTAAGCCATAGGCCCCCATATAATGAGTCTTCATGAACAAAAAATAACCATGAGTGACATCTGAAACCCAACTCTTAACATTTGTAGATAGGTTGGACCCACACATTGTTTAGCTTCATTATTAATATAAATTTCATCTCGGATATATAGAAAACATGGGGGAAGGGGGGGGCGGAGTGTGGTTCGCACAGATTTTAACGCTTTCGCCTATATTTACCGGTTTCGTCTTTTACCTTTCGAATGTAACTTCGGTACTTCGTTAATGATACCTTATATATGTATATATATATATATATATATATATATATATATATATATATTATTTTTTTTTAATGTATTATGGAGGGAAAAAACCTTTCAAAAATTATTTTTATGGCTTTACTTTTAAAGAAAAATGATTGATTTTGTATAGTTCCTCTATTTTGTCCAAAAAAAAAAAAAAAAAAAAAAAAAACTGCAAAACTTTTTTGTTTTTAACAATGGAAGAAGGCACCTCTCAAAAGTAGCTTCAAAGCTTTATTTCTAAGGAAAAAAATAATGTTTTTGTGGAGCCTTTCATTCGTCTAAAATTTTCATGTTCACCATATAGTATACTAAAAATATCCCTGTAATACTAAAAATTTACATTGAACAGTTTTGATTTGTACTATATAATATACAAAGGGCATTCCATAAAAACTGAGAGTTATTTTTTTACGTAGTGGCAACACCGCAAAACTAAAAAATAGAAGTACAGGCAATTTTTTCAAACTGTTAACTGTACGTTTATACAAAATTCTAAACGAAGCAGACGATTTTATTTTCCTATTTCCGTGCTTGTTTAAAGAACTGTTTTATTTGCCCTACAGAAATGGAGATGAGTGATTCAGAGTTAGAAAACGAAATGCGTTGTGCCATAAAATTTTGCTACCGTTTGGGCAAAACAGCTCCAGAAACAGTTAAGTTAATGAAAGAAGCTTACAAAGACAAATGTTTTGGTGAGTCTGGGATTTTTAGATGGCATGGTAATTTCAAGAAAGGCTGTTTGTCTGCAGAACTGGCTCCTAGGCCTGGGCGACCAAAAAGTGTTGTGAATGATCGAAATGTTAACACTGTATGGGTAATCCTTCAAGAAAATCGGCGAATGACATGTGAGGAGATAGCGGCATCAACAAACATTTCGAAAACGTCGATATTTCGCATTCTACGCAACAATTTACAGCGTCGCTATGTTTGTTCCAGATGGGTCCCTCATCACCTTACTGAAGAACAAATGAAAACAAGAATTCACCAATTTTGTGAATGGAAACAGATGCTTCAAAATGATCCAAATCTCCTAAAGACTGTAATAACAGGTGATGAAACTTGGGTGCATCATTATGATCCCCTTACCAAGTCCGCAATAAGTGTATGGAAACATACTGATTCTCCGCCTCCGAAAAAAATCCGACAAATCAAATCTGCTGGAAAGGTCATGATGATTATTTTCTTTGATTATAAAGGTGTAATATATCAGCATGCTGTGCCTCCAAAAACTACTGTGAATGGTGAATATTATGTTTCAGTTTTGAAAATTTTGCGACAACACATATCGAGAAAGCGTCATGAACTGGTAGGGAATTGGACATTACATCACGATAATGCTCGCCCGCATGTCGCTACTTCTGTTCAGCAATATCTTAGTAAATGCAATATTAAAATCATGCCACATCCCCCTTACAGCCCAGATCTCGCACAATGCGATTTCTGGCTGTTTCCGATGTTGAAGGAGAAGCTCCGTGGCAGAAAATTTAATACAGATTCTGAAGTTATTTCAGCAGTGAAGGGTTCTTTGAAGCAGCTTCCAGAAAAGGGCTTCTCTACTTGTTTTGAAAAGTGGGTTGAACGATGGGACCGTTGCATATCATCTGACGGAAGGTATTTTGAAAAAGAATGATGTATTTTTTGCTGTAAATATATTTCTTGATTTTTTATGATTTTACTCTCAGTTTTTATGGAATGCCCTTTGTAGATAAACAATTTTATGGGGCCATGTATTATAAATTACGCTAATCAATACGCAAATTTATTACGCTAATCGTACTTTATTCTACAGGAATAATCTGTTGAATCACTCACACGACTTTCTCTTACCCCACATTTCAATACTATAAAGATAGATCGCACATTAAGTCGTACGAGTAATAAGGTAAAATAATAAAGACAAATCAACATTAAAAATAATTTAAAAAAGGTTTAGGAACAGTTTTATTTGACATATAATAATTATGTGTAAGGGGAGCTGCCGGACTTCTCAACTTTCCGTTCAATTATACTGCTTACATTTATTTATTTTTTAATTCAAGGCTGTCATTAATTTGCTTTTAAACTTGCTAATACTAATGAAATTTTTATAATGGCAACCTAATAGGAACTTCAAAATTATATACCAGATTATTATATGCAAAATTTGAATTTCCTGCAGTCATTTATTTTTAAGTTATGCTTAAAACAGTTATACATACAGAATAACCGCGAAAAATTGGACTGCTGTATTCAGAGAACTACAAAACGTGATATATGGGAAAAAAAAAAAAAAAAAAACAGAGCTGAAAATAGAACTAAAAAGTATACTTTGTTTTAGAGATATCAAAAATTAATTTTCCTTCATGAGCAGTGTATGTCTACATAGAAAAATGTGGCAAAGCACTTCCATCAATTACATTCAATACAAAAAAAAAAAAAAAAAGTTTAGTTTCATTTTGAGTAACCCTGTATATTGTTTGTAAACTATATGTAAATCAAATCGTGCACTTAAATTTAGTTTTGTATGAAAACCCCCCTAACACAAAATGAAATAAACTTTTATATCTAGCTCTAATATACCCAAATACTTTGGGTATCAATGTAAACGAATGATGGATGATTTCCATACCATAATGTAAATAAAACATGTTTTCATGCATATAAAAAATATGTTATTTCTATTTCCTTTCGAGAAGACTATAGATGTTACACTGTACTTACCAGAAATTTTCCCCCATAGTCATAATATATTTTAATATTCTTGGACACACGAACCATTTTCTTGATCTCAACGAAAAGTTTAGTGTGGCATCACTATATGATACAGATTTACAGATTCAGAATACTGAGTTTGGACTTCCTGCTACTATTTGTTTTTGAGATATGTTGATAACAGACACACACAAACACACACATAGATATACAGCTAAAAATATGATTTTCGAATTTAGTGGACCTTAAAACATGTAAAAAATAAATAAATAAATAAAAATAATAATAAATAAATAAAACTCAGTTTCGAAAATTTGACCTAAAAACAATACTTTCTCTGCCATGTATATGGGTAAGAGAAAGTAAACAAAAATGTTTTTACATATCTGAGTACTATACATTAATTTCGTTATGTTATGTGCACTAAAAAAATAATAAAATGTATTTTAAATATATTTCTCATACACCATAATGGATCGGAAATCTCTCTGTGCGTTCCTGTACACAAATTATATGATATTGTTGTAAATTATACTACACCATTTTCAGTACACAGCAAACTATGGTGAAATGGAATATCAGATATCCCCTTTAAGATATTTTAAAAACATTTAATGATATTAGAGATGGATCAGACAGACAAACAAACTTACGAATCAAGGTCATAATCATTTTTAAACTTAATTGGAAAGTTTTAAAAAGGCTCAATACAACTGAAACAAAATTTTCTAGAAATTTTCATACATATCCTTTTATGTATTTGAATAATTTTACATGGCCTTGCAAACTAATCATTAGTGTTATTCATACCATATTTTACAGAAAACACGATTTTGTACACGTAAGAATAATAAATATTAATTTCATTATACTTTGTGTAGGGCAAAGATATTAAAACATATGTTATAGAAATGCCTCTTATAGAATACAATACATTGAAATTCTTTTGGTGTCCTTGTACGCAAACTAGTCGTGCTATTTATACCAACCATCTCATTAATAACCGTACAATTGATAACGCCCCCTGAAAAAACGCCCCTTTTCTCACACCACTATATTTTTAGAGTTATTTTCTCCAAATGTTGTTACGATTAAATACGACAAAAGTTACCCTAAAAAATTTTTATATAAATGGAACATGCCACAATCAACTTGAATATCATATATCAGTATCAAGGCATTCTTCGTTCTATTTCAGATATGAAAGCGCAGACAAACAGACAGACGGACAGGCGTACATGGAAACTGAAGTCGTAAACTCTTTTCAAACTTATTGAAAAGAGTTAAAAATAAAATATTCGTTAAAGTTTAATATTTCATTTATATGTATTGTAATATGAATTAATAATTGTACGTTATACGTACGCTACGGTAACAACATCCATAAATTTTACTGTAAATAACAATGTGAATAGATATTTTTACTTTCTGAACATATATATGTCAGAAAAGTACTGAAATATTGTCAAAAATCCGACTTTGAGATTTTGGTGTTTCTATACGTTTTCAGGTGCCCTGAGTTTTGCTGTTTTTACGACGATGTATGAATCTGTGTGTCTGTTTATGTGTCTCTCTCTCTGTGTGTGAGTGAGAGAGTGAGTGAGGGAACACGATACCACCTAAAAATTTTGTTCAAATAAGCTGAAAATTGGTGCGTACGTTGTAGGTGAACATAGAACGAACCCTATTGATTTTGGTGAATCTAGCGCTTATAGTTTTTTTTTACAGGGACACAAAAATTCTTTATCATTATGGCCTATGGGACCAAATTATTTAAAGTGCGATAGCGTCTGAAGGCTTTATTCGATTAAGTCAAAAACTTACACACATATTATAGATCACCGTTGCACAAACTGCATAAATTTTGGGGAACCTAGGTTTTATAATTTTTTTTACAAGGATACAAAGAAAAATTTTTTTCCATTGTATCTATATGCCCAAATTTTTTTAAAGTACAATAGCATCGGATTGCCCTATTTGATTGACCAAAAAATTTATGTCTCATAAAATGTATTAGATTTTGGTGAATCTAGCATGGATGATATTTTTACAGTGATGCAAAGAAGAAGAATTAGTCATTTTTGCCTAGTGGTCCAAAATTTTTAAATAGAGATAGCGTATAAACGCATTATTCGAATGAGCTGAAAATTTACACACATGTTATAGATCACAATCGCACGAAGTTCATAGATTTTGGTGAATCTAGGACTTAATAAAATTTTACAGGGACACAAGAAAAAATTCATTACCGTTGTGATCTATAGGCTCATTTTTTTTTAAGTGCAATAAGTAAAATTAAACAATAAATTATATGGAGAAAAATATCGAAACACTCTATTAAAATTTCACTTTTATTTATTTAACAATTTCTCTTAAATTAATTTATTTATACGGTCGTTTATTACTTAATGCTCGGAAAGTCGAGTGGAGCACTGCAGATTTTTTGCTATACAGTTTATTTATACATATAAAAATGCTTGCTTAAACACAGACGCTCCCAAGTTATTGCCAACTTTTGTCTACTGTTTAAGAACTGGAGTTCTAAGCAATAAAAATGATATGTGTTTAGAGAGAATTAGCCGTCATCTTTTTTACATTTCATCTATGAACATAACTAGATATTACGGCAATAACTGAGGCTAAATGACAAAACTAAGTTATGTAATAGAAAAACTCTACAGAATTTAAGGTCTTTTTCAGAATTGATGCATATGATTGGAATTACAACTTATACTGAAGTCATTAAGATATTTTTGCTGCGAATGTTAGAGATATGAATAAGTGGCAAGGGCTCGGAAAAAAAATATCTGCTGGAGAATTAAATTGAAGGTGTATTAACCCTCCGGGTACGAGATTATTTTATATTTATTGTGTTTATATATACAGTTTGCAAATAATCTTATTTTTTAATACCACTATTTTTGAATAAAAACATGTTTCATTAGTTTTCAGGGTTTTTAAATATCAAATATGGCATTTTACAATTAGTGGTGGAAATGTAATTTAGTGAGATAATATTTTTTAATAATTTATCTGTTAAAAATAGTATTTTAGAAATTGTGGTGTAAATGAAATTTAATGTAAAAAGTTCTTTTGCCCGTCGAAATCACGGACACCGTACGCGGAGGGTTAAGGGGACGCTTCCATGCCTGTTAATATTTACAATTTATTCCACAGTATTGTATCCCCCCCCCAACTATTTTTAAATGACAATTTTCTTCTTATTACTCTGTAATTACATATTACAGAAAATTTCTCTACAAGAAAAGTGATGTGATAAAACAGTACTCCAGAATAAATTATAAATACTACCAGTTAAGCGCTTCCCCTATCTTCACGAACAATCCGATCTCATGTTATTTTTTGAAGAAATACGCTATGCAAATTACTCATTATATACGTGATTTTTTAAATTTCGATTTTAGATTCATAAAATTTATAACTCTTAACTCTTAAATTGATTTTTGTTTTTGAATAATAATTTTTAAATTTTTTTAATATTTCGTTTTGAAGCAATAATGTACGAAACATATATTTAGTTCCTTTTATTGATGACTAGCAGGCTCTGACCGCTTCGCTGACCATATTTAAATGGATTTTTAAAACATTGAATAATTGAAACATTAAAATACAAATATATTTCACTTGGCGGCTATTTTTAGCAAATGGAAAAAAAAAAAAAGGAAGTCAAAATCCGTAATATACAGACAGCAATGAAATGTAAATGACATTTAATTATTTGAGTTTCATTATGCTGGTACAAAACCCGGTTAATTTAAAATAAACTAAATATACATTCATATTAGTTTACGGACGTAAAAATTAATCTATATTAATAAAATCAGAGTTTTGTCTGTAAATTTGTCGGAATCGAAAAATTTTGCGATATCTTCACGTTTCACACCCCATGAAAGCCGAAAATGACTTCAGAAAATTTTGCCTGTGTGTGTGTGTGTGTGTGTCTGTGTGTATGTCATCGTGTCCGAATGTCGCTTTTTTTGTCCGGGCATCACTCGGGAACGGCTGGACGGAATTCAACGACGCTTGGCAGGAATTTAGGTCTTCACCCAACTTAAAATTATATCTATCAACTTTTCGGAAATTCCCCCCCGTTCCCCCCCTAGGGGGTAAAAGACTAAAACACGTTTGTCCGGGCATCACTTGAGAACGGCTGCACGGAATTCAACGACGCTTGGCAGGAATTTAGGTCTTCACCCAACTTAAAATTATATCTATCAACTTTTCGGAAATTCCCCCCCGTTCCCCCCTAGGGGGTAAAAGACTGAAACACGTTTGTCCGGGCATCACTATATAATATTTTATAATACACTCTTAATAGTGCTAATGGGTCGGTTTATTGAATGTGGATTTATTGAATGAAGTCCCCCCAAGGCCCAACTTTGACATGACTCCCCCCCAAGGTACCCCTATTGCAGTCGGTACAGCGTTGTCGAATTTTTATAATACACTCTTAATAGTGCTAAGGGCCTATTTCAGTCTGTTTATTGAATGTGGATTTATTGAATGAAGGCACAACTTTGACATGAGTCCCCCCCAAGGTACCCCTATTTCAGTCGGTACAGCGTTGTCGAATTTTTATAATACACTCTTAATAGTGCTAAGGACCTATTTCAGTCGGTTTATTGAATGGGGATTTATTGAATGAAGTCCCCCCCAGGCCCAACTTTGACATGAGTCCCCCCAAGGCCCAACTTTGACATGAGTCTCCCCCAAGGTACAACTTTGACATGAGTTCCCCCCCCAAGGCACAACTTTGACATGAGTCCCCCCAAGGCCCAACTTTGACATGAGTCCCCCCCCCAGGCCCAACTTTGACATGAGTCCCCCCAAGGCCCAACTTTGACATGAGTCCCCACCAAGGTACAACTTTGACATGAGTTCCCCCCCCCCCAAGGCACACCTTTGACATGAGTCCCCCCAAGGCACACCTCCCCCTCATTGGGAAAAAGAGAAAAAACGTTGTTTTGCGGCTATAAGAGAGTTTGGACTTCCAACGTTATTTGTTACAATATCTGCAGCTGAAACACATTGGTTTGGTTTAATGAAAACTTTATCATGGAATTTAGATCGTCACGAATTAACTAAAGAAGAATTTGTCGATATTAACAAGTTTAGCAGTAGGCCTCTGGCACTAAATTAAAATCTGTCAATGTCATATTTTCATGTTTTAAATAATGAAATAATGTCGTGTCTGTATAATTTATTATTTATAATATTGCCTATTAAAGACTTCTGTGGTCACGAAATTTGGTGCGTAAATTGTTTGTATGCATCCGGCACTTATTGTAACTGCATTTCACGAAATTCGAAATCCCCCCCCCCCCCTTCTCGGAGGCGGATGGCAATAAACATGTGTAAAAATATGTTTTTCCGTTTGAATTCGCTTTGAATTATCTTAGAATGGCGAATTTTGGTGTGTGGATATTGATTAAGTGTACGCATTATGTACATTAGTGGGATTTTGCAAAACTTCGAACTCACCCGCTGAGGATGGGGAATTAAGAAGTGGGTAAGTTGTGCCGAAGACAGTGGGGACCCAGACTCCTAACATTGGGAGCGAGAAAACCTCTACCAATCACAGCGAGAACTTAGGTTATTAATAAAGATATGGCATTTTGACAAATCATTTAAGTTTAACGTCCAGCGAAGCGGGCAAAGCCTGCTAGTATATATATATATATGACTATTTGATTAATTAAAATTAATATTTAAATAAATAAATATATATATATATATATATATATATATATAAATTTTTGAGCTATTAGGACGTCAGTTTTATCGGGATTTTTATGATGAACGTTTAAATTTTCAACATTTTTTACCCAAATGTAAAGAGTTGTTTCTTTTTATGTTAAAAAAATAAAATAAAAAATAAAAATTTGTAAGCAATATTTTTATTAGCGTCAGTTTGAAATTGCAACTCAAAGAAAAATTTCAAAAAAAAAAAAAAAAAAAAAAAAAAAAAAAAAAATCACATAAACACAAAATTTTTAAAATTCTAACATTGATATCGAAAATCGAAAGGTATATTGCAAACGAAAGATATGCTAATTTTGTACATATATATATTTAAATTATTGGATGTGTTTGTATAATTTTAATGTAAAAGAGCCAAATTTAAGCAAAGTCTTCAACAGATCTTATTTTGAGTACTCATTTAAAAATTGTGATATAAGTTTAAGAATTTCTTACATCATTTTACACAGATAATTACTTTAAATGATTTCAGTTACTCGAAGGGTATGTTATACATTTAGGTCTAATTTAGCATTACAGCAATTAACCTCATAAAAATATTCCATCATACTTACTGTCACATCAGTTATTTATTCTTTTTAAATGCTAATTTAGTAAAAAAAAAAAAAAAAAAAAAAAAAAAGTTATAAGCCTTTTTTGGCTTTATTTGAGACATAACTGCCAAATAAGTTATTATAACAATTAATATATATAATGACCCTCATCTGTCATTCACGATTCCGGTTTACACCGCTTCAAAACAGAGACTTTTGGCAGCCATTTTTTTTTTTTCCCGTTTGTTCAATTCAACTTACGAAAACATACATATCATTTTCATACTTGTTTTATATCGCACATATAGTTATTTATTCCCTCTAAAACCTTGAAAAACTATTCAATTGTAATGTTTAATTTATTAATTAAATATAACGGATCACTGGCTATTATAAACATGAACCTATAAATAGAATTATGTAACTTCATGATTATAAACAACGCAATGCTAAATAAAAACAAACCAAAACTGTTGCCATTCAGAAAATACAAATTCCAATACAACTCTTTAATTGCGAATGAACGACTCATTGACTGTTTCATTTAAAAAAAAAAACGCTTAAAATATTTCTAAAACATATTAAAGCCTTAAAAATCTTAAAATATTTGTAAAAACACATTAAAGCCTTTAAATATTTTTATCATACTTCATTGTTTGTTTACATTGTAAGGTATGATTGGCGTCGAGTTCAGTACGTAAATGTCGCCAGTTTATTTTAGTTTTGAAATTAGTGTAAAATTATAGTTGGGATAGAATGTTTGGTTGGGCAAGTAAAGGTCACCAGTTGAAATGAGTATTGAAAGTAGGGTAGTCTAAGGTGATAATGTCGAGTCAAGATAAAATGTTCGGTTGAGAATGAGAAAGTCCCTAGCTGGATCCTGGATATTTTGGCGATGTTGTGGGGGAGATAGCTGGTTGGGAGTATAGAGTAGAGGTGAATTTGGGTTAGCATGGAGTGTCTGTAATTATTAGATAGTTAGAAAATACGCAAGCAAAGTGATGACGTCAGTGGGCGTCAGTGGATGCAAGAAAAAGATTTCTATGTTAATCGCCCATTGGATTTTTTGTAAAAAATTATTAAAAATTGAGGAAAATTATTTTCCGATTTTAATTCCCATATTTCGGTATAGATATGTATTAGTTATCGTGTGCATTCGTTAGATTAAGTTGTTTTTGCTGTAAAATTGATAAAATTTAAATTTTAAATTTCAAAACTTTAGAAAAATAAAATAGCAAACTTCCATATTCGATTGAAAACATAAACATTTCATTTCAAAGGATGATATTTACACAATAAATATCCAACTAATATACTAATTAAAAGGAAAGTGATAAATATTCTATCATAATTTGAAGTCAAATTTGTTTTCAAATGTCTAAATAAAGTGTCTGATATAAGATACTCATATGTTGCAGCGGAATAGATTTAATATATCTGCCATCCTTGGCGGAAAAAATATATCGCCAAATTATTTGGCGAACATATTTCATTCCTTTCAAAAATCATGGTTATTTTAACAACTTATATTAAGAGAGCGATGAATTATATGAAACAATATTTCGTACAATACATATTACCAAAATAAACATCTGGCATGTATATTTTCGTAGTATGTTTTTAATCGCCAAATACAAAAAACGCCAAAGATGACACAGTTTTGAAATTTAAAATTTTGTCAATTTGACAGCAAAATAACTCAATCTAACACATGGATACGATAGCATATCTATACCCAAATACGGGTATTAAAATCGGGAAATAATTTTCCTCGATTTTTAATAATTTTTTACAAAAAATACAATGGACGATTAACGTAGGGAATATTTTTCTTCCATCCACGGACGGTCAGTGACGTCATACTTCGCTTACGTATTTGGAAACAGGATCTTCGATAGTCTTAAAAAAAAGTATTTTGGTAAAATGAAGTGAATCGTTATTTACTTCCTCTTACCCATAGGGTCGAGAAAGTATTGTTTTAGGGTCAAATTTTCGAACGTGAGTTTTTGTTATATTTACATGTTCTGAGGTCCCCTGAATACGAAAATCACGTTTTTAGCGAATGGTCTCTGTGTCTGTCAGTCTGTCTGTGTGTCTGTTAGCATATCTCAAGAACAAATAGTAGCAGAAATTCCAAACTCGGTATTCTAAATTTGTATCATATAGGGATGCTACAGTAAGCTTTTCGTTAAGATGAAGCAAATAGTTTGTGTAGAGGGACATTCAAAAGTATTGAAATACATTACGTTTATGGGGGAAATTGCAGGTAAGTAGAATTTAACATCTATAAACTGCACTAAACCAAATGAAACGAATACATATTTTTTGTAATAGAGATAGTCAACTGGAAAAAAAAACTTTGTGTATGTAGGAGCCTCGCCTTCCCCCCTGGGGTAGATGTCCTCCCTCGAGTGGAGTAAATTTTCATGATGGGTATCTTTCAAAAGAGCTCGCCAATACCTTTAAAACGAATGGTTGAACCATCGATCTACGATAATTTAAAATAAAGTTATTGATTTCTTTCATTTTTAACTTTTTTTTTTTTTTTTACTTTAATATTGAGAATAAATTCAACTTTTTTTTGGATATTTAGTGTTATACTATTTCTCTAATATGGAAATCGTCTGTATTATCATACAAGATAACTTTTTTAAATAATAATTTTAATAAATTTTTTTTTTTAACTGATTTATTTTTTAATAACCAAATTAAATTCTATATAAATGCAGGTGCATTAATGAAACGGGGGGTTGAGGGGGTCCAGAACTAATTATCATATAAAACTCTTCCGAAGCCTAATTTGAATTGTTTAACATAGGTTTACATAACAGTACTCTTTATCTTACCTCTTAATCTCCAACCTGTACTTATAGCATTAAATTTCAGGGTAAGAGAAAGTCGTGTGAGTGACACACTAGATTATTCTTATTATGAGGACTTTAAAATGGAGCACTTAACGGAACACTGGGATGTGTTGTTGCTGTTGTGTTTTCGGGCCTATATTTTTTGTCAACCAGCAGTTTTTTATTGTCATTCATATTTATCGATCGGGTAGAATTTTTTTAATTTCAGAACGAAAATTATAAAATATCGAAACACATTTGATTTATAAACAAAATCTGAAAATACATTTGAATGATCAAGTGTTAATCTTCATGATCTAATCATTGTTTTCAAGATTTATCGTTCACATTCCGTCATTTTTGACGGGGTTATATACTAGTAATCTTATATTTGAAGACGTTTACGGTCATTACTCCAATAATGCGTTAATTACATTGTTCGGCATGAAAATTGTTTCTGACACCATTTCAGCTTATTCTTATGTAAAATGACCTTCTGAATCCGAATATGACGCCCATTTTGCCGTATCACCCACCGTTTTTTAGAAACGCCCCCCCCCCCCATTTTTATCATTTTTCGGTGATTTTATGGCTATAAATTTGATATTTAGGAAGTGGGACTATTATTTTATCCATTAAATATCTTCTGAGGGGCTACAGAGTTGGAAAATTCTAAAACATGGACATATGCGACAGTTTTTTTTTTTTTTTTTTTTTTTTTTTTGGGGGGGGGGGGGTGATTTGCCACTGAAATTCTGTACTACAGAATATCTTATATATTTTTTAAATCTGTTATTAATGTTCTTTTTTAAACTTTATTTATATATATTTATTTTTATGTGATAGATTAATTCTTTTTCATTCTTCAAATCAAATTCATGGTCATAAAATTATCGAACAGGGAAAAACAAATCATGGAGGGATTTCTAGAAAACGGTGGGTGACTGGGCAAAATGAGAGTTATATTCGGATTCAGGAGATCATATTACTTAAGAATCAGCAAGAATAGTATCAGAACTCGATTTTTTTTTTTTTTTTTTTTTTTGCAGAGCAGTGTTATCTGCAGATTTGAATATCAATAAATAATTTCCGCAAGATATCTGTACACGTTTGTAATTTTTCTTCTTCTTCTTTTTTTTTTTTTTTTTATTAGATGTAAGATACGAATACGGAGCTACAAAACAAACAGCTGTTTGCAAAGAAAAAAATAGCGAAAATTGTCCTTGAAATGAAAATGAAAATGATCTTGCATTTACCATTTCAGAGAATTAGGATAAGTAATACAATAAATTAACTTAATAACTGCATTATTTGTAAACAATTTATTCAACAACTAAAAGAGTTAAATAAATATTTTTAAAAATTAACTTGATATTATTGGGTTGTTCGGAAAGTAATTTCGTTTTTCTCAGCAGAGGACTTAATTGTATTTTTTTCACGCCATCTTCAAAGTTAAGCTGCATTACCATTACATATTATGACAGCTGATATAACAAAGCTTGCTTGTGAAAAAGTTCGTTTTATTCTGCTCAATAGAGCAAGCGCACGGGACGTCACTGTGACAGATTATACCGCACGTACTGTAGATTGTAGGCAAAAGGTGGGATAAAGCACCAATGGAAAGGCAGATACTTTGCCTACATGCGCAAAAGTTGCAGAATAGCGTCGCTTGTTTGTGTCCTACCAAAGAAAGAAAATCGGAAGCGACAATTTCGGCATATTTTGTTTTTGCTATCAAAAAGGTGAAAATACTCTTCAAACAAGGAAAAAAGTATACGATGTGTGTACAGAAAATTTATTTAAAGAACGCCATTGTCAAAACTGGTTTACCAAATTTTGTTTCGGCAATTTTGACGTTGAAGATGCAGTACGTTCTGGAAAGCCCGTTTATGCTAATGAAGACAAAATAAAGTATTGATTTATGAAAACTACCAAATGACAACTCGTGAGATTGCTAAGAAACCGATCAAAGTGGAGAATATATAATTCAATAAAATATTTATACAATATTAGAAAATCGTGTTTCAGTTTCACAGGAAAAAACGAAATTATTTTCCGAACAGCCCAATATAATGTATATTTTTAACACTTTCCAACAAGGTTGAAAAGTGTTAATGACTTCGGTTTGTCTGTCTGTCAGTCAGTCTATCTGTCTGTCCATCTGTCTGTCCGCGCTCTAACTCCCGTAAATATTTATGAAATTTCTTAAAACTGATATATGTTATTCGAGTGCACTTTTGGACGTTCCCTATTGAAAATGGAGTTTATACCTCTACTGGTTTGTGTACAGGGACACCCGAAAGTATTTCAAAGCATTGTGTTCTATGAGAGGTATTTCTATAAACCATATTTTCATACCTTTATTGTAGACATATCTTAATGAAATTGAAATATGTTATTCAAATTCCCTATTGGATGTTTCCTGTATAAAATGGAGGAAATACTACCACCGATTTATGCCCAGGGACACTCAAAACTATTCCAAAGCATTGCGTTCTATGAGAGATATTTCTATAAATCAAATTTTAATAACTTTACTTTCCACGATGTTTTAGGAAATTGAAATATGCTATTTATATGCACAAAAAAATGCTTTGTATAGAATATAGCATGATTAGCATTAGATTTACAGGGTGATACAAAAATATCCATTTATATTAAGAGCTATTAATAAAAAATTGCTAGAATTGTACTTTCGTTTACGTTAAGCGTTTTAAACACTTTCTAACATTTTTAAGTGTGAATATGATTTCAGTTTGTGTATCGGTCCATCTGTCTGTCTGTCTGTCTGTCTGCCCGCGCTCTAACTCCTGCAAATATTTATGGAATTTCTCGAAACTGATATATTTTATTAAAGTTCACTATCGGATGTTCCCTATTGAAAATGGAGTGAACATCTCTTTTGGTATGTGTACAGGGACACCCAAAAGCATTCGAAAGCATTGTGTTCTATGAGTGTTATTTTTATAAATATTTTCCCTATAGAATGTTCCCCATTTAAAATGACATTAATAGGTCCTGTACAACTAGGTTTTACAGGGAGAACAACAAGAAAAAAAAATGCATTACGTTTTATTAGGACAGAATTTTTTGAAAGTTATATTTAAAAACATTTCTACTGTAAAAATCATAAAAATATTGAAATGTATTGTTATTATTCTAAAGTAATATTTTGTATAGAATATGATACGATTAACTTTCTGATTTACAGGGCTGCACTAAAATATTCAGAGAGATCAAAAGCTGCAATTATAATCTAATGGCTGCATTTTTTTTTTTTTTTTTTTGCGTTGAGCCTTTTTAACACTTTCCAAAAGGCCTAAGAGTAATTTTAAAGTCAATTAGTCTATCTGTATATTTTTCAGTTCTCCTGTCTGTTGTGTGATAACGTAGGCAAAGAATTTTAAAAGTTATTCGATACAACAATTACGTACAGTTGGAAAGTGTTACTAATCATTGCATACTGCATGATTTTTCTTTCTTGTTTCTATCTGACACACATACTTGTACAACATTGTTAAACATGATAAATAACAACGTATTAAACATACCTCGATACAATATATATACATTTTATGTGTATCTTTATATATTTATGCAATATAAATTGCACTTTTAAAATATTTTCACAAACATCTATTTTTTAGACCTGCCAATTATTCTAACTTATTGTTAGACCCCACCTTTTCGCCCCACCAGTATGTTTGTAAAGTAATATTTTTCTTATTTATTCGTAATTACATATTGTTGAATATTACTCTTAAAATATACTGGTGTGAAGAAAAAACGGGGCCTAACGCTATTACGGAATAAATTTGATTAATTGGCAGATCTAATTTTTCATCCATTATTATTACATCTATAAATCTTATATACGTTTAAAAAAATTATATTTTAAGCTGCATGTAGATGTCTTGCAAATTTACATGCAGTAGCTTAAAACACTTAATAGGTTGGTGTTCATAACAGTAAATAACTTATAATGTAAAGAATAAGGCTCTTGAAGTAAATGCACTGTAAAAAAGATTGTTTTGTCTAAAATGAGAATTTTTTAAAATGAGAAATTTTATTAATCGGAATAAAAGTTCTGTAATTTTATGTAAAAAATTACCTTTCAGCAATTGATCCCAGATACAAATTTGTCGCAAACATAAATAAAGGATTTCATAATCTAAAACTTTATAAAAAATTTATACGATGTGATACAGGAGGGTCACTGGATGTTCAAGAAATTTAAAAACTCAATTGAAAACAATTTTAAAGAAGTAAATATCGAGAGACAATATCTTTAGACTCTATCTTTAAAATAAATAAATAAAATACATAGCGAGTTTTTTGCATGTATATATTCTGGGTTCGTTGATCGTTTGATTTAATATTTTATTTCATTTCTCATTCAAAATGGTTTTGTTGCTCGATTGAAGCATGAACAATATATATCTGCTATTGTTAGCTACATTGTTTTACGAAATCTTGCAGCTCCATCTGCTTTAAAGAAGTACATGCTTCCTGGTGAGTTAATACTTCTCGTTTTAAGCATTTTTTAATTCCAATTAGTATTCCTGTGGTCCTTTATTTTTTGTTACTTTTTAACTGGATTCTTAATTCCTGAATCACTTTTAATACATTTAATGAGTTCCTTCATAAATTTTCTCTGTCAATTGGTATAACGGTCCTTTTTACTCATGTGGGCGAAAGTAATTTAAATTGGTTTTGTCTCTTATTGGATCTAAATATGATTCGCAACATTTCTGTGATAGTTTTTGTACTGCGTTAAAATCAGTTTTATTTTTGTTGTGTTGGTATTGGCATGTATCTATTAATTGCTAGAATTTTAATTTTAAAATTTATTATGATATCTATCATTTATATATATATATATATAACACAGAAGTTGAGAAATTCCATTTCCGTAAATGAAAATTATTTCCAGAAAAACAGCGCAATCGATATGTACCCAAACTAAATCTGTAGGACTTTATATATTGTCCCTCTACCATACCGATGCTTTTATGTATCATAGAGGCTGACATATTGCCTTCTCGGAAAAATGAATTAAATTGCAGCATAGCAACGCTACATGTCGGCTGATTTGCACCCAGGATGATGCAGTTTTTTTTCTACATGACATCCACCTCATATCCCAAGTTTGAAGTATTCATACACTATAGAACTTGAAATGCAACCTTCATTTAAATAGGTCGAATCCCAGCATGGCCGCGCCACCTATTTCATGATCATTCCAAAATCTATTCATCATGAATTTAAGCCAAAGTCTTTCTTTTTAATCATTTTAAAATTAAAATATGGGTTTTATTTAATATATTTTGATCCAATTATCCGGACGAACTAAAAAATACGGCCTTAGCTAGATTTTGTCCTGATTAATAAGTGTGCCGTTTTTCGTACCGGCCGCTTGAACGGTGTAGATTTGCATAACGAACTAAAAATCCCGGCAAACAAACAATCAACTTTATATATATGTATATAGATAATTTTTAGGAAATTAGTAGTTTTTATTTGAAATTTGAGAATATTTATAAATTTTAAAATATAAATGAATTTATATGGATACAATCTGAGAAAATAGAAATACAAAACCTGAAAAAATTAGTTACAATTTTGTAGGAACTTATGATTCATTATTCCTTTCTTTATCTAATTCCAATCTTTCCCCTTCAATGATTTCTATTAGTTGTCGAGCAAGACGATTGCTACTGAAAATACATATTGTTGTGATGAGTGAGCGATAACTTTTACGCATCAGTAGATTATTCCAATCATATATTACTGATTTGTTTTACTGATTCAGAAATAAAATATCTAGAATGTCCATTGCTGTTAAATACTTAACCATTTAAAAAAACTGATAAATAATTGTGATGGAATAATCTCGGAGGGGATTGTGGATTTTAGAAATATAATTTCTTTTAAATATATTTTTGTCTTAGAATTGTGAAAAGGCACACATATACATTGTAATATAATAATATTAAGCACATTAAATTTTCTAAAAAAATATTTAAAATTAATAAAACTAAAATAAAGATTTTAATTTTTAAAATGTTTCCTGTTAACCCATTTTTAATTTTTCCCGCGATTTCACATTATTATATTTTAAAAATGTATTTTAAATATATTGAAAGTAATAATAATATTTTAATAAGTAATATTTTAACTATATTAAACTTTCCGGATTTATTTATGTCAGCCATAAAAACATTTTGAAACTTTAACTTACCGATGTTTTAATAAACTAATAAACGTTAAATTTAATTGTTAAATTATAATAATGGGAAATCGAGGGGGAAAATCAAAAATTTTAATTTTTTTTTAAATGTAATTATTTTAATCGTTTTAATTAAATAATAATAATAATAAAAGAACCTTGAATACAATTACATACATTTGCATGCTAATTTTCATAACATTAAAAATAGTTTTCAACAAACGATTTATAATGTCCAGCACCCGCTTAACTATAATTATCAGCTAATTTCTAAACTTCTTAGACCTATATTGGGTAAAATTTAAATTAACAAATGCACATCTAAAACTAGTACATTGTGGCCATCACAAAACTTTCTTCTGTATCATTCTATATAAAAGCGCCACTTACAGTTGATTATGCCCAAAAGTTTAATATAACTTCTCAGAATAAAGGTTTTACATATGAAGTTTGTTGAAATTTAATCAACAGATGCTGAGATGTAGAAAGTCACAGAAAGTAAGATATAGCAGCGCCATTTGCCGGTCGATATACACCCAAACTAAATCAGAATTCGTTATCTCATATTTTGGTGCACTTATATGCCCTAGAAGTTGAGATTTAATCTTTCTATTCGCGGGGGTAAATTGCAGCACAACAACTATTCGCCCATGACATAGTACTTTCTTTTTTACAGAAAAACAAAATTTTTCTTTTTTGTTGATACTTTATACGTAACTAATGAGGTTCTTTTTTGTTCTTACCTTAATTTTAAATAATTACAATTTAGATTCTTTTAAGATTTTTTTTTTCAATAAATATAAAATTAGTTTTTTTTTTTTTTTTTTTTTTTTTTGTATGGAACAGTTTTAGCATCTTACCCTTTTTTTAAAGTTTTGTCAGATAGTAGACTCGGTATCGGACCACCTTTTTGTAAAGTTTGGAATTTGGCACCGAAGTGGCTTAGATGTTTCTCGCCAAGGTGTTACGCAATTGCGATAGCCATTTCAATTCATTGCAAAAATGGCCGAAAATATTTAAAGTTGCCAAGGGAGTCCCATACTAAGGCTGTTCCTTTTTTATTCATTTATTTGTAATATTTTATAGTAAAGACTTCGGGAAATGTTTTTCATGCATTTCTCTTTCCATTTTATACATTTTCCAGTTCTTTCATTAATTTCAAAATTTTATAAACACTACTTCAACCTGGGAAACACCGGATAAACCTGCTAGTATTGAATAAGTTTGTCTTCAGTCTTCAGGGTATTTATTTTTATCTGTGTCAAATGTAATTGCAAAAATATAAGAACTTTTCAAACAATATTGAATTTCCATGTGCAATGAAAATTCTGTTTATTGTTACATCCTTTTAAAGATTTTTTTTTTTTCCAGGCAGAACATTTTGTTTTAAACGACATTTATACTGTTTCATCCATTTTTGGTGAAATTACCCAAAAATAAATTTGTCGTGATTTTGAATGTTTGTTTTCATATATTATAGGTTTAGGCCTACCAGCGGCCGATCGGTTCTGCGCTCAGAGCTGGTAGAGGGAAAGTGCCGGGCTCGATCTCATGCCGCGCTCATCGACTTAGCCGTTCGGAGTTTTCCATGATTTTCTCCGAAACTTGTGTAAGTACTGGCTAGGACCCCTTAGAAAGGCTCCCAAGGGCATTACACTTATAGGTCGAGAATCCTAGCGTAATTGGCCTCAAACCCTACAACCATCTAGGCGTGATTTCATTAAGACAGCCAATTTTAAACAATACTGTACTTAAAAACATACTGCGAGAATATTTTTATCCGTTTCTCCATTTACAAATCACGTGGATTTTTTTCCATCTATGAGCAAAAAATTATAGTTTTAACATTTGTTGAAAAGTATTTCACATTTTCATTTTCATTTCAAAGTAGCTGGAGTGAAATACAGTTTTATGTAGCATGTAACGTCAAAGAAATACTTAAGTCGGTTAGTCACCTGAAGTCAAGACCTTTGAGAAGCATCCTGATCGCAAAATAAATCATTGTTTATTTACTTTATAATGTTCTGTCAAATTCCACGTTGTTGACTCAAAAATGTTATGTGTTCCCAACACACCCAATAAAAAATAAAAAATAAAAATGTTTGCAGAAACAAGTGAAAGTTTATAGGATGTTGAAATAACCACTCCTGTCTTTTGTATGGAATTTTCCAATATGTTAGTTCTCAACGATACTTCATGAAAAGGAAAAAAAAAAAAAAAAAGATTGATTTCATATTTTGCAATTTCACATAAATTTTATGATGTGTCTTAGGTGTATTATTGAAAACAATCATTTTTTTAATCTCAAAAGTTATGTCACGCTTTGCAATTAAAAAGGTACTTGGGGGTTGGAGCATTTTGCTTTATCTCTGCGGTAGAGCATACTTATAAAGTCGATTTTGCAGATAATTGAAACAATATAAGGCATAAATTTATGATGCCACCTGCCTCGTTAAAAGGAAAAAAAAAAAAAAAAAAAAAAGAGGTAAATTGATTCTATATATCATGTTCCATTAAAGAAATATTGATATAATTCTTTTTTGACACTATCTTTGACAGGATTTGGTAGAATGATTATGAAAACTGTATTGTAGATTATAATAAAAATACTTACCTTATAACTTCTTTTTTACAGGACTTCATTTAGCTCTGAAAACTAAAAAATATGTTATGGAGTTGAATCTATGCAGTTATATAGCCAAAACTTTACTATTTTACGTATCAATTTAGTATTGGTGAACTTTATTTCATTTGATTGGTCACTACCATAGTTTCCAAGCTACAACTATGTATAGGTGTAACCGATTGGCTGTTAACCCTTTGATGGGCAATGTGAAGGTGTTCACATATGTTTGGTTAAATTTTAATTGAGTTTTTATTTAAAACAAAATCTAATGATAAAATAATGCATTATCGCAATATAAAATAATTAAATTTCATGTGTGATATTTTATTCACATAATTTGTTTTCTGACATTTGAAGAAAGAATTGTTTTTTCTTAAGTGTCATTAAAAATTGCACAATTTTAATTATACATACGACCTACACTATTTATTAACATAAAACATTAACACACATCATTCAGAAATCTAATTTGTATATGTTTTATATCTAAATTATAAATAAAATGTTTATCTTTTAAATAGAAAAGTAATTTATTTTATGGGATAAAAAGAAAATAAAATAATAATAATATCTAACGGAAATTCTGACATTAAACGTAATTATAAAATAAAAAGTGTTCTCAAATAGTCACAAAACAAGGAAACTCATTGTCAGAATTTATATTATTTCAACACAGGATGTAATTTATTTTAGATTGCGCAATATTGATGACTGCATTTCTTAACCGTCTCTTTCTCTTGTCTAACGGTAGTTTGGCAAAATGTTGGCGATTAAAGGGTTACTACAATTATAAACCGTCATTACAAATTCAAAAATTAACATTGTTTTATCCGATAAACAATGAAAGTATTTGGCACTATAATTTGGCTGTTTTTCTAAAATTTGGCTCTTTTTCTTCAGACATCTCAGATCTGTTCTGGTGTAGGGATCTCAGATCTGCTCCAGATCATAGGATTGTAAACATGTAATTACTTCGCTCTCTCCCCCATCTTATGCGACAATCTCAACGTTTAACCCTGGTTTTATGTACTTCATTATTAAATGTTTCACAACGCTCTGTATCTAATTATTGGATATATTAATACTTTATATATTTTTGCAAGAATTATTCAATAAAAGCATCTTGATGACAGCAATTGGATTTATTATTGAAGTATTGCTAACCTGACTTTCTTTACAGAAATCTACATTAGTCAACGATCACTAATACGTGAAGAAATTCATATTCACACAAATTGGTGCTAAAGCACCAGGAGTTGAGATTGGTCGACATGGGGGAGAGGGGCTGTATTTATTCTTATATATATTTTATTAAATATTTTTTCGCAAGTTGTTGCTTAAACTTTGCCATGGAAAAGCTTCAAAGTCACGTTTTTTTGGTTTTGAAAAACTTTCAAAGACTCTAGAATGGTGCTTAGATTTAGGTGAAACTGAAGTAAATATTTACACTTTTTGTTTTGAAAATTTCAAAAGGACTAAAGCAGAAATTTATTGTATAATGAATATTGCTAAAGAAAAATTCCAAGAATTATTATATTTTAAAGGGAAAATAGATACACTAGTTGCTTTGGTAACAGTATTTTTACCTGTTGACTTACAGAAACAATGGATTAATTTTTCTGGCTAAAAGACTTTGAGTGGTGTGTTGTCCAGTCCACCTCTCGAGCAAAACAGTCCCAACCTTAGTCACTCAGCATTGGTTGCCTGAGTCAGGTCTACTTCCTGGTTATATATGTATCTACAGGGCTTTGAAAATTTTACTGTTAATTTGCTTTTTTGAGCAGCTGTTTCGGATACAATATGATCTTCATCATCTACAGATTTTTTTATTTAAAGCATTCGGTTCAGAATTCACGCCGAACAATATTTGTACATCTTTTTGGTGAATTTGTACATCTTTTTGGCTTCTGTGGTTTTGCCTTCAAAACTAAAATAAACGATTAACGTCGCATTTTTTCCACCTCTTCAATCTGGATTCGTGTCAGCAAAAATTCTACGGTAATAGAGAAACAAAATTCCCGAGATCGTGACGTTTTATGGTGGTCGGCATTTCGTCATTTATCATGTTTAGCTCCAGCTCCTTTATATCTAACAGGCGATTTTTTCATCATCTCACGGACAGTTATTAAGCATTTATCTGTGCACCTTAGTTTCAGAATCCATTTTGGACAAAATAATTTCATGGAGTTCTGACCTCTGATTCAAGCGAGCAGTCCCAGTCCGATTTACCTGCCAACGGTTGCCTCTTGCATGTTTAGTTCAAACTCCTATGTCCTTCCACATTGAGTTTGTCGGCTTCTGTTCTGTTCTTATAACTGCGTCGATGGACCTGTGTTTTCCCTGTGCGGTAAAGTGATGTGCCAAGTATGTTTTTATTTATGTGTTAAACCATAATCCTGCGCTTTTGCACTCAAAGCAGAAAAGCCATACGTGCATTCATACGGCAACCCGAATTTTTTTACGTGTATAGGTGCTCAAAAAGAAAAAGAAGAAAGTGTCTCTGGATATTTGTTTGTGAAAAATTACTTACAGTTTGTAACTGATATTGCTTTAGTTTTATAACTGATACATCATTTAAAAAAAAACAAGAGTGAGATTCATAACTTTCTGCGAACAGAATATTTTTAAAGATTGTGAATCAAACTAGCAGATTATACTCTGTTATTTTTAAGTGATTTTTACTGAGTAGTTGACACTGAAATTGTGACTGAATATTGAACAAAACTCATCAGTGAACTTTTTTTTTTGTTTGTACTGACCGAAAATTTGATTTTTCAAGATATTAAGTAAGTACTTTTTCTTTTGTCTTGAAGAAAATAAATACAGAAAATTACTTTTCAAAGTAAAGAGTTTATTTCTTTTGTATTTATTTGTATAGTTTATAATGCTTAATTAATTTTTGAGTAAAGTTTTAAATAATTATAATTTAAATAATTATGTTGGTAATAATTTGACTTATTATATATATGTTTCTCAGATATTTATAAATATACACAGTTTGTCGAGTATGTTTACATATTCATATTTTAATTTAAAAAAAAAAAAAAAAAAAAAAAAAAAAAAACAGTTTATATTTTATTGAATTTTATTTACACAATATGTGCAAAGTGCTTCTGTACAAATAATTATACTTGTTTAAGGTAGTTTAATTTTGCATTATAAATACAAAATATTTGCAATAAAGCAAATTACATTTACATATTTTTACTTCTATTATTATTTTTGGAGAAAGTGTTCACATTCATTGTTTTTTTTTCTTCAGTAAATACAATGACAGTGATTAAGATAAAGAATTCTGAGAACATAATTAGTTTTTCATATGAACTTTTTCTTATATGAAAATATTGATTTTTTTTTTAATTATATGATTATGATTTGTGTTTTATACATTTCAAAATATTCGCATGTTTAATCATATATTTGTTAGATTTCTCAGTTCTTTCTATACCATATATTGAAATAAACAAATTAATTTAATTTTTCCTATTAAGTATACTTCAAACTTAATTTTAAATGAAGATTTATTAAGTTTTGTTATATTTTCAAATTCTAAATACATGCTCCTACCAAAAAAATTAAAAATAATTTAAATGAGAATATATTTTTCTATAATCGTTCGAGATTGAATATTTGGCAGGTGAACATTTCCCACCTTTCACACATTTACAAACACATTTTTACAAATATTTATATTTACACATTTCACATTTTTTTATAAAATTGATCTTTCAGTTCTAGTGGGGAAAATTTTTAATTAATCATTAATAAATTGATTAATTTGGCTTGAAACTGTAAAAAAATATTTACTTTCAAGCGTTTGTATGGAGGATCTTTTTCTTACATTAACACATATTCACACACATGTTCTTATACATACACTAAGTCTAGTTTTTCATAAATGACATTTAGTTGTAAAGTTTTTAATGATAATTTAATTTGTACACATTATAATTATCCTTTCTACATTTCAAAATTTTGACACATTTCCTATTTTAAGATTTATTTTGTTTTTTTGTAATTTTGTGCCCCACTGTTGCATTTAATGACGTCTTGAATGTAGTAGTGTTTGTTTGGTACTCGGGGTATATTTCTTTCTTTGGAAATCCTGGCCAGATTTCTTTATGGGGAGAGATCTGCCTTGATTACCTTGCATTGCACAATTTTACTTTTGCTAGAATTTTATTTTCATTTATACAAAATATTTACTTTGCTAAATTTACAATTCTGCATTTGTTTTTCATATACATATGTAAATAAAAAAAATAATAATTAAATGAAGGCAATAAGGTAATTAAATTGATAAACATTGATTCTTTATTTATTAAATATTTTTCTCATTTTTTTTACATTTGTTCACTGCATGTAGATGTGACGGGATTACGTCATTACAGTAAAACAGCTGTTGTTCATAAAAGACTTTCCCGCCCATAATATTTTACATGCATGATGTTCTTATTTTCACACATTGCTATAAATTTACACATTTCATCTTACACGAACATTCAAAATTCACTTTCTTTTTAATTTGCTATGCCTATATATATATATTTTTACACTGTGCAATAACAGATTTTTTTATATTTTTGTTTACACTTTTTACACACATCAAGTTTATTTATTTTTCTTTTATATATTACAAGAACTTGATTATGCTGATTGAACAAAATTTATAAACAAAGAAACTGAGAGGCTAACAAATGGATAAATAAATAAAGAGAAATGAAATAAATACACTCTTTTTATTCATACAATGGTGAAAATATTTTGTTGAAGCATGTTTATTTTTTTTTTTTTGTGTATTCTTTCTGAAAGACTGAGATGCATATCTGTCACTCACCATACATATAATAATATTAAAGGAAATAGTAATCAGAAGAATGATAATATTTTTATGTTTTTTTTTAGTGTAAATATAATTTAACTGTGTTAAAGCATCATATATACTTATTTACTCACATTTTATCATAAATATTTATTTGTTGGTTTATATTCTTATTCGTATGTGTATCTTTTTATTTTTATTAATATGTATACATTAAAATTAGTATTTACATCTAATTGCTAGCAAATTTTATAACATCAAATATCAGGCCTTGTGTATTCGATGCATCATTTTTAGAAAACAGCATTGCGCAACTTTTGAGCAAATATTTTTTGCTTTTTTATAGATGTCAGCTGATTATGATTATGTTTTTTTAGTCGACTTGATGAACAATTTGAATTCATCTTTTATTGAGAAGTTATTTATGCTTCCTTTACTCGAGTTTTTATGGAATTTGATATGAGCATTTATGATAGCCCTTGTAGCTAGTCTTTATATTGATTTTAAGCTCAATTTAAGAGGCCTCGTTGAACTCATTAGAAGTTTATATTGTCATGACCTTTTTTTTTAAACAATTTCATGTGCACATTTTTTTTAATTTCATTATTAATTAAAGAGCTGTCATCAGAGATCATAAATAATAATATTGTGGCTATTTTTTTTTTTTCATCAGTAATACCATTCTAGAATGTTTACGGACATGATTGAAAGTTATCGAGAATTTTAATCTCGCATTTGTATTAAAAAAAAAAAAAAATCAAATTAATTTAACTATGTTATCACAGCTTCTTGTTAAAAAAAATAGATAAAATAAATATACATAAACACACTCCCTGTTAACACAATTGTGTTGCTTTGGTCTATCTTTTATGCAGATTGTTTTTATATAATGTGCTGATATTTGACTATAAGTTTAAATTTTCAACACCAAAAATTGTGTTGGGGAAACCACATTTCACATTAATATTATTATGCGAACGCTATTTTTCAAACATTCACTAATTATTTTTAATAAATATATACAATAAATAAATAAATAATCATATATTGTATTGGTTATTTCACTGTATATACTTAAATGTAAAGTATGTATATTTTCAACTTTTCAACACACACACACATGCAATCTTCATACTAAAAAAAAAAAAAAAAAAAAAAAAAAAATCAAATATTTTTATAATTATGAGCATATAAAGGGATATACATTATATATAATATTTATAATTCTGCTCAATTTTAAATGACAGTATTTCATAACACAATAATACACTAATTATACTATTGTTTACATTTTATTCTCTCCATTTTGAAGTAATTTATGATTAATATACGAATACAATTAAACATACACTTTGTTTTAAAGTTATTAGTAATATATATAGAGAGAATGTAATGTTTTTGTCATTTTTATGTTTTTCTACTTGCTTACAAGGTAATTTTACCGATAAAATATTTAAAAAAAAAAAAAAAAAAAAAAAAAAATCGTCACAAATAAGTAACAAATTTATATGTTTCTTTCTGTATACATTTTTGCTGCATTATGTACATGAGTTCTTATGCGTGCTGTCTTTTGGGTCAGAACTTCATTGTCATTTGATTAATTTGGGGTACGGTTAAATGGCAATGTTTTCAATAGTTATTTTACACATTTTTACACGTTTTGACACATTTCACACATTATGGCATGTTTTAATTGGCCTCACAACCCAATTATTCAGCCATGTTCTCTTCTGAGTTTATACACTTTTCTCTGACTTAAATATTTGGCATGTCATGTGTTCACATGTCAGGTGATCAGCAATATTTTAATTTTAAAATTGTTATTCCTTTTTTTGTAAAATATAGTTAGAAATTTATAAAAGATAAATTATTTATAATTATAATAATAATAATGATACAATTTTATCCATCTTACACATAACATTCAACAGAAGGTAGAATGGACACTTCTCGCAATTCTGGTTATTGAATATTTTTCTCTAAAATTATAAATTTTTAATGCAGCTATTTCTTTTTCGTTAGTCAAAAATTTAAGATATTTTTTTTTTTTGTGTGGGGTTGTTGTGTTTTGCAGAAGAACTTATGTACTGAGCTCCTATGAGTGGCATGCACCTCCATGCACATCATAGTGTTGCATGAGTTTTTTACTGTTTTGTTATTCATTGTCCACACAATATTATTCGGCTGGACCGATTTTTTTTATTTTTGGACGGTGAGTGATGAGACATTTTTGTGAAACATTGCAGTTTCTTTCAAAAGACTTTTTCAATTGATTTTTTTTAGCCTTAAGTTTAAAAATTTTCGCTTGTATTGAATATATTTTTTTTAATTTCTTTACACACACACACACACAAAAAAAAAAGGATAAATAAATAAATAAATAGCGTTAAAGAGTCTATCACACAATTTTTCTCTTTAATTATGCAGAATGTTAATTATAAATTTCTTACTGTTTCATGTTATGGGTATGGAAAAATTATTTTTGCACTTGAACATTTTTATTTCTTTCTGTGGTATTTTTTCCAATTTGCAAACACTGTGAGTCAATTTTTAGTGATTCACATGAATGTGTAGTTTATCGAGATACAGATGTTTTCTAACTGTACACATATACACTTATATTTTATTTATTTTATACATATATAATACCACATACACAATTACAAAAATTTTCACAAATACTTCAATTTTTATTTAATATTATTGTCCATTTTGAAGGTAAATTCCTTATTTAAAAAAAAAAAGGAACTATTCAATTTTTATACACTATATACATACACTTTTAAGGTAACCTGCATGTAAATCTAGTCATTCTAGTCTTGCAATAGGGTTACTTTTGTTAAATGCACATAATTTTATCCATCTTACACATTATTTCACATGGCTTACCTTGCAGTATTGTATAAAAAAAAAAAAAATAAAAAATATAAAATATATAGGTTCTAATATTTACACATCTTCGTCCAAGACGTAAGTGATCTAAACACACACACACACACACACACACACAAAAAAAAAAAAAAAAGTATCGTATCATGCATACTTAACAAGTTTAACATTTTGTATTTCTCAATTATTTAATCATTATTCAATACAAACATCACGAATAATACATATTATTAATAGAATAAAATATAAATATTATTTAAATATTATTAGAATTTGTCCATGTTGACAATTTACACTTTTCAGTTGTGATTCAGGTTTTATAAATTATTGTATTTCTTAGGGAAAAGGGAATTGATAGCATATTGGTATCATTCTTCATTATTTTAAACCACGTAATGTTTGAAAAATGAACTTACTTCATGTTTTTTTTAGAAATAATTAATTATAATTGAACAAAAAAAAACTAATTACATTTTCTATTAAAAATTTTCCAGACTTCATACTTGTGTCCTATTACTTTATTGATTGGGCTATTTTTTTTTTTTTTTTTTTTCATTTTCGCAATTCACTTTACACAAACAAAAGGCATTTAATTATGTCGTGTTGCAGAATGCTTGCTGTAATTTTATTTACACACAATATATGCCTCTTCTGCCTCACACCCTAACTCAGTAAGTTATTTTTGGCTGTGGCCTCACAACCCATAATGTCAATTATAATTTGTATACTGATTCACACACACTGGCTCAATTTGTATAAATTTTAGGTCTTCACATATTGGCGCGTTCTGGTACTTTCTTTATATTCTAAAAAAAAATTTTCATACCAAAATATCTCATAAAAATATTGTTTTATTGAAATTAGTAAATAATAAATAATTTCAGGCAAATTAATAGATTGCATAAACTTGTGAATACTTAAAATATTTTAATTTTGTAATTATTGATTTCCTTTTTCCTTGCCTTCAATTTGTCATACATTTTCAAGAAAAATTTGTTGAGAATGCATTGTCATACAGCTGTGAATTATTATAAATACTACATTGCATTGCTTATTTTATAATTATAATGTCATGATTTCAATATACATTGTTGCTTCTTATGAAAGATAACTATGTCCAGTACAAACAAGTTCTAATTAATTATTGGTATTATATATATTTGATGTTTAATTTTACATTATTAGCCACTTTGTAATATGAAAAGTATTTTTAAAGTAATATTGATTTTATATAGAAAGTTATTTTGAAATTTGTAGTATGTATTTGTCTTGATGCGAGAGAGAGCGATTTTTTTTTAATTACCTTTCGATTTTTTTTTCTTTTTAGGCGAAGGGGAGAAATATGTGAAGGTGTTCACATATTTTTGGTTAAATTTTAATTGAGTTTTTATTTAAAACAAAATCTAATGATAAAATAATGCATTATCGCAATATAAAATAATTAAATTTCATGTGTGATATTTTATTCACATAATTTGTTTTCAGACATTTGAAGAAAGAATTGTTTTTTCTTAAGTGTCATTAAAAATTGCACAATTTTAATTATACATACGACCTACACTATTTATTAACATAAAACATTAACACACATCATTCAGAAATCTAATTTGTATATGTTTTATATCTAAATTATAAATAAAATGTTTATCTTTTAAATAGAAAAGTAATTTATTTTATGGGATAAAAAGAAAATAAAATAATAATAATATCTAACGGAAATTCTGACATTAAACGTAATTATAAAATAAAAAGTGTTCTCAAATAGTCATAAAACAAGGAAACTCATTGTCAGAATTTATATTATTTCAACACAGGATGTAATTTATTTTAGATTGCGCAATATTGATGACTGCATTTCTTAACCGTCTCTTTCTCTTGTCTAACGGTAGTTTCGCAAAATGTTGGCGATTAAAGGGTTACTACAATTATAAACCGTCATTACAAATTCAAAAATTAACATTGTTTTATCCGATAAACAATGAAAGTATTTGGCACTATAATTTGGCTGTTTTTCTAAAATTTGGCTCTTTTTCTTCAGACATCTCAGATCTGTTCTGGTGTAGGGATCTCAGATCTGCTCCAGATCATAGGATTGTAAACATGTAATTACTTCGCTCTCTCCCCCATCTTATGCGACAATCTCAACGTTTAACCCTGGGTTTATGTACTTCATTATTAAATGTTTCACAACGCTCTGTATCTAATTATTGGATATATTAATACTTTATATATTTTTGCAAGAATTATTCAATAAAAGCATCTTGATGACAGCAATTGGATTTATTATTGAAGTATTGCTAACCTGACTTTCTTTACAGAAATCTACATTAGTCAACGATCACGACTACGTGAAGAAATTCATCTTCACAGGCAAGGCATTTATGCTTATTTAATATATAAATCTACCAGAATTTACAAACGAAGTTGAAAGAAAGGAAATAAGTGCAGTTTCCCTAATAAGTTATACAATGAAATTTTGTTGAAAAATTCCTGGATGATGTTTTGCAATAGGGAATTAAAATGAAACTCTCGTAACGAGGACACTGCAAGTTAAAGGGTTGAAAGGGTTGGAATGGATTAGTAGGCACTCTGTTCTATGTATATTATTAGACGACAAAGACGATTAACCAGTTTGCAATTTGAATGAACGAATTTATGTAATCATTTTGTAGTTGTGTTAAAAAGTTACCATGGGTTTGAAAAAATAAATAAATAAATAAATAAAAATAAAAATATCATTTTATATGCCAGAATTTTTTTTTCCAAATTTCAAGTCAGTTGGAGTAAAAATCTCATAGAGAAAGAGCCTTTGGAAATTCTCCTCATCAAATTACACCGGCCGGTAACGAAGCAGGTATATTGACGCAGAGCTGAAAAGCTATTGTTTTTCTGTCATTCTCGCTCTTTTTCTCCCACTAAGAGTTACATATTTTAAATATTTTAGTTTAAAGTTGAGTGTTTAGCCATGAGGTTTCTTTAAATTTATACGTCCACGTTGTGAATTTTTACCGAGATTTGCACTCATTCTTTTTTTTTTTTTTTTTTTGTTTGTAAAATGCAGTCACAGAGAGTTAGTAAATTTGATCGAGTATAGGGTGTTAGAAGAAAAGATAGGCCCTGAAAAAAGACATTTAATCCCACAATTGCAGAAAGAGGATAAACATCGCATATACTACTCATAACTGAGAAAAAAGCTGAGGATGGGACACGAGAAGCAAGACTTCATCTCAGGCAGGAGCAAAAAGATGCCCCGGACATTGTAAACGTTGCAGAATCTTTGCTTTATGGAGCTGGCAGAAGTGCCAAGTATGTAGTGTGCTTACCGCACTAAAAAAAAAAAAAAAAAAAAAAAAAAAAAAAAAAACTCTGAAAGTAGGAAATTGCGAGAGGGTGTCGAATTTCCACCGTCCTTAATTTTCATTTAAAATCGCATTTAAAATGCTTGATCGCAATGATAAAAATTAAGAATTAAAATATTTTCGTTACTGACATTACGATCAAGCAATTTAAGTGCAATTTCAAAATAAACGATTGTGGGAACTTCAGGTCTTCTCGTGGATATCCTCCTTTCAGAGATATATGCTTTTGGTATGGTTATATTGCGATAAATACCTACTTCTAGATATTATAGAGCTAATATTGACGATTCTTTAAAAAAAAATCTTCGTTTTATTCCTATTTAAAAGTTTATTCGATTTTTTCTGAAAACACTTTTTTTTTTTCCGTGGGCATGTTTTTGAAAACCTAATGCACTGACGTTATTGAAATTTTGCGTACTACTTCAAAACAGAATTTCTCAGTAAATAAACGAAGTTTTTATTTATTTTTATTTTTATTTTTATTTTATTTTTTATTTATTTATCTATTTATTTATTTTTATAACAACTAACTTCAGAAGGTTGTTATGTAAATTATACAAAAAGTTTTATTGTTTTACAAACAATTTGGCAGAAATTGAAAAAATAATTTTTTTTTAAATCCTTTGTTCAATCATGAAATGTATTCATCTGGTACCAGATATTTTTTTTTTTTTTTTTTTAGTTTCAGATAAAGCTATTATGAGTTATTTTGACTACCACGAGGATACTTTTTACTTGTATATCATAGATATATATATCAGTTTATGCTTTAAAAGTTTAAAGTATATCATATTTTACTTTTGAAACTGACTTTATTTAAAGGCGTGCATATAACGAGTATTTCATTATTACTAGTATGTTCTCTATTCATATTCAGGTCGCTAATAAACCATTAATGTGACTTTAATTGTGTGACTTTAATCAACCCTATCCAATCCTATTCATATTGAAACCAAAATGTTTTATATAATTTAAGAATGCACATTTGATGAATATGTACCTATCTTCAAATGATTTAATTTTCATGCCATCCCTTTGCATTTCGAAATTTATAAAAAGCCATTTTAAAGAACGTTTAAAGTATGTGACATATTTCAAATTTATTGCTCAAATTCAATCACAGAAATCATTATAATGATGTAACTGAAACAATTTTACCCAATTTTTTTCTTCTTAATTTTCTTTTTCACGTCCATGTACGAAGTATGAAGAGGCACTGTATACTTTTAAATCTTATTATCTTATTTAATTTTATTTATAATTAATTTCTTCATTACATAATTATTTAGAGCTCTTTTTTTCTTTTTCTTTTTTACTTTTTATATTTCTCTTCTTTATATATATTATTTATTTACTTTTTACTCTGTTCTCAGAGCGTCCAGCATGTAATCGGAGGATTGCGAATTCGATTCCAGATTTAGGTAGCGATCATCCTGTAAATTAACAGTGGCTGATGCTCGTAAAATCCGTCGTGGCTGCAATGTCCTCCATATTCTGTTAATGATACCTTTGAGGTTACCAACGCGGGGTACCCCTTTCTACTTATGAATTCCTCAAATTTTTTTTTTTTTTTTCGTCTTCCTCTCAAAATTATGAACTGTCGGTTATATTTTTTATTATTTGGCTATTTTTATTAAGTTTTTTCGTTTTTATTATTTTTTGTTAGTTCTGTTTACTGACCTCTGACGGGATGTCCGAACGCGGTCTCTGATTGGTCTGGGCCTTGCGCTCTGATTGGTCGGGTCGCCCAGGACATAATTCCGTCGTTTTTAGCTCAAAATTTTTCAGAGAGGATTGAGAATAACTTGCTGTTTGCTGATTGGTCCACGGATCCACCTCAGAACTTAGTTTCTGGATGGAAACCGAGATTCGATCTGAAACACTGCATTTTATTTCTCTTTAATCCTCCTCTGAATTTTATTTTTAGTTCTTGTCAGAATTCTTAGGAAAAAAAAAAAAAAAATGTATGGCCAACTTTTTTTTTTTTTTTTTTTTTTAATTGCGGAACTCCGAGCGATTTCCTGTGCCCCTTTGGGCGCCCTGCTCAGCTCTATATTCCTTTTCGCCGTCCAGACTATCTTCCTCAACACACGCAGCAGTTTTCTGTTGCACTTGTATTTTTCAAGGAGATTTTAATTTAATATATATATATATATATATATATATATATATATATATATATATATATTTTTAATCTCCTGCTGCTTCACTCAGATTAATTTCTCTGCTAATGCGGGGGAGTTTCTGAGACTAAATTCTAAATTTTTTTTTTTAATTAAAAAGCCTTCGACTTTTTAATACTTTCTTTTCTGTAAATTCATTTTTATGTTTTTGGCACTTTCGATGGAGGTAAGCAACGGTTGCGACCGATTGCACGTACTCCGAAGAACCTACGTTGACGAACGCGGGGTACCAACCTCCCATTGGAGGATCAAAGTTTTCATGGTTCTTTTCTCCCAGTTTGTCTTAGCATTCCTTGTGTATAACCTGTTTCTTTTTAATTCTTACTTTTGTTGTCTTTTAATAATTAAGGGACCTCTTCACTCACTGCCGCCGGAAGCCGAAGCTAATGTTATTCTATGGGAAATTTTCTTTACAAATAACTTATTAACTAATACATATTTTTAAATTTTGTTTTCTCATTCTGAAAATACCCAGCTGTTAAATTGGCGGACCTTTTTTAAAAAATGATTTTTTTAATTTTTTATATTTTATTTTGAAGCTGCAAAATACGGATTTTCAATGTGTGAAATTTTTTCATTTTGCAATTTCAAAGTAAAATATTAAAAATTTTAAAAATACATTTTTAAAAAAGGTCCGTCCATTTAACAGTTGAGAATTTTCTGAATGTGAAAACAGAATATAAAAATATGTATTAGTTAATAAGTTATTTGTAAAGAAAATTTCCTCGTAGAATAACACTGGCTCGGGCTTCCGGCGACGGTAAGTGAAGAGGGCCGTTAACCATTTCATATAAATCATTTAATTCGGTCATTATGCGCAATTTATAAAGAAAAAGAAAAATTCTTTTTAGTAGCATTCCTAATTTTCATCTTTATCTTAAATTTCAGTCTCGCAATTTTAAACACATTGTTAAGCAAAACAATGCAAAAGATGGTCTAACATTCTTCATTCATCTGAGGTTTGTTTTTAGTAGGGAGTCATCATATGATTTATCCGTCGAATATCCGCCCCTTCGAACGACAGCAAAATGATGTAAACTTGCCAAATAAGCAGAGGCTGCTCAGACGTTTTTCAGGAAGCTCAATGAAACTGATAAGGAAACAGTTGTCGTGTCCCCCATAAATCTGTAACATATGCTCATAGAATGTTAAACATTTGTATTTGAAACTATTATAACATATACTCTACTTTCTGGCACATAATCTACAAGTCTGTTTTGTTTTATACCAGAAATTTTATTTAATAAAATATGATGTTTTTCCTCTCTTATAATACCTGGTACAGATATAAGTTTGTGTGTTGATTTGAACTTCTAGTGAAAAACAGATCTATCTAACCTCTAGATTATACAATGAAAGTTAGGGTAATTCTAAACCCCCAATTTTGGTTTTGTTATGACCTACCCCTATAATTAAATATATATATATATATATATATATATATATATATACATATGTAGTTTTATTTCAGAAAATTAACTAAATTAAAGCAAAAACTAATACAATGTGGCAATCACAAACCTTTCTCCCATATTTTCTTCTACAATTTCACACAGTGCAAATTATTCATTAAAATTATTATTTATTAAAATTCTTTCCGATGGTGAGTGAAGTTGATTTTCATATGAAGTATAAAACTAAAAATTCAACATTGCGCATTTGTTGCTGTTTTTTTTTTTTTGTTGTTGTTGTTGTTTGTTTGTTTTTTGTTAAAAAAAAAAAAAAAAAGATAGCTTTTGCTTCAAATGGTCATAGATTTATGGTTTAACCACCCGTTTTAAAGGTAATGACAAGTTTTTTTTTTTTGTTTGTTTTTTTTTTGTTTTTCTGAGAAGTACTCATAATAAAAACTTATATTTTTAGAAAGGGGAGCAAAGCGATGCTGCTACGCATATAAAAATTGTATCCCAGCTGATTATTACTATCTATAATAATAAAAGAAGATGTCTGTCTGTCTGTCTGTCTGAGCATCTATACGTTCAGCCCCTATTGAACGCAGAACTAGAATATTTGACATACGGGTGCTCAGAAGCCTGCCCGACTGCATAGTGAAAAAAAAAAATTAAAAATTTTAATTAGTTCCGGAGATATTAATTAAAATGTAGACCTATGTCTAATGAAGAACCGATCTCAATGACTGAGAATTTACCGCGATTGCATAAAAATAGATATTTTAACGGAGTTAAAAGCAGAAAAAGTGGAAAATAAATTAGAAATATTAGTCCGATCGTTACGAATTTGGTACCAAATGAAAGGGGAATTTTTTCCGAATCTAAGAGTGCAAGCAGCTTATTGATACAACAATTAGATTTTTTAAAATTAACTAAAGTATAAAATTTAGATGGCAACATCGTTTCAATTGTCTGCCATGAAAACAGATCGCAGACAACTGTCTGGATGAAAAAGGAAATGATTGTAATCAATTAAGATGTCACGTGTTTTATAGTGCGGGGGGAAATTGCAATTTTCTAATTTTTTCTAATTTTCATTCACGTTACATTTGAATTAATATTCGGCCTAGACAGCATATTATAAAGCTACTGTTCAATTTTCATGAAAATATATCAATAAACAAAAAAATTACATATTTATTGGAAAAAGATTAAGTTTTCTTTTATATTTTGCAATATTTTAAATTGAGATATGCCGTTGAAATTTCGTAGTATTTTGTTTTAATGCCCGATAATCCGATTGTGAATATTTTTTAAAGAGTACAATTATTAGGGAGGGCTTGAGGTAGAGGGGGAAAGGGGCAAAAAAAAAAAAAAAAGAGTTACAGCGTTTGAAATTGGTTCGCATATTTAGATTTTAAGGCAAGGTAAATCGATTGCGGATATTTTCGAGTGTAAAATTATTATTAGCGACGGAAAGGGGGGGGGCGAAGGGGCAAAGATGTAGAAAAGGAACGGGAGTTTCGGAGAAATCAACGGAATACCCAGAACACCTTTATTCTTTAATATTTTGCAGAGTTTAGAATTCCAATTTCTGCTCACACATCGTACTAAGGGTTTTTAATGTTATATAAGCCCGGAATTATGCAAGTTTCGGAGAAAACCATGGATAAGTCGGATTACTGAGAGAGAATAATAAAAAAAAAAAAATCTCGGAGAATAATAATAAAAAAATTACATTTTAATTTACATTTAATTGCAAATAAAATTTTATTCTAATATTTTGATTATGATTAAATTATTTTTAATACTTCATTAGAAAGACATTTTGAAATACTTTTATATTATCAAAAGTGGTAGTCGAGATTTCAAACAATTTACACGTTTTGAGGTGTCCTGAATCGGTTTTCTTTTGTGTCTCAGCTACTAATTAAAATAATGTCATAAGTAATACATCATTTGAAAGCTTTGTTGATTTGGAATTGAACAGTAGATTACAGAAATTTCTACCGCCAGATGGCGCTGTAATATTTTAAAATTTCATTATTTAAAATTCTAATTATGATTAAATTATTTTTAATACATCATTCGAAAGATATTTTAACGTTCTTTTATATTATCGAAAATGGAATTCGAGATTTTACCCGATTTACACGTTTTAAGGTCTCCTGTTTAGGTTTTCTTTTGTATCTCAGCTACTAATTAAAATATTTTCATAAGTAGTACATCATTTGAAAGGTTTGTTGATTTATAATTGAACAGTAGATTACAGAAATTTCTACCGCCAGATGATGCTGTAGTATTTTAAAATTTCAATATTTTAAATTCTAATGAGAGACGAAGTTGTTGTATGTTCTAAAACGGGGATAAGGCGCCGCAGTCGCCACCGAGCGGGACTTTGCTGAAGTCAGAATTTTGAAAGATCGTAACACGGTGAGCGAACAGGCTGTTTCAGATATTCAAACGGGAAGAGGGTGCCGCAGGCTACCGATCGGGAATTTACTGCGATTAAAATTTTCAATAAAGCTATTTTTACTATATGTCAATAAGCTGTTGTAAGATCTGAAACAGGAAAAAGGCGCCGCAGGCGCCACCGAGCGGGAGTTTCATAAAGTCGGATTTTTCAAGGATCGCGAACCAGCTGGTCGCCAAAGGCGGCTAGTTATTAATAAATATGTTTAATTTCACAATAATTAATAATCACAATATTTTTAATTAATAATTAAAAATAGTTCTCATTTTGTAGATTTATTCGAAATTTTGTCTTATGCTGCTACATTAAAAATTATAAAAAAGACTCGAATAGCAGAGACATCTCTTATACGTTACATCTCAAAATCTCATAAGCCATAACTTAAGTCAAACTTCATATACAAATATACAAATGAAAACTTATATGAAATTCTGACCGTTCTTTCGTGAGTCTAATATTTTCCTCATACTCGCACGGGCTGACCGACTTTTTCTAAAAAAATGCTCAAATCGTTTTTCAGACATTTCAAATCGTGTAAATCCACCGAAAATCAGAGATAATAAATTTTCACCAATCCAATACTTTCTTATGTATATAGAAGAAAGTAATAAACATAGATAATTTTATATACCCCGCAAATGTACTGCATTTAATATCACATACTTCTTCTGATAATTATCAGAAAAAAATCATTCATTCATACACTGTAAAATCTAGTTTCTTCAAAATGAGCTAAATTGTCTCAAAATAGCTCCGAAACAATATATACTTAAATTTTAAAACCCATGTACTCATTTTTGAGTGTATTGACATGCTCAAAAACTGGATTGACCAATAAGAATCCCAATATCCCCATATTTGACATTTCAATATACTCAAAAATGAATATATGGGTCTTCGAATTTAAGTATATATGTTTCAGAGCTATTTTGAGACAATTTAGCTCATTTTTAAGAAACCATTTTTAACAGTGTACACAGAAAATCCACATTGAAATCTGTTTTTACAAGTGTCTAATGACAAGTGTCGTATAAAAACTCTAAAATAGTTTTAAAAACTTTTTGCGATCTAAGCTTTAACACATATTTAATACTTATACATGATTAACTAAAGACAGATCATTTAACGAAACATGTTACACCTTTTTTCGAGAATTTTAATTAGTTTTAAGAAGTCATGATTTTTTTCCTTTCTCAGCAATAAATCCAATCAATTAGTATTTTTTCACCCTTGGCAACTTCTCGAAACTAATTATTACTTTCTTTAACGTGATAGCTGCAACTGTGATTTCATTTTGATTCTAATAGATAGCTGCTCCTGCGATTGATTAGTGGCTGTTTAAGCAATATATTTTGACTACGTGACGTTTTTTGTTGCCGGTTTTAACACATTATTACAGGAAACAGCGTAACATCTTTAATGGACGGTGTATTTAACTCTTAATGAAGTAGAGTGATTTGCATCGGTGTTTACTTCACTTTTCAAATATTCACGAGTTTGTTATCGAGTTCTCATTTCTTAAATTTTATTACAAGCACGTCTTAAAAGTATATTTTTACCGTGGTTGTGTTCGTATTTTAATGGCTACACTTATCTAAACCAAAAATTTACGAGAAATACCGAACGGTGTAAGTAATCATCCGAATAAATTAGGAAAATATATGGTCATTATTTTTAATTAAGTTTACTGCAAGACTGACTAAAGTACAATGCAAGAAGCAGTGTACCTGGGTACTAGCAGTGCCCTTTTCAAATACCGAATAAGAATAGCCAAAGCAGGCATTTTGGCATTTTATACAAATACCTGCAATTATCTTTAAAGCATCACAATTTAAAGCAATAAATACAAATATTAAACAAGAACGAAAAATCATGCGGTACGCAATGGTTATTAACACTTTCCAAATGAACGTAATTGTTGTATCGTATAACTTTCAATGTACTTTGCCTACGTAATCACACAACGGACAGACAGTAGTTCCGGAAAGCATACAGATAGGCTAATGGAATTCTTAATCGTTCTTAAACATTGTTAGAAAGTGTTAAAAATGCTTAACACACACACACACACACACACACACAAAAAAAAAAAAAAAAAAAAAAAAAACGTAGCACTTATATTCTAATTGCAGCCCTTAATGTATCTGAATATTTTGGTGTAGCCAGTGGGGAAAGGGGGAGGGACGTTAAAACCGTGTGGAGGTGAAAATATTTAATATATTTCTAAAAAAAACTCGTCATTACTTTTGAAACGAATTATTGAATCTAATATTTATGATAATTTGAAACAAAATTATTGATTTTTTTTTCCAGTTATAATTAAAAAAAAAAATTAAAAAAAAAAAAAGAAAGAAAGAAAGAAAAAGAGAAAAATTTCTCGATAAATGAAAGCATTTTTTCAAATATTGTCTCTAGGGCGTAAAATTGAATTCGTTTCGACATTGGTTGTATTACTTATTACTTCTCTGATATAAAAATCGTCTGCATTCATTATGGAAAATAATTTTTATAAAATAAGTTGTACTACGGGAATTTGTATAGGAAAGTACAAAAAGAAAGTTTTATGTTAACCACAGCATACTAATTTTTATCTCTGTGTGTGTGCAAAGGTTTCAAGCAGCTTTATTTTCCAATCAAATGCACGGAATTTCACGAAACTTTATGGCGTATGTTTGGACTAAGCTGTAATATGGTTATTAGATTTTGGCACATGTCGCCTTGCATATCGGCCAATAGGAGACACTATTATGCTATAATTTTCTCAATTATGTGATGGCTTCTTTCTCCATTCGGTTTGGGGGCATATTGGCCGACAATAGGAACTGTTATGTATATCTTTTCAGTTTTTAAGTATATACCAGCCAATTAATATCTTAGAATGATACAGAAGAAAGTTTTGTGATAACCGCAGAATACTAGTTTAAATTAAATTTCATTATTATTTTCAATATAAAATTTTGTACAGAATATGGCATGAAAAGCGTTCACGGTTTGTTCACAGGATCATACGAAAGCATTCGTATTTCTAAGAGACTATACTTAGAAATTCTTCTAAATTTAAATTATGTTGTGCGTTTCTTATTCTACGCTAAATTTTAACTATTTCGTGCATAAACAATTTATAGAAAATATACAAAGCTACCCAAAATTAAGCGAACGCATTCTTTTCTTTAGATGTAATTGTGTGAAGTACTTTAACATGGCCAGAAAAGCTGTTTAGAAACGATAATTGTATATTTTTACTTTCCGAACACTATAGTGAGGAAAGTATTGTAATCATGTCAAAAATCCGAATTTGAGATTTTGATGTTTCTATACGTTTCGAGGTCCCATGAGTCTGTTTCCACTATTTTTGCGATGATGTGTGTATGTGTGTGTGTATGTATGTGTGTGAGTGAACACGCTAGCGTCTAAACGCTTTGTTCGAATAAGCTGAAAGTTGGTACGTATCTTGTAAGTCACCATAGTAAGAATCCTACAGATTTTGGTGAATCTAGCACTTATAGGTTTTTTTTACAAGGACACCAGGAAAAATTCTTTATCATTATGGCCTATGGAGCCAAATTCTTAAAAGTGTGATAGCGTCTAAACGCCTTATTAATCTGAGCAAAAAATTTGTACACATGTTATAGGTCACAGTTGCACGAACTGTATAGATTTTGGTGAATTTAGCACTTACAGTTTTTTACAGGGGCACAAAGAAATATTCTTTATCATTATGGCCTACGGGGCCAAATTTTTAAAAGTGTGATAGCGTCTAAACGCCTTATTAATCTGAGCAAAAAATTTGTACACATGTTATAAGTCACAGTTGCACCAACTGTATAGATTTTGGTGAATTTAGCACTTACAGTTTTTTTACAGGGACACAAAGAAAAATTCTTTATCATTATGACCTATGGGACCAAATTTTTAAAAGTGTGATAGCGTCTAAACGCCTTATTTAATTGAGCTGAAAATTTATATGAATATTATAAATCACTATTGCACTAAATATAAGCATTTTGGTGAATCTAGCATTTATAGGTTTTTACAGAGACACAACGAAAAATTCTTTATCATTATGATCATGGGCTCAAAGTTCAGTAGCGTTTAATAAAACATCGTGTAATATATGAAGAAAAATACTCAAACACTCTATTATGGTTTGCTATCTTTTGTTTGTTTAACAACTCCTCTTTCTTTACTTTATCTACAAAACTATTAATTACTCAATGTTCGGAAAGTCGAGTGGAGTCACTCCAGATTTTTACCCATGTGATGCAGACTAAATACTGTTTTGCGCTTTTACGCGCTTTGAGATCTGCTTACAAAAACTCTAGCGATTAACCTGCGTGTTTATAATCGGTGTAGCTTAAAAATAAATAAATAAAAGATAGTTTGAGTTTTGGTATATCTGGTACATTTGAGATAATATATGAAGGCTACTTGAAATTTTAAGCTGAGATCGATAAGTTTCAAAGGATGTAGAGAATTAATGATCTCCAAATAATTTTTTAAAAATTTAATAACATGAATAATATAACAGTCTTAAATACAGGGTTAGTCAAAATGAATAGGACAATAAGAAAACTATTTCTAGACGAATGTATGTTTATTGTAACCAAACTACAGCTACGTATGGACAGATAAACTATCAAAGTTTTATTTGGCAACACACATGTACGTTAATGCCGCTAGGAGACGCTGTTTTCAAAATGGCTCAATCAGGCAAGGAGAAGGCGTTTTGTGTGATGACATTTGCTAAAACAATGTCAGCGACAATTTCGAGCCACATATGACAAGGAACCACCTCATCGACATTCCATTGCGAGGTGGGTAAAGCAATTTGAGGAGACGGGCTGCTTATGCAAGGGCACGTCGGATGTGCTGCAACGGATCTGGGATGAACTGGACTATCGCCTGTACGTCTGCCGTGTCACAAGGGGCGCCCATATCGAACATCTGTGAAGGTGAGAAAAAACTTTGATAGTTTATCTGTACATACGTAGCTGTAGTACAATAAACATACATTCGTCTAAAAATAGTTTTCTTATTGTCCTATTCATTTTGACTAACCCTGTATTTTATGGGTGTCTGAGAAGGGCGACAGCTCCTCTCACACAAATTAATTAATGCGTACTAAAATAAGCAGTGTTAGAGCAACAAGTGTGAATGTCACTTTATATTGGTTAGTGTTTTGATAACTTTTACTAAATATTATTTATTTAGTCCTGGAAAACTAGGAGAGAAGCTAAGTACCAAGTTTCTTCCGCGAGCTATTATTTGTATGACTCGCAGGTATTTTTTATTTTTATTTTTTAAAATATATATACAGTGGAGCACGGTTATCCGAATCCTGACTAACCGAGTTCCGGTTAATTAAGGAAGGCCACGCCCCGGAGGAGGCATGGCCTTTTTGACAAATGGTGTAGATAACTTTGACGAATTTTACTATGTAGTATTGTATTTTATAACTCATGTATGTATGCATTGTATTGCATTTTTAACTGACTACATTTAAATATTTAATAAATATATTATTTTACTTCATTGACTACGTTTTTATCTATTTTAAATTTTTCCGTATGTTCCCCCCCCCATCGATTTACGCCAGAGTCCGTGTTATCCGAGTTTTTCGATTATCCGAGGTGCCCTCGGTCAACATACAGAGCATTTTAATGTATAAGTGGCGTGCTATATTGTTTAATATATTTTTTAAATATAGTATTACTCGTAGAAGTCTTCTCAAAGAAAAAAATTTGAAAGATACTGGAATAATGTTGTGACCATTTTTACTTTCTTTTGTGTACATAAGAAACGAGTTAGCTGGGGTCTGCTCAGTTAATTGTCTTATATTTGTTTTATTAATTTCTTCTACAGAACTTACCATATTCATATTTAGAAAAATGAAATAGACCGATCGTTCGATGCAGTCGCAAACTGAAATGCCACATCTAGTAAGCTATCCACCGTTCAGTTTGATATTTTTACCTTATCTTAATTTTCTGATTAATTTTATTAAGTTCAATTTCGTAAGCAATTTCCTACTATTTCAAATGCAATGATACCCATAATGCAAGTTTATTTGAAATATTGCTCTATTCTATAATATTACGAAAATTTTAAATTTTGAATAACTTACAAAGTTTTAAATCAGAATGTTACAAATCAACAGGATTTTTGAAAGCATCAAAAACAATCTTTTAAAAAATTGTCCGACATTTCTACGATTAGTTGTTGTGTCAATAATGTGTACACATTCATATGCTAACTAACAGATTTACCTACGATTGGTCATCCTATCAATTTTGTAATTTTCAAATTTCTCAAATTTCAAAATCTCTAAAACCGTCAAAAAACAAAGGTCGAAAAATTTCCACAATTACCTAAGTTCTTCATACCGATAGTTTGATGGGAAGCTTAAAATAAAAAGCATTGAATTCGTGAAAGTTTTTAACCTTGATTTTCGATGGATATACACGTTTAAAGCTAAGATGTCCATTATTTTCCATAGCAAAATTCTTTACATTTGGTTTGAACATATTTAGTAAATCCTGTAATATAATAAGAAGATTGTGATAATTATGACAGAGCAAATCCAACTTTTGGGTAATATGATCCAACATTATGTAATTCTAATTTGTTGCAAATTCTAACTAAATATAAAGCGTCATTGAAATCTTTTGAACTACAGCGCATTCAAAAGGAATTCACGACATCGCAAAGCGTAAAAATCTAGCAAAAAATTGGAAGTCAAAAATTTTCACAAACTTTTCCTGTAATTTATGCAGAGAATGGCAAAAATTTTATTCCTTTCTTAGGATTATCGCGCGAAGTACAATTTTAAATTTCTATTCCACAGAAAATGTATGCAAAGGTTTTCTATAGTCTGCACTGTAAATGTTTATTTATCCGCATATCTATATATATATCGATAGAAATATCTCTTTATTAGTTAACTTTAGTCACTCTTTCAAAGCATTAAAAAAAAATGTTAATTATACTGTAGTAAAAACGTACGATATAAAAAAAATAGTCATTAAAAATTAAGAGTTTATAGTTTACACTTCATAGCAGGCGAAATCACAAAACTGCAAGCCCAGTTTTAGAACGTATCGGAATTTTATACTTGAAGGTAATAAGAAAATCATAAAGCAATAAATTGTTTGACCTGGTTATTCAACGAAATCACAGAAATGTGAACTTTGTAAGTAATTATTGATCTCCTTACTCAACTTATCTCCATCTATGTAATTTTTACAGTGGGACAGAGTGTATGCGAAGAAACTAAGCGCGCTCACCGATCTTATTACAGCTATCGAAACAGAAATACAGTCGATAACCATGACATGTACCCAAATATAAATACAGAAAATACAATACCAGAAACACATATACGCAAATTTGTGACTGTCATTTAACCCGTTAGCGCCCAGTGTCCTCATTTGAGGACAGCTAATAAAATGGCGCGTATATTTTTTGTAGTTTTTTGGAATGATTTCTGCTTTTTAGGGACAGTTTGTAGCGTCACTCTACATGATCTCTGAAAGTTTTATGTGCCTACTATTAATTATTATTTCATAATTTGAATGACCATTTTATGATTTTTCATTCGTCGCACATATATTTGCTTTTTGCGCAGGTATACTAACTTAAATCAAGTTGAATAATAATATATATTATAATACTTTACTTTCGAGATCTTTGCCAATATATAATAGGAAATTAATCTGTTTCAAAGTTTTTCTATCTCGAAGTTTTCTCGCTAGAACACTAAACGTCAATAAATGGGGATAAGCTTTAAATTTAAAACTACTAGAAGAATTGTTTAAGTTAATATATTCTACTGTCAGTTGTCTATATTAATTTAGAAGTGAAATAATCAGCTAATAATTTTTTGCAAAATTAATTCGCGTGTTAACGGGTTAAGACAACCGTTTCTGCCATGTTGTAAATAATTCAGGGTCACCTATTGAAAACACTATATTGTAAATTCCACGTGATGCTGTATATAATGCTTTTTGAACCATCACATTGTCTATAATAACTTAGGAATAATAAACGTTTTTTATGAATTTTTTTTAACACCCTATATATTGTATACATTTAATTTACACATCTCATTACCGCTGACGTTTGCTTTAGTGTTAGTTTTTAAAATCTTCATTTATTATTTATACCATTTTAAATAACTATGTCACGAGATTCAAATACCTTAACGAACGATCATCAAGAAATATGAAGAATTCTTCAAAGCAGTTCAATGAACACTTCCTATTATACTAATTAAATTATCTTTTCATCTTCAATGAAAAAATACGAATATGAAATAATTAAAAAGAATAATAATAATGATTCTTGCTAGACAGGCAAATCATCATCATTAAAACAAACCTCATTATTGATTAGAAAATGTGTGTGACAAGCTGACAGAAGGCTGAAGCATTATAGAAATCAACATCCCTTAAATTCAATCACATAAACAGAATAGCAATGCGTCCGTTGAACGCGTTTGATCTTTTGAATAATTATTTGACTTCGGGGAAGAATTATCGAACCTCGATAATGATGCTCTGGTGTACTTCCAGACAGCTGTTCCGACACAGAAGACGACTGAATTTTGATCATCGTGGGAAATTATTCTAGATGGGCCTAGTAAATACCAATAAAATGTCTGACATCGATCAAAAGATGCTCTTGAAAAGTAAATGTGAGGTCGTGCAAAGCTCGTGCCAGCATAAAAATCCAATTTAAATCCTTTCGTGTAATCAAATGTTTACTATTTGAAGTATTTTATAAAGCGCATTGAGATGTACACTGATTTAATGAACTTCCGAAGTAATTGCAACTAATGCAGTGGAATTTAGTATATAATGATAAAAGTCATCGATCAAAAACGCTCTTAAAGAGTAAAAATAACGCTGAATAAAATTTGCGTCAGTATAAAAGTCTGATTTAAATCCTTCGTTCTATATAACGTTTCTCACTTGTAGTACATGATAAAGAAGATTGGGACGCATACTGATTCACTTAACTTCCAATGAAACCTAATGATTTTTTAAAAAATAGCAATAAAAAACTGATTTCGGTTAAAGATACCGTTAGAGAGTAAAGATAAGATAGCAGCGTAAAACTTAAGCTAGTGTAATAATTGCATTTAAACCTTTTGTGTAACCAAACTGTTTTTCTTGATTAATTTGATAAAGATGATTGGAATGCACCCCGATTCAATGAACTTCTGATGCATTTCTAATATAATACAATGGGCTTTAATAAAAAGCAATAAAAATCTGACATCCATCAATGATACTCTTGAAGAGTAAAAGTGAGGCAGCGTAAAGCTTGCGCCAGCTTAAAAATTTCATTTAAAAGTTTTTGTGTAATCAAACATTATTTAATTTTATAAAGTTGATTGGGACGCATACTAATTCAATGAACTTCCGATGTAATTCCAATGAAGTACAATGGGATTTAGTAAATAGCAATAAAAACTTGACATCGATGAAAGATGCTCTTGGAGAGTAAAAGTGAGACACCATAAAGCTTGCGCCATCATAAAAATCTCATTTAAATCCTTTTGTGCAATCAAACACTTATTATTTAGTATTAGAAAGAGAGGATTGGAACGCTCACTAATTCAAATGAGCTTCCCATGTAATTCCGTTGTAATGTAACGGGTTTTAGTAAATAGCAATAAAAATCTGATATCTATCAACGATTCTCTTGGAAAGTAAAAATAATATAGCATAAAAGTTGCGTCAGCATAAGAGTCTCATTTAAATACCTCAAATAAACGATATTTTCTGTATGCAGTGTTTAATTAAAGAGATGGGAGCAAATAATTTCCAATATAATTTTCCAGTAATCCTTGGAAAATTTCCGTAGTATTTAGAAAATACTGATTAATTTAAATCGATTAAAAATATTCTTGGAAAGTAAAATTAAAATAGTGTAAAACTTATGCATCTATAAAAGTCACAGTTAAATACCTCATTTAATCAAATATTTCCTACTTGCAATATTTGATAAAAGGTATTGGTACACACCTAAATTAATTAAAGAAAAAAAATCTGGTGTGAAAAAAACCACACGACTTCCATTACCCGCTATTATACGTATTACATGCACTTTTTCGAGATAATGTGATCAGAAGACATAGAATTGACCTAATGAAATAGACAACTAAAAATTTTCCGGTAGAAGAAAGTTAACACACGCGTAAAGACATATAAAACAGCGTTTACATAGCAAGTAAAAAAAAAAGTTTTTTTTTTTTTTTAACATCAATTTCCGACTTCTAAAACTGATCTATCTGATCAGGGTGACTATTAATTTTCGTCTAATAACCACGCAATACGTAGGAAAGGATATCTAAAATGGATTTATATAACAATTTTCAAGAAAATCTTTAGAGCCGTTTTTGAGATACCGACTTTTACCAAAACTCAATACTTGGCCGGAAAACAATAATTACATACCAAAGGATATTAAAAAGTGAGTTAATCTGGCGAGTTTGAAAAGAATCCGTTAAGCCGTTTTGAAAGGAACGCGCAGTACCTGAAATTGAGCTATTATACAGGACGCCTATGGATTTTTCTGAACTAACCAACTATATCATTCAAAAGGACATCTAATAGAGTGTTCCTATGGCAAATTTGAAGAAAATCGTTCGAACCGTTTTTCAGATACGGGCTTCCGGTTTTCCAATTTCCCCTAAAATTTAGAAATTACACCTATACACCAGACTTGCCTCGATTCTGAAGTTTCGTAGTTTTATCTTTGTTAGTTTCGGAGATATTGTCAGAAGATTCCCCACACACATACATACACACACACTGACCAATTGACAAAAACCACTTTTTTGGACTCAGGAGGACCTTGAAACATGTAAATCAGGTGAAATTTCAATATCGAATTTTTTGACAGAATATAATACTTCCATTACCTACTGTAATCGAGTAATGGAAGTAAAAAGGAAAAAAAAAAAAAAAAATTAAAATGTAAGTCCGCCGTAGTGAATGAGTCTCAGTAATGAATATATATATATATATATATATATATATATATCGATCAAAGGTATTCTCGGAAAGTAAAAATCAGCCAGAATAAAGCTGTATAGAGCACAAAAGTATCATTTACATAACTTATATAATGAAAAGTTTTTTTATTTGCCGTACTTTTTTAAGAGAATTGGACCGCATGCTGAGTCATTGAACTTCTAATGGAATTCCACCGTAACGGAATGCGCTTTGTAAATATAAATAACAATTTGATATCGATCCAAGAATTCTTGGAAAATAAAAATAAGTTAGCACGTGGCTTGAACAAGCATAATTGTTATGCTTAAATACGCTGTGTAATCTAATTTTTCCTATTGTCAGTATTTTATTAAAAGGATCAGGACACCCACTGATTCAAAGAACTTCTAATATTATTTGCATGTAATGGAATGTGCCTTATTAAATAATAATAAAAATGTAAATATCGATCAAAGGACTCTAGAAGAGTAAAAGTAAGAGAGCGAAAGGCTTGAGCTAGCCCAGAAGTTACATTTAAATATCTCGTGCAATCTCTGCTTCCTAGTATTTAAAGGGATTTGAATGCACGCGAATTCAAAAAATACTAATATGTTTTCTCAAAGACAGTTTATAATTATTTCTTAGAAATAGGGACAATGTTCAAACAAAAACTTAAATACAGAATACTCAGTTTATTGGGCGAATACCCTTAGAAAAAATTCTGTAACTCATATCTAGAATCTAGATTGTGGCTCTAGTAATAATAGTTCCATGTCCTCCTTATAAATTCTAGTCCCCTTTTAAAGTGAGTTATAGAAATCCCTATTAGAATTCTAGAGTGTTTGCCTATATTATCGAGGACAAACTTATTTAAAAATCTCTGCAAATAAGTGAGAACACAACAGGCGAGTTCTAGCAACTATAATCTTAGTTTATAACCTAATTCTAGAAAATAAAGCGAGAACTTCTTGCGATACGAAGGATTCAGAATATTGTTTCACCATCTAGAAAAGTATAGACTAGAAATTCTCGACCATTTCGTCTATTCAGCTTATTGGCGTGCCTTATGCGCATAGCTCGGAAATCTATATTTCTAGTTTAGGGATTTAGAAAATGACCACATATTTGTTCTAGATGAAGGCGGTATATTTTTTTTCGCAATGTATCTTTAATCCTATGCATGATAGGTACCAGGTTCCATCCAAGGTTGCGCCGTTCGACTAGCCGTTCGGACATTTTTATGGTTTTCTTTAAAACTACCGTAAATACGGGGTAGGATCCGTTAGAAAAACCCCTATGGAGGGCTTCACATCTAGACTGAGGAACCTAAGTAGTAAATCGGTCATAATCTGCAAAACCATCTTATAGACATCATGTAGCAAATTTAATCATATAGTATGATTTAAAAAGTAAATGAAAAAAAAATTAGGCATATCCTTAAAAACAACAATTAAGCCTTCGACCAGAATAATAAACTATTAATTTATATAATTTAAATGCATTTTTATTCCATGTTACTAGAAAAAATAGGTTTTACGTTTAACTGTTTTAAGAATTTACACTATTGTGTAAATGATTAATGTCATGGATAATATTTTCGGATATCACATGTTAAATATGAGTGAATATAAATAAGCAAAGTATGGATAAGTGTAACATTAGAAAATAAGTAGGTATTTGTTCCTTTAATTATTTCTGCATAATTATATTTTTACATTCTGTACATTTTATTAAGTTTCTAAAGAGACTGTTACACACACACACATATATATATTAAATTTAAATGCCAAAGAGACTAAGGTATACACTAAATGTAAAAAATACAATACAACAACGCTACCTATTGAGTGAGATGTACTAAAACTGAATTAAAAAAGCTTTTCATAATATGCATCTTGCATATTAAGTAGGGAGTAATTATCGCCTGTTGCAACAGCTGCCGAGATATGAGGCTATTATTTGTTTATTTAAAATTATTCCTATAAATAGTAAAAATGATCACACTCTGTTCAGGCTATTTCGAAACATAGAGCCTTTGAACATAGCCTCCTAAACTAGGTGCCTGTCGCGTGGCTCGGAAACTTGGCAACAGTTGAAGCGGTAGACAGCGCCTCCTGGTACAGATTGCGTGACTTTTTTATTCAACTGACACCAATAATTTTAAGAAGTGATATGTGATATATATAATCAACGTTTCTTCGATTCTATTCGCATTTTATGTATATCATATCCCACTTTTAAAAATTTTTGGTGGCTGTTGAATAAAAAAGTCACACAATCTGTACCAGGTGGCGCTGTCTACCGTTTAACTGTTGCCAAGTTTCCGAGCCACGCGACAGGCATCTAGTTCAGGAGGCTATGCTTTGAAACCTATGTAAACCTCTTAATGATTTAGTGAATGATGGTACTTTAAAAACCTTCACACATTCGAGTCTTCTAAAATTTATAAAGTGCAATTAGTGTGTAAGAAGTAATGTAATTAAAAAATAATAATAATAATGAGATTCTTAACCCTTTACCGGTCCTATTTAATTTCACTCCTCTGTTCAGTGTTGCTAAATTTAAGGAATTTTATTCAATATCCACCACTAAATTTTAACTATAACGGTTACATAATCATTTTAATGTTGTCCATTATATATATCAAATATCACTTATCAAGACTATTCATGATAGTTGAATGAGTATCTCTAAATTTGGCAACAATGTTTAGAACGATTTAGGACGTTAGGGCCGGCAAAGGGTTAATTAATAGGCGAATATTAACAAAAATATTTTGATTTAAATTCTTATAATAGAAGTACGATTAAACCAAGGAAAGTTAGTGAAATAATAAATAAAAGAAAGGGCTTTATTTTCCCTATATTTTTACTAATGGCAGAAACGAAGAACACATAATATTAACGAAGTATTTTGCATATTTTCTGCCTATTCTTTTCTTTAAATGTTTGTAGTTGACTATTATTGCTCCGTTCTAACGTTATGTGTGAAATATATTCTTTTTAAGAAGTTATTAGTATATATTTTTGAAAAAGACACATTTAAAAACACGTGAAAGTTTAAAAACAAAATATATTTAATTAACAGAGTCATTTATAATAAAGCACATTTTAAAGCTTTTCATCCTGATCAACAGGGCATCATGAGGAAATTAACATAATTTAGTTTCACATAATGTGCAGCTGCGCATTATGTGAAACTAAATTAGGTTAATTTTCTGAGGATTCTCTGTTGATCAGGGTGAAAAGCTTTGAAATGTATTTTATTATAAATGTCTCTTTTAATTAAATATATTTTTTTACACGTTCACGCCGGCGCATTTTGTTTACATAGTCTTCTTAAAAGTATCCGAGCCCTAACCAATAATTCCGATACCAAAAAAGCGCACTTAAAACTGTTTAGTTCAATAAATCCTTGTCGAATCATGTGCTTAGACTGACTAACAAGGAAACATTCAAAAGGTGTCATCTTCAAAAAGTATTGAAAAAAAATATATGTGATTCTACGCTTCATAAAATACCAGAAAATGAAAAAAATTATCGGCTGAAATTAATTACAGCGATCACAAAAAATTATCAAAATTAAGCATATTTGGCGATTTCACACTGCTAGGCGATTGGTTTTGAGTACTTGGCGGAAAAGCAAAACACGGTTCTGTTCGTACACGGCAATCTCGGTGCTCAGCAAACGTTTTGCCTAACAGCGCTAAATCGCCAAATATGCTTAATTTTGATAATTTTTTGTGGTCGCTGTAATTCATTTCAGCAGATAATTTTTTCATTTTCTGGTTTTTTATGAAGAGTAGAATCACATGTATTTTTTTCAATACTTTTTGATGATGACACCTTTTGAATCTTTCCTTGTAAGAACATGACTCGACAAGGATTTATTTTATAAAGCAGTATTAAGTGTACTTTTTTTGGACAGGGATTATTGCTAGTGCTCGGATACTTTTGCTACCGACTGTAGCTGTGACCCACCGGTGGGTCACGCCGGCGTGAACGTGTTAAACTTTTACATGTTTTTAAAAGTGTCTTTTTCATAAATTTAGAATGATACAAGTATTTTGAAAATATCTCTATATGAGATATGTTCTGTCCTACTGGTATATATTTCGGCTTCAAAGACTTTTACAGGAGTGTATAAATAAATATTTAATTAGTTTTTCAATGAAATTTCACAACAATTATGCTCTAAGTTTTATAATATCTGAAACAGTAACTTTTTCAGCTATGTATTTTATTTAACTAATAAACCTTAAATTAGATTAGAGTTATTGCAACTTTAAACTCATGTGCAGCCAGCAATATTTTAAAATCAATCAAGAAGACACTATATTGTACAAAAATCAATTTAAATTTATTTATCAGTTTAATTTAAACTGTTTAAATTTGCAATGAATTCAATCACAAAATTCATTAAAAACATGGCGAGTGTTGAAAATCAGTCTTTGAAATTATTGTCTTAATGTTTAAAAAATTGTATACATGGGAATTGGAATGTATCAATATTAAATATATTAAAATTTCTCAAAAATTATAAAAAAAAAATCAAAATAAAAAATTTAATTTAAAAGAAAAAAAAAAAATTATAATAATAATAAATGATTCATGTGATTGTGTTTTTAATTTTCTTTCTTCGATTTTATATTTTTATAGCTCATCAATATATTCTAAAATCTGAATGCTGAAATTTCATGGAATTTTTTAACATTTAAACAATGTAGTTTTTTAACATTAAAAAATATACATAAAAAGTAAAATAATGATAATAATAATAATAATAAATAAATAAAAAATCATGCAATAATAATTCTAAGATTAAAAAAAAAAAAAAAAAAAAAAAAAAAAAAAATCCATTTGATTTCAGGAGAACATAGCATTTACTAAAGTTTTATTAAACAATTCATGCATTTTAATAATATGTCATACTTTAACGACAGCAACTAAAACAAGTATATGATAGAGAATTGAGCAGAGTCCATATATGACTTTTTTTTTTAACAACTAGGGGGTCAATGTAAACAATTTAGGGGGTCAACTTTTAGGGGGTCAACAACTAGGGGGTCAATTTTTAACAACTAGGGGGTCTACTCATGTCAATGTCATTTTGAAAAGATTTTGATGAAATTCTGGCAAAAGCAGAATTTAGTTTAGGACGGAGGGCTATTAGTTTTTTTTTTCTTCCTAATTATAACATCGCTTTCAAATTATTCAATTATATTTTCGATAAATTTTAGATTTCGATAAATGTCCAACTATCGAAAAATGATTTCGACAAATGTCCAACTATCGAAAAATGATTTCGACAAATGTCCAACTATCGAAAACGACAACGCAAAAATCGCTGTCTGAGACTAATAGGCCCTCAGTCCTAATAATAATTTATGAATCAATCCATAAATCAATGCATAAGTATGTTTAGAATTTATTGTTAAACTATACTATCTACCAATAAGTATTTGGACTTTTTAAAATTTAGACGTTTTGTCAAATATCTAGAAAAGTTCTTTAGGAATTATCTTGAAACTTTGGTAGTGTAAAGAACACGTTATACTCCATATTTTTCAACAAAAGTTGTGTCCTGAAAAATGTCACATCAAAATGTTTTGATCACCCTGCAAAAAGTAATGCTTTGAAAGCGTTTTGGCTGTAGCATGTGATTAAGAGAATTTTTCTCATTATCCGTAAAAAAATAAAAATAATAATAATAATAATAAAAAAAATATGAGGCTACCACATACATTCATGGAGATATACCACTTTCTTAAAAAAAAAATTGCAAAAAGAATTTCCACTTTCTCAACTATAACACGCAGGGTATTAGACCCAGGGCCTGTTTACTGAATAGGTCAGTGAAGCCCGGGCTTACTCAAGAATTTACAAGGGGACCCCTAAATTCATTTTTTTAAATAATTTTTTTAATTAACTTGCATAAAAATCTGTAGGTATAATAAAGGACAAACGATTCGTATAGGATTAGGGGGCCTCCAGCTGTGTGTGTGTGTGGGAGGGGGGGGGGGGTCCTGAATGACACCAGGCTTACCTCGCTTTTGAGTCTTAAACGGGCCTTGATTAGACCCGGAGCAAAGTCCTTTTTAGGGGATATGGCATACTAAATTAGACACAGCATACAGCAATCAGAATGCAAAAATGTTAAATATCTTACGAAATACGAGCCTTTTTATTAAATACTTTTTAACTACGCATATGCAAACTTTATAAAAATTTCGTTTGCATAAGTTTAATAGCCAAAGGCACTGAGCAACTTATATAAAAATCCCAAACAAATATCATGTAAATTCAAAACGTTATGAGAGATAGAATGATCAAAATTTTCGTTCTTCTCGAAAAAAAGAAATAAAGATGTTAGGGGTTTTTATCAATATTTGTTTACAATCAGAGAAAACATTGTGTTACCATTGGGCATTGATTGAATCAAAATAAAAACGTAAGTAAAACCCTTATAGTTTAGCTTTTATTTTGAAAGAACTGAAATCTTGTTCACTCTATCTTTCGTAACGTTTTGAATTTGCATGATATTTGTTTGGGGTTTTCATATAAGTTGTTCAATACTTTGGCTATTAAACTATGCAAATGAAATTTTTATAAAGCTTGCGCATGCGTAGTTAAGAATTATTTCGTAAAAGTGCCCGTATTTCGTAAGATATTTAACATTTTTGCTTTCTGATACCCCGTAAAAAATGTGTGTATTTTTCTCGATTTTTGTTTTCTTTATTTGACAATGAATTTTGCCTTTCCGCCATAGATGCCAACTGCAGTATTTTTTGCGAACTGAAAGTTTTAATAGAATTTTATTTTCTGTAAATTTCTGTAGCAGTTTATACTGATTAAATAAAATAACGTTTTTATTTTATTTTATTTAATAGGTGTTATGTTTATTATTATTTGGTTTTATTATTATTATTATTATTTATTTATTTTTTTTTAAACAGGTGTTACGCTTATTTTATTTTGTTTAATTATTTTAATAGTTTTTTTTTTTTTTTTTTTTGTAACATAGGTGTTACGTTTATTTTATTTTGTTTAGTTATTTTAATAGTTATTATTAATATTTTTTAAATAGATTTATACACTTTACACCGATTAAATAAAATAAAATTTCTATTTTATATTATTTAATCGATATGTTAGGTTTATTTTATTTCACTTACTTATTATTATTACTTTTTTACATATATACATATATTTTTGTAAAATTTATATCGATTAAAAAAAATAAAATTTCTATTTTATTTTATTTAATCGATGTTATGTTACATTTATTTTATTTAAATCAATTGTTTTAATAGAATTATTTTATATGTTTCTGTAACAGTTTTCACCTATAAAATAAAATAAAATTCCTATAAAAATTTTACAGTAGCCAAAAAGTGCAAAATTATATTTACAACCCCGTTAGCTCCAAATTCCTTGTAAAAGAATGTAGACTAGCTGTCACAGATGCTTTGGACTCTCAAAATTCGGTGTAAAGTCCCCGTAGAAATGTGATTTTGTTTCTTAATTAAAATTTATAGCGTAAAACTGGTTCATCTTATCTGCAAGTTATGCACAGAAAAATATGCTAATGACTGACGATTTTTCAAATAAAATTTCCTGTAATTTGTTTTTCTTTTTTCTTATGCTACTGTATTCCATTTATAAATACAGCATATATTTGCTGTTCGTTGTACCATACTTTTTTTTTTCAGATTTTTAGATTTGTATTATTCCAAAAAATTCACACACACTACATAGATAAAAACATACTTTATTTTTAATAAACATTTGAAACATCAATGTAAATTTATTTAACTTAGAATAAGTACTTTTACTCAACCATACAACAGTATATTAAACAGTATATTACCAGGAATTCCTGTTGCACAAACATAAGAATTCTTATGTCACTTCCATGCCAACAAATAGACATCTTTAGTTATACATCTCAAAATTAAACAACTTGGTTAAAATGAAACAATTATGCAATTAGAACGTTATGACTAGATCATACAAAAGCAACTATATATACAGCAATTATTTTTTAATACAAAACATAGACAGATTAGTATGAAAATACAGAAAATATTGTGTAATTCTACAGTACATAAAAAATGTGTCAAAACAAATAATGTGTTACTTTGATACATACCTAAGAAATAAGTAGACAAATATGCATCTAATATGTCTAGCTTGAGACATTTTTTAAGACTAAGTTATGAGTAAACCACAACACATAAAAACGATATAAGTATAAATATGTTTACACGTAACATAAAAAACGCTTGTTAGATAGAATGAAATATGTGGACATAAAATTGCATTTTGAAGCCCTTTTAATACATAGAACAATGCTATATCTCATGACTTATACTGGCTAATAATTCAAAGGATAACCACAAACTGAAAATAAAGGAAGCAAAATAGCAGGTACTTTTTGAAATTTCGCAGGTTTTATTTACATAATATTAGCATTTAGAAAAATAGAGAAAAAGAAACAAGTTGATTGCAAATTTGTTGTGATTTAGTCGTTTTCTAAAATTGTACTTTATTTTGACTAGGGACGATGGAAATAAAGCAAATCTATTCCGATTTTGCTTCCTGTATGATTAGTCTGTAGCTATCTTAAAGCACAAAAACATTATTGCGGTTCTTTTCAAAGAACAAAATTAATATGAAAAATATTCTTAAAAAAAAAAAAAAAAGTAAATAAAAAATAGTATTTAACCAAAACATTAATTAAGAACAAAAATGCGTGCAAGTTTTAGTTCTGCCTTAGAATGTGTATAGTCCATGTTAATTTTAGTTTTTAATTATTGCATGCAAGGATAACATGTCTTTATAAATTGAGCCAATTACAATGATTTTTACGAAAGTAAAATTTCGTTATATTCATAAAAATGTGAATGGGAATTGAAGTCAAATTCAATGATTAATATACTGCTGTAAATAAATGTGTACCATGTTGAAAAAGGGGTTACATTTTATATTAAATTAAAATGTTAATAAAAAATATTATATTAATATAAAAAATCTTGAATATATGTCTTATATATAACTTGCTAATTCATTAAAATAATAAAGTAGATAAATATATGATAAACTGAATAGTTTGAGTAAATCTAAAGAAATTGACATAATACAATATACTAAAATGTTAATTAGTATTAAATTTTATGTCTTTTAAAATATTTTCGCTATGAAGTGTCAAATTTTCTTTAAATCACATATTTTTATACTGTTTCTAAATAATCAACTTAGCTTTTTTTTCCTTTACAATTTTTACGTTTTTTTTTTTAAATTTTTTTTATGTTCCACATAAAACCAATATGAAATAATATAAATACATTTTTTCAAAATAATTTCATGGTTACAATGGTATAAATTTGGATAAATCCAAAGGCAATTTCTAACTCAAACCGTGATTACATGCATTTTTATCCAAAAGGAAATTATTGTTAATTATTTTATTCAGTTACTTTAAAAGTAATAATAGTCAAATAAACTGGCCCTTTGAAAAATGTGGAATAGAATGATTAATTTCTGAAAAAAAAAAGGGTGTTTTGTTTTTCAGTGTCATAGAAACAAATTCTTAAAATTAAAAACAATCAATAAGTTGTATTAAAACTCTTTATAATTATGGTCAATTTCATTAATAATAATAATAATAAAAGTTATACTACAATAAGGGGGTAAAAAGTAGGACTAGTGTCTGATTATTAAAGCCAAATGTCTCATTTACTTAAAAAATAATACTTAACAATTAATAACAAATTTTATGATATTGGTCGACTACAACAGCAACAAAAGAAATTGAATTATTGCATTTAATACATTAATAACAGAAATATAGAAAAATAAAACTAATAGTTTAAACTACCTATCCATGTTCTAGCAAAATAATAAAGAAAATGAAAACAAAAACAAATTTTGATATTTAATTTATCTGCATTTACAATTTCGTTCTTTTATTTAGCACTACAAATTTACTTAAGCAAAAGTTGTTTGAATGCTTTTATGATAAATGATTATGAAATTAAAAAATAAAATAAAAGAAGAAGAAAGAAGAAAAAAAGAAGGAAGAAAGAAGAAAAGAAAAAAAAGGAAAGAAAATGAAAATGAAAAGTACAATGAAACGTTTAGATTTATGTTGTTCTTCAATAAAATTTCTCCACTTACTGTGCCGTGTTGAACTGACGTTTTTGGATAAGATTTAAAAAAAAAAAAAAAAAAAAATGGTGAAAAAAGATGAAAAAATAGAGTCGGCAACTTGCACCGGGATTTCCGCAATTGGGTAAATATTCCGACTCACCAATCACATATGAGGAATTGAGTTGATTTTAGTGAGTTCAGTAATTTAAATTTGCATCAACATGTCAATAATTCTAGATTTCTCTCTTCTCATATTAAAACGTCATGGGTTTAATAAATCACACTAAAAATCACACTAGGAGTTTAGCTATTATGTTTCTAAACAATTATTCACGAGAATTTAATAAATTAATTTAGATACTTAACATAATTTGTAATAAATATAAATATTTTAATACATTTTATTTAAAAAAATAACTTATCTGGTAAAAAACTAATATCATATCTATTTTATTTAAATTAGTTGAATGAATGTACGTAATACTTAAATATTATAGTTATTGCAAAATGCAGAGGCAGTATATTTGACATTAAAACAGAAATGGATTTAGTTTACATGATATATCAAAGAAAATTTTTAGCATTTTGAAATAGATTTCAAATGCTAAAATTCTTCTAAAAATAGGTTTAAAATAAAAATGGAATTTTTTAGTGATATCTGGTGCTTGTGATAAACCTCAAATATGCGATGCCCCCAAACCACTTTTTTACTAAAGTCACATGTATAATTTAATAATAATTAAAAATTATAAGAAAATATTCGTACAATAAAATATGAATTTTTATGATGAGAATTTACGATTATGATATTTCATGAAAAACAAAATAGTACAAAAAATTCAGGAAGAATGTTATAATAAAGGTAAATTTTTTAGAGTTAATGTATATTAGACCGAAACAATCAAACGAAAATATTTTTTTTATCTTGATTAGCATCATTAAATCAAATGTGAATTTAAAATTATAACTCAAAATTTTAAAGAGGAAATAAAATGGAACAAGAAAATACTTTTAAAATTAAGGAATTGCACCAAATAAAATGCACCGATTTTATGAATGAAACATATTAAAATATTTGCAGGAGTTATTCACTTGATTAAAAAATATATATAAAAAACAGATGATTTCTTCATTATTTCTGCTGTTTTTTTCAGTTTGGTAAGGGCAACACTGAATAATAGAAGATGGTTTACTTTGTTTAAAAAAAAATGAATTCGTTTCAATATAAATGCGAATGATGAAACGATCCACTCAACTTCTTCAGAGAATTCATGTCAGAGGGTGCAAGCGCTGATGATTCCATCTGGTGGAAAGTTGGGTAGTCATAACGCCAGAATCTAGAACCATAACCGCGGCAAAAATCTGAAAAATAAAATCCGTAACAATTTAATCACAAAAGTTCATTTTTTAAATTTACTCATAAGGATTATAAATAACTTTTTTATCTTTGATGTTTTGGCATTAAAAAGATATGTTACAAGGTTTTATAATAATTTTCTGTTTATTTTGTGAGGGTTAAAATGTAATTGGAAAGAAAAAGGAAATAAGGAGGATAAATTTTAAAAATCAATTTTTGATAGATAGTAAAAATAACTACTATTTGAATATTATTCTATTATTCTGTACATTATTATTGTAGTTTATGGCTGCGTCTGGAGTAATAATGTCTGTAAAAGTAATTAGTTGTAATTGGTGAAATGAGTGATTACTTATTAAATGTATCACAAAGACTAATATAGCTACAGGTACACAATGTTCATAATATTAATTTAATAAAATAAATCGATTTTAATCGATTTTTTAATCGAATTTATCGATTCTTTAATCGATTTTTTCATCGATTTTCATACAAGTTTATCTAATACAATCCAAAACCATTATTTAACTACTGATTCTGCTAATTAACATATGGTGCAAAAAAACTACTTCATTTATACCTAATATATTTAGTTTCACTACTTGCATGACTACTCGTGAAAAATCCAGATTTTTAAGATTTAGTTACCTGCATGAAAAAAAGACTCAAGAAAGAAGTATAGCATTATCTGTTCGTCCAAGTATTATCTGGATATTGGGTAAATCTTCGGGTACGGAAACGATCCTGAAAAACATCTTTAAAAAGTGGCCAGGAAAATTAATATTAGAAGACAGAAAGTGACTATTAAGTTCACAATATATGCTACTCATAAACTTAATACAATGTATACACAAAGTCCTGTTTTTAAATAATTGATGGGAAATGACTAATGTTTATAATATATGCTACATGAACATAATAGAATGCATACATAGAGTCCTGTTTTAAATAAATTTTGGGGATTCTAAAGTGACTATTACTTTTATAATATACGCTACATGAACTTAATACAATGTATACACATGGCGCACATGGTCTTCCTTTCTTATTTTTATTATTATTATTATTATTATTTTTTTTTTAAGAAATTGATTGAGAAATGAGTAATTTGAAGGTAACTGTTATGTTTTATAATATACATATAGGGTGAGTGCACCAGTGATTGACAGTTTTAGAACAATCTCTGATGTTTTTAATGTTCTAGTCATCATATGGCTTGAAATATATTCAGAACTACATAAATGTTAAAATATATGCATTTGATAACAATTTTTTTTTTTTTATGAATTTTTATTTCACACCCACTTAATGTTACAGTAATTGACACTGCCAGTTTTTCTGTTTATCAGTAAGTGGCACCCTATGTTTCAATGTTTGACACTGCTAGTTATTTATTTTACCAGCTATTAGCATCCTATGCTCCAGTGTTTGACATAAAATGTTAAAATTCTTATATGTAAAATATATGATTTTGTCATTTTTCTTATTTATTAATTATTTCGGGATAGGTGTCAATTACTGGAGCATGCCAATCGCTAGAGCACCTACCCTACCACATGAATTTAATACAACTTATACACAGAGTCACCTTTTTAAAAAATGTATAGGAAAATGAGTAATTTTCTATTTATTAATAATGTTATTTTACTATGCAATCTATTAAAAAAAAAATAGAACACTCAAAAATAGAAAATATTATTAAATAAGAAGAATTTTGGCTGAAACGAAGGTGTTTAAGTAAAGTACTAGTCAATTGTGTTTTAAGGAAGTGCGTAAAATTTCAACAGGATCGGTGCAGAGAAATCTTGACCCGCTTTTCTGATGGGTCTCCGAAAACCAAGATGCAGACCCGCTTAAAATATCGTTTAAATATTTCTCATTTTTTATGCTAAAAATTTTGCTTGAAAAATTTTATCTACTGTAATAATAAATAAATAAAATAAAATAAATAGAAATAGAAATAAAAAAAATCTGGTGTGAAACAACCACACGACTTCCATTACCCACTATTACACGTATTATATGCATTTTTTGAGAGATAATGTTATCTGAAAACATAAAAGTGACCTAAAGAGAAAATCGTTAGGGCCGTTTTTGAAATACCAACTTTTACAAAAAATCAATTATTGACCGGAAAACAATAATTTCGTACACAAGGATATTTAAAAGTGAGTTAAAATGGCGAGTTTGAAAAAAATCCGTACATCAGTTTTTAAAGGATCGCCTTTGCGAGGCCTGAAATTGAGCTATTTATACAACCAACTATATCATTCGAAAGGACATCTAATAGAGTGTTTATATAGCAAATTTGAAGAAAATCGTTAGAGCCGTTTTTGAGATACGGACTTACGGTCTCACTTCCGGTTTCCGATGTCCCACTTCCGGTTTTTCAATTTTCACAAAATTTGGAAATTCCATCTGCACACCACACGTATTTCAATTCTAAAGTTTCGTAGCTCTATCTTTATTAGTTTCTGAGCTATAATAGCCAGAAGATTCTCCACATACATACATACACATTGACCAATTGCCAAAAACCACTTTTTTGGACTCAGGGGACCTTAAAACGTGTAAATCAGGTGAAAACCCGATATCGAATTTTCAGACCGAATACAATACTTCCATTACCTACGGTAGTAGGGTAATGGAAGTAAAAATGGAGATTTTTTTTTTTTTTTTAAGTCTTCTATCTCGTTATTTGCTTTGAGTATTTTGAATTATCATAATCAAAGGTGATGTCAATATGAGGCAGTATTGCATCATTCAATGTTGCAAGCTATCAATAGGAACGATATGAAGGGAATTTAATGAAATTTAATTCCCTTCAGAAAACATGCTTCCAATTATTTTTTAAATTACATGCAGCTAAATAATTTCTAAGAAATGTAAACTAAAAAAAAAAAAAAAAAAAAAACTAATGTTAGTTAGCATTTTCGACATATCTCATTCAGGTCAAAGACATTTTCTATTGCAAAGAAATAATATTTGATGTAGACAACAATCCGTCTATTTAATTATTAGGAGAAATCCTCCCCTCTAATCTGAAAATGACAGATATTGTCAAAATATATATATATTAATTAAGAATAGTAATTAGTTATTTCAAGAAGTAATCTGGAATCTTGAAAACAATGTCTAATTTTGGAATGGTATTACTTCATTGTCTCTTTCTGTAAACTGACTTATGTTAATTATCGAATAGTAAATGAATATTATTAACGAGAACATTTGAACTTACTGACAAAAAATAGCGACTGTTAACTATTGACAGTTGTTGAAGCAGATTATTAAGTTTATAGAAATCTGCAATTAAATATCATTAGTCTTAGAGTAAAAACATAATGATAACTTAAAAAAAAAAAAAAAAAAGACTTATTGTTATCACACACATTTACTAAAGGCATTGTGTCCAATTTTATTAATAAAATTCTGTGAAATGGTTTTATATATTTTAAACTTCTTCCTGTGTATTCATAAAAATAATTTTGTCTTTACTGGTTGCTACCATTAACTAAAATAGAAAGATATTCTCTTTGAAGAGCCTTCACTGAATCAAAAATTCCATATAGATAAATTAAGGCTTTTACTACACAAAAATTTTAGTTTTCTTTTATAAATTTAAATTTCCTATTCTATTGAAATATTAAACTTCAAAGTCCTCCTTTTATTCAAACACCAAACATACTTGATTTTATGTTCTTCTATTACAATTTTGTCAAATTAAATAATTAATTTAAATTCTATTTTCTAATTTTGCATAACTGCAACCGCAGAATTTCTAAAATCTTGTAAATTACTTATAAGTTTAGATTCTTGAAGCACTAAATATTCAGATTAAAACTTTTGCTAAATTTCACAAAATAAATAAAGAAAGAAAGAAAAAAAAGGAAAATAAAAGAAAAAAAAAATAAGAAAGAGAAGAAAAAATATAAAAGAAAAATATTTATTTTTGTTAGCACCATGTATTCAGTAGTTGTCAAAAATATTTTTTTCACAATTAACAGACATAAGTATAAAATTAATACATAATTTTCTTCTTAGTTTTTCTCATTCAGAAAGTATATTTAATCAAAATAAAAATGACCATTTACAGCTGAAGTTTCATTAAGTTGTATGCTCTTAAAAGAGAAACATCCTAGACCATATACATATGTATTAAATCCTTACAAATCATTTTTGAGGAATAAAATATTTTAAAATTCCTTGAATGTTCCAGATGATCAAACGATGGAAAACATTGAAAATAAGAAGAACCCGAAAATAAAAAGAAAGATGAGATGAAAAATATAAGAAAGAAAAATAAAACAAGAAAGAAAAATCATGCAGTACGCATTGATTAGTAACACTTTCCAACTGTTCGCAATTGTTGTACCGAATAACTATTAATATTCTTTGCTTACGTTATCGCACAACGGACAGAAGGACTGAAAAACATACAGATAGACTAATTGATTTTAAAATTACTCTTAGGCATTTTGGAAAGTGTTAAAAAGGCTTAACGCAAAAGAAAATACAGCCGTTAGATTATAATTACAGCTTTTAAACTCTCTGAATATTTTACTGTAGCCCTATAAATCTGAAAGTTAATCATATCATATTCTATACAAAACAATATTTTAGAACATTAATAATACATGTCAATGTTTTTAAGATTTTTGTAGTAGAAAGTTTTAAAATGTAACTTTAAAAAAATTCTTTCCTAAAACGTAATACATTGGCTTTAACTCTATTGTTATTGTTGTTGTCCCTGTAAACAAACTAGTTGTACAGGACCTATTAATGACATTTTCAATAGGGAAAATTCCATAGGGAACTTGAGTGTATCATTTTTAAAAAATTCTCAAAATATTCACAGATGATAGGAGCCGAAGACAAACAGACAGAAAGGTAGAAAATCGGACAGACAGATGCACAAATTGAAATCATATTCCCACTAAAATTATAAGAAAGTGCTAAAACGCTCATGTAAACGAAAGTGCAATTCCAGCAAATTTTTATTCATACCTCTTTATGTAACTGATAATTTTTGTGTGGCCCTGTAAATCTAATGCTAACCATACTATATTACATAGAAGACACACTCTTTTGAGCATACGAATAATATAATTCAATTGCATTAAGCTTTGTGGAAAAAAAAAGTATTAAAATTTGGTTTATAAAAATAACTCTCATACAACACAATGCTCTGGAGTACTTTCAAGTGCCCCTGTACATAAACCAGTTAGAAATGTACTCTATTTTACATAGGAAACATCCGATTGGGAATTTAATAACATATTAAAATTTCATTAAATTTTCTATACATTAAAGGTATTCAAATATGATTTATAGAAATTCCTCTGGTAGAACACAATGCTTTCGAATACTTTTGGGTGTCCCTGTATAAAACCAGAAGAGGTATCCATTCCATTTTCAATAGGGAACATCCGATAGTGAACTTCAATAAAATATATCGGTTTAAAGAATTTCCATAAATATTTACGGGAATTAGAGTGCAGAAAAACAGACAGAGAGACAGACAGACGGACAAAAGAACAATCAGTAATATACACAAGTTGAAATTATATTCACACTAAAAAAATGATAGAAAGTGTCAAAAACGCTTAATGTAAACGAAAGTACAATTCTAGCAATATTTTGTTAATAGCTCTTAATACAACTGAATATTTTTGTGTCACCCTGTAAATCTAATGGTAACCATGCTATATTCTATGCAAAGCATTCTTTTGTGATTATAAATAACATATTTCAATTTCCTAAAACTTCGTGGAAAGTAAAGTTACTAAAATTTGATTTATAGAAATATCTCACAAAGAACGCAATGCTTTAAAGTACTTTTGAGTGTCCCTGTACATAAACTAGTGGGGGTAATCTATTTTATATAAGAAACATCCAACAGTGAACTTGAATAGCATATTTCAATTTCATGAAGATATTGTACAGTAAAGGTATGAAAATATGGTTTATAAAACGACCTCTCATAGAACACAATTCTTTGAAATACTTTCGGGTGCCCCTGTACACAAACCAGTAGAGATATAAACTTCATTTTCAATAGGAAACATCCGATAGTGATCTTGAATAGCATACATCAGTTTCAAAATATCCATAAATATTTACTGGAGTTAGAGAGCAGGCAGACAGACAGACGGACAGACGGACAGATACACAAATTGATATCATATACACACTTTAAAAAATGTTAGGAAGTGTCAAAAACGCTTAATGTAAACGAAAGTAGAATTCTAGCAAATTTTCAATAATAGCTCTTAATATAACGGAATATTTTTGTGTCACCCTGTAAATCTAATGCTAATCATGCTATATTCTATGTAAAGCATTCTTTTGTGCATATAAATAACATATTTCAATTTCCAAAAATTTCTTGGAAACTAAAGTTATTAAAATTTGATTGATAGTAATATCTCTCATAGAACGCAATGCTTTAGAATACTTTTGAGTGTCCTTGTATATAAAACAGAGTTGGTATTTAATCCATTTTATACAGGAAAAATCCAATAGTGAACTTGAATAACATATTTCAATTTCATTAAGATATGTGTACAGTAACGGTATGAAAATACGATTTATAGAAATACCTCTCATAGAACACAATGCTTTGAACTACTTTCGGGTGTCCCTGTAAACAAACCAGTAATGGTATAAACTCCATTTTCAAAAGAGAACATACGATAGTGAACCTGAATAACATACATCATTTTCAAGAAATTCCACAAATATTTACGGGAATTATAGCGCGGAGAGACAGACAAACCGAAGTCATTAACACTTTTTAACCTTGTTGGGAAGTGTTAAAAATATTAGAAAGTGTTAAAAATGCTTAATGTAAACGAAAGTATACTTGTAGCAAATATTTATTAATAGCCCTTTATATAACTGAATATTTTTGTGTCACCCTGTATATCTAATGCTAATCATGCTATATTCTATGCAAAGCATTTTCTTTTGTGCTTATAAATAACACATTTCAATTTCATATATCTTCGTGCAAAGTAAAGTTATTAAAATTTAGTTTATAGAAAGATCTCTCATAAAACGGAATGCTTTGGAATACTTTTGTGTGTCCCTGTACACAAATCAGTGGTGGTGTTTGCTCCATTTTATACAGGAAACATCCGACAGTGAACTTGAATAACGTACTTCAATTTCATTAAGATTTGTGTACAGTAAGGGTATGGAAATATGGTTTACAGAAATGCCTCTCATAGAAGACGATGCTTTGAAATACTTTTGTGTGTCCCTGTACACAAATCAGTGGTGAAATTTACTCCATTTTATACAAGAAACATCCGATCGTGAATTTGTATAACATATTTAAATTTCATTAAGATTTGTGTACAGTAAGTGTATGAAAATATGGTTTATAGAAATGCCTCTCATAGAACACAATGGTTTGAAATATTTTCGGGGGGTCCCTGTACACAAACCAGTAGAGGTATAAACTCCATTTTCAATAGGGAACATTCGATAGTGAACTTGACAAACATATATCAGTTTCAAGAAATTCCATAAATATTTACGGGAGTTAGAGCGCGGACGGACAGACAGACGGACAGACAGACAGACAGACAGACAAACCCAAGTCATAAACACTTTTAAACCTTGTTGGAAAGTGTTAAATAGCAGACAATTTCCTTAGAATTCAAATTAATTAAAATAAAATACAAAAAAAATAAATAAAAGTGAAACAATGAAAACTTTAAAGTTGTAATAGAAAAATATGCAAAGCTCATTGATATAATTCAAATCACCATTATTAAAATACGTAAGAAGTGAAAAGTAAGCAAAATTGTTTATATATATATATAATTATGTCATTTAATGTTCATATTTTGTAATGCATTTTCTAAAAGCTGAAATGTGATAATGCTCTCAATTAAATTATTATGCAGTATTCAAAAGCTTTTTAGAATTACAGCAGTTACACGAACAATATTGCTTTAAAAATACTTTCTTAAATCAACAAACACCATAATGTAAATTCTAACGTTGATTTCAGTGTAACTATTTATGATATCTCTTGTATTATATTTCCAAGAAAATCGTCTATCAAAAGTGAAAATAAAAGGTCACAGCGGTTTGCGCGATGAATCTCAAAAAGGGTCATGAAACGCTAAAAATTTTATCAACTGTAGATATGTTTTACAGTTCAAAGTATACACAGCCGCTGGAATGGGACTGATTATAACAAATGTTATTTTATTCTGTACAGTTGATAATTTCTCCATGAAATAAAATTTATCACATCAAAATTAGATTTAAATTGCATCAATCAGCTCTACTGAAATGGTTACCTTTAGATGAAGGATAGTCATTAATAGTAAAACATTATAAAAGAAATTAATATTTGTTTATAATTTCAAAATATAACATAAAATTTATAAATAAATGTTAGAGAACTCAGGTAATCTCTATTTTTAAATGCACGTGATTCATCAACTTCTGAATCTTTAACTGTTACCGAGAATTTTTGTAGAATAGTAATAATAATAATAATAACCCCAAATTCTTCTAAAAATATCTAAGAATCGTCTTACAATTTTAATCTAAATCTTCTTTATAATACGGGTTCATTTTCAATTATACAATATTTTTCAGCTATCCAAAAGTGTAAAAAAAAAACAAAAAACAATAACAAAACCTCTTTAACTAAATCTGTAAGATCTTAAGAGAAAAATCTCTTTATCAATTCCATAGAATATATTAAAGTTCTGCTACGGCAACAAAAGCATGTTGTGTTTTTTTTTATTTTTAGCATCATGTAATATAATTATTTCTCATGAATATTTCTTACATTTTAGCAGAAAGAAAAAAGTAACGGTTTTTGTGGATACATTTTTGTGGAATATATGTCTTTCAACAATGTTAATTATTTTTAAATTGTAACTGTTTAATTTTTACGTACATTAGCTATGGAAGGGGAAATTAATACTTGGCAGTTGTTTGGTGTATCGATGGTAATTCTCCGACAGGAAGACTAAACAAAGAAAAATAATGTAACTCACTCAGAACACGCCTCGAAGACTAACTCGATATTTTAACCCTACAATTCTTGACTTGTATCTAACGCCCTAATTACTATAATTCTCTGCAAGTATAACTTACAGATTATGAAGGAGTAATAATTAAATTAATCCAGAGTTTGAATTATAATTAGTACAATCACTAAAATTCTAAAAAAGATTTTTCATTGCTTTTCATGATAAGCGATTTAAATTTAGATTTCTTTTAGCATTCTACAGTAACATTTAAGAGAAAAAATTAAAGTGTACATGAAAGTTGTTACTCTCAATATGAAAATAAGATTGCGATTTTTTCAGTTTTTCGGGATAATCTTTGAATACTTGAAATGGATAATTTTTTTCCGTATTTAAGTAATTTTTCTTCACCGGAAGAACTTGTTTTAAACAAAATTCATGTCTTTATGTCTTATTCACGATGCAACGTGATTATAGGGTTTAAACCCAATCGTCCACTCGTGTAACCTAGGACTGGGTTGGATGCCTACCATGGAGGACCTTTATAAGGTATCAGAGCACGTATTCATACAAGTAAAAAAAAAATACACGGAAATCTCCGAACGACTAGGTCGAAAAAATGTATCTGGGTTAGAAACCAGCACATGTTAATCATCTTGAAAAGCAAAACACCTTGGTCACTAGTGAGAAGATCTAATTCATGGATCTTAGTGATATTAAATATTTAGCTGAGCCTAAGTATTTCCTATAACAATAGGATTCGTAGTAGACGTACATTTATGTGTTACATTCCTAAGCAAGCGGTAATGATTATCTAAGAATACGATACAAATTTAACTAAGGCTACTTTTAAGGGATCTAACAAAACTCGTTTTTTTTTTTTTTTTTTTTTTTTTCCCTACATTAATGGGTCATAGATTATTAAGTTCTTAATAATTTATAATTCATGCATATATTATTAAAACTCATGCATGTATTACATTACAGTTTAAAGTTAATCAATTTATAGTTTACAGTTAACCAATTCTTGATTTTTGACTAAAATCATTGTGACATGTAATTGTTTTTCTTAAAATAATGGCATTGATTGCATGGCAGTATATATGCGTGAAATAAAATAGAGAGTATGGCAGTTTTTATCCAAGAAATACTAGTAGGTTAAATATCATTCAAAAATATCAAAACAAAATCTTTTAAAAAACATTTTTATGCCATTAATTTACTATAATTTATTAAATTTCTACACTACTTTAAATTAACAAATATTTATGTTTCTTATTAAAAATCTATTACTCAGATTCTTAGATCTAATACTAATACTAGTCGACAAAATAACAGAAATGAAATTAATTATTTTCAACTAATTTTATAGTGCAGAATTAAAAAATAATAGTGGAAAATCTGTAACACGTACAGTTTTTTTGTTATGATTATTTAATCTGTACTGGAAGCAATGCACAAAAGTCTTTAGAAGACATGCACTATTTCTATCAATATTATTAATTTAGCATGGAATACTGTTAATATGGAGATAATATACAGTCGGTAACAAAAGTACCCGAAAACTAGCAAAAATTCCTATATAAAAAAAGTAGAGTTAATACTGTTTTGTTAAATAAATTCTTGTCGAATCATGTTCTTAGACTGACTAAGAACATGACTGGACAAGGATTTATTTAGCAAAACAGTATTAATTCTACCTTTTTTATACAGGAATTTTTGCTATTGTTCGGATACATTCGATACCGACTGTACATATTGTAGACTAAGTAGTAGAACATAAAAACATGGAAAATACACTAAATGATTGAATTGTTATTATTTATTGTTTTAAAACCAAAATACAAAAAATAAGCTTTTTTACGTCTTGTGTTAAATGTCGACCTTGTAATTTTAATATCAATAGTTCACTAATACAGTAAAACTTATCGGGTACGGTTTTACAAGTTCTACACTGAAAATTTGCCATTTTGAACATGAAACTTTAACTATAAACCAGCACAATCATACTTAACAAAGAATATATGTTAACTAAAATACCAGAAAAAAAAAAAAAAAACAGATAAGGTACGAATACAGGGTTACAAGCAGAGAGGGTGGCAAGGAGGCAGGGTTGATAGCACGAAAGGTTACCATGTGCGATACAGTCGGTAGCAAAAGTATCTGAGCACTAGTTATAATCCCTGTCTAAAAGAAATGCACTTAATACTGCTTTTCTAAATAAATCCTTGTCGAGTTTTGTTCTTAGTCAGTCTAAGAATATGATTCGAAAAGGATTTATTTAACAAAATAGTATTAAATGTACTTTTTTGATATCGGAATTATTGGTTAGTGTTCGGATACTTTTGCCGTCGACTGTATTGAAAAAATCATTAAAAAGTAGTGAAATTTGCCATTTTTTGATACTTTTACAAAAAAAAATGGAACAAACATGGTTGCCGGGACTCTGAGTTGCCAGTAGGAAGGGTTACCAACTGTGATACTGTGAAAATGATAACTAATCGTGAAAATTGCCATTTTCTGATACTCTAACAGAAAAATGTGACGTGGTGGGACTTTTTTACTTGCAGATATATAAATGAAAATTGGAATTAATAATAAAAATAATAATTTGACCGTTGTTACCGAACCACTGTAGAACAGTGTAATGTTCCGAAAAACTAATTCTAAAATTCTACAATATCGTACGGCAATCTTTACATGCCAAAGCATGATAGAATACGTAGAACAGCTGTCATTTTCATTTAATATCATTTATTACTATTCTAAATGACTCAATACATTTAGATTACTTTTATTAAATCAATTTATTCTAATATGTTGTGTCGTACAATATTTGTTACTTCTAATTTCATAAAACATCAATACAAGTCGCAACCTGTATCCATGATTGTACAATCATAATCAACAAAAATGGTTGCATGGCATCCTTTTGTAATCTTTACGGGAAGTGGTACAATACACCCCGGGTAAATGAAGTCGAAAATATTACCTGCATTCACATGCGACTGTTTGATCATTGTTCCTTGTCCGTTGTTCGGAAGTACGGCTTGAGGTTGGAGGTGGAGGAATGAAGGTGTCTGGAGAACAGAATGGCTGCCTAGATGGGAACTCGGTAAGAAATCATTCACTGGATTAGCTAACTGCACCGCTTTTGGAACAAATATCAATAGGAAGACGATGAGAGACGTGCATAAAAGTCCAAAGGCTTCAGCTGGTGCTTCATATCTGCAAAAGCATGCAAATGAATACAAAATCGGGAAAAAAAAAAAAAAAAAAAAAAGAAAAAGTAATAAAACGTCGATATAAGTAAACAAAAAGAAAACCAATAAATAAATAAATAAAATGATGAACACTACTAGGAATGTACAGTGTGTAACAAAAATCTCTGACATAGCTAAACTTTAATATAAAATCAAGCAATTAACGTACAAGAGTGCGGTTTGTATTACAAGCCTTTTTACGATAAAATTTTTTTTATAATAAGCAAATATGAAAAATTATATCAGATTTTTGCTTATAGATGGTGCTATACCTTAGAAACAACAAGAAAAAAAATTAAGAACGCAAGACAAGCAATCAGAGATTATTTACAGGGTGATTATAATTAAAGTTACAATTTCAAAATGCTGTGATTTTAAATCTACTGGTTAGAATGACTTGATATTTTACCGGAACAATCATGAGGCGATGGAATTTTATTTGGCAAAGATATATAAAAAAAAAAAAAGCAAAGTTCCAAAATGTGCCATTAATCACCCTTAAGGTGTTTGTTTCATGAAGCTCCTCTTTATCTATTGTCACTGTGACTGTTTTCGCTGTAAACACGTACTCTTACCTTTTTGCTAAAAAAGTTGTCATAAACCTTCAGATTCTATTGTTACCTTCTGTTCTATTCTATTGTTAACAACATTCCTGTGCATATGCATAATGAATCCATTTAGGCATTTTCTCTGACATTACCTTCATAACGCCATCTATAGGCACATTTTTGGTACTACTTTTTTCTTCTGTCAAACAAAATTCCATTGCCTCATGTTTGTTCTGGTAAAGTATCAAATCGTTTTGACCGGAAATTTAAAAATTATAGCGTTTTAAAATAGTAACTTTAATTATAATCACCCTGTGTTATGGGAAATGTACTATAATATTTTAATATGTACGTCTTTATAGCTCGAATCTCCTCCAAACAGCAATCCAGTTTAATCCATGTATTCTCAAAGTAGAAGTTCTTTATGTTTACCTAGCGTTTCTGATGTTTTTTTTTCTCACTGTTTTTGAGGTACAGCACTATCTATAAGCAAAATTTGTAAAATTTTTTTCTTAAAAAAAAAAAAAAAAAAATCACCGTACGAAGCATTGTAGTGTAAGCTGCATTTTTGTAGTACGCCACTTATTTGTTTTTATATGAAAGGTTAAATTGTATCAGGGAATTTTGACCCATTACGCATTATGTGTTAACTTTTTTCGAAAATACGAAAAAAAAAAATGCAATTGTACATTTAATAAAGTTTTTTTCAGGGACTTGTCACCTTTTTAAGGGACTTATCACCTTAAGGTTTCATATAAAAGCTTATATTTCAATTTAATACTTATAAATTGCACTATGTGAGTTTTTTTTTCAATAAAATATATATCCAGACACCAATTTGTATGATTTTTGACACTTTTTAGTTCCCCATCATACTATAGGTATGGGGAACTTAGGTAATCGTGAAAAATTTCGACCTCGGTTTTTTGACTTTTCTACACGTTTTCAGGTGTGAGGAATCCGAAAATGACAAAATTTCTATGGTGTCTGTCTGTAGGGTGTCTGTTAGTCTGTTAGTCTGTTAGTGGGTCAGTCCGTTAGTTTGTTAGTCTGTGTACACGATATCTCAAGAACAAATTGTCGCAGAGAGGTCAGATCAGTTTTAAAATATTACTTTCGACACTGGCAAGAACCCTATTCATTTGCAACATTCGATTTTAAAAACTTCGTAAGTTATTCGAAATTTACGATTTTCTTAACATGGGAGAATAGGACAAAAAATTACTTAAACGTGCATTAAATGAAAACTTTCTACTGTAAAAATGTCAGACCAGTTTTAAAATATCAGTTTTGATGCCGGAATGAACATCAGTAACTATAAATATGCTACTTTGAAAATTTCGCAAGTTACTGGAAATTTACGAATTTCTTAACATGGCAGTATAGAGGAAAATTTCACATAAACGTCCAATTTTGAGAGATATTTTCATCGTAAAGATGTCAGACTACTTTTGAAACATTATTTAGGACACTGGCATGAATATTAATGACTATGAATTTTCCAATATAAAGATTTCGTAAGTTATTGGAAATTTACGAATTTCTTAACATGGCTGAATAGAGCAAAATTTCACATAAACGTCAATCTTGAGGGATATTTTCATCGTAAAGATGTCAAACCACTTTCGAAATAATATTTAGGATACTGGCATGAATATCATAGACTATGATTTTTCCAATTTAAAAAATTCGTAAGTTATTTGGAATTTACGATTTATTTAACATGTCAGAATAAAGCAAAATTGAGCATAAACTTCCATTTTGAGAATCCTAAATACGTTAGACAACTTCAAAATTACGTTTATGATATTTGTTTGAACATGATTGAATACAAATATTCTAATAGGAAAATTTCGTAAATTATTCGTAATTTACGATTTTATCAACATAGCGAAATTGAAAATTTTTCATATAAATATGAATTTGAGGATTATTGCATTGGAAATAGTAGCATGAAAACTAAACAACGGAATTGACCCCGATAAAATAAATTAATAGATTAGAATAAGATAAATATATCGAAGTGAACGGTGGATAGCCTATTAGGCGGGAATTTCATTCTGTCACTGTATGAAGCTTTGGTCAAATTGATTTCTTTTAACATTATTGCCGAAACGTCAGTGGAGGCCGTCTGTTGAGACTCAAAACGGTTTTGGGCTGTGTCTGTCTGTCTGTCTGTCGCGCGATAGCGGCCGCCAAAAGCGCTATTTACTTGAAATTTGGTACACATGTTCATGAGCCCCACGAAATCAGCTGTATAGTTTTTGGTATGTATTCCATTTGTAGTTCGTATACAGGGACACGCCAAAGTTTTTCTTATCATTACGGCCTATGGGAGAAATTTATATGTATCACGATAGCGGCCACAAAAATCACGCTATTGACTTGCAATTTGGTACACGTGTTCATGTGCCCCGCGAAATCTGCTGTATAGTTTTGGGTGTGTATTCCATTTGTAATTTGTGTACAGGGACACGCCAAAGTTTTTCTTATCATTACGGCCTATGGGAGGAATTTGTATGTACCGCGATAGCGGCCACAAAAATCACGCTATTGACTTGCAATTTGGTACACGTGTTCATGAGCCCAACGGAATCAGCTGTGTAGTTTTAGGTGTGTATTCCATTTGTAGTTCGTGTACAGGGACACGCCAAAGATTTTTTAAGATTACGGCCTATGGGAAGAATCTGTATGTACCGCGATAGCCACCGCAAAAATCAAGCTATTGACTTCCAATTTTTGCCGAAATGTGAATGAAGGCCCTCTGTTGAGACTCAAAACGGTTTTGGGCTGTGTCTGTCTGTCTGTCTGTCACGCGATAGCGGCCGCCAAAAAGCGCTATTGACTTGAAATTTTGTACACATGTTCATGATGCCCACGAAATTAGCTGTATAGTTTTCGGTGTGCATTCCATTTGTAAGTTCGTGTACAGGGACACGCCAAAGTTTTTTTTACCATTACGGCCTATGGGAAGAATTTGTATGTACCGCGATAGCGGCCCCCAAAATAACGCTATTGACTTGCAATTTGGTACACATATTCATGAGCCCATTGAGCAAGCATTTGATGAAACTGATATAGATCTGAGACTGACCGCCTTGGCGAAAATAATGCTCCTTTTATACTTTTCTATCGAAAACAGACTGTTCTGGAAAATTCTCGTATCACATCAGCCAATGAGATTAGAGCTTCCATATTTGGTATATCCCTAATAAGGATTTTCTCGCCAAGATCGCCAAAAAAATCGCCAAGAAGGGAAATAGTCGCCAAATTTGGCGCCAAATTTATTTCTTCCCTTATAGGAGCTTTTTAATGCGTTTTTAAAGGAAAATTTGGCTATTTTAACGCTAAAACGACTATAAAGGCACAAAATTAGCATTTTATCAACTTACTAAACCCCTTTGAAAGAATTTATACAAAAATAAATGCAATTATTTACAATTTCGTAACACTTTATATCATATACAAATAGGTATACAAAGAGAGATACAACGGGGGGTTGAGGGGGCTGCCGCCCCCCTCAGGAATGTATTTGATTTTGGTAATAAGTCGATCGAATCAATATATACGATTATATAATAAGGAATAAATAAAAATGACCTATTGAATAACGTCTGATGCAAATAGGACGTTGAGGCTCCTGATCTGCAGATCCACTAGTAATATGTCTCGCACTAGAAATTTCTGAGAACATAAATATGATGGGGAACTGAGCAGAGTCCACCTATGCCAACTAGTTTTTTTTTTTTTTTAACATATCTGGAATATTTAAATTGCGTTTTTTCAGTTTGCATTTTTTCGTGAATTTATGTTCTTCAAAATGAAGAAACGTCTACATGTATTTAAGAAAGAAACTTAATATATATATTTTTTTATATTTAATAGAACTTACTTAGAAGAACTAAGGATGGACTTTAAAACTTATTAATTAATTTTTTAGGGAAAAAATGCATGTCTGTGTGAAAAAAAAAAAAATTATTTGTGCTATATTTTAATTTTTAATATTTTTTTCTTTTAAAGGTATTGTAAAACCCATCCCTAATTCGTTTAGGTAGTTCCTATCCTATATAGGTTCTCGACAAGATATTTTTTGGTGTGTGTAAATATACCAAAAAATACCCTGTCTTTTCTTAAATATCTGCAGAAGTTTTAGCATTTTGAAGATCATGGATTCATGAAAAAATGCGAACTGAGAAAACGTAATTTCAAGATTTTAAATTTATAAAAAAGTGTATCAAAAATCATAAGAATTGTTTCCTGAATATGTATTTTATTAAAACAAGAAAAAAAAAAACTAATCCAGTTCAATTTATAAATATTAAATGGAAATATAAGCTTTTATAGGAAATCTTCAGTGGTTCCAAGTCAAAGGTGAAAACTTCCCTTAAATGAATAGGTTTGCAAAGAAAGGTCACAAAATGCCGTCTCACATCTGACTGATACTGGCTGTTAAAGAAAAAATCGATTATACATTTACGTTTTATAAATGGCTATCTCGAAACTGTCGAATAACTACCCAAAATTCTTTGATATTTATTTTAACATCCCATTTCTTTTCAGAACTTAAGTTAATTTTCTTTATCATAATAGACCAAGGCAGCAACAGTTAATCAATCCCAGATTGCACGCATATTAGCAGCAAGTTCGTTTTTACCATGATTTTATTAACTTCGATTCTTGTTTGTTTGTTTGTTTGTCCAGTACAAATCTTGCAATCGATTTTTAATTAACTTCCCTACTAGCTAGACATTTGAAACTTTCAGAATAGCTCCAAACCCGATGACAACACAATACTTCGAAGCCTGATTTTTTTGAATTTTTGGTTAATTTTCTTTTAATTAATAAAAATTAGAAAATAATAACCTCCTAATAGCTCTAAAAAAGCCATTAAAATATTAGCTATAATTTAATTGTTGCCAAAAAAAGTTTACGAGTTCAGTTTGTTTCGACATAAAAATAAACACATTTAATTAAACATGAACGTTAAAAAATTGTAAATTAAATGATGCATCTCACAAAAATTGACGCCATTATCACTTTAAAAATGCATTGATAATTTTTTATCTTATAATTATTTGATTATACTATCTTGCCGTGTCAAATTGGAAGTGATAAATTTGTAATGAAACTCCCGCAAGTTAGACGACTCTTGATGCGACAAAGCTAAATTTTCTACCAATTTGCAATGAATTTGCAGCAAATTTGATAGAATAAGTGTGCAACTTCCACAACAAGATTTCTGAAAATATGGCAGATGGTGACTTTGGAGTTTGCGTTATGTTACTGCAATCTTGTTAGGAATTTACTAAACTTGCTACAAGTCTGTAAGTTTGCAAAGCAAGACTGCTGCAATTTTGCTGTAAACTAAAATTGTTATAAAATTTACTTTTATAAATCCAAGACAAATAATGTTATATAATTTATAAAAAAAAAAAAAAAAAAAAAAAAAAATGTGTGAAAAATAGTTAATAATAATAATAATAAGCAGGGTACTCTGAATTGAGTACCCTGCTTTTTATTTTGATTATTAATGATCTGTGTATTTGGAAATTTTCTGAATATTTATTGTTTGTCAATGATTTTAAATTATTCAAGCAAATTTGTTCTGTTACTGATGCTGCTCTTTTACAATGTGATTTTGATCGTTTGTATCAGTGGTGCATTGATAACAAATTATGCTTGAATGTTAATAAATGTAGTATCCTGAGTTATTCTCGTAATTCTCATGCTTTAATGTATTTTTATCAAATAAATAATCTTCCTTTATTTCGATCTGGCTCTGTAATTGATTTAGCTGTTACTTCTGATGTCAAACTTGACTTTGCACTCCACATCAATAGCATTATTTCTAAAGCATATAAAAAAAACTTGAGTTTCTTAAGCGTAAAACTAAAGATTTTTCCAATCAGCATGTGTTAAAAGTCCTATAATTGAATTTAGTTCGCTCCAATGTGGAGTATTGTAGTCTTATCTGGGATCCTTTTTACGAAAATAAAATCTAAATTCTAGAGCAGGTTCAAACTAAATTTGCACGTTATTTATATTTTAAAAGTACAGTAGAACCTCGATTATCCGAAGTAATTGGGAGCGAACTCACTTCGGATAATCGAAATTTTCGGATAATCGAGAATTCATCAATAATCATCTAAAATATTTATCAGCACTCGTAGTTTGGAAAGGATGGCTTGCATACAAAAGGAATGTGGATAAAAAAAAAAAAATTAAATACATGTTTGTTAAGAGAAAATTTTGGATGATAGTAGAAAGTGAAAAAAAAAAAAAAAAAAGTGAAGAAGAAACCGACTTCGGTTAACGGAAAGTTTCGGTTAATCGAGGTGAGTTTCGGTTAATCGAGGTTCGGATAATCGAGGTTCTACTGTAATTTTATTTATACTCATGTCATTTCTTCCTCGTATCTCCGAAGTATTTATAATCTTCCTAGTTTAAAATCTCGTCGTGACCTTTTTTGTTTATTATTATTTTTTTTTATAAAGTTATCAATAATATGATTAATTGCAGTGATATTCTTAACTGAATTCAAATTAATGTGTCAACCAAGTCTCTTAGAAATAATCATTTATTTGTCACTCTATTTGTTAAATATAATTATATTGGTAATTTTTCATTACATAAATTTTACAAAATTTTTAATGAGCTTTCTGTGGATTTAGATATTTTTAACATGTTTTTTACTGTTTTTAAGGCTAAGTGTTTTGAACTTTTAAATTCATAACGTGTATTTTTTTTTTTTTTTTTTTTTTTAATTTTTTTTTTGTCTATGTTTGATGTATTGTATTATGGTTTTATTCAAGCAACACTGTAATTGATGTTTCTGTAGTGTGCTTTTCCTTAGATAAATAAATAAATAAATAATCATTATGTATTTCCTAATATTATTGTTTTTATTTGAAGTAATAATATATTTTGGATTTTCTAAGTCTGTCAGTTGAAGTCTGAGTAAAAAAATTTTAAGTTTAAAACCCATTCAAATATACATAGATAACTGCAATTAGAAATTCAGTATCAGTTGAAAAGCACTAAGCTCTAAGACGATTCTGAAAGCAAACAATATTTTTTATAAACATTTTAAACACGAATGATTGTTTTAGAAACGTCCATTATAGCAATGCAGTCTGATTAATCCATCATCATAATCATTAACTTAGAAATAATGACTAGCATCAGCCACGCCTTTCCTTAAACGCAATTTACATTATTATTTTCTAAAATACAGTTAACTGATTTCATGAGAAAAAGATAATCGAAATATAGCATGCACTTTTACCATCAATCTTAATTTATGACTTTTTTTTTTTTTTTTTTAAACATCTGTTAGACATTTCTTATATAAGAATTAGTATAATTTTTATTCAAGATTTTTAATGAAAATTGTATTAAATCGTCTTGGCACTGATATTGTAAAATTTTTAAGTTTAAAACACCTTTTTAATTAAAACCTTAAAAATGCTTATATTAAATTCAACATTAATCTTGAAATTAAAAAAAGTGCCTAGAACTTGGGCGTCCAGCGTAGTCTGAGATTGGCGTTTCTTTCCTTCGTTCTCTTATTGGTTGAGGCTGTTCTCAGACCGGAGTGTATTTCGTAAATAAAGATAAACATAAACAGACTCTCATGATATGACCAGTGACATGTGTTTGTTGTGTATATCGTTTTAGTTATTTTCATTTTATTTGCCGGCCTGGTGGTTCGGTCGGCAGGGCACTGATCTCTGGATATCCAGGTTCGAGTACCGGTTCGGGCATGGGTGTTTATGATGTCCTATGTATACCAGATATCGTGTGATTTCTGTGAATTATTGTAATATGGTTCAATCGAGACAAAAGTCATTGTAAATATAGGTTTTAAAGCTGTCAAATGTTCATTTTATTTAACTTAAAAATTTCCATACTCACAGAATAATAAATAAACATACAAGCTTTCACTTAGAAGCGAAATAGAACAATTTTTTTTTTTTCGAAAAATTAGATTTGAAATAAGATCGAAATGTTTATTTAAATCTTCTCAAATTCACAAAATTTTTCATCATTGAGCATGAGTTAATCAGAACACTGAGATTTGAAAAACAGATGTAGAATATTTTAACAATAGAAGAATTTTTATCATAATGCAGGAATTTTCAATTATGCTTTGGATTTTATATTTATTGATTTTTATATTCAATATTTAGGGTAAGTGCACCAGTGATTGACACTTTTAGAGCAATCTCTGATGTTTTTAAGGTTCTAGTCATCAGAATTTTTTTATAGGAATCTTAAGTTAGTACATATGGCATGGAAGACATTCAGAACCACATATATGTTAAAATATATACATTTGATAACAATTATTTTTTTTAATGAATTTTTATTTGACACCCACTCAATGTTCCAATAATTGACACTGACAGTTTTCCATTTTCTCAGTAATTGGCACCTTATGTTCCAATGTTTGACACTGCTAGTTATTCATTTTACCAGTTATTAGCACCCTATGCTCCAGTGTTTGACATAAAATGTTAAAATTCTTATATGTATAATATAAGATTTTATTATATTTCTTATTTATTAATTATTTCTGGATAGATGTCAATTACTGGAGCATGCCAATCACTGGAGCACCTACCCTATATAAAATAAAAATATGTTCATTTTATTTAAATATAAGACAGTTTAAAAATTAAAAGTTTCTATATTATATTTCCCTATTATAAACAGTGCAAATTACAAATTTTTATATTATTTGTTTTAGATATATTAAAAGTAAAATGTATTTTAAAAGGTGATCTATAAATTTAAAAAAGATAAAAAATAATCAAGAAATGAAGATCGAGAAAATTTTTGTTTCGGAAAAATACTACGTAGTAGGTCGATTTTTGACAGAATAGAATAAAACCGCAACAGTCTCAGTCAATCAGAGAACGAAAGAAAGAAACGTCAATCACAGAATACGGTGGAAGACCAAATTTTAGGCGCCTGTAAATTGAATATTGAATATGAAAAAAATATACATACATTCATATTCTTAGTAATATGATTACCATACATTTTTCTCCATAATTTTTTAAACCTTGTTACAACAACTTTTTTTTTTTTTTTTTAAATATATTTCAGTGCATTCACATTTTTTTTCCCAAATAGAATTGCTTACCTTCTATCAAATATGATTTCTACTGATATCCATGCTACCCAAAGGACAAGTGATATCCCTATTGAAATTCCAATATAAAGAGCTTCTTTGTTGTTTTCTTCCAACGACCTAGCACGTATAGATCCCAGAATAACCAAAAATAGTAGGAGCATTACATAGCTAAGATATTCTATTTTTTCCAAAGGAGTCTTTGCACATACTACCGGCATTCCTTCGATACCAGAGCATGAAATTATATCAGAAGGTTTGTATATCATCCACTGTGTGACAATGACAACCTGTGGAAAAAAGAATAGATAACATTGTCATATTACAAACAAAATGAATTATTAGAGACAACTGAATGTTAATAAACGAAGTATATTTTAAAGGGAAAATAAAAAGATAAATATTAGTTATGTTTTTTGATTATTAGTTTATTATTACTTAATATTCAACGATATAAAAATACATTTTTCTCTCTTTATGCTTTCACCTATACAGTCGAACCTCGTTAACGTGAATCTCAAGGGGGATAATTTTTTTTTTTATGTTATCAGTAGTTCATGCTATCAGTAACTAATCTTCATATAACTAAACTAATCTTCATTTTGACGGGGATTGTGGAAAAATTTCATGTTAAAAGTAATTCATGTTAACATTGTTCACGTTAACGAGGTTCGACTGTATTACTTAATAAGTATTACATTATTTAATTAGAAATATTTACGATATTGATTATTTATTCAAGTTCTTGCTATGAAATAAAATAAATCAACACCAATTGTAACGTCTATTATTATTTTTCACTACAAAATCCCAAGTACTACTATTTATGTCTGAAAAATTTAATGGCTTCAGATATACACTGTTTTATTTAAAATGGGTCTTAACTTTTAACTAATATTTTAACCCCAACATTGTATCGCAATGACTAAAATACCAAGGCTAGTCTTTCTTTCAGATATTTACTTAAATTCTGTTTGGTAATTCCAAAATATGCAAATCTCATCTTGAAATATGGAAAAGAATAAGAGCTTATTGAAGCATTTCGATAAAATTTTGTGTGAAATAAAATAATATTACTTTGACATTCCGATTTTTGGTTGGTTGGATTTGGTTGGTTTACGTCGCGCAAGTGCTGCGCAATGGGCAATTCCGAATTTTGGAAAATTCAGAGTTATTTCTATTATTTGGATCTGGTCTTAAAGAAGCCAGTATTTGTCAGGACTGTCCGCTACTGATCATGATGACATTTTGTGGTGTCAGTAGAAAGATACAAAAAAAAAAAAAAAAAAAAAAAAAATCTAAAAATATAGAACAATAAAGGAATTTTTCATAGTTATGCATGAAAGCAAAGGGTACATGAAATCAGTTAAAAATAGGCAGAGACAAAGTAGACAAAATTGTGTTTCTTTATTTAAAATTAGAGAAAAAAAAAACTAGTATGTTGTGGCCACCACAAGGCTTTTTTCTATATAAATGTTTTTTTTTTTTTTTTTTTTTTGCTAAAATGAAAAAATGTCGATAACTTTGATTTAAATTATCTCAGATCTATGGTTAAATCATACATTTTAAAGGTATAGACGAGTTCTTTCGAAAGGTGCCCATATTGAAAATTGACACACCCAAGGGTACTTTTTCCCAGGTGGGAGGGGGGGGGGGGGGAGCGATGCTTCTACATGCACAAAATTTTTCCCTACTTTATTTCTACTATTATCAATAATTCATGTCAGTTTTACAATCACGCATTAAAAATAATTCTAATTATGTACATTTACACGATACTTCGTCCTATACTGCCATGTTAAAAAAAAAAAAAAAAAAAAGGATCACAGGGCCACTTGTAGATCGATTGATCCCAAAATCTACTCAGCACCAGTTTAGGTAAGGGTCTACCTAAATTCGAAGTTTGGTTAAATTTCGTTCATTGGTTCGTTCGTTTCGTTCATTGGTTCGTAGCGTTCACAAAATTTGTGATACACACACACTGACACACAAACAGACATATATCTTCTAAAAACAGTAAAATCGTATTCAGGATATCTCAAAACGTGTAAATCCGTCGAAAACTGAAGTTCAAAAATTTTACGAATTTAATACTTTCCTCTACTCCTGCTCAAAAGTTTAGCAAAATTTGCAAACAATCAGTTATTTTTTCATTTAAAAACTTTTCAAACATTGGGTACTTAAAGAACTGGGTCTTCCTCGTGTTTTTCAGTGAAGATTGGTTTAAGACAACATTTAGGGGGCCAGAAACAAACTGAGCAAACTCAATAATGTTGTGATCACCCTGTATCGTTAAGTGAATGAAATGAACTGTAACTTTAGGATATGTTAATACAGACCCGAAATCGAAATACAAATATCTTATGAAATTTGAAACATTTCATTTTCAACATTTTTGAAAAGTGATTTCACTGCGCATGTGCGAATGATAAAATTTTTTTTATTGCATAGGTTGAAAGTTAGATATATTGGACAACTTTTATCGAAAGTGCATTTGAATAGAGTAAAAATGAAGCAAATTGTACGAAAAAGAACCAGCTAGATTTGAGATATTTTCCAAGAGTTGAAATTTCTTAAGGGGTTTTTCACATGCCGCGTAATTATTTTAAAGATCCATTTATTTTAACCACTTAACGCACAAAAGTTCTTTTTTGTAAAAAACCACCTATCATCTCACAAATATTAGTGAATAAACAAAAATATGTTAGAGTTACAAGCTTATAAAGGGTTTTTCTAAAAGAAAAAAAAAAAAAGAATTTTTACAAAGTAATTAAAATAATTGGTTTTTAAATTAATTACGCGGCATGTGAAAAACCCCTTAAGAAATTTCAACTGTTGGAAAATATTTCAAATATCGCTTGTTCATTTTTGTATAATTTGCTTAATTTTTACTCTATTCAAATGCATTTTTGATAAAAGTTGCCCAATATATCTAGTTTTCGACCTATGCATTAATTTTTTTTTTTTTTTATCTTTCCACATGCGCAGCAAAAATATTTTTCATAAAAATGCTCATATTTCATGAGATATTTAAGATATTTGTATTCTGATTGCAGTAATGCAATATATTATTTTAAAAGTGATTTTTCAACTTATCTGAATGTGGGAATAATTTTCGTTAAAAACTCTGTGTATTGTAAATAAAAAACATGTTGGAAAATATTTCAAATATCGCTTGTTCATTTTTGTATAATTTGCTTAATTTTTACTCTATTCAAATGCATTTTTGATAAAAGTTGCCCAATATATCTAGTTTTCGACCTATGCATTAATTTTTTTTTTTTTTTTTATCTTTCCACATGCGCAGCGAAAATATTTTTCATAAAAATGCTCATATTTCATGAGATATTTAAGATATTTGTATTCTGATTGCAGTAATGCAGTATATTATTTTAAAAGTGATTTTTCAACTTATCTGAATGTGGGAATAATTTTCGTTAAAAACTCTGTGTATTGTAAATAAAAAACATGTTGATTTTTTTTTTTTTTTTTTTTTTTTTTGAGTTTTAAAATAAATGCTTATATCTACTTTATTTAATACGCTACAATCGCACAAATTCATGTACAATTTGAACTGAGTCCATATTAACATATCCTACAGTTACAGATCATTTTGTTCACTTAACGATAAAGGGTGATCACAAACATTATTGATTTCGCTCAATTTGTTACCGGCCCCCTGAATGTTGTCTTAAACCAATCTTCACTGAAAAACATGAAGAAGACTCAGTTCTTTAAATTCCCAATGCTTGAAAACATTTCATCAAAAGGTAATTTTTAAATTGAAGAAAAAAAAAAAAAAAAAAAAAACTGTTCGTTTGCAAATTTTGCTAAACTTTTGAGTAGGAGTGTATATAGAAGAAAGTAAAAAGGCAATATGACAGAAAGTGCAATTACTTTTTAGTTAAACTGGTCTCATTCTGAAACTAATGGCTACAAATAATTGTAGTTCAAGACATCAGTACTGAAAGATTGCAACACCAACACTAGCGGCTTTATTCACCTTATTCACCTTTAACTTCAACTTACGGTTCAACACAAAAACTTGAAAAGTGTCTAAAGTCAAAGTGCAGCTTTCCAACAAAATTTGTCACGCTGCTTCTGCCATCTAGCGTCGAAGATTTCATATAATCTTTGATTGGTTATTTTCAACTAAAAATTTGAAAATAACAATGTCGCTAGATGGCAGAAGTAACGCGTCAAATTTTGCTGAAAAGTCGCGCATTGACTTGTATGATATCAAAGCTTTCGTGTTCAACCAGGAGTTGAAGTTATTGGTAAATACAGCCGTGAATGTAGCATTGCTGAATGAAAGCTAGAATAAAAAATTCTTTTTCAGGATTTAAATTTAAAAGTGCCCACTGCTGCACTACTAAAAGAAGGTTCACAATTGGTGTTTTTAACTGGTTTTCTTTTTCACTTTATTTCATCTTTCTATTATCTCAATATAAGTTTGCAAATGTTCTGTGGTTGATTATTAAAATATATAATATATACATTTCAATAATTTTGAAGAAGCTCCAGTTTAAATAAGGAACGTTAAAATCATAATACAATAATAATTTTATCAAAGATTTAAATTACCATTACTAAAAAAAAAAAAAAAAAAAAAAAGGTGTATTAGTTTTTAATTTTGTAAAAACAATAAGATATTCAACACAAAGACGTTATTTAATAATTATTTATTAAGCAAGTTTTAAATGACTTTGGGATTTCATTACGATATTTTATCCGTCAATTTCAAATGAATAATTATTATGCTTTCCTTTTTGAAATTTTATTCCTTTCTTTAAATAATTCTGGTACATTCTACACTGTTAAAAATTTCAGTTCAAGGTTTAAAGAAAATTTGGTATTACAATAGCGGTAACTGCGCAATGGTAAAATGTTAAACCATATGATCTGGTTCTACTTGTTAAAAGAAAAAAAAAAAAGCATGAAATCATGATGAAAGATTTCCCTATCTTAGGACTGCAGTTACTATAATATCAAGTATTTGTTGAACCTAGCCCCAAATTATTGTAAAAGGTTTTGTTATCTTATGGTTACAGTTACGGTTACCATATTTTGTTTCAACCTAGGACATTTTTAACACTGTATTATCTAGAATGTAATGATATTGCTAAAGTGAGCATGTTACTTAAATTTGTTCGTATTTATGAAGCTAATATATTTGTATAAGTTACATATATTTACGTACTCTTTAAAATGGAGTATTGAAAAACTCGAATTTTAATATTTATACATATATATATATATATATATATATTTACAAAAGTTAAAAAATAATTACAACACAACATACTATAAAATTACAGAACCCTTTTTGAAAATCCAAGCACTTTTTTTTTCCCTTTTACAACATACTAACAAATAATAATAACATTCTACATGCATTACATGAATATTATAAGGGAAAAAAAAATTACCTCCACTCCAATTACGAAGAAGAGAAACAGTGCTTGGAATGATGCATTGAAGTATGTTCCATCGTGAAGCTTGAGCAAAAATATACATTTCACAAGTAAAGTACCGAATACAATCGTATAAACTATGCCTAATCCGGCCCTTGTTATACCACAGAAAATCCAGTGCGGTTCGGGAACATAAAACAGTCCAAGAACTGAACACAGAAATAAACCTAACAGCAGAATTTGTCCTAGAAATAAATGTCGTTTACTACCACATGACTTGTACAGGACGTATACTTCGAAGATTAATATTGCTGCTATATTGAATAAGGAGAAGGAAACTAAAGGTATAACCCAAGGCTCATCTCTAAAGTTCAAGTAAAATGGAGTCTCTACAATAGTTGTCGGCGCTGTTGTCGTTGTTGTTGTTGGCGTCGTTGTTGCTATTGTAGTAGTAATTGTAGAGTTGATGTCAGTCACAGTTTCAATTTCAGTAGATAGGAGGGATGATTCCGTCATGTAGGCTGCCGCTGTGGCGTTAAAGGGAACGTCGTATTCATCCATTGTGTCTCAAGTTCTTTTAGGCTGATGCTTAGAGCGTCACTGCTAAAAGAATCTTTAACTAATGGAGGAAATCTCTGGAAAAGAAATAAAAAACAGATAAAACAACATTTATTAAATATTTATATTATTAATTTGTAAGTAAGCTTGAAATCAAATACAGATGAAACTCGATGTATTGTCGGCAGCAAAATTATTAAAGCAGTAGCAATAATTCCTGCTTAAAAGGTGGGAACCTGACCTAATACTGTTTTGTTAGCTAAATATTTTTCGGGACATGATCTTACAAGGAAACATTCAAAAGGTATCATCTTCAAAAAATATTGAAAAAAATGTATGTGATTCTACTATTCCTAAAACACCAGAAAGTGAAAAAATTATCGGCTGAAATGAATTACAGCGACCACAAAAAATTATCAAAATTAAGCATATTTGGCACTTTGACACTGCTAGGCGATTGATTTTGAGTGCTTGGCGGAGAAGAAAAACACAGTTCTGTTCGTACACGGCAATCTCGGTGCTACCGAACTTATCGCCTAACAGCGCTGAATCGCCAAAAATGCTTAATTTTGATAATTTTTTGTGGTCGCTGTAATTTATTTCAGTCAATAATTTTTTCACTTTCTGATGTTTTATGAAGAGTAGAATCACATATATTTTTTTCAATATTTTTTTAAGACGACACCTTTTGAATGTTTCCTTGTTAGTCTTATACTGTTTATAAAAAAGTAACCTGATGATAAAAATTAGTGATCAAACTAAAAAGAAATATATGAAAATTGTGGATGCGTGCTTCAATAATTTTGATACCGACTGTAAAGCGTTCGGTAGTATGTGAATTTCTATATAACGCTGCGATAACCATAGTTGCCAACTTAGCATTTTTTGGCTACCAGAAAAATGTAATAGAAACATTCATTTCCTTTAATCAGCGTACTGTAACGGTTTTTCCTGATTAAGTAGAATAAAAAATTGTATTAAAATTTCCGGCAGCCAAAAACTGCTGAAGTTGGCAACTATAGTAATAACACCAGAAAGTAAAAATACAATTGGTAGCTGTTGACATTTTTTCTGGTATAAATCATTCATTAACAATATGATTTGTATCATGTTCTTACTGCCGCATTATAGAAGATTTCTATTGCACATATTTTTGCGTACTGTATTTCCCTGCCTATGATACACAGGTTAATTGAATCCATTTTAGAACAGAAAGTTTTACAGATACTATATTTATGCATAACAAAACCTCATTTAAAAATTAGCGAGTTAATTAACATTTCTGGTGTAAAACGTATTTAGCTGATCAGCAGATTATACACAGACAATAAAGTACCGTAATTTCGTGTATATAACCCGCGGGTAATCTATAAAATAATCCTGACATTGTATGTACTGCGGGCTATCATCCGGTGCGGGGTATCTATCGCGAACAACGAGAAATATACATTAGTCTCATTTTTGTTTTGAAAGTCTCGATTATTAATGTATAATGACGATGAAATTGAGGATAGTGAAAAGGAACTTGATGAGGAGAATAATACGGTTCATGAAGACAAACTGTCCCAAGCCAAATTGCGACATTTTCATTCTGATACGGAAGAATTCGATTTCGATGGATTTGAATGAATTTCGTAAATAAATTTATTATTAATCTATAATTTTCTTATAAACTGAAAAAAGGTGTTAATCATTAGAAACTACTCCAGTTTATATTATTTTATATTTAGAGAAAGATAAATAGTATGTTATGATTATTTGCTTTTTCATTATAGGTAAGTAAATATATTTGTTTATTATTTATATTTAGTCGTTAATTTGTTTATTATTTGTATCTTTTCCTATTTATATTAAAACAAAAACGATTAGTATTGAAATTATAAACGGCGATTGCCGACCATGTGATTTTAGAAGTGCGGGGTATCTTTCGGTTATAATTATTTTTAAATAAATTTTTTATGCTGCGGTTTACCTTCCGCCGCGGGTTATATACGCGCAATTAAGGTACTTTTTTTCCCCTAATGCCACAGTTTTTAAATTGTAAGCTGTACAACATCTATAATGTGCAGTACATTTATAATGTGTGTAATTTCTCCATCAGTCATTATAATTAAAAATAAAATTACAAAATCATTAATATTACTAAACAGTAATAACAATAATAATAAATTAATAAATTAAAATAAAAAATAAAATCTAATATTCAATATGTATGATAAATTTCTTTCTACGTATTTTGACGTTGTGAATATGGATATGCACATTATTAGAGATATTTGGACAAAGGAGAGAACCGATTTTAAGAAAAGTTTTTATTGCAAGAAACCAAAGTCATAACCTACTATTTCAGTAAGAAGTATCTCAATCCAAGACAAATGAAGATTTTCGCTAGCTTTTCTGATGATATACATTGTGCATACACTGTGCATATAACGACTGACAAATCCATACATTGTATATAAAATATTTTATAAAATTTCAATAATCAATATTATTGAATACACCACAATAAGTCACAGATATAAAAAAGACGTGGTCATAATGTCTGTTTTATAATATTATTTCACCAAATTTTTTTTTTTTTTTTTTTTTTTTGCAATAGAGACAACATCATAATCAAGTGAAATTACGGATTGTCTTTACAGAAACGTGAATAGAATATACTTAAACATTCTATTTTAAGTCTTCTGTAATCAGTTTTTTTTCTTATCTTATATGTAATGAAGATCTTCCGGGAACGTTAAGTGAAACAGTATTACACATTAATTGTAGCCCTGGATAATCATTACATGGCCATCACGAGCTTCTTTGCCTGTGGCCGACCTCTGAGTTCATTCCACTTTCTATGAAGGAATGGAAAGAAATAATTTCATTACCAGCGTCCACAAAATTCTTTGGCACTGTTCGACATTAGATAGTCTATTGTGACACACGCAACCATGGATCTAATCACTTATTGTTAGTTGCGCACAGTTATGTTATTTACCAATCTTAAACACAATGTTTTTGTTTTTAACGTCATTTGTTGGGTTTTTCCGCGTTTGTTTCATGGTGTATTAGCTGAAAGGAATTCGAGGATTGCTGCTACAGTTATTTCATTAAGCGAGTTCTTCTCAATACCTTCTGCAGTAGGTAGTTAAGAGGATAAGGTAAAGATTCTATATCACTTAAGAATCTTCACCAATTTAGAATTAATTCACATAAATAAAAATAAAATGGAAATTAATATCTTGATTAAAATTAATATATAATTTTAAGCGTAATGCAAGGAATATACCGATAAACATTCGTTAGAAACATTCTAAACGTAAGCAGGTTAATAATGTAGATCAGGCTATAGGCTACGAATGAATAAGCCGGCACTCCTACTCCATTCAATAATTAAATATTTCATTTTCCTCCAAAATAAACGTACAAAAACGGTTAAGCACATTTCTATTTATTTTTTTTTATTTAATTTTCAATTATTTATTACTTTCCGAACATACACATGTAAGGAAAGTATTGTAATCATGTAAAAACACCAAATTCGATATTTTGGTGTTTCTATACGTTTCGAGGTTCCCTGATTCCGTTTTCACTATTTTTACGATGGCGTATGTATGTGTGTATGTGTGTGAGTGAAAACACTAGCGTCTAAACGCTTTGTTCGAATGATCTGTAAGTTAGTATGAATGTTGCAAGTCACCATAGCACGATCCATATTAATTTTGGTGAACCTGGTCTTTATAGGTTTTTTTTACAGAGACACAAAGAAAAGTCCTTTATCATTATGGCCTATGGGACCAAAATCTTAAAACTGCGATAGCATCTAAATGCCTTATTCAATTGCGCAAAAAATTTATACACATATCATAGGTCACAATTACTCAATCTGTATAGATTTCGGAGAATCTGGCATTTATAGTTTTTTTACAGGGACACAAAGAAAAATTCTTTATCATTATGGCCTATGGGACCAAATTTTAAAAAGTGCGATAGCGTCTAAACGCCTTTTTCAATTGAACAAAAAAAATTATACACATATTATAGGTCACGGTTTCACGATCTATATAGGTTTTGGAGAATCTAGCACTTCTAGATTTTTTACAGGGACACAACAAATAATTCTGTATCATTATGGCCTATGGGGTGAAATTATTTAAAGTGCGATAGCATCTAAATGCCTTTTCCGTTTGAGTGAAAAATTTATATACGAGTTATAGGTCCCCATCACACAAACTGTATTGATTTTGGTGACTCTAGCACTTAACGAGTTTTACAGGGACACAAATGAAAATTGTTCATCATTAAGACCTATAGGCTCAAATTATTTAAAGTGCGACAGCGACTAAACTCCTTATTTAAATGAACTGAGCATTTATATACGTGTTATAGTCACCATAACACGAACTTTATGAACTTTAGAGAATCTAGCACTTATGGTTCTTTTTACAGGGACAAAATGCAAATTTCTTTATCATTGTGACATATGGATTCAAACTTTAAAGTGCGATAGCGTCTAAATGCCTTATCCGATTAAGCTGAAAATTTATATAACTACTATAAGTCACTGTTGCACTAACTATAAGCATTTTGGTGAATCTAGCCTTTTTAGGGTTTTACAGGGACACAACGAAATATTCTTTATCATTATGATCTACGTGTTCGGTAAAATAGCGTTAAATTAAACATCGTGTACTATATAAAGAAAAATACTCAAACACCCTGTTATAATTTTCTCTTTTGTTTATTTAACAATTCCTCTTACTGTACTTTATCTACAAAACCGTTAATTACACAATGTTCGGAAAGTCGAGTGGAGTCACTTCAGATTTTTTTTTTTTTTTCATTGAGGAGTACCAAATTATAAGAAATAATGTTAAAACTGTAACAGTCATGGTCCATAATTTGCATTTATATGGAAAATTCATTTTACTGAAATTTTAATTATTGTTAATTATTGACGAGCAATTGTATATTTCTTGGCCCGCTATAATAAATAGATAAAAACTCGAAAAATGAAGTGTTAAATCACCCTTAAATAGTTATAATATCACATTATTTTAATTTTAAAATTTTCATTTCATTTCTTTTTATTTTTATGATGTTAATACTATAATCAAACTCATTTTAATCAACACTTCAAATATATATATATATATATATATATATATTAATAAAAATTAGATCATTAAAATTTCAAACCAAATTTAAACACAAACAAAGAGGACAGTCAATTAAATGGAAGCACGGAAATATTAAGTTCGTACAGAGATATTCCAAATTAGTGTGCAGATGTATACATACAGACATATCAATCGAAGTATTGATGTCTATTGTAAATATTTTATATTATAAATAACTATTGCAAAGTAACAACTAAACAATATAAATAACATTTTTTTTTTCTTGACATTTTTTTGACATTTATTGAGATCTATAGTTACAATGACTTTCATCTCGATTGCTCCATATTTTTTTTTTTTTACAGAAATTCACAGAAATACGTGCACACAATATTGTTGAAGACATAGGATAGCACAAACATCCATGCCCGCACCGAGATTCGAACTCGGAACCTGGAGACTGAGAAGGCAGCGCCCTGCCGACCAAGCCACCAGGCCGGCAATATAAATAACTATTGCAAATTAAGAAGCAAACAAAAAATAACTACTTAAAAAAAAAAAAAAAAAAAATAAAATAAAATAGGCCATATATATATATATTTAATAATAAAAGTCCAAGTTTCTCGAAACTAACGTCATTAAAAATGTATTGAAATAAAGAAAATATCTTTTTTATCCTTGATATGGAGGAATGAATAAAATAATGAAGATTTAGCGGAATATAAGTTAAAAATGATTATATAAAATAAAAATGATTTAGCTGAAGAAATTGTCGACGCAATTGCAACAATTTATCGAAAAAAATAATAATAACTCGTGATTTAAAATAAATAAAATAAGTCTAAAAGATAATTTAAAAGAATAGATGCAACCAAAAACGTAGCCGAAGGTGATGGGGGGGGGGGGGGGGGGGGGGAAAGAAGGGGGCCGAAAATTTTTTGCATCCTTTTTAACACTCAACATTATGTACTAAAGTTTGAACCATGAAGTTACATAATCTCTTTATAGGTTCATGATTTGAACCCAGCATTTTTTATTTTTTTTTCCGGTTGTGGCCTGGGATGTAATGCTATATAAGGGTCGCCAGTTAGCCATTTGGTGGTTTTCTTTCTAGGCCCTCGCTAAAATTATGGTCATTGCATTAAGCGAAACTGGAAGGAAAATAAACCCTAAAAATATAGTTAAAATAATCATAATGCATAATAAAAAAATTAATAATATTTATAAATATAAACCACCAAGCAATCGAAGGCATAAGTATAATATTTCAACATTATAATATTTAAAAAATAAATAAAATAAGATAAAATAAATAAATAAAAATAAACTGGAAGGAAATTCTTTATTTATATTTAGCAAGGATCAATAAGGCATTACATATGAAAAAAAAAAGTAAAAAACTTAATAAATGAAGAATGAAACTTCTTTTTATATAATAATAACTTTTGTGTCTTTTTTTCAACGATGTAACTCGCGTATGAATTAAATTTTTGCAAATTAATTTATTTTATTATATACATATCTATCTATACATATATTATATGAAAACCTTTTTAAGCATTTCACAGGTATTAATGAAATATATATATATATACATATATATATTCTTCATACTTCATTATTTTTCTTTAAATTTATTCAAAATTAAAATAATTTTCCGATATTCCAAACTGAAATCATTTACGCCATTTCTTTTAAATTATTATTTTTAAATCAATACACATTTAAATTGAAAAATAAAACCAATAAAAATTGGGTGTGAATAAAATTAGATGATGTACGCACACACTTAGCAATGATATTAACTTTTTCAGTTGTGCTTTATTTATTTATTTTTTTTTTTTTTCCAGCGTATTCCTTCTTCAATAAAAAATTATCTTACTATGACATAAGAAAAAAGTTAAAAAAAAAAAAAAAAAAAAAAAAAAAAAAGTTATTTTAAACTTTAAATAATATATGATATTTTACAATACTAAAATAACTCTTTTTATAGGATTATCTTAAAATTACTGTTATTATTATTACTATATTAAAAATTCACTTTAGTAAATAAAATGCATAGAATTTTTTTTTTTTTCCTTTTTCCTTATAAAGTTTTAGAAAACTAAACTATTCCGATTCAGATGTATCCCACGTATATTTTTAGTCAATTTTATTGACATAGTTGAATTTTCAAATGGTGTATAATCTTCAATTACTTCAGCCTTTCTCAAAAGTTTTTACCCATGGCGAAATCAAAAGTTGGGTGGTCTCCAATATCATAATAACTTCCAGCTTCTGGAAACAGTTACTAAAAGAATCCTTATCAGATTTACGGTCTGTCGATGCTGTTAGAATCATCAATAAGCTTCATCCCTGAGGTTGAAGTGTATAATGGTATAGAATGTTGCAATACTATACCATATAACATACCATAACTAAAAGGAAAATTTAAGAGACTGCAAACATTTTATAATGTTCTGGTATAAGTGAAATATGAATTTGTTTCAAACGATGACAAGTTTTTAACTTTTACTACTATTACTTTTATTTTATTTTATTAGAAGGTTTTTAATTGAAATTGACTTGGTCATCGTGTCTTCGTGTCACGCTAGTAAACAAGGCGCCTTCATTTTAAAGTAAATATAAGCTATGCCGTTTGTCGTTCTGTGGCTCAGTTGGTAAGAGCGTCCCGTTAGTTGCACGGAGGTCATGAGTTCGGTCCCCGGACGGTCCAGCGTGTTAATTTTTGCAGATAATTAGTAGAAAATGTGTCAATTGATACAAGAAAATTTTTTGCTGCTTACACTAAGAATTTTTTGAGGAGTTTTTTAAGAGGCATTTTTTTTTTTTTTTAATTTATTTATTTAGATATTGGAAAACACAAAACATTTTAGATAAAATGTTTTGTGTGCACAAAATAAAATGTTTTAAGTAAAAAATACATAAAAAAATATTTTTAGAAGCTTTATATGTATATATGCATATTATATATTACTATTATATGAAATTGGATTTGTCATCGGCTTTTTGTCACGTTAAAAAACCAAGACGCTTCCATTATATATATATATTAAAAAAAAAAAAATGTAAGCAACTCATTACATCTTTTAATGAATCAGCTGATTGCAGCGTCATGTTGATAGTGCGAGAGTCGTGTGTTCGATCCTCGCCGGGCCGAGGTGTTATTTTTTGCAAATAATTAATAGAAAAAGTGTCAATTGATAAAAGAAAATCATTCGTTGCCTACACAGTGTCCTAAGGAATTTTGATAGATTTTTAAAGAAACTTCTTTTTGAGTTACTAAACACACAAAATAAAAATTTCAGTAAAAGTAAAAATAAATAATTAAATAAAAATATAAGTAAGTAAATAAATAAATAAAAATACACTGAAAGTTTTTTATTATTGTGAAGCCCTAAAAAGCCTAAAATTAAAATTTATTCTTGCAGAGACATGCTATAAAATCATAAAAGTTTCAGCAACAAGAAAATTTTAAAGAAAAATATAGATATTTCACTTTTGCGAAACATGAAAAGTTTTAAATATTCCAAATATATTAAGAAGCATTCGAGAACAATATTTCTTTTGTATAAGTATTTTTTAGATTTTTCTAGAATGTTCTATGGTTTTTCTTGACAGTTCTTAGACTTTTGGTTAGAGCGTCATGCTGATAACGCGATGGTCCAGGATTCGGTCCTCGAAAGACGATATAGTACTTTTTTTGCAGATAAATAATAGAAAAAATATGTCAATTCATAAATGAAAATCTTCCGTTGTTTACAAAATATCCTAAGAAATTTTAATTAGTTTTCTTAAGAAGCTTTTTCCTTTTTTGTAGCTAAAAAGCACAAAATAAAATTTAAGTAAAAAATCATTTTTTAAAGTAAGAAGCTTTTTATTGTGAAGCCCTAAAAAGCATAAAATAAAATGTATTCTGGCAAAGACATGCTACAAAGAAATGAAAGTTTCAACACTAAGAAAATTTTAGAGAAAAATATAGGTACTTTCCTTTTGCAAGAGATGAAAATTTTTTAATGTTCAAAATATTTTAAAAAGCTTTCGAGACATTTGAGATTTCTGGCCTAATGAATGATTTTACAAAAACTAATAACTAAGAATATTGGTCTCGAAAGCTTTTTAAAATATTTTGAACATTAAAAAATTTTCATCTCTTGCAAAAGGAAAGTACCTATATTTTTCTCTAAAATTTTCTTAGTGTTGAAACTTTCATTTCTTTGTAGCATGTCTTTGCCAGAATACATTTTATTTTATGCTTTTTAGGGCTTCACAATAAAAAGCTTCTTACTTTAAAAAATGATTTTTTACTTAAATTTTATTTTATGGTTTTTAAGGTTTATTTCAGATTTCAAAAATGCAAATTTAATACTCTTAATTAATTACAAAAAATAATGCAGGAAATTATTATGGTAGCAAAATCTTTTAGTGTTATTCCACGATCTGGAAGATAAATTAATTTGGTATTTACTTATTAATATAACTTGCAATAACATTCTTCTGAAATTGCATTCTGTAGAACTAATTAATTGTAGAAAAATCTCTTGGTACAAACTATTTTTTTTAAATATCGTGCATATTTGAAAAATGCCAAAATGCACGCTTTTTTTCAGTTAATTAATCTTTAAAAATTGATATTGCTAAGCTATCTAGACTTTTTTTTTTTTTTTTTAATCTAAACAAATGTCTCATATCTCTATTTAGTACCTTCCGTACAGTCAACAGCAAAATTATCAAAATACACATCCACTTCTTTTTTTTTTTTTTTTTTTTTTTGTTTAATCGCTAATTTTTATCATCAACTTACTTTTTTTCAAACAGAATAAAGTCTAAGATCATGACTCGACAAATATTTACTTAACAAAACAGTATTAGGTGTACATCTTGTAAATACGAATTACTGCGAGCACTTTAATAATTTTGCTGCCGACTGTATAGTCAGTGATATTGACTTGAGTATACATTTTCTTCTATCTAATATTAAAATTACTACGCTTTCCCCCTCTTGTCTTTCAATTTCAGCTTAAAAAGGTGTATTTATTTTTGTAAATTTATTAATTTGAATATTAGTGCAGCATTTTGTACTTACCATTATATTAATTTAAAGATTATATAATGCAGTTTTGGAAACAAATTACTATAAATTAATAAGTAAATACTAAATTCAATTATCTTACAGAGGATTAAAAAAAAAAAAAAATCTCTAAAATGTTTTACTACATTAGTCCGTTAGCGCCCAGTTTCCTCATTTGAGGACAGTTAATAAAATGGCAAGTATATTTTTTGTGGTTTCTTGGAATGATTTCTGCTTTTTAATGACAGTTTATAGTGCCACTCTAAATGATCCCTGAAAGTTTTATGTGCCTACTATTAATTATTACTTCATAATTTGGATAGTAATTTTATGATTTTTCATTCGTCGCACAAACATTTGCTTTTTGCGCAGGTATACTAACTTAAATCGAGTTGAATAATAATATATATTATAATACTTTACTACTTTCGAGATCTTTGTCAACATATCATAGGAAATTAATCTGTTACCTCAAAGTTTTTCTATCTCGAAGTTTTCTCGCTAGAACTCTAAACGTCAATAAATAAGGATAGGCCTTAAATTTAAAACTATCAGAATTGTTTAAGTTAATATATTTTACTGTCAGTTGTCTATAACGATTTAGAAGAGATAATCAGCTGATAATGTTCTGCAAAATTAATTCGGGCGTTAACGGGATAATACTTTCCTGCATTTTTTATGGGAACTAATTAAGAGTATTAGCTTTAAAGTTTTCCAAAATTGGAAATGAGCTTTAAAAACCGTACAAATATTTGTGTGATTCTAAAAACAATAAAAAAATAAAAAAAATCTGGCGAGACTCCACTCGACTTTCCGGACATCAAATAATTAACGATTGTATGAATAAATTAAAGTAAGAGAAATAGTTAAATTACGCAAAAGAGAAAATTATAATAGGGTGTATGAGTACTTTTTTCATATAGTATGTTATTTAGATTAACGCTGTTGCTTTTTAAATTATTTGAGCCCATAGACCATAATGATAAATTTTTGCTGTGTCCCTGTAAAAATCTGTAAGGGTCAGACTCACCAAAGTCTATAAAGTTCGTACGATGGTTACCTGAGAGATGAATATAAATTTTCAGATCAATCAAATGAGGCATTTAGGCGCTATTTCATTTTAAATAATGTGAGCCCATAAGCCACAATGATAGAACATTTTTATTTGTGCCCCTGTAAAAAAAAAAAAAAAAAAAAAAAAAGCTTTAAGACTTGGATTTACCAAAATCAATATGGTGTCTGTGACTGTGACCTGTAACGTGTGTATGAATTTTCAGTTCATTCAAAAAAAGGCGTTTAGACGCAATCGCGCTTTAAATAATTTGAACCCATAGAATACAATGATAAAGAATTTTTCTTTGTGGCCCTATAAAAACCTATAAGTGCTAGATTCACCAGAATCTTTATGCTGCATGCGACGGTGACCTATTATATGTATATAAATTTTCAATTTCAATCAGATAAGGCATTAAGACTCTAATGATTTCAGCCCGTAGGCCATAATTATAAAGGATATTTCGTTGTGCCCCTGTAAAAAATCTATATGTGCTAGATTCACCAAGATTTATGCACTTCATGCAACATTGACCTATAGCATGAGTGTAAATTTTCAACTCAACTGATAAAAGCATTTAGACACTATCGCAGTTAAAAAAATTTTGGCCCAAATACATCATAATCATAAAGAATTATTCTTTGTGTCCTTGTAAAAAACTATAAACGCTATATTCACCAACATTTATACAGTTCGTGTGGCGGTGACTCATGACATGTGTATAAATTTTCATCTCAAACAGATAAAGCGTTTAGACAATATCGCACTTTACAAATTTTGGACCGATAGACCATATTGATAAAGAATTTTTCTTTGTGTCAATGTAAAAAAAAACATAAGCACTGGATTCACCAAAATCGATAGGGTTCGCGCTGTGGGGACCTGTAACATGCGTACGAAATTTCAGCTCATTTGAACAAAGCGTTATTTAGATGCTATTGTATTCACTGACATGCATACACACATAAATCATCGTAAAAATAGTAAGTATGAATTCAGGGGACCTCAAAACGTGTAGAAACACTAAAATCTCAAATTCGGATTTTTGACATGATTACAATACTTTCCTCACTATAGTGTTCGGAAAGTAAAAATGAGAGCAATTGAAACTATCTCACTTTATGCACGTACTTTGGCATTTTAAAAACTATTAAATGCGAGAGTATTTAACAAAGACGATTGAAACAAATTAGAAAACAATATAAAAAGTAAAAATAATTAAAATAATTTCTGCTTCTCAGAGTAACATTACCAGTTCTAAAGTAAAATATTAAATTACTTTGTTTTCTTTAAAAAAATGGATATCCAATTTGTTTTTATTATTTTTTAAAAAAACTATGTTAAATTTAACCTACATATAATTCAAATTAACTTGTATTCTTTGTATTCTTCAATGCAAGATGTTTATAATTATAAATTTACGATAACAAATAATAATAATAATAATAATAATAATAATAATCTGGTGTGTCACTCACACGACTTTCTCTTACCCTGAAATTTAATACTATAAATACAGGTTGGAGATTAAGAGGTAAGATAAGGAGTACTGTTATGTAAACCTATGTTAAACGATTCATATTAGGCTTCTGAAGAGTTTTATATGATAATTAGTTCTGCGTGAGGGGGACTACCGCACCCCTCAACCCCCCGTTTCATTAATGCACCTACATTTATATAGAATTTAATTCGGTTATTAAAAAAATATTTCTCTTTTAAAAAAATAATTTATTAAAATTATTATTTAAAAAAATTATCTTTTATGATAAGGCAGACGATTTCCATATTCGAGAAGTAGTTTAACACCAAATATCCAAAAAAAAAGTCCATTTTATTCTCAATATAAAAAAAAAAAAAAAAAAAGTACGAGTTTTTTTTTTTCGTTAAAAGTAAAAAAAAATCGATAACTTTGTTTTAAATTATCGCAGATCGATGGTTCAACCATTCGTTTTAAAGGTATTTTCGAGCTCTTTTGAAAGATACCCATCATGAAAATTTACTCCCCTCGAGAAGGGACTTCCCCCCCAGGGGGGGAGGCGAGGCTCCTACATACACAAAAAAATTTTCCCAGTTAACTGTCTCTATTACAAAAAATATATATTTGTTTCATTTGGTTTAGTGCAGTCTATAGACGTTAAACTCTATTTTCCTGCAATTTCCCCCATAGACGTAATGTATTAGAATTCTCTTGATTGTCCCTGTACACGAACCATTTGCTTGATCTTAACGAAAAGCTTACTGTAGCATCCCTATATGATACACATTTAGAATACCAAGTTTGAACTTTCTGCCATAATTTGTTTTTGAGATATGCTGATAACAGACAGACAGACACACACACACAGACACACAGATCATTTGCTAAAAACATGATTTTCGTATTCAGGGGACCTCAAAACGTGTAAATATAACAAAATCTCGCGTTCGAAAATTTGAGCCTAAAACAATACTTTCTCTACCTTATGGGTAAGAGAAAGTAAAAAGCCGTAATAATAGAATTGAAATTTTTAATTACAGGGACATAAAATAGCCTGTTTAAGTTACTCTAACAATAATTTATTTAAAATTAATCTAAAACTAATTATTAAGGCATTCAAAACTTTGTTGATTAAGGGAAAAATGTAAAACGCATCCGAATTTGTAAAAGTTTTAATTTTACCTACAATAGCAACTGTTTCTCGACAAAATCGTGATTATTTATTTATTTATTTAACCTTTTCAACCTTAAGAAACATTTATCTAAACATTTACGGACACACTCTCATTTTACTATAATTTCATCCCGTAATATTGCAGAATATTTTATAATTTTCGGTTTATATACACATATTGTGGTCCTCTTTATCTGAAAACCTGCTTTTGAACGATTGATTTATGTGTATGTCTGTAATGAACATAACTCAAAAACTGGTATTACCAGGTATTCAAAATTCAATATTCTAGATCTGTACCTTACGGGATATTACTTAAATTTTTTTTTTTTTATTAAAATCGGACAAATGGTTTGTGTACAGGCGCTTGCAAAAGAATTCTAATATATGTTGTTTCTTATGCCACTCGGAAATTCCGAGCCCCGGTAGTGGAACTAACCGGGTTTAAGCAAGAGGGGTGCGTCATTCCGTTTTTCTTTCAGAGGAGCGCCCACTAGTGGGAGGAAGTACGTCTTAGCTCAAGAAGCTGGCAGCACCACCAAACAACAGGAACTCGAATTTTGATCCGGGACAAGACTGAGTTAAAACCCATGTTCCGGTACCCCCAGAGGTATAATTTTTGATGGGAACTTCGAGGACTTTGCGACCACGACGGAATTTAACGTGCACCAGTCGCCATTAGCGTACACGACGGTCTTCGGCCGGCTCGAGGACCGAACCCGCAATCTTTCGATCACGAACTCGCTGCTCTTACCGACCAGGCTACCGCGGCCTATTCTAATATATAACATCTATAGACAAAATTTCTAGTTGGTAAATCTTAATATTTTAAGACTGCACTAAACATAATTACATTAATACGTACCTTTTATTTGCATAAAAACATTATTGTATATATAAAATATGGGATAAAAAACGTTCTCCATTCGTTTTCAAGAACGAACAAAAGACTTCAGATATGATTGAAGTTATAATTAGAAATTGGTGAAATGTAAAGTTTTCTGCATTACTTAGTGTACATCATCTAATTAGAATACGGATTACATTTGACTAATCCACCATTTTTTTCTCCTTGTGTGTAATATGGTAACAGCAAATTCCCTTTAAAAATGGCTGCTCTGTGTTTCTTTATCAAAATACGATGGATAAAAATATTCTTGATTGATCCCGTTGTGTTCTTAATTAATTAATTAATTAATTATTACTATAGTCACTAAATAACTGTACACGGATGATTTTTATTGCCTGAAGATGTTGCCCTACCAGTGTCTGAGTGGTTCTGCACTCAAAACTGGTAGAAAGAAGTTCCGGGTTTGAATCCAAGTCGCGCGCGTCGATATAGCCGTCTGGAGTTTTGCATTGTTTTCTCCGAAACTCGTGTACAGGTGGGATAGGACCCCTTAGGAAGATCACCACGGAGGGTACTCCACCCATAGGCTTAGGGCTTTAGAGTAGTCAATCGGCTATAGCCCACAAAATCACAAACAACAGCCAGAATGTGTTTCATAACAATGATCAACAGTTTCAGTGACTTTTGTAAAATATATAAAGCAAATTAGAAAATATCTAATTTTTTTTTAATTTGAAATAGAAAATTGATTTATAAAAAAAAAATAATAATAATAATAATAATCACGTTTTTCCTTCAAATTTTTATTAATTAGTTATTTAAAACTTTTTTATATATTTTTCCATTAATTTTTGGCGTATTTATTATTATTATTATTATTATTATTATCCCTGCAATATTTTGAAATTACAACAGCATAAAATAACTGCTGCGTGAAAGTAAAAGTATATGAGAAAATTTTGCAAATAAATACACGTAAAATAATATGCTACGATAAAAATATTTGTATAAATGCTACTAGATGGCAGCACCAAAGAATTAGTGCATTCTTTTATAAATGGATACCAGAGAAAAGTGATTACAAAAATAATAATAATAATAACTTAAAAAAAAAAAAAAAAAAAAACTGTACCATAATTATTTTTCGTTTCTAAATCTTGTGTCAATCAAATTTTGTGATATAATTTCTTAAATTCAATATTTTTAAATATTAATGCTTTACAAGGAATTTTGCTTAAACTAACTTTCACATCAAAAACTAGATGGCTGTAGTAGTCAATGCAAAATTAAGAGACACTATACAAGATTCCCTATATTCCTGACAATAGAAATTAAAAAAGACAAAAAAAAGGTAAGGTTTCCTATATTCCTAATATAGGATGAGTAATGAAAAACCTTTGTTAATTGTTTACTATGGAAAACTTTTGCAGGAGGAAACAGATTTATTGTTCGAATGCATTTTTTATAATGTTAACTTATTGTTTTTAAATATTGAAAATAATCAAAAACAGATTTTTTTTTTTTTTTTTTTTTTTTTTTTTTTTTTTTTAAATAATGTATAGCAGAAATCTAAAAAGAAAATATATTTTTAACTTTTTACTCTGACGTCTACACATATATAATTGTTAAAAATGACAAAAAGATAAATATACATTCGAACGGAAAATTTTAAATAAAAATTATCCAAATAAAAAATGTATTCACTAAGATTTCCTTTGAAGCATATACATCTTATCTATATTAATAAATGATAGATGGAAGACGCTGTGCTCGATCCCATGTCGCACTCGTCCGTCTAACTTTTTGTTACATGAGGGACCTAGTCATGAGTAGGATGCTCTTCATGGGGGTCTTTCTAAGTGGTTTTAACCCGTATTCGCGCTAGTTTTTTTTTTTTTTTTTTTTTTTTTTTTTTTAACATGCTTAGCCCTTTGGAATTTTCCGTGATTTTATCTGAAACTTGCATAAATACAGGCTAGGATCTTTTATAAAGACCACTGGCAGGGTCTGGCTAGTCCTGCGGGGCACACCATCCAGGTCTAGGATACTCGTATAGTCAATTTTCCTTAGCGTTTAACCTCAACACGAATATTGATAGAAATAACCTGTTCGAAGTTATAGACAGCAAAAAGGCAGTGCTCTTATTTTACTTATATATTGTATATTTTACAATTTTTGCTCACATTTATAGACTTTTTTCCATAAAAGTTGGAATTTATTCTAGTTTAATATATATATATATATAATATATATATAAATATATATATATATATATAATAATAAATTTAATTGAAGATAAAAGATGAGATGAAGGTGAAAAGTAACAAACAACAAGAAAAACTTATCAAACAATGTTAATAAACAAGAAAATTGGTTAGATTTAAACACTATTTAAGCTAGAAATTCAAATTACGCTGTGTCAATCTCTTCAGCAGGTGGGAACACAGCAATTAAAAATTTAAAAAACTATGTAGTACTAGCAGGTTTCAGATGTCTTTTGAAACCTGCTAGTACTACATAGTTTTTTAAATTTTTAATTGCTGTGTTCCCACCTGCTGAAGAGATTGACACAGCGTAATTTGAATTTCTAGCTTAAATAGTGTTTAAATCTAACCAATTTTTTTGTTTATTAACATTGTTTAATAAGTTTTTCTTGTTGTTTGTTACTTTTCACCTTCATCTCATCTTTTATCTTCAATTAAATTTATTATTGGTCTTGTGTAAAATTTTGTGCTGCTTTAAGCGCCTTTTTTATACAAATTTATGTTTGTCATTGATATTGAATTTAATTTTATATATATATATATATATATTGGTAAAATTAACTGCATATTAATTCTTAAAAGTTTTCAACTTAGAAACTGTCACTAAAATAATTCCTGTAAGATCAATTAGGTAAAATTAAAATATTAGAATTCATATTTACATTTCACAGTTTGAATACTACGTTTTTAATCATGTCTGTATTATAACAATATTATTAGTAATATTAATTAAATAATAATAACAACAGAAATAGAATGTTAGAAGCACACGTACATTTATCATAAAATTTTAAAAGGGGTCTCAATGACTAAATTAGAGCCTCAAATTCTCACATAGCCTAAGAATGCATTGGACAATGACCTTGGGCTCTTTGATTTCAGGATTTAAAAAAATTTAGGCAAAGTATGGCTAGTTTGTTTCCACGTGACAATCCAGGTTTTCATTTTTAAAGAGCATTTTTCTGTAAAATAATAATAATAATAAATAAATAAATAAATCACGTAACTTCTTTTATTTTATCCAATCACTCTTTTTAATGTTTAATATTAAGTAATTGGTGTTTCTTTGTAGTAAGTGTAGGCAATTATTAGAAATGATAAAATATGACAGACATATATAAAGTGAAATTTTATGAGGAGGCGTTTTTATGATTCCTAATTTAAAAAAAAAAAAAAAAAAAAAAAAAAAAAACCTAACAATAATAAATAAATAAATCACGTAAAACCTTTTATTTTATCCAGTCACTCTTTTTGATGTTTAATATTAAGTAATTTATCTAATTATACATTTATTACTTACGTTTCTTTGTAGTAAATGTAGGCAATCATTAGAAATAATAAAACATGGTAGACATATAAAATTGAAATTTTATGAGGAGGCGTTGTTATGATTCCTAATTTTGTGAAAATATCAATTTTACGGATTTCAATTATGTGAAAGGTTCCATTTTAAACAGTGAAATTTTCGGAAGAGGCAGCTAGTCCCAATTATCGCCTAGAACAGGGCCCCAATTTTCGCCTAGATCGCGACCAATGGTTTCTTTCATAATGGATACTTAAAAATATTTTATTTTTAATTAGTTTTTAATTTCGCATGAATTATAATCAAGAAGAACGAGTTTGAAGCAACAGGTATATGTTAGGAATGTGTTATTAGATAATTATCTAATAACATCCAATAAAATGAAGCATAATACTAATAGTAAATGTACTTGAATAAAACATTGTGAGTAAATATCAGAAATTGTAAAAGTACGAAGAAAATATTTGGGATCGAAGTAATTAATCGCGTCATATATTCAGTTGAATAAAATTATGCGTTGTTGGTTTTATACTGCATTGATGCCTACCTTTTTCGTCTGAAGAAAAGCCGTATTTAAGTATTTCCATTCGAAATAACTGTTACTTTTTTTTTTTTTTTTTCAATTTATGCTATTTACTTACAAAGCTTTTATCCATTATCTAACTATCCATTTGTTTAAGTACTTTTAACCTATCAAAAATGCTTATCTTTGAAGCATTGTAGGAATGTGGTTATGTAACAAAATAATGACCAGATTTTAATTGAGTTTCCATTTTATATATTGATTATACTGAATTTTCTTTTTATTTATCCATTTTCAACTTGTTCAGCTAATTTCACTTTTTTAATTTCCAAATTCGGTTAAATCACAATTTCTAGTCAATAAACCACGCAGATAATTAATAAACGCAATGAATGAACAAATACTGTAAATTTTACCAAGAATAAATAAATAAAGTACATGGGAGTATTTAATTCGAGTTATTTAGAATATATCTTGTAATTCAACTAATCAAATTAATTTTCTGATGTGCTTTGAATTTCAATAGAAATTTGATTTCATATCGAGTAACTGTAGTATTTTGGTCCAAATATATATATATATGTGTATATTCTGTGGATTTGGGATGCCTCTTTATGGTCATTTTTTGCGCACTAAATATTATTAGACCGGGACCTACTCCTTAACCCTTTGCCAGTACAATTAATTTTCCCTCCTCTGATCAGTGTTGCTAAATTTAGGAACGTTTTTATTCAATATCTGCCATTAAATTTTAAATGTAACGCTTGCCTAATCTCTTCGAAGGTTATTCGTCCATTATATATATCAAATATCACTCCTTAAAATTATTGGTGGTAGTTTAATAAAAGAGTTTTTAAGTTTGGCAACAAAGATTAGAGTATTTCAGAGCATTGGGGCAAAGGTTTAAATTGGATTCAGAATGGCTACGGACATCTATGTCTAAACAGGAAATCGAACGCGGCACCCTAAAGAAAACTTTAACGCTAACATCTATACGGAGTATATTTGATAGAATTATTATATGAAATTACACACTACTAGTGAGTTTCTATGTATGTAGAATTTAGAAGATTTTCTAAAATGAAAATAGATGCCAAAATGGTACTGTATTTCTTCAAACATAGCATGCCATTACGGCCAGTTCTTCAATATTGCAATTGTATATGCATATCAATATAGTGCATACATAAACATATTTATATAGTGTATAGATATATTTATATAGTGCAGCTTCGTGCGTGTAAGTATTAATAAGATAAATTATTTTGAAATATTACATCTATCTTTGAAGGAAACAAACCTCAACTATCAAAAAAATAAATAACATCAACAAATAATCAAAAACAGGATAATAAAAGCAATGGTGATTAAGATATCACACACATTTAAAAAAATGAAATCTGGCAAAAATCTGTAAACAAAGTTGGCAGATCTCCTTTATAGTTTTGTGATCGCCTAAAATGCTTTTCCTCGATTTAAAAAAAAAAAAAAAAAAAAAAAAAAAAAAACTTTATTACTTACGAAGCTACCTGTAAATTTCAACATTCAACAAAATTTATTGAATCTCAATTCTATTCTTTTAGGAACTTGTATAGAAATGTTCGAAACATATTTTTAATAAATTTAGCGAAAATAATTCCAATTTTCTGGAACCTAGTTTAGGGTCGTCGGCCTAAGTCGTTTGGAGTTCTTCATAATTTTCTCCAAGATTTGCGAGGATATAAATTAAGATCCCCCTTCGAAAGACCTTCACGGTAGCTACTCCACCAGGGCTATGACTATATTGTGGTCAATCGGCTTTAAGCCTTAGACCATACCACCATCTCTATCTTTTTTAGCGTAAGCTAAAAAATATCAGTTTCGGAAGTACAAGATCTCGGACACTACCATTTGATATATTTTATTCCAATTTTGGAAATATCGCTATGTCGCGTCGTTGACGTTAAATTTTTCATCTTTAGTTAATGTGCTTAAAGGCAACCTTAGAATTGATAGGTTGAAAAACTTGTCAAAATAAAAATGTTCTGCTTTATTATTCTTTTGTTAAAATGTTTTTCTCTTAAAATCAGAAAATGTATTTGAAAAGCACTGATTTCAGCTTTAATTCCCTAAATATTGATCTTAGAATTTCTCTTTAGGGAAATTAAATTAAAGTATGAAATGTACCCACTACATTCATTGTATGGTATTTAAAATTTTGACATTGTATCATAAAACTTCTTCAAAATATTATAAGGCTAAAAACGAAAAAAAAAAAAAAAAAAAAAAAAACCTTGCATCAGTTTTGCATTTAAAAGAGAAAAGAAGAAGGGGAAAAAAAAAAAAGAAACGAAACGAAAGAAAGATGAAAGGATGAAAAGAAAAAAAAAAAAAAAGAATGTGACACATTATGTTTTACGTGTCCTACATAAATTAAGAGAAAACGCGATAATGTGAATAAATAAACACAATTGTCGGTAACAAACGTGTCAGAACACTAGCAAAAACTCCTTTGTAAAAAAGTACACTTCATACTGTTTTGTTAAATAAATCCTTATCGAATCAATGTTCTTACACTGACTAAAGGACAGGATTCGACAAGGATTTATTTAACAAAACAGTATTAAGTGTAATTTTTTTACATAGGAATTTTTGCTAGTGTTCGGACATTTTTGTTACCGACTGTACATATTAATTATCGAAAAATCTGTTAACCTCTTCAGAACTATTTTTTGAAATTTTGCATGTGAGTTTATTAAGCTATGATCATTTATTACGATTGGAATTATTTTGTCCAAGAAAAGAATAAAAATTCAATTGTTACAGTTCTTGAATTTAAATCACTTTAAATTTTTGAAAGAGTTTATAAAATTCTGTCCTAATACTTATTTATTTATTTATTTATTTATTTTTAAACATTTGTGTAAGTAGTTACGGATGTTTAATGTAAATAGTTAAGAAGTTGAAAACGAGTACAACGATTTTGAACACTCTGTATATATTCAAACTAAGTACAAGAAAGAGAGGTTGCATAACCCAGAGACACAATAATAGAATCGCACGAGATTCTGATATTTTTTTAAGAGAACAACCTCAAAATCTAATTTTTTTCCTACAATAAATAATACATTATATTCATTAGTAAACATAATTGAAGCACCTAACAATAACCAAAAAAATATGCAGAAACACGCATTAAATAATTGTCGAACTTTCCGTTTTTTGTAAAGACAACGAATAAATAGAGTCGTCATAGTTACAAAATACTCAAGGAAAAAAAACTATTTATGCCTTTTTTGTGCGTGTGTGTGTGTGTATCGTGATGTTTCTTTCTTTCTTCTTCTTTTTCTTTTTTTTTTCCTTCCCTTTCGCGTGCCACAAAAAATGCTTCGAATTCTTTGTGTATGCTCTCTTTGCACTTACAATCAGCAAATACATTAATTACCAGCAAACATTTTTTTTTCTCTCTCTCTCTCTCTCTTTTTGCCTTTTTACTTTCACACAAAAAACTAAACCATTAATTAAACCCTAATAATTGCATAAATTTCTAAATGCCGTTTTTATCGCTTTATCGCTTCATTTGTATCTTTCTCTTTCTTGTAATAAAAGTGTTAATAATCGCAATCCGAATTTATTTCTCAGATTCATTCTAATTTCTGGGGAAAAAAGAGGGAAAAAGAAGAATTTGAGCCACTTAAAGGACTAGGTTTCTGAATCCTTCATTCCCAAGGGTCACGCAGAACCCATTTATGGCTTTTAGAAAGAAAAAAAAAAATGTAAATTGACACGAATATCGAAGCTTTAAGAGCTTCGCTCTCTAAGAGTAAAGATGCATTAAACGGAAAAAAAAAAAAAATAAATAAAAAAATAAATAAATAAAGATAGCACTTGTTCGAAAAGAAATTGAGCAACTAGAGTAGAAGAGGAAATTAAGAGAGGGATTTATATCAGGTTAAATTAATTTGAGCATTTCTAAAACCTTGAATTTCTACGTAAGTGAAAACAACTCAAGGATAAGCATAAATATGTTAATAAAAAGAAACAATACATGGCGAGAAAAACATTTATTTCTTATTGTTTAAAAGAGTTATTTTATTAACAATATTTTAATTAATAATACACACTGGTTATATTTAATGAGACTTTATTTAGAACTCTCTAAAACCCGTTTTATTTAACAGAACTTGATACAATTTAGTATGCACATGCATATATAAATACATTAGTGTCAATTTATTTCGGATTGTTCGTAATCCGTATATCACTATTTTTTTATAGTATTCTTTTTTAATATTTAATACCATTCAATGATACGAAGATTACTACTTGTAAATAATGGTATGAAAATTATCAGTAACAAATAGGCAGCTACATATGAAATATTGGTATTGATGTTATTGTTATTATCATTAATTAAATTAATACTGGAATACTGGTAATTTTCCTTTGTAAAATTAGTTTTAAAATTTTTACTAAACAAAGTTATTTGAGATAGAGTTTCAAACTGAAAGACATTATACAGGGAAGAAAGAGGGCTGGAATGGACATTTCCCCCCCAGAAAATTATTGTAAATAGCATTTTCAAAGCATCAAATTCTTCGTTTACAATACTTTGCATACTATTCTCTATCTTAGTTAATAAATCAAACTATTTAACAATATAGTTTATGAGGTTAGAAGTAGTTTTTGTAAGAAACTCGTAAAGTGAAAGTTGGGAGTCGGACCAAAGGGGTGTTACTCTGCTTACTAAAGCACTCTACGAAAGTTAGACAACTCTCTAAAATATAAAGAGTGAGATCTCACTCTCAAAGAGTGGTATATCACTCTTTGAACATGCCAAAATGGAGCCAACCTCTAAAGAGTGAAAAGTCTCTTTTCGAAAGAGTGAGATTTCTCACTCTTTATTAAGAGTGAGATTATTCAGAACAATTTAAAGAATATGACAGTTTATTTTTCCTTAAAAAATTGTGTACACTACACGATGTTGCTTCATTTCACCTGGCGAATCGACTCCAATTCAACGGTGCAAAGAATGCAGTTTGGATCTGTCGGGAATCGAACCCAGGCCGTTCCCGTGGCAAGCGAGTATCTTATCCACTGAACCACTGAGCACATATACAAGCTGCTTAATTTACATTATTAAGTCATTCTCATACGTGATCAATCATATTTTTAAATTTTTACTTCATTTATCAACAATATAAAATTAAAGAATTCTAAAGGATATTTTAAAATTTAAATTATTTTGAAATTGCTAAAATTAGAATTATTTTAAAAGCTGTATACTTGAAAAAAAAATCTTAATGACAAGCAGTCATTTAAAATAGCTTATGCGGAAAAGAAGTTACTCAAGTGTACATGTTTAAAAAAAAATAATAATAATAACTGTTCGCATACAAATCTACAGAGTTTCCTGAATAAGTCGTCTGTTCAGAAGTATAAAACTTGCTGTTGATTTTAAATATTAGTAAAATATTATAGCCAAATTTTTGAATATTTCACATGTGTTAGCTGTCAATAAATATAATAAAAATATAAACTGTTACAGATTTTAAGGCGTTGTGCATTAAATATTTGCATTGATATTTTCTTTTATACCTTATATATTTCTAAATAAAACTATTTACTTTCTAAGACTAATTTCGTTATGTTTCTTGTGATTTTCGATTCTCCATTAATAATATTACTTCGATTTTGTCAATCGTATAGAAAAAATAATTTACCAAACTATCTTTTAACATAATTATTTTCTTTTTTTTATTCTTCAAAAATCTTCAATACGTTCTGTTAAACAAATAGATACATGAGATCGTTCAGAAATAGTCCTTCATATTTCTTTCGAAATATGATAACCAGATGGCGCCAGCAATTTCTCCCTCTACAAAAGTTTCATCTTGCAATAGATGACGACCTCACTCTTTGTGACAGAGTGACTATGCGTCACTCTTTCACAAAAAGTGAGAAGTGTCACATTTTCCAGAGTGATAATATTGTTTTCTCACCTTAATTGGTGTCAAAATAGGGGTCACTTTTTTAAGGAGAGAGATTCTCACTCCAGAAATTTTAGAGAGAAGACTTGCGAATTTAAAAGGAAAGTTTCAGACTTTTGGAGAATCAGTGTAAGTTTGTTGAAAACGCGATTGAATGAAAAATGTAAATTATTTTAGCTATAAAAGGAATGTTAAAACTATTCTAAGTGGTTCAGATTTAGTGCTGACTTAGGACAGCTTTGGGCTTGATGAGTAAGCAGTATAGTACGGCGGCTGCAATTTGGAGGCTAGTATGTTTGAAAGATAATCAAATTTCCGCTAGCTATGTCGTATGGATAATATAGTTTATAGTAAAGTATATTTGTAAATAGTAAAAGGGCAGAAAGTATATAGAGTACCATACCTCCCCTCAATTGAGAGTTTCAATTAAAGTATACTGTTAAGTTTAAATATTGTCTTTGAAATTTATTTACTCTTTCATACATGAAGAATTTTGAGGGTAGAACGACCATCCCCACGTCTGCGCTTATCCCCATAAGTTTTTTAAACACGATATTTTTTTATATACTCTTTCACACACTACTAGCCGCAAGTCTTTGGGCGAAAAGAAGCTAAATTTTTGATTGGACAATGTACTATACACTAAACTTCCAGATTATCCGCGTGCGCAGGAAATGGGCAAAATCGAGAAAGTGCAAGATCAAGGAAAAATGTTTTATGGAGCAGAAAGAAAAAAACAAATGATTGATCTAAAAAAAATAAATGTAAATATAAAAACCTATGTTGTTTTTGTTTTATTTTGTGTACAGTAGAGTACGGTACTGTTTCCTTTAATGCATAAGCTGACTTCCATAAAAACGTATGTAAAACTATGATAAAATCAGTTTTAAGGAATAAAACAGTTCTTATCTATAATGAGCCTTAACTATCTAGGAAAAAGAAAGATCTACTTTGTTTGTTAGAAAAGTTGCTTTCTCTATATCGTCAAAACTGCTCTATATGGTCAAAAATGGTCAAAACTGCCTCACGTAATTAATTGACGCCCCCTTACATTTCCTAAGCCTTTTCAATTTAACATATGTTGATTCAATAGATAACTTTTTTTGTCCCAACTCGCACAAATGCAAGAAAAGTGACGCAGTTCAAAAGTGTAGTATTTGAGAAAAATCAACTTTAAGATAACGATGAGGCACTAACTAGCATAAAATAAATCTGACACAACTGTCTCTCGGGTGAATAATTTTCGAGATGGAGATGTAACGTTTTTTGTGCATATTGGCGCACTACATACATTCTTCAGTGACATAAATTCGAAATCGCCATTTTGTATTTGTGTCACTTTTCATGCACGTTGCAACATGTGAAACCATCGTCGAACATGTCATATTCTGCAATATGAATATATTTTCCCTGAGAAGGAAAAAAATAAAATAAAATAAAACCTTAAAAAAAAAAAGAAAGAAAGAAAGAAAGGAAAGAAAAGAAAAGAAAAGAAAAGAAAAGAAAAGAAAAGAAAAGAAAAGAAACGATTCGAAAAAGCAATTAATATTATTATTCACTAAAAATAAATAAAAAACAGGCATAAAATGAAACTGTAAATTGCGCCTAAAAGTATAAATAAAAACGCCAGACAAAATAAACACTACAATTAATCCTACAATTAACACTACAATTAAGGTTACAATCTATTCCAAGCACTATAACAATAAATAAATAATAAAATAAATAATGAATTCTATTTTCGTTTTCTAAGTAATAGATATAAAATTCTTTACAAATTAATATTTAATTTAGTACAACAGGGCATTTTTTTAGTTTGTGCACATTTTTAGTTCCCTATAAGGGCATGTGGTAATTGTGTTACTACCTTTAGCAACGGTTACTATATTAACACGCTTTACGAAATTTTCCGCTCTCAACGTTGGCTTTGATAAAGGTCAATCATAAGAATTTGTCAGATCAAATAAAAATATAAAATACTGGTTTGGATGTTGTCGGACATCCTACTTAATACAAGGCGGGCTTATTTGTTCATCTAAACTATTAACACAACATTCAATTCAGAATTCATCTTAAAATGCCTTTTGGTAAAATATTATCCGTATTCCTAGTTTTCTGTTCTGTTAATTTTTAAAAAGGAGATGGCTAAATTAGTTCAAACTATATCAATGACATCTTATAAAATAAATTAAATTATCGAGTTCCATTTCACTTTATTTCTCACGCGCACTTTTTATTCCCTAAATTCAACATCATGGAAAAAAAAAAAAAAAAAAAAAAAAAAGGAAGGCGTATTATATATGTATATATATAATTTTGGCATCAACTTCTTTTTCCTTTTAAGTAGTTTTACAGTTAAAATTCAGTTTCTATATATTTAATATCTTTTGAACCAGTTATCCAATTCAAGTAAAAAAAATACTGCTTTAGCTAGATTTTTGGTTCATTAATAAGTGTACCAATTTTTGTAGCAATCAGTTGAACGGCGTAATTTGTATAGCGAATAACACCTGACATCTTATATATCTATAAAAAATATATGCTTGATTCAAGTTGGACAACTGAAAATGTCTACAACGCTAAAATCGTTGATTGAAAATAATAGTCTTTTCGTGCTAATAAATAAATAAATAAGTTAAACTGTTTTTAATTTAATATTATTTTCAGTAAAACAAATAATTCTCAGATACTTTCTCTGAAAGAAAAAAAATGTAATCGTTATTAAAGTACATGTTCCCAACATTATTGGGAGATTCTAACACCTGAAAATAATAATAATAATAATAATAATAATAACAAAAGAATATATGAATTGCTTTTAGATAATGGAATTTTCTTTTCTCTCATTAATATTTAATACTTATAAAAATTAAAGTGCTTAAAATCACGTGTTTACAGGAGCAATTTTTAAAAAATCAGTAATATCATGTAATATAAACAGAATAATTTATTTTATGCGAGTATGTCATGGGCAAATTTCAAACAATTTACATTTGATTCATTGATAAATACGATAAAGTATATATCCGTGGACTTAATATATATCAGTAATTTTTAGACAGTGGAATTTTTCTTTTCTGTTAGTTATTTAAATATAAAAATAGTAAAAATTACGGAACATAAAAATTACTTGGACACGTGTATGAATTTTTTAACTTGCATAAAATCGCATGTATAAATAGGAATAATTTATTTTATTCGACATTGTCATGGGCAAATTTCAAACAATTTTCAATTGATTCACTAATACATTACGAAATCGATATGATAATACAAATCAATAATAATAATAGAATAATTTATTTTATGCGAGTATGTCATGGGCAAATTTCAAACAATTTACATTTGATAATAGTAGTAAATTAATAGTAGTAAATTAATAGTAGTAAGATTAATAACAGTAAAAATCTAGGAACATAAAAATTACTTGGACACGTGTATGAATTTTTTAACTTGCATAAAATCGCATGTATAAATAGGAATAATTTATTTTATTCGACATTGTCATGGGCAAATTTCAAACAATTTTCAATTGATTCACTAATACATTACGAAATCGATATGATAATACAAATCAATAATAATAATAGAATAATTTATTTTATGCGAGTATGTCATGGGCAAATTTCAAACAATTTACATTTGATAATAGTAGTAAATTAATAGTAGTAAATTAATAGTAGTAAGATTAATAATAGTAAAAATCTAGGAACATAAAAATTACTTGGACACGTGTATGAATTTTTTAACTTGCATAAAATCTCATGTATAAATAAGAATAATTTCTTTTATTCGACATTGTCATGGGCAAAATTCAAACAATTTTCAATTGATTCACTAATACATAGAAAATCGATGTGATAATACAAATCAGTATAAAATATATATATATTTTTTTTTACTAAATTAGTAAATTTTCTCACACTGCAACTATTTCGATAAAAACAGGAATACAAGGAACTAAAACAAAACAAACTTATTACTCACCAAAAATATATTGTAATTAATCCAGTGCAAATTTAAGGAAAGTGACGAAAAATGTTTCCGAAAATTTTCAAGAGAACAATTTTATGCATACATTTTTCTTTGCAAAATTTTAAAACTCATGAAAATATTTTCGAACATATACACCTACTGACTAAATCATTATTATCTTCCAAAATAGAAAGGATGCAATACAGGTGTTTCAACAACATAATCGACCTTGAAACAGGGCGTTCTTCAAATATTTAAGCATCGTTTTCCAATGAGTAGCTTATGTTCATTTTAAAAACAGCTCTGCTGCAGCTGAATATCCGAAAGCATGCACAGCATTCCTCAATAAAATGTCGATGTTCTCTGTCAAATGTAAAAATTTAAACGTCCTGTGAAATTCTGTACAGCTTGTTGGTAATCAAACTAATCAGCAATTTATATGATAAAATTGTTAGTGGTAAATTAATTTAGGCGAGGAATATCCGTAAATTTCAATAATAGCACATACATATAAGAATGATGACCTTAGATTGAGACAGCAATTACCTTGCACTTCCTAGTCAGGTGGAGTGGAATGGGCAGAAATTTTTAAGAAAGGAAATTATGGTACTTCCTGTTGTATTTAATAGTTTATGAATCTTCTGCACGTGTTATCTCAAACAGTGGTTGAAATACTGCATATAAAATTATAAAGAATTCTACTTTTATTCATTAAAAAAAGTATTGTTTGATTTCTAGGAGAAATAGTAATAAAAAAATTTAAAAATAAAATAGTAAAAAAAAATTTTTAAGTATTTTTTTAAGTGACCTTTTTTTTCTTTTTTTTTTTTTTACATAATCGAATTACCTTAATCTATTTGGCTGGAAAAAATCGCAAATTGTCTTTCATTGAATTACTTTGTCTTTACAGTTTCTAACTAAGCAAATAGACACTATCCATGTTTATAAATTATATATATATATATAAACACAGGATAAAAACATAAACATCTTAAACACCAAAACAAATAATAAAATAGCAGACAGCTGTTTCGGTAGCATTTAGCGTACCGTCATCAGGGCATAAGAAACGAAACGAAAGTGCTCTTATATATAAGAAAGGTATAGGACTTTATGACTGCTTAATCAACCAATCATTTTTCTACTGTTGAATCCCCCCACATTTCGCCTAATTCTACTGGCTTATATTATAATTCTGATAAATATATATCTATTATTATTCGAAAATACTGGTGGCGAACTATCAGGAAATTATAAAAAATATCTGCTAATATGCATATGTACTAATGGGTATTAACTAGAACTTTAATAAAATAACATAAAGCATAAACTACAGTAGATAAAAAAAAAAAAAAAAAGAAAGAAAGAAAGAAAGGGATGATAAATAAATATTTCATTATATATATATATATATATATATATATATTTGAGTGTGTGTGTGTGGGGGGGGGAGGGATTTTTTTTTTTTTTTTTTTTTTTTTTAAGAATCAACTATTAATTTAATTCCATATTCAAAAGATTAATGAGCATTTCTTCAAAATTCCTTTAAAATTATTCTTGAATGAGATAGAATTCACAAATTTAACATTTGGTATTTTATGTTTTAATTTCTCAGGTGCTGTGTAGCGGTTCAAAGCAGACAAACGGACGGACAGATACAAAGATATAAAGGAAAAAAAAAAAAATGATATAATTTTCGTTGTCTGGTGAACCAATGATATAAAAAAAAAATCACTTCGTTTTTAAGAAAACAATCTGAAATTATTTATTTATTAAAGAAAGGTAAACAAATATACAAATCGGAGTAATGCGGCGTATAAATTAATGACGCATGGGTGGATGGATTAGGAAGGCTATTAATAGGTTTGCAGTTCAGTGTATCCCATTGAAACTCATGTATTTTTGTTTTTTGAAAATTTCTAAAAACTAAAACTAAAAATATTGATTGAAGGTGCTTCACCTTCACTAACAGTATTAAATTAGAAGTTCGATTATCCAAGACAGAGAACTAAGATAAAGAGGAAGCCATAATGTGGTTTGCATCATCACGTGTACAGGCTATTTTTCATCTGCTGATTCTGAACAAGTCGCTTCGAATGCAACGGTAGAAACATTTACAAGAGATTAAGTAAAGTCCTTCTGAATGAATGAGGATACAAAGTGAAATGAGAGCAGTTCACAGAATCGCGGCTCTAATGTTACAAAAGTATAGGGAATAAATCCTTGTTGAGTGTTTTGCGAAGAAATGGTAGATTAGATAAACGAGAATTATTACACTTCGGGTAATACTAATCTGTAATGAATTATTTTTGCATTATTTTGTAAATTTTTTTTCTGGTTTGAATTACTTTTGTTATAAGAAGTATTGGAAAAATACCTATTGTTTTGCAATAATATTATAATATTAATAATTTTACTTAAAGGCATTTTCTGATTTATAGAGGTTTATATTTTATAGGGGTGATTTTTACAAAATGTTTTTTACGCAATATTTATAAGAGATATAATATTCTTCTAAATGAATGAGGATACAAAGTAAATGAGGGCAGTTCACAGAATCACGACTCTATTAATAATAATAATAATAATAATAATAATGAAATACAGAGAATAAATCTTTGTTGATTGTTTTGTAATTTTTTTTTTTTTTTTTTTTTTTTTTTTTTTTTACAGTGTGCAAAGTAAAATGAAAATAGTTCACAAAATCAGGGGACTCTAACGTTACAAAAATATTAAGAGTAAATCCTTATTGAGAGGTTAATGAAGAAATAGTAGATTAGATAAACGAGAATTATTGCACTTGAGGTAATATTATTAATCATTTTTATCTTATATTTATGACTTCATGTAATTTTCATAAGACCAGTAAAGATATCTGATACAGTATATATATTGAAACATATTATATCAGTCACGTTAATTTAAGGTATATTCTATTTCTCAAAGTATTTCTACAAAGTGATTTTGATTTTTGAAAGGGATTAACTGAAGCCTTTCTGAATGAATGAGGATAAAATATGAAAACAGAAAAGTTGACAGAATTACGATTTATATTTCAAAAGTATAGAGAATAAATCCTTATTGAGTGTGAAAGAAAAATGTCAATGGAAATAATAGGGTATGCAGTGTAAAATTTAGAAGAATTTTCACTGAAAAGGCAGATGCACATAAGATAGATATAATAATATGCATAATCTACACATACTAGACGTTTAAGTAAAATATCCCATAAAGGATATGGATAGAGATAAAGTCTTTTTTTTCTTTGTAAAGTTGGGAAGCACACCTTTGTAAAATAAGAAACCTCCAAACACAGAAGATGCTTACAAATAATATATAATTTACCTTATTTAAAAGCAATATATATTTATACATTTATTTTGGCATTTCGTTTAAATTTCTCATACATTCACACCCAGATCCAATATTTTAATTTTTTAATTATTTTTCTTCTTATATACCTGTTACAAATACTTTTGATAGCACATGTTATCATATAATTAAGTTGAAGTCTCACAAACTTCTAAGATTATCATATACGTATCAACATATTAAAAATAATTAAAGCATTAAAAAAAAAAAAAAAGATACCTGCTATGAATTAGAATACGAAAGAAGAGAGGCATATATATATGCATGCGTATATGTATATATACAAGTCTTGACGCCTGCCTCCTTCCTTGAACTACTTTTTCATAAATTTTGTTTCTGTTATCTTTCAGATTTTTGTTGAATTAGTCTATCATCGTTTCATTTGTGTTGGAAGTTGTTAATTTTCAAACTTTGGTTTATTTAAATATGATTATTTCAATCTGTATATATGCATACATATCTATCAACAATAAACTTAAATTTGAGTTCTTTATCATTTAAAAATTATCAATAACCAAGGAATAATAAGAGAAATCTTTTAATTGAAAGCATAATTAATCATCCATTTTACAATTATAGTTAAAAGTAAAAATTTATAATATTTCCCTTCAATCTAACTCAGCTTCACTGGTGGTTCAGAGATACTGCTCTAAAAACTGGAAGATGTGAGGTGTCGTGTTCGATCTCGGATCGTGCTCGCTGGTTTAGACGTTCGGAGTTTTCCATGGTTTTCTCTGAAACTTGCGGAAATAGGATCCATTTAAAAAAAAACGCCCACGGAGGGCACATCACTTCAGGCCCAGGACCCTAGCGCAGTGAAATGGCCTTAAGTCTAACAACAACACCATAAATCTAACTGAAATTAAATTACAAAACACTCTAAATTTATTATTATTATCATTACACAAGTTTCTTTTCTTCTTCTTTTTTTTTTTTTTTTTTTTTTTTTTGTTGGGGGGGGGGGTGATATTATTTCGCAGATAGAAAATATCTCATATAGGTGTAAATTATTTTAAGTCATGGAAAAATTTCTTAAATTTTCCTATATTGCAATAAAAGGCATAAAATCTATATATCTTGATTTATAAGTCTAATAATAATAATAAAAAAATTATATACTTCATAATATAATTAGAAATCATTATGTATCAAAAAAAAAAAAAAAAAAAGAAAACTAATTTTATTTTATTTTATTTTTTTTATTTTTAATAATTTATCATTGAAAAGTTAATAATTAATTACTGAAATTATTTAATTTTCTGTGAGTGATTAATTTTTTGTGAGAGAATTTTGATTATTTTGTTCCATTATTCTAAACAGTTATTTTACAGAAATTTTGATTTACCAGCACCTACAAAAAATTATCGCTGTGCAATTTATCGATAAATAAATTTAAATAATGATTCTGGAATAAATTACAATTAATGGATCAGTTAATGAAGGTTTCCCATTAAGAGCGCAACATTTAAAATGTTCACCATTTCTGTTAAGTTGGTAGCACTTAACGTTATACGATATAACATTTATACATAATCACATGTAGCATACACTGAAAAAATATGTAAATTACTTAATTTTCTCAATAAATCTGTAAATTTTTATTTACTCAAATATTGGGTTCTTTATGCGATACCCTTAAATAAAATAACTTTAAAAAATTTAAAGTAAACTGCAACAACTTAAACCTCACATTTTACAAAAAAAATGGTAAACGAAATAAATTTTTGATAATTTGGATTTAGAAAAAAAAAAAAGAAAAAAAAAAACCTTTTTAGGAAAATGCAGATTTTGATGTGAGTAAGATTTTATCTTATTTCAGTCTAATAGTGCTCTGAGAGTGAAAATAAAATATTCAACACAGCTTAAGAAGTATCATCGTTATTTTAAAAATGCCTGACAGTAGATTTAATTTTTTTAAATTTTATTGAGATAAATTAATAGCTGATGAAAAGTTAATAATCTATTTCACAGGAAAACATCTTTACTGGTAATTACAAATAATTAGTGCGCAAATTATCGATGAATTAACTTAAATAATTGTTCTGCAATCAATTGTAAATTGCTGACCAATTATTCATAAAATAAAATGAGATAATCTGGCGTGGCACTTAATTACTATCTCTTAACTTACATCATCATAAATATATTATTGCAATTAAATGTGTAAGGTAAGAGGTACTGTATTTGAACGTTTCAAGTGTGTTTTAAAAACAGTTAAAAATAATTTTAGAAACAGTTTTTATTTATTTATTTATTTTGACAAAACCAGCCGTTTAACTATTAAAATCACATTTATAAAACAACTGACTAATGAAATTACATTTAAGCTGTTATGTAATGGGGAATATATATATTATGAATTATTCAGAGATTTTCTACCCACATCATTCATTAAAACTTATTTGACTAATTTTTACTAGCTCTGTAAATTGTCTATAGAATGTATACATTTACAACAGTATACTTAAATTTAGTTCAGCAAAAAATTCAATATATAACCTCAAATGCACTAGGAGCCATTTTCAACCATAGCACTGGATAATTTAAATTATTTTGTATACCCTTGAAAACGAAGAATGAAGACTTTTTATAGCATATTCTACACGAACCGTATTTTTTTGCACACACACACACACACATATATATATATATATATATTATATATTAATTGTGCTCGAGTTATGTTGATAAAAATATTACAGACAAACATACGGATATTAACTGAAAAAAAAAAAAAAAAAAAAAAAATGAGTTTTTTAGTTTTAAGAGATCTCAAAACTGTAATTACAGCAAAAACATAATTTCGAAAACTTGGCTCAAAAACAACACATTCTCCACTATATATGAGTTTGCGAATGTAAACTTTTAAGATATCCTGCACCAGAGTTGTAACAAAATATACTGAAGAGCCAAAAAAACTGGTACACCTGACGAAACACGATTAGGTTTTCGGCACTGAAAGTTTATATCAGCGATGATTCGTTGAACAGTTGTTGATGCCCCAGCATTCAAATCTGCAAGAATTTGAGGAAGGGTTGCACATTTGTCAAGTTTAATGATTCTCGTCAGTCGTCTCTTGTCCTGTTCTTTCACGACCTTCTTTCGGCTACAGCGATGTCGGAGATTTGATGTTTTACTGTATTCCTGATATTCACGGTACACTCCAGTGACGGATCTAAAGGGGGGGGGGCTAGGGGGCTGAAACCCCTCCCCCAAAAAAGTACTGACATTCACAATTGAATATTATAGCTGTGAACTTTTCATTGATCTGGAATGACATCTTGAAAAATCTTAGCCCCCCCCCCCCTCCAAAAAAAAAAAAAAAAAAAAAAAAAAGTTAAGTTCTGGATCCGCCACTGGTACACTCGTAAAATGATCGTACTCAAATGTCCAAATTTCATAGCTATCTTGGAAATGATATAACATATAACCCTTTTTCGTGCAAAAGTTGTAACGCCATGTTCAAAGTCGTTTAAATCTTGATAACCTGCCATTGTAGCAGCAGTAATCGATCTAACAGCTTTGATAGACACCTGTTATCTTACCCGATTGCATCGCGTTTCTTTGATTGGTTCCATACCTCTGTTATTTGCATATGGACGCCTGTACCAGTTTTTTTTTTTTTTTTTTTTTTGGCTCTTCAGTGTGCATTATAACAATAAATAAATGAAAGGTCATTTACTTTTTTGAGTAATTATGATATTTTTTAAACCTGATGAGAATACTCATTTATATCTATCTATCTATCTATCTATCTATATATATATATATATATATATATATATATATATATATATATATTCGTTATTTAACATTTAATGTAACTATTGAATGAATAAAATGAAAACTCACGCTCTCTAAAATTTAAAATTTTCACAAAAAATAAAAAACTGCGATAAAAAAAGTACTAAACAAAGGAAAATTAATTATCTAATTCACAAAAAATAGCTTTAGAGATAAAAAAGAACAATCATTGCAAAAGTGATTAGCGTATTAACTTAAATATTAATTATGAAGCAAATTACAATTGTCAGATCGATCCGTTAATCATAAAAAAAAATTTAAAAGGTTCATTACATAATCTTAAACAGTATATATTGTAAAAATAAATTAATTACATTAAACAAAAAAAATTAATAATAATAATAATAATAATAAACTTAGATTTTGTCGTTAATGAATTTTTATTTCATTCTTTCTATAATTTTCGTAAATTTTAATATATATATATATATATATATATATGTGTGTGTGTGTGTGTGTGTGTTTGAGTAGAGCTGAAAAATTGTAATAATTACTCTAAAAATACATGGAAAACGACTTAATATCTTTAAATTCTGCAGGGAATAAAATATTAAATAATGAAAAGTTAATTAGCAGTATTTCACGGGAAAACAGCTTTATCGGTAGCTACCAACAATCACTAATGCAGTCGCGATTGGCGCATTAACTTAAATAATTAATATGAAAAAGATTACAGTTGATGGACCAATTAATCGAAAATTTAAATAAAATTAAATTAAATTAAATTAAATTAAAATAAGACGAAGAAGAAGAAGAAAAATATGCTGCTCAAGATTAAACAAAAATGAATTACAGGAATATATATCACGGGAAAACCGCTTTATCGGTAGTTATCAACAATTACTAATGTAGTCTATTGACCTATTAAGAAATTAATTAAATAATTAATATGCAACCAATTACAGTTGATGGATCAATTAATCGAAAATTTAAATTAAAAATATAAGTAAAATATACTGCTCAACATTAAACAGAAATGAATTAAAAGAATTAATGTATTTAATACGTTTTTAAATGTCTGATTATTATTATGTTTGAAAATTAGTATTCAGTAAGTTCAAGTAACCCTTCCGTAATCAAGCAGGCTGTTGGGAATACAATCCCCCACCACCAAAATTGGAAAAATTGTCGAAAAGGTTTTAAGTATGCTTCATTTTTAAAACATTGAATCCGAAAGCCTTACTTACCGTACTAGACATTTTTAAACTTTGTTTTTTTTTATGTGAGCAAGTTTTTATTGAAATCCATTATAATATTTTTGAAAGTATTATTATTGTTGTTATTATTATTTAAGTGAAACAAGCCTGGGTGAAGAAAAAACGAAACAAAATTTTAATTAGCTATTTCACAGGAAAATAAAGCTTTACTGGTAACTCCGAACAGTCACTGCGTAAATTATCGGCGATTTAACTTAAATAATTAAAACAAAAATTATAATTTACACTGACTGTGAAAAAATAAAAAAATAAAAAAATAAAATAAAATAATTGACAGATTTATTAAAGTAAACAAATTTAGAAATTTTAAAAATTTTAGGCTATATTGGAAAAATAATTAATTACTACTTTTATGTGTTTCATTTTCTTTTACAGACAAGACTTTTTTATTTTATTTTTTAGACCTTAGTGTAAGTGGATTTTTCTTTCACTTTTCTTTTACTAGAGTAAATAAATATACATAATTGTTTAAATTTTTTTTATAAGTTCTTTCCTATGTTTCTGTGGTTTGTATTACCATTGGAATTATTATTATTGTAAAGTAGGTATGTTTCTTGTTTTCAGCAATTTTTATTTTCAGAAAGTAATCAGTTAAATAATTGAACTAATTATTTTGCGAGGTAATCATTAAATGAATTTAAAAATAAAAAACTACATTACACAATCTTAAACATACTGCACTGAAAATAAATAAATAAATAGATAAATAAACAACAACAACAAAAAAAAAATACCTGATTTTTTTTAAACTTTGTTTTTCATGCAAGTGAGTTTTTATTGCAGTCAATTCTATTGTTATTGAGAGTGTTTAATATGTATATATATATATATATATAATAGGGCTGTGCCGATTAATCGATTAATCGGTTCGGTTAATCGATCAATGCTTAGTCCCGATCAATTTTTTTAATCGAGTTAATCGGATCGATTAATTCGATTAAAAATTTTCAAAATCCGATTAAAATTTTCAAACTACGAATTAAAGTAAAAATGTTTTTCTGCCTACAAAATATTTTTTTCACATATTTTGCTAACTAACATTCTAAGAAACATCCATCAAATAATGAAAAAGCAAAAAATAAAACCTCTCAAAAGAAGTTTGCACTTTTGTTGATAGAGAAAAGGGGGAGGACAGTTATTAAACAAAATGCCGCTTCATGTGCATTCTGGAACAACACCTTCTGTCTTTAGCATTCTACAGAAAGTGTTCGCTAGGGTAATAGTATTCTCAGAAACAAGAAGCTTTCAAAAAATGGAAACGCTAAAGATAAGAGAAAAGAAAAGAAAAGAAAAGAATGGATTGAGATTTCCACTATCCCTCTGATGAGGGAAATGTCAACAGAGTTTCACAATATCTTCAAGCGTTTATTGTCTGTTCAGAATTGTTGATAGTAACCTATTGAAGTAGAAACAGAAAATAACCTTCTGTGTCCTAGTCCGAAGTGACAGAGAAGAACTAAAATATAAGAATTCGAGATTTTTATGATAATGATATGGAATTTTGAGAATTAATTTAAAAATAGTGACAAGCGAGATGGACAAGGCCTGCAAATATAAAACTAAAATATGTGTAAATTCATTTAATGTTTCCTTCAAAATGAATTAAAAAAATTTACTTAAAAAAAAAAATAAATAAATAAAATTAACAAGTGAAAATATTTATATAAAATTAAAACTTAAAGTCACCAAATATTACTCTGAAAATTGATTTAAATTTCAGTCATGAAACAGATATAATCTAATTAGACAAAAATTTTTCAAAAAAAAAAAAAAAAAAAAATCAGTCTGACTTATGAATAATATATAATATATAATACACAATATGAGAGTTTTATTCTTCATTGAAATAAAGTTATATAAAGAAAAATTAAAACCGATTAAAAATTCGATTAATCGACCGATTAATCGATTAATGAACTACGATTAACCCAGTTAAAACTCTTAATCGATTCCCACCCCTAATATATAAGTGAAATAATATTAGGTTAAAAAAATGTATTATAATTATTACAAAAATACATGAAAGAAGACTTAATAAATTTAAATTTTACGAGGAAAAAAACAACTAAACAATGAAAAGTTAATTAGCTATTTTACAGAAAACAGCTTTACCGGTAGCTACAAACAGTCACTACACAATCGATCGGCGTATTAACTTAAATAATCATTCTGCAATAAATTACAATCAACTGATCCATTAATCACAATTAATTCTTTTATCGGCAATTTAATCAAAGTGATTCATCTATGAGACTATCCCATTAAACGATAAATCTTTCAGTGAATACATCTATTCCAATTAACAATCTCATCGATTTATTTATAAACCACCATAAAAATATATTTTCATCGCATATAAAAGATAGAAGAAAAGACAGAGTGAATCGATTAAAAAAAGGGTAATAATGATGGAATATTGAATTTTTCAAGGAAAAGAAAATTTTATGGGATAAATTTATCTTCTGAATGAAGGTAAATAAACTGAAGTCTGAATTCTTCGAAAAGAAAGTATTGATAGTTCTATCAATAAGTAAGTTAACATACACAATGTTACGGCCGAATTTTACGATGAGAGCTAATAAAACAAACAGGAAATCTCATAAAATTCTTGCCGTAAATACCTAAGAATGCTTCTTTTAAGATATGATTAATAAATAAATATTAGAACAACAATCAAAGTCTTCAGTCTTAACAATGTAAAATTTCTATGGTACTATACAAGCATAATCTATCTATATATTAATAGGCAAGCATAAAATTTGTAGTCCCTTTTTAACATATTAATTATGGGAGTAGAGGGTTGAAAATGGTATCATTCGAAAGGTATGGTTAGCCGGAAGGTGCGAATACAAATATTATTTTCTTACGATGTCAAGAAGGTATTTAAAAATACATTTATTTTTTATGCATTTTCCCCCATTTTTCCCTTTTATACACGTATTCCTTAACATTAAAAAATACCTAAAAGTAGAAAGTTGTAAAATCTGGCAATTTCATAAAGCTCAAATAAAACCATAGACACAGTGATTTGTATAATGTAGCATCACTATACGCAAGCGAAGTGATGACGTCACTGTCTGTACATGGAGCCATGAAAAAGATTTTCTATGTTAATCTTCCATTGGATTTTTTTAAAAAAAATTATTAAAAAATAAAATAATGGAAATTATCTGCCGATTTTAATTCCGATATTTGGCTATAGTTATATATAAGTTACTGTCTACATGTGTTTGATTGAGTTATTTTTTCTGTAAAATTGATAAAATTTTAATTTAAAATCACAAAACTCCAGAAAAAAAAAGTGGCAAACTTCCAGTTTCGAAGCCGGCCAGGTGGTTCGGTCGGTAGGATGCTACCTTCCGAATCTTATGGTCCCAGGTTCGAATCCTGGCGCGGGCATGGATGTTTGTGATGTCTTATGATATGTATCTCATGTATCTGTTCTTGTTATAATAAAAACTTGTAAACCCTCCTGGTGTGGATTTTTCGAGATATAAGCGGCCCTAGAGGCAAGCAATAAATCTCAGTACTCATCAAACCAAACCAAACCAGTTTCGAATGTAAACATAAACATTTCAAAGGGTGATATTTAAACAAGAAATATTGAACTAATATACTAAATAAAAGGAAAATGGATTTGTTACTAACTGCTGCACGTATAAGTAGACGATACGGAAAAAATTCCGATTTCCGTTTTTTGCTGAATTTACATGTTTTGAGCTTTCTTTACGTTTCAATTAACTGAAATTGGCTACTTATTTTTAAAAAAAGTGTCTTTATTGCTAGCTTTTGTGGGTAGAAGAAGCAAGTAGAAGATACATAAAAACTTTTTATTTCCGGTTTTCGATGAATTTACACGTTTTGAGATTTCCTTGCATTTTAATTAAGTGAAATTGACTACTTATTTTTATTTTTTAAAAAGTGGATTTATTATTCTTTCCTCTGCATATATAAGTAGAAAATATAAGATTCAGAAAATTTTTACATTTTCGGTTTTCGATAAAGTTACACGTTTTGAAATTTCCCGAACTCAATTCGACCATTTTTGAAAAATATCTTTTTTTTTTTTTTTTTTTTTTTTTTTGTTCAAACACTGTACTTTATGAACCAATCGAATTAATTTAACAGAATTTGATACTTGGTTGGGCCTTGGTTTGACATGGTACCTATCCGCGATTGTAATGAAATGCTCGCCCTCTGGTGGGTTAAGGTGAAATTATCACACCACTGCATATCATCATATTATGCAATCGATTTTCCATGATGTAATGACGGAGAAGGAACAATTATTAATCCACATGGCTATTATATTTACTAACAACTGCAGTTCAGAGAGCGCCATCTATCGATCATTACAAACGCGGATTAGCTTCTGTTCTGTATCACACAACAAGGGGCGTTTTCACGTTGCGATTTTCTCTCATTTCAGGAAAGGCTAACATCTACAGAGAGAAATAGTTATATTAAGTAAAACTCTGCTGATTCAGTTAGAGTGAATATCGGCAAACAATTGCCGCAGCTGTGTTGCAATTGCATTCCGTTTAGGACAAGGCAATAACTTTGCTTTGCCTCGCTTTGCAAAAAAAAAAAAAAAAAAGGTCGAGTTTCGACCACTGGGCGATACTAGTATATATAAAAGAGTAAACTCACTGATTCACTGACTGATTCACTGATTCACTGACTCAACACGGTTGTGGCGATCCTATGGGAGATAGAGTCACAATTTTTGGTGAGCAGGTTGATTTTAGGACCCTGACGCTCACTAAGACGGGATTTTGCGAAATACCCCCCCGTTCCCCCCCCCCCCCGGGGGGCAGAAGGCAAAAACCACCTTTATAACCATAATTCGACTCCAAATTGCTTCACGGTGAAGAAATTGCAGATGGGGAAACTAGAATTGAATACAAAAAATTCATTTTCTGCGATTTTGAAATTTTGGATTTTTAAGGGGGGTAGGGGGTAAAAATGAGATTTTCGGGGGCGCATAAGGCAAAATCACATTTATAAGTATAACTCGGCACCAAATTACTTCACAGTGAAGAAATTGCAGATGGGGAGACTAGAATTGAATACGAAAAAATTACTTTCTGCGATTTTGGAATTTTTGATTTTTAAGGGGGGAAGGGCGTGAAAAGGATTTTCGGATGTGCAGAAGGCAGAAACAACTTTATAAGCACAACTCGGCTCCAAATTGCTTCACGGTGAAGAAATTGCAGAGGGAGAGACTAGACTTGAAAACAAAAAAATCGGTTTCTGCGATTTTGGAATTTTGGATTTTTAAGGGGGGAAGGGGGTATAAATGATTTTCGAAGGTGCAGAAGGCAAAAACCACCTTTATAAGCACAACTCGGCTCCAAATTGCTTCACGGTGAAGAAATTGCAGAGGGAGAGACTAGACTTGAAAACAAAAAAATCGTTTTCTGCGATTTTGGAATTTTGGATTTTTAAGGGGGGAAGGGGGTATAAATGATTTTCGGAGGCGCATAAGGCAAAAACACATTTATAAGTATAACTCGGCTCCAAATAACTTCACAGGGAAGAAATTGCAGATTGGGAGACTAGACTTGAATACGAAAAAATCATTTCCTGTGATTTTGGAATTTTGGATTTTTGACGGGAGAAGGGGGTATAAATGATTTTCGGAGGCAAATTTAGAAAAATACGGATTTTCGAGTAAAAGTAATAGCTCAAAGATGTAAAAAAAACCGCCAAGCGTATTCTTGAAAATATTTGCAAAAACTCATTTTTTGATTTTTTCCGATTGTTTTTTTTAGGGGGGGGAGGGGGGGCAAAAAAGTAAAAATAGTGTCAGATCGTTCAAAATTGGTACATAGAGGTTTTCGATACTTACAAATCGATTGCGGATATTTTCGAATTTGTAAAATTATTAGAAGGGGTGGGAAGGGGGGGCAGTATGGGGGGGGCTATGTGCAAAAACAAATAGAAATACAGTTAGGCCGTTCAAAATTGGTACAGATAGGTTTTAAAGGCCTGCAAGTCGAATGGGGATATTTTCGAAAGTGTAAAGTTATTAGGAGGGGCGAGAAGGGGGGAGGGGAGAGGGAGGGGGCAAAAAAATAAAAATAGAGTTAGATCGTTCAAAATTGATATATAGATGTTTTCGATACTTACAAATCGATTGCGGATATTTTCGAATTTGTAAAAGTATTAGGAGGGGCGGGAAGGGGGGGTGTGAGCAAAAACAAATAGAAATACAGTTAGGTCGTTCAAAATTGTTACAGATATGTTTTAGAGGCCAGCAAGTCAATAAAATAAGAAAAATGCATGGAGGAAAAAAATGACTTTCATAAATACAAAAAAGTCATTTAGAGCTTTATCGTATGTGATAACCTATATGCTTTTAAATATTTCGGATTATCTAAAATTTTATCGTTCGATAAGATACTTGTGATTTATTTATTTATTTGGTTTTAAATATGAAGTATGCTTATATTTTTATAAAAAAGTAGTTTTTTTTTTCTTTTTTCAATAAAGCATTTTAACACTTACCGTTCACACCATATTTTATTTTGAAATTTTCTAATGAAGTTATTAATGAATCTTCATTTTCTTCTGCGTTAATACTAGAGTGTGATCGGTTCAAAGTGAGCTAAAAAAAAAAAAAAAAAAAGACAGACAGACATTTTCTAAAAAGAGTGAAAAAACGTTCAAGACATCTCAAAACGAGTAAATCCATCTAAAACCGGAGGTAAATTATTTTTTTTTTTACGAATCTAATACTTTCTTTTTAGGTATATAGGGGAATGTAAAAAAAAAAAAAAAAAAAAAAAAAAAAACTGTAGTATTTTTAACATGTAGTAATTTGTTTTGACCATGCCCACTTTACCCCCACACGACACAATATCCCACAGAATACAAAATAGGAATAAATTAACTAACTTTAGTGTAAATAACTGTTCTTGGATAATTTATGCTTCTTATTTTCAAAAAAATATTGTATAATTCTAGTATAGAACAGAGGAAAACAGAAGTTTGTGAGAGAAACATATAACTCATGTTATACTCAGGGTAATAGTTTTGGTTACTGTTGGAAATTTTAACGTTGCCTCTAAGTTTCTTTTAATGGAAATATTGTCTTTCCATCTAATAAATACAAAAGAAAACAAAAGAAAAAAAATTAAAAATACTGTTATATGTTAAACATATAGTAATATGTTTTAAATATACCCACTTTCCTCATATAACAACTTTAATTCATTTAACCTATCTTTTGAAACAGAAAAAAAAAAAAAAAAGAACTTTGCGAAACGTCATAAAATCATTTATACGCGGGTTATTCAATTGAAACTGTTTCATTATAACGCTTATACTTGTATTGCGTAGGGAAAAGCTTGCATTCTGTAGGGACCATAGACCTATTATAAGAGTGGACGGGACAATGGCAACCTTTTTTACTGGCAAAGATAACTCATAAAAAGGTCATATGAATGTTGATCTACAGGAAGCCAAACTGGTCAATATTGAAATTTACTCGCCATGCTCTAAACTCTGCTTTTTATTAAGCAGGCGATATTTTCCCTTTTTCTTTGAAAGTTCTTTTTAAAATTTTTATTTCACTTTGAAAGGTAGATTGTTTTGAATTTAAAAAGAATTTTATAGCAAGAAATAGTAATTATATGTACTTTAAAAACCCTAGAAGTTATGTAAAATGAGGATTTTATTTCACAGGTAAGATTCTTTTTAATATTTTATTATTTAGTTCTTTTTAAGTAATTATTTTTATAAAATGCTTATAATTGCTATACTTATTTATCTAAATTTAATTAGTTTAACTATATTATATCTTATATTATTTCAAAAATGTCCATAATTATTTATGAGAGTTGGAACGAGCATAGACAAACCAAAGTTATAGAAACTCTTGAACTTTGTTAGATGTTAATAACAAGGTAAAAATAAATTTCAGCAGCTATAGTATTTTACACTAGTTTTGCTTGTTGTATCTTTTAATAATAATAATTATACATATATTTATATTCAAAACAAAACATTGCCAATAACGCGATAAATGCCAAAAAAAGGTAACCCTTTTCAACATTCACATGGTTTCATCTTTGCACCTTTTCTTATAATAGGTCTATGGTAGGGACATATTCGTATCCTACAGGGAAATTCACAGGTAAGTGGAAAACAGAAATTACATTATAGGAATGATTTAGTCTCGAACCCAAAAAAATGGTCATTTTTCATAAAAAAATTATGCCGTTTATATAAGTTTTGCTTTTGAAATTTTTTGAAATCGCTTATGATGTTCATTTTAACTTGATGACAATAAAAGGAGGAAACATTATTTCATATGATCTTTTAAATTAATGGCAATACAAAATTACAGATTGAAAGAAAGTCCTAATATCGAAATTTCTTTAATGGGCTTTGTCCGTGTTACGTCATAAATCACTTCACTCGTGATCAGTATAGGAAAAATAACAACAGTATAATGCTTATATTCGTACTGTATAGGGAAATGTTTGTATTCTATAATTCTGTAAGGACATATTTGTATCCTAAAAGAAAACTTACAGGGAAACAGATAATCAGAAATCACTTGCCGTGTATTATTTAGCCTCAAACCCAGAAAATGCAAGGTGCATTGTTGGAGGGGAAAAATGTAAAAGGAATAGCTTTTAAACCATTCTCAAATGACTTAATTATATTCAACGTAGTTTTTAAACTGCGGTTTTAAAAATACCTTTTCTGAATTTCTATTCTAAAATTTAATCAATCATAACTTACTTTTAATGCCCTGACATCCAAAGAATTTATTTTTTTGAATTTATTAAAGTTTTTATGCCATGTGAAAGCTTACATAAAATTCGATATTGATAATCCAAAAAGTGAATATCGATATTCGTGTCTAATGCCCATATCACAATCCGACATGGAAAGTTATGAAAATTCAATACCTTAACTTTGACTACTTTTTCGATTTCGATAAAAAAAAGTTCTTTAATCGATATAGAATTGACTGAAGAAATAATGTAAAAAAAAATAGCTACAAAGGAATGTTTATAGTTTAGCATTGCTTTTTTCTATTTTATTCCAAGGAGAGCTATTTAATCTCAGAAAATTCTAAACACTTCTTCATAAATAACTTTAATATTGATTTTGTAGGAGAATAAGTAATGGAAAATGTATTTTCAATAGAATGGAGTAATTTATTATTTACTGTAAAATAAGAAAATCTTACAGCGTGCATTGCATAAAGAATAGTTTATTTTTACTAACAAAATGTTTCTTATAACTTTGTTATTTAGGATTATTTATGAGCAATAATTTTTTCTGCACATTAAAAGAAAAATACTAGACTAAATATTTGCTTTTGCACGCATTATTATAAATAGCTATTGTAAGTACAATTCTTTTTGAAAGTTTCCAAAAATTTATTATTGGTTTTGCATTATTATTTATTATTTAAATTTGTATTTTTGAAATAATGTATTGCCTTTATTTTGTAAACAAAAATATAATGAATGCCAGGCTAAGTAAAAACCGAAGCCAAAGAAAATTTCTACAGATTTTTCAAAATGTTTATTAAAAGTCAAGCAATAATTTAATTTTAAATAGATTAAACTTTTGTAATTTTTTGCAATTCTGTTTATTCATATTAATGAGTTTTATAAGACATTTACATATGAAATATGTGTATATATGTATATTTCTGTCATAAACAATATAAATTAATTTGAAATATATATATATATATATATATATACGTACATATATGTATATATTTATATATAAAGTAAAAATTATCTACTTGAGCACCAACATAATGATATGCGTAATTGAAATCTATGGTAAGATATGCAATTAAGAAGCACACACAAACATACACAGAAACGCACACGCATATACAGAAATGCATGTTTGAATTAAAATGTGATAAATTATAATATTACTGCTTTCTTAATAATGAGTATCCTGAGAAAACATTTTTTTTTTTTTTTTTTTTTTTTTTATTAGGAAATTAAAAAGAAGAGAGAAAGAAAGAAAGAAATATATTAAAAAAAAAAAAAAAAAAAACTTTGGTGGTTCAACGTAGTTAAGAAACGGAATTTCAATTTAACTTTTGAATACACTTTGGATGTGGGAAATATTTCCAAAGTAACCACATCCGGCGAAAAAAAATTCTAGTCCTGAACAAATTTGAATATAAAATATTCAAGAAAAGAACTTCAACTACAGTTGAAAAATACATTGAAACTTTCGTACTTTCTCCAAAATATTTTGAACTGATTTTAATCTTAGATTATTTTCTAACTTTTAAACCAGTTCTGCATTTTCAAAGCGCGTTTTTCCTAAAAAAATATTTAGAAAATAGTGACATAAGAATGCAACCGCATACCTTAAGCGAAATTGAAAGTAAACAAAAATATCTTTTCTTGAATTTACAAAAATAGTTTCGAGTACTTATTACTTCCTCGTGAAATAAAATAACAATAAAATTAAAAATAACATGCGTTCGGAAATTATTTCTAAATTATCTCATAACCTCAGTATGTTAGAAATGTGTGATATTTGGACTTATTCCGAGAAAATAACAAAAAAAAGTTTCAACAAATGTTTAATAACATTTGAAACAAAAGTTTTCAAGTTTTTCTTTTTAGCAGACGATTAAATAGTATAATTTCTGATAAGAGAAATCGGAATGATTTTTATTTAATGATTAACGTCGCAGAAAGAGTTTGTTTTTGAAATGATAAAAAAAAAAAAAAGTTTAAAATAATTAGTTTAAAATGTTGTTTGTAAAAAATGCATAAAATGCTTATTTAAGGCAAATTTATTTTCTTATTCGGAGGAAGTACTTTATATTTATATGGAATAATTCATAAAAAATTGTTACAAATAGCGGCAGTTTAATAAAGCGAATGTATGAAAGAAAATTTTTTCAGTAGTTAGATACAAAAAATAAAATAAAAATAGTTAACTAATTTCGACACATGTTTCTTTTACGTTAATATGTCATTTTTATAAATTATTATAATGTACTTGATTAGATATAAATAATACACATCTAGTTAAAATAATTCTTAATTATTAAAATGTACGGGATTCGAAACACCGTAATCCAAAATCCTGAAATTGTGTTTCTGTTAGTTTTCGAGTTAAGGGGACTTCGCTTTCTTGTCGGCAGCACTTCATATAAAAGCTTTTATTTCCATTTAAAATTTATAAATTGAGCTATATTAGCTTTGTTATATAAAATATATATTCGGCAACTGTTCTTATGGTGATTTTGATACATTTTTTGCAGATCTGAAATCTTAAAATTGTGTTTTCTCAGTTTGCATTTTTTCATGAATTCATGATTTTTAAAATGATTAAACATCTATAAATAATTTATAAAGGACTCAATATATATATATATATATATATATATTTTATGTTTAACAGCACCTATTTAAAAGAATAAAGAATAGGTTTTGAAATATTAAACAGCACATGTCTACGTAAAAATCTGGGGGGGAAAAAAAGCATGATTTTTGTTAGATTTTCTTTTTAAATACTTTTTCTTTTAAAGATATTGCAAAATCAATCCCTAATTCTTTCAGGTAGGTTCTATTAAACATAAAGGAACAAAAAAATAACTATGTTCTTAAATATTTATAGAAATTAAATGTCTATAGAAGATTTATAAAAGAAAGATAGAAGAAAAATAAAAGCTGATAAAACGCAATTTAAAGATTTCAAAGCTGTAAAAATATATAAAAAAATCATAAGTAATGTTACCTGAATGCAGTAGACTCTCGTATAACGCGGGGGATACGTTCCGCGTAATAGAAAATCGCGTTATAGGAGACAGACATTGAGCAGACGATTTTCATTCCGCAATGAGACCAAAAGCGTCGGGTATTGTCATAGTAACGGAGCAATCCTTCCTTGAACAGGTTGAAATTCGAAAAGATGTCGTCACGTGCTTCAATCATTTTATGCGTTATACGAGACTCTTTATCGCGTTGTATGAGTAATAGCCGCAGATTTTTCGTCGCGTTATACGAAATCGCGTTTTGTGGGAGCGTGTTGTACGAGATTATACTCTCATAGTTTATTGAACAAACCTAATACTGTTCAATTTATAAATATTAAATGGAAATATAAGATTTTATATAAAACATACTTCGGCGGTGCTGTCAACGGTAGCAAAATATCTACACTAGGGTACTGGACCTAAGGGAGAATGAACTCCGTGAAGGGGGGAGGATCTTTCTTAGGGGTCCTAACCTGTGTTCATGAAAGTTTCGGAGAAAACTACGAAAACTGCGAGCAACTAGATCAACGTGTGCCACCTGGAGTCGAATCCGGAGCTTCCCGTACTCCAGTTCACTTGGGGAAGGGGTGGGAGGGGGGGGGTCCCAAAACCTAGAAATATTTGATGTTATTTAGAAATAACAAGATTGTGAAGATTTACTGATAGTGTGTTTATTAAGAAATGTGAACTCGCAAAATACAAGGTGATTATAATTAAAGTTACGATTTCAAAACGCTACAATTTTAAAACTACCCATTAGCGATTTGATATTTTACCAGAGCAATCGAGAGGCAATAGAATTTGTTTGGGGGAGGAAGAAAGTAGTTCCAACATGTTCCTATAGATGGCGCTTTCAGGGTAATGTCGGGAGAAACGCCTAAATGGACTCATTAAACACAGGAAAGTTGTTAGCAACACAATGGAATTGCAGGAAACAATAGACTTCAAGGGTTTACTACATTTTTTTTTTTTTTTTTTAGCAAAAAGACAAGAATACGTGTTTACAGCGTAAACAGTCATGGTGAAAAGAGAAAAAGAGGAGCTTCATGAAACAAATACTTTAGGGATAATTACCGGCACATTTTGGAACTTTTTTTTTTTCTTTTGCCAAACAAAATTTCATTGCCTCACGATTGCTGTGGTAAAATATAAAGTAACTCTGATGGGTAGTTTTAAAATTATAGCGTTTTGAAATCGTAACTTTAATTATAATCACCCTGTATTATATACATTTCTTTATAAAAAAGAAATGAGAAATAATCGATTCTTATGCTATTTTTAATATTATGTATACACAGAGAAAATGGGTGAAACAGCATAAATATTTTTCAATATAAAAAATAAAAATAATAAAAATAAAATCTGTTTTTTTTTTTTTTTTTTTTTAGTTTCTATGTCTGATTTGTAAAAGCTTTATTTACATAAAAAAAAAAAAAAGTGTTTTACTGTAATTTGGTGGTAATTTAGGAATTTGGATGTGCATGTACACAGGCATTCTAAACTTTGCGTAAATGTAGAGAATAAATCTATTTATTCTGTTTACTTAGAAGTTCAAAGAAACCAAACTTCTATTATTTATAATTTATTTAGTAAGAATTATGGTGTTTAAAGTCATTGCCGGTATGTTATATAATTTGCCAAAGAATTATTCTGCATTCAGAATATTAGATAGATCTCGTAAAACAGGTGATTGTAGTCACTGAAATAATTTGAATAACAGATTTTCCAGTTACCGATACATTGATTTCTAGAGTTATCTTAACCTTGAACGTTTTACAAAAACAGATATGTTGATAAATAATTATTTCTCTTTTTATACAGAAAATATATAAGTCATGTAAAATTATTTCATACATAATTTTTTTCTATTATCATTTTCAAAATATTATTTTTAATATATCAGATTTCAAAACTCTTCTAGCATTATTATATAAGAAATTTCCGAAACATGATGCAACGTATTTAGGCGTTGTAAAGCTTCTTCTCTTTTAAAATATTAACATATAATAAAAAATGTATACATTTTTATTTAGATTCAAAATGAAACAAATTATGTAAATATTTGTAGAACAGATATTTTTTCATTGAATACTTTTCTATTTTTTTCTGAGGGCCGGTCAAGAAGTTCTGCTTTTTAAGCTGCTAGGCGAGAAGTTGAAATTCGAATACAGGTCGTGGCTTGTCGTCTAGTCACTTGAAGTTTTTTGTGGCTTTCTGAGAAATTCATAAAATCCCCTGAGAAAGTCATTTTCCCCAGGCCTCTCGAGTACAGTGCGGCCACATATCCTAAAGCTAGCAGTGAAGACGCGTCCAAAATGTTGGAGGGATGCCAGCTTCACCGACAGTTTGAAAATTTGAAAACATCCAATGATTGCGCGCTCTGTGTTATTGCTCATTTTATCTGATTCAGATGACTGTCACTCTTATTTTAGCATTGGACTCGTTGAGTTAGCGCTTGCACAGATTCTTCCATGTTTTCATGAAATGTGCTCGAATAATACTTAATTCACATTAGCCCCTACACCATCACACCTTCCCTTTTGTAGGGGGGGATGTAAACAATGAAAATTAATTGCAGTTACCAAACATTTTTTATTTTCTTATCCTTACCAAAATTATTTTTTACAAATATTCTAGAAACATTAAATTTGGTGTCTTGGTATAGAATTACAATTTTGAAACCACTGTTATTTTTAATGTAATAAATTTTAAAACTCTTTTTGCAAGGTATATATTTCTTATTCAGAATATTTCGTTACTAAATATTGTAAAGCTTCTACCATCTATGTAATACATAACATACATATATCATTAACATCATTAACATACATAAATCTTATTTTTAACACTTTCCAACAGAGTTGAAATTTGTTTATGTCTTCGGCTTATTTGTCGATCTGTCTGCCCGCGCTCTAATTCTCGTTAATATTAACGGAATTTCTTAAAACTGACATTTGTTATTCAAGTTTACTGTCGAATGTTCCCTATTGAAAATGGAATAAATATGGAATACACTGGCTTGTGTGCAGGGAACCCCGAAAGTATAACAAAGCGCGTTTTGTATTAAAATATTTCTATAAACCATATATTAATACCTTTTTTTTTTTTTTTTTTTTTTTTTTTTTTTGCACACATATTAATGAAATTGACTTTAATTATTCATATCCACACACACATACACACACAAATAAATAAATAAATGCAATGTATAGTAGATATTATAATTAGCATGATGATTAACAGAGGCACACGAAAATATTCAGATACATTAAGGGCTATAATTGGAAGTTGTTGAAATTGCATTATCATTTTAGTAAAAATTTTATACACTTTCTAACAATGTTAAAGGGTAATTATGATTTGAATTAGTGTATCTGTCAGTATTTCTGTCTTTCTGACTGTCTACACGTAAATATTTTGAGATTTTTTTTCTTCAAAAAATCATATAAATATTTTCAAAGGACTATGAAAGTTTCCTATTCAACACTCCCTGTTTAAAATGGCATTAATAACATATCCTGTTTATTGTATCACATTTTATAAAAGGTATTTCATAAATTATATTTAAATAACTTTCTACTGCAAAGTTACAATGAATTCGACATTTATTATTAAAATGCTAAAACATTTTATATGTAATGGGGTATGTTTAGCTTTCAGATTTACAGAGATGCACTGAAATTTTCAGATACATTAAGGATTACAATTGTAAATTGCTGAAATTGCATTTCCGTTTATGTTAAGCGTTTTTACTAATTTCTACCAATCTTTAAGACATATTATGGATTTAATTAGTCTATTTGTCTACCTGTTGCGTGATAATGTAGACAAAGAATTTTATTGATTAAACTTTGAAATGAGTACACACAGTTGGAAAGTGTTAATAATGAATGCAAACTGCATGTTTTTTTTTTATCTTATCTATACCTTTATTTATATTCAAATGAAATAAATAACTCAAATATTTGAAATACTTATGCAGGCTTTAGGATTTGACATTACCTTGAAACGTATACTGCTGAATGAGCTTTTAGAAGCCTAAAGCTTATCACTTATCACTTCGTCAAACCTTACAAGTGCAAGTATCGAATCCTGCTATACCGATCCTAGTTAAGTTTTTCTACTAATTTAAATTCCTCTATATCTTCTATTACTATTGTTCACTCTTTTTAGTTTGTAAATTAATAACATATAGGGCTAGACAATTTTAACAAACTCAGTACTTTTTCCCTTCTAAAATTACTAAAAGTGCATGAGGTTTTCATCTAAAAGCATTAGATAAATTATTCTATTTTTTAAATAATTTTTGTAATCTATTGTTAGGCATGAGGAAAACTCTTCTCTTATAATAGCTTTTTATGATTTACATCAGCGGTCTGAGTGAGAAAACAGACTCTGTCGTCTCATATTAAAGCATGACTTTATCAGTGAGAGGTGCACTTACCGTATTTTGGTTCGCATTTGAATTGCATAAGTAAACGCAATGACAGGAAACGGTTCGCATTTCAACCACAATTATAATGACGTTGCGTCAGAGATCTGGAGACACTTTCGATTTGAAGAGGTATTAAAATAGACCAGCCACGCGCAATTCCTTTCAAAGTTTTCAGGATATTTTCTGAAAGGATTTTCGCAGAGGGATAGATAGAATGAGAATAAAGAATTATTTACACTGTCATTGAAGCAATATATGTGTTTTTACTTTCCGATCATACACTATGTATGGGGAGTATTGTGATCACGAAAAAATTCGACTATGAGATATTGGTGTTTCTATAAGTTTTGAGGTTCCTTGAATTTTTTTAAAATAATTTTACGATGATGTATGTATAAATGTACGTAAGTGAACACGATAATGTACTCGATAATGAGCACGATATTGCTTTATTCAATTGATTTAAAGGTAGGTAGGCATATACTCTACAGATTTTGATAGGTGTATGGCTTATGATTTTTTTTTCTTTTTTTTACAGGGGCACAGAAAAAACAAAGCTTTATTCTTATGGCCAATGGACTCGCATTATTAAAAGAACAGTAGCGTCTAAATGCTTTTTTCGATTGAGATAAACGTTTTTAGGTATGTTATAGATCATTTTCGCACGGTTTGCATAGATTTTGATGAGTCTAGAACTTATAGTTCTTTACAGAAACACACACACACACAAAAAAAAAAAAAAAAAAAAAAATCTATATCGTTGCGGACTGTGGACTCGAGTTATTTGAAGTGTGCTAGAGTTAAAACTCTGCAGTAGATCAAAATACAAATAGGTAGGTAAATCATATAGGATATTATTGCAAAAACTGCACAAATTTACATGAATGTAGGACTTCGGATGCATCTAGTCCTGCGTCTAGACCTTGGTGGATTGCCCTGCGTGAGGAGTATTTTCCAGGAGGTACTAGCTCGTGTTTATGCAAATTTCGGAAAAAAACCACGGAAAACTCCGACTAATTTGGTCGAAGAGCGCGACCTGAGATTAACCCCCATCTGTCAGCTTAGAAAACAGAACCTCTCGGTCAAAATGTGTATTATAAAAGAAGTTGAATACAAAATATAACTTGGTCACAATTACTACTTCGACCTAATAATGAATATGCTATTATTCACAAATCCATAATACATAAAATTCAAAAATTTCTTGATAGCAGCTTTAATTTTTTTAAATATAAGGTTTTTTTTTTTTAATAATTTCTTAAATATATAACACAAGTTGTCAAGCTGTATAAATATACGTAATGAATTTTATAAAATCAATTTAATATTTTAGAACATTTAATTGCAAGAATGAATATGATAAGAAAAATTAGCTGATTTAAACCCCTGTCTGAAGTCTTCATATATATATACCTAATATAGTATATGTCAAGTATATGCAGATTACATTTATAGAAAAACTCATATGTATATCTCACTTATATATATATATATATATAGTATATATATGTGTGTGTCGGTAGATTTCATTTCATGGATCATCGTTTAGGTGAAAATAATGATAACGTAAATTTATAAACACAATTACGTTTAAATTTGGGACTATTTTCTCAGCATATTTGTTCAAATATAACTATAAAGTTTAGGGAGTGACCAGAATGTTGGACCACGAAGTGAGAAAAGGCACCGGCGAGATACGATCTTAAACATATGTGTAGGACTATAAAACAATCTTGAAAAATTCTACTTAGGAATACTTGGGTATCAGATAAATTTTATCTAGATGATTTTTTTTTCTTTGTTTTATATGGGTGCTAGAAAAACTTTTTTTTTTTTTGAATTTTTAAATTACTCTCTCTCTTTCTCTCTCTCTCTCTCTGTATATATATATATATATACATACGCAGAGAGAGGGAGAGAAATTTCAAAAGTAAAAAAAAAGTTTTTTCTGGCACCCACATCAATTTTAATAATATAATTTTTCAAAGTATAAATGTTACTTTTTCATAATTTTTTTTTTTTTTTAATATTGTCAGTTTGCGTTTTTTATATTTTAAGTTTGTTGTTCAATTGGTTTAGCTCATGGTTATGAATATTTTAATACACACACATACATACATATATAAATATAATATATATATATATATATATATATAATTGAAAGGTAGAAAATGCAACAAGTCCTATATATATTTGTGCGTGTGTGAGAGAGAGAGACATAAAAAATTGTTTTTAATTATACATTATATTAAAAATATTAAACAACAAAAATCTTTTAACAAACTTACATGCAAACCATTAAAGAAGGTCAAAAACGGGATTAAAATATAATCCAAAATCAAGCAATTTTTTTTTTTTTTAGATTTAGAAATCGACCAAAAATATCACCATTTCCTTTTTTTTTTTTTTTTTTTTTTTTTCTTTTTCACCAATCTCATAAAAGACTGTATATATATATATACATATATATATATATTAAATTCATATTTATAATTTCTATGTCTAATATCAAAACTTAATTTATTAAATCCGGGTTGAACATTTTTGAAACGCCCTGTATATAAATTTTTTCATGTATTTAGACATCTTACATATTTTTATATTTACGTGCATGAGACAACTACAAATGAAGTAAGTATTGTACATAAAAAAGATGGCACGCAATGATATATTCTAAAAGTATATTATTTTTCTAAACTTTAAAATAGAATTTCCAATTTAAAAAGAAAAAAAAAATCTTTAAAATATCTGATACTGTTAGGCAAAGCAACAAAAATAGGGAAAAAAAATCATTAAATTTTTCTACATCTATGTTCAAAAATCGATAAGTTCTGAAAATTTTAAACTCTTAACGTCGAGGGATTACTAATTTATACACACTGGAAAATGATAAAATATTAAGATAAAATTTATTCTGTTCGGAAAAGAATTCTTCTTTGTAATTTATTTCAGAAATGCATTTTCCTGCATGTTTGATTTTTCTAATTTACTTCATTACTTCGTTCTTATAAAATGTTTAACTCAAAACGAAAGTTGGCTCTTAAATATTCATTTTAGTTACAGTATGTAAAGAGGAACGTAGGAAAGCTATCTTTAGTATTATCCCTAAAGTTTAAAAAGTACAGTAAAAAGTATTTGAAAGTATGTAATGAAATAGTTAATTTTTTATGAACATTAGAGAGTCAAACAAGTGAAATACCCTTACATTGCTAAATCCAATTTAAAATTTTAAAATGTTTTGAAATAATTTAGACAAAATACATTATAATAGTATGATTTTTTTTACTTTAATAATATGAATAAGTGTAATTAATATACAGGATGTTAAAAAAAAAAAAAAAAAAAAAATAATTGGATGCAATACACGTTATTAAAATATTCGCAGTTACGGAAATATGATAAGTCACGTAAACCATTCGACGAAAGAATAAGATTCAATTACAAGTCAAACGGCCTTTACTTCTACACCATCAGCACTGGATGATAAGAGATTAAAAGTTTATTAAACAAGAATTTCTTTTTAAATTAAATATATAAATATTATTTATTTATATATATTTAATTTAATTTCAGATGGATCAAGAATACAATTTTTGGATTTAACTTTAAATATTTATTTGTATTGTTTACTACTTATCGTTGTTGCCATGTAGAAAACTTTAAATAAAATTATTAAGAAAATAATAAAGCCATTATGGAGTGAAAGTTGATTTGTTCAAAGCTACTTATAGTAAGTTATTTCATATCATCGATTTATATTCTAGGTAAGCCGAACCTCCTTAACGTGAATCTCTAGGTGGAAAAAATTGTTCATGTCACCAGTAGTTCATGTTATCAGTAACTAATCTTCAAACACTAAACTAATCTTTATTTTGACGGGGATTGTGGAAACAGCTCATGTTAAAAGTAATTCGCGTTAAGCATGTACACGTTAACGAGGTTCGAATGTATATTATAATTTTATTGCATCTTTTTTATTTTACGAAACGGAACTAATATCTACTTTACAGAAATAAATAATGAAAAAAAATTGAAAAGATTATTTACTCTTTTTCTTTATGGGCTGTTCAATCATAAACAAATCAGCTGAGTTAATATTACGAATTAAAAAAAAATTGAGTTTGGAATTATATATATTTTTATTTAGGAATTTTTGTTAGGTTTATAACCATTTATATTATAAATGTTGTTAAACTGTTATGGTGTGGCATATTAATTTTATCGGTGCAAAATTTATAGCTAATACATAAAAACTACACTGTGAAAAAAAAGAAAATCTGCAACGTTCTAATTTAGAAAAGAAAACTAGTTGCCATTTCTAAAACTGATGCATTTATTTTGAGAAACGAAAGTGATTAATTTTCAATATGATTCATGTCAGATCTGCAACGAAAAAAGACCTTTTTCGTAATGAAAGATGTCGTTTGTAAAACCTTTCACAACCAAAAAGTTAGTTTCGTTGCATATCTGAAACTAATCTTATTATAAATTAAATCTAAAATGAATCGATCCGAGTGCGAAAGGCAACTAGTTGCATTTTCTGTAACGAAACATAGTAGTTTTTTTTTTTTTTTTTTTTTTTTAACAGAGTATACGGATAAAAAATATGAGTATAAATGTGAGAAGTGGTTGCTTACTTCTTAAAGTAATTTTGAAACGAAAATGTATATGCGTTGTACCGCACTGTAAAAAATAACGGTAGCTTTTACAGTGCGATGCATATTCAAAACTACATAGCTATAAAAATGACAGATGTTACTTCATTTTAAAAGAATATATGAAAACTTTATAAATTAACATTACGCTCAATATTAATGTTTTTTTTTTTATTTTTTTTTTTTTTCTCGAATGAATTTCAGTACTTCCATCAAAATTAAGAAATATTTGTCACGCGGGGATCAGAATGATTGAAATATTTGATCAGCCTGTAGCAGTTCAATGACAGCTTTTAATGACAGTATAATATATTAATTTAGCAATAAATTACTGTGTTAATCCTACTGCTCGAATTCCCCGCTTTAATTTCGACTATTTCTTGAATGAAAGTAGGAGAGCACTACAATATTATCTCTATTCGGGAACAACACATGGCAGCACATGCATACGACATCTGACATTTTAACATTTAGATTGAGTATTGTCTTATAAATGGAAACATATCGAATAACGTTTGAGAAAAGGAGTGTCTAAACGCATATTGTATAATTTTTTAAAATAGGGTGTATTTAAAATTAAGAACACTAGAGTTTCAAATCTAAAGCATTTTGATTCGGATTTATTGCGAGTATAAGATATACTTGAAGATAATCGTTTTGTCTCAACAATATGAATCCGGATTTAACATTGTAAAATAATTATAAAAGTAGTCTTTATGATTGAGAGGGACAACGTATATATTTTGGACAATTTCAGACATACCTAGTGCTTCAAAAAAGGGATTCGAATAAAAATATTGCATTTAAAAAAAAAGGCTAATGCTGATATAAATCTCTTTATAGAAAATTATTGTTGTAATTTTTATATATATATATTTATTTTTGAATAATTAAATCGAATAATGAAACATGATTCAGAGGCTTTGCCCCCGATTTACATTTTAGTATTTTTCCATTCAGTGCCATCTAGTATTTAAAATCTTAATTTTTATTATTATTATTTATTATTATTATTATTATTTACTACAAAAATCAGGTTTTTATTTAGCAAATAGATCATTCCATCTTAATATGAAAAGCTGTATATTTTACAGTTCTGGTGTTCATTACAAGACATCTTACACAAAGATCGCATACGTCAGGCTCATAAAAATAAAACTCAACTATCAAATACATAAGTCTATAATATACTAAATAAGTCAGTGTAAATTTTATTTAATGTCGACTAATGTAAAAAAAAAAAAATAAAAAAAAACTAACAGATAATGCTATTTTAGCTCATATGTTATATAAAAGCTGATGTTGGTACAAACCTTTAGTAAGAAAATGATTTATTTTGATAATTTGTTATTTTCAATACCTATACAGATATAGAATAGAGAATTAAAATTAACTTAGCGGCTTTGCACATCAAATTCAACATTTTTTTACAAATTGATTGAATGCAGTACCATTTACTAGTTTTTAACCTTTTTTTTTTTTTTTTTTTTTTTTTTTTTTATTGATTACTACAAAATTCAATTTCCACCTTATAATTAAATAGTTCCATCTTAAAATTGCATATTTAATGAATCTGTATAATCTGAAACCTTGTATAATTGCGCCTATTCTGTTCATATTTAATTGTTATCTGATAGCCGTACATAAAAAAATTAGTTCGTTCAAATCTGGCTTTCGAGAACTCAGAAAGAATGAAAGGAAATTAGACATGCAGATGTAATATTAATGAATGAAAATCACAGTTCTGTTCTGCGGAAATCACGTCAGTGACAACAAGGGAAACTAAAAGATTAATTAGGTGATAATGCAATAGCGAAATGTTAAAACTGTTTTCGCAACAAAATTGTATTTTCTAATGTTATATTTATCAATTATGTCCTATGTCATTATTTAAAATTTGTGTCGTAATCGTGATAATATTCGTAAATATACTGCCGTTTCCTTGAAATTTATAATATGACTAATTGAATTTAATTGAATCTTTTCTAAGAACCATTCATTCATTGTCATGGTTCACTGAATGATTATTATACCTTTCGTAGAAAAATGCTTCAAGATGAATGAACAATTTGTAAGTGAACGCTATAAATTGAAATAACATGCAAAAATTGTTTCTATCGAATAAAGTATGTACAACATTCATCAGGTAAAAATATAGGCACGACTGTAAACGTGAAGCAACAACGCATCTAAACTTATATTACAAATTTTGAATAGTTGCATTGAAGAAGACAATTTGACTTTCAAAGCGTTTTTCATACGAGAAGAAGAAGGAAGGCTATACCAAAAGTTTATAAATTTAGGAATACTGTTTTCATGATGCACTTGTCCCCACATTTTCCCGCCTGATGAAGAATAGTGCTTAAATATTTAACCAAAAATGCATGTCATGTGTTTTTGTACTTTATGGTTAAAATGTTCATCCATCTTTTAAGATATAAGACTTTTTTTTTTTTTTTTTTTAACATATCGTTTTCTTTATACGAGAAATCTCATTCTACCAGAATAGCGTACAGCAGTTTTACTAAATTCTTTAGTTTAATAAAAATTCAGATAAGCAGACGAATGGTAGTAGACATTGTTGAATTTTAATGGGAATATTTAACAGTTTTTTTTTTTTAATGAAGGATGATTTATATCAACAAGTGAAATTGTTATAGTTCTTGAATTAACTGCATAATAAAACAAAAAAAAAAAAAAAAAAAAAAAAAGGAAAGAAAAAAAAAAGAGAAGTTTTACATTTATTCTAAAAATTTTGCCATCTTTGAATATTCTTTTTATTATATAATAGTTTTAACCAAAATTTGAATATGTTAGATTTCCAAAAAGGTGCTTGAAACAGGTTTATGAAAGTAAATACATTAAAAAATAGCATCACTGTAAGATTTTACTGAGCACTATAACTGCAAAGTTAAATGAATTTTAACTTTATCTCAACTTTAAACATCGTGTAAAAAAATATTTTCTGTATTCTGTTACATTATTTGTCTCTACTTAAGAGGCAGATTTTAATTATCCGAGTACAATTTCTCCTTCTAATTTAATTTTCATTTTTTCTGGGAATTTAGATGGCTTTAGCTGAAGTCTAACTCTATTTAAAATAATGTATGTAATACTTTCTGGATTTCATGTCCTTTTTACTTTCCGAACACTATAGTGAGGAAAGTATTATAATCATGTCAAAAATCCGAATTCGAGATTTTGATGTTTCTATACGTTTTGAGGTCCCCTGAGTCCGTTTTCACTATTTTTACGATGATGTATGTATGTGTGTGTGTATGTGTGTATGTGTGTATGTGTGTATGTGTGTATGTCTGTGAACACGCTAGCGTCTAAAGGCTTTGTTCGATTAACCTGAAAGTTGGTACGCATATTGTAAGTCACCATAGTACGAACCCTATAGATTATGGTGAATCTAGCACTTATAGTTTTTTTACAGGGACACAAAGAAAAATTCTTTATCATTATGGCCTATGGGGCCAAATTTTTAAAAGTGTGATAGCTTCTAAACGCCTTATTAATCTGAGCAAAAAATTGTACACATGTTATAGGTCACAGTTGCACCAACTGTATAGATTTTGGTGAATCTAGCACTTACAGTTTTTTTTACAGGGACACAAAGAAAAATTCTTTATCATTATGACCTATGAGACCAAATTTTTAAATGCGATAGCATCTAAACGCCTTATTCAATTGAGCTGAAAATTTGTATGAATATTATAAATCACTGTTGCACTAACTATAAGCATTTTGGTGAACCTAGCACTTATAGTTTTTTTACAGGGACACAAAGAAAAATTCTTTATCATGATGGCCTATGGGACGAAAATCTTAAAAGTGCGATAGCATCTAAACGCCTTATTAATCTGAGCAAAAAAATTGTACACATGTTATAGGTCACAGTTGCACCAACTGTATAGATTTTGGTGCATCTAGCACTTACAGTTTTTTTACAGGGACACAAAGAAAAATTCTTTATCATTATGACCTATGAGACCAAATTTTTAAATGCGATAGCATCTAAACGCCTATTCAATTGAGCTGAAAATTTGTATGAATATTATAAATCACTGTTGCACTAACTATAAGCATTTTGGTGAAACTAGCATTTATAGGTTTTTACAGGGATGCAACGAAAAATTTTTTATCATTATGATCTATGGGCTCAAAGTTCAGTAGCGTTAAATAAAACATCGTGTGATATATGGAGAAAAATACTCAAACACTCTATTATGGTTTTTTTTTTTTTTTTTTTTTTTTTTGTTTGTTTAGCAACTCCTCTTTCTCTACTTTATCTACAAAACTGTTAATTACTCAATGTACGGAGAGTCGAGTGGAATCACTCCGAACATACATATGTAAGAAAATTATTGTAATCATGTCAAAAATCCGAATTCGAGATTTTGGTGATACGATACGTTTTGAGTTCCCATGAGTCCATTTTCACTATTTTTACGATGATTTATATATGTGTGTGTATGTATGTATGTATGCGTGTGTGTATGTCTGTGAGTGAACACGCTAGCGTCTAAACACTTTGCTCCTATGAGCTATACGTTTGTACGCATGTTGCAAGTCACCGTAGCATGAACCTTATTGATTTTGATGAAACTGACACTTATAGTTTTTTTACAGGGACACAAAGAAGAATTCTCTATCATTACGGCCTATGGTGCCAAATTTTTAAATGTGCGATAGCGTCTAAACGCTTTATTATTCTGAGCAAAAAATTTATACACATATTGTAGGTCACAGGTACTTAATTTGTATAGATTTTGGAGAATATGGCACTTATAGTTTTTTTACAGGGACACAAAGAACATTTCTTTATCATTATGGCCTATGGACCAAATTTTTAAAAGCGTGATAGCGTCTAAACGCCTTATTAAACTGAGCAAAAAATTTATACACATATTATAGGTCACAGTTTTACGATCTGTATAAATTTTGGTGAATCTAGCACTTATAGTCTACAATAAAGTAACATACCTATCAAATTCATCTCAATTGAATGTAGTGTTTATATTCAATTGTGTTGTATGTAATGTGTGTGAGTGAACAAGATAGCAATTAAATGCTACATTAAGTTAAGTTCAAATTTACTAGACACTTCCTAGGTCACCGATGCAGAAATAGTTATGGGTGTAGAAATTATAGTTAATTTAGAAGGTACAAAGAGTTATACATTACAGGCTATGGAATCTAAATACTGACGATCGTTTTAATAAACTATTTAAAACGGAACATTACTATAATTTGTATTGTTTTCGAAGTTTTTATCGTCATGTGCAATAGTGAAGCAGATGTAATTTTTATAAAATAAAATACGACAAATGTTCGAAAATAAAAATAATACTTGTAGCTGAATTCATCCTCTAAATTAATAACAATAAATAATAATTAACTTTCAGAAAATGAAATGAAGTGTAAAATATACTAAAGATATGCAAATAATCGTTAATGCTCTCTACTCGTCTCTTTTTTTTTTTTTTTTTTTTTTATGAAATTCTCTTTTCGCAAAATGATTGAAAGGAATATTGTGCTTTTTAAAACAATACCCGTGCGAATGTATACATACATACACACATACATATCTATAGGAAAGAAAAAAAAAGAAATTTAAAAAAATCGTCTGCGCAATTTTGAAAATCAAAAATAAACTGTTAGAATAATAAATATAAATATTATGAAAATTGTCGTCTGCTTTTTTTCACATTTTAATATCGAAATCGGAGAAGTAATTACACTTCTCAACGCAGCTACAGCTATTAAATGCAATTTGTTTATAACTTGACTTTTGGAATAATAGGAATATAACCATGCGAACTTAAGATTTGGAAATGAAGCTATTTGGAATTGTTAGAATTTGCTACCCTGAATCTATCATCTTTAAATATTTTTAAATTTTTACTTGTTACAAATTATTAAAGACAAATTTTAAACAGCAATGATAATAAATGCTTTAAAAGGGAAATTGTCAGCGATGAATGAACAAGTTAATGTATTCTCGTATGAAGTACTATTTGGAGGTGGAAAAACAAGTAAGAAAAGTGAAAGAACGAGAAGAAAAGAAAGAAAAATATTTATGAAACAATTTAGAGAAAGCAATAAATGTTGCGATAGTGAAAATGCGAAGAAAAGGAAATTAGTGAGAAACATAAAAGCAAGATGTGATTACACTGAAGTTGAAAAATGCAAAAATAAACAAAGCAAGAAAAATATTAGGAAAACAAATGATTATAAAGAAGTCGAGAATAAAAGAAATATAGCGAGGATAGAGAGACTGAGAAAATCAGTAGAATTTAAAAAGAGAGAAAGAATTGAAAATATATCTAGAATGCAGCGATTGAGGAAAAAAGAAAAATACAAAGAAAATGAGAGCTTCAAAAACTTATCAAGGATACAAATTCGAAGAGAAATAAATGAATATAAGCAGGCTGAAAGGGGGAAAAATATATTGAGAATGCAGAGAATGAGAGAAAAAAAAGAATATAAAGAAAAGGAGAGCGTAAAAAACGTATCAAGGATACAAATTTGAAGAGAAATAAATGAATATAAGCAGGCTGAAACGGGGAAAAATATATTGAGAATGCAGAGAATGAGAGAAAAAGAAGAATATAAAGAAAAGGAGAGCGTAAAAAACATATCAAGGATACAAATTCGAAGAGAAATAAATGAAAATAAGCAGGCTGAAAAGGGAAAAAATATATTGAGAATGCAGAGAATGAGAAGAAAGAAAGAATATAAAGAAAAGGAGGGCGTAAAAAATAGGGACTATGTCGTTTGGGCTCCTCGGTACTTGGGGTATGTTTCATTCCCTCCCCCCTCTTAGAGATTAGTCTCCTTAATCCTGTAATCTTCTTATGTTTTCTTAAAACTGCAATTTGCAACCCTATTTGGCGAGTTTCTTTTAGCTAAAAGAGAAAGTTGAATTTGATCCTTACTTGTAAATAAGGAAATACAATTGTATTTTCAATATTGTATACAAAGAAATTAAATAGCAGTTTTTATCTTTAGATTTTTACCATTCAGAAAATTTTATTATGGAAATTTCTTTTAAAAAATTCCATATTTTACTATGAAAATTTAAATAAATTTCTTTAATATTTTTAATTACGATAATTTACAAATACAAATAATAATTTTATTATATTTTTAATTTCTTATACATACTATTAATTAATACTAAAATTTTTATTATGAAAATTTTATTCAGAAAATTGCATAATATTGTGGACCTATTACAATAGGTGAAAATTTCATGCGCATAAAAATGAAGCTGGTTTTGCTATTATATTAGAAATACTATTGGTATGAAAAGAAAATGCGTAAGATTGGATTATAATTTTAGATAATCAAATATAATAAATGAAATACCTTTGATATCCATTCGAAATCTAGGCATGAAATTAAAATAGTTGTAGATAATCATAAATGTTTTTGTAAAAAGTTTCAATTTTATTTTATATTTATTTATTTCTTCTTTTATTTCGGACTTTCTTTTTTTCTTTTCTTTTTTTTTTTTTTTTTTTTTTTTTTTTTTTTTTTAAGGCATTTTAATTAAAAAATGGCATTTCAATTATAAATGCATGGTTTTTGCTTTCTCTCTGTCTCTCTATTATATATATATAGATAGATTAGGATGACTTTTAAAGGAGGGAGGATTTTTTTTTTTTTTTAATTTGATACGCATACCCTGTATTTATTTATTTATTTATTTTTTACTCTGAACACATTTTAGTAAAATATCAGCTCACTGGGATAATGTTAACACGTACCGAATAAATAATTACAAACTTTAAATAAACACCATAAAATGCAATAAACTTGAATTTCGGGTCTAAAGATCATACGATCCTTCGTCAGGCGAACAAAGTAGGCACGAGTACTGCAGTCAAAGCGACAACTCGAAACAATTGTTGCGAGTTTATTGCATTTTATGGTGTTTACTCAAAGTTTTGTTATTATTACTTTAAAAACCCAGTTCTGTGGTGCTTTATTATTATTATTATTATTATTATTATTATTATTATTATTTTGCTTCTTTGACATGTCGAATTGACCGGAAAATCCTAATATCTATAGTAGGATTTTCCAGTCAATTCGGTACATGTTAACATAACATGTTAACATTAAGTGATCCAAACTATTATTTATTACCAGTTAAAGAAATAAAATTGTCTACATCATAAAACTTTACACTGTTTAAATTGAAATTGATTTTTTTTTTTACTGAATTTTGAGTATTTTGGAATGTAATCATTAGATACCGAAGATCACTTCGGTAAAAATCTCATAATTATTAATTAAATATGTTATTAAACTTTTATAGGTATAATTAAAGTTACTTAAAGTTGTTTATAAGAAAAATGCATCCATTCTATCTTTCAAATCTGCAATTTATAGGATAAATTTTTAAGAAAAACAGTTTCTTCCATTTCTTCCACTTGGAAGAAACCTATTTCTTCCGGCCGGTTTTTTCCATGTTTTTTTCCGCCTTGGAAGAAACTTGCCAACCCTGCTTTTGAATAATACCACTTTCAACCTTCTACTCCCATAATTAAAATGTTAGAAGTGTACGACAAATTTCATGTTTGCCTATTAATATAAATAGATAATTGAATTTTTTAGGAATTGGCAGCTCTCATCATCTTATATTTCAATTTATCGATTCATTTTTTTTTTTTTAAGAAAATAATAAGCGTGATGCTTATTTATGCGAAAATTCTCCCTATTCTGTGATGCTAAAAAAAATCTTACGTTTCGAATAACTTACAAAGTTTCAAATTATAACGCTGAAATTGAATAAGGTTTTAGACAGTTTCAATATAATATATTTAAACACTGATCCGACATTTTTATGATCATTTATTCTTGAGATAAACACTGATTAACAAACATTAGTTTGTTAATCAGTAATAAACTGACTAACCTACTGACGTATTTTGTGATTTTCTGATTTCTTACGCATCAAAGGGTGTAAAAATGTTTAAAAAAAGCTGACATTAAAAACTTTTACAAATACCAAAGTTTCCCATTTTTTATGTTAAGGCAACTGAAAGGTCTGTTATGCTTTTTCGTTATTTTATAAAAATTACTTTTCTATTAATTATTATTCTATTAATATATATAATATTAATATCGTTATACATATTTAGTATATTTTAATCAACGTGATTTTATTTTATTCATTCATTCACTTAGTTATCTTTTTATTTATAAAAACCGCTACAATTAAACAAAATTTTCCTTTCAAATTTCAATTCAACTTGCAAAATAGCGACAATAATAACAATAATGGGACTAATATAAATAATATGGTGTGACAATCATACAACTTTTTCTTCTGCATTTAAATACTTATAAAAATAGATCCCAAATTAAATGAAAAGAAAACTATTACAGCATATGAGCTTTAGAAATTAATTGGAGACAAATTATTTCATTATAGTTTAAGCGATGATAATGTAAGAAAAGTTAGTCTAACTTCCTTTAAAGATGCAATGGATTGCATTAAAAAAACTTCGAATTTATTTTGTTTATCAAAACACAAGTGAAAAACATTCCTAAAACTGAATTCATTTCACAAGCAGTTCTCTCATAGAATGTCACGCGAGTGTTAAATATTTTAAAATGTAATTAAATAACTACTTGTATCGACAAAAATCTTACTATATAGTTATTATTAAACATACGCAATATATATATATATAGTTAATACTATTTTATTTTAATTTAATTATTATATTCAAATACAAATTATACTGTAGTGTAATATACGACGATAGTTACTATATTACTTAAAAGAAAAGAAAAAAAACTTTATTAATTAGTATTTCACATAAATTTTACTTCAGTGCCATTAAATTTGTAGTAATCAAAGTTTTATTCTTTTAATTTCGAATATACTTCTTTTCATTTATACGTTTTTTTTACCTACATTGAAAGACGGATCCCGGAAAAAAGGGCACCGGAAAAAAAGGGCACGGAAAAAAGGGCACCGGAAAAAAGGGCACCCGGAAAAAAGGGCACCGGTAAAAAGGGCACCGGTAAAAAGGGCACCGGAAAAAAGGGCACCCGGAAAAAAGGGCACCGGAAAAAAGGGCACCGGAAAACAGGGCACTTTTCCAATTCGCAAAATAATAAATATCAAATAATAAATTTAAAAAATGACTTTCAAGCTACATTTTTAGAAATTTCAATTGATTTGGTACAACATTCATTTAATATATATCTCGGGGAAGAGGGGGGAGGGGGCAGGAGCAGATCGAAAGAAAATAATTTTTTTTACAAAAACTCTTACCGATTTTAATGAAACTTTGTATAATCACGTACAACTTGTGAAAAAAAATGACAGTAAGTGGCAGGCAAACTTGGGAGGGGGGAGGTAAAGAGGGGGGGGGGGCAGAGGAAAACAAAATTATCTTTTCTTTTTATAGCACCGTTTTACCGATTTAATGATATATTCTATAATTATCACTTACTTTTTATGAAGATCACAATGAGTGCATTATATACTGGGGGGGGGGCAAGGGGGGATATGCAAACTACCCTTTTATCGATTTTATCTTTAAACTACCCTTTTATCGATTCAAAAAACCGTATAATTACGTATAATTTGTGAAAAAATTACAGTAAGTGACAGACATATATATTTTTTTTTGGGGGGGGGGGCAGGGGTTAAAGAGGGGGAGGGGCAGAGGAAAACAAAATGATTTTTTTATATCACCATTTTACCGAATTAATGATACATTTTATGACTATCACTTGATTTTTATGAAGATAACAGTGAGTGATTTATATATCTGGGGGGGGGGCAAGGGGGAGCAGATAAAAATAAAATATATTCTTCTTTAAACTATCCAATTATCGATTTAAAAAAAATTTGTATAATCACGCATAATTTATGAAAAAATTACAATAAGTGTCAAACATACTTGGAGGGGGGGGGGGGGGTTAGGAAGGGGGCAGAGGAAAATAAATTGAATTTTTATATTACCATTTTAGCGATTTTAATAATATATTCTATAATTACCACTTAATTTTTATTAAGATTACAATGAGTCTATTATATACTTGGGGGGGGGGGGGCAAGAGTGTTAGATGGAAATAAAATATATTTTCCTTTAAACTACCCAATTCTAGATTTAAACAAAAACTTTGTATAATAACATACAATTTGTGAAAAAATCACTCTAAGTGTCAGACGTACTTCGGGGGGGGGGGGGGGTTAAAGAGGGAGGGGGGCAGAGGGAAAGTAAAATTATTTTTTATATCACCATTTTATCGATTTAATGATATATTCTATAACTATCACTTACTTTTTATGAAGATCACAATGAGTGTATTACACATCTGGGGGGGGGGGCGCAGATAAAAGTAAAATATATTATTCTTTAAACTACCGTATAATCGATTAAAAATAAAAACTTTGTATATATAAAACTTCCTGCTTATGAAAAATTACAGTGAGTCTACACATATCTGGACGAATTGCTGCGGGGGGGGGGGGGCAGAGTGAAGAAAATGTTTGTTTTTATATCACCATGCTACATATTTATATTAAACTTTGTACGAGTATCACTTGCATTTTATTAAAATTATAGTGAAAGTTACCTATAATTGATAAGGGGGGAGGGGGGGTAGTGGGGGCAAATGAAAAATAAAATAATCTTTTTAAAAAACACTTATTACCGTTTGTTTTAATGTTTTATTTACATTTTGTGTAAATATCAGTTAGTATTAATGAAAATTTACAGGGAGGTATTCAAAAATTCAATGATTTAAATCTGTAAAAAAGTTGCTCAAAAATGAAATTTCTTCTTTTAATCTATCTCTTTTGTCCACCCCCCCCCTCACGTAGAAATAAAAAACTTACGCTTTCGTTGATGATTAGCATGAGTTTTACAAGGAGAAATTTAAAAAGTGCCCTTTTTTCCGGTGCCCTTTTTTCCGCAATCCGGAAAAAAAGGCACCGGAAAAAAGGGCACTTTTTTTAATTGTTACTTGTAAAATACTTGTTAAACGTGGACGATAGCAAAATTTTTTTGTTTCTACGAGGGGAGGGGGAGAGACAGATCAAAGAAAAATATTCTGTTTTAGAATAATCTTTTACCAATGTTTGATATTAACTTTTAATTAATGCCTGATGATACCAATGTATTGAATTTTTGGATTGCGGAAAAAAGGGCACTTTTTAAAATTTCTCCTTGTAAAACTGATGCTAAACATCAACGAGAGTGTAAGTGTTTTATATCTACATCGGAGGAAGGACAAAAGAGACAGATTAAAAGTAGAAAATTCATTTTTGAATAATTTTTTTACAGATTTAAATCATACATTGAATTTTTGCATACCTCAGTATAATTTTTCATTAATAGTAATTGATACTTACACAAAATGCAAATAAAACAATAAAACAAACGATAATAAGTGTTGTTTAAAAAGATTATTTTATTTTCCATCTGTCCCCCCTACCCCCCCCCCCTTATCAACTTTAGTTAACTTTCACTATAATTTTAATAAAATGAAAGTGATAGTGGTACAAAGTTTTATATAATTAGATAGCATGGTTATATAAAAACAAACATTTTCTTCAGTCTGCCCCCCCTCTTAGCATATCGTCCAGATATGTGTACACTCACTGTAATGAATTATACGTGATTATACAAAAAAAAAAAAAAAAAAAAAAAAAAAAAAAAAAAATTAATCAATAATAGAATAATTTAAAGAAGAATATATTTTATTTTTATCTGCCCCCCTTGCTCCCCCCCCCAGGTATATAATACACTCACTGTGATCTTCATAAAAAGTGATAGTTATAGAATATATCATTAAAGTAGATAAAACTGTGATATAAAAGATAATTTTATTTTCCTCTGCACCCCCCTCTTTAACCCCCCTCCCCTAAAGTTTGCCTGACACTTACAGTAATTTTTTCACAAATTGTACGTGATTATACAAATTTTCATTAAAATCGGTAAGATTTTATGTAAAAACAATTGTTTTTTTTTCGATCTGCTCCTGTCCCCACTCCCCCCTCCCCCACCCCCCATCTTCCCGAGGTATATACTAAATTAATGTTGTACCAAATCAATTGAAATTTCTACATGTGTAATTTGAAAGCCATTTTTATACGTCATTATTTGATATTTATTATTTTGCGATTTGCGAATTGAAAAAGTGCCCTTTTTTCTGGGTGCCCTTTTTTCCGGTGCCCTTTTTTCCAGTGCCCTTTTTTCCGGGTGCCCTTTTTTCCGGGTGCCCTTTTTTCCGGTGCCCTTTTTTCCGTGCCCTTTTTTCCGGTGCCCTTTTTTCCGGGATCCTTGAAAGGGTGAAAGACGTATAAACGGTGCTTTACTGTATTTAAATAAATAATAAATAAATAATAAATAAATAATAATGCATTAAACAATTCTATGTAGCATAACTATTTTAAAGAACTTTAAAACTATTAGTTTTATATAAAGTTTACAATTGCAGAAGGGTGGGGATGTCGATCTTTTACCCCCACCCCGATTGAATTAGCGTTTATTTAAAATTTATTTTTTACTTACAATAAATAAAAAATAAATAATAATGCATTAAATAATAAAATGAAACAATAAAAACAATTTGAAAGAACTCTAAAACTATTAGTTTTATGTAAAGATTAAAAATGTATTTGTATAAAAATAAATTTGTAAGAATCAAAATTCTTTATTATATGTTCGTTTATATGTCGTTTTATGACAGACCCTTGAAAGAGATAGATATAATTTACTTATCTGTTTATAAAATAAGTTAAAAAAAAAAAAAAAAAATCATATTTACAGCGTTATAGTCCGTAAAATATGAATGTTAAATTTCTAAACATTACATTATTAAACAAATAACAAATAAATAAAATCACGCCAACTTTAGTGATAAAAATCTCCAAAAGGCAACTATATTATTTTCCCTGACCAGGAAAATTCTCACCTCTCTCCCTCTCCCCTTTTTACTACTTGAGGAGGGGGATGAAATTATCTAATGGTTGGGGTCAGGAGCCCAAACGTCATGCTCTCAAAAAATATATCGAGGATTCAATCATTAAGAGAAGAAGAAGCATTTAAAAAGACAGAAGGGGTGAAAAATATATTGAGAATGCAGAGAATGAGAGAAAAAGAAGAATATAAGCAGGCGGAGAAAGAAAAGAATAGATCCAAAATGCACAAAATGAGAAAAACAAAAAAATATAAGAAGATGGAAAATATAAAAAACTTAAAAAGAATACAGTATTTGAGAGAATCAGACGAATACAAACAGATAGAACAAAAGAAGAATACAGAAAGAATCAAAGAGTTAAGAAATATGGATATCTTACATTACCGTGAGTACTTTTATAACTTTTTAAGAAGAATAAATAATAACAAAACTAACTTAATGTTACAGTTTATTAAGTTTCGAACTGATATGCCTGAAAATATTTGTTGCTGTTGTGAGGGTTTATCCTTTCTTATTCTGTTGTAGTCGCAAATAAAAATAAAATGACAAAAAGTAGCAATGAAGATTTCTCTAGAAAAGTATTTAATTGTGAATCTGTATATATCTGTAAGACTTGCAATAATAATGTATTATTAGGTAAAGTTCCTAGATTCTCAACTAGTAATAACTTGAAATTTCCTGAAATTCCATCTTGCTTGTCAGCACTTTCACCACTTGAGGAAAGAATGGTAGCACCGTACATACCTTTTATGCAAATAAGATCTTTAAAATCCTTTTGCTTAAATCCACAATTAGGAATAAAAGGAAGCGTTGTTAATATACCCGTAGAAGTAAATGATATGATTAAGGTTTTGCCTAGACAGTTTGATAGCATGTCTACAATACAAATAAAACTAAAAAGGCATATACTGCATAAATCAAATTACATGTTTGAAACTGTACGTCCCGGTGTGATTTGCGATGCTCTTTAATTTCTAATAAATACTAGATTATATAAAAAACACGACATCCAGATAGATCAGTCTTTTTTTTCTCAATTTGAATATAGCACTGGACACGTAGATTATATTTTAGATGAAAATGATTTAATTGATGAATATACGGTAGAAAATAAAAAGTTAAGGTCAGTAGAGGAAGGTATAGGTGAGGAATTAAATATTGAGGTAGAAGAAGAAGAAAAGGCTGATGATGTATTATTAATTAATAGGGATGTGCAAATAACAGAATCAATTAAAGTCATAGCCCCTGGGCAAGGTCACAAACCAGTTCCATGGCATTTAATAGAAGACTTGGAGGAATTATGTTTCCCGAAAATATTTGCTGGCTGCGAAATGAAAATGCCGAAGGATATCACATATAGCATTTAGAGCAAAATCAGAGGCAAGAAGGAAGGATCGAAGAAGCTGTGTGCCGGAAAGAATATTATTTATGGCAAAGAAGAAATTAGAAAAGTCATGTTTAGCAAATATTAATATATGCTTGAGAAAAAATAAAAAGGCAAATACAAACTACAAAGCAAAATTTATGCAAAATCCGGAATTTATTAATAAATTAGTAAAATTTGATTATGGCTATAAATTTTTAAAACAGATTCGTTCATCACCACCATATTGGGAAAGCAAGAAGAAAGATTTAATGGCGATGTTACGACAACTAGGTAAGCCTACTTTCTTTCTAACTCTTTCAGCTGCAGAAACAAGATGGCCAGAATTAGTTAAATTTTTGTTTTAGCTAAAATTTGATAAATCATTATCTATCAAAGAAGCCTTGTTAGTAGAACAATGTGAAAAATCAGAACTTATAAGAAATGATCCAGTGTCATGCGCCAGATACTTTGACTATAAGGTCAATAAATTGATGTGGTTATTGAAACAAAATGGAAGTATTTTTGGAAAATATATTGTGGAAGACAGTTACGAAAGAGTTGAGTTTCAAAACCGAGGATCACCCCATGAACACATTTTCTTATGGCTGAAAGATGCCCCAAAACTTGATGAATCCAATAAGAACAGTATTTCTGTATGTACAGATTTCATTGATCAGTTTGTCACTTGTCAATATGTTGAAGAAAATCCATACATGGCGGTACTATGGAACAAACACAGCTACACATGTTACAAAGGTAGAAATAGTAAAGGTCAATGTAGATTTAATTATCCATTGCCTGTAATGCCAAATACAACTATTTTGTATCCAATGGATGAAAATGACATTACAGATGAAGAAAAAAACAATTTCAAACTGATCAGCAATTTGATGATTTATTTTTACAAGAAAAGACACACGATTATGGAGTTTAATGAAGTATTAGAAAAATTAAATATGTCAGAACAAAAATACATTACAGCAATAAGAAGTTCTATAAGAAGAGTACAAGTTTTCTTAAAACGCAATTCTCAAGAAGTAGGCATTAATTGTTATAACAAAGACATTTTGCCACTGTTTGAATCTAATATGGATTTACAGTTTATATGTGAAGAATATGGATTAGCATCTTACATAGTGAACTACGTTGGCAAAATTGAATCAGGACTTTCAAAATTATTGAGAGACGCAGCAGCAGATACAAAACTAGGTAATGATAGTATTAAACACAAGCTAAGGAATCTTACCAATGTATTCCTAAACAGTAATTTAATGTCGGCACAAGAGGCTGCTTATCATGTGCTGACATTACCATTGAGCAAAAATAGCCGTCAGACAATTTTCATAAATACCAATAAAGTTTGCGATCGGATATTAATGTTGAAATCTCATAAAGATTTGTGTAAGCTAGATGCAGATTCGACTGACATATATATGCCGACTTTAATTGACAAATATGCAAAACGAGAGAGAAAATTCGATAACGTATGTTTAGCAGATTATGCTGCATATTACAATAAAAAATCTAAAAGAATTCAAGATCACAGTGATAATGAAGATATGCCAGAAGATGAGGTGTTGATAAAGAGACAGAAACCAGCAATTATTCGCTATGTGAGATATAAGTTAATACAAGATTCCTACAACTATTACAGAGAGCAACTATTATTGTTTTTTCCTTTTAGAAATGAAATTGAAGAAATTGAAAACATTGATACCAAAATTAAATATGAAGCAAACGAAGAATTGATTGAGAAAAATAAAGCAAAATATTCAATAATTAATGATGAAAAACTGGAAGATGCCATTCAACAAGCACATCAAAATTTACAAAATATAGAAAATACTGATATAGAAAATTTTGTAAATGATAGATTATCACCTGAAAATCAAATAGATATTTTAGAACAAACATGTGAAATAGCTAATGGCCCCAAAACAAATAGATTTTGTGTTCCTGTAAAAATTCCTTTCGAAGAACTTTCATCGAATTTGAGACAACTGAATGAAGAACAACGAGAATTTCTTATGTATGTACTGCATGAAATAAAAAGTGGCAATGAAGCATTGAAACTGTACCTTAGTGGTTCTGCAGGTGTGGGCAAAAGTTTAGTAATAAGTTGTTTATATCAATTAATTACTTATTATTTTCAAAATCAGCCTGGTTCAGATAAAGATTCTATAAATGTGCTATTATGTGCTCCATCTGGTAAAGCTGCATTTTTAATCAATGGCGTTACACTACACACAGCTTTTGCTCTCCCAGTTTCACAGTTTGCAGGATTAATGCCAGAATTGTCAAATGATTTAGCCAATACTATTCGTACAAAATTGTCATCTCTAAAATTACTTATAATTGATGAAATTTCTATGGTAGGAAGCACTTTATTTAAACGAATAGACGAAAGATTAAAGCAAGTCATGGGGACTAACAAATCATTTGGAGGAATAGGCGTAATTGTTGTTGGTGATTTAAACCAATTGCCACCAGTAATGGACTCGCCGATTTATGAAGTTCCTAAAGTCAATGATTTAAGTGCACTTATAAATGAGCATCGCAATCCACTCTGGGATGAATTTTATTTTTATGAGTTAACGAAAATTATGCGCCAGAAAAATGAAATAAAGTTTATAAATGCATTAAATAATTTAGCGATTGGTAAAATGACAAAAGAGGATATAGATTTATTAAATTCCAGAGTACTTTCTGAAAATGACGTACCTGTGACTGCAATTCGTTTGTTTGCAGAAAACATAAATGTAGATATTTTTAATGATTGGAAGATACAAAACTATCCTGGAGAAGAATTTGCTTCGGAGGCAAAAGACGTCGTTCTGGGAAAAACAACCGAAGTTACTAAAACAAGAGTTTTAGAATCATTGAAGTTTAAGAAAATTAGTGAATTAAACGGCTTACATCGAATAATTAAATTTAAAATTGGTCTCAAATATATGCTAACTTGCAACATTGATGTGGAAGACGGATTGGTTAATGGAGCCTGCGGCATTTTAAAATTCATAACCTTTAAAGAAAATACAAAAGAACCAAATAAATTATGGATTGATTTCGAGTCAATACGAGTTGGTAGAAAACAGCGATTACTTTTTTCCGAACTTGCTAGGAAAGAAAATGTTAACTTACATCTAACACCTATTGAAAAAAGCAGTATTACATTAAATTTATCTAAAAAACTACAATTTCCAGTAATAAGGAATCAATTTCCCATTGTTCTTGCTGAAGCCATAACCATACACAAGAGTCAAGGTCAAACGTATGATGAAATTTGTGTAGACTTAAGTAAATCGCGTCGTATATCTAGAAAAATGATGTATGTTGCATTAAGCCGTGTCACTGCGTTATCGGGATTATATATTTTAGGAAATTTTCAATGCCCAAAGGCATCCAAAAAAGAAGATAAAACTTTAACTGAGATAAATTACTTGAGAACATACAAAAGAGTAAAAATAGAATATAATAATATAAAGAAAGCCGAAGGAGTCAAAATTATATACCATAATATTCGATCATGGCAAAAAAATAGTAAAAATATCATCGCGGACCAGTGGTATTCAAGAGCTGATATTTTGATATTTTCAGAAACATTGATAAAAGTAAATGATATTGTAAGTTTCCCTGGGTATAAATGTTTTTTCCGCACGAACTGTACCTTAAATTCCCGAGCTATAATAGGATTTGTCAAAATCAACAATACCTCAAAATATCATGTGGATATTATCAGCAAAGAAGTTAGAAATGGTCATCTAGAACTCATACTCTTTCAATCGAACAATTATAAAGTAATTACTGGATACAAATCTCCCCGTGTTCCTAATTTGATATTCACAGAAGTTTTTGAAACCTTGTATAAGAGAAATGTCGAGGAAGGTGACGAATTAATTATAATGGGCGATTTTAATTTTGATATATATAATGACAGTAACAATAAAACCTTTCTTAAAAATTTTTTTGATTCATACAAATTACAAAGTAAGTTGCCCTTGGATACCAGTACCACTAATTTTAATACTCAAATAGATGTCATTTTCTCAACATGTACAGACATAATAGCAGGAGAGTATGAGAGCTATTTTTCAGATCATAAACCAATATACTGCCTTTTAGGTATAATGGATAGCAAAAATCATAAAGACACAGTTTTACAGAGAAACAATAATGTAAATAAGGAAGAAATTAGAATGTCAAGTATCAATGAGGGGAAAAATGGTAAAGGTGGTTCGTTAAATCACGACCAATTCGAAAAAAATAGAGAAATGCAAAGTGACATTGGTGAATATGAAAATATAACGTTTAATATTGGGGAAAAAAATATTGCCAATCAAGAGTTTTCTGATGAAAAAAGCAACAAATCTAGACAATTTAATTTCTTAATAGAAAAGGAAAAGGAATTTCTAAAAGAAGGGTTCTGTTTAACCGATAATCATATAAATTTGTTTCATTTCATTGTTGAGAAAAATACAAATTATAAACCACAGCTGCCAAATTTGATATGTTTCCCAGATCTTATTTTACCTGTTAATCGTGGAAGCAAGCATCTGCAAATTCTTTATGACCCATCTTATCAGCAGGCACAATTGTTTTGGGGAAACAACAATCAAGATGAAATGTATAATAATTGTGAAAAAGAAATAGGACATTGGATTTGCACATATTATGATGGTATTAGTGTCCATATATATGACAGCATAAAGACCGATAATTTAAGAATGGGAGCTAAAAAGTACATTGAGAAATTATACCCGTTTAAACCCGATATTAAATTACATAACGTACAACAACAACAAAATCATTATGATTGTGGAGTGTTCGCCATAGCTTTCGCTACATCAATATGTTTAGAAGAGGATCCTGCTCAACAAAATTATGATATTTCAAAAATAAGAAGACATTGTTTTAAAATTTTAAGGACAGAAAGTGTAATACCTTTTCCAAAATTAATATAATAGAAAAGGTTTTTATAAATTCCCAGAAACTGTTGAATTATACTCTTGGATAGTTATTAATAATGGAATTAAAAAATTGATTTCCTAATTCGAGGAAATTATCTAATTTAAAATATTTAGGTATGAAATTATTATTTTTATTTTGAAACCCATATACTTATGAATCTTATTTTTTATAAGTTTCACATTTTTAAGTAATTTATATTATTTGTTATGCTTTCATGTAATTTGCATTCAATTTCTGTGAGAATTAGGTTGATACAGAACTAATTAAATAACTGAAACAGCAGCTGATTTAAGTTATGTAGATAATGTGTATTATTATTTTTCTAAATGAATATATTTGTAAATATTTCATATTGTTAGCATTGTTACCACAATTTTATATATTAAGTAATGGGTACAATATCTGCCATATGTTAAATTTTTATTATATAATTTTCCAGTTCCTAAAATTATTTCTTAGTTCGAAGAAATTATCTAATGTAAAATATTTTTGCATGAACTTTTTTGTATTTTGGAACCCATGTAATTATCACTGTAAGCTTTTAATAGGTTGTATGTTTCTATGATATAGATTTAATTAGATGATTGAAGCAGTAGTTGATTTAAGTTATGTAGATAATGTGTATATTTTTTAAGTGGAATATATTTGTAAATCTTTCATGTTATTACCACAATTTAAGTGATATCTGCAATACGTTAAATATTTATTATGTAATTTTGTAGTTCCTAAGATTATTTCTTAATTAGAGGAAATTTTGTAATGTAAAATATTTTCGCATGAACTTATTATTTTTATTTTGGTACCCATATATTTTATCACTATTATTTTTAATAGCTTATATTTTTCTATGATATAGATTTAATGTAGATGACTGAAATAGTAATTGAGTTAAGTTATCTAGATATTGTGTATTATTTTTCAAGTTGAATATATTTGTAAATATTTCATGTTATTACCACAATTTTGCATATTTAATAAGTAATTTCTTTAATATTTTAAATATTTACTGTGTTATTTCTGTAAATCCTAAAATTATTTCTTTAAATAGAAAAATTATCCAATATAAAATGTTTCTGCATGTATTTATCATTTGAATTACGAAACTCGTATGTTTATCACATCTAATTTTTAATAGCTTATATATTTTCATGTATTTTTCATTCAGTTACTGTGTTATATGAGGTTGATATAGATATAAATTAGACAAGTGACACGGTAATTGTCTTAAGTTGTGTAGATAATGATAATAACTAGATTTTTTCTAGTTAATATATATGTAATTTTTTCATATTATTATACAATTTTATATATTTATTGAGTAGTTTAAGTGTTATATTAAGCTTTTGTTATATTAGATTGGAATATAATACAATGAATTTACTACACTGTAAGGTAAATTTTGCCTAAAGTGTAAATTTGTTGAAGTGTAATTAGACTATTGAAAGAGTAAAATGTGTAAAATGTATCATAGTCTCTAACTTAAAAATATCATAAGATCTATTACATAGAGCTTTGTACAACGTAATTGAGCATAAAATTGAAAAAATAGTAGGCATAAATAAATATGTAAAGGATTTGTCTTGCCGTTATTAAAATTTTTACAAAAGTTGTGACAGTGAGCACATTTCAATTCGTTACGAAATATTAACTAATTTACGTAATATTAAATAAAAATAAACATATCTTAAAAAATTAAAAAAAAAAATATTATACATAATATATATATATATAAAGGATTACTATCCATTGGCTAAATTTATATTTCAGTTAAATACATCTTGTCATTATCAGTGTTGAGCACGAACGCGTTCATGAGTTTAGCTCAAACATTTTGAGTTTTGAGTTGAACTTTGCACGTTTTTACTTTCCGAACACTATAGTGAGGAAAGTATTGTAATCATGTCAAAAATCCGAATATCAGATTTTGATGTTTCTATACGTTTCGAGGTCCCCTGAGTCCGTTTCCACTATTTTTGAGATGATGTATGTATGTGTGTGTGTATGTGTGTATGTCTGTGAGTGAACACGCTAGCGTCTAAACGCTTTGTTCAAATAAGCTGAAAGTTCGTACGTATATTGTAAGTCACCATAGTACGAACCCTATAGATTTTGGTGAATCTAGCACTTATAGTTTTTTTACAGGGACACAAAGAAAAATTCTTTATCATTATGGCCTATGGGACCAAAATCTTAAAAGTGCGATAGCATCTAAACGCCTTATTCAATTGAGCAAAAATTTTATACCCATATTATAGGTCACAGATACTCAATCTATATAGATTTTGGAGAATCTAGCACTTATAGTTTTTTTACAGGGACACAAAGAAAAATTCTTTATCATTATGGCCTATGAGACCAAATTTTTAAAAGTGCGATAGCATCTAAACGCCTAATTCAATTGAGCTGAAAATTTGTATGAATATTATAAATCACTGTTGCACTAACTATAAGCATTTTGGTGAATCTAGCATCTATAGATTTTTACAGGGACAAAACGAAAAATTCTTTATCATTATGATCTAAGGGCTCAAAGTTCAGTAGCGTTAAATAAAACCTCGTGTGATATATGGAGAAAAAAACACTCTATTATGGTTTTCTCTCTTTTGTTTGTTTAGCAATTCCTCTTTCTTTATTTTATCTACAAAACTGTTAGTTACTCAATGTTCGGAAAGTCGAGTGGAGTCACTCCAGATTTTTTTTTTTGTTGTTTTGTTATTTTACTTGTCTGTAAAATCTTTCCTGTAACTGCTGACGCAATAGTTCCTAAAATTATGCTGCTATTTAGCATACCAGGATCGATTTCGCAGAATAGAATCGACTAACAAATCATCACATAGATGAATTAATTAACTTCTAACGAAATCTTTGAGCTCATTTATTGTGCAGTAATGATGAAATTCAGTTCCACAAATAACCGGAATCAGTTAACCAAACGATGAACGGTGCAAATTTACTTAGGCATTCATTTCGCATTCACAAACCTCAATTTTATGCAATAAATGCCATTTTAACCCAAATGGTTTTAAGTAATTGATTGCAGAAATGTTATATGCGCATCTGAAACTAAGTCTTTTAATGAAAATAATTGCTAAAATCATTAGCCTGAGATCTTTAATTATTCCACATAATTTTCGAATTAATAATGCAGTTTAGAAATTTTAAGGGAAGTGATGATTGTGCACAAAAGGTATTTTATGAAAAATGTGTTCAATAGAGACAAAAGGGATAACATTAATTCTGTCAAAAGTATCATTTTACATTATTATATAATGGTTATTGTAATATTTTTAATTACACTCCGTTGTTGTTAAGAGAAATGTCTGTTATTTTGTTGAATAAAGTAAATCACACTAAAATCAAATAAGTTTTAATAACTTTATGTGATATTAATATTAAATATTCCGTATTGTAAAATAACTGGTATTTAATAATAGCATTTTATTTCGATCTTGACAATATTAAGTATCATATGCATACCCATTATGTGCATTTCAGGAAATATTAATCCTTGCACGTTAGTTTTAAAAATACTTGTAATAAGATATTTTGAATTCAAAATAATAAAAGTACAAATAATTTCAGTGTAATAATACGGTTTGCGATTTTAAAGGCTGCGATAATGTAACGAATTAGGATTATTCTTTGAAGCTGTATAAAATTCTTCTTTTAAACAAAACTTTGATTATTTAAATAATGTTTGTTCCTAAAAATTATACAACACATATACTTTTCTACGTTTAATTGTAATCAACAAATTAATTTCAAAATTTTCTAAAATTAGATATAAATAAAAATCTTTATTAATATAAACAATAAAATGTATTACCAATACTTAGACACTTATTTAGTACTGTAAAATAAATTAAACAATATTTTTACTTGAATTGAAATAACATAAATATAATTTTATTTCTAAATGAGTTCCAGTAAATGGATGTTTTTAATTTGCTTTTCCATTGATCAGAGTTCGTGTATTTAGGGGAAAATCTATTAATATGGTACATAATTACTTGTGATTTCATCTTTCCTTTAACATTTAAATATTTCTCTTAGTAAGACATATACTTTTATAATTCTTTTATTTCTTGACAGTATTACATAAAATTATTGAATTTTGCTAAAGCCGTACTTAATTTTCTAAGTAGTACAGCAATCACAGTGCTAGTCCAACCCATATTAAGTTAAAGATTGCCCAAAATATATATTAGAAATATAAATTAGAAAATTACAAAACCACGAATTTTGTGGTATTGAAATAAATAATTATAAATTTTGAAGAGACGGCGTAAAGGTTAAGTTCAACAGACAACGTGAGAGTGGTGCCAAATAAATTTATTAAATGTAAGTAAATAAACACAAATATATGAAAAAAAAAAAAAAAAAAAATGGTTTAATTTATTATAAAATTCCTAGCAATGCGTACTTGCAATCTGTAATCTACATCTTCATGTTCTTTAATCACACGTAAGCTTTTTACATTAAACTTTTACCACCCAATGTTGTATTTATCTAAATTAATACTTGTATATCAATCACATAATGCAATTTTTATGCACTACTTTATATATTTCCAAATATTTTTTGTTTGCATTTTCGTATATTATACATCAATGGCGTTGAAGCATTATTTACTTAAATTAATGGAGATCACGTAAAACAAGATTTAAAATTAGATTATATCACTAGAACTGAAGTATTTTAAGTAAATTCTAAACATAATCTTCAATCACCTTGCAAAGAGTATACTTAGAAAATTGGAAGATTATGGAGATAAGTCAAATGACCGAATAAAAAATGTTGTGGAACTACTCATAAACACACTAAATCATATTTTAAAAATTTATGTACCGTTAATAGTATTAAAAGGAAGATATGTTTTTATTGCATATTACGTACAATTATACATTTTATGGCCACCGAAAAACGTATCATAATAAGTTATGCGTTTATACTACATATTATGTATACGGTTATAAATTTTATGAGATAGGTTATATTAAAACTGTAACGAAAGAAAAACATTTAAATTTTTTAAATGTTACGTCAAAGCTATGTGAATAACATTTGTCTACATTAATCAAAAGAAGTCGTATAAAAAGGAACATATTTTTATTTTCAATATTTTTCTTTGACTTTGTCGAATGTATTTAAGTGATAATCTTTTTAAATTCCGGAGAAATCACCTTATATTTTCAGTAAAACAAAAAAATTTCTTATAAGTTTGCATTTTATAATAATTTATTTTTGTGTGCCAAACATATTTTCTTAGAAAAAGTATGTTATTGCTAAAGGATTTGTTATTTCAGATAGTTTGAGATATTTAAGATTAAAATATGATTAAAATAATATGATTAAAAATTAATAATAATACTAATTTCATTTAGTACACAAATAATAATAATTACATTTCGTGCATTTAGCGCACATTTTTTAAAATATTAATTTAAATTTAATTTGTGCTAATTTTAACTCAATGTTCGATACTTATTAACATTTCTACAAATAATGAGACATTGACCAATAACATACATTATGAAAAAGCACCACAGAACTGGCGTTTAAAATTAATAAGTACAAACTTTGAATAAACAGCATAAAATGTAAGAACTCGCAACAATCGTTTCGGGTCGAAAGAGGACACGACCCTTCGTGAGGCCAATAAAGTAAGCACGAGTGCTGCAAACTTGTGACGTTGCCGCTTTGTTTGTAGCACTCGTGCCTGCTTTGTCAGGTGGACGAAAGATCGTGTCTCTTTTGATACGAAACAATTATTGCCGACTGGTGCACGTTAAATTACGTCGTGGTCGAAAATTCCTCGAAGTTAACTCAGCCTTGATCCGGATCAAAATTCGAGTTCCTGTCGTTTGCTGGTGCTGCCATCTTTCGCGAGCTTCTGGAGCTAAGTTGTTCTTCCACCCTAATGGCGCTCCTCTTGTAAAACGGAAAGTGCACTCCTGCATCCTGGGTAGTTCCACCAAAGAATATCTACTACGAGTAGATATTCTTTGGTTCCACTACTGGAACTCGGAATTTCCGAGTTGCATAAGAAACAACAACACAATTATTGCGAGTTCTTGCATTTTATGGTGTCTATTCAAAGTTTTGAACTTATTACAATAACATAACTCAATGGAATAAAACGTTTAGACGTTATCATACTTACTAACACACAAACATACTCTACGGTAAAAATAGCAAACATGAATTCAAAAAATCGCAAAACTTAATCAAAATTTCATAATCGAATTTTTTTCATAACTATAATACTTCTGATATACAATGTAAGTTCTGAAAATAAGGAAAAAAAAAAAACGCATTACGTATATTTATATTTATTCATTTTTGTTTTAGAAATACTCTCGTGAAACAGCTTTCACCAGTGGAAAAGAATTATGGAGAATATTATTCTTACGTCACATACAAACACAAAGAACTTTCCTTTTATTGATATTGTCTTGTAGGAGTTTATGGTTCTATTGTTCTGCTTTGGAAATGAAATATTGGACGTACATAATCACCGATATGCGTTAAGTCGTCTGCTAAGAATGAATCATAAAAGTATGCAAACTGTATGATTTCAATTCGAGTTTAGGTGACCTAACACTGATAATTTCTTGAACACGAGATACTTTAAAACGAACATGTTTCTTTCGAAACGTAATCTGTAAATATGTATTGGTATCAAGGTTTCTTGAAAAACAACTTTTTTAGGGCTGTAAAAAAGTAGTATAGTATTGTTTTTAAATTGAACAAGAATGATGAAAAAATGCATGGTTAAAAAAAAAAAAAATCTAAAACATTATTTTTAGCTAAAAAAGTACACAAGACACATCCAGATACATAACAGGAAAAGTGTTTCTTTTAACTATATTCTTTTATATTATTTTATTCAAAACTATACTGATGAAACATAGAAAAAAATATATAACTATTGGCGATTTACAATTTTTTACCAGCAACGTATTTCAAAAAATTATTAATCTTTTTCTTTCAAAGTTGATAGCAATATGGATAATAAATACATTTTTTTGCCCATGAATATCCTTTTTTTTTTTTTTTTTTTTTTTTTTGTATCCGGAACATATATATTATGAAAGAAAAATATTTTAATTATGAAAAAAATTGCACTATGGGATTATAGGCTTACCTATAAATTTTCAGATTAATGGTATTCACTTTTGTTATTTTTACGATGATATATGCATGTGTGTATATGTGTGCGTGTTTTTGTTGGAGCGACACGATAGCGTATAAAGAACTTATTCGAACGATACCAGATGTTGTTGGTAGGCAGTTACTCTCAGAATTCACGATAATAGCTGTAACACAAATTTTTAACCGTGTAGGATTTATAGTATTTTTACAGGGGCACAATGAAGTATGTTTATAGCCTGTATACAAAAATTGTTTATACTGTGATAAAACATTCGATTAAGGTAAAATTTGGTACGCATGTACTGTCGCAAAACAAATATATAAATTTTAACAAGTGTAAAAATTGCATTTTTTTTACAGTGTTACATTGTATAACTTTTAGGCATTACAATCTAAAGACCCGAATTCTTTGATCGTACCTTTTGAGGTCGAACTGTGGTGTGGCGGGACTCGTATTTAGTTATGTTCCTGGATACTATATATATATATATACACACAGTTGAACATCGTTAACGTGAATATCAAGGGGGATAAAAATTTTTTTCATGTTATCAGTGGTTCATGCTATCAGTAACTAATCTTCCTATAACTAAAATAATCTTCATTTTTACAGGGATTGTGGAAACAGTTCATGTTAACAGTAATTCACGTTAACGAGGTCCGACTGTATATGTGTGATGGTTTAACTTTTGTCAAACAGTTTTGTTTTAACTCCACAGATATAATAATACCGAAAAATTTGTAGGCATTTTTAAGAGGTTTTTACAACTGTTAAATAAGGGGAATTTTGAATAGATATTAATAACTAATATTATAAAAATTAAAATATCAAATTGTCAGTCCAAATTTCGACAATAAATTATTACTATAATATTCATTATGGAATTTTTTCATTTAGTACAAATATGAGCCTTTTGTTAATAACACCTTAAAATTTGATTAAAAAAGGACAAGTAGTTTTTGAGAAATTAGGTCTTGAGGCGACTTGGTTTTTCCATGTAAATGCATTGTATGTGGATATTCTCCGTGTCCCCTAAAGCAATAGATCTAAAATAACAAGTAGTTTTGGTGTAGTAAGCAATCAGTAATTTGTAATAATCAAAGAGTGGAAAAACAATAAGTAGGTAAGTTGTAGGAAATAAAAGTTTCTTTCCCATCTTCCATTTTTAATCTGCTTTTAAATTGCAACTTATTCTATTTTTACCAGTAATGGTTAATCATATTACAAACAGCTTCATTACTACATGAACTATATTTGATAAGGGTTTGTTTTACAATTTATTTCGTAAATTTTGTTTATTTGAAACAGCAGACTGTGTGTAATCTCGAATTTCGATATACAATAGGTGATATATCTTTTAAATAACTACAGAATAAATTAATAGGCATTTTAATTAACTAATATTTATTAGGTCGTTGCAAAAGTTCGTGCGGTTTTTTATTGCTTCATTTCATAAAAATACATCAAATCAAATGACAATTTTTAATCAAAATACTCTCCATTACTTTCTACAACCTTTGCCCATTTTTCGGGTAACAAATGTATACCACGGCGATAGAAGCTCTCGTCTTTGGAGGCAATAAAATGATCCGCGTCCGCACGAACTTTTGCAACGACCTAATATATATATACATTTCCCTAAGGATTTTCTTTACTAAATTACAATTTTATGGAAGATTAATACGTATACATAAACTTTACATGCACTAAAATTTTTAAATTATTGGTAATTTGTCTAAGATATATTTTTTTAATCTTCATTGTAAAAATGTTTACAAATTACTATATATATATATGAAAAGGTTAATACATAATGGCAATTTTTTTTTTTTTTTTAACCTTGACACAGAAATAATACATAAAATTTATTAAGTAAAAATCATTTCAGTTTAATAAAAATATTCGAAAAATGATTAATAATATTTATAAAAGAAATTTTATAACTAAAAACTGTTACTGTTAAATGTTAAATAAAACTACTAAAGATATGGACTGTTTTGCAATACTTCTTAAGCCTCTTCCAATATAACTGATTATCGATCTTTTTATGTATTGGCAATGTTCCACTGATCGATGATCTTTCAATGGCAGTGATCTGAAGCTTCAAGGTAACAAACTAATCCGTTACGATGTAAACTTCAAATACTCTTTTACTTTTTTCTTTGTATGGAAGTTATAAAGTGCAGAGGCTTCAAGAGAATGAATTACAATCTCCGCTACAACTTTCACTGTTAAATTTTCTTTCGAAAACGTAAAAGAAATCTTCCGATATATTTCAATTATCTATACTATCGAGTTATCTATTTGACGCTGCACTCTTCTATAAACTTTCGCTTTCAAAAGAAAGAAAGAAAAAAAACTTTTGGATTGATGATTATTTCAAATGAATACATTAATGATGTAAAATATAAGATATGTTTTATATGTGCATAAAAGTATTTTATTATACAATACAAACCAAACTTCTTTTTTTTTCTTCATATATAAAATAGATTTGTTAACATTTAAAACTTATTTTCTTTTGTGTTGTAATTACCATAGATATAGTAATAAGACATAGATTGATCAGCGAGAGGGAAAAAGTGATTTCTTTTTACTTAGGGAAAGTCACTGCAATGGCTGCCTTTCCGTAGTAAATTACACACAGGAATACACACGGTTAATTTAGCAAATAAAATTTATGAATAATTTATTTACGTTAATGAAAAACGCCAGATACAGTTTCAATGTCATTTTTCTTTTTCTTCTTTTTTCAATACTTTTTAATGGCTCATTCCAAAACTTATTTTCGGCATCAAAAATTTTTCCTGGATAACATGGGGATTATAGATTTATATATATTACTATATCTATGGTGATTACACGTCTTTGGATGTTCCTAACTCGATTAAATTACTTAAAAAAATTTTTTTCTCTGTTTGTCTTTCTTGTATTTTTAGTGACATCTGTAGCTGAAGATTTAATGTACGGGATTTAATGAAATTTCATATAGTGTTAGATCATGAAATAAATTATGAATTTTTCGCTTATATCGCTGTGTATGGGGTTTCACTTGCAGCGCATATCATTATTTTAATTATAGTTATACTAGCTGTTACCCGCGACTTCGTTCACGTAGAAATTTTGATGTGTATGTGTGGGAACTGACGGTTTGATCATAATATGTAATGTAATGAAACCTTATCATTGTGGTGCTGTGCAAAATAGAGTCTGATAAAGTATACTCAAAAAATTTTGTAACTCATTGAAAGATCTACGGGAAAAATATACAATTCATTTTTATTTTAATACCGATCTGTATACAACATTAAATGACTTATTATTTTCCGTCAACACATGCAAGTTCTGGGCACTTGAAACTCGTGAACAACCAACATATAATTGACCGTGTGAGAAGCATGGAGTTCCTAAATGAATGCCTGCCACTTTTAAGGTTTGGCCCTGGGATTTGTTGATCGTCATTGTAAAAGCCAATTTCAATGGAAATTGCAATCTCTTGAAATGAAATGGCAAGTTGTTGGGAATAATAGGTATGCGGGGAATCAAAACGCTGTCTCCTTTAGCAGTTACTGTAATAATGGTACATTTTATAATATTAATACCCAGCTCTGTGATACAAAGCCTAGTGCCGTTGCACAGTCTGGGTGCATCAAGGTTACGCATCAGCATAGCTGGAACGCCAACTTTAAGCTCCAACATATGGAACGGTACTCCCGTTAACTCCAGAGAGTTGAGAAATTCAACGGGGTAGGCAGTACTATCGTCATCAGCCATCACAGTGTCTATGAATGTGTATAACTTTGAATTGCCGGCGGTGATGTCTAAAATTCTTTTGTTTATTTTAATGACCCACTCGTTCTTAGGCGGTAGCACTGCCCTTTCACACAACCATTCATCATTACTTATATTAACATCCAAATCGGGAAAGACTTGCATGATAAGTTCGTCTTCTGTTGCTACTGGATGGGAAAATTCTTCGGAAAATTGAATTTTCCCATCTGCGTCCGTTTCTAGACGACCCTCACCAATTTTCAAAAGTATATTTGCAAAGACACCTGATTCTTGGTCGTTGTACAGTCGGACGCGCATGTTGCATGTAAGATGGAGCTTTTCAATCCTATACCAGAGTGGCGACGCCTTGAGACATGCGTTTATTTCATCCGCCGGTGTGCCCTTCTCAATAACTGGTAGTGTCTGTCTAAAGTCGCCTGCGAGCAAAACGACAACGCCGCCCATCAACGTATGGTTGCCGCGGATGTCCTGTAGGCTGCGGTTCAACGCCTCTATTGCATGCTTGTGCGACATTGTGCACTCGTCCCATACTATCAACTTACACTGTTGCAAAAGGACTCCCCGTCCGCTGTTTTTGGTGATGTTGCATGTTGGGGGTATCTTCGCTTGCAAGATTAAGCGGCAATTTGAAAATGGAATGTGCAGTCTGGCCACCGTTAAGCAAAGTTGCAGCAATGCCCGAGAAACTACAGCCAGAGCTATATTGCGGTCCTTGCGGATTTGGGCAAGCAGAAGATTCAGCACAAATGTCTTTCCCGTACCCCCTGGTGCATCAAGAAAGAATAATCCCTCCTCTCCACTATTTACTCGGCACAAAATCGTTTCATAGACTTGACGCTGTTCAGGAAGTAATCGTGGTACCATTTCATTGACCTGCGCTTCTAAAACCGCGATATCGTAGTTTAGCTCCTTTACAACATCGCTTGACAATTCCCCTCTTCTCTGAGGTGTGGGTAGGCCGAAATCAGCAAGACATTTTCCAGATATGGAAATCATTTTATCTTCAATCAATACTAAAGCTTCGTTAATGATTAGATCATTGTGAGTGCCATCCAGCCTATATGCAATATCTTCTGATAAAGCGTCCTTGTATTTATCCCACAGCTGGAGCGGGTTTGATAGTCCGCAGGTGCTCACTAAAATCGCAAACAGGTCCCTAATTTTGGCTGCTGAGCGACAAAGGACGGCTTCCGCCATAGTTGCGTCCCACTGGTTGTCATTTTCTAATAGTCCGCGAGCCTCACATGCTTCCCTAAACGTTACTCGCTCTTGACTGTCTACGGTTTTAAGCCTCTGGAAACTTGTTGGGCCCCGCACCTGATTCAGCAGCATTCGCAAGCAAAAACATTCAAAGTTGCTGACGTGCACAGTATATGTCCGACCCAATGCGTCTCCTGCCTTCACACCTGGCCAGTTTTCAACCGGTGTTTCCTGTACACGACGCTTCCATTCCTTCCTAGATGCATTCCACGTATAGTACCGTGGTACATCAGAGTAGAGTAGGGTTTTGGCAAAGTTGTCATTTTCGCACAGTTCGAAGAATGCAGTCAGTGTTGTTTTCGGAGGTGTAGCCACTCTGTCTAGAAAATTCTGCTCAGTGAAGTTTATTCGCTCGCCATTGGGTAAGTGAATTGCCAGGTGGGTGACAGTGGGGTGTCTCTCGTGCAGCGGTAAGCCCAAGATCCTCCATGCTGCTTCGTTGCTGCTGACGTATCTACCTGCCCTAAATGTTTGCACTTCATCTCTGAGGGTAATACCGGCGTTATTTTGTTGGATACTAAAAACAGCTTGGTCATTTCCTTTGCAAATATATTTGCAAATGTATTTAATCGCTTGCACAGAACTGCAATATTCAACATTTAAATGTGCATTAAATATTTTAGACAACAGGGGCGAATACGGCACAATCCAACTATTGTCCACTTCAACTTCCACAGGACCGCCACGAATTTTAATTTTAGTAGTCCTACCACCATGATCGGGTGCTCTCCGCCTGTATAGGGGATATCCATTGTTATTTGTCTGCGTATCCTTCAATAGTGCCCGGGGATACCTTTTTGTGCATTTTCCGTCCTTCATGCAAGGAGACAATTGGTTTGCTATGCCGCAGGGTCCGTGAATCATGTTTTTTACAATAATTTCATGTAACTTTTTATCCGTACTCGGGTCAGAGATCTCGGCACTAATAATGTCGTCAATTTGGGTGGGACATATTTTTTCGTTAAGCCACAGCAACAAATGTACGTGGGGCAATCCACGTTTTTGCCACTCAATCGAGTACAAAAAGCATTGATCCTCTCCATATATTTGGCCTTTAGTAAGTAGAGCTACTAATTTATGGACCTTTATATTGAACACTCGAGCTATGAGATCATGTCTGTCGTTTGTCGTCTGGCCAGGCATGAGCGCTTCAGTTATTTCTGTCCAGGCAGGGTTGCACGGGAACGTAATAAATAGGTCTGGTCGCCCGTAGTTGCGAACGTACGCAAATGCGTCCTGTGTGTACTCGTGAAGGTATCTCGGGCTGTTTACAAAAGATGAGGGAAGGATTACTATTTTCCCTAAATTGTTGGGGTCGACATTACCATCGGTTCTTATGGCGTCCTGTAAATGTACGTAGCTCTCTGCTCGCAGTCTTGTCTGATTAAGAGCTATGTATCTATCTCAAGCGCTCACTTTCTATTTTGACATACATATCCACCAGAAATTGGTTCAAAAGTTGCCTACATCGCAGTAGTAAATTAAAATCATTTCGCCGGAACATCATATGGAACGCGTAAAAGTCCATGCAGGATACCTTTTTGTTTGATATTTTACAGCTAGTAGCTGTATTAATTAATTGGATGTCAAAGTGATATCCCTCCTGCCCTTTCCAAAATATGAGTGGGTACTCTAAAGCATCGTAGAACCGGCGCGTGTCGGCTATTCTAGAAAGAGTGCCGTCACGTGCTCGTAGAACAATGTCTCTTGCTGTGGTCTGCTCACTGCCTGCAATCACGACTGCTATTTCGTTGCTAGTTGGGGCATTGTAACGTCGCTCGTGTTGTCCGCGCGGCACTCTGTCGGGGTGGACTACTAACTTACAGTTTTCATCGGGCATGTTGTCAAGTGCGGTTTTAAATTCCCTGACTAAGGCATTATTGTCGTGCAGTACTCGTTGTCTTTTACGGACCGTCTCTTTATGAACTCCTGTAATTAGCCTTGACCGTCGCTCAATTTCGGCTTCCTCGTCGCCCATGAAATAGACCTGTAAGAACTCTGGCTGCGTGTTCGAAGTAGGCAGTAGAGACCCAATTCTATGATACACTTGACCTTGAATGGTAAAAGTTGGTGAAAATCCTGGCATTGAGATCACTCTGTCAGCACCAAAAGATGTCATATGGAAACATAAATTATATTTTCTAATATTATTCAGAAAACGCCGTGATTCCACTGTCTCGTAAGAAAATAAATGTTTTAAAGGCTCCACCGGTTCCTCTATTAAAGGAACGGAAACTTTTCCTAAAGAACAACACATTCCTGCAGTTTCTTCCTTCCATTTAAGTGCCCTGCAAAATTTGCACTCTTTACTTATCTTCTCCACTTTGATAAGCCCGTGGCTGGCGTAGTCAAGAGTTGAATCATATTCAAACGCAGCTTTATCAAATACGGACCACGTGTTTCTTGTAAACGTTTGCCGTCGCTGTACCTGCCGCTCAGCAATGGCTCGCCGTCGATTTTCTGCCTCTTCATGCGATTCATTAACACGTTGGGTTGCCAAATATTCAGCGTGCTGTTGCCGCCTCAGTTGTGATTGCTCCAGAGTTTCAGCAGTGCGTTGGGTTGCCAAATATTCAGCGTGCTGTTGCCGCCTCAGTTGTGATTGCTCCAGAGTTTCAGAAGCGCGTTGGGTTGCCAAATATTCAGCGTGCTGTATTCGCCTCATTTCTGAATACTTCGGTTTTTCAGCTGATCTAGAAATAGACTGTCGCTCCGCTTGTTCAATTCTTCTAAGCTCCGCTTGAGGAGTCGTCTCTTGACTTCTAGCTACTTTCATAGCCCGAGCTTTATTATTTCTGTTGGAAAGATTAGATTTGCGTTTCCCGGGCATTTCGAAAAACTATCAAATAATAATAATAATAATAAATTCCTTAAATGGGAACTAAAAACAAAGTACTACTATGAAATAATAACAAATCAAAAGAATTAAAACTACTAACAAATAAAAAGTAAATTATAATTCAAAAAAGTAAGAAAACGCACGTTAAATGACAAAGTGAAATAAAAAGTTAAAAATGAGAATAGTAATTAACCAAAAATATTGAACGTGTGATGCTTTCTACTTATCTATATAATATTTCTTTAACGTGGTCCAATTACGATATACATGGGGATAAAAAATAATATTTATAAATGGACAATATTTACACACGTGGAATAAGCTCAATAATTTAATAAGAAAAAATGACGACATTTGTCTGGTAAGAGTATTTTATATACTTCATGCTTAGTTAATAGTAGTTGGTATATAGAAAAATAAATAAATTAATTAATGTGTAAACTTGATCATGGTACAGCCTTAATGCCCTTGGCGACTTTTGAATTTTTGTTGCCGTTTTAGACCAAAATATAATTTATGCGATTATTGTTCCTATACGCAAGAGAAGTGTGACGTCACTGACCGTCCGTGGATGCAAGAAATTGATTTCCTATGTTAATCGCCCATTGGATTTTTTGTAAAAAATTATTAAAAATCGAGGAAAATTATTTCCCGATTTCAATCCCCATATTTGGGTATATATATATATATATATGCAATTAGTTATCATGTGCATGTGTTAGATTGAGTTATTTTGCTGTCAAATTGACAACATTTTAATTTTAAATTTCAAAACTCTGTTGTTCTTGGCGCTTATTGTATTTGGTGATCAAACACGTAATACGAAAATATACACGCCAGATGCATATTTTCGTAATATGCATAGTACGAAATATTGTTTCATATTATTCATTACTATCTTAATATAAGTTGTTAAAATAACTATGATTTTTGAAAGGAATTAAAATGTGTTTGCCAGATAATTTGGCGATATTTTTTTTTTCTGCAAAGGATGACCGATATCAAATCTATTCCGCTGCAACATATTAGTATCTTTATCAGACACTTTATTTAGACATTTGAAAACAAATTTGACAACAAATTATGATAGAATATTTATCATTTTCCTTTTAATTAGTATATTATTTGGATATTTATTGTGTAAATATCATCCTTTGAAATGATGTGTTTGTGTTTTCAATCGAATATGGAAGTTTGCCATGTTTTTTTCTCTAGAGTTTTGAAATTAAAAATTCAAACTTTGTCAATTTTACAGCAAAAATAACTTAATCTAACGCATAGCCATGATAACTAATACATATCTATACCTAAATATGGGGATTAAAATCGAGAAATAATTGTCCTCGATTTTTAATAATTTTTTACAAAAAATCCAATGGGCGTTTAACATAGGAAATATTTTTCTTGCATCCACGTACGGCCAGTGACGTCATCATTTCACTTGCATATTTCTTTCTATCTTTTCCTTGGCGAAAAATGTCCGATCTACTTCAGCATCAAAATAAAAAAAAATTGTCCAGAATTATCAATAAAAAAATACCTTTAATATAATGATGAATTAGCTTTTATGCCAAGCGTGTTCATCCGCCGTACTCAAAAAAAAAAAAAAAAAAAAAATCTGAAGTTGAGGTATATAAAAAAATGCTATGAAATAAAATTCAGAAGAAATATCTTAGATTTGTAATATTACTATTTTATTTGAAAATTATAAAGTGTCATTTTCTCATCGACCAATTTAACATTTAGTAATTTTTTATTTTTCGCGTGAAAGCATATTTCATTTTATGTTGAAAAATAAATAAATAAAAATACCTCGTAAACTTTTTTGGCAACAATTAAAAATTTAAATGGCTTTTATTAAGTCAACTACCGGTTTATTATTTTCAAGTTTCATTATTTTCAGGTATTTTTTTTTAAAATCTAATCAAATTTTCGGTATAAATAGTAGTCTATGTTCTATTCCAGACTATTCTACATCTCTGTACCAAATTTCATCCAGAACCCTTTAGCCGTTGTGGCGTGATTGAGTAACAAACATCCATCCATCCAAACTTTCGCATTTATATATTAGTATATATTACAGCTAGATAAATTGCAACGTGATTTATATTATGACAAATAAAACTCATTTAAATTCAATGCGTATCTGCTTAAGTAGTATTAGTATTATTCTTTCTTTTCTTTATGATCTGAGTAATAGTTCTATTCTGACCTCTACGTATTAACTTTTACACATTTAATATAAGATGTGATTATATTTGGAAAAATTTTCATGCTTTAGTTTTGGTTTTGATCGTCTGTAAGTTGGCAATTTTATTTTATCATGTTTGAATGAAAATAAGATTCTGTTTGAAAGAAGTGAGAATAACTCATATCTAATATTAAAAATACAGAGCATTTCACTAACAAAGTGATAAATTTGCAAGATATGTAATGCAGGAAGCATAAGGCCGAATCAGAATTCGGAATGATATTAACGTTGAAGAGTTTGAAATGTTTTATGCTTTACTATATGGTTAAAAGAAGTAAAAAAAAAAAAAAAAAGAAAAGAAAAGAAAAGAGGTCAGAAGCAGTAATATGTTAATGTTATCAAAGGGGATGTGGCGGTCTCATTCACCGAAATCTTCATTTGATCACAGCAGAAGTCCAGCCATAATAATATGCCGCTCTAGAAAGAGGATGAACTATACGGCCACGACCTACTCACTGCTGCTTCAATGTAACATTTAGGTGTCGGTGAAAGTCACTGGTGCAATGTGTGAGAGACCCATCATGGTGGAAACCCCAATGAACCAAGTAACGACTGTGCAATGAGCCAAGCAAATTTTGTGCAACATGCACATTTCAAAAAGTTACAGACACATTTGCGGTAGAAATATAAAGTAAGTCCTACCATCCAGATGAAGAGAAAGAAAATACATTGCGAAGCCTAAAGATATGGGACATTCTCCTTCTTGTCTTGTGTGCTCTGATTCCTCTATTTATAATAGCTCTCGTCAAACATCCAGTCTTACATAACTTTAAACGCATACGTAGGAAGATCATATGATGAAGAGCACGATATAGCCCGCGACGCCATATATGATATGCTTATGGCCAGTTCAAAGTATATTTATTTTTCCATCTACACTGATAAAATTTTTCGCCTAGGTTGCACCAAAACATGGTACATTTTTGCTGCCACCGTGCGATGGTGAAACATTTTACCATTATTTGGTGCTTTACTAAACCAAGGCTTGGTACTTCAATAGCTACATCCATAAGACGGAGAAATTTTTTACCATAATTTGGTGCTTTTTTTAAACAAGAAACGCCAAATCATAGTAGAAGGTTTCACCATCGCATGGTGGCAGCAAATATGTACCATGTTTTGGTTCTACCTAGCAAAATGAAGCTACTGTAGCACCAACATTTGGTTCAACCTTGAACTGAAATTTTTAACAGTGTAACTACCTTAAATATTGACTGGTGAAGGCTGATTTCCTTTTGGAAATTTATTCACACAACCTTTTCCTTTTGGAAATTTATTCAACATCCTTCACACTGTAAAAAAGGCTGCAGTAAAAAGCCCGGCAGTCAAAGCCCATTTCCAGTCAAAGCCCGTAAAAATACATTTAGACGGTGAATGATGTATCGCCAGTAATTTTACGTTGTGATGAAACATACAAACAACCTGCAAAAAATGTAGCATTAACCGTAAAATTAAAAGTTAAAGTTTGAGTTTCTCGAATGCTTTAAAAAAGTTTCTTGCAATTATTACAAATGCGTGCAGGGAGAAATCCACAATACTAAAAAACTTATTTATTTTTTTACACGCAAAAGCTAATATATTAATTTTCATGCGAAGCACACCGTTTTCGGCAGCCCGGCATTCGAACTCACAATCACCTGTGTCAGAGGCCAGCGCTTCGCCAACCGCGCCGTTGGGATCACAGACACTCTACTTTACAAAAACAGATAAAGTCAACATCAGAACTGGCTAGTTGATAAATCTTGTCATACGCACCAAAAGACTTCTGGAAAATTTTTAAACCAATTTACATCACGACGTGAAGTACCAAATCTTCAATTATTTTTACAGAACTAGCTATACAAATTTACAGCAACCTATGCTGTATTTATATTAAAAAAAGTGCTTTATTTTTACAGAAATTTTTTACGGTGATTAAATTGTTAACGTTGAACTAAGCATAAAAATTATTTTATTTTAAGACTATTTTAAAATCTAAATTTGCTATTTTTGACAAAATTAAGAAGTCAGTCAATTCTCATATTGAAAAAAACAAAAGTTTTTTTTTTCTCTATAAAGACTACGATACTGAATTTTGTGAAAGAAAATCTAACTATTTTTCGAAATCATTTTTATTTGTAAACGGGCTGGATTGGATTTGGGAATAAGGACGATTGACTTCTGTAGGTCCTAGGCCTGAGGGGGAGTGCTCTCCGAGGGGTCTTTCTGAGGGGTCCTAACCCGTATTTACACAAGTTTCGGAGGAAACCACGGAAAACTTCGAAGAGCTAGGTCGACGAGCGTGACCTGTGATCGAGCCTGGCACCTCACGTCTACCAGCTTTGAGCGCAGAACCGCTCAGCCGCTGGTGTACCTTTTTTATTCGTAAACACTATCACTAAAGAGGTAGTCTTATTTCAAGGTTCTCATTAGAGGTAAATAATGGGTGAGAATTTCTCACCCTTTTTCAAAAACAAAATGAAACTTTTGAAAACTATGTGAGATCTCTGAAAATTAACCGAGACACAGAATAAACTTTGAATAATAATAATGAATCTTTTACATAAATACAGAGAATTTGTATCTCCAATTAATACGATTTTTTCATGGTTTTCGATCTTTATGGTTTCAGTAGTGGGTGCAAAGAAGAAATAACTAGGGCCTAATTCTTATTCATCTAAACAGGTTTTCATTATAAGGTCGATTTCAAACTGTGTTTATGAAGTGTTACGCGTATTTGCACTTTTTAGAATAGCAAAACAGTTTTTTTTTTTTTTTAAGCTGTGTTCCATTGAAGGGAACCCACCAGTGGCCGAGCGGTTCTGCGCTCAAAGCTCGTAGAAAAAAGGTGCCGGGTTCGATCCCAGGTCGCGCTCGTCGGCCTAGCTGTTCGGAGTTTTCCGTGGTTTTCTTCGAAACTTGAGTAAATACGGGCTAGAATCCTTTAGAAAGACCCCCACGGAGGGCACTCCCCCTCTGACCTAGGACCCTATAGCAGTCAATCGGCCTGATTCCCAAAATCCAAATTCATTGAATGAAGAAAGGACTGAAGTATTTCGAGAGCAGAACCTGCTATTTATGATGTAATATATATATATCTGATGGTCATATTCAGATAAAACAGCTTTGTTTTTTAACAGTGAAGACCAAACATAATTATCAGAAGACTTACCTTCAAATGGTTAATTACATATTCATTTCATATTGAAATAAACTTTATTTTAGCATATTGTAAAAAATGCATTGAGGAAACAACATTAAAATTTTCCGTTTTCTAAGGCTTAACTAAAGGGTTTAGAGCAATTAAAATGCTGTATGCTTAAAAAAAAAAAAAAAAAAAAAAAAAAAAAAAACTAAAATTAAAAAAATGCGTTTAGTGGATAAAACAATTATTAGGTTGTAGTTTGTGTTTTAGAAATCTGGCTTCAAATCAAGAAACCATTTTAGCTTTCTTTTATAATGTTTTCATGTTAATAAACAAAGAAAATCAATTTCATCAATATCAATTACTCAGTTTCAGTCAGATGGAAATTTTTTGAATTAAATTAAGAAAACAATAGCTTATTAAAACCAATGGAATTTTCTATGCGTCATGCGTGCATAATTAAACACATTCAATTAGTATAAATAACAATCATAGTTTCAGTTTGAAGATGGAAGAAAATGGAATTCTCTCTTGTTGTCACTGAAATGATAGCATTTGAAGAGATTTTCTCATAAGAAAAGGGTTTGGTGGAAGATAAGAGCAATTTGCGTAGATTAACGGCTTTTTCTCGTAAAAATTAAAATAATTATACTTTAGAAACATCAATTTACGGGCTACGACCGTTTAGCTAGCAAAACGGTCATTTCCCGTAAAATTATACGGTTATTTCCTAAATTATGCTTCCAAAACATTAATTTGCGGATTATGACCGTTTAGGTAGCAAAACGGTAATTTCCCCTAAAATTATACGGTCAAATACCGTGATTTTACAAAATTTCTTTTACAGTGCACCACATGACGCAAGCATTTTGGAACACGTTATGTGATTCTGATTCACTTTTACAACTTCTGCAAATTTGTCGCACGGATAACGAAATACCTTTATACATAAAATGTACTTACTCTTTAGATACATTGATATGATATAGAAGAAAGTTTAGAAATAACTGTAGTATATTACGTCACTCACAGGACAAAGAGGCAAAACACAAAAAATCGCGATATTGAGTAAAACAGTTGAAGTAAAAGTTTGAGTAACTCAAAAAAGATCGCGATTTTGAGCTAAGCCGTTTTATTAAAAGGTCCAAGCTGGTATCTGTGATATGTCAAAGTGGCGTAACTCAATTTCTATTTTTTTGCTTAGTTATAAGGGATTTATGGTTTATATCAGAATATTTAGTAATTTTGAGCTACGCCTGTTTATCATAAGAATGACGATTAGTTCCTTTTTAGCAGTCTTATGTGTTATCCAAATCGTTAGCGGTTAAGTTTTAACTGTCACCTACCATGTTCGGTCCCGTTTTCGTCTTTGTAATGGTTAGGAATTTACTTCAAGCCGTAGGTCCCGATTTAATAAGCCTTAATGCGGCAAAAATAACTGCAGAGCCACATCCCAAACCCAAACACTTTTGTAGTCAATCCTTGCCTGGCAATCACACCTATAAATGTATTACAAACACATAAAACTAGAAGGTATTCCATCATCCTACCCGAAAAACACACACATATATATATAAAATAATAATATGAAAAAGTTTTCTATAAGATATTTAAGGAAATATTGACAACTGCACTTATGTATTCTTTTTCAAAATTATCCATATTTATGCTAGCTAAAAGTATATGTGAACATCAATTAAGTATTTATTTCTAGTTAACTCAGAATAATAACCCTGTTTAGACAAATAGCGGTTGCTTATGTAGCTGTATATAAATCAAAACTGCCTTTATAACATCACAAACATTGTATTAAAAGGAGACTTGGCGCTGGATTATTAAAACCAAGTAAAAACTACAACGTATAGAGCGCCAAAGAGAAAAAAATTGGGAAGCAGACAGCTGTTTCGGTTGCGTTTAGCGTACCGTATTCAGTGCATAAAGAAATGAGAGAGAAGTGTTCTTATATAAGAACTAGCAGGCTTTGCCCGCTTCGCTGGACATTAAACTTAAATGAGTTGTCAAAATCCCATATCTTTATCAATAACCTAAGTTCTCGCTGTGATTGGTAGAGGTTTTCTCGCTCGCAAAGTGAGGAGTCTAGGTCTCCACTGTCTTCGGCACAACTTACCCACTTCTTACTTCCCCTTCCTCAGCGGGTGAGTTCGAAGTTTTGCAAAATCACACTAATGTACATAATGCGTACACTTAATCAATATACAGTCTGGGTCCCCACTGCCTTAGGCACAACTTACCCACTTGTTACTTCCCCTTCCTCAGTGGGTGAGTTCGAAGCTTTGCAAAATCCCACTAATGTACATAATGCGTACACTTAATCAATATCCGCACACCAAAATTCGCCATTCTAAGATAATTCAAAGCGAATTCAAACGTAAAAACATGTTTTTACACATGTTTATTGGGAACGACTTCAGTATAAACCCACAACGATATTTGGCGATTTTTTTTTGTTGGCGATTATGGCTAAATCATAAATCTAAAAATCATAAATCATATATGATAAATGACAAAATCATAATCTAAATCATAAATCCAAAATAAGCAACATATTAGGCTGCCATATTATATCGCAAACAGTCCAGAACGACATCGTTATCCTTCAAAACGACGCCAAAGAAAAATCGCCAAATTCAGCTGTGGGGTTATACTGAAGTTATACCGTTTATTTCCCATCCGACTCCGAGAAGGGGGGGGGGGTGATTTCGAATTTCGTGAAATCCAGTTACAATAAAAGCCGGATGCAAACAAACAATTTACGCACCAAATTTCGTGACCACAGAAGTCTTTAATAGAAAATATAAATAAATAAGTACAAAACGCACAGCTTTAGTATGGGAACCCTTTGGTGACTTTAAATATTTTAAGCCATTTTTGAGATGAACTGAATTGGCTATCTCAATTGTGCAATCAAAGATCTTGGCGAGAAACGTCCGAGCTACTTCGGTTCCGAATTTCAAATTTTGCCAAAGGGATCCAATACTAAAGCTGTTCCATATCGAATCTAGGTTGAAAACGGAAAAAGGGTAAAATAAATTAGAAATATCAGACCTATATTTATAAATTTGGTACCAAATGAAAGAGGCGATTTTTCTGAATCCAGGCGTGCAAACAGTTTTTCGATACGACAATTAGATGTTTTAAAATTAACTAAAGTATGAAACTCAGATGGCAAAACTTCAATCTTTTCATAATTTGTAGTGCGAATCACGCGAATGAAAAAAGTCTTTATCTTAAAAATTTATTTTTGCATTTTATTTTTCCATTCAAAGCATTTTAGTGAAAAAATATTTATGGCGCATGCGCAGGCGTTTTTTACCCACAATTTAAACACTAATCATAATTTTGAGAATTTCTATAGATATAATTTCAAGTTGGGTGAATACCTAAGTTTCTGCCAAGCGCCGTTGAATTCCGTCCAGCCGTTCTCGAGTGATGCCCGGACAAACGTGTTTTAGTATTTTACCCCCTAGGGGGGGAACGGGGGGGAAATTTTGAAAAGTTGATAGATATAATTTTAAGTTGGGTGATGACCTAAATTCCTGCCAAGCGCCGTTAAATTCCGTCCAGCTGTTCTCAAGTGATGCCCGGACAAAAAAAGCGGCATTCGGACACGATGACACACACACACACACACACAGGCAAAGTTTTCTGAAGTCATTTTCGGCTTTCATGGGGTGTAAAACGTGAAGATATCGCAAAATTTTTTGATTCCGACAAATTTACAGACAAAACTCTGATTTTATTAATATAGATAATTCATATATGTGTAGTTATCAAATTGTATAATTTTTCAATGTTGGAGTAAGTAAAAGTATAATTTTCAGTAAACTTACAATAAATAAATTAATAGAAAGCAATTATTTTAAATGCATAAAAAAGTTGCATAATGTAGAACTAACTAAAAATTATTGCAAAACTAAAAATATTGTGTCCCATTTTGCAGAAAATATTTTACAGATTGCACTCAACTTACTAGAGTGTGGTAAAGGTTTTTATTTATAGCTCCCCCCCCCCCCCCCCCCAAAAAAGTACATCTAATTTTACTGTCTAAAATAATAAAGTATTTTGATCTGTAACGATCCCTGCATTTTGACTTTTAAATTTCTTAGACACATGATATCTTCATTTCATAACTGTACTTTTTAGTGTACTCATTTAGCACTACATCTGGGAAATATTTAATTATATATATATATATATATATATATATTACCTATGATTAAGGCAAAAACTATATCTTTAAAAAATGGTGCATAAAAAATATTTTAAAATTAGAACATGTAGGAAATATGTAAATCATTTAAATACATTTAAAAAGTAGGCCGTGAAGTATTTCGGCAAATATATCGATTTTCTCTACGGTTATTGCTAAACAAAATGTCTATCAATTCACTTTTACGAAAAAATGGGATGAGCATGCAAATAATCATATTTGATAATTTTTAAGTACATTTAGGTTTTTCAGAGTTTAATTATCAAAAACTGTACCAAGCAAATTTAAAGAAATTTCCTTCATATACACGACTGTTGTTTTCTCAAACGATTCAGAATTATAACTTGCAATTACATAATAATACTCAACTATTTCTGTAAAAAATTAAGTTAATGCATTTGGCAATGCCTGCCCCCTCTGCAACATGGAATAATACTAATCAGTAAATATATAAGCTTAAAAATCACAAGTTAACAACATAAGTAAAAGAATGTTCTGTTTATAATTTAGCGAAAGCATTTTTTAAAGCATTAAATGTTTACGCTCTTTTTTAACAATTTTAACATTATATTCGCAACGAGTAACTTTTTTTTCCTCACCAGAAATTTTATAAATTCCTTTATCATATATTTTAAAAATAAAATATAAGGGAGTCATTTATCAGATCATAAAATCTGCATAGGCTAATAATTTACGACATTTTTGTCATAAACTAAGAACAAAAATGTCAAAATATTGAACCAAAAGTTTTGCATCGATTAATCTAAATTAAATTTGTCAACGGCTGGAAAGGAATGTTTTATTAAAAGATGCTTTCTCTTCAAATTGAAATTAATTAAAGATATTAAACGTTTTTTTTTTCAAGAGAAAATGTAATTTGAAGAGTATTTAGAGTAAAGAATGTGACATAAAATACTTTTTTTGAATAATTCTAAAACTGCTTAGAATAAATAAACCAATACGCCTTTAAATAAAAAGGTTTAACATTAGAATTTAGCGATATATTAGTTTTATATATTGCTAATAGATTGCTAATATATAATTTCAGTAATTTGGATGAATGTATCTTAAATGTATACTGCATGGATGATTTAATTTCGTAACATGTTAAAATACTTTCGTAAAACCAAAAACAAGAGTTTCAATTGTATTTTTAATCCAAGGTCATTAAAATGTATGACGTACGTAATACCTTTTTTCACATTGTCTGTATAAAAGCATATCACGTTTCCCAGGCATTGTTTCATCGAAAAAAGTCATTATTAGACAACCTACATTTTCTTTTAATAGATAATCATGCATTGTGGCTAATTTTCAACAACTTGTGTATAAAATAACGTTATAAGAATAAAAACTTGAAGGATTGCGCAAAATATAACAAAATTTCGGTCCAAATAAGTCCCATTTAAGTCACTTATGTGCTTAGGTATTTAATATTTTTTTCAGTTTACAAAACATTAAATTCTAATAAATTTAAATTTTGTTTTATAACACTTTATTGTACTTTTAACAATTTATCAATTAACATTGCCATTATTTAATGCGAAATTTAAAAGAAAAAAAAATGTCCTGTCATGAGAAATGAGATGCTTTTATTTAGTAGAAAATTTAATTGTGCCATAATATTCAGCTCCTTTAAAGTATCCCAACATTTTGTAATGTACCGGTAACAGTATCGTAATGTGCTGAACCATAACAGAAATATGCATAATGTTAAAAAATGTCCATTTGCAGTGGCTTAGTCGCAGAAAAACAACCAGCAGCAAAATATTATGTATGTAGACAAAAGAAGATGTCAAGTCAAACTCAATATTTTCATTGCAAGATAGGTTAGAGAAAAATCAATTGTTTTCTCAGGAAAACTACTAATAGTGCAATAAATACAAAGTTTTGTAAAAACACCGTAAAATGCAAGAACTCGCAACAATTGTTTCGGGTCGAAATAAAGCACGCCCTTTTGTCAGACGAACAAAGTAGGCTTCAAACAAAGCAGCAATCTGTTTGCAGCACTTGTGCCTACTTTGTTGGACCACTGAAAGCTCAATTCTATCAACCTGAAACAATTGTTGCGAGTTCTTGCATTTTATGGTGTTTATTCAAAGTTTTGTACTTATTACTTTTAAACGCCAGTTCTGTGGTGCTTTTATATATTTTTTGTTGTTAACAGAGTAATTTTTTTTTCTAAAATATTTCGGGTACAATATAAATATTATTCATACTTATCAGCATTTTGAATTTTTAAACTAGATGTGTTACCACTACTGTTTTTAATAGAAGTGTATGTCTTATTATCTTTCTACGATTAAATAGAGGAAAAATTGTGGTAGAAAGTTTCTGGTATGAAGTATCCTGTTAAAATCGTGAGACTTTAGCAACAAGGATTACTATATAATGCTTGCCGCCCCAAATGGCCAACAATCGGGCGGAAACCATTTCTCACAGACGTTGTAGCTGACTTTGTTAACGCTTTGACATTTTTGTACTTTTATTCACGAATAACATTAATAACATTTTAAATTTTGTTTTAGCTTTAAATTTATCAGTATATAGTGTCATATGTTCATAATTTCATTCGACGTAACATGCGCAAAAGAAAAAAAAAAAGAAAAGAAAAACTTTGATGTTGATTAAACTGTCTTTTTTTTTTTTTTTTTTTTTTTTTTTATCCACACATTCTAAATGAATGAAATTTTAAAATTCTTTATTTTTGTTTCAATTGCAGTTGAAGTATTAACATTTAAATTTTTTTTTGCATCATACTAAATCTTGAATAGTAAATAATGTTGTTCTTCCTATAATAAAAAATTTAAATATACTAAATCCACTGCTATGTAAAAGAGTTTGAGAAACTGATCTAGGATTCATAAAAAAAAAAAAAATAAATAAAAATAAAAATAAAAATAAAAATAAACGTAGATTAACATTGATTTTATCCCATTTTAAGCATTTACTCTTTCGCAAAATTTTAGTAAAATATCTAAACATATTTATAGACAGATAATGATTTTTTAAAAATAATCAAGTCGAGTTTAGGTATCGAAAACAGTTAAATATACAGATAAAAAAAAAGGACAATATATATATATACCAAAATTGCATAGAAAAAAAAATACTTCCACTGAATTTTAAATTAATTCTGAAATTTCAATTAATTCTGAAACTCAATTTCTTAATTGTGAAGAAATTTAGTATTTGGGTAAACATATTTAATGCATGAATTTGATTATCGAAGCACGGGATGCGCTAATAAAATTTAAAGTATGTATATTATTATTCTTTCTTCTTCTTCTTCTTCTTCTTTTTTTTTTTTTTTTAACCGAATATCTAGGAAATAAATGAAGTTCATATAATAAATCCCTCAAATAGAAAATCTTGAAAATATTATGCACAAATAAAAAGAAAAGAAAATTTAGAAAAGGTTGTTAATTTTGGCCTTGAAGTTACAACTATTCTTATCAAAGATTTCAAGGATTTTCACCTAATATTTTTAACAAAACGAACTTTATTCGTAAGAGTACACTTATCCATAGTACATCTTCAGGATGTTTCTGGGAAGTCTTTTCATCCTGAAGACATCTTGAAGATATCCTTGGGGGAGAATATGTGCTGTTAGGGACATATATACACTAAGCGAAAAAAAAAAAAAAAAGCCGCACTTGGATATTTTTCTTTTTGCCTTCTACAACCGCCAATTTTATCGTTTAAAAAGCAAATTTTCGAACAGATTTTATTATGTTGTTCTCCACATACATTTTAGCTTTGAGTCCAGTGTAAAACAAAAATGCAATTGTTAGGAAAATTGTAATTTTCGAAATTATTTCAAAAATGGTAAGAATAAGGCAGTTAACGATGCCACACAAAGCATTAATTTTTGAATGAAAATCAAAAAATATTTTAATACGTGAGATGACAAAAAAACTAAATATTAACGAAATATTGGTAAAATGCTTTTTAGCAAGATATAAAAGTATTTGGCCGTTTAAGCAGGAAATTTTGCTTTAGGCGGCCATGTTGCTCATCCAAGCGAGATGATCGTAAGTTAAAAAGCCATTGCTTATAAAATCGGTTTGAATTACATTTAAAATATAAAAGAGATTCGAAAAAAGTGTTTAGAAGTATACTTTCTTTAACTACAGTACAACAACTATTAAACAAAAGGTTTAAATCACAGAAAATTTGAAAAAAAAATCCATTTTTAGTGAAGGGAATTAGGAAAGCAACATCTCAGACGGCTAAAAAAAAATTAAAAAATGATTAGTTTAATTATTGGGCTGAACTGGTTCTCTCTGATGAGTCAAGTTTAACTTATTTCGAGCTAAAGAAAACAATCAGATCTGACAACGAAAATATCACCGACTTAATGAAAAAACGCACTTTTAAAACAGTGACACATTATCCCTACATTATGGTACGGAGGTGCATAACTTTTCAAACAGTCGGGCAAATTTTTATGATCAAGGGATCAATTAACTCGAAATAAAACGCAATCTTCCTAAAAGTGATGCCTGACCGACTATTTTGATGGTATCTTGGACATTTTCGCAAACAGCATTTCAAGAAGAAAATGTACATTACTACACGGCGTCTGTGGTATGTTTATTCACTTCAAATTGTCAAAACTTCTTATCCATTCCCATGAAAACCTATAATTTTGTAAGTAATCATATCTTTTTCACTTTAAGTTAAATCCCACAAAGGATATAGTAGAATTTCTTCTTTACCAGACACGAATGTTCTAATCGCGATCCGCTCGAAAATGTTTCGTCTATAAAAAGGAGGGTAAGGTGGGAGATGATTCGAAATTTGCAGCCTACAACTTTGCCAGAACTAGAAAAAAATATTTGTGATATTTGGCACATTGAAATTTCTGAGATTTATATTAAAACTCTGTATAAAACTATGCCATTGTGCATTAAAGCAGTAACTCCATATAAAGATGGATTTAACTCAATGCAGAATACATATTTTTAATAAAAAATTGCTTAGATATAACAAATAAATAGTTTTATTTCATATATTAAAATAAAACTTGTTTATTTCCTATAATAAATCATAATAGAATACAAGGTGTATGGTTATTGCATTATGTTCAAAAAGAAAGTTTTATGCAGATTTTTTAAAAGTACTTCGTAGAGTGCAATAAAGCGAATTATTAAATCGAAAATGTACATAAAAGTATCATTTCACCCCTTTGGTATTATGCAAACAAGACAGTTTTATTTGTTTCAAACATTAATTTTAAAGTTATTACAAATAAAAAAGGTAAAAGTCATTTTTTCTGCAGTGCGGCTTTTTTTTTTTTTTTTTTTTTTTGTCGCCTAGTGTATATGTATAGAAAAAGAAATTTGTACATAGTAAAATTTTAAGAATTGTGTAATACATTTATCTGAATGTTTATTCATGTAAAGAATTATCTATTTAAATATTTTACAATCTCTTCGCTGTTTTTACAGTAAAAAACATTACTGCTAAAAACGGAGCAGTTATTTGAAATTTTTATGTTTTGTGATTGAAGATTTATAAAGCACCCTACTTATTAAAAAAAATGCTCAGTTTAAATTTATATTAACTAAAAACAGCTATTTATTCTAGACATTAATCAATGTGTGCCTATTTTTATTGTACATAAACATGCATTTTACATAGGCAATAACTGTTATTATATAATGTAGCCCACGAAAATTGTTATTGTACGCAAGCGGGGAACAAAATGAGTATATCTGGGTGTACATATATGGATTAATCAGTGGATTGATTAATGTATTAAAGGATGTAATAGCTGATGTTAATCATAGGCTAATACCTTGTTTGGAGTTTGATCGATGAATTAATTGATTATTTGATGAATAGATTAATAAAAGAATGAAATGGATGTTGTAAAGGTTTATTCATCGATTGATTGTTAATTGGTTAATAGAATTATTAATGATAAATTAATAATAATAAATTATTAATAATAATAATAATAAATCTTCAGCACTACAGAATGTGTATTAAAACTTTTACTCCATTTTTTTCTTCGCTTAATATTTCTGAAAGACACATTATTTGTACAATTTTATATTTTTTCTTTAAAGTTAAACTAATACTTTACAAAAATAATTAACCTACATTTTGTTAAAGGAAAAAATATCAGTAGCATATTTTAAGCCTTTTTTTAATATATAATATTAAGTACTGGCATTCCTAACTTTTTGATACAAAAAAGTGTTTAAAACAAAGCAAGTTTCCAGTAAAACGTTAAAAAATTCCGTTATAAATATTCTTAACTTTATTTTTTCATAATTTTGTGTTAAATAAATTTATTCTTTTTTTTCTATGCTTAAAAATTCTTTTCAAATCAATCTTCTTTCGCAACAAATTTGCAAACTCCAGCCATATTCTTTTTAACTTAAATATAAAGAAACCATCTATCAGTTTGTAAAATCTGCATACTCTCATAAATTATGGCATTTGTGCAATAAGCTAAGGAAAAAATAAAGTCAAAATATTGAACACAAAAATTGTAGATCGATTAATCTAAAGTCAAGCCTCTACCAGCCGGAAAAGAATGCTTTGGTGAAGTTTGTTTGCTTTATTTTATTTTTAAAAATATTCAGGAATATAGTAGCAGACGATATTTTTATTTAAGTAAATATATAATGATACTCGGAAGTATAATAAAAATGCTTCTAGAATTTAGTATAGAATATATATATGTAAAAGGTTTAAGTCAAAGTTTTCTAAAAGCCAAATGTAGAATTATTTAGCAGTTATAATTAATTGAGGCTGTAAATGTCGTTTTAGTTAAATGTCAATTTAGACCGATATAATGCACTTTCAAACTAAAAGAGTAATTTTTAATTAGTCGGAATCTACCTTAACAGAGGAAGTATTTTTTTCTTTAAAATTATATTTCTTGAAATGTATGCTTTCATAACTTTACCTTATGTATTATTATTTTTTATCATGTGTTTCTACTTATTTATTTATTATATTATTGATTATATTAAAATATTTTAATAAAATTATCAAATAAGAAATTATTACCAAATTACAAGACTAAATTAGTATATAATTAAGGTAATTTTGCATTTTTATCTTTTACCTAAACTATCAATTAGCAGACATAATTTTTCTAAGCTGTTTTGTATGTCTTTTTAATTTTCAAATGGTGTTTTATAGTTATTAATAACGTTTGTACATATTTAAAAACTAAAACTCAGAAATTGAATAAAGCATAAGAAATTAAAATTTCTGTAATTTTTCTCCTAAAAAATGTAAATATATTCAAATTACAAAGCGTTTTTTAGAGCTTTTTCTATAATAAAACTAATTTAAAATGGATTTTCAAAATGAATTTTTTTAATTGAACAATACAATTAATTAGCACAAAAGTGTATTGCGTATGTATAAAAATGCAAAAATGTGTTAAGCGATTTTTTTTTCTCCCAATTTTTGGGAGAAAAAAAAAGAAATCGATTTTCTGTATGTTGATAGACATCTTTAGGAAAAAAAAAAAAAAAAAAAATCTGGTGTCTAATAGAGACACGATTTCCATTACCCACTACTACACGCAAAATACACTCCTTTTGAAATAGTGTGGTCAGAAGCCATAAAATTGATTTAACAAATTCGATATCCAACAATATTCCTGTAAGAGCAGACTGGCATATATATCGTGTCGTGAGGATATATAGACAAATGTTAAAAAAAAAAAAAAAAAAAAAAAAAAAAAAAAAAAAAAAACGCTAGAACCGTTTTTTTAAATATGCATTTTCAAGATTTATAACTGACCTGCCTAATGAGAACGCGTGTCAGTTTTTCTGTAGCAACGAAGAAATACATGTTAAAGGACATCTAAAAAAGAAGTTTACAATGTAGCAAATTTGAAGAAAAATGTTAGAGTCGTCTTTGAAAAATCAACTTTTGGTCTCGCTGCCGATTTTTACCAAAACTTAAGAAACTGACCGGATACTAACAATTACATACGAAAGGATATTTATGAAGGAGTTAATATGGTGAGTTTGAAGAAAACCCCTGGAGCCGTTTTTAAAGGAATGCACGTGTAAGACCTAAAATTGACTTATTTACACATGACGTCTATTAAATTTTTAGAACTAACCAACTAATACATACGAAAGGATATCTATCTAAAAGGGTGTGTTTATATAACAACTTCAAAAAAATCGTTAGAGATACTTTTGAGATACAGACGTACGGCCTCAATTTTATTTTTCCAATTTTAACCAAAAAATTGGAAATTTCATCTGTACACAAGACTTATCTAAATTCTGAAGATTCGTTGTTCTGCCTTTATTTGATTCGGAGATATGATAGACAGAAGATTCTCTACACATATCCGTACTCACACACTGACTATTTGCCAAAAGCTCCTTTTTTGGGCTCAGGAAACCTTAAAGGCTCGCTACACTCACCGCCGCTGGAAACCGAATCTAATGTGATTCTATGGGAAATTTTCTTTACTTATAACTTATTAACTAATACATAATTTTAAATTCTGCTTTCACATTCAGAAAATTCACAACTGTTAAATAGACGGACCTTTTTTTAAAAACGGATTTTTTTTTTTTTTTTCAATTTTTAATGTTTTATTTTGAAATTGCAAAATGAAAAATTTCACATATTGAAAAATCGTGATTTACAGCTTCAAAATAAAAAATAAAAAATAAAAAAAATCAGTTTTTAAAAATATCCGTCAATTTAACAGTTGAGAATTTTCTGAATGTGAAAACAGAATTTAAAAATATGTATTAGTTAATTAGTTATAAGTAAAGAAAATTTCCCGTAGAATAACATTAGCTCGGGATTCCGGCGACGGTAAGTGAAGAGGTCCGTTAAAGCATATACATCAAGTGAAAACTCGATGCCAATTTTTTTAACTGAATACACTACTATTACTACACTACCATTACTTACTATAGACAGGTAATGGAAGTATAAAGTATCGTATGGCATTTATAAACGCGAAATGTGCCATTATAAATCTAAAAAAGAGCTTAATATTTTTAGACTTGTAAACTGAGCACTTAATCACCAAAGATTATACTAGATGATAATTTGGAATCATATTTTAGAAAAGAACAATTAAATCACCTTTTCGTAAAATATACTTATTTTTTATAATAATTAAGCTTTAGAAAGAAAAAAAATCTGGTGTGTCACTCACACGACTTTCTCTTACCCTGAAATTTAATACTATAAATACAGGTTGCAGATTAATAGGTAAGATAACGAGTCTGCTATGTAAACCTATGTTAAACAATTCATATTAGGCTTCTGAAGAGTTTTATATGATAATTAGTTCTGTGTGAGGGGGGGCTACCGCCCCCCTCAACCCCCCGTTTCATTAATGCACCTACATTTATATAGAATTTAATTCGGTTATTAAAAAATATTTCTCTTTTTAAAAAATAATTTATTAAAATTATTATTTTAAAAAAATATATTTTATGATAAGGCAGACGATTTCCATATTAGAGAAGCAGTATAACACCAAATATCCAAAAAAAGTCCATTTTATAGTCAATATTTAAAAAAAAAAAAAGTACGATTTTTTTTTTCAAAGTTTTTTTTTTTTTTTCGTTAAAAGTAAAAAAAAATCGATAACTTTGTTTTAAATTATCGCAGATCGATGGTTCAACCATTCATTTTAAAGGTATTGGCGAGCTCTTTTGAAAGATACCCATCATGAAAACTTACTCCCCTCGAGGGGGGACTTGCCCCCCAGGGGGGGAGGCGAGGCTCCTACATACACAAAAAAAAATTTCCCAGTTAACTGTCTCTATTGCAAAAAATATATATTTGTTTCATTTGGTTCAGTGCAGTCTATAGACGTTAAACTCTATTTTCCTGCAATTTCCCCCATAGACGTAATGTATTAGAATACTCTTGATTGTCCCTGTACACGAACCATTTGCTTGATCTTAAGGAAAAGCTTACTGTAGCATCCCTATATGATACACATTTAGAATACCAAGTTTGAACTTTCTGCCATAATTTGTTTTTGAGATATGCTGATAACAGACAGACACACACACAGACCATTTGCTAAAAACGTGATTTTCGTATTCAGGGGACCTCAAAACGTGTAAATATAAGAAAATCTCGTGTTTGAAAATTTGACCCAAAAACAATACTTTCTCTACCTTATGGGTAAGAGAAAGTAAAAATTTAAATAAATATTCAAAAATTTATTTCACATTCCATAAGAGTTCTACATTTTGAATGCCATTAATTTTTGCAGTAACTCTTTTTTATTTAATCGCAAAAATTCGACAAGTAATTAAAGCAAAATTTATTGTTAAAAAATACAGGTAGTCGAAAAGTAGGACACTATGACGCATGTTATATATAGAAATTATATCGATATTCAGTTTTTTTCTTTATTTTTTATTAAATAAAAAAAATTAACAATTTTTTCAACAGTAATTTAAAACAAGGAAAATTGTATTTTGGAAAATAATTTGCTTAATTGCTTTTTATGATAAATATGGAGCTAATGTTTAAGAAATGATAATCAAAATAAAATTTCATAAAAAAAAAAAAAAAAAAAAATCTTCAAAAAAAAAGTATTTTATAGATTTCGAGCTTAAAACTTTTTCAGTTATCTTGATTATTATCATAGAAAGAGCTTTTTAAAGATAGATGTTAATAGATTCTAATTTAGTTTTCATTTCTTCCTGAATTCTTACGAGATATAAAAATAGAAAAAAAAAACTTTACATTTATTTCTCTTTATATTTGAGTTTAAAAAAAAATTTAACTATACAAATAAAGCAAAAAACAGTTATGTTTGTTTTCTAATACTGAAAACATAAAAATAATATGTAAGTTTATTTTAGAAGTACAATCAACTTGTTTTCGTAAAGTTTTTCTCGAATCTGCTGAAGATAAGTTTCTTTATTATTTGAATTAAAGATCAAAATATGTATGACTGCTGTTTCAATAGAAGCAAATGTCTACATCTAATAAAAAGCAAACATTAGAAGCTAAGAAATCATGTATCTCAACTACTTGACACGTATACTGCATGTTATAGCAGTACAAATGTTCTGAATATTTAATTCTATTTTTTTTTTTAATGCGGTTATTTTAAAATACATCATCTTAAAATTATTTTCCTTAAAATTTTTAAATACATAATATAGAGATAAATATTATGGAACTGTGTAATATAATACTGTAATAATAATAATAATAATGATAATAATAAATATAATAATAATAATAATAATCCTGTTCTTCACAGATATTTAATTGAGTTTCCTAGACGTATTCTATTTAGCCCTTATCTACCGCATCATGAAACAGAAAAAAAATTTACTTGCAGCATATTTTTTTCAGTTATTTAAAAGTATTAAGTTATATGCAATAAAAATTATGCATATCACCTGATCATAGTATTTAATGAGGATTTTGTGAAATGTTATGGTGTAATCACGTTTCCTAAGACGAGCAGTGAGGACGAGTTCAAAGGTTTGGAGGGATGCAAATTGACTGAAAGATTGGGATTTGGTAAACATCCAGTCATTTGGCGTTCTCTTATTGCTTATTTTTTCTTAACGGCAAGATTATCACCCCTGTTTTAACACCGGACTCGTTCAGTCCACACTTGCGCAGAGGCTCCATGGTCACAAAAAAACTTGTGGATAAAGACTACTTTAGTGTACCACTGGTACAGAGAAGTAGAAAAAGATATATGGACCTAAAAAAAGTGGAAGAAAAGGCATTTATTTTTTATGTTCTAAGATTGGTGAGAGCTTATTGAAGTAATATAGGAATTAATTATAACACAAGTGAAGATCTTTAGAAATGCCAAGCAGAAATAGAGAGAGAACTAGATAAATCCTTTCTGGAACTTTTCTACATGTCGCGTCTAGTGTCTTATAGTGCGATTAAAGTGAGGTAGGGTAAGTGCACCAGTGATTGACAATTTTAGAGCAATCTCTGATGTTTTTAATGTTCTAGACATCAGAAAATATTTTTAGAAACCTTAAGTTAGTACATATGGTATGAAAGACATTCAGAACCACATATATGTTAAAATATATATACATTTGATAACAATTATTTTTTTATGAATTTTTATTTGGCACCCACTCAATGTTCCAGTAATTGACACTGCCAGTTTTTTATTTTATCAGTAAATGCCACCCTATGTTCCAGTGTTTCACACTGCTAGTTATTCATTTTACCAGTTATTAGCACACTATGCTCCAGTGTTTGACATAAAATGTTAAAATTCTTATATGCGAAATATATGATTTTATTTTTATTATATTTCTTATTTATTAATTATTTCTGGATAGATGTCAATTACTGTAGCAGGCCAATCACTGGAGCACCTACCTTACATACATTCTATTCTTATAAATGTTTTTGATATATCTTCCATAAATTCAATTTGATACGCTTTTTAATCTAATGGTACTTCAAATTACCGTCGGTAGATAAAGATTTAACAACCACAAAAGATATTGTCTATAAAGTTTCTTTCTTCCCTCTTTTTTTTCTTTTTTCTTCACCGAAAGGTAATTTTCTACCTTTTATTCATCTAAAACATATTATTTTAAGATGATTTTTTTTTTTTTTTTTTTTTTAAGAAATCGACTTATTGTAATCATTTTGTTTATATATGTTATGGGAAATTTGTCATCAGGAGAATTTCGGAAATGTTAAGTCAACTCGAGTTAAAATTGGACAGGCGACTTATGGTGGAAATTTTGGAGGAGTTTCTTAGCCAATAACATCCATCAACTTGTTTCAAAATAACGGCTATTTGAGTATTTCAAACTACAGTCGGTAACAAAAGTATCCGAACACTAGCAAAAATTCCTATGTAAAATAAGTACACTTAATACTGTTTTGTTAAATAAATCCTTGTCGAATCCTATTCTTAATCAGTGTAAGAACAGGATTCGGTAAGGATTTATTTAACAGAACCGTATAAAGTGTACTTTTTTTACATAGGAATTTTTGCTAGTGTTCGGACACTTTTGTTACCGACTGTACCATAAAAAACATATGAACCGATTTGCTTGAAACTCGATGTATGCATAGCCTATATCATAGTATTATCCAAAAACTATTTATAACCGAGTCAAACCTCGTTAACGTGAATCTCAAGGGGAATAAACATTTGTTCATGCTATCAGTAGTTTATACTATCAGCTAATCTTCATATAACTAAACTAATCTTCATTTTCACGGGAATTGTGCAAACAGTTCATGTTAAAAGAAATTCACCTTAACAGTGTTCACGTTAACGAGGTTCGACTGTATATACAGAGAAAAAAAAAGAGCTGCCATTAAAAAATGTTATATTAAAAAATTAAAATTCATGTAAAATTACCGTTTTATCATAATTATAGATGATATTTTATCGACGTGTATATAAAATATTATTTTAGTATCACTTTTTCAAGTTTTTAAAAATTCTTTAGTCACAGATTCTTTCTCCTGAAAATACTACAGGTTTTTATCTAATTCATTCATTTCTTATTTATGTTCGTTTGATACAATGGGGCGTAATCTTTATACAGATCTTATTATTACATATAACAGATAAATATAGAACAAACAACATACCATTCAGTGAGACATCTGTTGAAATGAAATTGAGCAGGACATAAACAACAAAAATAGAGAGACATACATATCCAAACCGTTCCCAGTATTTCCTTTATTGAATGTAATACTTAGATTTCAACATTTTAAATTATTTTTCTTACTGCATGAAAGGGAAAATATATTGTTATGCCACCGCTTTCTGCTCAAGTGACCTTCACGCATATATTTTCATCTTTAACTTTCCTCTCGTTTGTAAAGAAGATGAAGAATTCCAGAGAAAACCAGTTATATATGACTATTAAGTAGACGTAGGGAAATGTGTGTGGTTTAAGGACATATGTTTTTGTTACTACTGACACGTATATCGTGAGAATGTTTGCTTCTCAATTTCAAGTTCATTGAAAAATGAAAGTGGTTTTAACACGCATGAATGCTAAATTTGTTATTAAACATTTTGTGATACAATGTTAAAGAAAATAATCTGGTGTGTCACTCACACGACTTTCTCTTACCCTGAAATTTAATACAAAAATACAGGTTGGAGATTAAGAGGTAAGATAACGAGTACTCTCATATAAACCTCTGTTTAACAATTTAAATTAGGCTTCGAAAGAGTCTTATATGATAATTAGTTCTGTGTGAGGAGGGCTGCCGCCCCCCCCCCCTCAACCCTCCCGTTTCATTAATGCACCTATATTTATATAGAATTTAATTGGGATATTAAAAAATAATTCTGTTCTTAAAAAATAATTTATTAAAATTATTATTTAAGAAAATTATCTTTTATGACAATAAAGACGATTTCCATATTAGGAAGTAGTATAACACTAAATATCAAAAAAAAAGTTGAATTTATTCTCAATACAACATTAAAAAAAAAAAAAAAAAAAAAAAAAAAAAAAAAAAAATTCTTGTTTGTTAAAAATGAAAAAAATCGATAACTTTATTTAAAATTATTGAAGATCGATGGTTCCACCATTTGTTTCAAAGGTATCGGCGAGCTCTTTTGAAAGATACCCATCATGAAAATTTACTCCCCTCGAGGGGGGACTTCCTCCCCCAGGGGCGGAGGCGAGGCTCCTACATACACACAAAAAAAAAAAAAAAAATTCCCAGTTGACTATCTCTATTACAAAAAATATATATTCGTTTCATTTGGTTTAGTGCAGTCTTTTGATGTTAAACTCTACTTACCTGCAATTTCCGCCATAGACGTAATGTATTTGAATAATTTTGAGTGTCCCTGTACACGAACCATTTGCTTCACCTCAACGAAAAGCTTACTGTAGCATCCCTATATAATACACATTTAGAATACCGAGTTTGGAATTTCTGCTACTATTTGTTCTTGAGATATGCTGTTAACAGACACACAGACATCCACACAGACCATTCGCTAAAAACATGATTTCCGTATTCAGGGGACCTCAGAATATGTAAATATAACAAAACTCACGTTCGAAAATTTGACCCTAAAACAATACTTTCTCGACCCTATGGGTAAGAGAAAGTAAAAATTAAGTTTATAATTGCGCAATTTTATTTATTTATTTAGAAGATATGAGAATTAAATATTCTATAGTTTATACTTATATCATGTTTAGTGATGTAACTTGCTTCAGACATCACTCGACCCTTGCACTTGAGGTTTTTTGCATGTGTACCGTTACAACTCTTGTGCTTCCCTCCCCCGCAGGGGTGGAACATTCTATTACTAGTTATGGCTTTTGATGTATAGTTTAGCACTTAAACAGTGGGTGTTAAGCTAAGCTGCCTCGCCCACAGTCGAACATAATGCGTTTTCATTAATATTACTTTTTCCGTTTGTATTAAATATCTCATGTCCCAACAAAATTGTTTTTTCCAAACCACATTTCCATCGTGCAAATCAGATGTATTAAATTCATAATTAATTAATTTCATAATGTGTATAATAACTGTACTTGTTGTATAGATGCATATATTATGTAGTGTATATTCTTTATTAAATAATTCACAGTTTGCATAATCATATATAAAATGTAATTGAAATGTTATATATTTTTGCCTATAACAATGTTTTGCCTATAACAATGTTTAAAAATATTCTTTATTTTTCACTAAAAAAAAAAAAACTTCTGTGTTAAAAAAAAAAAAAAAAAAAACTTTTATTTAAGCAAATATAAAAACTGCAAAAAGAAGGTATTTAACAGAAAATTAATTAAAAAATACGTTGTACTAAATATAGTACACATTTATTTTCTGTTTATTATTATATGTATTTTATGAAGTTTACTTTATTCTATAGATATTTCGAGCATCTTCTCTTCTTGCATACGATATAGTTACTGTTTGACGAAAATTTTAATTAAAATTATATTTCTAATTAAAATAAATTTCTTTATAAATTTTGTTATTTTACTTTAGTTTACTAATCGAAACTTTCTTCCATACCACTGTTTTACATTAAAAAAAATTATTTTAAACTTTAATTTAAATTATTTTTTATTGCTTTTCCTTCTTTGTCCAATTGCCAAATTGTGCTTTCCAATAATCCTTTCCTAATTTTTCTGTACACGCGCATATGTTTTCTGTTATTTCCGAAATTATTGATTCTTTTGCTGAGACTTTTATAACTATTATTTCATTTTGCTTCGAGATCCAATGAAATATACACTATGGGCAGACAAAAAATATTTTTTTTATCATATCTATTCCGTATATTTCAATTTTTCTTGCTTTATCTATCGGAGAGGATAGTTATTATCATTTAACGATGATGGGTCGTATGATAATTCTCCTGTTAAGAAATAACTAGGTGGAAACTGATTTACAGAATAAGGTGTTAAATTATATTGATTTAGAATTACGTCAAGCAATTTAGTCCACGGTATTTAGTTGGATAAGAATTAATTTTGAATTTAAGCAGCTAACAATGGACTTATTTTTCCGTTCGACTTTTCCATTCGTTTCTTGGTGGTGACTACTTGTTAACAAATGTTTTGCATCATAATTAAGAAAAAAAAAAAATAAATAAATAAACAAATAAAAAAATAAACGTGATGAATTGAAGACAGCATTTCTCTCTATCAAGAATTTTTAGGCTCAATTATTCATATTTAACATCTTAATCCTTTCTATCCTTTCATTACCCTATTGAAGCTAACTTGGAAAAAGAAGATATTCCTGGGCCAAAATTGTTTATAGTATAATAGTTAATAATTTTCTAATTTTAATAAACAAACATACAGAAGAAATTAATGAATAAAGAAAAAAAAATACATACAATTTAGGTGTGTAAATTATTTAAAAATTTTTAGAAGCATAATTATATATTTCAGAATTATTAAAAATCCTCTATTCAAAAGATTTTCTTTTTAATTTGAAATAATTAATACAGTATACTTTTTGAAAACATCATATTTGCAAATCTTGATACATAGTTATGTGAAAATACACATAACTTTGTTACAAATCTTTCAACAAAGTTTATCATAAAACAGGACAAAAATGTGATATATTATAATAATTCATAGAATATTTCTCTAAAAAAAAAAAAAAAAAAAGTTACGATTAAATCTTGTCGAAACGATACAATAGTGATGTAATTAATAAAATACGCGAGGATGAAAAATAATATTTATCCTTTGGCAATATTTAAACAAGCAGACTCAGTTCAATCATTTACTCAGAAAAATGATAACATTTGTCTAATGAGATCTTTTTGTTAATAGAAAAATGCATTTAAAAAAAAAGTTGAATCTTTATAGTCTTTGCAAGCTAGCAGTCGTTTTAAAGCTAGCAGTACTTTAAAAATATAAATAGAATGTGAATTATTATCATAAATCGACTAAAAAAGGCAATAATAAAAAATATAATTAAAGCAGGTACTAGGATTTTTTTACAAAAAAATATACAAAAATAAATAGGTAAAGAAGAATCGCCAACATGCCGACAGAAAATTCAAAGTCGTCATTGGGGTTCTATAGTAAAGCTGTACAGCTGTACTTTGCCCAAAATGTTTGAGCTAGGGTAAGGGGGTGGTAGGAGAGCCGCTACGAAGTGAAACTTTAAAATTTCTAATGGGAAGGTATGTCTTGTGAAACATCCGTGGAAACATCTCTTCAAGACAATGAATTTAATATAAATAGTTTTGTCCTGCAGCGATTATTAAAGGGGGTACATAAGTATAAAATTCACATTTCAAAAGTCTAAAATCTCATGTATCTCCTTTTACAAACATAGGACGAAACTATTTATATCAAATTCATTGTCTTGAAGATACTTTTCCACGAATGTATCACAAGCCATACCTTCCTGTTTGAAATTTTAAGTTGCCGTCCCTAGTGGCCCCCTAGCCCCCCCCCCCCCTTCATCCGGCCCAAACTTTTTTTACCAAAAGAGGTCGAATTGAATAGTGAATCCCTCTCGAATTCATTAAATACGTGTTTCGCCATTTTTCAAAATTCAGACTCATTTTTGAGTTAAGAAGGATGTGTGGGACTTTTGGAACACCCTGTATATATTTAAACAATGTTATATACTTACAAAATGACTAAAAAAAGCTAAAAATACGATAAATTCGTATTCTGTATCTGTCTATATAAAGTTGAGGGAACTTATTGAGGGAACTTATTTTCCTCAACCATGTTGAGAAATGTTATCCTATAGCTGTGTAACAGAGGCATACAGTTAGGCAATTGCAACTGATAACATTTCTCTACATCTCTACATGGTTGTGGCAAGTAAGTTGCCTCAATATTGTGGCAGCTTACTTGCCACAACCATGTAGAGGTGTGTTACCAGATGTAATCGCGTAATATTTCACTGTATGCCTCTGTTACACAGCTATAGCTGATAACATTTCTCAACATGGTTAAGTAAAATAATTTCCCTCATTAATGTTGTGTATTCTTACACAAATTGTTTTACAGTGCAGTAAATATTTGAGGTTCAATAAAAGCTGTTTCGTTATTTTAAACTGCCAGCGAATTTAAATTTTTATCCCTTTAATCCTTACTCCACATTTTGTTTTGAAAACTGTTAATAAATCAATTTCAAAAATCGCTATTCGACACACAGCTCATCATAAATATGCAAATAGAAAAAATTAGCATTTTTAATTTTCTACAAATGTTCAGTTTGAAGCATCTTTATGTTACTTGATTAAATTCAAATAATAATCAATTTCATAAATACATTTCTTTGTAATTAAATACTATAAATTGCAAAAATGTAGCAACAACCGTTTTAGGCCAAAATAATAACACAGATTCTCGTCAGATGAGGAAACGAGATATGAGTGCATCGACTAAGCAGCAAGACTTACTCGAACCCAGCGAGAAATTTAAAAAGTTACTTTTGCATATGACTTCCTCTAAAATATCAATTGTTAAACTTCGGAGTAGTGTTGCTGCTACCTTTCGAAAAGAGAACTGAAACAAAAGTTTAATAATCGACTAAAATAAGGAAAAAAGTATTGAAAATTCGTTGTATAATTTTTAAAAAAAATTTTGGCTTCAGTGCGAAACGTTGAAAGATTAATGTAAATGTTGAAAGATTAATATAAAAATGACAGATCCTGAAATAGAAAAACGAGACCAGTTTCATGAGCTAAATATATTTGCTAATTTATAAGATGACAAATTAAGTTTTGTACAATTTTCCTTCAAGTAATTATGTTCCTAACACAAATCCAGACTAGTCTACTAGTTTTCCATTTATACAAATATTCAGCAAAACGCGTGAGTGTATACAAGAACACCAACGCGAAAAAATAAGCGTAAGCGTGCAACCTACTTGGAAAACCTCCTACCTTAGGAGTCATAGGGAGAAAGTTTTCTTAAAAATAAAAAGGGAAATCTATATAAATCAACACAAGTAAAAAATAAAATTTCACAAAAAAATAAAATAAAATAAAATAAAAAAATAAAAAATAAATAAAAAATAAATAAATAAATAAATAATCAGAATTTCAATTCAAGTAATAGATTATTGATTATACATATTCAGTGTACAAGGATAATGTAAGTAAAAGGTTTTAAAAAAAAAAAAAAAATGCAATAAATATACTTTTTAAGAATATTTTTATCTTTATATGTATATTTCAAATTAATGTATGAGAATAAGTGCTATTAAATTTTTGTTGTAATATTTATTATAAATAGCTTAATTACTTTTATAATTTAAACTGTATATTAAAATTAATTTTCATGTTGTTTGAAGTAAAGAAAAAATTGATAGTATCGTGTTTAGCTATTATTTACTTTTCATAATTTTTCTCTGAATTTTAATTGAAAAAATTCTTTGCAAAAATTTTTGAAAATGTTATTCTCAACAAATAAAAATAAAATAAAATATATGAATGTAAATTATTTGCTTTTTTTTTTTTATATATATGTAAAACAACTAGTAATTATCGTTACTAATAACAAAAATTTATCAATTTTCATAATAAAATACCATGATTTAAAAAATGATTAGAATAACAGAAATATACATTTTCTTTTTCATTAATATACTAGTTAACGACGTCTAACTAAAATTTGAATGTTTATGACTACTTACTAAACCACCAGTCACCAGCCTTTTCGACTTCACGGACCACTAAATTCATGATTTAAAATCCACACGGAACACTAAATTAATGATTTGATATAAATTTCATAATCTTTATAAATATAAAATAAACCTATTCAACATAAAAATTATAAATTCTAATTTATAAAAGAAATAAAAACTTATTTAATCGTAAGAACGTGCTTAAAAAATGCTTGATTGTAATAAAACAATTATAGGCGCAGAACGGGAACGTTTTTGTAATAATTCCATATTATAAGAAATTTAGACAAAAGATTTAATATTGCAGTGATAAAGTGCTACTTCTATAAATAAAACCTTATTTATTAGATCAAGTAATATGTATATTAAATTGTTAGTTTATTAAAATCCAATGGAAAATTATATTTTTTACATACAATTTAAACCGCTGAAGAATTCGAATATTTTGAAACATTTAGAACAATTATTATTGAAGATATTATTATTTATTTATCGAATGAAGATTAGAAATTTAAAGTGATTAGTATGTCTGTTACTTACAATTAAAATTTTTGTGATAAAATATTATTCCATTTATAATTTTCTCCATCCAAAAAATTCTGGTCTGGTGTCGGGGGTATGATATATTCAGAAAATCCTGAAGTTAAAATTAATATCAGTAGGATTTCTAATAAAACATTATAAAAATGCAAATAATGACCAGATTATTTTGCAGACCACCAAAATTTCATTACGGACCACTAATGGGCCATAGGTCCACTTATGTGCACCCAATGTATATTTGTGGACCACTAGCTGGCCACAAATATACAATGGCGACCATTATACTAAATTACAATAGAGATGATTTAACTCAGTTTTCATTTTTTTAATGACCATTAACTGTTTAAACTGATGAATTTCCTTTTTTAAACTTTATTGAAAATAATAAGAAAATAACTGAAACAATAGCAATATCTAAAACTTTACAGGAATTAATGTATGGATATTTATTAACATATTCAAAATAGTATTATTTATATCTACATTTAAATTGGCTTCATTCAGGAGCATTTCTCAAAATAAATTGTAAGTAGGAAATTTTCTGTCATGTTTAAAATATAGTTCATCTGAAATGTTTATTGTATAGGTTAAATATTAACAGCATCTCTTTAATTGGAAATTTTTGAATTTGGAAATGCATTTGGGAATTTCAGTAATATTTAATTAAACATGCCCTTTTTTTATATACAAACTGAAACAAATATTCTAAAAATTCTGGAAAATTATTCTGTGCGCTTTCGTTCAATAGTTAATTAAACATGACTTTTTTTTTTTTGTTAATACAAACTGAAACAAATATTCTAAAAATTCTGAAAAAATTATTCTGTGCGTTTTCATTCAATAGTTAATTAAACATGACTTTTTTTTATATACAAACTGAAACAAATATTCTAAAAATTCTGGAAAATTATTCTGTGCGCTTTCATTCAATACTTAATTAAGCATGACTTTTTTTTCATATACAAACTGAAACAAATATTCTAAAATTTCTGGAAAATTATTCTGTGCTCTTTCATTCAATAGTTAATTAAACATGACTTTTTGTTTTTATATACAAACTGAAACAAATATACTAAAAATTCTGGAAAATTATTCTGTGCGCTTTCATTCAATAGTTAATTAAACATGACTTTTTGTTTTTATATACAAACTGAAACAAATATTCTAAAAATTCTGGAAAATTATTCTGTGCGCTTTCATTTTCCTTGAAATTTAAGTTAAGAACCAAAACAAAAATATTAATGTTTCCTTCAAATAAAACTTCATAGATACTTTTATTTTCAAATATTCTAACAAGACCATTACTAAAAATCATGTAAAATCTCTATTACAATTTTCATACAGCAAGCAAAATTATAGTGAAACATAAAATATGCATTATAGCATGCAAACAGAAACTTGTTATAGAAAAAAAGAAAAAAAATAGGTATTTTCACAAAATATACAAATATTACAAATAATTTGGTAAAATGCAGACTCAAAAAACAATGTAAATCAATTTATAGAGAATATTCAGAGAAAGAAAGGAAGAAAAAAAGAACCTTATGTTTGAAATAATAAAAATATCACATGCATACAATACGGTCTCAAAAAAGAGGTAATCATTGCTTGTTAACCGAAAAAAATCTAACTTTATTTTCAAAACTTGAAGCTTCATTTTCAAAGATAAAAATCAAATTCTTTTCTTAGAATGAAGATAAAACCTTTCCAACTTTGCAGAAAAGGATTAATTTAATTTAAAGAACTTTCCAAAAAGTGGACAGAAAATATCGAAAAGATGTTGAAAGATTTCTTCCACTTTTTAAAGAAAAATACTGAAGAATAGTTATTTTTATTTTCTCTGAATCAATATTTCCCTTCTTGCTGTTAATATTGTTATGTAATTTTCAGGAAAGATAAAAAAAAAAAAAAAAAAAAAAAAAAAGACATCACACTGAAAAGAAATGAAATAATTTTAAAGATTTAATAATACATTTAGAAAAGTTAATTACTTTACTGTAAAGGAAAACTTAGGAAAATTTTAGAATGTACAAATGTAAGTTTTTTACATTTTAAAAGAAGCCACCATGTAGGTCCCAACAGTAATCGAGAGGTTACTCCCTCAAAACTGGTAGACCGGAAGTTTCAAGTTTGATACAAAGTCCCGCTGTTCAATATACATATAACCGTTCAGAGTATTCCGTGTTTTTCTATGAAACTCGTGTAAATACGTACTGAGAGTCCTTAGAAAGACCCCAGAGAGCATCCCATCCAGACCTAGGTTTCTAATGCAGACAATCTTTCTTATTCTCCACACCACCATCACACTACTATACAATCATGCAACACTGCAAAATTGTTTGCCATAATTTAATCATCACAGTATTTCTGTTTAAAGTATACTAGTATTAAAAATGAAAGAAAAATCATGCAGTAGCTACCAAGTGTTCCGATATTTAGATACCTGTACTTTTTTTTTACATAACTAGGGGGCTCTGCCCCCTGCTCGCTCCGCTCACCAAACCCCGTGGGAGGCTTCGCCTCCCCCCCCCCCCGAATCATATTAACATGTGCAGAGCTCTGCCCGCCTATTCGCTGCTTTCTTCAACTGAAAAGGAATATTAATAGTGCATATTACAAGACAAAAGCAGAAAATTATCATGGAAACCTTCATATTCAATGTCAAATTTAAATATATAATATATATATATATATATATATATATATATTTATATTTAATAGAAATAAATTCATAATATCTAGACCATTTTACATTACATATTTAGTATATGACACTTTTTATTTCCTTTTTACAAGCTTAGATCCGGACCGCTGTACCCCAGTCGTAGAGCGCCGAGCTCGTAATTGGAAGATTGCGGGTTCGGTTCTCGAGCCGGCCAAAGACCGTCGTGTACAATAATGGTGGCTGGTGCACGTAAAATATGTCGTGGCCACAATATCCTCCATGTTCCTATCAAAATTATATCTCTGGGGGCCACCAAAGCGGGGGAGCCACCCCTTCGTGTAGGACCAAAACTGTAGTGACATGTCTCTGAAACATCCGTAGGGGTGCGTCCCAGACCGTCGCCACTTATCCATAACGCAATATTGGTGCGACGTCAAACACAACCTACTTAATTATCTACCTATCTACAATCATGGATCATATTTTAATTTTTAAGTGTAAGAAAATTAATTTTCTAAAAGTAGAGAAAAAAAGTTGATATTTATTTTCTTTCTTTTTTACATCCATGGTTTCCGGCTGCGGAACCCTAGTCGGTATAAAGTGCCGAGCACGTAATTGGAATCATAAGATTGCCGATCTTGAGCCGGTCAAAGACCGTCGTGTACAGTCACCCCAAAAAAAAAACGCCACCCCCCCCCACCTAATTTTGCCGTAAATTATCGTAGAAACATGCGACTGGTACCAATCAGTTTGTAATAACGTCTAGTTTATAATGTTATAGTTAGATTTTACTTAGGGGGTCGTCTACATATTAAAACTGACATCAACTTCATTTTTTTCAATGGTAACCCCCATTTTTTATAATTTATTTGAATTCCTTGGATCAAATCATCACGGAAAATGGTATAGTTTATATATTTCGCTCAATTTTTCATAGAGTTATAAGCTGTCAAAGTTTGGGGGTGCTAATGTTAAATGAATGTGACAAACATTAAATCATATCTTCCGAAATAATTATGATATTTAAATTCTGTTTTTTTTATTCGTTAGAATGAAGTAACCCAAACATATTCCATGCAAATTTTTGCTAAAAAAACATTTTTTGAATTATGAAAATTATTAATAAATTCATATTTGAAAAAATTATGAATTATGACCTATGTTAATTTTTGCACGAATAGAACGGGCATCATCAAAAACATAGGTTTCCAAATTTACAGCTCGTTCCTAACATTATTTTTTGAGTTACAGTGATATTTCACTTTTTATTCCTGTTAGGGGGCCGTCACTTGTTATAATCTGTATCCTCTATAAGTAAATGTTTGTATATAATTTGACGGAAAACTATTTTAATTTACCTTTATGTTATTTTTATTGTTTCCTAAGCAATATTTCGATGTTTATTATACAAATTGGCATATTTTTGTAAAGTTATCACAATGTAGGCGAGGGATTGTGAAAGAATTTCAAAAGAAAAGAAGCCCCGCCTCTGATTCGCTGAAACACTATTTAAAAAAAAAGACAAATTTGCGTATTCCTATTTGACTCTATATAAGACGCTGGTATGCATAAATCACAATGGTATTTACTACATCGATTATTGAAGACAAAACTTAAATGATTTAATTACAAATATGCAAAATTATTTTGCTTTATATTATAAAGTTTTAGAAAATTTGTGAAAAGGCGTGGCTATTTACATTAAGCCTTGATATGAAAGCTATGTTGCTGTTTTTCGATGCTGCGAAATTTACAAAATATATTTGTGTTAATATACTATACAGATTGAAGAATATTTATATAATATCAACAAATCTTCTTTAATCAATATGTTTATATACATTACTGTATGGAAATGTTTATATATGAATATTGTATTTATTTTTAATGAGAGATATAAACACAAAATACTAAAAAAAAAAAGAAGAAAATGTGTTATAAAATTTTATAAATCAAGCAAAATATATATGCATACTTGCCAACCTAACCCGTAACATTGTTAGTTCCCGCCCCTGTGTGTACACAATTTAATTTTTAGAGTAATTAACTTCAGATACATTTACGATTAACTCATTGAGCGCCACGCGAATTCTTATGGAAATCCCATTCAGGCCACACGTGCTGCTTAGAAGCGTGTTATGTGTATCGAGTTGCAATAAACCCCATTAGGCCTTAACGATATAATCCTATAAAAATCCTATTAAAAAAAAAAAAAAAACATGAAGTAAATTTTAAATAAATTGTCAGTAATTACTTAAAACTATGTAAGTTCTGTAGTTTTATATCATATTTTACACTGCCGGCTGACTTAGCCTAAATGGAAAGATCAGTGTCAGCCACCGATGGCTGACACGGCTCTAAAAAGACTGATGTGAAAAAAAAATGTACGGAAAGGGGCGGGACCAGTAATCTTCCGGGATAGGTTGACAAGAATGTATATACATAGAGCAATGCCAGAAAATGTTCTTTATTTTTCATGAACCAGATGAATGGTATTTTTTTTTCTGAATAGTCTATGTATTAAATATAATGCTGCTTTAAGTACCCTTTAAATGAAATTTTTATTACATAAAGTAATTTTCTGGCACTCTACAGCTCCCAAATGACACACAATACAAAACTCCGCCTTTTTCCAGTGTTTAAAGGGTATTAACGTTTAATATGCTTTATATTCGTTTTGATTTTTCTTTCTCCTCCTTATCTTCTTTTTTTTCCTTAAAAAAAAAAAAAAAAAGAGTTATGTAACATTTTGACCTTTTCAAGTGAAGATTTAGATTAAGGGTAAACAGCCTTTCTACACCCACCGTCCACTTCGGTATCTGTGTTAAAGTGTAGAATTTTAGAACATCCCATTAAGTAGTAGGATTTATTATTTTACATATTAATTTGTTACACATTATAAAATATAAAAGCAAAAGAATATCGTGGAGATTTATGTAAAAGTTTTTAATAATGTCGTGAAAAAAAAAAATAATAATAATTAATTAAAAAAATAAATAAATAAAAATAAAAAAATCTGTTTTAATATTTTAAAAAAGTCAATTGAAGAAAATGAAAGTACTGCAGTATCAGAACAAACTCCCATTGTCACTGTGAAACGGCCGTGGGAACCAGGTTGAGTGCCGCCGTTTCAGACAATTATACGGCAGCTTGAGTTAAAATAATTTTGAATTTTCAAACAAATTTAAAACCATTCATCTTTTTTTTTTTTTTTTTTTTTTGATAGATATTTTAATATCTATTCAAGCTATTTAATTTTCTTCGTATGAAGTGAACTATCTGATGTTTAATCAATAGAAACCAATAAAAATCTTTTAATTCATAAACTAACTCAGAAATTTCTGTGAATTAGTCATTTTTTTTATTTTATAATTAACATTTCTGAAATTTTTTTCCGGTGTGAAACTTAATAAATAATGTATCCTGGGTGGTAGATCGTGATTTATATTTTCTAAATGTATAGACGGACCCCTAAAACATTTTCACGTGTAACTCTATTTAAAATTGATTTAAGGTATATAAATAGGTATGTTTTTCGAACCGCCTTGATCTCAGAAATCTGAATATGAAGTCAAAAATGGGGGTTGCCATTGAAGAAAATGAAGTTAATGCTAGTTTTAATATGTAGACTACCCCTTAGGCAAAATTTAACTATACCGTTATAAACTAGACGTTATTACAAATCGATTGGTACCAGTCAAATGTTTCTACGATAATTTACGGCGAAATTAGGTGTGGGGGTGGCGTTTTTTTTTTGGGTGACTGTACATCAGTGGTGGCTGGTGCACATAAAATCTGTCGTGGCCGCAAAATCCTTCATGTTACCATCCACACTATACCTCTGGGGATCACCAAAGCAGGGGGGAGGGGATCGCCAGAGGATCAAAATTGTGATGGCATGTCTCTGGAACATCTCTAGGGGTGCGTCTCAGACCGTCGCCAATTACCCATAGCGAGTACTGGTGCGACGTTAAATCCAACCTAACTACCTACCTACTTACAACCATGGATCATATTTTAATTTTTCCATGTAAATTGACTTCATAACAGAAGAACAACGTCACTGGAAGAAACTTTTTTCAAAATGGCAAATAGAGTACCTTCATGAACTTGTCGTTTTTAGTTAATAACTTCTTTAATTAAAATGATAGAAATTTCTAAGCAGCTGAAATGTCTCCCTTGGAGTATTCGGAACACATTGATACCTCTAATGACGCCAAGGACCCTGCCCTCTGCTAGAAGATTCTGTCGCAGACAAAAAGTTTTGACGCCAATGACAGTAACTTTTTTTAATATATAGGCTTTTTTTTTTTTTTTTTTTAAGTTTTTGTTGTAATTTTATTTTAAGATTAAATAAAGTAAAAGGTATGATAAAAAATATACCGGTATTCAAAAATCAGAGTATTTGGCAGTTATGTTATATGGTATCCATATATTATTATATATACCAATATTTTTAATTTATTCTGCAGTGTTGTTAGTACCTGCACTTTTTCCACAACATTTTCTTCTTAAAGTAAATGTCTTCAATAGAATTGCATTTCAATAAGAAGAAAATTAATCTACAGAAAAAATGATGTGAAAAAGTGTACTAACCACTGTATACGGAACAAATAAAAAAGTTGGCAGTTATGAATCACAAAATTCCATACATTACAAATATGTTTACTCATTACAGTCCCTGGCCAAATTATTAGACGCACTATTGTTTTTTAATAATTACATGTTTTGCAGCTCAGAGAATGGTTTCCAAATGGATAACCATTCATTTTTATGCAAGATGGAGCTCCCTGCCACACAGAACGGCCTGTTAAAGATTGTTTGGAAGTGCCAAAAAAAATCCCTCTGTTGGATTGGCCGGGTAATAGCCCAGATATGAAACCTACTGAAAACGTGAGGGAGCTGATGACGAGAGAAGTGGCTAAAGGTGTGATCATAAACAAAACGCAACTCTTAGAAAAGGTCATTCATGTGTGGAATCACCATCCTCAGATGCATAATTGAAGCTCTCATAGCGGCTAAAGGTGACTCAACAAACTATTAACATTTAATTGCATTAATTTCAAAATTTTTAAAGAGTTAATAAATACATATTTTTTCTATAGCTATGGTATTTTATTTGTGTTAAAAAACAGGTAATAAGGTGGATAATAAAAATAAAAAACACATTGTATCTAGTAAAAACAATAAAGCTGTATAGTATCACCTGATAATTAAGATTTTACATAGAATCTTACAGTGCGTCTAATAATTTGGCCAGGGACTGTATATATAAAGATTTTGATATGTATAAAGTATTGTATTTAAATAACATTCTTTGCAAAATTATCATGCCCAATGTACGTTATCACAATGTTGCATGTAAATTATGAAATTATATGAAAGACAATATGCATAATTATAAGTGAATGTAAAAAATTACTTGCGTTAGAATTTGGTCTGAGAAGACATATGAAATGAAAGAAAAAAAAAGTGATGATTACACTGTGACACTATTTGAACTTGAAAAACTAATTTTCTGTTTTAGTAGAAACATTTTGTTAAAAAATATTTTATTAGTTAAAGAGGTCATATAACGGGAATTAATTGAGTTAAGCCACTTATATATTTATTACGTTTAGATGTAATAATTCTGGAATGCAAAATTAGTAACTATTAATAATTATATTATCTTAATGTAATAATATGCATGATTTAAAAAGGCTTTTTAAATTATATAACATACTATTTTCAATTTCACATATCTACCTTCGCAAAGAATGTAAAACAAAAGTTAATTACTTGTACCTAAAATTGTAATTTTTATATAAAATTAGCTCCTGAATCCGAATATGACGTCCAATGTGCTCCATAACCCACCAATTTTTTAGGGACACCCCCTACTTTTATCTCTGTTTGGTAATTTTATGGCAATGAATTTGATTTGGATGGATGGAGAAGGGGGGGGGGTTATTTTAATTGTTAAATATCTAATGATGGGTACAAAGGTAAAACACTCTAAAACATGAACATTTGTAGCAAGGGAGAAATTTAGGAAGAAGGGGGAGATTTGTTACTGAAATTACAAATTAGATTTATTATATTATTATCTATTATTATTATTATTTATTATACATTATTATCTATTATTATTATTATTTATTATACATTATATTTTGTTTTTAAATGTTAATATAATCCTTTTCGACCGTCCAAATCAAATTCATGGCCATGAAATTACCGAACAATGATAAAAATTGGGGGTCAAGTTTGGTGTCCCGAGAAAAGGGTGGGCAAGGGGGCAAAATCGGAGTCATATTCGTATTTTGAAGGTCATTTTACACAGGAACAAGCAAAAATGATATCAGGGCTCGATTTTATTATTATTATTATTATTATTATTATTATTATTATTATTAACGCAGTGTTATATTTGTAAGTTGCTAGTTTAGCTAAGTTGTTTTACCCTTGGTGTAGAGGTTAAGATCAATTGTCTACGTGTAGAGCCTATATCTGATGAAATGCCCTCTTTCGTGACTTTTCTAACCAGGAAGTCATCCCTTATTGTAATAATAAAAATATTTAAACAAGCATAAATCGAAAGAGCATATATAAACATGCTGTTTGAAGCGTAAAACAATTGCTCTCGTCAGCTCGTTTTCGAGTTATATCTTCATAAGTTCTGATATTTTGCTAATAACCAGTGCAACCACAACTTAATCGATAAAACCATGCCTTACTGAAATAATGAATTGAATCTACAACAAGCAGAAATTGACAGAGCATAGACAAACCTGTTGTTTGATGCATAAACCAGTTGCCCTTTTCAGCTTTGATATGTATTCTATAGCGATATAATATTTGAAAATTCGCTAATTTCGAATATAAAAATTGATAAAAATCATGGTTATGACATGTTTTATCGGGACTCCTCCTGCTCCTTTCTCGTTACTACATTTTTACTCAAATTTAAATATAAATTTCTTGAGAACGGGCTCACAAGGGCAAACAGTTTACGCGCCGAAAATCACGTTAGATTTTAAACACCATTTAACTTATTTCTATTATTACACTATTGGGAAGTTTTCCTGGTAAGGAATTCTAGGTGTATTCATGCAAGTTTCGGGGAAAACTACCGCTTAGCTTAGTCAGCAAACTTGTTAATCCCACTCTATTTTGCAATTCGTTTAAAAATTTTAAAATAATGTTTTACTGCTTACTTAAGGTTATAGCTTTATATTTATCCATAGTACTACGAATCTGTATTTTTATGCAATTATGTATGTTAAATTAGTATTTTATCTAACTTTATTTTCATCTGAACACCCCTGATCAGTACGCTAAAATGACTAAATAAAAGATCTACCTTATAATAAAAATAACTCTCAATATTCAACAATGAAAAATATTTATTAAAAATTTCGAGGAACTATGTTGAGATTTATTTGTTTTTTCGTAATAATCCATTGTATTCATTTTAAATTAATATATCTAATATTCCTTGAAAAGATTATTTACGACTTGTTTGAAAAAAATTGGTTTTCAGAATATTGTGAATAATAAAAGTAAATAAATAAATAAAAATAAAACTAAAGTTTTTGTGTTTTAAATACATTTTATGTTTTTAAGCAAAAGCTTATATTAGAAAAGTTATAAATTGAAGAATTAATATCTTTAATTATTTTTATGAAGAAAAAGTATTTCACGATTTTCGTACATTTTTTTTTTTTTTTTCAAAAATATATATTTATGTTTTGTATTATGTTGAAATGTTTACTGCGTATTTTTAATCTTTACTGATACTTTGTAATAATGTCATTCACTCTAGCACAATGTTAAAGTTTTTGACCTCTCTTTATATATCTTACATCAAACGTGTTGCATTTTTAGTGATTCAAAGTTGTATTTATATTCTTTTCCGGTTAAGAATTTGCATTTAATCTGCTCATAAATTTGGAATGTTGCCATATGTTTTAACGCATCTTTTGTTTGATTCTTCAAGTAAAATATTTAAAGAATATTTGTTAAAGTGTCAACATTAGTTTGATTAATTCTGTAAGAAATAATCGTTTTAAAATCTGTTCAAACGATCACAGTTCAGTTGTCAGTTATGCATTAATTATTTACTAGAAGAGCTATATTTTAAATCGACTTGTTTGAAATGGTTTCGTTTTAAAAGAATCTGGAGTGACTCCCCTTGACTTTTTGAACATTAAGTAATTAACGTTTACCCTTTTTACTTTAACTGTTTAAATAAAATAAAGTGATAGCAGTCGTTAAAAAAACAAAAGATAAAATCATGGTGTTTTAGTATTTTTCTTCAAATAGTATGTTGTTATTAGATGCTATTGCACTTCAAATAATTTAAGAGGCTTCTCCACTTATCATCCTCAGAAGCCATAGCCAATGTTACCCTATGGAGAATTTCACCCCATTATAACCTATAAACTAATACATATTTTTAAATTCCGTTTTCACTTTCCGAAACCTCAGAACTATTAATCAATTTATCGCTTTCTAAAAATTATTTTTTAAATTCTTTAATATTTTATTTTTAGGTTGTAAAATGCGACTTTTCACATCGTGATTTTTTTCATTTTTGAGCTTAAAAATGAAATCTTAAAAATAAAAAAAAATCAATTTTTAGAAAGCGATAAATTGCTTAATAGTTGTGAATTTTCGGAAAGTGAAAATGGAATTTAAAAATATATATTTGTTAAGGAATTATAACGGGGCAAAATTTCCCATAGAATAGCACTGGCTTTGGCTTTCGGAGACGATAGGTAGAGAGTGCCCTTCAGCTCATAGCTCATAATTATAATGAAATTTTCGTTGTGTCCTTCTAAAAAATTTAAAAGCTACATTCACCAAAAAAATATACTGTTTGTGGGACGGTAACATGAATATAAATTTTCAGCTCAATCGAATAAGGCGTTTATCACACTTTAAATAATTTGAATCCATATGATAATTTTTGTTTGTGTCCCTGTAAAAAAAAAAAAAAAAAAAAAAAAAAAACTATAAGAGCAAAATTCCTTAAACTTTATACAACTCTTGCAACAATAGCTTATAATATACATATAAATTTTCTGCTAAATTGAATGAGGCATTTAGACATTATCGCACTTAAAATATTTATAATCCATAGGCAATAATGATAAAGAATTTGTTTTGTCCATGTGAATAAGCTAAAAGTGCTAGATTAATCAAAATTAATAGAGTTCATGCTACGGTAACCTATAACATACGTACCAAATTTCAGCTCATTTGAACGAAACGTTTAGACGCTATCGTGTTCAATTACATGCATACATATACACACATACACACACACACACATGTATCACCATAAAAATAGCAAAAGTGAACTCAGAGGACCTCAATACGTATAGATGCATCAAAATCTCAAAGTCGAGTTTTTGCGAGATTACAACACTTTCCTTAAATATGTATGTTCGGAAAGTAAAAAAGAATACATAAATGTAATTTAACGTATTAAAATTATATTTGTATGCTTGTTTATAATTAATTTAGTAAATATATAGAATTATTAAATATAATATATATGCTAATGTAATAGTTTGCTTTGTTTCAAGAATGATATTGTAAATAGTATTTAAAGGTAATTTATTATTAACTCATTGTTTGCGGGTCACGTAAAAGTAAGTGTTTTTACAGAAAAACAACTTAAGGAGTGCGTAAAAAAAAAAAAAAAAAAAAATTCCAAATGTAATTAAATTTCCTTAAATTCTAAATTCAATCCTTAAATTCCAAATGTACTTAAATTTTTAATTAACTATCTAGATTATTTTTGTAATTTGCACAATAAAATTTCATTTAATATTCTTTTTAGTATTTAAAAATTTTTTTCAGCATATGAAGGAGTTTCTATCCCATGTTATTAATGGGAAAAAAAAAAAAAAAAAAAAAAAAAAACGATTTTATGAAAGAACCATGGACTTTTATTTTTGACACTTAAGAAATGGAATAAATGCAGAACAGATAGAAATCAAATAACGCTCTTATATATGCTAGTTTAAAGCAAACCCTGTTCTCGAAATTAACTTGGTTTTAAAATGCAGATTTCTCTATCTCAAATGCTTGGTTATATAATTCACTTCACATGATAAAGGTTCTCCGCTAATGTAATAGCCGGGGAATTGTTTTTGGGACCTTATCAAAAGCATCTGTCTATTAATAGTTTTGAACAAATCGATTTAAATCCATTTATTACAGTCCCTTGGAAAGCACATATGGTTGCTGAACTGTAACAGGGTGATACATAACTGTCGCATACCCGTTAAGAACTAGTTGATAACGCCAGCTGTTCCTCGATTTCTATTTTAAATTAATCTCATGGGTAGGATTGGAGGGAGATTGTTAAACTGGTGCAATAGGGAAAAATGGGGTTGAATGGGACGCAGGATGAATGGGGCAATAGCAAAATTTTTATGTTTTGCAAGCACCATAAACTTGACAATTTTTCTGATATATGGTGATACTGAGGTCATTCATCAAGTGTAGTTTTAGAATTGTGTATCTATAGAAGGATAGAAAAAAAAAAATTAGAGTGTCTTTTTCTGCTGCCAAAGTAACTTTTTACTGATTCAATTAGGTAGTAGTTAAGAAATTAACTTTTTGATTAAAGTTAATATAAATCTTATATGGTGAAAAAGCATAATCTTTTATTGTGTTTATGATATTCAAGAAGAATATTGACAATTGTTCCTTAAGTCTATTTCTTATTTTATATGATCATGTGGTGGTGGAGATGAATGGGAAAGTTTGAATGGGGATAAATGGGACATTCCCCACTATATGCTTAAAATTTTACACAAGAATTATATTAAAACAAATCGTAAATAGATTTTCAATATTTTTATAACCTGTAGTTCAGTGTGTTGGTGTGTGTTAGGGATTAAGGCCGATTGACAACACTGGGGTCCTAGGCCCAACCTGTAGTTCAGTAGTTATAACATGGAATTATAAAAGTAGCATGAGTTTAGAGAAAAATAGATTGAAATTAATTGTTCGGATTTTTGTTTATAATATTATGATTAAAAAAAAGTTAGAATATTCAATGCAACTTAAGTCAATAATATCAATAATTAAAAAAATAAACTAATAATAATTTGATCAAAATCACAATTTCAATCAAGCTAATTAAATAAATTCTGGTGAATATTAATGTAATACATAATAGAATGCTGATTTTTCCCGATCAGTCGGAAACAAAAATTTATCTGGATAATTTGTACTCTATTATAATGATTTATATCTTTCTAGTGTCTCATTTATTTATTTATTTTTGGATTAGATTATTTATTTATTTTTAGATATTATTAGATTAAATTACCAAAGCATAGGGCACTAGGAACTGTGCGAACAAAAGGACTTCTCCCTTTTGATGTTAATTTGAGTCAATACATCAGTTTATGTTAATTTCAGTAAATTCATAATGCGTAATAAAATCACATAACTCAATTTAACTTTAAAATTTTATTTACTTTCCATTTTGCTTTCTTTTCTTTGTCAACTCCAGTCCTGTCATATTCATCCCCATAGATGGGGATGAATGAGACAATGCACATGCATATAAAAAAAATTATTATTAATTAAAAATGATAACTTTTTATTAAAGTTAGTATATATGTAAATTATAGTTAGTTTATTAAAGTTATAAAGTATGTATTAAAGTTATTTTATATGTAACTGATTACTGAAGTGTACTTATGAGCAATGGTACAAAATTCTGAATTACATATGGTGAACGTTATTAATAAAAATATGCAACATGTCCCATTCATCCCCACTCTCCCCTATATTTATAATAATATTTTTTATTGTCTATTAAATTTTATTTTTAGATTTTCTGAAACAGGTATTTAATGAATTTGAGAGGTACTTCTTTTGGTGAAAAAAGTTTGGGCCCGGGGGGGGGGGGGAACTAGAGGAAACGCTAGGGAGAGCAACTTTAAAATTTCAAATGAGAAGGTATGTTGTATGATACATCCCTGGAAACGTCTCTTCAAAACAATGAATTTTATATAAATAGTTTTGCCCTACGATGATTATTGAAGGAGATACATGAGTTTTTAGACCTTTGAAATGTATGTGGATTTTATATTTATGTATCCACTTTAATAATCACTGCAGGACAAAACTATTTATACCAAATTAATTGTCTTGAAGAGGCGTTTCCAGGGATGTATCACAAGACATACTTTGCCCAAAAATGTTTGACCCCGGGCAAGTGGGTGGTAGGAGTGCCGCTAGGGAATGCAACTTTAAAATTTCAAATGGGAAGGTATGTCTTGTGATACATCCCGGGAAACGTCTTTTCAAGACAATGAATTTAGTTTAAATAGTTTTGTCCTGCAGTGATTATTAAAGGAGATACATATGTATAAAATCCACATTTCAAAAGTCTAAAAACTCATTTATCTCCAATAATAATCATCGTAGGGCAGAACTATTTATATCACATGAATTGTCTTGAAGAGACGTTTCCAGGGATGTATCACAAAACATACCTTCCTACTTGAAATTTTAAAGTTGCCCTCCCTAGCGGCCCTCCGGACCCAAACTTTTTTAACCAAAAGGGTCCCTCTCGAATTCATTAAATATGTGTTTTGCCATTTTTCAAAATTAGGACTCATTTTACTGTTAAGAGAGGGGCGTGGGACTTTTGGAACACCTTGTATATAAATGTGTGTGTATGTATATTTGTTTTAATTAAATGGAAACGAAATCTTACGTTTAGTTTTATTTGACTTCGGTGGCAAATATAACTAAAAGTGAAATGAATCTACCAAAAATGTATTTAATTTCAATTATTATAAAAACAACATACTTTTAATTAATTGTAAAACATACATTTAACGTGTAAAAGAGAGAAAGATATATTATACTTTAAGTGTAAGTTATGGAACAAAGATAAGTACTTGAAGATATTAAACAAGCAACAATTATTATTATAAATATGTCTCTAAGATATTATTATTGTTATTTTTTTTAATGTAGCAACAAGACTCTATCTTTTTATTAGTAATTATTAATTGAAGGAGGAAAAAGACACCCCCCCTCCCCCATTTTCAGTAACATATTGTAAAAAAGAAAAATATTTTCAAGAGATCATACCAGAATAAGACTTGACAAGATTTAAAGATATTATTTCCAGAATTAAAACGATTTATAAATATTAGACGCAAGTAACTGAACTAGAATCGTAAACACAGCAATATTGTTAATTTACAAAATTTGCTTCCATAAACATTACAATTACAAATACGAAGGATTCCAGGAATTTATCGGTAAACCAAAATATGTTCAATGAATGACACCTAGAAAATGCGTTATAATATATTCGACTTATTGTGCTCGAATATTTCCTTTTAAAAACATTTTATTTAAAGTTGTGTTCTCACAAACCTTTTTTTTTTTGGATTTAGCTTAAACATTTTTATGTGTTCTCAGTCACCAAGAGAGTTGTCTTTTCTTTCTGATGAAATTACCTATTAAAGTTTTTGTGAATTCCCACTATTATATATGTATACAACTTAATTATTGTGCTTCAACCTATACCAAAGCACAATGCAGTAAATTTAATATATAATTAAAATTTATTATTCTTTTTTTTTTATTCCTTTCGTGTAGTCATAGCAAGAAACACATTGTAAATTGTGTTCAAAACAAATCATTTTAATATTGCTGCTCACAAGTAAAAATAATAAATTTAGTTTATCTTTCCTACTTAAAAAGAAAAAAAAAAAGAAAGAAAAAAAAAAAAAAGGAAGAAAAATGTATTTTAAAGATTTTAGATAGGATTTATTCATATTTTTAAAACATTTTATTGTAGAAGAATTTAGTTTTAGCTCATATGCAGGAAGAAATCCATTCTGTTACATTTCCTTTATTGGTACTTTTTGACTTTTTCTTATTCATATAATACAGGAGGTATTGTTTTTAGTTTAACATTTCAAAATTGAGTTTTGGCAAATTTGAGCGTTTTAAGGTGACCTGAATCAGAAAATAAGGCTTTCCAAATTTGGTATGTGTGTGTCTATCTGTGCGTGCATGAGTTTTTTAACAGCATAAAACATAAAATAATTCATAAAGAAAATCGAAACACCAAATTATAAATCTGTGTCAGATGAGGGTATAAACTGAAACTTTTTATCCTTGTTGTTTGGTACAATAGTTTTTTTTTTTATAATGCGAGGTCCAAGAAAGTATATACTATGCAATGCAAAGTCTTCTTTTTGTCAATGGAAATATAGCTTGCATACAGATACACATAAAACTGTTTAAACACACTACATCTACGGACGAAATTTCTCTTTGGTAAAATTTATTATTTCTAGACTGTACTAATCAAAATATAAATAGTGTTTATACGTATATTTTTTAAATATATAAAAAACGCATTTTCCATAGAATATGTGAAAACATTTCCCTTACGTTTACAGAGCTACACAAAAGAATTTTGATATATCAGGAATATTGTTGGAAAAAGTCTTGACAATTCAGGTTGTTTTATGATTTTGTCTGTTGTTGTGCTAAATTTATGAACAGTTTTTAGTGATGTAGGTAGCCTGTTTATGTGGATCGGTTAATAACTTTTTATTTTAAACATACTGTAAAAATATTTTTGTTTTAAGGGGGAGAAAGTTACAATCACTTTATGTATTAAAATATGTTTCTTTGTTTCTTTGTACTATTTATGTCATTCTTTAATTCCTTCCTCATGCAAATATTTGATATCGATTTCTAAACTACTGACGTACAGACGGTGAGCTGTTTAATATTTATACTATTTAATGAATGGGATCTTAAAACACATATATTTACTTACAACTAAAACCCGACGGCAAATACCTGTAATAACCTTTGATGAGAAAGCGGAGAAATGATTAAGCACTTTTAAAGATTCACAATCATCATGTAAATCCCTTTTCGTTCACGTACATGAAATACTTATTAGTTTAGATGATAAAGCAAACTTTCAGTTATTCCTGTTTACTCAACCTGATTTCTCAACAGTGAATTTCTACTCTAATATTCTGTCAGATAAACTAGAATACAGTTGATTTGAATTACAATGAAATATTTGAAAGTTTCGGTTAACTGGCAGATTTAAACATTTTCACCGTGTAACACTTTAAAATTAAAGATTGTAAAATGATATTTTATTAATAATTTTAAAAAATGCATTAAGTCTACAAAATAATAATAATAATAATAACAATAACTTTTTTGTTTAAATTTAATGTTGTCGAAAAATTAATTTTGTAGTTATTAAATAAAAAAAATGTTCCATAACTAATTTATGTATAAAAAATAGTTTGTCCTAAGTGCGTGAGTGAGTGATTCCTCATCGCCCAGCCCAAACCCCTGGGCCTAGAAAAAGAAAATTTTGTGACAATATTCCTTCTATGATGTAGACATCCATTAAGAAGCGATTTTACAAAATTCGCCCCCCAAGGAGAGCAGCGAGGGCAAAATGCGATTTCACAAAATCCTTCATATTGGGGGAGGGAGCAAAACGTGATTTCACATAATCCTATACATCTCAAAAGAAAAGAAAAAAAAAAAAAAAAAAAAAAAAAAACAGATATACCTGCAATTTTTGCTCTAAAATATAGCTTACACAAATATCTAAAAACTAATTTTTGGAATTTTAGAAATTTTTCCCAGGTGGGGTGGGAGGAGGGGAGGGGTTATGGAGCACAAAAACAACAACAACAACAACAAAAAACAGTTAGACTGTTTAAAACTTGTACAGACAGGTTTTAGAGGCCAGCAAGTCGAATGAGATTATTTTCGAAAGCTTAAAAGTTATTAGGAGGGGCGATAAGGGCGGAGGGGCAAAAAAATAAAAATAGAGTTAGATCGTTGAAAATTGGTGCATAGAGGTTTTTTGATACCTACAAATCAATTGCGGATATTTTCGAATTTGTAAAGTTATTTGGAGGGGCGGAAAGGCGGGAGCGGAGGGAAAAAAAAAATAGAATTAGATTGTTCAAAATTAATACATACAGGGTTTTGATACCTACAAATCGATTTTGGATAGTTTCAAATTCATAAAATTATTAGGATAGACGGGAAGGGGAAGGGGCAAAGGGGTAAAACTATAGGAATAAGAGTTGGAGCGTTGAAAATTAGTATTATTAGGTTTACGGCCCGATAAATCGATTGTGGATATTTTCGAAAGTGTAAAATTATTACGAGGGTTGAGAAGCGGGGCTGGCGCACGGGCAAAAATAGAGAAATTCAGATAAAACGTTGGAAATTAGAATTGTTAGGCTTAAAAGCCCGAGAAAACGATTGCAGATATTTTTGAAAGTGTAAAATAATTTGGAGTCGCGTGAACGGGGGCAAAGGAACACGCGCGCCGTGCACGCTTGTATACGCTGCCGCAGTCAGTGGAAGCCCGGACCGATTATTCCGCCGATAAGAGAAGATTTTTTTTTTTTTTTTTTTTTTTTTTTTTTGTGTGTGTGTGTGTGTGTGTGTGTGTTTTATTTTATATTTATGCTTTTCCCTTACGATAATATAATGATTCATTAAGAGTGTCCAACATAAATGCGTCTCGCGCAGTGCACAGTGATCTGCGCTGCCGATGACAATGGGGACCCGGTACAACATTTTTTTCCGATCAGAATTTTTTTCTCTTTTTTTTTTTTTCACCTGATAAAATTAATGTAATTTTGAGAATTCACTAATTATAGTGGTTCATTTAAAAATAGCGACCAGCGAAGAGGGCGTAGCCTGCTAGTAATTCATATATTTAAAGCATTCTCTATTAAACAATGAGTACGATTATTTTATATGATAAATACATGCATTTAAAAAAAAAAAAAAAAAAAAAAAAAAAAAACGTTTTTATAGTAATGTGTGGAACCTTGTAGGTAAACTACAGTTCAAGGTGATGCATTTTTTAAGCACTTCATGGATTATTGTAGTTTCTCCCACCACTTGTGTCTCTCGAACTCTCAAGGTTAAAAATTCTCAAGGCCTGGGTTACTCCTCTTTTTTTATTAAAGATGCCATTTACTAACAAAAATGGAATATTTAACATTTACTAGTTCTACCGTTTGGGAAGTTATATTCGTATGTGTAGAAATAAAGAAATTTTGAGTATATTTTAGTTTAAAGGCTGAAAAATTTGTTTCAAAGATTGATCTTATATACTGTAATAAGATTGCTTACAGTGAATATATACAAGATGTTAAATATTAAGTCTTTTCAATAAAACTGTATATTTTAAGTGCTATTTGAACTCCGTTATAGTGAACTCAGATTATAATGAACACCTAAATTCAACAGGAATTCAACGAATCAAGTTTTTACCTTTCACACTATCTTACGTATATTGTGACCATGCAAATTAGAGGTTACGATACACTAGATACGTTTCCTATTGAGAAAGTATGTTATGTTTGGTTTCCTGCGTCAACTTGAACTTCTTTTTCATACATGACTGTTAATAATGCAGATAGTAATAGAGAGAACCAGATATTTTAACACACTAACTTTTATTTTAATTTATAGAAGAAAGGAAGGGATCGGGACATGGAAGAACTCGTAAATAGAATTTAAATATACAATAAATAATGTAAATTGGACTATATCAAAAACTTGCCTCACCACTGTATCAGATTGCAATATCACCAGCTGTCACTCAGGAACTTTAACTCTTCATAAAGAAGAACTATCGCTGGCCAAAACACTTTTTTAGTTCGCTTTCTATGAAAAAAAACGCTCCATTTAAAAAAAAAAAACACCAAGTGCTCCGTTCAGCACTCTATTTAAAATGCTTGCCTTAAAAAAATGATTAACTTCATTTTATATCAAAATACTTCTCCTAAAACTACTCACTTTCAATTCCTACCCACTTTTCGCAATCTACGTAGATCATATTCTTAAATTGTCAAAGGGTCACGGTAGCCCAGTTGGTAGAGCGTCGAGTTCGTAATTGGAAGATTGCGGGTTTGATACTCGAGCCAGCTAAAGACCGTCTTGTACATAAACTGTGGCTGGTGCACGTAAAATCCGTCGTGGCCGCAATGTCCTCCATGTTCCCCTCAAAATTATATCTCTGGGGGTCACCTAAGCGGGGAAGCCATCCCCTCCGTGGAGGATCAAAATTGTAATGACATGTCTCTGGACCATCCCTAGGGGTGCATTCCAGACCGTCGCTAATCACCCATAGAGCAGTACTAGTGCGACGTTAAACCCAACCTACCTACATACCTACCTTAAATTGTCAAACTACCAAACAAATAACTAGAGACACTCCATGCCAACCCAAATGCACCTCTATTCGACACTTCCAACCAGCTATCTCCCGCACAACATAGCTAAAATATCTTGAATAGCTAGAGACCTACACATTCTCAACCGAACATTTTACCTCAGCTCGACATTATCACTTTAGGCTATTTTCAATACTAAATTCAACTGGCGACATTTTCCTTCTCAACTCAATATTCTAACTCACCACCAACATTTGCAACCTCCTCCAATACTGAATTCCATTGGCGACCTTTACTTTCTCAACTGGACGCCACTCATACCTTACAAGTATGAATTTTTTATTTTTCATTTTTTTTTTAAAGAGGGAATTTGCTACGCCTACAAGTGACAGATCAGTATAGATCAGTGTAATTTAGATCAAACAACAACATTCTATCAGATCAATATAATATATGTAATTTAAAAAAAAAAAACATTACTCATGCGCATTTAATTATTTTGCATGCATAACTAAGCATATGAAATGGTTACAGCCTTGTCGAGAATTTATAACAAAATTTATGACAACAATTACGCTCACTTATATCATTAAACATTATGCATTTAATGATTTCTTTCTTTCTTTCTTTTTTTTTTTTTTTTTTTTTTTTTGTAAATTCTGTAGAAATTTTCAAAAAATAGAAATTTCTGTGCTTCTAATATATTTAAGAAAAGTGATTGACATTCATTCTTTATTCTATTATTTCTTTCCGCTTTTCGGGATTTGGTTTATGTTTAATAATTTCATTTTCTTCTTTTTCCTTCTTTTTTTTATGAATCCACGGGAGATTTGCTGGTATAAATACTCATCGTACTTTTTAACGCTTAAATATTATTCACAGTAGGGCAGAAAGTTGGTACGTATATTGGAAGTCACCATAGTACGAACCCTATTGATTTTGGTGAATCTAGCACTTATAGATTTTTTACAGGGACACCAGGAAAATTTCTTTATCATTATGGCCTATGGGGTCAAATTTTTTAAAGTGCGATAGCGTCTAAACGCTTTATTAATCTGAGCAAAACATTTGTACACATGTTATAAGTCAGAGTTGCACGAACTGTATAGATTTTGGTGAATTTAGCACTTACAGTTTTTTTACAGTGGCACAAAGAAAAATTCTTTATCATTATGGCCTATGGGACCGAATTCTTAAAAGTGTGATAGCGTCTAAACGCCTTATTAATCTAAACAAAAAATTTGTACACATGTTATAGCTCACAGTTGCACCAACTGTATAGATTTTGGGGAATTTAGCACTTACATTTTTTTTACAGGGACACAAAGAAAATTCTTTATCATTACAGCCTATGGGACCAAATTTTTAAAAGTGCGATAGCATCTAAACGCCTATTCAATTGAGCTGAAAATTTATGTGAATATTATAAATCACTGTTGCACTAAGAAAAAGCATTTTGGTGAATCTAGCATTTATAGGTTTTTACAGGGACACAATGAAAAATTCTTTATCATTATTATCAATGGGCTCAAAGTTCAGTAGCGTTAAATAAAACAACGTGTAATATATGGAGAAAAATACTCAAACACTCTATTATGGTTTTCTCTCTTTTGTTTGTTTAACAACTCCTCTTTCTTTACTTTCTTTACAAAACTGTTAATTACTCAATGTTCGGAAAGTCGAGTGGAGTCACTCCAGATTTTTTTTTAATTTAAAATTATACCATTAAGAAAACACTATCTTTCTTGTAGAAATATCAAAATTCGAAATTTGGAAACATACTAGAAAATCTCGTTTCTATATATATGAAATATAACAGCCTTGAAAGAATAAATTTTGCATTTTCATATCTATAAATTGGTATCGTTTATAGATAATACTAGAAATAAAATAATCTTACTTTTTTTTCTGTATAATACAAGTCATTTGACATTTTTAAACTAGAAAAATAATAATTATCAATGTGATTTGTATTTATTATTCATTATTAAGAAGTATATGTTATTTACTAGAAAAGTAAAATTATCTTTATTATATTATATATACAATACATGAATCATAGATTCAAATAAATTACCCTTTCTATTATAAGCGTAAAATTCAGCAATCACAATCGTATTTTACGATCAAACAAATAACACTAGGAAAAATATGTAATAAAAAGACAAAATGATTATTCTCCTTTTTTTCCTTTTCCTTTCTTTTCTTTTTTTCCCCCAATAATTCAATTTTGTTTTAGCAGATGTTACTGGTACACACATACTACCATATATATATATATATATATATATCATTATTATAACTTTCTTAAAAATAATGAAAACATCCGAAAAAATTATTACTATTAATAATAATGCTGAAGTAAATTGATTGGTCTGTAAAAAAAAAAAAAAAATAACAGCAATAATAAATGAACATAAATTTCATTTGAAATTGTAAGTTGGAAAGCAGTAAATACTTTATTTCCGGAAGAAATATTGGTGAGAAACACAGGATATTGTTAATCATTATCTTCTGAACGGGAAGTGATGGAAGCTATTTCTCGGAAAATTACGCGTATGATTTTTCTTTATTTTTGTTTTTTACAAAATCATAAAAAGAAATATACGTTAAAAAGTAACGCAGAATAAAGGGGATATAGATATAATTAAAAGCATTTCACAAGTCTGTATACCTTCGAATTTATAAAATTCCGTTGTACCATTTGATAGTACTATTTTAGCACCGGTCAGTACGAAAAAAATGTTCGTTAGTACTAACACCAGAACAATGTACTGAAGAGTACAAACATTATATGTAGTCTAGTGCTGGTGAATTGTTAACTCGTACACTTTAAATATATTAAATTTCAACAATGCCACTCGAAAGTACTTCGTTAGTATTGGTTAGTACAGCAAAAGTTTTCGTTAGTTACCAACACCAATACCATGCATAGTACAGTACTAAAATTCGGGCTGGTTAAATGGTAGCCCGCATATTTTTGAATTTACAAGATTCAGTTACCATTCGAAAATATTCCGATAATACCGTTAGTACCACAAAAGTACCATGTACTAAGGAGTACGAAAATTCTGGCAAGTGAATAGGTAACCTACAAATTTTTGAGATATCAAATTCAACGAAGAAATTAGAAAGTACTTCGTTAGTACCAATAAATACCGCAAAAGTTTTCATTAGTACTGACCCCAGTACCAAGTACAAATGAGTAAAAAAATTTGGATTGGTGTAATGGTATTCCGCTTACTTTTAAATATAAAATTTCAATGATTATGAAAGTATTTCGTTACAGCAGTTAGTACCGCAAAAAATATCGTTAGCATCAACACAAGTACCATGTACTGAAGAGTAAACAAAAAAATCGGACTAGTGTAATAACAGCCAGCGAAGATTTGAGATTTTAAATTTCAAAGATGTCATTCGAAAGTACTTTGTTTATATGTATTACTTAGAACGGCAAAAAGTTTTATTAGTATGTATATCACCACCAAGTAACGAAGAGAAAAATTAACAGCGCTGGTGAAAGGGTAGCCCACGTACTCTTAACTGACCAAATTTCTAAGACATCATTCGAAAGTTATTTAGTACCTCAAATTTTCGTTAGTTTTGACACCAGTACCAAGTATAATAATGTGGTGTGTCACCCACACTACTTTCTCTTACCCTGAAATTTAATACTATAAATACAGGTTGGATATTAAGAGGTAAGGTAATGAGTACTGTTATGTAAACCTATGTTAAACAATTCAAATTAGGCTTAGGAAGAGTTTTATATGAAAATTAGTTCTGTGTGAGGGGGGCTACCGCCCCCCTTAACCCCCTGTTTCATTAATGTGCAAAAAACAAGCGATGGATATTTAGCTTAAAACATACATTCTTTACAATATATCTATTAGGAATTTATTTCAATTCCCGAACAGCTTTCCTGGAAATGGTAAAATATTATTAGTAAAGCACATCCACTAACAACAGTGTGTTGTAGCCACCACACGACTTTCTTCTATATTTTCCTATACAAATTCACTCAATAAAAATAATTTATTAAAATTATTATTAAAAAAAACTTCTTTTCCATGATAATGCACACTGTTTCCATATTAGAGAAGTAGTATAACACTAAATATATATATATAAGTTGAATTTATTCTCAATATTACATAAAAATAAATAAATAAATAAATAAATAATGTTAAAAATGAAAAAAAATCGATAACTTTATTTTAAATTATCGGAACGATGGTTCCCCCATTCGTTTTAAAGGTATTGGTGAGCTCTTTTGAAAGATACCCATCATGAAAATTTACTCCCTCGAGGAGGGACTTCCCCCCCCAGGGGGGAGGCGAGGCTCCTACATACACAATTTTTTCCCCCAGTTGTTTATCTCTATTACAAAAAATATATATTCGTTTCATTTCGTTTAGTGCAGTCTATAGATGTTAAACTCTACTTACCTGCAATTTCCCCCATAGACGTAATGTATTTGAATAGTTTTGAGTGTCCCTGTACACGAACCATTTGCTTTATCTCAACGAAAAGCTTAGTTTAGCATCCCTATATGATACACATTTAGAATACCGAGTTTGGAATTTCTGCTATTTTTTGTTCTTGAGATATGCTGATAACAGACACACACAAAGACCATTCGCTAAAAACATGATTTTCTTATTCAGGGGACCTCAGAACTTGTAAATATAGCAAAAATTCTCTTTCGAAATTGTGACCCTAAAACAATACTTTCTCTACCATAAGGGTAAGAGAAAGTGACAAAGTATGAAAATTCTGACAGTTTATTGATTGTCTCCACATTTTAGAATTATCAAATTTATCTTAAAAAATTCATTTTATTGACATATTTATTTGTAAATATTTGATAATCTATACATTGATTTATTTTTTCTATATCATTCTATTCATGATTATAAAATGTATAAATAGATTTAATACAGATTTTAGTATAAATGTAAAAAATTGCGAAAACTCTTTCGAAACTTCCGTATCAAGACAAAAAAAAAAAAAAAAAAAAAAAAAAAAAAAGATTGGTTTTAAATTATTACTATAATGAATGATATCGATAGTCAAATAAATTGTGGGGAATAATACATATATTATGAGCACAGGGCTCTAATATGCCGTATGTATTGTATGGTTTTTGAGCTGTCTATATAATATTTCTCTAACGTGGACCAGTTACAATTATTTTTTGTCGAAACGATACGATAGTAGTGAAATTAATAAAATACGCGAGGATAAAAAATAATATTTAAAAATGATCAATATTTAAGCACGCGGACTCACCTCAATGATCTAATATGAAAAAATGACGACATTTGTATGATGACATTATTTTACGGAAAAATGTATTTTTAAAAGTTGCTTCTTCAGGATCTTTGCAAGCGTCATTTTAAACCCAGCAGTATTTTAAAGCTGTATAAGATTATTTTTTAAACAGAAAAAAAAATTTTTAGTCTTGGTATTTTATTTCATTTTTCTATGCTTATTTCACAAATTACTCAGAAAAATAGTTTTTGATAAATATTTGTAATTTATAAAAATAAGCAATATTTTCCCATTTTAAACATATTCAGTTAATTAAAGAAATATAAATATTGACAGATAAATTTACACACACATACTATATTTATAGAAAAAAAAATTAAATCATCAGAACAGTTTTTCCCTAGGACATTGTATAGTTATTACTTGTCATTTTAAGTCTTACTATCCAAGTCTTCCTCTTACTCTTAATATCCAGTCTTAAAAATGTCTTATATAATAGTTTAACGATTTTATTTATCTAAATAATATATGTGAGAATCTTATACTGTAAAAATGTTTAAGCCTATTTTGAAACGTTAACCAGTTACGATCAAATATTATTCGTAATTATGTTTACTCACTAAACTTTCATATTTGTTACTTAAAGTTTTAATAGTATATTGAAAATGCTTAGACAGAAAATTACATTAAAGAAGGCGAGAATTCAGATTCTCTTGAAAGTTTGCTAGTACACCCTCCAGGGAAATCAAACGAAATTATGAACTCAGCGAAAATTCTAGTCAGTTTTTAAAATTGCTATATTACTTCTCTTTTATACCCAAAGAAATATATATTAGACATTAATGAAATCGTAGTTTAAAATTTTGCCAGGGTATAAAGATGTAACGTATGGAATTCTGGTTCGGTTAAAACTTTTTCCCTGTCTTCTGGATAAACTAATTATCAAACTAACTTCAATATTCAAATTTAAAGAAAGTTGATATTCTGTTTTAGTAAAATATTGATTTCTTATTTTAAAATATATTTAAAATGAGAAAGGTCTCTAGATCAGAAAGAAAAATATTATGAGATGAAATTAACATATAGAAGCAGTTGATGTATAGTATTTACTGCACTTATTTTGTAATAACGACAATAATAATATTAATGATAATAATAAAATCACTAATAAAATGTGTAAATAAGATATTTTAAAAGTATGATGTAAACCGAACTTCTTAATGATTTCTTTAAATGGGCCTTATGCGCAAATGACAACGGTGGCGGGTATTTACCGATTTAAGCGGCTGGTATTGGTTGATACAGCATTAAACAAAAGTTTCGAGCTCAGCGATTGGTGTAAAGAATGTTATATACCCGCAATGACGTGCGGTGCATAAAGTCCATTGGTCATGTAATTTCGTTTATTTTATATCAAAATTAATATATATATATATATATATATATATATGTAAGAAAATGAAAAAATTGCATGTAAAAAATAAAAAAGATTGTGATTTGTGATTATTTATTTTATGTAGTTAAAGACCTATCATTTTATGTTTAATATGTAAAATAATACGACATAATTTTTTACTAATATGTGCCGTAAAATATTTCTTTAGATACATTTTAATAGCATTAAAATAACAAACTAAAAAATCATAAAAGAAGAAACAAATTTGTGCACTTTCTCTAAGTAGTTTTATCACGTAATAAACAAAATATCAAAAATTAACTATTTCGACTACTAACTATTGTTGATTGTTGAACTAAATGAATATGGGTCCAATATTGTACCATTGAATAGTTCACATAATGCGCCAAATCTCAGACAGATTTTTCATCACTTGTACTTGCAGCTAGTACAAAAATAATCTATTGTTTAATCTTGCTCCAAAATTTAGCAGTACTTTTATTGTTGACTATGATAATTTTGCGGAATATTAAAAGTGCATAAATGTTTAAAAAAAAAAAAAAAGATAAAAATATTATTATTATTATTTTTATAAAGTTTTCCAAATATTTGTTTTAAATTAGAGTAATTATTGTTATATTAAGTCATTTCTGCAGCATGAAAGTATTTAAGTTAGAGTTAACATTTAGTTTAAACAAACTGTCATCCCAGATGATAGTAACGCATCATCATATACGAGTACGATTCCGAATGAAATATATTAGTAACAGTGATCATTACCTTAAAGTGACATAATATAAGGTCGCTTAAATAACAAACTACAGTTTTGCTTCAAATCATTTGTCATCATGAAAGAGCACAGGAGGTCAAGGAGACTAAATAATCCTAGTCCTAAATACATATTATGTATGGTGGAAAATGTTATTTAAAGACGATAAAATAAACTAATTGATATGCAAGTAATATCGATTTTTCTAAATCGGAACTGGTTTAGTTGTACCTCTTCTTATGAAGCTAGTATTTTAAATAAGGCTAATCATATGATCGTATCCTTCAAAATAATCCGGTTATTAAGATAAAGCCTTAGATATCATCCTCAGCGGCATTAACTTGTCTGGAATGACGATTTTAACACTATAAATAATATTAGTTTTTCATAAAATGTTTCCGTATTAAATCTTTAATTAAAAATTAGAAGATTATTTATTAGGAAGTTATAAATCTTGAAAAGTTAAATTTAAGATTAATTTTAGGAGCCAAGAAGACTATTTTGGGACTAGGAACCAATAGAACAGTTTGTTCGCCATCAAATATGTATTACAAAAAGATATTTTAAAATATTTTTTCTTCAATTTTGTTAATTTGATTTGTTTTCTTATTAATATTTTCTGCTCTTTAATACAATTAAAAAAGTTTAAAAGTGTTTATGGCTTAGGTATGTTTGTCTGTCTGTAAGTTTGACTTTTTGTGCTCTAACGTTCGAAAGTATTTTCAGAATTCTTTCTCATTGATATACAGGGTGATCATAATTAAAGTTGCGATTTAAAAACGCTATAGTTTTAAAACTACCCATCAGAGCGATTTGATATTTTACCAGAGCAGTCGTGAGGCAATGAAATTTTGTTTGGGGGAGGAAAAAAGTAGTTCCAACATGTTCCTATAGATAGCGCTGTCAGGGTAATGTCAGGGGAAACGCCTAAATGGATTCATTAAACACAGGAATGTTGTTAGTAACACAATGGAATAGCAGGAAACAACAGACATCAAGGGTTTACGACAATGTTTTTAGCAAAAAGACAAGAAAACGTGTTTACAGCGGAAACAGTCATAGTGAAAAGAGAAAAAGAGGGGCTTCATGAAACAAATATTATACGGATTATTAAAGGCACATTGTTTTTTTCATTTGCCAAACAAAATTTCATTGCCTCACGATTGCTCTGGTAAAATATCAAATCGCTCTGATGAGTAGTTTTAAAATTATAGCGTTTTGAAATCGTAACTTTAATTATAATCACCCTGTATATAATTAAATTATCCTGTGGCAAGTTTCCTATTGAACATGGAGTAAATAACACAAGTCGTTTATGCATAGGGACACCCAATAGAATGCCAAGGTATTCTGTTCTATCAGAGACATTTATATAAATCACATTTGTCAAGATGATGAGCGGCCGTCGTAAAAGAATGTATATTTTTGTTAATGGCTGTTGGCTGAAAAGCAAAAACATTATTAAAAGTTAATTTCCATTTAAAGGTCCAGGCTCGGAATTAACACAGAGACATATATGGTTCTCATGCCGGTTTATTAGAAATCTTCCAATTCACGTGACCATAGACAATTCAAAGAATACAAGTTTTTTAACGAAAACATTCTGGAGTAGGGAAACAGTACCGACGATCCGGCCGGGCCTTAGGCCCGAATCGCTCGTGAGGCTTTTACAACTTTCGTGGTCAGTAAACAGTAAGAAAGTGTTAGCTCCTAAACTGAAGCAAGACAAAATGACAATGCCTTTGGCGTTGAATTATACGCCAAGTTCAAAGTTTGAGAAAGATAATGGTTGCTTTACGTTAGGAATATTCACATGTACATTTTTAAAAAGTGACGAGTAATTTATTGACCGTTGATAGTGAATGTTGGCATGATTGCGCCAAGCTTTTGACCCTGGGAAAATATCTAGATAAGCAAATATTCTATTTAACTGTTGATGTAAAATTGGTGACAAGAGGTTGCAGGAGTTACATTTCGACGTAAGATTAAAAGAGACCGAATTAATTATTTTCTGGTTTCCCAAAACAAAAGGATAGAAATAAGACAAAACATTATCATCTACAGAGCGAAAAGAATTTTTAGTACGTTAAGCTTGTTAAGTGAATACTGGGAACAGATCAAAGAATTTTGTTTCAGTTACATTGATAAAGGGATGAAAGGGAAGATATAAAAATTAGAAAACGCATAATGTAATATTTATTATTTATAGGACAAAATCGTTATATTTTAAGTAGTTGTTTAAGATTAAGGAATCTAATTTATAATTTAATTTATTTAGATAATTTACCTATTCCTTTAAAGAGAAGAATATGAATTTTATAATATGTGATAATCTATATCAATCTTTGTACTACACGAATCATAATGAAATTGACATTTATTATTCGTATATGTTATGCTGATATGAGATACACAGATTAAGCCCTAAAAATTTAATTTACTTTTTAAAGCAAGAACTCACTTTCGAAAATTGGATTTCAAAACAATACATTGTCTGCCACTTTTTTTTTTTTTTTTCTTAAGCAGAAATTAATCATTATTTCAAAACAAATTTCCCTGACAACATGATAAAGCATTTACATTAATTACATGTAACAGAAAAAATATGTATTCACTTGCATTTTGAGAGCCTAATATAATGTCTATAAATTTAATACGCGTCACATTCTATACCATTTAGTACAGTCCAAAGGTATTTAGTGAGCAAGTTTGCCCATAAACGCAATATACAAGGTGATTATAATTAAAGTTACGATTTCAAAACGCTATAATTTTAAAACTACCCATCAGAGCGATTTGATATTTTACCAGAGCAATCGTGAGGCAATGAAATTTTGTTTGGCAAAAGAAAAAAAAAATAGTTCCAAAATGTGCTGTTAATTATTTGTAAATTATTTGTTTCATGAAGTTTTTTTTTTTTTTTTTCTCTTTTTACTTTTCCGCTGTAAACACGTACAGTCGGTAACAAAATTCTCATACACTAGCAAAAATTCCTATATAGAAAAAGTACACTTAATACAGTTTTGTTAAATAATTCCTTGACGAATCCAGTTCTTAGTCAGTCTAAAAACAGGATTCGACAAGGATTTACTTTTTTTATATAGGAATTTTTGCTAGTGTTCGGAGACTTTTGTTACCGACTGTATTCTTGTCTTTTTGCCAAAAAAAATTGCAGTAAACCCTACAAGTCTATTGTTTCCTGCTATTCCATTCCGTTGCTAAGAGCATTCCTGTGTTTAATGAGTTCATTTAGGCATTTCCCCTGACATCACCTTGACAGCGTCATCTATAGGAACATGTTGGAACTACTTTTTTCTTCCCCAAAACAAAATTTCATTCACGATTGCTCTGGTAAAAATATCAAATCGTTCTGATAGGTAGTTTTAAAATTATAGCGTTTTGAAATGGTAACTTTAATTATAATCACCCGGCACCTGAATATTATGTATGTCTCTATACATAAACCGATTTTTCAATCTCAACGAAGAGTTTCAAGCAAAATATCTATATGATAAAGATTTAAAATAATTGTTTTGGATTTCTGGGTAACGTATATTTTTGAATTATGCTAATCTGTCGTAACGTTGATCGATCTTATTTTGGTCAGCCTTTCATCGACTCCTTAAAATCTGGTAGAGCATTAATATGGACATATACGTTTAAAAAAGTGTATGAGATCGGTTTCCTATGACGAAAATTTCACTGAAAACAGATATCGAACCTATGACAAATCGAATGGAAACTCGGTTGAAATCACATTTTTCCATCGGCATTTCATCGAATTAGTTTCTAAAATTCATCGCTTCTGATAATCGAAGTGAAATATTGCTAATCAGACATTTCAGATGAATTTCCGTTGAGATTTCGATTACACTGCGCTGAAAAAAAAAAAAAAAAAATCGAGCCCTGATACCCTTCTTGCTGATTCTTATGTAAAATGACCCCTTGAATACATATTACACCCATTTTGCCCAGTCACCCACCGATTTCTCGGGACATTAGCCCCCCATCCCCACCCCCACCCAATTTTTATCACTGCTCGGTAAATTTATGGCCATGGATTTGATTTGGCGGATGTAAAATAATTAATTTAACACTTAAAAACAATATATATATATATATATATATATATAATGTTTAATAAATAACATTAATAATAGATTAAAAAAATATAAGAAGTGTAATACATAATTTCAGTGGCAAATCTTCCCTAATTTTTCCCCTTGGTAATTGTAAGCTGACCAAATGTTCCCATTTTCTGGGGACAAAAGGGGATATCTGGTGTCTTCTTTTATTTTGAAGGCATTTTTCTAAGTTTTAAAAAATTGTAGAAAGTAAATTATTAATCAATAATACTTTATTTTTAGCCCTTTTTTGTTAGGAATGAAAATATACATCAGTAATTGGATAACTGTAGCAGTTTCTAACGCTTCTCCATTATAAAGGTACTCTGATCTGGCCATTGGCAACGATCTGGGGATCACCTCTAAGGGCAGTCCAGAGACATATTGTCACAATTTTGATTCTTTATGGAGGGGATAGCTTCCCCGCTTCGCTGACCCCAAATTATTATTTTGAATGGTTGGTTGGATTTAACGTCGCACTAGTGCTGCGCAGATGGGCAATTGGCGACGGTCTGGGACACACCCCTAGAGGTGGTCCGGAGACATTCCATCCCAATTTTGATCCTCCACGGAAGGGATGGCTCTCCCGCTTCGGTGACCCCCAGAGGTATAATTTTTTATGGGAACATTATTTTGAATGGAAACATAGCTTAAACTACTGCATCCAAGAACACTATCAAAGCAAAGCGATAGAAATCTTTGCAAGGTGCGAGAATTTCTACGAAATTTAGGCCAGATCCATAACAGATTCCTTTGCTGCATTTGGTGGTAAAGAAAATCTATTTATAGTAAATGATCTTCTATAGTGAATGATATTTTGTAGGTGAATATGAGTGTTTGTTTAGGTAAATTATGGAGGTATTTAAGATTTTGGATTTTAATTTGTGCTGTAGCGTAATTTGGTGGCAGTGATTTCGACAAATCTATGTGGAGATAATGGACGTATATGCGAAATATCTTTGAAGTAATTTCTTAATATATACGCCATGTATATGGATGGTGACTAGTGCCTGCAAAATTTACCGTGACAGCAATGTCCTCCACGTTTCCTTCCAAAATATACCTAATATACCTATACCTACCAAAATATACAAAAGGGGGAGGAGGTGTCATCTCCTCCATGGAGGATCAGATGGTTGGTTGGTTGGATGGGTTTTACGTCACACCAGTGCTGCGCAATGGACAATTGGCGACGGTCTGGGACTCACCCCTATAGGTGGCCTGGAGACATGCCATCACAATTTTGATCCTCCACGGAAGATGGAGGACCAGAATGCTGATGATATGTCAGCGAATCATATTTAGGGGTGTATCCCAGACCGTCGCCAGTTGCCCATAACGTAGTTCTATTTTTAGTTTTAGGAATTGCATATTTTACGCTAACTTACATTTAACATTAAGAGCTACGAAATTGGCAACACTGATATTCATCTCCAAGAGTGGCTCTTAGATAGCCATCACAATTTTGATTTTCCCCTAAGGACTGGTTGTTGCTAGGATTAAAGCCAATTGCCCACACTAGGTTTCTAGGCTAGAGGGACAGTGCCCTATGTGGGGGTCTTAGCCCGTATTTATGCAAATTTCCGAGAAAAACACGTAAAATTCCGAATGTCTAGGCTCACGCTTCTGCTGAGAGGATAACGCCTCGTCCTCCCCTTCGGTAACCAGAAGGATGTATTATTCTTCTTCTTCTTATTATTATTATTATTTTGGAATATTAAGGAACAATGACATTGGAGTAACAAATAACTCTTCTTCCTTTGAGTAAAGCGCCCCACTTGCTTACATTGATTGCTGTATTGACAATTTTTACACTTATTTGCAAACGTTATACATTGATATTAACGTTTTGACTGATCTTTTTAATTTGCGTTGAACTTAGCGCATTTTGATATATGTAACGTAAAACTGTGTTTTTGTGATCTTGTGCTTTTAAATGGTTGTTTGTGCACGCAATTAGCGTTTTCTTTTATTCGCCGGAAAATGTGATCCCTTATGTAGGCACTGAATGGTTGCAACTCTATACACATTACTACAGCGCCCAGAATATACAGTGTGACAAGCGCTTGTGGTCGAATGGTTAAAATACTGCAAAAAAATTAAGCTTCCCAAATGGCGCTGCGATCGAATTTTTTGCTTAAATCGAAGAGCTAATTGGCTTTTCCCAGTTTCGTCTGCTCAGTCATGTGATCTAAGCTAATAATTAACCAATAGGGAGTTTTTCAAGCAATAAACTCGATCGCGCCGACCTCTGGTGAGATGCTTAATTTTTAAGGCACTGATTCGCTAATCGCTTTCCTCACTATGTACAGTCGGTAACAAAAGTATCCGAACACTAGCAAAAATTCCTATGTAAAAAAAGTACACTTAATACTGTTTTGTTAAATAAATCCTTGTCGAATCCTATTCTTAGTCAGTGTAAGAACAGGATTCGATAAGGATTTATTTAACAGAACCGTATAAAGTGTACTTTTTTTACATAGGAATTTTTGCTAGTGTTCGGACACTTTTGTTACCGACTGTATTCTAGGCGCTGTAATATTACGGAACGTCACGATGTTGGCAATTTTGGAAGAAACACGCCAAGCGGCACCGTCTACTGGACTTTTTCCGCAGGGAGAAAGCTCGCCTCTTCTAGTGTTAATTTATAAACTATTCTTACAGAGATCAAAGTTTTAAAGGTCAGTTTCATTATTAAAATACTTGTATCGTAAACGAAAATATTTCATAACTTGTTCATACAGGATGACTTGGAAATGATTGACCCACGTTTTGAGATAAAATTGCGCCACTTGCTGTATTGTTATTAGAAAAGGCAGAAATATTGGAAAGCTTATACCGTTAATATTAGTTACAAATTTAGCAACAAGATGGCGCTGTTCGCTAAAAACTAAATAACTCATATTTTATTGCATTTTTAAAATTTTAGGTTTACTTACTACTTTATTACAAACACGCCTCTAAACATAGCATAACTCATCATAGCATCCCTCTTAAGAGGGATTAACTGAAAACTGGATTTTATTTCTTTATTATCACAGCAGATAATCTGTAGTGCCTTCTCACGGCTAAATTTTAAAACTATTTTTAATCTACACATTTTTCAAAATTTAACGTCCTTCTAATAAAATTGCAGCAAACGGCGTATTTTTTATTTTTTTTTTTTTATATATCATATCATATTTTTATTACTTACGGTCAATATGGGTTAGTCATCACCAGCCTAACTCGCATATAGCGCAAAATATAATTTCTAATATTTCGTGAAAAAAATCCCCCCAAAATAGTATTGAATCGATGATAATTTGATGCATTTTAAAGCAAAGGTAGAAGTTCTTTTAACAACAAAAGTCTGATCTGATTATGCATCTAATTTACAAAATGATCATGTTTCTCTCTTAAAAAATAAAGTTCCAACATTTCACCAAAAATGGTGGCGTCAATTTAGATTAATTTAGATACAAACAATATTTCTAAAAATTAAGTGGTATTTTTTACCGTTTTAGTAAGTATTACAAAAATGCAGCAGCTAAAATAGTGACAAATAGAACTGAATTTCTAAAAATAATAATTTCATCTATATTAACCCAAATTGGCATTCCACCCTCCCCTCTTTTTTTGCGACACATTGAATTTTCAACATTAATAGAGTACTTTTATTTCATATCATTATTGATTGTATAATTTCGTTTCTGTATAAACAAAGTAAATAATGACGGTAAAGAATTTTATGCTTGTATAATGATAAGTAAATAATGCTTCTTCCTTTCTTTCAATATTTGTATTAGTTTCTTGCATAAAGTATGGGTCTGCTTTTCTTTCTTTCTTTCTTTTTTTTATTTTTTTTTATTTATCCTTTTATTTTATTTTACAAATGGCTACCCCAGCTTTTTCAAATTTAAGATAATCCAACATTTAAAATTTATAAGATTATGTTTGTGTGCGTGGGGAGGGGGGGGGGGGAGAGCCAATTAACTACGCTAGTATCCTATGCATGGGTGAAATGTCCTATATGAGGATTTTTCTATGGGATCACATTTCGCATTTCCGCAAACTTCAGAGAAAAAAGGAAAAATCCGAACGGCTAAGTAGAAAAACGCGATTTCGGATCAAACCCTGCACCTCCAGTCTACCAGCTTTAAGAGCAGAAGCTCTTAACTACTAAAAAGTTTACAGGAAGTGGTGGAAATTTAGAACAAAATTTTATCTATAGATTTACTTTAAATTTGTTTTACAGTTATAATAATTTAGAGAAAAGGCTTCACGTTCGATTTTAACCCTTTATCTACTGATGGTACTTTAAAGTAACCTTAGGCAGTTTGACCAGACCAGAGTACCTTTATAATAGAGAAGCGTTAAAAATTGAAACAATTAGCCAGTTACGGATGTACTTTTTTCATTCCTAATAAATAAAGTCTAAAAATAAAATATTATTAATTAGCAATTTACTTTCTACAATTTTTTAAAACTTAGAAAAATGCCTTCAAAATGAAGGCTGTCCGCAGAAAATGGGGACATTTGGTCAGCTTACGTTAGATTAATAAACATATAAGGGCAGCGGCAGCCCAGTCGTTAGAGCGCTGGGTTCGTAATTGGAAGATTTCGGGTTCGGTACTCGAGCCGACCAAAGAACGTCGAGTACACTAATGGTGGCAGATGCACGTAAAATTTGTCGTGGCCGTAAAGTCCTCCATGTTCCCATCAAAATTATACTTCTGGTGCTCAGCGAAGCGGGAGAGCCATCCCTTTCGTGGATGATCAAAGTTGTGAAGACCTGTCTCCGAACCACCTCTAGGGGTGAGTCCCAGACCGTCGCCAATTGCCAATTGCGCAGCATTAGTACTACGTAAAACTCAACCAACCAACCAACCAACCAACAAAAAACATATAAAGTTGAATTTATGTTAGAAATGTCAATAGTATTTATAAGAATAGAGTGTATATACTTGACTTTAATTACACCATATGGCACTAGAATCTATATTATGTATCCGTTTTTATTGAAGAAAGGGCTGCAGGGGTAGAAATTAAGAAAATAAAGTTACTGGTTCTGAGGACCAGTAATTTTCAGATTTCACTTGTCCGTAAATACTTTGATTGGTCCGTTCTTCCATTCTGTTATATTTTTAAAAATATTTAAAACTTTGTAAACTGTTTGTTTTACTAAGAGTTACTTTGTTTATAAATATACAAGTCAAATATGATAATTTTTTTGTAAATTAATTATAAAATACAAATAAAGTCTTATATAAATCCAAAAATTATACTTTAATAAACGAGTTTAATTTCACACATTTCCTATTAAGAATAAAAAATAAAAAAAGGGTTATGAAAGTGAAATTAAATAAAACAATTACAGAGAACAGGTGATATTGTCAATTATATATATATATATATATATATATACTTACTATTGTTATAATACACTATTCTGTGGCAGATTTACGTGCAATTTTAAGGAAAAGTAAAAAAAAAAAAAACTTTACTAGTCCGGTGAACCACTAGAATTTATATTTTGCTGGTCTGTTTAATGTTTTTATAGTCCCGAACCAACGGGAACAGACCACTGTTAATTTCGAGCCCTGGATTGTGTAGAGTCCTCGCGCCGTTTTTGCTTGGCATTTTAACATGTATTATAATTAAATTATATAAAACCTCAAAATTCTATCATCAGTCTCAGACAAAAGTATAAAGAACACAAAATGAAAATAATTTTTTACACATTTTTAGGGTCCTAATACCTTTTATGACTTTTATAACAATGGTAAAATAAAGAACTACTTTACTAAATTCTTAATAAAAATCATGATTAAATGACATACGTAAATTTTATTCCATATATCTTTTAAAAATTACTCTTGTATAACTAAAAAAACAAGTTTCAAATTAATTTTTTATTATATGTTTCACTTTGCAACAATTAAACGGTTAAACCAAGCTCGAATATAAAGTCAAATTCGAAACTTGAAATATCAAATTTATTACAGATAAAAAAAAAAAAAAAAAAAAAAAAAAAAAAAGTCTAAAATAATAAAAAATAAGGTGTAAATAAAAAGGCAGCACGAGATTAAGAAGAAAATTAAATTAACAGCTAAACTAAAATAAATTAACAACGCTGCTATCTTAATGAAAACTGCAGTTCATTTGGAAAAGAGAACCTCCATTGTGATTTACACGAAGACAGAAACTTTATACGCTTCATTAGGAAACTTTATTCAAGTTAATTGTTTTCTCCTAAGTTTCAATTTTAATTATTTAAATTTAAAGAGCATATATTTACGTTTAAATTGTTTAAGTCCTTATTTTTGAAATAAATTGCGTTTTCCCAAGTTACTCTGATCGAGTTGCAAATATCGCAGAATTACTACCTTTTATTTTTATTAGTAAATTATAATTTTTTAAAATGTTAAATACACTTCTCTGTAAAAAAAAAAAAGAGATCTGATACCATTCTTGCAGATTCTTATGCAAAATGACCTCCTGAATCCGAATATGACCAACATTTTGCCCAATCACCCCCCCCCCCCCCCGTTTCTAGATACACCCCCTCCCTCATTTTTATCATTGTTTGGTAATTTTATCCTATTAGTTTGATTTGGAGAGGAACAATGATTATTTTAACCGTTAAATGTCTTCTGACCTGAGGAGCTACAGAGGAAGAAACTTCTAAAACACGAACATTTGTAGTAAGAAGGAAATCTGAGGGGATTTGTGGCCAGAAAACAAAAGAAAAAAAAGCAATTTTTCTCTTATTTTTTACATATTCCAGCTTCCAGTTTGCCATTTTCTTACAAAAAACACCCCAAATAATAAAAATTATACAGTGAAATTTTTTTCAAAATGTTGGTAAAGTCTCAAAGCGCTCGCAAGAAAGTTTGACTGATTCACTGTACGACGTATGCTTTCAATAACTCCCACGTTAAATGTATTGGGCAGTAAAACATGAACAGTAAAATCTCCTGCTTTGACACGTGTTAAAGCTCATTGCTATTGTCATTGTAGTTGTAACACATCAAGACTAAAAAATTTATCAGTATGTTTAGTTTTAATTTTTTAGTTTTTTTCTTAGTCTTGATGTTATTTCTCTTTTCCCGAATATTCCTTTAGACTTAGTTAAATCCATAATCCTTGATAAATGTAGTTCTACTCCAGCACTCAACCCTTTTCTCAAATTTATTAGTGAGGCCTTTGACCTCATTAATGATAATAATGTATTTTTGTTTAATAAAGTTATATATAAACAGACCTTCGGTGCGCCGATGGGTTCCCCCCTTAGTCCTATTTTAGCAGATTTACTACTTATTGAATTAGAAAAACGTGTATTTGAATCTTCCATACTCAAACCTACTATATATCTACGTTATGTGGATGACATTTTTTTCTCTTGGCCTTATTCAAAAAATTCGCTTCTTAATTTAATTGATAGTTTTAATAACCAATTTCCATCTATAAATTTTACTTACGAAACTGGAACTAATCGTACTCTACCGTTTCCTGACCTTAAGATCCATCGTAATTCTGATAATTCATTTATATGGTTTGACGTTATTTTAAAAAATTCATTTATTCCCTTACCTATTCCGGCTGATTCAGCGCACCCTACTAAATATAAAAATGCTTTTTTCAATTCCTATGTTACCCGTGCCTTAAATTATACAAATTTTGAATTTAATGAAAAACAACAAATTAACAAAATTATTAAAATCGGTAATGATGCAGGATATAGTAAATCTTATATTACAAAAATTGTTAATAAAATAAAAAGCAGCATGTCAATTAATCCTATGAATCATACTTTGAATTCAACTTGTAAATTACATTATACCAATAGTCTTCCCTACTGTAAAGAGTTCTATAGTTTCCAAAATTATATTCAACGTAAATTTAATATATTAATTCCTTTCAGTTCCCCCCTAACTATTAAACAATTAACTCTTTGTGATCGTGACCAAACTGGACCTACTGGAGGAGTATATAAAATAACCATTGAAAATAACAAAGAACTTTTATGTTACATTGGACAAACTAAGCGAACTTTAACACAACGAATTCAAGAACACAAGCGTAATTTAAAGGAAGGAAGAAGTTCTACTCTAGTTGATTTTATTTATGATAACCCTAACGCTACTCCTATGTGGAAAAACACCAAAATTATTTCAGCCCCCCCTACGATCCAAGAACTATATTTTTGTGAAGCTATAAATATAATTAAACATAAAAATTCAATAAATTCAAAAGATGCTGCAATTTTGCCAATAATTTGGCACCATATTATAAAATAACTAATAGCTTGTTTTTTCCAGTTCAAGATAGTTTTACTCTTCAATAGCCTCAGGCGAATCTTCAAAACACATATTTAATAAATTTTCATTTCCTGCATTTGCAATGTGATGTTTCTACAGTCTCCCCATCCTCCAAGTGTAAAACTTCGTCACCCTGCAATAGTTCCAACCTCCAAGTATAACACTTCGTCACCCTGCAATAGCTCCAACCTCCAAGTGTAGCCCCTTCTCTTCCTGCAATAGTTCCAACCTCCAAGTGTAGCTCCGTCTCTTCCTGCAATAGTTCCAACCTCCAAGTGTAGCTCCGTCTCTTCCTGCAATAGTTCCAACCTCCAAGTGTAGCTCCGTCTCTTCCTGCAATAGTTCCAACCTCCAGTGTAGCTCCGTCTCTTCCTGCAATAGTTCCAACCTCCAGTGTAGCTCCGTCTCTTCCTGCAATTGTTCCAACCTCCAGTGTAGCTCCTTCTCTTCCTGCAATAGTTCCAACCTCCAGTGTAGCAACTTCTCTGCCTGCAATAGTTCCAACCTCCAAGTGTAGCACCCCCTCTGTCTGAAATAGATCCAGCCTCTGACTTCCAGTTGAATATATTTTATGCAAGAACTTAACTGTTAACCATGTGATTCAAAAATACATATAACTGCTCTGAAGTTTGTGTCAAACCAAATTCCCTGATGATGCCTTCTTGTATATAGGCGAAAAGCTTTGGATATTTTAATAAATGTATTTTTTAAAGTGTTTTTAATTAATTTATTACAATATGACACGTGTTTTTAATGCAACTCTGAACTGGAGTTTATTTATATGATGTTTATAAAATTACCAAACAATGATAAAAATGAGGGAGGTGGTGTATCTAGAAAACGGAGTGTGATTGGGCAAAATGGTGGTCGTATTCGGATTCAGGAGGCCATTTTACATAAGAATATGCTAAAATGGTATCAGAGGCGATTTTCATGCTGAGCAGTGATATCAGAGTAATGTGTTATAAAGAATATGATTAATATGCGAGCATATTAGTTGACAAACGTTTTTTTAAGGTGCATTTTTGTAATAAGTTTCAATTAATTGGTTTTAAAGATCTTAGTTTTATGTTTAAAAACACACACACATACATAAATGTGTATATATATATATATATATATATATATATATATATATCAGGGATGTTTATACAGTTTTACCTAATTTTTTAAAGAATATTTATTAATTATTAAATTAAAAAATCTTATAATTAAAAAATAATTTTACTTTATCTATAAATAAACTATATATAAGTATATATGTGTGCGTGGGGGTGTGTTTAAGTATTTTATTTGATTTATTATAAATAAAATTATTTAAAAATTATATATAATTAAACTATATATTTGAATAACTTACTTTAATTACAAATCCATTTTTTTTTTCTTTTAGTTATGAATTTAATTGAAAAAAAAAAAAAAAAATATATATATATATATATATATATATATACTTCTAAAAAACCGCCAGTTTTTCTTTTGCTTCTCCACACTAAATAAACAATGTAAATAAGACTTAAAGTTTAATACATTAAATTTGATTTTATATAAATTACTTTATAAGATAACGTATCCCAGCTTTAAAAAAAAAAAAAAAAAAAAAAAAAAAAAAGCTGTTTTTTTTTGTTTTGTTTTTATTTCCCGTTCAAAAACAAAATGCAACTGACTGCCTCTCAAATTATTTCGACTGTCGTTCACATTTTCAAGTAAAAATTGTGTAAATTTAAAAGATTGACTTACAGAGTCTTTAAGTTTAAAAGGGTTAAAACGAATGCTTTGCTCTAAAAAATCAAAATGAAAACTCTTTTCACATATTCTATATAAATCATATTTTTATTTAAAATCACTACACAAAAAAATTGAGAGTCTAATTATACTTCTCTGCATGAAAATTGCCCCCAACACGATTTTTGCTCATTCTTATGTAAAATGACCTCCTGAATTCCAATATGACGCCCATTTTGCCCTATCATCCGCCTTTTTTTAGGGACGGCCCCCTACTTTTATCATTTTTCGGTAATTTTATGGCTATAAAATTGGTTTTTAGGGAGGAAAGGATTATAAAGGATTATTAAATATTTTCTGATGGCTACAGAGTTGGAAAATTCTAAAATATGAACATTTGCGGCAATGGGAAAATTTAGGGGGGATTCGCCACTGGAATTATGTATTTCAACTCTTATATTTTTTTAATCTATTGTTAATGCTATTTATTAGACATTATTATTATTATTATTATTATTATTACTTGTTTTGAAGTGTTAAATTAATCCTTTTTCATTCTCCAAATTAAATTCATGGCCATACAATTACCGAGCAGTGATAAAAATTGGAGGATGGGATGGTGTCCCGAGAAAACGGTGGATGAAGAAAATGGGAGTCATGTTCGGATTCACGAGGTCATTTTACATAAGAATCAGCACGAAAGGTATCAGGGCTCGAATTGTTTTTATTTATTTATTTTATTTTTATTTTTTCAGTGCAGTGTTATTTATTAAAAGCTTAATTTTAAATTTCATTAATGCTTTCAAACGCAAAAAAAAAAAAAAAAAAAAAAAAAAAAGCCATTTTCAGTAATTTTTTTAACAAATATTTCTGTTTTCATATTGTCAATTTTTAAAGTTAAAAAATATTTACAATGCATGAGAAAGCATAAATATTAAACACGTCATATATTTTAATTTTTATTAATATTCTTCCTGTTAAAAATATTCCTACACTGAAAAAAAAAAAAAAAAAAAATCCTGATGAGACAGAAAATTATTACAGAAAATTATTATCAGCAAAATTACCAGAAAACATCCATATATTAAGGAAAAAAATTAAGGTTGACAATTTTTTTCTGTAACAGAACGATACGGAAAATATCCAGAAAAGGGCACATTATAGGGCACACTGTACAAAATATCTCATTACATAAAATTTTCCCGTTCTAGAAGTCAGAAATGAACCAGAGTCCACCAAAAAGTATGCGACGATTTTACCTCACCTTTTCCTCAGCATTTATTCCGCATACTTTATTACCAAGTCTACCATATGCTGAATAGAAAAAAGTATGTAATCAGCGCCTAAAAATCTGTATCAATGGTTAAAAATTTTATCTGGTTACAGAAAAAAATGATTCGTTTGACAGATTGAGACGTAATTTTACAGTAAAACTTTGTAGTTTAAGAAAACAGAAGTTTTCTGTAAGAAAATTACAGGAATTATTTACCTTTTAACGAATTTTTTTACAGTGTATCGGGAAATGTATTTTTTCCCCTAGTTCTATGACAAAATCAAATTAGATCTCGCAACTTCAAGCAAATATTACATTTTAATTAGCTATTATCATTATTATTTTATAAATAGTAACGAAATTAACATAACACTGCTCTAAACGAAAATCGGCCCAATACCATTCCCGCAAATTCTCATGTAAAATGACCTCCTGAATCCGAATATTGCCCATTTTGCCCCATCACCCACCGTTTTTTGTGAAAGCCCCCCCCCCCTCCCTCTTTTATCACTGTTCGGTAATTTTATGGCTAGGAATTTTTTTGGAAGGTGGAGGGGGGGAGAGGAATATTTTAACTGTTAAATATCTTCTGAGAGGCTACAGAGGAGAAAAATTGTACAACACAAACATTTATCGAAAGGGGGAAATATAGGGGGGAATTCGCCACTGAAATTAGAAATTATATTTTCTTTACTTTATTAATCCATTATTATTATTATTTATTATGTCATAATTTTTTTCTGTTTTTAAGAATTAAAATAAATTTTTTCCATCCTTTAAATGAAATTCATGGACATAAAATTATCGAACAGTGGTAAAAATTAAGGGTGGGTGGGGGAGGGGGGTGTCTCGCGGAAAAGGCTGGTGATTGGGCAAAATGGGGCTCATATTCGGATTCAGAAGGTCATTTTACATGAAACGTTCATTTTACAGAAGGTCATTTTACATTTTTTTTCCAGCACACACTGTTAAAAAAATGCAGAAAAAATACAGAAATTCTCTGTAATTTCAGAAAAAAAGGCGTAAATTACGGAAAATTTACGTAGACAAAACGTATTTTACGACTTTTTTTCTGAAATTACAGAGAATTTCTGTATTTTTTCTGCATTTTTTTAACAGTGCAGTGTAATAATAAAAAACTTTTTTCCAACGTGAGTAATTTATAAATAGCGCTCATTATTCAGAATTGTGCAAAAGTCGGTGGAAAAGGAGAAACTTTCATTGAATTCATTAAAACAGAATCGAAACATCATTTCATATTTTCTTCTAGAAAAGGCTTTTATACGGAATTTTCTTTTAACATATTTCGCATTTAGCATACCCGTAGCTGCCAAAATTTTCATCTATTACGTAATGTTGTTAGAACGCTACAAAATTACTCGTCAGGAAAAATAGTATGAAAAACAAAAGCGGGTACACCATAAATTTGTAAAGTTAAAAAATCTTTACAAATCATATATATATATAAGTTCATAAAATATCAAATTTCCTTCTCATTTCTAAGTATAATTCATTCACATACCTTTCTTAAAAAAAAAAAAATAAAATAAAATAAAATAAATAAATAAATAAAAAAGGGGGGGGGGGAGTTTTCAGTTAAAAATAGATTTTTCTATAGATTTCTCATCTTCAAATAAATATTATACTTTACTTTATTTTAATTTATTTCCGCAAGAAAAAATTACTAAGCTATCTTTTAATGTAAATACTCTTTACCTGTGTGAGTAATTTAAATAATGCGAAATTTATGCGAAAAAACACGAACTTTCTTTTTTTTTTTCTTTTCTTTTCATTTTATTATTTTCTTTTTTTTTTTTTTTTTTCGATTTTGACAGCATCGAACACAGGTTATTTTTTCATTTATGAAATTGCTTTTTGAATGCTAAAATTTCGCAATTCTCATTAAATTTTAAGAAAAAATTTTATTTTTCATACAGATTTTTATTTTAATTAAAATATATTTGTAAATAGTAAGCGAAAAAAAAAAAATAAATAAATAAAACATAAAATAAATGAATAAATTTGTAAATCTGAATTTCATTGACACATCCCTGCTGGAATACAATGCCGCCAATTGTAATTTTTTTGTTTTTCATTTTAAGTCTCACCAACAAAATAAAACTGTATTTTAGATCTTTAAAAAAATATTACATTTCATTGATTATTGTTATTATTATTATTATTATTATTGAAAGAATTAGTAAATAAACTATCATTATAAAACATTTTTTTACCGATGCAAATAGTTTAAACAACATGCATTATTCAGAATGGGGGAAATTCGAAAAAAAAAAAACACAAACTTTATTTCTGTCGATGTCAACAGTATCGAGATATCTTTTTTTATATTTCATTCAGGAAATTATTTTTAAACAGAAAAATGTTTAAAAAATACTTCCATTTACCATAATATCTTAAAAAAAAAAAAAAAAACACTAATTTTAGAAAAAATTAGTGTGTTGCGGCCATCATAATACGTTTTTCTACACATAACAATTCACTCTGTATGAATGATTTATTAAAATTATGTTCCATGATGAATTCAGACGGTTTTTCCTCCTAGAGAAATGTTATAAAACTAAATATCCAAAGAAAATCAATTTTATGCTCTAAAAATAACATATTAAAAAATGCTTTTTATTTCTTCATTAAAAATGAAAAAAAAAAAAAAAAAAGAATGATAATTTTATTTTAAATTATCACAGGTCGATGATTAAACCATTCTTATTAATGAATCATTATATTTATGAATTCTTTTGAAATATACCCATATTGAAATTTTGCCTTACTTGGGGAGGGGGGGGGGAGGATACAATGCTACTATATGCATTAAAAAAAAAAAATCTAGTTAACTATTACTATTAAAAATAATAATTTTTCATTTCAAAATAATTGTCTAAAAATAATAACTCATTGTGGTCATTTGTATGAAAGTTAAAAAAAAAAAAAAAAAAAAAAAAAAAAAAGGGTTTTCAACGCCATCTGTTGGTCGGTTTTTACAAAAAGTTGACAGGCACTAATTTAAGTCAAATTAAAATTACATATTAATTTGTATAAATTTCTGTGCAGCAGTCCCTGAGATACAGTTGTCACAAAATTTTGCCACACACACACACACACACAGACAGACAGATGTTTTGTACACAATGGTCAAATCATGTTCTAGATCTCTCAAAACGACGTAAATCTATCGAAAACCCGATTCGAAAACTTTTACGAAAACATGACATTCTTCTATTAAATATAAAAGGAAGTAAAAAAATCATATATAGATATAAATTTTACTTTTCATTCATATATCCTTCCCGGAAAAAGAAACAAAAACATACAAAAAAAAAAAAAAAAAAAAAAAAAAAAAACCTTGCTGAAATTGTAATTTTTTTTTTTCATTTCCACCAACAAAATAAAACTGTATTTTGAATCCTCAAATAAAGTATATTTTAACTGTACACTAGTGTTCAAAATTTAAACAACAACCTGTTTTCTCGTTCGCTTCTTTTGCGCATAATTTTTAAACAAATAAACATATGAACATAAAATTTAGATGGCATGTTCGTCATCATACCATTAATCGAATTTTATATAATTTAATATGAGTAATAATTTTTAAACTAATAATAATAATTCTTCTTTTTTTTTTTTCCCCCTTCTTTCTAAAGTTATCTTTTGAAAAAAGGAAAAAATTCAACAATTTTAGAAAAGAAAAGTAATGAAAAGTTGCATTAAGGATGCATTACAGATAGATAAAGACGCACATGCCTTGAAATGTTACTCTAAATCTCAATTTTTCTTTCTGTATTAACTTTTCTTTTACCTTTATAGTAGACTTAAATATATATATATATATATATATATAATTAATAATTTGTAAACTATGAGCATCACCAGAATAATAAAAATGTCGATAAATAGTTTTATAATGACCCTCGTATCCAATTTTCATGTTTTTATGTATCTTTTTTAAAAAAAGTTATTCACATGCGAAAAAAAGAACAAGAAGGAAAAAAAAAAAAAAAAAAAAAAAAAAAAAGAGACAGAAAATTGAATAGATCCGGTTTTTATCTAACACATGGACGCATGTGCATCTTCACCTATCTTTAATGCATCCTTATGACCATTTTTCATTAAGTTTTCTTTTCTAAAATTATTGAAATCTTTCATTTTTCCCAAAGCTTATTTTTGAAAAAAAAAAAAAAAAAAAAAAAGAATATTTATTAGCTTAAAAATTATTACGTATGTTAAAGTTATATAAAATTCGGTTAATGATATGATAATGAACATATGCCATCCAAATTTTATGTTCATATGTTTATTTGTTTAAAAATTATACGCAAAATAAGAAAACGAGAAAACACGTTGTTGCTTAAATTTTGAACACCAGTGTATCGAAAAAAATCAATACTAAATTAATTTTCATTATAGAAAATACTTTTTATCTACATGAATAAGTTAAATAAGGCGCATTAGTCAGATTAGGGGTCTAAGAATTCCGAAAAACACGAACTTTCACTATATCGATTTCGACATTATCAAAACCTTATTTTATATTTCATTCGTGAATTGGCTTTTAAACACGAAAGTTCTTCTCTTTTCTTTAAATTGTCAACAAATACTTCTTCCATGGTAGAAATATATATATATATTTCTCCAGTTTCCCCAGTAAAGTAAAATTGTATTTAGCATCTTTAAATAAAGTATTACATTTAAATTAATATTTAAAAAATAAATACATATTTTATATATATATATATATATTTTTTTTTTTTCGATTAACTTTGAAAATAATACACATTATCCATGCGTATAACTTAAATAATTTTAAATTTCAGACTGGCGGATGTCTTCCCATTTTTTTTTTTTTTTTTTTTGATAGCTTAAAATTCTCATTTTACATTTCCTTTATAAAATTGCTTTTTAACGCAAAAATTCTCCGTTTTTCATTAAATTGTCAACAAATCCATACCGTAATTTTTAAAATTTAAAAATATTTACATATCATGGGAACCAAAAAAAAAGAAAAAAAAAAAAAAATGCATATATAAATCTTACCTTTCACTCACATATCCTTCCTGGAAAAAAAAAAGTCCCCAGCTGGAAATGTTTTTATTTTTTTATTTCCAGTTCCAACAACAAAATAAAACTGTCTTTCAAACTAACACGACTGTCGTTTCGTATCTTCGATTTTTATGACGGCACAGCAAGCGGAACTAGTGATGACTCCCGGTGCAAGTGTGCGTAGGAAGGACTCAAACCAAAGCCTTTCCCAACCCCAGTGACGAGAAAAGAGAGGAAAAAAATAAACAAGCAAAACAATCATACAACAAAGAGCACGGGTGTTTTGTTATTCCCTACTATTTTCCCTATTCGGGTGTTGACGGTTTTCTTCATCTTTAAAATTGGCAACCAGCCATCGCTCGGTGTTCGAATTCGATAACGTTTAATAAAGTTTTGAAAATATTTTTCGGGTTCCGCTAGGTATAAAAAGTCACGTCGTGCATTTGATTGCGGAAGGCAGATTCGGAGTAATGTTTGAAATTTTGGCAATTTTCACAGAAAATATTTTTGAAGTTATCTTTAAAAAAAGAAAGAAAGAAAAATTGTATGTAGTGTTACATCAGAATACCTTTCATTAGTAGGTAACAAAAAAAAAAAAAAAAAAAAAAAAGAGCAACATAGAAAACATGATTTATTGAAGAATTTTTTCCCAAATTTTTTGATATTAATTAATTAAAACTGCTCTGAAAATTCTCCAACCATCATTTTAACAAAAGTGAAGGAAGAAAAAATACTTCATATGCATACCTTATGAAATGTTTTCCATCATTGCAAGATAATGTTATTTAGAAAAACTATTTTAAATTCTTTTTTTTTTTTTTTTTTTTTTTTTAACAAACTCTCGACTGTTACAACATGGAATTTTACGTTTAATAAAATTAACAAATTATATTTTTTATTTGCTGGTGGCAGTAGGAGTGATATTCATAAATATTTTATGAGAAAAAATCATGAAAACCAGTAACTCACAACAAATTGTTTCGGGTCTAATTCAATGCATACGATTCTTCATCAGGCGAAAAAAAAAAAAAAAAAAAAAAAAAAAAAAAACGTTGGCGAGAGGGTTGCATGAATTGACAGATTTTTATTTAAATTAGATTGGCTTCGTATCTTCAGTCCGGCGCCCTTTTCATACATCATATAGATGTCACGAATCAAGACGTGCTCTCGAATTCTGGGGAAATAGGGAACTCTACGGATGTTGCCAGGAAGTTCCTTTCTTCCGGTAAATAAATAAAAAAATATATCTCGCAGGGTTTCTATACATATGTGTGTATGTCTGTATTCTCTTTTTAAGGGAACAAAAGAATAGAAAATATCTGAAACAATTAAAAATCCTGTTAGGATGTCAGTTTATCTTAAGTTTCAAAATCATGATTATTTGACTTAAATCTTTACTGTTGAATGACATTTCTCAAGTTCCAATCGATACAATTTATGTACACATTGTGCCAATTCTTTAATTTTCGTATAATTCGCAGATTTCCATATTTGAGGCAGCTCTTCGCATTTTCATCCCCAGCCCCCTTTTTTTTCCACCAATGAAAATTGCGTCTGGTATATTTTTAATTTTCATACAATTAATTGGCAGATGAAATCTCGAGTTTTCATATTTTTCGACTGCATAAAAAAAGACAAATCATAAACGTAGCATTCTCTATTTCAAAGGAATAAAGTTAAATTTAAATTCATTTGCAATTTCTACTTTTTAAATAGTCACATTTAATCACTCTCAGAGCATCACAAATCTGCAAAATAATGTCGAACAACTTATGTACTTAAAAACCACAGTTACTGATAATTTATCACAAATAGTTCTTTGAGGTAAAAAAACAAAACAAGAAACAATCATTTTATTTGATACACGATCTTTAAGTACATAATTTTTAATATCTTTAAATTTAAAGAAAACAAGAGAGCGAAAAATATTCCTGGAAGTACAACAATAATAGACAAAACCGATTTTTCCTTTCAGATTTACGATAGTCATATATATATATATATATATATATATATTTGTCCCCATGGTTTAAACTGCCATTAGTTTTATTAGCATTTTTCTAAAAGATATTGTATTTTGCTAAACTGTGTCAGTAAGAATTTAGATTATTTCATACAACTAGATTATTTCGTAAAATATCTTTATATAACTACCTCTAGTTTTTATGCAAATATTCGTGGACGGAAATTACAAAATCACTAAAAATATTGGGAGTCATTATCTATTTAGTATATTCAGATTTTATTTCGACTTTTAATGGTTAAATTTAAATGCAAAAATATTTAAAAACATAATTAAGAATTTGCTTCATAGATGTATTCTCAGTGCTAGTATTGTGTTTGTTGAAATCGAAACAAAATTTTGCTGATTCATTTTTCTTAAATCACAACAGTATATGCGTGATTAAAACCGTCAGTGAACAAAACAAACAGAAAACAAAATTGGGGATAACAAAGTTAAGAAAAAGAAATCAATTCTATTCAAAGAATTAATTTTCGAAAAAGCTAAAATACTGCTTATACGTTTTAGCTAAAATGCTAAAGAAAATTTTTTGCCAGGTTAAACCCTGTTTGTCCCTATATTGCTACTATAAAAAGGAAAATGGAAAAATTGTAGATGGACAACAGGAAAAGCTTCAGCAGTTTACAAAATAAGTTTCAAAAATGCATTTTCAGATTTTGAATTTGTTGGATTTCCTTATTCACGTATTCCGATCATTTTAAAAATTATTCCTTATTACCCTAAGAGCACAGTTAGGCTTAACTTATCCACAGTACATCTTAAAAACGTTTCTGGGATGTCTTTTCATCCAGAAGACATCTTGAAGATATCCTGAGGAGGCGATGTGCTGTCTGGGTAGCAATCACTTGAAAATCCATACATAAATATTGACTTATGTTTTTTCTTTGGAATCGTGAAAATTTATAGTTTTCAACGAATTTATATGTTTTGAGATTTGATCATTTAAACAAAATATATATCTGTCTGTGTGTAGGTGTGTATCAAAATTTTTCTGACACTGTATCTCCAAACAACAAATTTTCACCAAACTTGGTATTTAGTTAGACTTTCACCTAAACTAGTGCTAGCTACATTTGGGAATGAATCGCTCAACAGGTGGTACTGCCATTCAATATTTTTAATAAATCTTAATATGGCAGTATAGGAAATACTTTCATATTATTGTAGACAATGTGAATTATTCTTTAGTTTTCAATGTGAAATAAAAAATAAATATATTTATAATAGTAATAATCAAGCAGATTTAAAAAAAAAAATGTATATGCAGAAACATCACTTATCCCCCTCGATGGAAGTAGCCGCTTGTGGGGTGAAAATTTTCAATATTGGTATCTTTTAAAAGAACTCATCAATGCTTTTAAAACGAATGGTTAAACTGATATCTGTGATATACGGCTAGATGTTTTAATTTATGTTTTTCTTCTTCTTCTTGGATTATTAGTTTTTTATTTTTTATTATAAAGCGTGAAACAGCATATTTGGAGGAAAAACAACAATAACAACAACAAAAAAAAAATAATAATAATAAATAAAAAAATAAAATAAATAAAATAAATAATGCAAAACGCTATTAAATATACAATTACTTAGAAAATTACAAGATTTCCCATAACAGTGATATTGTAAAAGTATAATTGTTATATAGAATTTTACAAAGTGACAATGAAGATTGTAATGTTTAATAATCAAACATAATAATGTCTGTTATCAAATACAAGCAAGGTATTGGCTACCCGAATGAAAAATTAATAACAATAATTATATTCAAAGATCTGAAAATACCGATTAAACTTAATTCCTTATTACAACCCTATTACAATGGAAATTTATTGTAAAGACAGAATGTCCGATAGTTTTTGTGTAAAAGGCATTATCGTTTTACTTTCACGGCTCTCATTAATCGATTTTCGTTATTTTTCATGCTTAACTTTCAGTTTTAGGATGTGAAATGCGCTTTTTTTCTTTTCTTTTCTTTTTTTTTCTATTAAAAAATTGATGTAACTATAGTAATTGCAAACAGAAGTTTTAATTGCTATTGTATTTCCATATAACATATTGCTCAAGCTGAAAAATAAGTATGCTACGATCAAATTGAAAATTTTTATGGCTATTTTTTTCTCAACTGTATTGGTTTGTTTTATTTAAGAGAAGATACTATTTTTTATGAAAAAAAATATTTTTGTGTTTTACTTTTTTTTTTTAGGAATACAATTTTAAATTACTTTGGTAAATATCTCAAATCGAAATTCGAGCTGTCAGATGCTAGGCAGAATAACGTGTGATGTAGGACTTAGAGTGAGAGACTAGGACTTAGAGATGAGTGTAGAATTTTAACATATCTTTAAAATGGGAATTATAAAAAGTTGAAAGGCTTATTTACAACTTTAACATTGAATTACATGCTAAATATATTTTTGTTGAAATTATATTTTAAAAATGGAGAACGTCATTTATGTGTAACACCTCATATTGCTATAATTTAAAATATATACATAGGACATATATTCCAATATTAATTAATTTTTATTAAAAATATACGTATATTGAAAAGAATTAAGCAATCATATTTCTAAAAAAGGGAAAAAAAAAAAAAAAAAAAAAAAAAAAAAAAACAAGAAATAAAATTACATTTTCATTACTATAATAATACTTTACTTGCACATAGACTACATAGATGTTGTTTTTAGACTCCATTGTTATGATGAATTACACAAAAATTAATCACATTGAAAATAAATGTATAACAAAACAAACAGAAATGGAAAATAAATAAAGAACCAAAAATAAAAAGCAAGGATTCTATGAAAAGGAATAATGGACCAGAACGACCAATGAGAAATAAGTGCATAATAAAGTGAGGGGGAACCAACTGCCAATAGAATAGGTGTCTTTGAACACTCCCAGTAACAAAGAATTAGCATATGCTAATACAAAAAATGAAGAAGGGGCCAAGATGATAAGGACTGGGGCTTTTGCTTCCCTGACTCTCCCTGGAGCCTGACACCGAACCTGAAGAAGCAGATCTCTTCGATGGAGAAAAAAATGATGGAAACCTAGCTGCGTCTTCTCCGAGATCTCTGGCCGACTATCAGCGCTGGCAGAACAATTGGAATGGAGACATTCTCCATACTTCTCCCCCCCTTTGCAAGTAATATAATTTCCTTATTTCTTCTCAAGATCATGACTACAAAATTAAATAATAATAAAGAATTTTAAGATGTTAAGAAGACATGCGTAGGGACTATGTCGTAAAAAAATGGTATCACATCGCTATTAATATTGTTATCAAAAGCTATTCTAATATAATATTTATATTATGTAAAATATATCCATGCTGAACAATTCAATATTTAAACTAGTAATCGTCTGTCTTGTTACAGCAAAGTATCAAATCTTAATAAATATTTCTTTTACTGTTTAAAGTATCTGTTTTATTTTACTCTCCTAGTAATTTATTTTATGTAATGATAATTTTAGACGTTTATGAGAACAAGATTAAATTACTATATATTCTGGGAGAAAATAGGTCTGTTTAAAAGTAGATTAATAGAAGTATTTGCAATAATATCAAAATAATAGTAATAAAACTTTAATACTTGATAAACAGCACTGCTGTAAAATTGTGTTAGGATTTGGGTTGTTATTGAAAGTTCAGAAAGGGTGTTAAAAAAATATCACGAATCTGGGCTTTTTGTCATTTTATCACTGGCTATTTAGCATAATTATGCAAAGTTTAACAACGCAATGATATCTGGCTGAATTTCTGCTTCACTTTGTTCTAAGTTAAAATAGCTAAATTCATCCCAACATCCATATAAATTCTAAAATGTCATTTTTAGACTCTCTATGAATTCTAAAATTTTTTTATGAAAGCATGGGTTCAGCAATAATTATATATACCTACAGGTCGAATTGGTAAAATACACATTAAATTATAATTCAAAAATTTACCTTCGGTAGATAACAATTCATTAATAGTGATCTTAACTCAATGCATCCCTAATTTTAAAAGTTTATACTTTTGTAAGACCCTGTGAAATATCTGTAATAGATTAAATACGTTGTTTTCATATTCAAAGTCTATAACAGTAATATACACCCTTTTTTTAACGCAGTATACAATTACATGATTACCAAATTTTAATAACAACTATTAACATCTAACAGCATTTCTCAATGCCATAAACTGCAGATAATTACTAGAAATTGTTATTAAAAATTTCATTAAAAGTTAGTGGTGTTACATCTTCCTGAAAGACAGGAAAAATTGGCAACTATGCAATCATTGAAAATAACTTCGAATCAATACTTCTTTTATAACGAAATTTACTCAAATTCTTGAACGTCGGACTTAAAAGAAATGTTGATTTTACAAACGACATATTTTCTTTCTTTCTTTTTCATTTTTCATTTTTCATTTTTTTTTTTTTTTTTTTTTTTTTTTAGAATATTTGTATAAAAATATTTTTTTTTTTCTGTTTGAAAGAGTTAAACGTAATTAAAATTCATATAAAAAATTACTGGGTACAGATTTTAATAATAATTAAATTGTTGTTATTTTTGGAAATATAAATTGTAGTAAAAATTACCACTAATTATCAGAAGCGAATATGGTGCAGTTTATGATAAAGAACATGTATAATTTTTACAGCACGTTTACAATAATTATGGCATAGGAAGTCAGACATAGAGAGAGACAAACTGAATTAATTATTTTTAATAACTTTGGATAGAATTGTAAATAATTGTATGAATGCATATTAAATTTTATTGATCTCTGCCTTTATTGTATATATATTTTTTATAAATATGTAAAAATATTATGTATTTATTTCACCTTAGAAATGTAAATATAAAATAATAGAGAAAAATATAGTTGAAATTGTAGCGTAATCAGAAGATAGTATATGAAAAATCATGGCCTGTTTCTTCTTCTTTTCTTTCTTTTTCTTTTTTCATACATTGCCCCCCCCCCACACACACACACAAAAAAAATAAATAAATAAATAAATAAATATATAATGTCACTATTTATTGCTTTAGAAATAAAAACAAAGCTTTATTTTTTATTTTTTATTATTATTTTAATTTAGTTACTTGTACTTATTAATCTGGTAAACAAAATTTTTTTTCAGTATACCGGTAGTAACATACATATTCAGAAGTCACAAATCAAAATTTGGAAAACTTCAAGCTTAAAATTTCAAAGTTGTCACAAAATATCTATATCTTTGTCTTTCTTTCTTTCTCTCTCTCTCTTTTTTTTCCCTCACTTTTTTTCTCTCTTTACATTATTTATTTTTCTTTTGGAAAGTATCATAGATGGAATAAGATTCCGAATCCGATTCAATTCTTTTTTTTTTTTAATCATTTATCCGATTTAACCTATCATTTTGTCAATACTTAGTAGTACTACTAGGAAGAATGTTTTTTTTTTTTTTTTTTTTTTTTTTTTTTTTTTCCTTTTTATTCATATGTGCAGTCTTGAAAAAAAAAAAAAAAAAAACAGGGAAAGAGAGAAAGAGAAGAAAAGGAGAAATTATATCTTGTTGCACTGATTGTAAAAGATACCACACACAAAGAAATGTAACATTTTATATTTCTCTATGAAGCGAGGAAAAAATTTAAATGTTACCATATTCACACTGAAAATTACAATAAATAAATAAATGACTAAATAAATAATTTTTCGAATTTTATAAGATTTTATAATTATATTTGGCATTATATTGGAACTCAAGGGTAAATTCAGACTCATATACCATATTGCACATAGTGGAAAGGAAATCTGAAACTGTGTACATGATAAAATTTTTGGCTCTAAATTAACTTTTATCATTTCCAAATAAGCGTATATATAAATAACATAATTATATTATGTAAATAACATTTTCTTGGTTTTTTCTTTTGTGTTATCAATATTAATTTTTTTTTCTACATAAGGCTATGATAAATATTTTTTACATTACTTAAAACTTATTGCTTAACCTTTTAAGACTACCTTCCCAAAAATGACCTGACACTTTCGATTTCAGACTTTTTTGAAATATCTCAAAAAGTACTAAACAAATCATCTCGAAATTTCAAGAGTGAGAGAAACATGTTACACCCCAAACATTTCAGTGAAAGTTTTACCTCGAAAGTGAAAGGAGAACCAGTAAAAAATTAAAGAAAAATGAAAGTGTTTAGCATCACCCTGTAAAAAGTAATGCTTAATGTTTCTCTCGAAAAAAAAAAAAAAAACTAAACTATAATACAGTTTTTGACGACTGGAAATAAATATTGGAACTAATAAACCCCATTACCATTTTCTTAATTTTGAGAACTCCTGAAATTCACTTCATTCTATCGCGTATAACTTTTTGGATTTACACGATACTAATTTGGGGTTTTTATATAGGTAGCTTAATACATTTGGCTATAAAATTAGGCAAATGAAATTTTGCTAAATCTTGCGCATGCGCAATCAAAAATTATTTAGTGAAAATGCTCATATTTCATTAGATATTTAATATTTTTTTCATTCTGATTGCTATTTGCTATGTCTAATATTGAATGTCAAGTTTCCTGAAAATAACGTTGCACTGGTTTGAATACCTTGCGTCTTATAGATAAAAAAGTGGCAAAGTTTTTTTTGCAATTATTTGAAAAAAACCGTTATATCTTCCTGAATACATGCGGTAGAGGCATGGAAATTTATACAGATAATAAGAAAGAGCCCTATAATCATATGTTACAGCCAGATTTCATTTCAAGCATTACTTTTTACAGGGTGATTCCAAACACTTTGGTTTTTTACTGATCCCCCTTTCCCTTTCGGCGCAAAATTTTCACTGAAATATATGAAGTATAAGATGTTCTTCCCACTTCTGAAGTTTAAAGATGCTTTGTTTAGTAGTTTTTGAGATATTTAACAAAACGACTGAAATCGAAAGTGTGCGGTCCTTCATGGAAAGGTAGCGTAGCAAGATTTGCCTACTCTCTAGTCATTCTATTTAAAGAAATTTTCAAGGAATATTGAGCATTATATTTTAAATCACTTTATAAATAAAAACTAAAAATAATTTCATTAAAATCGCGTAAAACCTCGTATCGGGTTCCTGCTGCCTTCGGTAGAGTCTTCCTCGCCTGCGTGATATCGGTTTTGAGTCTTGATTACTTGCATATGCACCTTAACCGGGACTTTCAATATAGGTGCTAAGCTAATTGGACAGTAAGCGATACTACTATTATACAAGAATTATGTTTCTCGGAGTAACATTTTTCGGACAGATAATCATCTTTACTCTGTGGCAACTGGTGGCAGCACCAGATAATCTTATACCTGCTGAAAAAAATTAATTAATTAAAAAATAAAATAAAATAAAATAATCTGAAATTCGAAAATCGGGTTTCTAGGTGCATCAGGAGATGTCAAAACGGATCTTCATGGAAAATTTTGTAGCTCTGCGGGCAGTTGTTTGCGTAAAAAACGACCAACATTCTCTAACTTTAACTTTGTGTTTTGCCATTTTCTCGTCATATTTGCAATTTAGGATACTGTGAAGACGCTGAAAGATTTTCTTTTATCAGTAGGCACCTTTTCCATTAATTATCTGCAAAAAGTATTACATTGGCCTTTGGAGCATCGAACACACGACCTTCACGTTGTTAACCTTACGCTCTAAAGAATGGAGCTAATTGGACATGGAATGTTTCTTTACTTTTACATTTCTTTCTCTAGAGACGATCATTTCAAAAATTTAAAGGTTTTAATTAATTAAAAATTTAATCAAAATTTCGAAATCGGTCTTCGATGCATCAGGTCGGTTGGTTGGGTTTAACGTTGCACTAGTACTGCGCTATGGGTAATTGGCAAAGGTCTTTCGATGCATCAGAATAGGTCAATACGGATCTCCATGCAAAATTCTGTAACTCTGCAATCAGCTATTTGCCTATAAAGTGACAAACACACGCACACATTTTATTTTATTATGTGTATTGACACAACCGCTATGGAATTTTGAATAATATATATATATATTTTTCCAATATCTTAATCGTTAATTTTTTAATCGAACAATGAGAGTAAGTTTTGTCGTATCATTATACAAACCGAATTTATCGATGGAAATAAAATCAAAATTTAAGCAAGGTCCTCGACTGTTCACATGCAAGTAATTTTAAAACTGTGCATCCCGCTCCACTTAATCGTTTGCACATGACATAACAAACATAACACTTTTAACATTATTCCAGCATGAAATTGCGCATAAGAAAGCTTAACTTTTAGTGGGATCTCTACAAAATAATACTTTGTACACTCTTTGCAATATATATCTATTTAATTTTTTCCATTAACAATTTTTTTACATTATACACTAAACTATAAGCTTTCATTTATTGAAAAAATCTTATTTACTCGTATTTATTTTTCTTTTAATTAAAATAAAATAAATAAATAAATAAAATTAATGCTTAGCTTCCCCGCCCCGGCTCTCTTGAAAATTCGATTTAGTTTTACCAGCCCAGAGGCCGAGAACTTTCTCCAGGCCCGTATATGCGCTTGTGGTCAGGTTATAACTGAGTGTGGTACAGCACGTCACTCAGTTATAACTTTCCTCTTTCTTTATAAAAATATTATCTAGATATTATTTTGATTGTTTTTAAAGCAGTTATAAGTTTCGCCTTTGTGATCTCCCCACTACTCCGAAAATAACAACAAATTTATAACGAAAACTTTTTAATTTATTTTATTAACTAGGTGAAAGTATATATTTAGGCTTGAGTGGATGAAATAACTTTTTTACTTAAAAAATAAATAATAAAATAATAGAGTATAAATAATAAAACGATGTACTTTATACATATATTAGAATATAAAATTTTATTTATTTATTTATTATTATTATTATTATTATTATTATTATTATTTTTTTTTTGGTCTCGGAAAAATTTTGTTTAACAATATATTATTTGCAGACGACTTATGTCTGTTTCAAGACAATGAAGATAATTTGCAACGTGCAATTTTTACTCTAGACAAAATTGGAAGTGAATATAACTTAAAGATTTCAAAGAGTAAAACGAAGGTGATGGGTTTCGAAGGTAAAGAACCTATTAGAACAAAGATTATCTTAGAAAACAAACCAATTGAACAGATTTACCGTTTTAATTATCTAGGATGTGACATATCTTATAACTACAACAATGATATACAAAACAAACTAAATAAGTTCCAATACATCTGCGGGACTATAAGAAGAACATTAACAAATATGAGAAAAGATACCAGAATAAAATTTTTCAAGACAATGGCGATACCAACTCTTCTATATGGAAGCGAGACATGGACGCTCAAAAAGAGTGATGAAAGAGAAATACAATCTTCAGAGATGAAATTTCTAAGGAGTGTGAAAGGTTGTTCTATAATGGATAAAATAAGAAATGATGACATCAGGAAGGAACTAAAAACTAAGCCAATAATACATACTATAATAAACTATAGAAATAAGTGGAGAGAACATTTAGAACGAATGCCAAATGACCGTATACCGAGGGCAGCTCTAAAATACAGGCCAAGGGGGAGAAGAGATAGGGGAAGACTCCGTAAAAAATGGATTGAGGCCGGAACAGGCTTATAGCCTTCAACCGTGTTGGACATGATGATGATGATGATGATGATGATTTTTTTTTTTTTTTTTTTTTTTTTTTGTAGTATATGTATATAGAAAGATTGATCATAAATAAATTCCATTTATAAAGATTTCAGAAATACACAATTGTCCCCCGAACATTTTTTAAAACAATAATACCTATTACTTGATTATTATTCTCTCTTTTTTTATTCTTTCTTTTTAATGTTAATCTTTTTTTTTTTTTTAAGACCATCACTTTAGATGCGATCAATACTGATATTTAATAAATTTATTTTTATTATATAATTGTATAAAACAAAGAAACAATGCCTCGTGATATGTACAGTCGGCTGCAAAATTATTCGAGCACTAGCCAATAATTCATATATTTAAAAAGTACACTTAAGACTGTTTTGCTAAGTAAATCCTTGTCGAATCATGTTCTTAGACTGATTAAGAACATGACTCGACAAGGATTTATTTAACAAAGCTGTATTAACTGTACTTTTTTTTTGGCAAGGATTATTGCTAGTGCTCGAATAATTTTGCAGCCTACTGTAATTTTCAAATACTTAAATTATATTCAAAATTACAACAAACAAATTTTCCTACTTCTATATAAAAAGAACATTATTGAGTGGAAAAAGGAATTTAGATGAAACGAAGACATTTTACTTAATGTAAAAGAATAAATTATTATTTGTAAAGTAAAAACTGATTCATATCTTATACTATTAAGTGAGCAATATTTGTATATTTCACTGTTCTCGAAAACGGTAGTTCGGACAGTCACGAGATTTAACACAAAGGTGCCTCCCGAAGGATCATTGTGAACACCGAAGTCAGAATTTCGAATTTTTGTTTAGTTTTCTTTTAATTAATAAAAATATGAAAAGAATAAGCTAATAATAGCAAAAAAATAGCCATTTAAATTTAATCCATGATTTAATTGTTGCCAAAAGAAAAAAAACTTATACTATTAAGTGAGCAATACTTGTATTTAAATTTTATCCATAATTTAATTGTTGCAAAAAAAAAAAAAAATACGAGTTTATTATTATTTTCTTTTTTCAACAGGAAAATAAATGCATTTATCTAAACATGAACAATAAAAAATATAAATAAATAAATAAATAAATTATGCATCTCACAAAGATTTACGTTATTTTTAATTTAAAATTTCTTTTACACATTGATAAAGTGCTAATATAGTTTACAATGCTAATATATGTTGTACTAAAATCAGTTTTATTTATAGATCCTCCTGGGTGATTTTTAGGTTGATTTCTTTAGAAATCGACCTATTGCAATCACTTCGTTTATCTATCTATATCAATATTATAAATACGAAAGTTTGGATAGATGGATGTTTGTCACTCAATCATGCCACAACGACTAAACGGATCTGGATGAGATTTGGTACAGAGATAGAGAATAGTCTGGAATAGACCATAGGCTACTATTTATACCGGGAATTTGATTAGATTTTTTAAAATTAATTAAAATATGAAATTAATAAACTGGTAATTGACATAATATAAGCCAATTAAATTTTTAATTGTTGCCAAAAATGTTTACGAGGTATTTTTTATTTATTAGGACTGAGGGCCTATTAGTCTCAGACAGCGATTTTTACGTTGTCGTTTTCGATAGTTGGACATTTGTCGAAATCACTTTTCGATAGTTGGACATTTATCGAAATCTAAAATTTATCGAAAATATAATTGAATAATATGAAAGCGATGTTATAATTGGGAAGAAAAAAAAACTAATAGTCCTCCGTCCTAAACTAAATTCTGCTTTTGCCAGAATTTCATCAAAATCTTTTCAAAATGACATTGACATGAGTCCCCCCAAGGCACAACTATGACATGAGTCCCCCCCCCCCAAGGCACAACTTTGACATGAGTCCCCCCAGGCCCATCTTTGACATGAGTCTCCCCAAGGCACAACTTTGACATGAGTCCCCCCCCAAGGTACAACTTTGACATGAGTCCCCCCCAAGGCACAACTTTGACATGAGTCCCCCCAAGGCCCAACTTTGACATGAGCCCCCCCCCCAAGGCACAACTTTGACACGAGTCCCCCCCAAGGCCCAACTTTGACATGAGTCCCCCCAAGGCACAACTTTGACATGAGTCCCCCAAGGCCCAACTTTGACATGAGTCCCTCCCCCCAGGCCCATCTTTGACATGAGTCTCCCCAAGGCACAACTTTGACATGAGTCCCCTCAAGGCACAACTTTGACATGAGTCCCCCCCAGGCACAAGCAACAATTTTATGCTATAAAACACTAATACTGTCCGAAAACTTCATGAAAGCGAGGAAGGTTAAGGTTAAAATTTTTAATTATTATTTTTTTTTATTCCTACCAAACTAAAGATAAAAACTGATTTTTTTTCAATACATTTTTATTTTTGTTTTTATTTATTTATTTATTTATTTTTTTTTTCTAAAATGAAATATGCTTTCACGCGAAAAATAGAAAAATACTAAATGTTAAATTGGTCGATGAGAAAATGACACTTTATAATTTTAAAATAAAATAGTAATATTACAAATCGAACATTTTCTTCTGAATTTTATTTCACAGCATTTTTTTATATACCTCAACTTCAGATTTTTTTTTTTTTTTTTTAAGTACGGCGGATGGAGCATGCTTGGCATAAAAGCTAATTCAGCATTATATTAAAGGTATTTTCCTATTGATAATTCTGGACATTTTATTTATTTTTTTATTTTGATGCTGAAGTAGATCAGACATTTTTCGCCAAGGAAAAGATAGAAAGAAATACGCAAGCGAAATGATGATGTCACTCGCCGTTCGTGGATGCAAGAAAAATATTTCCTATGTTAAACGTCCATTGGGTTTTTGTAAAAAATTATTAAAAATCGACGAAAATTATTTCCCGATTTTAATCCCCATATTTATGTATATATATATGTATTAGTTATCATGTCCATCCGTTAGATAAAGTTATTTTTGTTGTAAAATTGACAAAGTTTGAATTTTTAATTTCAAAACTCTAGAGAAAAAAACATGGCAAACTTCCATATTCGATTGAAAACACAAACACATCATTTCAAAGGATGATATTTACACAATAAATATCCAAATAATATACTAATTAAAAGGAAAATGATAAATATTCTATCATAATTTGAAGTCAAATTTGTTTTCAAATGTCTAAATAAAGTATCTGATATAAGATACTAATATGTTGCAGCGGAATAGATTTGATATCGGTCATCCTTGGCAGAAAAAAAAAAAAAATATCGCCAAATTATTTGGCGAACATAATTTAATTCCTTTCAGAAATCATGGTTATTTTAACAACTTATATTAAGAGAGTAATGAATAATATGAAACAATATTTCGTACAATGGATATTACGAAAATATACATCTGGCATGTATATTTTCGTATTACGTTTTTGATCACCAAATACAATAAGCGACAGAGTTTTGAAATTTAAAATTAAAATTTTGTCAGTTTGACAGCAAAATAACTCAATCTAACACATGCACATGATAACTAATCTATACTAATATTATAAATGCGAAAGTTTGTATGGATGCATGTTACTCAATCACGCCACAACGGCTTAACGGATCTGGGTGAAATTTTGTACAGAGATAGATAATAGTCTGGAATAAGACATAGGCTACTATTTATACCGGAAAAATGTAAATTTTTAATAAATCTTCTATATAATATAGATATTTCTTCTATAATAAAGCTTTAAAATAATTTATTTTAATTTTTAATTGTTGCCAAAGAATATTTCACGCGAATAATAATAATAAAAAAAATTATTAAATATTAAATTTGCTTAGGCACATGACAACATGACGTCATTATCAAAATTAAATAATAAGAAAATGAAAGCTAATTCAGATCTGTATTAAAGAGCTTTATTTGTTGATAATCCTGGGTATATTTTTAATTTTAATACTGAAGTAGATAGGACATTTTTCGCCAAGGACTCTATTTTTGTGACAGCAACTTTAAGCCAAGTAGTCCATAAAAAATATAAACAAATCTGTACATATAAAAGAGTAAACTCACTGATTCACTGACTCAACACTGCCATGACGATTCTGTGGGAAAGAGGGTCACAGATTTTAGTGACCAGGTTGGTTTTCGGAGCCTGACCCCCCACTAAGACGGAATTTTGCAAAATACCCCCCTGTCCCCCTTGGGGGGCAGAAGGCATAATTCGGCTCCAAATTACTTAACAGTGAAGAAATTGCAGATGGAAAGACCAGACTTGAGTACAAAAAATTTATTTTCTGCGATTTTGGAATTTTGGATTTTTAAGGGGGGGAGGGTGGGAGGGAAGGGAAAAGGTTTTCGAAAAATGGTACTCAACACACGAGGAAATCGAACTGAACACACACTACAAAGGGATTTTGTGAAATTCCACCCTACCGCCCTTTGGAGAATGGGGGGCAAAAACATGTATTCATACGTAACGCTGCACTAAATTATCTTAGGTAGGAAACTTTTTATGTAATGGACGATTATATGTATCTAACTCATAGTATGAAGAGATTTTGCGAAATTCCCTCCTCCTTCCCTCCTTTAAGAGCGGGGGGAGAGATTTAAAAAAAAAAAAAAAAAAGTTTTAAAGCATAGCTCAGCTTTGAATAATTTCAGGATCTCAATTTTTTTATGTGTCGGTTAGGTATGTGTATGCAACATGCAATATAAAGTAATTTTGGAAATTTACTCCCCCCCCCGCCCTTCCCCTTGGGGCGGCGGTGCAAAAGCACATTTTGAAGCTTAAATCCGTCCAAATTACCTAAGAATGCCGAATTTTGGTGTGTGGGTGTTAATTAAGTGTGCGAAATATGCACTTTGATGAGATTTTGTAAAACTTTCAATTTTAACCGCGAGGGAGGGGGAGTAAAAAGCAGGTAAGGGACTGCCGAAGGCATTGGGGCTCCAGACTCGACTGTGACGAGCGGGAATACCGCTACAGAATGTAGCAGGAACTTAAACTTAAGATTTTGACGGATTTCAATGATTTTTTTTTTTAGATATTTTATTATTAATGATATGCTGTTTTGGGGATTCATTTCAATATAATGGCCAGCGAAGCGGGCAAAGCCTGCTAGTTTAAATAAACGAATGAATAAATAGAATAACGTACACACAGTTAATAATTCTAATTGTCTAACAAACCCGTGCAAAATTTTTGCAGTTTCTTCCTTGTTTTAATTTAAAATTAAAATTTGAAACTCATAAATCTTATAATTAATTTCACTACCCAGTTTAATTTTTTTTTTTTTTTCATCAGAAGCCAAATTAATATTTTATACCAAATTAATTGTGTGCGATACTGAAATCAAAATCAATTCAAAGAAAGGTTTCAAAGTAAAATTCATGTTTGACGGCCCGCTTTTCTTACTTTTCAGTGCAGTTTTAGTATAGTATCTCTTTTAAGACTTTAAAAATTTTGATGCCTTTATATTTGTTTACTTTGGCATAACTTAATGTTAAATAAAATTATACTTTTAAAAAATTAAAGAACACGCTTTTATTGAAATGTGAACTAAAAAGCACAAATTATCTATCTTTATAGTATTATTAAAATGCAAGGTAAGAGAAAATCGCGTGAGTGACGCACAATATTATTTACATACTTTCAAATCTTTAACAATAATTTAGAATTAAGCAAAAAAACATTAAAAAAAAAATTCCCCTGACTGGGCTCGAACGTTAGACCTTTAGGTTCGCAGCCCGGAGCTTTACCTCACAGCCACAGCGTTCACGTAGGGTAAGTCTTGTTTTACAATATAGATTTTTTGTTTGCTCCCAGAGCGGTTACAAACATACATATAAACATACATACAGGTGAAGCTAATAAAAGCGTGAAAAAAAAAAAAAAGTGCTTTTTTTTATTATATTTTTTTATTGCGTTTTTGTAGTCGAGTTATGGCAATAGTTTATATTCTGAGTATATCTTTAAAGTATTGGTAGGTTTAAGATGGCACTTGTAAAGATTGTAAAGATGCAATATTTAAAATGTATTTTTCTATAAAATTATTGCATCCGGCAAATGTCGTCCTATTTCTCTTTAAATCATTGATCTGAGCCCGCGTATTTAAATATTGTCTATGTATAAGTATATTTTTATTGTATTTTTATTTCTCTAACTGAAATTTGCTAGTATCACCCAGTGGACAAAACTTGACCACTTTTTTGCAAAGAAAGGCAAAGCAAAGTTATTACCTTCTCCTAAACGAAATTAAATTGCAACAAAGCTGAGGCAATTGTTTGTCGATATGCACTCAACTCAAACTGAATCAGCAGAGTTTTACTTAATATATTTCTCTAAGTTTGGTACACTGTAGATGTTGAGCTTTTCCTGAAATGAGAGAAAATCGCAAAGTGGAAGCACCCCTGTTGGGTGATATAGCTCAAAAGCTAATCTGCCTCATGTCAAACCATTGTCCAACCAAATATCAAATTCGGTTAAAAATTCAATTGGTTCATAAAGTACAGTGTTTGAACTCAAAAAGTCAAATATTTTCTAAAAATGGTCGATTTGAGTTCGGGAATAAGTCTTAAAACGTATAATTTCATCGAAAACCGAAAATCTAAAATTTTTCTGAATCTTATACTTTCTTCTTATATACGCAGAGGATAGAATAATAAAGCCACTTTAAAAAAAAATAAGTAGTCAATTTCAGTTAATTGAAATTCAAGGAAATCTCAAAACATGTAAATTCATCAAAAACCGGAAATCGAAATTTTTTCTGTATCTTCTACTTTCTTATTTTGCATGCAGAAGCTAGCGATAGATCCACTTAAAAAAAAAATAAATAAGTAGCCAATTTCAATTAATTGAAATGCAAGGAAATCTCAAAACGTGTAAATTCATCGAAAATCGGAAATCGAATTTTTTTCAGTATCTTCTACTTGCTTCTTATACATGCAGAAGCTAGCAATAAATCCTCTTTCTTTTTTAAATAAGTAGTCTATTTCAGTTAATTGAAATGCAAGGAAATCTCAAAAAGTGTAAATTTATCGAAAACCAGAAATCTATGTTTTTTCTGTATCTTCTACCTTCTTTTTATGCATGCAGAAGCTAGTAATATTACCTTGTGAGGTAAAAGAGTCAAAAGAATGTCGCTGCAGGAAAGTAAGATTGTGGGGCCGAGTTAGGTTAAAAAGACGTAGCCAGTTGTGAAGTGCAGTTTCCACTGAGGCAGGTTCTAAGTCGTTTCGAGAGGCGCTATTCAGAATCCTTTGATGTGGTGAAGCAGTTGGACCTGGTTTGACGAGGTTCAAAGAGGTTGGTTCAAAGGAGAAAATGCCTCGTTCTAACCCCCAGCTGAGATAATTGAGGGGCCAGAGGCAGATATCTTTGTCAATTTTGCATGCTTTCCTTTAAAGTAACTGCGCAATCAGATAAAAAAGGGCTACAACTGATGACAAGACATTTGGCTCTTTGTGTCGGAAGCGTGATTAATTACTTTTTGAACCTTGGTCTAGAACTTCCAGTGGAAACCGGCCTTGAAGGAATGCTGATCGGAGATGAAAACACAAAGTCTGAGCCCAGCAGCCAGCACAGCCGATAACGCAATAGATTGCAATTGGGATGAGTTTACGCCGGCATGAAGCCACTAAAAGGAAAACAGGACTCACGCAGTTTGCGTAAGGTGCGTGAATGAGATTAGTTATTGGAGTTAGTGAATTGAAGTGAGGAAGGTTTGCAAGGTAGTTAAACAGCGAAGTGTGTTAAGAGTTTGTGTGGTGTTGGCGGCGTAGATATTATGAGATAGTGTTGTTTGTGGTGGCGTATAGAAGAGTAGTGATTACAAGACAGAATTCTGAGCGATCTAGTGAAGCGTTATCATTGTGATGTGGATTAAGTAACCTAGCAGATGCGTTCTTATTATTAACGGAGCTTAGAATCAGTTCTGAGAGCTGGAGAGCCTACTTTTTACAAGCTAATCACAAGTGGGGAGCTGTATTTTTTCTAGTACTTTAATTTATTTATCTGATTAAGTACTGAGTTTTTTCCACGAGTCTTTCCTTCCAATATTTCAAGTCGAAATAAATTATTCATTTATATTTTAATCTAAAGAGTCTCATAAATTCATATATTATATTAAGTTTAAGTTTAAAATGGAGTCTGAGATAGCCGAGATAAGCGCTCAGACCTTACAACCTTTTTAAAAATAAGTAGTCACTTTCAGTTAATTGAAATGCCAGTAAATGTCAAAACGTGTAAATTCATCGAAAACCGGAAATCAAAAGTTTTCCCAAATCTTATACTTTCATCTTATATATGCAGAAGATATAGTAATAAATCCATTAAAAAAATAATCATAATAAGTAGTCAATTTCAGTTAACTGGAATGCATTATGTTTTAGTTTGAAAAAAAGTCTTTAAATTAGAGCTGACATAAATCACACACACACACACACACACACACACAAAAAAGAACTTTCATAAATTACATTTTTTTTTACGTATATTTTCAATAGTATAAACTCTCGACCTAATTCTCATTCATTCAAATTTCTACCACTCTAATGGCTGTTTTCTCTAAGAATAAAAAAATTGTAGTCGAGAGTATAGTGATGCTACATCTATACAAATTACTGTGTCTATGGTTTTACTTGAGTTTTAAGAATTGCCAGATTTAGCAACTTTCTACTTTAGGTATTTTTTAATTCTTATACAGGTAATAAATTTATTTCCTTTTAAAGTGGGAAAAAATTAATCTTTTTCTTCTTTTTGGCAACATTGTTTTTCCTTTTTAAAATTTTTAAAGTTAAAATGGGTTTTTATTTAATAAATTTTGAACTAATTATCTTATTGTTCTAAAAATTACGGCGTTAGATAGATTTTTGCCTGATTGATAAGTATGCCAACTTTTGTAGCGATGGGTGGAACGGTTTATTTTGTATAACAAATTAAAACCTGATATATCACGACATCCATTTTATAAAAATAAAATCGCATTCCAGAAATTGGGGTTCGTATTCCAGGGTGGTCGTACCTGACACCGTTCGCGAGGCATCTTGCTTATTATTATATTTAATTGTTAAACGTTTTTTATTTTATTTTTTTCAACGGGTGATTTATTATCTTTTAAAACAGAAATTGAAATTGTGTGTTTATAAAAAATGTTTTTTTGATTAATTAGGTTTTATTAATATCAGTGCAAGATATTTTTTGAAACTGTATGACAATAAACAAAATATATCCATACCATTTATTAATTAATTCGCTTAATAATAATAAAACAAACCTGTATTAATTAATCTAAACTCTATCTTTGTCATGATTTATTATCATTATATCATTACTATTCCTTACTTAAAAAAATATTCGTGGTATTAAAAAACATCTCTAATGCATTACAAATTAAATAAGTATTCTTTTAATTTACAATATTTATTTTAAACAGTATTTTTTCAAATACTTAGGGCCGTATCTCCCTAGGTCATTATAATCTAAATGACTTCGTAATTAATTGATTGATTAATTTTTAAAAGTTTTTCATTCATGTTTTTATTGTGTTATTTTTTTCATTACATTTAAGCCAGAGGCGTTTTTATATCGATTTTTTTGCTTCCCAATTAACAGTCTAATTAGGAGTTACAAATACCGTTGATTTAAATTCGACGGAATGAAATTAATGATGGAGTTTTTATAAGTTCGGTGAAGAAATTTCCTAAAATATAAAACTTATTTGTTCAAATTAGTCATAAAGTTTTTAAAGAATAGTTGTAATATTAAAATGAACTTTTCAAAAAATTTCACAATTAAAAATCCAATCGTATGTTTTAAGTTTTTTAGTTATTACATTTATAATTTTAATTAATGGCTGATTTTGGAAAAGATAACAAATTACCTTAAAACTCTTGAGTTTCGTATCTTTCAGAAAATATTATTTATTATTTATGAAAAATATGGCATTTTTTAATTAGTACAGGAATGAAAAATGTGAATACTTAGGCTTATTTATGTTCTAAACAAAAATTTTTTATTAAATTTTGTTTTGCGACAAATATTTAAAATAAATAAATAAAATAAAAGTAAAATAAAAACTAATATGTTGTGGCCATCTCATAATTTTCTTTTATATTTTTCTATGTACCAATTCTTTTAAAGTAGGCAACTTTGAAAAGTTTAAACCAAAATATCGATAAAATGTCAGTTTTGTGCCTCACAGTTGACATCTTTATTAAAAAGGGGAAAAAATCGATGACTTTGTTTCAATTTAGCACGTAAATGTGAATAAACCACTCGTTTCGTAGCTATTGACTCGTTTGTTTTATTTAATTAGTTTCTTTCTTTCTTTATTTTTGAAAGTTACTTCTATTAAAATTTACATCCCTGGGGCGTTCTCCCCCGCCCCTCCCCAAATAGGTAAAAATGATGCTCCTGCATACATAAAATATCCTGGTTGATTATCACTATTTTAAAGTCTTTTTTTTTTTTTTTTTTTTTTTTTTTTCGCAATAATTGGTTAAAAATAATAGTCATTGCATACATTTATAAGACATTTTGTCACATGCTACAACATAAAAAAAAATATGAAAGTAAAAAAAATAAAACTAAAATATAAATAAATAAATAAATAAATAAATAAACCTACGACCGCACTACCTGTTGAGTGGTCACAACATTTGTTTCATCAATTGGAAAAAATAACTAATTTGATGGAGAAAAATTATACATCCCATCTTTTATTACAGTCCTTATAAAATTTTAATTAGTTTATAGATATATAGATAAATATTACAAACTTTTATTTGAAAATTGTATTTATTTTATTATTTAATTTATCAGATGTTAAGTTCTAAGAATTATTTTGATTTCAGTCGAGTATTTATTTTTATTTTTATTTATTTATTTTTCATTTTAAGGAAAAATATCAGACATTTTTCTTTCTTTCTTTTCTTTTCTTTTTTTTATTTATATTGATAAATGATATTCGTTAAATTATTTATGTGAATAGTTCCTTCCTTTTACTGAAATTTAAATCATGGATTTTTTCAGATGTTAATAAACGAAGTAGTAACTTATTATTTTTGTGATATTTTTGATTAGTCATCAAATAAATAGCTGTTTTAAACGTTTACACTTTATTTTAAATATTTCCTTTTAATGTATTATTTGAATATTTTTCCATAAAGTATTTGTACAATTAGTAATGTGATTCTTGATATATGGGTGTCATACATTTTGACGGAACAGAACAAAATGCATGCTGTTTCTAACATTTCTGTCTTTTCGAGTCAACAAAGAAATCTTTTTCGAACTTAGGCATAGCTTCAGAAGGAATATAGGTTTGGCATAAAAAAAAAAAAAAAAAAAAAAAAAAGAATGGAAAAAAGCTTAAAGAACAGAATTTATGGCAAAGGATTTGTTGCACCCAGTTACAATATGTCTAGTGAGATTTCAGTATCCAAAATTTTTAAATGGCAAAAAAGCGATAGAATTTGCCATATTTAGTCTCTCAGTAATTTTTAAATAATAATACACAGAGTATGATTAACAAAAGCACGGATAAAGTTATCTATGAAATCGAACTTGAACTTTTGAAATCACACAATATAATTACAAACACTATATACAGTCGGTAACAAAAGTCTCCGAACACTAGCAAAAACTCCTATATAAAAAAAATTACAATTAATACTATTTTGTTGAATAAATCCTTGTTGAATCATGTTCTTTGACTAAAAACATGACTCGACAAGGATTTATTTAACAAACAAATATTAACTCTATTTTTTTTTTTACATAGGAATTTTTGCTAGTATTCGGATAGTTTTGTTACCGACTGTACTTTTATTGGATAAATCTGCAAATACATTTGAATAGCATTTTTTTTTGTAATATTTATATAAAAAAGTGAATATCGAATAATTGTAATTCTAAACAAGGTTTAACGGCGTAATAAAATTAACCGATAGTAGCCATATTATGATAATACAGCCGAACCTTGTTAGCGTGGATCTTAAGGGGAATAAAAAATTTGTTCATGTTATCAGTAATTCATGCTATCAGTAACGCAAAAACTAATCTTTACTTTGACGGCGATTGTGGAAACATTTCATGTTAAAAGTAATTCACGTTAAGAGTATTCACGTTAACAAAGTTAGATAATGAGCAAAGTATAAGTTAAAATAAGAATATCAAAGTCTTATTGTTGATGAAAAATTACACACAATGGTGCTAGTTATGACTTTTATAAATTTACAATCATATTTGCTGCACATAGCAACAAAACAGTACCCCAAGACTGGCTAACAGTCAAATAAACTGCGAAAACGTAAGTGCATCAAAACAGGGCATAAAAATTTCAAGGCTGGCTAGCAACAAAATGGGAAATTTTCGACTTGTAAGAGGGTCTATCGAGTATCAGTTTCTCTTTCAATATTTTTTTATATAACGAGCCTCTCAATATTAAAGTGAGGAGAGAGATACCGTATAGAAATTTGGGACCAAACGTTGGTCCCAAATCCATTCAGGGTTAATTGTAGGTGAAGTTTTATTGATATACTGGTCTCGAATAGAGATAACTAGTTAATGAATAATAATATTACTACATGAAGAGATCATCATATTCATCCTCATTTGCACCAGTAAATTATTATTATTATTATTATTATTATTATAAAACTAAAGAGATGATGTTTTTCCAATTATTAAAAGAGACATGAAAATAACGACATCATTTTTCAGTGTCAAGGTAAAAATCTCACCTATATCTGTTTTTTTTCTTTGCGATATAAAGGATTATATGAAATCACGTTTTGCACTCTTCTCTCCCCCTCCTCTCCCTTGGGAGCCGAATTTCTAAAATTTCAGAAATTGATTTTTAGGAATTTGTATTAGCTATATTTTAGAACAAAAATTTTACGGATATCTTTTTTTTTTTTTTTTTTTTTTTGAGATTTATAGGATTATGTAAAATCACGTTTTGCTCCTTCCCCCTTTTGGGGGGCGAATATCTAAAATTCCAGAAATTGGTTTTTGGATATTTGTGTTAGCTATATTTTAAAGCAAAAGTTTTATGGATAGCTTTTTTTTTTTTTTTTTTTTTTTTTTTGAGATGAAGGATTTTGTGAAATCACGTTTTGCCCTCCCTCCCCCCCACCTTCTTGGGGGCGAATTTTGTAAAATCGCTTCTTAGTCGATGTCTACGTCATAGAAGAAACATTTCCCCCAAATCTCATACTTCTAGGTCCAGTGGTTTGGGCTGGGCGATGATGAATCACTCACTCACTCACTCACTCAAGACAAACAATTATCTATATATATAAAATCGTTCTTCCTGACTGAGTGGGTGAGGGGGTGATTCATCATCGCCTAGACCAAACCCTTAGACCTAGAAGCATGAAATTTTGTGACAATGTTCTTTCCATGACATAGGCATCCACTAAGAAGCCATTTTACAAAATTCGCTCCCCAGGGAGGGGAGGGGGGGGGGGGGGGCAAAACGTGATTTCACAAAATCCTTCATATCTCAAACAAAAAAAAACAGATATGCGTAAAATTTTTGCTTTAAAATATAGCTAACACAAATGTCTAAAAACCAATTTCTGGAATTTTCAAAATTCAGTCCCCAAGGGGGTTGGGGGGGGGGGGGCAAAACGTGATTTCACATGCGTAAAATGTGATTTCGTATAATCCTATATATCTCAAACAAAAAAATAGATAAACATGAAATTTTTGCTCTAAAATATAGCTAATGCAACTATCTAAAAACTAATTTCTGGAATTTTAGAAATTGAGCCCCCAGGTGGGGCAGCAGGGGGGGGGTTACGGAGCAAAAACAAATAGAAATGCAGTTAGGCCGTTCAAAATTGGTACAGATAAGTTTTAAAGGCCTGAAAGTTGAATGGGGATATTTTCGATTGTGTAAAGTTATTAGGAGGGGCGAGAAGGGGGGAGGGGAGGGGGGGGGGCAAAAAAATAAAAATAGTGTCAGATCGTTCAAAATTGGTACATAGAAGTTTTCGATACTTACAAATCGATTGCGGATATTTTTGAATTTGTAAAATTATTAGGAGGTGCGGGAAGGGTGTGGAGCGGTAAGGGGGGGGGCTATGGGCAAAAACAAATAGAAATACAGTTAGGGCATTCAAAATTGGTACAGATAGGTTTTAACCCTTTCAGGGGCGGTGGCTAGAGGGTCTATCCACCTACTTTAGAAATTTTTCTCTAGGTGTGCAGTGGCTACTTTTTCTATCTACTTTTATGAAAAGTTAATGTGTACTTCTAAAATTGAAATAGAGACGGCAGAACTACAGTAACTTTAAGCTGGATGTGCCTGTGACTTTTTTAAATGGACAAGTTGCGGGAAAAAAATTTGAAGTTTCTTTTATATATTTTTATGAAAAATAATTTTTTATTCAAAAGTATTTGGTAGTGTAAATATACTGTAATGCACCTTTTAAATACAACAGATTTACATATTATCTTAGATCATTAATTTTAGTTTGATTTTTAGGAGCATCTTTTAGGTGGATAGACCCTCTAGCCACCGCGCACATAAGACAGGTTCTGCTGGGGAAAAGAATCTCAATTTCTTTTCCTTTGAGATAAACAAAGAGGGTCTTTTGGGGTTAGTGAACTGTGATAAATATAAACAGTAAGGGATAGCAGAATGTAAATACAGATGCAAACAAGCGTGGGAGGGTTCTTACAGAAAAGCTATTCAGTATTTCAGTTTACAGTATAGAAAGAGGCTGATTTTTTCTATTGATCTTATATCGTGATTTTTAAAAATAAATTTTTATTTCCACAGCTTTTTAATTTAGTTAATTTCTCTAAATAATCTTAAATTAAATGTATATATCTTAATTTTTATCACAATAATGCCTAGAAAAGGCTTATCTTTGGATGAAGCTATTGCTCTGTTTGAAGAGCTACCCTCAGATGATGATTCTGCAGTATCTGGATCAGGAACAAACAAATTTTAAAGAACATTAATATTTTTAAAGTTTTCATATTTCTGTGTATGCAATTTGTGAATTGATTATTTCATTACAATATGAAGGTAAGAAATTAGGTCTTTTAGTTTATGTACTGAATCAATTTCAAAATTTATTGCACTTACAATATAATTGAATAACTATAATTTTTATTCCTTAAATAGTAAATATTTTTTTCTTATTACTAATGCATAGAGGTTTCTAAACAAATTTTAAACAGCCCATATATGTGTGTATATATATATAATAAATCATTAAAAAAGGATAAAGAAGCATTATAATTTAAGTAATAATTAATTATTGTTACATTATATTATTATAAATTACATTTTCAAGACATAGTTTCAATTTTTATTCCTTAAATATATAAATGTTTATTTCCATACGAAAACTAAGGTACATGACGTATGTGCGCAGTGGCTAGAACGTCTAGCCACCACCCACAAAAAAATCCCCACATGCTGAAATTTTTTCTTCATCAAATATGACTTGTAGGGGATGTTTACTTTATGATGTATATATATTTAAAAGGAAATTCAATCATTTTTACTTAGTGCCCCTGAAAGGGTTAAAGGCCTGCAAGTCGAATGGTGATATTTTCGAAAGTGTAAAGTTATAAGGAGGGGCGAGAAGGGGGAGGGGAGAGGGGGGGCAAAAAAATAAAAATAGAGTTAGATCGTTCAAAATTGGTATATAGAGGTTTTCGATACCTACAAATCGATTGCGGATATTTTGGAATATGTAAAATTATTAGGAGGAGAGGGAAGGGGGGAAGTGGTGCAGTAAGGGGGGGCTATGGGCAAAAACCAATAGAAATACAATTAGGCCGTTCAAAATTGGTACAGATAGGTTTTAGAGGCCTGCAAGTCGAATGGGGATATTTTCGAAAGTGTAAAGTAATTAAGAGGGCCGGGAAGGTGGAGGGAGGGGTGGAGGGGCAAAAAAAAATAAAATAGAGTTAGATCATTCAAAATTGGTACATAGAGGTTTTCGATACCTACAAATCGATTGCGGATATTTTCGAATTTTTAAAATTATTGGGAGGGGCGGGAAGTGGGGAGCGGAGGGGCAAAAAAATAAAAATAAAGATAGATCGTTCAAAACTGGTGCATAGAGGTTTTTGATACTTACAAATCGATTGCGGATATTTTCGAATTTGTAAAATTATTAGGATAGCCGGGAGGGGTGGGGCGAAGGGGGAAAATAATAGAAATAAGAGTTAGAGCATTTTGGGAATTTTTTCCGATGGCAGTGAGAACCCGGTGCGACATTTTTCCTAATCAGATTTTGTTTCTCTTTTTTTTTCACGTGATAAAAATTAATGCAATTTTGAGAATTCAGTAATTAAAGTGATTCATTTAAAAATAGGGACCAGCGAAGCGGGCGTTTCCTGCTAGTATATATATATATATATAGAAAAGCGAAAATTACGTAACACGAAAATATGACGAAAGCCAATGAATCTCGGGCTACATTCGGGCAAATAAATTTTGGTAAGAACAAGCTGCAGGTGTTTTAAACCTATAAAGCCAGTAAATGATTTATGACATAAATTGTTATATGTAATACATATTGCTTTTATCATTTCATGAAGGCAATTAAAACCCATAAAAATTTTATTCCTACGATAACGTAGAAACATTTCAGTAAATTATGGTATATTTTTATCTTTAGACTCTTTCTACGATGTTATTACATTCAAAGATATACATTTTTTTTTTAAACCGAAAAATTCCATCATTAACACTAGATACGGGTGAGCGAATAGCGATATTTTTCTTCTTTTCCCACATAGCTTTTACGAATGAGGTGCCAGATTATTGTTTCTTGATGACACCCGTTAACCCTCTTTCCGGCTTCTTCAATAAAAACACCTTACAAAAACGTATCTAAGAATATAGGTCGCAGAATCAATATTTAATTAAATTCTACCACAGTATCTTTTTTTTTTTTCTTTTACTGCTTTTCTACTTTAAGTGGATCAATGGAACCGCGATGTAATGGAGCTATCGGAAAACTCGGATGACGAAGCAAAAATTCAGAATGCATAGATATTATGTGGTGTCTTAGAAAATGAAATCTATGGATTTAAACTTGGGTGAAAATTTATATTCAGAAGTGAAATATGTAATATTTACTCGTCAAATTTTATGAATTTTTTTTTTTTATTACGAATGTTTTCATTCAAGTTTTTATAAAATAGTTGTGATATTAAATGAATCTAATAAAAAAATAAATAAATAAATAAATATACACTTTTATACAGGATATAAAGTAAAGTCCTTAGGAAGTAAAATCCTTAGTAAAAGTGCCTTTGAGATCTTTATCTACGCAACACTTGGTTGTGGGTATATACTTCTAATCACAAAAATGATTTTAAAAATGTAAACACGTATGCTATGACATTTTTAACTTAAAAAATAAAATTTCTGAAAATGAACTAATGAATGTTGTGTGTTTAATTTAATATTTGAATTAATGAATGAATCTTCCAAAACCATGTAAATCATGGATGTAAATTTATTTATTATTATTTTTTTTAATACATTGTTGTAACTGTGATGTAACTTTTTATGATATATCATATATATATATATATATATATATATATATATATGTGTGTGTGTGTGTTTCAGATGTACGCATGGGAGGCTAGGATAAATTTTAATTTCTTTATTTGAATACATTGTTGTAGCTGTGACATAGCCTCGAGCATTATACACAGGACACCAAGACTTTTATTATTAAAAAGATTTTACCTATAGTGTAACCACGCTTCTCGTGCCTAGCTTTGAAGGCGATTCCAAAAGCTTGGATGGATGCCAAATTGACCTACAGGTTGAGATTTGTTAAACATTCAGTCATTCAGCGTTTCCCTATCGTTATTTTATCTCCACCTCTAGGGTTATCATTCCTATTTTAACACTGGACACTTTAAGATAATATTTGGGCAGTATTTCCAATGGTTGCAAGAAACTTGATTAAATATTTTTTTTTTCAGTCTATACAACGATTTACCCACTCAAGTTTTTATTCTTTAACGATATTATTAGAGATATAAAAATATTAATTATTGAATCTTTATAAAATATAATAAGGAAAATATCAAAGATTATATATGTTAGTACATAATCATTATTTTTTAATGAATATTTTTCTTTTTATATTTTAGGAAAGGTAATACCTTGTATTTATTATTATTATTATTATTCATTATATCAAGCAATATATGCATAGAGCAAAAAATGCAACGATAAAGAATAAATAAGTAATTTCTAAAACAAAATCGGATTTCAAAATGAAAATTCTTGCTTTTAACACATTGTCTAATTATTTACATACAGATTATATATATATATATATATATATATATATATATATATATATATATATATAAATTATTAAACTGTCAAATGATAAATTATACAGGCTTCATAACGATAAGTTTTCTTGTTAAAACTTTGAGATTAAATTATAAACCTTCATCATTCATTTAAAAAACTACTTTACATACTCTAACCCTTGAAAAAAAAAAAAAAAAAAAAAAAAAAAAAATCAGTAACAATTGATTATACTTCAAAACACATTCCTAACAACATCCCTTTTCTTGTAAATACATGGATAACAAATAATTACAGCCTTTTAAGATAAGGAAAAGGCTGTTTCCTTAAACCCAGTACAAGCCTTTAGTTGTTGTTCGCTGATTATCGTTAGATTTAATCCTCTAAACAAGAGAAGAGATGACAAAATTTTAAAATGGACTGTCTTTCAAGTAGCTGATTATGCTGTCTTTAAAATGCCCCCCTCTTGTCTGCTTATGTTGTGTCGTTATTTTTCTTTTTTTTTTTTTAAGTTTCCAATGTAAGTATTTCTGCTCCAGTGAGTTAATTGTAGAAGAAGATAAATTACAAGTTTTTATTTTTCTTAATGTCTTTTTTTTTTAGTTTTTTTTTTCTTTCTTCTTCTTTTCTTTTTCTTTTTTCGTTGTAAGAACTCAATTTAAATTCTTTACCGTAAATTCAATTAATGAACGAGTGTTTCTAGAATGTTTATGAAGCGGAACATTGCACGAAAACTGTCGATATAGAGAGGTTCCACTTTATAAACTAAAGTACTCTTAAAATAAAATGTTGGGAATTTTCTGGATTTTAATTACACACTGTAGGGCTATATTTCGTATAATGGTTATTTATTTACGGTCTTTGCCTTTGCCTTTTTTTTTTTTTTTTTTTTTTTTTTTTAGCGTATTTTTTCCATTAATAAAACGTTAATATATTATGTTAACATAAAAACATACATTTATGTACGAGTTAAGAATAAATGGTATGGTTTTCAAGAATATCGGAAATTTTCCTGTAATTAAATAAATGTAGATTTTTTTTTTGCCCCTGGAGACACTGTTAAATATTTTATTTCTCATTTAAGTGTATGAAATTGTACCTCTTATGCATTTTATAATTTAGTATTTTGTACTTTTTGGTATATCATATAGGAAAACACAATAAATATGTATATATATTTTTTGGTGACACAAAAAGCTATTTTTTAATGACTCTTCCTTTCAACAAAAATATCTTAATTACAGAAGCTTTTGTTAATAAAGAAAGAAAGAAAGAAAAGAAGAAGAAGAAACTGAAGAAAAAATTCAAAAATAATTTAATACATAGTTTGTTGTAAAAAGCGTAGTAAAAGTAATGCGTTGTAAAGGAATAGAACTTTGTACACAAACACACTAATATGAACAAACACACTGAAGTTACATTTACTTGCAGTTGTGTCTAATATTTTTCGCATTGTAACAGCGGTCTGTGTGTCTCTGTATATATTGTATTGTTAAGTTATTTCTCATTTCTTATGAATTTGATTTTTTTTTTTTAAATTGTTGCTTATTATGTGATATTAGCAGGATAAAGGGTAATACAAATGCTTCAGATTTCGTTTTTTTCGTGTTACATCTATAAGTTTATTTTTTAGTTCTATATATGTATTTGCAACACGATTAACTTGTATAACTTCTTGAACTGACTGTCATGTTAATATTCAATTAAATGATTGTTTTTTAAACCTTAATTGCTGGAACATAACTTTTTTTTTTTTTCGCTCTAAATTATTATACTATGGCTATAATGATTTTTAATTATTTCAGTTATATTCAAATATTATAAAAAATAACTTTTGAGATATAAAAAGATTTTACTAAATATATTATTTTATAAATAAAAATATAAAATATTGAAAGCAAAGTTTATTTTTGAAAAGAAAAATAAAATAAAATAAAATAAATAAATAAATAAATAAAAATGAACATTAATGCAAAGTGTATTCTTCAAATATTCCAAATATACTAGATAAGCATTCAAAAATAATTTCTTTATTAATGTATCACTTTTACGAAACGATGCATGACTGTTTGGCAACTATACTTGCTACATTCCTATATACGATAGATTTACAGGGGAAAAATTGTGAATAATTAATAAAACAGTGACAACTATTTGGATTTTTGCCCAGGCTCAGCTTATAAGCTCTCCAATGAATCACATGGCATAGGAAAGCACAGCTGCTAATATCTCCTTTGTATTTGTTTGATCACGAAATAAATGACGTCATATTTGCTTTCAGAGAGTTCTATGGGCGTAATTTCTTTTTTACCTACTGACTGTGTGTGTGTTGCAATGAGCGAAGGTTAAGACATATTTCCTTTATTATTTATCGAACATCCTATCGGGTGTAGGCGAACATTTTGAACAATAAAAATGAAAAAATTTCACTAGAATTGGCTATAGGAAATAATTGTGTAAAGAAAAAAAAAATTCTCATGTAAGAGCAAAAGTTTATTTTAAATGTTGTAGCTCTGTGGTGATTAATATGATGAATGCTGAGCAATTGTGAGAATTTGGAAATTCTTAATTTAATTTTTCGTTTTGAAGTTAGTGATTTTAAAATTTCTATTTAATGATTTTTATTTTTATTTTTTTTACTTTTTTTACAGGAAAGCAGTGGGTTTTGGTTTCCGATGGATTTACACGAGATTCCCTGAATAAAACTTGACCATTTTATTAAAGTGTCTGTGTGACAAAAATTTTCTGGCAGCTCTTTGCACAGAAATGCACAGATTTTCATTAAAAAATTATATTTACTTGCACATTAATTCGAAAAAAGTATAGCTATATATTTGCTTATAGTAACACGTGCGTGACGCTGTTATATAGAATATAATTTTGCAGTAGTAACAATGTATTATTTGTTTATTTTTTATGCAAACCATTTTTTAAAAAATAAAGTCGAATATCTCTACATACAATAAATAAATTAAAAAATAAATAAAAGTAAAAAGTGATGCAAGAAACACTTACAGTGAATGTATAATCTCTAAGTCATGCAGATCCAGCGGAAATAAAATAATAGATTCATGAAAATAAATAGAAGTATATTGCCCATCAAACTCAAAATCAAGAAGAATTCGAGAAATAGTTATTAATGCTTAGAAAAAATAAAATAATATATATATATATATATATATATTTCGAGGACTGATAATATAACTTCCCATCCGCTACCCTATTTTTCAGTTTTTTAAAAAGTGGGAGGTTATGTTTTATTTTTATTTTAATAACGATTTACATGTAAAAAATACACTTTGTAGGGGAGCTAAATTGCATATGTGTACTGTTGCACATATATCTGTTTGCTGTAAAAATGTATTGTGAAATTCATACTCGAATGTGCTGATTTCATTATACATTAAAATTATATAGACAGTTTAGATATTGAGATTTTAAAGATATTTCTTTATTTTAAATCTTGCTCTGCATTCCATAAAATGGATCATTACTCTGCATTCCATAAAATGAAATTAGCGTACATTATTGAGATGCTTAAACTCATGCATAATTAATGTACAGAAACTTGCAAAAGTGTTCCGACAATGTCACGTAAAGAACCAAATTATGCCAAAATTCGAACAATTATTCATAAAAAAAAGAAACAAAGAGAACATAGAATAAGTTGAATAGTTTTTACTATTGTATTCAATGTTTATGATTCGTTTACAGAGACACAGAAAAGAATTTCTTGACATTAGAGCCTATGGTCAAATTTTTATTCAAGTGCATTTTAATACTTTTATACTGCATTCAACATAATGAAATTAACATATGTTATAAAAGTGCTTAAAAGCATGTTTTTTCTATTTAAAAAAAAAAAAAAAAAGTATGTATAGACTAAATAATTTATTTACAGGACCACACAAAAGGATTCCGATGATATCATGTAATCCTCCAAATGATATCAAATTAGGTTGAAATATTAATGAGATATAGTTAATTAGGTGTATTATTTTTACCCATGTATATAAAAGCTATATACTCATGTATATAATTGTGGCTCCTTTTCAAGGACACACAAAAGAATTCCGTGTCATTCAAAAGAATTCCGTGTTACCGTTTTACAGACGGAATTTGTTAAAAGTGAATTTTAACATGGTTACATCCCCTTAAATATAATGTAATGTTGTTAGAATGAATAAAAGCATGTTTTTCTGCGGACAATTTTGGGCATAGAATTGGTAATTAGTATAAATGGTTACACAAAAGAATTCCGATATATTATGTAACCATTTTCATGAATTTTGGTACAAGTATCTATGAGTTACAAGGGATTAATACAAGACTATCAATTACTAGGAATATGCATGTATATATATATATATATATATATATATATATATATACAGATAGATATAGAAAGAGAGATACCTCTTCAAAAACGTGTCTTTTTATCAGCGAGTAAATCAACTATATATATATACAGTACAGTATATATACAGGGTGTTCCAAAAATCCCCCCCCCTTCTAACTCGAAAATAAGTCGAAATTTTGGAAAAGGGCGAAACACATATTTAATGAATTCAACAGGGACCTCTTTTGGTGAAAAAAAAATTGAGCCCGGGGGGCTAGGGCAGCCGCTAGGGAGAGTATTTTTAAAATTTTAAATAGGAAGGTATGTCTTGTGATACATACCTGGAAACATCGCTTCAAGTCAATGAATTCGATATAAATAGTTTCGCTCTACGATGATTATTAAAGTACGTACATGAGTTTTTAGACTTTTGAAATGTGGATTTTATACTTATGTATCACCTTTAATAATCACTGCAGGACAAAACTATTCTAAATTCATTGTCTTGAAGACACGTTTTCCGGGATGTATCAAAAGACATACCTTTCCATTAGAAATTTTAAAGTTACATTTCCTAGCGGCACTCCTACCACTCCCTTGCCCGGGTCGAAACACTTTTGGGCAAAGTATGTCTTGTGATACATCCCTGAAAACGTCTCTTCAAGGCGATGGATTTGGTATAAATAGTTTTCTCCTGCAGTGATTATTAAAGGGGATACATAAGTATAAAATTTCACATTTCAAAAGTCTAAAAACTCATGTATCTCCTTTAATAATCATCGTAGGGCAAAACTATTTATATCAAATTCATTGTCTTGAAGAGATGTTTCCTGGAATGTATCACAAGACATACCTTCCTATTTGAAAGTTGCCCTCAATAGCAGCCCCCTAGTCCCCCGCCCCTACCCAGGCCCAAACTTTTTTCACGAAAAGGAGTCCTTCTAGAACTGATTAAATACGTGTTTCGCCATTTTTCAAAATTCCGACTGATTTTCAAGTTAGGAGTGGAGTGTGGGACTTTTGGAACACCCTGTATATATATATATATATATATATATATATATATATATACTATGGAATAAATAAAAGTTATCTGTTGAATAAAGAGTGATGTAAATAGGGCGTTGAGGCTTCCTATCTTCAGATACACTAGTTATTTTTCTTTTCTATGCTGTCTATGCATATGGGACATTATTACTTACATGGGTACTAGCTTCAGTTATATGGTAAATAGTGACCCGTTCAAGTAAAGGAAAAAATAAAATAATCTGCTCCCACAAAATGTGACCCTGAAGAGAGGGGCACAGCTGTTCATGAACTTTAACTGAAATGAACTAGTATTGAGTACCACGGAGAATATTTGAGACTGTAGAAACTGAACCCAATGAGAGGTGGCCTTTAAACAGAGAAGGATTTTTAGAGAGGTTTCACTGTATTTCGCCTAAAAAACAGAGCCTTTTTAGATAACAGATTAATTTATTTGGACTGTTAAGACCTTATCGAATTTCATATGAATTCTCAATCTATCATTTGCGTAATTAAATTTTAACCAAAAATAATACGTTAACCTAGGAAAATGTTTAGTCCTTCTACTTCTTTCTTTCTTTCTTTTTTCTTTTTTCATATATATGTATATATATATACATACACACAATTTCTTTTGATAAGAAGTTTCGAACACTAAAGTACTTTAAGAAAAATATCCTTTTTCTTTTATTTATATTACTTTAAAGAGTAGTTAACTTTCACTAAAGAGATCTTTTCAGAATTTATTTACCTGGTAAATGGAGAAGCCATATGTTTACTTGCGGCTTCACTATTTACATATGGCTTCACCATACCTGTATCAAATCATAACTACATAAGGTTATCATTGCTGCTCTAAGCATCCAGTAATTAATGGATTAACGTGAGGATAGAATAAGGGACATGTTCCGTTGTTTATGCAGACAGAATTGTCGTTTGTATGAACAAAATTTAACTTGATAATTAATGTAAATTACGTTGCTTTGGAATTATATCGTTAGTTTATTATTCTGAATTCTTGTATAAAAACAGGATTCTGAGAGAAAATTTCTTTTTGTAGGATTGGATAGAAACAGAAGTTTCATTGTTATTACCTGTATAAATAGCCCTCATAGTTTATTTTTTAGTATTAATCATAATAATAATAATTTCATTGTACAAAGCATTGCTGACGTAGTTAACTTAAAATTTAGATAAATTTACATATTTTTTTTAAATATAGATAGTAAATAATTATACAAATATAAATCATTCCCTCACAACAATGCAAAGGAACCAGGAAAAAGATCATAAATAAAAATTATTAAGGATTTAAAATTTAACCATAATAAATAAAGATAACATATGCACACACACAGACACACACACACACACATATGTCTATATATCTATAGTGTATTTGCTTGATTTGTTTTTTTAGGAAGTTAAGCCAGTCATATTATTCATTTCTTCATTTCCATGTTATTCTGAGGGGTTTTTGTTGCTTTGTATTATAAAGGTATTTCATTTAAAAATGAAATGTTTCGAATTCTGCTTTTCTTTGAATTACACATTTTGAACATTTTATATTTTAGCTCAGTGAGCAATAAAAAAATAAAAAATAAAATAAAATAAATCTAAAAAGGCGACATTTTTAAAGTGTGTATTTCAAGAAACAGAATTCGAAACATTTCATGTTTTAAGGAGATATCTTTATTAAACAGACCAAGAAAAATTTTGTGGGATAACAATGAAAAGAATAAGGGTGGGGGGGGGGGGAAGGATCTGACTTATTTACAGCCTTAAGTGTCACATTGCATGTATTCAGTGTTGCCAGATCCGGCGGATTTTTTTGTTCAATAATCACCAATAATTTTGAGATATGATATTTGATATCCATAACAGACTATCGATCTGCGAAGTGATTAGGCAAACGTTACAATTAAAAATTTTTGAATAAAAATCCGCCAGATCTGGCAACTGTGTATATTACGTATTTTCTGGCGTGTTTAAACCGAGGCCAGATAAATCAATTTTTACCAGAAATTTTATTTAACAGAGAAAGCTATAATCCTAGAAGGTATTGATACTTGAAAGTATAGCTTTGTCTGTTTGTTAATTTTTTTTTTGTATAAAAATGATTTATCTTACCTGCGTACTATTCGCAGGAAAATACGGTAATAGTTCAGGCAGATTAAACTAGTTACATGGGTTTGATGTCGCACTAGTTCTTCACTATGGGCTGCGGTCTTAGACTCATCCCTAAAAGTGGTTCGGAGTCATGACATCATAATTTTGATCTTTCAACAAGGGGACGTCTCCCCAGCTTCCGTGACTCCCGGATATTAGTCAAGAAATACTCGTTAACGTATCTTTTTAAAGAAATTTGGTACTTAACAGAAATACAATTTATTTTAATATAATTTATTTTAAATGCACGCCCATATATACTTAAAAGAAAAAGTTTCAATTTAATGGTCATTTGGGCTTCAGAGGATAAATGTTGTTTTTGTTACACTCTGTGAATTATTTTCAAGCTGTATTTATGCAATTATTTTCATGATAAATTTATGTATATGAAATGAAAAAGTTGATTTGATAACTTGTTTTGAAAAGAATCGGGGAAAAACTATTATATGATAAACTTAAATTTGAGAAAGGAAATTTTATACTAAAATCATATTGGAAAATAAGAGTTCACAAATGGAATTTATATATATGTTATAAATTAATTTTAAATTAGATTTCTGATATAAATTGCAATTAAATATTTCCCAGATACTTAAGAAACATTCAGTCTGCCTATCATTACATCAAATACTCGGCCACAAAAAAACATACAAAAATTTATAGAATGGATGTTTTCACTAACGCATTAGTTGTAGGAAAGATTTTAGAATTATTCATAACCATTTTGTTTAGCTAATTTTGTTTTTTACTAGAACTAGATAAAAAGGACAGTTTTAAATGCTGGAAAATCAAAACGGTGAACAAAACAACAGACAGATTCCTTTAAGGAAAAGAGAGAAGCTATACACACATATATATATATATATATATAAGAATCACTAAATAAATAAATAGATAAACGAAAAACTACCAGTAATCCTAGCCATGAACAACGATGATCCGTAAACTAAATTTTAAAATCTTTCAGTAACTTGATAATCAAGAGTGAAACCTTTTTTTTTAGGATAACATATTTGGTGCTTAATACTATTGTTATTATAGCTATAGAAAAACCGTTTGAAAAAAAAATAGTTTATATTAATATAAAATGTTAATAACACAAAGATACTTTGTTGTTATTCATTAATATATACTACTATTTCATTGTAAATAAGATATAGTAATCTATAACCCTGCATAATTATTTAAATGAGTGATAAATAAATAAAATGACTAATTTTCATAAATTTTTATTTTTATAGACTATCTTGTCAATACATTTTTAAATAGAGAAAAATCTGTTCCTTTTGAAAGATACAGTAAAACTATTATTTCGTCTTCTATTTAAAAAAAATATTATGACTCTGCATACATTTTATTTGATTGGCTAAAGGATTATATAATTAAACAAACTGCAAACTTCAGCGAACGTTTGACACGTCTCAGATATGTACTAGTATACGCATTATCGAATTTAAAATTAAGTCAATAATAAAGATTATTTTAATGCTTGTGCACAGCTCAAATTGAACCACGGGTAAACTACTTTATTATTTTTAAACAGATCACTGCACATATGTAATAGTATGACCTTCAGAAAAAGTAATAAAATTGTGACGAGATGAAACAGTTTTACTACTAATGCCTCCCGCATCATGGAAAATACGATAAAAATAAATAAAAAAAATTTTAATTGTTTTTGTTGTCTATTTTTATCTTTTTATGAATAAAAATGAATAACTACAGTGTTTTTTTTTTTTTTTTTTTTTTTTTTTTTTTTGTCAAATTTACATATTTAAAAGAAAATTTATAATAAAATTTATAAACTAAACATTTTTACAATTTTTTTTTTTTTTTTAATTAAAATCACACAATCAACTGATTGGAAGAAAATCATATTTATTGAAATTGTATTTTTCCGACTGAGTGAAAAATGGAATAGCTCTGGATAGCCCAACTAGATAGCTCAATTGGTAGAGCCTTGACCTTGTAAGTCAAAGATACGAAGTTCGACTCCCGGTACAGGCATTATTTTCACTCAGTCGGAAAAATAAAATTTCAATAAATAAACATTTTTAGCTTTTTTTTTTTTTTTTTTTAACGGATAACTTTAACATGTTTGTGTTACTTAAAAAAACTGTCTCTTAGTAATAATAATCCCGAAATTATTATTAAAATATTAAAAGGAGACTTGGCGCTGGATTAATAAAAATAAGTAAAAACTACAACACATAGAACGCCAAAGTGAAAAAAAAATAATTGGGAAGCAGACAGCTGTTTCAGTATCATGCTGTCTTCAGTGCAGTGAGCGTACTGTCTTCAGTGTCTGAACGGTACGTTACATTGAGCGTACCGGTACGTTCAATGCTATTGAAGCAGCTGTCTGCTTCCCATAATTTTCCTCTTTGGTGCTCTAGATGTTGTAGTTTTTACTTGGTTTTATTAATCCAGAAACTAGTCCGAAATTATAACTTTGCCTTTATGGCATATCATTTCTTTATAAAAGTTTCGTGATCAAAATGAAAATAAACTGTGTTGTGAAACCGAATAACACACTCAATTGACAAGCTCATTTTTAATTCGTGTCATTTTAAAAAAGTAATATTCATAACATTTTCATTTGCGTTCCAATCGCTTAAAATGGCAGTGAAAAATTTATACTGAATACGAATATGGCTTTTTGAGAAATTATGAGACAGCGCATACAAATTTGTGTTGTAGTGTCGCGGGGATAAGACAGAATGATTATAAGTGGCCTCAATATGCGGAATGCACTCTGTGGGGGTAGGTTTTTGTAAAGTGTCCTAGACTGTATTCCTGAGTGTTACGGAGAAAACAACGAAAACCTGCGAATGGTAAAGCTGTCGAGTGCGCCCAGGGTTCGAATCCGTTACTTCAGTCTACCAGCTTCAAGTCACACAAATAAAGGATGTATTTTAATTATAGATTTTTTTTTTTTTTACTCAATATATAAAATTTCTTTATTCTACTTCTTAATTATAATGTTTTTCTTTTAAACAGTGAATGCTTTACCTCCGCATTCGCATCCCTTACTTTAAAAACAATAGTTTCAAGCATTACACACACACACACACACACAAAAAAAAATAAAAATAATAATCTATATAAATAAAGAGAAGTGTCTGTGTGTGTGTCTGTCTGCGCTCTGCTGCTCACACTACTGATCGCAGAGCTTCGAAATTTCGCATATAGGTACATGGGACCCTGCAGGTGTGCACCTCATCGAGATTTTTTTTGAATTTCGAATTTAAACTTTTTAAATTCATGTTTTTTCGATTTTAAACATTGGCTTTTATGTTTCATTTTTTATGAATTTATTCTTCGATTGTAATCGTCTGCGTATCTTAGCAACGGCTATTACGCAATTCATTTTTTTATTTAATACATTCATTTGAAGGCGATTTTTTTTTAAATTATTATTATATTTATTGAAAATCAAATTGTATTACAATAGAAATAAATTGTTACGTTTATATATAAATTTTATAGTATACCAACTTTTTATTTTTCATTTTTTTAATTAATTCTTTTAAAAGAAAAATCTTTTTTTTTTTTCTTTTAACTGATAATTTTAACATGTTTATGTTACTTAAATAAACTGTCACTTAGTAATAATAATCCCGAAATTATTATTAAAATATTAAAAGGAGACTTGGCGCTGGATTAATAAAAATATGTAAAAAATACAACACATAGAACGCCAAAGAGAAAAAAAAATAGGAAGCAGACAGCTATTTCAGCAGCATGCTGTCCTCAGTGCAGTGAGCGTACTGTCTTCAGTGCATGAACGGTACGTTACATTGAGCGTACCGGTACGTTCAATGCTACTAAAGCAGCTGTCTGCTTCCCATTTTTTTCCTGTTTGGTGTTCTAGATGTTGTAGTTTACTTGGTTTTATTAATCCGGAAACTAGTCCGAAATTATAAATTTGCCATTATGGTATTTCATTTCTTTGTAAAAGTTACATGATCAAAATGAAACTAATGTATTGTTTCCACAGAAATTCTTGAAATGACGTGAATTCACGTAGTGGTAACCAGGAATAGAATATAAAAATACGTGAATTTGCGTCAGCGGCAACTAGCTATAGAAGTTGAAATGGCGTGAATTCACGTCAGCGGTCGCGAATGTGTTACGTGATTTATGCCTTTTGAAAAAAAAACATATTGACAAATAAATGATAATGAGAAGCATATTAAGAAAAAAATGGATGCAAGATGTTAGTTTGTATATATATTTTTTGAGCAGTAAAGAAAAAGAATGAAATAATGAAAAAAATAATAATTAATCGAAAAAAAATGTTAGGTGGGGCCGTGCCCCGCTGGCCCTTAATGACGAACCGCCACTGATCGAATAACACAATTAAAACAATGGTCTCAATTGCCAAGCTCATTTTTTAATTCGTGTCATTAAAAAAAAAAAAATAGTCATGACATTTTCATTTGCGTTCCAATCGCATAAAATTGCAGTGAAAAATTTATACTGAATACGAATATGGCTTTTTGAGAAATTATGAGACAGCCCATACAAACTTGTGTTGTAGTGTCGTGGGGATAAGACAGATTGATTATAAGTGGCTTCAATATGCGGAATGCTCTCTGTGGGGGTAGGTTTTTGTAAAGTGTCCTAGTATTCATGAGTGTTACGGAGAAAACAACGAAAAACTGCGAATGGTAAGGCTGTCGTGTGCGTCCAGGGTTCGAATCCGTTACTTCAGTCTACCAGCTTCAAGTCACACAAATAAAGAATGTATTTTATTTATAGATTTTTTTTTTTTTTTTTTTTTTTTTTTAAATACAATATAGAAAATTCCTTTATTCTACTTCTTAATTATAATGTTTTTCTTTTAAACAGTGAATGCTTTACCTCCCCATCCCTTGCCTTAAAAACAATATTTTCAAGCATTACACACACACACACACACACACACAAATAAATAAATAATAATAGTAATAATCTATATAAGTAAAGAGAAGTGTCTCTGTGTGTGTCTGTCTGCGCTCTGCTGCTCGCACTACTGATCGCAGAGCTTCCAAATTTGGCGTATAGGTACCTGGGACTCTGCAGGTGTGCACCTCAACGAGATTTTTTCAAATTTCGAATTTAAACTTTTTAAATTCATGTTTTTTCGATTTTAAACATTGGCTTTTATGTTTCATTTTTCATGAATTTATTCTTATAATGTAATCGTCTGCGTATCTTAGCAACGTCTATTACGCAATTCATTTTTTTTATTTAATACATTCATTTGAAGGCGATTTTCTTTTCTTTTTTTTCTTTTTTTCTTTTTTAATTATTATTATATTTATTGAAAATCAAATGGTAATGCAATAGAAATAAATTGTTACGTTTATATATAAATTTTATAGTACAGCAACTTTTTATTTTTCATTTTTTTAATTAATTCCTTTAAAAGAAAAATCTGTTTTTTTTTTTTTTTTTTTTTTTTTTTTTTTCTTATTTATAATATTTACTGGGTGAAAAAAAAATGGTAGTTTATAGTAGAAAAGATTAAACTGATAAAAATTCGTTTGTTTTTCATGTATTTAGTTCCTTTTAAAAGAAAATCTACTTTTTTATTTTAATTTATTGCACTGGTCGGAATCAAATCTTAATATAAATAACGGGGGCTATAAGACACATGGTTCAAAAACTAAAATATATAATAGATGCTGAGATACAGTCATCTTTAAAATCGTAGTTCTTAAATAACAAAAAATCCACAAGTCGTCGATAAATGCCCAGATTGAAGTGTCCGGGAAAGACCTTTCTGTAGACAGTGGGAAACTGGACCCGATGCAGTACGGGCAGAAAAAAGAGTTGCCTTAGGCAACGGGTACCCGAAGAAGCAAGATCTAAAGCAATTTCAGTGTTTTTTTTTTTTTTTTTTTTTTTTTTTTTGTAATGTGATGTAAAAAATAAATACTGATCCAATTCTTTTGAAAATTCATTCAAATATAGTGACCAGCGAAGCGAGCGTAGCCTGCTAGTAATAAATAAAATAAAATAAAATAAAATAAATAAATACAAAGAAATAAATACAAAAATAAATCTATATAAATAAAGAGAAGTGTCTGTGTGTGTGTCTCTCTGCGCTCTGGTGCTCACACTGCAGATCGCAGAGCTTCCAAATTTGGCATATAAGTACCTGGGGCCCTGCAGGTGTGCACCTCATTGAGATTTTTTCGAATTTCGAATTTGAATTTTTTAAATTAATGTTTTTTCGATTTTAAATATTGGCTTTTATGTTTCATTTTTCAGGAATTTATTTTTACACTGTAATCGTGTGCGTATCTCAGCAACGGCTATTACGCAACTTATTTTTTATTTAATACATTCATTTGAAGGCGATTTTTGTTGTTGTTGTTGTTATATTTATTGAAAATAAAATCGTAATGCAGTAGAAAAAATTAATTATAATGTTTTAAATTTAAAAACGTATTTATAACAGTTATGTTTAATTTTTTATTCTAGAACAACCTCTTATTTTTCATTTTTTAAAATTAATTCCTTTAAAAGAAAAACCTTTTATTTATTTATTTATTTTTTTGTTTACGATATTTATCGGGGAAAATGGTATATACAAATACATAGTAAAAAGGATTAAACTGATTAAAATTTATTTGTTTATATATATATATACATATATATATATATATATATATATAGAGAGAGAGAGAGAGAGATTCATTTAATCTACTTTTTATTTTATTTTATTACATTGGTCGGAATCAAATCGTAATACAGTGTAAATAGCTATAAAATACATGGTTCATAAACTAAAATATTTAATAGATGCTGAGATACAGTCATCTTTAAAATCGTAGTTCTTAAATAATAGCAGATTCGCCCCCCCCCCCCCCCCGGCCGTCGATAAATATCCAGATTGAAGTGCCAGGAAAGATCTTTCTGCAGGCATGGGAAACCTAGACCTGATGCAGTGCAGGCGGAAAAAGAGCTGCCGTAGGCAGCGGGTACCCGAAGCGAGGTTTGGAGCAATTTCTTTTTCTTTCTTTCTTTTTTTCTTTTCTTTTACTTTTTCTTTCTTTCTATTGTTTTTTTTTTTTTTTTTAATCTGTAATGTAATGTAAAAAAGTAAATATTAATTCAATTCTTTTGAAAATTCATTTAAATATAGTGACCAGCGAAGCGAGCGTAACCTGCTAGTAAATAAAATAAAATAAATAATAATAATAATTATTATTATTATCATTCAACATCATAATGACCCGGATGAATACTTGAATAATCGAGGTATCAATAAAATAATTATATATGGAATTTGAGCATTATACAAAACAATTTTTTTCTTTTTTTAATTATATATAAATACTGTTTGAAAATCTTTGAAAGAAGTTAAATTCAGGATTACAACGTATTTTGTAAATCCTAAAGCTATTTGCAAATAATTGTTCCCATTCTCTCTCCTCTATCTCAGTACAGACATGCACATACATAGTACTTTTGCATTTTATATTTACAAACTTGTTTAAAAAAATTACTATTCTAATTAGTAAGTAAAAATCTTTGAACAAATACCATAAAATGCAAAAAAATTGCAAAAATGTTTCGGGTTCGGAAATAAAACACGACCCTTTGTCAAGTGAACAAATTAGGCACGAGTGCTGCATTTGTTTTGCAGTATTCGTGCCTACTTTGTTCGGGTCGTGTTTTATTTCTGCCCGAAACAATTGTTGAGAGTTTTTTTTTTTTTTTTTAATTCAAATATTTTTACTTAATACTTTTCCTTTTCTGCAACTTTTTTATTCTTTCAATTAATAATCCCTCCTGGCAGACCTTAAAATAGTGATAATAATGCTTATGATTAGAAAGTGGTTTTGCAGAGTCAAATAAAATTATAAAAAATTAAAAATTTAAACTAAATTATTCTTTTAGAAAATAATGAAACAAAAATGAAATAATTTGTGAAATACAATATAACTTCACATTTCCCCGTATAATTCTTTGAAATATTCTTTGCAGAAAATGTTAAAATAACAATTTTAAAAATTTGAGGCGCTGGCGAATGTAAAAGAAATTATCCAGTACAGGTTTTTCTATCTGGAAGTGAATTTATTATCTGAAAAAATAATTCGACTTTTGCATAATAGATGGCGCTATAATTTTTGAGGCTCGACTTTGCGTAGAAAGTTTTTTGTAATGAAATCTTTCATGAATTATTTAAATCTGGATGTTTTGAAAACTTTTAATTCTTAAAATTGTGCTTTAAATATTTAAATGGTATCTGGTGAAAAATGAGCGAATTTAATAAAGAGTTTCTTCTAAATAAAAGGAAGAAAAAGCTTAATATGTGTCTATATAAGTTAAAGTTTAATGATTATAGCGAGAAATTCTTTTTTTTTTTTATTCTCACAATGCGTTGAAAGAAGACAAAAAGTGAATAAACATGCTATTTGTTGTTAAAAATATTAATTAATTTTGTATATATTGGTTACATCAGTGTTGGGCATAATTGATTAAAAAGTAATTGAATTACAATTGAATTACAATTAAATTACAATTATAATTATCCTACTGTCAACCTATAACAAGTAATTGATTACAAATAAATTGAATTATTGATAATAGATTAAATAAGTAATTCAATTTATATGTAATAAATTACTAGTTAATTGATTGAGAGTAAAATAATTGTAATTGTAATTCAATTGTAATTCAATTACTTTTTAATCAATTGTGCCCAACGCTGGGTTACGTCTATTTTTAACTTTCTTCTATAGATATATATAGAAAAAGTATTGGATTCGTGAAAATTTTCGAACTCCAGTTTGCGATGGATTTACACGTTTTGGGATGTCCTGAACCCCTGTGGCAGAAATTTATCATGCTTTCTGCGACAAGCTTCATCAACACCAAAATCTTTCTTCATGAATAGTTTGTGAATTTAACATTTACGAATACAAAATAAATTATTTTTAAATAGTAAATAATATTCAGTATAACCAATGTATTTAAATTTTAACTAGGCACAAATGCATATATCTGCACTATTGCAAGATTTTTTTTTTTTTTAAGAAAAGTGAAAATAAAACTATTGATCTTAATTGCTTCAGATTTTTTGTTCACATTAATATAAAATATTGTTTATAAAATATTCAATGAATTCAAACCATAAGATGCAGTAACATATCAAAAATAATCTGCAATTTTTTTTAAGGGACTTAAATCATGAAATGTCTAAATTAAACAAATGTTACAAATACTTTTAAAATTTCATAACTTTTTTTTTATATTAAATATATATATTTAAATACACAAATGCACTTATTTCATAAGGTGCAAACCAAACAACATAAAATATAATACAGAACTCAAAATAAAAATACAACAAACCAAAAGTAAAAATTAATATAGAATACTGACTGTCATAATGAAATATAAATAACATATTTACAACATTTATATTTTTTGATATTGTTGGAAAGATGGACGACAACATTCTAATACACAAGATTCAGTTTTTGCATAATATACAAATAGCATAAAATGTGTATTTGAAATTTAAAAAATGTGATTTGACATTAAAGAATTCAGAATATATAATTATACTATCATTTAAATGCATAAAGTAAAACAGAATGCAAGATGTAAGTAACACAATTATAGACAAAGCATAGTCGAAATATTTTCATAAAGATTGAGGCAAGTGAAATATTTCATTTTTGAGGAGATGTTGAAATCTGAAATGTAACAGATTTCATGGATGAAATCTATAATAGAAAATAATGATTACAGATGAATGAAATAAATAGAAATCAATTAAAAATAATATTTGATATTGATATCTATACAAATAAGTAAATAAAAATAAATAAATAAAAGCATTTGCTGTTTAATTAGTATTTATTCAAAACAACTACTATTAGATAAAATTCCTTTTGCTTACAATATATATATATATATATATATGTATATATTCAACAAAATTTTTGGTTTGATTTTTATTCAAAATAACTATTTAATTTGCAATATTTCAATTAAAAAAATAAACATTTTTTTTTTTTTTTTTTTTTTTAATTCAAATGTTTAAAAAATTAAATGAACAAGCTGTAGAAACTAATGATAAGAGTATTTTTGTAAAATAAATTAATAATTTTTTTAACGACTTCATATGCTTAAACAACAAAATTTTAATCGCAATTAAAATAATTAATGATTAGTAAAGAAAAAAATTAGAAAATTTACCAATTTTATAACTCAAGATACCCATTAATATTTATTGCTAAGATCTTTTACCACATATAAAATGCTAAATATCAATAAAGTATTTTTAAGATTAATTTCTTAATTTTCTATTTTTTGAAGTAAGGTTTGAAGCTTCATTTTTTATTTTGCGTATAACTACAGACGTTACAAATTTCCCCATAGTCTTATTTCTGTATATATTTGTGAAATGTATTGCATAGTTTGAACCAAACATTAAAATTAATGCTGCTTTAAAAAAACTACGTGTATTTACTACCACGCACGTATGCACGCTACTCATACATTAAAGAAAAAAAATCACTAGATGCAACTAATTTGTCGTGCGTAAATCGGAAAATGTATGAAAATCGGTACAGCAGCAATCACGCACTTAAAAAAAACAAACAAACAAAAAAAAAACCTCACTGGATGCAGCTATTTTGTTATGCATGAATCTGAAAATGCATGAAATACGAAATTCGGAAAATGGTCGCAAAGTCACATTCTTTTGAAAAAACATCCTTTTGCAATACAATAAATACACACGACACGAGCGGCAGGCGCGGCGCGAATACAAAGTTTGTGAAGAGGTTCCGATGTGAAGAGGTTACCAGTGAAAAGTGTCGATACACCGAATCATATCACCTCATCACGAATCGCTAATGCATGCCGTATCAAAGCTAACCCCAGTGAGTTACATCCACTTTATCTCCTCTCCTTATTCAGGATTGAGGCGATCGCATCTGCAGAAAGGAAAATTTGTTCTGCAGAACAGTTTATAAACCATTCTTAGAGTTTCTCTCTCTCTCTCTCTCTCTTTCTCTTTTTTTCTCTTTTTTTCTCTTTTTTTTTTTTTTTTAACACAATGGCAAAATTTATTTGACTTAAGTAAAATCTTTCTGCAAGAACATTTCTGTTTCTGCGACATTGTCGCCGTGTCGCCGTGTTTCTGCCACGGGGTCGTGAACATGATTTGACTATTTTTAGAAAATGTGTTTCTGTGTGTGTGTATCACAAATTTTCTGAACGCTGTATTTCACGAACCAATGAACGAAATGTAACCAAACTTGGTATTTAGTTGGACCTTGACATAAACTGGTGTTGGTTAGATTTGTAGAACAACTGCTCAACAGGTGGCGCTGTAATCGCATTTTTTCTAAATTTTTAACATGGCAGTATAGGACGAAATTTCGTATAAAAGTACATTATGAGAGTTTTTTTAATCGTGTGATTGTAAAATTAATATGAATTATTGATAATAGTATCAGTTAACTAGGGAAAAAAAATTGCGCACGTGGGAGTGGGGGAGTAAATTTTCAATATTGTAGGTATCTTTTAAAAGATCTCGTACCTTTAAAAAGAATGGTTGAAATGTAGATCTGTGATAATTTAAAACAAAGATATCGATTTTTTTAATCTTTTAACGAAAAAAAAAAAAAAAAAAAACATTTCTTCTGATTTGCAAAGAATTGAAATCTTTCGGCCTTTAGTGATAATAGTAGATGGCTGTCGCAAGGCTCGGAAACTTGGCTACAATTCAAGTAATATGCAACGCCACCTGGTACAGATTGTGCGACTTTTTTTACTTTCTTCTATATGTAATATAGAGAAAGTATTGGATTCGCGAAAATTTTCGACCTCCGTTTTTTGACGGATCTAAACGTTTTGGGATGTCCTGAACACGAATTGATAGTTTTTAGAAAATGTCTGTCTGTGTGTCTGTGTGTCTGTGGTTTATTGTTTTCACCGTATCTCACGAACCAATGAATGAAATTCAACCGAACTTGGTTTATAGTTGGACCCTGGCAGGGCATTGTGCTGATTAGATTTGGGGATCAATAGCCCAGCAGGTGGCGCTGTGATCGCATTTTATATAAATTTTTAACATGGCAGTATAGGACAAATTTTCGTATTTTTTACCGTATCTCACTAACCAATGAATGAAATTCAACCAAACTTGGTACATAGTTGAAACCTGACGGGGCAAGGTGCTGATTAGATTTGCGGATCAATCGTCTAGCAGGTGGCGCTGTGATCGCAAAATTTCTTATTTTTCACCGTATCTCACGAACCGATAAATGAAATTGAACCAAACTAAACTTGGTGTATAGTTAGACCCTGACATGGAAAGTGTCTGATTAGATTTTGGGATCAATCGCCCAGCAGATGGCGCAGTGATCGCATTTTATGAAAACTTTTAACATGGCAGTATAGGACAAAATTTCGTATAAATGTACTTAATGAGCTTTATTTTAAACTTGTGATTGTAAAATAATTATGAATTATTGATAATAGTGGTAGTTAACTACGAAAAAAATTTTGTGCATGTTGGGGCAACGGTTCCCCCCTAGGGGGGGGGGTAAATTTTCAAGATGGGTATATTTCGAAAGATCTCGTCAATACCTTTAAAACGAATGGTTGAACTATAAATCTGTGACAATTTGAAACAAAGTTATCGATTTTTTTTACTTTTAACGAAAAAAAACTTGGAAAAAAAAATCTTTTTTTTTTTTTTTTTTTTTTTTTTACGAAATTTAAACAAATTTGGTATTTTTTTGGTCCCCGACAAAAAGTGGTGCTGATTACATTTGGGGATCAATAGCTCAACAGGTGGCGCTGTGATCGCATTTTTTCTAAATTTTTAACATGGCAGTATAGGACAAAATTTCATATAAATGTACATAATGAGAGTTATTTTTAACTTGTGATTGTAAAATAATATGAATTATTGATAATAATAGTAGTTAACTACGAAAAAAATTTTGTGCATGTGGGGGCACCGGTTCACCCCCTGGGGGTAAATTTTCAAGATGGGTATCTTTCGAAAGATCTCGTCAATACCTTTAAAACGAATGGTTGAACTATAAATCTGTGATAATTTAAAAAAGTTATCGATGTTTTTTACTTTTAACAAAAAAAAAAAAAAAAAAACTTGGGAAGAAAAAAATCGTATTTTTTTTTTTTTTTTTTTTTTTTTTTTTTTATTGTTACTGGTTGAATATGGGTTGAATAACTGGTTGAATCTTCTAACAGAAAAAAAAAAAAAAAAAAAAAAAAAAAAAAAAAAACTTTCTTTTTTTTAAATATTGTTACTGATTGAATATGTATATAGGAAAATATAGAAGAAAGTCTTGTGGTGGCCACAACATACTAGTTATTCAACAGCCAACAAAAATTTTTAAAAGTTGGATTTGATATACATAAAAGGCGAATAGAATCGAAGAAACGTCGATTGTGTATATCATATATCACTTCTTAAAACTATTGTTGACAGTTGAATAAAAAACTCGCGCAGTCTGTACCAGGTGGCGCTGTCTACCGCTTGAACTGTTGCCAAGTTTCCGAGCCACGCAACAGGCATCTAGTTTAGGAGGCTATGATATGATCAATAAATTGATAAATCTTTTAATGTTTCATACATTATTCCTCTATTGTCAATTAATTAAGTATTTTGTAAGAATTGAAGTATAAATTTAAAAAAAAAATTAAGAAATATAACACTATTATTTTAAGCAAAGATTATGTTTAAAAAAATTCTTTTGTTATTGATAGAAACACAAAAATTATATGGCACATTACAAAATATCTCAAAATACTGTAAAAACAGAATAATGCAATAAAATGATACTGTGTTAATATTTATGCCGGTATCAGGAATAAATTTCTCTTACGTGCTTTAAAAAATTTTACGTCAAGAAAGGAGACTCAAATCGTGAAAGGGGGGATAAACTGTTCCAGATCACAGTTTCATGATATAGGCCACTCGTATAACCGCTAAAAAAATATAGGTATTCACGATAACTTATGCAAATATATTCCTTCCTGAAAACGTCGATTAAAAATTATAATTTTATGAACGGAGAAATAATGTCGCCTAAATTCGATTAAAGATTTGATAATGACTAAAGATCATTAATGATATAGTGATGACTAATGAAGACCTATCTATCAGTCTTCATAATGCTGCTAGTGGTGGTTAAGTAATGACCGCAAGAAAAACTTATCTGCTTGTTATAAATTATTTTATTCGTCTAATTAATTTTATGAAGGATTTATCAAGTCTACCAAGTATATGAAATTACTTTCATCTGCAGCTTAATTAATGATGATATTTTGTGCATGTCTGTCAATTTTCATGAAGAGTGCAATCTAATACTTTAATATTTCATTTTTAATGCTTATTTAGGAAATTTATAATGAGTAATATATTATATTGATTTCATCATGCTCATTTAATTCCCCCTGGAACCTTCTGCTTGAGCAACTGGTATCAATTATTGCTTCCAAATGCCAGAGAAGTAATTATGACTTGTATACTTATTTTATTTTTATTGGTTTTTTGTTAACCACATGGAAACTGAAAATTCGTCAGAAGTGTCTTGTTTTTCGTGAGAGAATGAAGGCCTAAAAAGTTCACTTAAAAATGGCCGTTTTTAACGGTAAATGCGTTTTACTGCCGAAATGGGAGTATCGCATGTGTATTAGTCTTGGCAGGCTAAAAGCCGATAATCTTGTTTGTTGATTATTTCAATGTGCTTCAAATGGAAGCCTCTAGTTTAATTCGTGTAAATATATGTGCTATAGTGTAAATATATTTTATTTGTGTGATTAATATAAAGCAAGAAAAATGACAACCTGGATTTCTTTTTATTTGTGAATTTTTAATCACTGTCTTCTGCAAAATCTTAGTTTGTGTGCATAAAATAATTAAAAAAGCTCTCCCAATCCCAATTTTGGATATACTCGGAATATATTACGTGGAATATAAACATTTCGGCATGGAATACATGACCATTTTCTTCACTGCTAATGCTAAATGCCTTGCCAGCACGAAAAAAAAAAAAAAAAAAAGAAAAAAAAAAGAAAAAAGAAAAGGTTGTAATTTACAATGTGCAATAATTTGTGATGTATGTATTCAGACAAACCAAATATTAGATAACGATGTTAGAGATGAAAATTTTACAATTGTGCAAACCATAAACGAATTGTTTTAGAGATTCTTGTCAAAAACATGCAGCTTTCACGTACAGTCTACACCCCAAATATAATCTTATCCTGCTCTAATTCTTCTCTTTCCAACAAATTCAAAGGAATCGTTAATAAGTGACTATTAAAATATAGTAGAATATTACTATCTATTGCATCAATTCATAATGCACCAAAAGAACACAAATCTCACGAAAAATACGGGAGTGACTGAATTAAAAGTTAACTGAACTGAACTAACTTAACTGAAGTGACTGAATGCTTTATCGCATTTAGGCACTTTCAAGATCGCATTTAGGCGCTTTCAAGATCGCATTTAGGATTTAGAGACTGTAAATCCGAGAAAAATGTCCTAAAGGGGAAATATTTTTATTTTTCTCGTATTACAAATAATTATGCAATTTCTTTGAATAAAATAAACCAATAAATTAATTTGTAACTAATGTTCAACCAGTTGTTCTTTCTTTTTCCTTTTATTTATATAATAAAATGCCAGATATTGTGTTAATGCGATAAACGTATCAGAAATCCGCGTGGCAATTTGGCAAAATGATCTCAATTCCGAACTTTTAAAAGCATTGATTTTTAAATATTTACTAGATGTTTTATGTTGTTTGGTAGAAAATTTAAAAAAAAAACTTTTTAATCGCACTCTAATAACTTACATTAAAATTACCAGGTTTTAAACACTATTTCTGTAGAAGATATAAATTAAAATTGCTGCATCTCATATTGAAAAAAAAAAAAAAAAAATTAAAAAATTGCGTTAGTTATCGTTGCGTGTTTCTAAAACTAAAAATACTTGAAATGTAAACAGACATTTATAAAATGAATAAATACACAATTTCACTTTTTATTTGTCCCTGTATTATGTGTGCATAATTTAAAAACATTAAAGACGCAAATTCAAAAAAGTGGCTTTATTTATCACATTGATTGTAAACATACAATTAAAAAGCTTTCATGATTAAGCCAAGTAAATTTCCCAAATTACTTTAATTACTACATTATGAAAATGTAAATACTGCTTTACTTATTATTTTCATTTATAATTGGAAACAACACCTTTGCAATGTATCATATAGTTTATCATACAGTAAATGATATAACGTATTCATATAGTTAAAAAAATATACATACATATACAGGGTGATTCAACGATGATGGGACAAACCGTTCCTCTTGAATAGTGTATTACTTAACAGAGAGATTCTATTTATAATTGTTTATCATACAAAAAGCTATGCATAATAAAAAGTTTCTTTCCAAATAATGCACATTGCTTGAATAAATATTAATATTGTGAATATTTTTAGATATACTGTAACACACAGAATTTAAAAGTTACAACGTAGGTGGAGTTTCAAACTCAAATATTTCTTCGATCATGGAACAACATTAAGGGGTTGAACAGTTTACTATAACATAGATCTAAGTAAATTTTACATTTCGTGCGCGTTACAGTACATCTAAAAAATTATTCGCAATATAAGCCTTTATTCGATCAGTATGAAGTATTCGGAAATAATATTTTTATCATGTATTTTGTAAGATTAACAGTAAAAGACAGAACCTTCCAGTTAAATAGTGCACCATTCACAAGCAACGGCAGTAGGCGGAGCTTTCTGTTAAAACCCCCAGAAAACACATGGCACGTAAAAGGTTAAAATGACATTTGAGGACATGAATTCCTGTGCAATTCTGAATCGTAATGATGTGTCCTACCTCCCTTCAAAGTTTGTCCCATCATCGTTGAATCACCCTGTATATATATTTTTTAACTTCTGTGCACAATTTTTCGAAGCATCTTTTTTATGTATATCTACAGGGTACCCAATACCATGCCTTTTTATAAGCACTTTTCCAGTAGTCTTATCTTAAAATAACTTTCTTCTTAAATATAGTGTGTACGTACATTTGCGAAGAAATTTATTTTAAAACTGGAAAGTGCTTATAAAAATTCGAGCCTAGTAAACCCTGACCTAAAAGCGTAACAGCAAAGTAACATCTAAAATTAAATTCTAAAGACAGAAACTCTTTAACTGAAACCGAAGTTAGAACCAGCGAAGTTAGAACATTTTTTTTTGCCCCGCCTTATTTTCACACCAGAAATTTAGTAGATTATTTCTCTTTAATTTGTGACAATGATTAAATAAGAAGAAAACCATTTTTCACAATTTCCGGTATGAAAAAGAGGCGGAGCTAAAAATGATTGTGAATAAATTATAAAAAATGGGAACGCTGGTTAGAACTGAACTGGAATACGAAATTTATAGTTTTTTTTAATTTCTAACCAGTATATGACGATGTAAAAATTGTGCTTTAAAAATTATTTTATTAGTGGGAAAGGATCAATATACAAGCAGTATTACATTAGAGACAGAAAGAGAGATCAGAAGAAAGAAGGTGGATTATTAAAATGTCAGAACATTTTAATTAACATTTAGAATCCAATTTTACCACATGCATGTAGCTTTTAAGGTTAATTAACACTGTGTAACTTGATGAATATACAGAATATAATACAATTATGCGAGAGAGGAACGAAACTTTTCCTAACTTATCACATACTCTCAACTTATGCTAGAATTTTAGACTTGTAATCAACAACCCGTACGTAAAAACACTACCGAGTGCCGACAGAATGAACTTCCGCGTTAGATTAAATAGTCCACATGCTGATACATAAACAACCTCTTCGTTTTCAATTCTGTGCAGTAAAAACATATTCTGAGTATTGATTAAATCACTAGATCCATGTTCATTTATAAATTCGCGCGCAGTTTCTCTTATTCTAATAAGATTTTCTGGAATCGTGGAACAACATATTGAATACGACACAAAAATGAGAACATTTGACATTGCGCAAAATATTACAAAAGCTATGTATTCTACGTTGAATTTATACAGATCATCAATTGACATCATTAGCAGTGTTACGAAAATACCATTCAAGCTATAAAAAACAATGAAGAATGAAAGACAGTCTATAGTGTGCTTTATATTTTTAACGAGTTTTGTCATTTCAAAGAACACTTTTAAAATTTCAATGTCCTTAGTTTCTTTCGTTAGTAAATGAATCCGAAGCTCGGTGTTATAACTGGACAATATTTCAGAACATCTGTAAAGTAGAACATTCAAACAAAAAGTTAAATAAAACGGAAAACCAATACAGAAAAGAAAGTAGATGAGGTTCCCGTTAAACAAAATACTTCTTCTCCAAAAATTGTTTTGTATTTCATAGCCAATTGCGTAATAAGTGAATGATTCTTTTTCTATATCCACCATCACTTGAATAACTATGCATGTGATGAAGGGTGACACAAACATGACGATTAAAAACATTATCAGATAGGATCCTGATTTCTTTGACTTGCAGTATTTATTTCTGTAAAAACGAATTTTCAGTAAAACATTCGAAATTTCTTCATTCCTCGAATATGCGGAATACCACATTAAAACACAGAACATAGGCATTAGTAAATAGGTAATGCCATCTGTATAATTTTTACTTTTTACGAGTCTTAAGTTTATCAACGCAACATAAATAAGTGAAGATGAGAAAATTATCCCGAACAACAATCGGCAACATTTTCCGTATGGCCCAAAACGGTGATTCACGAAGTTTAGACCAGTTATAGCCAAATATTGCCATATAATCTTATCCATTTTATTATAATTTGTAGAACTTAAAAAAAATCTCTTTATATTCAATTATATACAATAGACAACAAATGCTACTACAGTATTTAACTTATACTTTGCGTCGTCATATTAATAAACAGTATTTAACAAGCAATATTGGTGATATTTGTTTTTCTATACATCTGCAACATTTCATCAAAAATAACTATAAATACGAAAAGTATAGAGTATATTTGAAAATCTAATATAGAATTCAAAATCTATCACAATATGAAGTTTATCGTTTATTTCTCTTGAAATTATATATTCCTAGTTAAGGTGAAATTATCAGCAGAAACGTTAGCAAAATTCAAATAACATTTTGTACTGAAGTTTGTGATGTCTCCTTTTAATTTCAACTAGTTAAGGTAGAAGCAATTGACATATAATTAAAACGCAAACATAAAAGACTATTCGCGGTGTCTAAAAGTTCAATAATAAACAAACAAGTTCATTTATAAAAATCAATCGATTGCATTTTATTTTACATCATTATTATTATTATCGATTGGTCATTTGATTGCTAAATAATCCATTTGTTTAGTATTCAAAATAAACATCATACTAAATTATTAAACTTTCTCTGTTGTTATATATTACAACATAATGGCATATCTACTAATTTCAAAAATTTATTTGTGGCTTTATTCTATATATAAATGCTCATTATGTAGATTTTTTGCATAATTTCAATATAGTAGAACGTTAAAAGAGAAAAGGTTGTGCTGTTGGTGCACTGTATAACAATTACTGCAGGTAAAATATAGAAAACACTGCGCAGTTATCTTTTGACATAAAATTTGATCTATTAGCAAGCACTTACTTAAGTGAAATGCAATTTTTTACTGAAACGTCCATCATTTTGATGTGGTAAATCATGCAGATTATTGATTGCATACTTGATAAGGGTAGTAAACGCTATAAATTATTGATTTTTTGAAAAGCACTTTTAACTTAATTAGAAAAACTTTTAAAATGAAAGTTTCTCTGCATATAATTAATTTCTCTTATAATAAAAATGGAAAGATGTCGGTCTAAAAAATTTTTAATACTTTATGCCCCACTAAGGCTTTTAAGTTTAATTGATGTAAATATTTATTATTAACACTTTTCTTTCCATTATCACACTTTGAAACCCAATCTTTTAGCTATTATTTAGAAAATCTTTGTTCTCTAAAAATATAAGTTTTTATTTTGAGTATTTAGGTATACAGGAATAATAAAATCTTTTCAAGTCACTTTCCTAAACCGACCTTCTATTCAATGTAATGCTTTTAACATGATATATAGCATTTATAACATTAGCTATAAAATTCATTTTTACACTTTTAAGGCAGTTGAAATTAACGCGTATGGAAAAAGTGATCACTGTTTCGTGTAAAATATTTTAAGCATTAAAAAAAAAAAAAATAGGAAAAAAGGTCTTATAACTTACGAAGTTTTTAAGTTAGAGTATTTGATAATGAATTATTTTCAAAGCAGTATAAAAAATGATAATTTAAAAGTAGCATTATATCTTTATTTATTTATTTCTTTTTGCAATGGCGGGGCACTTGAGACTAAGAATTGCCGGGGTTCAACGAATTCATGGTCATTTATGAAGGAGCCTCCAACGGCCTGCCACAAAGTTAACACATCAAAGCCTTGTCCGGAATTCTAACCTGAGCCCTATTTGTAGAAGATACGGACGGTAACTGCCACATCGTATGGGCAACAGATTTACGTCTTTGAAAAATAAATAAATAAATAAACAAACAAATAAATAAATAAATAAATAATAATAATAATAATAATAATAATAATAATAATAAATATTTATGCTAAATTCTGCCATGTTGAGAAATTCGTAATTTTCGAATAACTTATAATAAATAATTTTTACTTTCCGAACGTATGTATGGAAGATATTGTGAGTAAGATTTGCGAAGTAGATTTTCTGTCTTGGTAACTCAAATACTAATGGACGTAGAATGCTGCAAATGTATATTTGGGACTTACAGGATGTTCACTTGTGTAACACCTTTATCTTTCGTCTTTATACGAGCTCTCCTTTTAGATATATCTACAACTTTACACGATTTCTCGTGTTGTGTCTATGTGTGTCAGTGAACATAATAACATCTAAATGCTTTGTTCGAATTAACTAAAATTCGGTACGTATGTTATAGTTCACCATAGTCTGACCTCTATAGATTTTGGTGAATGAAACACTTGTAGTTTTCACAAAGACACACACACACACACACACAAAAAAAAAAAAAATCTTCTTTAATAATTGCATATGGGCTCAAATTATTTAAAATGGGATGACGACTAAATGCTCCAACCGATTTAGCTTTAAATTCATATGCATGTTATAGGTCATCTTCGTATGAACTGTACAGATTTTTGTGAATCTAGCACTTATAGATTTTTTCAAGGACGTCATTAAAAATTCTTTATAATTATGAAATATGGTCTCAAATTATCCTAAAATAAAAAAAAATATATCCTTTAAAAATTATTGGTATTTATAAAAACTGGAAGGTTGGCAAAAATGTACTACTAGTAACAGTTTTATTACCATACCAAAGAGCTATTTTTATGATAGAAATTCAATTTATTCCTACAAAATAAATAAATAAATAAATAATAAAATAAAATAAAATAAATAAATAAATAATAATAAAAAAAAACAGTAATAAAAATAATTAAAATATAATAATAATATTAATAATAATTGACAAATTCATAAAAATTACTCAGCAGAGCTGAAAAGCAATTTTTCGAAATAGATATGGCCCGTTACCACTGTACAGTGGGTTTTCAATGCAAGATTTATAGCATACTGAGGCCATTCGAAAGCTAGAAAATTAATTTAAGTATGGCATTGTCCACGAGTGGCAACGATGAACAAAAGACACTCTTCTGGTAGTGTTTACTTCTTGATGGAGGCCGACGGAAATTTGTCACAAGGATCATTAGAGACAAAAAGACTTTGAAACTATAAGTCTCAAGTTGTAAATATGTTGTCGCTGGTAGCCTATTGCATATTTGCCAACCATCTCATTATAAATCGCAAAATTTTTAGTACCCACCTTTTCTTTTCGCACCAAACATTTTTAGAGTAATTTTATTCTTATTGAATCCTTAACAGCATTTCGGAAGGAATTAGTTTAAAGCAGTGTTGAAGAAAAGGGGCGTTTTTTTTAAGGGGCGTTAACAATTTTACGATTATTAATGAGATTGGCAAAAATGCTATTCTAGGTGTCGTACTCTTCGTCCTTTTTTCAGGATAGTCTTAGCGATTAAAAATTCCCCACTGTTTTTATACAAAATACTAGCGGGTCAGTGATTTCAAATGAATCACTATAATTAATGAATCACTAACAGTAACTTTTACTCTTAAGAAAAGAAAAAAAAATATTTTCTGATCTGGTAAAAAGTCGCCCCGGGTAAAAAGTCGCCCTCGGGTAAAAAGTCGCACCACTGCCTTCGGCAGCGCAGTCCCGTGCGCGCTGCGCGCGCAAAAGTTAACGGTTACACTCGCTGAGCGCGCGTATTCCTTCCCTGACCCTTCATGCCCCCTAAAAAAAATCATTTCTGATCGGGTAAAAACTCACACCGGATCCCCACTGCCTTCGGCAGCGCAGACCCATGCGCGCTGCGAGCGCGCGTGTCAAGGTATACGTGCGCTGCGCGCACATATTCCTTCTCAAGTCAAATTTTTATTCTTAAGAAAAAAAAAATTAAAAATCATTTCGCATCGGGTACAAAGTCGCACCGGGTCCCCACTGACTTAGGCAGCGCAGTCACGTGCGCGCTGCGCGCGCACAAGTTCACGGACACACGCGCTGCGATCGCGTATTCCTTCCCTGACCCTTCGTGCCCCCTAAAAAATAATAATTTCTGATCGGGTAAAAACTCACACCGGGTCCCCACTGCCTTCGGCAGCGCAAACCCATGCGCGCTTCGCGCGCACGTGTGAAGGTATACGCGCGCTGCGCGCACATATTCCTTCTGAAATCAAATTTTTATTCTTAAGAAAAGAAAATAAAAAAAAATCATTTCTCATCGGTTAAAAAGTCGGACCTGGTCCCCACTGCCTTCGGCTGCGCAGTCCCGTGCGCGCAGAGCGCGCACAAGTTACGGGATACGCGCGCGGTGCACGCCTATTTCTTCCCCACCCTTTCAGCCCCTCCTAATTAACCTACGTATAGCAATTTTTAACGGTCTAACACAATTAGCTGAGATGCAAAAGAAAACATAATCAGGACACCTGAAAAGGTGTAAATCTGGTGAAAACTTTCGATAATATAAAAGAAATTTAAAATATCTTTCGAATGATGTATTAAAAATAATTTAATCATAATTAGAAATTGAAATATTGAAATTTGAAAATATTACAGCGCCATCTGGCGGTAGAAATTTCTGTAATGTACTGTTCGATTCCAAGTCAACAAAGCTTTCTAATGATGTATTACTTATGAAATTATTTTAATTAGTAGCTGAGATACAAATGAAAACTGATTCAGGACACCTCAAAACGTGTAAATCTGGTAAAAACTTTCGATAATATAAAAGAACTTTAAAATATCTTTCGAATGATGCATTAAAAATAATTTAATCATAATTAGAGTTTAAAATACGCGTATTAGAATAAAATTTAATTTCCAATTAAAATGTAATTTTTTTGCAAAATCGATGAAATTTGAACTGCAAGGCTGTCTTGTGATGTTAGGTCTGCATACCAAGTTTTGTGTGCGACATTGAAAAACTGAAGCCTTTTCAAAATTGCAATTTTTAATCGCAGTACCAAAACACGTGACCGCATTAAATACCAGATGTTTCTCTTTCCGTTCAAGACTGTAGACGATCGTCTGCGATATTAAGATTGTTTTGATTTGTTGCCACCATTTTTTTTAGTTTAGTTAATTTAAAAAAATCTAATTGTCCGATCGATAAGCCGTTTAAACCATCGGATTGAGAAAAATCGGCCCTTTCATTTGATACCATATTTGTAACCATACGACTGATATTTCTAATTTATTTTCCACTTTTTCTGTAAGAATGTCTCTTTTTAAGCAAACAGCCGTGAATTAACAGTCATTTTTAAATAGACATAGCTCAACGTTTTAATTAATATCTCCGGTAATTAGGGTCGCATCGCTTAGCGAATTATCGCGATGTCGAGATGAAGAAATTCTGCGTTTGTCGACACCGGTTTCAGGCGCTGCGACCATTAGTGCCGGAGCTTTAGAGGGCACATAGCATTTCTCACAGACAGACAGACAGACAGATGAGCACAGATTTTAATAGTATAAGGAGATAATAGTGTTGATAAAAATCGTCTGCATTTATAATCGAAAATAATTTGATAATTTAATAAATAATTTGTATCGAATAAAGTTTGTGTAAAAATATATTGAAGAAAGTCTAATTAAGGGTTATTATTATAATTTTTCAATTGGAAATAAAATATATTATTTTTAAAAAATAATGGATATCTAAGAGAGTATTTTGAGGTCTTCATTGGTTTTTCGGAAACATCTAATAAAAAGCTTCGTGTATGTAGTTAATTAATAATTTTTTTAGTTAATCGAGTAGCAGGAAATGGGCTGTTCAGCTCAAAAATACGTGAGCACTTTTGCAATGTTTTTCGAAAGCTTTTAAGGAATTGCTTTGATTCATTATTTTTGTAATTAGAAATCTGCTGAATTATGCTTTAAATATCCCTTTCGCCGAAAATCAATTAAATCCAAAGGTGATATGGTTGTCAGTCCATCCAATTTTAGCTGCATTAAAAAAAAAAAAAAAAAACTTTTAAAATTTAAATATATAACGATCGAAATCGTAGATCGTGCGACCTTTAGACCGATTTTATACACTAGAAATCTACAGTGCGTTGCATGAATATAAACGCACCTTTTCCAATAACCAGAAATAAACATTTTAAAACAAGGAATGCGACTTACAGTTATTGCATATGACTAATAACTGAATAAGGTGCTTTGAGCAAGTATGTTTAGGCTCATGCAAGCTTATGTAATGAATGTTTAAGCATTTTCTTATTTTTCATTGTTTTTCGTTTGTTGCACGAAATTAAACGCACTCTGTATTTTGCGTTTAAAATTTAACAGAGTCGCCGGAATTAAATTAAAACACAAATACCTAGGTAACACATAACGTTGTTATATCGTCGCAAATAAGTCTGAACAGTGAAAAATTGGTTACGTTATTTTATGTCCGTTGAAAAATAGTTTTTATTTCGCAATATTCTCACTGAACAATTTCGAATATTTATTCAGTAACAAAGAAAACCTGTAACAAACGTTGTTTTATGGTTGTACTTTTTCTGTTATTTTTTTCGACGTTTTAAAATATGTATTTTATTAGTTTTTGTTTTCCTCTTTGATTCTAATAAAAAATATGTTTTTTCAACGAATTAATAGGTGCTTTTTATGAGTTATTATTTCCGTCAAATAACGTTGAATCTCTTCAGCTTGATATCGATACACGATTGTGAATTGGCGGGATGTGCGTATATATTATAATTTTCTTTAGAGTTTTAGAAGATGGTGTGCTGCGAAAGAACTTCTAACATGATAAGAAGAGAAGCTTTTGGCAAAATAATTAACTAGTAGTAAGTAGATGTTTTTTGGCTTTCGGAAACCGTAACTAACGAAGCGTAACCATATTGTAAGCTTTCTCCCGTTCTACTTGCAAAATCGCCAAATATATTGTGGCAAACCTTAAAAGCGTCTTACGAGTTACGACGCGTGCCATTTTGAAAGTGAATGTGATGTCAATGAAGCTTTCCTGTTAAATTTGTGTGTTTTCTAAGAAAGAATAATTAATTAAACGCAATTTAAAACTCTTTCATCGAAAGAATAGTGAAAGGTAACAAAACTTGCTAGCTGGTTAGCTCCTTAAAAGCTCAAAGTTATAATAATCTTTGGCTTTGGGTTTGTTTAACCTGCTAGCATAATATTAAAAATTCTCATCTATGTGATGATGGTGCACATTTATTTAAACAAGATTTTTCAAGTAATGAAGTAAGTGTAAGTGTTTCTTTTTTCCTTCTTCAATTTTATGTTTGCATTTTTGTCTTAAATATTCAGGGGTCGATCTAACTTTAAATATTTAATACTCTTTTCTAAAACAGTACTTTTGTAAAATTTTACTTTTTTCATATTTAGTGAAAAAATATATCTATATATAATGTAACGCTACAATTGTTTAATTGAACTAAGTATATGCAGTAATTTTATATTATTAAAATCAGGTCTTATGTACACAAAAATTATACTTTTTCAAAAGCTTGTTTTCTACGAATTTAAATTTTGTATAGGGAGCAAAACTGACATTCACAATTTCGGCGTAGGTTTATTTTATTATATTATTATTAATAAAAGTATTACATTTTTGATTTTCTTTTAATTGAAGATTTTAATTTTTGTTTACATTGATTAATATTCCCAATTTCCGCTTTGATTTAATTATTTTATTTTATTATTAATAAAAGTATAACCTTTTGATTTACGTTTAATTGCAAACTGTAATTTTTGTTTACATTAATCAACATTCCCATTTTCTGCTTTAATTTTATTTATTTTATGATTATTAATAAAATTATTATATTTTTGATTGTCTTTTAACTGCAAATTTTAATTTTTGTGTACATTAATTAACATTCCCAATTTCCGCTTAGATTTATTTATTTTATTATTATAATCACAAATTATTATCATTTTGATTATCCTTCAATTTCAAATAAATACTCTTAGCTAATAAATAGACAATCACAGGGATCTAAATGTTGGTTTATGGAAATTTTAAATATTCGATTTTTTAGCTTTATTATTATTAAATTGTGTGAATTAAAACTAACTAGAGTTTACATAAATAAAATAATTTTAAAACAATATATATAATTAGCATAGCATTTTTTATTGAAATCTATGAATTTTATCTATGAACTGTTTTCCACATAGATACATCTCAGCATCTGTTGATTAAAATTACACCAAATTTCATAAACAATTGATTAAGAAAATTAGTATGTTCTATCTAAAAGCGCCACTTGCAGTTATTTAACATGCACTAAAATTTTATATAGCTTCTCAGAATAAAGGTTTTATATACAGAATTTGCAGCAATTTTAATTAACAGATGTTGAGATGTAGTCATGTAAAAAATCTCTGAAAGTGAGTAAAGAGAGCATCGCCTGTCGGCTGATACACACTCTTAACTAATTCAGCATTCGTTTTTATATTGGTTGTCTAACATATCAAATTTAGTGCAGTTGTATGTGCTATAAAATTTAGCTTTCCTCGAAAAACGGAAGTTAAAAATTTTTACGTAACTAAAATTTTTGCATATTGAGTATTAAAAAAGTAATAAAATTAATCATAAAAAAAGTCTAAAAATTAAGTAAAAAAGAATGTTCCAAAACTTTTTTAACATGGGAATTTTTTCTTTTTAAAATTATTAGCAATATTTTAGAAACGAAAATTCAATTGATATATAGAGCTAGCTATTTTTCTTAGATTTCAACGTTTATAACACATAAGAAAAACCGTTGAAAACTAATATAAAAAACACGAGAGTATTGCGATTTTGAACAACCCTTTTACAACGTTTTTTTTTACGTTGTAAAATGTATTAAAACAACCGTTGAAAGATGAGGAAATCAACGAGACATATTTTCAGATTATTAACGTTACGGAAAAACGATAATTCAACGGAATGCATTGTCGTTTGTTCAACGTTGAAAATACAATACTGTGCTACCTGGGTAGTCGTGTTGCTAAAACTCTCTAAAATCAGTTTTAATGCTTGAGTGCAAAATTTACGGAGTTTGTACGGGATGGCAAGAGGAAAAACTTTGACAGTAGACGAGAGGATAAAAGTTGACTTTATGCGTGGTAAAGGCTTTCGCAATCGCGAAATAGGGCGCTGAATCGGAAGAAGTGAGAGTGTTATGCGAAATTATATAAAGAAAGGAGCAAATTATGGGAAAAAAAGCGTATGGGAAGCGAACAGGAAAGCTCACCAGTTATGACAAATGTCATATATGCAACGCTGCAAAGAATATGAATATTTCCTGTGCGAAGATAAAGGCTCAATACAAGCTGGGTGTTCATCGGACAGCCATATTGAGAACTATAAAAGCTGGAGCAATCATTAAATTTAAGAAAATGAAGGCGAAACCACCCCTCACTCAAAAGCACAAGGATTTGCGGCTGGAAAGGGCAAGGAACTGGATACCAGATCGACTAAATTGGGAAAAAGTCATCTTCTCAGATGAAACAAAGTTTAATCTCGATGGCCAGGACAGATTTCATAGCAAATGGTACGATATGATAACAGAAGAAATGTACTGTTCAAAACGTCAATCTGGAGGTAGGTCTGTCATGGTGTGGGCAGCCATAAGTTTTAAAAGGACTTTCGAATTAGAGTTCGTAGGAGAACAGTATGAACTCTGTAGATTATGTTCAGATGCTCACAAGGAACCTCGCCGTCAAGCAGTCAAAAAATCTGGAAGAAATTATATTTAGCAGCAAGATTGTGCATCTTTACATACAGCACATATCATGAAAAAATGGTTCCGTGACAATAAAATTAAAGTTCTGGCTTGGCTCTCCAAAAGCCCCGATTTAAACATAATGGAGAACGTATGGGGTAATCTGGTTTGCCGTGTTTACGCAAACGGAAGGCGGTTTAACACGAAAGTTGAACTAAAATCGGCAATTCTGTTAGCTTGGAAGACAATCAGCTTGGATAACCTCATGCCACTATATCAGCCAATGCCAAGGCGTTTACTGGCTCTTCTAGAAGCCCATGGTGGCTTTACAAAGTATTAGATTCAGTAATTGTTACTCAGTTATTTATTTTTTACATGTGCGTTTAAATTCATGCAACATGTATATTTGCCATAAATTCAATAATATTATTTTCTAAAAAATCATATTGGTTTTTCATTGTTTTGACTCGTAATTTCATTTCTTGAATCATACACATACAGTTTGCAAAAAGTGTCACCTATTCATATTTTTTTATTACTCTTCTATGCCATTCTAATTCTTAAAGCTAAGGTGCGTTTATATTCATGCAACGCACTGTAGGCCTTGAGTAGATGCTCTTCATAGGTATGTTTCGAAAGGATATGTGAGTTTTTGAGAAAATACCAAACGATTAGGCTATCTAGATTCTAAATTTTGAATAATTGATGAATCATCAAAATTGTACGCTGATTGAACAAAATGCTAAATTTTAAACAAAAATACTATTCAAAGAAGAAATAAACTACCAGCATAAAAATAAACAAATAAATAAATAAATAAGAATAATTTTAAAATAAAAAATAAACACATAATGTGATTAGCTTCATGTCTTCGTACACAGTTTTAAAAACACATTTAAAAGGAATAACAACGTATATGTTACGATAAAAGTGATTAATCTGGGGATTATGCATAATTACAGGTTATTATGCATCATCCCCGCTGAAGTTTGGTGAATGTGATTAATCATACTCAATATTTATCACATTTTCCGGTTATTTTATAAAATCCCCCACGCGTAATGGGGAATGCGATAAATTCTGATTAATGAATTTTGAAATAGAAGTATTCAGTATTTTTCTTTTGTTTTCATGTACGCAAAGCGTACAGACCGCAATAGTGGCTGCTGCAATACAAAATTTGCATATTTTTTCAGATTCATGCGTTTTGAGATAGGGGTATTCAGTTTTTTTTTCATGTACGCAAAGCGTACAGACGTTCGCATTTTGAGATAGGGGTATCCAGTGATGCTTTTTTTGATTTTCATGTACTCAAAGCGTACAGACGTGCGTGATACTGGCTTCTGCAGTACAAAAATTTACTTAAAATGCATGGAATAAAAAAAAAATTGCACAATTTTGTACTGCAGCAGCCGGTATCGCGCACATTTGTACGCTTTGCGTACATAGAAAGAAAAAAAAAAGGGTCACTGGATACCCCTAGCTCAAAATGCATGAATCCGAAAAATATGCACAATTTTGTACTGCAGCAGCCAGTATTGTGAACGGCTGTACGCTTTGCGTACATGACACCCCCCCCCCAAAAAAAAAACAAAAACTGGATACCCCTATCTCAAAATGCATGAATCTGAAACATATGCACAATTTTGTACTGCAGCAGCCATTACTGCGAACGTCTGTACGCTTTGCGTACGTGAAAACCAAAAAAAAAAAAAAAAAAGCACGGGATACCCTATCTCAAAATGCATGAATCTGAAACATATGCACAATTTTGTACTGCAGCAGGCAGTATTGCGAACGTCTGTAAGCTTTGCGTACATGAAAACAAAAAATTTCTTAATACTCCTATTTCAAATTTCATTAATCAGAATTTATCACATTTCCCATTACGCGTTGGGGATTTTATAAAATAACCGGTAAATGTGATAAATATTAAGTAATTAATCACATTCACCAAACTTCAGCGGGGATTATGCATAATAACCGATAATTTTGAATAATCCCCAGATTAATCACTTTTACCGTAATATATATATATTTTTAGGTAGGCATGTGAAAAAAGACCTTGAATTTTATGCAATAAAAGCAGTCTTGAACTTACCAATTTGAATTCATTTTGCACTTTGAACTAATAAAATACATTCTTAAAATGTAGCCTTGAACCAATAACCTTGAATTCGGTGTGTATCCTCTACTTTTTTTTTACGTCTTAATATTTATGGGTGGCATAGTGTTTTCTACATTTACTTAACATATTATCCGTTCCAGCTCATAATTTATATAGTAACTTAATTTACCTTAGAAGCCCGATATGTATTACAAAAATTGATTGATTATTAAGATTTTAAATGTAATGAGAATTATTTTTTTGGAAAGTATATATTAAACAAACCAAATAATTTATATTGAAATAAGTTTTGGTAACATCAGTGGAGTTAATCGTATCGTATAAATTAATCGAATGTAGTGAATAAACTAATGCCTTGAAATTTATTGTATATCGTGCTATTAAGAGAAAAATTAATATATTAAATGTTAAAAAAATAAGTTAGTTATAATTAAACTTCCGTCGTAAACGACTTACTGTAACCAAAACGGACGAGCGGATTAACAGCAAAAACTTTTCTATATGTTTTAGTATATGCACTTAGAGACTTAACCCTACAAGGCTCAATTTTTTTTTAGTGCGCGACAAAAATATATAGGTTGTAATTAGTGATCAGAAGAAAGGGAAAACTCATAAAAATAAAAATAAAACCATATTTTACGGAAAAATCAACTTTTTATTTCAGTTCCACATACGGTACACTGAGCCTTAACTATACTTTTTGGTATTAAACGAGTATAATTGAATTGTTTTGGAAATAGTTTCCTATTTGAATTTTTTTCAATTAGTGACTTATTATTTTAAACAAAATGAAATAACTATTATATAATTTACTTTTTTATGTATTGCAACTTATAATAAACAAAATCATATAACTAATATAATAAATTTGTTATTTTTTTATTGATGAAAAGATCTAAAACAATTATTATATTTATTCAAGCAAAGTTCTACGCGCCATTTGTCGCAAGATAAGAATGTTTTTCCTTTGCAACAAGGATATTTGCATCATTGTCTTTTTTCACCCCAAACTGGAAAATGCTCAAACCCATCACGTTTGACATCACGAGGAGGTAGGATTGATGTATTTGTCTTCTGCCTTTTATTTTCAATTTCATCAGATAAACTTGGTCTACCTCTCTTTTTGTTTATCGATAGCCCAAACATGCATAAACTTTTCCCTACTTCAAATTTGAAATCCTTCTGTTTCATTGGGGCTGGCGTATGCTGCTCCCCGACTCTTCTCTACAATAACCAGCAACTGATAAGAGTTACATCAAGAATATGATAAAATAGCCTCAAGTACTATTTTCTGGTCCTAATTTTTATTTTATATTTCCCTAGGAACGAATCTAAGAGGTCCACACCACCTATATGCTGGTTATATGTTTTGATTATTTGGGGGGCAATCCACTTGTATATACTTTTTCTGTTTCTTGCAGTATCTTCTTGCTGTTTCTATTGGCTCTTGACCCACAGAAGACGATGATAAAACGACTGGTTTGTTATCGTACCACATAACGGTGACAATATTTGTATTATCACAATTTGCTACCCATTGCTCTGAATAACCTCTCTGAACCTTTCCCTTTTTTAGGTCTTTTCCTAGAGAGGGTCTTTTGAGGTCTTTCCCAGAAGGAATATTCAAGAAACCCTCAATATCTTCATCACGTAATCTTCTTCGCGACATTATCTGCAATAAAATCAAAGTATTCATAAAGAAAGTTATTGTAAGTACGTATAAGTAAAAACGGACACTAAAGCTCAACGTACCGTATCTGGAACATACATAAAAATATGATTTACTAAAAGGTCAATGTTGTAATATAAAAAAACAACTTACCTCTGCAAAATATACACTTCGTTATAACACACAGTATTTTTTTCGAATCAAATCTGTTCAAAAACTATTCTTTTTTTATTTTTGAATTCAGACAAACGACTAACGTATCACTTTCATTCAAATTTCACACTGTGTGCACTATAACAAAAACACGAACGACATCTTTAGGTAAAGATTCGTATTACTACATTGCTAAATGTCAGTAGCTTCTATCAAGATGTCAAGAGATGTCGCTACTAATAGTTTATAGCTATAGGAACGATTAAAGTCGGTGTTCCACATATGGAACTGGGTGCCTTGTAGGGTTAATAAATGGTCACAATGTGGCTTGCATAGAAAAACAAGAAATGCAACAAAGAAAATGAATTATAGGGAATATACAAATATTTTTAACAATAATTACATATTTTTTGTCCCCTTGAGTGCAATTCCATTTCTCGAATTTGCTATTTTTTTACAGAAAGCATGATTGGATGGACATTTCTTGGACTTAAGACATTCTCTTTTTATGCTTTTATTGCATATGACAAAACATTTACATGCTGGCTTGGTGGCAATTCGTTCAGCTGATTTAGTTACAGGATGTTGTTTACAGCGGTAGTTTAATTGTAACAACCCGGAATTTATCAAATACTACATTATTATTTTTATTGAAGTACATAAAACTTTCAGTATACTATTTGAGAGATCACCAAAACAATTTTTTTAGCGATGCTGAATTTTGTGAAGTTTTCTGAAGTTTTAGTTAGATAGAAAGATTTTGTTTGTTAGATCAAGATAATAAGGCAGAAGTTAAGAAATTTGACGAAAGTGTTGGCTGTGTTATTATGAACCAAAATTCTGTTGAATTGTAGTTTTATGAAGAATGTTGAGCGTTTTGAGTTCTTTAGGAGTTGCAAATTTTGGTGATGTTTTCTCGTTACAGTTGGATTCGGGGGTATTTTGTTGAAGTTCAATTGGGGTAGTTATACAAAGCTATTCTGCTGTAAAATTCATTTAAGTAACGTGAAGTTACAAGTTTTATTTATTTATTTATTTTTAAACAGTCTAAAAGGAACATTAGTGTAAGTTTACTTTCAACATGTTTTCGCCAATAAGCTAAGAAGTACCGCAGTAGCCGAGTTGGTGAGGAGTTTAACTACACGTTTTCACACTTAATAGTAATATTAAAAAACGTAAAAAACGCAATATTCAAAATTTCAAAGATCAGTTTTTTAAACACAAGAACTAGTATAAAAGGTTGCAAAGTTTTTGAATGAATGAAAAAAAAAAACTGTCGTGAAACAACTACAGGACTACCATTACACGTATTACATGCCTTCTTTGGAGATAATGTGATCAGAAGACATAAAATTGACCTAACGAAGTAGAGACCTAAAAATGTTCTGGTAAGAGAAACTTGATACGCGTATAAAGACATATAAAACGGATTTACATGGCGATTTAAAAAATAAAGAAAAACATTAGGTACAAACTTTTTTTAAAACACCAATTTCCGAGAAAACTGACCTACTTAATCAGGATGACCGTTAATTTTCTTATAATAGCTATGTAATACATGAGAAAGGATATCTAAAATGGGTTTATGTAACAATTTACAAGAAAATCGTTAAATCGTTTTTGAGATACAAACTTTTACCAAAACTCGGCATACTCAATTATTGACCGGAAAACAATAATTACATGCAAAAAGAATATTTAAAGGAAGTTGATATGGCGAGTTTGAAAAAAAAATTCGTATAGCCCTTTTGAAAGAAACGCACTTGCGAGACCTCAAATTGAGCTATTTATACAGGATGCCTATCAATTTTCTTGAAATAACCAACTATATCATTCGAAAGGAAATCTCATAGAGTCTTTATGTAGCAATTTTGAAGAAAATCGTTAGTGCCATTTTTGAGATATGGGCTTACGATCCCACTTCCGATTTTCCAATTTTCACCAAAATTTGGAAATTCGTATGTACACCAGACCTGTCTCATTTCTGAAGTTTCGTAGTTTCTAGCTTTCTTAGTTTCGGGAATATAATAGTCAGAAGATTCCCCACATACACGCAGGCACACACACAGACCAATTGCCAAAAACCACTTTTATGGACTCAGGCGACCTTAAAACATGTAAATGAGGTGAAAACTTGATATCAAATTTTTGGACCGAATACAATACTTTTTGTACCTACGGTAGTCGGGTCACGGAAGTAAAAATCAGTAATGAGTAATTCTGATTATGAATTTTTCGATGTAATAATACTACGCAGTTCTAGTTTTACGTTAATTAACCCAATCCCCATAGAAAAATATGAAAATTAGTTACCTGTGGCAGTAAGCGATGCGTCTACTTAAAATAATGAAATATGTCTCCGTGCCACTTTTAGACATGGACTCTCATCAACAGCTCTCTCGAAACCACTAAAATAACATTAATCTAATCAATCTTAAATTCATGTATAATAATATTTTTTATTCAATATTGTAAAGGAATATTTGTAATTTGGGAATCATTTTGCAGCAATGATGTAACGGTCAAAGTCCACTTTGTACATTTGAGACCCAGGTTTTAACAGGTTACCATCTGATGATGACTTTCTAGTGAATCCTAGTTCGTATTCGCACGAGTTTTAAAGAAAACCAGAAAAAACACTGAGCGGCTACGGTGATGACCGCGAATTTGGATGCGGATCGTTTGGAATCATGAGTTCTAAAATTAACACTAAAACAAGTGAGAATGGAAGACTTTTTCTCAGATAATCTCGCTTCATTAAAGGAATACAGTCGGTAACAAAAGTAGTAACAAAACTATCCGAGCACTAGCAAAAATTCCTATGTAAGAAAAATAGAGTTAATACTGTTTTTTTAAATAAATCCTTGTCGAATCATGTTCTTAGACTGACTAAGAACATGATTCGACAAGGATTTATTTAACAAAACAGTATTAACTCTACTTTTTTATATAGGAATTTTCGCTAGTGTTCGGATACTTTTGTTACCGACTGTACATCCTCAGTTATATTTAGATGAAGAATTACAAATTCTGTATGTTCGCTATGAAAATTTTCTCGTATTTTAAGCAAAATTAGCAACAGTTTTATTTCGAGTGAATTTCTGTTGCTAACAAAGTATGTGCGAACTGGAACGAATGAGCATTTAACCTAATGTAAAGACAATTTCATAACTAATGAAGATTTTTAACGTTGCTTTGGACTTTACAGATGCCCATGAAAAGAGCCCTTGATATTATAATGTTCAGATTAAAATCAACAAGAATTTGTATTCCGTGATTTAATGTGTAACTAAGCTATATTATTAGACTAGAAAGTGGTTTATTATATTCTAGTGGCATTTCTTATCATATTTTATGATGAATTTAAGAGACGTGGATTATGCTTGATCCACTTACATTCTTCTTAAAAGTTGTTTTAAAAAACCTGATTTATTTTATTTTATCTGTCTTTCATTTGAATTTTGTTGCCTACAGTATTTTAGGATAATGGAAAGCACTTTCATTGCAAAGATTAATTTAATATTGGGCAAAGTACAATAAAAGTCGTGTTTAAAGTGGTTTGATATAACGCTATTGATTCGTAGATAACGTGGTAATAATCGCATAAGAAATTAAATATTAAAACTAGTTATAAATTACTCCAATTATAATAAGTTAAAAAGCAGTACATGTATATGTATTATATCCCCGATAAGGCTGTACCTTAATAACTTTCCTAAACCCCAAAGTTATATGTATCGACAAGCGAATTAAAAATGTACAACTTTTAATTCAACGCTAGATTGAATTTAGTAATGAAAAAATAGGGTAAGTGCACCAGTGATTGACACTTTTAGAGCAATTTCTGATGTTTTTAATGTTCTAGTCAGCAGAAATTTTTTTTAGAAATGTTAAGTTAGTACATATGGTATGAAAGTCATTCAAAACCACATATATGTTAAAATAAAATAGTATATACATTTGAGAACAATTATTTTTTTTTATGAATTTTTATTTGACACCCACTCAATGTTCCAGTAATTGACACTGCCAGTTTTTTTTATTTTATCAGTAATTGGCACCCTATGTTCCAGTGTTTGACACTGCTAGTTATTCATGTTACCAGTTATTAGCACCCTATGCTCCAGTGTTTGACATAAAATGTTAAAATTCTTACATGTAAAATATATGATTTTATTACTTTGCTTATGTATTAATTATTTCGGGATAGGTGTCAATTACTGGAGCATGCCAATCACTGGAGCACCTACCCTATGTAAAGTTTTCTATACATTGGTACAATTATTCAAACTATTACATTGATCAGTATTCAAATTCTTAGGTTTAACTATGGATTCAAAAATAATTTATTTTATTACTTGTAGCTTAAAACATGGAAGCCAATTCATCTTTAAAAGAAAAGGCAAATGGTTGTTTCATCTAGATCTTTATTATTCAAATCTCTTGATAAATATACAATTACATACAATGCAATGTGTCATTTGATTTAAAAAACCGTCTTTGGCAAAAGAAAAAAAATATATATATACATAACTTTCGGGATAAAGTGACGTGTGTGAGCTCAAGAACGTGTGTCAGTTTAAGATAAAATCATTGATTAAAATGAATGAACATTCTGAAAGAAATTGAGCATAACCTATACACACTTTTAAAAATACGTCTCGCATCTTAAATTTCTAGAAATATTCAACAGAAAATAAAAGGGAAACGTGAAAGTTTTATTTCAAGGACATTACATTGTAAATATAGTTATAAATTTGAATGTCGCAGACTAGTTTAACATTATGCCGTGACCATGAAAGCATGAAATCAGTTTAATAATAAGATGTTTCACTTCCTGTGTTAAAAACAAAGTTAAACCTGTTCTTTTTATTATGAAATCAGGTGTGCTTATAATAAAAAGAAATTATAATGTTTAAATCGCACTTTTTTCAAAACAATCTGTCAGGATTTTTTAGATAGCACATGTGCACATATGGTTTAAAGTTAAAATTTTGAAGATAAAGGATGATGATTTTTGACAATGAAATTTGGTGAAAATGATTTGTTTTTTAAAATGCTTTAAAGAATTTTTTAATTCCTTAAAATGCATTTTAAAAAAATTACAGCAAAGCATTATGTGTTTCAACACAAATGAAATACCGCCGAGCCTCGTTAGCATGAATCTCAAGGGGGATAAAATTTTTTTTTCATGTTATCAGTAGTTCATGTCATCAGTAACCAATCTTCATATAACTAAAGTAATCTTCATTTTGACGGGGATCGTGGAAACAGTTCATGATAAAAATAATTCATGTTAACAGTGTTCAAGTTAACGAGGTTGATTTTAATTCTTGCATTATTGCGTAGCTCTGTATATTCATGCAGACTGAATCATATAAATACAGAGCTATTTCTGCTTTGCATTTACGTTTAAAATGCAGCATTTTTAAAAATTTATTTTTATTTTTATTTTTTTATGATTTTTACTTTCTTTTATATTCAATAGAAAAAAGTTTTGGATTCGCAAAAATCTTCAACTTCCGGTTTTCGGTGGATTTACACGTTTTGAGAGGTCCAGAACACGATTTGATCTTTTTTAGAAAATGTCTGTCTGTCTATGTGCGTGTGTGCATGTGTGTGTGTGAGAAAAAAAAATTGTGGCGACTGTATGTCCGGAACTACTGTAGAGAATTGCATATAATTTTATATCTAGATGCATTTTGACCTAAATTAGTGCCTATCAACTTTTGGTGCAACCGCTTAACCGGTGGCGCTGATATGCAACGAATTCCACAATTTCAGGGAACGCTATATCTCAAGAACTACTGCATAAAAATGCATATAAATTCATATATAAATGCAACGTAATATAAGTTAGTGCCAATCAACTTTTAGTGTAAACTACTCTACTGGTGACGCTGCTATGCAGCGATTTCTATAATTTAAGAAAACGCTGTATCTCAGGAACTGCTGCATAAAAGTACATATAAATTTATATATAAATGCATCTTGACATGTGCTAGTGCTTGTCAGTTTTTGGTGTCAACTCTCAACAGGTGGCGCTGCTATGCAACGATTTTCCCAATTTAAGGGAGGGCTATATCTCAGGAACTACTGCGCAAAATTGCATAAAAATTTCTGTGTGGATGCACTTTGTCATAAGTTAGTGCGAATCAACTTTTGGTATTAATTGCTCAACAGGTGGTGCTGCTATGAAGTGATTTCCTCAATTTAAAGGAAGACTTATCTAACTTCTCAATTAAATCATTGTTATGTATTACTACATCATTTTTAAAATTTTACATGAAGAAATTTTAAATATTATTTCTATGTGTTGCATATACAGACACTCTTTATAATGCTCATAAAATATATATATATATATATATATATATATATATATGCTTCACATTTTATACATGTAAAAACAAATTTCTATTTATGAAACAAAATAAAGAGAATTTTTACACTAAACTGATTTAAGATACACATTTTTCCCTCATACAATATTCGAAATCACTCTATTAAATCAAAATTAACATATTTTATCAAATATTCATTTTCTCTTATCTATGTAAATAAAAACAATTATTTGAGTAAAGATTTTACGTCAATTCTTATCATAATACAGCCATACCTAATCATTATTAGCACAGTTACTAATGCTTATATGTTACCATTATATATATTATTTGTTTTTATATCATGCTTTCTCAAAGTATGCATAAATGTAATATAACAGAATGATGAGGGCTCATAATGAAAAATAAGAGCTCATATTTAAGCATATTATGGTCAGATAAGCTGACAATGTGACCTGTTTTGTTGGGGCCCAATGTTAAATAAATGCATATGCTTGTTTTAATAATAATATTAGTAATAAAAATACAGGTAATTTAAATTTACCAGATAAGGGTAAATATGATATGGACAGATATTTTGAATAATAATATGCTACAGCTGTTATGCAAATGAATATGCAAAATTTGAGGAGAATCTTATATAATTATTTTATGTCATGACTTTTTTTTATTTATTTATATTTTTGTATGGAATGTGCGCCTCGTGTAATATTCTTTGTAGTTCTTTATATTTTTACATTTTTAAAGAAAATTACACTCATATAAGGATAATATCACCTAGTTTGATAATAAATATTTTATCCCATGTATCCGCAAGAACATATAGAAATAAGTGATGTAGAAATCACACATATTTTCATTTTTTTTTAATTTAATTTTAATTCAAATCTATTTTAACGCTTTATAAAAGAATTTACTCGTGTATTCAAGATTAATCTTTAATTAACCGCTGAATTCTTTCTAAATAAATAAATAAATAAAAATAAAAAATAAGTGTAAAAAAAAAAATCACTCTGCAATCAAAATCTCATAATATCATTTCGTCTTATAAAGAATAACACATGGTTTATTTCATTTTTATGTTCCTTCTAAATCATAGTCTAATCGCTAACGTAATTTTATTCAGTTAATCAAAATTATCCTTGAACAGAATTAAATTATATCTATTTCTTAAGCATATGTCGTTGTGGTTTCTCATTTCTAATTACTAAAAATTGGCGAAATTGAAGGGTTATTATATATGGCAATCCTGCTCTGTGTATTCAAAATTATTAGCTTTGTTAGAGTATAACATATAAAAAAAAAAAAAAAAAAAAAAAAAAAAAAAAAAACACTTTTTATGTTTTTTTTGCCAAGAAATCAAATGCCGATATGTAGTGATAATTTGAATTAGGCTGGAACTTTATAATTCTATACTGATCACTCCTGTTTAGAACATCTACGAATGTAGGCTTTAAAAATTTATCTGTTAGGGGCACCTTCTCTTCTTATTTTATGCAGCAGTTTCAATAAAAATCTTTGTGCACATTTTTGTGTCGATCTTCATTGATTTGTCAAAGTTGCTTTTTTAACACCCCTGGATAGAATCTTGGGTATTTTAATGGAAGAGGTATAAATCAGATGTCTATTGGCAATCAACGCAAGAAAAAGGAATCTTTTAACTTATACGAAAACATGGCGGTATAATGTAAACTCTCTACCTGCATAACAACTCTACATTTGCCAAACAATTAAAAACTGTGTAACGGCTTCTGTATAGCAGTCTCGTTATCCTGTCCCAATGTTACTTTTTGAAAATGATCTAAGAGTTAACGATCGCAAACTGCAGAAGGGAGGGGAACTTTCCAACATAAATTTATCTCAATTTTACTTAATTATAAATTAGAAGAACTCTTAATCTTAGAGTGTAAGAAAATTAATTACCTCACTCATACGCTCTACACTTTATAGACAGCAAAGTAGCTCTCATTTAGTGCGAGTATCGTATTCTCCATTGATACCCCCAAAAGCACACTCTACTTCAAAAAGCACACCTGAATATTTTTAGATGTTTCTTTTATAAAAGTTAACTGGAGAGATACTTCACTTAGTTCGCCTTAAAACGCCTAAAATGGAAAAACCGACATACAAATGAACTCTAAAACTTCAGAACTGCATCACCTTCCTCTAGAAATTCACACATTATTTCCGAAACCAACGCCAACTAAATTAAATTCAGTTGGTAACCTTTTTTCAACTAACCATGGACAATTTACGCTTATAATCTCAGCTCGAATTTGGGCCCTATAGTAAATGAGGCTGTACTACCTTGCAACTAAGCCAAAGTTAAACAAAATAATAGTTTTTCTGTCGTTCTTAATACTTTGTGAAAAGCCAAAATATAATTCCTGATAGTTAATCACAGACGAATAGGACCTCTGCAATACTTTTCATCCTGGCCATCAAACAGGAGACAAAAAGGGTCGGAAGCAAAGTTAAGTCTATGGAGGTGCGTTCGGAGGTAATCGTGGCCAGAAATAAGCCACATTTCGACAGATTTATCCCTGGTCCACTCAGCAATGTCATGGATATGGCTATACTAGGGCTTGTGGTCGTTTCTTGCGGCAACATCCTGTAAGAAAGAGCATCTGAGGGTCTTTTTGAGAATTGTCTTGGTCGTATGGTAGGCCAAATTCTGGTTGCCGATCTGTAAAACAGAAGCCCCCTTCTTCACCAGGATGTCAGCGACTTCGTTCCCCTCTATTTCAGAATGGGCCGTGATCCACTGCAAGACAACTGTTTTATTAAGGACCGTCAGCCGTTCCAGAAGGTTAACACAGTCATCAATATCTTTGGATCGAGAAGGACATGGAGAGTCAATAGCCTGAAAGCTGATCTCGAATATGAGAGAATCACCACTCTTGAAAATCACTCCAATCGGCTCTAAAGCTGCAAAAGAGCCAAACTGATACCCGAGATTTCAATTAAAATAAATATAGTACGGATTAAAAAACATTAAGGACATTTAAGTTTTACCTGTATGATGATTATATTGCTCTTATGCTTTCTTATAAAGCTGTTGAAGTCTACTGTACTTTTTAAATTATCAAATCTGGTTTCAAATGAGTTTGGATTACTTTAACAATTTAAAGGTTTGTCTAAAATATTAGCGAAGCAATATCCAATATTATGTGACTCATCTGGTGGCAGAATTATCAGAGATTTTACATTCAGTTACTAGGTTCTGGAACCGAATTCAGGCATTCGTGTTTGTAAGTGGTATGGATACTTTTTAAGCCGTAGGTTCTGGATGTGCAAAGTTTGACCACAGATTGGGAACCCGAAACCTATATTTAGTACTATATGCTTCAATATAGGCCTTAAAGTATTAGATTATTGCATTAATAATATTTTATTTGACTAAGAAGGTAATTTTTTCACAATACCGTATTCTCTAGCAGGGTTCATACTCCTCAGGGAAAACCTGGAAAACAGGGAATACTCAGGGAATTTGGAATTTGTTAAAAAAAGTCAGGGAAAACTCAGGGAAAATAAAAATGTTCATTAAAAGTCAGGGAAAATCAGTTATAAAACCTGGAAAAACAATTTTTTTTTTCTCTCAAGTTATGTTTTTCTTGTTTAGCTTCGTATCAAAATTTAAATGATTAAGTATTGTGAAAATACGCATGTAAATAATGATTTCTACCTGAATTTCTATCATGATCGGTAGTAATACGACATCATACAGTGAACGTAGCTGTATTTTGTCCTGTCTAGAGGAGTGTTTCTTGTAATATGTCGCTAATATTTTCTTGAAAATTGTCTAGGAACTCAGGAAAAACTCAGGGAATTGCTTTCCCATACTTAAGTATGAACCCTCTAGGCAGTAAAAAAAAAAAAAAAGATTTGTATTCGAATGATATTCGAATGGACTAGAATATATCACTTAGACTGGATAAATTAACGAATTTTCTTAAAACTATGATAATAATAATAATAATAATAATCATAGTAATCAAACAATACATAATGCTACTAAAATAGCAATCAGAGAAATTCCAACTAAATTTTAAAAGGTAAAATTTAGACAAGATTTGCAATTTTATTTCCTTATTTGGTTTACGTTTTTGCTTATATTTTGCACTGAACGCTTCCATAATCACCTTAAGAATTTTCAGAAGTCCAGTATAAAAAATTATTTCATTTCTAAATCATTTGAAATAAAAATGTTACTATCGATAACAAAGTTTCAAAGTTCATGAAAAATTCATGCACCAAATATAACATTTACTTCTATGATTAAGTGTAGCGTTTTGCCACGTGTCTTTATAATAAAGTCATTGATTTATTTTAATATTCATCCTGAGTCCATAAAACAAAAATGACAAATCTTTCCTTTGGGAAAGTATATGTCATCACATATTTTAAAAATCTGGGAAGGAGAAAGTTGGAAATAAAGGGCAAGAAAAGAGGGAGAAAGAAAGCATAATAAAGATAAGCCACTGACATCAAATTCTTTTCTCAGGTAGTCGTTGAACTATTTGCAGTTTTATAGACTATGAATAATGTGGGGTTTTATGGGACTTTGGGAGGTTATAACCTAGTGACGGAGACATTGTTATGAGATTTAAAGCGAAGATATAAAAAATAGGGTTCCGCTAAACGTGAAGGAATTTATGGCATTTTGAGTTAGTTCAAACGAACTGCAAAAAAAAAAAAAAAAAAAAAAAATCTTAGCAAAATAAGAATATGTTTAAAAATAAGAGTATCATTTGAGGGAAAAAAGATGGTTGCGGAAATTTAGAAACTAGAAATTAAGGATGATGTTTTACTTGTTATGTTTTTTTTTTTTTTTTTTTTTTTTTTTAAACTTTTAGATGCAATTAACGGTCTTTTAACATTAATTTATTTTATAGAATGTACAATCGTGTTTTATAAAACATATATTCCGATTGTTCGGTAATTCACCATAGAAATTCAATTCTTTCAGAAGTCTTTATTAAAGTTATTATAGTTAAAAACGTGGTAATTTAATGACTTTAGACTCACAAAAGTAAAATAAATGAAACAAGGTTTAGGTTAGAAAAAGAAGAACAGAACATATGAAAAAACTAGTATGTTGTGGTCAACATGAAATTTTCTTTTACAGTGTCCTGTACAAATTAATGCAAAAATAAATAAATAAATAAATAAATAAATAAATAAAAATAAAATAAAATAAATAAATAAATAAATAAATAATAAAATAAAATAAAATAAATAAATATCATTTATTAAAATTATTATTTATGATGAACGGAGATTATTTGCATCTCAAAGAAATATATATATATATATATATATATAAAGTCAATTTTGTGCCACCATCTGAAAAAATAGTTTTCTTCTTCTTTTATCTTTACTTTTCTTAAATCGAAAAAAAAATCATTTTTCAATTATCACCGATCTATTCACCATTCACTCAACCATTCGTTTCATACGTATTGACGAGTTCTTTGCATGATACCCATATTGAAAATTTACAACCTCCGGGGGGGGGGGGTGTATTTCCTTTCGGGTGGAAGCAAGCGATCCACTAGTTATACACAACATTTTTCCTGTTAACTATTACTATCTGATATATATATATATTGATTTCACATTGAAAAGTTATAAAAAAAAAAAAAATTCTCATATATACATTTATATGAAATTTTGTCCTATACCGCCACAATAAAAATTGTTAAAAAATGGAATGACATCATTACCTACTGAGTGATCAATCCCAGTATGTAATCAATATCAGTTTTGATGAAGGTCTAACTAAATAGCAAGTTTCATAAAATTTCGTTCATTAGTTTCGTGAAATACAGCGTCAACAAAATCCTTGATATTCTTCGACCATAATTCATAAAACCATGGAAGCATCTGCGTAAGTGCTAACTCAACGAGTCCAATGCTAAAATAGGGGTGACAGTCATATGACTCAGAGAAAATGACCAATAACAAAGCGTGGAATTACTGGATGTTTTCCAAATTTCAAACTGTTGGTCACGCTAGCATCCCGCCAACACTTTGGACGCGTTCTCACTGCTAGTTTTAGGATACGAGCCGCACTGTACACACACACACATAGACACCAAGATAGGCATTTTCTAAAAATGGTCAAATCAAGTTCAGGACATCTCAAATATGTCAAAACATCAAAAACAGGAAGTCAGAAATTTTCACAAATTTAATACTACTTTCTTTTTAGGTTTATAGAAGAAAGTAAAAAGTACAGAGAAATTTATTGCTTTCAAAAAATACTGATTTCATTACTAAATATTTGATGCAATTCTTTGATTGTTTAAATGGTGGAATAAATATTAAATAGATGCAATAATTGCAATTACACTCGAAATAAGTAAACTCATAAATACTCAATTCTGAAAAGAAAAAAAATGGACACATGATTTTATCAAATTTTGAACCTATTAAAAATATTCAATTTAAAAAGAAAAATTGAATATATAATGGTCTCATTTCTATTTAAAAACACGTGAAAGTTTTAAGTAATACTACTTGAATAGTAATACTTAAAACTGTTCACTTTTTACTCAGCTATTTAGGAGTTTAATGGCATTTTTATTCACCGCGTGATGCATGACGGAGTAAGTAGAATACGTAATCCAGGTAATCATTTCGTCAAAATTCGGATAAAATCATTTTCACTTTCTATTTAATTTTAAAACACCAGAATTACAAGTTTTACAAAGTTCATAAATCTAGGAAAAATAAAACACTCATTCAAATATGCATTAGAAATAGGCAGTTTGAATTTATGGATAATTTCAGTAAACGTACACGTTTTGCTCTAGATGAGAATTTTTAAGGCAACGTCTGTGTGTTTCTCTGTGTGTGGACAGCAGAGCGTAGAAACGGTAGCTCGGACATAGTCACGAGATTCGACATGAAGATGCCCTCCAAGGGGTCCTAGTGCATCTCGAAGCCCGATTTTCTAATTTTTGATTAGATTTCTTTTAATTAGAATGTGAAAATAATAATCTCATAATAGCTTTAAAATTGGTCATTTAAATTTTAGCTATAATTTAATTGTTGTTAAAAAATTTACGGGTTCATTTCTTTTTCGACATAAAAATAAATACATTTAATTGAACGTGAATAGTAAAAAAATATTAAAAAAATCTGGTGTGTAACAGCCACACGACTTCCATTACCCAGTACTACACACATTATAAACATTTTATATACATTTTTGATTTAAATAAGTAACAAAATTGTTCTATCCGTCAAATAAGTTATTTAAAATAATAATATATATATTAATCATTTTCCAGATATATTACGAAATTCTGAGGAGATATTGTTAGAAAATAGTTTGCATTAATTTTATTATTTGAGTAAAAGTTTTTGGAAACTTTAATTTTATTTTCAGTAATTTTTAAAATGTTAATTATAAATATTTTCAGATAAATTTCTTTGTTAATTAATGACGTCATATCCTTTTAAAATTACTACAAATACATGCAAGTTAACTTTTCTTGTAATATTTTTTATAATTTTAATAAATTCATATTTTAATAAATTCCGGTTAAACTCAATTATTGACAGGAAAACAATAATTACATACAAAAGCATATTTAAAAGTGAGTTAAAATGGCGAGTTTGAAAAAAATCCGTACAACCGTTTTTAAAGGAACGCCTTTGCGAGGCCTGAAATTGAGCTATTTATACAGGACTCCTATCAATTTTCCTTAACTAACCAACTATATCATTCGAAAGGACATCTAATAGAGTGTTCATATAGCAAGTTTGAAGAAAATCGTTAAAGCCGTTTTTGAGATACGGACTTACGGTCCCACTTCCGGTTAAACTCAATTATTGACAGGAAAACAATAATTACATACAAAAGCCTATTTAAAAGTGAGTTAAAATGGCGAGTCTAAAAAAAATCCGTACAACCGTTTTTAAAGGAACGCCTTTGCGAGGCCTTAAATTGAGCTATTTATACAGGACGCCTATCAATTTTCCTGAACTAATCAACTATATCATTCGAAAGGACATCTAATACAGTGTTTATATAGCAAGTTTGAAGAAAATCGTTAAAGGCGTTTTTGAGATACGGACTTACGGTCCCACTTCCGGTTTCCGATGTCCCACTTCCGGTTTTTCAATTTTCACCAAAATTTGGAAATTTCATCTGTACACCAGACGTATTTCAATTCTAAAGTTTCGTAGCTCTATCTTTATTAGTTTCTGAGCTATAATAGCCAGAAGATTCTCCACATACATACACACACACACACACTCACACACACACACACAGACACACACACAGACGCACACACAGACACACACACATACATACATACACACTGACCAATTGCCAAAAACTACTTTTTTGGACTCAGGGGACTTTAAAACGTGTAAATCAGGTGAAAACCCTATATCGAATTTTCAGACCGAATACGATACTTCCATTACCTACGGTAGTAGGGTAATGGAAGTAAAAATACATTATACATCTCATAAAAATTTACGTCATTATCAAATAAATGCTGCTATGTGTGACTGCACTTGCACGCTGTCGGTCACAAATATTTGATTAATTCAAATAAATATTTAAATAAATAAATTAAAATTAAAATATGTTGAATGGAAAATACATATAACCACAAAAACATTAGTTGTCTAATATCCGACTGAAATTGCGCTTAGCATATATTATTACCATTAATATTAGCGTAAAATTGCTGTCATTTTATGGTTGACAGAATTCATCAAATAAAATATAGAAAATAATGTGAGAATAGATAGTATGTATAATACAGAAAGTGTTGTTTATACATAATTGCGATTTAAATATAAAAGTCTTCTTATATTTTTCGATACTCTTCGTTTCAAAACTGTCATCCAATAATCATAAAAACTGAAGTTCATGGGTAAGACATTGTCGCAGGCACCAGAGACACTGAGGTGAGTATGTCTCTGCTGTAGGCAGCGAGGACCCAAAGCGAAGTTTTTGAGCAATTTGAATGTATTTTCTTTTTTATTTCTATTTGCAAAGCGGTATAAAAATCATAATTCTTTTTTTTCCATAAATTTAAATACTGACCAGTGCAGCGGGCAAAGCCTGCTAGTTTCTAATAAAAAGATTATACAACGGATTGAACTTTACAGTAATGTGTATAATTTAGTATACATCACAGTCGTATGAATGTAAGATTAATGTTTGTGTTTGATTAATTACATTTGAATTAATTTTGATTTGATCATATATTAAAGCCAAAGCATGAGTTTTAAGTATATAAAGAACCAGATTCTGATATTATTTGAACAAATACCTTAATAAGGCCATTTAATGAAGTAGACAACATGGAAGTTCGCCAAGAATTGTTTTTTCAAGAATATGATTTAGTTAATAAATTCGTTGAATTGCTAAATTTGCAAAAGAAAATCATATTTATTGAAATTTTATTTTTCCGACTGAGTGAAAATAATGCCTGTACCGGGAGTCGAACACCGGATCTTTGACTTACAAGGTCAAGGCTCTACTAATTGAGCTATCCAGGTCGACAAACCGGCCGGCATTACTCACTCAGACAACCTTTAGGCAGAAAACATCTGGTCTATCATTTATATAGCTCAACAGAAATAAGCCGCAGGTAATGGAAAACACCATTAAACAATGGGAAAGAAATACAATTTTTTTATTAAAATCACACAATCAACTGATTGGAAGAAAATCATATTTATTGAAATTTTATTTTTCCTACTGAGTGAAAATAATGCCTTTCCCATTGTTTAATGGTGTTTTCCATTACCTGCGGCTTATTTCTGTTGAGCTATCTAAATGATAGACCAGATATTTTCTGCCTAAAGGTTGTCTGAGTGAGTAATGCCGACCGGTTTGTCGGCCTGGATAGCTCAATTGGTAGAGCCTTGACCTTGTAAGTCAAAGTTCCGGGGTTCGACTCCCGGTCCAGGCATTATTTTCACTCAATCGGAAAAATAAAATTTCAATAAATATGATTTTCTTCCAATCAGTTGATTGTGTGATTTTAATAAAAAAATCGCAAAAGAAAATTTCCTCACTGTTAAAAATTTCTGTAAATTTAATGTAAATATTTATCCAGAGTCTCTGTAAATTTACAGTAACTCCTAGTTAAAAGTGAATAATCGAGATTCTCGATCTTTATTCTGTATTTTTACCTAATTTTATTATTTAATTCTTTAATTAAAATTAACTAGTATGTTGTGGCCACCACAAGACTTTCTTCTATATTTTTCTATACATATTCAATCAGTAACAATATTAAAAAAAAAAAAAAGATTTTTTTTTCCTTTTTTTTTTTTTTTTTTTTTTTTTTGTGAAAATTAATACATATTCAATCACTAACAATATTTAAAAAAAAAAAAAAAAAAAAAAAAAAAAAAAAAATAGAATTTTTTTCTAAGTTTTTTTTTTTTTTTTTTTGGTTAAAAGTAAAAAAAATCGATAACTTTGTTTTAAATTATCACAGATTTATAGTTCAACCATTCGTTTTAAAGGTATTGACGAGACCTTTCGAATGATACCCATCTTCAAAATTTACCCCCCCCGGGGGGGTACTTCCCCCCCAGGGGGGAAAGCGATGCCCCCCCCATGCACAAAATTTTTTTCTTAGTTACGTACTACTATTATCAATAATTCATATTAATTTTACAAACACAAGTGTAAAATAACTCTTATTATGCACATTTATACGAATTTTTGTCCTATGCTGCCATGTTAAAAATTTAGATAAAATGCTATCACAGCGCCACCTGTTGAGCTATTGATCCCTAAATATAATCAGCAACAGTTTATGTCGGGGACCAACTAAATACCAAGTTTGGTAAAATTTCGTAAAAAAAAAAAAAAAAAAAAAAAAATACGATTATTTTTCTAAGTTTTTTTTTTTGTTAAAAGTAAAAAAAATCGATAACTTTGTTTTAAATTATCACAGATTTATGGTTCAACCATTCGTTTTAAAGGTATTGACGAGATCTTTCGAATGATACCCATCTTCAAAATTTAACCCCCCCGGGGGGGTACTTCCCCCCCAGGGGGGGAACCGATGCCCCCCCATGCACAATTTTTTTTTCCTAGTTAACTACTACTATCATCAATAATTCAAATTCATTTTACAATCACAAGTTTAAAATAACTCTCATTATGCCCATTTATACGGATTTTTGTCCTATGCTGCCATGTTAAAAATTTGCATAAAATGCGATTACAGCGCCACCTGTTGAGCTATTGATCCCCAAATCTAATGGGCACCAGTTCATGTCAGGGTGCAACTAAATACCAAGTTTGGTTAAATTTCATTCATATGTTCGTGAGATACAGCGTCCACAAAAAAATGATACAGACAGACAGACACACAGACAGACAGACAGACAGACAGACAGACACACAGACAGACATTTTCTAAAAACTATCAATTCGTGTTCAGGACATCCCAAAACGTGTAGATCCGTCAAAAAACGGAGGTCGAAAATTTTCGCGAATCCAATACTTTCTCTATATTACATATAGAAGAAAGTAAAAATGACTGGTTTCTACTTTAGAAAATGCATTCTAAGTCCGAAATATATTCTCGCCAATAATTAATTAAATTAATATTAGTTATTGAAGTGAATGTATAAAATAAGTTTTTTAGCATCTCCATTTATTTTTCTATGTAATTTTACGTAAGGCTTACGATAATACATTATACAGAGTTTTCTGCTGAAATTTTTAACAGTGTATTAAGTAATGAAAAAATAAACCATAAAATACAAAGGGCAAAAAAAAAGTAGGTGCATGGTTCTAATATTATGCATTCATGTTTTTTTTTTTTTCGATGAAAGGTAGATTTAAAGAGTAAGAAATATACCGGACGACTGGTGTTCAAAAGTAATAATTAAAAGAAAAAAAAAAATAACGAAAATACCATAAACTGAAAAGAACTCGTAAGAATGGATTTCGGTCTAAATAATGCTTCGATTTTTCACCAGGCGAACAAATTTGTTCCCTGCTGTTTCTCCACTGTTCGCTTGACGAATTGTTCTCACAAGCAAACATTCAAAAGGTGTCATGTTAAAAAAGTATTGAAAAAAAAAATATCTGATTCTACTCTTCATAAAACACCAGAAAATGAAAAAAAATTATCGGCTGAAATGAATTACAGCGACCACAAAAAATTATCGAAATTATGCAAATTTGGCGATTTCACTCTGCTAGGCGATTGATTGTGAGTACTTGGCGGAGAAGCAAAACATCGTTCTGTTCGTACACGGCAATCTCGGTGCTAGCAAACGTATCGCCTAACAGCGCTAAATCGCCAAATATGATTAAGTTTGATAATTTTTTTTGGTCGCTGTAATTCATTTCAGCCGATATTTTTTTCATTTTCTGGTGTTTTATGAAGAGTAGAATCACCTATATTTTTTTCAATACTTTTTGAAGATGACACCTTTTGAATGTTTCCTTGTCAGTTTATTTCGACCCGAAACTTTTACTGCGAGGTTTTTATTCACACTGCTCTGGAAAAAAAAAAAAAAAAAAAAAAAAAAAATGGAGATTTGATACTATTTTTGCATACCCAATCACCCATCGTTTTCTAGATACACCCCTCCTTCATTTTTATCATTGTTTGGTAATTTGATACCCATCAGTTTGATTTGGAGAGGAACGATAATTAGTTTAACCGTTAAATGTCTTCTGACCTGAGAAGCTACAGAGGTAGAAAGTTCTAAAACACGAACATTTGTAGTAAGGAGGAAATTTGAGGGGATTTGTGTCCAGAAAACAAAAGAAAAGCAATAAAAGCAATCAGTTTCTGTTTCTTATTTTTTCGCAATATTTCTCTTATTTTTTACATATTCTAGCTTCCAGTTTGCCATTTTCATACCAAAACATTTCAAATAATAAAAATTATACAGTGACATTTTTTTTCAAAATGTTGGTGAGTGGAGTAAAGTCTCAGAGCCCTCGCAAGAAAGTTTGACTGATTCACTGTACGACGTTTGCTTTCAATAACTCCCACGCTAAATGTTTTGGGCAGTAAAACGTGAACAGTAAAATATCCTCCTTTGACACGTGTTAAAGATCACCACCGTCGTGAACGATATAAAGTTCACTCTCTTATCGCAAAACGTGCACTAAAGGTAGATAACGACTGACGACTACAATGATAAGAGCAATGACCTTTAACACGTATCAAAGCGGGATATTTTACCGTTCATGTTTTACTGCCCAAAACATTTAACGTGGGAGTTATTGAAAGCAAACGTCGTGCAGTGAACCAGTCAACCTTGCTTGCGAGGGCTTTAAAACTTTACTCCACTCACCAACATTTTGAAAAACAATTTACTGTATAATTTTTATTATTTGGGGTGTTTTGGTAAGAAAATGGCAAACTGGAAGCTGGAATATGTAAAAAAAAAAAAAAAAAAAAAAAAAAGAAAAGAAAAGAAAAGGGAAAGAAATATTGCGAAAGAAAAGAAACAAAAACTGATTGTTTTTATTGATTTTCTTTTGTTTTCTGGCCACAAATCCCCTCAAATTTCCTGCTTACTACAAATGTTCGTGTTTTAGAACTTCCTACCTCTGTAGCTCCTCAAGTCAGAAGACATTGAACGGTTAAAATAGTCATCGTTCCTCTCCAAATCAGACTGATGGGTATAAAATTACCAAACAATGATAAAAATGAGTGAGGGGGTGTATCTAGAAAACGGTGGGTGATTGGGCAAATAATTGTTGTATTCGGATTCAGGAGGTCATTTTACATAAGAATATGCTGAAATGATGTCAAAGGCAATTTTCATGCCGAGCAGTGTTATTTATTTATTTATTTACATATATACTTTTTCAATTTATTCTGTTTACATACAAAATTTTTTATTCATTAGTGTGTAATTATTTCAACTGAAAGCAATTGTTACATGTAGTGTGTTTTCACAGATTTTTCTTTACTATTTAATAAAAGTTTTTCGATGCAAGGAAAGAAATATTAACTCGACATTTCAATTTTTAGAAAAAAAAAGTCGTTGTATTACTAACTTTTGGGGATTTTTTGTATATTACATATAACTTAACTTGGGTTTTTTTTTTTTTTTTTTTTTTTTTTTAGAAAGAGGCAAATATATCTAAACTAAATGTGATATTTATTTTAATTTTAATTACTTTGAAGACTTATAATAATTCTCTCTTTATGATATTGTAAAATTTAAAATATGACCTCAAAAATTCAGATAATGCACAAAACATTTGTCGAATATTTTTCATTTAAAAATAAGTTTCATTTGCAAGTATTTTCCTTATATATTACTTACTTCGAAACTATTTTTTAAAATAAAGAATATTTATTTTGTTTCATTAAAAATATTCATATTTAAATTGCAAGAAAAGGATTAAAATTAAGCTTTATTGGAAATATCGTTGAAATACATTTTGCAATAAATTTTGAAAATCTAGTAAATCGGATTAAGTAAATTGACTCAAAGTGAAACGTAAAAATCCTGATAACTAAAATTAAAATGGGATTCTATGTTTATTTTATAAATAAATCCGTTTTCTTTTATTGAAATTGGATTTAATAAAGTACATCATGCATGACTTTGTACTTTAATGTTTTTAAATTCCAAATCTGGAATTCCATATAAACGTTAAAAAAAAATATATAATTGCAAACCTCTGAAAAAAAAGAAAAAAAAAAAAAAAAAAAGAAGGCATTTATACTGAATTATATTCAATAAATAAATATGTATTTTACATTTACTTTAACTGCAAAACTTCATCCCAGACTATTCCAAACTGCAAATATTCATTCCAGAAATTTTTAATAAAATTTGCCTTTTTAACTTACCCGAAAAAAATCATTTATTTTTTTCGTTTAATTCTGTTCTTAAATTCTGATGGCACTTGAACTTAAATGAGTCTTTTATGAATTTATGAACTAATGAACTTTAATGAAGTTATATTACCCCTGAAAAGGTTAACGAATTGTTCTGCCACGAGTTAACCCTTTGAGTGCTGAATACTCGCGACCTATGCGGTCCATATGGATGGCGCGCGGTTGGCGCTGACGAGTTGTCTCATTCTTATCGCGGACGCGCTTTATGCGAGTGTTGCATAGTACACTGATCATTTTTGCCGGGCGCGTATTTGCGTCCATAGTCCATACTGACAACATCTGCTAAGCGCGTAATTGCGTCCATAGTCTATATTAATGACTTTCGCTGGACGCATATGTGCGTCCATAGCACTCAAAGAGTTAATTCATTTCATTAAAAATACTGGTCCCTTCTTTAAGCGTTACTTTAAAAATAATACATTATTTTTAAAAAGGATTTTGTGTATTTGTGTTTAATTCAATGAAAACTGTCGATGCAGTGTATATATTCTTCGGTGGCAATTACTGCATCAGTTACTGAAGATAAAATTTAAGTGACTTATACACAAATACAAAAAATTCTTTTTGTTATATAATGTAACGTAAAAAAAAAAAAATTAAAAATTGATATAAGAAAATATGTGGGCACCAAAGTGTTGATTCATAATTTATATAATTTATTTTTTTTTTGCTATGTTTTGTACTTTTACACATTTTTTTTTTTTTTTTTTTTTTTTTTATAAATGTATCCCTCTGTGTTACGAAAGTTTCGTAATTGTTTTAAGTCAAGAACGTCTGCACAAAACTTTACGAAACAACTATTATAGAAATCGTATAGTTCTGTATTATTTTGATTAGATTAAAATTTTATAGTGTTAATCAATGTAATATAACATAAACATGTGTCATGGAAATTTAAATGGTAAGTATAATCCACCTACCTTGGTTCTAAGTATCTATAGGTGCAAATTCATAGAATATTCTAACGTTTTATACACTCCACAGATGAATTTTATACTATATTTTTATTTTATTGATGAATACTATATTTATAAATATTTTTTATTTTCTAGGAATTTTACTGTTCTACTAACATTTATATTTTTATCATTTGTACAAATTCGATACTTTTGCTTCTGTTATCATAATCTACAGCTATTCCTTCCTGTGCTGTACTATCTAATTTTTCTCTATGTACCTATTGTACATAAGCATAGGCAGAACAACCGAATGGTTTCAAATTAAATAGATCTTTTTTACGACCAATCTAAAATTCATAAGGAATCGAATCACATGAGGAGGTCGGAGCCCGTTTTGTAAATAAGTAGCGGTAGTATAAGCTTTACCCAGAAAGAGTTCGGTAAATCACTATTTTTAAGTAAACAGTCTGCCATCTCTACTAAAGTACTATTTTTACTTTCCTTTTTTTGATGAATAGAGAACTGTGAATTGATGACCTATACGTTTTTACTTCTATTACCCTACTACCGTAGGTAATGGAAGTATTGTATTCGGTCTGAAAATTCGATATCGGGTTTTCACCTGATTTACACGTTTTAAGGTCCCCTGAGTCCAAAAAAGTGGTTTTTAGGCAATTGGTCAGTGTGTATGTGTGTGTGTGTGTGTGTATGTGGAGAATCTTCTGGCTATTATAGCTCAGAAACTAGATAGAGCTACGAAACTTTAGAATTGAAATACGTCTGGTGTACAGATGAAATTTCCAAATTTTGGTGAAAATTGAAAAACCGGAAGTGGGACATCGGAAACCGGAAGTGGGACCGTAAGTCCGTATCTCAAGAACGGCTCTAACGATTTTCTTCAAACTTGCTATATAAACACTCTATTAGATGTCCTTTCGAATGATATAGTTGGTTAGTTCAAGAAAATTGATAGGCGTCCTGTATAAATAGCTCAATTTCAGGCCTCGCAAAGGCGTTCCTCTAAAAACGGTTGTACGGATTTTTTCAAACTCGCCATTTTAACTCACTTTTAAATATGCTTTTGTATATAATTATTGTTTTCCTGTCAATAACTGATTTTTTGTAAAAGTTGGTATCCCAAAAACGGCTCTAATGATTTTCTTGAAAATTGTTGTATAAATCCATTTCTTTCTCGTGTATTACGTGGTTATTAGAGGAAAATTAACAGTCTTCCTGCTTAGGTAGATCATCTTCAAATCTCAGAAATTTGTGATTAAAAAAAACTCTACCATTTTTCTCTCTTATTTTTTACCTCGCTATATGTAAACTTCGTTTTATACGTCTTTATAAGTTTCTCTTACCGGAAAAAGTTTAGGTTTCTACTTCTTTAGGTCACGTTTATGTTTTCTGATCACATTATCTCTCAAAAATGCATATAATACGTGTGATAGTGGGTAATGGAAGTCGTGTGGTTGTTTCACACCAGATTTTTTTCTTAAATATTCATCTAATTCCTTTCTAGTGTACTCTCCTTCATTGTCAGAGCGGATTACCTGCACCTTTCTATCGAATTTATTTGAAGTCATCGCTGTACACTCTTTCAATTTTGAGAAAAATTCGTATCTATTTCATAATAGATATGACAGTTAAGAGGCTGAAATTATCTGTGAAAGTCAGAAAACAGTACTTTTCACCGACTGTAGAGATTTCCATGGGGGCGCATAAATCTGCGTGTACTAATTCGAAAGCTTTTGTAGCCTTAAATTGAGCTGTTTTATTTGTTAGTTTAGATAATATGCAAGTTTCGCATACATTATTATGTTTACAATTATCTATTTGTATCCCAATTGCCATATTTTTATTCACTAATTCTTTTATGTGATTAGTGTTTCTGTGGCCTAACTTTATATCCCATTTATCCATGCAGTATTTTATATTCACAAGTTTTTACCAAACTCATATTGAGTGCTGCATCACTGTTTACTTTACATTCACATAAATTGTTATTTATCTAACTTTTAATACACGTTTTTCTTTCATGCATTATTTTGCAAGATTTGTTTTCAAACACATCCATTTTCAGTTGCCTCTTTCACAGATATACGATTTGTTTCTATTTCTGGCACATACAATATATTTTTTAATATTATGGTACTGTGTGTAATATTATCTGAATTTGTGGTGTTTTTCCATCCCCTAAAGATTTTATTTCCAGTCATTCGTGATTGTTACGCATGAGTTGCTACAATAAAATTCATGAAATTTACTCTTATCACTGCATACATGTGTTGAACAGCCTGAATCCAAATACCAATTATTAGATTTCTTTCTCATAAATAAAGTGAATAATAAAATATTATGAGGTATCTTCTTACAGTAACAGCAGAATTTAAATGAATCAGTTTTTGGTTTAAATTTGACTCTAAGTACAGAGTTAGTTTCACTTTATTATCTTGCCTGGAATATTCATCTATTAATTTACACCTCACGAACTACTGTTTATTTCTCATCATCACAACTTCTCAAAACTTAATCGAAAAACCATGAATTTTGCTTTTAAGAGAACACAATACCGACGCGACGGCCAAACCCGATGTTATTTTATGGGGGAGAGGATTGTTTATGAAATTACTCATTATCTTTTGTACATATTTAAAATTCGTTTTTCGCATTGAGTTGATTTCAAATTTAGTTCACATTGAACATTGAAATTTGTTCTTGTTTTCTTGTTTGAAAAATATTTGTTTCAAAATAACTAATCACAGCCGTTCACCCCCCCCCCCCCAAAAAAAAAAAAAAAAAAAAATATATATATATATATATATATATATACTATATATATATAGAAGTTTTGTTGTGAACGTTACTGCAATAACAGATGCTAAATTTTGAAAACTAAGAAGATTCAGCTTTCTTACACATTTTCTGAGAGATGGCAGTAGTAAAGCATAATTTTGTACAATTTCTTTTATGAATGTCTTATAAAATTACAGCAAAATTAGTAATGTCATATACAGAGACGGAATTTTGGCACAGAACTCATGACACAATTTACAAAAATAAAAATACTTCTTATACAATCTAAGATTTACTAAGAAGAAAAATTTTCCTCATAAATAGTGGTATGAAATTTGTGAAAAACTCCTATCCCTGCATATACTTCTCATGCACTATAATTTTAATTCAAGTTTGATGAATTCCCCTTCATTTATTTCTGTGATTACTTTAGTTCAGTCTCACTGGCATTGCGTATTAGACTATATATATACATTTGTTTTAATAACTCAACGTTATGTTGCGCTCTATGCCTCAATTAACATGTATCTCAGATTCTAATTGGCAGAAAATGTGAAATGACTCTGTGTTTGAAATATGTTACTTTACTGCGATGGCCACAGTAAATTAGTTTTTATTTCATAAAAAGAAAATGGATCGATTAGTCTATTTCCAATGTAAAGGTAAATTCTGGATTACTTATAAACTTTCCAATTTACTTTCTTCATTCTTATGCTAAGCATTTTTTACTTTAAAAAAACACAGATTGTAATTAATAACACTTGTTTTTGTATCATAACCTTTGTTTTTCTCATTTCAGCTAAAAAACTAAAGACTTATGATCATGTATTTAAACTACTCATTATTTAACGCATCGTGGTTTAAATAAATCATGAAATTTTATCATTAAAATATTTGTTTTTTAAAGGTTTAGATACAAACAATATCAAATTTCTTGTATTATATAATAAATGCTTTCACTATATACATAACTATACGTCTAATATACATTTGCAATTTACATGCAGATCAGGAAACCAAGTTACTTGTTATGTTTGTGAAAATTTCGTAACAAGAATAGTAATAATTCAATCTGTAAACAGTGGCAGCCAACAATTTTAATTTGTTTCGTTGCATTGTTATTAATCGCCCTTTTTCACGCTACGTCTTTATGGATTAATTATCTCCCCAATATGTAATTACGAGTACAGAAGAAGAAAATTACTTAAAAAAAAAAAAAAAATGTGAAAATAAGTGCGTTCTAACAATACTGTGAATTACTTAGAAATGTTGCAGCTATAATTCAATATTTTAGGGATGACGAGTGTCGGATAACGGCCGAACCAAAGTAATAATAAATAAATAAAATAAAATAAGCTTTTTTTTTTCTTTTCTGAGTCAATACCCCATACAATCGCAGCTGTCCTGCGGACATCCTATAATTATCATACAGATATTATAGTCTCCATATCCTCGCAGAGCTATCACTGAATTCTCGAAGTGTACAGTAAATGGATTATTCAATCATTCTTCTCCGGCGATAGGACCCTTCGATGAATTTATCCTCCAAAAATCGTTGCATTTTCTGATCGGACACAATTGTGCAATCGACGCACGTGAAGTCATGCGAGGGAGATTGATATAATTGTAATATATTTGGCTGCCATTACATTTCAAGACAGAAGATAGAAAGTTGTTGCAAGTTTTCTTTTTCCTTTTTTTTTTTTTTTTTTTCTTGAAAATCTGAAAACTTGAGATAAAAGGTAAGTGTTTTTATTTATTTATTTATTTATTTTTTGTACAGACAATTGCTCATTTAAACATAAATACACGACATTGTGTTTAATAAAATTTAGCTTCGTGTTACTAAAATTTGGTTTCTTGGTAATTAGTCAGCCTAAATCCTAAATATGGTGTAAAACTTAGGTATTTGTACTGAAAATTGTGAATCTTGTTATAATTCCAGTATAAACCGTATAATTAACCGTAATAATGACAAACCGTATCCAGTATAAACCGAAGCGTGTTATAATTACAGTGAATTCCGACGTCTAATCAGAAAATATTTTTTTCGGTAGTTTGTAGGACAATTATTGTAATTCCCAAGATGTCAGGTTATAATAAATATGCTATTATTTTAATAGTTTAGGGATGTTTGTAGGTGTCTACATTCCTTCTATATCTGTTTAATAAGAATCATAACAGTATATACTTAGAATGTCTGTAGGTGTGACATTTTGATATCCAGAAGACATCCTGCAAAGAGAAAAAGACAATTTCTGTTGTTCAGAGGATTTTAAATTATTACAAGTATGTGTTATTCACTGGATATTTTTAGGATGTCATTGTGTTATCTGGAACATTTACCAAATAGCACATCGGTATTGGTTTAGTACCGTGCAATATCGACTGAAACCGGAAAGCATAGATTAAAATCAGCTTTTTCAATAACCTTGTTTAGCATTGCCTGATATCGACCAATAGTAGACCTGTAATGTTGAATTGTTTTTTAAATCTTGGCATTCGGTTACTATATTACATCACATTTTTCGAAAAATGGAGAACAGAAAACTATTTTTGCAACATTCTAAGCATTATAAACCGGTATATACTGTATATCATCCACTCAACGTACTTCGATATCGTCCTGTATTGGTAAAAGTAATTGTCACATAATATAAACCAATCTAACGAACAGCGATATTGGTTTGATACTGGAGTTATTTTTTGAAAGGAATTTTACATAGTTGTGTTTAACCCCTTAAATGCTTTAGACGTATATGCATGATATTGGCAATTATTGCATAAATTTCTGTGAAATAAAATAAACAAATAAATAAAGTTTTTTACGAAAAAAGAAAAAACAAAGTTTACTTAAAGTTTGACACACACAGCAGGTTTTTTTTTTTTTTTTTTTTTTTTTTTTTTTGTTCAGTATAGTAAATTTTTAAAGGAATATTATAGATGCTCCGTTTGAAGTTATTAAAATTTAAAATTTGAAAAGTCTGCCGACTGAAAAAAGGTAGACTTAAATTATTGATTTTTCATACAGTATTTAAGTAAAAACATTTTTCAGTTTCTGTCTGACTTAAGCCTTTTAGGCAATTCCGCTTTCAGAGTTAACGTTGATTGATTAATGTTTGCCTCTCTAAGAGAGATGAGTATTTATTACCTTTTTGACACGTATAAGAACAGCTACGATATAATATAAATGTTAACTGTAACTATCAAAGCCATAACTTATCCTTTAGAAAAGAATTTTTCTTACATATGTAGTTATGATAAATTGGTTTATTTTTAAGCTTACAACGTTTACATATGTTAGACATTTTATAATATTTTTTGGGGGCAAGAAAGTAAACATAAATTGATACATTATATACTATATTTTTTTCCATAGGGAAAATAATGGAGGTTTTGAAATTACTTGTAAATACTCAACATTTATTACCTTATGGTATATATAAATCATGAAATTTCAACATCATTTTTTCTTACTTTTTAAAAGGTATGTATACTAACAATTTTTGTTATGTCATGTAATAAAGATTTACTAAATATACATAATTTTACATGAAATGCACGTTTAGAATTTACATGCATATCAGGCTACTCCAGATATATCAAATGTTTATGAAAATTTAATGACATTATCAAGGGAATTGTGAATCAGTAAAATTCTTATTAAAACCAAACTAAGCTTAAATTAAAAAGCATGGTCGAAAACATAGGATAGAGTGCAAATTTTTCAGAACAACTCCCCATGGGTTAAGTAATGACCCTATATGTTTCATCGGTTTCTATGAAAACCAATGAAACACAGACAGTAAGACAGCGGGGCACAGGGCTGAGCTTTTGGTTCGCGTGTGGAAGGTTCAGCGTTCGAAGCCCAGCTTGATCGAATTTCATTTCATTTTATTTTTAAGTGAAAAGTGTTTCAATTATTTTTTTAATTAAAATGAATGAATTGCTTGAGGGAAAATAATTTTATAATACATTTAGATAAGATTTTGTAAATGGATAAATAGTTTGTTCTAAAATTTTAATTAGTAGTTTTTTTTAATCGACGTAAATTATAGTAAATTTGTTCTTCTACTTTTAACTGCGTTATTATTTATGCATTTTTTTTGCATGAAAAATTCTTAATGGACAACAGCTGTTGTTCAGCCATTCGACGTCGCATTTAACTTCTTTCTCACAGTACAATTGGGGATGAGGACACATTTTCTCAAAATTATTTCACTAATTTATAATACGTTGACATATCAAAATCTGGTACATATCAAAACTGACTTTCAAAATCTGGGAAATATAAATTTTACAAATCTTGTTAGCTCGAAGAAAAACAAAATATTTTCCAAAATATTCGCGATGAACAATATTTGACTGTAAACAAGGTTGCAATGAAATAAAGTGTGACCAATTTTCTTTTCATATCTTGTGCTCACTGAATAAAATGCTTAAGTTTTCATCAATTTTCTATTTCTAATCATACTCATTATAAATTGGAAACTAAATTTGCAATTTTAAGTAGTATATTTTTCTTCATATATATACTATATATATATATATATTTATTTATTTATTTCCTGGTTAATACTTTATTATTTACTACTCACATAAAAAAATCTCTGTATAATAAATATTTTATTTTAAATAGATATTTTAATTACAAATTTAAAGAATTTTTTCAGTCGGAATATATATATACAAAATTATATTGCCTGGACTCGACCGCAGGACCTTCCACACACGAATCAATCACTCTAACTTGGCGACAATAGCGCCACACTTTCTTGCTCCATGTTTGGGTTTCATTGGTTTTCATAGAAACACTAAAAAACTCTAGTGTCATATCTTGACCCATGAGGAGGGGGTAGGGGTTGTTGCAAAAAACCTTTACACTACCTTATATTTTTGACCATGCTCTTTAAACTTAGTTTAATTCCAGTAGGAATTTTACTGATTAATACTTACTTTGTCAGACAGATCAATATTCCGTTCAACATGTATAAAACTATATGCATTCTATATATGTTAATAAAAATATTTTCCAATTTATTTCTGATAAAAAGTTTTTAGATTATTCTCTTTCAGAATTTACATTGATTTATTACTGTGTGTCACTCCAAAAGAAAAAAGTAAAGAACACATTTCTGATGCTTATAAGAACAGTTGTCAGGTATAGCAAAGTGCTACAGTTAAAACTCGCATTTTGCGGGTAAAACGTGAATCTGCTGTTTTAGGATTCGATTTAAGTGATGGAGTTAGTGCCGATCCTAACTTAAAATTGTAAATTGAAATATGCTAATATTTTGGAAACTGAATAGTATAAAAAGAGAAAGAAGATTGCTTTTAAGGTCAGTTGGAGAGGAGTTAAGGTCAGTTGGAGAGAGGATAATGGGAGTCAGTTGGAGTTGGTGTTAGTCGGAGTGAGTTGGAGTAAAAGCTAGTGGGATATAAGTCGAGTAGATAGCAGAGTCCGGGAATCCGCCTGCTAATCGAAAGATTACTCGATTTTGGAAGCTAATTTAAATAAAGGTAGTTGAGATCCTTTGCGAGTAATTAAGTAAAGTAAAGTAATGGGGTTATTTATTAATATCAAAGTATTTAAGAGGACTGCCCATTTTAAGTAGTAAATTACTAGATGCCAGTATAGTCCAGCGTCCTCCTTATTTAAGCTCAATTAAAGCTAATTTATGTTATATATTTGGACTCTGTCATTCCTTCATAGTTTAAGTATTTCATTTACAGCTCCAAGTCAATTTAAAGTTAAATAAGTAAGTTGGCAGCGTTCAACCTTCAGTCAAGTTAAATTAATATGGAGAAGTTTAATTCTCTACACTGGCGCCCAAATAATGTCGAATCCCCCCCCCCTTCCCCCCCGAGCAAATATTTTTTGACGGCACTAATAGTGTGCTGCAATTTTTTGAGCAGCTTGAACATTTTTTTAATTTTTATAACATTGATCGATCGAAAAAATATGCAAGGTTAGCATGTTCCCTAGAAGGAGAACCGCGACAGTGGCATAAGTTAATAGCCTGCCATTCACTTGGCCCAAATCCAACTTATCAGGATTTAAAACGCAAAGTTATCGATCTTTTCGCCACTCCGTATGATAAACTACGATTACAGCATGACCGTTCCCTCCCCCCTAACGAACGTCAGTGGGAAGCGGTAATAAAGGATGTGGAAAAACCACAAGTTATTCAGTCGCAAGAAGAAAGTTCTACTAATTTAAATCAACCCCAAACTGACGACAAAAACTTTAATCCTTCTGACGAAAGTCAAATAAAAGTGAATGAAAACGAGCACACTTCACCTTTAAATAGCACTACAGGCAAATCTCCTTCTGTTAGTCAGCTTTTAGCTACGGATAAGAAATCCGAAAAATTGTGTCCTATTGCGACGGGAATTGTAAAAGAAAATCCAATTAAAATAACTGTGGCTGCGGAAACCGTTAAACTAAGTGTAAAGCCAGTAAATGTTGCGGCTACCTTTTCTACTGATTTAAATTCATCTCCTGCTTTATATTTAAAAACAGTCAAATCGACGGACTCTGTTATTTTCGCACAAACTGTAGTAAACGAAACTGAAAAGGTTAACCAGTGCGCCTCCAAATATTTCGCAACTGCTTTTCAGGAAAATACAAGTAAAATAACTGTTGCTGCGGACACTGTTAAACTCAGCGAAAATATAAAAGCAATAAATGATGCGGTTAATCTTGGTAACTCGCCTTTAGAGGACAGTTTCGAATCTATACAGCCGACAGAATCGGTTGTTTCTATTGAGAAATTGCACTTAAATTGTCAAAATGACATGCCGCTTAAAGTGAACGAAAAAGATGTTAGTTTGAAAAAGGTAATTTCAAAAGGCCATGTAACCTATGGTGAAGTCTCTAGAAACTCTAGCAGCCCTGAATTTAAAAGCACGGAGCGAACGCAGTCCTCTGTGATAACTATGGGCAGTGATAAGATGACGGGCCCGAAACCCCCTCACCACAAGAACCAGATTCAGAGTTTCAAACCTCCTCCGAACAGTGAAAAGGCTCTGGGTGTGAAACCCCCTCCTGAGAGTGACCAGGCACCATGTTCGAACCCTCCTCAGGACACCAGCGATCCTGCAACGTCTCGCCTAAATCTGCAAGCCACCAACGCTGCAACTCTACAGGCCAGTCTGACCTGCATCTCTTTTGCTGATATCAAGGACTCAATTTGTCAGGTCGTATCGTTCAGTATTTTAGTTTTTCTCAAGTATTGGTTTATCAGTGCTGCACTAAAATTTTCGACATGTAGACCTTTCTTCTGGACTTTCAATTATTATCTCAAAGAGATCTCAATATCACAAATCTAAATTTAAACTTGCTGCATGAACTTTTAAAATGTAAAAATGCAAAATTTAAACGTATGGCATGAACTTTCATCTCTCGAAATTTCATGTACTGTTTACATGTCATAAGTTTTTTTCTGTATATAATATATTCATGTATGTTAATGTCTTTTTCAGTGGTGGCGTCAGAAATTCCCCGACGGGGGGGCACCGGTTCCCCGACAGGGGGGCACTATATGTAGAAACATTTTTACAGGTATATTTAACACCATGCTCCTTCCTGTCAGTGTCTATCCGCTATGTCAAATATACAATGGTACTTTTCTTTTTGTTTGTTTGTCTGTTTTTTTTTAAAGTGCTTCCATATTATTTTTTAACACCGACTAAGATAAGAAAGAGGAGGGGGTTATGATAAGTTTGAAGACTTTGTGTGTTTGAGGCACTGTAACGTCCAAACGAATAGACCGTCTTTAATGCAATTTTCCCCTTATTAAAAATAATAAAAGGCTGATTTAATCGGGATGGTTCTTAGTAAAATTCTGTTTGATAGATTTTTTTTTAATTAATTGATTAAAATCTAATTTTTCAGGTCACTTTGCATTAAGATATCTGCGTGCTATAGCAGAATTCCTTTTTTTCATATTATTCGGCTAAGACATGCGAGCTTGCAATCTTCCGAATTTAAATCATGTTAGATTATAAATCCCGTATTTTTTTTTTTTTTTTATTGAAGCTGAAAAACAAGTATTTTAAAAATCTTGAATTGTAAACTGATTTTGGCAAGAGTTAAAAATTGGTTAAAAATGATATGAGTTCACTGTCAAACTTTTTTCAATTCATTTCAAAATTATTGAGTTTTAAGATATTTTTAAAATAATTTAAAATGTGATTTTTTTTTTTCCTATCAAGCCACTTTACATTGACATTTTAAATTAATTTTACAAGCTGCCAGCCTTTTAACTTCCAATTCATGTTAGATGATAAATCACGTTATATTATTATCATATTATAGAAATGTACCGTTTTTAACAAAAAAGAAATTTTTAATTGGTTTTGTCAAAAATTAAAAATAATGATTATGATTTCACAGTAAAAAAACTCCTAAATTTAGTTGAAAATTGGAGTTTTTAAAGAAAAATTATATTTAATTAAATTCATCACCAGTGCCACATTCACATTTCATAATTTATGAGCTAGTGTTCTTCCAGCTGAAAATTAGAGATTTTATGGAAAAATTAGAGTATTAAATTCAAGGTAGATTATTTTTATAAAGTTAGCTTTTCACTTAAACGCCGTGTCATCTCGTCAATGTATCGAGCTATTCCCTACCTTCCTAAAATAATATATATGTAATATGTATATTAAAAAAAAAAAGTAAATCATGCATATTAGAGCATGAGCATAGTTGTGAAAAAGTAAATAGAGTCAAAGACATCCAACATATGTCAGATAAAACTTCCTTCTTAACATGGAATACATTTCATTTGTAACCAAGTATATACATATTACACTTCTCTTAAATGTTCAAATTTTACTTACAATATGCTGATTTAAATATGCACTTAAGGTATAATTTTCTCATAATCATACAACATCAATATTAAAATTACGTTATTTAATCTTCATAATGTTAAATACTTCATGAACAAATGCAGTAGACTTCCAGAAATCCGCATGTTGTAACCAATGTAACTATCAAACCGACAGTAAAATTTTTAATATGAAAAGTTCAAGATAGCACTGATATTAACAATGATTCATCAGAAATTGAATCTCGCGAAACACAGAAAGTCAATTTTATGCAGATTACTTTCTGTTGATGATAAATTTTAAATGCATTAATGCTATAAACAAGAAATAATAATTGTTCATAAGTAACAATAAATAAATAAAATAAAAAGCTATTTTTGTCTGTATTTAAAAAAAAAAAAAGTAATAAAAGGTAATATACTTGTAATAGAAGCTTATATTGTATCACATGTTGTGTAAAATTTTGTATCTTACTTTATTAGATAAATTTTAAGTTCTTAATTCAAGAAAAAATTAAATTAAACTTCATTATATGCATATTTTTTACTAAGTTGCTTATTCTCTTTAATTTTTTCTTTAATTTTTTAATTATGTTAATTATTTTCCAAGCATACTTATTTGTATTTTTCGTCATTTTTTATGCATTACAGTATCAAAATCTCGTTTCATAAATGCTAATTTTCACAAAATTTCAAAATACACATAATTTTTTTCCAATTTGTGTGGATTTCTGGGAATCTCCTGCATACACATTAAATTTAAAATTAAAATTAAAAAAATAAAATCCATTTACGTATTATTATAACTGAATTCGGCTTTTGGGATAGGTTTTATCAAATATTGTTACTATTCTTTCTAAATCTAATTTCTTTGATCTTGCACTGTGAAGCCCTAAAATCATCAAATTTTGCAACCTGTTTTCTGCACTGCAAGTTCTGAGGTAGTTTTTCACTATTCTGACATTTATAAATTGAACCGACAGATGTTTCAGTCGTTGGCTGAATTATTTCATAATTATTAATGTATTTTATAGTTGGTTGGTTGGTTGAGTTTTAACGTTGCACTAGTGCTGCTCAATAGACAATTGGCGACGGTCTGGGACGTACCCTATCCCTAAGGATAGCCCGGAAACATGCCATCACAATTTTGATCTTCCACGGAGGGGATAATATTTTTTTTATGAAAAAAAAAAAAAAAAAAAAAAAAAATGCTGAATGAAAAATTGCAATATGACTTTTGAAGATAATAAAATATAAGCATTCATGAGCTGCTGAATTGATAAAATAGAGCAAGAACATTCTTTACTGTTTCCGAAATTTTTGATTTTCATACAAACAAGCATTAAAAATCGGTAAAAGTTGTATTGTTCCCCGATTGCCTTTTTTTTCTTCCCTTTTGTTCCCTGACTCTCTAGCAAAAAATAATTAAAAGTAAATTTTAAAAAGAGAAATACATTTTTAATTTGTTGGTGATGCAGACTGTAGCGATGTAAAATAAATATAACAATTTTAATTTAATATAATTATTAAAACGACTCTTAATTACACGGAAATATTTTAATGCTTTGAATTTGACAGATATTAAACAAATTATCGTTATAAAATTTCACAAATAAAAAGAATTTTCTCTTTAGAAATAGAATGCAAAAAACAAATCTTATTAAAAGGTCTCAATTATTTTATTTATTTTATTTCTCATTGTTAAAGCTGTCTTTAAGTTCTAAAGCAAAAGCGACAAATTTTCATCTTATTTTTTAGATATTTTCTTTGGATGTACCATCCTCCCTAAAGCTACAGCCGACATAGACACACAATATTTGAAAACAGTATCCTGAATAAGAATTAGTAGAATTAAAGGAAATGTGACTTAAATCAATATGTAAATTATATTTTCGTGATCTATTTGAATGAAATTTCGTTCTTATTAACGGGGGGGGGGGGGGATTAAAATGTACTTTTTTCCGATGTACTATTTAAAGAGATATCTTATTCTTAAAAATTTCCAGGGAAGAAAAAAAAAAAAAAACGTGTGTGTGTGTGTGGTCTAGTTGCTGTTCACAGAAATGGAAACATACGTAGCCTACATGCTTTTTGTCCATTTCAAAGAGAGCTGGATAATAGGCAATAAAAAACGACTTCTTCACAGAAGCAATACAAGTGTGATTTTAGAAGATAAGGAATGGGTCAATCCTTGTAGTAATAATACTCGCCGCTTTCTTTACTTGCCTGTTGTTGTTCCCACCAACTGACATAGAAGAGGAATACATAGTATATCAATGCTAGCAAAGCCATCACAGTTGCATGCCATTAGTTTTACTGAAAAAAAAAAAAAAAACTTCTCTAGAAAGACAAACTCCGAATGATGAAAAGGAAACAAAATATTTTGTTGCTGAACAAAGGGGGAAAAAAGGGTATTTTTTCCCCGACAGATTTTGGGAATCTGCCCCGATGGGGGGGCACGAACTCCCCGACGGGGGGGCCTGTGCCCCCCCGGCCCCCCTTCTGACGCCACCCCTGGTCTTTTTATTTCTAAGCCATCACCAGCAGTTTTTGGTAAAAAACCTTTTTGAACTTTGATATAAACATTTCCCCCTCTTTCGTTTTTGAATGATCTATATCTGCATGTACTTACATGTGTTTGTTTTAGCCATCACCTGCAGTGCCTAGTAAGATAACTTTTCTTACCTTTTTGTATATAAATTTTCTCTCCAGTTTTTGACATGATGTAATGTATATACTCTAATGCTTGTACAGTCGGCTGCAAAATTATTCGAGCACTAGCCAATAATTCCTATATTTAAAAAGCACACTTAAGACTGTTTTGCTAAGTAAATCCTTGTCGAATCATGTTCTTAGACTGATTAAGAACATGATTCGACAAGGATTTATTTAACAAAGCTGTATTAAGTGTACTTTTTTTTGGCAAGGATTAATGCTAGTGCTCGAATAATTTTGCAGCCGACTGTATTTTCTAGGAAACAACGGCAGTTTTGAAAACTTTTTTTAACAATTTGTATATATTTATTAAATATAATTCTCAGCTGTCTTATATTGTATCAAATGAAATTTTATAAGTGTATAAACATTTTTCTCTATCGTTTTGTAAATTATCTCTATGTATGTTAATTTTTCTCCTCCTCAGAAATCAACTGCAGTTTTGAAAAGTTTTTGAAAATACTGTATCCTTAAATATGTTTTCTAAATGTTGTATAAAATGTATCAAATGAATTTTCTTATTGTAAACTTTTGTCTTTTTCACTAAAAGTTTAATTATTGTATGTATATCTATTAGTATGGGGATTAAAACAATTTTTTTCGCTATTTTGCATGCTAATTCGCGTTTAACAAATTAATCCACTAACATTTTGTTTTTTCCGTACCCAAATACCTAGTTGAAAAATGGCTTATGTATAAAATTATGTCATTTATCTATATATAAAAGTGTAATCCACGTCTATTTTTGATATATACGTTTAAAAAAGTTTTAATTTTAGAAAATCTGAGGTCCAGTTCTCTGATTCAAACCCGAAGTACTGGTAGTTAAATCTGAATTCAGGATGATTTCTTAAAGATTGTTACTTCTCACATGAAGTCGAAAAAACTTTTTGGAAGTCTGCCAGCAGCGTTTTCTCTTTTCTGAAGTAAAGTGTTTTTGAACTGTGCCAGCAGTCTGGATTGACATTTTAGAGATAAATCTACTAGAAATCAAGTCAAGTACTTTGGTTAGCTGACGGTTATCTGGGTCTAGACTGACCTTCAGATTGGATGAAGAATTAACAAGTTTTTTATTACAATAAAATTATGTTACAAGTTAAATTGAACAATGATCGCACGTTCTGTTTAGGCGATCACTTTTGTACTATATTTTTTTTAATTCATAAATTTTTTTCCTTTCCATTTGTTTTACGGAAAGATGAATGTATTTCCCCGCTGTATTTACGCTGGACTTAAAATAAGTTTAAACTAAGTTAGGGCATGGAGTTTCTGCCGTAAACCATCTCAGATGAGCTTAAAAAAAAGTATTTTTATCATAAATCTATCTTGAGTGGGCAGTTTTAAGCTCGGCCTTCTTACTTTTTTTTTTCCTTATTATATTTTACAAGCAATAATTATTCTTGGGCAGTCTAAGTAAATTTAAGTTTCCCCCCTCTTTTTTTTTTCTTTTTCTAAAACATTATGTAGTTGAACTTTAGCAGTCAGTCACTGCAGCTAACTTTTCTTTGCATAGTATTGCAATAATTTAAAATTTGCACAGGTAAAAACCCGTTGGGGGATTTTTTCCGCGAAATTTTTTTTCAGGGGAGGAACTGTCAGGTATAGCAAAGTGCTACAGTTAAAACTCGCACTTTGCGGGTAAAACGTGAATCTGCTGTTTTAGGATTCGATTTAAGTGATGGAGTTAGTGCCGATCCTAACTTAAAATTGTAAATTGAAATATGCTAATATTTTGGAAACTGAATAGTATAAAAAGAGAAAGAAGATTGCTTTTAAGGTCAGTTGGAGAGGAGTTAAGGTCAGTTGGAGAGAGGATAATGGGAGTCAGTTGGAGTTGGTGTTAGTCGGAGTGAGTTGGAGTAAAAGCTAGTGGGATATAAGTCGAGTAGATAGCAGAGTCCGGGAATCCGCCTGCTAATCGAAAGATTACTCGATTTTGGAAGCTAATTTAAATAAAGGTAGTTGAGATCCTTTGCGAGTAATTAAGTAAAGTAAAGTAATGGGGTTATTTATTAATATCAAAGTATTTAAGAGGACTGCCCATTTTAAGTAGTAAATTACTAGATGCCAGTATAGTCCAGCGTCCTCCTTATTTAAGCTCAATTAAAGCTAATTTATGTTATATATTTGGACTCTGCCATTCCTTCATAGTTTAAGTATTTCATTTACAGCTCCAAGTCAATTTAAAGTTAAATAAGTAAGTTGGCAGCGTTCAACCTTCAGTCAAGTTAAATTAATATGGAGAAGTTTAATTCTCTACACAGTCATTATATAATATAAATATAAAGTCCAAGCATCGGAATCATAATTCTTGCTTTAGACAGTATTATTTCTTACCTATATTGTTAAATGATACATTGTTTTATTTTTATGTTTACAACGTTTACTCATGTGAATATTTATAATACTGTCTTGGGAAAAAGGGTAAAAAAAACGGGAAAGTTAAAGTAATACACACTACATAGATGCCACGTTTCGTTTTTCAAAGGAGACTTCAAACTGGCAATTTTTTGTTACTATTTTCAGTTTATTTATTCGTCGAGAATGAATATTACAGATAGTGAATAAAAACAGTAGTGATAAATGTGATTTAAAAAGTAGAAAGGTTAGCAGCCATGATTATATATTTTTTCAATCCGTTGCGAAAGAAAATAAGTTTTGATATTACTTTTGACTACTCAACAGTTATCATATTACAAGCGAACCTTTACGAAATTTTCGCATTTTTTTTTCTTATTTTATTTACCTTTAAAATTTGAAACTTATAAGTCTTATACCATTTTCTCTATCCAATTAAAATTTTAATTTACCAGAAGCCAAATTATTATAAGTTCCTGTGAGATGAAACGCTAATGATAGTTAAACCAAGTCATTTAAAGAAAAGTTTCAAAATAAAATTCATGTTTGATGACCCAGTTTTCATATTTTTCCACGCAAGACAGCTTTAAAGTAAAGAATCCTTATGGCGACTTTTAAAATTTTGCCGCCATGTTGGCGAGATCCCCCTTCCTCCCCGTTTTATTTTTCTATTCATTTTGACATAATTTTTTGTTAAAAACGCTTAGTACCTGTTTTGATTATACTTTTTATTATTGCGTTTTTCAGTCAAATTATGAAAAAGTTCATATTTTGTTTATATCTTTAAAGTATTGCTGGGTTTAGAATAAAGATTGGAAGGTTTGTAAAGATGCAACATTTAAAAATAAATTTTTCTATAAAATGATCTAATCAGACAAATGCCTTTTTTTTTTAATCTATCCGCGATTGTAATGAAATGCTCGCCCTCTGGTGGGCGAAGGTGAAATTATCACACCACTGCATATCATCATATTATGCAATCGATTTTCCATGATGTAATGGCGGAGAAAGAAGAATAATAAATACACGTGGCTATTATATTTACTAACAACTGCAGTTCAGAGAGCGCCATCTATCGATCATTACAAACGCGGATTAAATCATCGTGCTTAAATATTTCTTGTATATTATTTTTTATCCTCGCGTATTTTATTGTCACTATTGTATCGTTTCTACAAAATCTAGTCGTAACTGGTCCCCGTTAGAGAAATATTACATAGAATATTTAGATAAAGCATGAATTTTCGTCACCAAAACATTTTTTAAAAAGTATAAATACTATCAACATGAATTTTTGTTAGAAATGCTTACAATATAAACATCATTGTTTTTTTCAATGCACATTTACAACTTTCGTGTAGAATTATGTGTAGACTTCCCAAGTTATATCTCATGTTTACGAAATTTTAAAGACAATAAGGTATAATAATAATCCATTCAACACGGGTAAGAATAATCATAAATAATTTGTAATTGATTTATTTCAGTAAAAAGCCTTTTTTGTTTTATTCTGTTGCAAATATTTAGATTATTTCGCTTACGTTGATTGATTACTGTTTACCTCTCCAAAAGAGAAGAGTAATGATCTCCCTTTGGCATGTATAAGAACAGCCATGTTATAATATAAATGATAATCTAACTATCAGAATCATTATTTACAGTGTGACTTTGCGACTATTTTATTCAATAGTCACCAATAATTTTGAGAAGTGATATTTGATATACATAATCTTATACTATTAAATGAGCAATATTTGTATATATATATATATGTATATTTCACTGTTCTCGAAAACGGTAGTTCGGACAGTCACGTCATTTAACACAAAGGTGCCCTCCGTAGGGTCATTGTGCACATCGAAGTCATATTTTCGAATTTTTGATTAGTTTTGTTTTTAATTAATAAAAATATGAAAATAAAACTTCCCATTTCTATAATGACGCAGAATAGAGAATCTTAGGAGAGATTTGATTGGTTTATTTGGTTTTCATTGATTTGAGTGTATTTTATATTGAACTAGAGTTACGTTATGAGGAAATACAAGAGATTTGAATGGTTTATATGATTTTCATTGATTTGAGTGTATTTTACGTTGAACTAGAGCTACGTTATGAGGAATTACGAGAGATTTGATTGGTTTATTTGATTTTCATTAATTTGAGTGTATATTAGGTTGAGCTAGAGCTACGTTTAGATTTTATTTAAAAATATTTGAATTTTTAATATTTTAATATTATGCGACTTTTATAGAGAACAAATTACGATTGGCGCCGCAGGCGCCCGAGAGCATGTTTTTTGGTAAACATTTTCATAGGTCTCTGGCCAGCTAGTAGACTATTAAGCGTCTATTATATATATCAAATATTACTTCTCAAAATTATTGGTAACTATTGATTTAAAAAGTCGTAAATTCTGGAAATACTGATTACTTACGCATTAGGCAATATTATTTATTTCCTATATAGTTATAATACATTGTTTATTCTAATGTTTACAAAGTTTACAGGAGTTATACCTTTTACTTACTATTACACATATATGGTAGTTGAAGCTATAGTTTTGGGGCTGAATTTTCGAAACTGAGTTTTTGCTATATTTAATAAAAAAGCAGGTTTTTACTTATTCGTCTTTGTGTCTGTTATCAGCATATCCCAAGAACAAATAGCAGCAAAATGTCCAATCTCGGTATACTAAATCTATGTCACGTAAAAATTCTGCACTAAATTTCGTTGAGTTTAAATTTTTTGTGTACAGGAACGTTTCGTTTAAATTTTTTGTGTACAGGGACATAGAAAATAATTCAAATACATTACATATATGGGCGAAATTTTTGGCAGGCACAGTTTAACATCTATAGGCTGCCCTAAACAAAATGAAATTAGTTTATACTTTTTCAGAAGCATAAAAGCAGGCTTTGTGTAGACTATGATAGAGAAGTAATTGATTATTTATTTACAGGGTTACTCAAAAAGTCTTGATATATTAGTACTATTCCCAAAAATTGCTGGAAATGCATTTCGCGTTATGTATTTCTCATACGACCCTAAATTTAAGTCCACAATGTGGTTTATATATAATTTAAAGACAATATACAGGGCTACCGAAAATTAAAAAAAAACATATTTTTATATTGAATGTAATTGATTGAAGTGTTTTACCATATCCACCAAAACTGCTCATAATCTAAAATAATATTCTCATACTTAAACGGTAGACAAATTACAAAGTTCAGTTTCCATTTCTGGTTTTATATATAATATCTTGTTTTGAAGTTTCTGGAATACGAAAGATAAGATTTTAGCGGTTGATGTGTACATATGCTATTAGCATAAATTAAAAACAAATATTTGTTGGAAATTCAAATTTGTATTTAGGAATTCATATGAAATTGTCCCTTGAACAGTTTGATGAAGATTGGACAGTAACAAAAGGAGTGTTACTCGTGAAAGTTTTTTAAATATTTTGCAATAAATTTTAAAATTTAATAACAACTTTGATTTTTTTTTATACATATTGATAGTATATTTAAACGGTGAGTTAGGGGAAAATGCTAACTCCCTCTCACAGAATTATGTGTCAAATAAAACTGTTCCTTAACCTACTTTAAACTATTTTTTAATTGTGTTCTATACAGTACTTGTTATCTTAACCTTTACTCTGCAAAATGTTTTAATAGTATTGTGAGGTAAAAGAGGTTGAGCCAAAAGAATGTCGCCACGGGAATGTAAGATTGTGGCGTCGAGTTAGGTTGAAAAGGTGTACGCAATTGTGAAGGAATGTTGATCGTAGATTGAAAATACGAAGTCTGTGCCCAGCACATAGTGACGTAATAGGTTGGAGTTGGGGTGAGTTTACGCCGGTATGGAGCCACTAAAAGGAAAATAGGACTCACGCAGTTTTCGTAAGTTATTTGAATATGATTAGTATGGAAGTTGGTGAATTGAAGTGATGGAGGTTGTCGGTTCAAGATAGATAAATAAGTGAAGTGTGGTAAGACCGTCGCCAAGTGGTTATGTCACCACACTGCTAATCGCCTTCGAGCGTAGGAGAGCGGGTTCGATTCCCCTGGTGGCCCTGGGTGTTTTTCCAATTTTTCGCATTGTAATTCTGTCATGTGCTATCTGTCTTTACCTGACGAAGCGGAATTTGAGTCAAGCGTACAAATCTGATGTATATGTGTGTGGTAAGAGTGGGTGTTGTGTTGGTGGCGTAGATATTATGAGATAGTGTTGTTGTTCCTGACTTATTGAGGAGTAGCGATTTGAGCGAATTTAGTAAAGTGTTATTAGAGTGAAGTGGATTAAGTAGTCTAACGGATGTGAGCTTCTTCTTGTTAACGGGGGCTTAGAATCAATTATCTCCTGAGAGCTAGAAAGCCTGCTTTTACAAGTTAATCCCGAGTGCTGAGTTGTATTTTTCTATTACTTTAATTTATTTATCTGATTAAGTACTGAGCTTTTCAGCGAGTCTTTCCTGCCAATATGTCATTAATTTTATTATAATCTAAAGAGTCTCTTAAATTAATTTTTAATATTAAGTTCAAGTTTAAAAAGGTGTCTGAGATAGACGAGGCAAGCGTTCAGACGTTACAATATTAAAATGCAATGTAAGAGAAAGTCGAGTGCCTGACACACCAGATTATTATAATAAATTTGAAGAGGGGAATAAGTTAAAATATTGTTTTCAATACCTTCTGGAAAAAAATTATATTTTGTAAATTCTTGTGGCAAAAAATATTTTTTAAGAAAGTAAATAAAGATATGAATGCATATACTTTACGATTCAAATGATTTGAAATAATGCGTTTTCGGAGAAATGTAAAATATGTTTATTTATTTATTGCATCAAATATATGAACGAAATAGGCTTAAATATTTCGGAAAAAATAGGATTAGCTTTCTTGTAAAGTCCTAGAACTCTCATGTATGTTGAAACAAATCTTATTCTATCGAAGTTTTTGGTAAAATAAAATACGACTTGTCACATTTTAACTTTTCGTTTCTTTAATAATATCGAATAATATTGTATATATCAGGGCTGGAAAATTGGAGCAGAATTCATAACAGTATTCGTTTAAAATATTTCTCTACTTATAAAGTCATTGGATTAAGAAGAAGAAAATTTAGTTTCATTTATTCTGGTATGAATACTACGCCAATTTTTCATTCCTGAACATATATATATATATATATATATATATATATATAACTGTAACTAATAATGCAGTTTAAACATGTATCTTACGTCAAATTTTCTCGTATATGTAAACTTAATATCAGATGAATAAAGGAAGGAACTTTTTCTTCCTAGATAGTTACATTAACTCTTTTTGCCTTATTATTTTGAGTTAAATTCATCGTCGGAAATTTATAAATAATTATCATGAGTTGAATTAATTAGAGTTGCTCACGAGATTAATAAACGGAAGTCTAAAGTTTCTCGATTGACTTACAAGTTAATAACCCCCTGATTCACATCATTTGAAAATACGTTAACTTCTCCAGCAGATGTTTCTTTTGGAATTCGTATGTTACATTATTTCTTAAGAATATACCCAATATTTGCATTCGAGCAAATAATGGATAGACATAATTCGATTAGAAAGAGTGTAATTAAAATGTATATATTTACTTTAAGATAAACGTGAATAGTGAAAATCTTTTCCTTTAATAATGTTACTTGTAAAAATATGGATGAAAGTTGGAGCTTGTTTAAAAATACATGCTAAAAAAAAAAAAAAAAAAAAATGAACATTTTACACGAGAACTGTAAAAATAATCTAGTGTGGGACTCACACGACTTTTTTCTCTTACCTTGCATTTAAATACTGTAATGATATATTGCATATTAAGTCTTCAAATCAATAGCGAAAAATAATAAAGTTCAACGTACTTTTAAAATAATCTAAAATAGGATTAGGAACTGTTTTTTTTTTTTATTTGTAATTTTATTCCCACTCAAACTCTCGTTCAATTACAGTGCATACAATTATATATTGTGTATATATATAGATCCACGCTGTTATTAATTTGCATTCAACCTTGCCAGTCTTGATCAAATTTTTAAATGGCAACCTGATACGTAACTCAGAACATCAAATATTAATTTTCTGCAAATATTTGTTTTTAAGATATGTTGATAAATCAGACATGCATACAGATCAACCGCTAAAAATTGGTGGTTCGTAATCAGGACAGCCTCAAAACGTGACATTATAAAGAAAACAGAGTTGAAAATAGAACTTCAAAAAATACTTTGTTTAAATTATGGGTATAGGAAATTAATTTTGTACTATTCATCAACATGTTAAAATGTACAAAGCACTTCCATCAATTTTATTCAGCAGAAAAGAACGTTTTGCTTAATTTTGGGTAGCTCTGTATATTGTCTATAATCAATACGCACTATAAAAATTACAGTGTATTTAAAATTAGTCTTACTTAAAAAAAAAAAAAAAAAAAAAAAAAAAAAAAAAAAATCTAACCATGCACAAATTATAATTAATAAATTCCAGAAATTTAATTTGTTGAAATAGAATGATACTTAAAAAAAATTGTAAACCTAAATGTAAATGCCTAAAAAAACATCCATTTTCCATTAGGTTCAGTTTGAATTTAGATGCAGTTTGAATTAGACAGCTATGATCTCATATATTGGGGTAGTTTTTTTATAATCACCCAGTATACATACATATATATATATATTGAAATTTTGACACAGCTATATTTAATATTTTTTACGAATGTTGCAAAAAAATTTCTTATTTGCAAGAACAGAAAGACAAAAGAATTTTTAAGTCTAAAATAGTAATAAAATCATAAAAATGTACTTATAATGTTTTTACTTTCGCTTACCCATATATATGGTAGAGAAAGTATTGTTTTTTCGTCAAACATTCGAAATTGAGTTTTTGTTATATTTACACGTTTTGTTGTACACTGAATCAGAAAATAATATTTTTTGCTGTTGGTCTGTGTGCGTGTCTGTCTATTATCAGTATATCACAAGAAAAAACAGCAACGGAAAATAACTCAGTGTTCTAAACGTATAGCATATAGAAATGTTACACTAAACCTCTCGTTGAGATCAAGCAAGCAGTTCGTGTACAGGGATATCCAAGAAATTTCAAATACTTTATGTGTGTGGGGAAATTTCTGTTAAATAAATATAGTATAACATCGATAGACTGACTTAAGCAAAACGGAATGAACGAACTTTTTTATATGCATAAAGTGATTTGCTAGATTGTGGTATGGGAATCCTTCATAATTCGTTTACAGGGCTACCCAACATATTTTGATATATGTTGGGCTATACTTGAAAAATGTTCATTTTTTGCTAGATTTTCAAATAAACCTAAATGGAGCTAAAATGTCTTTTCTATTCAATGTAATTGATGGGAGTTCTTTGCTAGATTTTATTATGTGATGAATACTGCTTAAAAAGGAAAATTAATTTTTCATACCCATACTGCAAATAATTTTTTTTTTTAAAGTTCTAATTTCAGCTCTGTTTTTTTTTTTTTTTTTTTTTTGTATAATATGATGCGCCCTGTTTACGAAAGTCCAGTTTTTAGCGATTGATCTATATGTATATCTGTAATCAGCGTTACTTAAAAACAAATAACTGCAGGGAAATTAAATTTAGTATTTTAACGTTCATATTAAGTTATCACTTAAAAATTTGTTCAGGGTGGGCAAGTTTGAAAGCAAATTAATAACAGCATTGATTTTATTTCTTTTTAAATAATTGTAGACAAACGGTAGTTCCCCCCCCCCCCCCCCCCCCTCGAGAGAATTATTTGACAAAAATAACTGTTTCTAAACCAATTTTGAATTATTTTTTTTCACGAATCTTTATTATCTTACCTCATTGAACTTAAGACTTAATATGAAATCTATCATTATAGTATTGAATTGAAATTCAGTGTAAGAAATGTCGTGTGAGGGACACACCAGGTTATTTACCTTCTTCTACCCATATGTATGGTAGAGAAAATATTGTTTTGTGAATTTTTCAAAACTAAGTTTTTGTTGTATTTACACGTTTTAAGATACCCTGAATCGGAAAATATGCTTTTGCGATTGGTCTGTGTGTTTGTTATCAGCATATCTCAAGAACAAATATCAGTATGAAGTTCAAAGTGGCTATTCTAAGTCATGCAGGGATGATACACTAAACTTTTAGTTGAGTTCAAAGAATTGGTTCGTGTAGAAGGAGATCCAAGAGAATTAAATACATTACACCTATTGACGAAATTGCAGGTAAGTTCAGTTTAACAACTATAGGCTGCACTAAACTAAATTGAATGAACATATATTTTTTATATGCATAATAGCATGTTTCGCGAAGAATATGGTACGAAAATCCTTCACTATTTGTTTACAGGGCTATTCAAAAGAACCAGAATATTACGTGTTATATTTGGAAATTGATGGAAATTGCATTTCAGGTTGTGCACAATGTGTTGTGCACAAACAAAACAAAAACACAAACAAAGCAAAAACATTTTTTTTTCTTTTTTTTTTTTTTTTTTTTTTTTTTTTGTATGTAATTAGTGGAAATGCTTTAATGTAATATTTTATTATGTTCAGAGAAACTGCTCGGGAATTAAAATTAGTTCCTCATACACATACAGTAATTAACGTATTTTTAAGCTGAATGATCAGCGCTTGCGTTTTTTATAATTACACGTATTAAAGTTCCCTGAATACTGAAGCCAAGTTTTAAACATTTCATCTTTGTGTATAGGTCTTATCAGAGTATCTTAAAAACAAATAATTTTAGGCAATTAAAATATTGTATTTTGAATTTAATATCAGGTTGTTACTTGAAAAATTTGATTTAAGGTTCATAAGTTTCAAAGATTGGTATGAGTTTAACTTGTCTGTGTAAATCTGGAACGAACTTTAAAATTTACTAACAGCTTTAAATTCTTTATAAATGTAGTTACAAGGTTCAAACGGGAGGTTGAGTTGGCGGTAGTTCCCTTCATACAGAATTATTTGTTAAATAAAACTGTTCTGAAACCTAGTTTGAATTGTTTTTACCGTTTGTTTGTATATATTACTCGTTATCTTAACCTCAATCTCCAGTCTGTTTTTATAGCATTGAAATGCAGGGTAAGAGAAAGTCGTGTCAGTGCCACACGGAATTATTTTATTTATTTCTGTGATTAAAGTATTTTCTGGCATATAATTTTGACATTTCGACGTTATTTGGCAATATTAAAATTTATCTTCTTAAGGAAATACTTAACTGAATTTGACCGACAGTCTAATCCCATGTTATTCTGTAAAGAAATACTTTTTTGAAAATTACTTATTACCTAATGTATTTTTCTAAATTTCGTTTTCACATTTAGAAAATACACAATCATTAAAATATTTCTTGTTTTCCAAAAACAGATATTTTAAATTTTTAATATTTCATTTTGAAGTTATAAACCAAAAAAAAAAAAAAATCATCCTTAGTTAATTGTCTCCTTTTACTGCTTTAAAACGAAATACTAAAAATTAAAAGAATAAATTTTTTAAAAACAGGAAACACTTTAATGAATTTTTCTGTAGTTTTTTTTTTTTTTTTTTTTTTTTTTTTTTTTTTAAGCTGGGTTATTTTGATTTATGCTGGTAACAGACTCAAACACACAGACACAGGTAATTACCAACCACTAAAAATCTAATTCTTAGTTTCTGAAGGTTTTAAATAAATGTATGTTTTGTAAAAAGCCAATTGCGAAAGACCAAAAAAACCATTTTCACTGCATATATGAGTAAAATAATATGAAAAAGAAAAAGTAAATGAAAATTTGGCCAAACTTAACTTTGTCTCAAGTCTTAATCATTGAAGAAAAGTAAAGGTACAATACAGGTTTTGAGCTCTGGTTTTAATGCCATTTTCTTTTTCTGAATCTTTACCATAGAATAACAATACTAGGAATCATTAAACTAAGGAACTAAACATCCCCAAGTGTAATAATCCAGCTGCCTCATCCTCTGTCCGAAATCGCACTTACAGAGGGAAAAATCTTTTTTGGACCTCATAAGTGTAGAATAAGACCCTTCACTGAAGTTAAGAGATGCTCCAGATGTCAGTTCTTGTGGCAATCAAGCTCTTCATGCCATTCTATCTACTGCTCCCATTGCTCCAGCCCTCACACCAACGTGAGCTGCACAGAAATCCTATCTTGCATAAACTGTATCATCTCAAATAGGAACACGGAACAGAATTCAACACAGACCATTCAATCTACTCTTCCTCTTGTGCCATATCTGTAAGACAAAATACGATCCACTCCCAATCAATAAACGGACACGGATGCCTTTTTTTTCACCTCCATTTCCACCGACATCTTCAAATATTGAAAAGGCGGAATACCACCAATCTTTTCTGGACTCCTGACAAGAATCACATAACTACGGTACTTACGCTGCCTACTACCCAGCATAATCAGTTAAGTGGTTTTGTATTCCTACTGCCCTCTGTCGCGTAGGATCCTTTATTCAGCAGAAATTGTATTTGTGTGTGTGTGTGTGTGTGTGTGTTTTGTTTATGCAATACACAATTGGGGATGCTTAATCTTTAGAGACAGGCTCTTTCAAAATTCTACAGTGTAGTGTGACAACTGCTGTCAGAGCTCCTCTCTGAAGATTAAAAATATCTTAACCCGGCATTACTCGCGCAGGGTATGACATACCCACCACCTTTCTTTTTTCGATGTTTTTCCCTACCCTTTTTTGGAAAATGGGTGATTCCGCTTGTAGCTGACCCTAAGGTCATAACCTTGAAGTGGAAGAACCCGTGAGCGAATTCTAAAAATAGGTACATGTTTCTCAGCTCTCCGGATATGTCACACCCTGCGCGAGCTTTTTCGTAAGAGTTTCAGAAGCGTGAACTCGCTTCTCTGCTCGTTCGATATGGCGCGTTTTTGGAATTATGAGGAAGAAACAAAATATTTAAGACACTTATTAGATACAGTATCTAAGAATGAAGAAAGTTTTAGTGAAGATGATGAAGAGCCAAATGATGTAGAATATAACAGTAATCATGATTCTGCTTCAGAAATCGACTCAGATTCAGAATATGGCGATTTAGATTACGATGATAACAGTCTTTTTATTGGAAAGGATAAAGAAACAGTTTGGAAGAAAGAGAAATTCCGTCCAAACGTTCGAGTGTCTTCAAAAAATATTATCACAAAACTGCCTGGAAATACATATATTTCAAAAGATGTCACTTCTGTTATAGAAGCATGGAATTTACTAATATCTCCTGAACTGATTCACATTTTAGTAAAATGCACAAATATTTTTATTGAATCAATAAAAGATCGTTTTACTCGAGAAAGGGATGCTAAAGAAACAAATGAAGCTGAAATAGAAGCATTTATCGGATTGTCATATATTTGTGGTGTACACAAATCATCACATGTAAATGCGAAAGATCTCTGGGCAATAGACGGGACAGGGATTGAGATATTCCGGACAACTATGTCTGCAAATTGTTTTAATTTTCTTATGAGATGTCTACGTTTTGACGATATTAGAACTCGTCAAAATAGAAAAGACATAGACAAATTGGCTCCAATAAGAGAGTTTTTTGAAAAATTTGTGACAAACTGTAAAAAATCATATAATGTTGGAGAATAGATTACTATAGATGAGAAACTGGAACCATTTAGAGGGCGATGTCCATTTCGGCAATGTATGCCGAACAAACCATCAAAAATATGGTATAAAAATTTTTGCACTCGTCGATTCCAGATTGTTTTATACTTGGAATATGGAAGTGTATACTGGTCAACAGCCAAAAGGGCCATTTGAAATAGATAATAGTCCAAGTAGCGTTGTGAAAAGGTTAATCGAACCACTTTATAATTCAGGCCGTAATTTGACCGTCGACAACTGGTACACATCTTATCCACTGTCACAGGGACTTTTGAATAAAAAAATAACTATTGTTGGGACAATGAGAAAAAATAAAAAAGAAATTCCTCTATCATTTTTGGTTCCAAGGAACAGAAATGTTTATTCTTCCATGTTTGGCTTCCAAAAAGAAACAACAATTGTGTCATATACACCCAAGAAAAATAGGAATGTTGTTTTACTTTCAACAATGCATAACGATGATGCAATAGATTCATCAACAGGAGAATTGAAAAAACCTGAGATCATCACATTTTGCAACTTAACCAAAGGCGCAGTTGACGTTGTTGATGAAATGGCCGCAACATATTCCACTGCCAGAAAATGTAATCGTTGGCCCATGGTAATTTTTTTTGCTTTGTTGGATGTTGCAGCAATAAATGCTCGAATCCTTTTATTATCTACGAAGAAACCCCCTATTCAAAATCAAACCAGACGCTCATTTTTTAAATGTTTAGGATTCAATCTTGTTGAAGAATACCAAAAAAACAGGTGCCAACAAGCAATGCTTCCAAGAAATTTGAAAGAAAAACTAAAATCCAGTGCTGAAGAAATCGCACCACCTGCTAAAAAAGCGAAAGGGCTCTATAAAAGATGCAACGAATGCCCTAATAAAAAGGACAGAAAGACTAAATTTATATGTGAAAAATGTGGAAAACATATATGCATGGAACACATGGCGTGTATTTGCAGAAAATGCGCAAAATAAATGTAAGTGTTATATTTCAATATTTACTTTCAATTTTATTCATCTACTTTTATGCTTGCATGAATACAGGTCATGTATTCGCAGAAAATTTGACCACTAAATGTATGTGTTATTTTTAAACTTATATTTACAATTTTTTCTTTTATTTTTGTGCTTTTTTATATATTTTTTACAATGATTCCGAGGTAGAAAAGCGAAATAAACGCCCACGGGTATGAGATACCCTGCGCGAGTAAATATGTTTGTTTCTGGCGCGCGAGTAATGCCGGGTTAAAACTGCTGTATAATGGTGAGCGACCTCCTTCCGTCTTTAAAAACTTTGAAACAATGTATTTTGATAAAAGAATAATTTTTTTGCAAATATGTAACATTTTTTCTTTCTTTTTTTGTAACTAATTAGTAATGAAGAAGATTCATGCATAATATATTTGTAAAACTAATTTTTGTTATTCGAATAAAGATTGCAGTATGATAGTAAACTAAAAGTATAAAGTAACACTGACACATTTTTTTTTTTACAAAAAAAAAAAAAAAAAAAAAAAAAGCCACTAAGCACCTTATATTTCTTTTTGTGATTTTTTTTTTTTTTTATATCTAAATATACTTTAAAAGTTTCTTTTTTTTCTTTTTTTTTTTTTTTTTTTTTTTTACTTTATATTATACTGAACATATAAGTTACAAGCTATAAATTAAATAAATATGCACATATTCTTAAAGAGATAACAATAAGAGAAAAATTTCAGAATACAGTGTCAGAAAATTTAGTAAACAGGATTGTGGAAAATGAATGAAAACAAAATGTAAACAAATCCTCAGAAAGTATAAGATAGGATTTCACGTTTAGTTTAAACGTATTTCAATTTATTTGTAACAATGAAACTGGAAATAAGAAAAAAAAAAATCATGGTTTAGAAATATATATATATTAAAAAAAAAAAAAAAATCGGAATGTTGAATCTTATATATTTTACAAAAACTTATGCAGTATAATCTCATATTCCTCAAAAAATATTATCGCTTGAATAAGAAATATTGGATTGTTAGAACTTGTAGACATATCAAATATCAAAATAACGATAAAATTTATTATTTCATTCTAATATTTGAAACAAAAACTAACGAAATTTACGATTATTAGCATAATTTATGATTAAGAATATTATTTTCCCTTTCTGTATTCGTCGATGTAACAACTGAATGTTAATAGTTTTTTTTCCTTCTCTCTTTTTTTAATAGTTAAAATAATCTGACGTGTCACCCGCACGGCTTTTTCTTACCCTGAAATTCAGTACTATAAAGTCAGATTTGCCATTAAGGGATAAGATAACGAATACTTATATAAACCTTCTTTAAAAGCTATTTAAAATCAACTTCGGAGAAGTTTCATTTGACAAATAATTCTGTATGAGGGGGGCTACCGTCCCCCTCAATCCACCGTTTCAGTATTGCACTTACATTTAAACACAATTCAAAAGCTGCTATTAAATTTAAATGCTTATTACAAATTATTCAGACAACTTTCAACCGCAGACTTTTTTTTTTTTTTTAATTTAACAATTTTGATAAATTTTTTCTAGTAACAATTTTATATTAACTTCAAAATACAACATTTGAATTTCTTGAAATTATTTGTTTTTAGGTTATTCTTATAAAAGTTATAGACAAATATTAAACGTTAAAAACATGCCTTTTTCAGGGAACCTCAAAACGTGTAAATATACAAAAAAATAAAATAAAATTAATAATAATTTAGTTTACAAACCTACTTTATTTACCATATGGGTATTACAACATTTAATTTCTGAATTGGGAATTACATTTAATTTCTGATCAGTTTTCCTGAACATGGTAAATTATTATAGTAATGCACTTCCACTAATTACATTCAATAAAAAAAAAAAAAAAGTTTTCGCTTAATTATTGGCAGTCTTATATATATTCTAAAAATTATGTGCACATAACATTGTGCACTTAAATATAATCTTATATTAATAAAAATAGCACAACCTGAAATGCACTTCCATGAATTTCCAAGTGTTATTCCACTATATTCTAGTTCTTTTGTGTAGCCCTATAAACGAGCCGTGAATGATTTTTGTACCATATTCTAAATGAAACATTATTTTATGCCTATAAAAAATATATATTCATTTCATGTGGTTTAGTGCAGCCTATAGATGTTAGAATCTACTTACCTTCAATTTCGTCTATAGACGTAATGTATTTAAATACTGTTGGATGGAGCTGTACACGAACCATTAGCTTGATCGCAACTAAAAATTCAGTGTAACATCCCTATATGATGCAAATTAAGAATAGTGATGTTGAATATCCTGCTGTTAATTGTTCTTGAGATATGCTGCTAACAGACACACACATAGACACACAAACAGACCAATCGCTAAAATATGCTTATTCAGATTCAGGGAACCTAAAAATGTGTAAATATAACAAAAATATGGGTAAGAGAAAGTAAAACTAGCATGTAATGGCCACCACAAAACTTTCTTCTATATTTTCCTATACAAATTCACTCAGTTACAATATTAAAAAAAAATATATATATACGATTCTAAGTTTTTTTTTTTTTTCGTTAAAAGTAAAAAAAATCGATAACTTTGTTTTAAATTATCACAGATTTATAGTTCAAGCATTCGTTTTAAACGTATTGACGATACCTTTCGAAATATACCCATCTTGAATATTTACCCCCCCCCCCCCGGGGGTACTTCACCCCAAGGGGGAACCGATGCCCCCACATGCACAGAATTTTTTTCCTAGTTAACTACTACTATTATCAATAGTTAATTTTACAATCACAAGTTAAAAATAACCCTCATTATGTACATTTATACGAAATTTTGTCCTATACAGTCATGTTAAATGTTTACAAAAAATGCAATCACAGTGCCACCTGTTGACAGATTGATCCCCAAATCCAATCAGCACCAGTTCAACAAAATACCGAGTTTGGTTAAATTTCTTTCAGTGGTTCGTGAGATACAGCGTCCACAAAAAACGTGATACACACACACAGACAGACAGACATTTTCTAAAAACTATCAATTCATGTTAAGGACATCCGAAAACATGTAAATCCATCAAAAAACGGAGGTCGAATATTTTCACGAATCCAATACTTTCTCTATATTACATATAGAAGAAAGGGAAAAAGAAAGCTTACATTTTCGGACATAAATTTATTTACTTCATCAGTAAGTTAATGGATTAAAGACTTAAATTAATTCTATCAGTTAAAGATAATCTTAAAAATGTGAAGTTCTTTAACCCATTCCGGCTCAGAGTAATTTTGATAATTTAAAATCAACAGCCACCGAAATTTAAGAAAGATTTTAGAAAACAGGAAATAAATGAAGTTTTCCCTCTAAATTGTAAAAATAAAATCGTATGAAAAAATTTCTGGAAAGAGTTTTTGCACATGGGAAATAAAATTAGAAGCTGTTGTAGCTACAACACTGCCCTTGAAAGGGTTAAGTTACATAAAATAATGTAGCAAATACTGTAATATAGGAATATTTTCATATTTTAAAATCCTGTTTTTTTCCAGCCTAAGTGCGAATAACACAGGCCTTCAAAATCAGGCTTTTCATTTTTTTTTTGTTCCACTGCGTTTGGTATCTCTAATGTGTTTTGATACGCTAAATTCAGAAATGCTTGTTTTTTCTTCTTATCACGTGAGGATTTTTCACAATGTGATGAAAATTGGGAAATACAACATGGAAGCTATAATAAATTCGAAATTATTATTAATATAAAACACATTAAAATAGGCTATTATTATCTTTTAAATGTGATTTTTTTTTTTTTTTTTTTTTTTTTTTTGTTTACGTAAAAGATCCCGTTAGAGCTCTTTCTCTTGTGCAAGGCTTGATAGGCTTTAAGAGCGGGAGGAGGGGGGGGGGATTCTCTGTCCAGTATCCAACAAAAATTTGCTAATCTCCATCGTCCCTTATACCTCCTCTATATTGCTTGATGTCTTGATAAAATAGCTATTTTTGTTCTTCACTCAAATCCCCAGATTTTCCGGGAAATAACTAAGATTGGAGTTTAAAATATGGAGCATTAAGCTCAAAAAATCCCGTTTTTTGTCAAAATTCTACGTGATAGAAATGTTTGAATAGATTTTCCTTAATCAGCTTCCAAAAATACACAATAAAAGACATCATCTGGAAGAAAATAAATACATTGCAGGCCTGTGTAATTTAATCAATAATAAATATATTAGCCTTAAAACATTGAAAACTGAAATTCATAAGTAATAAAAAAATATATTCATTAAGAAAATTATAGGAACTTTTGAATATCATCCGAATGAAGTTAATTTTTTTAATTCTAACTATTCTTCCGGCCCACCAGCGGCCGAGCGGTTCTGCGCTCAAAGCTGGTAGATGGGAGGTGCCGGGTTCGATCCCAGGTCGCGCTCATCGACCTAGCCGTTCGGAGTTTTCCGTGGTTTCCTCCGAAACTTGCGTAAATACGGGCTAGGACCCCTTAGAAAGACCCCCACGGAGGGCATTCCCCCTCTAGGCCTAGGACACATCAGGAGTCAATCGGCCTTAAATCCAACAACCAACCAACCAACCAACCTAACTATTCTTCCATAAGCACAATTACCTGTATTACACGCGGACTTTACAATTACACGGACTTCAAATCCATATGTGAACTATTTTAGATTTACTAAAGCAATTTAAAAATTTATTACCTTTGAAATTCTTAAATTTATTTTCGGTATAATTTTTAAATTAATTCTCATAAGCAAATAACTTACAATTCAAATGATAAAACACGCATTAGATTGTATTTCAAACACTATTCTGTATTAGATTAAGTATGTAGCAATGTATACACAGTTCTTGGAATAATTCTACTGTTTAAATTTTTGTGTAGACCCATAAGATGGCTGTTACTCTAAATCCATTATTTTCTACAACTAAATAATATATACAGGGTTTCATCAACTTTTATATTTTTTTCCCTGAACTATGAATGTCATTAAAGTTCTTTCATATAAATACCTACAGTGTAACAACGTTTCCTAAGACTAACGGTGAGGACGAATCCAAAGGCTTGCAGGGAGGCCAAATTGACCGACAGGTTGGGACTTGGAAAACATCCAGTCATCCAGCACTCTCTTTTCGGTTATTTTCTTTTAATCAGATGACTATCATTACTATTTTAGCTCTGGATTCGTTGAGTCAGCATTTCCGCAGAGCCTTCCATAATTTCAAAAAATGGGGTTGAAGAATATTTGTATAAGTAATATATAATCCATCTATTTTAATTCTTAACTTTAACAGTTATTTAATACAGATAGCAAATTTTGTATAATAATGTATAATTACTTGTAGTGGTTGAACCATGTACTTGTGATAATTTAAAACAAATTTCTAATTTTTTTTCATATATATATATATATATATATATAAATAATTATAAATAAAAGCCAGTATAAATGTATTTTTTTAGGGTGTCGGCATAGGGCATAAGATTGACTTTCTTCCGCAAATTTAGGCACGTCCACGTAGGACCAATTTTGTGATGGCATATCTGTGGATAACCTCGAAAGTTGAATCTCAGATCGTAACCATACACCCAAAATTCTACTAAATAACTGTCATTTGCAATATTCACATAATGAAGAGAAACTCAATCTGTTATTGAAATGCATGTATTACATTAAAACAGTTAAAAACCAATAATACACAAGTTGAAAGACAATTTTCTGTATTTTAAAATATATACATATTGCGACCTTTATATATCATTTTTTTCTTCTATATTAAATAGAGGAAAGTGTACGAGTCATAAAAACGTTTCGAATGGATTTACACGTTTTGAGAAGTTCGGAACACGATTTGACCATCTTTAGAAAATGTCCGTCACTGTGACAAGATTTTGCCGCAGTTATAGTTCAAAAACTAATTCATAAAATCTCATATGAATTTATAGGTAGTTTTATATTTAGATAAATTAGTGTCTATCACGTTTTTGGACGAATCACTTAAGAGGTGACGTTGCCATCTCGTTTTTTTAATATGACATTACAGGACAAAATTTTATATAAATGTACACAGTAACAGTTCTTTTTAACACGCTTTTATTAGCTTCACCTGTATGTATGTATGTTTGTATGTATGTATGTATGTTTGTAACTGCTCTGGGAGCAACCAAAAAATTTATATTGTAAAAAAATACTTTTCCTACGTGAACGATGTGGCGTTGAAATAAGGCGCCGCGCTACGAACCTAGAGGTCCAGCGTTCGATGCCAGTCAGGGGAGATTTTTTAAAAATGGTTTTTGTTTAATTCTAAGTTATTTTAATTAAAGATTTCAATGTATGTAAATATTATGGTGTGTCACTCACACGATTTTCTCTTACTCTGCATTTTAATACTAAGATAAATACTTTGTGCTTTTTTAGTTCACATTTCTATAAAAGCGTGTTCTTAAATTTTTTAAAACTATAATATTATTAACCAGTCATTCTGAATATTCATAATAATTATAGTCAACCAGAAATAAAAGGTTGTACATGTAGGAACATCGGTTCCCCACATCGATACACCAGGGAATATAAATTTTCAATATGAGCTTTTTTTTTTTTTTTTTTTTTTTTTTTTAACTGGGGCACGCTTGATAACGAATGGCTTAATTTTGTATCTGGGATAATTTAAAGCAAAGTTGTGGATTTTTTTCGAAATATATACATAGAGATACGTAGATATATAATGCATTTCTTAAGATATTATTTGTAAAGCACAAAACTGATTTTCTCTCGGCATTCAGGCCCCTCCATGGAGGATCAAAATTGTGACGACGTGTCTCTAGACCCCTTCTAAAGATTAATCCTAGACCGCCACTAATTTCCCATTGCATACAGTCGGCAGCAAAAGTATCTGAGCACTAGCAATAATCCCTGTCTAAAAAAAAGTACACTTAATGCTGCTTTGTTAAATAAATTTTTGTCGAGTAATGCTCTTAGTAAGTCTAAGAACATAGTTCGACAAGGATTTATTTAACAAAACAGTTTTAAGTGTACTTTTTCGATATCGGAATTAATGGCTAGTGCTCGAAAAATTTTGCTGTCGATTGTAGCTCTAGTGGATTGTAAAACCTATTTAACCTCAAACTTTCACCATTTAGCGTTATATTTCTCTCTGACATGAAAATCGTCTGAATTCATCATGGAAAATAATTTTAATAAATAATTTGCACTGTATGAATTCGTATAGGAAAATATGCAAAAATATTTCGTAATGTTTAAAAAAACTAGTTCCTTTTGTGTGTGTGTGTGTTCGTAAAGGTGTGTGTATAACTGTGATGTACAACTTTATGTTAGGCCAACTATGTTTTTGTACGCAAATATTAGAAGTTGGAAGAGATGTCAGAGTGACCAGAAGTGCTGCTGTGTCGTTAACATGTAATCTTTTGTTATTTCAATTAATAGTTTTTTTTTTTTTAAATACTTTTATAAATAAATTATGCTATGTGCGATTTATTAAAGTACTACTTTTTAATTAATTATTAAGTATGTATGTTAATATATTTTCAGAATATTACATTTTATTTATAGTTTGATGTGATGAAAATTCATAATATATATATATATATATATATATATATATCATTATCAGTACACTGTAATTTATTTATTTATTTTTGTGTCTTGCTGTATAATAGAAAAATAAGTTAATCACACACCCAATTTAACAATGGAATACTAAATGTGATATAATATCATATGACGATTTCTTACTATTAAAAGCGTATACAGGAAAAACCATTCTGTGCAACAATGGACAGACAAATCTTTAAAAAACGAAGTCCTTAAAAGTAAAATAATACTAATGAAATTGATGTGCATGTCCAAAAGGCAGCTCGCTAAAGTTAGCGTATAAATTGAGAAAATTTATTTCAAATTATCCACAAAATAAAATTATTCCAGTATTTGAAGTGAAATAATAAATCTTTGTGAATTGCGTGAAAGAAATGACAAATATTCTCCTCTACAGATAGCAAGTTTAAATTGTCCTAGTGATTCATATTCTAATTATTTCATATTTGCTTGTTTGTCATTTGGTTAATAAAATAATTAATCAAAAATTAATTACTCTGGTGTATATTTATATACGAATCTCGAAAAATTGATGAAATAATGCTTGAATGAATAGTTGAAATTTTTAAAATGATTCACAAATGGGACACAGAATGTGATGCAGCAGTGAAATGCAGATAAAATTGAATATATTATTTCATTTCTTTAATTAAAAATTGTAAAACTGAAAACGAATTATCAAACGTAATCAAAATGTTATATATAAAGTATTTCTTGAAATAACTTATAAAAATCTACTTTCATTATTTATGAATTCATAATTTAGATAATTCAGACAATAAGTACATAATTTTTTGTACATTATATATTAAATTATTTAGCCAGAAACTTAAAATTAAAATACACATATATATATATAATTAAGATAAATAGATTTTTCATGAGTATGAATTTATTAATATAAATTAATGATGTATACTAATTTTACTTATGTGTTAGTATTAATGAAAATAAATGCATATATTTAAATACAATAACAAAATTTAACAAGAAAAGGCAAATTACAAAATAATTGATTAAATCTCTCACTTATGTTCATATTTTAAGCCTTTTAGACAAAATAAATCTCAATTCTTTTTTTTTCTCTCGATTACATGTGAATTCTTTGTTTTCTTAAAAAGAAAACTATTTAACATTTTTAAAGAATGTTTGTAAAATGTTTTCTTTTAAAGAACTCAACAATAGAATATATAGCAAATGAAAATGTAAATAAATTACAATTAGAAAATCAGAAAACAGAGGCGAAATATTTTGGAAATAATTGTTAAAATATCACCATAAAAAAGGAAAAATTAATACCTGTCAAAATTATCGGAACTTGAGATGTTTCATACAGATTGTGTACGCATCGAATAACTTATGTGCTAACCAAAGATGCCAATATTATAATTTATTCCGTAGCATTGTTTGTACTCGCCTTTTCTTTACACCACTTTTTTTAAGAGTAATTTTCTTCTCATATAATCGTTATCACATATTGGAGATAATTATGCTACAAAGTAGTGAGAAAAAAAAAAGCTGGTCCTAATGATGTTATAAAAAAAATTAAAATGTTGAAGCTCTAGTGTTAAATAATTATTGACTAGCCATGAGTTAATTCATTTATTTTTAATAGCTGATGTGTCAAAAAACTTGCCAAAGATTCCTTTGTAAGACAAAAACCTATGCACCTTACAAAGCATTCGGCAATGATTACTTATGTACAAATATATTTTTAAAAATTGCATATATATTAAAATACAGTCGGTAACAAAAGTGTCCGAACACTAGCAAAAATTCCTATGTAAAAAAAAGTACGCTTAATACAGTTTTGTTAAATAAATCCTTGTCGAATCCTGTTCTTAGACCGAGTAAGAACAGGATTCGACAAGGATTTATTTAACAAAACTGTATGAAGTATACTTTTTTTACATAGGAATTTTTGCTACTGTTCGGACACTTTTGTTACCGACTGTACATACAGATTCAGGTATATATTTATTTTACATGTTTATATTTATATGTCGTTTACTATGTATAAGCAAATTACGAAGTAAGTCATGTACATATTTACAGTCGGTAACAAAAGAGTCCGAACATTAGCAAAAATTCCTATGTAAAAAAAGTACACTTCATATGGTTTTGTTAAGTAAATCCTTATCGAATCATGTTCTTACGCTGACTAAGAACAGGATTCGACAAGGATTTATTTAACAAAACAGTATGAAGTGTACTTTTTTTATATAGGAATTTTTGCTAATGTTCGGACACTTTTGTTACCGACTGATATAAATATAAGATATGTAAAACATATGACATATCTATAATATAAATAACTTAAGTTGCATCAACATATGGATCATAATATCAGCTTGCCACACTTACTTACGTTTAATTCGACACACATACATTTATATAATATATATATAAAAAAAGCTTTGAGTTTGTAGAAATAAAAAAAAAAACTTCTCTGTAATATATAAACAGGTATTAAAGTTAAGGGATCATTCATAATCAGAATCACTTGCTACAATTGATGATAGTGGTTGATGTGTAAATATGACTGTAAAGATTATATTCGAACTTTATTCGAATCGTTTTCGAACTTTTAGTTTTTCTTAAGTGGCATCAAGATTAGAATAAAAAAATGTTTTTAACGAGTGGGTTTCAAAAGGCAATTGGAAATGTTAATATTTAGAATGTGTATACATTTATATGTCATAACATGTGTATTTGTAAAAATCTTTGTGCAGTTTCGTATTAAATTTAGAAGTTGAAAAGTTTCTGCAGAGTCATTTTTTGAAATATGTTCTTCATAGCTGACAAGTTAATGATGAAGTGGCGCACCGATTTCTTCATTAATTTCGCCAAAGCTCTAACCGAAGCCAAATTCAAAATTATCATTACATATTGGTATTTAATTTCTTCGCCAGCAAAAGCACATAAAAAGTGTTTTTTTTTTTTTAAGATACGTTTTACTATAATCTAGCTAATAATTTTGAATACACAGAGCAAGATTGCCATATATTATAACCCTTAAATTTTGCCAATCATTAGTTATGAGAAATGAGAAACCACAACGAGAGATACTGAAAAATACACATAATTTAATTCTATTTAAGGATAATTTTGTCTAATTGAATAAAATGACGTTAGCAATTAGACTATGATTCAGGAGCAACATAAAAAATGAAATAAGCCATGCGTTATTCTCTATAAGGCGAAATAATATCATGAGATTCTGCTTGCAGAGTGATTTTCTTCTACAATTTTTTTTTCTTTTTTTTTTTTTTTTTTGTATTGATAGAGAAAAAATTTGGCGGTTATTAAAGATTAATATTGAATATACGAGTAAATTATTATATAAAGCAGCAAAATATATTTGATTTAAATACAAAAATTTCAAAAAATATGTGTTTTTACATCACAGATATCTTTCTTTATTAACAAAGTAAAGAATCGAATATTTTATTGTTTTACAGTTTTTATGTATATAGTGTTATTTTAAAATAATTTAAGAACGAAATGCATGTGAAGATAATATCTTAATCAGTATTATGATTTTTCATGAATATTGCGTTAGGAATTTGTAAATATTTAAAAAGTAAATTAATAATTAAAATAATTTTAATAATAATAAATAAATAAATAAATAAATAAATAAGTAAATAAAATAAATAAATAAAAGAGATAGTGGAAAAGTGCTTAGTTTTCACCCATACCCAATTATTAGAAAATAATATTTAGAAATAGCCTTTTTTGCACTGAAAAGCGTTGATAAATGTTTTACTAAAGGATCTTGCCAACACACATTGCAAAACTCTTAGTAACGTGATTTTTGTTTTAATTCTTGAAAATCTACCCATTATAGGTTGGTTAGTTAGTTGGTTTTACGTTGTACTAGTACTGCGCAATGAGTAATTTACGTATTATAGGAGTAACATTGATCATTTAAAGAGTAATTCTACAAATCTTTACTTTATTTGTAGGGGTATATACTATAGCTTTTCAAACAAAAACCATGATTTTGTTTTTAAATACATATATATACATATAGAAACTAGAATATATACACCTGTTTGTAAACAATACAATAGCATGAGGAATAACTTGATTGAAATAAAATTTTCAAATTCAAATTATGGCGCGCTATGCGCAAATGATTAATATTTCAGAGTTACCATGCATAGGTGGGCTGAACAGCGCCCTCTGAATTGCTACTGAAGCCGTATAGAGAGAGAACTGTAGCGGGACATTGAAAATAGTCTATGGTTATAAGTGAGTAGTAAACATTAGGTGAAATATAACAATGTCACTTCGGCGAAAGTAGTTGACATTTTAACAATTTACGAAGTTTTAACGGGGGAGAATTATAAGCTACCGTGTAGGAGGATGTTTCTATCGTTCAATAGCAACTTGTGTGGATCGACAGTCATGCCAGTTTGGAAGCAGTGGACCGACGAGAATCAGATAACTCGGAAATCAGGGTATGGACACCGAAAGGTCAACGCGTGATGACAGGCATCTGGTCCGCATGGTGCTGACGGACCGTCCAGCTTAATCTAGAAAGTTGCCAGCACTTTGGTTCACTGCTACAGGAGTATCAATGTCTTTTTAGTCAATTCATCGACGTCTGCTGCATCATGAACTGTGAGCAAGAACTTCTTTATACATGATTTGAGTCTCCTGATGAAAAACCATTGGCTACTGCGGCTGCAGTGGACTCATGAATACAGAGGCTTGCGTGCAGATTGACAGCAGATGTTTTTTTCTGAGAAATTTCGTTTTAATTTGTAGCATTGTGATGTTCGTATTCAGGTTAGACGTTATGCCGGTGAATGCTACTTCCCGGAATGCATCATCGAACGTCAAAGTAAACGAACACCTGGTGTTATGGTCTGGAGTGAGAATATGTAATACGGACTATTTCAACTGAGTGAAGTTTTAGAGCCTTAATTCGGCCCATTCAATCAAGGTATTCCTGGAGTTTCCTTTCAACAGGATAATGCCCACCTAAATGTTGCAAAGTATGTTCAAGACTTTTTTTTCAGCATAAAACGTACAGTTTTTTTTATGTCCTGCTTATTCGCCGGATATGTCACCTATTGAACATGTGCGGGAATTCGTTGATCGGCGTCTCGCTCGTGATTCGCGTCCTACAGGTTCTACACAGAAACCTTGGGTACGCATACAAACAATCGGGATGTTATTCGTCAGACAGGTATTCAAAATCTGCTCGGCTCTATGCACATTGTATAGCAGCACTCACTGTAGAGCGTGGTGGCTGCACAAAACATTGATTTTGCACACTTAATAGTGTTTTTCACTTTGGAAATTTAATATTTCATTTGTATGAATAACAGTCGTTTGTGTATGAAGTTTCATTCAATTATGACGATTTCTTTATGGTGTTGCAATTTTTACAAATATATGTTTACAATTTATATAACTAATATTTAATATAAATTTCTTAAAACATCTCAATGCCCATATTTCCTGATTTCTATTTTTCCACTTGTATTACGACATGCATGATTCATATGACTACAAAACTATTAGATACCACATTATCCAAATCGTAATTTTCATAATTTTAGAGTATTAAAGTTTACTATTTGAAAATGGTTTTATGCAGTTACTGAAATATAGAAATATTATACGAAAGGTGTCAATCATATTTATAAAAGAAAGGTTTTCTATACCTGAATTGTAGATATTCCTCGATTATTAAACAATGAACAATATTTTATTATTTTTATTATTTATTATAGAGATCTGATACTTTAAAAGAGTTTTAATATCGAAACTGAAAGACTGTGAATTTCCGTTTTATTTTTACATTATATATATATATATATATTCAAATTCACAATTTACTTTACTTACATTATATTAAAAGTCCACAGAATCCTCGTGTGTGGTCTGTTCTTAGTTTATTTAACTCAAGTCGAATGAAATATTGAACATGAAACTTTTTCATAAGATTTCCCAAATATATGTTTTTATATCACTAATATTTCGAAGATCAACGAGATCTTGATTTTATTCAATTGGAAATATGTTTCTTAAGAAATAAGAAAATTTGAAAATCGACGTACTTTACCACTCAAATGATTCAAAATAATGTACTTTTCCAAAAATGCGTAGCATTTTTTTTTTTCTATTTATGATTCGATTCTCAGAGAAATATACTTAAATATTTCGGAAAAAATAAGATTAGTTTTCTACTAAACCGTAACAGAAATAAATTCTATTTCATCGAATGTCTGGGTAAAGGAAAAATAAGGCTTGTCAAAATGTTAGATTGACGTCTCATTACTATTGTCATACGTGATTAAACTAAAATGTATTTAAATGGAAAATCACTGTTAGTTAATTTAGTGCATGAGGTTTTTTAATAATTTTAAGAATAGAATCAAATGGTTAGAAAATCGAAATTTATCTTGCAAAATACGCATATTACAACGCATAATTGTAGAAAAATGTATACACGAAAGTTAGCAGGTTAAGAAAGAATAATTATAAGATAAAAACTTTTTATAAACCATGTTTTCAACTTTCTGTAGAATCATAGTTATAGAACTACATTAGCACTTTATCAATGTGTATAAAATTTTTAAAGTGATAATGACGTCAATTTTTGTAAGATATATAATTTAACTTTTTACAATTTTTTAACGTTTACGTTTAATTAAATGTACTTATTTTTATGTCGAAAGGAAATGAATTCGTACTTTTTTTTTGGGGGGGGGGGTAATTCCATTTTAAATCAACAAATTTTCAAAAAAGTTGTTGCATGACAATTTTTGATTTTGATGACAATTTGCATGTGCTTTCCCCATACCTTTTTGACCACAAAAATATTTTTTTTTATTTAAAAAAAAATTACCCTTTGATATGAAGGCTATTTTTGTCGTTGTCAACAGCAAAAATTAGATATTTTGATGCTTTGCTTTATGAACTATAACTTTTTTCCTATCAAAGCTATCAAACTCTACTATAGCTCATTGGAAAGCTAAAAAAAAGATCTTTTTCCATATGGTATCAATAAATTTGAGATTTAAAAACAAAGGTTATTTTTTCAAGGTCAAAGTTTGCGATGCAAAATTAATTTTTTGCCACTTTTGAAAATTAAAAAACCTATGAAGGGCTTGGAATAACAAGCCCTCTTTTTTTTCTTATATACATATATAAGGTTGCTTATTGTATTAAAAAGTTTGGCTTGTTACTCTGCCCCCTTCACAAGATACGACCCCCCCGAAGTTGCAAATTTTCTAAAAAATCCAATTTTCAATGCTAAAAAAATGCATGTGGGGGGGCAAGGTAAATTTTTTTTACTTGTGTGATTTTAAGTACTTCATACCATCTTTCAAACAAAAAAAAATTACTTTGTTATTCAAAGGCGTTTGGCAGCTATAAGGGTCTGAATTTTCAAATAATCACACTAAAACCATCCAATTTTTTCATGTACTTTTTTTTGGAAACATGTCATTTATTATTATTTTTTTTTATTTGATGGACTTAGATTGACCTCACAAATAAGAATATATCATATTCCTACTTTTCCTCATTTATAGTAATCTATTTGCCAGTTAAAAGCAAGAATAGACAGATTTCAACTTGTCCAGCCTTGCTCCCACATGTATAGAACAGTTCCCTTTAGGCAAACAGTACCTACCTGAAATAGGAACTGTGCCAATGACAAGGCTGCTTGAATATTATTGGATACAATTTGACCAATAATATAGGGTAAGACAAATGATCTGCCTGCCAATGATGTCACATGGAACTGCTTTATAACTTAGTTGTTTCTTTAACTCTGAAAGGAGTAGGTTGCTGGGAAGTGTTCTTGCTGTAAAATCTTGTAAATTTTTGTCTTTCATGTAGGTTTTTTCATTTCAAGGTCAAGAAATATACATATTTACAGAATATTTTGGTGAATAACTGTCCTTGTTGAAGGTAAAAAAAGAAATTATTTTTTAGAATTCTTAAATATAAGTTTGTTTTTCTGCATATAAAGAGTAAATGAATTATGGATAACTCTAAATGCTCCATAGGAATTTTTATGAAAGATAATTGTAACATTTTAAGTTATAGTAGGCAGTCAACTGTAGAGAGTATTTCTAAGTATAATGATGATGATAAAACTTTACTGCAATTGAGAACTGGATGTAAAACAATTGAAACTGTTTGTACTTACCATGCAAAAAAGTTTTTAGATAAATTTTCTCACCTTTATGGAACTTCCTGCTGTGACCCATTTTCGGAACATAATAAGGTGATTACAAAATCGCTGAGAATCATAAGCAAAGATTTGTATTTGAAAAACACAAATTTGAATCTTATCCCTGGAAAATCTCTGTGCTCTAAATGTTTAAATAAAATTCAAAATCAGAGAGTTGAAACCTATAAAGATAATAATGAAGAAATGTACATACCTGAATGTGATTTAGTCGAGTCTGTAAATGTAGCATGTAGTGCCCTTGGAGTATCACCTGTGAAAGTTGCCAAATTATCGCGTGATCGTAAATCATCTACATTAAAAAGAAAAGTTTCAGCGATAACAGAATGTGTCACAAATAAACTAAATAAATCATTTGACCTTTCAATTGTTTCACATGAAGAAAACAATAGTTCTTGCCAAAAGCACATATGTGATAATTATGAAAAATTAATAGAATACCTTAAAGAGAGAATGAAAACTGCTGAGTGTCTGCAGGATAAAGTAAACATTTTAAGTTTGTTGCCTGTAACTTGGAGCTATGCAAAAATTCAAGCAGAATTTGGAGTCAGCCAGTATTTAATTCGAAAAACTAAAGATTTAGTTAAAACACTAGGAGTTTTACCAAAACTGGAACCTAAGAAGCCAAGCAATATTCTTGCTTCTAGTACAATAAAAGCTATAGAGGATTTTTATCAGAGAGATGCCTGTAGTCGCATGATGCCTGGAAAAAAGGACTGTATTTCTGTGAGAGGAATGAATGGGGAAAAGTCAAACCTTCAAAAAAGGCTCATTTTATGTGACTTGAAGGAACTTTACATACATTTTAAAGAAAATTATCCTGATTTGAAAGTAGGGTTATCTAAATTTGCCGATCTTAGACCAAAATTTTGTGTGTTAGCTGGAGCATCTGGTACACATTCAGTGTGCGTTTGTTTGTACCATCAAAATGCTATCAGCGATTAAAAGTGATCATAGCTACAAAGATCTGCTGCAGATTATGGTCTGTGATACTGAAAATGAGAATTGTATGTTTTCGGAATGTACTGCCTGTCCAGGTGTGGATGCCATTTTATCACTGATTTCTCCAAGTAACAGCACCCAAATTGACTTGGAAAATGATGAATTTGAGGATTTGCAAGTTTCATATAAGCAGTGGATGTCCACAGACAGATGTGAACTGACATCATAAGTGCTACCTTTACAAGAATTCTTGGTTAAGTGTTGTGAAAAACTTGAGCATCTAAAGAGCCACCATTTCATTGCCAGTAAACAAGCAGCGTTTCTAAAATCAAAGAAAGAAGATCTGGATAAGGGGGAATTTTTGATACTTGGAGATTTTTCAGAGAATTTCTCTTGTGTTGTTCAAGACGAGGTGCAGACCTATCACTGGTCAGGTGTGCAATGTACGCTTCATCCTTTTGTTGTCTACTGGGAAAAAGATGGAGAAATTCAAACTCAAAGTTTTTGCTTTGTAAGCGACTGCCTTGACCACAACACAACTACATTCTACGCCTTTCAAATGATCCTTGTTAAAAAACTGAAGGCAGATCATGCTTTAATTTCAAAATTATTCTATTTTTCAGATGGATCTGTCGCACAGTACAAAAACAGGAAAAACTTCATTAACTTGAGCCATCATGAACAAGACTTTAGGGATAAAAGCAGAGTGGCATTTTTTTGCTACATCCCACGGGAAAGGCCCTTGCGATGGGATTGGAGGAACAGTGAAGAGGCTAGTGCGAAAGGCTAGTTTGCAACGACCGGTCAGTAATCAAATCTTGAATCCATTAGATGTCTTTGAATACTGCACTGAACATATTAATAGTGTAACGTTTTTCTATGTTTCCTGTGATGATGTTAATGCAGTAGGAAAAGTTCTTGAGGAAAGATATAAAACAGCACTATCATTACCCCAAACTCGGTCTTTCCACAGCTACATTCCACTCAACAGAAATATCATTCATGCCAGACGTACATCATTTTCTTTAGATTTTACAACCTTTCATGTCATCAAAGACGAACCTATCAACCTTAGATTATCCACACCAACAACCCGACCAAAGTTGTCCGATTATGTTTGTTGCGTATATGATGGTGACTGGTGGCTAGGAGAAGTGGTGGAAATAAAGGTATTTGATGTCGAAGAAGAATACAGGATCCACTTTTTTCATCCTAAAGGACCTGGAACATCGTTTAAAAAATCAAGTCATGATAACCAAACTTGGGTTCGGTTTCAAGATATTTTGAAAATCCTGACTGCGTCAAAACTATGGTCAGCACAGGGAAGAGGTCATAATATCACACCTGTGATCAGTGAACATTTGTCAACTCTTCTCTATGAGACAATAAACCACTGAACAAAAAAGTTTTGCATGTTTTGAGAGGTAAGTTAAATTCTATATACCAAGATGTTAGAAACCTTAAATTAGCTTATCAAAGTTTAAATGTGTTCTTTGACAACTCTTCTTAGTCTTTTTAGTTGTTTTCACCATTTAAAACTAACAATTAAGTAAAAAATAACTTTTCACTAACACCTAAGATTAAGATGTATGAAAATAATTGCGTTGTTTCAGTATAATTATTTGAAAATTTAGACCCTTATAGCTGCCAAACGCCTTTGAATAACAAAGTAACTTTTTTTTTGTTTGAAAGATGGTAAGAAGTACTTAAAATCACACAAGTAAAAAAAAATCTACCTTGCCCCCCACATGCATTTTTTTAGCATTGAAAATTGGATTTTTTAGAAAATTTGCAACTTTGGGGGTCGTATCTTGTGAAGGGGGCTGAATAACAAGCCAAACTTTTTAATACAATAAGCAACCATATATATGTATATAAGAAAAAAAAAGAGGGCTTGTTATCCCAAGCCCTTCATAGGTTTTTTAATTTTCAAAAGTGGCAAAAAATTAATTTTGCATCACAAACTTTGACCTTGAAAAAATAACCTTTGTTTTTAAATCTCAAATTTATTGATACCATATGGAAAAAGATCTTTTTTTTAGCTTTCCAATGAGCTATAGTTGAGCTTGATAGCTTTCATAGAAAAAAAGTTATAGTTCATAACGCAAAGCATCAAAATATCCAATTTTCGCTGTTGGCAACGACAAAAATAGCCTACATATCGAAGGGTAAATTTTTTTTAAATAAAAAAAAATATATTTTTGTGGTCTAAAAGGTATGGGGAAAGCATGTGCAAATTGTCATCAAAATCAAAAATGGTGTTGCACACCCCATTTGTTGATTTAAAATGGAATGACTCTTTTGCCAACAATTAAATTATAGCCAATATTATAATGGCTATTTTTAAGGCTACTAGAAGGTAATTATTTTCGTATTTTAACTAATTAAAAGAAAACTAATGAAAAATTCGAAAATCGGGCTTCGAAGTATTGTGTTGTCATCGGGTTTTGAGCTATTCTGAAAGTTTCAAAAGTCTAGCTAGTAGAGAAGTTAGTCAAAAATCGATTGCAAGATTTGTACCGAACAAACAAGCAAGAACAGAAGTTAATAAAAACATGGCAAAAATGCAAATAACAATTAGTATGCTGTGGTCATATAAAGACTTTCTTCAATATCATTCAATGCAGTAATTTTTCAAAAATACTACGTAAACATGAAAATATAGGCATTACAGTTCCACCTATAGTTAGATAAGTATTCATATTGTATTAACATAGTTTTTCCTAAAACCCATCTTATATATAAAATTTTAATGAATTTACACTTAATGAATGCGGAAAAACTGGCTTTCGGTAAATAAAGAAAATTGCAACACAGCAGCTATATCTTTTGGCCAATATCAGGCCTCGCAGCGTTTCCAAAGCTTTATACCCCTTATTATTATATTGTCACCACTCCGTTAAATCAATAGTTTTTTTACATCATGTTTAAGCATTAAAACATTCATGAAAATTTCTTATTCAGGACAGTGGTGAGGGTATAATGAAATTCGAGTAATATTTTAGGAAAGCTGCGAAGCTTGCAATATCTACTCAATTTGATTGGTCATAGGTTTTCATAATAGAAATGTCGCATATCAAATTTGGTACACTTACACACTGTAAAAGCTATTTTTTAGTTTTCCCGTAAATGGGAAAAGTTTCACAGTAGCCCCACTTTCTGGTTGATATAAGCGAAAATCTAATCAGCACTAATGTATATTAAAGTACAACCAAATATGCAACACTATATAGGGAATTCTTTACAATTATTATTGAGATACAGCGCCCAGAGAATTTTCTTAACACATAAGCAGATATTATCTATTATTAAATCGTGCTCAGTGAACCTTAAATATTAAAACTCAAATACCTCAAACCTGTATATCCATCAAGAACTAGAATTCGGATATTATAAAAAACCTAAAACTTTCTACTTAATGCAAGTCTGTATGTAATTATTCAGTTTTTCTCAACTGCCCTTCCATTTCTTGCTGATTACATCGTTATAAAAAATGCAATACATTGAAAAAATAAAATTACCTAATAAAATAAATACATTTTTAAAAAATTAATACTGTTGAACTTATATATACATACAGAGTGGTAATAAAATAAAAAAAAACTATTCCGATATATGATGTCATAGCTATCATACCGTTCACAAAAACTGAATAAAAGTTTAGCGCAAAGTATTTAGAGGTATACACCCAAGAATGATATGAGAAACAACAGTTAAATTCTAACAGTTACGGTTACAGTGACAAAATTTTCAAATTTTCAAATGGCAACACCTAATTTTTTTATTGTAATCTCCATAGCAAAAAAACATAAATAACGTTAGAATGGTTTCTGTAGCACGGAAATCACCAGCGCTAAAAAGACTAAGAAAAAAGGAGAAAACGACCAATAAAGACAAAGAAGAAGCAGAAAGCAAAACATTTTGTTGTGTTTCAAAAATTTGTCGCATGACCTTCTTCAACCACGATGACATTTTGCATGTGGCTGATAGTAAATAGCACCGAAGCACATAACATGACGACAGAAATCTTTTGAATCTCACGCTTGATGGCGTTTTCAATTCAGGAATTCAGATACAGTTTGCGAATTTAATACACAGGCTTTGGACTTAAGAAATACCCAGAGCCAGAAATCTATTGGAGAGAGAATCGGAGACATTTGGCGGCTACTGAAATGTGAAATGGAGGTAAAGAATTTTGTCACCAAACGTTTGCGTTAGAAAACGTTTAATAGAAGACCCCACTTTTACAGGAGCGGCATCTTGCATCCACAAGTCGTCAGATAGAATATTTCGTTGTTGTAATTCAGAAATCACGTATTTTGTCAACATTTTTAGATAGCGAAGACTTGTTATCGTGCGTTTGTAGACCTAAGGCAGTAACTTCTTCAAAAAATAAGGGCCGATGATGAAATTGTTTGTTACACCACACCAATATGGAGCCGATACGGAAACATTTAGAGAACAGGGCGTAGAATCTTGCAGACCAGAGAATTCGGCAACTGCAGTACGTGTGAAACAGCGCGTGCACTTGCACGGGGAATTTCGCTTACCGTCTGATGGATTTCCGCAACAGTCTCGACAGGAACGGAAGGTTGTCCAGGCCGAGAGCAATCGCATGTGCAACCAGTTTCTTCAAATTTACATATCAAGTCACGTACAGCTGTTTAACTACCTGGTCCTCTGCGTTGCCCATGATGTCTGCAATACACGCGCAATGTCTTTGCGGCATTTTCTCAGTTCATGTGATAAATCTGTACAATTTCCCCACGTATTTTCCGTGTAAGTGACATGTTGCTCTAGAGCGAGAAAGCAAGATACACGACATGCATTTCACCTAGTGCGATGACATCAGTCATGACAGTGTCTTACTACTAATCAAGAAATTGAGCATATCTTTGTCTCGTCTCCACGTTTCGAAGCAGAATCAAAAGGCTTTAGTGAGAACCGAAGGCTCAGTGAGAAATCTGACATCATTAAAAATTAAAGCAATGCTCTGGTAGGCACCCCATAGTTATTTTCTCTTTTCTTCTTAGTCTGTCTAGCGCTGAAAATTTTGTGCTACAGGTACCGTTCCAACGATAGTTTTGTTTTTTATTGCTGTCGAGATCACCCCCCCCCCCAAAAAAAAAAAAAAAAAAAAAAAAAAAAAAGAAGGAGGTTCTGCCATTTGAAAGTTTTGAAATTTTGTCTTTGTAACCGTAACTGTTAGAGTTTAACTGTTGTTTTTATATGATTCTTCAGCGCATAACTCAAAAAACCTTGTACTAAACTTTCATTTAGTTCTTGTGAACGGTATGGTAGCGACGGTCGCAAATATCGGGGCAGCATTTTTTATAATTACCGTATATTGTAGCATTACATTCCTTTTAGTAATTCATCAAGGAGACTTTATTATTGTGAATTTCACAAAACTGCTGTGGTGGTTCTATAATTGTTTTTTTAACACTATATTTAGTGCAATTTAAATATTTGTGTGTATGAATATGTTTTTAATCTTGTAGGTGTAAAACTATCTCAAGTAAAATCAATTCAAGTATTTATATACAGACAGGAATGTTTTGCCCCAAATTAATTTGAAAGTGGTGATAGCTATTTCTTTAAACGTGATGTTGAGTGGCTATGCGCTACAGGATGAGACCGGAAAAATGCCATTTGGCGAATAACAGCGGAGTTAGCATTCTTATCTAGAAAACAGCATGAAATACTCATAAAATGTCTATTACAATGATATAGATCATCAACGGGTTTAAGCAAAAAGATTTATTATGTAAAGCATAGGTGCCAAGCCTCTCGTTTTTCTCGGAAGACTTTTTATCGGAAATTTTTTATAATTGTTTTCATATTATTTAATCATAGAAAATATATGACACATTTTCCTTTAAAAAAATACTCGTGATAAATCTGATTAAAAAATAAAGAAAGGTTTCCAGCTATGCTCAGAGATAGAAAATTGGCGCCGAATTCACACAACAATAAATGCAAAAATTTTTTTTCTCATTAAGCCCACGTTTTTATAGATAAAGAAATACTTTTAATGAATATTGATATGAGTTCTGAGCCAATATTTCAGCTCTGGGTATGAAGTCCCTCTTGAAAAACGAGAGACTTGGCATCTATGCTCATACCGGAAATTTTTTATAATAGTTTTCAGTGTATTTGATCGTCGAAAGTATATATGTCAGATCCCGTTTTAGAAATAGTGATGATAATTTTGATTTAAAAATTAGAAATATTTTCAAAAAATAGTACAATGTTTCTAAGGAAATAACGTGCAAAATTCGCACATATTTAGACGCGATTTTCTAACTTGACATTAAAAAATATGCACGAAAAAAAAACAACTAATTTGTATTGTAATTAAATGCTATGTAGCACTTTTCAAGTATAAAATAAAATAGCGCTCGTCATTTCTATTTCCGCCTATGTATTTTAACATCAAAGGTTTACGAATTTGCTGAAAAAAAAAAGCTTATTTTTAACAGTTTTGCTCTTCGAATTAATGTAAGCAAAGTGCATTTTTCTACTTAATTACAGACGATTTAACTCTTTGTAGATGATCTTTCAATTGTAATTCTTACTTTTATCGATATGGGAAACTAATTAATACAAAGTGGTTTCAAAAACAATATCAAGCTGTAATGCTTAGCTACTTTACTGTACCCAAACGCATCATTTAAAGCAATTAATATCATTGTTTTGAAATTAAGCTGGTAAGTGGGGACTTCATTGTTTACCCCGTATATATGTGTGTGTGCGTATATTATCAGTTATGATATGATGTTATAACAAAATGTAAATGATATTGTAGAAGTATTTATAAGGCATCATCTTATAAAAGTTTCCTCTGTACTGGATATGTGAATGTATTGGAATTATTTTTCTCTGTTTGAGTTAGATCTGGGATGTCTTACTAAATATATCAATTTTTTGGGAATAATACATAATCATGCTAGTTTCAATTGAAAAATAATGATGACCATAGAATTATTTATAGATTATTTTTCGTGTAAATTTCGTTAATTGGTTTAATTATTGGTATAGTGCTATTAATTAACATTATCTCTTTTTTATTTACTTTCGTTTTTCAAATAAACTTGTTATACACACTATCACATGTATGTGCACAATTGTACAAAGATGAGCGTGGGTATGAATATTTTTAATAATATAATTTCTGGGTTTTGATCATTATCATGTTAAAATATTATATATATATAGTGATAAACTATTATATATATATCTTTTGATGATGGTTGTGTGTTGAAAAAAGTTGATAAAATATTATTTACATAAATCTTAATTACCTTGTTTCCACAAAAGTACTTTATATAATTTTTATGATATATATGCTAATGTACATGCCTTTTACATGCTAATGTAAAATGAAGCATACAAGATTTTAAAATTTGCAGTGTAGGCGGAGTTTGTAGTACGCAGCTGCCAAAAACATTCAGTTCTTAAATTGTTAAAATGACGTTCACGGTTATAAATTTCTATACAATTCTCAATTCTTGTAATATATTTTATCTCTCTTGCAAGTTTTTTCCTTGACCTTAGAATCACCCTGTATATATAGGTTGTCCCAAAGTTACAGCGGAAAACTTTAAGAGAAAATAGGTCACATCATAAGGATTCAGAATTGCATAAGAAACTATGTCCGCAAATGTCATGTTAACCCTTTAAGAACAGTGTGTTTTGGGGTATTTTTTAACAAATGTGGTCAGTACAAAAGTAGAGCTACAAACCTTATGTGGATGTATATAACAGATGAAAGAATGTAGAATACACAGCAACTCATGTCAACAAACATCATATTAACCTTTTAAGGAGCGGATAGTTTCTAGTTTTTTTTTTTTTTAAATAAAACGTTTACCGTCATAATCTATTGTTATCGACTGCTCACGTGTAGTTTAATTGTTTTGGTTATTTGTAACTCCGCCTTCCTTGTAAAATTTAAAAATTTGTACAACTTATTAATAATTTCACTAAATCATACCCAGTAGTCGTATGAATCAGAGTTTTAAATGCGTCTATTAGAAACATCACTATTACTATGTATATATTTAAATTCAATAATTTTCACGAAAAAAAAAAAGTTTGTAAAAAATTTAAAATTTCAAAGCCAAATTTACACTTATGGGAAAAATAACGCAAAACACCCGTTTCTTAAAGGGTTATTAAGATGACATTTGCAGGGGTCCCAGCGTTCCTATATTTTTACGAACATTTTATTATACTGTCACCACAATTTTCAAAAAGAAAACTTTCATGAAGGTTTTCATGACAAAATAGCATCAAAAGCTACAAGAAATTTTTCCTTTTGAAAATTGTGGTGACAGTATAATAAAATGTTCGTAAAAATATAGGAACGCTGGGACCCCTGCATTCGTGGACATGGGTTACCTATACAATTCTGAATCCTTATGATGCAATCTGTCTCCTCTTAATGTTTATTGCTGTAATTCTGAGACACCCTTTATATGTATGCGTAGGATTATTGTACGTTTTAATTATTACTAAAATATAATCAAGATGGAAAATTAAACTTTATTTGCTATCCTTAGGCGTTCTGGTACAACTATAGTATTTCCCCTCAGCTAGATTTGGCGATTTTTCGTTGGCGCCGGTTTGAGCGATAACGATGTCGTTCTGGATTGTTTGCAATACAATATGGCAACCTGCATGCTGTTTACTTTTTAAGCCATAGCAACCAGCGTTTGGTCATTTTTTTATTACCATGCAAAATAATAATAAATTATAAACAAAATTAATCAATAGTAAAAAATAAAATACGACCGTTTTATATAATGATTTGGCTAAGATTTACTATAGGGCACCCATTTCTTATTGCCATTGCCGATGTTTTGATCGCGTGATATGACGGTGATTCGAGACCCGAATCAGAGTATCGATACTTTTTTCTGTTGTATCGAAACGTAACATTTACTGATTCATGCATCGCTAATTAGGGGTATCCAGTGATGTTTTTTTTTTTTGGTTTTAATGCTCGCGAAGCGAACAAACAGCAGAAAACATAGTGACCGCGGCGCCATGAATTTTCACGCTTTTACTGATTCATGCTCCACGAGTTAGGGGCGTCCAGTGATGTCCTTTTTGGTTTTAATGCTCGCGAAGCGAGCAAACAGCAGAAAACATAGTGGCCGCGGCTCCATGAATTTTCATGCTTTTACTGATTCATGCTCCACGAGTTAGGGGCGTCCAGTGATGTTTTTTTTGGTTTTAATGCTCGCGAAGCGAGCAAACAGCAGAAAACATAGTGACCGCGGCTCCATGAATTTTCATGCATTTACTGATTCATGCTCCACGAGTTAGGGGCGTCCAGTGATGTTTTTTTTGGTTTTAATGCTCGCGAAGCGAGCAAACAGCAGAAAACATAGTGACCGCGGCTCCATGAATTTTCATGCTTTTACTGATTCATGCTCCACGAATTAGGGGCGTCCAGTGATGTTTTTTTCGGTTTTAATGCTAGCGAAGCGAGCAAACAGCAGAAAACATAGTGAAACATAAAAAAAATGTTTCATAATGATGAAAAGTATTGTTTCATGAGATATTGATTCGATTCACGACGTTGTGAACCGATTCGCAGTACCGACTCACAAACTGAATCCAAACACCATCATACCACGTGATCAAAACATCGGCAACGGCAATAAGCAATGGGTGCCGTATAGTAAAGCTGTTCCTTTTTTTTATTTTTATATATATATAAATAAATGTACATATATGTACATTAAAAATATTTTTTTCCTTTTGTTAAAAATGTTAAACGAAATTCTAATTTATATAATCATATTTTACCGGTAAATATAAAATAGCATTTAAACTGAATAACTGTGTGGAATGTAAAAGCATAACGAAATTCATAAACATCAAGAAGGTAAGTCAATTTTAAATACATATTTGTTTTGTTATTATTAGAAATAAGTTCAATGAATTATTTTAATGATGCCATTCTGAAAAACATATTTCGGTTTTGTTTACGTTAGAAATCCATGGCAACACTTCAAAAGTAGAATTTACCCATAATCGCCAACGAAAAATCGCCAAATCTAGCTGAGGGGAAATACTATAGTTGTTCCGGCGTTCTCTAAATGAACGTCATCTAGCACTTTTCGACCCGAAACATTTTCACCTTAAAACAATACATTCTTCTGTTTTTGCAAGCTGAAAGAAAAATATGGACTATAACCGACATTTGTTGATTTGATTGAAAATTGTACTTTGCACTTTCAGCTAATTAGCTCGATTGTTCATTTCCTGATTTTATTACATACAACTGTTCCAGAGGCAAACATGTAAGTGGATGTCGTGGATATCTAAACCGCACGATCGTACGGCCTGGGTCGGAAAAGGATATAGTTACACATTTCCACCAGCGTTTATTGATCTTTAGAAGGGCGTCATTGTACGATAGAGTGATTTTCAGTTTCTCCAATTTATGGATTCCTAGTACCAAAGAAATCAAGATTAATAGCTGTAATTTACAACATTATATCATACCTTCCAACCACCCCATTAGTAAACGGAAGGTTTTTAGTATCCGCCTTTTTTCACACCAGTCTTTTTTAAAAGTAATTTTATACTTATTTAATCAGAACTACGTTTGAAGAAAATTATTCTAAAAATAAAGTAGTGTAGAAAAGGGCGTGTACTAAAAATATTCCGTCCATAATTAGGATGTTAACAGGCATGTTATATGCATTGAGAGTCAATTGTTATGTAGAATTGATTTTATCCATATGCTTAAGTTATTTCTTTGCGGTAATTAAAAATTTATAATATCTTTGCGTGTATCAAGGGCAGTACTTTCCGCCTTCTTTTTATTCAGAACACCTTTCAGGGAAAAGAAATTTCTCCCTCTTTTGTTACCATTATTTTTATATATTAATATCTATCCTATTTAAACACGACACATTACTATAAAATTAAGATAGAGATTTCTGTATATTTAGAAAGATTCGAATGTAAAGCTGATTTTTTATACTATGTGAAAAATATCAGAGCCAGGAATCGAACCTGGTCTCTCCGCTAAATGCGCGGTTGCTGTGCCACTGAGCTACCCTGGCTGATAACCAGCTCGGCACTTCTCACATAAAATCCGTTGGCATCGAACCCGGGCTCCCGATTCCTGGCTCTGGTATTTTTCACATATTTGGTATAAAAAATCAGCCTTACATTTCAATCTAGTTAAATTAATTTTTATGATTTATGTATTATTGAATAATATTTCTAATTAGAGATTTTTGTATAAAAATATTGGTAGCAAAAAGGCGGAAAATTCTCATCCCTGATAGAAGCGTGGGTAATGTGATGCCACGTGTATTCATAACTAGAATGCCTTTATTTGGCTTTTAAAATTTTATCTGAAATTATATATTTTTATTAACAATACAAAAATAATAAATATATTTATATATAAAAAATCGTTTGTCAACTATACATTAATAAAATACAAAACAAATATTTTTTTCCGTACTACTTTGCAAGTGTTTCTTAAACAAATAAATAATAATTAAAAAACAAATCATATGGAAATATATTAATTGAAAAGTTTACTCTGTACACCATATTCCAGAAACATAATATTTTATTTTGAAATGCTGAATGTAATATTCAGCTTGAGGTTAAATGTTAGTGAAAAGAATTACTTGGAAAATATGCAATGCTACGCAAAAAATATTATATTAATATCTTTTTCTTTAAAAAACCTTTTTCTTAATATCTTACGTTATTTATTATACATTGCGTTTGGTTTCCCATGCAGAAAAGTTACGATGTTATTACATAAAGATAAAAATCTTAAGGTGTTATTATACTGCATTCTGTAAGATAAACAGAAAAGGTATGTATTTTATATGACGTATGAAATGGCAAAAAGAAAATATATTTGTGTATTTTAAACATACATACATTTAATAAAAAAATGTATTTTTGTTCCTAAAAACTAAGCCAATTTATCAAAGAAAAAATAAGAAAAACAAAAGTATGTATTAACTTATACAATTATATTTATGTTTGCTTTTTTATAATACATGTGCATTGAAATTCCTAATGCACTTTTAATTGTTATTTTGTTTTGCATTTTTTTAAATATATAATGTTTCAGAATGTTACGTACCCAGACGCAGTATAAACCGGGTAATAGTTCTGTTTAATTGTATTTTTACTATTAATGAAGTTAGATGTATATTTTTTAGGTTTTCCATTTCATTACTGATTAGCTTGAAAGGTTACATTAAAAAAAAAAAAAAAGATAAATCCGTAGTAAATATTCTAATAGTTCTCGTTATTATAGTACGTATGAAAGTGTAGATTTTTATCAGTTTTTAATAAATTTATTTTTTGAATCAGAACTATCATTCTAGAAGTATATGATACATATTATTTTGCACATTTATAGAAGAACAGTATTTTATAGATTTACATTAGAATACAATAACTTTATAGATATGTTTATTTTTATTCTTTTCTAACCACAAAACTAATTACTGTATATGGTTTGTACAATTTTAATATTTTTGCTATTTAGATGGAAGTTATATTTTATATTTTGTGTAACTAATATTACATATTTATTTACCTTAGGGTATTCTAGTAGAACTTATTATAGAGATTCATTGAAATTGCTATGTATTGTAATCGAAATGTTAAATTATTTTTAAAAAATAATAATTTTTGCTTTTTCTCTTCCTCTATACAGAAATATCTGTTAAAAATTTCAGAATTTTAATTTAACTGCATATCATTGATCATCAGGTATGTGTACGCTTTTGTGCATTGGTGTTTAAATACGAAAAATGATTTTTTATATTGCAAATAAAAGTAGTATTTAGAGCAAGTAACACAGTTAAACATTCTCCCCAAGTTTAAGATACATTCCTTGTCTCTTAAAGACATATATTTTTCCGTAAAATTGTCACTAGAATAAGGAATTTGTGAAATAAGTTCTTTATTTTTTCCCTTGATAGTCTTCTGAATTTTTGTATTTTGTATTTTCTATTATATTAAGAACAGTATTGAATCATTTTTAATTCCTAAAGGAAGAGATTCGAGTTATATACAATTATTCTTTGTATTTATATTTTGTGTAACCAACATTATTTATCTTAGAGTATTCTATTGAGATATTTCATTTTTAAGTTACATCTTCATAACTGACAAATGTTAAATTTTGAACAAAGTAGAGTATACAATTTCCATGTATTTATCAGATTTCTCCAGTTATAAATCTGTTATCGTTCAAATATGTGAGTTATCAAAACCCAAGACATTTCTTTAATCTTACGATATTTCTTTAAATAAATCAATACAGATCACAAGAGATTTATGAGTTCAAATCATTCTTTAACTGTATTAAGCATGATTTTAGAGCAAATGTCATGGCATTATATTTTTAAATTCCATTCTTCGAAATACCTTTAACTTATCCTGTTTTTCATATTCTGCTTTTTATAAATTTTTAGTTTCTTCATAACAAAACAATTTTTATTTTAGCTGAATATTTGTTAATATCCTATATTAATTCAAATTTCCCCCATCATGTAATTACGTTAAAGTTTTCTTTTGATTTTAAATGTACAATGGTTTTCAAAAAGAGATCTGTATAAGAAAATACAATAAATTTGAAAACAAGAAACATTTATTTCAAATTAAAATAATAAAGCATGAACCATCATAATGCTTTAAAATGTAGGTACATATCCTGGTTTTGTTTACATTAAAATGACTTAAAATAAAGTATTCATTTTATTTTATTTTATTTTATTTTATTTTATTTTTTTATGAGGGGTAACTTCTAAATTTTTAAGGCAGTGGCAGAAAGGATAGGCTGTAAACATAACTATTGGTTAAATATGTAAATTCTAACTCTTTTGTGGACGAAGGCGATAATTTGTGACAACATTTGCAATTTAGCTATTGTAGAATACATTTTGAAAAAGAGAAAAATTGAGTAGATGAGAGAGCATTATCGCGCAAAGATTTTCCGTAATTTTTAATTGGGATTAAACCAAGAAAAATGTCTTCACCGTCTAAATATATCTTATGGAAACGAAGCTTCACTTCATGACTTTGTATTCAGATGGTTTGCAGAATTTCAAAATCTCGAAGTTTTTTTCCAGGACGAAGAACACACACAGGAAGACCTTTGTCAGCTGTAGTTTCGTAAAATGTGTCAGCCATATCAAAAGTCTTAATCGATGATAAACAGCGTACTTGCGAAATAAGGCAGAAAGAACTTAACACTGGATTCGCAGCTATACAAAAATGTACTCATAAAGTACTACTTATGAAAAAATTAGTTTGTCGCTGTGTCTCCCATAATTTAACTGAACACTAAAAAGCGAAACATATCAGAATCTATAAAGACCCTGTAAAATTACTTAATGTTAGTAGACACAGTTTATTTCTAAATTCATTACAAGTGACGAAGTGTATATATCGTTTTTTGACAATTTAACACGTCAGATAGATCTTTTTGTATAAATAGATCGCTTGATGATCAGTTTGTCTTTGAAGATTATCTCAAACTAACAATAGCGAAAAGACAACGAGCAATGAAAAAGTTATGTATGCCTCTTTTTTTATTATTATTATTAAGTACTGATCTGGTTAAAGCCCTCTAGCTGGGTTGAACTAAAGACAGTTACAGCTAATTGGTTTACCACAAGTACCTTCCAGAAAATCGTCAAGAAATGAGTGTAAGGGGATTCCTGCTTCACTATGATAATGAATCTTCTCACACGACAAGATTGACAGTCGAATTTCTGGAACAAAAACACATCAAACTAATAGAACATCCGCTCTACTCTACGATTTTGCTACGTATATGACTTTTTAATCTAATTAAAAATTTGCGTGGTCATCGTTTTCATTTGAAAGGTATTATTGATCAGGATCAATAAATAATGATAAACATATTTTTAATCGATTTAAAAAATGGATGAATTTAAGCATTTAATTCTAGTAATATTGATGACCATATATAAGCGTATTTTTCAGCGACTTAAAAAAATTGATGACTTTAAGCGTTTAATCTTTGAAAAATTCTCTTTCAAAAGTGCATTGATTTTAGAGGGTAGACTTTGGGCACTCCTAAGATTTTGGAAGTTTAACTTGTATCATTTCGCCGTATCTCAAACATATCCAAGCTGACAGAATATGCACAGGGCATTATTCTCGAAAAACATTATTCAGGGCACTGAAACTAAAAAAAAAGACTTTAAGTAAATTTACCTCTACAGTTTCACAGAAAGGATAAATATCAAAATATTATCTTTGCAATGAAAGTAATTGGTTTACGTTTACTTCAGTGAAATTTTTTACATGCCCTAATTTTTTCTTATTTTTAACATATTATTGAAATATTAATATATTATTTTCAATATTTTATTTGCAGGCCGTTACATATATTTTAAATTTATAGTAGGGCTGTGCCAATTAATCGATTAATCGGTTCAGTTAATCGATCAATGCTTAGTCCCGATCAGTTTTTTTTAATCGAGTTAATCGGATCGATTAATTCGATTAAAATTTTTCAAAATCCGATTAAAATTTTCAAACTGCGAATTAAAGTAAAAATGCTGTTCTGCCTACAAAATATATTTTCGCAGATTTTGCTAACAAACATTCTAAGAAACATCCATCAAATAATGAAAAAAAAAAAAAATAATAATAAAATAAATAAACAAATAAAACTTTTTAAAAGAAGTTGTTGCACTTTTGTTGATAGAGAAAAGGGAGAGGACAGTTATTAAACAAAATGCCGCTCCATGTGCATGCTGGAGCAACAACACCTGCCTGTAGCCTTCTACAGAAAGTGTTGGCTAGGGTAATAGTATTCTCAGAAACAAGAAGCTTTCAAAAAATAAAAATGCTAAAAATTAAAAAAAAAAAAGAAAGAAAGAAAGAAAGAAAAGAAGGAAATGAGATTTCCACTATCCCTCTGATGGGGGAAATGTCAACAGAGTTTCCCAATATCTTCAAGCGCGTATTGTCTGTTCAGAATTGCTGATAGTAACTATTGAAGTAAAAACAGAAAATAACATTCTGTGTTCTAGTCCAAAGTGACAAAGAAGTACTAAAATATAAGAATTTGAAATTTTTATGATAATGATATGGAATTTTGAGAATACATTTAAATAATTACAAGATAAAAAGAACTTTTATATACCATGTTTTTAAATTTTCTGTTGAATCATATAAACGCTACTGAAGGCAGCGGGAACCCGGAGCAATTGGATAAAAGTATTAAAAAAATTCCTTGCTATCGTGTTTTGAGCTATTATAAAAGTTTCAAATGGCTATCTAGACGGGAAGTTCGTTAAAAGGTGATTGAAAGCTTTGTACTGGTAACGCTGCCTAAGGCAGCAGGGTCCCGAAGCAATTGGTTAAAAATATTTTTAAAATGCATTTTCACCGTGTTCAGGACTATTTTGAAAGTTTCAAATGTCTAGCTACTCGGGAAGTTAGTTAAATAAATTTTCTGTTGAATCAAGTAAACGCTTCCGAATACAGTAGGGAACTGAAACAGTTGACTAAAATTATTTAAAAAAAAAAGTATTGTCACTGTGTTCTGAGCTATCCTGAAAGTTTCAAATATGTAGCTAGTCTTAAAGTCAGTGAAAAATCGATTGCAAGCTTTGTACTGGTAACGCTGCCGAAGACAGCAGGAACCCGAAACAGTTGGCTAAAAGTATTAAAAAAATGCATTTTCACCGTGTTCTGAACTATTGTGAAAGTTTCAAATGTCTAGATAGTCAGGAAGTTAGTTAAATAAATTGTCTGTTGAATCATATAAACGCTGCCGAAGGCAGTAGGGACCTGAAGCAGTTGACTAAAAGTATTAAAAAAAGTATTGTCTCCGTGTTATGAGCTATCCTGAAAGGTTCAAGTGTCTAGCTAGTCGGGAAGTTAGTGAAAAATCGATTGTAAGCTTTGCACTGGTAACGCTGTCGAAGGCAGCGGGAACCCGAAACAGTTGGTTAAAAATATTTAAAAAATGCATTTTCGCCGTGTTCTGAACTATTCTGAGAGTTTCAAATGTCTAGCTAGTCGGGAAGTTAGTTAAATAAATTTTCTGTTGAATCATATAAACGCTGCCGAAGGCAGTAGGGTAGGCTGACCATATGTCCTCGAATCTGGAGGACAGTCCTCGAATCTCGAGGGCAAAACTACTTCGCCCTCAAAAAATTACAACTTATTTGTGGACGCCAGTTATAAAGTTATTAATGTTTTATCATAGTAAGTTATTATATGTATAATAAATAAGCTGAAATAAGTTCTTTTAGGTGCTTTATACAAAAAATTTGTAAAATTTTACAATTTAAGGTGATTTAATTATTTTTTTATTTTTTTGGTCCCCAAATTCAATGAAAAAAATGTGGCCACTCTACAGTAGGGACCTGAAACAGTTGACTAAAAGGAATTAAAAAAAAAAATTATTGTCACCGTGTTATGAGCTAGCCTGAAAGTTTCAAATGTCTAGCAAATCGGAAAGTTAGTAAAAAATCGATTGCAAGCTTTGTACTGATAACGCTGCCGAAGGCAGCAGGAACCCGAAAGAGTTGGCTAAAGGTATTTAAAAAAAATGCATTTTCACCGTGTTCTGAACTATTCTGAATGATTCAAATGTCTAGATAGTCGGGAAGTTAGTTAAATAAATTTTCTATTGAATCATATAAGCGCTGCCGATGGCAGCGAGACCTGAAATAGTTGACTAAAATTATTAGAAAAATGTATTGTCACCGTGTTGTTAACTGTCCTGAAAGTTTCAAATGTCTAGCTAGTCGGAAAGTTAGTGAAAAATCAATTGCAAGCTTTGTACTGATAACGCTGCCGAAGGCAGCAGGAACCCGAAACGGTTGGCTAAATGTATTAAAAAAATGCATTTTCACCGTGTTCTGAACTACTCTGAAAGTTTCAAATGCCTAGCTAGTCGGGAAGTTAGTTAAATAAATATTCTGTCGAATTATATAAGCGCTGCCGAAGGCAGCGGGACCTTAAATAGTTGACTAAAATTATCAGAAAAATGTATTGTCACCGTGATGTGAGCTGTCCTGAAAATTTCAAGTTTCTAGCTAGTCGGGAAGTTAGTTAAAAATCGATTGCAAGATTCGTACTGGACAAACAAACAAACAAACAAACAAGAATCGAAGTTAATAAAAACATGGTAAAATAGTGACAAACAAGATGGACAAGGCCTGCAAATATAAAACTAAAATATGTGTAGATACAAAATGAATTGAAAAATTAATTTATAAAAAAAAAAAAAAAAAAAAAAAAAAAATGAATAAGTGAAAATATTTATATAAAATTAACACTTAAAGTCACCAATTATTACTCTGAAAATTAATTTAAATTTCAGCTATGAAACAGATATAATTGATTAGACAAAAATTTTTGAAAAAAAAAAAAAATCTCAGTTTAACTTATGAATAATATTTAATATATATATATATATATATACAATATGAGAGTTTTATTCATCATTAAAATAAAATTATATAAAGAAAAATGAAAACCGATTAAAAATCCGATTAATCGATTAACGAACTACGATTAACAAAGTTAAAACTCGTAATCGATTCCCACCCCTAATTTATAGATATTTCAGCATGTAGTGGCATTTAGAGAAAATCTATGATCAATATATAGAAGAATTTTAGCAATAGTTTAGAAAATTATTTTTATATGTTTGAAATTTTATTTAATTTGCGACTTTATTACTATTACTATTATTATTATTATTATTATTTGTGTAGCCTTTAAAATATTTATGTATAAATATTTGTATATTTATTTTTTAAGAAAGAGCAATTAATGCTGGAGGTGTCTTAAAGCTGACTGAGTGCACTTGGATCATAAGTTTTAGTAGGAATTTTTATAACGAAGAGCAATTGGAATGTAAAAAAGGTTAATTATTTTATGTTGTTATTAAAAAAGTTTCGATCGTTATTGCAAGAATGTCTTCATTATGATAGTTAGTGCTATCTGAAGTTATAACTTCGATTTTTTTCTCTCTATATTCTTTACTCCTAATTTCCCGAATTATTATATTGTATTAAATTTTATTTTTCACTGATATTAATGTTAAGTGGGAATCATACATATTTTATTATTAAAAGTATTACTATTTCTAACCTTTAAGAAATTGATTCAATTTAAATTTTTTAATCAACAGAATCAAATTTTATGCTTAAAAAACTGCGATATATAAAGCTTACTTCATTTAGATGACTTGTTTTCTATTTCAGATGCATGCTGAATATTTCAGTCATCATACTGTTGTCTTTACCTCATTGAAAGTTTTGAAGGTTTTAAGCAGTACGTTCATCATTATTATTATCAAATTTTAATAAAAATGTAAGCATATATGATTCCAATAGTACACATATTACCTTAATATATATAGGATGTCCCAAAACTCATGGCACATACGTTAGGGGGTAATAGAACACAACTAGACAAGCACAAATCACCATACAATCCATGGTCGAAACTCAAGCTGTAAAGCGCTAGAGGGCGTTTCCCAGCGACCGCAATAAAAAGACTGCTGACCGCAGTTGTCTTCATTCGTTCTGTGGATCATCAATGAGATGGATGCCTACACTAATCAGGAGAGTACATGCCTCTAGCTCTTTACGGCTTGAGTTCCGATCATGGATCGTATGGTGATTTGTGCTTGTCTAGTTGTGTTCTATCACCCCCTAATGTATGTACCATGAATTTTGGGACACCCTGTATAAGAAGCGAGATTAACGTTAAAATATTTGTAAATATTCATTCTCTCTATTTTTTTTTTCGTCTATTGACAATTAACAAATCTGCTAATCTCAATGTTAAAGATCATATTTCTTTTAAGAAACTTTTTTATTTAAAATTTCTTCCACGATTTTTTTTTTCTTTTACAAAAAATGGCGTAATTATTTTTATTTAATCAAAAAAAATTTTTTAATTAATTTTATTTCAAGTTGAGTGTTGCATTAAGATTTTTTCTCTCCTATATCCGTAAAAGACAGTATTGCGTTCATAAAAGTTTTTAACTTCCAATTTTTTATAGATTTTTTTGTTTTGAGATTTTCTGAGCAAGAACTGATGTTCTTTTTAGAAAATGTCCGCCTATCTATCTGTGTGTCTATGTGTGATAAAAATTTGTAGCAACTCTAAGTCAACATTTAATGCATGTATTTTCATAAAAATGTATATTTAATTGCACCACGACATAAATTAATTTCTATCAATTTTGGTGCAGATATCCTAACACGTGGCACTACTATGCTAATATTACTTACACTTATAAGGCTCTACACCTTAACTTATACTGTGTATGGTTATACAAAACGTTATATGTCAGATGGAAGTTATCATAAGCTATGCTTGTTTAATTTACGAGCATAATCATTCACAGGTACTGATGCTTGTCTGAATTTACCCCCGTTTATTGCATGGCTATATCTCACCTTCTATAACGTATTATATATCAAACTTAACATGTGAGATGGCCACTGTAAAAGGATATTGAATAAATTTGTGTACATCCTTTTCAGACCCGAGGAAACACTGAAAAATGTTTTTAAGTAATTCTAGTATTGTTTGGATTAAATATCAATATTAAATAGAAAAAAAGGAAGAAATACTTTTGAAAAATTTAATTAGCTTAAATAAGCAGTGCCCAAATAGGTACCTCGGGACTACATACTGATAAAAGTGCATACAGAATTAATTTTAAAATACATGTAATACAAAAAAAAAAAAAAAAGTTTTTTGTTACAAAATTTATAAAAACAATTCCGATTTTGAAGGCTTAAGTAGATGTCATATTTTATGCATATAGCACGAGATTTTCGCTTATATCAGGGATTACGATATTTTATTTGGTTTGCTAATTTTCCATACTTTGGGAAATGTCCATTTTAACTTACTCCTCATGATCCCAAGTTAATTCCCGTCGCTTTCGCATTCTAGTGTTTGTCTCTCAGCCCCCCCCCCCCTTTTATTTTTCATTACCCTGCTGAGATGTCCCGAAGACTTTTATATTTTCAGTTTCACTGTCATCATTATTATCATAATTAGATGGGGCGCGGTAGCCCAGTCGATAGAGCGCCGGGCTCGTAATTAGAAGATTGCGGGTTCGGTACTCGACCCGGCCAAAAATCGTCGTGTACACTAATGGTGGCTGGTGCACGTAAAATCTGTCGGGGCCACAATGTCCCCCATGTTCCCATCAAAATTATAACTCTGGGGGTTACCGAAGCGGGGGAGCCATCCACTCCGTGTAGAATCAAAATTGGGATGGTATGTCTCCGGACCATCTCTAGGGGTGAGTCCCAGACCGTCGGCAAATGCCCATTGCGCAGCACTAGTGCGACGTAAAGCCCAATCAACAATCAATCAACCAACCATAATTAGATGAATTTTCAGCATTATCAAAATCAGGATCTGATGATTCCCCATCATTCTGAGCAATCAGCGCTTGTTTTTCATCGTCAGTCAGATACCGAACTGGAAAAAAATAAAGCTAAAATGTACTTTCGGATCCCAAGGTACATTCGGTAGCAAATGTGTCCGAACATTAACAAAAATTTCTATGTAAAAAAAGTACACTTCATACGGTTCTGTTAAATAAATCCTTATCGAATCATGTTCTTAGACTAACTAAGAAGAGAATTCGACAAGGATTTATTTAACAAAACCGTATGAAGTGTACTTTTTTTTTACATAGGAATTTTTGCAAGTGTTCGGACACTTTTATTACGGACTGTACCCATTCAGGTATCTGTAATTGTAAACGAAATATTTTCAACAAAATAAAATATAAAATTCTTAAAATTAATTCTAATATAATAGTTATGCATGTTTTAATATAAATAACGTCTACTACTTTTAAATTAAATTTCTTTTCTTAAAAAACGTAATGATTAGTCTATGAGTCGACGTTTTTTGCTTTTCTGCCATTTTACGCTATGATAAAGGCGATCGCTTCAGATTATAGTACTGCCATCTCTTGAAAAATTATTTAAAAAAAATTTTCGCCAATTGAGTACCGTGAATTTTAATGCTGGTAAATCTTTTCATTTTACAGGAGTTTATGAAAGTACACATTTGGGCACCGAAGGTTGGTTGGTTGGATGGATTTTATGTCGCGCTAGTTGCCGCAATGGGCAACTAACTGGTCACGCTGTGGGACTCATCCCTAGAGATGGTCCGGAGATATGCCATCATAATTTTGATCCTCAAAGGAGGGGATGGCTCACCCGCTTTGATAACCTCCAGAGGTATAATTTTGATGGAAACATGGCGGACATTGCGGCCAAGACAGACTTTACGTACACCAGCCACCATTAATGTACACGACGGACTTTGGCCGGGTCGAGTACCGAATCCGCAATTTTCCAATTACGAGCCCGGTGCTCTACCGACTGGGCTACCGTGGTCCTATGTGCACCAAGGGACTCAAGAGGTTAAATTGGAAGAGTGATTGCACTGCTATTACTACTATTGCTGAAATTCTATGATTTTTCATATAGTTACACCTCAACATCTATTAGTTTAAATTGCACTAATCAGAAAAATGTTTATTGTTGAAAGGAATGATAAAATTTTTGTGTATTTTAAGCGGTTGGGGAACTTTTCATAAAATGTTTTAAATAACTTTAATTAGGTCTGCAACATACTGCTTTATGCTTATTATTGATTTTAACATTAATCGCTTAGAAATAAAGAGTTGTTTCACCTAACATATTTAAGGCAAATTATGCCCGTTATTGTACAATCAATTTCAATATTTGTTAATCATTTATACTTTTTTTTTCCAAAATAATTTTTATTTTTTAATCACAATTAAATATTAACAAAGAATAGATAAATATATAACGCTATCTGATTTAATGATATGAAATATAAACTATTAAAATAATCTGGTGTGTCACTCACACGACTTTCTCTTACCCTGAAATTTAATACAATAAATACAGGTTGCAGAACAATAGGTAAGATAACGAGTACTGTTATGTAAACCTATTGTTACAAAATTGTAAATAATTGTGTTTATTTTTGTATAAATTCTTTCAAAGAGGCTTAGTAAATTGATAAAGTGCTAATTTTGTGCATTTCTAGTTGTTTTAGCGTTAAAATAACCTTATTTTCCCTTAAAAACGCATTAAAAAGCCCCAATAAGGCAGGTAATGGATTTGGCGCCGGATTTGGCGACTTTCTCCCACCTTGGCGATTTTTTGGCGACCTTGGCGAGAAAATCCTTATAAGGGATATACCAAATATGGAAGCTGTAAGTTCATTGGTTGACCACTTTCTAGAGTTTTCTCGAAAAATCTGGGTTCCATGGAACAGTATATAAGAAGCGCTTTCTCGCCAAGGCAGTCAGTTCAGTTCAGTCTGTGATCAGAGTCGGTCAGCTTGCATTGAGCCTCTTCGAAAGAGACTTGCTTTAAGTGTTATTGCTATACAGTTTGTACTGTGGATTTGCTATTGACATCTGTTGTTTAAGCTGTGTTTACTGGTCGAATTGAAGCTGATACTTGGTTTATAGACCTGTATTTTTCTGGAACTTTCTGTGAATAAATTACTGAATTTTTTTACGTTTGGCCCCTTCATTCTCGGACAACTCACGAACCCCCAAGTACGCATCTTTTCTGGTGTCAGAAGTGGGATTGTCTGTGAATGGTGATAACGAGAGCTATGGAGCAAGAAATGAAGAAATTTCTAGAAGGACTCACTGCTCAGATGAATGAGTTAAGATCTGGATTGATAGAGGAAATGAAAGAAGGACAGAGAGAGATGAAAGATAGCCTGAGTCAAGAGATGAAGGAAATGAAAGACACTATGGGTGAAGTTCAGAAAGAAGTTTTGAAAATAGAAGAAAGTTTTGAAGAGAAAGCTATGAAGATAGAAGGAAATGTTATGAAGGTTGAAGAGAAAGCTATGAAGATAGAAGAAAATGTTATGAAGGTTGAAGAGAGTGTTACGAGGATAGAACGGAGTGTAGAGGAGAAAATTAAAGAAAACTTTGATCAAGAGCTGAAAGGAAGGTTTTCAGAGATAGAAAGCAAAATTAAGAGAATGGACGAAGATCTTGAAAGAAAAATGAAAGAAGAGTGGAACAGAGAAGTAATAGGGAATGAACTGCAGAGCAAGATTCGGAATCTCGAAGAAAAGTTAGAATCCATGCCTCAGGAAACTGAAAAGAGAGATAAAAGAATCCAGAATCAGGAATTTATTAAGCTATCCACCTACGACGGGAGTTCCTCCTGGCATGTATATAAGACGCAGTTTTCCATCGTTGCTGAAGCTAACGGCTGGGACTCTACCGCCAAGTCAGTCCACTTAGCAGCAGCATTACGGGGAGATGCAGCCGAGATCCTGAGAAATGTTTCTAAAGAAGAAAGGAACGACTTCGAGGCCCTGACTAGAGCACTGGAGCTACGGTTCGGAGAGAAGTGTTCTAAGAACTATAGTCGCCTTCAGCTAAAATCTCGTTACCAGAAAACGGGCGAAAGTTTGCAAGAGCTGGCAGCGGACATTCAGAGACTGTCACACCTAGCATTCTCAGACTGTCATGCTGACACTCGAAACGACTTAGCTCTTCAGTACTTTATCGATGCTGTTCGTGATCCAGAAATTCAAAAAGCGCTGAGACTCTCCAACATCAGAGACGTAGAATCAGCTTTAGGCTATGCACTTAGGATAGAGGCAGCCAAAGAAGCCTCCCGTAAAGACCGCCATACCATAAGAGCAGTCTCTTTAAACGATACGCCTGCTGGTGAAAATGAAATGAAGAGAAGTATCGAAGAGATCTTAAAGAGATTGCGCAGCCTGGAGAATAATAAGGAAATAAGGGACCGGCAGATAAAGTGCTGGGGCTGTGGAGGGGATGGTCACGTGAAGAGGAACTGCCCTGTACGACCAACTATAGGAAATCCCTCGTCTTCACCATCACTACAGGGAAACTAAGAGGAGGCCATCTCGCGGGGCGGAGGTTGCCTAAAATTAAAGAGCCCCAATTTACAGTATTTCATGTTTCATCGATGAGTGGCGGTGATAATGGACTTCACGTCTATGGCCAAGTTAACAACACCACCTGCCGGATGATTCTGGACACGGGAGCCAACGTGACCATCATTAGAGCGGATTTGGCTCAAGAACTAAAAGAGAACATCATCTGGACGCCGCCCTGTGTTAAACTCCAGACTGTGACCGGAGACGAAATCAAAATATATGGAAAAATGAACTTGACTATCACTTTTGGGAATGCCAGTTACCATCATACGGCATATGTGGCTGATATAAGAGATCCTTTAATCATTGGAATTGATTTCCTGAGAAAATTTAACTTTCAATTGGACTTCAAGAATAATGAACTGCATTCGAGTTCGGAAGACATCGCTGTGTTCAACACTGAAAATCAAGACATTCAGACAATGTGCCAGATAACAGACAAGTCGGAAATTTCCATCCCTCCACATACAGAGACAATAGTTTTAGGAACACCCCCTACCAAGCAATACTTCCGCTATGGACTGATTGAATACCCGAATACAGACAATAGCGCAAGAGGAGTTCTGGTAGCTTCATCTCTAGTTGATCTCTCAAAGAATACTATTCCTGTGAGAGTCGCAAACATCAGCGATAAGGTCCGGACAGTGAAGAAGGATGAGGTGTTGGCAACCTGCACTCCTGTCACATGCATCAACCGCCCCACGCAATCAACCGAATCCAAGTCTTCCGAACAATTAATGACGGAATTACTCAAGAATGCAGAGTTAGGAAAGAAACAGAGATGTGCTGCGGAGAAGCTACTCCAAGAATTTAAAGACCTTTTTTCTCGAACACCTGAAGACGTCGGGAGAACGAACATCACCCAGCACAGAATTGATACAGGAAATCATCCTCCAATCAAACAACATCCAAGAAGACTTCCATTTGTTAAACAGGAAGAGGTCACTGAACTTCTAAGTGAAATGCAGCACAATGATGTCATCGAGCCATCAACGAGTCCTTGGGCCTCTCCCATAGTACTGGTGCGAAAAAAGGATGGTTAAACAAGATTTTGCGTGGATTATCGTCGTTTGAATGACATCACGAAGAAAGACAGTTACCCTCTTCCCAGAATTGACAACACATTAGACACACTTGCTGGCAATAAATGGTTCTCGACTTTGGATCTGAAGAGCGGTTACTGGCAAGTAGAATTACATCCTGATGATCGTGAGAAGACTGCATTCACCACGGGAGAAGGACTGTGGCAATTTAAAGTTATGCCGTTCGGATTATGTAATGCACCTGCCACCTTTGAACGCCTGATCGAGACAGTGCTAAAAGGACTTTCCTATGAAGCCTGTCTGGTGTATTTGGATGATATTATCATTGTGGGGCGCACTTTTGAAGACCATCTACGAAACATCCGAAAGGTGCTCGAGAAACTCCGAATGGCTAACCTCAAATTCAATCCAGGCAAGTGTAACTTGTTCCGTCGTGAAGTGAGCTACCTCGGCCATATCATCTCTACCGAAGTTGTGAGAACTGATCCTGAGAAGATCTCTGCAGTCGAGAACTGGAGTCGCCCTGAAAATGTACACCAACTACGAAGTTTAATGGGGTTATGCACTTACTACAGGAAGTTTGTCAAGGGTTTCTCAAATATTGCCAGACCACTCCACAAGCTGACGGAAGCCAAACAGAAGTTCCTGTGGACAGATGAATGTGAAAATGCGTTCAAGCGACTTAAAGAGGCCTTAACATCATCGCCTATCTTGACGTATCCGCAGCCCGACAGACAGTTCATACTTGATAGAGATGCCAGCCATGAGAGTGTCGGTGCTGTTCTGTCGCAGGAAATTGATGGTCAAGAACATGTCATTGCTTATTGGAGTAAATGCCTGTCTAAACCAGAGCGAAATTACTGTACCATCAGGAAAGAGCTACTCGCCATCGTAAAAGCCATAGAACATTTCCATCATTACCTCTATGGCAGAAGATTCCTGCTCAGGACTGACCATGCATCTTTAACGTGGTTGCTTCAGTTCAAGAATCCGGAAGGGCAGATTGCCAGGTGGATACAACGCCTCCAGGAATATGACTTTGTGATAAGTCATCGTAAAGGAACTCTACATGGTAATGCAGATGCCTTGTCACGGAAGCCCTGCTCGGAAGGCTGCAAGTACTGCTCTAGAGCCGAACAGAAATACCTGCCGGTAAATCCGGTTGCCTGCCAAGTTACTGTCTCAACACCATCAGAACAAGATCCCGATCCCTGGAGTGACGAAGAACTTAGACAAGCCCAGATGAAAGATCCTGACATAAAGCCAATATTACAGCTGAAGAAGACGTCCAGCAACAGACCTACCTGGCAGGACATTTCCAGATTCAGTCCCATTACGAAAAGTTATTGGGTACTTTGGGACTCTCTTCATATCAGAAACGGCCTATTATACAGAAAGTGGGAATCTGATGATGGGAAAAGCTTCAGATGGCAGATTTTATTACCAAGATAAAAAATACCAGCTGTTTTAGAACAACTGCATAGTAGCTCTACCGAAGGCCATTTTGGGGTAATGAAGACTCTGCAGAAAGTTCGGGAACGCTTCTACTGGTGCAAGGCAAAGGAGGATGTGGAGAAATGGTGTAAATCCTGTGATGCTTGTGCAGCACGTAAAGGCCCGCAGAAACGAAGTCGAGGAAGACTGCAACGGTATAACGTGGGAGCACCATTTGAACGGATTGCAATCGACATCCTGGGTCCTTTGCCACGGACCTCCAGTAGAAATAAATACATCCTCGTCGTGATGGACTATTTCACCAAGTGGCCTGAGGCATATCCCATTCCCAATCAAGAGGCATGCACAGTCGCAGAGGTCCTAGTGCAGCAATGGGTGTCAAGGTACGGCACGCCCCTACAACTTCATACCGACCAAGGTAGGAACTTTACCTCTGATGTTTTCAAAGGACTGTGTCAACTACTCGGCATAGACAAAACCCAGACAAAACCCTTACATCCCCAGTCGGACGGCATGTCGAGAGGTTCAACCGTACCATCCTGAATAACCTCTCTCTTCTAGTATCAAGGAACCAGCAAGATTGGGACTTGAAGTTGTCATTGTTCCTTCTGGCTTATCGAAGTGCTGTCCATGAGACCACCGGCTATACTCCAGCTCTGATGATGTTTGGACGCGAACTTCGTCTCCCATGTGATCTCCTGTTTGGTTGTCCACCAGATGCGCCTTCATCGCCCGAGGAGTGCATCGAAGATCTCCAGGCACGATTTGAAGACGTACACAACTTTGCTCGGGAGCGGATTCACATGGCAACAGAGAAAATGAAGACGAGGTACGATCTAAAGGCTACACAACATCAGTTCCAGGAAGGAGACAAGGTCTGGTTGTGGAATCCTGTTCGACGCAAAGGACTCTCCCCCAAGTTACAGTGCAACTGGGACTTACCTGCAACAACTACTTACCTGGGACAACTACTTACCTGCGTACACAACACAGTCTTAAAAAGGCTGAATGATGTAGTGGTGCGGATCACTAAAACACCTTCATCAAAACCGAAGGTGGTGCACTATAACAGGCTAGCCAAGTACCACAATTAACGGTAATATTAAAATTTAAAATGTAAATACTGGTAAAATTTACGCATGCGCACTGTAAATATTTGTATATAAATATTTGTACATATTTGTGAATTTTGTAAATATTTCTCACTTAATTTATATTTCTATGTTATCTTTATGTGCAACTTATTTTTTGTAATTTAAATTGTGTAAATTTGTTTAGTTTCTCCTCTTGGGACGTGCAGTCCTTGGGAGGAGGGCAGTGTTACAAAATTGTAAATTATTGTGTTTATTTTTGTATAAATTCTTTCAAAGAGGCTTAGTAAATTGATAAAGTGCTAATTTTGTGCATTTCTAGTCGTTTTAGCGTTAAAATAACCTTATTTTCCCTTAAAAACGCATTAAAAAGCCCCAATAAGGCAGGTAATGGATTTGGCGTCAAATTTGGCGACTTTCTTCCACCTTGGCGATTTCTTTGGCGACCTTGGCGAGAAAATCCTTATAAGGGATATACCAAATATGGAAGCTGTAAGTTGATTGGTTGACCACTTTCCAGATTTTTCTCGAAAAATCTGGGTTCCATGGAACAGTATATAAGAAGCGCTTTTTCGCCAAGGCAGTCAGTTCAGTTCAGTCTGTGATCAGAGTCGGTCAGCTTGCATTGAGCCTCTTCGAAAGAGACTTGCTTTAAGTGTTATTGCTATACAGTTTGTACTGTGGATTTGCTATTGACAGCTGTTGTTTAAGCTGTGTTAACTGGTCGAATTGAAGCTGATACTTGGTTTATAGACCTGTATTTTTCTGGAACTTTCTGTGAATAAGTTACTGAATTTTTGTACGTTTGGCCTTTCATTCTCGGACAACTCACGAACCCCCAAGTACGCAACACTATGTTAAACAATTCATGTTAGGCTTAGTTTTATATGATAATTAGTTCTGTGTGAGGGGGGCTGCCGCCCCCCTCAACCCCCCTTTTCATTAATGCATCTACATTTATATAGAATTTAATTCGGTTATTAAAAAATAAGTCTGTTTTTAAAAAATAATTTATTAAAATTATTATTTAACAAAATTATCTTTCATGATAATGCAGACGATTTCCATATTAGAGAAGTAGTATAACACCAAATATCCAAAAAAAAGTCCATTTTATTCTCAAAAGGAAAAGAAAAAAAAAAAAAAAAAAAACGATTTTTTTTTTCGAAGTTTTTTTTCGTTAAAAGTAAATAAATCGATAACTTTGTTTAAAATTATCGCAGATCGATGGTTCAACCATTCGTTTTAAAGGTATTGGCGAGCTCTTTTGAAAGACACCCATCATGAAAATTTACTCCCCTCGAGGGGGGACTTCCCCCCCCAGGGGGGAGACGAGGCTCTTAAATACACAATTTTTTTTCCTAGTTAACTATCTCTATTACAAAAAATATATATTCGTTTCATTTGGTTTAGTGCAGTCTATAGACGTTAAACTCTACTTACCTGCAATTTCCCCCCATAGATGTAATGTATTAGAATTCTCTTGATTGTCCCTGTACACGAACCATTTGTTTGATCTTAACGAAAAGCTTACTGTAGCATCCCTATATGATACACATTTAGAATACCAAGTTTGAACTTTCTGCCATAATTTGTTTTTGAGATATGCTGATAACAGACAGACACACAGACATACAGACAGACACACAGACAGACACACAGACATACAGACAGACACACAGACAGACACACAGACCATTTGCTAAAACATGATTTTCGTATTAAGGGGACCTCAAAACGTGTAAATATAAGAAAATCTCGCGTTCGAAAATTTGACCCAAAAACAATACTTTCTCTACCTTATGGGTAAGAGAAAGTAAAAATCGGTTCAAATAAAAGAAACCAAGACTATTCTTAATTATTTTTTACCTGCAGACAAGAGTTATAAATTGTCTTATTTTTTTCTCTCATATGCCAAATTTTGTTTTAATTTGCTTTCAGTATTTTTACAAATTCATTTTCTTACTTATTTAATAAGAGCTAGTTTTAAATACAAACGTTATTAAATGAATTAATTTGATTCCTTTAGTGGATTAATATACAGAAAATTAACTTTTATATAAGCATAATTTAGAAAATTTATTCTCTTTTGGAAGACTTTTTCTTATCAGATACATATTAACTCTACTAAGAAACTCTCCTATGCAGTGACATAAACTAGCTAAATTGTATTACAAATTTAAGGCTTACGAACAGTGTTCATTATTACTATTCCGAAAGTTTATTGAGTACCACTATACTAAATATAACTAAACTCGTGTTATTGTAAATATGAACTGGAATCCTCGAGGCACGTATTCCTGATTTCCGAACAACTTTGATTTATGAATTATTGATCGTTCGGATTGTTATTCCTGTCTGTATGGTCTGGTTATTCAGAATACCAAATCAATTGATAATTGTTTAAGTAAATGTTTTACAGGAATTTCTTTAATAAAGTTAATTTTGTGAGATATTTCGTTGTTATTTAAATACTTGTCTTATTCTTTGTTTATTTAATTACATGTGACAAATTATTTTTCACTTGAAAATGTACTTTAAGAAAAGTTTAAATTTATATTTCAAATTATTGCTTTCTAAATCTAGTTTGGTGTTTATGGGAAGTTATTCAAAAGAAAAGTTTTAAATTTTGTCTCGGAGTGTTTTAGAATATTGTCTGAAAACTTATAAACTTTTCAATTTAAGTTCTTAAGTTAATTTGTGTAAATCAAGTTTGTTGATCTATTTATTAAAATTGCAGTATCTATCTTTGAATCGTATTTTGTTTATTTAATCTTTTTTTTTTTTTTTTTTTTGAGTAAATTAACTAAATTTTATTGTTATTACTGGGCCATATTAAATTATTATTACCTTCAACAAAAACGCATACAAATTAAGGATACATACAAATATATAGCGCTATATGATTTAGTAGTATAGTAATTTGTTTTTTCATAAAAAAAATCTATCCAATTAAGGGCAACCATGACCATTTCAGATAGTCGTGAACATTGCTCTTTATCTCATCAGGTAAGAGTTTTAATTTATTCTACTTTCCTCATTTTCTTATGTTATATTTTGTTTAAATTTATTATATAACAATTTATTATTACAAAATCTTTATTTATTTATTTACTTATTTGAAACCAATTTCTCCATAAATATTTTTAAATTAATTAATTTGATTAATTTATTGAACTAATATGCAGAAGGTTAACTATTATATAAATACAATTTAGGAAATTATTTCTTTTTGCATGACTTTATCATATTAGATATAAAATAACTCTACTAAGAAACTTTCCTCTGCAGTGACACAAAACTGGATAAATTTTATTAAGTATTTAAGGTACCCACGCACAAAGTTCACTATTATTCCAAAAGTTTATTGAGTAATTTAGTACCGGTATACTAAATACAACTGAAGTTGTGTTATCTATTTATATAGTTTGCAAGAGAGGTAACGATTCCGGCTCGTACTCATGTATATAGCAAGCTACAACCTATATTTCGTACTTTAGTTAAATTTATAAAATATAATTGTCCGATGGATAAGCTGTTTAGTCCGTCGGATTCAGAAAAAATCCCTCTTTCATTCGGTACCTTATCTGTAACGGAGTTTTGATTAGAGTTTTTAAAATTAATTAAAATATGAAAATAATAGCCTACTAATAACTTCAAAACTGGACATTTAAATTTGTAATTGTTGCCAAAAAAAATTACCAGTCTATATATATATATATATATATATATATATATATATATATATATATATATTAGAATAAAATTTTTTATGTTTCATACGAAAAAAAAATTAAATATCAAATTTGCTCACACGATATGAAAAAATGAAAATGGAGTAAAAAAACAACCATAACCTTTTTTAATACACTTCAATTTTAGGGTTTTTATTCTTTTTTGTTTTGTTTAAATAGTATGTTTTTGGCACGGATGAATCGCGCTTGGCATGAAAGCTAATTCATTGATAATCCTGGGTAATATTTTAAAATTTTGATGCTGAAATAGATCGGACATTTTCCGCCAAGGACTGTATTTTTGTGAAAGCTGCTTTAAGCGAAGTAATGCATCAAAGATATAAATAAATGTTAAAATAATAAAAAACAGAAAAGATAGAAATAAAGGAAAGGAATTAGAAAAGAAAAGAAAGAAACAGAAAAAATAATCGCATAAACTGTATATTTTTGTCTAAAATGGCGATAAAAATTCAAAAATCGAAAAGGAGAGCTTTAATAAGGCTGTCTATGATCAGATTTACATATTTAATTAATTAATTATTTATTTTTCTATATACCAACAGCTATTAACTAACTCAACTACTACTATAAATACAAAAAATTGTCTCATGCGAGAGATGCAGCCGATAATAATATATTATAATATTATATTTGGCGTGAAATTGTTGTTATTTTGTAGTTGATCGGATGAATTAAATAAATATAGAAAATAACGTGAAAGAAAATATTATGTATACCACGTATAGTGTTGTTCATATGTAACTGGGATTCAAATATAAAATTGTTACTTCAATTTTTTCGATACTTTCCGTTTCGAAACTCTCATCTGATAAGCACCCAAATGGAAGCCCACTGGTAAGCTAATGTCACAGGCAATAGGGATAGGCACCCGAGAGTGTGCAAATGCGTGGGACGCTGCCGAAGGCAGAGGGGACAGGAAGCGGAATTTTAAGCAAATTCATGACTATTTTATTTTATTTATTTATTTTTATTTTTTTGTTTATAAAGCGATATAGAAAAGAGTTTCCTTTAAATATAGTGACGAGCGAAGCAGGCATAGCCTTCGTTGATTCACTGCCTTAGTTGATTTCACGTTCCGTCATTTTTGACGGTGTTATATACTAGTTGTAAATATTAACTGGAATCCTCGAGGCACGTATTCCTGATTTCTGAATAACTTTTTCAAGAGTTATTGATCATTCAGATTGTTATTCCTGTCTGTTAGGTCTGGTTATTCAGAATACAGAAAGTCTTAATAATTGTTTAAGTAAATGGTTCATAGAATTTTCTTGAGTAAAGTTAATTTTCTGGCTATTTCTTTATTATTCAAATAATTGTCTTATTCTATTATTATTTATTTACATATGTGACAAATTAATTTTCCTTTTAAAATTTTTTTTAAGAAATGTCACTTTATAAATTTACATTTCAAATGAATTTTTCCAACTCTAGTTTGTCTTTTAAATGAAATTATTGAGATGAAAATATTATAATTTTCTCTCCAAGTAATTTAGAATATCGCCTAAGAACTTGTGATCTTTTCAATTAAAGTTTTTAAGTTTGTTTGTGTAAGTCATGTTTGTTGTTCCTCTTATTAAAATAATTTTGTATTTTGTATTGCATTTGCACCAGAATGACAAATAACATAATTAAATGTAAGATTTGAATATATAAAATATTTAAAATAATTGGTTTGAATGACTTTTGTTTTTAATCAATGTGTAATATTTGTTATTTTAACTGGCAATACATTCCATTCTTTATTTGTTTATTTCGTTATTTAACAGTTATAATAAATCAAAATTTTCGAATTACTGAAAATAATAATTAAATTTTTAATGCAATTTTATGAAATTATTTTTGAAATTTGCGTGGTTGAATGAAGTTGAAATTTCTAAAATTATTTTTAAAATGTACCCAGATAATAAAAAAATTTTAGAAATGATATTTGCAAAACATATTTAATCATATAAATGAAAATCTTTGACTATTTCATGCAGGTATCAAAATAAAAGATTTATTTAAATATGTCGTATTTTAGCCAACTGTAAAATGCCGGCAGCGTACTGATTACTATTGTAATTTTAAGAGATGCTCCGATAACAGGAAAATTTTAAAGATATTTTCAAATAGTATTTATTAATTTAAATAAAATTCCTGTGATTATTTTATGTAGGTAATAAACTAAAAGATTTATTTAAATATCCCTTATTTTACAAGATTATAATTACTACTTAAACAAAACCAAAAAAAAAAAAAAAAAAGTTTTTGTAGCCCTGAAATAACGTTAGAAAAAAGCCCTTCATTATTCTAAAAGTACTTAAAAGTTTTATAAATCGACGTAGCGTTAAAAATCTAAAACAAATATTTATCATATGATTTATTCCTTTTTAGAAATTGTTGTTTATTATACGTAACATCGAATTTTTACAACTTGATTTTGTAAAAACAAAACTGTATTTTAAAATTATTGATTTTCATGACTTTAAGCGTGTGGTATATAAAGTTTTATATCACAAAAACAATTGGTAGAATAGTCAATTGAATATCTCAGGAAACAGTATATATTAAAAGTATATTATTGCTTTCCGCATTTAAAAATATTGCATTTGATTAAGTACGTTATACAGTGTAGACACTAATGTTTACACTGATTTTACAATTTTCTTACTGTTCAGAGTTATACAGATTTTGATATATATATATATATATATATATATATATATATATATATATATATATATATATATATATATTAGATAAGTTTATTGCCTAAATTTTGTTTTTTTTGTCTAAAATTAATAAATAAACGAATCTATAAACCTCTGTCTCCTTTCAAAACTGCAAAACTGACTATGATATTGTTTTCATTGTGAAGATTTCAATCTACAGTCACGGAATCGAAGACAGTATAACTGTAGAAAGAAAGTTATGGATGTGCTATGGTTATCGAACACCAGATGTGAAGTTCTTTTATAATCTTTATATTTTTAAAGTCCTAAACATTTATGTAGTTTTGTGTCTAAAATTTTTGCATACAAAATGTTATCAAATTTACATTTGGTGATTGTTTAACATAGCGAATTTGAAATATACTTTGTAACAACAAAAATATCTCAATGATGCACCTTACATATTAATTTTTGGCTTAAGGAGAAACTTTATTATTGGTCCAACGTATCTGAAAGAAAAAAAAAAGTCTGGAGTGACTCCACTCGACTTTTTGAACATTGAGTAAGTAACAGTTTTGTAGATAAAGTAAAGAAAGAGGAGTTGTTAAACAAACAAAAGAGAGAAAACCATAATAGAGTGAGTATTTTTCGCCATATATTACACCATGTTTTAGTTAACTCTACTGAACTTTGAGCCTATAGATCATAATGATAAAGAATTTTTCGTTGTGTCCCTGTAAAAACTTATAAATACTAGATTCACCAAAATGCTTATAGTTAGTGCAACAGTGATTTATAATATTCATATGAATTTTCAGCTCAATTGAATAAAGTGTTTAGATGCTATCGCACTTTTAAAAATTTGGTCCCATAGGCCATAATGATAATAAATTTTTCTTTGTGCCCTGTAAAAAAACTGTAAGTGCTAAATTCCCCTAAATCTATACAGTTCGTGTAACTGTGACCTATAACATGTGTACAAATTTTTTGCTCAGATTATTAAAGCGTTCAGACGCTATCGCACTTTTAAAAATTTTGCCCCATAGGCCATAATGATAAAGAATTTTTCCTGGTGTCCCTGTAAAAAAAACTATAGGTGCTAGATTCACCAAAATCAATAGGGTTCGTACTATGGTGACTTACAATATACGTACCAACTTTCAGCTTATTCGAACAAATTGTTCAGACGCTAGCGTGTTCACTCACGGACATACACACACACATGCACACACACACACATACATACACGCATACATACACTCACATACACACACATACATATACACATACAGACATACATACACACATACATACACATACACACATAGATGCACACACGCATACATACATCATCGTAAAAATAGTGAAAATGGACTCAGGGGACCTCGAAACGTATAGAAACATGAAAATATCAAATTCGGATTTTTGACATGATTACAATACTTTCTTCACTAGATAATATAAAAAATAAATCCTAATCTGTGGAATTATTAGAAAGGGAGAATGGTATAAAATTAGTGCATACATTTGTGTCTACGTTTTTTAATATATGTAATTTTTTCTGTTCTTTTATAAGTAACTTGAAAGAAATTGGATTTGTATTCTGAAAATAAAACAAATTCTTCTGTAAGATTACATTTTCTTTTATTTTAATACAAAAAGGCACAATATTTTACAGCGAAATATACGTGAGTAAGAATGCGCGTATTTTCCACCACTCTAATAAAATACTTCCAAGCAATAGGATTTACTTTTCTCAAGTTAAATTCATAATGTTCCCGAATATGGAAGCCAATCCCATTTCTTGAAATTTCTCACAAAAGTAAAGAAAAAGATTGTCATGCAGCTCTGTTTCTGCTTAACAGATAATCCTAGTGTCGAATAATAAGAAATTGTTAAACAAAAACAAATTTATTTCAAAACTTTTTAGTAGAATTCATTTGTTACAGTATTCTTTCTAATAAATTACAGAAAATGAGACTTTAATACTTGTAGATAAATGCAAATAGAACTAATAAATATATATTTGATTACTTGAATTTTCAGAAATGTATTGATACATTTATATAATCATTTCAAACTTTCTTATGGAGTTATCTGTTTAAATATCTAAATTGACGTTTTTAGTGAAATTTAGTGTTTAGTTTCCGAACATACATAGTAAGGAAAGTTTTGCAATCATGACGAAAATGTGACCTTGATATTTTGGTGTTTCTTTGACGTTTTGATCTTCCCTGAGTTTATTTTTGCTATTTTTACGGTGTTGCATGTATGCATGTATTTATGTATGAATGTATGAGTGTATGTATATGAGTGAGCACGATAGCGTCAAAACGCTTTAATCGATTGAAGTGAACGCTGGCACGTATGTTATAGGTGAGACGAAAACTATTGATTTTGGCGAATCTAGCACTTGTTTATTTTATAGGAACACACACAAAAATAAAATTACATTATCGCGTTTATGCTTAAATTATTTAAAGTGCAATAGCGTCTAAATGACATATTCGATTGGGCTGAAAATATGTTATAAGTCATCGTCGTACGAACTGTGTACATTTTGGTGAATCTCACTTATAGTAATTTTACAAGGACACAAAGAAAATTTCTTTATTTTTATGGTCTATTGGTCCAAATTTATTAAAGTACAATAGGGTATAATCACCTTGTTCAAATGAACTGAAAATATATATACATATTATAGTTCACCGCAGCACGAACTGCATTGAATTGGATAATCTCGCACTCATAGACTTGTTCAGGGACTCAACTAAATGTGTTGTATAATTATGAAATGTGGGCTCAGTTTATTTAAAGTGCAAAAGTGTTAAATTAAACACTATATGGATAAAAATACACAAACATCTTATAGTAATTTCCTCTTTTGTTTATTTAACGATTTTAATTTATTTATACAATTGTTAATTATTTTATTTCGGAAAGTCGAGTGAAGTCACTCCAAGTTTTTTAGTTTTTCTGTTGTGAAAAATACGTAATCGGATGACGTGAAATGCATTAACATATTAGAAGTACATTAAGATATGTGAAGTACATTAAGTTACATATTCATAAATGACATAGTATACTAAATTTTAGAAAATGTAAAGTATCCAGTATTTTAACGTATTTTATTCTCAATTTATATATACGTTATAATTTGAATTTATGAGTTATCAAAACCCAGGACATTTCTTTTAATGTCACAATATTTCTTTAAGTAAATCAATACGGATCATAAGAGATTTATGAGTTCAAATCATTCTTTAAATGTATTAACCATGATTTTGGAGCAAATGTCATGGGCATTACACTCTAATACCATACTTCAAAATACCCCTGACTGATCCTATTTCTGATACCCTGCGTTTTATAAATATATTTATAGTTATCTTATAGCAAAGCAACTTTTATGTTAGACTGAATATTTATTAATATTTTGAATTTAATTCAAACTTCACTATTCTACAATTGCGCAGATTGGTTGCTGTTGCTTTTAAATGTGCAATCATTTGAAGAAAAGTAATATATTTTTAAGAAAATGTAATAAGTTTTGATAGTCCACAACAATTGTTTCGAAATAAAATACTTAAACACGAACTATCATCATGCGATAAAATGTAGATACATGTGCTGGATTTGTTCACATAAAATTTCTTAAAATAAAATATTCATTTTATGCTTATGCATATTTCTTTTGTGAGGGATAAGTCTTAAATTTTTTAGGCAAAGGCTGAAGGGTTAGGCCCTAAACAAAATTATTGGTTAAGTATGTAAATTTAAACTCTCTTGTGACCGAAGAAGGTAATTTGTGACAACATTTGTAATTTAACTGTCGTAGAATAAATTTCAAAAGAAAGAAAAATTGAGTAGGTGTGAGAGAGCATTATCACGCTAAGATTTTCCACGATTTTTAATTGGGGTTAAATCAAGAAAAATGACTTCACCGTCTAAATATAGCTTATGGAAACGAAGCTCCACTTCCTGACTTTGTATTCAGATGGTTTGCAGAATTTCAAAACCGTCTAACTTTTTTTCTGGATCAAGAACACATAGGAAGACCTTTGTCAGCTGTAGTTTCAGAAAATGTGTCATTCATATCAAAAGTCTTTAATATGGAATAACCTCATAGGGAACATCCGATAGTGAACTTGAATAACATATATCAGTTTCTAGAACTTCGAGGAATATTTTCAACAACTTCGAAGAATATTAGTTAGAACGCGGACAGACAGACAGAAGGACATACAGACAGATGGACAGAGAGATAAACTGAAGTGGAAAGTGTTAAAAAAAGGCATATATTACTTTTTTCATTGCTCGTTGTCTTTCCACTATTGTTAGCTTGAGATAATCTTCAAAGACAAACTTTATATCTCAAATTGTGTTAAATTGTCAAAAAACGATACATACACTTCGTCGCTGGGTATGATTTTAGAAATAAGCTGTGTCTACTAACATTAAGTAGTTTTACAGTGACTTTACAGATTCTGACATGCTTCGCTTTTTAGTGCTCAGTTAAATTATGGGAGACACAGCGACAAACTAATTTTTTCATATGCATTTTTTTATGAGAAAATTTTTGTATAGCTGCGAATCCAATGTTAAGTTCTTTCTGCCTTATTTGGTAAGTACGTTGTTTATCATCGATTAAGACTTTTGATATGACTGACACATTTTCTGATGAACAAGCGTTATCAATAACTTTTGGAGAAATCTACCTGACTATACCACTTTCCTGCAAAAGACAAAGTTCTAGAAGCAAAAGCTATGGGATTTTCGGAGTTATCTGGCATTGTATGCGAAAGTACTCCAGAAATTCCATTAGGAGAAGCATCAGTGGCTAAAATCAAGGGTAATTTAGGATTAAAGTGGGTGAGAATCCTTTCGGAAGTAATTTCCTGTTTAATTGCATTAAATGAATTTTCACAATTTTTCGTCCACCGAAAATTTACATTTTTACATAATAATTCATTTAGAGGATGATTTGTTGATATTTTAGGAACAAATCTAGAATAGTAAGATACCAGTCCTAAGAATGCTTTTACCTGAGTTTTAGGTGTTGGAGCATTTAAAATAGCAGAACTTTTTTCTTGCGTTTTTTGTATGCCCTTTTTATCAATTTTGTAACCGCAGTATGTAATTTCATCACTTATGAAAAATGATTTTTCCTTATTTATTTTAAGATTATATTCACGTAACCTTTTTAGCACTTGTTTTAATCGCTCTAAATGTATTTCATCCATCTCCCATGAGATACATACATCATCGATAAAAACTGAAATACCCTCTATACCTTTTAAAATTTGCTCTATAGTTTTCTGCCATATTGCTGGAGAACTGGCAATTCCGTACGGCAATCGCGTAAATTGAAATAAGCCTTTAGGTGTGTTAATAGTAAATAATTCTTGTGAATTTTCCTCTACCGGTAAATGCAAGTATGCTTGATTCAAATCAATTTTTGTAAAATGTAATCCACCCCCTAAAGTTGCTAATACATCCTCAATTTTCGGTAGTGGGTATTTGTCAACCTTTAAAAAATTATTTACCGTGACTTTAAAATCGCCACACAAACGAATTTTTCCATTAGGGTCTACTACTGGAACAATAGGTGTTGCCCATTTACTAGTACTAACAGCTTTTATTATTCCTTCATTTTATAATTTTTCTAATTCTTCATTTACTGCATTCCTTAATGCATACGTAACTGTTCGCGATTTACAAAATATTGGTGATGAGTCTTTCTCTAAATGTAATTCAGCTTTAACATTTTTAATTTCACCTACATTATTTGTAAACAAATCTGGAAATTCATTCAGTAAATTATTTAAATTTTCCGTGATTGTTACTTTGTTTACCGGAACAGTTTGTAAAGTGTTTGGGAATATATTAAATTTAGTTATCCAATCCCTACCTAGCAATAAATGAAAATTGTCTTTTTTTAACTAAATATAACTTAACATTCCTAGTTTTATTTTCGTAAGTTACATTTACTTTAACAAATCCTTCGGGCTGGAAAATTTCTCCAGCAGCTGTTTTTAATTGTACATCTACAGAAAACATTTTATGTTCTGGAAATAATCTCCGAAAACGATTTATTGATACAGCGGAAATTGCTGATCCTGTATCTAGCTCCATTTCTGCTTTAGCACTATTTTCTATTAGAACCAAATTTTTATAGGTTTAGTGCCTTCAGATTGTAATGACAAAATGTCTACAGTATCAAGAACGTTTACACTTTTCTTTTGAGTATCATTGTTTTGTGCGTTACGACACACCTTACTCAAATGACCACGTTTTTTACAAAAATTACAAACTGCACTAATAAATTTACAAACATTTGCTATATGAGAACTATTTCCACAACGATAACAATGAGTTTTACTTTTATTTGCACTCGCAGTTTTGTTCACGTTTTGTTTATTTAAGTTATTTTGAGAATAATTTTGTTTCGGTTTCCTAGGATGAACAGAAACTTTATTCAAATTCAAATTTTTACTTTGTAATTCTACCATACCATTTTCAGTACTTTGCATAGTTACGGCTTGTTCTACTGCTTTTTCAAAAGTTAAATCCTCAAACTGCGACATTAATTTGCTTTGGATTGTTTCATTTTTTAATCCGCGTAAAAATTGTTCTAACAAATTTTCTGACAGCGAATTGCCCGTAAACGCGCAATGTGTTGTAAATTTCTTTAAATGAACACTGAAATCCTGAACTAATTCAGGATCCCCTGAAAACGCTTTCTAAATTTAATGCGCTCAGTAATTTTGTTAGTTGTCTTACACAGATGTTTTGTTAAAACATCTACTAGTTCAGTATAAATTTTTGATTCAGGAAGGTCTAGGAACAATAAATTTGTTAGTAAATTGTATAATTTCTGTCCGATAAAAGTAATCAAAGCACTAAGTTTTTTTTCCTTCCATTATGTCAAACAATATGAAATTTTGTTCCAATCTCCTGATATAAGTGTCAAAAGACTCAATAGAATCATTAAATTCTTTAAAATTTTGAAACATTTTTAATGTAAATATGTTACTTCTAATAATAAAAACATGCAATCAAATAAAACAACGGAAAAGAAAAGAATAAAAAATAAATGTATAAATACCTTTTTTTTCCTTCTCGAAAAAATAAAAAATCGCAAATTATCTCAGATAATAAATTACGATGATGCCAATCCTATTTCCGCCGCGACAGTAGACAAAGACTCATCATCTGCCCGTGTCCGATCGCTTTACGTTTTATTCGAAATATCAATTTTCTTTATGAGAGAGGTAGATTTTTGAATAAAGTATGTAGAACATATTTCGTTCTCTTTTTCATGAACTGCAGATTGCATTTTTAATTATTTTGAAGTAGACATGTTGAAGAGCAAACCCTTTTTTTTTTTTATACTCGTCGCCATTTGTACTATTTGTTTGGCAGGAAGGAGATTTATAATTAATCCATAACTATGATATGACGAGTCTTCTACGATTTTAACACATAGAATTTAATAAATGACTAAGACAATTACAGCTGACAAACACATGTTACACAAACGATTACGTATTGAAGACTGATCTGTTTTAGCATCAACACAAGTAAAGGGGAATTAACAGATCATCGATTAGACAATACAGTTCACAGGTACCTGTACATTTGTATGACGTCACTTACCAGAAGACCAATGAATTTACTCAGGAACATAATAATGAAATACACCACAGTCAGTGTCATGCGAAAAAAAAAAATGATACTGTGATCCAAATATACCAAATTCAATTTATTTTTGTGTATGATAATGAAAATGTTAATCTTTTGAAAAAAAAAAGCCCTATTGTACATTCTGATAAATAAAATACAGGAATGTATTTGTTGAATGTTTAGGACTGACTCAAAAATGTTTTTTTTCTGTCATATTAAAAAGTGTATACGATACAAAACTTTATTCAGTTTCAGACCTATACCAAATTGCTTCAGGTATGCAATGATTTTATTAAGTCTTCAATATGAAAGAAAAAAAAAATGGATAAATTACATTAAAAGCTTAAGTTTTCCGAGCACCAACTACATTACTATTCTGACAGATAAATAATTAATTTAGTATTGCTGTTCCTAAACACAAATGAATTCGGATTACCGTAAATATTAACTAAGATCGTGAGGCACTTATCCCTGATTTTCGATGAACCTTGATTCATGAGATATTGATCATACTGATTCTTATTTCATAAGCGTAGATGCCGAGTATTCCTTATTTTGGATACTGGTATTATTTATATGTTTTTGTAGCAGATTTCATGATTAAGTAAGATGAAAGTTTTTATAAAAGAATAACGGTATCTAAAATATGTAACATTTAGAAGCTATGCATAGGGCATTATTGTCAATATATATATATATATATATATATATATACATATTCAGGGTTCTGGAAATACAGAAAAGATTTTAAGTCAGCATAGAACAGTTAACAGTTTCATAGAAAGAGTAAATTTTAAAATGTTATCTTTGCAATAAAATTAATTGGATTACGTATGCTTCAGTGAAATTTTTTACATGTCTTAAGCCTTTTTCAATTTTAACATAACATTGAAAATTACTTTTCTCAATATTTTATATTTTTAGTAATACACTGTAAAATATAGGTTCTTAAAAATAAGTATATATTGTCTCAAAATAGCCCCGAAACAATATATACTTAAATTTGAAAACTCGTGTACTCATTTTTGAGTGGGGAATGATGAGTGAATGATGAATTTTGAGTGGTGAAAAATGGGGTTGACCAATAAGAATCCCAATATCCCCATGTTTGACATATTAATGTACTCAAAAATGAGTACATGGGTTTTGAAATATAAGTATATATTGTTTTGGGGCTGTTTTGAGACAATATATACTTATTTTTCAGAACCTATTTTTTACAGTGTACGTATTGCAATAATGTTCTTTATTATTATTATTTTTTTTTAATTTATCTATATTTCAATATGTTAAAATATTTAGTAAAATTCGTTAAGTAATATTTTAGAATTTTTAGAAAAATCACATATTTACATTTGGAATTTAATTTCGTTTGTAAAACGTTAAGATTTAAAAATATAATTTTCACTTGCATATGTGTCACTTTCTAACGAGGAGAAATTTGAAGTGGTGGTAGTGTGGTGATGCAGAGGTGAAAGCCGATTGACTGAATTTGCATCCTAGGCCTGGATGAAATGTACTCTGTATGGAGACTATTTAACGAAAAGCAATTCTAGTATAGGAAAGATTTGTTATTTATGATTTCACTGAAAACGTTTCGGTTATCACAGAGAAAATGTCCTAGATAGGATATTTAGCTCTATCCAAATATAGAATATTTAATTTTTTTTTTTTTTTTTCATTTTATCCCCCCTTGTATTATATTGCGGTATATTTTATTTTTAGATGGTATATCATTCTAAAATGGGTTTCATACATATTAAATCTTCTCCAGTCTTAATAATTCTATATTTAACTGAAAAACTCAACTTAAATTATTTAATCAACAAAATTAAATTTTATGCTTTTATAATTTGATACATAAAAGTTACTTCATTTATTTAGGGGTATTATTATGTGTTAAACATGTATAATGAATATTTTTGTCTTCAGTCATCATACTATTGTCTTTAATTTTTTTAAAGTTTTGAAGGTTTTAAGCAGTGAATTCATCATTATTATTATTATCATCAGAATTTAATAAAACTTTCAACATATCTGCATCCAATAGTACATATATATAGAGAATTGATAGTTAAGGTAAACACACTAATGCTCCCCACCCTTAAAATCTGCACCAGTGTTCGTCACCCTCACAAAAGGCGTATGAAAATAAGCGTTTGATAACACGATGAATTTGAAAACACTGACACTAGATTCCCTAGGACTGGACAATCTAATTCCAGCGGATTCAAAACCATATATGTTAATTAACAGGTATTTTAACATGTCTTTTGTGAGGGTGACGAACACTGGTGCAGATTTTAAGGCTGATGAGCACTGGTGCCTTTACATGAGTTTTTTTTTTTTTTTCTTTCTTTTACTCGGTTATTGAAAATTTTACAAATGTGGCAATCATAATGTTAAATATCTTCTTTTTTTTTTTTTTTTTTTTTTTTTTTTCAAAATTGTCTTCAAAATTTTAAACATTTTTATGTCTTCGATAAAATTAATTTTTCATTTTTTTTCCCTCAAAATTAATTTAAATATTTTATTTAATTGTATAAAGTTTTCAAAAATTCATTTTATTTGAAGTTGGATGTTCCATTACAATATTTTTTTCTCTTATATTCAGACAAGAAAGCATTGTATTCGTAAAAGTTTTCAATATTTTTTATGGATTTATTTATGTTTTCAAATGCGCTGCGCAGAAATTGACGATTAAAAATAAATTCCACCTATGTGTTTGTTTTGTCTATGTATGCAAATGTGGCAACTCTAAATCAACAATTAATGCACTATTTTTTATAATAATGTGTATTTAGTTGCACCTCCATGTAAACTGTTGTTTATCAATTTTGTGCACATAGTCTAATAGGTCGCGCAGCTATGCTATGATTACCTCCATTTATAAAGGGTTATCAGCTTATATTTTGTATGGTTTTACAAAATGTGATACGTCAGATGGAAATTATCATGAGCCATGTTTACTTAATTTGGGTGGGTGTCCAACGACAGGTGCTGCTGCTGTAATGCAATTTGCCCCGTTTATTGCAAGTCTATATCTCAGCTTCTATAACGTATTACGCATCAAACTTGACACGTGAAATGGCCTTTATAAAAGAATACTGAAAAAAATTGGGTATATACTGGCCGATTAATTACACAGCTATTACTGAAATTCTATGATTTTTCATACAGCTACACCTCAACATCTATTAGATGAACTTGCACCAATCAGAAAATTGTTTATTGTGGAAAGAAATTTTTGTGTATTTTAAGTAATCCATTTTTTGTGTATTTTAAGCAATAGGAGTAGGGAAACTGTTCATAAAACGTTATTAAAGAAAATTGTTTTAGGGCAACAACATACTGGTTTCTATTTGCTATTGATTTAAAAATTAATTGTCCAGAAGTAAGAATTTGCTTGACATATACCATTTAAGTCAAATTATGCCCGTTATTGTACCCAATAAAATTCAGCTTCTATTACAGAAAATCACAATTTTATTTATTGAATATCCTTTGTTTATAGAAATTACTTAATTATCACTATGTTTTGCAAAAATAAATATTTTATATTTAAATCATATTACATACAAACTAAGAACAGATAAACATATAAAGTTATTTGATTTAATGTTATGAACTTTAGTTTATAAAAGGAACCTTTTCATATAAAAGAAATCAAGATTATTCTTAATCATGAAAATTACTTTTTATCTGAGCAGAGAAGACTTTTTTTTTTCCTCATGTATGTGATAAATTTTGTTTAAATTAATGTATAGTATAATTACAAAGTCATTTTTTTTACTTATTTAATTAAGGCTAGCTTTCAATAAACTATTAAGTGAAGTAATTTGATTCATTTAGTAAGTTAATATGCAGAAAATTAAGTCCTATATAAACATAATTTAGAAAGTTTATTCTCTTTTGGAAGACTTTTTCATATGAGATACATATTAACTCTACTAAGAAACTTTCTTGTGCGGTGACATAAACTAGCTGAATTGTATTAAAAATTTAAGTCTTCCAAGCAAAATGTTCCTTATTATTCCGAAAGTTTATTGAGTAATTTAGTACCGCTATACTAAATGCAACTAAACTCGTATTATTGCAAATATGAACTGGAATCTTCAAGGCACGTATTCCTGATTTCCAAATAACTTTGATTCATGAGTTATTCATCTTTCAGATTGTTATCCCTGTCTGTTGAGTCTGGTTATTCAGAATACAGAAAGTTTTGATAATTGTTTAAGTAAATGTTTTATAGAGTTTCTTGAGTAAAGTTCATTTTGTGAGATAATAATTGCCTTATTATATTGATAAATAACTGTCTTCTTCTATGTTTATTTAATTACACATGTGACAAATTATTTTTCATTTGGAAATGTACTATAAGAAAAGTTTAAATTTATGTTTCAAATTATTGCTGTCTGAAGCTAGTTTGGTGTTTATGTCAAGTTGTTGGAAGGTTATTTATTTATTTATTTATTTATTTTTTTTTTTTTGTCTCAGAGTGTTCTTTGAATGTTGGCTAAAAATATTTAATTTTTTTCAGCTAAATCTCTTAAGTTTATTTGTGCAAATCAATTTTGTTGATCTATTTATAAAAATTGAAATTTCTATCTTTGAATATCATATTTTGTTTATTTAGTATTTATTTTATTTTTATAAATTAACAAATTATTATTATTGTGCCATATTAAATTTTTATTACATACATCAAAAACGCATACAATTTAAGGATACAAGTATACGATTTAATAGCATAGTAATTTGTTTTTTTATAATGTAAATCTATTCATTTAAGAATAACCTTGATCATTTCAGATAGTCGTGAACATCATCTTTTATTTCATCAGGTACGAGTTTTAATTTGTTCTACATTCTTCATTTCCTTATGTGAAACATTTTGTTTAAATTTGTCTATGTTATTATTACAAAATATATATATATATATATTTTTAACTTATTTAAAACCAATTTTTCTATAAATATTTTTAAATTCATTAATTTGACTAATTTATTGGACTAACATGCAAATGATTAAATCTTTATATGTATACTAGCAGACCCGTCCGGCTTCGGACGGATGAACAAATTTTAGCTAAAAATAGATCAATAGAGAAAAAATCAACAAATATATCAGTTTACGTGTTTGTGAGGGAAAATTAATAACTGTTTAAAAACTTGTGACTTTCTTTTAGGCATATTCTTAAGAAAATTTCCTAAAAAGAAGAAATTTCGAAAGATAGAAAATTTAAATTATATGAATTAAAAATTAATATGTACGGAAATAGATTAAGATACAGCATTGCTAAAGGACCTCCATGACGACATTTTACTTATTTATATATTAATTCTTATGTTTATTTTTATTGATATTTATATATATATTTTTTTTCAATTTTAAAGATTTACTAAGATGACTATCCTCTATTGCGTAAGTAAAGCCATTGGCGAGGAAGGTTTGAGATATTTCAATGCTAAACTTCAAATTTCGTAAAGGTATCTATATTAATAGAAGAAATAATTTGACTGTCTGCGTTTGACGTACAGTACAAACTATTGCACGTTTAATTTAGAAATCCTTTTCTATTAAAAGAAATACGTGCATATTTGCAACTTATATTTTCGATATTCCTATTAGAACTTAAAAATTACGTTTCATGCAATTTTTCTCATTTTTTAAAAATATTATTTATTTAAATTAAATTTTCAAGCTGATGATAATAAAATTAAATGTTAACAATATTTACTTAATGTTTATTTATTTATTCATTCATTTTTTACATAAAAATAAACATTTCTTTACTCATGCGAATAAAAAGTATTGAAAAATGAAACCTATAACATGATTTAATTTTTATTATTTTTTAAATATAAAACTGACGTCATAATAGCTTTAATTATTATTATTTATTTGTTCTTAAAATATTAATTTTTATTATTTTCTTAAATTTAACGTTCGCAAAGCAATATGGTTACTATTTTAGTAATGGTTCTCCATAGCGATCATTAATATTTTTTGTAATTTTCGAGATGAATTTAAAAGTTTATTGCAATAGTGTAAAGACCTTGGTGTTATACGTCCTAGCTATCGCGGTGCCAAATTTTAAATATCGCCAAGGATGTCCTATACAAAAGCAGATTTCCAATATGCGAATACGTATTTAATTTATTTTAAATGAACCATGTTTCTAATCAATATAATGAAACTCGAATAATCAAATGTCATTTGTATTTCCTTAGCGGCTGTATATTGCGCTACTTGCCATAATTGTTAATTGCTGATAATGCTCGCTAAATAAATTTAAACTTTCAATTATTTAATTAAATCGTTGAAATAGCGGAGCGAAGCGGGCAATGAAATTTAATAAGTAAAGTCTCATTAATTCCACAATGGAACACCAGTATTTCAAAGAGTGAGCTTGTCAGCCATTTTTAATTCACTGGTTAATGAGTAAAATCCACTGGTTCAAACATTCAATGTTAATTGCGGTCGCAGACACCAAATGTTCACTGGTTTAACCATGTGTGTGAATGGCCAAATCCGCCATATTACGTGAATGTCACATAACTGAAAATAAGCGGCGAGAAATAATATGCATTTTAGCGATTGTTTGGCTTATATTAGATATCTGTCGTATTTGGCGATTAAAAATGTAATACAAAAATATATACGATCCAAATGTATTTTTATAATACATATTGTACGAAATATTGTTTCATATTATCGATTGCTGTCTTAATGGACGTTATTAAAATAACCATGATTTTGATAGGAATTAAATATGTTTGCCAGTTGGCATGAAGACCTTTTTTTTCCGGCAGGGACATTATCAAATCTGCTCCGATTAGTTCTTTAAAAAATACATATTAAACAGAATTTAAAAGTAAATAGCGAAAAAAAAAAAAAAAAATCAAATCTGGCATTAATTTTCTTCTGCTGAATGTTGAACGTTAACTATAAAGTACATTTTTTAATATTTTTCAGCATTAACGCTTAAAATGGTGAACAAATTATAATTGGGAAATTTGAAATAAATTATAATCATTAGAGAAAGAATGTAGAGCTCGTACATTTCGGGGAAATTAATTTTGAAATACTCATTTATAGAAACACGCGAGAGCGAAATATTGAAAAGAATGATTTTACTATGGAATTTTTTTTTTTTTTTTTCTTTTTTTTTTTTTTTTTAAGTATTCAATTATTTGAAGGTTTCGGAAAATAAAAAGTTATAAAAATTATTTTATTATAAAATTATTATTATAACTTTATTATAATTATAATTATTATTTTATTATTAAAAATTAATTTATTATAAAAAGTTTTCGGAAAAGAAGTGATATCTATCATCCTTGGCGAAAGAAAGAAAAAAAAAATATTGCCAGGTTTTCTCGCGAATATATTTCTTCCAAAATTGATGGTTATTTTAATGATGTATATTAAGGGAGCAATCAATAATATGAAACAGTATAAGTACAATATATACTACAAAAATATAGATCTGATATTTAATACGAAAATATACATCAAACGAAAATATATAGATTTTTATATTACGTTTTCGATCGTCAAATACAAAAGTCGCCAGGAACAACAGATATCAAATCTATGCTTTTTTTTTTTTTTTGAATTAAAATATTGAAAATTTGAATTAAAAATTTATTTTACCAAAATTTATTATAGCATATGGCACTTAGGGACAGTGTAGACAGATTAAACATGTTTCTAATCAACATAATGAAACTCAAATAATTAAATGTTATTTGCATTTCACTAATGGCTGTATGCGCTATATATATTGCGCTACTTGTCATAACTGTTTGTTGCTGAAAATGGTCACCAAATAAATTTAAACTTCTCAATTATTAAATTAAAAAAATAATTTAAATATAGTGACTGGCGAAGCAGGCATTAAAATTGAATGAGCAAAGTCTCCTTGATTCCTTAATGGAACATGATTCAAAGAGATAGCCTATCAGAGATTTTTAATTCATTGGTTCATCGGTGAAACTCACTCTTTCAAACGTTTAATGTTAATTTCGGCTACAGCCACTAAATATTCACTGGTTTAACCATGTGTGTAAATCACCAAATGCGCTAAACTGCGTGACAGTCATATAACTGAAAAAAGTAGAATTATGTTTAAGCGTTAGCACTTATAATGCCAACAAATACTTTTAAATAAATTATTATAATCAATCGAAAAAAGACACAGAACTGCTTACATTTCTGAAAAATTGTTTTTGAATTATTAATTTTTAGAAATGCTCGAGAAGGAAATATTAAAGAAATGATTTTCACTGCACCAGCAATCCGCGATTGTAATGATCGATAGATGGCGCTTTCTCAGCACTGCAGTTGTTTGTAAACATTATAGACACGTGTGTTCCATTAGTGTTCTTTGTTATTCTACTTAATATTCGTACTATAATTTCTCCGCCATTACATCATGGAAAATTGATTGCTTTTGGAAAAAATACTTCAGTTTATTCAAAGTTCGATCGGAAGTAGATTTTTAACTGAAGTTGAACAAATATTAGTTTCAAATCATCTGATTAATTCTTTACTTCCATTAGCCGAAGCAACTGAAATTTTAAATTTGTCATTTGGAAATAAATGGAAGCTCAATTCTGGATTTCTTGATCCTATGGAGTTAGATTGTAGCACACAACAGTATGTGTTATCTTTTTTACCGTATTTATTCATTTTTATTCAATAAATATATGTGAAACTAAATATCGGCAAGCAATGGCGGACGTATGGAATTCGAATTAAACCACGTTTATTGTAATTTCACCTTAGCCCACCAGAGGGCGAGCATTTCATTACAATCGCGGATATAATCACTTGCTTGATGGCTATTATGAAGTTTTCGGAAAAGATTTGATATCTCATCTTTGGAGAAAATAGGATCGCTTACTTAACTCGCGCAATATTAATTTCCCTTCAAAAATCATGGTTATACGCAAGCGAAGTGTGACGTCACTAACCATCTGGGGGGCCAAGAAAATGTTTTACTATGTTAACAGTCCTTTGGAATTTTTGTAAAAAAATATTAAAAATCAAGGAAAAATTTTCCCGGTTTTAATCCCCATATTTAAGTCTTATAGACATGTATTAGTTATTGTGTGCATGTGTTAGATTAAGTTATTTTGCTGTCAAATTGATAAAATTTTAATTTTAAATTTCAAAACTCGGATGTGTTTGGCGTCCGAGTTACTTGTTTTGTGTTTGCGATCAAAATCGTAATACGAAAATATACAAACCAGATGTATATTTTCGTAATATGTATTGTACGAAATATCGTTTCTTATTAGTAAGTGATTGCTCTCTTAATATACGCTTTTAAAATAACCATGATTTTTAAAAATAATTTAATATATTCGCTAGATCATTTGGAGTTCATTTTTCCCCGTCAAGGTTGACATATCAAATCTATTCCGCTGTAACATATTAGTATTTTATATCAGATACTTTATTTAGACATTTAGAAACAAATTTGACTTCAAATTATAATAGAATATTTATCATTTTCATTTTAATCAGCATATTAGTTGGATATTTATTGCGCTAATATCACCCTTTGAAATGAAATGTTTATGTTTACATTCGAAAATGGAAGTTTGTCAAATTTTTCTACAGTTTTGAAATTTAAAATTTAAATTTTGTCAATTTGACAGCAAAACAATTTAATCTAACACATGCCCAAAATAACTAAAACATATCTATACCTACATTTGGGGATTAAATTTGGGAAATAATATTCCTCGATTTTTAATAATTTTTTACAAAAATTCCAATGGACGATTAACATAGGAAATCTTTTTCTTGGCCCCACGGACGGTCAGTGACATCATCACTTCGCTTGCGTACTTTAATAAGGTGCATAAACTTATAAATTATAAATTATACTTTTTAGTATTTAATGTTGAAAAAACGTTGAATGCTTCAGGTAAGGTATTTATTTATTTATTTTTTTAAATCCAATTTTGTTTACACACATCTGTTTAAATATTAATTCTAAGTATTAAATAAATTACATCATTAGAAAAATAAATATTTTTAAAGCTATACGCAAGCCAAGTGATGATGTCACTGGCCGTTCGTGGATCCAAGAAAATGATTTCCTATGCTAATCGCCCATTGGGTTTTTTGTAAAAAATTATTAAAAATCGAGGAAAATTATTTCCCGATTTTAATCCCCATATTTGGGTACAGATATGTATTAGTTATCATGCGCATGTGTTAGATTGAGTTATTTTGCTGTCAAATTGACAAAATTTAAATTTTAAATTTCAAAACTCTGTTGTCCTTGTCGTTTTTGTATTTGGCGATCAAAAACGTAATACGAAAAAATGTATGCCAGATGTATATTTTCGTAATATGCAATTGTACGAAATATTGTTTCATATTATTCATTACTCTCTTAATATAATTTGTTAAAATAACTATGATTTTTGAAAGGAATTAGATTATGTTCGCCAGATAATTTGGCAATATTTTGTTTTCTGCCAAGGTGACATATATAAAATCTATTCCGCTGCAACATATTAGTATCAGATACTTTATTTAGACATTTGAAAAGAAATTTGACTTCAAATTATGATAGAATATTTATCATTTTTCTTTTAATTAGTATTTTAGTTGGATATTTATTGCGTAAATATCATCCTTTGAAATGATATGTTTGTTTTCAATCGAATATGGAAGTTTGCCATTTTTTTTCTAGAGTTTTGAAATTTAAAATTCAAATTTTATCAACTTTACAACAAAAACAACTTAATCAAACGCATGCACATGATAACTAATAAATATCTATACCCAAATATGGAGATTGAAATCGGGAAATAATATTCCTTGATTTTTAATAATTTTTTACAAAAAATCCAATGGGCCTTTAACATAGGAAATCTTTTTCTTGCATCTACGAACGGCCAGTGACGTCATCACTTTGCTTGAGTTAGAGCCCCTAAATAAAATAATAGGCCGGCGCATCACCGCCATTTTTTGCCTCCGAAGAAGACAGCATTCCAGCTTGGTGTCCTTATCGCTTCCCTAATGATTTTAAGAAATTTTGATCTGAAGCTAATCCGGTCAAGATAAGACCAGTAAGCAACAATATTATTTCTAAAAACACTTTTTTTTCACAGTAAATTCTCAGGATGTCATTTTATTCTGAGGATGTACTTGGGTAAGATGTGTTAATAGGGCGATTTCTGTTTCTTTTACAAAATGTCGCCAAAACTCAAATACACAGTTATAGAAAGTCTGTGAACACTTTATATTCACTTCTTGAATGCTTATAGCACTTTATCGCTAAACAAACTTCCATATCATAGTTTACTTAGCTAAAATTATGAAATATAATAAAACAAGTTACTCTAAAGTAACGTAAGACGATAAAAAAAATGTTTGTCGTTTGTTTCTCAGAGAAACGCGCTGGGTACATCTGGCAACCCTAAGGCAACAAAATGCCTGATGCGCCAGCTCGTATATATAGGAGCCTTAGCTTGAGTATTACGACGTCAGATTTAACGTGTAAGTTTAACATTTCACAAAGCTTTATATGAATTTCAATTTAATTCACGTGCAAATATATTCCTTTTCTTTTCATGTCAAGATATTTAAAAAAAAAAAAATGAACATGTACATGATTGTTTTATGTTGGCAGCAGCTAATTTTTTAAATATTTCATTATTTCCATTTCTATTATGGTTTTTATGGGGATTTTAATTAAAATGCTCAGATTTTAAACTAAAATTTATTTTATCAAAATTAAATATAGCCAGTAACAATCAGGGATAGTGTAGCTTTTGGACAGTGAAATAAGTTTTTAAATCTGTTCAGTAGTTTCAGAGATTACCCTCCACAAATATAAAACTTTTTGCTCTTTATATAATAGTATAGATAAGGCAATGTCTGTGTGTTTGTGGACAGCGTAGCGCAAAGACGGTAGCTCGGACAGTTGCGTGTTTTCACACGAAGGTGCCCCCTGAAGGATCCTTGTGCACCTCGAAGCCCGATTTTCAAACTTTTTATTTGTTTTCTTTTAATTAATTAAAATATGAAAATATTAACTTCATAATAGCTGTAAATATAGTCATTAAAATTTTATCCTTAATTTAATTGTTGCCAAAAAAAATTACGAGTTCTTTTTTTTTTTTTTTTTTTTTTGTCGACGGGAAAATAAATACGTTTACTTAAACGTGAACAAAAATAAATAAATAAATAAATAAATAAATTATGCATGTAGATTTTTACTGTCAAGTTGTTATACGCAAGCGAAGTGTGATGTGAGTGACCGTCCGTGGATGCAAGAAAAATATTTCCTATGTTAATCACCTATTGGATTTTTTGTAAAAAAATTATTAAAAATCGAGGGAAATTATTTCCCGATTTCAATCCCCATATTTAGGTGTAGATATGTATTAGTTATCGTGTACTTGCGTTAGATTAAGTTGTTTTTGCTGTAAAATTGATAAAATATGAATTTTAGTTTTCAAAACTCTAGGGAAAAAAAAAAAAAAAAAAAAAACGGCAAACTTCCATATTCGATTGAAAACATAAACATTTCATTCCAAAGGATGATATTTACACAATAAATATCCAACTAATATACTAATTAAAAAATGATAACTAATTAGAAAATGTTAAATATTTTATCATAATTTGAAGTCAAATTTGCTTTCAAATGTCTAATTAAAATATCTGATATAAGATACTAATATGTTGCAGAAGAATAGATTTGATATATGTCATCCTTGGCGGGAGAAAAAAAAATATCGCCAAACTATCTGGCGAATATATTTAATTCCTTTCAAAAATCATGGTTATTTTAACAGCGCATATTAAGAGAGTAATGAATAATATGAAACAATATATCGTACAATACATATTACGAAAATATACATCTGGCATGCATATTTTCGTATTACGTTTTCGATCGCCAAATACAAAAAACGCCAAGGACGACAGAGTCTTGAAATTTAAAATTAAAATTTTGTCAATTTGACAGCAAAATAACTCAATCTAATACATGCACACGATAACTAATACATGTCTATACAAAAATATGCGGATGAAAATAGGGAAATAATTTTCCTCGATTTTTAATAATTTTTTACAAAAAATCCAATGGGCGTTTAACATAGGAAATTTTTTTCTTGCATCCACGGTTGGTCAGTGGAGTCATCACTTCGCTTGCGTATTGAAAAAAAAAAAAAAAAAAAAAAAAAAGGAAAAAAGAAACTGCCCATGACGTCACATTTGACTGTTTCTTTACTGCAATAAACTCTATGAACTATAAATTTATTTTATCAGTTTTATTTATAGATCCTACTGGACTATTTTTTAAATTTTGGCGTTGAAATAAACCGAATGTTTTTTGCCAAGAAGTTTAATTTAGCAACAGCCATTTTAATCCATTTTATTTAGCAATAGCCATTTAAAGAAATTAAATCAAAATAGTAGTCACATAAATTATCTATTTTTATCTGAATAGATAATTTTATAGGAAAAAAAAAAAAACAAAAAAACTTGTAGTTTAAAAAATAGAAAAATTATTTCAAGCACTATTTTAAGCCTCAAAACCATTAAAAATATAAAAAGAATATGAAGAATTCTTACAAATTAACGAAAAGGTGTCTGATAAAATTATCAGCAAAATAGGGTTCCCTTTTTATACAATAAATTATATTCAAGGAAAAAAAAAAGTCACTAATATGGTGACAAAAATTTCAAAGCCGCCAAGGTAGAGATTTAATAAAGTTGTGCAGCACGGTAATGTTTACATATTTATTTATTTTTATATACCAATCACTACATTAATTTATACAAATATACGAGCTGCTGTGTGTGACTCTACTTGCACGCTGTCCAGCGGATGATTAAATATTTGATTAATTTAAATTAAGATTTAAATAAATAAATAAAAATAAGAATACGTTTATGGGAAATATATATAACCATAAAAATATTAGTTTTCTAAAATGCGGCAGAAATAGTGCTCATAGCATATTGTTATAAGGGGTTAATTCTTTGCCCCGAATCATTAGCACCGTTGCAATGAAAGCAGTTTTATAGGCGAAGTGAAAATAAAAGGGCAATTCATTCATTGACTTTCAGTAGGGTCAACCTTGGCGACAAACTTGGTGAGTGGGCGACCGAATTTGGTGATAGGGTAACCAAATTTGATGAAAAAATGGTACTTTAGAATTCCTCAAGTTTCGAAGATTTCCGACCCACGGGAGAACAGATCTCGAGCTTTCCATGGGATTCTCGATCATCGAAAAAAGTTATAAATAGGAGTGAGTTGATTTATGCGAGAGAGTATGTATTCACTGCGAATCAGAGTTATTCAGAGACCTATTCTGAGTGATTGCACTTTAAGGATTGAGCTCTAAGCGAATGAACATTTTTCTTGAGCTTGAGATGATTTATGCTCCGGAGTATTTGATGTTATTTGCTTTACTCCTGTGGAACAAGTGACTGTTTTTCAGAATGTTCCAGAACATCCATTTAATAGTGACTTTTGCTATATGAGTAACAGTTTCAACTGTTTCCCGAATAGTCGAAGAATAAGCGTTACTATTGGATTGTTTTCGAGACTATTCGTTTTAATAATAGTTTGTTGTATAGATTCAACAAGCTAAAAAATATATATATATTCAATATCACTGAGGAGATCCCATACTAAAGCTGTGGCGATAATAGTCGCCAATCGAAATATATTTATTTAAACGTTTCAATTATTCAATTAAAAAGAAATCATTTTAATGTAGTGACTAGCAAAGCGGACAAAGCCTGCTAGTCTTATGTAAAAAAAAAAAAAAAAAAAAATCAGAAAATTTATTCTTTGCGCATGACTCTTTCATATAAGATGCATAATAACTTTACTAAGAAACTTTCCTCTACAGTGACATAAAACTGATAAATTTTATTAAGTATTTAAGGTACCCACGCACAAAGTTCATTATTATTCCAAAAGTTTATTGAGTAATTTAGTACCGCTATACCAAATACAACTAAACTCGTATTATTGTAAATATGAACTGGAGTACTCGAGGCACGTATTCCTGATTTCCGAATAACTTTGATTCATGAGTTATTGATCGTCCAGATTGCTATTCCTGTCTGTTGGGTTTGGTTATTCAGAATACAGAAAGTCTTGATAATTGTTTAAGTAAATGGTTCATAGAATTTTCTTGAGTAAAGTTAATTTTCTGGATATTTCTTTATTATTCAAATAATTGTCTTATTCTGTTTTTATTTATTTACACATGTGATAAATTAATTTTCCTTTCAAAATGTGTTTTAAGAAACCTCACTTTGTTTGTAAATTTACATTTCAAATGATTTCTTTCCAAATCTAGTTTGGTGTCTTTATAAAATTGTTGAGAGGAAAATTTTATAATTTTGTCTCCAAGTGATTTAGAATAACGCCTAAGAACTTGTGACCTTTTCAATTAAAGTTCTTAAGTTTGTTTCTGTAATTTAGATTTGTTATTCCACTTATTTTTTGTATTATTTTATTTTCGTATTTTGCGTTTGAATTTTCAATAAAATGACAAATATTTTTGTGTTTTGCTTTTGAGTTTGCACCAACATGACAAATAAAATGATTAAATGTAAGATTTGAAGAATTAAAATATTTAAAGTATTTTGTTAGGGGGACTTTTATTTTTAAGTATGAGTATTATTCGTTATTTTAAAAGGTAATAAATTTTCTTTTTTGTTTGTTTATTTTTTTATTTAACAACTAAAATAAGTCTAAATTTTCATATCACTGAAAATTATAATTAAATATTTTAATAAAATTTTATGGAAATATTTTTGCAAATTGCATAGTTGAATGAAGTTAAAATTTCTAAGATTATTTTTTAAAGATACCCAAATGATAAAAAAAAATTTAGAATATTTTCAAAACTTACTTAATTATAAAAATGGAAATCCTTGACTATTGCATGCATGCATAAAATTAAAAGATTTATTCCAATATGCCATATTTAACCGAGTGTAAAATGTCAACAGCATAATGATTACTATTGCATTTTTAAGAGATGATCAGATAACAAAAAATTTTTTACGATATTTTCAAATAGTTTTTATTCATTTAAATAAAATTCCTGTCACTATTTTATGCGGGTGATAAGCTAAAAGATTTATTTAAATATGTATTATGTTATCCGATTATAATGATTACTACATAAACAAAGAAAAGCGATTTTCATAGCCAAGAAATAACTTTAGAAAAAAAAAAAAAAAAAAACACTTCATTTTTCTAACATGTATTTAGAAATTTTATAAATCGACGTAGTGTTAAAAACTGAAACAAATATTTATCATATGATGTATTCCTTTTTGAAGTTGTTGTTTATAATACGTAACACCGAATTTTTATATTTAGCTTTTATAAAAACAAAACTGTTTTTTAATATTATAGATTTTCATGACATTAAGCGTGTGATATATAAATTTTCATACCACGAAAATAATTGGCAGAATGGCCAGTGGAATATCTAACGAAACAGTAAATATTAAAAGTATATTATTGTTTTCTGCCTTTACAAATATTGCATTTCATTAAATATATTATACAGGGCAGACATAAATGTTTACCATGTTTTTATAACATTTTTGTTGTTTAGTAATTACATTGATTTTCGATTTTTTTTTTTTAGATACGTTGATCGCCCGAATTCGATTTTTCATATGTAAAATTAATCAGTAAGTGTGCCTCAGTCTGCTTCAAAAGTTCAAAGTTCAAAGTGTTCTATAATGTTGCTTTCATTATAAAGATTTTAATCTGAAATTACGAAATTAAGTACTGTATAACTGGACAAAAAAAGTTATGAGTTTTCTATGGCTATCAACCACCAAATGTGATGTTCTTTTCATTTTTTAAGTTCTAACCATTTGTGTAGTTTTGTGTAAGATATTTTAGCATGCAAACAAAATGAACTATAATGTTGCTTTCACAACAAAGATTTCAATGTGAAATTATGAAATTAAGGACTGTACAACTGGACAAAAAACGTTATGAGTTTTCTATGGCTATCAACCACCAAATGTGAAGCTCTTTTATAATATTTTCATTTTTAAAGTCCTAACCATTTGTGTAGTTTTGTGTAAAACATTTTAGCATACAAACAAAACGAACTATAATGTTGTTTTCACATTAAAGATTTCAATGTGAAATTACGAAATTCAGAACTGTACAACTGGACAAAAAAAGTTATGAGTTTGCTACGGCTATCAACGCCCAAATGTGAAGTTATTTTATAATCTCTGCATTTTTAAAATCCTAACCAGTTGTGTAGTTTTCTGTAAAGCATTTTAGCATGCAAACAAAACGAACTATAATGTCGCTTTCACAATAAAGATTTCAATGTAAAATTACGAAATTAAGGACAGTACAACTGGACAAAAAAAGTTATGAGTTTGCTATGGCTATCAACCACCAAATGTGAAGTTATTTTATAATCTTTGCATTTTTAAAATCCTAACCAGTTGTGTAGTTTTCTGTAAAGCATTTTAGCATGCAAACAAAACGAACTATAATGTCGCTTTCACAATAAAGATTTTAATGTGAAATTACGAAATTAAGGACTGTATAACTGGATAAAAAAAGTTATGAGTTTCTATGGCTATCAACCACCAAATGTGATGTTCTTTTATAATCTTTTCATTTTTTAAGTTCTAACCATTTGTGTAGTTTTGTGTAAGACATTTTAGCATGCAAACAAAATGAATGTTGCTTTAACAGTAAAGATTTCAATGTAAAATTACGAAATTAAGGGCAGTACAACTGGACAAAAAAAGTTATGAGTTTGCTATGGCTATCAACCTCCAAATGTGAAGTTCTTATATAATCTTTGCATTTTTAAAGTCCTAACCATTTGTGTAGTTTTGTGTGAAACATTTTTGCATGAAAAATGTTATCAAATTTACATTTGGTGGTTGTTTAACATACCGAATTTAAAATATATGTTGTAACGAAGAAAATATCTCAATGATGGACCTGCATATTAATTTTTGACTTAAGAATAAGCTTTATGATTGGTCCAACGTATCTAATTAAAAAAAAAAAAATCAAAATCAAAATTTGTGGAATTATTGGGAAGTGATAATGTTATGAATTCAGAGATTACATCTGTGTTCCCCTTGCATATTATATATATATATATATTAAAAGTTAGCTAAGTAAATTTGAAGAAATTGGATTTATGTTATGAAAACAAAACAAATTCTTCTGTAAGATAACGTTTCCTTTTATTTTAATCCACAATATTTTACAATGAAATATAAATTAGTAGGAAAGCGCGTATATGTTCCACAACTTTAACAAAATACATCAATAAGATACAACAATTGGATCAACAATACAACAATAGGATATACTTTTCTCGAGTTAAACTCATAATGTTCCCGAATACGGTAGCCAATCCCATTTCTTGAAACTTCTCACAAAAGAAAGGAAAAATATTGTAAAGCAGCTCTGTTTCTGCTGAACAGATAATCCTAATGTGGAATAATAAGAAATTGTTAGATAAATAATAAAGTTTCCAAAACTTTTCAATAGAATTCATTTCTTAAAGTATTACTTATAATAAATTATAAAAGATGAGACTTTAATATATGTAGGTAAATGTAGATAGAACTACTCGAATTTTCAGGAATATATTGGCACGTTTCTATAAAAAAAATCATAACCTTACTTGTGGACTTATCTGTTTAAAATTCTAAAGTGAAGTTTTTAATCAAGATTAGTTTATACTTTCTGAACATATATATGTAATTAAAATATTTTAATCATGACAAAAGTTTAGCTTTAAGATTTTGGTGTTTATTTACGTTTTGAGGTTTCCTGAGTTCATTTTTGATTTATGTATGTGTGTATGTAGGTAAATTATAATGATAGCGCCTAAATGCTTTGATCGATTGAACTGAAAGTTGGCACGTATGTTATAGGTCAGAAGAAAACTATTGATTTTAATGAATCTAGTACTAGATTTACAGGGACACAAAGAAAAAATTATCATTATGGCATATGGGCTCAAATTATTTAAAGTGCTATAGTGTCTAAATTATTTATTCGATTGAACAGAAAGGTTATATACATGTTATAGGTCACCGTCACACGAACTATTTATTTTTGGTGAATCTAGCACATATAGTTTTTTACAGAGATACAAAGGAATATTCTGTGCCATTATGGCCTAAAAACTCAAATTATTTAAAGTTCAATTTACTGTATATTCCCTTTATGATACACACTTAGATATGATAGATATGTGTATCATATTTTGCTATTATTTTTTCTTGAAATATCTAATAACACACACACACACACACATAGAGAGAGATGCTTACACACAGGCGCACAAACGAACCTCTTAAAATATTATTTTTGGATTCAGGTGACCTTAAAACGTGTAAATACAACAAAAATCACAATCAGCGAAAATTTGACGGAAAAACAATACTTTTTCTACGATATATATGGGTAGGAGAAAGTAATTAAAAATGAAAAAGTCTTGGAAATAGCTTAGAACCCCATTTTGGTCATTTATATGTAATTTTGGACTTCAGAAGTTTATCTAACCAATATCACTGCCCTGGTTGTATTTTGCTGTTAGTAGGCGTTTTTAGGTGTTAGCAGGCGTTTTTAAAAGCAGCTATTATTTTAACAGTACATTGTTCGACTTAACTTGTACTTTGTTTAGATTCTAAGTTCATATCTTTTCGTCTAATCATAATAGTTTATTTTCATTCATCAAATTGGAATCATTGTGATATTTTGGAACTCCTTAGTCTTTATGTGTTTAGTGTTTTGCGGGGAGATAGTCGGACATGTTGAATGATTTGTTACATTAATTTCCAAATTTTTATTTTATTTTTATTTGTTAATATTAAATAAATCAGCCAGATTTTCTTACCTTACAAGCAGACATTGCTGCAGCACATTCAGTAACAACCATCTGAATAATATCCATAATCATACACTCAGAATATTTTCGATTAATTAGCACTATAAAGAAGTGAGTTTTCGCTTGATTTTTTATGGCTCTGTTTAAAGGTGTTTAAGAGATTTTTTTTTCTAAATTCCTCCTTTTCGAGTGTCAGCATTGCTGTATGGGGCCGAATTTCACGGGAAACAGAATCATCGAAAATTTGTGTCTCTTTTGTCGATATCCAAGCTTTGTCGCATCCAATAGCTGTTAGTAGTAGCAGGAGTCCTATCATTTATATATTTTTACGATCATTTTATTATAGCTCTTAAAACGATTTTCAAAAGAAAATTTTCTTGTAGTTTTCGATGCTATTTTGTCATGAAAACCTTCATGAAAATTTTCTTTTTGAAAATTGTGGTGTGAGTATAATAAAGTGATCGTCAATATCTAGGAACTCTGGGACCTCTGGTAGTAGGCGGCAATGATTGTTCGATGTTCATGAAGAAAGGCTATGCACAAAACCCCTTTGAAATTACAAATTATTGTAGAAAAGACCTTTCTAGTTAAGAGGTGAACTTTTAACTAGACGGATACCTTTTTAATTTTACCCCATACAGGCTTAATCGAAAGATTTTGGCTGACCTGACGTCTTTACCTGTGAGAAATTTTATAATAATGCAGTATTGGTTACTAGAATTTATTATGTGTTGGTTACTAGGTTGATTACCCCTTTGCTGGTTCACTGTGAATCAAACAGAAACTCGGAAAGAACTGAACTCACTGTGGATTAGCATATCACGCCCAGCAATGCACGATCTCCCCCTGACACATTACTGGCCATGCAAAAGAAATTTCGATTCGTATTTCATTCTAACTCGTATTTTCCGGCAGATGGGGGAAAACATATTTTGCTGCATTTTATCGGAAAACTGTTTAACACCTTCTGCAGTGGAAAGCTGCACAAAAAAAAAAAAAAAAAAAAAAAAAAAAAATATATATATATATATATATATATATATATAATTGATTGGCTGCAATTTTATCTATTTACGGGATTGCTTTACATCAGCTTGAAATACAATATAAATGCTGTGATTATAAAAAAAAAAAAAAAAAAAAAAACTATTTTGATTCAATATGGGAACTTGCTGATCGACTGGTGGCATTATTTTATGGCTCTTTATAAGGATTACGGAGTTAACTAATTAAATAAATAATTAAATTACATGAGATACATTAGAACAAAATTTTCTGTTAGCCAAAGCATGTAATACATATGCCGTGACAGTTTTATGAAAATGTTATAAATTCTACTTGCTATTCCACTTAATATTTAATGTGGAACTTCGATTTTTTGGTTTAAGTAGCTTTAAAAATTTGAAAATTATTTTTAATCTTTCTCATTTTAAAATCTCTGATTTTAATCTTAAACTAGAAATAGAAAACAATGATCAAAAGTCATTGTTGTTTAAATGTCGATTTTTAAATAACAAGATTTTAATGAATGCTGTTAAACTAGGCGTTTGAAAATAATAGTAATATATCCAAATATGAACTAATTATAAACTGTCGCTAAAAATGTTTCTTTATTTAAAAAAATAATACTATTCCGAGACAAATAGAGAATCCCTAATTTGAAAAAAAAAAAAAAAAAAAAAAAAAAAAACTGAAACAAATAATTATTAAAGCAGAATACATGAATTAATTTAATTAATTCTTCGAAATCTACAAGTTTTAATAACTTTTTTCTCCTTCAAGGGTTTTCTTAAGATGATTAGATATATAATAATTCTAAGAAGAATTTTCCATGTTTGAGGCGCTAACAGCGAAAGAATTAAAATCCAGCCGCGAACGCTTTCGTGTGCAATGTTCATTGCTATTCTGACCATAATTAATTTAGTGAAGCCGCTTCAGAAATACAGCTAATTTCGTGTTGTGGCAAGTATTAACTGAGAACCTGAGGCACGTATATCAGAACTGAAATTAAGATGCATGATTTATTTGATCACGATAACTGTTATTCTTCATTGTTGAGGATCAATAAAGGTACTATTTAGATTGCTAAAATTATTTATTGGTGATAAATATTTAAATAAATATTTGTTGAATGTTTTTTGAAACGGAAATCTATTTAAGAAATCAAATGGAAAGGAATCAATATCTACCATACGAATGATTTATTTATTTCTGTGTCGCTGTAAAATTTCTTTTTTGTTTAAATACAGTTTGTTACATAAATATAGAGATAGAAGGTTTATTGAAATAACAGCTTAAAAACTGAAGTAATAATCACGAAAGAAATTATAAGTATATTGAATCAGAATATAAATGTGTTATAACAACGAAATATAGTAATGTTTTTTTTCAGAATTATTGAAAAAAGAAAAGAATACATAAAAATATAAAAACTGTACCAAGAATATAAAGACTTTTCGAGTATTTGGTATTTAAATTCAAATTTTAGATCAATTTCTTTGAATTTTCCTGAAAATCCTATCAGGAATGCTTAGAACAGCAGTTTGAAGAATGTGTGGCGGTAATGAGAGCCAACTCTACTCTACCTGTTGTTTTAATTTCTGAATAGTCCAAACCTGAAGATCATGGGCATACACCTCTTGTGCAGGTACATCCCAAAAGTTTTCAACTGGATTCAGGGCTGATTTGGTGGCTGGCCAGTCTATAACCATGACTTGATTCTGCAAAAACCGAGCTTTTGTTGAGTAAGATGTGTGTATCGACGCATCCTTCTGTTGGAATTTCGAGTTTTACCCCCTTAGATATTTCCAGTTAGATGGAGATTGCTTTTGAATACATATGAATAATCCCCATAGCAGCCATGTCGACAATTAAGAAAAGTAATTTCAGCTCAATTTTAGCAATATGCGTTGTTCCGTTGTCAAAGGGATGGATCTAAATTTTGTATTTAAATATTAAATGCCCGAAAAGTCTTTATATTTTTGAGACTGCGTAATTTCTTTTCTCATTCCATTCTCATTCTCAATCTTTTTTTTTACAAAAATTCTGCAAAATCTAAATTATATTTCTTTGAATATTACACTAATATTCTCATTTCACATGCTTATGACATTTTCGTGATTATTGCTCCATTATTTAATCTGTTATTTCAAAAAATTACCTATCTATATATTTGTGAGAAGCACTGTAATTTTTTTTTAATAATAACTAAAAAAAAAGTATGTCAATCTATCTATCTATCTATATCTATATCTATATATATCTATATACACTGGTTTTCATAATTATAAGGACACACATTTTTGTATATTAACAAAACACTGATAACTATTATTTAAAAATATATTTTTTATTAATTTGAATTTCATTTATAGACTATATTTAAAAAGTTTTATCTTTTTCTATCTTAAAAAACTTTAAATGAGGTCAAAAAGATGATTTTTCAGGTGTTCACAATTATAAGGACAGCTCGAATCTTAGTAATTTATTTTCAGTTATTCTTTAAATTAATATTTTATGGGGTCTCTTTTTAGGGTGCAACAGTCAGACATTCTCTCTGGTATATATATATATATATATATATATATATATATATATATATATACATTTTTTTTTAATATTCAGTTTCAATACCATTTCATACAGCATAGATGATAGTCTGAATACATTTAAACCATTTAAAATTGCTTTCCACTTGCATGCACTGTTCTCATATGATAAATTAAGGTGTTTTTCAACTTTTAGGCCACGGGAAAGGCAATAATACAGAAGTTTCTTTCTTCAAACTATTTTCTATTGCTCAAGAAGTAGAGCAAAAATGTAAGTCTTGTTGAAAAAAATATTTTTTACCCCCAAAATCTAACAAAAATCTGAGAATTCAACGTTTAAAATTTGCGGATATTCTCTTGATGTTCATAATAATAGAAAAAATCTGGAGTGATTCCACTCGACTTTCCGCACATTGAGTAATTAACGGTTTGTAGATAAAGTAAAGTAAGAGGAAATTTTAAATAAACAAAAGAGAAAAGAGAGTGTTTGAGTATTTTTCTTTATATTGTACACGATGTTTAATTTAACGCTATTTTTCCGAACACGTAGATCATAATGATAAACAATATTTCGTTGTGTCCCTGTAAAAGCTTACAAATGCTAGATTCACCAAAATGCTTATAGTTATTTCAACAGTGACTTATAATGTTCATATAGATTTTCAGCTTCAACGGATAAGGCATTAAGACGCTATCGCACTTTAAAGTTTGAGCCCATGCGCCACAATGATAAAGAAATTTGCATTTTGTCCCTGTAAAAAGAACCATAAGTGATAGATTCTCTAAAGTTCATAAAGGTCGTGTGACGGTTACGTATAACATGCATATAAATTTTCGGTTCATCTGAATAAGGCATTTAGTCGCTGTCGCACTTTAAATAATTTAAGCATATAGGTCTTAATGATGAACAATTTTCATTTGTGTCCCTGTAAAACTCGTTAAGTGCTAGAGTCACCAAAATCTATACAGCTTGTGTGATGGTGACCTATAACTCGTATATAAACTTTCCACTCAAACGGATAAGGCATTTAGACGCTATCACACATTAAATAATTTTCCCCAGTAGGCCATAATGATACAGAATTATTTGTTGTGTCCCTGTAAAAAACCTAGAAGTGCTAGATTCACGAAAACCTATACAGATCGTAAAACCGTGACTTATAATATGTGTATTTTTTTTTCTCAATTGAATAAGGCGTTTAGACGATATCGCACTTTTTAAAATTTGGTTCCATAGGCCATAAGGATAAAGAATTTTTCTTTATGTCCCAGTAAAAAAATGCACGTGCTAGACTCACCAAAATCTATGCAGTTAATGCAACTATTACCTATGATATGTGTATAAATTGTTTGTTCAGTTTAATAAAGCGTTTAGACGCTAACGTATTTTTAAATATTTGGTCCTTAATTTTTAATATTTGGTCCCATAGGCCATAATGATAAAGAATTTTCTTTAACTCCCTGTAAAAAACTATAAGTGCCAGGTTCTCCAAAATCTATACAGATTGAGTAACTGTGACCTATAATATGTGTATAAATGTTTTAGTCAGTTGAATAAGGCGTTTAGGTCCTATCGCACTTCTAAGATTATGGTCCCGTAGGTCATAATGATAAAGAATTTTTCTTTGTGTCCGTGTAAAAAAACTATAAGCGCCAGATTCACCAAAATCAATAGAGTTCGTGCTACGGGGACTTGCAATATGCGTACCAACTTACAGCTCATTCGAGAGAAGCGTTTAGACGCTAGCGTGTTCACTCACATACATACACACACACGTACATACAAACATACACACATACACGTACACACACACACATATATATATACACCATCGTAAAAATAGTGAAAACGGACATAGGGGACCTCAAAACGTATAGAAACACCAAAATCTCGAATTTGGATTTTTGACAAGATTACAATATTTTCCTTACATATGCATGTTCGGAAAGTAAAAATTACTAAATTCATTCTGCCTTCAGTAGAATAGCTCCCCAGAGTACCGTAGATCCACCTTTAAAATACCCGACTCATATCTGCCTTTAAAAAATCTTCTCTGTCTTTCGCTATCTTCAGATCGTGCCAGTAACTGTGAAAACGATTTGGTTAATCAAGAATAAAATGTTTTTCATCCGAAAATACAACATTTTACCATTTAATATTGTCTTTATTCAACTTTAACACAGACGTTCTATCCCCCATTAAATGCTTATTGATTATTACAGGTTTTTTATTCATTTTAACATATTATTAATTATTTCAAACATGCATAAATGTAGACTCCAACCTTTCGTTAAAAATTACGAGCAAATTTAGCAGCAGTCATTATGAGTAGAACAGTAAGAGAAATCATGAGTCCTCGATCTCTGTAAAACAACTCTGATTTTGCATCCGATCTCTCTCCTATCGAACCAGCAGTTCAACGCTTGATCACATTTCCTTCAGCAATTTTAGATCTTCAAATTTCATTAGAAATTCGACGGATTGAAATTATCCTTCCATTTAAAAACACATTTATCATACTTCACTACATGAACTTTTTTTTTTTTTCGAGGAATTATCAGTAATGTCTGTCCAAAAAAAATTGAAGGCTTATATATGAATTAATCTAGCCCACTAGTTAACAAATTCGCTTGTCAACTGTAATTTATTCGCTAGTAAGTTAAATAAAACGAAAAAATCTTGATTGTCCCTATAATTATAAACATCTAAAAACGTGGAGAAAAAAATATTTTGCATTATTTTTGTTATTATTTTTGTTTCATATTAAAAAAATTATAGCAGTTTTGGTTTTTAGAATACTAGATATATTAAATGCACTTAGTATAATCTTGTTCACAATTATTTTTATATTAGTTATTTCAGAACATAAAGTGTACTTATAAATATGAGAAAGAGTGTATATATATACCTGTATATATATAACATAATTTATAGAAAACATTTTTTCGAAAATCTCTAAGAATTTACATCCAAAGAAAAGACATGAATCACAAAGAGTGTTACGAAATTCATCGTCCTTCCACAGATATATGTAGAAACTACATTAGAGGATATATTGCGATGATAGTTATTATGATTTAACATGTTCATAATTGTATAACGTGACGTGTGACAGGAAAAAGATACGCGTTAAAAAATTTTGAACATTAGGTGAAAGATTAATCCTGTGAAGCATGAAGGCTTACATTTTTATACCACCTATAGTTTACATTCCGAACTGCTAAGATTAACCCCAGAATTTTTTAGCAAAATTTTGTTTTTAGAAGTTAGAGGAAAATGTCTTTTCTTATAACTGAACGAATTTCGTTTATGGTTTACTTATAGAGAGGCATGAAAGAATTCGTAAATTCTAAGCCTTAAGTTAAAATTCGTATAAAATGAAATATTATTACATTTTAATTTATTGAAATGGTATCGTATCATTATGTAGCTGTAAAAATAGCATCACCTCCTCCCTCTCCCCCCCCCACCCCCCCCCCACTCAAAAAAAAAAAAAAGAGCTACAGTCGGTAACAAAAGTCTCCGAACACTAGCAAAAATTCGTATATAAAAAAATGTACACTTGATAAAGTTTTGTTAAATAAAAATGTCGAATCCTGTGTCGAATTCTGTTCTTCGTCAGTCTAAAAACAGGATTCTTCAAGGATTTATTTAAGAAAACAGTATTAAGTGTACTTTTTTTACATAGGAATTTTTGCTAGTGTTTTGAGATTTTTGTTACCGACTGTACGTACTGTATAAGTGGGTTTTTCTTTTATGGTAATACAATGAACATTTATAACATGTAGCGCGTTATTTTCAGTTGATGTTGTTGTGGAATTTAAGGGTGATTGTGTGTTCTGGGTGTCTAGAACTGAATGCTATAGATGCCTTTTCATTTTGACTAGTTACAACGTAACTAAAGAAAAGAAAATCCTAGTGTATATATAATGGAAGAAATTGCTTTATAATTAACGTGTTGTCAAGGTATTTGAACAATTGAGTGACACTATATAATTTGTTATATAACAGCCAATTAGAGTTATAATTATTATTTTCTGATAAGAAGGGCTATATCTTTAAAGTTTCTAGATTAAGAAAAATGTTTTTTAATATATATTTGTTTAATGTATGCACAACCGCCAGCCTGTACGTTTATTTATTTATTTTTCTACCGAAAATTATTAATAGGAATTTTTTATAAATTTATTAGAAGTTTTCTACTCCTTAACAAGACGAAATGAAAGTTTTTGATTTTAAGAAGTGGTGTTGAAATACCGTACAAGTTTTAACTTTACGTGAAAGGTAAAAAAAAATATCCTAGTATAGGTAAAATGGAAGATATCGTTTTATAATTAACGTGTTGACAAGGTATTTGAACAGTTTAAGGACAATATATAAGTTATTATATAGCAGATAATTAGCTAAAATTATTATTTTCTAAAAAGAAGAGCTATATCTTTAAAGTTTCTAGATTAAAAAAAAATGTTATTTAAAGAAGTTTTATAAATATATTTTTTAAATTCATGCACAGCCGCCAGCTTGTACATTTATTTATTTATTTTTCTACTGGAAAGTTTTAATACGATTTTTTTCTAACTTTATTATTAAATTTCTACCCTTTATTAACATTAAAGGAAAGTTTTTGCTTTTAAAATATGGTGTTAAAAAACCGTATAATTTGGAAGCTATGCATAAACTTTTAGATGCAGTGTATGCATAAACTTTTAGATGCAGTGTATGCATAAACTTTTAGAAATTTTCATAATTCAAACAGTTAAAAATACTTTGCTTTTATTTAAGTAAATATAGAAATAAATAATTTTAGTGCCGTAGAAAATCTTTTAAATGACATAAAACTGTTAATAATAAACATGAAGTTAATCCATATTTATAAAAGTATTTATAGATATACTATTGAATCTAAAAGACAACTTTCCGATATAAACAGACGATAGAAGTAATAGAATTTTTTTACAAAATATCCGATTTATTATAATGTATTTTTATAAAAATTTGTAGCACATACAGATTATTCTGAAAAAGGCCGACATATGTTTACGTTTTTCGATATAGATTTCGAAGAAAAGAGATTTTTTTATGTGTTCTACATTTTTTCTATTACGATTTTCCAATAAAGTTATAGTATACTTTTCTTTTATTGAAAAAATGGAAAAACATTAAAGGTTTTTATGTGGCACCACATTTCAGTGACAAAACTTATTTAGATAAAATACAGTTATGGAAAATGCAATTACTTAGAAGATAACATACACTGAAAACAGCAAACTCCTATGTTAAACATAAGCAACAATCACAGTAATTGACAAGCCATCTGTTATTGATACTTCCCTAAAAAACAAAGTATATTGAATATAACAATTCATTCCATACTTAATAAGAAACTAGCAGAATTTTCCCACTTCTCTGGTAACTATATTTTAACAAATTAAAATAATAATAATAATAATAATAAAAAAAAAAAAAAAAAAAAAAAAAAAAACTGTCCCCATTTTTTTATATTACTTTATAAATAAAAATGAAAAAAATCTATGAAAATAGTTTAGAACCACATTTTGGGCAATTACGCATAAATTTGGACCTTAAGTTTATCTAACCAATACTCAGTCCTTGTTATATGTTACTTTTTAAGCGCTTCAGTCATCAGGCGCATCTCAAATCAACTATTATTTTACCAGTACAGTGAGCCGCTTATCTTGTACTCAGTTTGGATTATAAGTTGCTATATTTCCGTATAATCGGAATAATTCATTTTAAATTATCAGCGCAGAATCATTGTATTATTTTGTATGATTTGGTAACACTCGCGTTTTTATATGTTTAATGGTTTGCGGGCATATAGCCGGGCATGTTGCATGATATGTTAAATTAATCCGCAAAACTTTATTTTCAATTTGAAGTTTTAATATTAATCAGCCACAGATTCTTTCCATACAGGAAGACATCGTTGCAGAACATTCAATAATATTCATTTAATAATATTCATAATCATACACACAAAATATTTCTGGTAAATTAGCACCGATAGATTGGCACACGAGAAGTGACTTTCCGCTTGATTTTTCGTAGTCCTGTATATAGTCGTTCAAAAGTTGAGTATGTTTATAGTCGTTCAGAAGTGTCAGTATGGCAGAGTGGCGGCGGCATTCACATGAAGCAGAATCATGTTTCTGATTGAAATCTTAGGCCTTTTTTGCCGATATCCAAGCTTTGTCGCATCCAGTATGTGTTAGTTGTTGGCATCAATAACTTTTCGACGTTCATGGAGAATGTCTATGTGGAAAATTCCTTTGAAATTACAAAACATTGTAGAAAAGACCTGGTAGAGTATTGAGTTTTACCTTGAAAGATGTATTTTCCCCTTTTAGATCCACTTCATGCATGCTTAATCGAACGATTTCGGCTGACTTGTCGCTTTTACCAGAGAGAAAATTTATAATAATGCACTGTTGAATACTAGGATTAACCCCTTGCTGGTTCATGAATCAAACAGAAACGCGAAAAGAACTGAACTCACTGCAGCCCTAACACGGCTAGTAATGCGCGGTCTTCTCTCGACGCATTACAGGCAAAACGAAGAAAAATTCGATTCATATTTTATTCGAACTTGTATTTCGCGGCAGATGGATGAAAATATATTTTGCTGCATTTTGTCGATTTATGGGAAAGGCTTATATCAGCTTCTGCTGTGTAAAGTTGCACAAATAAAACAGAAATTGCTGTATAATTGTTATTATGATAAAGTACAATAACTCAACTGGGGACCTTCTTCGTGTTTATCAACAGGTAGAGCTGTTATGCTGCAATTTTACATATTTACAAAGAGGCTTTATGAGCTTGAAATGCAATATAAATGTTGTATTCGTGTGGTGTTTATTACGAAATCTATTTTGATACAGTTTAGGTACTTGCCGACCGATTGATAACGTTATTTTCTCTTTTACGTAGTTTAACGGCTAATTAAATTAAATAACTAATTTACATGATTAAAAAAAATGTGTTAGCCAAAGCATAATAATACCTATACCGAGATAGTTATACGAAAATATTTTAAATTTTACTTCCTGTTATACATGCTAATATTGAATGTGGAACCTGAACTTTTTAGTTTAAATAGAAATTGCTTTAAAAATTAAAAAAAATAATTTTAATCTTACTCATTTTAAAATTTACCATTTGAATCTTAAACTAGAAAAAAAAAATGATCGAAGGTTATCTATATTAATAAAATCAGACTTTTGTCTGTAAATTTGTCGGAATCGAAAAATTTTGCGATACCTTCACGTTTCACACCCCATGAAAGCCGAAAATGACTTCAGAAAATTTTGCCTGTGTGTGTGTGTGTGTCATCGTGTCCGTATGTCGCTTTTTTTTGTCCGGGCATCACTTGAGAACGGCAGGACGGAATTGAACGGCGCTTGGCAGGGATTTAGGTCTTCATCCAACTTAAAATTATATCTATCAACTTTTCAGAAATTCCCCCTCCCCGTTCCCCCCTGGGGGGTAAAAGACTAAAACACGTTTGTCCGGGCATCACTCGAGAACGGCTGGACGGAATTCAACGGCGCTTGGCAGAAACTTAGGTCTTCACCCAACTTAAAATTATATCTATAGAAATTTTCAAAATTCTGATTAGTGTTTAAATTGTGGGTAAAAAGCGCCTGCGCATGCGCCATAAATATTTTTTCACTAAAAGGCTTTGAATGGAAAAATAAAAAGCAAAAATAAATTTTTAAGATAAAGACTTTTTTTATTCGCGTGATTCGCACTACAAATTATGAAAAAATTGAAATGAAGTTTTGCCATCTGAGTTTCATACTTTAGTTAATTTTAAAACATCTAATTGTCGTATCGAAAAAATGTTTACACCCCAGGATTCAGAAAAATCACCCCTTTCATTTGGTATCAAATTTATAAATATAGGTCTGATATTTCTAATTTATTTTCCCCTCTTTCCGTTTTTCCGTTGCCACTTAAATTTCATACTTTAGTTATTTTTAAAAAATCTAATTGTCGCATCTAAAAATTGTTTGCACCCCTGGATTCAGAAAAATCACCCCTTTCATTTGGTATCAAATTTATAAATATAGGTCTGATATTTCTAATTTATTTTACCCTTTTTCCGTTTTCAACGCGGATTCGGTAAAAGGTTTTAAATATAAAACCTTTTATAAATATATAAATATGCATTTATATATATTTTTATTTTCCAGAAATAAAATGAAATATTTTTAATTTCACGTGAATAATAATAAAAATTAGAGAGAAAAATACCTACAAAAGTTGGTGATTTTTTTTTTTTTTCAATGAGGAATATGCACGTGGATAAATATTTTCATAGAGATATTGGAAATACTATAGTATTTCCCCTCAGCCGAATTTGGCGATTTATTTTTGTCGATTATAGCTAAATCATAAATCTAAAATCATATATCATAAATGATAAAATCATAAGCTAAATTATGAATCATAAATCATAAATCCAAAGTAAATAGCATCCATGTTATATCGCAAACAATCCAGAACGACATCGTTATCGATCAAATCGGCGCCAAAGAAAAATCGCCAAATTCAGCTGAGGGGAAATACTATAGTTGTACCGAGATATTCGGCATTAGTTTATAAAAGTTAGAAAAGTTACCTTTTCTCAATAGATGGCGCTGAATTTCGCCGGGTAATTTGAAGTGGAGGGGTGGTTTGGAAAAAAGAGGAGGTCATTGAAAGTGTCACTCAATTGCTAATGACCAATATCGAGGTATCACTGTCTTCCATTCTTTGAACGATTGACCAATGAGTTGCGCATAAAGGAGGTGAAATTCAGTGAAATTCTTTAAAACGTGGAATAATTTCTGCTAATTAACTACTTATTATTTCTATCATTTTTGTTGCAAATGTCGCAGGTCGCGCATTTAATAGAAAGTATGCTTAATTTAATTTATTAGATTTTATTTGTTTATTTATAAAACTATAAATTCATTTTAAACACAGTTTGCTAATATGTAACTACGTATTTAAATAAAAAATAAAAAATTAGCAAATAAATACTTCTACAAGTGGCACTTATTACGTTGTACTAAAATTAAAAGATATTAAAATTAAATGAAAAGTTTAATTGATATTATTCTGCATACTGTTACTTTTTAATTTAAATTATGTAATTTTATGATCAATCTCAAATTATTTAATTACTTTTTTGAGAAATATTTTATTTATTGGTCTTATATCTTACGGATGTTAATGATTTGGAATTTCTACTGTCTTGATTTGCTTCAATTATAATTATTTTTATAATTACTTTGGGGTTTGATCGAAGTAATTTAGTCTGAGGATTTTCGTAAATATTTTAATATCTTTATAATATCTTTATAATATCTATTTATTATTTGTATCATTGTTATTTTGAATGCTGCAACATTAATCCTTTAATAGAAAATATTTTTATTTTAATTTATTAGATTTCATTTGTTCATTTATGTAACAGTAAAGTGAATTTAAACATAATTTGCTAATATTTAAGCACTGATTTAAATTTAAAAAAATAAAAAAATAAAAAAAAATAAATAATTACTTTATTTCATTACTTAGTAATGTACGTATTTTGTTGTATTAAAATTAAAATATTTAAAAATTAAATTAAAATATATCTTAATCAAATAAAAAAATAAATTCCTATCGTTCTACATACTGTTACTTTTTAACTTAAATTGGGTAATTTTATAATCAGTCTCAAGTTATCTAATTACTTTTTTGAGCAATATTTTATTTATTGGTCTTATATCTTACGGATATTAATGATTTGGGATTTCTATTGTCTTGATTTGCTTCAATTATAATTATTTTTATAATTATTTTGGGGTTTGATCGAAGTAATTTAGTCTGAGAATATTCGTAAATCTTATATCTTATATATATTATAAATGTGAATGTCCGTTTATTTGACTGAGTTTCACGCTAAAACTGCTCGATGGATTTCGATAAAATTTGTTATGGAGATAGCTTATATCCTAACTTAAAAAGTTGGCTACTTTTTATTCCGAAAAAAAATTTGTTTTTGCGATTTTTATGCATAAAATAGCAATTTTGTAAGCTATCAATAGCAAATAATTAGCCATTTAAATTTATCCATAATTTAATTGTTGCCAAAAAAAAAACGAATTTATTTATTTTTTTCAACAGGAAAATAAATACATTTATCTAAACGTGAACGATAAAAATTATAAAAAAAAATTATGCATCTCACAAAAATTGACGTAATTTTTAATTAAAAATTTCTTTTACACATTGATAAAGTGCTAATACGCAAGCGAAGTGATGACGTCATTGGCCGTACGTGGATGCAAGAAAAATATTTCCTATGTTAAACGTCCATTGGATTTTTTGTAAAAAATTATTAAAAATCGAGGAAAATTATTTCCCGATTTTAATCCCCATATTTAGGTATGTATTAATTATCATGTCCATGCGTTAGATTAAGTTATTTTTGTTGTAAAATTGACAAATTTGAATTTTTAATTTTAAAACTCTAGGGGAAAAAAATGGCAAATTTCCATATTCGATTGAAAACACAAACATTTCATTTCAAAAGATGATATTTACACAATAAATATCCAACTAATATACTAATTAAAAGGAAAATGATAAATATTCTATCATAATTTGAAGTCAAATGTCTAAATAAAGTAGTTGCAGCGGAATAGATTTGATATCGGTCATCCTTAGCAGAAAAAAAAAAAAAAAAAAAAATATCGAGAAATTATTTGGCGAACATAATTTAATTCCTTTCAAAAATCATGGTTATTTTAACAACTTATATTAAGAGAGTAATGAATAATATGAAACAATATTTCGTACAATGCATATTACGAAAATATACATCTGGCATGCATATTTTCATATTACGTTTTTGATCACCAAATACAATAAGCGCCAAGAACGACAGAGTTTTGAAATTTAAAATTAAAATTTTGTCAAATTGACTGCAAAATAACTCAATCTGGCACATGCACATGATAACTAATCTATACTAATATTATAAATGTGAAAGTTTGGATGGATGTTTGTTACTCAATCACGCCACAACGGTTAAACGGATCTGGATGAAATTTTGTACAGAGATAGATAATAGTCTGGAATAAGACATAGGCTACTATTTATACCGGAAAAAATGTAAATTTTTAATTAATCTTCTATATAATATAAATATTTCTTCTATAATAAAACTTTAAAATAATTTATTTTAATTTTTAATTGTTGCCAAAGAATATTTCACGCAAATAATAATAATAAATAATAATAAATATTAAATTTGCTTAGGCACATGACAACATGATGTCATTACCAAAATTAAATAATAAGAAAATGAAAGCTAATTCAGATCTGTATTAAAGAGCTTTATTTGTTGATAATCCTTTGTATATTTTTAATTTTAATACTGAAGTAGATAGGATATTTTTCGCCAAGGACTCTATTTTTGTGACAGCAACCTTAAGCCAAGTAGTCCATAAAAAATATAAACAAATCTGTACATATAAAAGAGTAAACTCAATGATTCACTGACTCAACACTGCCATGACGGTTCTGTGGGAAAGAGGGTCACAAATTTTAGTGACCAGGTTGGTTTTCGGAGCCTGACCCCCAACTAAGACGGAATTTTGCAAAATCATCCCCCCCCCCCGTCTCCCTTGGGGAGCAGAAGGCTTAACTCGGCTCCAAATTATTTAACGGTGAAGAAATTGCAGATGGAAAGACCAGAGTTGAGTACAAAAATATTACTTTCTGCGATTTTGGAATTTTGGATTTTTAAGGGGGGAGGGAAGGGAAAAGGTTTTGGAAGAAGGGTACTCACCACACGAGGAAATCGAACTGAACACACACTACAAAGAGATTTTATGAAATTCCACCCTACCGCCCTTTGGAGAATGGGGGGCAAAAACATGTATTCATGCGTAACGCTGCACTAAATTATCTAAGGTTGGACATTTTTTATGTAAGGGACGTTTATATGCATCTAACTCATAGTATGAAGAGATTTTGCGAAATTCCCTCCTCCTTCCCTCCTTTAAGAACGGGGGAAGAGTTTAAAAAAAAAAAAGGTTTTAAAGCATAGCTCAGCTTTAAATAATTTCATGATCTCAATTTTTTTATGTGTCGGTTAGGTATGTGTATGCAACATGCAATATAAAGTAATTTTGGAAATTTACCCCCCCCCCTCCCATTCCTCTTGGGGCGGGCGGGTCAAAAACCACATTTGGAAGCTTAAATCCGTCCAAATTACCTAAGAATGGCGAATTTTGGTGTGTGGGTGTTAATTAAGTGTGCGAAATATGCACTTTGATGAGATTTTGTAAAACTTTCAACTGTAACCGCGAGGGAGGGGGAGTAAAAAGCAGGTAAGGGACTGCGGAAGGCATTGGGCAACTTAAAATTAGATTTTGACGGATTTCAATGATTTTTTTTTTTTTTTTTTTTTTTTTTTTTTTTTAGGATATTTTATTATTATTAATGATAAATTGTTTTGGGGATTCATTTAAATATAGTGTCCAGCGAAGCGGGCAAAGCCTGCTAGTATATTATAAATGTGAATGTCCGTTTATTTGACTGAGTTTCACGCTAAAACTGCTCGATGGATTTCGATAAAATTTGTTATGGAGATAGCTTATACCGTAACTTAGAAAGTTGGCTGCCTTTTATTCCGAAAAAAACTTTTTTTTGTTATTTTTATGCATAAAATAGCAATTTTGTAAGCTAATAATAGCAAAAAAATTAGCCATTTAAATTTTAATCATAATTTAATTGTTGCCAAAATTAAATTTAATTATCCATAATTTAATTGTTGTCGAGTTTATTTTTTTTTCCAACAGGAAAATAAATACATTTATCTAAACGTGAACAATCTTATATATATTATAAATGTGAATGTCCGTTTATTTGACTGAGTTTCACGCTAAAACTGTTCGATGGATTTCGATAAAATTTGTTATGGAGATAGCTTATACCCTAACTTAAAAAGTTGGCTACCTTTTATTCCGAAAAAAAATTTGTTTTTGCGATTTTTATGCATAAAATAGCAATTTTGTAAGCTAATAATAGCAAAAAATTAGCCATTTAAATTTATCCATAATTTAATTGTTGCCAAAAAAAAAAAAAAAAAAAACGAATTTATTTTTTTCAACAGGAAAATAAATACATTTATCTAAACGTGAACGATAAAAAATTATAAAAAAAAATTATGCATCTCACAAAAACTGACGTCATTTTTAATTAAAAATTTCTTTTACACATTGATAAAGTGCTAATACGCAAGCGAAGTGATGACGTCACTGGCCGTTCATGGATGCAAGAAAAATATTTCCTATGTTAAACGTCCATTGGATTTTTTTGTAAAAAATTATTAAAAATCGAGGAAAATTATTTCCCGATTTTAATCCCCATATTTAGGTATAGGTATGTATTAATTAAAAAATTTGTTTTTGCGATTTTTATGCATAAAATAGCAATTTTGTAAGCTAATAATAGCAAAAAATTAGCCATTTAAATTTATCCATAATTTAATTGTTGCCAAAAAAAAAAAAAAAAAAAAACGAATTTATTTTTTTCAACAGGAAAATAAATACATTTATCTAAACGTGAACGATAAAAAATTATAAAAAAAAATTATGCATCTCACAAAAACTGACGTCATTTTTAATTAAAAATTTCTTTTACACATTGATAAAGTGCTAATACGCAAGCGAAGTGATGACGTCACTGGCCGTTCATGGATGCAAGAAAAATATTTCCTATGTTAAACGTCCATTGGATTTTTTTGTAAAAAATTATTAAAAATCGAGGAAAATTATTTCCCGATTTTAATCCCCATATTTAGGTATAGGTATGTATTAATTATTATGTCCATGCGTTTGATTAAGTTATTTTTGTTGTAAAATTGACAAAATTTGAATTTTTAATTTCAAAACTCTAGGGAAAAAAAAAAAAAAAAATGGCAAATTTCCATATTCGATTGAAAACGCAAACATTTCATTTCAAAAGATGATATTTACACAATAAATATCCAACTAATATACTAATTAAAAGGAAAATGATAAATATTCTATCATAGTTTGAAGTAAAATTTGTTTTCAAATGTCTAAATAAAGTATCTGATATAAGATACTAATATGTTGCAGCGGAATAGATTTGATATCGGTCATCCTTAGCAGAAAAAAAAATATCGACGAATTATTTGGCGAATATAATTTAATTCCTTTCAAAAATCATGGTTATTTTAACAACTTATATTAAGAGAGTAATGAATAATATGAAACAATATTTCGTGCAATGCATATTACGAAAATATACATCTGACATGCATATTTTCGTATTACGTTTTTGATCACTAAATACAATAAGCGACAGAGTTTTGAAATTTAAAATTAAAATTTTGTCAATTTGACAGCAAAATAACTCAATCTAACACATGCACATGATAACTAATCTATACTAATATTATAAATGCGAAAGTTTGGATGGATGTTTGTTACTCAATCGCGCCACAACGGCTAAACGGACCTGGATGAAATTTTGTACAGAGATAGATAATAGTCTGGATTAAGACATAGGCTTCTATTTATACCGGAAAAAATGTAAATTTTTAATTAATCTTCTATATACAAGGATGGAACACGGGCGCAGAATTCATACCACTATCAATGTACGAAAACTTTCTGCTTCTTAACCTTTTCCTTACGGGTGGGATTGCCATTTCTTCCCCTAAAGCATGGGGCGCTTTAGGGGAAGAAATGTTTGGGACGACGGTAATACCAACCCCGTATTCTTAAACACATTTTTGCTTGGGATTGCGGTAATCCCGCCCGTAAGGAAAAGGTTAAATCAACGATATCATAAGTAGAGAAATTCCTTAAACAGATTCCGGTATGAATTCTGCGCCCGTGTTCCATCCCTGTATATAATATAAATATTTCTTCTATAATAAAACTTTAAAATAATTTATTTTAATTTTTAATTGTTGCCAAAGAATATTTCACGCGAATAATAATAAAAAAAATAATAAATATTAAATTTGCTTAGGCACATGGCAACATAACGTCATTATCAAAATTAAACAATAAGAAAATGAAAGCTAATTCAGATCTCTATTAAAGAGCTTTATTAGTTGATAATCCTGGGTATATTTTTAATTTTAATACTGAAGTAGATAGGACATTTTTCGCCAAGGACTCTATTTTTGTGACAGCAACCTTAAACCAAGTAGTCCATAAAAAATATAAACAAATCTGTACATATAAAAGAGTAAACTCAATGATTCACTGACTCAACACTGCCATGACGATTCTGTGGGAAAGAGGGTCACAAATTTTAGTGACCAGGTTGGTTTTCGGAGCCTGACCCCCAACTAAGACGGAATTTTGCAAAATACCCCCCCCCTGTCTCCCTTGGGGGGCAGAAGGCTTATCTCGGCTCCAAATTACTTAACGGTGAAGAAATTGCAGATGGAAAGACCAGACTTGAGTACAAAAAAATTACTTTCTGCGATTTTGGATTTTTAAGGGGGGGGGAGGGAAAAGGTTTTGGAAGAAAGGTACTCAACACACGGGGAAATCGAACTGAACACACACTACAAAGGGATTTTATGAAATTCCACCCTACCGCCCTTTGGAGAATGGGGGGGCAAAAACATGTATTCATGCGTAACGCTGCACTAAATTATCTAAGGTTGGACATTTTTTATGTAAGGGACGATTATATGTATCTAACTCATAGTATGAAGAGATTTTGCGAAATTCCCTCCTTTAAGAACGGGGGGAGAGATTAAAAAAAAAAGTTTTAAAACATAACTCAGCTTTAAATAATTTCATGATCTCAATTTTTTGATGTGTCGGTTAGGTATGTGTATGCAACATGCAATATAAAGTAATTTTGCAAATTTACCCCCCCCCCTTCCTCTTGGGGCGGGCGGGGCAAAAACCACATTTTGAAGCTAAAATCCGTCCACATTACCTAAGAATGGCGAATTTTGGTGTGTGGGTGTTTATTAAGTGTGCGAAATATGCACTTTGATGAGATTTTGCAAAACTTTCAACTGTAACCGCGAGGGAGGGAGAGTAAGAAGCAGGTAAGGGACTGCCGAAGGCATTGGGCAACTTAAAATTAGATTTTGACGGATTTCAATGATTTTTTTTTTTTTTTTTATGATATTTTATTATTATTAATGATATGCTGTTTTGGGGATTCATTTCAATATAATGACCAGCGAAGCGGGCAAAGCCTGCTAGTATTTTAATATATTTATAATATCTATTTATTATTTGCATCATTGTTATTTTGAATGCTGCAACATTAATCTTTTAATAGAAAATATGTTTATTTTAATTTATTAGATTTCATTTGTTCCTTTATGTAACAGTAAAATGAATTTAAACATAATTTGCTAATATTTAAGTACTGATTTAAATTAAAAAAATAAATAAATACTTTATTTTATTACTTAGTATTGTACGTATTTTGTTGTATTAAAATTAAAATTTTTAAAAATTAAATTAAAATATATTTTAATCAAATAAAAAATTAAATTCCTATCGTTCTACATTCCGTTACTTTTTAACTTAAATTGGGTAATTTTATAATCAGTCTCAAGTTATCTAATTACTTTTTTGAGAAATATTTTATTTATTGGTCTTATATCTTACGGCTTTTAATGATTTGGGATTTTTTATTGTCTTGATTTGCTTCAATTATAATTATTTTCATGGTGATTTAGGGGTTTGATCAAAGTAATTTAGTCTAAGGATTTTCGTAAATATTTTAATATCTTTATAATATCTATTTATTATTTGTATCATTGTTATTGTAAATGCTGCAATAATAATCTTTTAATAGAAAATATGTTTATTTTAATTTATTAGATTTCATTTGTTCATTTATGTAACAATAAAATTAATTTAAACACAATTTGCTAACATTTAAGCACTGATTTAAATTTTAAAAAGAAAAAAAATTAAGTACTTTATTTTATTACTGAATATCGTGCGTATTTTGTTGTATTAAAATTAAAATATTAAATTTAATTTAAATATAGCTAAATCAAATAAAAAATTAAATTGCTATTGTTCTACATACTGTTACACGTTTTAACTAAACTGTGTAATTTTAAGATAAGGCTCAATTTATCTAATTACTCTTTTCAGAAATATTTTATTTATTGGTCTTATATCTTATGGATATTATTGATTTGGGATTTCTATTGCCTTGATTTCCTTCAATTATAATTATTTTCATGGGGATTTTTGGGTTTGATCAAAGTAATTTAGTCTGATGATTTTCGTAAATATTTTAACATCTCTATAATATCTATTTATTATTTGCATCATTTTTATTGTAAATGCTGCATATTACTCTTTTAATAGAAAAGATATTTATTTCAATTTATTGGATTTCATTTGTTCATTTATGTAAGAAGAAAATGAATTTAAACATAATTTGCTGATACTTAAGCACTGATTTAAATTTCAAAAAACATTTTAAATACTTTTTTTTATTACCGAATATCGCGCGTATTATGTTGTATTAAAATTCAGATATTTAAAAAAAATAATAATAAAATATGTAATACAGTGAAACCTCTCAAGTTGGACACCCCTTTAAGTTGGACTCTTTTTCTGGGAACGGAATGTATGCATAGGATTAACATTATGACCAACCTCTATAAGTTGGACACCCCTTTAACTTGGAAGTTGGACAATGAACTATTGTCCTAAGTTAGACACTTTTACCCGATAATTTTACTTATCCCTTGTAGAAAAAACTGTAAATATCTAAAAAAAAAAAAAAAATCTTGTCACAATCGACAACCTCTGTCTTATCTTATAAAAAATACTTCTTTTCTTCAGTTGAAACATTCACAAATTACTGTAATTTAGTGCATAATGCAAGAATCTTTCTTTTTATTAAATTGCATGAATTATCCTTGCATTTTTTTTTTTTTTTTTTTTTTTTTGAAAATATTCCACCAAGAGCTTACAGGCATGTTTGGACTTAGACTGTTTAAAAATTGGCTTTTAGAAAATACATTTTGGTTGGTAGAGTCCCCTTCATTTACCCCTTTCATTTTTCCTACCAAGTATAACTTGAGTGTATAGTTGCACTCAACTTAATATGAAAAAGATCTGTTGCGAAAAACGATGCTGATTCAATTCGAATGCATATCAGCTGACAAGTGTTGCTGCTATGCTTCAGTTTTCCCCATTCACCGGAAAACTATATCTCAGTTTCTAGAGTGAATAAATTCACCAAACTTCATATGTGAGATGACCGTTATGAAAATGAATATCAGCTTAATTTGGGTGTAGATGAGCATACGGGTGGTGCTACTTTTACTCACATTCTCTGATTTTCCACATGACTATCTCAGCATCTATTGGATAAAATTGCACCAAAATGCATGTGCAAAATCTTTATTGTGAGAAGCTATATTGATTAAATTTTATTGCATGTTAACTGGTAGGTAGCGCATGTTAACTGGTAGTATAAAAAATTATAGAAGAAAGTATTATAATGGCCACAACATAATTTAAATTTAAATTTTAAATCGGCAAATTAATTATTTTTTGTATATTTTACATAAATTCAGGCAGTACAAATTATTTATTAAATTATTATTTATTAAAATTATTCTCCATGATGAATGCAGACAATTTTTATCTCATAAAATTATAACTCTAAATGCCGAAAGAAAGTCAATTTTGTGTCTACGTCAGAAAAAATGCGATTATTTTTTCTAATTATTATTATTATTGGTGTTATTTTCTGTTAAAAATTAAAAAAGAAATCTATAACTTTGTTTTACTTTATCATAGATCTATGCTTCAGCCTTTCATTTCAAAGGTATTGACGAGTTCTTTCGAAAAATACGGATATTGAAAATTTACATTTTTTTCCCTAGTTAACTATTTCTATTATCAATAATTCATATTAATTTTACAATTACACACTAAAAACTAGAATGATGTGGCCTCCACATGACTTTCTTCTATATTTTCCTATGCAAATTCACTCAGTAATCTTACTCGTTATCTTACCTCTTAATCTCCAATCTGTATTTATAGTATTAAATTTCGTGGTAAAAGAAAGTCGTGTGAGTGACACACCAGATTATTTTAATTATTAATGAAATAAAACCTCTTTTCCACTTTTGTAATATATATATATATATATATATATATATATATATGTATGTATGTGTGTGTGTGTATATATATATACAGTAAAACCTCTCTAAGTTGGACACCTTCGGTTCCAAGAAAAAGTGTCCAACTTAGAGAGGTGTCCAACTTAAAGGGGTTAGACATAATGTTAATGGATACATTCCGTTCCGAGAAAAAGCGTCCAACTTAGAGGGGTGTCCAACTTGAGAGGTTTCACTGTATATATATATATATATATATATATATATATATACACTGGAGAATGAAACTAATCACTTGAAATTTTAAATATGAAAGTACAGATTTTGGTAAAATTTTCAATTTGTGCACGTGAAATATTTTCTTTATTTTCAAATATGTAAAAAGTATCCCAAGCACATAGTATAAAATAGGTGCATAGTCATAAATTCAAACAGAAAACTTTTTGAATGCGCTATAAAATATTAATATAGGCAACGTATTTCGAAACAACAAAATATTCCTTCATTAGGAAAGAAATGCCTTTTACCTTGAGGTAAAATACGGAGTATGATTTCCTATGCTTCTTTATAGAATAGTACGCATTTCTTGCCTGATGAAATAAGACTTTTCTTCTCAAAACACGTGCTTTTATTATTCATACATAATGCAGAAATTTTTCATTAGAGTTCAGTTTTGTAAAGTTAATTTCAGATATGTCAAACGCAACTGAAAGTTGTAAGAAGAAAGTTGTATTTATGAACACAGAATAAATATATTTTAAAAAGTTGAAACGCACTGTTGCTTTTAGTTTTTCCGTTCGAAATACGATATTCCCTAATATTAAAGACAACTTTTTCTCATTATATTTTAATAATTAAAACTTAATTTAAAAGAAATCCGCTCATTGCGATTTTCATGAAAAGTAAGTAATAGTTATAAATAATGAAAAATGTTCTTCTAGAAGTGATGATGATAATTTGTAAAATCAGTTTAAATATTGCTCGGCTGAACAGAACTTCGCATAATAATCTTTTTTTTTTTTTTTTTTTTACTTTAATTATTTCTTTTAGATGACAATTTTTTTTTCCCATAGGAATCTTATGATAAAAGATATAAGTTATTAGAATAATATAATGACAATTACTTGTGAAATCAGCAGCTTTATTATTATTGACATTATTATTATTATTTATTAACTAACCAAATATTTAGCGTAAAGCACTGTTTTAATTAAACCTCAATGTACAGCATTTTAATAATTTGTACCAGGTACTCTTTTTATATTCAGCACCTGACTGACTGTTTACTTAGTTCCGTTGTAAAAATTATTCGTAGCGTAATATAAGGATTCGTTTTCGAAAATGTGATAATAAAAGCCATTTGATTTTTTTTTTTTTTTTTTTTTTTTTTTTGTCTCGGATGGAGTGCGGGCTACCAGTGAAATCTAATTTTCCTGGAGATAAAACAAATTCAAAACGAATTATCTGGCAATTTCCTAGAAAACAAGGTTTCTGCTAAGTTTTGTTCCAGGAAAAGCACGGGACACCAGCGACTGCTAATATTTAAATCTATTATCTAATAATCAGATTTTTTTTTCATCTAAAAGAAAAACTTTAACACTATATTTATACATGTATATAAATCATTACAGCGATTTTCAAGAAAACCGAATTTCTGCCGTAATCTTACCAGATTTATTGCGAATTACCAGTGAACGATAATTTTTCCTGAAGATCCTTCCACTAACATTTACAATAATATATATACATATATATATAAGCATGTTTTAGGACAAGGGGAAGGTGCCAAATGCGAATCCAGATAACCTTCGTTTTCAGACATGACCTGGCTTAGTATGAGAAGAGTTCAATCTATTTATTGCGTGGGTTCGATCCTAGTCGCGCTCGTTGTTCTAGCCGTTCGGAGTTTTCCGTGATTTTCTCCGAAACTTGCGTGAATATGAGCTAGGACCCCTTAGAAAAAGCCCACAGAGGGAACTCCTCCTCAGGCCTAGAAACCTAGTGCCGTCAATCGGCCTTATTCGGTACAACAACAAGAACAATCCATATATTTACTTGTTTGCAATGTATACCATGCCGTGATTAACAAAAAATAAAAATAGAAGAAGCTACATTTATCTAAATGCTATCCCACAATTAAAATTCCTCTTAGAAATATTGCATACATTTCTTTGAAGGATTTTTGGGAAGAAGGCCGATTAACTGCTGTAGGTCCTAGGCCTGAGAGGCAGTGCCCTTAATGGGGGGTCTTTCTACGGGATTCTAGCCCGTATTTCGCAAATTTCGGAGAACACCACGGAGAATTTCGAACGACTAGGCCTACGAGCACAACCTGGGATAGAACCCGGCACCTCACGTCTACCAGCTTTGAGCGCAGAACCGCTCAGCCACTGGTGGACCCATTTCTTTGAAGTATTTCTGCTTATGGTACTTTACAAATCTCTATAGTTTTAGAAGTCGCATATGGAATTAAAAATTTTACTCCTCACTTAGACATGCAAATGGAAATTCATTAAGGATTGATACGGTTTAAAATAATAATAATAATAATAAATAATAATGTATGGCTTAATGTTACAAATATCTTAAAACGAAAAAAAAAAAAAAAAAAAAGAGGGTGGGGGGGGGGGGGGTATTCTTAAAAAAATAATAGTAAGTATAAATTTATCTGATTATTATTATTATTATTTTAATTTATGGTCAATCACGCACATTATCTTTTTTTCACTAACATATTTTCAATATAAAATATGTAAATATACATATATATTATTCTACATGTTTTAGGAGAGGCAGGAGGTGCCAAATGAAAATCCAGGTCGTCCTCGTCGGCTTAGCCGTTCGGAGTTTATCGCTTGAATACTAGGACATTTTAGAAAGACCTCCCCAGGTTTATCATGTAGACAGTCGGCCTTAATTCGTACATCACACATAAATTTTTAATAAAGTGTTGGTGCTTGAATTAAAGCCAAATAGCTACACTTGGGACATCGTGAGGGTTTTTCGAAGGGTTTCCTAGCCCATATTTACGGAATTTTCGGAGAAAAAACACAAAAAATACGAATGACTTCGACAGGCGTAACCTGGATTCAAACCTGGCACTTCCCGTCTACTAGATTTGAGCGCAGAACCGCTCGGTCACTGTTAATAAAGTGGAGGTTGGTGGTGTGAAGATTTAGGTTGATTAACTATACGAGGGTCTTAGGTCTGGGTGGTGTGCCCTCTGCAGGGTCTTTCTGAGGGGTCCTAAATTTCTACTGCAAAAATAATAATGAAGTTGGTATTTGTTGATAATATGCTAAAAAAATGTTTTTTATAGAACATATTTTGATTCGCAATCAGACTTACAGAACTACACAAAAAATATACAGATATATTACGGCTGCATATTTTTTTTTTTTTTTTTTAAGTCAAGAATTTTTAACATTTTCCAAAAACGTTCAAGAGCGATTACGAATTCAATTACTCTATCTCTCTGACTTTCTGTTCTTCTGTCTGCTCGTTGTGTGATAAGATATGCAAAGAACATTTAACGGTGTATCAAACAACGATCATCTACAGTTGAAAAATGTAAATAATTAATGAGTACCGCATAATTTTTCATTCTTGTCTTTTATTGTCTTTTGTTTATCTTTTCTTTTCTTTACTAACGGAACTTTACTCCTTACGTTTACTTCTTACATATAGTAGAATACCGAATTTTTCATTTTTCCCTGCGGTATGTTTGAAAAGAATCCATAAATACATAATTAAATAGAAAAAGAATTAATTAAAAGGAAAAAAAAAACAGTTTTAAAAATAAAAGAAACATAATGTCACTAAAAGTTATTAAAAAGTTGTATTTCATTTATGAAGACGACCGAAATTAATTTCCGGGGACTTTTTTTCCGGGAACTTTTTTTCCTGGGGGCTTTTTTTCCGGGGACTTTTTTTCTGCTTACCGCATATTCCCTATGTATATATTTGTTTGGTACATTAGAAAATATTTGACAAGAACCCTTGTAATTGCACACTTTAGTTGATTTTACTATTGCAAAAAAGAATTTTTCGAGAAAATGTGTTATTTTATCCCCTATATCTTCTAAACTATTGATCATACAAACAACATGTAATATACATTTTTGTAGGAAATTTTACGTTGATTAATTTTGTAATTGACATTTTTTCTCTAAATGCAATAGTTTTTAAGATATTTAATAAAAACTGAAAAGTGCCCCCCTTAAATGCTCCCCGCTCACCCACCACGGGCAGGGACTTTTAGTATGTTGTTCAGGACCCTGTCGGCTATGAGTATGCAAAATTTCAAAACTACACGATTTTTTTTCTATTTATCCTATTTTGACTGGACTATTGGTTCTGCTGATTCGGAGTGATGTCACAAGATTTCTAGGAGGGTGAAAACATCCCATCATATATGGCCGCAGGCATCTCAAGTTCAAAGGCGAAACGGGGTGTCCGTGGGGATGACCTTGCATTTCCCATCCTACTCTATAGACAAGCAGTTCTGTTTCTGTTGTTCAGAAAGGGAAAAGTACAAGAAGAGATTTGTGTTACACTTCCTAAGGAAATAATGACTGTCAAGCAGGAAAATATCAAATCCGAAAACTGTCGTTTTTCAGAACAGACAATTTATAATAATTTTAATATAATTATGATAATTTTAACAATAAATTATGAATTTAATAAGCACAAAATTTTGAATAAAAACCATAAAATGCAAGAACAACTGTTTAGGGTCGAAAGAAAAGACGACCCTTCGTCAGGCGAACAAATTAGTGCCCCTCCCCACTTCTTTTTTTTTTTAAATTACAATCTAGGAAGACAACGATATGCTTTAAAAAAATTCTATATATCAGTTAGTAACAATACAAATATATACAATCAAAGTAAATATGCTAGTATTAATAAAATTATAAATACCTTTTCAAATTATTAAGGGGAAAATTCCACTGATAATAGACTGACGTTTATGAAGCAAAACAAGTATTTTGTTAAATACTGCATAAAAAAAATAAATAAATAAATAAAAAAAAAAAAAAAAAAAGCAACTTTCAAAATAACTGTTGAATTCAGTGGTGTGATTGAATTCAAATAATACTTTTTAGATAATTTTATTAAACAACAGGGCATCTCAAAATTCTGAGAAGTAGTGCAAAAGAATAAAGTAGAAAAATATGCCAATCTTTTGCTAATGAAGTAAATGTATAAAACTGCTAAAAAACTTGTTTTTCGATTTATGTAACCTCAAATCAAAACGTACAGACATTTCAAAAGCTCAGTTTTAAAAATTTTACTCGAAAGCAAAACATTATCGACCTCTACCATTATAGATAATATAATAATATTAAATTAAAAGTCCCCCCTTTTTTTTTTATAATATAAATCTATCTTGACACTTACAAGGAAAGTGTTTGTATTATTATTTGATTTCATTAACACTGTTTACATTTTAAAATGTGTTCAGACTAATATTAAACTAAAGTATGTGTATATTTCAAACAGCGCTTTCATTATTTCCGAACGCACATATGTAAGGATAGTATTGTAATCATATCAAAAATCAGACTTTGATATTTTGCTGTTTCTACACATTTTGAGGTTCCTTGAGTTCTTTTTTGCTATTTTTATTGATAATGTATGTGTGTGAGTGTGCGAGTGAACACGCTAGCATCTAAACGCTTTGCTCGAATGAGCTGAAAGTTGGTACGTACGCACACAGGCACTTCTCTTAATTTATATAGATTTTGTCCTGTATCATATTAATTAAATCAGAATAAAATATAAGAAAATAAAATACATTACCGAAAACACAGATAGTTTATTATTTTCAAAGTATCAGTAGGTAATAACACAAGGCCATAGCCAGGATTTTTTTTCGGGAGGGGCCCATCACATTTCTAATACAAGGTCATCGAATATGATATAATAATATGCATACCCAACGAAAAAAAACATACGCACACGCATGCCCCGGGCCCTGAGTAGCAAAGAGCCCTAAAACTGGCCCTGAAAATGCCCTTTTGCCTTTAAAAATGACAAAAGTGGTATCATAAAATGCAAAATTTTGTTATTTTAGTTTCATATACAGGTATATATATGTACTTTTGCTGATTCCTGCACAGTACGAATGGTGGGGGTGGAGCCCACAAAAGTGTGTTTACCCCGGTCCCCGGGCCTCACACGAAGTTAATCAGACCCTACACAAAACGACCCTGATTAACTTCATGCAAGACCCGGGGCACACATAGTTTCGTGAGCCCGCCTCCTCCTCGCATTCTGCACCAATAAACACAGGTACATATATACCCGATTATGGGAGTAATATGTCAGAATTTGCACTATATGATACCATTTTTAGGGCATAAAAGGCTAAATGGCATTTTCAGGGCGAAATATATGGCCGGTGCTATTCAGGTCATATGTCTTACATGCCCCTGCTGTAATCGAGCCTTGCACACAAATCTTTCGTCTATATTTTTCTATACAAATTCACTCAATACCAATCATTTTATTAAAACTTTTATTTATTAAAATTAATTTACATGATGAATACAGATGATTTGTTTCTAGTAGAAATGTAACACTTAATGTCCAAAGAAAGTCAATTTTATGTTCACTAACAATATCTTTAAAAATGTTTTTTGCCCTTTTTCGATTTGTTAAAAATGAGGGGGAAAAAAGGAAAACTTAGATTCAAATTATCATACATTAATAATTCAACTGTTAGCCTTAAAAATACTGACGAGTTCTTTTGAAAGATACCCATATCGAATAACTGTCGCCCTCCGGAGGGGGGGGGGGGGGGAATTCACCCTTCCTATGTGTCCAAAATTTTTTGCCCACTTGATTATTACTATGATAAATAATTCTTATTGTGTACATCTATAAGAAATTTTGTATTATACTGCCAAGTTAAAAACTGAGAAAAATTCAGATATATTTTCTCTTTAAAATTAAAGCAATAAACACAGCTTTAGCGAGATTTTTTCCTTTATAATTGGAACAAATGGTGCATCTATAGCACTACTGGCTTCTGTAATGTAACTGAAAAAAAATTTCAGATATATAAGTGTCTATGAGAGGTATTTCTTTAAAGAATATTTAATTTATGCTGCACAAAAATAATGAAATTAGTGTATATATTATAAAGATGATTAAATAATAATAATAATAATAATAATAATGTTTTTTTTTTTTTTTTCAGAAAAGTGTATGATTACCATTAATAATTAGTTTACACAGTCACACAAAATATTCAGATAAGTTAAGAAATCAAAGAAGAATTTGCACGAGTGGCTTTTTTTCAGTTGGCTTTATGGCTGTTTCTTTTTCATCTTTAGTGCAAACTATGGATCGAAATTTATTTTTAGTCAATATAAACGGCGACGCCAAAACATATTTTCTGATTTTTCTTTAAAAGTAAAGCTATAAATATAGTTTTTTTTTTTTTTTTTTTTGAGACTCCTTCCTCGATAATTCAAACAAATTCCATAAGTCACTGTAAATTATATTAAGATTAATAAAATATAAAAAAAAAAAACATAGTGAATATGATACATATTAATCAAGTACGCCAAATATTCTTATTGAATATTGTACGGTCATCTTAGTATATAATCAGAAATTACTAAATGTACATTTCTTACGCATTTCTAGTGCATCAGTTATGCTTAGCGTTTTTAATACTTGTGAAAAAAAATATTTAAGGTAAAACGATAAAACAAGTAAGTACACGTAAATACACTCTATAACAAAAAATGCAACGCACCAAGAAGGAGTTATCCGAATGGGATAAAAATTGGTAAGTGTGATGTACATGTGGAGAAAAACAATTGAATACAGTTTCAGAGCGTTTGAATGATTTAACCAAAAGAAATGGCCTCACAAAGTAAACAAGTCAATAACGCGTTGATCCACTCCTGGCCCTTAGGTACGCAGTTATTCGGCTTGGTATTAATTCACAGAGTTGGTAGATGTGCTCATGTGAAGCATCGTGGCAAATTCTGTCCAATTGGTGCGTTAGATAGGTAAAATCCCTAGCTGGTTGTAGGACCTTTTCATGATGCTCCAAACGTCCTCAGTGGAAGAGAGATCCGGGGACTGAGCTCAACCCCATTTCACTGAGCCGCCTATTAAGGGTCTTTGAAGTCACTGCAGTACTAGTTACACGTAGGATCGATGATAATGATGAATTGGAACTTTGAGTACCGCTTTGACGATTGACTGTTTCTCCCTTTCTTCCTCTCTTTAGGTCGGACCTGACGCTGTGTTCTCCCTGACGCTGTGTTCGGCCATGGTTCACCCCATTCATGTCAGTATTATCTAATTACCGTTCCTATCCAATTGTCAAAAAAATCGCAGATTAGACCAACCGACTTCTTTGAGCCCAACTACACACCACACTCAAATGCTGGCATCTGCGCATGTTGTTTGCGCACCTGTATGCGAGGCAAAGTTACTGTCTTTCTGAGAAGACGAAATAAAATTCTCGAAGAACTTATGACCTGGAATCAAAATTTCTCATTTTTAATATTTTGCTAATTGCGCAGTTATGATGCGCTGCAGCGTCGCTGGCAGTCAAACTTTAAAATTTTACATTTTCCATCGAAACCTGTATGTACAGTCGGTAACAAAATTGTCCGAACACTAGCGAAAATTCCTATGTAAAAAAAGAACACTTCATACGGATTTGTTAAATAAATCCTTGTCGAATCCTTGTCTTAGTCAATGTAAGAACATGATTCGATAAGGATTTATTTAACAAAACCGTATGAAGTGTACTTTTTTTTCATAGGAATTTTTGCTAGTGTTCGGACACTTTTGTTACCGACTGTATGTCAATTTTTGCCCAGTTTGCATTACCCCTTCTTGGCTTCTTGGTGCGTCGCTTTTTTTGTTACAGAGTATACAATTGGAAAATGTTTCATGATTTGTGATCCAAACACATGATTTTCCTTTCTTGTTAAAGTGAACATTGCTATGTTTCATGAGCGCCATGTTATTTTCAGAGAATGCTGTAAATCCTTCTTTAAATTTAAACTTCTACTTTTTATTTAAAAAAAAACAAAAAAAAAAAAACGTTATGAGTTGCATATTGAGATTACTAATTTCTAAATCAGGCTATGATTAGAATGACATTGGAAGTTATATTATCTTTGGGTGTTGCTGTTTAAACTGCAAAAATGTCGCTTTAATACCATTACAAAAGGCCTAGCACAATTAATTTTAGGATGTTATAAATATATAAATAAATAAACAATTATATATATATATATATATATATTCAGATCTATAAAAAAGATGATAGTTTTCATCCTGCTAAATTTAATTATGAAAAGTGTAGAATTACAGAAATAACTTAGATTTGCCTTGGTTTCATTCTCAGTCTAATTATTTTATAAATTTCGGGTTTGGCTTCATTTTACTTTTTTTTGTGTACGGACCGGGTAAGCTTTAATGTGGGCCGGACCGGGCATGGACTTTAAAATTTCGACATGACCAGGGGATTTTACATTGAGGGGATTTTACTTTATCATTTTAATTACACACATATTAAAGTATTTGTCATCATTTGATTATTATTATTTGTCACATCACTCAACAAAGACTGTAGATTGTATGACGTTGATTAATAAAGTGCGCAATGTAATTAAGTATTTTCTGCACAGGGCCTGAATATCATAAATGTTTGAGCTCATGGCACTTTCTAAATTTCGTGCCCTTTTAGAATAGTTGAATTTGTAAAAAATTTCAAGGGCATAACGAGTAGTGAGATGTGATTATGATTACCACTGAACACTTCCCCCAAAATTTAAGGAATATATTTTAATCTGTCTATGGACTAGAAACGAGAAATTTCATTTTAAAATTTTACATATATAAGTGAAACGTAGCTGAGTTCCAGTGGCGGCTCGTGAACCGAAAATAGGTGAAGAGCTCAAAAATAATATTTAAGTATTTTCAATGCATGACTTTTATTAAGCATGATCTTGGCTAAAATTAACTAAAAATACTTATTTAAACGTACATTTATATTCTATAAATGAATACAGTGTAAAATACAGTGTGCCTCATCACCTATTTTCGGTGCACGAACCGCCACTGATGAGTTCATGGTAATGTCTAGAAAATTAATCCAATTCTTTCTTTAGAACAAGCAGTGGATATTTAATAAAAAAGCACCACAAAACTGAGTGTCCGAATTCCGAATGTGAACTGCGTTGTGCTAGTGCTTCAGAACAGGACCTTTTCTATTCTTTCCTGCACAAGAAAAAAAATCACAGCAACAAATCAGTTTATCTCTTTGTGAAAGCAATCCCAGATTGCACTCGTCGACTTAGCCATTCAGAGTTTTTCGTGGTTTTCTTCGAAACTCGCAAAATTACGTGCTAGAACCCCTTTGTAAGGCTCTCATCTAGGACATCTCCTTCCTTGGGCTCAGGCCCCTAGTGCAGACAATAGGCCTTAACATAAACATTAACACCCGATAGTGTATTTTTTTTTTTTTTTTTTTTTTTTTTTTAATGCAAAATTTATGCAAAAATATAAAATTTTCTTTTATGCAAAAATGTTTAAAAGAAACTGATTCTCATCATCAAAATATGAAGTTGTGTTTCTTAGCAACAGTTACTATGTTGATTTTTAACCTTTTTTTTACTTTAATTACTTCCGTACAGGCTATGATATATATATTTTAAAAATTATATGGACAGTCACAGGTGCCTTGTACTATAATTTTTATTTTATTTTCGTTAAATGTTTGTTTAATTGAATGAAAAAGGATATTTTAATTTACGTAAAATGAATATGAAATTTTATCAAATGTACAGTCGGTAACAAAAGTGTCCGAACACTAGCAAAAATTCCTATGTAAAAAAAAGTACACTTCATACGGTTCTGTTAAATAAATCCTTATCGAATCATGTTCTTAGACTGACTAAGAACAGGATTCGACAAGGATTTATTTAACAAAACCGTATTAAGTGGACTTTTTTTACATGTGAATTTTCGCTAGTGTTCGTACACTTTTGTTACCTACTGTACGATTGGAGGAAGCAGAGGAATTTAAATATTTTCGTAACAAAAATCGTAAATTCTTACTATGACATAAAGTACGAGAAATTGAAATTTTAAGTAAAATTATTTACTTACAATAAATTATGTAAATAAAATTTATAAAAAATTGCCGAAATTAAGTTTAAGGTTTCCTATTGTGTATATGTGTTAATGCCTGTGTGTTCAAAATGCTACCAGGTCAATATAATCCTTTTGTGAAAAATGGTCATTACAGACACTTGCATTTTTTTTTTTTTTTTTAGTATTTACTGAATCCTTCCTCTGGCATATTCGCATGCATTCTTTACATAAATTTTCATTCTTTTGTGGAAATATATGAAGAATCATACGTTTTCCTTTTGTGTTACGATGCGTATTACTAAACGTAGCAACTGCACAAGGTGGCATTTAAAAACATTAGGCATTTAAAAACATAAATTGTAAACTAAAACAGTTGAGAATCGAAGCATGATAAATTCAATAAGTGTGTGTTTTCTCCCTGTCTTCATGGTTTTCCCACAATGAGACAAAGAACAAAACAACTGCCCAGTGTCCAAAACATTTCGCTTTCGGGAAGCGTGTTTCTAGTGACGTCACAAGACATCCGGTTGGGGAAAAAGTCAGTCACAAGGCGGCAAGCACATCTTCAAAGGGATGACCTAGCCCTTCTATAGTCCTGAGCAACAAATCAGTTTATCTCTTTGTGAAGGCCAGCCTTTGAATACGCCCCCAGTTGATGAGGAAAAAAAACAAACAAACGACAAACGTACTGCCATCTATTGACTGCAAGATGAATTTATCGTTTATTTCATTATAAGAGCAATTATAACATTTAAAGTCACATTTTTAACTGAAATTGAAAAGAAATGACATGACATTTATCAAAAATAAATTTATGTTTTGATAATCTTCCAAAAGTTTCTGAATTTATCGATTATTACTTTTTTAAAAAAATTACAATTATTTGAAATAATATATTGCCAACTGGACAATAAATCGCCAAAAGTAGTTTTTGAATAAAAATTATAGTTATTTTAAAAAATATCTATTTTTTTTTACATACAATGATTCTAGAGGGTGAATTTTGTACGGAAATGAATTTTTGAACGATTTATTTAATTACAGACTGAGAAACGTGGAACGCCGTATTTTTCTTGGCGAAAATGGCTTTTGAATACACCCTTAATTGAGCAGTACTTTTCTTTCCTCCAGTAAAAGTTTCTTTCCTCCCAAAAATGTTTGTTGTTATTATGTACCTTATGAGGGTTTTTTTATGTTCTTCCCTTAATTGTAAATGATTATAATTTGGATTTTATTAAGATTATTTAATTTATTTTGTAAATATCAAAAAAGAGTTTTTATTTTATTTTATTTTATTTTATTTATTTTATGGATTTATATTTATTAGTGTATGGAACAGCTTTAGTATTGGATCCCTTTGGCAAAATTTGAAATTCGGAACCGAAGTAGCTCGGACGTTTCTCGCCAAGATCTTTAATTGCACAATTGAGATAGCCAATTCAGTTCATCGCAAAAATGGCTTAAAACATTTAAAGTCACCAAAAGGTTCCCATACTAAAGCTGTGAGTTTTGTATTTATTTATTTATAATATTTTCTATTAAAGACTTCTGTGGTCACGAAATTTGGTGCGTAAATTGTTTGTTTGCATCCGGCACTTATTGTAACTGGTTGTCACGAAATTCGAATTCCCCCCCCCCCTTCTCGGAGTCGGAGGGCAATAAACGGTATAACTTCAGTATAATCCAACAGCTGAATTTGGCGATTTTTCTTTGGCGTCGTTTTGAAGGATAACGATGTCGATCTGGACTGTTTGCGATATAATATGGCAGCCTTATATGTTGTTTATTTTGGATTTATGATTTTATGTTTTATGATTTATGATTTAGATTATGATTTTATCATTTATCATATATGATTTATAATTTTTAGATTTATGATTTAGCCATAATCGCCAACAAAAAAATCGCCAAATATCGTTGTGGCGTTATACTGAAGTCGTTCCCAATAAACATGTGTAAAAACGTGTTTTTCCGTTTGAATTCGCTTTGAATTATCTTAGAATGGCGAATTTTGGTGTGCGGATATTGATTAAGTATACGCATTATGTACATTAGTGGGATTTTGCAAAACTTCGAACTCACCCGCTGAGGAAGGGAAAGTAAGAAGTGGGTACGTTGTGCCGAAGGCAGTGGGGACCCAGACTGGATATTAATTAAGTGTGCGCATTATGTACATTAGTGTGATTTTGCAAAACTTCGAACTCACCCGCTGAGGAAGGAGAAGTAAGAAGTGGGTAAGTTGTGCCGAAGGCAGTGGGGACCCAGACTGGATATTGATTAAGTGTGCGCATTATGTACATTAGTGTGATTTTGCAAAACTTCGAACTCCCCCGCTGAGGAAGGGGAAATAAGAAGTGGGTAAGTTGTGTCGAAGACAGTGGAGACCTAGACTCCTTACTTTGCGAGCGAGAAAACCTCTACCAATCACAGCGAGAACGTAGGTTATTAATAAAGATATGGGATTTTGACAACTCATTTAAGTATAATGTCCAGCGAAGCGGGCAAAGCCTGCTAGTTATAATATAAAAATATATTTTATAATGACAAGATTTTAATGAATGCTGTTAAACTAGGTGTTTGAAAATAATATTAATATATCGAATATGAACTAATTATACACTGACGCTAAAAATGTTTCTTTATTTAAAAAATAATAATAATAATTCGAGATAAATAGAGAATTCCTCATTTAAAAAAAAAAAAAAAAAAAAAAAAAAAAAAACTGAAACAAATAATTATTAAAGCAGAATACGTGAATTAATTAAATTAATTCTTCCAAATCTACAAGTTTTGACAACTTTTTTCTCCTTCAAGGGTTTTCTTAAGATGATTAGATAAATAATAATGCTAAGAAGAATTTTCCATGTTTGAGGCGCTAACAGCGAAAGAATTAAATCCTGCCGTGAATGCTTCCGCGTGCAATGTTCATTGCTATTCTGACAGGTCCATAATTAATTTAGTGCAGTGGTTTCAGAAATACAACTAAATTCGTGTTGTGGCAAGTATTAACTAAGAACCCGAGGCACGTATTCCAGATCTGATGTTAAGATGCATGATTTATTTGATCACGAAAATTGTTATTCTTTATTGTTGAGGATCAGCAAACGCATTATTTAGAATGCTAAAACTATTAATGATAAGTCTTTAAATAAATATTTGTTGAATGTTTTTGTAAAGGAACCAATATCTACAATACGAATGATTTAAGTATTTCTATGTCACTCTGAAATTCCTTTTTTGTTTAAATACAGTGCGTTTCATAAATATAGAGACAGTAGATTTTTTTACATGTCAGTTTAAAAAATGAAGCAATAATCACGAAAAAATAAAATATATATAAGCATATGGAATCAGAATATAAGTGTATTACAACAAAGTAATATAGTAAAGGTTTTGCAGAATTTTTGTAAAAAACAAAAACAAAAATAAATAAAAATAAATAAATAAATAAATAAATAAAAATAAGACTACATAAAAAAATTAATTACTGTCTCAAGAATATGAAGACTTTTCGAATAGTTGTTGTTTAAATTAAATTTTTGGATTCATTTCTTTGAATTATCCTGAAAATTCTATGAGGCATGCTTAGAACTAGAGTTTGGAGAATTGTAGCAGTAATGACAGATAACTGTACTCTAACTGTTATTTTAATTTCTGAAAAGTCAAAAACTGAAGATCATGGGCATACACCTCAGGTACATCTTAAAGGTTTATAACTGAATTTAGCTCTAGGTTGATGGCTGAGCATTCTATAATAATAACTTGATTCTACAAAACCAAGTTTTTGTTAAGTAGAAAATGTGAATTGACGCATCGTCCAGTTGGAATCTTCAGCTTTACGCCTCTCCTCCCCCCCCCCCCCCCATCCGATGTGTCCAGTGATATAGCGATTGCTTTTGAGGATATTTTATTAATCCTCAGAGCAATGTCTACCATTAAAAAAAGAAATTTCAGCAATATGCGTTGTTTTGTTTAAACATAATGCGCTCTACCCCCGCAACCTCCCGCCTTTTTTTTTGTTTATTTTTTTAAAATCATTTAAAGAATTCGTATCGTTTTTGTCATAGTTCATGAAAATAGTATACCAACAATTAAGGTCAACCAAATGAAATATTTTTTTTGGTCACTGAAGAATCATTTATCTGTCCAATAACGAGAATCTCATGAGTTTTTTTTTTTTTTGGCAAAAAAGGAGGGAATTTTTTCATGGTGTGGGTCGCGTTCTGTTTCAACGGAACAACAGCTATTACTGATATTGTTTTTCTTAATGGTCTGCATTGCTCTTAGGATTATTAAGATGTTCGCAAAACAATCTACTTCCAATTGCAAAATATCTTAGGGGAACGGGGCGCTAAAAAATTTCAACAAGACAATACGTCGATATGTCGATTTACACCACCTACTCAATAAATGCTTGATTATTCAGAATCAAATTACTGTTATAAGAATGACTAGCCATCAGACCACACCTAAATGCAATAAAAATTTTTGGGGTGTAGTTGAACGAGAGGTGTATGTCTCTCGTCCTCTCTTTTGCATTACTCAGAAATTGAAGCAACAAGTAGAGCAGAGTTGGTACTTTTTACAGCCACACATTCTCCAAACTGTAGTTCTAAGCATGCCTGATAGGAATTTCAGGATAATTCAAAGTAATAGATCCAAATTTTGAATTTAAATAACAAATACTCAAAAAGTCTTTAGATTTTTGAGACAGCGTTTTCTCATTTTATTTATTTAATTATTCTTTTGAAAAATTCTGCAAAACCTATGCTATATTTCTTCATTGTAATACATTTATATTTTGATTCCATATGCTTATATTTTTTTTTTCATGATTATTGCTTCAACGTTTTGAAATGTTATTGCAAAAAGTCACCTATCTCTATATTTAAGAGCCGCACTGCATGTTGATTTTTAATAATAATTAATATATATATATATAATTAAAATTTTGCATTATAATTAAAACTTAGCAAAAAAATTATTTTTTTCTTCTAACTGGTAGGTGTTTCGATTATGGTTTACTTGTAGAAAGCACAAAAGAAATTCAATAGTTTAAGGCAATCATAATAGCAATCATATAAAATGAAATTTTATTACACTTTAATTTATGCAAACGATACCATATCATTATGCTGCCGTAAAATTACCCCCCCTCCCCCCCCCAAAAAAAAAAAAAAAAAAAAAAGAAAGAAAAACTACTTATTGTATAAGAGGTTTTTTTCATTGTAGTAATGCAATGAAGATTTATGACATGTAGCAGTTCCCACGTAGTAAATAGCTCTGTCGACCAGATTCTTCCAACAAATAAAAATAGTAATAATAATTTAATACAAATACAAGTATCTAAACATACAAAGCTCATAAAATAAATAACTGATTTTTTACCTTAAAATTTACAGTTGCATTTCTTAGCAATGGTTATCATATAAATTTCTTAAAATCTCCATGCACACTACATCCGAATTTAAACTTAATACTTTTTCAATTTGTTGCCAAATTAAGAAACAAATGATAACGCCGTGAAAAGTCTGATAGCAAACAATAGTCCTGTCATTGTAAAAAAAAAAGTGTTGATAAATAATTACCTATTTTAGCAATTATCGACAAAAAAAAATGTATTATAAAAAAAACAGCTGTAATTTAAATCTCATTTATTCAGTCATTGGTATCCTTCATGGGAATTACGCTTTCTATTAAGGTGTATTGGAATAAAATAATAATAAGTTTACTTATATTTAATATTACGTACACCTATCATTGAAAAACATTCATATTCGGGAATCTACTTATAAAAATAAATTACTGGCAGCGGCGTGTTTTTTTTTTTTTTTTTTTTGTCTGTGTCGGTATCTCCTCACGAACGGGTGGGTTCTCAGGGTCGTGAGAGTTACCGATGTTTGTCAATAATCTAAGGAAAACATTCATCTTTGTTTCATATTTTAACCATATTAATTAGCGAAGTTATTGAATGAGAACATCGTGTTATTAAAGGTATTTTATTTGCCTACATGCAAATTGTCTCTCCAAATCACTGCTCCTTCTGTCTTATAACGTTACAATTACCAGGGAACATATAATATCATCCATGCTGTTCCAAAAAAGGGAGTAGGGCAATGTTGCTATTGGTAACAAAGAAATTTGTCGTCTAAAAATAAATAAAAAGCGTTATTTTAGATATTTTCAATTAAAAATTATTTCAAGATTGCAACTTGTCTTCTGTAAGAATATCTTTTAACACTTTCCAACAAGGTTGAAAAGTGTTAATGACCTCGGTTTGCCTGTCTGTCCGCGCTCTAACTCCCGTATATTCATGAAATTTTTTGAAACTGATATATGGTATTCAAGTTGACCATCGGATGTTCTCTACTAAAAATAGAGTGCACAAGGATATCCAAAGAAATGCCAATGCATTGAATTTTAGGACAGACATTTTTATAAAATACATTTAAAGAACTTACTATTGTAAAAATCATAAAGAAATTATCATTTATTGTCAATATGCTAAAATAATATTTTATATAGAATGTGATTTTGTTAAATTTAATACTTACAGGGCTACACTAAAGTATGCATTAATTGCTGCAATTAGAATGTAAGGGCTGCGTTTTGATTTGTGTTAAGTATTTTTAACACACTTTCTAACAATGTTTAACCCTTTGTTGCATCGTGTCCACTGTAGTGGACAAACGTTTAAATTTTTTTCCTTTCACACAAAAGGTTTTACAGATTTGGTTTCATTGTTTATTCTTTCTGTATTTTTTAAGCTTTCAACTGTTGCTCATAGATAGCAGCATAATATAAAATTACAGATTGCATTGCTAGTTTGAAAATAGCGTCAACCTCTACTTCCAAGTTAGTATGATTTCTCATTATAAACATTGTATATAAGTGCTAAACTTTTTTTATTTTGACATTTTGCATTTTGAAATAGTAATTTTAGATATTTTAGAATATGTTTGAATAGAACACTTATTTTCAGATGCCAGTTTTCATAAAAATGGATGTATTTTTTTTTTTTTTTTTTTTTTGTCAACTACAATGGACGTTATGAACATAGGCTAATGTAGGATTATTTTCGTTTGTCAATTGTAGTGGTACAAAAGGGTATTATTTCATTTTATAGATGTTACCGTGATAAATTCTTGGCTTCTTTACAAAGCTGTCATACCACAATGTTCTATACAACTAGGATTTTTCAAGTTGTCCATTGCCAGAGGACTAATACAAGCAGTATCAAGAGTAATTGATGAACAAGATACAGAAAGACTTACGTAAACAAGGACCAATGTCAGTGTAAAAACCTACAAAAAAAAAAAAAAAAAAAAAAGTCAGTCAAAGCAAGCTCTGTCCTCTGCGATGGAGAGGATCATTTTGCTAGACAAATATCAAATAGTGCTCAAGGATGTAAGATGGAGTTATTCTCAAGAAAATCTACATATTCATGCGTAAAATGCAAAGTTCATTTGTGTATCGATGAAAAAAGTGACTGCTTTTATTATTTTCTTCACTACTTCTACTTTAGATATCCAGTTTTTATATGCATACTGTCCACTACAGTGGACAAACTATAACTTTTAAAATAAACAAAATTTCGATGAAACAATTTTTTTTCCCATATTTCTGGGGCAATTTTAAATAGGAAAAATAAATAATTTCCTTTAAAGTTTCCCAGGTAATTAATATGCAACAAAGGGTTAAAAATAATTAATGATTCAATTAATCTATCTGTATGCCTTTCAGGACTACTGTATGTCCGTTGTGCGATTACACAGACAAAGGGCATTGAAAGTTATACGATGCAACAATTACGTACATTTAGAAAGTGTTAATAATCAATGCTTACCGCATAATTTTTTGTTCTTGTTTTTTTAGTTTTCTACTTTTAGGGAAAAAAAAAACGGTTTGGGTAATAGTTATTGTAGGTAAATGTTTAATTTGTTTGATATTTTCGTATTTGAATTTGTCAAGTTTTTATTGATACAAATATTTAAATTATTTGTAGCAACTGTTATATATTTAAAAATTGCATCATATCAAAGAAATTTAATAGAGTTTTTGAATTTTTATATTTAAATTGTTTATTGAATTTATATTTTATTTTATTTTATTTGAGCCCCAGGCAGAAAAGATTTAGTTATAAAATTCATGATTATATGTTATAACTATTTCTATATCGTTTAAAGCTAAACCTTGATTAAAAAAAAAAAAAAAAAAAAAAAAAAAAAGTTAAAAAGACATCAACGTAGACCAGTTTATATAAAGCTTTAGTTTTTTTTTTTTTTTTTTTTTTTTTTTTTTAACTCAAAACATGTTTAAACGTTTGGCTAAGTAGGAACAGCATTAGTAAAGGACCCATTTGGCAAATTTTTAAATTTAGCAGTAGAGTAACCAAAGACTTTATATCCGCGACCGTGATAGACCTAACTCTATCCATGGTTAAAAATATAGATAAATTATAAAATACTGTAAATAATAATGATAGTAATGATATTAATAATATTAATGAAATATTTACAATAATCGCGTAAGTTATTTGTTTTCAATGTGTCTGATTATATCATATTGTAGAAAAAATGCATTTTAAATACTGCATATTCACTGTTGCAAGCGTCATTTTAAACTTAATTGTATATTAGAAATATACTTAGAGTATTATATACTGTCTTAAATTAACTAAAAAATCTAATATCATAAAGAATAGGCATCAGAAAAGATCGGTGCTATATTTTTTTAACTAAGAAATTGTACAAAAAGTTGATCACGAAATAATGACAAAATTTTAAAAGTTGGCAAGGGAGGTTCTAAAGCTGTAACGCTAAATGGTCTAGATATTATGAATTTATATTTATCCTAAAGAAAAAGATACTGCTGTTGTTGATCACTTTGTGTGTCTAGCGTATACATCCGCCGAAAATGATAACAAATTGTTATAAATGTTTTGAATATAAGACAGATTCTTGACATTTTTTTCATTAATATATATGTAGTATAAAATATTTTGTATTTTATTGGAATATCAAACATGGACATTTATAAAATATTGTTTTTGCTTTTAATTTGTGTTATGCACTATTAATATTCAGTTAAAAGGCAAAGTTGTGGTTAGGGGGGTAGAACCACGCAGTATTGAGCGAAGCGAATCGGGGGCCAGAAGTTTTCCTCGGGGGTTTGTAAGCGCAGCAAGCGTGGGACAGATTATTTAGAAGAGTAAATAAATAAATAAATAAATAAATAAATAAATCATAAAAAAAGTTTCAAGCAAGATATTTATACAAATGAACATATTGGAAGTTAGATTCTCAGTAAAGATTGAACTTATTTGATTTGTTTTCACGTTTTTTTTTTTTTTAAATAAAAATATATGTTTTTACATAACTTAAAAACTAGACAGATATTTCTCCGTTTAATAAAACTATTTTTGAAAGGTAAAATAACTGTTTCAGGCTTTCCTGTATAACATTATTAATATATTTATAAAAAAAGCACCACAAAACTGGCGTTGTAAAAAATATTACTTACAAACTTTGAATAAACACCATGTTGCCGCTTTGACTGCAGCACTCGTGCTTACTTTATTCGCCTGTTGAAGGGTCGTGTGTTTTTTCGACCCGAAACAATTGTTGCGAGTTTATTGCATTTTATGGTGTTTATTCAAAGTTTGTAAGTAATAATATATTTATAAACAATTGAAATTATTATGCTTTAATGCATTTTTACTATTCATATTTTTATGTGTTTATCAAATAAATCCTTTATTATATTTAGACAATACTTGAAAATGTGATCATAATAACAAAAGCATATCTCATATCTGATTACGTTTCCCAAAATAATCTTAGCGAAGATAAAGATATGATGTTTATAACCAAAAGAATTTTCGCTGGAGATGATGAGATTGATTTTATTATCAACGCTTCGTTTGTATTCCTAATAAAAGGAAATTTAATATTTAGTTTTATTGTTTAGCGTATTTTTTTCGGTCAATAATGTTTTTTGTCATTGTTGATTATACCAAAGTTATTTATATTAATGTACTTTATAGTGTATTGAATATTTTTATACTTCTGTCTATATATCCTTTATTGTATGTTTTACTTTGGTATTTATGCAATATAAAAAATATGTTAATTCTTTGTTGGATTCTTTACTCGAAATTTAATGTGCATAAAATTAGATGAAAATTTTAAACATACTTTACCGTTATTTACAGATTTCTTAAAAATAAGTTTAATAACAATATTTTTATGATATAATAGAGGTATTATGTTTGGTGACCCGAAAAATAATTTTGATGGAATAATATTTTATAGCAGCATAAAGTAACTAAGTGGCATTTTTATCATGTAATTCTAAAAATATGCATGGACAAAACTCACTGTTCTTTTCTTTCTTTTTTCTTTTATACTTTCTCCTTTTTTTCTATATTAAATTGAAGAATGTATTGGGATATAAAGTTTTCGACATAGGTTATATATATTTTAAGAGGATTTAAAGACGTTTCAATTGACCATATTGTTTTCTATCGGACTAAGAGTATGCATGTGTGACAAAAATTTTGTAAAGCTCTAGCTAGATAACAAATGTACAGAATTCAATTTAAATTTATATGTAGTTTCATTTTGGCATACATCGGTGTCTGCGAAATATTGACGCATATCTCGGAACAAGTTATACTGGTACATTGGAATAACCTTCAATAAAGGAAAGACATTTCTAAAACGTATAATTTCACAAAAGGTAATGTGTGAAAGGGTAGTTATGCTTGTTCAGTTCGGGTGCAAAGGCTGAGAAACGGCACTTTTCTGCAAAAGTATTCCCAGTTTACGGGAAAACTGTATCTCTGATTCTAAAATGTATTAGTGTGGAAAACTTTATATGTACGATGGAAATTATGAAAAAGAATATTGACTTAATTGAGGTGTATATCGGAAGGCACGTGACACTCCTACTGAAATATTCCATATACCTATATCTCAGCATCTATAGATTAAAATTACATCAAATTGCATTTGTATATATATATATATATATATATATATTGTAATAGGCTATGTTGATTGTATTTTCGTTCATGTTAACTAATAGGTCGCGCTGTTGTATAAAATGATATAAAGTTTTGTGGTAGCCTCAACATTCTGAATTTTAATTAACACTAATAAATATGCATTTTGTAAAGAACCGAGTCGGGACCGAGCCACTTGTACGACTGAATGGCACAATGTAGTGTTCGGCGACGAGTCTTGGTTCTGCTTGTTTGATGACAGTCGCCGGGTAAGAATATGGAGACGTTGGGGGAGATAAAACCAACCCGACCACTATTTTTGAACGCCATGCGGCTCGCCAACGTGGCATAATGTTTTGGGATGCCATCAGTCACGACAGCAGTTCACCACTGCTACTCATAAGAGGCACATTCACGGCACGATGATATGTTGATGAGGTGCTGCAGCGGGTGGTGCTACCCTACATGCAGAGGTTGCAAAAGGGTATTTTCCAAAAGGACAACTCGCGACCACATACGGCAATCATTAGCAGGCAAGCCTTACAACATGTCCAGATGCCTGCAATGTCACCAGATCTCTCACCCATCGAGCATGTGGGGGATATGATTGGCCGTCGTTTGACTGCTCTGCCCCAACCTCACTCGGAAGACGAACTGTGGACGATGGTTGAGAGCATATGGGCTTCCATTACTCAAGACGCTTTCCGCACACTGAGTTAGTACCTCGTAGAGTTACTGCTTCCATCACTACGAGAGGCGGTCTCACGTCCTACTGATCACCCTGTATTTCATAGCTGTATTAAAGTGATCTCCTTGGCAATAAAATTACTTATTAAGATATGCATTCTCTGTCTCTGTATCAATTTTCATCATATACTACCCACTCGTTCATGGTGTTGCATTTTCTATGTCGTGCAGTGTATAAACTTTTTCTATAACTAACATCGGAATGCAATATATATGAATAAATTTCGCATAATTATTTAGCCAACCGTACTAAATAATATGATTGGCTTTCATATTATTATGAAATGTTCATACACCAGAAAGTTTATTCCATTCTATTGCATTTTACAGTAAATCGAAGAAGACGTCAGATTCTTGTGGCATTACATAGGATATTAATTCTGTTATATAATAGCATGTTAATGGTAAACTAGTAGTACTTTCTTCTATATTTAAAACGCTGGTGACTGCATTTAAATGAAGTGTTTATAAATATAAAATTTCATTACACAAAATCTAAAAAAAAAAAAGTATGAATTCTGATACGATGTTCTATAGAATTCTGTCAAAATATCGGTAGGAATTTCAGCTCTCGAATTTTATTTAAAAAATTCCGTTATAATGTGCGTAGGTCACACATAGCCAACTCCTATACTAAAAAATCACTTTTGGAGTAAGTTAGAACAGAGTTACTATTGGAAACATGTTTTTTGCTGTCCCTTAAAGGGGGATGGGATAGAGGGAATATTTCTGAAAATCAATGTATAATGCATGTAGTTGTGTAAACTTAGTAAACCCACATAACAGAAAATTGCTTTCCCGAGATAATTTTAAATGGAGTTACCCTTGGAAACGTGTTTTTTTTGTCCCATCCTTAAGGTGAAAAGGGGAAATTTTCACAAAATCAATGTATAGGTTGTTTTAGGCACACATAACCAATTAATACACCGAAAAATTACTTTCCTGGGTTAAATTAAAAGAAAGTTACAATTGGAAACGTGCATTTTCCCCACCATTCCCAAGAGGGGGAAAAGGGGCGTACACTACGGAAAATCCCTTTATAATGGTACACATAGCCAAAACAGATCCTAAAATACACTCTATCTGAGATAATTTGGGTCAGAGCTACGCTAGGAAAACTGTTCTTTGTCCACCCCCCCCCAACTCTCATGAGAAGAAAAAGGGAGGGAGGCATTTCGCAAAATCCCCTCGCAGTTGGTGTTTATTGCAAATAACCAATCCACACATCAAAGCTCGTGAATGCAGGTCCCATCGATTCCCCAGAAGAAATGTAACGTAAAAAAGGGACTCTTGAGTCTTCCCCGTCGTAAATTCCCCACCACTACCCCCCAAAAAAAGTCGAAAATCTCAAAACATCTAAAATTGGCTTTTAAAAGTACACCTCAGAAGACGCACAGCCAATTTCAACTTCTGTCTGCCATATTTGAAAGAGTTCTATGTAAAATCTGGATTTTGCAAATCCCCCCTCCCCCGAGAAAATATATATATATTCCCCCTTTCTCTCTTAAAATCAAAATTTCGGATATCGACAAGTTTCTTTTTATTTGTTTATTTATTATTTCACAATTGAATTTGTCTACTCATGTGCAATTTCTTTACCGTAAAGCAATTTGAAGCCACATGTTATTACCTTCCACCTCCCGGGGGGAAAGAAGGGAATTTTCGCAAAACCCTGCCTTATTGTAAAGGCTTTAGATCCAAGCTTCATAAAAAATTTCGTTACCTAGTCCACACAAAATCGCCACAGCAATGTTGACTCAGTGGTGGATGTAATCTTTTATAGGTATAGATGAAGGGTAACGTGAAATCGCGTTTTGATTCCTCCCACATTTGGGGCCGAATTTCTAAAATTCAAGAAACTGGTTTTTAGGTGTTTGTATTTACTGCATTTAAAAGCAAAATTCTTATGGATATCTGTTTCTTTCTTTGCGATATGATATAAGTAAAATCACTTTTTTGGCCCCCGTGAAAACACACACTGTCCCCACCCGCTCTCATTCAGGGTCGAATACCTAAAATTCTAAAACTTGTTTTTTGTTATTTTCTTTTCTTATATTTTAAAGTAAAAATCATACAGATATATATATATATATATTTAGTATAAAGGGTTATGTGAAATCACGTGTTGCGTAATAACACCACCTCCCTCTTGCGGAACGAATTTCTAAGAATCCAGAAATTGGTTTTTAGGTATTGTGTTAGCTATATTTTAAGTCAAAAATGTCACATATGTATATATACATATATATATGCATACAAAGGGCATTCCATAAAAACTGAGAGTTATTTTTTTACGCCGTTGCAACACCGCGAAACTAAAAAATAGAAGTGCAGGCGATTTTTTCAAACTGTTAACTGTACGTTTATACAAAATTCTAAACGAAGCAGACGATTTTATTTTCCTATTTCCGTGCTTGTTTAAAGAAGTGTTTTATTCGCCCTACAGAAATGGAGATGAGTAATACAGAGTTAAAATACGAAATGCGTTGTGCCATAAAATTTTGCTACCGTTTGGGCAAAACAGCTCCAGAAACAGTTAAGTTAATGAAAGAAGCTTTTAAAGACAAATGTTTTGCTGAGTCTACGATTTTTAGATGGCATGGTGATTTCATGAAAGGCCGTTTGTCTGCAGAACTGGCTCCTAGGCCTGGACGACCAAAAAGTGTTGTGAATGATCGAAATGTTAACACTGTGTGGGTAATCCTTCAAGAAAATCGGCGAATGATATGTGAGGAGATAGCGGCATCAACAAACATTTCGAAAACGTCGATATTTCGCATTCTACGCAACAATTTACAGCTTCGCTATGTTTGTTCTAGATGGGTCCCTCATCACCTTACTAAAGAACAAATGAAAACAAGAATTCACCAATGTTGTGAATAGAAACAGATGCTTCAAAATGATCCAAATCTTCTAAAGATTGTAATAAAAGGTGATGAAACTTGGGTGCATCATTATGATCCCCTTAACAAGTCCGCAACAAGTGTATGGAAACATACTGATTCTCCGCCTCCGAAAAAATCCGACAAACCAAATCTGCTGGAAAGGTCATGATGATTATTTTCTTTGATCATAAAGGTGTAATCTATCAGCATGCTGTGCCTCCAAAAACTTCTGTGAATGGTGAATATTATGTTTCAGTTTTGAAAATTTTGCGACAACACATATCGAGAAAGCGTCATGAACTGGTAAGGAATTGGACATTACATCACGGTAATGCTCGCCCACATGTCGCTACTTCTGTTCAGCAATATTTTACTAAATGCAATATTAAAATCATGCCACATCCCCCTTACAGTCCAGATCTCGCACCATGCGATTTCTGGCTGTTTCCGACGTTGATGGAGAAGTTCCGTGGCAGAAAATTTAATACAGATTCTAAAGTTATTTCAGCAGTGGAGGGTTCTTTGAAGCAGCTTCCAGAAAAGGACTTCTCTACTTGTTTTGAAAAGTGGGTTGAACGACCGTTGCATATCATCTGACGGAAGGTATTTTGAAAAAGAATGATGTATTTTTTGCTGTAAATATATTTCTTGATTTTTTATGATTTTACTCTCAGTTTTTATGGAATGTCCTTTGTATATATATATTATTTTTTATTTATTTGTTTTTTATTTTATTTTATTATTATTTATTTGAGATACTAAGTTTTTCTTTGTGTGTGAACCACGATTTGTGCACGTGAAATCACGTTTCGCCTCCACCTTCTTTCAGGAACCAAATTTCTAAATTTCCAGTAATTTTTGTTTAGGTATTATTTTTAGCTATATTTTAAAGCAAACATTTTACGAATATCTGATTTTTTCTTTAGGATATAAAGGTTTTTGTGAAATCACGTCTTGCTCCCTCCTCATCTTTGGGGGCGAATTTCGTAAAATCGCTTCTTATGGAGTGCGTATATGTTCTATATTCTGACCCAATTTAGAGTCAGTGGCTCTAGTCAATTTTGCTCTGCTTTGATGAGTCAGTGAGTCAATGAGTGAGTGAATGTATTCTTTTATATATATAGATTTTTTTATTTGATAAAACTTTGATACAAAAGTGTCTTTTAAATTTTAGTGCATATTGCCTACCCGATAACATTTAAAATTTAGTCTGAAATATTGTCAGTACCCGCCCTTTTTTTTATCCCCTCTGTTTTTAAAGGGCACTATTTTCTCATTTCACCATAATTACATAATGACGAAAATTTTTAAACAAGCAAAGGGGTTTAAAATAAACGCGGATATTAACAGTTTTCTGAAATAAATCATAAAGTTATCATTTATGATATTGTTCTACTGATGGTGTCCTTAAGTTGGAATTATTCCCTTGCAATTGAAGGCTACATTATAGCTTCTATGGCATATAATTGTATAAAATTTAACTGTGAAAATGTCATTATAGAAAACTATGCTCAGTCATTTTTTTCTCAATACCGATTAATTGGCGCTATTATGTTGCGATGCTTCTAACTCTTATTGAAAAGTTATTAATACATCGGATAATATCGCTAAAAAATTTTACCTTACGTAAATTTACTTTTAAAAACATTTTTATAATATGAATTTTCTATATTATTAACAAAATTTATATATATATGAAAGGATAAAATAAGCAAGATTCTAAATTAATATTTAAATTAATATTAAATGATATCTTAATATTATTAGCTCAGAATAAATCTTAATTTTAAGAACAACTTTGTGAGAATTCTATTTTAGCGCCCCTGTTAAGTTAGTTTTTCAGCAAAGCACATCGTAGCGCGGGAATCGCGATTAGAAGAAGTTTCATAATCAAAATTATGCAATAGTTGAAATTAGCGGCAATGCATTGCGAAATACGAAATCCTGGATATCCGGGTCAGCCAATGAAAGGATGTGGGTTGGATTTTGGCTGACCTAGTTATCCAATAAGAATAGTTTCGGTTCCCGCCGAAATATCCATATAAAAACGGGAGCACACGAAAATCGGGGCCTTTTTCCATGAAAGCTTTTGATTAAATAGTCGACGACAATAATAAGTTTAAGTTAACGGTCCCAGGAGGGGAATTGATTCGCGGTTCCGCCGTTAATGGAACAAGTTCGGCCCGACTCGGCTACGGATCTGTACAGCGTGCTCAAAATGAAGTGACTTAATAAAGTGTAATATGACTGTCTCCAAATAAACGACTGCATCATCAATTGTGAAGTATTTCTTTGAGTAAACTTTCTTAATATGGAGTGACTGGAATACATCAGCCTACTAGAAAGGGCTACGTTACAACGAAGCCGATCAGGATAGTCCTGTAAGGGAAAACCAACAAGTCAGCATGAAATAAGCTGTGGTCAGCACCTTATATTAGTTTTAATTATTGGAATGGAACTGCAATATTTATGACCTCCTGGGACCGGAACTTTCCAAAAACGGACCGGTCTTTGCTAAATCAAGCCGGACTGTCAGAAAGAAATAGTGCCCTTAAAGAGCAAGCAACATTAGTAACATCATCTGTACTCAAAGGATAGTAGAAAGAAAAAATACTGACTTACACCAGTTTTGTGTGAAAGATGCCAGACAGCGCCTTTAGGAAAAAGAAAGAATTGACTTGCGTCACTTTGCTTCAAATGTGTCTGATTACGTTCTGAAAGATGTGTGACTTACGCCAGTTTTGATCCAAGATTTTTTTTTATTGCTCTCTTAAGAGCCATGTTTCAAGTGCTGTGAGATAACAACCAGATGGCCTCTTCCGGATGAGTCCCAACAGAAACACCTGCTTTTTTATGTGTTAGTCCAGAAGTTGTGAATAAAATTTTCTTGCTCCACAGGAAGTAAAAATAGGTTTTTTATTTTTTAATTTATTATTGTGTTTCCATATCAGTGTAAATCAACAAAAAGTGGTGAGTGATTTTCATTTTATTTATATTTAGGATGATTTTTTAGTGACTTTATATTTATCTTAAGTTGTTAATAAAAATGAATTATGATAAGGTTTGACATCATTTATTTTCGCGATATATTTTATGATTTGAATTGAAAATGTTTTAAGCTAAATTACTTGTTGTCAGATTTAAAATAATAATAATATACCAGATTTTTATTAAGTTTGCAAAAGTATTATATTTCATATGTTAAATTTAGAGCTTTTCATAAAATACTTATATAGGAAATTAAAATTTTTGAAATTTGATTAAAAAAAAAATAAATAAAAATAAATAAATAAATAAATAAATAAATAAAATAAAAATAAATTAATTAATTAATTAAAATAAATAAAATAAAATAAAATAAATAAATAAATAAAATAAATTCTTAATTGGTTATTATATTTTATGTTAAGAGATTTAAAAATAAAATTTTCATAAATATTTATATAGAAAATTAAATTTTTTTTTTGAAAAATTGGATTCCTTGTTTTCAGAAATAAGAATTTTGTGGTGTGCTATTTATTACTATAGACAAAGAGTAGCCAGAAGTATTTATGTTGATAATAAATTTGATTTATTTATTCGTTATATGTTGTTTATATTTATTTATTAGTAGGATTTATTAGATGAATTTAGACAAAGCACTTTCAGAAGTATTTATTTTTGCACGTCAATAAATGTGATTTATTTGTTTATTTTATGTTTATTTATTATTTGGATTTATTTAGGTGATATAATAACTGTGATAAAAAAAAAAAAAAAAAAAAAAAAAAAAAAAATAGACTATTTATATTGATTGTGATATTTAATTTATTGAATACTTTGGTAAAGCTGTGATAATTAATAAATACCAAACTTAATTAGCAAAATTAAATAAAATTACCTGTTTCAAAAAAAAAAAAAAAAAGTTTTCTTATTTTTTTTTTTTTTCAAAATTTTGAATTGTGATATAAAGTTAAATATGTCCGAAAGTGATACCTCAACATGTTTATTGACACCCTCTAAGGGTACAGATGAAAATTTACTTGTGGATACCAATTTAGAAAATAACCTACTTAATGTGAGTAAACTGCCCTCCCCAAACACACTAGTAAAGGCAATGAGTAGTGCCAATGATGTAAAGAAATCTTTAAATATAAATAAATCTCCCACTGTAAGAGAGGACGATGTCCTCATTGCTTTTTGCCCTGAAAACGGCATGATGTGGACGTCCTGGCTAATTTATTTTCAAGCCTGGTGTGAGGAGAATGGAAAAGATGAGGTTTGGCGAGTCCGTAATATACAAAGATTTTTGAAGGGTAAAGCCCTCACAGTGTATATAAACAATAGCTTAAACATGCTTCATTGGGAGGAATTGGTTGAAATTTTTACAGAGGAATTCACGACACCAGGTGAAACATCGTTAACAGATTTCTCGAGCATTCGCTTTAAGGCAGGTGAAAATGTCATGGAGTATTATCAGAAAAAAGTCCAAGTAGGGCGAGCACTAGGCTTAGAGCCCAAGTTCCTCATGGAAGGATTAACCGACGGATTGCCACTGACTTTAAGACAACTTGTTGTGGCTAATGCGCCAAAAACATTAAACGAATGGAGGGATCTTGTCCACAAATTAAACAAACTGCAGATATCTGAAAAATCTGCTGATCCCCGTCCAAACAAGTTGCCAGGTCAATTTCAAAGGTTCACCTATCCACAAGACAGGGAAAATAGAAACCCAGTTCAATATGCTCCCCGACCACAACCCTGGAGTTACCGGTTTCCTAATGTGCAGAGACCACATATGGGATACCCTAATCAAAACAGACCAAATTTCACAAACAATACTCGAACCAATCTAAGAGGGCCTAGACCCCATTTTCCAAACCCAAATACACACATTCATTTTCAAGGCACTTTGCCTCCTCTCCCATGTAAACATTGTTCAAAACGCAACATTCCTAATGCTTTTCATTGGCATAGTGAATGCCCTTTCAAACAAGAAAATCCAACTCATGTCACAGAAGAGTCAACAGTGGTAGATAATACAACAGAAGGAACAAATAACACCTATTGACAGTTTGCAGCGACCGGTCGCATTATATACAAGGATATCCAAAGAAAAAACAAGCAAACTAATCAAGGTGTTAAAAATCCAGAATCGTACTCTACCATTCCTTTAATCTTCGATACGGGCAGCAGCTTAAGCATTATTCCTCAACATTTTGTTCATAAATTTAAACTTCAAACAAAAAAGGTCTCACCATTACACGTCATTCAAACACAGGGGAGGTTGACAATTCGCGAAAAATGTTACTTTAAATTACAAATTGGTAATATTACAAAAAATATAGAAATGTTTATATTAGATAATAACTTACCTTATGCTCTCCTTAGCTTATCACATTGTTGTCTGTTTCAATTGACTATTGATTGTGCTAAAAAGCTGGTAAAACAAAATAATACCATTCTCCCATTGTTAAAAAATATACCTAAATGTACACAAACTTTACATATAACTTCTGAAAGTGAAAATACCAATAGTCAAAAGAAAAATTTTAATATTCCAACAAACAATAGAGTAAGGGAGTTCAAGTACACTCAAGCCACTGAGAACCACGTAAATCCTCAGTCTGCTAGAAAAGGAAAACTTCCTACTTTATTATCAAAATATGTCCAAATTTTTGCAAAATCTAAATATGATGTTGGAAGAATTCATATGGAACCACAAAGGATTCGTTTAACTTCAGATTTACCTATTTCACTCAGAGCATATAGAACTTCCCCTAAGGAAGAAGAAGAAATTAAAACCCAAGTTCAAAATTTATTACAGGCCGGTATTATAAAAGAAAGTTGTTCGCCTTATTCCGCACCTGTAACTTTGGTGTATAAACGGGAAGAAAGCAAAAAGACGCGATTATGTATTGACTTCCGTAAACTCAATTCGATCACTAAAACAGATGCTGAACCACTTCCCAGAATAGATACTTTGTTAGATAAACTAGCTAAGGCAAAAAATTTTTCCACTCTTGACTTGGCAAGTGGATATTGGCACATTCCTATCCACCCAAAAGATACTGAAAAATTGGCTTTTGCTACAACTTTCGGATTATATGAGTGGAAATACCTTCCCTTTGGGCTTAAAAATGCCCCTGCTATCTTCAATCGAACCATTAGAAGGATTCTAAATAAATACAAAATAGACTTTGCCTGTAATTATTTTGATGATATAATTGTTTTTTCACAGTCAGAAGATGAACACTTCCAACACCTACAACAACTTTTTGATATATGTGTTAAAGAAAACTTAAAATTAAAACTATCAAAATGCAGTTTTGCCAAAACAAAAATTAACTTTTTAGGATACGAAATAACTAATGGCCTAATTACCCCTGATAATCCAAACATTGAAGTAATCAAAAATTTGAAACCGCCAAAAAATGTCAAGGAATTGCAGAGAGTTTTGGGATCAGTTAACGTTTATGCTAGATTTATTCCAAAATATGCCGAAACAAGAGCTCCTTTAAATAATTTATTAAAGAAAAATGTCCCCTATGTTTGGGACCAGAAATGTGAAAAATCCTTCCAGAAATTAAAAAATGTTCTTATAAGTAAACCTATTTTAAGACTTTATGATCCCAGAATTCCCTGTCAGTTATTTGTTGATGCCTCGAGTCATGGTGTGGGATGTGTTGTTAAACAGGCAGATGTGAATGGTACTTTACACCCAGTGGCATATCGTTCAAGAAATTTACGAGATTATGAAAAAAATTATGCAATTACAGAATTAGAATGTTTAGCAATTATTGATGCCTTAGATACTTTTTATCATTATTTGCACGGTCAAAAGTTTGTCATACATACGGATCATGCGTCTCTCACTTGGTTAAAAAATGTTAAAAATTTAAGAGGAAGATTATTCCGCTGGTCCCTTAAACTTAGTATGTTTGACTATGGAATTAAATATCAAAAAGGATCAACAAATATTGAAGCTGATATGCTATCTAGATTGCCTGTTTTGGAAAATGTGTCACACCATGTACACCTCCTAGACTTAAATGAAATCAAAGAAAACCAGAAAAAAGAAAACACAGGTATTAACATTAAGAAAACTCTTGAAATTGAAGATGTAATTGTAATTAAAAAGAAAGGTTTGTATAAGGTAATAGTCCCGATGTCATTAAGATTACGCCTCCTACAGAAAACCCACACTCAATTTGGACACCCAGGAATTTATAAAATGATAAATTTAATTACACCACAGTATTATTGGCTTAATATTAATAAAGATATTGAAAATTTTGTAAAACATTGTCATACCTGTCAAATAAATAAAAAATGCAGACAAAAACGGTTTGGTTCATTACAGGAAGTACCGCCAACAGATAAACCTTTTGAATGTTTGTCTTTGGACACTGTTGGTGGGTTTAACTACTATAATTCTACAAAAAAATATTTGCATTTGGTCGTGGACCATGCAACCCGTTATGTGTGGGGATTTCCATCAAAAAGCGTTACCACTGAAACTTATACAAACTTTTTAAAACAACTTTTTCAAATTCAAGTACCTAAAAAATTGTTAACAGATAGGAATGCAGCATTCACGGCATCCCGTTTCAAAAAATTCCTTCGAAATTATAATACAAAACATTTGTTAACAAGTAGCCATCATCCCGAATGCAACGGGAAAGTCGAGCGCCTCAATCAGACTATTGTTACGCGTCTAAAATGTAAGGTTAACTCTTCTTCAAATAAAATTCCCTGGACTAAATTAATTGATGAAGTTTTACATCAATATAACTTAACACCTCACTCTGTAACTCAATTCCCACCTAGTTATTTATTATAAGGAGAATTACCATATGATCCATTATTAGTAAACAATAGTTACTATCCTTCAATTGATGAAGCTAGAAAAATAGCAAAAGAAAAAACAATACAATGTCATAAAAAAAACAAAATCCGATTTGATGCTCGATTTCTCCCTGTTAAATTTAAAGTTGGTGATGAAATTATTTATGAAGAATTCCAATATCCCAACACACGTAAGTTAAGTCCACCTTATTCAGGCCCTTACACAATCTTAAAACAAATATCCGAAGTTAATTTTGAAATAGACAAACCCAGTCCCCATTTTAAAAGAAATTCAGAAATTATTCATTCATCTAAGTTAAGATACTATAATAACCCTCAAAAATTCAAATTAAGTCATGAATAATTTTAGTTAGGGATCAACTCCATGCCCCAAGTATTTTTTTTTTATTTATTTATCATTCTCGTGATCTTCTGATCTTCACCACTATAAAGTGATCAGAGAGTGCGGGAAAAATGATTTGTTTTTTGCCCTCTGTAAAAATTCACCAATTACCACTTTTAACCCAACTCACCTTTTTGGAAAGACTTGACCCCTGAACTGAGTCAAATATTAACAGTATTAACTGAGAATAATACTTTGTGGGTCAAGTTACCCGCAAAACAATTTTTTTTTTTGGCTTGCCAATGGCTGACCAAGCTCTGGTACCAATGTGGTATTTTAAAGCAATTAATTACTAAATAAAGTGATTAAGTTGGTTTTATGTAAATAATTTGTAAAAAGAAAAGACCTAGTAGTACTGGTATTCTTAATATTAGTAGTAGTATTATTAGAGTGTATTAAACACTATTGTATTTATTTAATAATTTTATGTGTCTGTTAAATGTTATATTTATGAAAAAATTATTTGTGTTAATATGTAAATAAAATTTCTAGAAATTGTTAAAAATGTACTATGATATAATTGTTTTTATATACTTTATGTTTTTGTTTTATTAAAATATCTTTGCATTATTAAAAAGATACACACAAAAAAAAAAAAAAAAAAAAAAAAAAAAAAAACACAGATTTTGTGAAAATAAAAGTTTGTTTACAATTTACAAAACATTTGTTTACAATGTACTGTTAAAATTACAGTGTTATAATTATTGTTATACATATTATATATGAACTCAATAACCAAGATCAGACTTTTTACAACAATTATTTATTGTCAACGATCAACGTTATTATTCAAGACATCTAAAAACTTTATTCGCCAAAAGGAACTTTATATTTTAAGGACTTTCCTCAACAAACTAGTTTGTACATAAAAAAGATATCTTGTCAAAAATGTTATGCCGGTAAACATATTATGTTATAATTTTTTTTTTCAGTATGTCATACATTTTCATACATTATTTTATTAAATTTTTCTTATGTTTGTAAACAAGTGCTGTAAATACCATTATATGTATCAGGAGAGCACGTTGACCAAGTCCAACATACAAGTAAATAAATTAAAAAAGAAAAAGTAAATTTTTTATAAATAAAGGGAAAGGCCATAACTCCTACTTAAAAAGGATTCCATAACAAAATATTTCAGACGAAATTTTCTAAAAAATAAAATTTTCATTTTTAAAATAAAATTTTCCATTTTTAAATAAATTGTCCATTTTAAATAAATTTTTCAAAAACTTAAGTTTTAGAATTTGTCAAATTTTCATTTTAAGTTTAACTTTTCCTGGAGTATCTTCTACTTCTGAGGGACTTCCCACAAATTTGCAGGCAAATATGGGGGAGCGTCGGCTTGGAGGGGGGGGATATGAAAGGATAAAATAAGCAAGATTCTAAATTAATATTTAAATTAATATTAAATGATATATTACAGAACCCGGTAGGATGGAGGATGTAATGATATATTACAGAAGCCGGCTTGGAGGGGGGGGATATGAAAGGATAAAATAAGCAAGATTTTAAATTAGTATTTACATTAATATTAAGTGATAACTTAATATTATTAGCTCAGAATAAATCTTAATTTTAAGAACAACTTTGTGAGAATTCTATTTTAGCGCCCCTGTTAAGTTAGTTTTTCAGCAAAGCACATCGTAGCGCGGGAATCGCGATTAGAAGAAGTTTCATAATCAAAATTATGCAATAGTTGAAATTAGCGGCAATGCATTGCGAAATACGAAATCCTGGATGCCCGGGTCAACCAATCGTAAAAGGTAGGCGGATTTTAGATTAGCTAATTATCCAATAAGCATTCATAAGAATAGTTTCAGTTCCCGCCAAAATATGCAGTATAAAAACGGGAGCACGCGAAAACTCGTGGCTTTTTTAAGACCATCATTTGTCTAGTAAATTCACGTCAACTGATACTCCATCATGTAAAGTTTACGAGCTAAACTCGCGGCGCCCTTCGGGGTTTGCCGAAGTGCCGGCCATCGGCACCTTTTACCGGGATATACCGCTCCGGATGTCTTCATACCGGCCCATGACTGCATCATCATATATTGTCACTGTCATTAGAACGTAATAAAGGATATTCGTTGCTCAAATGGACTCTCTAATCTCTTATATAAGATGTCTGGACTTCTATTTTACTACATAAGTGGATCGTTGCACCATCCCGTGAAAACCAACGGAACTCATTCATCATTTTAATATTAATATTATATAATATATGTCAGATGACTGTCAGATGTAATATGACAGATGTAATATGACTGTCTCCAAATAAACGACTGCATCATCAATTGTGAAGTATTTCTTTGAGTAAACTTTCTTAATATGGAGTGACTGGAATACATCAGCCTACTAAAAAGGGCTACGTTACATATATGTATTTTAATTTTGCAAAATTGCAATGTCTACCCATATAGATTTTTATATAACTAATATATAAACTTATTTTCAATAATTATCTGTCTGTTTATATATTGAAAACAACTTAAAAGTAATTCAGATTTTAAAATAATATGAAGTATCTTAAGTAAAATCCTCTAAGAGGAATCTACTAGATCAGACTATAGCAAGAAAAAGTTGTAATATACATCTTTAATCTAAATGTGTAATAAAATTAGGTTATATTTCAATAACAATGGATATTAAGTACCTTAAATTTTAATTTTAAATAACTAAAAAAATAACTTGTTATTATTAAATTTTTACTTTGAAATTTACAGATTAGTTACTAAGAATTTCTAGTAACTTTAAGACAGAACATATTAATATTTCTTTTAAAAATTAATAATAGTACTATTGTTATCTTTTATCCTGTTCTTAAAAATTATGTACACATGTATATATATATATATATATATATATATATATATATATATATATATATATATATATATATGAGTGTAACGTTTTAAAGGACGTTTTAAAGGTCACAGTCATTAGCACACCAGAAAGTGACTGTCGGAAGGCAATAGAGAATCTGGCCGATGTTCTGCCGATATATGGCGGCAGCTAGCTGCGTCAGACATCAAACGTTGTTAGGGATTTCGGACGAGATATCTTCTACGCAACTTAAGACCAATGGTCGACGTGAAGATATTGAAGAAAAACATAAGTTTCATGATCATATAAAATAGATGCTTATATAACTATATATTAATAGGCAATCATGACATTTGGGGTACACTTTTAAGATATTAATTATGAGCGTAGAGGATTGAAAGTAGAATCATTCGAAAGGTAAGATTTGCAGAATACAAAATTTATTTTCTTACATTGTCAACAAAGTATTTAAAACCTTTTATTTTTTATGCTCTGTTTCATTTTATACACTTCTTTTGTATTAAAAAATTCCTAAAAAACCTAGTTGTAAAATCTGACAATTTCTTAAAACTCATATAAAACCTTAGGCACAGTAATTTGTATAGATGTAACATCACTGTACTCTTAATTACAGATTTTTCATTCAAAAAAAGAAAAGAAAAAATAACCATTAGTGAGGTAGAAATTGGAGTGAATGGAGCGATAGATCGAAAGTTTATACAATTGATCATATGTGCAAATTAAAAAAGGGTAATTTACGAAAGTTCTTATAATTTTTTTTTTCTAATTTATTTAAGATCTATTTTCTTTCTTTTTTTTCCTTTTTCTTTTTCTTTTTTCTTTTTGTTGTTTACATCAGCTCTAATGTGAAGACATATTTTTAAATTAAAACATAATCCACTTCAATTAACTGAAAGTGACTACTTAAAAAAAAAAAAAAAAAAAAATGGATTTATTACTATATATATTCTGCATATACAAGAAGTATGTATAAGATTCGGAAAAAAATGATGAATTTACACGTTTTAAGATTTCCTTGTATTTTAATTAACTGATACTGACTATTTATTTTTTAAAAGGGGTTTTATTAATCCCATTTTGAAAATCCCATTTGAAATCCCATTTCTGAAAATCTTTTGATTTTTTTTTTTTTTTAAGGACTGAGGGCCTATTAGTCTCAATCTGGGATTTTTGCGTTGTCGATTTCGATAGTTGGACATTTGTCGAAATCTAAAATTTATCGAAAATATAATTGAATAATTTGAAAGCGATGTTATAATTAGAAAAAAAAAAAAAAAAAAAAAAAAAAAAAAACTAATAGTCCTCCGTCCTAAACTAAATTCTGCTTTTGCCAGAATTTCATCAAAATCTTTTTATTATTATTATTATTAATATTGAAAGAAAAAGAAAAGAAAATTAATAATAATCAGTATCGTTACAAGCGATATCGAAAAAGTTTTTTTTTTTTTAATAATTTTGAATTAGGAAATAAAAAGTGCGCGTGAAATAATATGAAATAAAAATAAGCATAAAAATGAATTTAATGATTTAATGTTTTTGTTTTTCGGGGGCTGCTCATGTATATAAAAAATGCGTATTAAAATGAGTCGAAGAAGGAAGCGAAATAAGTATTGAGTTATATTACGATAAATACGATATATAATATGATACGATATATTAGACCTATCGTCCAGGGTTAGTAGGCATTTTCGTTGAAAGAAATAGTTTGTTCGTTCGGTGCAACTTGCACATTAGTCCCGTGAGGTACAACTTTCACATTAGTCCCTTGAGGTACAACTTTCACTTTAGTCCCGTCAGGTACAACTTGCACATTAGTCCCCTTTAAATATATATATATATATATATTTTTTAAGTACAGCGGATGAAACACGCTTGGCATAGAAGCTAAATCAGCATTATATTAAAGGTATTTTCTTATTGATAATACTGGACATTTTTTTAAAATTTTGATACTGAAGTAGATCGGATATTTTTCGCCAAGGAAATGATAGAGAGAAATACGCAAGCGAAGTGATGACGTCACTGGCATTCGTGGATGCAAGGAAAATATTTCCTATGTTAAACGCCCATTGGATTTTTTGTAAAAAATTATTAAAAATCGAGGAAAATTATTTCCAGATTTTAATCAACATATTTTTTTTTTTTTTTTTGAAATCCCATTGTGGTCGAGTTTCGACCACTGAACGATACTAGTTAACATTATTATAAAGCATCTTTCAATTTTATATAAAGACTAGCAGGCAATACCCGCTTCGCTGGTCTCTATTTTTAAATGAATCACTATAATTACTGAATTCTCAAAATTGCATTAATTTTTACCACCTGAAAAAAAAGAGAAACAAAATCTGATTAGAAAAAATGTCGCACCGGGTTCTCACTGCCTTCGGAAAAAATTCCTAAAATGCTCTAACTCTTATTTCTGTTATTCCCCCCCCCTCCCGGCCCTCCTAATAATATTACACTTTCGAAAATATCCCCATTCGACTTGCAGGCCTCAAAAACCTATCTGTACCAATTTTGAACGGCCTAACTGTATTTCTATTTGTTTTTGCCCACAGCACCCCCCCTTACCGCCCCTCCTAATAATTTAAAAAATTCGAAAATATCAGCAATCGATTTGTAGGTATCGAAAACCCCTATATACCAATTTTGAACGATCTAACTCTATTTTTATTTGTTTGCCCCCCCTCTTCCCTCCCCCTTCCCGGCCCTCCTGATAACTTTACACTTTCGAAAATATCCTCATTCGACTTGCAGGCCTCTAAAACCTATCTGTACCAATTTTGAAAGGCGTAGCTGTATTTCTATTTGTTTTTTGCCCATAACCCCCCCTTACCACCACACCCCCCTTCCCGTTCCTCCTAATAATTTCACAAATTCGAAAATATCCGCAATCGATTTGTAAGTATCGAAAACACCTATTTACCAAATTTGAACGCCCTAACTGTATTTCTATTTGTTTTTGCCCCGTAGCCCCCCCCCTTACTGCCCGACCTGGGGGCTGAATTTCTAAAATTCCAGAAATTGATTTTTAGATATTTGTATTAGCTATATTTTAGAGCAAAAATTTCACGTATATCTATTTTTTTGTTTGAGATATATAGGATTATGCGAAATCACGTTTTACGCATGTGAAATAACGTTTTGCCCCCCCCCCCCGCCCCTCCTTGGGGACCAAATTTCTAAAATTTCAGAAATTGATTTTTAGACGTTTGTTCTAGCTATATTTTAAAGAAAAAATTTTATGGATATCTGTTTTTTTGTTTGAGATATGAAGGATTTTATGAAATCACGTTTTGCCCCTCCCCCCCCCTTGGGGGGGGTGAATTTGTAAAATCGGTTCTTAGTCAATGCCTACGTCATAGAAAGAACATTGTCACAAAATTTCATGCTTCTAGGTCTAGGGATTTGGTCTGGGCGATAATGAATCACCCCCTCACTCACTCACTCACTCACTCACTCAGGAAGAACGATTTTATATATACAGATTGTATTTAAATTGTTGCTTCAATCGCTAAGTTTTATGAAAAAGAAAATTTATCCCAATATGCTTTTTAATTCTCAATAATATTTTCAGTCCTGAATATAAATTTATGTTCATCAAAATTATTTTTTTCTTATTTCTATGTATATCACATTTAATTTTTCTCAAGATAGCAATGATTTCATATAAATTCTAAATATTATTTTATCAAACTTTTAGCATAAATTTGCACTTAGGATGCACAAAAGTAAAATTCAGTCTTACTTTCTTTCATATTTTTTATTCGAGAGGAGAAAGGACGGTTCGTTTTTCTGAAATGTACACCCTAGACTACAATAATGTTAAAATATGTTTGTAGTTGATAACCACAAAGATTAACATACGAAAAAGAATTTCCATCATATTAATAATCGCAAAATCATTTTCAAGCGTAAAATATACAATTACTGTATCGAAATGTAAATACCGATCGGTGCATTCTCTCGAGATTTGCAGTTTTTGAATTTTAAAAGTGAAGGGAAATATATTTTATAACAATGAAACTGAGTTAAAGAAAAGTTTTGAAATATTTTGAAAAATAAGTTTTTCTTTTTTTTTTTTTTTTTATGATACGTTTTCATATTTAAATGCATAAAATTTTGTTAAAAAAAAAAAAAAAAAAAAAAAAAACTAGAACATTCCAATATTTAAATTTGAATTTATTTTTTATTTGTCGAATTGAAACATTCAGCCGCCATAATTTACAGAAATGATTTTTTTCAAGAACTAAAATGGAGTATGGTAAACTGCCTGAACTGTTTAAAATTTAATTTAAAAAAAAATACTATTTTTCGTACGTTTCTATATATTAATGCAAATATTTATCGGTTATGAAACCAGTTTATTTATACACATAAACAGTATATATTTTATTTATTTACTTTCATTAAATGTATCATCTCAAAATGAAAAAAAATTTATATGTTCACCTCCCCCCCCCCCATTTTCATGCAATGTATATTTCGAATATATATATATACATATATATATATAATTTTCTAGTTACGACAAGAATATTTTTTGCGAACGTTTGTAATTTAAGCTCTAATGTATTAAAAACTAGCCATCTTTAGCGGCAAGCTGGTTTATGACCAATGAAAATTCTAAACGTCGAAAACTACCACGTGGTTGAAAATTAGCGTCTGCAATTTATTGTAGTATTTTAAACATTTCTGACTGTAAGAAACATTCCTAAGCAGTTCGAACCCCATGAAAAGCTTTATTACGTTAAATCCTTTTAGCAGGTAGCTGCGTGGACTTTTTCCCTTGACAAACGCAACCAGAATGGTTGCATCCTATGAAAATACCGATCGTGCAAAATCATACTTGTTGTCAATCCTCTGAGTTACATTAATCAACGAATTTCATTACTATCTTACTTACTAAATGAAATAAAAGTATTATTAGAAAAAATGGATTTCTAATGTTTCAGTTCACGTTTATAATGTTCACGTAATTATTAAACTATGACGCAAAAAAAAAAAAAAACATGATTATTTGTTTGTGGATAGGCTTAAAATAGATTTTACGCATTGTTTCACAAATTCAAATTACAACTAAAATTTAATATTTGTACTAAAAGAAATAAATTAAAAGAAGTGAGTGTAGCATGCTGATCAAAACCAGATGGTAGATTTTGTTTTCCGCTACCTGATGTTCAAATTTTTTTATTTTTTTTTGGTCTGGATCACTACTCTAATTTCAGTAATGTTTTTAAAAATGCCCAACTTTTTTTATTTTCCGGCACAAGATCTTTTTATCTGACACAGCATAGACAAAAGTTTTCAAGTCTAGACCCAAAACATCTAATTGCTCCTTTTAAATGTTTTATTTGTGCATTATTATTTGTAGCATTTGCCTTTTATCTTAGTATTTTGAAAAAAAAATCACAACTTTAATAGACTTTAGACTTTTAATGCAATTTACTTTTCCTTGTCATCGTCTTTGAAATTTCATAACTTTTTGACCAATATTAAACGGGTAATGAATCCAAGTACTTCAGAGCAGCCAATATTTTAACCTTTAAATCAGAAGTGCCACCAGTATTTTTAAATGGAATGTGTTATATATATTTTCGACGATTAATGTTACCGAAAATAGCTATAAAAAATTTCCGGTTTGAAGTCTCCCTTGAAAAACGAGAGACATGGCACCTACTGTATTGTTATCTAATAACACTACTTACCTAACAAAATCACGAGCATTAACAATAACAGAAATATAGGAATATTTTTTTGTATTTTTCACAGTCAAAATTAAGTAGGTGATAATAAGTTATATGTTAAACGTGTAAAGAAATAATAATTATTAGGAGTAAAAAAAAATTAAAAAAATACAAACTATAGGACTATTACATTAGGAAAATAAAGTGTATTTTGGAAATTTTATTATTATTATTTTTTCTTTTCAAAATGCCATTGATTTTTATGGGTACAACATTTCATGCGTATTTGCTGAACGTCAGGGGAGGCCTCCGTGTTGAGACTCAAAAAGTTTTTGGGTTCCATCTGTGTGCGCGTCTGTCTGTCTGTTTGTCTCGCGATAGCGGCTGTGCAATTGGAATACATATTCATGAACCCCACGGTATTAGCTGTATAGTTTTGAGTGTGTATTCCATTTGTAGTTCGTGTACAGGGACACGCCAAAATTTTTTTATCATTACGGCCTGTGGGAGGAAATTGTATATACCGCGATAGCGGCTGCAAAAATTACGCTATCGACTTGCAATTTGGTACACGTGTTTATGCGCCACACAAAATTAGATGTATAGTTTTGGGTGTGTATTACATGTGTAGTTTGTGTACAGGAACACACCAAAAAGTTTCTTATCGTTACGGCCTATGGGCAGAATTTGTATGTACCGCAATAGCGGTCGCAAAAATCCTTCGATTGACTTGTAAATTGGCACACACGTTCAGGCACTGTATAGAAATAGCTGTATAATTTTTATGCCTATATTGTATATGGATTGTATACAGGGACACGCCAAATTTGTCATCATTATGGCATATGGAGTGAATTTCGTTTAAACGCATTTTAACACTATCGCGACCGCTGAGTTAGATTCACGTTGTTTGAAAATCTGGAATTCCGCCAGTGGGCGTTTCTTTCTCAATTTGTATGTTATTTATTTCTTAAGTATTTACCTAATATTTATATTTTTACAATGAAATGTACTATGGATACAAAAATTTTGATTAGAAATAATGTGTTCATAATGTATATTCATTTGAAATATAAGTGTGAATACAGGATATTTTGTTTTGAAACTTTGTAAACTGGGCGAATAACGCCCACAAGCAGGATTTACTGTCAAAAAGACAAAATCAAAGCGTTAACATCATTACTTTGCAATCAACAAAATGAAATTAGCGTACATTACTGAGATGATTAAACTTAAGTAAAATATGTGCTCTTAGGCTTCCTAATTAATGTACTAGGACCATACAAAGTGTTCTGACAATGCCATGTAATTATCCAAATTATGTCAAATTTCAAACAATCATTCAAAAAAAACGTAGAATAAGCTGAATGGTTTTTACTGCTGTATACAATGTTTATGGTTCGTTTACGGAGACACACAAAAGTATTTCGTGACATTAAAGAATATGGACAAATTTTTATTTCAGCGCAATTTAATGCGTTGATGCTTCATTCAATATAATGGAATTAATATACATTATAAAGATGCTTAAAAGTATGTTTACTCTAAAAAAATAATATGTATAGAAAAAAATTATTTATTTACGGGACCACAAATAAGTATTCCGATGACATACTGTTACATCTAAATGATGTCAAATTAGGTATATATATTATTGAGTTAAATAATTAAATAAATGTATTCTTTTTAGTGTATATAATCACTGTGGTTCCTTTTTCGCGATACATAAAATATATTTGTACTATTACGGTCTATAGTCGGTATTTCTTAAAAGTGCATTTTAACACGGTTATACCGCGTTAAATATAATGAAATTTTATTGTTATTCTAAATGAATATTTTTCAGTGGAAAATTGTGAGCATAGAATTGGTAATTCATTTACAGGGTTACCCAAAATAATTCCGATATGTTATGTAATCATTTTAATGAAATTTGGTATAAGTATTTTTGAATTACAGGGAATTAATACACTACAATCAGTTATTAAAAATACATATATGTACATACATACATACATATATATATATATATATATATATATATATATATATATATACAGATAGTTATAGAAAGAGAGATACAGCGGGGGATTGAAGGGGCGGCTGCGCCCCTCAGAAACGTTTCTGTTTTAGTAGGAAATTAATCGAATCAATGTATATATATCATATAATAAGGAATAAATAAAAATGATCTGTTGGATAATGCGTGATGCAAATAGGACGTTGAGGCTCGTGATCTGCAGATCCATTACCTTATCTTCCGATGCGGAATATTCAAAAATTTTATAAAAGAATACTTCAAAAATTGTATCGATCACTTTATATTTTTTAACATATAGTACTTTAGAATTGAATCTTGTGTGAAGAAACATATCAAAGGTTTGATATAGATAAATGATACCTTCAATATTTCCATCGAAAATTGTATAAAATTTATCAGTTTTTTGTTTCATTCAAGTTCATACGAATTAGAGAGAAAGGAATCGACATTTCTGCACTTTCAAAACCCTAGGTACTACAATGAGTGAAAGTGGTTTTTATGATTTTTAGACGTAGAATATTCGCAAGAGTGTCACCAGTAGAAAATATTCGACTCTTTCTATTTATTTATTGAAAAATCAACGAAGAAAATAAATAAGTATGTTGTTGCAGTTATCCTATCAAAAGAATCGGTTTATTTTACTACGAAAACAGCGAAATACATTTGAAAAATTTTAGTATTATTAAAAAGATCGATTGCAGCAAATACCATGTAAAAATAATAGTACTTGTTCTGATAAAAATATATGTTTATATTGTCTTTTCGTCATAGAAAAAAAAAATTGAAAAAAAAACCTAATAAAAGTAATAAAATTTACTAATATTTCATTTCCGCACAAGATATTGTTATGGTACACTTAAATAAAAGGATCAGTTAAACAAAATATATTCTAGTTTAATATATACATATACAGTCGATAACAAAAGTCTCCGAACACTGGCAAAAATTCCTATCTAAGAAAAGTGCACTTAATACAGTTTTGTTAAGTAAATCCTTGTCGAATCCTGTTCTTAGTCAGTGAAAGAACATGATTCGATAAGGATTTATCTAACAAAACCGTATGAAGTGTACTTTTTTACATAGGAATTTCCTCTAGTGTTCGGACACTTTTGTTACCGACTGTACGTATTAATTGAAAAATGTCAAAACATAGAAATAACAAATTCACTCTTTTTTTTATAGTATACTAAAATTGTTCATTATTAGTTTGTTTTAAATGCAATAACGGGAATATTATTGCGAATATAGTAAGTGTAATTTTACATGTAAAGAATTTCGCTTCTGGTTAATTCGTTTTCTTAATCATAAAAATTGTTATTTTAATTAACTAACTAATACTTTAATTAACTAACTAATACTTAACTAATACTTTTGATTAATGAATAATAAATACAAAACTTTGAATAAACACCATAACATTCAAGAACCCGCAACAATTGTTTCAGTAGAATAGAAGGTACGGCCCCTTGTCAGGCAAATAAAGTAGGCACTAGTGCTGCAAACACAGCGGAAATGAACGCGTATGTTTGCAAAATATAATAAATATTCAAAATTTTATCTACTATTACCATATTCTTCAAACCACATGACTAAAATTTAAAAGTTGAAAGGTTTAAAACTATATATCTCTAAAACAATATAATATCAGCTTCTTTTTTCCAAACAATGTGAAATGAAAAACTAGTCAGTATAGGTTTTCAATGAAACGGTAATATGAATCCTATCATGTACAAATGAGTATATCACTGAATATGAATCACATCGTATACAGGTATGAGAACTAGGCACACAACTCATACCAATATTTACCAGGAAAATGTTCTTCTTCTTAAAGCATTGATTTTATTGGTAGTGATTTATTTTAAACAAGTACTGGTGTGAATTCAACGCAAAATTCCTACCCTGTATATACAATCTGGTTTTTTATTTGTATATGATACCCAAGTACCGTCTTTGAAAAAAAAAAAAAAAAATATATATATATATATATATATATATCAGAAATTACAATTGTCACCAATAATTCTTGTGTTTTAATTATGCATATGCAGCTAATTAGTTTAATTTTAGAAATGGAAAATTTTTCAGGATACATTTTATTGTTATACGAAGATTTAGTTTTTGTATCCGTCTGTCTGTCTGTCAGTGCTCTAATGCCCGAAATAAATTATGGAATTTCTTGAAACTAATATATATTGTTCAACTCTACTATCGGATGTTCCGAATTGAAAGTGGAGTTAATATCTCTACTGGTTTGTGTATTGAGACATATGAAAGCATTCCAAAGCATTCTGTTCTATGAGAGGTATTTATATAATCCATATTTTAATACCTTTACTGTGACCAAATCTTAATGAAATTGAAATAAGTTATTCAAGTCCACTATCACATGTTTCACATATAAAATGGTACAAATACCACCACTGGTTTGTGTACAGGGACACTCGAAAGTATTTCAAAGCATTGCGATTTACAAGAGATATTTCTATAAACTATATTTGGATAATTAACTTTATTGTACGCAATTCTTACTGAAATATAAATATGTTATTCAAATTCCCTATCGAATGTTTCCTATGTAAAATGGAGTAAATACTGTCACTGGTTTGTGTACAGTGACACTCGAAAGTATTCTATAATAGGTTTTTCAACAACAGAAAATTTTACTAACTTTACTTTGCACAATGCTTAATGAAATTGAAATATGTTATTCATATGAACAAAAGACTGCTTTCTTTCAAATATAGTATGATTAGTTTTAGAATTACAGGGCCACACAAAAGTATTCATTTAAATTAAGAGCTATTAATAAAAATTTGCTGGAATTGCACTTTCATTTACATTAGCCGTTTTTAACACATTCTGACAAATTTTTAAGTGTGAATAGGATTTCAATTTATATATGTCTGTATATCAATTTATATATGTCTATATATTTCCATTTATATATGTCTGTGTATATGTCGGTCTCGTCTGCCCATCAGTCTGTCTGTATGCGCTCTAACTCCCGTAAATAGTTATGGAATATCTTCAAACTGATATATGCTGTTCAGGTTCACTATTGGATGATCTCTATTCAAAATGGAGTGAATAACACTACTGATTTGTGAAAGTATTCCAAAGCATTGTGTTATAAGAGAGGTACTTCTATAAACCTTAATTTTAATACCTTTATTGTACACAAATCTTAATTAAATTGGAATATATTATTCAATTTCATTATCAGATGTTTTACCTATAAAATTGAATAAATACCACCACTGGTTTATATACAGGGACACACGATAGTATTCTATTATGTTTTATGAGGGGTACTTCTATAAACCATGTTTTAATAGCTTTACTGTGCACAAATCTTAATGAAATTGAAATATGTTATTCAAATTCACTATCGGATGTTTCCTATGTAAAATGGAGTAAATGCCACCACTGATTTGTGTAGAGTGACACTCGAAAGTATTGTAAAGTATTGTTTTCTATGAGAGGTGTTGCTACAAAACAAATTTTAATAACTTTACTTTGCACAAAGCTTAATGAAATGAAAATATGTTATTCATGTGACCAAAAGACTGCTTTTTATAGAATATAGTATTATTAGTATTAGATTTACGGGGCCACACAAAAATATTCAGTTACATTAAAAGCTATTAATAAAAATTGCTCTTCCGTTTACATTAAACGTTTTTCTGATTTTCCAACAAGGTTGAAAAGTGTTAATGACTTCGGTTTTTTTTTCTGTCTGTCTGTCAGCGCTCTAACTCCCGTAAATATTTATGAAATTTCTTGGAACTGATATATGTTATTAAAGTTCGCTATCGGATGTTCTCTATTGAAAATGGAGTGTATGCCTGTACTGATTTTTGTACAGGGATACCCGAAAATATTCCAAAGCATTCACTTCTATGAGAGGTATATCTTTAAACCATATTTTGATAACATTTTTTTGCGCAAATCTTAAAGAAATTGAAATATGTTTTTTCAGTTCACCATCGAATGTTTCCTATTGAAAATGAAGTAAATACTATCACTGGTTTGAATACAGGGGCAACCGAAAGTATTCCAAACCATTGCGTTCTATGAGAGGTATTTTCATAAACCAAATTTTAATAGCTTTATTTTGCGCAAATCTTAATGAAATTAAAATATGTTATTCATATGCACAAAAAAATGCTTTTTAAAGAATGCATCAAGGTTAGCATTAGATTTAAAGGTCACACAAAAGTACTGTGTTACTGTTAAAGTCTATCATTGGAAATTTGCTAGAATTGCATTTTCATTTATATTAAACATTTTTATCACTTTCTAAATATTTTTTAACTGCGGATATGATTTCAATTTGTGTATTTGTCTGTTTGTCCGTCGGGCTTTCCGTTTGTCTGTCCGCGCTCTAAATCCTGTAAATATTCATGGAATTTCTTGAAACCGATATATGTTATTCATGTTCCTTATTGAAAATGCTGTGAATATTTCTAATGGTTTATGTAAGGGACACTCGAAAGTATTCCAAAGCATGGTGTTCTATGACATGTATTTCTATAAATCATACTGTAATAACTTTACATTACACAAATCTTATTGAAATTAAAATATGTTATTCATATACACAAGAGAATGCTTTCCATAGAATATAGCATGATTAGCATTAGATTTACAGGGCCACACAAAAATATTTAGTTACATTAAGGGCTAATATTGGCAATTTGCTGGAATTGCACTTTTGTTTATATCAAACGTTTTTATCACTTTCTAAATGTTTTTAACTGTGTATATGATTTCAATTTGTGTATCTGTCTGACCGCTCTGTAAATTTCGTAAATTTTCATGAAATTTCTTGGAACTGATATATGTTATTCAAGTTTACTATCGGATGTTCCTTTTTGAGAATGGAGTAAATACTATCCCTGGTTTGTATACAGGAACAACCGAAAGTATTCCAAAGCATTGTGTTCTATGACAGGTATTTCTATAAACCATATTGTAATACCTTTACTTACATGTACACATACCTTAATGAAATTAAAATATGTTATTCCTACGCGCAAAAGAAGGCTTTTCATAAAATATATTATGATTAGCGTTAGATTTACAGGGCCACACAAAAATATTCAGTTACAGTACGGTTTATTATTGGAAATTTCCTGGAGTCGCACTTTCGTTTACATTAAACGTTTTTATCACTTTCTAAATGTCTTTTAACTGTGATTATGATTTCTGTTTGTGTATCTGTCTGACCGGCTGTTCGTCTTTCTATCTGTTTGTCATCCCGTCCCCATCGTTCTTAAATATTTTGTAAAATCTTAAAACTTTATATATGTTATTCAAGTTCACTATGGAATGTTTCCTATTTTTAATGGCCGTAATAGGTCCTGTACAACTGGTTTGTGTACAGGGACATCAAAAGAAATTCCAATGCATTGCGCTTTAGACAGACATTTTTATAAATCACATTTAAATAACTTTGTACTGTAAAATTGATTAAAAAAATTGACATTTATGGTTAATGTGCAAAGATAATATTTTGTATAGAATATGATATGGTTAACCTTCAAATTAACCTTTTGAAAGGGGCTCTTACGAAATCCTATGGTGAAGCGTGACAGATGCTGTCACAGCCCCTTTCAAAAGGTTAACAAGGCTACGTTAAAATATTCAAATACATTAAGGTCCGCAAATAGAATCTCATGGCTGCATTTTCTTTTGCGTCAACAATTTTGACGCATTTCAACAATATTTACAACGATTATTAATACAACTAGTCTGTTTGTATGCCTTTCAGGCCTTCTGTCTGTCCGTTTTGTGATCACGTAGGAAAAGAACATTAAATTTTTCTCAATAAGTATGTACAGTTGGGAAGTGTTAACAAACAATGCGTACCGCATAACTTTTCCTTCTTGCTGTAGCTATAATTCCAGTTTATGAATCAATTCTAGAAATCAAAGAGAGTATTTTTTGCAGTACATAGGATTGAAAATATAATGTGCCATTTCACTGTCTAATAGAATATAAACAAGAAATAATCCATCATTTCGTTAATTCAGTTTATTTGTTTACCTTATACGCATGGATCGGAAATCTATATTTCTAGTTTAGGGATTAATAAAATGACTAATTAATCATTTTAGATGATGGCGATCTATTTTTTTCCTCGGTGTAAGTGCTAATATCATAAATATATATTATAGAATGAAAGTAGGGTAAGGTGGGGTAAGTGGGACCCCTTTTCTGCATAATTCGACTTTAGCTCAACATAGCACCGGATGTAATAGGCCTAACAACTTAATTTTTTTTGTGGTTCATTCTCTCATATGTTGTTACTGTACCCATGGCAACCTCTAATCAAATTGGCAAATGATGAATTAAAAAAGAAAATTATTTTGGGTGGTCATCGGGGTGACCCACTTGCCCCGCAACGTGGGGTAAGTGGGCCATCCCCTGAATATATTTTTACACATAACTGGCAGAGATTTGGTGGGGCAAGTGGGACAATCTACATGATTTTCTGAATCTTTGAAAAAAAAATCACTGAAGTATCTCTATTAGTTCACTCATAGCAACTTTTTCTGGCACACAAGCCTGCTAAAAGAAACAAATGTCAATTTTTCAACTTTTGCATGTAGAGTAGCCTAAAAGTTAGGCCAGTTGTGGAGAGTGACTGAATTCATTCACGATGGATACCAAACCAGCGGTGTGGCGGGAATTATATTTCTCGACGTGCAGAAGGCCTTTGACAAGGTCTGGCATGCCGGCCTTCTCTTTAAGATGGCTGCGTTATGTGTTCCTGACCAGCTAATTAAAATCTTTTCTGATAACCTCTCTAACAAGTCCTTCGTGGTAAAAGTGGGAAACTCCCTCTCTAGCCCGAAGCCTGTTCTCAGTTCTGTTCCTTTAAGGTTCTCTCGCCGGGCGCCGCCTTTTTAACATTTACATTAACGACACTCCGCGCAAGCCCGACATCAACTTAGCTTAATTTGCTGATGATACTGCTATCATGTACAAACACAAACAACCACACACAGTGTTTGAAAAACTCCAGGATTACCTTCATTCGTATGCTATTTGGCTTAGGAAATGGAAAATTAAAGTTAATAGCTCTAAAAGTGCCGCCATTTTCTTCACTAATAAATCCCATTCCCCCGACGTTAACTTTACTCTCAATAATGAGCCTATTCCCTGGGAAACTTCTTATAAATACCTAGGAATTCCCCTAGATTCAAAATTATTGTGGCATAAGCACATCTCAGAGACACTGAATAAAGCGCAAATTGCCACCGCCTCCCTCCTTCCTCTTTTGGCTTAGAATAGCCGCCTGTCTGTTAAAAATAAATTGTTACTGTACAAGTTCATGATCAGACCCATCTTGACTTACGGGTCCGTGGTATACGGATCTGCCTCAAAGACTATGCTAGAAAAAATTCAAGTATTCCAAAACAAGCAATTACGTAGGTTTGTTCGAGCCCATCGCTACGTTCGCAATGTTGTCATTCACAAAGACCTGAAAATTAGGCCAATCTATTCGGAAATTAAGAAACTTGCGTTGAAGTTTCCCAGGTCTATCCCAAAAGTTCAGAATCCTGTGTTAAATGCCATAAGAAGGTACTACCCCAGAATCGGGAAGGCCATAAAACGCCCACTTGCCATCCTCTACAGGGAGGATGGGTTTGTCCCGGTCTCCAAGCGTAGAAGGCGAGATCCTTCAGGTGTTACTTAACACAGAATTCTCACTCAAAATTCTTTTTCCCGTAGATTGAATACATCCTATACTTCTACTTTTGGCTATCCCCTTGACAACTGCAACCTACTGTGTCGTTTAACAGTCGCGGATGATCAATCTTCCAGCCAGTTACCTTACGTAGGGTTTTTAAAATTTTAAACTTAACTGTAAATAATGTAAATATCTCTTTTGTAATTTGTAATCTAATTTTATTAATTGTAAATAATGTATATATTTCTTTCTCTGACTGCCTAACAGTCTTGCTAGGCTAAATTTTTAAAAAAAATTCTTTATTTTGTATTATTCTAAATTGTATAGTATTATGACTGCTTAACAGTCTGGTTAGGCCTATCACTATTATCTAAAAAAAGAAAAATTGTAGGTTTAGTGCTCCTTGCTCTGTTGCCATATGTCTCACAGCTTTCAGATCGGCTCTGCTCTGCCGTCATGCTGCTGAATGCATCAACTCATCACACCAGGGTTCTTTGGGAAACCACTCAGATCTTGTTCCGATTCTCTAGATGATGCAAGCCCTCCTTCTGTATTTTGTCTTCCTCTGGTGAAGGTAAGCGGCTGCCTCGACAGCCAAAGCACGTGATGATGATGATGATGATGAAAGTTAGGCCTATAAAGTTTAAACTAGCCTATGGCAGTGTTGCATGTTAGTGAACATTATATCTTGATAAATCGTTGGTAAGCATGTATTTTGAAAGTCTCTTGGAAAGTGTTGGTTCATTTAGTTTCAGCACAACATCTTGTAGCCCTTGTCATCATGAATACCATTAGCTTCAGGGGAATAAAAGTTATTACGTATAGTTGTCTTTGTGCATGTATTACATGACAATTATATCTTCATCGTTTGGACTTTCATTTAATACCAAGCCACCATAATATTTCTTTTTTGTTTTGCCTACAAACTGGACAAGGCCATAATCCCCATTTTAAAGTTCTGTGGTAGTGGGTGATAACTGATAGTTCATCTTCGGAACTTGAATCACTACTGGTGGAGTCATCCAGAGGTAAACCCTATAAAACAGTGCATGTGACTATTTTTTAACTATATTAAAGAGTTGGGGTGAGTGGCCCACTTATCCCACCATTGTGGTGGCACTCTTACCCCAAACGCGGGGCAAGTGGGTCCCCCAATTTTTTTTCAACCTTATTAATGTCATGAGTACACAATACTGCAAAAAGATTCTGTGTTTTATACACTTTCAAAATATATAAAGTTTTGGTTTGTATCATGAACGGTTTGGAAGAAAAAAAATAATTAGTACGATGGCGCGAATTACGATAGGACTGCAAATTTAAAAATCGTCAGAAAAAAGCTTGTAACGTATCACACACATAAATGAAAACGATGCCATAGTGTTTTCTACATCTATTGGGGTAGGTACATAAAAATATTATAACAGATTTTTTTTGAGTCAATAACTGGGGAAATGGCAGGGGGGGGGGGGTGGCCCAATTACCCCAATAGCCCACTTTCCCCACCTTACCCTATGAGAAAAGAAAGCTATAAATTTAAATTATTTTTAAGAGGATAAAGATTTCTGACGATTGTTGCTTTAAGAAAATGAACCATAGGTCAAAAATTTGTTCTTTGAAATATAGCATCTTTTATTTTGAAAACGACGGCATAGTTTGAAAAATCTAACGTTCAATTTGTATTTTATTTTCCTGTATAGAATATTGATAATTTTTAAAAAGAAGATTTCTTTAAAAATTTATCGATTCTCTTGTATTTTTGAAAATATACTTTTGAACTATATTTTATCTGAAGTAATATATCAATGATTTGATATAAATAAATGATATCTTCAATTTTTCCATCGAAAACTGTACAAAGTTTTTCATTTTTTTTTTTTTTGTTGTTGTTGTTGTTTGTTTGTTTTGTTTCATTCCAATTCCTACTACATGATGAGAAAGAAATCTACATTTCTACATTTCTACACTTCCAAAACCCCAGATAATACAAAGAATGAAAGTGGTTTTTATGATTTAAGATGTAGAATATTCGCAAGAGAGTCACAAGCAGAAAATATCCTATTCTTTATAAAAATTTGTGTAAAATCAGAAAGAAAATAAATGCATATGTTGTTGCAGTTATTTCCCAAAGGAATTCGTTCATTTTACTATGTAAGCAGCTAGATACATTTGAAATTTTTGAGAATTATTGAAAAGAACGATTTCGGTAGATGCAATGCAAAAGTGATAACACTTGTAATAATGAAAATATATTATTATTCTGTCTTACCTTCAAAAGAACGCATATAAAATAGAATAAAAAATGTATTAAATTAACTAATAATTTCTTTCTGTACAGGAAATTTTGTTGGTGTTATGTTATTTAAACTAAAAATATTTTAGTCTATTTTTTTTTTCTTTTTTTTCTTTCTTTCTTTTTTTTTTTTTTTTTTTTTTTTTGATAAACATTACGCGTTAAAAATTTCTCACTGAATTTTTTGAATCTCTGTTGCCGGACGTGGCCCGTAATCTCGCTTGAGTTTTTTTACTGTATATATTTAATGAAAGAAAGTATTGAGGTTATAAAAGTGTTAGACATAAAATTTTTGATGATTTTATAGATTTTAAGAGTTCTTGAGCGCGTTCTAAGAATATTTATTTCTGTCTCTCTATATATATGCATGTGTGACAAAAATTTTATGACAACGCTAACTCGAGAAAAAATGTATAGAATTAAATCCAAATTTTTATGTAGTATCACCTTGACATAAAATGGCATCTATCCGCTTTTGGTTCATATCTTGAAACAAGCTGCGCTGCTATACTAGAATAACCTCCAATAACGATAAGACGTTTCTAAAACGTATAATTTCATGAAAAATAATATGTGAGAGGGTCATTATGTCGGTTCAGTCTGGGTGCAAATGCTGGCAGGTGGCGCTATTATGCAGAAGTATTCCCAATTTACGGAAAGTCTATATCTCTGATTCTGAAAGGTATTAATGCAGCAAACTTTCTATGTATACTGAGAAAAAAGGCTGTAACTACCATCTAGAATCTCGACTGTGGCTCTAGTAAAAATAGTTCCATGTCATCCTTATAAATTTTAGTCTACTTTGAAAGCGAGTTCTAGAAACCCATATTATAATTCTAGAGCGTTTCTCTATATTATCGTGGTCAAACTTATTTAAAAATCTCTGAAAATAAATGTGAATACAAGAGGCGGGTTTTAGCATCTATAATTTTGATTTATGACCCAATTCTGAAAACATCAAGTGGGAATTTCTCGCAATACAAAGGATTCAGAATATTCAGAATATTGTTTCACCATATAGAAATGCATAGACTTGAAATTCTTGATCATTTCGTCTATTCAGCTTATTGACGTGCCTTATTACGCATTGCTCGGAAATCTATATTTCTAGTTTAGGGATTTAGAAACTGACGACTTATTCGTTCTGGAGAAAAGCGGTATATTTTTTCTCTCAGTGTAAGATGACAATTATGTATTCACCTAAGTAGGGTGTATATTAAGTAGGGTGTATTAGGATGTATATCGGAAGGCAGCTGGCATTTCAATTACGCTACTTCTGAATTTTTTCATATACCTATAACTCATCTTCTATTGATTAAATTTACATTAAATTCCATTTGTAATTTTTTTTTATGTGCTATGTTGTAATACGTTTGCAATATGCTGTGTTGATTACATTTTCGTTCATGTTAACCGATAAGTGACGCTATTGTGTAGAATGATATAAAACAGAGCTTTATGATAGCCGCAATATTCTAATTAACAATAACAAGTATGCATTTTGTAAAGAAAAAATGTATTAAGATTTAAATTCATCAACAAATATTTAAATACATTTTCAGACATTTCCCTTAAGTATTCAAAGTAAACATTCTAAATAATCATTTCACTTATAATAAATATCCGAGCTGTTTTTTCATATTTTAAGTAAGAATGAAATCTTGATATATCGCAAAAGATTTTCGAAAATGCCAGGTAAATGATATAGAAATGTTCGAATCGAAATATTATACAACTGAAACGATTTAACGCGATTTATTTCTGTAAATATACGAAATATACATAATTTTTTTCGATAGCTAAAATCGGAATGCAATACATATAAATAAATTTAACAAAAAAAAAAAAAAAAAAAAAAAAAAAAAAGATATTGGCTTTTATATTAATGTGAAATATTCATATACATAAGAAAGTTAATCCTATTCTACTACATTTTACAATAAATGGAAGAAGGTAACAGAATACTGCGAATGATAAGAATATTAATTCTGTTATTTTATAAGATATCACATTAAGGGTCAACTTGTTTTCTTTCTTCTATATTTAAGAAGCTGGTGACTGCAAAATGAGGTGTTTATAAATATAAAATCTCATAACACAAAATCTATAAATAAATATAAATAAATAAATAAATTGCAATACATGATATTTCACTAAATTCTGTCAAAATCTCGGTAAGAATTGCAGTTCTAAACCATAACTAATTCCTAAAAACGTTTATATATGTATTTATTTATTTGATAAGATCTTGATTTAATGTTGTGTCTTTCAACTTTTGGTGCATATTGCATACCTGATAATATTTATAATTTAGTCCGGATTTTTGTCAGTATCCGCTCATTTTTATCACCATTCTTTTTAAAGGGCATTTTTTTTCTTATTTTATCGTAGTTACATATTGAATAATTTTTTTTAAACAAGCAGAGTGGTTTAAAGATAAGGCGGATATTAGCAGTTCTCTGGAATGAATTATACGAGGTATAACATATTCTTAACACTACCAAAGTTTCAAGATGTTTCTAAGGAACTGTTTTAGATATTTTACAAAATGTCTAAATTTGAAAGTTCCCAAATACTTATTGGTAGATAGTGTATATATATGGTCAAATATCAGGCAAGATTCAACTAAGCCTTGACGATGGCCTCAGGTCCCCTATTTTATACAATTTGGATTTTATACACTTTTCTATCGAATAAGAAGCCCCATTGGTAGATAAATGGTTAAAAAAGATTACAAAAGCGTGCCAAGTATTTAAACTTTAATGTATATTTCCATGCATGTGATACAAATTAGTAAGAAAAATTTTAATAATTTTCTGAAAAATAATCTGGTGTATCACACACGCACGACCTTCTCTCATCCTAGATTTCCATACTATAAATACAGATTACAAATTAAGAGGCAACATAATGAGTGTCGTATGTAAAAGTACTTTACATATATAATTTTAAACATCTGTATCCTATATATTTATATTCAAGAGACCTCAAAACACATAGTTAAAATCAAACAGTCAGCATTCAAAGTAACCCCCCCCCCCATATTCTTTATTTTTGATAAAGTATAAAAAAAATTATTATCATTCAGAAGCAGTTTTCCGGAACTTCTTAAGAATTAAAAAGCACTTGAATTGATTATTTTCAGTAGAAAAGAATGTATTCACACAATTTTGTGTCGCACTGTATATTGTCTCTACATTATATACACACCACATAGTATACTTAAATTTAGCACAGTACGAAAAACATCTAACAAAACTTGAAATGAAATTTCAGCAGTCACAAAGTATAAACCTAATATATTTATTTATTTTACAAATGCGGAACATTACCGCGTAAGCCATCAGTTCACGGGCTCTTCAATATTTCTTAACAATGTTCTAACACTGAAACAATACATTACAATAATTCAAATGTTCAAAAGTCATTGGTTGACCAGAGTCACACAAAACACAGTCTGGGGAACCTGTCATGCCAATTCTACAGAGATGGCTCCGTAAACAATCATGTCGCGTGTTATATGGAATGTTGGTAGTATAGATTGAAGTCCTTTTGGTAGCCGTGAGAGTCTGCAAAAATTAAAGGAGCAAATAGTACAAGTTAAACCTTATATATCAGAATTCGTTTTCGATTGGCATTGCTAACGAACGGCAAATGATTATCATATCATAGTCTCTACTAAACATTTCTACTAAATATTTTATGCCTTAAAAAATGTATCGTCATTTCACCCTGTTTAACCCGTTAGTAGTCGCTAGTTGGTCGATTTGCCGCCCATCCTTCAGTTTTGCCAGATTTTTTTATTCAATAGCCACCAAAAATTTTTAGAAGTGGCATTTGGTATACATAAAACGCGAATAAAATCAAAGAAACGTCGATCACATCCCTTCTTAATATTATTGGTGACAGTTAAATAAAAAGTGCGCAATTTTTAATAGGTGGCGCTGTCCATAGCGACTACTAACGGGTTAAGTTAGCCCACAGACGTAATATGTTTGAATTATCTTGGTTGTCTCTGTGCACGAACCATTTCTTTAATCTCAAAGAAAAGTTTAGTGAATCATTCCTGTATGACTGAGCACATTCTTGTATCTCAAATACTAATCACCATTTACCCCGTACTTTTAAGTATAATACATATACCTTCATCCTTAATGCTCAGTTTCACAAAATACATGATTTTATTTGGAAATACGAATTAAAAAGAAATAATAGATAAGCTAAAAGACTTTTATTCTAAAAATTTAATCAAGTTAATAAAACACATCTTAAAGCAGATATGAAAATAAAAATGTCCCTTAAATTATTGCTAGGTCAGATAAGATTCGATGTATTTCAAAAGCAACTTAGCACAAATATATTTTCTTGAGTAGAAATAATGTCCCTATTTCTCTTAATGTAAAGTATTTCATTTGTTCTGTGGTAAAGATAAACAAATTTCCCTCGGGAAAAACTTATCCATTTCTAAGATATATTTTTCTGCGGTTGCATGGTACATTCAGAAAGCTCTTTTAATAATTATTATAACATTTAGCTTTTCTGTTACTCATTTTCTTGAATAGCATAGCATCTTTATTGCACATGTTTTTATTTTATTTATTTAGTTTTTACTTTGCTTATAAAATGATATTGAAAGAAAAAGTATTGGATAGAGAAAAGACAAATCTGACAAACAAAAAGTAGAATTTTTAGATAATTATAAATATTGTTAAATATAAGGAAAACATCGAAAAGTTTTAGAATTTATAATGGAAAATAGAGGGAAGTATGTACACACATAAATATATGACATTTAGTGTTTAAAACTAAAATCTTCATACAGTTTCAATTATTCGCTTGTATTCATACGTTCAAGGTTTTTTTTTTTTTTTTTTTTTTTTGTTAATAAATAATAATTTTAATGTAGTTATTTTGAACTTATATGTTTGTTGGATGGATCTAAAACTTAATTTATAGGGTTTGTGAAAATTGGCTATACTGCAGATGATAGGAGTCGAATCAATTCCAAATGTACATTCATTTCAAAGGATGAAAAATATCTCCATAACAAACAACAAGAACAAATAATAATAGGAACTCGTAATTAAAGTTATACGAATTTTATTATGGAAGTGTATTATTTGTAAAAATCCAAGTAGGCAAATTGGACACAGAAGATTTACAAATAAAATAATTTACTTTTTTAAAAGTAAATTTTGTTACACACTCTCAAGTACATGTTTATATATTAACATTCCTTGCATGGCAAAATATAAGTTTTATAATCATACAAAATAGATGATATGTAAAATAGACGACATGTATGCTTATATATTAACATAATTGTAAAGCATATTTCAAGTTAATGTAAAGATTTTGTTTAAAATTATTGCTTCAATTCTTAAGATTTTTGAAAAAGAGAATTTATCATAATACGCTTTTTTCTTCTCCATAACCAGAAATTTCCAGTACTGAATATAAATTATGCTTATCAAAATTATTTTTTTCTTATTTCTATGTATATCACATTTATTTTTTTCTCAAGATAGCAATGATTCGATATAAATTTTAAATATCATTTTATCAAACTTTTATCATAAATTTGCAGTTAGTATGCAGAAAGTAAAAACCAGTCTTATTTTTTATGATATTTTTTATTTTGTGAAAAAAGAAAATTGTTTATTTTTCTAAAATGTACACCCTTGACTACAATAAAGTTAAAATATTGTTTGTAGTTCTTAACCACAAGAGATTAACATACGAAAAAGAATTTCTGTCCTATTAATAACCTTAAAATCATTTTCAAGCGTAAAATATACACTGACTCTATCCAAATGTATATAGCGATCGGTGCATTCTCTCGAGATTTACAAATTTACATTTTAAAAATAATGAGAAATATATTTTATATCAATGTGACTGAGTTAAAGAAAAGTTTTAAAATGTTTTGAAAAATATTTTTATCATTTATTTTCATATTCAAATGCGTAAAGTTTCGTTAAAAAAAACAAAAACTGGGATATTGCAATATTTATATTTTGGATATTTTACTTTCCGAACACTGTTGTAATGAAAGTATTGTAATCATGTCAAAAATACGAGTTTGAGATTTTGGTGTATCTACACGTTTTGAGACAACCTGAATTGTCATTTGCTGTCTTTTTGATGATGCATGAGTGTATGTATGTGTGTATTTATGTGAGTGAACCCGATAGCATCTAAACGCTTTGTTCGAATGAGCTGAAACTTCGTACGTATGTTATAGGTCACAATAGCACGAACCTTATTGATTTTGGTAAATCACGCGCTTGTAGTTTTTTTACAGGGACACAAAGAATAATTCTTTATCATTATGGTTTATAGGGCCAAATTCTTTAAAGTGAGATTGCGCCTAATTGCCTTACTCGACTAAGCTGAAAGTTTATACACATGTTATGAGTTACGATCGCACAAACTGGATAAATTTTCGCGAATCTAGCGTCTATAGTATTTTACAGGGACACACAGAAAAATTCTTTATTATTATGGTCAATATAGGCCCAAATTTTTACTTTCCGAACATACATATATAAGGAAAGTATTGTATTATGTCAGATATCCGTCAATGAGATTTTTAAGTTTTTATACGTTTTGAGATCCCCTGAGTTCATTTTTACTTTTACGATGATGTATGTATATGTGTGTATGTATGCGAATGAACACAATAGCGCCTAAGCGCTTTGTTCGAATGAGCTGAAAGTTAGTACGTATATTATTGGTCACCATAGCACGAACCCTATTGATTTTGATGAATCTAGGACTTACAGTTGTTTTACCAGCATACAAAGAAAAATTCTTAATTATGACATATGGGCACACATTTTTTAAAGTGCAACAGCGTCTAAACGCTTTGATCGTCAGAGCTGAAAATTTATATATTTATTATAAGTCACTGTTGCACGAACGGTATAGATTTTGGTGAAACTAGCACTTATGGTTTTTTACAGGGATAAAAGAAAATTTTTTTGTCATCATGGTTTATCGGCAAAAATTGTTTATTGTGCGACAGCGTCTAAACACCTTATTCGTCTGAGTTGAAAATTTATGTACATATTATAGATCACCGTCACACGAACTGTATAAATTTTGGAGAATCTATCACTTACAGAATTTTACAGGAGTACAACAAATTTTCTGTATCATTAGTGTCTACGAACCTATTTTGTTTGAAGAGAGATAGTGTCAAATTAAACAACATACTCTAAAAGCAAAAATACTCAAAACAACATATAATTTTCTCGTTTATTAAACGACTTCTTTTATTTTACTTATGCAACCATTAAATACTTAATGTTCGGAAACTCGAGTTAAGTCACTCCAGATTTTTATTATTATTCCTGAAATATCCAGCAGCCACAATTTATAGGTTTTTATTTTTTATTTCTTTATTTATATTTTTTATTTTTTATTTTTATATTTATTTTTTCAAGAATTAAAATAGTATATGTTAAACTTCCTAAAAAGTTTCAAATTTGATGTAAAAGGATTATTTGTACTTCGTTTCAATACATTAATGGAAATATTTATCAGTTATGAAACCAATTTAGTAATACGTATAAATGGAATATGTTTTATTTACTTTCATAAAATGCATAAATTCAAAACTGAAATAAATTTAAATATTTATTTTCTCTTCCTTTTCATGCAATGTGTATTTCGAATATATATATATATATATATATATATACATGAGGGAGGGGGGGGGGCTGAAAAGTTCCTGGCTTTGCCTCCTTAGAGTTCAAATAAAAGAATAAATTTGGTGGCAAGGGAAAGCTAAATATCTTGATATTTAACTGCACAAATATCAAATTATTCTGATTTTTACAACTTTTTTTTTTTTTTTTAATTTGTGCCGGAATGTTTGAACAATAATCAGAAGATGAACAAACTGAAACACCGAAAAACATTTTGGCCCATTTTGAAGCTCCACAGGAGTTTCTGCCTAAATTAGTGATAAAAGACTATTCATAGCTCTACATTTATGATCCTGAAACAAAGGAAGATTCAAAAGAATAGCTCTCAGAGGTTTCTGCCGCCGAAGAATTCCGCACCTAGAAATCGGCCAAAAATGTCGTAGTGTCCGTTTTTTAGGACAAAGGTGGGATTCTGATGTTGGACGTCTTACATCTGGGCTCCAGTGTAACTGCAAAGTATTATGCTAATCTTCTAAACCAACTAAAAGAAGAAATTAAGAAGAAACTCCAGGGAGAAGTTGACCAGAGATATCCTGTGTTTGGATGAAAAGGCAAATAAGTGTATATGATTGGTCCACCATCCTCCGTGTATATATATATATATATTAATTTTACTTATGACAAGACTATTGTTTGCAAACTTTTGTAATTTAAGTTTTCATACATTAAAAAAAAAGCCGTCTTCTGTTGGGAACAAGCTTATTGCTAAAAATTCTGAACGTCGAAAATTAATACGTGGTGGGGAAGTAGCGTCCACAATTTAGTGTGTTGCTTTAAACATTTCTGACGGTGAAAAGTATCCCAAGCTGTTCGCGCCCGGTGAAATTCTTTACTACAATAAACCTTGTTTGCAGACAACTGCGTCGAACTCTTCCCTTAACGAACTTGACCAGACTGTTTGCGTCCTTTGACATTTCTGACCGTACAAATTCACATTTGTTGGCAACCCACTGTGTTGCAGTAATTAGCATATTTAATTATTTTTTTTACATACTAAAGGGAATAAAAGTATTTTTACACTGCAGAAAATAATCCCGTAAAAGTGCAGGAGAAAATAAACTGTGCTTTTAACGGAAAACCTGTTCGATTTTACTTGATCTCCCAGTAAAATATATGCTAGTGGTTCAGTTTTACGGTTTTAAACTGTACTTTTGTTTTACAGTTTTTTACCGTTGAAATTAACAGGATTTTCTAATAAAATCTACGGGTATTTTTTGCAGTGAGAAAAAATAAATTTCTAAAGTTTCAGTTCTGTAAGTCACGTATCATTCACGTATTTCTTAAACTATGAAGCCAAAAAATGTTTATTTTGATTGTGTCGAAGATCAGAGCAGATTTTGCGCATTATTTGTGTAGTAGATTTTATTAAACATTTATTCTATGTTATGCACGATACTGAAGAGTCGAAGGTAGTATGGTGCTCATAATCACGTGGTACAAAAAAAAAAAAAATAATAATAATTCCACTACCTAATGTCGCCTTATTTTTTTCTTTTAGATATCACACCCTACTTCCGGTTATATTTTAATTATAGTATAGCTTTTTCCGCTTTTCCGGAACACGATATTTTTATCTGCACTGCCAAAGGTTCTATAGATTATACCCAAAACAACTGATTGCTTTTTTAATTGTTTTAATTGTGCAATTATATTTGTAGGTGCTGACTTTTATTTTAATACTTTTCACAAAACCATATCTTTAATGCAACTATTTAGATTGTTGCAATTTTCTTTCCTACACTGTAAAAAATATGCCCTATTTGCTGTCAGAAGTTCTCTGTAATTTGAGAAAATACGCGTAATTTAAGAAAAAAAAAAAAAAAAATACGTTGTCAGAACGTATTTTCTTAAATTACAGAGAATTTCTGGCAGCAAATAAGACATATTTTTTACAGCGTATGTCATCATCTTTGAAATGTCTTAGCGTTTCGTCCCACATGAAAGGACAGATGATTCCAACTATTCACCTGAAAAAACATCGTGTTATATTACAAAAAAATTGTGGTAGTAAAAATTGCCAGAAAATATCTGCATTCAACAAAAATTATTATAAACAGAAATTTCCTTAATCGTACAAACAGATTTTTTCGGTAATGCACAATAAAAAAATACCCCCCCCCCCCCCATCTCAAAAAAAAAAAAAAAAGTTTAACCCGACAGTATCGAACTAGAGCCCTCCGCACAATAGGCAAAGACATTACCTCAAAACGACGGAATTACACTTCGTATTGTTACTTAGCGTTACCCAATTCTGCTTTGATAGCAAAATCTGTATCAATGGTTACAGGCTTTATCTGTTTACAGAAAAAACATTCCTACTGAAAGATTGAGATGTAATTTTATAGTAAATTTTTGTAGTTTTAGAAAACTAAAATTTTCTGTAGGAAAGTTACAATTTTTTTCTGATTTTTTAATAGATTTTTTTTTAGTTTTGCCATCCATTAACAGAACTTACCGGATAAAATCCCGAGAATGAAAAATAATAAAAACGTATGACTACATTTATTTATTTATTTATTTTTATTTATTTATTTATTTATTTTTTTTTTGTATTTCATTTCTAATGTTTTGTATAACTGTAAGCAAGAGATAACAAGTTATATTATAAAAATATGAGGACATAATGATATAAATATTAAGATAAAAAAAATGAAATATTTAAAACTGACTATAAGAAGATAGAGTGTATTAAAAAAAAAAAAAAAAAAAAAAAAGGAAAAATCTTTTGTATAAAAAATGCCATTGAGTTTGATTAGTGCAAATCTAACGTTTCATATGTATTTTATTTTCCTATTTGGAAAATTAAAAAATTGTAAATAGAATTATTCTTAACGTTATTATCGATCACTTTATATTTTTGAAAACATACTTTAGAATTGGATCTTATCTGAAGTAATATATCAAAGCTTTGATACAAATAAATGAAACCTTCAATATTTTCATCGAAAACTGTACAAAATTTATCATTTTTATCTTTTGTTTCATTCGAAATCATACGAAATGAAGAGAAAGGAATCTACATTTCTGCACTTCCAAAACTCGAGATACGACAAAGAATGAAAGTAGTTTTTATGATTTAAGACGTAGAATATTCAAAAGAGTATCACAAGCGAAAATTTTTTACTTTTTATAAAAATTTTATAAAAATAAAAATCAGAGAAGAAAATAAAGGCATGTTATCTTCACAAAGGCCAGTTATCTTCACAAAAGAATTGGTTTATTTTATTATGTAAACAGCGAAATACGTTTGGAAAATTTGAAAATTATTGAAAAAAAGGACGGCTGCAGCTGAAGAAATATAAAAATAATAGTACTTGTTCTGGTAAAATTATATGTTTATGTTGTATTTTGTCACAGAAAAAAAATTGAAAATGAAAGCTAATAAAATAGAAAATTTTCCTAATATGCTTCATTTCTGTACAGGAATTTTTTATGGTGTACTTATAAAGAATATCAGTTAAACAAAATATATTCTAGTTTTTTTTTATTTATTTTTTTTTTTTTTTTATGTATATATTAATTAAAAAGCGTAAAAAGGAATTTCTGGAAAATTCCACTCTTTATTCATTTCACTCTTTTTTTTATAAAATATTGCAATTATTTATTATGTGTTTGTTTTGAAGGAATAAAATTAAAATTATTGATACTACGTAACTGTTTAGTTACATGTAAAGCGTTTTGCTTCTACTTAATGCATTTTCTTAAGAATAAAAATTTTATTTAAGAAAAAAAAAAAAAAGCGCTTAACTAATACTTATGATTGCAATTTCCTGATAAAGATTCAAAAATTTATTTACTATTGCTATATTCCCCAAACAACATAAGTTAAGATTAAATTTTAAAGATTTAAAACTACATAAAGTATGTCTAAAACAAAATTTATATTATTTTTTTATGTTTCTTTCTTTCTTTCTTTTTTTCCACCGTAAACGAATAAAATGAAAAACTTGTCATCATAAATTTACAATGAAATGGTAATAATATCAATCATATTATATACAGTTCAATATATTACTAAATATGAATCACATCATATATTAGAACCAGGGACTGGAACTAAGCACAGAACTCATGCCACAGTTAATGAAGCAAAATGTTCTTCTTAAAGCAATAATTTTATCGGTAGGGATTTATTTTGAACAAATATTAATATGAATTTTGCGCAAAAATTCTATCCCCGCGTATTTAGTCTGTGATTCTGTTTGTATATGATATTTCAGCACCGTCTTCGAAAAAAATGCAGGAAAAGTGACAAGTCTTAATCACATGTTTTAACCCTTTGCGGTGCAAGAGAATTGGATCATTTAAATTATACTGCTACCGGAATTCATGGACTAAATTAAAATAAAAGAAATTTTAAATTCTTAGGTTAAAAATATCGGCCTTTCCTGATATGTTATAAACGTAAATTTTTGCTAAACTATTTCCGGAATGAATTTTTGCGGCTGGATCTTAAATTTTGCGTCCTCGCAGCGAGGACAGCGCGCGTTAAGGTGTTAATTATGCACATGCAGCTAATTAATCTGATTTCAGAAATGGAAATAAATGGAGGATAATTTTAATGTTATAGGTAGACTGAAACTAATAATCTTGATATTTCCTGCATGTTGATGCATTATTAATTGGTAGTTTTTTACTTTATAAAGTTACGAAGAAGGTCGCTCGTTTGATGAAGATGAAAAACAACATATGCACGAAACAATAAGATTAATGAGGGATATATGATGAACTTAGTGTTGGTATTTACTTTTTTTTTTTTAACATTTCATTTTGATTTTTAAAATTGTACACTATAGTACTCATATTTAAAATGTAACCGCAAAATGATATCTTAATGTTTTGTCAGTGTTTTATGGAAATTCTCATTGAAGCAGACTCGACAGCGCCAACTTTTTTATTTCCATTCATTTGTGGAACTATTTCGATTAATAAAATCGTTTTTGCCACGAAGTTATCACTTCGTCTGTTAAATATTCTCACATCAAGTGACAAATGGTTCCAAGTTTTGTCATTTAATGTATAATCCACTTGAACATAATGCCAGCACTAAAAACTGTAACTTTGATGTCAAGGAAGACCTTTTTCTATGTATTGTCTTATATAAATGCACCCAGTACAATTATTTTAATAAATCATTATTTACTAAAATTACTTTCCATGAATAATGCAGATGATTTTCTATTCCAGAGAAGTACAAACTAAATGCCCAAAGAAAATCTGTTTTGTGTCTATATCACAAAAAATGCGGTTTTTCTTCTTTTTTTTTTTTTTTTTTTCGTTAAAAAAGAAAAAGACGCATAATTTTGTTTTAAATTGTAACAGGCCTATAGTACAACAATTCTTTTTAAAGGTACCGACAAGTTCTTTCGCATTATACGCATGCCGAAAATTATTTATTCAGTAGAGAGAGAGGGGAAGGGGGCGATGCTCCTGTATGCACATACTTTTTTTCTTAGTTTACTACTACTATTATCAATAATTCATACCACTTATTTTTTCATTCAACCATTAAAAATAACTCTCATTAAGCAGATTTATGCGAAAATTTGTCCTGTACTGTCACGTTAAAAAAAAAAAAAAAAAAGGATCAAAACGCTACCTATGCGGCGATTGTCCCCAAAATGTAATCAGCAACAGTTTTGATCAGTGTCAATGAAATAACAGGAAGGGTTAAATTTCGTTCATTAATTCTATGATGCAGCGTCCATAAATTTGTAATGCGCACAGTCGGACAGACATTTTCTAAACATAGTCAAATAGTGGTTAGGACAGCTCAAAACGTGTAATTCTGTGGAAAACCGGTCTTTGAAAAGTTTTAAGAATTTAATGCTTTTTTCTCATATACATAATAGAAAGTAAAAATTTAGATGTAACAGTCGTTTATTACGTATATTCTGCTTATTATTCTGTATACAGTGGGGGTAGTGTGTATTGAAAAAAAAAAAAATCTGCGTCTGACATTCAGAAAATAGATTGTGGCTTTAGTAATAATTGTTCCTACTCATCATCATTATAAATTCAATTTGACTTTGCTAACAAATTCTAAAAACCCCTATAAAAATTCTAGAGCATATTCAATATTATCATTTTCAATATTTCAATATTATATATGCAAATTTAAAAATCTCTGAAACATAAGAGGCTAGTTTCGTAACTACAATTCCAGTTTATGAATCAATTATAGAAATCAAAGGGAAAATTTTATGCAATAAAAAGGATTCAATATTTAATGCATCGTTTAACCATATAAAAGGTTGCAGACTAGAAATTTTCAACCATTTACATTATACAGTTTATCTATCTTATACGCATACTTCGGAAATCTATATTTCTAGTCTCGGGAATCTGAAAATGAGTACTTATTCTTTCTAGATGAAGGCAGTATATTTTTTCCCTTCAGTGTAAGTGTTAACAATATACACACAATTTATAGAGAATATATTTTGGATTTCTAAAAGTTTGAGAAAAGAATACCATAAATTTAAAAAACATTTTTTAGAGAATAAAAGTTTCTTGACGACTGCTTCTTTGAGAAAATGAAGTATATACTATAAACTTTGTTCTTTTAAAAATAGCATCCTTTATTATAAAAAAGGCATTGATTGGAAAGTCTAACGTTCCATCTGTATTTTATCTTCCTGTGTAGAATATTGAAAATTTTTAAAAGTAAAATTTCTTTAAACATTTATCGATCCCCTTGCATTTTTAAAAATATGCTTTTGAATTTTATCTTATCTGAAGTATTATATCAAAATTTTGATATAAATAAATGATATATTCAATATTTCCATCAAAAACTGTACAAAATTTATCTTTATTTTTATTTTATTTTATTGTTTGTTTCATTCCAATTCTTACAACATGAAGAGAACGAAATCTACATTTCTACATTTCTACACTTCCAAAACCTCAGATAACATAAAGAATGAGAGTGGTTTTCATGATTTAAGACGTAGAATATTCGCAAGAGAGTCTCAAGCAGAAAATATTCTATTCTTTATAAAAATTTGTGAAAAATCAGGAAGAAAACAAATCCGTATTCTGTTTCAGTTATCTCCCTAAAGGAAATGGTTAGTTTTACTATATAAACAGCGAGACGGTATTGAAAATTTTGAGAATTATTGAAAAGTACGCTTCTGGAAAATGCAGCGTAAAAATAATAATACTTGTAGTAATAAAAATGTATGTTTGTGCTGTCTCATCGTCAAAAGAAAACACGGGTAAAAGAATCAAGTAAAAGTTTTTTTTATAAAAAACGTATACTAACAGTTCAGTTTTTACAGGAAGTTTTATTGGTGTATGTTATTTAAAGGAAAATATTTTAGTTATTTTTTGTATATATTAATTTAAAAATATCTCATTGATTTTTCAGGAACATACATTTCATTCTTTTTTTTTTTTTTATAGTATACTATATTAATTTATTATTTGTCTGTTTTTAAGGAAATACCGTAAAAATTATAATAAATATAAATATTTCACATTTAAAAAGTTTTGTTTCTATTTATTACTTTTTTACCTTATTAATAATAGGTTATTTTTTAAAATAATTATCTAAGTGTAGTTATTGTAAAAATTAATAAATGATGACTGCTTTTATACTAATGTTATACCCCCCATACAACATAAATAAAATAGTGATGTTGGAAGTTTTTAAAATCGTCTTTAAATAATAATTTTCACCAAAACGAAACAAATATGTTAAAAATGATTTTAGATCACATATAAAAGAAAACATTTGTTATAAAGTATCAAAAAGCAAATATTCACGTATAATGCATAACAGAGAGTCTACTGTATGTATTTTTTCCATGACTACCGTTCTAAATAAAGGAAATGTGGACACCAGAAATTTTATTTAGATATTTTAATAGACATTATAGGATAACAGAAATTATTCAACTTTAAAATTACTATATAAAAATGGTGGTAGCCAAAATTCTTTTTGTAAGAACCCTGTGAGTGGCATCTCGACGATTGTATTCATATAAGTAATCTGCTGTACTATGTTTCCACAATTAAGTAAGGTAAAAATTATTACATGAGTATAGTGGTGAAAAATCTGCGGAGAAAACCTGTGTTGATAGGCAGTGTGATAACATCTTTGTAAAAAAAAAAAAAAATCATAAAGTGAAAATATATCTTCGGAAAGCAAGTTAAAATGTATGGTTTTGATGTCTTATACGTAAATTGCATATTTTATACACTGTATTAAAAAAAAAAAAAAAAAAAAAAAAAAAAAGTCAAAAGTACAGGAAAAATCTGGTAGCTGGGGTGCCAGTATTTCTCCGTCATACAGGACAAAACTGTACTTTTAACAAGAAACCTGTTTGATTTACAGGATTCATGTGTAAAATATATGTCAGTGATACAATTTTACAGTTTTAAACTGTATATATGACGGAGAAATACTGGCACACCAGCTGCCAGATTTTTCCTGTACTTTTAACAGTTTTTTTTTTTTTTTTCAGTGTAGGAATGGTTGCGAAATTTTTTGTTTTATACAGCAAATCTTCCTTATCGTGCCATTGGGATATAGAATAAAAGATTCATGGTGATCTGGCGAAGTTGAATAGACTATGAAGGTAAACATGTTTTTATATAATTTTCTACAATATTTTGAAATTTTGTTATAAAATTCTTTCGAAATTTATTTTTAATATCCTTATAATAGCCTTCAAACACTCAAAGTCTGTGGTTTCGTAGTAAAAAAAAAAAAAAAAAAAAAAAAAAAAAAAGAAACAAAAAGTTTGGAAAATTAACTCAGCAGAGGTTAATGTTATGTGAACAATCAATGCAAAGGAATGTGGTCATAAGATAAGTGAAAAATCACCACAAATTTACTTTAAATACTATAGAAGTTAATTTGGAATCATAAGTGACAATGGTAAAAAGTCAAACATACATTTAATTTTACTGCCATATTCTTTTAATTAAAAATGAAGATTAACCCTAGAAGGCTCAATTTTTTTTAGTGCGCGACAAAAATATATAGGTTGTAATTAGTGATCAGAATATAGGGAAAACTTATAAAAATAAAAATAAAATCATATTTTGCGGAAAAGTCAACTTTTTATTTCAGTTCCACATGCGGTACACTGAGCCTTAACTGTACTTTTTGGTATTAAACTAGTACAATTGAATTGTTTTGGAAATAGTATTGTATATTAGACACACATACATAGAACAGCACAGTATTTTTTTTTTTTTGAGTCAAAACTGTTCAATAACTATTCTTTTTTTGTTTTTGGATTCAAACAAACGACTAACGTATCACTTCTGGGTACAATAGACCCCTGGTCGATGTGCCCTAGCTCTCAGTGTCCTGCTGAGGGCTGCCCTCCTTGATAAGTCATAAGTCATAACGCATCACTTTCATTCAAATTTCACACTGACTGCACTATAACAAAAACACGAACGACATCTTTAGGTAAAGATTCGTATTACTACATTGCTAAATGTCAGTAGCTTCTATCAAGATATCAAGTGATGTCGCTACTAATAGTTTTATAACTATAGAAACGATTAAAGTCGGTGTTCTACATATGGAACTGGGTGCCTTGTAGGGTTAATACTAAAAGCAAATATTCTCTTATGTAATTTACGATAAAGACGGAAATTTAATAAAAGATACACAAAAACGTTAATCGACTTTTTTTTCTTTTTCTTTTTTTTTTTTTTTTTCTTTTTAGTGAAGATCTTCAATAACCTACTCGTTTTTAATACAACGTTTTTAATTTCTTGTACATTCAATTGAAGAAAGTGTTGGATTCGTAAAAATTTTCGACTTCCAATTTTCGATAGCTTTACAGGTTTTGAGGTGTTTAAAACATAATTTGACCCTTTTTATAAAATGTCTGTGATTCCGTATGTGTGTGTATAAGACAAAATCTTGTTTCAACTTTATCGCAGGAATTACTTCTCAGAATTGCATATGAATTTATATGTGTATTCATATTGACGTAAGTTACTTCCTGTCAACTTTTGGTGCTAATCGCGGAACTAGAGCGCTGCTCTAGAGCGATTTCTACATTTTAAGGGAAGGATATATCTCAGGTTCTACTCAGTACAATCAAACAAAACTCGATATGTGAAAAGGCCATTACGAGACATTATGCATATTCAACTTGGGTGCATATCGGCTTATATGTAGTGCTGCTATACTGCAAATTTCCTCGAGTATGGGAAGGAAGCCATTGACAATGTAAATACTCATTCTCGTTGGACACTTCCTATAGTATCACTCTGAAATGATAATAGTCTATATTCATGTTGTGATAGCTACAACACGCTAGAAATACGAGATTAGATATTTTTCGAATAGGTTTAGAAACATTACATTTTAATTTTTAAAGTTGTACACTTTGGTGCTTACATTTAAAATACAACCGTAAAATGATTTATCAATGTTTTGTTAGAGTTTTATGAAAATTCTCACGAGAGCGCCAAACTTTTGGTGTTCATTGGTTTGTAAAACTATTTCGATTAATAAAAGTGTTTTTACCATGCAGTTATCAGGTCTTTTCTTTAAATTTCTAGCGTTTCAGATCATATCAAGTGGCAGATGATTATGAGTTTTGTCATTTAATGAAAAATACATTAAATCAAAACGTAAGGATTAAACATAATTGAAATGCAACAGTACATTTATAAGGTATAGTTTGCTTTTTTTTTTCTGTGTAAGTTGTGTGCACTAAAAAAAAAAAGCTCTAGTAAGAATTCTTCAATGTTATTCATAGTTTAGGTCATTGCAAAAGTTCGTGCCGACGCGGATCATTTTATTGCCTCCAAAGACAAGAGCTTCTATCACGCGTGGTATACATTTGTTACCCGAAAAATGGACAAAGGTTGTAGAAAGAAATGGAGAATATTTTGATTAAAAATTGTCATTTGATTTGATGTATTTTTATGATATGAAGCAATAAAAAACCGCACGAGTTTATGCGAAGACCTATAAATCCTAGTTTCCATTGCTAGCGAATTCTAGAAACCACTATTAAAATTCTAGAGCGTTTTCCAATACTATCGTGATTAAACGTATTTCGAAATCTCTACTAACACAAGACCCGAGTTTTAGTAATTATAATTCTAGATTATGAATCAAATCTAGAAATCAAAGAGATTATTTTTTGCAATAGAAAAGATTCAAAATGTAATAGTATATCGTTTCATCATCTAAAAGAGTATAGACGAGGAATTCTCCATCGTTTCATTTATTCAGTTTATTTGTTTACCTTACACATATAGCTTGGAAATCTATATTTCCAGTTTAGTGACTCAGAAAATAACTATTTATTCATTCAAGATGAAGGCAACAGATTTTGTCATTCGAGTCAATGCTAATAACATAAATATATATTACAGAAACTGTATTTTCGAATTTTATAAGTAAGAGAAAATAACACTATAAATTTAAAACTTTTTTAAGAGGCTAAAAGGTTTCTGACGACCATTTCTTTGAAAAAATAAAGTATAGGCTATAATTTTGTTCTTTGAAATATAGCATCCTTTATTTTGGCAACAGCATTGATTGAGAAGTCTAACATTCAATTTAAATTTTATCCTCTTATGTAGAACATTGAAAAAAAAATTTTTTTTAAAGATTTCTTTAAAAATTTATCGATTCCCTTGTATTTTTGAAAATATGCTTTTAAAAGGAATTTCATCTGAAGTAATAAATCAAAACTTTTATATAAATAAATGATACTTTCAATATTTTCATCGCAAACTGTACAAAATTTATCATTTCTTTTTGTTTCATTCCAATTCCTACGACAAGAAGGAAAAGAAATCTACAGTTCTACACTTCAAAAACCCCAGATAATACAAAGAATGAAAGTGGTTTTTATGATTTAAGACATAGAATATTCGCAAGAGAGTCGCAAGCAGAAAATATTCTATTCTTTTTAAAAATTTGTGAAAAATCAGAAAGAAAACAAATCCGTATGCTGTTTCAGTTATTTTCCCAAAGGAATTAGTTTGTTTTACTATGGAAACAGCGAGATACGTTTGGAAATTTTGAAAATTATTGAAAAGAACGATTATGGAAAATGCTGTGCAAAAGTAATAATACTTCTACTAGTAGAAATGTATGCTTATGCTATCTCATCTTCAAAAGAAAAACATGTGAAAAAGTATCAAGTAATAAAATTTACTAATATTTCATTTGTGTACTGGAAACTTTATTGATATTATCTTACTTAAAATAAAATAATTTAGTCTTGATATATATATATATATATATATATATATATATATATATATATATATATATATATATATATATTAATTTAAAAATGTTTCACTGTTTTTTTGAAATATACCATTCACTCTTTTTTATACTACACTGTGTTAATTTATTATTTACCTGTTTATGAGAAAATATTGTAAAATTAATAATAATTATTATTATTTTACATTTAAAAAAATTTCTTTATATTTAAAAGATTTTCTTAATAGAAATAATATTTAATTTTTCAAAGTTCTTAATTATGAATAGCTATTCCAAAACCTAATGAATGAGAACAACTTATATACTCACGTCTGAAAGGGTTACACTTTTCTGCCCTCAATATTTTTCTACAAAATTTTTCTTATCTGTAAAATCACACGAATAACTGTAAAAATATGGAATTTTTTTTTTAAATATATAAACACTGGTGGCAGAAAAAGCGGAACTCTTTCATCCCTGTATGCTCTTGTTATATCCTCAAACAATTTAAATAAAATTGAGATAATGAAAATTTTCAAACGCGTTTTTAAATAATTATTTTTATCAAATGTAACAAATTAAGATAAAAATAGTTTTAAACCACTTATAAAATAAAACACTTTATTATAAAAGACGAAAAGAATATATTCACATGTAAAATATAACAGAGCGTGTATTCTACGTAATTTTCCGTGATAAGAGTCCGCACAAATGGAAATTTGAATACCAGAAATTTTGTAAATATTTTTAATAGATATCAGTAGATAACGGTGATTAATCAAGTTTAAAATCACTATGTAAAAATATTGGTACCCAAATTTCCTTTTGCAATATCCCTGTGATTGACACATGGACGACTGTATTCATATAAGTAATTTTCTATTGTATGTTTCCACAATTAAGTAAGAGAAAAATTAGTATATCAATATAGTGGAGAAAAAGCGTGTTGATAGACACCCTGATAACATCTGTGTAAGAAAAATCATAAACGTAAAATACGTATTCATATTGCAATCTAAAAAGAATGGTACAGTTGTCATGTATGTAGTTTGTTTGTATGAAGGTGATGGTTACATAATTTTTATTTTTATAAAAGAAAGCTTGCTTATAATTCAATTAGGAAAAGGAATAAGAGATTCTCGGCGAACTGTAGAGCGACTGAATAGACAAAAAAGGTAGGTAGATTTTCATGTAATCTTCTAACATACTTTGGCACATTTAACATATTTTGATTTTAATACATGTAATATTTCTTTCGAAAGTCATTTTTAATATCCTTATCATAGCTTTCAAACACTCAGAATCTGTTTTACACTGAGGAAATATATATATATATATTTACATAGTTAGTTCGTTTTTCATATTACCCTTAAATATGACGAATTAACAACTATTCTAACACTGAACTATAATTGCTTGAAACTTGTTTAAGTGTGGGAGATAATTTCCAACACTGTTGGACTGTTACAATTTTATTTGTGAAGTAAAACAGAAATAGAGACGCACAGTTTTTTTAATCCTGTAATAATTTTATTTATGAAAAACAAAATTTAATTAAAATTTTGTACATTATCATTCCTACATTACATTTGCATTATCATTATCATTTCTACATTACCATTTCATAGGCTTTTCCAGAGAAGTCCTACAAACATCGATGAATTAAAACAGATCATAACTGAAGAAATCTCGTCAATAACACCAACAATGCTGCGAAGTGTGTCAAAAATCTGGTTCGACGTGTTCATGTTTGCATTCAAAATGTGGCGAACATTTTCAACATTTTCTGTGAGGAATGATAACGTAAAAAAAATGAATTAAATTATGTTTTGAAAAAATGAAATTATTACAGGATTAAAAAAATGTGCGTTTCAATTTCTGTTTTATCTCACGAATAAAGTTGTAACTGTCCAACAGTGTTAGAAATTGTCTCACAAACTTAAACAAGGTTCAAACAATCATGCTTCAATGTTAGAATAGTTGCCACATCCGTCAGATTTAAGTGTTATAAGAAAAATCCACGGATAATCTTTTAAACTGATCACCCTGTATATATATATATATATAAACATGCATTTTGGAAATTTAACTCGCCAGAAGCTAATGTTATATATACGTTGTTAATAACTAATATTAATAGCTGCTTATAATTATTTATGATTTCTTAAGCTGTTATCAGATGTGATGGAAAAAGAAAAGGAAAGATGGAAAGATGTGATGGAAGGCCTGTAGCAAAATTATATGGAAAAACTCAGTAAAATCTCAATTTAAATGCTCTAGAAGAACTTAATTTAAAATTACAATTTCAAATACTGAAAAATCAGTCATAAATTTAATCTTCCTGCAGTACTGTTTTTATTAAAAATGGAGATGAATGCTAGAAAAAATATTCACTATTATTGTAATTTAGGATTAAAAAAATTGGTTGGTTATGTGATTTAAGGTCGACTTATTACTCTAGGATTCTAGGCGTGAAAGTGGAATGTCCTCCATGTGGGTCTTTCTAAAGGATCTTAGCCCGCATTTACGCGAGTTTCGTTGAAAACCACGGAAAACACCAAATGGCTAGGTCGATGAGCGCAAACTGGGTTTGAACCTGCCACATCCTATCTACCAGCTGTCAGAGCAGAACCGCTCAGTCGCTGGGATAAAGAAGGAAATTAAATAAAAGATACACAACAACGTTGCTGAATTTTTTTTTTTTTTTTTTTTTTTTTTTTTTTTTAAGTAAAGATTATTTTTATACGTGGCGAGGCACTTTTCACGCTGGTTTACGCCTGAAAGAAATTCTATAGCACTTTTTTATGAGCAATTGCACAAGTATTTCTTTTTCTTAACATGTGCTCAAATAGTTGTAGTAAATTTTGGTTTTGAGATAGATAATTTAACATCTTTGATATTACACGTGAAGGAAATCGATAAAGATGTGCTACATCATTCTGTGGATAATTTCATTTTAAGAATTTTCTTGATAGAATGCTGTCAAAATTTTCATGTAATGTATATTCTAAGGTGTATAATAATATGAAAACAAACAGTAATATGAATAATAAGTACCGAATTATAAAAGCAGAAAGTTATTTAAGAATACGTAAAATTCGCAAATTTATTTTAATGTAATGTTATGTTGAAAATGTAAAAAAAAAAAAAAAAAAAAGAAGAAGAAGAAGTCATAATAAATTTTGCTTGTTTAATTCTTTTTCAATTGTTTATTCTTCAAAAAACACAGTATCATTTCAGAAGAAAAAAAGTTCCCATAAAATTAAGTTCCTTTTGTGTCCAATAGGTAAAAATAATTTTTAATAAGGCAAACTTTACTCAAGCTATTTTTTTGTAATCTGTAAAATTACTTTTTTAAATCCCATATAAAGAAATAAAATTCAAAGAAAGAAATTCAATAACCTACACATTTTTAAACAGCAATTCTCTAGCAGATAAAGCAACTTTCCTATTCTTTTATGTCTAAGACAAATTCTATAGCTCTTTTTTACTTGCAACCTCACTTTTTTTTTTCATACAGTATTCTTCATTTCAATGATGCAGATTTTTACTTCAGGATAACTTCAAATGACCTATATAACCAGAAATGTTACATATTTTAAATCCTTTTATATAACACGGCCCTTAAATACAGATATGCTACAATATGTAGCGGATAACATTACTTTAATAATATCTTGTTGACACGCAAGCAAATTCTTTATTAAGGTGGTATTCTGGTGTATAATTTTAAAAAATCAAATATTCTTGTTTGTTTGTGTGTGTGTGTGTGTGTGTAAAATATATTTAAAAGCGGCGACTTAAATTGCCGGTTTACGAAATGAAAATATGACGTACCATTCTATGATTTAGACTGCTGCGTCTACCTGAAAGTTTTATTCAAAACTTTAAATACGTTTTATCTGAAAACTACATTTTTTCACCATGGCTGACCTATCTCAAGTTCTATTTAACCAATTTACTCCAAACTTTGTACCAATCTTCAATATATAACCTTCTGTCGCCTTTACCACTTTTGTATAAAAATTATTTTATATAATATATATATAAAAAAAAAAAAAAAAAAAAAAAAAAGGAAAAAGAGAGTTGCCATTTTACTTTTATTTTATTTTATTTTATTTTTTTTTTATATTTCTTATAAATTAAGAATCTTTTTATTTATTTATTTTTTCAGATGACTAGGAGGGCAGCTAACGTGTCAATCAGAACACCGCGTTCGCTTTAACCGCACACTCACCCCTAATTTTCCACCTTATAACTTTTTTTTTAACGTAATGTAACTTAATTTTATTATTATTATTATTATTTTGTATATTTTTGAAATATCAATAAGTATTTTATATTAAAAAAAGAAATGAATAATAAAAGTATTTTTTATTTGTATTATTATATTACATTATATTATTTTACAGTCTCGTGTATTGTAATACATTTTTTATGGAGATCGACAAAACGTCCGAAATTTATCTTTCTAGAACAGAATGCTCCACTTAAATGCATACTCTAATGTTTATTATGACATAAAAACAAACATTATTCAACATAATAAATATTAAATTATAAGTTCAGATTAATTAATAAAATCTAAGTAATATTCTGAAAATTATTTCAATGTAAATAAAAAATTATAAAGAAAATAATAAAGATATTATATTTTGCTTATTTAATTTTACTTAATTTTTAAAATTTAATTTTTTTATTGTTTTAATTTACTAATAAAAAAGATTTATTTCGGGTCTGATAAATAAAAATTACTTTTATTCTGACAATTTTAACAAAAGTAATTTTCTTGTGATCTGTAAATTTCTGCATATTTCTTCTCCTACATAAAGAAAAGTAATTTAAACAATAATAAAAAAAAATTACGCCAATTTTTGAAATTTATAAAATAATATTTATTCAATTTTATGAACTGTTTTAGTTAAATCTAACAGAACAATTATAGAAATATTTTTTTAATATTTTTTTATTTGGGAAGTGAAGATTTTTAACAAGATTACAGTTTATCATAAATCTTTTTAGTGCTAGAGGCCTATTTCAGTCGGTACAGTTGTCGAATTTTTATAATACACTCTTAATTAGTGCTAAGGGTCTATTTCAGTCGGTTTATTGAATGGGGATTTATTGAATGAAGTCCCCGCAAGGCCCAACTTTGACATGAGTCCCCCCCAGGCCCAACTTTGACATGAGTCCCCCCCAAGGTACCCCTATTTTAGTCGGTACAGCGTTGTCGAATTTTTATACGTCACTCTTAATTAGTGCTAAGGGCCTATATCAGTCGGTTTATTCAATGGGGATTTATTGAATGAAGTCCCCCCCAAGGCACAACTTTGACATGAGTCCCCCCACAGGCCCAACTTTGACATGAGTCCCCCCCCCCCCCAAGGTACCCCTATTTCAGTCGGTACAGCGTTGTCGAATTTTTATAATACACTCTTAATAGTGCTAAGGGCCTATTTCAGTCGGTTTATTGAATGGGGATTTATTGAATGAAGTCCCCCCAAGGCACAACTTTGACATGAGTCCCCCCCCCCTGGCCCAACTTTGACATGAGTCCCCCCCAAGGTACCCCTATTTCAGTCGGTACAGCGTTGTCGAATTTTTATACTTCACTCTTAATAGTGCTAAGGGCCTATTTCAGTCGGTTTAATTGAATGGGGATTTATTGAATGTAGTCCCCCCAAGGCCCAACTTTGACATGAGTCCCCCCCAGGCCCAACTTTGACATGAGTCCCCCCCCAAGGTACCCCTATTTTAGTCGGTACAGCGTTGTCGAATTTTTATACGTCACTCTTAATTAGTGCTAAGGGCCTATATCAGTCGGTTTATTCAATGGGGATTTATTGAATGAAGTCCCCCCCAAGGCACAACTTTGACATGAGTCACCCCCACAGGCCCAATTTTGACATGAGTCCCCCCCCAAGGTACCCCTATTTCAGTCGGTACAGCGTTGTCGAATTTTTATAATACACTCTTAATAGTGCTAAGGGCCTATTTCAGTCGGTTTATTGAATGGGGATTTATTGAATGAAGTCCCCCCAAGGCACAACTTTGACATGAGTCCCCCCCCCTGGCCCAACTTTGACATGAGTCCCCCCCAAGGTACCCCTATTTCAGTCGGTACAGCGTTGTCGAATTTTTATACGTCACTCTTAATAGTGCTAAGGGCCTATTTCAGTCGGTTTAATTGAATGGGGATTTATTGAATGTAGTCCCCCCAAGGCCCAACTTTGACATGAGTCCCCCCCAGGACCAACTTTGACATGAGTCCCCCCCCCCAGGCCCAACTTTGACATGAGTCCCCCCCAAGGCACAACTTTGACATGAGTCCCCCCCAGGCCCAACTTTGACATGAGTCCCCCCCAAGGCCCAACTCTGACATGAGTCTTCCCCCAAGGTACAACTTTGACATGAGTCCCCCCCCAAGGCACACCTTTGACATGAGTCCCCCCCAAGGCACACCTCCCCCTCATTGGGAAAAAGAGAAAAAACGTTGTTTTGCGGCTATAAGACAGTTTGGACTTCCAACGTTATTTGTTACAGTATCTGCAGCTGAAACACATTGGTTTGATTTAATGAAAACTTTATCATGGAATTTAGATCGCCACGAATTAACTAAAGAAGAATTTGTCGATATTAACAAGTTTAGCAGTAGGCCTCTGGCACTAAATTAAAATCTGTCAATGTGAGATTTTCATGTTTTAAATAATGAAATAATGTCGTGTCTGTATATATATATCAATACAAAAAACCCTTAACGGGTTAAAAGTTTGTGACGCAGCATTGTACTTTATGGCTATAAGAATTAGAAATACGGGCCTTAAAAATAATGATATCAAATTTTCAGTGACGCTTTGATATTAATTAAATTATACATAGATTTTCTTATTTGAATTTGCTTTTTCCTTTTATTTATATTTACAATGTAAACGTTATTTTCAACATAAAATAATATATAGCATTTACTCATTGATACCTTTCCATTCACATCTCTTATACTATGAAAGCATGTGTTTTAAAAGAAATTATATGAAATTCCAGTAACGCAGTGGTGTTACATTAAGTGATTTGTTTTTAAATTTCTCTGCAATTATTTTGTTTTGCATATTAAAGTATATGTGCACATTGAAATATTGCTTTTAATTTTCAAATACGCTGTCAAATATATCACTTTCATTAAGCTTATATTATGTACTGAAATATATTTATTTCAATGAATTATTCTATCTTTTGCGTCACGCCATCCAAAACTGAAAAAAATTTCACAGTTTTTTTCTTTGCATCACGATATTTATTTGCATGCATTTTCAATTTATTTGGATGAAATGACACAAAGTAAACATTTCCATATATTTTACTTACAGTTTTGGATGGCGTGACGCAAAAGATAGAATAATTCATTGAAATAAATATATTTCAGTACATAATATAAGCTTAATGAAAGTGATATATTTGACAGCGTATTTGAAAATTAAAAGCAATATTTCAATGTGCACATATACTTTAATATGCAAAACAAAATAATTGCAGAGAAATTTAAAAACAAATCACTTAATGTAACACCACTGCGTTACTGGAATTTCATATAATTTCTTTTAAAACACATGCTTTCATAGTATAAGAGATGTGAATGGAAAGGTATCAATGAGTAAATGCTATATATTATTTTATGTTGAAAATAACGTTTACATTGTAAATATAAATAAAAGGAAAAAGCAAATTCAAATAAGAAAATCTATGTATAATTTAATTAATATCAAAGCGTCACTGAAAATTTGATATCATTATTTTTAAGGCCCGTATTTCTAATTCTTATAGCCATAAAGTACAATGCTGCGTCACAAACTTTTAACCCGTTAAGGGTTTTTTGTATTGATATCATTACTTTTTAGGGGTTAATGATCAAAACGCAAAAGTAAAGGAGCATGGTAATAACACTGTATTAAAAGTGTTGTTTTATAGGTCACACTCGAACAAAATAACAAACTAAATAAAATTTCAAAATTTTATAAAAAGTGATAAAAAAGATGGACACATGCAACATTACAAAGGCATAATATAGTACATTTTAAAAATGACAAAAATTTCTTATTTATATTTATTTCTTATTATAATGTTTTAGGTATAGATTTGATTTAAAAGAGAAAAATAAATAATAATAGAAAAATCTTTAAAAAGTGAAAATTTTATACTGGTAAATATTTAAGTAGTATAGTTTGTTATGAATTTAATTTAAAAAAAATCTTAATCTATTCAAAATTTTATTATAGCTTAACATTTTGTAATTTATATATTATATATATACTAGAAACTTAATGAGCAAATTAATTATTTTCAAATTCTGTTTTAAGAATTTTTTCAATCCGTAGTTTAAGTGATTTATCACCTAATTTTGAAAAAATTACAAATATTTGCATATGATTATCATAATATTTGTCATTTTTATGAAAATAAAGGAAACATTTTTTGTTGTTGCAATCACCTTTTAAAATAGAACCAATTTTGAAAGTTAACAACGTATCAGCATGAAAACAATGTAAATACAAAGAATATTTTTGATAAACAAATGTCATATAAAATACAAGTACCTAAATAAATAACTCATTTAATATATATATATTAAAAAAAGAAAAATATTTTTTATTTTATTTTTTGTGTTTATTTTTGACGCTCCCCGATAGATGGAGCCAAAACGATTATTTGATATTCCGTATTTCAGATGGAAGGGAAGACTGTATTCGTCCGCGAAACTGCCGCATCACGGTATTTTCGGAGTAAAAAATAGTTCGATTTTTAAACTGAGTTATAAAAAAAACAAGAGTTTTCCTAGGGAAAAGGGAGATGTCAGGCACATCAGATAAAAGCGATTAATATCATATATCAATTAAACTAAATTCGCTCGAGCCATATTCGAGAAAAATTTGTCCCTTACATACGCCGTCCATTTACAACTTAAATGAGCCAATTCATATCTCGAAATATATTGCACGCAGAAATGTAGGGATTTCAGGGTAGGATCGGACAGAAGGTGAAAGTCTATTTTGAAAATATCAGAACATAACCTCCCATATTTCCTGAGATATTAAGTGTCGGCTTTCAGCGGTTACTTTGATCTTTAAATTCGTGTATATATAAGTGTCGCAGTTTCGTTCGTTTTTCCGTTTCCGCTGAGTGTCGTGGCGTTCGTTTGTTTTTGCGCTTGCGTCACTAGAAAAACTGCCGTTTTTCATGATATATTTTTTTTAACCAAATTACTTGTTAATTAAATTTTGTCAATAAGTGTTAGTTTCTCATCAAGTCAGGTAAGATTCACATTTCAGCAAAGATTTAAAAATATATATATATATAATAATGATTTTTTAGTTTATGTGTCATTTCCTTTAATAAAATCTCCGATTTTAAATATGTTTCTTTCTTTCTTTTTTTAATCACTTTCTTATTCAAAGTCTTATATTCACATTTTAAGTATATAAAAACTAAGACTTATGTATATAAATTATAAAGTTTCTAAATAAATACATGTTTTATGAGAATTCATTTATTCATTTATTTATTTTTTAATCTCATTAAATAAAAAGTGATAGATGTACAAATATTACAGATGTACTCATTATCTAAATTCCATCAACTTATGCTCTAAATGACACTAAAAATATATTTCTGCTTCAGAAGAAATGATTACCGAGTTAAATAAAAGTTTTCATGAAACAACCATATCTACAGAAAATATTTTATCTATCACTTTCTATCATAAATCCTGCCTCATAAATAATATTTTCTTTCCTGAGTACGTAGATGAAATCTCTATTTTCATTAGGAAATGCAAACGAAATCTGTATATCGGGCAGAAGTTTATATATATCACTTATAAATATTGCATCAGATACTGGATTCATGGTTTATTTAACAGTATATTTTTCATTAGAAGACCTATTATTTCTGCCATCTTAAGATAAATATTTTGAATCTGCGGTCATGTCATATACAGATGCTTTTTCATTTTGGAAGTAAAAAACAAACCAAATCAATGTAATAATTCCAATTTATTTAATGTTTAGATAAAAAAGCATATTTTCAACTCGAAAAAGGCACAGGCAAAATTACATATTAAAAAATATATGTGTGAATTTTTCTTAATATATTTTGTTTTATTGTACATGTGTTTTTTTTTTTTTTTAATTAGCAGCTCTCAATTAACTTTAATTAAAAGAAATTATATTTGCGAGATCGATATGAAGTATATAACATACATAAAAATGTACACTGCTACATAATAACATTGACACAACTTACTGTTTTTTATTTGTATTATTACTAGCATTACTTACAAATGACTTATCGTGTTTCTAGCTCTAATTAATTACAAAAATTATCTTTTACTTAACTAGATATTATAGTTATTACATATATATTATTAAAGTGTTTTAGAATATGCCACCAAATATTAACTCCATTATACCTTTCTTCGTTATAGGTCATTCCACGTCACAAAAATTTAAAAATCACTTTTTGAAAATGAAATATTAGAATTGCTTCGTTATTATTTTAGTATAATACCTTAGATTTCTACGTTATATTCTAAAGCAATATTAAAAGATTCCCACTACAGTCGAATCTTATTAACGTGAACACGCTTTGCGTTAATCACTTTTAAATTGAACTGTTTCCATAATCCCCGTCAAAAAGAAAATCAGTTTCGGAGTTACCGATAGCATGAACTGCTGATAACATTAAAAAAAAAAAAAATTATCCTTCTTGAGATTCATGTTAACGAGGTCAGGCTGTATTTAGTTTTTCTAAAATATTTTTTCAAATTTTGTTACAGGTATGACAACTCATAGAATGTTGTAATATCGACATTCGTTCAAATAAATTAGAAAAAGAAAAGTTAGTAAACTATCCACGGTAGCAAAATGATAAAATTTTTTATAATAAATCTCCGGACTTCCGCTAAGGGTGAATCACAGACCGGTGTCAATTACTCATTGCGTAGCCACATTGTAACAACAACAATATCTATGGTAGCAAAGTATCATTGCAAGTTATTGAACAGATTCTTAAGAAACTAGTTAGCTTTCGCCCGCCTAGCTTTTCATATTTTCAAATGAAACTATTTTATAACATGCCATATTCGCCAAATCAAAAACAGATGCCAAATGCCGTGATAAAAAGCCAATAATGTGAAAAAAGATGAATATTTAAAGTTTAACTGTGTTTTTTGTTAAAATAGTCGAATTCGAGTAATGAATAGTAATTTAAATTTAATTATTTATGAAAATTAGCTTCAGCGCAAATTCATGAAAATTGTCGCTTTTTATTATATATATATTTATATATATATATTTACGTTTTCCTCTAATTTAGTTAAATGTTTTGACCGCAAAATGGCGGTTTATAGCTATGGCTGGAAAAAAAAAAAAAAAAAAAAAAAAAAAAACTTCCAAATTGCCAATTAGCGGTCATTATATAGAATTTACAGAATAAGTCTAAATTAATATTTAGACTTACTTTATTTTATTTTATTTTATTTATTTTTTTATTTTATTTTTTCAATCAAGTAATTTTTTTTCTCAGTGAATTGTTACATTCATGGTGCCATTTTTTCGCCTGCGAAATCACCCCTCTTTCATTATTTGATTTATTCCTCGAAATAAAGGGGAGCGGGGGGATTCAATAAATTGCTTTAGAAATTCCTCTAAAACCCGATAAAAATTTATTTATTTTTAATTTCAATAAATTTTTTTAGCAGTGTCATCAGTTTTGGAAAATTTGGGTTTTATTATTAAAAAGATTGCGGTATGATTTCATTTTTTGAAATTAGTTTATCAAATATAGGGGTGTCTCCGAAATACGTTTTCATCATGCTACAAACGTTTAGGTTTGTTGTTAGTTAAAAAAGAAAAAAAAGGTTTAAAAAAAAGTAAGGATGAAATAATATGAAAAAAAAAGAAAGAAAAATAAAGATGGTAGAATTAATTTGGTTTTATTTAAAAATAAATAAATAAATAAACAGGATTAAGTGTGGTAAGTTCAAACCCGTTTTGATATTCGTGGTTTGATGTCTATATAATTCTGTTCTCTTGACTTTCATGGTAATGGTAATAATTTTATTGAATTTTTTTTAGAAAAGTACATTCATCGACTAGAATCTGTCTGTTTATTTATAAACAATATACCACACATGAAAATATCTACAGTTTTTGTAACAATATGTATAATTTAATTAGTGCATGAGGAATTCATGTGGTGTCTACATCAGAATTGTTTTTTTTTAGTTGTGATAGAGTTATGCAAGTAAATGTATTATAATTGTATCAAGTTGATTGTTAAATCTAGTGTTGAAAAATTGTAAGAATTTTATATTCTGTATCCATCAGAAATTTTCATTTATAATGTTTATCTAAATGTATGCTTGTTTAATCGACTCACATATACATACATCGAAAATAAGTGTTGAAAATTAGTGATGGTTTTTAAACAAAAAAACTTTGTGCAAATTTGCAGCACTTGCTTACATCTATTAACAATTTACAGCTCCATTGTGAATACATATATACATTTATATGCTCCATACATACATTTTATATGTTCTTTCCTTTTATAAATGAGTCCATCATTAGTTAAAATCCACTGAATTAAGAAATGTTGATTTGAGAAGTCTCATGTCACGATATATGATCGAAAATTAAAAAGGAGAAAGTGAAATTATCTTGTTTTTATTTTATAAAATTACACGATCAATTAAATCATTTGCTACATTTTTATATCTTTTGTATTGTATAATTTTACAGTTGAGGTTGAGAGGGTTTTATATGGTACTAGTGCTACTCTATCGGCATTTGGAAGTGCTCCCATAAATTTAGGGACATTTTTATTCAACTGCCACTAATAATTTTGAAGAATGATATTTGATATATATATTGGACTACTAACCTTAAAAGTGATTAGACAACCGTTGCAGTTAAAATTTAGTGGTGAACACTGATTAAAAAAATTCTTAAATTGGGCAACACTGACATTTCGTGACGATCTTGGCTTTACCCCCAAAAGTGGTCGGGGCATAATTATAAGGTCACTTTTATATCGAAGCTCAAGTTCTTTATTATTATTATTATTATTGAAGGACATCATACGAAACCTAAAAAAAATGAGATAAAATTATACCTTTACAGAAAATATATAAGGACGTTTTTCGCTACATACTTACAAAGTGTATACGAAAGTTTTAGTGCAAAATTAGTGAATGTCATTGCCATTGTTAGATTATTGTTTGAAAAAGGAATATAAAGAAAAAATTCTTTTACGGTCTTAGTATAAATTAATAATGGAATAATGATAAAAGAATAACGATAATAGAATAATGATATTGTAAAAAAAGCTTTCACAGACGAATATATTTAGTATGAAAGAAAACAAAACGTAAAGTCGATAATCTCTAAATTTTATTATAGTAATTTATGCCAATTTCATAATATTTAGATTTCTATTTGTTAATTTAATATAAATTGTCTAGACAGCAATTACCAAATATTCTTTTTAGTAAATGTCACTTATAAACTACAGAATGATTTAAAATTGTGGTCCCTGAATTAATAGAAACGTCTGCAGAAAAAAAATAAAATAAATAAAATAAAATAAGATGTGTCTTTAGAAAACTTACAAAGGAAAATATATCAAAAAGTTAAGTACTTAGACTAAGAAAACCTATTATTATTCAAAAGTTTTTCAAAAGTATCCTAGAATGCATTTCATTAATATTGGATCTATAAATATTTTTGAGAAATAATATATAAAAGATTTTGCTATACACATAGAAGAAAAAGTTGTTGTATTCCATATAACTTTAATATTAATGACTGCCGTGGCTTTCAAAGCGATCTAATATCTTTTAAAAAAAACATTACTATGAATATGTTTAAGATGAACTAAATAAAAAATTTAAGACAAATCGTAAATTTTCCTGTTTTTTTTTTTTTTTTTTTGTTGTTGTTTTTTCTTTCTTTCTTTACTTTTCTTTATTTATTATTATTATTTGCCTATTTCTATTGAAGTCTCAAATGTAAATGGATATATTTTTATGTAAAATAATGTATCTTTTTTTTTTAAATATAAAGGAGAACTTCGTAATATATGATAAAACTTTTTAACTTTTGGTTAACAAATGTTTTCGTATGATAAAGTACTGTTAGAGTTCAGTTAAAATAATTAATGCATCTATCTATAATAATAAAGGAAAATGTCTGTCTCTTTGTTGGAGTATCTATACGTTCAGCCCCTATTGAACGCAGAACTACAAAATTTGACATAAGAGAGCTCAGACGCCTGCCCGAGTGCATAGTGAAAATGAATTAAAAAAATTTAATTAGTTCCGGAGATATTAATTAAAACGTCGACCAATGTCTAATTAAAAAGCGAGCCGATCGTATTTTCCGCTATCCAAGTAGAATTCAGCCCCTTCCTCAAAAGAAGAAACACAGAGACAAATTTTCGCGCGTTTTTGTAAAGTCATCCCAGCTTAGCGGTTTCAGATATTGAAAATACACCTGTACCATGAGAAAGAGCATTTATTACCGATTCTTACAGTGCAATATTTTTTGAAAAATATGGTATTTTTATATTTTAAAAAAAGTTTTAAAAAGGGTCCGAAAATTCTCTTTTTCTCGATCGTCTTTTTTGAATCGCCCTGTACGACAGAGTAACTGTTCCATTTCTTAACAACGGGTATATTTAAAAAGGCCATTTACCCCTCTTTCGAACTATATAAACATTTTAACAAAATACGGATTAGCGATCCACATTTTTAGATTTTACGAAACATCGATTTTTTCACAAAACATTTTATAACTCAAAATCTTTTTGAGATAAAACATATCTTTTTTTTTTTTTTCTTCTTCTTTATTTATCTATTTTTTTTTTTTTTATATACATAGATCTCGATTAGACGAATCATATTTCAAAAGACTGAGAGATTTTTTCAAAAACTGAATCCATTATAATTTTTTTAATTTTCTGCATGCCTGCGGTTTTTGATGACATTCAGAATCCGCGTTTACGTTCGAAAAACAGTGGAAACTCTATTTTAAGTTCGCAGACGATATTTCGAAAGTAGAGTGAAAGAGGATCTTTTTCTGATCGAGGTCACATGTTTTTGGACTGCGATTAAAAATTGCAAATTTCAAAATTCTTCAATTTTCCTTTGTCGCACACGAAATTTACTATACAGAGTTTTTCATCACAAGACAAAGTTGTAGTTCAAATTTCATCGATTTCGAAAAATAAACAAAAAAATTACATATTTAATTGCAAATTAAATTTTATTCTAATACGCGTATTTCAAATTCTAATTATGATTAAATTATTTTTAATTAATACATCATTCAAAAGATATTTTAAAGTTCTTCTATATTATCGAAAGTGGAATTCGAGATTTCACCTTATTTACACGTTTAGAGGTGTCCTGATTAGGTTTTCTTTTGTATCTCAGCTACTAATTAAAATAATTTCATAAGCAATACATCATTTGAAAGCTCCGTTGTTTTTGAATCGAACAGTAGATTACAGTAATTTCTACCGGCAGATGGCGCTGTAATATTTTAAAATTTCAATATTTTAAATTCTAATGAGCGAGGAAGGAGCTGTAAGTTATAAAACGGAGATAAGGCGCCGCAATCGCCACCGAGTGGGATTTTGCTAAAGTCAGAAATTTGAAAGATCATAACCTGGTGAGCGAACAGGCTGTTTCAGATATTGAAACTGGAAGAGGGCGCCGCAGGTGCCACCGAGGGAGAATTTACTGCGATTGAATTTTTCAGTAAAGCTATTTTCACTATATGTCAATAAGTTGTTGTAAGACCTGAAACGGGAAAAAGGCGCAGCAGGCGCCACCGAGCGGAAGTTTCGTAAAGTTGGATTTTTCAAGTATCGCGAACCACCTGGTCGCCGAAGGGGGCTAGTTTTGTAATATAAATAAATAAGAAAAGTCTGAGTACACGCACACACACACGTGTGTGTGTGTGTGTGTTTAGATATTTCGTGAAAATAACTTTATTTTATAACATAATATTGTAAAATGAATCTGTTCATTAAAAAATATATATATATCATTTTTGTATGTTAAATTACATCTAGATATAAAGCAACAAAAATAAGTCTATGCTTTATTTCACTACACGCTATGTTAATACTTCTACTTTTTTTTTTTTTTTTTTTTTTTTTTTTTTTGACTTCATTCCATGATAATATTATTCTATATCTTTCGATTTAAATGTTAACTATAAACCTGCGTTAGTTTAAATTTATATTCACATGTTCTATAAATGCTGCTGGTAAGTCAGTTCTGTAAGGTTAGTTTTTTACTTTCCGAATATACATATGTATGGAAATTATTGTAACGATGACATAAATGAACTTTGAGAATTTTGTGTATTTATACTTTTTGAGGACACCTGAGATTATTTTTTACTATTTTTACAGTGATGTATGTGGTGTGCATATGTATGTGTGAAAAATGATAGAGTCTAAACGCTTTGTACAAATGAGTTTGCACAAATTGTATAGACTTTTAGGAATCCTAGCAATTACACATTCTTTTTTTTTTTCCCACTCCCATAACGAAAAATTCTTTATTAATTCATTATGTCCTGTGGGCTGAAATTATTTAAATTGCGATTGCGCCTAAATGCCTTACCCGATTGAGCTGAAAATTTATATATATATTATAGTTCACCGTTGCACGAACTGTATAAAATTTAGTGAATCTAGCATCAACAGATTTTTACATGGACACAAGGAAAAATTCTTTATCATTTTGACCTATGGGCTCAACTTATTTGAAGTGCAATAACATTAAACGTTTTATCGATTGAGTTGATATTTTTCTTACTTTAATTTATTTATAAAATAATTTATTTCTTAACCTACAGAAAGTCTAGTGGAGGTATTTTAGATTTTTTTTAAACATATTTTTTAAATATTCACTTCATTTTAATGTTTATTTTGTGTTTTTTGGCATTAAAAGTTTATATTCATTAGCATTATGCATTTAATTTTACAAATAAAATAAAATAAAATGAAATAAAATAAAACTGGAAATTTTGTTTACTCTAATAGTATTATGTTCCAGATGAAATTATGAACTCTCTAAGCTTCAATTACTTTACTTGATTTTTGTCTTATTTTGAATTTTTTGCATCTGTTCATATTTCGGTAATTTTCCATATTCTTTAATGTAAATGTATATACATATATACAGGGTAACCATAACTAAGCTTGGCCTGTTCAGAGCACTCTGTAGCTGTAACTAAAATGCGGACTGCGTCGAAAATTTGCATACAGGTATTTCAAAGGATGCATTAAAAGGTTCTGAAAATAAATAAATAAATAAATAAATAAAATAAAATAAATATATATTTCCACTCTGAGGGAACATATTCCAAAATACAAACAATTTACAAATTTTAACACAAACAACTTTGTTTATTACTGATTTAATTGTTATTTTTTACATGTTAAAGACTGTTTATGGATGAAAATCATATTGTTCAATGTGGGCCTCATTATTAAGTTGTGAAATCTGCAGCCGATGAAAAGTGTGTTCAGCAGCTGATCTCAGCTGGCCGTCAGTCATCCTCCGCACATGTAGCTTTATACTGTCCTTCAAGTCGGCCAAAGTTACAATATTTCTTTTAAAAAACAAACTATTTTAATGGTCCCATAACCAAAATCCCACAGATTAAGTTCAAGGGAACGGGTCAACCAAAAAGTGGGAAATGAACGGGTAATCACTCTGTCATCTGTAAAATTTTGCAATCAAAACCTTTGCAACATGTAAAAATAACAGTTTTAAATGTCATATGGTTTCAAACTGTCAAAATAGATCACAGTTATTTATTACATAAATTTTCGAACATTTTGACAGTGATGCTTGTTTGTATTCGACTAGATCCGCATTTTAGTTACAAATATAAAGTGCTCTGAATATGTCAAGTTTAATTATGGTCACCCTGTACCTTAAAACAGAAAAAAATTGTAGCTGTAATAATAAGAAAATTTCAAATATGTTTAATGAAACTTGCAAAATAAATAAGGTAAAATATTATCTTTTAATGTGCTGAATCGACAAGTATTTTCTTAGGAAAAGAGAAAAAAAAAATTACAATGAAGGCAGCTATTTTGTGCTTTTCATATTTGGAATAAATAAATAAATAAATAAATAAATAAATAGGAAAATAAAATATATTAAAAGAGTCTAAATTTATGTAATATTAATATTTTTATTTCATATATTCATACGTAGTTTTGATAACTTGTTATATCTTTAGTGCCATTTTTTTATTGTACAAATAAATTTTAATTCATGTTTTCGGTGATCGACTCCATAAATTTGCTTAACAAATGACTCCATGATCATTTGTGATATAATCGTAAGACCTAAGGTGTATTACAAACTGCAAACGTTGGTGGTGCTAAGAATGCTAAGAAGTAAAAGATTGGATCAATAAAGTAATTAATGACCGCATCATTTGTTGTGAATTTTATTACTGAAAAAAAAAATATATATATATATATACATAGCACATACGTAGAAACAAGGCAAACAACATCGACTAAAACGCCAAATATAGATAGTAGGAAAGCAGACAGCTGTTTCGGTAGCATTTAGCACACCATCTTCAGTGCATAAAGAAATAAGAGAGAACTGCTCCTATACATAGGGAAGCGATCGGACACAGCTCAGGATGATCAACCGATAGGATTACGCGGAAAGTGGGTAAATGGCCAATAGGAAATTACGAAACACTAGTTGTGAAAAATATGGAAGAAATTAAGGAAATGTGGACTGAATGTAAAATTTCCAACAATCATAGAAATGGAGTACAGCGAAATCACAATTAACAATATGTTTAAGATTTTTTTAAATGTAAAAAGCTTCAAAGAAATCGAGTTCAGGAGGGGACTTAGGTCTACAAATTATTTTAGCTGAATCAAATTTAAAATTATGGTTTTTTTTCCCAGCAATGCTTAGAAATAAACGACTTATTGGTTTCTTGCTTATGGACGTAATTAATATGCAATGTCTTTAAGGCGGAATTTAAGACTGTGTTTAGTTTGGCTAATGTATGATAAACCATACTGGCGGGAAATGCTATATATGACCCAAAAATTATACATATCAAAAGGATCTTTTAATTGGGAAAAGGTGAGTTTATTGAAAGGGGGAAAACTTATTTTAAAATCACATTCTTTTCGAATTTTAGCTATGGCATGACTAGATTTAGGAAAATAGGGTAAAACAATACTGATATTAGAAGAGACTGATTTAGTAGACGAAGTACGAGAAAAGTGTAATTTTTGGATAGCTTTATCTATAATACAGTCATTTTCAAAAATTTAAGACCAATAGCCGATTTTCAGTATTTTAACACATTGCATCATTTGTGTAGATCATTGTGTCATCTGATGTGCTTATTGCATCAGACGCATTTTGCTGCTAAAATTAAAGACGCCCGGCACGTTTATCGCCAGTTGTTTATTAGATTTTGTCGTAGACAGTGCTGTTATGTAATTATTGTAACGGGTAAAAAACCATCACCTATTTTTACAAAAACGTCAGAAATATTGACCCTGCAAAACTGGATTTTCTGAACGCCAAATAAGTTCGAGGATAAATGTGAGCAAGACAGCTGTGCACCAAGCTAAATTTAAAATTTCGGAAATTTTTCCTTTTTCATGCTTAGAGTAACTCGAGGTTTCCTTGCAGGTTTATGGGATGATAAGCCAAAATCTTTGGCGAAACGTTTTGAAATAGTACTCAAACTGACGTTGGTGCCTTTTGCAGCTAGAGAATTTCGTTCAGAAAATTCAATTTTATGCAGGGTTAATATTTTTGACATTTCTGTAACAGTAAGTGAAGGTTTTTTACCCATTACAATAATTACACAACAGGAGTGTCTACGATAAAATCGAATAAACAACTGGCGATAAACGTGCCGAGTACCTTTATTTATAGCAGTAAAATGCGTCTGATGCAATCAGCACATGAGATGATGCAATAATTTGCGCAAATTATGCAATGTGTTAAATACTGAAAATTGGCTACTTATCTTAAACTTTTGCAATTGACTGTAGAAGATTGAAACCTCTGTCAATTGCTATGGCTTCCAGATAGTTAATTTCAGAGCTTAATAAAATAGGATCGAAACAAATATTGAGGGCACGGTTAACAAAAGTATAGTAAGCTGCCATTTTTTGGGTAGGTGAGCGACATGAACGCGCATGGGGAGTAGAGACACTGCAATTTTTTCACGATAGACGGTGTTGGAAAAACCATCTATACAATGCGTAAGGCAAGGGTATCAAGGAATGGAAGTGAGCTATTATTTTCTATTTCATGTATGAGTTGAATATTACTGTCTATAGAATTTAAACTTTGTAAGACTTGATCAATATTGTTCTTCAATTCTAAGAATTTTTAATCTAACCTAACAACTGCAGAAAAAAAATGCGTTCAGTTAATTAAAATCTAATAAAAATATTATCATCATAAAAGCTGATAAAGGTGGTCAGATTGTTATTTTAGATAAGAAACAATGTAACGATAGTGTAACCAAATTAATTAATGATGACCCATATATTCATCTGTCCCGTAACCCCTCTTCTCAAGAATTAACTAAAATTAAATCTGTTATAAAATCTTGCCCCTTGTTGTTGAATTAAATCTCATTTTATCCCTTCCATAGCTAACTGTGCCAGATTTTATTCTCTACCAAAAGTCCACACACCCAATATCTCATTTATTCCCATAATATGTAATATCAGTACTGCTTCCTATCATTTAGGTATATTTCTCACTACAATTTTTGCTCCCCTTCTTTCTGCAATTATTTATACTGTAAAGAATTCCATTAACTTCACAAACAATAGTCAAAACTGCCCTCCCCCTCACACTAATCTTACTATGGTTTTTTCTATGTAAAATCCTTTTTCACTAATGTTCCAATAAGTGGCTCCCTCTCATGTCTTGAAAAAATATTAAAAGATTTTCATTTCACGTCTTTTGAAATACAAGAATTAATTTCGCTCACCCACATTTGTCTATCACAACCTACGTTTTCATTCCAAAGAAAATTTTATCGTCAATTTGAAGGTTTAGCCATGAATTCTCCTCTCTTCCCAATTCTTGCTGATATTTATATGCATTAATTTGAAAGTACACGCTTTAAGAAAAAGTCTTTTTCTTTTTGGACGCATTACGTTGATGACACGTATACTTATCGACACATATTTTCACGATATAGTATTACAAACTTTAAATTCCATAGTCAGTAATATCGAACTCATATATGAAATAGAAAATAATGGCTCACTTCCATTACTTGACACTCTTGTCTCACCCACTGCAGATGTCTTTTCTCCCACCGTCTACCGCAAAAATTTTGCAGTCTCTCTACTTCCTCATGCGCATTCATGTTACCCACCTACAAAATAAATGGCAGCTTTCTATAATTTTGTTAACCAGGCCCTCAATATTTGTTCCGATCCTATTTTATTAAGCTCTGAAAACAAATATCTGAAAGCCATAACAATTGGCAGAGGTTATAATCCTTCTATTATAGATAAAGCTATCCAAAAATTACAATTTCTTCGTACTTCGTCTACTAAATTAGTCTCTCCTAATATCAGTATTGTTTTACCCTATTTTCATAAATCCAGTCATGCCATAGCTAAAATTCTTAAACAACATGATTTTAAAATATTTTTTTGATCTTCCAAATAACTCACCTTTTTCTCAATTAAAAGATCCTATAGATATGTATAATTCTTTGATCATTTATAGCATTTACTACCAATGTGGTTTATCATACATTGGCCAAACTAAACGCAGTCTTAAATTCCGTCTAAAAGAACATATTAATTACGCCCGTAAGCAAGAAACCAATAAATCGGCTATTTCTAAGCATTGCTGGGAGGATAATCCTAATTTTAAGTTTGATTCAGCTAAGATAATTTGCAGGCCAAAATCCATTCATGAACTCGATTTCTTTGAAGCTTTTTATATTTATAAAAATCTTTAAAATATTGTTAATTGTGATTTCGTTGTACCTCATTTGTCTGATTATTGGAAATTTTACATTTAGTCCACATTTCCTTAATTTCTTCCATATTTTTCACAACTGGTGTTTCGTAATTTCCTATTGGTCAATCACCCACTTTCAGCATAATTTTATTGGTTGATCATCCTGAGCTGAACCCGATTCCTTCCCTAGATACAGGAGCACTTCTCTCTCATTTCTGTATGCACTGAAGAAGGCTACCGAAACGCCTGTCTGCTTTCCTATTATTTTTATTTGGCGTTTTAGATGTTCTCGTTTGCCTCGTTTGCCTTGCCACGCCAAGTCTTCCATTAATATTATATACATATGCATTTCTTTTAAAAGGGAAACATTCTAGTGAAAAATAAAATGTGTATAGTAATTTTTAAAAAAAAGTTGGGTGACAGACGTTAATAGGGAAAATTTATTATCCTTATTGCACAAAATTGCTGTTTTACGATTAATATCAAACTATAATTTTATACTCTTATCTTAAAAAAAAAAAAAAAAAAAAAAAAAAAAGAAGAAGAAGAAGAAGCAAACCAATATGTATCTATACATTAAAGAAAAATAAGAATTATGAATCTGTATAACTTATAACAAAAATTTAGATTATTTGTAGTAAAAATGTAACACATGCAATCAAAACACGCCAAACAATCTAAAACATTGCAAAGAATAAATTATTTTAAAATATTTTGTATGATTATGCTAAAATAAGTTTTATTGTACGTTCACTTTTGAACTTAGTATTGCCATTATCAAGTCGTCAGATAATACTTGTAGAATTTGGAGAGTGTCCAACTGAAAAAAAGTGGCGCACACTACTTGAGAAAAAAAAAAAAAAAAGCGAGAGAGAGAGAGAGAGAGAGAGAAGTTTCAAATATTATTAAAATACTTTTATCTTTTGAAGTTAGTTAAGACACCCCCCCCCCCCCCACCTTTCTGCAATTTCATCTTTTGGAAGTGAAACATTTTAAGACTTTGTATATAAAAATAATGAAATATATAACTCAAATGTTGCAGAATAGATTTTTTTTTTCATTTCAATATCCTGTCCAAATATGAAATACATACTCGTTCGAAAACAGAAAGAATATTTTTTGCTGCATTGTTATTTTTTATACATTATAAAAATAATTTTAAAAAAAATTCTTTTTTTTTTGCATTATAAAAAATAAAAATAACAATACACTATCTACAAAAAAGTATTTGGACAAGTTCTAATTTGAAAGTTTTCTCAAATAACTAAAAAATTTCTTTAGGAATCATGTTGAAACTTTGGTAGTGTATACAACACGTGAATATGTCAAGTTTAATTATGGTCACCCTGTACCTTAAAACAGAAAAAAATGGTAGCTGTAATAATAAGAAAATTTCAAATATGTTTAATGAAACTTGCAAAATAAATAAGGTAAAATATTATCTTTTAATGTGCTGAATCGACAAGTATTTTCTTAGGAAAAGAGAAAAAAAAATTACAATGAAGGCAGCTATTTTGTGCTTTTCATATTTGGAATAAATAAATAAATAAATAAATAAATAAATAAAATATATTAAAAGAGTCTAAATTTATGTAATATTAATATTTTTATTTCATATATTCATACATAGTTTTGATAACTTGTTATATCTTTAGTGCCATTTTTTTATTGTACAAATAAATTTTAATTCATGTTTTCGGTGATCGACTCCATAAATTTGCTTAACAAATGACTCCATGATCATTTGTGATATAACCGTAAGACCTAAGGTGTATTACAAACTGCAAACGTTGGTGGTGCTAAGAATGCTAAGGAGTAAAAGATTGGATCAATAAAGTAATTAATGACCGCATCATTTGTTGTGAATTTTATTACTGAAAAAAAAAATATATATATACATAGCACATACGTAGAAACAAGGCAAACAACATCGACTAAAACGCCAAATATAGATAGTAGGAAAGCAGACAGCTGTTTCGGTAGCATTTAGCACACCATCTTCAGTGCATAAAGAAATAAGAGAGAACTGCTCCTATACATAGGGAAGCGATCGGACACAGCTCAGGATGATCAACCGATAGGATTACGCGGAAAGTGGGTAAATGGCCAATAGGAAATTACGAAACACTAGTTGTGAAAAATATGGAAGAAATTAAGGAAATGTGGACTGAATGTAAAATTTCCAACAATCATAGAAATGGAGTACAGCGAAATCACAATTAACAATATGTTTAAGATTTTTTTAAATGTAAAAAGCTTCAAAGAAATCGAGTTCAGGAGGGGACTTAGGTCGACAAATTATTTTAGCTGAATCAAATTTAAAATTATGGGTTTTTTTCCCAGCAATGGACTTATTGGTTTCTTGCTTATGGACGTAATTAATATGCAATGTCTTTAAGGCGGAATTTAAGACTGTGTTTAGTTTGGCTAATGTATGATAAACCATACTGGCGGGAAATGCTATATATGACCCAAAAATTATACATATCAAAAGGATCTTTTAATTGGGAAAAGGTGAGTTTATTGAATGGGGGAAAACTTATTTTAAAATCACATTCTTTTCGAATTTTAGCTATGGCATGACTAGATTTAGGAAAATAGGGTAAAACAATACTGATATTAGAAGAGACTGATTTAGTAGACGAAGTACGAGAAAAGTGTAATTTTTGGATAGCTTTATCTATAATACAGTCATTTTCAAAAATTTAAGACCAATAGCCGATTTTCAATATTTTAACACATTGCATCATTTGTGTAGATCATTGTGTCATCTGATGTGCTTATTGCATCAGACGCATTTTGCTGCTAAAATTAAAGACACCCGGCACGTTTATCGCCAGTTGTTTATTAGATTTTGTCGTAGACAGTGCTGTTATGTAATTATTGTAACGGGTAAAAAACCATCACCTATTTTTACAAAAACGTCAGAAATATTGACCCTGCAAAACTGGATTTTCTGAACGCCAAATAAGTTCGAGGATAAATGTGAGCAAGACAGCTGTGCACCAAGCTAAATTTAAAATTTCGGAAATTTTTCCTTTTTCATGCTTAGAGTAACTCGAGGTTTCCTTGCAGGTTTATGGGATGATAAGCCAAAATCTTTGGCGAAACGTTTTGAAATAGTACTCAAACTGACGTTGGTGCCTTTTGCAGCTAGAGAATTTCGTTCAGAAAATTCAATTTTATGCAGGGTTAATATTTTTGACATTTCTGTAACAGTAAGTGAAGGTTTTTTACCCATTATAATAATTACACAACAGGAGTGTCTACGATAAAATCGAATAAACAACTGGCGATAAACGTGCCGAGCACCTTTATTTATAGCAGTAAAATGCGTCTGATGCAATCAGCACATGAGATGATGCAATAATTTGCGCAAATTATGCAATGTGTTAAATACTGAAAATTGGCTACTTATCTTAAACTTTTGCAATTGACTGTAGAAGATTGAAACCTCTGTCAATTGCTATGGCTTCCAGATAGTTAATTTCAGAGCTTAATAAAATAGGATCGAAACAAATATTGAGGGCACGGTTAACAAAAGTATAGTAAGCTGCCATTTTTTGGGTAGGTGAGCGACATGAACGCGCATGGGGAGTAGAGACACTGCAATTTTTTCACGATAGACGGTGTTGGAAAAACCATCTATACAATGCGTAAGGCAAGGGTATGAAGGAATGGAAGTGAGCTATTATTTTCTATTTCATGTATGAGTTGAATATTACTGTCTATAGAATTTAAACTTTGTAAGACTTGATCAATATTGTTCTTCAATTCTAAGAATTTTTAATCTAACCTAACAACTGCAGAAAAAAAATGCGTTCAGTTAATTAAAATCTAATAAAAATATTATCATCATAAAAGCTGATAAAGGTGGTCAGATTGTTATTTTAGATAAGAAACAATGTAACGATAGTGTAACCAAATTAATTAATGATGACCCATATATTCATCTGTCCCGTAACCCCTCTTCTCAAGAATTAACTAAAATTAAATCTGTTATAAAATCTTGCCCCTTGTTGTTGAATTAAATCTCATTTTATCCCTTCCATAGCTAACTGTGCCAGATTTTATTCTCTACCAAAAGTCCACACACCCAATATCTCATTTATTCCCATAATATGTAATATCAGTACTGCTTCCTATCATTTAGGTATATTTCTCACTACAATTTTTGCTCCCCTTCTTTTTGCAATTATTTATACTGTAAAGAATTCCATTAACTTCACAAACAATAGTCAAAACTGCCCTCCCCCTCACACTAATCATACTATGGTTTTTTCTATGTAAAATCCTTTTTCACTAATGTTCCAATAAGTGGCGCCCAATCATGTCTTGAAAAAATATTAAAAGATTTTCATTTCACGTCTTTTGAAATACAAGAATTAATTTCGCTCACCCACATTTGTCTATCACAACCTACGTTTTCATTCCAAAGAAAATTTTATCGTCAATTTGAAGGTTTAGCCATGAATTCTCCTCTCTTCCCAATTCTTGCTGATATTTATATGCATTAATTTGAAAGTACACGCTTTAAGAAAAAGTCTTTTTCTTTTTGGACGCATTACGTTGATGACACGTATACTTATCGACACATATTTTCACGATATAGTATTACAAACTTTAAATTCCATAGTCAGTAATATCGAACTCATATATGAAATAGAAAATAATGGCTCACTTCCATTACTTGACACTCTTGTCTCACCCACTGCAGATGTCTTTTCTCCCACCGTCTACCGCAAAAATTTTGCAGTCTCTCTACTTCCTCATGCGCATTCATGTTACCCACCTACAAAATAAATGGCAGCTTTCTATAATTTTGTTAACCAGGCCCTCAATATTTGTTCCGATCCTATTTTATTAAGCTCTGAAAACAAATATCTGAAAGCCATAACAATTGTCAGAGGTTATAATCCTTCTATTATAGATAAAGCTATCCAAAAATTACAATTTCTTCGTACTTCGTCTACTAAATTAGTCTCTCCTAATATCAGTATTGTTTTACCCTATTTTCATAAATCCAGTCATGCCATAGCTAAAATTCTTAAACAATATGATTTTAAAATATTTTTTTGATCTTCCAAATAACTCACCTTTTTCTCAATTAAAAGATCCTATAGATATGTATAATTCTTTGATCATTTATAGCATTTCCTACCAATGTGGTTTATCATACATTGGCCAAACTAAACGCAGTCTTAAATTCCGTCTAAAAGAACATATTAATTACGTCCGTAAGCAAGAAACCAATAAATCGGCTATTTCTAAGCATTGCTGGGAGGATAATCCCAATTTTAAGTTTGATTCAGCTAAGATAATTTGCAGGCCAAAATCCATTCATGAACTCGATTTCTTTGAAGCTTTTTATATTTATAAAAATCTTTAAAATGTTGTTAATTGTGATTTCGTTGTACCTCATTTGTCTGATTATTGGAAATTTTACATTTAGTCCACATTTCCTTAATTTCTTCCATATTTTTCACAACTGGTGTTTCGTAATTTCCTATTGGCCAATCACCCACTTTCAGCATAATTTTATAGGTTGATCATCCTGAGCTGAACCCGATTCCTTCCCTAGATACAGGAGCACTTCTCTCTCATTTCTGTATGCACTGAAGAAGGCTACCGAAACGCCTGTCTGCTTTCCTATTATTTTTATTTGGCGTTTTAGATGTTCTCGTTTGCCTCGTTTGCCTTGCCACGCCAAGTCTTCCATTAATATTATATACATATGCATTTCTTTTAAAAGGGAAACATTCTAGTGAAAAATAAAATGTGTATAGTAATTTAAAAAAAAAAAGTTGGGTGACAGACGTTAAAAGGGAAAATTTATTATCCTTATTGCACAAAATTGCTGTTTTACGATTAATATCAAACTATAATTTTATACTCTTATCTTAAAAAAAAAAAAAAAAAAAAGAAAAAAAAAGAAGAAGAAGAAGAAGCAAACCAATATGTATCTATACATTAAAGAAAAATAAGAATTATGAATCTGTATAACTTATAACAAAAATTTAGATTATTTGTAGTAAAAATGTAACACATGCAATCAAAACACGCCAAACAATCTAAAACATTGCAAAGAATAAATTATTTTAAAATATTTTGTATGATTATGCTAAAATAAGTTTTATTGTACGTTCACTTTTGAACTTAGTATTGCCATTATCAAGTCGTCAGATAATACTTGTAGAATTTGGAGAGTGTCCAACTGAAAAAAAGTGGCGCACACTACTTGAGAAAAAAAAAAAAAAAAAAAAGCGAGAGAGAGAGAGAGAGAAGTTTCAAATATTATTAAAATACTTTTATCTTTTGAAGTTAGTTAAGACACTCCCCCCCCCCTTTTCTGCAATTTCATCTTTTGGAAGTGAAACATTTTAAGACTTTGTATATAAAAATAATGAAATATATAACTCAAATGTTGCAGAATAGATTTTCTTTTTTTTCATTTCAATATCCTGTCCAAGTATGAAATACATACTCGTTCGAAAACAGAAAGAATATTTTTTGCTGCATTGTTATTTTTTATACATTATAAAAATAATTTTAAAAAAAATTCCTTTTTTTGCATTATAAAAAATAAAAATAACAATACACTATCTACAAAAAAGTATTTGGACAAGTTCTAATTTGAAAGTTTTCTCAAATAACTAAAAAAATTTCTTTAGGAATCATCTTGAAACTTTGGTAGTGTATACAACACGTTATACTTCATATATTACAGCAAAAGTTGTGTCCTGAAGACGAAAAAGTGACCATTAAAAAATTAAATTAAAGTCAAACTATTAATCACCCTGTAAAAGTAATGCATGAAATGCATTTTGGTTGTAGCATGTGATTAAGAGAATTTTTCTCTTTATCTGAATGAAAAGTTTAAATATATATTCATGGAGATGTAATGCTTAAAAAAAAAGCACCTTTTTAATTATAACACGCAGGGTATTATACCCATTGCAAAGACAGTTTTTGAAAATTTGGGATTGTGCATTAAACACAGAATACTGCAATCAGAATGCAATAATGTTAAATATCTTACAAAATATGAGAATTTTTACTAAATAATTTTTAACGATGTATGCGCCAGGCTTAAAAAACAATCATTTGTATAATTTAATAGCCAAATATATTGAGCAACTTATAAGAAAACCCCCAAAAATATCGTGAAAATTAAAAAACAGTTATAAGAGATAGAATGAACGGTATTTCAGTTTTCTTAAAATAAAAACTAAACTATTGGGGGTTTATCTCACATTTTTATTTTGATTTAATCAATGCCCAATTGTAATAAAATGAACGCTGATTATAAATAAATACTGATAAAACTACATATTGTCTTCTTCTTCTTCTTCTTCTTTTTTTTTTTTTTTTTTTTTGTTGAGAAGAACTAAAATTCTGTGCATTCTACCTCTCATAACCTTTTTTTTTTTTTTTTTTTTTTTTTTTTTTACACGATAATTGTTTGGGATTTTTTTATAACTTGCTCAATACTTTTGGCTTTTAAATTATGCAAAAGAAATTTTCTAAAAGCTAGCGCATGCGTAGTTAAAAATTATTTAGTAAAAATGCTCATAATTCGTAACATAATTAATATTTTTGCTTTCTTATTATAGTACGATGTGTCTAATGTAATACTCCAAATTTCCTAAAAATGGCTTTGCACTGGGTCTATATCCTACGTGCTATAATTAAAAAAGTGGAATATTTTTGCAATTAAAATTAAATAAATAAATAAACTGTTATATCTCCATGAATATATGTGGTAATCTCATAAAAATGCATACAGATAATGATAAAAATTCTGATAATTACATGCTACAGCCAAAACGCATTTAAAGCATTGCTTTATACAGGATGAACCAAAACATTTTGATTTCTGTTTAATTTTTCACTGGTCCCCTTTTCCTCTTTAGGAAACAACTTTCCCTTAAATATATATATATATATATATATATATATATATATATATATATATGGTATAACAAGTTCTTTAAACTACTAAAGTTTCAAGATGATTCCTAAAGAACTTTTCTAGATATTTAACAAAACTTCTGTATTCGAAAGTGTCCAAATATTTATTGGTAGTTAGTGTAGAATAATACTAAAATCTATAATTTTCAAACTTTTTTCGCTCTTTTGTATCTGGAATATTTGGAATAAAATGATATAAGAGTATGTACATAATGATTACAAGATAAAAAGATCTTTTTATATACCATGTTTTTAAGTTTTCTCTTGAATCATATAAACGTTACCGAAGGCAGCGGGAACTCGGAGCAATTGGATAAAAGTATTTAAAAAATTCATTACTATTGTGTTTTGAGCTATTATAAAAGTTTCAAATGGCTATCTAGCCGGGACGTTAGTTAAAATTTGATTGCAAACTTTGTACTGGTAAAGCTGTCGAAGGCAGCAGGATCCCGAAGCAATTGGATAAAAATATTTTTTAAATGCATTTTCACTGTATTCTGAACCATTCTGAAAGTTTCAAATGTCTACCTAGTCGGTACGTTAGTTAAATAAATTTTCTGTTGAGTCATGCTGCCGAAACGCTGCCGAATTCAATAGGGACCTGAAACAGTTTACTAAAAGTATTAAAAAAAAAAAAAAATGTATTGTCACCGTGTTCTGAGCTATCCTGAAAGTTTCAAATGTCTAGCTAGTCGTGAAGTTAGCGAGAAGTCGATTGCAAGCTTTGTAATGGTAACGCTGCCGAAGGCAGCAGTGACTCGAAACAGTTGGCTAAAAGTATTTGAAAAATGCATTTTCACCGTATTTTGAACTATTCTGAAAGTTTCAAATGTCTAGCTAGTCGGGAAGTTAGCGAAAAATCGATTGCAAGCTTTGTACTGGTAACGCTGCCGAAGGCAGCAGGGACTCGAAACAGTTGGCTAAAAGTATTTAAAAAAAGCATTTTCACTGTATTCTGAACTATTCTGAAAGTTTCAAATGTCTAGCTAGTCGGGAAGTTAGTTAAATAAATTTTCTGTTGAATCATATAAACGCTGCCGAAGGCAGTAGGGACCTGAAACAGTTGACTAAAAGTATTAAAAAAAGTATTATCACCGTGTTCTGAGCCATCCTGAAAGTTTCAAATGTCCAGCTAGTCGGGAAGTTAGTGAAACATCGATTGCAAGCTTTGTACTGGTAACGCTGTCGAAGGCAGCAGGAACCCGAAACAGTTAGTTAAAAATATTTAAAAAATACATTTTCACCGTGTTTGAACTATTCTGAAAGTTTCAAATGTCTAGCTAGTCGGGTAGTTACTTAAATAATTTTTCTGTTGAATCATATAAACGCTGCCGAAGGCAGTAGGGACCTGAAACAGTTGACTAAAAGTATTAAAAAAAGTATTATCACCGTGTTCTGAGCCATCCTGAAAGTTTCAAATGTCCAGCTAGTCGGGAAGTTAGTGAAACATCGATTGCAAGCTTTGTACTGGTAACGCTGTCGAAGGCAGCAGGAACCCGAAACAGTTAGTTAAAAATATTTAAAAAATACATTTTCACCGTGTTTGAACTATTCTGAAAGTTTCAAATGTCTAGCTAGTCGGGTAGTTACTTAAATAATTTTTCTGTTGAATCTACCTGAAACAGTTGACTAAAAGTATTAAAAAAATGTATTGTCACCGTGTACTCAGCTGTCCTGAAAGTTTCAAATATCTAGCTAGTCGGGAAGTTACTTAAAAATCGATTGCAAGATTTGTACTGGACAAACAAACAAACAAACATACAAACAAATAAACAAGAATCGAAGTTAATAAAAACATGGTAAAAAAAAATAATACGTAATCTAAAAATGGTGATATGTTTGTTTGAAAATTTTTACCCAAGCTGGAAAAGGTATTTAATTTAAAGAGTATTTTAAGTTTTTATCAAGCATGCAATGAACAAATATTGCTTTATTTATTTTATCATTCTTTGTCCACCATCTTTTATAAAATACAGCAATAATTTTTAATATTCTCTATGTGATTTACATATAAATGTAAGTGCTTAAATGATTTCTTTTTTAATTTTTTGAAGATCTTTACATACTTTTTATTATCAGATATATTTAGAGGTTAGATGTGAAGTGAGTGTGTATGCTATTATTAAAGGGAACAGTAACGAACCATATTTCTCGTAATAAATATTTAAATAGTTTATAAAATTTAATGCTTTATTGCCTTTAATTCAAAATTCTGATTAAATATTTACAGTAGAATGCCAAATAATATTTTTTTAGATTAAAATTAAATGCCGAAATAAAGTAAATTTGAATGTCGTAATGAATGGTAACTTTTACAAAATCGATGCATATATTTTAAACCTTGTTTATTATTTTAAATATTGTTTCATCAAAAAGAAGTAAATGTTGAAATTAATACCCATAAAATATTTTTTAAAGCTTAAATGAAACTTTTTTTTACGTTATATTAAACCTTTCATCACTATATTATAACTATGTAGATACTACTTTTATTTTTGGTTAATTTGCTAATTAAATCGTAAAATTAAACTTATTCAGAAAAACACGTTTAATATAAGAATAAAATACTTTTGCATAAAAAATATTCATTTATATTCCTTGTCTCTACAAATTTAGTCCTGGGACAAAACTATGTTGAATAACACAGTGAAATATAATTTTCAGATATACTTTCTTCACTTTCATTCAAAACATTATACATAATTGTGATAAAAAAAAAAAAAATAACTGTTTGCTTTGAATTTTTAAATTCAGTGGATTTATCTTTAAATGTCTCGTACATATTCAAACTTCAAAGTCTTTTTTTTTTCTTTTTTCATTTTAAGAAAAGTGCTAGATTTTATAGTGATTTAAATATAAATTATAATCAGCTAAGCCGCGCTATATATATATATATATATATATTCGAACCCTGATACCACTTTTGCTGAATATTGTGTAGAATGACCTCCTGAATCCGATCCGAATATGACCCCCATTTTGCACATTCACCCCTGTTTTTTCGGGACTGTACCCCTCCCCCAAATCTTTTGCCTGTTCGATAATTTTATGGCAATTAATTTGTTTTGGAGGATGGAAAAAAATATTTTAACACTTAAAAACAAAAAAATATAATTTATATTAAATAATAATAATTATATATTAATAAAATATAATTACTGCTATTTATAATTTCTGTGACAAATTTCTCTCATAAATATCCCTCTTGCTGCAAATGTTTATGTTTTAGAATTTTTCACCTCTGAAGTCCCTCAAAAGATATTAAACAGTTAAAATAGTCCTCATTCTCCCGACAAATCACATTCATAGCCATAAAATTATTGAATAGCGATAAAAATAGAAGTGCGTATCAAAAAGAAAAAAAAAAAGAAGAAGAAGAAGAAGAAGAACGTATGGTGATTGAGCGAAAAGATCGTCATATTCGGATTCAGGAGATCATTTTACATAAGAATTTGCACTGGGGCCTATTTTTGTGCCGATCATTATTGTTATTTAAAACTTTCTGAAATGAAAGAAAGTATATAAATGTTTTAAATGCGTTCAGATTAATGCATAAAATGACTAAAATTTTGATGTTTGATGAGAGTTTGAGAACGATCATTAAATTTGAAAAAAGAAAAAAGAAAGAAAAAGAAAAAAAGAATTAACGAAATAAATAATATACATAGTATCATTCATCAGCTACTTTCGATAAACAGTGTTGAAATGCTAAAGCATTTCTAGTTAAAATCGTAGTCCAGAACTACAGAAAGGTGGAAATAAGTCATCAACTAGTTATTTTATATATATAATGTTGAAATTCCGAAAAAAAAAAATATTGAAAATAGCTGTCAAGAATTTTCATTAGAGTAACATTTTGTGTATAAATGTTAATCATCGATTGCATAAATAACTCAGTTTAAAAATTTAAACAATTACAGCACGTTTTACTTCCATTACCCGACTACTGTAGGTAATGGAAGTATTGTATTCGGTCCAAAAATTCGATGTAGAGATTTCACTAGATTTACATGTTTTAAGGTCTCCTGAGTCCAAAAAAGTGTTTTTTGGCAATTGGTCAGTGTGTGTGTGCGTATGTATGTGTGGAATTTTCTGGCTATCATATCCCTGAAACTAATAAAGATAGAACTACAAAACTTCAGAATATAAACAGGTCTGGTGTACAGATAAATTTTTTAAATTTTGGTGAAAATTGAAAAACCGGAAGTGGGACGTCGGAGATCGTAAGTGGGACCGTAAGTCCGTACCTCAAAAACGGCTCTAACGATTTTCTTCAAATTTGCTATATAAACACTCTATTAGATGTCCTTTCGAATGATATAGTTGGTTAGTTCAGGAAAATTGATAGGCGTCCTGTATAAATAGCTCAATTTCAGGTCTTGCAAGTGCGTTCCTTTAAGAACGGCTGTACGGATTTTTTTCAAACTCGCCATATTAACTCAATTTTAAATATCCTTTTGTATGTAATTATTGATTTCCGGTCAATAATTGATTTTTTGTAAAAGTTGGTAGCTCAAAAACGGCTCTAACGATTTTCGCGAAAATTGTTATATAAATCCATTTCTTTCTCGTGTATTACTTGGTTAGGAAAATTAACAGTCTTCCTGCTTAGGTAGGTCATCTTCAAAGTCTCGGAAATTTGTGCTTCAAAAAATAACTCTACCATTTTTTTCTCTTATATTTTACCTCGCTATATGTAAGCTTCGTTTTATATGACTTTATAAGTTTCTCTTACCTGAAAAATTTCGGGTTTCTGCTTCTTTGGGTCACTTTTATATTTTCTGATCACATTATCTCTCAAAAATGCATATAATATGTGTAACAGTGTGTAATGGAAGTCGTGTGGTTGTTTCCCGCCAGATTTTTTTAGTATTGAATATCACTAATTATCGTTTTATTATGATCATCTTTCCTATTACATAAAAACTCAGATGTACAAAGAAAAATTCCAATATATATATATAATATATACACTGTTAAAAAGAATCCCGTAAGATTACGGGGAAAGCCCGGCAGTTGAGATTCCAGACAAAGCCCGTGGAAAAAAACATTGGTTTTACGGACAAAATATTTTTTACAGGCATGTAACGTAATTTAAGGTTATTATATACATAATTTACGGTCTAAGCGTTTCTTTTTACGGCCTTTGTCTGGAATCTCTGCTGCCGGGCTTTCCCCGTAATCTTACGGGATTTTTTTTTTTTACAGTTTATATATATATATATATATATATATATATATATATATATATTAATCTGAGGAATCTTTAAACGCGTTGACGAGTAAGATCCCCCTACTCCATACAAATAAGCCCTCAAATATATGAAACTTTTTTATATATAAAATAAAGCTGCAAACGTTATATTTATGTTTTTTATTTTGCTTCAACAGCAAGGTTGTTACATATTTCAGTACTTTTTACACGTATAAACAATATTTTTGAAATAATATAATAAAAGTACTGATTTTATTATAAAATGTAACTTTTCTTCCATCTTCTTAATGAAATGGGCGATTTTTAAAAAGTCTGAATGCATTTTTTTAACCATAACTCCAAAATCGCCAAGGTGTTGGATGCCTGTAGTATTTTTCTGATTCCTTGCATCGTATACCTGTGTAATCTTGACATACTAGATGTCGCTGATCAAAAACTGTACCATTACCACACAGAAATCTAGTACTTCTCATGTAACCGAACCTATCTTTGGAACACACGTGGTACATCTGGCAGTTGGTTTCAATATCAGCATAATATCCACCATTTACTTTATCTTTGCACGAAAAGCTTGTTTGTGGCATATTCTCGTTAGAATACATCGGGTAATCATAGTCCTGAAATCAGAAACATCATTTAAAATCTAATAAATATAATGGATATTTTCATTTCGAAATTTTAAAACATTTTGCCTTGAAGATATGCTATCCTAATTCAGTTGAAAAAATTTCATTTAACAAATATTTTTTTTTTTTTTTTTTTTTTTTTTTTTTATGGTTCTTAATGCGTTTTTATCCACTGGGGAGACTTGTCACCTTTGACTTGGCATAAATAAAGGTTTCATAGGAAAGCTTTTATTTCCATTTAATATTTATAAGTTGAGCAATACACTGTCGATAAACAAGTATTGAGACTATTTTGAATTTAGACGTTTTGTCAAATATCTAGAAAAGTACTTTAGAAATCTCCGCCTTGAAACTTTGGAAGCGTAAAAAACACGTTATACCTCATATATTTGAGCAAAAGTTGTGTCCTGAAGAAGAAAAAAGGACAAGTAATTTTTTTTTTTTAATCAAAATGCTTTGAATCACACTGTAAAAAATAATGCTTTTAAATGCGTTTTTCCTCTAGCATGTGATTAAGAGGATTTTTTTCATTATCTGTATAAATAAATAAATAAATATATATATATATATATGACGCTACTACATATATCCATGAAGGTATATATATATATATATTTGTTTTTTTTTTTTTTAAACAGACACACACACACACACACACACACACAAAAAAAAAAAAAAAAAAAAAAAAAAAAAAAACTTTTTAAAATATAACACGCAGGGTTTTAGACCCAGCGCAAAGACATTTTTAGAAAATTTGGCGTACTACATTACACACAACATACTGCATTCCGAATCCAAAAATGTTAAATATTTTACGAAATATAAGCATTTTTACTAAATTATTTTTAACTACGCAAGCACTAGCTTTAAAAAAAAAATAATTTGCAATTTGCATAATTTAATAGCCAAAACTTTTGTGCCACTTATATGAAAACTCCAAACAAATATCGTGTAATTAAAAAAAAAAAAAATTATATATATGAGAGATAGAATGAACAGAATTTCAGTTCTCTCAAAATAAAAGCGAAACTATAAGGGGTTTTACTCACATTTTTATTTTGATTTAGACAATGCCCAGTGGCAATGCAGTGTTCGCCGATTGTAAATACATATTTATAAAAACCCATATCATCTTTCTTTCTTTGTTTGTTTTTTTTTATTTTTTTGAGAAGAACTAAAATTCTGATAATTCTGTCTCTCACAACTTTTTAAATTAGCACGATATTTGTCTAGGGTTTTCACATAAGTAGCACAATACTTTTGGTTATTAAATTATGCAAATGAATTTTTTTTTTTTTTTTTTTTTTAAGATAGAGCATGCGTAATTAAAGATTATTTGGTGACAATGCTGATATTTCGCAAGATATTTAAAATTTTTGCATTCTGCTTGCAGTATGATGTGCCTAATGTAGTATGCAAAATTTCCTAAAAATGACTTTGAACTGAGTTTAACATCCTACATGTTATAATAAAATAGTACATTTTTTTTTCAATTTTTTAATAAAAACCGTTATATCTCCATGAATATATATGGTAACCTCATAAATATTTATACAGATAATTAAAATATTCCTCATGATCACACGCTACATTGAAAACGCATTTAAAGCATTATTTTTTACCGGGTGATCCAAAACATTTTGATATGTTTAAATTTTTAATAGTCCGTTTTTCCTCTTCAATACACAACTTTTAATGAAATATACATATGTTCTTTACACTACCAAAGTTTCAAGATGAATCCTAAAGAACTTCTCTAGATATTTGACAGAATGTCTAAATTCGGAAGTATCCAAATGCTTATTGGTAGATATTGTATTATGTTTGTTTAGTAAAATATATATTCAGTCAATAATTCTTATGAATTTGGGTGTATTTTTTTAGATTTCAAATCTTTAAAATTGACTTTCTCAGTTTGCATTTTTTCAGGAATTCATGATCTTCAAAATACTAAAATATCTACAGATATTTATTTATTTATTTATTTTTAATGTTTAATAGAACCTACTTAAAAGAATTATTAATTTTTTTTTTTTTTTTTTAATATCTTTAAACGAAAAAAAATATATTAACAATATATTTATAACAAAATTATTATTATTGCAAATTTTTGCATATACATGCACTTTTTAATTCCTCCCTCCAAATAATAATAATAATAATAATAATTAATAAATTTAAAGTTCATTCTTAGTTTTTTCACGTAAGTCCTGTTAAATAACAGCAACAAGGAATATTTTAGATCTTTTCATAAATATCTGTAGAAGTTTTAGTATTTTTAAGATCATAAATTCATGAAAAAATGCAAACTGAGAAAATACAGTTTAAAGTTTTCGAATATGTAAATTATATCGAAAACTATAAGAATTGATGCCTGAATACATATTTTATCGAATAAACCTAATATAATTCAATTTATAAATATTAAATGAAATATATAAGCTTTTAAATGAAACCTTCAGTGGTGCCAAGTCAAAGGTGCCCCCTCCCCCCCCCCCCCCCTAAAATTATATCCAAACACAACTGAAGTGATGGTTGATGTACACATAGAATGGATCCCAAATAAATTTTTATGATTCATATACTTTTTTTTTGTTAACTTTATTCTCTGAATAAATATCACTAGTATAAATTTTAACATTTTTAACGCTATAATTTCTCTTTAGAAAACTTTTAGGTCAGCCTTTTAATTGTTATCTAGTAGATTTTTTTATGCTAAGTAAGAGAAAAAAATAAACGCTTGCGATTTCCATTTATTTTTATTTTTTAACTTTTTTAATTCTAAACGTTTAAAACTAAAATCAGGTAATGGTAATTAAAAAACATATTTTAGTATAATAAAAATATATAATCCATAATATGACATTTTTTTTTCAGCATAGTTTTAGTGTGAAAGGTTAATAAAAGTATTGCAATATATAACATACAAAACAAATTGCCTGTTTATTACTTGTTGATTTTTGTTTTGATTATTATTCTGCCAAGCTTTTATTGATCACAGAATATCAAGGAATATTACAATTATTAAAACCCGAATAAACTACTACGTCAGAAACGCCAAAAGAAAAATATTTGCGATGCATACAGCTGTTTCGGTAGCCTTAAGCGTACCGTCTTCAGTGCAAAAAGAATTGTGAATCTGGAGGAGTGCTCATATATATAGGAGATGGACCGAATTTAGTTCAACCAATAGGATTACGGGAAAGGTGTGGAGTGTGACCAATAGCAATTTAGGAATGTTAGCTGTGTAAACAGTAGAATAATTAAGAAAATGTGAACTGAATGTAAAATTTCCAACAATCAGACAAACGGGGAACAGCGAAATCCCAATTTACAAGGTTTTTAAATTTTTTATAAATATGAAAACTTCAAAGAAATCGAGTTCATGAATGGGTTTAGGTCTGCAAATTATTTTAGCTGAATTAAATTTAAAATTATGATTTTCCTCCCAGCAATGTTTAGAAATAGCCGATTTATTGGTTTCTTAATTGCGGACGTAATTCATATGTTCTTTTAGACGAAATTTAAGACTGCGTTTAGCTTGGCCAATATATGATAAACCACACTGACAGGAAATACTATAAATGCCCCAAGAATTATGCATATCAATGGGATCTTTTAACTGAGAAAAGCTGAGTTTATTGGAAGGCGAAAATATTATTTTAAAATCATATTGTTTGAGAATTTTAGCTATAGTTTGACTGGATTTAGGAAAATAGGGTAAAACAATACTGATATTAGAAGAGACTGATTTAGTAGACGAAATACGAGGGAGCTGTAATTTTTTGGATGGCATTGTTTATAATGGAAGGGTCATACTATCAGTTCATCATACTACTATAGTTCATCTCATGGTTGAACTAAATTCGGTCCCTCTCTTATGTATACGAGCTTTTCTCCAGATTCGGAATTCTTTTTGCACTGAAGACGGTACGCTTAAAGCTACCGAAACAGCTGTATGCATCGCAAATATTTTTCTTTTGGCGTTTCTCGTAGTAGTTTATTCGGGTTTTAATATTCCAACGCCAAGTCTCCTGATATTATTAATATTACAATTAACTATTAAGAAATATATATTTTTTTTGAAGGTCAATAATGAAAGAGTTATGTTTTTAAATCAGACAACTATTAACAGTTAAAAGTAACGAATAATATTTTGTGAAGTTGAGTATTAAACGAGTAAGAAGTGCATAGATATATTACATAGGAAAAAAAATAGATCAACTTCAATGTTTTCACGAAAAAAAAAAAAAAAAAAAAAAAAAAAAAAAAAAAATGCAAGGCTATGCTAGAAATTTTACTTTAAATAGTCATAATATAAGAAAATACTTTAATACGCATGGTAAAATAAACTCAGAAATATATTCCTTACAGTGAATTCTTTCTTAATCTAAACAGTTCAATTATATGAAGTTCAAGCTAAATTATTAAAGAGAAAACTATAAATTTTTATCAGAATTATCAACATATATCATTTAATGCTTTATTATCTTAAGCATAAAAATTCTTTAAGAATTTCGTAAACATAAGTTAAATATTTTAACATACTGTGTAATATAAGACAGTTTAATCAAACCTTTTATATACAGTTTAACCAAATCTTTCCTAATACTGATGGCTTTTTTGTAAATAAACATCTGTTATTAAAATATAATACTACATTAACTTATTGATTTTAATTAACAGTTTAAATTATCATATTTCTGAGAAACAATTTCCATAAACAAATTCTAAATGTTTCCCAATTTTTTTTAAGTTAAATATACTGTTTTATTACCCTTAATATTGTTATCTATTTTTAGATATCTAAACATTAATAAAAACTAATTTCGATACTAAATTAAAAAAAAAAAAATCTAAAACTAAATTTTTTATAGATTTCCTTGAATATAGTTTATTCACTTATAGGAAATTTCGAAATTTTATACATTAATTATTTATGAAAGGCATGCTTTTAAAAAAGACAATCCTCATTTTGTAAAAGGAAAAAACTAATTTAGCTTTTTATTTAACTTTTATTTAATTTTAATGAAAATAATTGTAAATAATAATAATCATAACTTTTACATATCACTTATATGAAAGGAATTTTCAGTTCAACATAAATCTCTCTATAAAAGAAGTCATATATATATATATATATATATATATATATATATATATTTATATATATATATTTATTTATTTATTTTTATTTCCTTCCTTTAGTTTTTAATTTTACTTAAAGGAAATTATTATTTTAATATGAATAAAAAGGTAAACAAATATTTATCATTGCAAACATTATACAGAAAAAGAAAAAAGGAAGTTAATAGTTTTTGGAAAAAAAAAAGAAAAAAACTTTATTTATTCTATTTTTTTTTTTTTTTTTTTTTTTTTTTTTTTTTTTTAAATACTGCTTAGATATTTTTTTTTTTTTTTCAAAGGGAAATATTCCGTATAAAAAGATATAGCTCTTGTATTTCGGTGATTTAGAATCTATATTTTTTACAGGAAATATAAATTATTTTAAGACATACGCTCGAATGCGTTTTAATTTCACTTCATCATTTTCTTAAAAGAATAGTAACATTACTTACTGCAAGAAAATAAGAAATATGGCATTTTTTTTCTCAAATTTAATTAAGTTTATTTTTGTTGTTCATAGTTAAAAAGAAAAAAATAAATTGTAACATAATATCCAAAAGTAGCACTAGTTCAAAAGATAATTACTTTTCAAATTTTCAAGACTCTACTTTATCTTTATAAAGTAAAAAAATAAATAAATAAATAAATAAATAAATAAAAATAAATAAATAAACATTGTAAAAGAACTGTTTCGAAAACCATTTTTATTTTAATCGATCTAAAAGAATATTTTATATGATAGATTTAAAGATGCATCTGAAAAACTAAATTAAAATATTACGAACTGTGATTTATATTTTCATGCCTATGTTTATTTATTTATTTGTATAGATATAAACAATAATTTTGATGAAATAATGCATTATTTTCATCTGTAATTTGCATTACAAATTTTAATAACTGTAATTGTCTGTATCTGTGAAAAAACAAAATTTTAAATATTTTCCATTTTACTCTGTTTAGCTGAAATATAAAAGAAAAAAAAAAAAAATGTAGAACAAGTAATTGTCTAGAAAATCAAATTTTTAATTAATTTGAAATTGTATAACTTCTATCCTTTCTAATCGAATTTCTTTATTACAGAATCTATAGTACACTGGAAAAGAATTCTGTGACTGACATCTTGAAACTAAATTTTTGTCCTAGTAAAAATAATTACATGTCATCCTTATACATTCTAGTTGCTTTTGCTAGCGAGTTCTAAAAATTCCTATCAAAATTCTAGAGCATTTTCCAATATTATTATCGTCGTCAAACTTATTTAAAACTCTCTGGAAATAAATGCGAACACAGAAGGTGATTTATAAAACTATAATTTCGATTATGACCAATTCTAGAAAATCAAGCGAAAACGTCTCGCAAAACGAAGGATTGGTGATATTCATAATGTTATTTCACTGCTTGGAAAAGTATAGGTTAGAAACTCTCGAACATTTCGTCCATTCAGGTTATTTGTTTACCTTATATGCATAACTTAAAATTATATATTTCTAGTTTATGGATTCAGAAAAGGACTACTTATTTGATATATATTGCGAACGCGATGCATTTTTTTTTCTCAGTGTACGCTAATAAATGCTGTCATTACAAATTAAGCCTAATAATTTTTATAAGTTCTTAAATATTTGTAAGTGTATAGTAAAATTCCGTCCGTCCTTCCGCTTGCGTCTCTCGAAAAACTGACGTTTTTCATGATAAATTTAATTTTATCGTACTGAATCAAATTATGCCCCATTAATCAGGTTCTTGATCTTTTTTAAGTTTTTTTTTTTCTAACAACTCTAGATTACTTTACATGATAAATTTAAAGAAGCATTTGAAAAACTAAATCAAAGCATTACGATCAATGATTTATATTTTCATGCTGTATGTTTTTTATTCATTTGTATCTGATTTTCAAAAAATAATGTACTATTTTCAACTCTAATTTACATTACAAATTTTAGTAACTGTAATTATCTGTTTCTGTAAAGAACAGGAATTTTGAAATTTCTCCCTTGTACTTAATTTAGTTACATCTAAAAATTTTTTGAAGAACATGTAATTGTTTAGAAAATTAAGTTTTAAATTAACTTGAAATTGTATATCTCCTATAACGTCATGCTAAATTTCTTTATTAAAGTATAATTATAATGGATAAACTATAAAAGATAAATTATATGCTAATGAGTGCTATCATTACAAACTAAGCCTAATAACTTCTCCAAGCCCATAAATACTTGTAGAATTATAACAAAATAAAATTAATTCAATCGTACTGGATCAAATTCTGCCGCTTTTATCAGCTCTCCATCTGTTTGAAATCTTTTCTCTAACAGCTCTAAAAGTCTAACATTGTTCTTATAATATTTAACAGAATTCTTGCAATTTTGAACTTTACGATAATCCTGGCAGACCATATGACGTTGATCAAAAACTGTGCCATTGCCACATAAGAACTTTGAACTTCTCATCTCGCCAAATTTATCTCTTGCGCATATATGATACATCTGGCAACCTGTTTCTATGTCAGCATAGTATCCTCCATGTATTTTATCAGCACACGTGAAACTTGTTTTTGGTAAATTTGCTTCATCATACATCGGGTAATCATAGTCCTATAAGAAAGAAGATATGTTCTATGAATATGCACTCATGAAGGACTATGTATACGTTATAAAATACATGATATATTTCAAAAAAGAACAAAATATAATTCATGAAACAAACTAAATTTAATAATAATAATAATAATAATAATAGATTCTATATTAAGATTGTCACAATATTATACTAAATATTTCATAACACCCTTCAACAGTTTTTAAGCGATTTTAAGTTAAACAGTTAGGTTGGACTTTCGTCTCATTTTAACAATCTAGTGCTGATAGATAATGTTAAAGAATATGATCAAACAGATACATTTAAACAAATATTTGATACATCTAAACAAAAATTACAAAATAATTGCATAACTTCATTTCCTAAAAGGTTTTTTTTTTTTCCTCTCTCATGAGCACGACCTTCAGTATTACTAAATTAATACTACAGTTTTATTTTTTAACAACACTAATTTTGTTACATTTTAATTTTTTTTAATGTACTGTAAAGTTAATTTTGTAAAATCTATTTAATAATAACTTTTTTCTTTATGTACTATTTTTTTAAACAAAACGCAGTTTTAATATAAAAAATAATGGTGTACAAAAATAAAATTGTATTATTCACCTAGAAACCCTGACGACCTCCAATTCAACGGTGTCCCTTAAATTTTACTATTATTTTTTGACTTTGTTTTCTTTTCATTGCATAAAACTTCCGGAATACATCGATATATATATATATATATATTAATATATAATAAGATTAAAATCTCCATATATTTCAGAATAAATTTCGATTACTTAATGTATCTACTTGGTAAAAATTATATTGATAATAAAATAATGATCATACTTGTTTAATGAAATTTCATAAGCCAATCAAAACAATTTAATTGAATTTATATATATATTTTTAAGATTATCGAAATGCGCGAAAATTTATAATCTAAGAATTTTTTTATGTAAGATTTAAAGAGGAATCAGTATTACTAATAAATAAATAAATAAATAAATAAAATAATAATAATATTTTTCTAACGAACCGTATTTATTACGCATATGGCAAAGTTTTGAGTTTTCTATTTAGTAAATACGTTTTAATTTAAAAAAAATTAAAATTTCGCCAGTAATTACAAAACAAATCCCTCCTCCTCAAAAAATAAATTAATAATAAATTAATAAATTATTTTTAAAGATTTGTATGATTAAAGAAATATTGGAAAAGTATTTATAATTTGAAGAAAATTCATTTAAGTTTTTATATTTTTATTAATCTCCTTATATTATTAAAATCTGTGCGCATCTGTCTGTCTGTCTGTCTGTCTGTCTGTCTGTGAAAAATGCCTTGTGACCGCTAAAGCTCCGGCGCTAATGGTCGCAGCGCCTCGAGACAGGTGTCGACAGAAGCAGAATTTCTTCATCTCGATATCGCGATAATTCGCTAAGAGATGCGACCCTAATTAGTGGAGATATTAATTAAGACGTCGACCCATGGCTACCGAAAAATGACCGAAAATTCATGATTAAATGCTTAAAAAGCGACATTTTTACGGAAAAAGTGGAAAACAAATTAGAAATATCAGTCGTATTGTTACAAACAAGATACCATTGGAAAGGGCTTTTTTTTTCTTAATCCGATGGTTTAAACGGCTTATCGATCGGACAATTAGATTTTTTAAAATTAACTAAAGTATGAAAAAAAGGTGGCAACAAATCACAAGAGTTTTATTAATTTCGCAGACTAGCGAGCTTCTAGACGTATTTCAGTCGGAACAGGACAATTTCGCCGAGATTTTAATCCCCTATTCCCCACATAGGACATTTCCGCCGAGAATTTTAACCCCCCTTTTCCCGCATAGGACAACTCCGCCGGGCCATTTTTCTGAGACGAGGAGAGGGGGTCCGTTGTAGTATTTCCATTTTTGGCGACGCATCAACCTTTGGCGCCACATCGAGCATTATAAGATAAGAGCCCTTCCCCCTCGCTTTGGAAAGTTAAGTAAAAGTAAAGTAGATTTTAACCAAAATATGAATTAAAAACTGTATTCATAAACATGCATTTAATTTTATTTTTCATCATTATTATATGTTCTTTTATTTAATAATTATTTAATTGTAATAATAAATTTATTTTTAATTATCGTGTAACTCAATTAGCTTAAGAAAAAATTTTCATCTTAGTTAAATTGTTCCAATTACATTTACAAAATTATTAAAGGATAAATAAGAATTTAAATTTTCTTTACTTAACGTAATATTCAAATATATATTACTTAAATTATATTAACTTACATTAAAATTTATTTACTTATTTTCTTTAATTTTTTATTCAGCAGTGATAAATAACAGTAATAACAACAGTAATAATTCTTTGCGATAAAAATCATCTCCATCTGCATATATCGTGGCAAATAGTTTTAATAAATAATAATTTTATTAAATAATTTGTAATACGTGAATTTGTATAGAAAAAGTATAGAAGAAAGTTTCATGTTGGTTACAACATACTAGTTGATATTGGAAGAACATTCAGAAGATAGTTTTTAGTAACATAGCTGACTTTGTTGGGAGACTTAAAAAAAAAAAAAAAAAAAAAAAAATCACTCTGGGGAAAAAAAAAAAAAAAAAAAAAAAAATTACCATGAAAAATATTTTCCCAGAAAATGAGCCCACGTATTAATGTATAAAGATTTTTATAATGGTATTCTGGATCGATTGAAAATAAAAATTATGGAACAGAAAAGTCCGAAAATAACTCTTTTAAATGGACTACATTTCATAATATAAATGATAAATTGATTATTATAAAATGTTACTCAAATTTAATATTTGGTAATACCTGTAACTAAAATTGATGTTAATTAACCTTAGAGATATATTGCTCAACAGGTGTCTGTGTCATGTAGCAGTTTTTTTCATTCTAAGGAAAGTCATAACTCAGCTTCTACAGTGTAAAAGTACACCAAAACTGTGCATGTGAGATGCATATCATGTAAAATTCTGCTGATTTAATTTAATTGCATATCAGTCGACAAGTGCCGCTACCATACTGAAATTTTATCCTATTTACATGAACACTATATCCCAGATTCTGTGTTATTATAAAGGCACTCCAAACTTGGTTTAAGATGTGCAAATTCTAAAAAAAATATTCTGATTGAGATTTACAGACACACTGTACAAAAAAAGTGGCGCTGCTATATATATATATATATATATTTTAGTACGAACAATTTATACAGGAAATTTGATGCAGTTTTTACCAAGAGATGCTGAGGCATAGCCATTTGGAAAAACGTAGAAAGTAATAGTAGTACCACTTATCGGTCGATATACACCCGAATAAAATCAGCATAATCTTTCAGGATACATATTTTATATAACAAGTTTGTTTCCAGTATATAACCTAAAAACTGAGATGATCTTTCCGTAAATGGAGTTAAATTGCAGCATAGCAGTGTTATTTTTCGTCCAATATGCACTCAAAATGAATAGCATATAAGTAATAAATACACTTTTTAAAAATAAGTCATTAAGTTTCAGTTAATTGTAATGCATTATGTTATATATATATATTATTTTTAATATATTTTCAAATTATATAATTGACGCAAATCACAATAATAATAATTACATCATAAACAAATTAGAAAAAATAATTAGAATTTTGATAAATCAAATCTTTATTTATTATTATTATTATTATTATTTTAATTTGTTTCTATGTTTAATAGTATTAAATTACGACTTTTCATTCGTTCAGTCAATAAGCATTTCTAACACTAAAAGTTGTTGCCTTTTAAAATGAAAAATCTGCAGTTGAGAAATATAGGGAAGCTACATCCAAACAAATTACTGTGTCTATGGGTTTTACTGAATTTTAAGAAATTGACAAATTAAACAAACTTTCTTCTATAAAAATTTTTAGTACAAAAGATTACATGTATAAGATGAAAAAGTGCAGAAAAATAAAGATATTTTTGAATTCCTTTTTGACATTCTAATAAGAGATTTTCTTTTACCTTAAATTATTATTAACCATAACTTTCTAACAATACCACTTTCAATCCTCTACCCCTATAATTAATATGTCAAAAATGTACGACAAATTTCATGTTTGCATATTAATATATAGATTATTACATTCTTTTGTGTATTTATTTTTAACAAAATTTGAATGCCTGATGTTTTAGCATGGAAAATGTCGTCAACTTTTACTTCGCCAAAGGTAATGTCTTCCCTCCCTCGTTCGGCGAAATTGTCCTATCGAGAGAAAACAGTGGAAAGGAATGCGGCGGAGTTGTCCCATTGGGGGAAACAGCTGATAAAATTTTCGGCGGAGTTGTCCTATGCTTCGGCGGAATCATGTCGTGCCCATTTCGGTTACCATGGCGCGGGGCGAAAAAATAAATGGATTTTATTTTCGGCTTTACTTATTTTGTAGTGGGAATAAAAATTGCAAATTTCAAAATGCTTCAATTTTCTTCAAAATTATTTCAAACTTGCTACACACTGTTAACATCACAAGACGAAGTTGCAGTTCAAATTTCACCGGGTTTCGAGAATAAATAAAAAATGTACAATTTAATTGCAAATTAAATTTTATTCTAATACGCGTATTTCAAATTCTAACTATGATTAAATTATTTTTAATACATCATTCGAAAGATATTTTAAAGTACTTTTATATTATCGAATGTGGGATTCAAGATTTCGCTTCATTTACACGTTTTCAGGTCTCCTGAATCGGTTTTCTTTTGTATCTCAGCTACTAATAAATATAATTTCATAAGTAATACATCATTAGAAAGCTTTGTTGATTTGGAATCGAACAGTAGATTACAGAAATTTCTACCGCCAGATGGCGCTGTAATATTTTCAAATTTCAATATTTCAATTTCTAATTATCATTACATTATTTTTAATATATCATTCGAAAGACATTTTAAAGTTCTTTTATATTATCGAAAGTTTTCACCAGATTTACACGTTTTGAGGTGTCCTGATTAGGTTTTCTTTTGCATCTCAGCTAATTGAGTTAGACCGTTCAAAATTGGTATATGTAGGTTAATTAGGAGGGGCTGAAAGAGTGGGGAAAATATGGGCGTGCACCGCGCGCGTATCACCTAACTTGTGCGCACGAAGCGCGCACGGGACAGCACTGCCGAAGGCAGTGGGGACCCGGTCCGAATTTTTAACCGAGGAGAAATGATTATTTTCATTTTCTTTTCTTAAGAATAAGAATTTGATTTCAGAAGGAATATGTGCGCGTAGCGCGCGTATACCTTAACACGTGCGCGCATGGGTCTGCGCTGCCGAAGGCAGTGGGGACACGGTGTGAGTTTTTACCCGATCAGAAACGATTTTTTTAGGGGGCACGAAGGGTCAGGGAAGGAATACGCGCACGCAGCGCGTGTATCCCTTAACTTCTGCGCGCGCAGCGCGCACGGGGCTGCGCTGCCGAAGGCAGTGTGGAACCGGAGCTACTTTTTACCCGACCAGAAATGATTTTTTTTTAATTTCTTTTCTTAAGACTCAAAGTTACAGTTAGTGATTCATTTGAATATACTGACTCGCTAGCGGGCGAAGCCCGCTAGTATTGTTATTAATTTTCGTCAATGATGTTTTTAATTATATAAAACTAAACTTAAGAAAGAAAGGAAATCCAGTACGTAATATTTGGTATTAATTTCCTTTCAAGTAATGGCAAATGGTATGAATCATTTTAGGTAAATATTAATGTCTAATAAAATCTACTAACATTTTATATTTTGAACCAAAAATTTGTAAAATCAATACTCTAATGATTTAGGGGTACACAAACACACACACACAAAAAAAATGCATTGTTTAATAATATGAAATATTTTTACAGTACTATTAAAATTACTTAAAAACGAATAATGTTTTCTACTTTTCCACCAATATATTACATTTCGAGCTAAAATAGATCGCTAAATAGCGGTAGTGTCTCTATTATACGATGTAAAATATATTAGATAAAAGTGTTCACTTTAACGCAATTTTTGGAGTTTATTTTCTTTATAAGAAAATGAAGAACAATATTAAAATATTAAATATCTGAATTAAGATAGTATGCTTAAGAAATAGCGTACCAAATAGCATATGCTTATTAACAAAAATGTTTTCTAATATCTTAGAAAGTATTAATGTTTGCTATAATATCACATGAAAACGCAAAATAGGGTAAGTGCACAAGTGATTGACATTTTTAGAGCAATCTCTGATGTTTTTAATGTTCTAGTCATCAGAAAATATTTTTTGAAATCTTACGTTAGTACGTATGGTATGAAAGACATTCAGAACCACATATATGTTAAAATATCTACATTTGATAACAATTATTATTTTCTTTTTTTATGAATTTTTATTTGACACCCACTCAATGTTCCAGTAATTGACACTGCCAGTTTTCAATTTATCTGTAATTCGCCCTTTGTTCCAGTGTTTGACACTGCTAGTTATTCATTTTACTAGTTATTAGCACCCTATGCTCCAGTGTTTGACATAAAATGTTAAAATTCTAAAAAGTAGTATATATGATTTTATTATTTTGCTTATGTATTATTTATTTCGGGATAGATGTCAATTACTGGAGCATGCCAATCACTGGAGCACCTACCTTATAACCTTATTATGTGAAAATAATTTTGTCCAGTGTAGCATTATAAAAATATTACTCAGTATTCAAGAAATTTAATCAAATTTTCTGCAATATTTAGGAATCTTAACATTCTTAACCAAATTTTTTGTAATTTTCAAGCAATTATGAAATAAACTGAATAATAAGAAAAGTGCATAAAAAATAATTAATAATAAGTGCATAGAAAATTTGAATCGATAGTTATTTCCCAATGTAAATGTTTGGAGAATTTTCTATTTCTTCTTTTACGTTACTATAAAACCTAAAACATTTTGTTCACTTTTAAAGCACTGTATTTAGATTACTGTCAAATTTTATATATTTACATAAACAATAAAGTTAAAATCATATAAAAATTTTAAAAAATTTGGATTTATGAACAACATTTAAATTTTATGTATTTTAATGTGAAATGATTAAACTTCTATAATCTTTACATTATATCCTTTAAGCTGCGTTATTTTGAAAATAAACGTCAAAATTTAGATTTAAAAAGGGGAGGGAGGGGAGAGTAAACAAAATCAACAGAAAAATAAATAAATAAATAAATTGCTTAATCGATATTTCATTTCTCTATATATAACTCTTCTTGATATGTTAAATCTATCATAATATGTTAATCTTTTTGCCTAATTTATCTCCTCTGAGGCTTTTATTTAAAGTTTGGAAACTGACACACCTACAAACGTACACAAATATATATACAAAATAATTTTTATTACACTGCGCTGAGAAAAAAAAAGACCCCTGATACCATTCTTTCTGATTCTTATGTAAAATGACCTCCTGAATCCGAATGTGTCTCCGATTCTGCCCAGTCATCCACCGTTTTCTCTCGGGACACCACCCCTCGCCTATTTTTTTTAATCACTGTTCAGTAATTTTATGGCCATGAATTTGATTTGGAGAATGAAAAAGAATTAATTTAACACTTAACAAAATAATAATAATGTTTAATAAATAACATTAATAATAGATTACAAAAATATAAGAAATATAATACATAATTTCAGTGGCAAATCCCCCCTAAATTTTCTCCTTGCCGCAAATGTTGATGTTTTAGAATTTTCCAACTCTGTAGCCCCTTAGAAGGTATTTAACAGTTAAAATAATCCTCACCCCCCCCCCCTAAAATCAATTTAGAACCATAAAATTACCGAAAAGTGATAAAATTAGGTGACCGTCCCTTAAAAAAAACAGTGTGTGATAGGGGAAAATAGACGTCATATTCAGATTCAGGAGGTCATTTTACATAAGAATTTGCCACAGTGGTGTTGGGGTAGTTTTCATGCCGAGCGGTGTAATATATTCTACGTATATATGTGAAAAAAAGTTGTCTTTGCATTCAATCTTCTTAAATCATCAATAAATTCGTTTGAGAATATCACATATTTAATTTTAAAATAATTTTATTATTTTTAAAAGAACTCAAAAGTTTTTGAAAGCGCAAACACTTTTCTCCTTTTCTCAAAATGAGAAAATTGTTTTAAAAATAAATTGTGCCTTATGTAAAATGATATTATACGTTGTGGTACAAATATAATAAAAGTTATGATGTAAATTTACAATGTAACAAAATTCAGTCATTTATGCAAAATTACGAAGTTATTAATTAATTCATAAATTAAAAAAATGTTTAAAGAAGTGCAAATTGAACACAAATAGCGAATATATAAATAAAGAAATAAAGAAAAATGTGCGGAAAGGAACCTATTAAACATGTTAAGGTTTAATATTTTTTACATTTGAAAAATTCTGGTTTGAAAACTTCGTACTTTCTAATCCTTGATTTTTTCCGTTACATTGAACAAAGTCTCTAAACGTTTTTCTTTTCTCTTCGCTCCCCCCTCCCCCTCTTCCCCGTTTTTTTTTTTTTTTTTTTTTTTTTTTTCCCCTGCAAAAACGAGGTTTCTTTAGTTGAATAGGTCATTTGAATTCGAATTCTACTTTCATCCTCTTCATTTCAGATTATGACCTTGGTTTTTTCATAATGGGGATTTCCGCAGTTTTTCTGACTCTGATAATCCGGTTTACAAAAGAAAATGGAAAAGTGATAGACACTAGACACTATATCGTCACCGTTAGCAAGCAGGAACTTACTGTGTCAGATAAAAAGAAAATCGCATAATTTTGATAAGAAACAAAAATCTTAAAACTCTTCTCGGATGAAATGTTCTCAAATTATACATACAAAAATTGTAAGAATGACAAAACTAATGTAAATTAGAATCCAATATTTCACTTACGGGACACATTATAGATCGTCAAGGTCGTCCAAAGCTTATGAAATTCTGTGGGTAAAATTGTTTATAGAATTACACATTACCTAAATGTTATTTCTAAATTCTGTTTTTACATTCTGAAAATACACAGCAATAATTCTTTTTTTAATCGAATTTTGAGTTTAAAAATGTGAATTTTTACAAAATGCATTTTTCTTAATTTTTTAGTTGTAAAATAAAATATTAAAATCTAAAAAATTCAATTTTAAGGAAACGAGTATTAATTTAATGGTTGTAAATTTTCTGGATCTGAAAACAGAATTTAAAAATATCAATTAGTTAATGAGTAATTTTATAAACAAATTTTGCCATAGATTTACATCGGATTTGGTGACTAGAGACGGGAAAATCGCAAGAGCAGCCTTAAATAGAAGTTCTCCCATTACTTTGCTTGGTAAAGTAATCACTGTCCCCAGCATAGTAAAATAACTTCAAATGAACCGAAGTTAAAATAGAAAAGTTTTTAAAAACTACTCTCATGCAACGTATAGTAAGTTTATCGTTTTACTTACAATATTTACAATAATTAAGAGGAATGGATGAGGAAGATTTAATTTCAACATATGTTAAAAAAGAGGGGGACAAAACCCATTTTAAATTCGCTTTTGGTAGTTATTGGGTTGTTCGAGAAATAATGTCGTTTTTTAAAACCTTTGCTTCTAAAAACCAAGGCTTCTTCGAACGTGGAAATTTTAAGCTTGCCGAAAGATGGCAAAAGGTCATCCAACAAAATTGTCAATATATCATTGATTAATGTTTTTTGTTAATATAAATAAATTCACTTCGAATAATATGGAAAAAAACGACATTATTATTTATCGAACGACCCAATATTTTTGCAGCTCCTCAAATTAGAAGTTCTGAAATTATATTCGAAAGAAGACAAAGTTCGATTTTCATTATTAACAACCTCCAGCAGCTAATACGGGCAAGTGGATTACCACTGAATTTGGTACTTGGACTATTCATGAAATGCACTGGTTCTGAAATTATATTCGAAAGAAGACAAAGTTCGATTTTCATTATTAACAACCTCCAGCAGCTAATACGGGCAAGTGGATTACCACTGAATTTGGTACTTGGACTATTCATGAAATGTACTGGAAGAATTTCAATAATAATAATAATAATAAATATTAAATATTAGATACTGGGTCTTTTAAAATATCCTCTAAATGGCGCTTTGAATCACTTCTTCAAAAACGGAAAAAAACCTTTAATTGAAGAAGTGATTCCCGAAGAATGCATAAACAACTTTAATACTAATTGATTATGTTTTACTAAATGTGAGTCGGCATATATAGACCCCGCGACAAAAAGATAGGTACAAAGGGTTTTTTCTTTGATTTTTCATAAAATAACATTATCTAAATTGTGCTTTTCTTTATTATTATCATAAAATAACACTATTCCCGGACAAATTTTTGTTTTAAGACTAATTTAGAAATATTTTAAGACTAAAATTTTTCTAATTTAAGACTACACACCGCGACAAAAAGATAGAACAAACGTTTTTTTTTTTTTTTTTTTTTTTTTTAATTTTTGAATATGATTATTTTGAATATGAATATTTTGAATATAATTCAAATATTTAATATTTAATATTTTTTTGACATGATAATATTTTGTTATGATAACAAATGATCAGTACAATTTAGATAATGTTATTTTATGAAAAATTAAAAAAAAAAAAAAAAAAAAAAAAAACCTTTGTTTCTATCTTTTTGTCGCGGAGTGTAGTTTAATTCAGAAAAATTTTAGTCTTAAAACTTTTCTAAATAAGTCTTAAAACAAAAATTAGTCCGGGAATAGTGTTATTTTATGACAATAATAAATGATAAGCACAATTTAGATAACGTTATTTTATGAAAAATCAAAGAAAAAACCCTTTGTACCTATCTTTTTGCCGCGGGGTATATATATATATATATATATATATATCGTTATTTTTCAAAACTGTTGTTTTTAAAGTGTCCGATAAATTGTAAATACATTTGCAACTGGTAAAAGATCAATTATGAGTAAGTAATATATTAAGGTTATTGCTAAGTGATAATATTGAAATTGTCACTTTTAAATTGGTTTGATATACGTGACACATGCTAACTTTTCTTAGGGTTATTTTTATTATCTTGCTTTACTATAGATCAAAAGAACAATCTTTTATTATTGTCATTACTTTTATAATATAGTACCTATTTTAAACTACTTCTACTTCTCCTTCTTTTTTTTTTTTTTTTTTTTTTTTTCTCGAAAACTAACAACTATGAACTTTGCAGTAGTTAAAACGTTCAGAGAAGTCATATTTTGAAACATGTCAAGGATAGCAAAAAGCTAAGTTTCATAAAAGCTTAAAAATACCATTTCAGAAATTTTAAGTATTTCATTTCTGCCATTGTTTCTGCAATAATTGTAATGTAAGTATTTATTCGTGCTGCCATGAACTCAATAACTTTGAATAAGCTACTGGATATGTAATAAAAGTAACAATGGAATTCTATGAAGAAAAGAAAGTGCGATTGATTGATTTTTCTCAAAATACGAAAGAAAGAAAGACATACAGAAAGAATAAAATATAGTTATGTATCATATGTAGTTAGATCATTTTTCATATAGCTAATATAATAAATCATAATCTAATATTTTTCGTAAATCATTTATAAACTGATTTCTCGTAACAAAACCAAATTATATTACATAAAAACATGCTAAAATTTTATTACACTTACACCACTTTACCATAAATAAATTAATAAAATAAACAAATAAAGCAAAAATAAATATGCCCTGAGCAAACATTTAGATAATCATGTTCATATATTTTTACTTTCCGAACACTATAGTGAGGAAAGAATTGTAATCATGTCAAAAATCCGAATTTGAGATTTTGATGTTTCTATACGTTTCGAGGTCGAATGAGTCAGTTTTCACAATTTTTACGATGATATAAGTATGTGTGTGTGTGTATGTATGTGTGTATGTGAGTGAACACGCTAGCGTCTAAACGCGTTGTTCGAATAAGCTGAAAGTTGGTACGTATATTGTAAGTCACCCTAGTACGAACCCTATAGATTTTAGTGAATCTAGCACTTATAGTTTTTTTACAGGGACACCAGGAAAATTTCTTTATCATTATGGCCTATGGGGCCAAATTTTTAAAAGTGCGATAGCGTCTAAACGCTTTATTAATCTGAGCAAAAAATTTGTACACACGTTATAGGTCACAGTTTCCCCAACTGTATAGATTTTGGTGAATTTAGCACTTAGAGTTTTTTACAGGGACACAAAGAAAAAATTCTTTATAATTATGGTTTATGGGACTAAATTTTTAAAAGTGCGATAGAATCTAAACGCCTTATCCAATTGAGCTGAAAATTTATATGAATATTATAAATCACTGTTGCACTAACTATAAGAATTTTGGTGACTCTAGCATTTATAGGTTTTTACAGGGACACAACGAAAAATTCTTTATCATTATGATCTATGGGCTCAAAGTTCAGTAGCGTTAAATAAAACATCGTGTTATATATGGAGAAAAATACTCAGACACTCTATTATGGTTTTCTCTCTCTCTTTTTTTTTTTTTTTTTTTTTTTTTTTTTTAAGAAATCCTCTTTCTTTATCTAGAAAACTGTTAATTACTCAATGTTCGGAAAGTCGTATGGAGTCACTCCAGATTTTTCAAATGTATCATAATACAAAAGAGTACTTTTACGCATAAAATCTCTGTTAAGAAAATAAAAAATGTAATAACCAGGAAGTTTATTAAAGTTTCTAAGTATAGTGAAATATACGTTAACAAAGTACGAATTGATATGAAAGATTTGCAAAAGACTGAACTCCGGAAAAGCATCGCGGAAGTGAAAAAAGAGAACTAAAAAAAAAAAAAAAAAAAAAAAAACTGGAGCAGAAGTTATCAAATATTGGCTTATCAAGTTGCGGTCAAAAACTTTCCGTCAAGCAGATTTGTTTGAGAATACTTTTCTTGATAATAAGAAAGCACCAAAGAGCTGGGGTTTTAAAGTAATAAGTACAAAACTTTGAATAAACACCATAAAATGCAATAAACTCGCAACAATTGTTTCGGATCGACCTCTTTGATTGCAGCACTCGTGCCTACTTTGTTCAATTGACGAAGGGTCGTGTTTTTTTCGACCCTAAACAATTGTTGCGAGTTTATTGCATTTTATGTGTATCTATTCACTCAATTAAAGTGTATCTATTCACTTTATTCACTTTAAAATATGCCATACATGATTATACAGAATCCTCTTTCGATATTTCCGGTAAATTATTTAATGTTAAAAAATAAGTAATGACAATAAAGCTATTTATAAAATTTCAATAGAAAATCATTTTAAAAGAAAAGTGAGTATTCTTTATTTAACCGAATATAATTGAAAAGTGTCAAAGTGTATTGAAAAGTATCTGTATAAGTGTGAGTAAGTATCTGTATAAGTATCTTATAACTCAAATGGATATTTTTTTTCGAAATCCTTATTTAAAATTGTACTTCTACCTAACTTGTAATAAACGTATAAATTCAAAACAAATATAATATTCATTATTATAACATGAACAAAGAATTTTCAAAAACAGTTTAGATAGCTTCATAAAACATAGTCGCGAAAAAATCCCCATGAAAAATAATTTATAACTATCTCATTAAAACACAGTAAAACTAGTATATTGTGGCCACCACATGACTTTCTTCAATATTTTCCTGTGCCGCGGTAGCCCAGTCGGTAGAGCGCCGGCCTCGTAATTGAAAGATTGCGGGTTCGGTACTCGAGCCGGCCAAAGACCCTCGTGTACACTAATGGTGGCTGGTGCACGTAAAATCTGTCGTGACTGCAATATTCTCCATGTTTCCATGAAAAATTATACCTCTGGGGATCACCGAAGCGGGAGAGCCATCCCTTCCGTGGAGGATCAAAATTGTGATGGCTGTTTCCGGACCACCTCTAGGGGTGTGTCCCAGACCGTCGCCAATTGCCCATCTGCGCAGCCCTAGTGCGACGTAAAACCCAAACCATCCATCTATATTTTCCTATTCAAACTCACTCAGAACAAATAATTTATTATATATATATATAAACAGTGATGTCAAATATATACAATCTACAAAAACAATTTTAATTTAATAAATATTTTTATGGCTTATTTATAACTTTAAAATCACATACAATCATATATGCGTTCTCTAAATTTCTATATCCCCTCTCTTTACACATAATAATCTATTTCTAACTGCAATACTCCCGAAATCTTTGATTATGTATTATTCTTTCTTAACGTAATGAAGATTTACAATGTTATGCTATTTCTTTTTGCTAATTCGTCTTCCTTTCACCTTGGAAATAAATATATCTTTGGGCATCACAGTGTCGCATATTTTTTTCTTTCTTTTTTTTCAATAGATGCATCGTGGTCAAATTTTACAGACTAGGTAAATTTTGAAGGGAATTTCTGATGGGTTGGAATATGGTTTAACCGGTTAGCGCCCAGTGTTCTCATTTGAGGACAGCTAATAAAATGGCACGCATATGTTTTGTGATTTCTTGGAATGATTTCTGCTTTTTAGTAACAGTTTATAGCGTCACTCTAAATGATCCCTGAAAGTTTTATGTGTCTACTATTAATTATTATTTCATAATTTGGATAGTCATTTCATGATTTTTCAGTCGTAGGACATATAATTGTTTTTTGCGCAGGTATACTGATTTAAACCAAGTTGAATGATAATATATATTATAATACTTTACTTTCGAGATCTTTGTCAACATATAATATGAAATTAATCTGTTATCTCAAAGTTTTTCTATCTCGAAGTTTTCTCGCTAGAACACTAAACGTCAATAAATGAGGATAAGCTTTAAATTTAAATCTATCAGAAGAATTGTTTAAGTTAATATATTTTATTTCCAGTTGTATAGAAGTGAAATAATCAGCTAATAATATTTTGCAAAATTAAATCGGGCATTAACGGGTTAAAAAGCGAATTATTTTCTGGTAAAATTTATTAGAAATGTTTTTAGGGTACCTTGCTTGATTATTTATTATTATTATTATTGTTCTTGTTCTTGTTCTTGTTCTTGTTCTTCTTCATCTTATTATTATTATTTTGACGTAGTTAAGTTAAATTCTAAGATCATTGGGTTCAGAACAAATCAATATTGTGCGATTTGTATAAGCCTGTATAGGATTGATCTTGTACTTGTAGTGGTGTTTCTGTTATTAATAATAATTTCATAGCTGTTGGTAGGTTTTCTATGAACTGTAGTATTATTTTTTTTCCGTTACGCGTAACTTTAACATCGAGGTAATTGATTATATTGTTTTCGGTTCTGAATGTGAATTTAACTTTATTATCTAATTAATCAAGGGTTCCTATAACCCTCCGAGTGGCTGATATGTATTTTTCCTTACATTCAGCAGTAGATTTCCCTCAGTATACTTATAATTAAAAAATACATAGTTATAGATTCTAATTTTTTTTTTCTTTTTTTAGTATGAAACTCACATATAATAATCATGAAGTTTATGTTGATATATATAGTCATCTTTTTAATTTCAAACTGAAATAACTATTGTTTTAGGAAATTTTGGAAACCATGAAGTGAAAACAACATTGAAATTTTGCCTTTTTAGAAGATACTCATTGGGTTAATTTGGCTAATATCTTGGCCTTTAGAAAAAACAGCGAAAATATAGTCTACATGCCTATACTAAAACGGAATTTTGTCTGCAGGGTTTCAAAAATTGCTTTTAAAAGTAGTCTTAATTTAAACTCGACAATGAATTCTGACACGGGGGATCCCATAGAAACTACTTTGTTTTGTTTCTAAATTTCTCCGTGAAATTTAAAAACCTTTCATGAAGAATATGCTTATTGGTAGCTAAGAGTATAAGGGTATGGGTTATTTGATCGTTAAAACTATTTTGAATGCACAAATGCAAGACATCAATTGCTATCAAAAACATATAGACTCATCAGATACATGAGTATATATATATATATATATATATATATATATAAACTTAATAGGTACTGCTATCTCTATATGTATATGATTCTCAAAATGCACGAAATTTAGTATCGCGGCAATAATTATCGTTACGCGCATTAATCACGAAAAAAATGAAATTGATAAAAAAAAAAAAAAAAAAAAAAATGGCAGAGTGGATTTTTATACTTATGTATCCCTTTTACTAATCACTGCAGAAGAAAACTATTTATACCAAATTCATTGTCTTGCGTTGCTTATTAAAAGATATACATGAGTGTAAAATCTACATTTCAAAAGTCATAAAAAATCCCACAACCTCCTCCTACGTCGTAAATGCATCAGAATTTTGAATAATGACGAAACACGTGTTTATTGAATTCGAGGGGGATCTCTTTTGGTGAAAAAAGTTTTACCCCGCAAAGGAATTTGATATAAACAGTTTTTCCTGCGATGATTATAAAAGGAAATACATAAGTATAAACTACACATTTTGAAACTTTAAAAACTCAGGTATATTTTTTACTAATTATCACAGGATAAAACTCTTTATATCAAATTCATTGTGTTAAAGAGACGTTTCCAAGAATGTATCACAAGACATATCTTCTCATTTGAAATTTTAAAGTTGTTCTTCCTAGCGCACCCCCCCCCCCTCCACTTCCCCCCGGGCCCAAAATATTTTTACCAAAGAGAAGTTTTACCAAAATATTTTTACCAAAGTGAAAGTCCCATAGAAGTTATTGAACGCGTGTTTTGCCATTTTTCAAAATTCCGATGCATTTCTGAGATAGAAAGGTATTCGTGTCCTTTGGAGGACCCTGTATATTTTTCTATGTAGAAATCTGTCTGTCATGTCATTGCAAAATATATTTCTATTTGAGATAAAGATCATCAAAAAGTTTTATTTTGATTACTATACAATTGTTTGCACGGCATTTAACACATTCACTATAAAAAATTGTTGGATTTTTAATAAATTGATTTAAATATAATAATAATAATAATAAAATAAAATGAATTTGAATTGTCTCTTAAATAACTTTAAGTGTCAAATAAAATTAATTCGAAAATTAAGGCCACTCTTCATTTTATACTTATTTTCATGTTCAACTTTAAATCGCGAAAATGTATTTATTGTTTAGATAACTATGATTTAAAAAATTAGAAAAAGTTTAAAAATATATAATGATGAATTTAATTTTGATGATGATTGTCAGTTCTTTTATAAATAATTTATTTTCATTGATGAAACATTTTTCTACTATTTTTATTTACATATTTTTTTAATGCTTTCATTGGCAGATTTTTCTCTAAAAGTAAAATTAAGTTATACGAAAAAAGTTGATTTTTTGTTATTAAAAAAAAAAAAAAAAAAAAAGGAAAAAAAAAGTGGCATTTAATAAAAATCTAAGTTTTCTTTGAAGTTTTAGCAGAAAACAAGTAATTAAAAAGCGTTAAATTTTCCCTCAAAGATGTTGATTGATCATCCAATTAATTAGTTTAAAGCTGTTTGAAAGAAAATCGAAGTTTCAAAACTTTTTGAAAAAAAAAAAAAAAAATCAGAAAGAAAAAGGATACGTGAAAAGAAAATGTTGATGGGAAATCAAAAGAGTGTTCTGATGAAAACAACGAAAGATTTTATTTTTAGTAATTCTTTTGATATTTTTTCTGGTTATACATTTCATTAGAGTATAAAAATATAAAGAAGAATGCTGCGAAATCTTTTGGATAACTCTAGACATAAACAGAAATTTAATTAAAATTAAAGAAAAAAAAAATCACAGAAAGTTTATATTTTTTAAATCGTTACATTAATTTTCAAACAACTTTTTTTGAACAAATCTCTTAGATTTCGTAATTTAAAATTCTAATTTAATGAAGCATACTAATTAAAAATCTTACTATACAAATTTGATATGCCTTTTTATTTATTTTTTTTTTCATTTTTTTTTAATATTCACATTTATGTATTTTTTTATTTTTATAACTTAGTTTTCATATAATTTATTTTTTACGTGTTTATTCCTTACATACAAATGTCAGAATCCCCTAAAATAATGAGAAATGTTTTGAAAGAAAATTTTGTAGATCCAGAGATTAGAATACATTATATTTGAATATAATAACAATATTATTATTATCATTTAGGAAGTCGTTAATGCTTTATACGATAAAAATAACTAATGTACAAAGTATAGTTATTTTAAAAAATAATTATATAATAATAATAATAATAATAACAATAATAATAATAATAATAATTATTATTATTATTATTAATTTCTATTTTAAACAACATTTCACCATTTCTTTCACATTCAAGCCCCACCCCCTTCTTCTCTCTCTTACACACACATACACACACGCACCTATACACACCAAAATAAAAACTATTTTTTTTATGGATTACAATTTCGTTTTATAAAAATTCATAATAATTCTTCGAAAAAAAAAATCTTTGAAGATTTTTTCCAAAAATAAGTCCTTTAAAAACTTATATTGACAAATATCCAAATATTTTTTTGTCAAACGTATTTTTAATGAAAATGCTCGATACATTTTCATAGGGATCGGTGTATGGCACAATGCGCCTCTACTCTATTAAAATTGTACCGGCCTTTCTATAATAATTAAAAAAAAAAAAAAAAAAAAAAAAAAAGAAAAAAAGTTCAATTTTAGTGTCATTGTATATTAAACCCTAACCCTCGATATCTATAAAATATCAATTATTCCGTATGGTTTGAAAAATATGTAATTATAAAATGTTAATTAATTTACGTAATTGAGTCAAATGGTTTTGTTTTCAATAATTTGGTGTTACTGTTCTCTTGTGCTGAAAATATATGATTAAAAGAAAATCAGCATATGGTCTTTTTTTTTCTTTCTTCTTTTAACTTTCTTCTATATTAAACAGAATAGAGTATTCCTAAAAAATTCCTAATATGTATACATATATATTCATGAGAGTAAATATATAAATTAATAGTAACAGTCAAATAGGATATCATTTTTGCATATGTAGGAGCATCGCTCCCCCCCCCCCCCCTGCAGCATGTTTCTCACGATGGGTGTAAATTTTCAATAATTTTCATTAACTCGTTATTACCTATAAAACGGATGATTGAATCCTAAATCTTTGATAATTTGAAACCAAAGTTATCGATAGTTTTTCATTAAAAAAAAAAAAAAAAAAAGAGGTGTTTTTTAAGATGTCATTTACAGGACATAAGATTGGCTTAATATATATGTATTTATTTATTTATAGTTATCTGAACTTACTGTGGGAATTTACCATCATGGAAATGGTTTGCTCTCTCCTTAGGAAATCGTTTGCACTGTGTAAGTTTGTATAGAAAAGCATATAAAAAAAAATCTGTGATGACCACAAGAACTCATTATTTTGCATGGCCACTTTTTACTTTCTCCTACACTATATCTTTCAATAAATGACTGGACTGATGGTTTTATCAATATTAATTTACAATCAACGAACGTTAAACTACTATTGATTTAATAAAAATTAAAATATGGGTAAAAACCCTTATATTTTTGCTTTTCTTAGGGGAAATGAAATAGAGTTCATTCTACACACACTGGCTAATGAATTAGAAACCTTTAAATGAATATTTTATTGGAGCTTCTTTTGCACGTTGGATCTCTTTTTGCATGAATAACAGCCATTATTCGGGTGGGCAGCGATTCTACAAGCTTCTGGGGTGCATTTATGTCCAGAGTTTACCATACACTGGTGACACAGATTTTAAGAGTTTGTAAATTGGATGGAAGAGGAGACTGCTGACGGATAGCCCTTTCTAATATGTCCCAAACATTTTCTATTGGATTAAGATCGTGATTTTTCGGCAACTAGGGAAACTGTTAGAAGCCAGATTGATGTTCATTGAATCAATCTCGAATGATGTATGGTTGCATTATCGAGCACAAAGTATCCGTTAACTTCGGAGTAAAAATGTAACATTGAGGTATGCACTTAATCTATCAATATTCAGGCGCTGCATGGCTTTTTGATTATCTTCAAATAACGACCATTTCCATACAGCAAAACATTCCCCAAAGGTTTGTAACAGGTTTTGCATACCTTCGCCGCCAGCGAGCATTTGTAGAAACTGTTACATGTTTCTAATTCATTGGCCATTGTGTGTATCAACGATATCTTTTTGAATTTTTATATTTGCTTGGACTTTTCATATAAGTAGCTCAATACATTTTTATGAACAACTAGCAGGCTACGACCGCTTCGCTGGTCACTATTTTTAAATGAATCACAATAATTAATGAATTCTCAAAATTGCATTAATTTTTATCATGTGATAAAAAAGAGAAAAAAAAAATTCTGTTCGGGAAAAATGTCGCACCGGGTCCCCACTGCCTTCGGCAGCGTAGACCCGTGCGTTCCGCGCACTATCCTTATGACTTCTAAAAATTCCATGTTATTACTCATAAGCTTTCATTCTTAGGAAAAGGAATTAAAAAATGTATCATTTAGTATCGGGTAAAATCTCACACCGGGATCCCACTGCCTTCGGAGCGCAGACCCACGCGCGCTGCGCGCACGTGTGAGGATATACGTGCGCTGTACACGCATATTCCTTCTCAACTCAAACTTTTATTATTAAGAAAATAAAATTAAAAAAAAATCTTTTATCATCGGGTAAAAACTCGCACCGGGTCCCAAACCCATGCGCGCTGCGCACGCATGCGTTAAGTTATACGTGCGGTGCGTGCACATATTCCTTCTGAAATCAAACTTTTACTCTTAAGAAAAGAAAATTAAAAAAATCATTTCTCATCAGGTAAAATGTCGGACCACGTCCCCACTGCCTTCGGCAGCTCAGTATTGTGCACGCTGCGCGCGTCTATTCCTTCCCCACCTTTCCAGCACCTCCTAATTAACTTACGTATACCAATTTAGAACGGTCTAACTGAATTAGCTGAGATGCAAAAGCAAATCTGATCAGTACACCTAAAAATTGTAAATCAGGTGAAATCTCGAATTCCACTTTCGATACTATAAAAGAACTTTAAAATATCTTTCGAACGATATTTTAGAAATAATTTAATCATAATTAGAATTTGAAATATTGAAATTCAAAAATATTACAGCGCCATCTGGCGGTAGAAATTTCTGTAATCTATTGTTCCATTCCAGATCAACAAAGCTTTCAAATGATGTATTACTTGTGAAATTATTTTAATCAGTAACTGAGATACAAAAGAAAACCTAATCAGGACACCTCAAAACGTGTAAATCGGGGGAAATCTCGAATTCCACTTTCGATAATATAAAAGTACTTTAAAATATCTTTCGAATGATGTATTAAAGCTAATTTAATCATAATTAGAATTTTAAATATTGGAATTTTAAAATATTACAGCGTCATCTGGCGGTAGAAATTTCTGTATCTACTGTTCGATTCCAAATCAACAAAGCTTTCAAATGATGTATTACTTATGAAATTATTTTAATTAGTAGCTGAGATACAAAAGATAACCGATTCAGGAAACCTCAAAACGTGTAAATCAGGTGAAATCTCGAATCCTACTTTCGATAATATAAAAGTTCTTTAAAATTTCTTTCGAATGATGCATTAAAAATAATTTAATCATAATTAGTACTTGAAATATTGCAATTTTAAAATATTACAGCGCCATCTGGCGGTAGAAATTTCTGTAATCTGCTGTTCAATTCCAAATGAACAAAGCTTTCAAATGATGTATTACTTATGAAATCCTTTTAATTAGTAGCTGAGATACAAAAGATAACCGATTCAGGAGACCTCAAAACGTGCAAATCGGGTGAAATCTCGAATTTCACTTATCATGTATTACTTATAAAATTATTTTAAATGGTAGCTGAGATACAAAAGAAAACCTAATCAGGGCATTCTAAAACATGTAAATCACGTGAAATCTCTAATTCCATTATCTACGGTAGTCGGTTAATAGAAGTAAATAGAAAAATAAATATTTTTTAGGTCCCCAAAACCTATATATACCACGGTGGTCGGGTAATGGAAGTAAAAAGAAAAAGAAAAAAGTATTTTTTAGTTCCTTCAAATGTATTTTGTTGCTATGGAAACTCTTATCATCTATTGAAAGATAGATTACGTGTTAGAATAAAATTTAATTTGCAATTAAAATGTAACTGCTTTGTTTATTAATGAAAATTGATGAAATTTTAACTGCAGGTTGGTTTTGTGCTGAATAGGTTGTATATTAAGTGTTGTGTGCGAAAAAGAAAATTTGAAGTACTTCGAAATTTGCAATTTTTAACCCCAGTTCAAGATCATGTGACATTAATGACTTCCACATGTTTTGTTTCCGTTCTAGACAGCCGTTATAATCATCTGCTGATAGAATGCATCTTTTTAAGCAATAATGATTTTTGGTCATTTTTCGATCGACAGGGGTCAACGTTTTAATTAATATCTCCGAAACTAATTAAAATTTTTAAATTCTGTTTCGAGGAGGACCTCGGAAAGGCTCCAGAGCATCCGTATATCAATTCTTGTACTTCTGCGTTCAATAGGGGCTGAACGTATAAAAGAACAGACAGACAGACAGACAGACAAACCTTTCCATTTATTATTATAGATTATACAAGTCAAATTTCGTAAGAGCTTGCACATGCGTAGTTAAATATTATTTAGTAAAAATAACCATATATTTCATTAAGCACTTACTATTTTTATATTATGATTGCAGTATGTTATGTATAACGTATAATGTCAAGTTTCCAAAAAATAGCATTGCATTATTTTTAATACTATAAACATTAAAACGGATAATAAAAACGGGTAATCATTTTACTGTTTTTTATAGAAACCTTTATGTTTCCATGAGTGCATATGTCAGTCTCATATAAATAAATACTGATAATAAAAAGAGACTTGTTAATTACATGCTTCAGCCACAATACATTTCTTTGTGAGCTAAAGAAAAGCACACAGTGTATTAGATACATTTTCCATTTTTAAAGAAAATGTAAGTTGTAACTTATCCAGTTATAAATTAATTCACGTTAAAAATTATTCACTTTTGCTTGCAATAGAAAAAAATAAAAATGATTTTTATTTGTTTAGTAAAATTAAGATGAAACAAATCTCCTTACATATTGCCTTAAACGCTAAAGTCATTTTCGTGTAAGATTTCGTAAATATTTCGTAAATTTTTCTCAAATCTTTAATAAATTTGGATATTTTGTTAAGTTTCAGAGTACTATTTTACATAATAAAAATGATTACTTTTTATAGACAATGAAAAATAAAACATCTCCTATGCCACCAATTATTATTTCTATATAATAGCTGCTATTACAGCCGCTTATAAAATACGGACATAGAAAATATTAATTGCGCTTTTTAAAATTCATACTTTTCATTAGATTGATTTTTTTTTCTTTACTAGGATATATTAAAATAAATTTTTAAATATACACTTGTATCAGTAATGGTAATTTAATACTCATTTAATCACTAATAAATCTTAGTTATTTCATGTGTATTGTACGCAGTGGTATACTTTTAACATATAATGGGTATGACAGATATTTTGGTTTATTAATACAGCAAAATTTAATTAAAAGTCATTCTCGGATGATTTCGTCCAAAGTGTCAAGCTTTGATAACCCACAACCAAATATTGAGTTAATAACGATTTTTTTTTTTTTTTTTTTTTTTTTAAGTGTTTGTAAACTTCTAAGATACATCTTACCATAACTTTAACATGTAGCATGTTTAATGATCTTAAAATTTGTGTATAAACATATTTCATGAAATACTTCATAAAATAAGGGATTAGAGATATTTAAAAATTTATTTATTTTTTAATATGTAAAAATTAAAAATTTACAAATTTTCAAAAAATTCAATCTTTTTTCGGAAAATAATAATAATAATAATTAAAGCTCGTTTAACTAAATAATAATTCATATGGTATACCCTTTATATAAATGTGCACTAAAAATTTTTAAATAATGAGTGAAAATGGTTTTTCAAAATCTTTGGGATAGTAGCAACGAATCACGTTTGAGAAAATGAGCTTCGAAATTTAATAAAGTTTTGTAAATTACAAATCTGCTCATAACATTTGAACCAAAGTCCGTAAAAAACATAAAGGAAGCAGTATAGTGCTCAGAATTGTTCATATATGAACATACATTTTGCTTTTTCAAAAGAATCGATTTTTTAATAAATTAAAACTCTTAGGCTCTTGAAAGAGCAAATAGATAAAATAGACCTATATTAGTTCAATATAACGGTCGTTTATTAATTGCTCGTTTAAAATTGGATGTAAAGATTTTATGTTATCTCTGCGTTTTAATTAATATCTATTATGACACTATAAAAGATCTGCGTTTACATGGTCATAAGCTCTGGATTCGTTCTAAACTACAGGAAGCGCCGGTGAAAAATGGTTGTTCTACGGGCAAATGAATATGCATATCATTTTTTTCCCCATTTGATTAATTTATTGAATTAATAACAAGAAATTTTCAATTTAACAATTAGATGCTTAAAATAAATCTTTTTTTATTTATTAAGCACATAAAAAATGGGACATCATCAAATATAGAATGAATTAATAAAACCAAGAGTTTTATAACAAGTAACATTCTAAGATTGAAAGGGAAAATATTTAATTGATGGTGTTTATAAATGCATTAATAATTAAATTTTTATAGTTTATATTTTTTCTTTTATAAATTTAGGCACATGTACGTCAAATTTTTTATCAAGCCCATGTCAAGTTCTCGATTTTTAGAAACTTTGTAAGTTGTAAAATGTAACTTTTTTCTCGCATACGATAGACTGAATTTGAAAGACTAATCCGTATTTTCCAGCCTATAATCCGCAGGTTACATAAATCAGTTTCACACCAGATAAATAAATTTACAAACAAGGCTATATTTGTGAGAGGAAAAAGCTCAGTTAAAAATAACTTTCTCTGCTAATTAAAATTTACGGTATAAAATTGATTTAACAAACCTGCGGATTATAGGCTGTTAAATAGATGTATTATATATTATAAAGATATATTATTATATAACAAAGTTAATCCAATATACAAATAATTAATACAAAATTAACCCGTTAACGCCCGAATTAATTTTGCAAAGTATTATTAGCTGATTATTTCACTTCTAAATTAATAACGACAACTGACAGTAAAATGTATTAACTTAACCATTTCTTCTGATAGTTTTAAATTTAAAGCCTATCCTCATTTATTGACGTTTAATGTTCTAGCGAGAAAACTTCGAGATAGAAAAACTTTGAGATAACAGATTAATTTCCTATTATATGTTGACGAAGATCTCGAAAGTAAGTATATAATATATATGATTATTCAACTTGATTTAAGTTAGTATACCTGTGCAAAAAGCAAATATATGTGCGACGAATGAAAAATCATAAAATGACAATTCCAAATTGTGAAATAATAATTAATAGTAGGCACATAAAACTTTCAGGGATCATTTAAATTGACGCTATAAACTGTCACTAAAAAGCAGAAATCATTCCAAGAAACCACAAAAAATATACATGCCATTATATTAGCTGTCCTCAAATGAGGACACTGGGCGCTAACGGGTTAAGGAAAGCTGAACAGAAATCCACTAAAATTTAAATAACAGAATAGTTTCCAAGAAATTAATAATAACACATATTTCTACTCACTTGTGAATAAACGATTCCGATAAAAAATACAGCAGCCAAAAACTTGAAGATGAGCCCGTTGTCAAAAGTCATGCTGACAAAATGTAGCAATGCAATAACTAAACAAGCTAATATACACCGAGGATGAATATGAGCAGGCGTATCAACAATATCTTACTCTGCTAAATCAAGTGCGTTATAATGATACCGAATTAGATATGACGTCTTGTTCAAAATGGAAAATTCTACAGAAAGATGCTACCTGACTACTTAAAAAAAGTGGGTCAAGTAACTGGTTTTTTGAGACGAATTATTGTTATGATAAACTAGCTTTCTACTCTACCAAAGGAAAGTTTTTCAAGTTATTGTACGCATCATGCTTCAACGCTCTAGAACAAAAGTACGTTATACAGACCGAATTAAAACAAACATATATGTATAACGCAATTTGATTCTCAAGTGTTACTGTCAGAAATATCTCGTATTCATTCATTGTATTTTATGAGCACTTTTGATTTCTAGGATGTGGTATTATAATATTTTTTTTACTTTCTCTATATGCTAGAGAAAGTATTTATATGGTAGAGAAAGTATTATTTTTGGGTCAATTTTTTGAAAGTGAGTTTTTGGTATATTTACACGTCTTTTGCTCCCTTGAATCCGAAAATCATATTTTAGCAGTTGGTATGTGTGTCTGTCTGTGTGTCGGTTATTAGCATATCTGAAGAATAAATAAGAGCAAAAAGTTTAAACTTGGTATTTTAAATACGTATCATATAAGGATGCTACACTAAACATTTTTGTTGAGATCAAAAATGCGGTTCGTGTAGAGATAATTCAAATACATTATGTTTATGGGGAAATTTCTGGTAAGTATAGTGTAGTATTTATACGCTGCTTTAAACAAAACATGATGAACAAAGTTTTTACATGCATAAAAGCACGTTTTGTGTAAATTGTGTTATGGAAACCATTCATCATTCGTTTACAATGTTACCCAAATTATTTCGAAATATTGCGGCTATATTTGAAAATTTCTAGAATATTGTAATTCATTTTGTGTTAGACATTTTTCATGTAAGACTGAATTTAAGTGCACAGTATCGTTTACAGTGCATATTGTTTATAGACAATATACAGGACTGCCTAAAATTGATTTAACTTTTCTGCTCTATTGAATGTAATTGATAAAAGTGCTTTGTTAGATTTTACTATGTTGACGAACACTTCTCAGGAAAATATGTATATATATATATATATATATTATTCATACCCATATTGTAAACAAAGCGTTTTTTAAGTTTTATTTTCAACTCTGATTTTTTGTACAGTATCACGTTTTGAAGCTCCCTTGATTACAAAAGTCCAATTTTTAGTAGTTGTTCTGTATGTATAACTGTCATCAACATAACTTAAAAACAAATAATTGCAAGAAATTCAAGTTTGGTCTTTTGAAATTCGTATCAATTGCCACATAAAAATTTGATCAAGATTGACAAGTTTGAAATCATATTAATAACATTTTTTTTTAAATAAATGTAGGCACTATAACTGAACGGGGATGTTGAGGATGGCGGTAACCCCCTCAAACAGAATTATACGTCAAATAAAAGTGATCATCAACCTATTTTAGATTATTTTTAAAGTACATTGAATTTTATTATTTTACCTTATTAATCTTAAGACTATATGCAATCTACTTTTGTAGTATTGAAATTCAGGGTAAGAAAATGTCGTGTGACACACCATATTATTATTATTTTTTGAAAAGGACAATTTTTAAAGGCTTTTTAATACTTAGAATGATTACACACAGTATCTCGTAAAGCTTAAAAAATAGGATAGATGTTATAAAGCAAATGTTTGAGTTACATCAAGTATATTTTTTCGGAATTAAAAATGAGGAAAAGAAAAAAAAAAAAAAAAACTCAGATGTTACAATAATAAAGAGTAAATTATTAATAAAGTGGTTTTACAATACGATAGGGGAAAAAATTATTGCTTTCAGCAAAAATTTTCGACTTCCGGTTTCTGAAGGATTTACATGTTTTGAGACGTCATGAACTTGAGTTCATCATTTTTAGAAAATATCCATGAGTGTGTGTATGAGAGAGGAAAATTTTATAACAGCATTCTTTAAGTTTCAAACATCAGATAAACTAAAAATGCCTTTTGAATATCTTCTATGCCTGTGTGTGCGTAAGTATGTCTGTCTGCAATTTTTATTTTTGTTGTTCGGGTATCACGTAAAAAGAGTTGGACGGAAAAGAATGACACTTGGCAGGAGTTTTTATGTGTTTCTAATACACTGAGAAAAAAAAATATATATATATACCTATTTTATCTAGAACGAATAGGCGGTTCTTTTCTGAATCCCTAAACTAGAAATATAGATTTCCGAGCTATGAGTATAAGGTACGCCAATACACCGAGAAAAAAGTCTATAACTGACATCTAGAATCTAAATTGTGGATCTAGAAAAAATAGTTCTATGTCATCCTTATAAATTTCTTATAAAAAATTTTCTAGTCTCCTTCGAAAGCGAATTCTAGAGACCTCTATTGGAATTCTTGAGCGTTTGCCTATACTATCGAGAACAAACCTATTTAAAAATACCTCCAAGAGGCGGGTTTCAGCAGCTATAATTTTGGTTTATGACCCAATTCTAGAAAATCAAGCGAGAATTTCTCGTAATACAAGATTCAGAATATTCAGAATATTGTTTCACCATCTAGAAATGAGTGGACTAGAAATTCTCGACCATTTCGTCTATTCAGTTTATTGGCATGCCTTGTGTGCATAGCTCGGAAATCTATATTTCTAGTTTAAGGATTTAAAAAATGACCATTTATTCATTCTAGATGAAGGTGGTATATATTTTTTTCTCAGTGTATACTGTTATAAATATAGATCATTTCGAAATGTTTATTAGGTTTAGAGATGTGAAAAAAAATTTTAGATCATGCATTTTAAAACATTTATTGGTAAATATACTGTTTTAAGAAAAGTACAATTCAGGTTTTTAAATTATATATATTTTACTTCATTCCCACCTCTAAATCTTACCTTTTTCTAGTATCCTATGTTTATATAATAAGGTGAAATGGGGAAAACTCAACCTCCGTTTATAACTTAACTTATAAGATGAATTTGGAGCTAATAGTCATCTTATTTGTTTTTTTGAAACTTTATTATATTTAGCTTTAAGAAACCAATTCAAATATGAAACAATGATAGTTTTAGAAATTTAAAAAAACTGATTACATCTCCATTGATTATATTGATTACATTACTGATTACAGTTCGCGTGCCATTCTCAAAATTTGCATTTTTGTCATTATTGCTTGGTGACCCAAACTCTACAGTTTTTTAATAAGAAAACTAAATTTTATACGTAGATTTTGAATATAACTTTATATTTATTAAAAAGAGACTTGGTGCTACCTAAATAAGCACAAGAAAAATAAACAACGCCTTCAACGCTAAGGGAAATAATAAAATAGCAGACAGCTGTTTCGATTGCGTTTAATGTACTGTCTTCAGTGCATCAAACCGTTATTCATTGATGACGGTATGCGAAATGCTACCGAAACAGCTGTCTGTTTTTTTAAATTATTATTATTTGCTTTGGTGTTCAAGACGTTGTTTATTCTTACTGTGCTTAACATGACATTTATTCTTTTCCTTAAGATTTTTGATATTTTACCCCTGGTTACATTTACCCTAAGAATTTAGTACATCAGGCAAGAGTAATCAGAGTGTTCGCACTTGTTCCTAGCACCTCAAGTGCATCATTCATATAACATTTCTTTAACATAAACTAGTTACGATTAGATTTTGCCGAAAGGATAGGATGGTGACATAAGAGGTTATCTGATTTGCCAACTCAGACCCAAAGCATAAATTCGGCTGCTAGAGACAAAGCGACTTTCTTTGGATAGAGATTTCGGCTACAAAAATTTAATCTAATACTTAAAACGCCCATTTTCTTAAAGAAATAAAAATAATATATATTAACTTTTCGTTCTGAAGCATATGCTGAAAATCTCATATTTAGAAGTATATTTGAAAGAATCTAACCCTTTGACGCAGATGGGACACCGGTGTCCCTTTTGCTTATTTATTTTTTGACGCTCTTATTACAAATATTATTATTATATGATAGCTTTTTATTATAAAAGAGAGTCCAATAGTTACTATAAAAAATCTATTAGATTATCAGAGTAAATTTTTTACTAAAATAAAAATCTTAAATTAAAGGAGTTTGAAAAAATTTTATCAACCAATTTCAAAAATTTACTTCTAATTAAATTTGATTATTTAAAAAAGATCAGTAATGAATTATTGCTACGCCTATATCTAAGTAATTGTAAATAAGCGCAATTTGTAAAAATATTTATTCATGGGACGCCCGTGTCCCATGATGAATTTACCTTTAACGCAGAAAGGGACACCGGTGCCCCACTCTATATTTTAGAACCAAAATTAATTAAAATTTTAAATATAACATTTTCCACTTATTTAGATCTAAAATAATTTAAAACTATCAAAAAAGTGTAAAAATTATGTTTGATGAGAAATCTGCTTCAAAGGGCTAAAGCCAGCTAGGCCTTGCATTTAGTGGAGGTTACTCGGCACGACGGTAGTCGCCCCATTTATTATATGTATATATATATTTAGATTTTTCATTCATTACAAATAGAATTAACTTTTATTTCTTTTTATTTATTTATTTATTTTGTAGATACATTTATTAGTCAGAGAATTTCTGTTATGTATGATGGTATGGTACTTTTATTTCGTCTAACATTAGGAAATAATTTATTTTTAATATAACAATAATTTAATTTAATTATAAGAAGTTTAACTTAGCAGCGGAAAAAAAAAATCTTCAAAAATTGAAATTATAATGCAAATATCAAACATTTAAATCTCTTTTACTAAAAAAAGAAAAGGAAAGAAAGGAATGTAACAAAAATTTTCCAGTGGTTTTATTTATGGGATTTTTCTGGAAATCATCATAGATATGCACGTCTATCACGCAGATGCTCTGCGTGGAAAAAGGTAGTTTATATTTATATATATATATTACCTTGATTTTTCAGTTCTGTTTTATCATTTTCAACGAAATCTAATATCTTTATAGTTTCAAAGGCTTTGTAGGAGTGTTTAAAAGTTTGAAATGTGAAATTTTAGCCGGGAGCATCCTGAAAAATGAGCAATTCTCTAACGAGTTGAAATATTTTAATAATTCAAAAAGTCTCAGCATGATGAATATTTCCACTACATGAAAACTGAACTTATTTATCTCTTAATGTACTGTATATGGGTATAGTATGAAGAAGTTACACTTGTTTCAAACCACGGCAAATCCAAAACCCTTAAAATAGCAAATCACAATTTCATATGCCCAAATAAAATGTCTTTATATTTTATCTCAGGGCAGGGTGGTTTCCCTACTTTCCTTTTTAAAATAAATAAACTACTAAATGCACTTTGTAAATGTTAGAAATTAGGTAATCCTTTTCATTAAATATTCGAAAAATGTTTATTAATTAAATATAATTTTAAATTTAATAGTAACAAAACTATAAGGCAAAACTTAAAAGCAATATTATTAAATCCAGATAAGTATAATAAGTTAAAACATACTTATGATACCTTAAACGAAAATTACTCATTTATTAAATATAAATTTTAACACTACATCCGTTGATTTACTTTTCTCTGTTAATGATATGTAATCTGTCTAAATGTAATTATTATTATTTTTATTTCTTTCTTTCATTTTTTCCCTTTTACTTATTTATTTATTTATTTTATTTTATTTTATTTTATTTTATTTTATTTTATCATTTTAAGCTTTCCTCAAAACTCTTAAGTACAACTTTCGATGTATCTCCTATTAATAAATTAAACTACGGTCTTCTGCTTTAGCAAGACCGTAGACAAATTTTTTCTCCTGTGGGAACAAAAATCCTTATAACCACGCGGTTTGGGACCCACAGTGAGAGACCAATGTAACCAGTGTCTCAAACCACGGGGCAAGTAGAACCACAATATACGAAATATTCATAATAATATTTTTTATTTAAATGGAACATTGTTCAATTAAAAAAAATCTCGTAACGTTTAAAAATTAATTAGTTAGAGTGTATGCTTAAATTTTTATAGAAGGGTACGTATGATAGAAACTGGGAAATGGGAGGTCAGATTCAAACTATTCCAAAATGTTGTTAAACTTAACCTCCACCCTGCTTGTTTTATTTTCAAATTCTTTTTATCTGTCATTAATTGTTTATATATAAATCTTTCAAGAACATTTCTATTTTGCAGTCTACATGAAGTTTTAGCTTTATTTCTATTAAAAAAATATTTCTGATTTAAAACAGTGCAGTTGATTTTAAAGTCAAACTATATATTTTAAAGAGAAAAAATTATATTTACTATGCAAAAGTTAGTATGACAATAAATATAAGGAATGAATTTTTGAAACTAATACATACAATACGTTGATTTCAATTGATAGTCTTTTTTTATAGTTGCATTTCTTCCAATTCACACATATTTATGTGCATTAAATTTAATATAAATTATCTATTATATTTTTTAATGTAAATTATCTATTATAATATTTAATCTATTATATATATATATATATATATATATATATTTGCACTCCCCGTGCGAACAACGGTACAGCAATAATAAGGAAGTAGAAAGAAAGTTTTGGGGATGGGTACAACATACTAGCTTAAACTGAATTTTTACATTTTATTTATTTATTTATTATTATTATTATTTGTCACAAATAAGTGGAATAATAATCATTATTTATCTTGAAAAAAATATATATATCTATAGAGAGAGAGATCCTTAGAGAATTTCTTTTATTCTATTTTAAGTAAAAAGATTCGTTTTCAGCCATTATTTAGAATATAAAACAATTTGATTTCTTCATTTCTTTATTATTGTTATTAATTATAGATTTATATTTCCTATTTGTATCATCAGATTACTGTAGATACGAAGGCTTTAATATTATGTTTTCCTTGTGTTTTGAAACAATGCGTTTCCTGACAACACTTGTCAGCGGAAGCATTATTTCCTCTTTAGAGATTTTCAAAAGTATCGAAAATTAATATTGTTTAGATTTTAAAAAGAGTAACAGATATTTTGCTTATCGAAATCGATGGATTTAAATTCCAATTAATATTAGTTGTTATTATTTTAATCTGATATATTAATTCTTCTTTCAAGAATTTTTTAGAAATACCATAACCGTTCACAGTTTTTGAGGCAGTGATGTATATCAGATCACGTAAAATCTCTATCATTGTCCGACAATTCTGAAAGATTCCAACAATAAATTTAAACACATGTAAGAAGAAAAAACATTTTAACTGAAAAATTTACCAACCATCATCCACTTGCATATGAAGCAAAAATTAATTTATATGAAGCAAAAATAATTTAACAGTATTGGACACGACACAATATTAATTAAGAGACGATAGGATTAATTTTTTTAAATATTTAACATAGTAATAAAAGAAAAAAAAAACAAAATTTTAAACTGACCATCAATAAAAACAATTACAATTAAGTAGTGGAAAACATAGACCTTTATACTATAAATGTAGCCACACAACACGCATTTTCATGTGGATATACCCGATATTGAGAAATGAAAAGACATGCTGAGTAATTTTAAAGCTATCATTAATTATGTTAGACAAAAACTGAAATTATTTAATGAACTAATTAAAATTAATTTCAGTTTGATATAATAAAAGAAAGCTGTTGGCAGAAATATATTTCTGGCAAAGTTTTCCTGAAATCGATAATGAAATTCATAAATATTACAAGACATCGCATAGATTAAAATGGTTTACCACAAGCTTACACTAACAGAAGTTTTTATTCGTCTTGTAGAATGGTACAGAAATTCTGAAATTATAATGAGTCCGATTATTCACTATCACATTAACCTATATTTGTCCACCCACATCATTCGCCTTGCAGAGACTGATGTACAACAAAACTTTCGGTAAGAAAAAGGAAGAACCTTTCTACATCTGAGTTTATGTGTCATCATTTTGCCGTCTCGCGAAGGAAAATATCTCTTAGGACGTCGCAAAGACGTCTTCACTATTAATACGAGGGCTGTTCAAAAAGTATCGTACCTTATTTTTTTCGCGAGTAAACCAATGAAGCGAGAGAGTCTTTCTTAAGAGTAAATGTAGATGGGACACTCATGTGCAGTCGTGAATATTTTCCCGCTCGCAGAAAGCTTTAGTAGCTGGCAGTCGGTCAACAAGTGAAGACGTGTATTGAGCGGTCGTCGGATTTTAGTTTTTGTAAAATGAGAGAAAAACTTGAGTAGCGATATTGCATCAAATTTTACCAAAACTTTTATGATACTCAAACGGTAACCAATTGTAGGATTCAACAGGCTTTCGGGACGATGACACCTCAGGCATAAAAGAATGGTACAAGCGCTTCAAAGATGGCCACACACCAATGGATATGTTGACCGTTTTCCTTGACTTCTACGGTGTGGTGCATCATGAATACGCACCGCAAGACCAAACTATCACAAAAGAGTAGTACCAGGAGGTCCTTTGACGCTTTCGGGATGCAAGGCCGAGTAAACAACCGGATATGTGAGCAGCGAAAACTGAGAAGCTCTATCATGATAACGCATCTGCCCATTCTGCGCATTTGATTCAGACTTTGATTGACAAACAGAACAATCATGTGGTTTGTCAGGCTTTCTACTCATCCGACATGGCTCCCCGTGACTTTTGACTATTTCTCAAGCTGAAAATTCCGCTAAAAGTGTTCCGATTTGAGTCAAGAGGAAACACCATGCGGAATGTGACGGCATGGTTAGTCAACATTCAAAAAACTGCGCTCACCAGGTATTTCTAACAATGACAGGGACACTGGGCAAAGTGTGTGTATTACCAAGGTGACTACCTTGCAAGGGGGTTAGTGTTTGAGATTTCCAAATCAATAAATGTATTTTTCGCAACTAAATGTTCAATACTTTTTTAAAAGCCCTCGTAACTCTTCGAGAGCTGATGGTGAAGTGTGTGTATTAAGGGTGTGTATATAAGGTATACTGGGTATACTGGTAAAGGTATACTGGGTGTGTGTATTACGCTGCGCGAAGTGTGTGCATTACCAAGGTTGACTACATTGAAGAGGATCAGTGTTTTGGATTTTTAAATCAATAAATGAATTTTTGCCACCTCGAGGGCTGTTCAATACTGTTTTAATAGCCCTCGTAACTCTTTGGAAGCTGATGCACGTAAAATACGTTTTGGCTGCAATGACCACCAAGCTCACATCCGAATTATACATCTGAGCTCTGAGTTGTCACCCTTAGGGATATGTCCTAAACCGTTGCCAAGCCCAGAGCGTAGCACTAATGCGATGAAAAACTCACTCACTCACCTTGTGGAAGACGAAAACTAGTTGTCTCATAAATTAATACAAATACATACTTATTTTTAGTCAGGAAAAGGACACATTAATTTCATCAAACAAAAATGGGCTTTTCTACTAAATGCATATATGTTCAAGTAAACTTTAGAAAAGATTAAAATGCTGTGATGGTATGGAAAGAACAAAGCAGCAAATATTACGAATATAACATTATTACAAGACAGAATTATAAAAAGTTGAAGTGCACTGTAAAAAATAAATAAATAAATAAATAAATAAAATAAATAAAATAAATAAAATAAATAAATAAAATAAATAAATAAATAAAAACCTGGAAGCTAGTATTTTTTTTTTTTTTACCAAAAGAAAATTTAGTTTTTAAAATTTTTAAGCATTTACTACATACTTATGATTTCAAGAGTAATAAGTAGAATAATTTTAAGGATATCAAATTTATGTTAAACCAAAATTAAAATTATTTAATGATACTAATTTAAATTAATTTCAATTTGATATTTTGATATAATAGAGAGAGCTGTTGGTAGAAAGATATTGCGGACAAAGTTTTCAGGAAATCGATGATGAAATTCATTTATGTTCCAAAAAATCGCATGGGTGAAAATAATTTACCACAAGCTTGTGATAACAGAACATTTTATCCGTCTTGTAGAAATGTGCAGATATTTTGGAATTATGATGAATCCAATTATTCACTATCACAGAAGCCTATATTAGGTCATCTACATGGTACTACTTGCAGATAATATTACATTATTACAAGACAGAATTATAGAAGATGTAGATAAAAGTTGAGGTGCACTTGAAAGAAAAAACAAAAAACCTGGAAGCTTGTATTTTTTTTTTCTCACAAAAGAAAACTTAATTTTTAAAGTTTTTAAATGTTTACTATTTACTTGTTACGTCAAAATAAACTTCTTCCAACATTTTATTTATTTATTTATTTTATTATTATTACTATGAAAATTTGAAGACCTTAGTGGATGAACATGTTTTCTTCAGAAAATCAACATTAAAGAAATAGTGGAATAATTAAAAATCATGTACATAACGATTACCTGTATCGATATCTGCGTTAGTAGAAGACTTTGAAGTACCAGTAAATGCTTGATAATTAAAGAGGCAATAAATAATTCTTCCAACCAGAAATCTCTCTCTCTCACACACTCTGTCGCTTGACATTTTCATTCACTGATCACTTCAAATATAATAAAAAAATGAATAATTAGTAAGATTTTTGCTGAAAAAAATTTTGTGAAATTTACTCTTATTTTTATTTTTATTTTATTTTACAGTGTGGGATCTCGTGAGACATTGATGTGCACGTAAGAACTTGAGGTGTATGTCCATAGCGGGGAAACTTGACTGCTGTGAGCAATCGGAACGATGTTCTTGATAATTATCTCAGACCGAATACTGATGATACTATTAATGAATCCGTCCTAATTGAAAATACTGCTTGACCAATCCCATCAGCAATTGGAATGGTTCTTTTGCATTTATTCAAGATCTCTAAATTAGCTGGAATTAAGCTTATTTGAATATACTCTCTATTTTTAAATTCGTTGCCCAACAACTGAACTGTCAGTATGAAAATTTATGTCATTGAAAACTAGTGACAGACAGATTTTTCTCAAAACCGATCTAATGAACAAGATGTAATTATTTATCCGTGTGTATATAATTCATATTAAAATTTTCTAAAATTCAATGTACAGTTGTTGAATGCACAATCCTTCCTAATTTTATTAATTTATTTACTTTTATATTACTTGTTTGTACTTTAAATAAATAAAAATTTTGTACACCTCAATTTTTGGAAGCTAACGTATTTTAGTCGTAGATATAGTAATATATATAGATCTATCATCCCCATGCTATCGAGCAAAAAATTTTGAGGCCGAAAAAAAGTTCTCAAGTCAGCCATTAGAGAGTATTGAAAAAAATAAAAATAAATAAATAAATAAATAAAAGGAAAAATGAATTTGAAACTGTATCTGGAGTTTTTCACTCACCTTTAGTAAATAAATTATTCATAAATTTAATTTACCAAATTATCCGTGTGTATTCTTGTGTGTCCCAGCAAAACTTATACTGGCGGGCTTGTTATGGCCTACTGCTGGCATCCTGCACTTGCCATCAGTTGCCGGTTGCCCCATATAACTCCAGCAGCGGGCCTTTTATGGCTGCCAGCAGTGATGGAAGCCTAAAGCAAAATGGTCGGTGGCCCAGAGGTGGCACAAACACAGATGGCCTTATGCAGGCTATCACCACACGGCCAACCTCATGTTTTTCAGGTTGTGGCGACAAATTATTATGCCATAACCAATTTGTATGCATAGAGGGCGCTGTGATTCTTTTTCTGTTCATTTGAAATTCCCTCGCTTTCCGCCATTTCATACGAAGTTGTTGTTCGTTAATGTAGTCTGCGGGTGCGTCTTCGAGGTTGAAAATCTTGTAAAAAGAATATATGAGTAAGTAATTCCATTATTAATTTGTTTTTGTATTATTTTTTAAATACTATTTTTTAAAAATGTTTCACTCTAAAGCCATTGTTATAACAAAAGGATTTCTAGAAATATATAACAATTATCCAGTTGATCCGTTTTAGTAAATTATGATAGTCGCTAACCTTCTAGTATTTTATCATTGTTATTATTATTTTAATTGATTTAATAAAATAAAAATTATGGATTTTATTTTATATATTTATATTACATGGACGGGAGAAAGTTATTAGAACAATTATAACTATTTACAGTTTATGTTTTATTTATTTTTTCTTCCTTCAGTGTAGTTAAGAAGAAAGCATTAGATTCGGGAAAATTTTCGACATCCGGTTTTCGATAGATTTTGCACGTTTTGGGTTGTTCTCATGAACATAATTTGAAAAATTGTCTGTCTGTCTCTTTGTGTGCGCTCAAAAATTTATGAAAGTGATAGTAGCCTAAAAAGTTTACTTCTTCCGCTTTTTTTTCCCTTTAATGTACAAACATTGCTTCCTCCATCCCTGAGGGAGAAGTATATCAGATAGAGTAAATTTCCAATATGAGGGCTTGGGGACAAAATCTCTCGGGACAAAATATCGTAGACGTAAATGAATACAAAGTAAAAAGAGTTGGTAATTATTAGTAATGATGTATAAAATTGCATGACAACACATACCTTAGTCAGAGCACTGACATTCTGACAAACCTACAATAATTTTTTTTATAAATTTTACTTAAAGAAGTTTAAAAACTATATTTATTTATTTTTTGTCAGAATTAGTCATAATGAATTCAATCGTGCTTATTAATTTTAAAACTTTTAATTCAAGTTTGTGAACAGTGTTCAGCTTTAATGTCAGCAATGATGTACACGATTTTTAAAATGTATTTTGAATAGTGAAAAGCAAAAGATAGAATAACTTAAAAATAAACATAGATAAAATAATGAAATTCAACTCTATGATTTATTTAATTAATTATTTATTTATTTTAATTAATTAATTAATATTTATAAGGCCCTGTGGCCCCCTCCAGAGATCACGCGTGACACAAAATCAAATTTTCAAATAGATCCTACTATTTGTTTGACGCGAGATTTTGTCCCGCGATATTATGTCCGGATCCCAATATGAGTATTTTTGAAAAAAAATTCGTTAATATCTTTAAACGAACGTTATATTATACATCTGTGATATTTTAAAGCAAATTTATTGATTTTATTATTTTTAACAAAAACTAGTATGTTGTGGCACCACAAAACATGCTTTTATATTTTTTATTATGTAAATTTGCGTAGTGCAAATAATTTGTTAAAATCATTTTCCTGAATGCATGGAAACGATTTTCATTTTAGAACAGTGTTTGTCAATAATAATAATAATAATAATAAATGAATTTTGTGCCAACTTCTGAAAAAATGACTTTTTCTTCTTCTTCTTCTTCTTTTTTTTTTTTTTTTTTAAATAATTTATAACTTTGTTTTAATTTACCACAAATTTAATTCAGTCATTTACTTGAAAGTTATTGATGAGTTTCTTTTGAAAAATATCACCACTGAAAATTTGAAGGGCGAGCGATTCCTCAACTTATACAAAAAAAGTTTCCTGGTTAGTTGTTAACAAGTGAAATTGTTTTTCTTGAATTTTTGCATGCGTGAGAAATCCTACACACTAAATCAGAACAGAAAGCCATCTGTACTTCTTTCATAAAACAACAACAAAATGTAACTGATAATTGCTGCGTCAGCGTTGGTTGGGCTACTGGGCAGAGAGGAGATTTATTTATTCAGATAACGAGGAACTGTGTTTAGAAAATAAAATAAAAAAAGAAGAAAAATTAGTTAATTCATCAATTATTTTTAAATGAAAATTATTATAAGTATACAACTAAAAGTTTTTAGGTGTAATATATGTCACTATCGCATGAAATGTATAAAGATTCATGGAGTCCTTCAATTTTTTACTGGCCTATAAATAAGTATATTTATTTATTAACAGCTTATAGATTCAAACTATTTGAAGTACGCTATTAAACAAATTCTTCAATAACATATTGATTTCTATCTGAAATTATGCTAGGATTTGTGTCAACTAATTATTAATATTATTATTCATTTCCATAATCCGAATACCGTAGATAATGAAAGCATTGTATTCGGTCAAAAACTTTGATATCGAGTTTTCACCTGATTTACATATTTTAAGGTCTCGTGAGTCAGAAAAGTGTTTTTTGGCAATTGGTCTGTGTGTTTGTGTATCTGTATTGTATATATGTGTATATGTTTCTGGAAACTTTCTGATTATCATATCTACAAAACTAATAAAGAACGACGAACTTCTGATTAAGACAGGTATAGTGAACAGTTGATTTTTCCAACTTTTGTTGAAAACTGGAAATCTCAAAAACTGGCGATTTTCTTCAAATTTATATAAACTTTGTTTTGGATGTCCTTTTGTACTTGTTAGTTCAGGGAAATTAATAAACGACCTGTAAAAATACACAAATATTTTAAGTCTCACAAGTGCTTTCTCTTAAAAACAGCTTTATGGATTTTCTTCAAAATCGCTATATTAATTCCTTTTTAGGTATCATTTCGTATGCAATTGTTAATTTATGGTGAACAGATCAGTTTACTAAGTTTTGGTGAAAATTATCAGTGGGACAGTGAGCCGATATCTCAAAAACGACTTAGCTTTCTTCAAATTTGCTACATAAACCCCTTTTTACTCGCTCTTTAGCATGTAATACTTGCTTAATACAGGAAAATTGACAAAAGTACTTATTAGGTGGAAGCAATTGCAAATCTAGGAAATGAGTGTTTCAAAAATCTGATCTAACGATTTTTTTTTTTTTTTTTTTTTTTTTTGTTAATTCGCTATGTAAACTCTTTTTGTTATATCTTCATGACGCATGTACCAGTTTGCTTTGACAGGAAAATTATTAGATGCGTAAATTCATAAATCATTTTTATGTTTTCTGACCACTTTATTTAACAACAGCAACAACAATAATAATAATAAAATATAACAGGGGTAAAATATGTGTAGTAATAACTAATAAAATTCATGCAGATTACTATTATTATTATTATTATTTTAATGTGGGTCGGGTTGTCTGAACTTATTTTACTGTTGTCGGAACTATTCAAATTTTATTATTTAATAATTTTCTTAATAATCGCGAAACCCCACTATTGGAAAGAAATTTTGTAGCCTAAAATATTCTTATACATCCATTTATTCAACTTTTTATGTATTAAAAAATATATGAACATAGGAATTTTGATATTAACAAAATGACACAAAAAACGACACTTTTAAAAACTTGAATTTTTTGCATTTCAAACACACGTCTATCTCTAATCTTCGCTTTATGGTAAACGTAATTTTTAACTCGGTTATCGACCTCAAGGTTTTGAAGACAAACTGTTTTTAAGCTACTACATTTCGTTGATGACATTATGCTGAACTTGTAGTCAATTAATCTTTTCCTGATGATGGGTCAAGCTTAATTATTTTGAGTGGAAACGACTGGTGTGTTGTTTCATAATCTATAAAATTAACTTACTTTTTTCCTTCTTCAGCACTAATTTTCCTGTCATTTTACTAAATATTCTCTAAAACCTTTCTAGCATAATTTATTTTAATAAATTGAAAAAAAAAAATAAATAAATAAATAACTTATCTAAAACAAACAAGAGAGAGACAGATTTTAAAACATATACTTATTGCAGCAAAAAATGTAATGAAGAGCTGGTGTTGAAAAAAGTAAATAAAGAACTTTGTAAATTTAATTTACAAAGTTGTAAAAACATTAATAATAATAATTAATTAAAAAAAAAAAAAAAAAGTTTCAGGTCGAAATGATTCCAAGACCATTCATTATGTGAATAAAATAGGCACGAGTGAAGTAGTTATAAATGGCGAAGTATTGCTCTTTCATACATTTTGAAATATGACTAACTATTATTAAAATAAACAAACCAAAATGAAATATTAAAAACTGGAAGTGATATTTAAACTTTTCAAAAACATAATTGCCCCATGGGATTGAAATAGTGCTAATGGCATATCTTAATACTATCTTCGGCGTGAAATTGCTGACAGAATTTTTGAGAAATGAATACATAAATATAGAATAATTATATTAATATTATTATATATTTTAATTATATTAATCATATTATAAATTTATAATATAATAAATTTATTCTAAATATAAATTTAATATAATAGAGCGAGGGATAGGAAAACTATTTTATGTAACTAAATTCTCTGATACATGGTACCAAAACTAAGATGTTTAATAGATGCTGAGTTATAGTAAAACTGTAGTTCTTGAATAATAGTAGCATCGCCTGACTACCGATAAACACACAAATTGAACCTGTCGGATAAGGCTCTATCAAAGGCAGTGGAGACCCGGGTCGAACATTGCGCGAAAGACGAAGACGCTGCTAAAGCAGCGGAGAATCAAAACTTGGTTTTATGTGATTTCAGTGAACTTTGCTTTAGTTATTAATTTTAAAGTAATATAAAATATATATATATATTTATCTATTGATTTTCTTTTCTTTCTTTCTTTCTTTCTTTTTTTTTTTTTTAAATTCATTTAAGTGAAGGGACAAGAAAGCGAAGAAATCCTGATAGTAATAAATAGAAACATTTGTAAATAACCATAATCATTGCCCCCCCCCCCCACCCCAATGAAAAATAAAATGTATCAGTTCTTTCAGGTTGAAATAATAAAACATCCCTTCGTGAGTCTAACAAAAAGCGTGAATGCAGCAAATTATTTTTGCTGCACTCATGCCCACATTGTTTCGCCTGATGAAGAGCCTTTGGGGTATTTCGACCAGAAACAATTGCTGAATTTTTTTTTTTTTTTTTTTTTTTGAGTTTATGGTGTTTAGTTTTTTACAATGCTCTTTTTATAACAATTTTGGTTTCAATATTTTATAATTTTCACATGTAAAGTTACATTTATTTATATCAAATAACTTAACAAAATTAAACATATTAAAATTTGAACACTTAAAAAAAAAAAAAAAAAAAAACATAATCTACTTCATTCCAAAAAATGTAATGGATCAACTGAATATTTCTTATATGCTGTACTAGAAATCCTGAATTTATAGCCATGGTGTATGAATCAAATACTTGTAAATAGTATTTAAAAATGAATATGTACAAAATCAAATTAAATATTGGATGCATAGAAAAAACTGGTTGCTACCTCATCAGAAAAAAGAGAGAAAAAAAAAAAAAAAAAGAAAAAAAGAATGAAAGTAAAAGAAAAAAAGCACTAATAAAATTAAAGGTATCACCAATAAAATAATATACTAGGTATAACCAAATCACTGCTGGCCTATTAACGGCCTTCTTCACTTACCGTCTCCGGAAGTCCGAGTCAATGTTATTCTATGGGAAGCTTTCTTTACAAATAACTTATTAATCAATACATATTTTAAATTCTGTTTTCACATTCAGAAAATTCCCAACTTTTAAATTGTTGGACCTTTTTTAAAGATGTATTTTTTTAATTATTAAAATTTTATTTTGAAATTGCAAAATGAAAAATTTTACATATTAAAAATTCGTATTTTGCAGCTTCAAAATGAAATATAAAAAATTAAAAAAATAATTTTTTTTTAAAATGTCCGTCAATTTAACAGTTGGGAATTTTCCGAATGTGAAAACAGAATTTAAAAATATGTATTAGTTAATAAGTTATTTGTACAGAAAATTTCCCATAGAATAACGTTGGCTTCGGCTTCCGGTGACGGTGAGTGAAGCGGGCCCTTAATAGGAAAATATAAAGGAACAATGAAGACTGCCGGCAGTAATGTAATTTTTTATGTTTGCCACAGCTGGCCCACTGTAGGCTGCCAGCAACAACATGGAAAAACTATATTTGCCACCATATGGCCCAACACTGGCCCTCTAACAATTTCCTACCTAATGTTCGTTACCAACAGTGGCCCATTACATATTTTCATCATACTGCTAGCTGCCAGCAACGACCCATTCACCGGCCCACTAACTTATTTTTAACTTACTGCTGGCTGCCAACAATGGATCGGTTGAATACGGCCAACTGATGGCTGGCGTAACATATTCCCTGCGGCAACGTTAACTTTTGCCACCGGCGGGCCAATTGCAGCTACTGCTGGCAACCAGCACTTGGCCTCATGCTGGCCGTCATTTGAGGTTTTGCTGGGGTGATTTACTCGGGGGAAAGGCAGCCATTAGAGTGACTTTTCCCGAAAAAAAAAGGCCTCACTTTTTCCCTCTCGCTGATCAATCTATGTCTTATTACTATATCTATGATTTTAGTAAAAGAATGTAATTTATATGAATGTTAACATTGTTTGAGTAAGACATCTTTCATAACGATTTTTTTTTTTTTTTTGAAAAATTTAGAAAATTAAACATTAATTAAATTAATTTTGAAAATTAAACACCCATTATGCTTTTTGTCCCCTCCCTTCTTAAAAATCACCGTACATACCTTCGCATTGTACTATGCACACTAATTATACGATCTCTTTTGAAGTTTATTTTCCTTTTAATAAAGTTATTAATTAAAATTTTTTTAATTTTATTTTATGGGTGTGGCGTCCATTTTTTCGGACAAAACAAACCAAATAAAGACATTTTTTTTTTCTTTTCTTTTTCTTTTTTTTTTTTTTTTTTCTTTTTCTTCTTCTTTTTTTTTTTTTTGCCTTTGACATAAAGTTACGAAAGCATATTTAAATGCAATTGAGAGAAAACGTGTGAAAGAATTTTGAAGAAATTAGTATTGTAACTGTGCCTAAGCAAACCAACTTTGGTATTTTAAGGTGAAAAATCAATTTTTTCTTTTAGTTTTCATATTTTTGCACTTTTTTTTTTAATATTTAAGTCAAAAGATTGCTATCCTAAAATATTGCATTAAAGTGTAATAAATTATACCAAATGAGTAAAAATTACGTTATTACACTATTTTAGATAAAAACCGTTAGATGAATACCAATTTTGCAGCAGAGATTAACTCATACATCTGTCAACATAAATTTAGGATTTTTTTTTTTTTTTTTGGCTCTGGTTTTCGGGGAAAAAAAAAAAAAAAAAAAAACATTTGAAGCATTTTCATGAATATACACATACCTTCCAACATTCTATAATTAATATTTCATAGTATTATTAGTACCGCCCCTTTTTCCACACCACTTTACTTTTAGCGTAGTTCTCTACAAACTTAATTACGATTAAATACGAAGAAAAAGACTGCAAAAAAAAAGGACTGGTGTGGGAAAAAAGGCGGAGACTACAGGACTACGGAATATTAATAAGGCTGTTGCAGGTATGGCGCACAGGAAACCTTTTGCAAAGAAATAAAATATGTAAAGGTTAAGTGGGTTTTACGTCGCACTGGTGCTATATTACGGGCAATAGAAACGATCTGGGACTCATTCCAAAGGATGTTCAGGAGACACGCCATCTCAATTTTGATCATTCTCGGAGGGAATGTTAAAATATGTAAAAGATATATGTGTAAAAAAAGAAGAAAAAAGAAAAATGAGAGGACTATTTCTTTCAGAAAGCCCAAAATGCGTTGTCACCATTTTGCGGTAGACAACCTTGAACAAAGCAAGAAAATCCCCCAATATAAAGCAATAATAATAATGACAATAATAATAAAGGGCTCTCGTCTGAAATGAAATAAACGAAAATTAGAGACGAGAATATTAATTTAATTTTAAATTTTTATTCAATTAATTTCAAAACATGAATATTTTTTATCCGAATAGGTGGGGATGATTTGATGCCATAAAAGATTTAGTAAAAAAATTAGGGCCATCGAAATCCTTCGCTTATTTATTTATTTATTTATTTGAGATTTGGAATGAAGACTTTGTAATTCATAATACCAAGTAACGATTCGATGTTTCTATATTTCTATAAAATATATTTCTATCTATCAACTAAATGTAAGTGTCTATGAAATTAGATGAATTATAAGAAATTGTGAAGATTTCTATTATAATCATTCCTTTATGATTAACAATAAGCTTACATTAATTATTTTAATAAGGGAAAAAGAGCTATATCAGCAACAAAATATTTTTTCATTTTCAATTATATAATTTTATTTATTTATTTATTTATTATTATTTCTGTTTCCTGAAAATCTATCCAACATTTATGAAGTTTAGAAGTAATTTGTTAATATATATATATATGTGTGTGTATATAAAGTGGAGAATTCTATATATATATATACATAGTTTCCAACCTTTTTAATTTTTTAATCAAATTTATCAGTTATTTTTTTTAAAGGAATATGTCACATATACTTTTGAAGGTTAACTACGATGAAAACAAATATAAAATGATTCTGGTATTAAGTGTTTCGCTAAAAACGGGAGACTTGGAACCTATGTAATATATTATGATTAATTGAAATTTATAAATAGTAAATAAATCCAAATATTGTTTCGTGACCAACTTTTCGTGTTTATTGGGAGCACCAAATTTCTCCATATTTTATAATTCAAGTGTTCATTTTAGAGAAAAACAGAAGATATTACATTTCTTTAAAATTTTATCAAGGAATTTTAGAAATTTAATGCTACAATTCTTTCTTTTTCTTTTTTTTTTTTTAAACAAAAAATCTCTGTTTTTACTTTTAAATGTAGCTTTAGTATTACTCAATTTTTTTATTATAGGATTTCAGTGCTGCCATCTATGTTTGAAATTCTAAACGAATATTTAGACGAATATAAGCACATTATGCTTTCAATGCCACAAATGTGCAAAATTTATAATAATTAAACAGCATATCTCACCATGATATAACACGAATGCATTTCATTTTTAATTAAAGCTGTTGTACTAAATGTTTGATTATATGAAAGGGCTATAAAATTAAAATTTATTGTGAAGAGAAAGGCATTAATTTAAGAGATTAAAAAGCAAATTTTTACTTTCAGGGGTCGCAGCATTCTTACATTTTATTGATTGATTTATTATACTTTCACCACAATTTTTTTTTTAAGAAAATTTTCTTGAAGAGATTAGTGCTATTGTAGCGTACAATCTATTAAGAAAATTTTCTTTTTGGAAATTATGGTGAATGTATAATAAAATGCTCGTAAAAATATAGGAACACTGCGACCCCTGTAACTTGTAATGTAACAAATATAAATAATAATATATTAATAGTATATTATGCCGCTTATACAAAGTAATATTTTAATGTGAATAATTATAAGAAGGTGACAAATATGATGATTGATGCTCATAATAAAGCATAAATAATAGATAATTCATGTTTAATAATTTTGCTTCACCAGTTTTCAAAAGGTTCTGATCTCAATAACCGATGGCTTGGATTATAGAGTATATAAAACTTCAAAAGTTGGTATATGGGAGGTGCCGGATTCTAACCCAGTTCTCAATTGTTTTTCAGCCATTCGGTGTTGGTGCTAGGATTAAGGCCGACTGGCTTCACTAGCGTCCTAGTCCTGAGTGCCAGTGCCCTCCGTGGAAGTTATTTCTAAGGAATCTTAAACCGTATTTACGCAAGTTTCGGAGAAAATTACGGAAAAATCCGAAAGGCTCGACCGACTAACGCAGCTTAGCATCGAACCCGGCACCTCAGGACTGCTAGCTTACAGGACAAAACCTCTCGGCTGCTAATCGGCCTATATTCATTTGTTGTTTCCACCAATTTCTCTAACAAATTGCACTAACCGCTCAACATTTACTTTTACATATAGTATTTATTTATTTTTATTATTTATTTTATTTTATTTATATATTTATTAATTATTGTTATTATTTGAAAGGACGGGTTTAGCCGAACGGTTACTTTGCACATTCAGAGAGTAAAAATGTATTTATTTTTTATAATATTTATTTGTATAAATGTATTTAGTTTTTAGCAAGAACCGTAGTGGAAACACTGCTTGGAGAATAAATAAATAAATAATAAAAGAAAAAAAAAAAAAGAAAAAAAAAAGAGAGAGAGAGAGAGAGAGAGACAAGATATCAAATAAGTTATTTTAACTCTTTTTAGGACTGATGCCTATTAGTCTCAGTCTGGGACTTTTGCGGTGTCATTTTTCGATAGTTGGACATTTATCGAAATATAAAATTTATCGAAAATATAATTGAATAATTTGAAAGCGATGTTATAATTTAAAATAAATAAATAAATAAATAAATAAAACAAAACTAATAGTCCTCCGTTCTAAACTAAATTCTGCTTTTACCAGAATTTCATCAAAATATTTTTTTTTTTTTTTTTTTTTTGGAGAGAAAATTAATAATAATCAGTATCGAAACAAACACTCTCAAAAAAGTTTTTTTTAAATAATTTTGAAATAGATATAAAAAGTGCGCGTGCAAAATGAAATAAAAATAAGTAAAAAAAAAAATGAAATTAATGATTTAATTTTTATATAAAACATGATCGCGTGCTATCTTAAAAATTTGATGTAAAATTTAAAGTTTATGTGGTGCGTTTGGAATCTATAAAAATTGTTTTAAGAAATAGAATAGGATAAAGAAAGCAACGATGTTGGTTGCATTTTGTTATATAGTTTGAATTACTTATTTATTTATTCATTTATTATTATTATTATTATTATTATTATTTTAATTGTTATTTATTTCTAAATTTCTATTGTTTATGTTTGCGCATTCATTACTTTATGTTATTTAATTTTTATATCTCATTGCACATGTATTATAATATAAAATATATTATATATTATAATATAAAGCGTTTTTTTTTTTTTTTTTTTTTTTTTTTTTTTTAACAACATAAATTTATAAGACATAATAATTTAAAACTGAAAAAATACTACAAATAAAGATCTTTATCATTTAAGTTTTTAAAATATTCCTTTGAAGTCAGTCAATCAATTCTCGAAAAACAAATAAATTTGAAATAGCTCAATCTTGATTTAGTAACAGATTAAAATAAATCTTTAAACATTATAAGGCTTATTTATTCATTTATTAAAATTTATTTACTAACCAAAACAAATTTTAGGCGAATTTACTTATTTATTTTCTTACTTATTTTTTCAAATAATATTAAAAAGGTTAATTTCGTTTTTTATTATGTCGTAACATACATACACGATCTCATCGGTCAATAAAGCAAATTTTTATTCATGTTGCCATTTTGCGATGAAGAATTTGTTATTTTCTTCAGAATATCCTGAAATCTATTTAACTCAAAGAAATTTATTTTATTATTTTATTTTATTTATTTATTTACAGATACAGAAAATTTTAATGATGAAAAAAAAAAAAGAATTTTACATTGATTATCTATTAAAGAAAACAAAAAAGTGTAACCTGTAAATATCTTGAAATCGGTTGAAAATCAATGGATTTTCAACGAATCAGTGCACGGCCAAAATTTTTATATGAATTTTATAAAGTAGCTAACTTTGTAATCACATATATTTTAAACTAATACTTTAATGTATATAGTGTTCTAGAAAAAAGTGTTCAGTATGAGAACCTGTTTCTGATGTCGTGGGATAATTTATGTTAGTTTAATTAAAAATAAATAAAAAAAAAATAGAAAAAATACCTTTACAGCTATAATGACGTCAATTTTATCCTGCAAGTTTATTTTTTCACAAAGTTTTATATCAATTTTAATATTTTCGCGGGAATTTCTTTTCATAAAAAAAAATAATATTAATAATAATAAATAAAATTAAAATCAACTCGTAAACTTTTTTAACAACAATTAAAAATGAAAATAAAGCATACATTTTTGTCTAAAAACTTTTCGATACTGTCCGTTTCGATACTGATTATTATTAATTTTCTTTTCTTTTTCTTAAAAAAAGAAAAAAAAAAGGATTTTGATGAAATTCTGGCAAAAACAGAATTCAGTTTAGTGCGGAGGACTATTAGTTTTTTTTTTTTTTTTTTTTTTTTTTTCCTTTTATATTATAACATCGCTTTCAAATTATTCAATTATATTTTCGATAAATTTTCGATTTCGATAAATGTCCAACCATCATAAAACTGGCGACAAAGTTTTATCCGTAGATTGAGACTAATAGTTCTCCGTCCTTAAAAGAATTTTTTTTTTTTTTTTTTTAATTAAAATGTCGCCCAAGAGTTACTTGTAAAATCGGTCGGTTTAAAGTAACTAGTTTTATAATTAGATATTATTTAATCTAATAACCTGGTGTATACTCCCAAAAATTTCCAGTTTAAAAATCTGTTTTTAATGATATAATATTCATGTTTAGTTTAATAATAATAGTAATAATAATAGTAATAATAATAATAATAATAATAATAATAATAAAAACATTAATTTTATAAATACGAAATAGCGATCAAAAATTCTTCTTTTAAACTGAGCGGCACAAACCTGTTCAAAATGCGCTTTGTTTAATATTAAATAAACTTCATTGTGGTCAGATGAAAAAAAAAAAAAAACTAACCTAATTAATCAGAAGCTTGTCAGTTTTCTATATTAGCCAAATAATATAAAATTCGCAAAAAACATACAAAGATTTTTTCTAGCGAAGTTAAAGAAAATCTGTAAAGCCGATTTTAAGACACTCATTTCCGAGATAAGAACTGATCTATCTAATCAGTGTACCTATTAATTTTCCTAACCAACTGATGAGCACGAAAGAACATCTGTAAAGAAACTTATGCAGAAAATTTCACGACGGTTTTGAGACCCACTTCCGATTTTCAGTAAAACTTCTTAAACTCATCTGTAACCGAAACCAAATTACATATACGAAAGAACAAGGGAGTTGACATGACAAGTTCGAAGAGAAATCCATAGAACCATTTCTAAGTTATCCTCTTACAAAACCTAAAACTTGCCTACCAAATCTGGACGCCTATCAGTTTTCCTGGAGCAACCAACTAATCGATACGAAAAGACATCTAAAGGGTAGTTCACATAACAGATTCGAAGAAAATCTTTAGAACCATTTTCGAAGGATTCTTTAAATGTTAATACAGCCCCATTTATAGCTTTCCATGTCTCAATTCCGATTTCTCAAATTTCACCAAATGTTCATACACTCATTTGTACCCAAGACATTGATACACATTTAAAATGGCATTTAATCGACGTTGAGGTTGACGGTGATCAGTTTTACGTTGCATTAGAGCTACTGAACGGATAATTGTCTACGCTCTTGAATTCACTCCTAGTGTATACACTCCTAGTGCATGTCCTCGAATTTCGAGAACAGTCCGTATTTTGAAATAATTTTTCTAAATTTTTCTAAATTGTAGAATGAAAATTATTTATCCGAAATATTACCGTTTGCGTGCTCATTTATTTAGCATAAACTACACCTCTGTAATTGGGTAATTGTAACAGTTATTAATGCTTGTATATTATGAAGGTACTGTAATATGGTCACTACATCCTAGTGCTAGTCCGGAAACACGCCATTAAACTTTTGATACTCCGAGAAGAGGATGGCTCTGCCGCTGCAGTAACTTCAAAAAATATTATTTTACGGAGTATGGTTGAGAGTGCATCCACGACGGATTATACGGGCACCAGCCATCATTAAGGTATATGGCAGTCTTTGGCCGACTCGATTATTGAACCCCGAAATTTCATTCAAACCCGATCAACGGAACTAGAACTATTGGCCACTGAATACAGTCAATTTAAATTTAACCAGCTTGTATTTCAGCAATATATTTATTACTGTATTACAAAATAAAATGGTCAACTAATAATAATAAAACATTCATTAAAATTAAACTATTTTTCTATGAAAAGCTAACGTATTATTGATTATATTTGGTGAAGAATTTTTAAATACTTTTGAAAAAAAAAAAAATATATATATATATATATATATATATATATATATATATATATATATATATATAAAATAAAATAAAATAAAAGTTTATGTAAAAAATGAAGGCATATATTATAATTTTATTAGTTCAATTTGCTGAATTATCCTAATTTCAGTAACGTTACACATAGTGAGCACAAATTAAACAGACATAATCAATATCCTTACAATATAGGTTTTTATAAAAGTTACTGGAAAATGTATGTTTTTCAGCGGAGCAAAAAAAGAAAAGGTTTTCTTTAACAAGTTTACGAAGAAAAACTTTACTGATAGCACAACTATCAGATTAAATGGATTTAAACACTGAAAATTGACACAATGTCGGTTATTTATTTGGATGAGTGAAGCTGACATTTAAAAAGAAATCCTTTTCCTTTAGATTGATATCCAGGTCATGAAACAACATCTAATGGCAGGACAGATTAAATGAAATACAAGCATTTACAATTTTATTTTTGTGATTTGAAACAGATAAATGGTTTTATATCATCTGTTAGAAAATAAAATTTATATCTCTTAATGTTTATTATTTTATTTTTTTACGGAAAGAAACTGTTTCTAGGTTAATATATGTATATATATGTGTGTGTGTGTGTGTGTGTGTGTGTGTGTGTAATACAGGGTGAACCTCCTGAAACATAACAATATCTTGTCTGAGCATAATATTATGAGAATGGCTAAACATTATTTTTATTATTTATTATTTTTTTTTTTTTTACTCAATTTTTTTAGTGTGTTTCCATGCATTTAAAATAGATTACTCATTTACTATTTAATATATAAAAATAAATAAATAAATAAAATTAAAATGATTGGAATGACACTTTCCTGGCCAAATCTTTCTATCAAACTTTATATATATTTATTTAAAAAATTCACATCAACATTTCATAAATTAAATTCGTAGAGTCGGTAACAAAAGTATCCGAACACTAGCAAGAATTCCTATATTAAAAAGGTAGAGTTAATAGAGTTTTGTTAAATAAATCCTTGTCGAATTCTTAGTCAGTCTAAGAACATGATTCGACAAGGATTTATTTAACAAAACAGTATTAACTCTACTTTTTTTTTTACATAGGAATTTTTGCTAGTGTTTGGATACTTTTGTTACCGACTGTAGTAGTAATCTATATATACTTAAAGCTGTAACATATTTTTTTAATCCATTTATTCATTTAACTTATCAAGGTATATGATTTAAATTTTTTCTCTAAAGTTTTCATGACACTCTTCTGGCTTGAGCAATTTTTTGAAAATTTTAGAGGAAAAAAAAAAAAAAAGAATTTTCAGTCTGGTGCATAACGATACTATTTATTTACACCAATTTGTTAGTTTCACAGAATCGTTCCATTATCTAAATCACAGAGCGTTCTCATCATAGTTTTGTAGTTTTAAACTGTGATATGCAACATTTTAGATTGTCACTCTCCTGTAAAACATTTCTATTATACATAAAATGATATTTCAGAAATAATACATTACATAATAAATGTTTTTCTATGTAATTAAATAATGATAATAATAGACAAACCTTCATTTATCCAAATTTGGCTCTAATCCTGAGTAGCAGGCGTAATATAAGAAAAATGTTACTCTCCTGGCATAATTAGTATAGTTAAGCACGACCAGATAGTTTAAGCGAGTTCCTTTTATTTTCCCCTTGTTAAATGTCTTATAAAGTTTAAGTATATATATATATATATATATATATATTAGATTTTTTAAAGCATTCTTATTTTTAAAGAATACGTGATTAGAAAATGTTGAGCTTTTGGAGAATCACCCACATATAAAAATACTTTAAAGTGAAACTAATATTATGTTACACATGTGTTTAACTAACTTCCATTTTGACAAACTTTAATTATTTTATTAGTTATTCAAGCACATGATGGAAAATAAATGAATAAATGGCATTGAAGGGAAAGTAATAAATCAAATACATAGGGGCCAAATTTCACGTAATGTCATCATTTACAATTTTTTTTTTTTTTTTTGTTAATCATTGAAAATAAATATGGCATATTTATTTTTAAAAATGTGGTGATAAATAGGATTTAAAAATTAGACAGGTTGGCAGCTATAAAAGTCCAAACAATTTTTTAAATGCATAAATTTACAAAATAAAACTTCGAAATTATGTAAGTTTGTTAACAAATAAAATTTAAACAATTTTATTTGTTACAAAATTATAAAATTTAATTTAAAACTTTTTTCATTAATTAAATTTTGTAATTTTTGTAATTTGGAAAGATGGATTGTGAAACAAGATTGCACTTGTTGCAAGATTTTTTGCACTTGTATTAGAAAGACCACATCCTTTTGAAACCGCTAGTGCTTCCATTTATTTTATGATGTAGTGAACACTTTTAATTTAAAATCTAAAAATAGATTTCCTAAGTTGTGCATAGATTTTTCTTGCATTCAGGGTTGAAGTTACAACCCTCTGTTATTAATGTTTTGAACTATGAAGATTGTAAATTATCTGTTCTAGGATGAGATCAATTTAAATCAATCAACACGAACTTTTTGCCACTTCACTGCTATTTCATTTTGTTTTGTTTTAAATAAGGTGAGCTAAGTATTGTTTGCTTTATATCTGCTGTAGTAACCATGCTTTTAATCATGTTAATAATGAATGTTAATTTTATTATGTTAATGCAGTGTAAAAAAATTAAAATGTACTTAAAAATAATTCTGCCCATAGATCTATGGGCATAATAATACTAAATAATACCAGTAATAATACAAAAATATTTTTGCGTGTCTCTGAAAACGTAAAACATACCAAAAACTATGCAGTACTAAAAAGTAATTCCGTGTAGCTCATAAATATTTGTAGCATATTGCATATTCCAAGTAAATCAGATGATTGTTTTGTGACCTTTTTCACAGTACACACAATTACACTATAACAGACACTAAAAAGTTTTTGAATACCAATGGGAAGACCCACGTTGACGTTTCGGCAATAAAAAATAATAAAAGTTTTGTATTTACATATTTATAATTAATATTATATAAATGTAACATAATTTAGATGTTTTACCAAATTGATAATAATCACAAAACTCAGTTCGTAAACAATATAGATATATATATCCTTTAAAACTTTTTGAGGGATTATTTTATTTCAAAGATAAAAGGAATAGAGAAACATAGGTGTTGGTATTAGAATTAAGATCAATTGTCTGCACTAGTGTCCTAGACCTGAGGGTAAGTGTCCTCCGTGGAGAGTCTTTGTACAGGATACTAGCCCGTATTTACGCAAATTTTGGAGAAAATTGCGGAAAGCTCCGAGTATCTATTAAAACGAGCTCGATGTGGGATCGAATTCAGCACCTCACGTTTACTGGCTTCGAAGACAGAACTTTTCGGCCGCTGGTGGGCCAGAGAAATGCAGAAAATAGTAGTTTACGCTCGTATAAAAGAAGTGTATTAATGAAAGAATTAAATTTTTCATGCAAATATTTTTAAGTGTAAGTAACAGAAGTAATCCATCATATCTAGAACAATAACAATGCAAACATTTCATAGATTATAAATTTCATAGCTATATAATAGAAAATTGAACTGGAACACTTTTCATACAATAAATGTAGAATCAAAAATTTAGGATTACAAACAATCGTATTCGTTTGATTTAAATCCTTCGATATATATTCTTGTAGAAAGAATGTCGATACTATTTCTTTAGTAAAAACAATTTCTGAAAAGTTAAAGGCACATATTAAAAGGAAATTCTTCCAATTTAAAGTAAAAAAGGTAATACATTCGAAGATGAAAATTTTTAGAAAAAGCTTTATTTGATGTAAAATTTGAAATAAAAGAAAGTTAAGGATATACTACCAGTTTCTTTCAAGATTAAAAAGCAATAATACATTTCGATTTAAATTTTGTCGTTTTTTTTTTTTTTTTTTTTTTTTTTTAAATTTATAAACATAGTATTTATGAGTAATCATTAATGTATAATTTTAATAAGTTTGATATAAAAACAAATATAACTATTTTATATTTAAAAAAAATTTCTCTTCATTACTTTAAACAGATTTTATGGTGCAAGATGCAATGTAAATTCAAAGTTAATGTACCATTAAAATCTTATTTCGAGATAAATGCTTGAAATAAACGGGTATATGGACGGGTATATACGTGTAGTATTCAATAGTATATACTTATTTCAGGTAGCAGCATAAAATGTTCCTAAAAACACTTTTTTATTATTAGTTGTTTATTAAATAAATTATAAACGTAAAATTTATTGTATATTACATTCGTGAAATTATAACTTGCTATTTGCTAATCTAAAGTTATGGCGTTTGACGTATGATACAAAGAAGCAAATAATGCTAACATTTTATTATAAAGTAACAAAATAAAGAATATTTTAATTTTAATGGAGAAGATTGCGAGTGCAGCTGACGTAACAACAAGTAATTTTATTACAGAGACTAGTATTCCAAGAAATCGCATTATTATTATTATTATTTATTACTATTGTTATTATTTTGGATTTCTGAAGAATTTTTAGTATATTCTTGTATGATAAATTATTTTGTTAAAATTATTTATATATTGACGTTCACTTTAAAAAAAAAAAAGAGTTTTTATTATTATCTTTTTAAGATAATTAAATTTTTCCTTTTATTTGATCCAATAAATTTGACTCAATCTTTTGAAACTAACGATGAGAATGTTGTAATTTCACGCAAAAGAACATTTTTGAAAAATAATTCCAACAAGTAGAATGTCAGTAACTTTAATAAAGTTCAAGAAGCAGGATAAAAACTCTCAATTCTAAATAACAAAATAACAAAACGTTTTACATTTTAACATAAAAATTGTTGTTAAATTTAAAAACATAGTATCAATTAGAATGAATATTACAAATAATAATGACAGATTAAAAAAAAAAAAAAAAAGTCATATTTTAGCGCAAGTGTTTCAAATGTATTCGGCAAAATCTAAGGACAGATGGAAAGGCGGCATAGGCAGATTTATTATTAGTTTAACATTCCACTCTCGGATTTGCCATATTTTCCCCTGCTCCTTTCATGCCCTACCCTACACTGTAAAAGAAATAGGTAGATTTACAGGATGATATCAAAGCTTCCTAGCTTTGATAATATGCCGGTAATATGGGTGCATGGAGGGGGGGGGGGGTTAGAAAAAAGTAATGTACTGCAGAAACAACCGTAAATGAGTCTTTCGTTACAGATATTTCTGGTGTAAATTGCCTTATTTAACAGCAGAAAGTGTTGGCAATATGGGTGCCAACATATTTTGCTGTAAAAGCTTCCGTTTTTTTTTTTTTTTTTACAAGCGGGCAATACCTAATTTTGCCGAAAAGAAAAAAACTATGTTATTCTATGGGGAAATTTTTTGCTATTATTACTCATTATCTAATGTATTTTTCTTCTATTTCGTATTAACATTTAGAAAAAAAATTAGCACTCGTTTTTAAAAATATAATTTTTTAATTTTTTTTATATTTTGCTTTAGAGCTAAAAAAAAGGCGAAAAATGTGCTTAATTATTTAAAATAGAGTTATACATTTATAACTTGTATTATGTTTATGTGAAAAATCATTCTGAATTTTCTGAATGTGAAAACTGGATTTAAATACATTAAATAAGGAATAATTATAGAAATCGTTATTAGAAAAGGAGTAATTATTTCGCCATTAGAACAGCATGGGTTTTGGCTGCCGGTGAGCTTAGGTACTGTCCGCTCTAAAATAATAAAAATAGTACAGTTTTATGCATGAGCATTTTACGATTCGGCAACTTCATTCCGATGATGCGTTCAATGTGATTACTTTTGCCCGCTGCTCTATTTTTGCTAGCACCCCTATACCTGAAATGCATATAGGCTAGGTTAAAATTAGTGTAACTATGCATCCTATTCGAAATTCCCATAGGCAATCACGACTGCAGACAACAAACTGCTTTCAAAAATCGCATCATTTCTTTCTATAACCTCAGAAACCTTTGTACAGCCCCTTCCTGCCTGGTTCTCGGCCAAGCTTAACGGGTTGGATGCCATCCTTCTATCACCTCAAAGTATCACCTAAAAGTTCCAATACTAAATCTACCTATTTCGACCTCCTACTACAAAGCTTTTTGTCTTTATGATTATAGAAAGCATTTTGCCTTTGCCAGATGTATTTGGAACACCATGTATATAGGACACTGTGTATACACATAACTTGGATACTTACAGTATACTGAAGTATATAAGAGGTGTGCTTACAGTTTACCTCATTAACATATTATACGCTTTACCCAGTTTTTAAATATTTTCTGTTAGCGAAATTTGGAACTAACCTTTTTATATGATATACAACATTTTTATCGTAAGAAACGTTGCAGTACAAAATATACGAGAAAAAAAAAAAAAAAAAAAAGCACTTGAATGAGGTTTGTATTACAATGCTTCTTACGATAAAAGTTTTATGTAATGGAATTAAAAAGATGCATATCTTGGATACCGTATGTGCACCTCATTAACACATTATATGCTTTATCCAGTTTTTAAATATTTTCCGTTACAGTGCAAATCTATGTGCAAAATTTGGAACTAACCTTTTCACTTGATTATACAAAACTATTTATCGTGAGAAGCACTGCAGTAAAAGAAACACACTCTAGTGTTTCACATTTCTTTTTTTCTTTTTTTATTTAAAATGCGTCAATGATAAGTTACGTCAGTTGCAACTGACATGACATAGTTCGCAAATATTCAAACATTCTGCAGCCAAGTATTGCTTTTAAAAATTTTATTAGTAATTTAGCTCTTAACTGATCATAACGCATTCAGTTTAGACTCCTGTGCAAATTAGAACTTCATCACACTCTGACTGCAAAATGACTTTAGATCATTAACCTTATCCAAACACTGAACTTAAAATCCTTATCTCATTAAAATAAAGACGAATTTGTATGATTAGATATTGAATAAAAATTCTATTACACAAAATACATTTATATGATATTATTGAACATATCTTTCAGAAATTAAAGAATACATAAGAAAATTAAATATGTATGTCTAATTATAGACAAAATTTAGAGTATAATAAAAGAAAATTTTTAATATATTAACCATTTTTTTTAAAACGTACACTGTTCCAAATAGTTTCACAGTATATAGAAAAAGAAAGTAAATATACATTAAATGACAAACAGTTTCAGTATGTGAAAGTTTAAACGCCAAGTATTAATATTTACGAAAATATGTAATTTAAATCATATTACAAGTCCGAACGTTTTATGTTCTTTAATGCGGATATAAGCAGAACGCTCCGTCTCACCAACATAAATGGATTCACAGCTTTTACAGGGGACAGAGTTGCATCTTGTATCATAATTTTTACTTTCTCTTACCCATATGTATAATAGAGAAAGTATTGTTTTCGGATAAAATTTTTAAAATTGAGTATAACTTATATTTACAAGTTTTGAGGTAACATGATTTCAAAAATCGTGTTTTTAACGGTTGGTATATCTGCGTGTATGTATCTGCATGTGTGGCTTTAATCACATATCTCAAGAATAAATAACAGCAGGAAGTCCAAATTCAGTATTCTAATTCTATATCATATAATGATGCTACGTTAAACTTTTCCTGGAGATCAAGGAGATGGTTCGTATACAAGGACATCCAAGAGAATTAAATTACATTATGCCTATGGGGAACATATTGTATGTACAGTGCAACATCTTTAGGTTTCCCGTTTCCCTAAACAAAATGGAATGAAGATATTTTTTTATATGCATAAAATCACGTTTTGTATAGATTAGAGTATGGAAATTATTCATCATTCGTTTACAGAGCTACCTAAAATATTGAGATATATGAGGTGCAAACATTCAAACCATGTTCTCTTCTTTGGATAAAATTTTTCAGAAAACACAAAAAACTAATAAATTAAAAAATAACTATCCAAACGTAACCCGTTAACGCCCTAATTAATTTTGTAAAATATTATTAGCTGATTATTTCACTTCTAAATTAATATAGACAACTGACAGTAAAGTATATTAACTTAAACAATTCTTCTGATAGTTTTAAATTTAAAGCCTATCCTCATTTATTGACGTTCAGTGTTCTAGCGAGAAAACTTCGAGATAGAAAAACTTTGAGATAACAGATTAATTTCTTATTATATGTTGACAAAGATCTCGAAAGTAAAGTATTATAATATATATTATTATTCAACTTGATTTAAGTTTGTATACATGCGCAAAAAGCAAATGTATGTGCGACACATGAAAAATCATAAAATCACTATCGTAATTAGGAAATAACAATTAAGAGTAGGCACATAAAACTTTCAGGGATCATTTAGAGTGACGCTATAAACTGTCACTAAAAAGCAAAAATCACAGGGCGCTAACGGGACACAGGGCGCTAACGGGTTAAAATCTAATTATCGTTTGTTTAGATGTATTACTTAGTTACTAGGAAGATATATACTCATATCTAGATAGGTATGTAGACATTCTTTTTTATGTTGAGTTCTAAGAGATATAACTAACTCTTTTTTTTTTTTTTTTTTGAGAAAACACTGTTTGAATGTTTGCTCCAAACATTGCTCGTCATATTGGGGTCTATACTTAGAAATTGGTGGAAGTATATTTCATATTTTGTTAGGTGTTTTTCATATGAGATTAAATTTATGTACACAATGGGATGTGCATATAGTTTATAGATAATATACTTTGCTACCCAAAACGAAACAATTTTTTCTATTGAATGCAATTGATGGAAATTCTTTGCTACATTTTATATTATGTCGACAAACACTGCTCGGAAAGGAAAACTAATTTTTCATGCCAAATACTGTAAATAAATTATTTTTTGAAGTTCTCCTTTAAACTCTGGTTTTTGTATAAGGTCACGTTTTGAGGATACGTGAATACGAAAGTCCCGTTTTTAGCGGTTGATTTGTATGTACATCTGTTATCAGCATAATTAAAAAAAAAAAAAAAAAAAAAAAAAAAAAAAAAAAAAAAAGGCTGCAGGAAATTCAAATTTGATATTTTAAAGGTATTAGGTTTAACACTTCAAAAATTTTGATTAAGATTAGGACATTTGAAGGCAAATTAATAGCAGCCTTGTAAGGTAGAAGGCAGTTTCGCAAAGTACGAGTCGCGAAACTATTTTCAGGGTTTTACTTTCCTACTAAAGTATTCTAATAAGGAGTTAGGATTTAAAAAGAACTTGCGTATTTTACGAGATTCGCCAAGGGAGTTTTAGTGCAAGCGCGGTTAAAGGGAAAGATGCAAATTAGCAAAACGTATTAAAAGAATGAAGGTATCGTGCTCGGGGATCGAGGTGGTTTAGGTGTGAAGTAGGTAGTAAAGTGGCTTCTGCCTGGAAGTAAAAGTCAGGCCACGAGTACGCCTAGGATATCTAGCTGTTCGAGAGATCATCGAGCTAGTAGTCAAGTTTTTTTAAGAGTGGTAATATAGTATCGTTTATTGATTTATGTTATGATAGTTCAGTTACATTCTTGCTAGCTAGTAAAAGTATTTAGTATCTATAATTTTACGAGGAAGTTTGAGCAAATAAATGTATTTCAAAAGGTCGTTTAATGATGTAGTCCCATGCTCCCTTGAATTGAAATTTAATTAAATATAATATTCAGTTTTACGTTTGTCTCTGTTATTTACTTTCTCTCACTACTTTATTAAGTATGACGTTGGAAGACAAGACAACGTCTTTACAGCCTTGAATAATAACAATGATGATAATAATAATATTAAAAAAAAGAATGTAGGCACTATAATCAAAAGAGGGTTTGAGGGGGATGGTAGCTCCCCCTGACACAAAATTATATGTTAAACAAAACTGTACCTAAACCTATTTTAGAATATTTAAAAAGTAGATTGAACTTTATCATCTTATTTTATTGATTTTATGACTTATTCCGCAATCTATTTTTATAGCATTAAAATACAGGATAAGAGAAATTCGTGCGTGTGACACACCACATTACCTTTTAACTAATTAATGTCTCTAATACAATTGTTTTTATCTTTAATTCAAATTAACAAGGAGTTAAACTTCAGAGTACGTTTAACTATTTTATAATTACTTTTATAAAATAATAAGTTAAAATTATTTCCTTGGACTCACTAGTAATAATAGTTTGTTTCCTTTCAAGTCCTAACGTTTTTTACAGTAAATAATTCATTTCACATTAATGACTGATTATAGCAGATAACTTTTTTCCTTTTGCCTATATTTACAAATGATTTTTAATCAAATTCTATCTTATGTTAAGAGCTTAAATTATTTCGAAGTTAATCTTTTGCGCAATAAATTGATATAGCACTTAACTTTAAAAATTTTTGAGATTCATTAATAAATTTTAGTGAGAGGTGTAATTGTCTTTTTAACGATTTATTAAAATTTTAAATTCATACATTAATTATAGAATTAAAAAAAAAATAGAAATTAGATAAAGTTATTTTTATACAGTAATTAAATTTCTGAAACGAGCGACATTTTAATGTGGTGTTTTTATTCATTTATTATCTCATTATTGAAGAATTTATTGATGGAAGTGAGAAATTGTGTTCTAGCTCGAAGTTGTATCGTTATTTAGTTTATTTTAATTTTTTCTCTTAAATAATTTTAATTTTTGTGACATTTTGACATTTAAGTTAAAAGTTATTGTAATTATGAAAGTTATTTTAACGATAAATTTGTTATTTGAAAAATTGTGTTGCTGAAGTTTGTTGATTTTGTTGTTATAAATGACGTAGTTGATATAAATTATTAAATTTTTATAACGGAAAATTTAGTATATTAAAATTCATTTTCATGAAATGTGGAATACCATTCGTATGTAACACCATTTCTATTTTCCATAAAGTATAATGTGGAATATGGCAGTATTTTTACAGAAAGTCATAAATATGTATATTTTATTTGGAATAATTATTGAAAAAAAAAAGTATTGAGAAAACTATTATCATTTAAGTTTTATGAAATTCGCAAATAATATGGAACAGTTGGTATTCTATTACCCGAATAACCATCTTGGAGAATAAATCAACTTCAACCACCTCATAGAAATGAGTTCATGGAAATCAGATTACTATCTAACTCAACTTCCCTACCGGAAATGACACTAAGTTTTCACTCATTTTATTATGTTTCATAAATAGCTTACAGAATTCGTAATGTACTTGCCTCCAAAAAATGTCTCATTCTTGATAAACGAAAGAAGTGGTATGGCTCAAAAATACTCTTCTCACTAAAACGAGGTAAAGAACCTTTCCTATTTTAGGCGCAGTGAAGACATTTGATGTAATTCCGATAGGTTGCAGCATCGTATAGTTGAGACGCAACAGTAATCCATTTTACCCGACTATTCCATACACCCCACCGTTACTCCATTTGTCTGTAATTTGTTCACTCTTTCCATGAAAAAAAAAAAAAAAAAAGTAAATATTTCTCTATAAAATAAAGTTAAAATTTACTTATTAAAGTGCTGTTCGGCATCAAATATATTAAATATAAATAAATTCATTTATTTTTGAGTGAAACGAAAAACGCTTGTGAATCTCTGTAAAAGTGCAAAAACTATGAGAAAAAAAAAAAAAAAAAAAACTATTTTAATTCTGATCTATGTCACATTTTTCGTACAATATTTTTTGCCCGTTCTAAAATAGATTTTTCAAAATTGTACCTCTACCAGAATGTACAGATCATGATTTCTGAAGAAGCGCTGAATTGTGAACATCCTAGTGAATAAATTAGGAAAGTTTCTTTCACTTAGAGACCTCGGCAGAAACACTAAGTGACAAAAAAAAAAAAGGCGCACTTGGATATTTTCCTTTTCACCTTCTACAACTCGCCAATTTTATCGTTTAAAAAGCAAATTTTCGAACAGATTTTATTATGTTGTTCTCCACATGCACTTTAACATTGAGTCCAGTGTTAAATACAAAATGCAATTGTCAGGAAAATTATAATTTTAGAAATTATTTCGAAAATGGTAAGAATAAGGCAGTTAACTATACCATAAAAAGTATTAATTTTTGAATGAAAATCAAAAAATATTTTAATACGTGAAATGGCAAAATAACTAAATGTTAATGAAATATTGGTAAAATGGTTTTTAGCAAGATATAAAATTTTTTGGCAGTTTAAACTGGAAATTTGGTTTTAGGCGGCCATGTTGCTCATCCAAGCGAGATGACTGTAAGTTAAAAAGCCATTGCATATAAAATCGGTTTGTATTACATTTAGAACATAAAAGAGATTCAGAAAAAGTGTTAGCAGCATGATTTCTTTAACTACAGTGCAGCAACTATTAAACAAAACAGGTTTAAATGACAGAAAATTTGAAAAAACCCCATTCTTAGTGGAGAGAATTAGGAAAGCAAGACCTCAGATGGCTAAAAAAAATTAAAAAACGATTAGTTAATTATTGGGCTGAACTGGTTCTCTCTAATGAGTCAAGTTTAACTTATTTCGAGTTAAAGAAAACAAGCAGATCTTACAACGAAAATATGACCGACTTAACGAAAATCGCACTTTTGAAACTGTGGGCTAGCGGACACATTCTCCGTACATTATGGTACGGAGGTGCATAACTTTTCAAACAGTCGGGCAAATTTTTATGCTCCAGGGATCAATTAACTCGAAATAAAACACAGTCTTTATGAAAGTGGTGCCTGACCGACTATTTTGGAGTATTTCAGACTTTTCCGCAAACAGCATTTCCCGATGATAATGCACCTTGCTAAACGGTGTCTGTGGTGCGTTTATTTGATTCAAATTGTTAAAATTATCTATCCATTGCCATGAGCACCTATAATTCTGTAAGTAATCACAACGTTTTTCACTTTAAGTTGAATTCCGCAAAGAATATGGTAGAATTTCTTTTTTATCAGACATGGAAATAGTCCTAATCGCGATCAGTTCGAAAATGTTTCGTCTATAAAAAGGTGGGGGAGAGGGGAGAGGATTAGAAATTTGCAGCCTACATCTCTGCCAGAACTAGAAAAATTTATTTGTGATATTTGGTACATTGAAATTTCTGGGATTTATATTAAAACACTGCATAATACTATGCCATTGCGCATTAAAGTCCATATAAAGGTGGAATTAACCCAATGCAGAATACATATTTTTAATAAAAAAGTGCTTAGGTCTAGCAAATAAATAGTTTTATTTCATATATTAAAATATAACTTGTTTATTTCATATAATAAATCATAATAGAATTCAAAGTGTATATGGTTATTGCATTATGTTTAAAAAGAAATCTTTCTGCAGATTTTTATAAAGTACTCCGTAGAGTGTAATAAAGGGAATTATTAAATCAAAAATGTACATAGGTATCATTTCATCCCTTTGGCATTATGCAAACAAAACAATTTTATTTGTTTCAACCATTAATTTTAAAATTATTACAAATAAAAAAAAGTATAAGTCATTTTTTCTGCAGTGCGTTCTTTTTTTTTTTTTTTTTTTTTTTTGTCACTTAGTGTATAACTTTTTATAATTTGTAATTTTGTACTGCGTCCCTCACTGTATATATATATATTAACGCTTGGGATAAGACTTTGTTTGTAGTTGTATACCCTGTGGCAGAGATTTATTATGCTTTCTGCGACAAGCTTCATCAACATTAAAATCTTTCTGCAGGAATAGTTTGTGAAGTTAACATTTACGAATTCAAAATAAATTATTTTTAAATAGTAAATAATATTCAGTATAAAGAATGTATTTAAATTTTAACTAGGCACAAATGCATATATCTGCACTACTGCAAGAAAACACTCTTTTATTTTTTATTTATTTATTTATTTTTTTATTTTTAAGAAAGGTGAAAATAAATCTATTGATCTTAATTGCTTCAGATTTTTTGTTCACATTAATGTACAATATTGTTTATAAAATTGTAAAATGAACACACATTTTCGGACGCGGAAATCTTTGTGAGTGGTCAGAGACAGACAAGGAAAATCACAGTTAGTCCCAAGTTATTTAATAACATTTCGATTATGGGACACATCACAGATGAATTACATAGTTTGATGATATTTACAATGATAAAAAGAATATAATTCAGGTTTATATTTCGTTCATAACTACTATATTCGCTGACACCAGCACACATTCTAGTTCTTCCTTCAACCCCCCGACTCCGTCTCTCCAGATCTGCTACTCTCCTGACATCCTTCTTAGTGACCGGCTTAGCTAACTTTCTAATAGCTGACATCTTATCTTCTTCAGGACCATGCCTACCTCCCCCTATCACGTGACCCAAATATTTTATTTTCCGTGCAGCAAAGGAAAATTTATCCAATCTCACCGAGAAACCTAACTCATGTAACTCGGTTAGAATCAACTCTAAATGGGCTAAATGTTCTTCAAAAGACCTAGAGAAAATGACCACATGATCCATGTATGCGTGTTTATAATCTGAATGAGCTTTTAAGATACGGTTCAGTTCTCGTTGAAAAGTACCCGATGCCCCTGCTAAACCAAAAGGCATTGTCTTCCACTGGTACACGGCATTGTGAGTGGTAAATGCTGTTAACGGTTTACTTTCCTTATCCATTTTAATTTGCCAGTACCCCTTTAAAAGATCTAAACTGGTTAACCAATGGGCTGATCCTGCAGTGAAAATTAACTCTTGCATATCTTTCATGGGAAAAACCGGAACTTTAGTTACCGCATTTAAAGCCCTGAAATCGATACACATTCTTACGGAAGAATCTTTTTTCGCAACGCAAACAATTGGATGAGCTATTTCAGATTCTGATGGTTCTATTAAATCTAGATCTAACAATTCTTGAACCTCACGTTCAACTTCCTTTCTATATGCCATGGGAACACTGTAACAATGGGGTTTTTTCCGAATTGCATTTGGTAATAATTCAATTTTATGAGTGCCCACCGAGGTTGGTTGAACAGATTTAGTAAAGATATGTTTAAATTTTACAATTAAATTTCTACGAGTTTTCCACTCAGAAGCATTTAAATGTTCAACTTTAAGACTATCAAGAATTTCAAAGAATTTAGATTCCTTTGTAGCGGTAGGTAAAGTTTCAACATGACCGAATTCTTTTTCTTCCTCAAAAATAACATTTACAGAATTCGAACTAGCTATATAATGTCTTAATTTATTTTGATGAATATGTTTGGTCGCACCATCTGGTAATTTCACAATAAAAGAATGAGGATTACGTTTTTCAACAATAGTTGCGGGACCCTGCCATCTGGCAAATAATTTATTTGTTGAATCGGGTATTAAAACTATCACCTCATCCCCAACTTTGAATACTTTGTTAGACGATCTTAAATTGTGGTAGTAAGGTGTTTTTTCCTGTTGTACTGCCGAAACAAGTTTGGCTTGCTCCGCAGCCTTCTCAAGTTTTAATTTTAAATCTTCTAAATATTTAGCAGCAGGAGTGGTACCTAACTGTACATTATTATGTCTCCCGGTCCAAGTAGACTTTAAGATGGACAAAGGACCTTGTGGTTGTCTACCATACAGTAACTGAAATGGAGACACACCCGTAGTTTTCTCTGTACGCCCACAACACATAAGGAATTTGCAAATGCCACCCTCTACCTTCTTCCCTTATTTCGTTATGTAACATGTTTTTCAGCGTTCTATTGAATCTCTCCACCAACCCGTTCGATTGTGGATTTCCTGGGGTAGGGAATCTTGGACTGCTCCCTATACGTTTCTCGAACTCTTTAGTCAGTTCAGCATTGAAGTTTGTCCCGTTATCAGACGCGATAACATTCGGTATTCCGGTCCTCGAAAAAATGCTTAGCACCGCCTCACAAGTTGTTTTTGCATTTAGACTAGTCAATGGTATGGCCTCGCCCCACCTAGTATGTTGGTCGACCATACACAATATATATTTATGTCCCTTCGAACTTGGGGGATCAATCGGACCTATCAAAATCAAATCTATATTTACTACCTGAAATGGCAATTCCGGTCTCGTCACCGGCGTGATTGGCGTTCGGTCACTCGTTCTAACTGCTTGAGTGAGTTGACACTCTTTACATGATCTACAAATTTTTTTTACGTCAGCCCTCATACCTTCCCAGAAGAATGAGTATTTGATCCTCTCTAGAGTTTTTCTAGGACCCATATGGCTGCTAAACACTGAGGTATGAGCAAGTTTCAGTACCTCCTTTCGCCTACATTCTGGAAGTACAAGTTGCCCAATGCTCTCCCCGAGTATTTTGTCCCTATGAAATAAGTAACCATCTACCTCATAGTAATTACCCTTACCTTCCTTAGCATGCTTCCAAGCTACTGCTAAATCGGTACACTGCTCTTGCTCAGAGCGAAAAGTATCAGCTACCATACTTCCCTTATTTGGCTCAGTGATTGCCATCCCTAGTATTTACCGTTCCCACTTCATTTCCACATGAAGAAATTTCCCTTTGAGATTCCTCAAAAGTAGAATTGTCCCGTGCTTTTTCTGACAGTGTCCCAGATGAAACTTCCGTCGTTCCATCTAAATTTCCTGAGTCCCCCCCTCAGGTCCTGAAAGTTCTGAGCCAGTGAAATTTCTTCACTCCGGGCTCCTCCCAACATGTTCAAAACATCTAGTGGAAGTAACACGTCTTCCACCAAAACATCTGCCAAAGCACACAACACTTGCTGATGCACCACATTAACCTGGCCACCAGTAGCAAGACCTAACGGAACGTAATCTAAAGGACATTTCACCGCCGGACCAAAAATACCCTTCAAGAAAATTGTAGAAGCACCTTCGACCGAAATTCCCGGAACTAGTTCTTTTTTAACAATCGTAATTTCTGTTCCCGAATCCACCAATGCGTCAACTAATTTACCATCTACACTGATAGATGTCTTTTTTAGTTTGCTTAATTTATCCTCAATAGCTCGCCTAGGGATGACTTGACTTTACCGATACAGTATCCTCCTTTGAGTCTGTACCCTCTGCAGAAACTTTATTAATATTAAGCCTCCTAGTATCTGACCCTTTATTTTTTGGACAATCCCGTCTGAAATGTTTGTCGGATCCACATATGAAACACGTTGGTTTTTTAATTTCTGAGAGCTTTGATTTTTCGAAATTTTTCTTGGGGAAAAAATTGTTAAAATCGGACCTTTTTTCACTAAATTGTGGTTTACCCAAATTAGAAGGATACCCCTTTTTATCAAAATCCATCCCTTTGGCTCTTACTGACCCATCATAGGACTTACCCTTAGATGCATAAAATACATCACAATGCTTACCTAAATCCTTTGGCTTGAACCAATCTTCTCCTTGAAGAACTCCTATGTGGGTTGCAGTTTCTGCATCCAATGTTTGAAATATTTTTTCCGATGCAATGAGCTGATTCAGCGACTCAAAATCACTTACCTTCCTGGTCTTGCAGTAATACAGCCACATTGAGGTTAATTTAGAAATTTATACATCAAGCCTGAATGTTCATTTCAGAAAATTATGGAGTGGAAGGCTGATTTTTTATACCAACTATGTGAAAAATACCAGATCCGGGAATCGAACCCGGGCCTTCCGCTTTACGTGCGGATGCTCAAACCATCGAGCTACCCTGGCTGATTACCAGCTAAGCATTTCCCACATAACATTCGTTGGCAGAGTCACCGAGTCTGTAAACACAGCTGTATCAAGTGACATTATTAAACATGGCACAACTCCAATAGACCATGAAATTTTCAATTTAATTTAGAAATTTATACATCAAGCCTGAATGTTCATTTGAGAAAATTATGGAGTGGAAGGCTGATTTTTTATACCAACTATGTGAAAAATACCAGATCCGGGAATCGAACCCGGGCCTTCCGCTTTACGTGCGGATGCTCAAACCATCGAGCTACCCTGGCTGGCTGGCCTAGCTGGTAATCAGCCATAATTTTCTGAAATGCACATTGAGGTTAACCTTGACGCGAACTGAGAAAAATTCTCGTCAGGATTACGTTTTGACCTACGAAAATTTTCTAAACATAATTTTGGTGAAGGTTTCATACTCTTGCAACACTAATTTTTTCAACGATTCATAGTTATTTAATTCCTTTTCTTCAATATTAGCTTACAGATTAGTTAGTTTATTCCCTAATAAGCAAAGTAAAACTTTAGGTTTAAATTCGTCGTTAACATTTTCATTTACAAACGCTTTCTCTAAACTCGAGAAAAAATAATCCCGTCCATCTGATTTACTAGGAACCTTAACTGTTAAGAGTCTAACCATCCTTACTATTTCATCTAAAGATTTTATACGCGTGGTTTGATCACTATTTTGAACCAAATTTTGATTACTCTTAGACAATTCTACTTCTAAACGAAGTTTTCCCAATTCAAATTTCTCCCTCTCTCTCTCTGTCTGTAACATAAATTCCCGCTCTAGTTTTAACTTATTTAACTTATGATAGCATCTAAATATTCCTTTGCCTCTTCCACTTTACATAGCTTATTAGCTAAAATTAATTCCTTTAATTCCGATTTAGATAACTTTTCATCAACCTTTTCCCCATAATCTTGTGCCAGACAAATTAAATCTGCCTTTTTACTCTTGATCAAAAAAGACATTTTTTTATTTATTTATTTTTCTGAGCTACCCTAATGCCAAATTACCTTACAATAAAATGAAAATAAAATGCAAAATATTAAAAAAATATTAAAAAAATATCAACAGAAATATTACTCTTTTTATACGATAACTTCTTTTTATGCGAGAGCAAAAAATAAAAAATAAATAAAAATAAAAATAAATAAATATATATATATATATATATATATATATATATAAAACAGTTATCAGAAATAAACCAGAGCTATTTAATTATACTAATGCATTTTTCTCCAAATAAATAAATAATATATATATATATTTATCCATTCATTTTTTTTTTCTTTTTTTTTTATATCCTTCATTTTATTAAAATAATAATAATTACTTAGGAATTAAATAATGATGCAATAAATCTATCTCTAATAATTCAGTCTCAAGCAACTAGAGAAAAAAAAAGTACTTTCAACTGTCTTTTCAAAAACAAAATAAAATAAATAAATTTATCATTTAAGTATTTCATAACACATAGGAATATATATCTTATTTATATATATATACTGAGACAGGAAATAGATTTATTTTTCTAACTTTTACTAAGCAATAATAAAATAAGAAAAAAAAAACTCTTTTTCCAACATTGATGATCAAACCAAAAAAAAAAAAAAAAAAAAAAGGAAAGACATATCATTACGATCTACCGAAGATGACTCAATTGGCGCCACTCAGAACAAGAACAATGCATGTCTGGCCACCTGCCTTACTTTCGTTTTCAGGGTAAAAAGAAACAAATCTATGTGATTATTATACATTTCACATAAGCGCTCAACACCGCTCTTCGAGCGGCGAGCGGGGGCTGCTCCCCTGTTCAATCTATACATTTCACATATACTGAAATATGTTTAATAAACTAAATATATTCCTTTTTCTTTACCTTTTTATGAAAATAAAAATATATATATAATAGTTGCACTAATTAAAAATTATTAACCCTTTATATTTCACATTAGAAATCAAATAACCATAATAAAAAATATATATATGTATATAAAAAATATTTCACATGATTCGATAATCAACTAAATTTAATACACTCTTTTTAATCTTGCTGATATTCCTTAACGATTAAAATTCTAATCTAAGAAAAATATATAGTACTTACAGTACCTTAATGTACGCGAAGATAAATGTAATGAAAAGAATTAATGTAAAAGAAATCGCGAAACCGATAAATTTCGTTCGGATGTCCGGAGCTGCACAAAAAGAACATTTATAACATATAAACGTTGATCGTATGTGCATACTGCACTCTGTATACACAAGAATTTTTTTTTTCTTTGTTGTTTTCACTATATTCAAAAATCGCTGGATCATTCAAAAATCGTAAGACGGCACTTAAAAATTGTAGGAGAACAAGAATATTTTCGATTTAGAATAAGTAGCACCACTTCTACACGAAATACTGTTGCTTCAACATTATACGTTAGGCTATAATTAGCCCGTCGAATACTTGAGACTTTAAGGATTTAAAAAACAGCAGGTAAACTTTCGCTAGCACGTAAACTTTGGTCAAATCGTTGACCACTGAAGAATTTAAGAACATCATGCACCAATTCCGTCATCTTATTTTGATGACAAGATGACCGCTGCTGCGACCACACGATCATTTCGTCTCTGTTCACAATCACAATCCACTCTTCTGACACCAATTTAAAATGAACACACATTTTCGGACGTGGAAATCTTTGTGAGTGGTCAGAGACAGACAAGGAAAATCACAGTTAGTCCCAAGTTATTTAAATACATTTCGATTATGGGACATATCACAGATGAATTACATAGTTTGATGATATTTACAATGATAAAAAGAATAAAATTCAGGTTTATATTTCGTTCATAACTACTATATTCGCTGACACCAGCACACATTCTAGTTCTTCCTTCAACCCACCGACTCCGTCTCTCCAGATCTGCTACTCGTCCCGAGTGTTGGGTTGCCATTCTTCTTTGTGGCGGCGCAGGTTTGCCAGATTTGGCGCACCTTACAAAAATATTCTATGAATTCAAACCATCAAATGCTGAAACAAATAAAAAATAATCTGCAAATTTTTTTTAAGGTTTTTAAATAATGAAATGTCTAAATTAAACAAATGTTACAAATACTTTTAAAATTTCATTACTTTTTTTTTTTTTTATTAAATATATATATTTAAATGCACAAATGCACTTATTTCTTAAGGTGCAAACCAAACAACATAAAATATAATAGAAAACTTAAAATTAAAATACAACAAATTAAAAGTAAAAATTAATATAGAATACTGAATATCATAATGAAATATAAATAATTTACAACATTTATAGTTTTTGAGATTATTAGAAAGATGCAAGATAACATTCTAATACACGAGATTCATTTTTACTTTCCGAACACTATAGTGAGGAAAGTATTGTAATTATGTCAAAAATCCGAATTCGAGATTTTGATGTTTCTATACGTTTCCAGGTCCAACGAGTCCGTTTTCACTATTTTTACGATGATGTATGTATGTGTGTGTGTATGTATGTGTGTATGTATGTGTGTATGTGTGTGTATGTATGTGTGTATGTATGTGTGTATGTCTGTGAGTGAAAACGCTAGCGTCTAAACGCTTTGTTCGAATAAGCTGAAAGTTGGTACGTATATTGTAAGTCACCATAGTACGAACCCTATAGATTTTGGTGAATCTAGCACTTATAGTTTTTTTACAGGGACACAAAGAAAAATTCTTTATCATTATGGCCAAGGGACCAAAATCTTAAAAGTGCGATAGCATCTAAACGCCTTATTCAATTGAGCAAAAACTTTATACACATATTATAGGTCACAGATACTCAATCTGTATAGATTTTGGAGAATCTAGCACTTATAGTTTTTTTACAGGGACACAAAGAAAAATTCTTTGCCAAATTTTTAAAAGTGTGATAGCGTCTAAACGCCTTATTAACCTCAGCAAAGAATTTGTACACATTTTATAGGTCACATTTGAACCAACTGTATAGATTTTGGTGAATCTAGCACTTACAGTTTTTTTACAGGGACACGAAGAAAAATTCTTTACCTTTATGGCCTATGAGACCAGCGATAGCATCTAAACGCCTAATTCAATTGAGCTGAAAATTTGTATGAATATTATAAATCACTGTTGCGCTAACTATAAGCATTTTGGTGAATCTAGCATTTATAGATTTTTACAGGGACACAACGAAAAATTCTTTATCCTTATGATCTAAGGGCTCAAAGTTCAGTAGCGTTAAATAAAACCTCGTGTGATATATGGAGAAAAATACTCAAACATTCTGTTATGGTTTTCTCTTTTTTGTTTGTTTAGCAACTCCTCTTTCTTTATTTTATCTACAAAACTGTTAGTTACTCAATGTTCGGAAAGTCGAGTGGAGTCACTCCAGATTTTTTATATTATATACAAATAGCATAAAGATGTGTATTTGAAATCTAAAAAATGTGATTTAACATTAAAGAATTCAGAATGTATAATTATACCATCATTTAAATACATAAAGTAAAACAGAATAGAAGATCTAAGTAACACAATTATAGACAAAGCATAGTCGAAATATTTTCATAAAGATTGAGGCAAGTGAAATATTTTATTTTTAAGGAAATGAGAAATGTAACATACTTCATGGATAAAATCTATAAAAGAAAATAATGATTACAGATGAATGAAATAAATAGAAATCAATTAAAAGTAATATTTGATATTGATATCTATACGAATATATATATATATATATATTCAACAAAACCTTTGGTTTGATTTTTATTCAAAATAATTATTTAATTTGCCATATTTCAATTAAAAAAAAAAAAAAAAAAAAAAAAAAAAAAAAAAAAACATTTTTTTTAAAAATTCAAATGCTTAAAAAATGAAATGAACAAACTGTAGAAACTAATGATAAAAGTATTTTTGTAAAATAAATTAATAATTTTTTTAACGACTTCATATGATTAAACAAAAAAATTTAAAGTTAAGAATTTTAATCGCAATTAAAATAATTAATGATTAGCAAAGAAAAAAAAATAGAAAAATTACCAGTTTTATAACTTAAAATACCCATTAGTATTTATTGCTAAGATCTTTTACTACATATAAAATGCTAAAAACCAATAAAGTATTTTTAAGATTAATTTCGTAATTTTTTATTTTTTGAAGCAAGGTTTGAAGCTTCATTTTTTATTTTGCGTAAAACTACAGACGTTACAAATTTCCCAATAGTCTTATTTCTGTATATATTTGTGAGATGTATTGCATAGCTTGAATCAAACATTAAAATTAATGCAGCTCTTAAAAATTTACGTGTATTTACTACCAAGCACGTATGCACGCTTGGCATGCATTAAAGAAAAAAATAACTAGATGCAACTAATTTGTCGTGCGTAAATCAGAAAATGTATGAAAATCGGTACAGCAGCAATCACGACCTTATTTAAAAAAAAAAAAAAAATCACTGGATGCAGCTATTTTGTTATACATTAAATATGAAATTCGAAAAATGGTCGCAAAGCCATATTCTTTCGAAAAAACATCTTTTTGCAATACAATAAATACACACGACACGAGCGGCAGGCGCGGCATGAAAACAAAGTTTGGAGACACGAAAATGAAGTTTCGATGTGAAGAGGTTACCAGTGAAAAGTGTCCATACACCGAATCATATCACCGCATCACGAATCGTTAATGCATGCCGTATCAAAGCTAACCCAAGTGAGTTACATCCGCTTTATCTCCTCTCCTTATTCAGGATTGAGGCGATCGTATCTGCAGAAACGAAAATTTGTTCTGCAGAACAGTTTATAAACCATTCTTTGAGTTTCTCTCTCTCTCTTTTTTTTTTTTTTTTTTACTTTCCGAACACTACAGTGAGGAAAGTATTGTAATCATTTCAAAAATCCGAATTTGAGATTTTGATGTTTCTATACGTTCCCAGGTCCAATGAGTCCGTTTTCACTATTTTTACGATGATGTATGTATGTGTGTGTATGTATGTGTGTATGTATGTGTGTATGTCTGTGAGTGAACATGCTAGCGTCTAAACGCTTTGTTCGAATAACCTGAAAGTTGGTACGTGTGTTGTAAGTCACCATAGTACGAACCCTATAGATTTTGGTGAATCTAGCACATATAGTTTTTTTTACAGGGACACCAGGAATAATTCTTTATCATTATGGCCTATGGGGCCAAATTTTTAAAAGTGCGATAGCGTCTAAACGCTTTATTAATCTGAGCAAAAAATTTGTACACATGTTTTAGGTCACAGTTACACGAGCTGTATAGATTTTGGTGAATTTAGCACGTACAGTTTTTTTACACGGCCTACAAAGAAAAATTCTTTATCATTATGGCCTATGGGGCCAAATTTTTAAAAGTGCGATAGCGTCTAAACGCCTTATTAATATGAGCAAAATATTTGTACACATGTTATAGGTAACAGTTTCCCCATCTGGATAGATTTTGGTGAATTTAGCACTTACAGTTTTTTTACAGGGGCACAAAGAAAAATTCTTTATCATTATTTCCTATGGGACCAAATTTTTAAAAGTACGATAGCATCTAAATCCCTTATCCAATTGAGCTGAAAATTTATATGAATATTATAAATCACTGTTGCACTAACTATACGCATTTTGGTGACTCTAGCATTTATAGGTTTTTACAGGGACACAACGAAAAATTCTTTATCATTATGATCTATGGGCTCAAAGTTCAGTAGCGTTAAATAAAACATCGTGTTATATATGGAGAAAAGTACTCAAACACTCTATTATGGTTTTCTCTCTTTTGTTCGTTTAACAACTCCCCTTTCTTTACTTTATCTGCAAAACTGTTAATTACTCAATGTTCGGAAAGTCGAGTGGATTCACTCCAGATTTTTTTTTTTTTTTTTTCAAACACAATGGCAAAATTTCTTTGACTTAAGTAAAATCTTTCTGCAAGAACATTTCTGTTTCTGTGACACTGTCGCGGTGTCGCAGTGTTTCTGCCACGGGGGTTGTATACGTGCCTGGGATGGGCTCCATTATAGCACGGTAAAATTTAGAAGAGAATGAAATTGTGAGCGAAATAAAAATTCTTGAGAGCCAATTTAGCTTTGACCAATTTAACGAAAAATTAATAAGAACGTTTTTGTAGTGGAAAATCAATAAAACAAGTTACCATTTCAAATTACAAAATAATTTAAACTATGATCAATCTTTTATTTATTTTTATTTATTTATTTATTTTTCGTCTGCAGGAATGTGAATCATAGTATTTTTTCTTTTCTGTTTACAGAAAAATTTTAAAAAAACTTACTTTTTTTTAATGATTTATTTGCAGAATAAACCTGCTTCAATATTTTTAAACTTATATTTGAAACTCATTCTTTCAACTTATATTTTAATCTTTATACACGTTTGAGTAAATACGAAGCATTTCATATGTGATAACTCGAATTCATTCAGTTCATTTCTTTTTTTTTTTTTTTTTTTTTTTTTTTTTTAACGCTAAAAGAGCTTAAAATGCACATCTCTATGTAATGTAATAACTTAAATTATTGAATCGTCTGCAGAAAATAATCCGTATTAATGCATATCATATTATATTTAAAAATTATATTATATTGCTTTATGAAATAGAAGAATAATTTTTTTACCAGTTCAAATTTTTAATAAAAACTGTTGGCAATATGAATGATCGCCATTCTGTTTTTGCTGTATAATACTGTTTTCCATTGGTTCTTTTACACTTCATTTTTCATTTCATGTAAGTGAAAGTTAATTATTAGCTAATAAATATTATTCTCTAGTATATCACTATATAATGCTAAAAATTCAATCAATAAAGTAATATCTCTTTTATGATGATTTCCAAAAACAAATCACCCTTTCTTGCTTTGCGAATGGCTTTCACTGTAATTCGAAAAGGAATTCCATAAATCAGGTACTTATTGTTATTTTAGATTTCATTCAAAAAGTGAATATATATTTTAAAAAAATCACTAAAATTTTGAATAATTATCCCACTATTTTTAAAACGAAAGTTGTATTTTTTTCCAAACACCTTATGCGTATAAAATCATCATAAAAACAGATTACACTGTAATAATAATAAATTTCTCAGTATTTCTTTATTCTAATAAACACGGAGATACCTAATTATAAATAGAAAAAAAAAGTGACAAATGAAAAAAAAAAAAAAAATGTGCTACGTGCTTTTGCATGGAATTATTTGTCAGATGCAAAGTAGAAAAAGGAGTTTTTTTTAGCAATTTATTTCATGCGTTAGAAAAAAACATGCTAATTAATGAAGACAAATTGCATTGTTAGTATATATAATACTTTTTTCGCATTTGTCATAATGTATAAAAATATTCTAAATAGGTAAGTTGCGCGGTAATGTATTATCATCTAACCTACGCCATAAATAAAGAAATAAAAGAAAAAAGCTGGCGAAGATTTATTTATACATCCGATGTAATATTTCTGAAGAGTTGAAAAAATTATCACTTTTATTTTCAAATATTTTGAATTTTTACAATAAAACATTTTGAATTATTTTGAATTATCATATTATCAAATATTTTGTTCTTTAAATGGATAATTTAGAATAACGTTTCGTAAAATACAATGTACCGGCTAATTTTCATAAAATTTTAATCAGTATAGCTTGTCATAATAAACGTTTTATCAATGCTGTTTAGTGCAATTTGAACCAATAGATTCTGAGATACAACAATCTGTAACATACCAGAAAATGTGTAATAAGTGCGCCAGTTTTCGGCTGATATACAATCGATATGAATCGGCATAATTTATTATAATATTCATCGCACATATGAAAATCATTGCATTTATATATCATAAAAACTCAGATATAGCTTCTAGTAAATGGAGAGAAAAGAAGAACAGCAGTGCCATCTGTCAGCTGATAAATACTTGTCTCTACTTATCGGCCCAAAATAAATCGTTATAGGTTTTTATGATATTCATCTCATATATCATGTTTGCTGCACTTATTAAATACTAGCAGGCTACGCCGGGGCCTTCGGAGAAGTCGTCGTTTCTCCCTTCTTCCAAGGGAAGAAGGGAGAACGACGACTTCTCCGAAAGCCCCGGCTACGCCCGCTTCGCTGGTCACTATTTTTAAAGGAATCACAATAATTAATGAATTCTCAAAATTGCATTAAATTTTTATCATGTTGTTAAAAAGAGAAAAAAAAATTCTGATAGGGAAAAATGTCACACCGGGTCCCCACTGGTTTCGGCAGCATAGACCGGTGCGCTGCGCGCGCGTATCCCTTCACCATCCTTATGACTTCTCAAAATTCCATGTTATTACTCATAAACTTTTATTCTTAAGAAAAGGAATTAAAAAAATATATCATTTAGCATCGTGTAAAAACTCACACCGGGACCCCACTGCTTTAGGCAGCGCAGATCCATGCGCGCGCACGAAGACTGCGCTGCCGAAGGCAGTGGGGACACGGGTCGACGTTTTACCCATTCATAAATGATTTTTTTTTTTCAATTTCTTTTCTTAAGACTAAAAGTTACTGTTAGTGATTCATTTGAAAATACTGACCCGCTAGCGGGCGAAGCTCGCTAGTTTAATAATAATTAGAATTTGAAATATTGAAATTTTTAAATATTACAGCGCCATCTGGCGGTAGAAATTTCTATAATCTGTTGTTCCATCCCAGATCAACAAAGCATTCAAATGATGTATTACTTAAGAAATTATTTTAATTAGTAGCTGAAATACAAAAGATAACCGATTCAGGAAACCTCAACACATGTAAATCAGGTGATATCTCGAATCCCACTTTCGATAATATAAAAGTACTCTAAAATATCTTTCGAATGATGTATTAAAAATAATTTAATCATGATTAGAATTTGAAATATTAAAATTTAAAAAAATTACAGCGCCATCTGGCGGTAGAAATTTCTGTAATCTACTGTTCAATTCCAAATCAACAAAGCTTTCAATTGATGTATTACTTATGAAATTATTTTAATTAGTAGCTGAGATACAAAAGAAAACCTAATCAGGAGACCTCAAAACGTGTAAATCGGGTGAAATCTCGAATCCCACTTTCGATAATATAAAAGTACTCTAAAATATCTTTCGAATGATGTATTAAAAATAATTTAATCATGATTAGAATTTGAAATATTAAATTTTTTTAAAAATTACAGCGCCATCTCGCTTTAGAAATTTCTGTAATCTACCGTTCAATTCCAAATCAACAAAGCTTTCGAATGATGCATTACTTATGAAATTATATTAATTAGTAGCTGAGATACAAAAGAAAACCGATTCAGGAGACCTCAAAACGTGTAAATCAGGTGAAATCTCGAATCCCACTTTCGATAATATAAAAGTACTTTAAAATATCTTTCAAATGATGTATTAAAAATAATTTAATTAGAATTTGAAATACTGAAATTTTAAAATATCTGGCGGTAGAAATTTTTGTAATCCACTGTTCAATTCTAAATCAACAAAGCTTTCAAATAATGTATTACTTATAAAATTATTTTAATTAGTAGCTGAGATACAAAAGAAAACCTAATCAGGAAACCTTAAAACGTGTAAATCACGTGAAATCTCGAATTCCACTACTTACGGTAGTCGGTTAATGGAAGGTGACAAAAATTTGTGGCGTCTACTCTTGAAATTCAATTCAAATAAGTTTCAAAATGACATATTACTTATTAAATTATGCTAATTAGAAGCTGAGATACAAAAATGATATAAACATTATTATAAAACGCTTATGTCTGACTTTTTCGTGGTTTTCTCCGTAACTTGCGTAATTCCGGGCTAAATACTGTAAAATAGTATGAAATGTGAAAGGAGTATCAGAATTCGAAACTCTGCAAAATATAAAAGAATAAAGGCGTTCTGGGTTTTTCGTTGTTTTCTCCGAAACAACCGTTCTTTTTCTACGTTTTTGCCCCTTCCCCCCCTTTCCGTCCCTCCTAATAATTTTACACTTGAAAATATCCGCGATCGATTTATCTTTCCTTAAAACGTAATAATAACAATTTCAAACGCTGTAACTCTTTTTTTTTTTTTTGCCTCTTCGCCCCCACTTCCTTCCCCCTCAAGCCCTTCCTAATAATTCTACACTTTCAAAAATATTCAGAATCGAATTATCGGGCGTTAAAACCAAATATTACGAAATTTCAATGGCATATCTCAATTTAAAAAAATATAATACAAAATTTAATCTAATTTTTTTGTTTATCCAGATATTTTCATGAAAATTGAACAGTAGCTTTATAATATGCTGTCTAGGCCGAATATTAATTAAAATGTAACGTGAATGAAAATTTGAAAAAAAATGAAAATTGCAATTTTTCTCCCCACTACAAAACACGTGACATCTTGAACGGTTACAGTCATTTCCCTTTTCATCTCAGACAGTAGTCTGGCGATTGAAATGATGTTGCCACAAAAAAATTCATACGTTAGTTAATTTTAAAAAATCTAATTGTTGTACCGATAAGCCACTTGCACACTTAGATTCAGATAAAATGGTCTTTTCATTAGGTATCGAAATCGTAACGATCGGACAAATATTTCTAATTTATTTTCCACTTTTTCTGCTTTTAACTTCGTTAAAATATCTATTTTTATGCAATCGCGGTGAATTCTCAGTCATTGAGATCGCTTTCTGATTAGGCATGATACTACATTTTAATTAATATCTCCACAACCAATTAAAATTTTTAAATTCTGTTTTGAAGAGAACCTCGGGAAGTCTCCAGAGCATCCGTATGTCAATTCTTGTATTTCTGCGTTCAATAGGGGCTGAACGTATAAAAGAACAGACTGACAGACAGACAGACAGACAAACCTTTCCATTTATTATTATAGATAGAAGTTGAGATACAGCCTTTCCATCAATGGGGAAAATAGCATAATAGAAACACCACCTTACTGACGATATACACTCATCTTAAATAATCTGTATTTCCTTTTTGTTGTAACTACATCTACTATTTTGTGAGACACTAAATTCGCAATATTTTGGTAATACACATAGTGAAACGTTTTCTAAAAATGATCAAATCTTGATCAAAATATTCTAAAAACTATAAATTCGTCGAAAGCTGGGCATTGAAAATATATACAAATCCAATACTATTTTTTATGTACAAGTATATGGCGAAAGAAAAAAAAAAAAAACCTCTGTAAAAGTGAGCATAAACAATATATTCGACGATATATACGTCATATCTAATTAACAGTAGTTTAATATCAAGTTACAAATAAATTTAAACTTTGAATAATATAGTCATTAGTTTTTGAATTACAGTCCGTACAAATAGTTTGCGAAATACAAACAGATATAGCAACAGTGCCTTCAAATTTCTTCGCTCATATATTTTAGCAGTAAGCAAAATATGTGTTTTATTATTAAATATAAATAAAATTATTCACATATACTTATAAAAAAAAGCAATAAATATTACTTGTTTGTATTCGTATACAAAAACATAATATATCTCATCCCTTATTTTATTCAAACAAAATCGTGATATTGTAAAAATTAAAATTGCGAAATGATTTCATATTAATTTTTCATGTGTCAAAATACATTGAACTGAAATAATATAATTTTGAAAAGAAGAAAATATACAATTGACAAAAGAAATGTTATTTTTCTTTTGAAACAATTTCTTTTGAAACAAAATATAACAAAGAACATGAAAGATAAATTAAGATTAAAAAAAAAAAAAAAAAAAAAAGTCATTACAAATTAAAATTCTCTTTCATTCGGTTGACTTATTATAACATTTAATGTATGCCATGCCGTGAGAAACATAATTGTATTCAAAACAAATAAAAATTTTGATTGAAAGTAAACAATGAAAATAATTTAATAATAAAAAGAAAATATTTTCTTTCTTAATTTTATGTTAATACAATAATAAAAATCAGAAAGGGAAATATTTTTCGCTTTCATTTTATTCGACAGGCATGAAAGGAAAAAAAAAATAATTTCTTTTATAATGTGCTTTTCAGGACACTGTGAATACCTGAATAAAAATAAAATGTTGTTTTCTTTATATATATAAATTACACAGGTATGCGATAATTTTCTTCCTTCAAGGTAGTGTGTTTTTCTGGTTATTTTTGGATGCTGATTAAGGTGAAAGAATTAAATTTTTTTTATCACGTATACTTTTGTCAAAAAAGGGGATTTTTTGAATTTAAAGCTCCATTTTTTTTTCAACTGCCATTTAAGTTATTTCCCGGAAAATCTGGGGACTGTGAATAAAGAATAAGGAGAGCTATTTCATCAAGACATCAAAGAAATGTAGAAGAAGTATCAATGATTATGGATCGTTAACATGATAGCAGATTATTTTGGATGTTGCATAGAGAATCCCCCCCCCCCCTCTTAAGACCTTCAAACTGTGCATAAGAGAAATAGTTCTAAAAAGAGCTTTAATATAAAGAAACACATTAAAAGATAATGTATAAATAATAGCTCATTTTGATGTATTTTATGCATAATTGTTTCAAATTTGTTGTAGGCTCTGTGGGAATTTTTCAGATCTTCATCCTACTTTGTGAAGAACCCTTACGCGATAGGAAAAAAAAAAAAAAAAGCATTTCTGAATTGTGCGCATCAAAACACATTAGAGCCACCTAACGCAGTGAAAAAAAAAAAAAAAAAAGAAGAAGAAGAAGAAAAAGAAAAAGAAAAGTACGATTTCGCAGACCTGTATTATTTATACAATGATGAATTATTACTGATATATATAAGGTTTTCAAAATATATATTTCTGATAACTTATCACTGTAATGATCAGACATCATGAAAGAAGACTTGAGATAATTAATAAACAATTTACCTGTTAAAATGAAGATTTATACAAAGTAAAAAGTATTTAATATTTTTTGAACCAATTATTCTATTGAACTAAAAAAGATAGATCTTGCCCCGATTAATAAGTGTAGCACTTTTCGCAGCGATCGACTAAATGGTGTAGTTTTGTACAACGAACAAAAAATCTGGGCAGATCATATGGTACCAATTATTATTATATTTTAAAACCTCATTTAATAAAACCTCATTTTAAAACCTCATTTTAAAACCTCATTTGTTTCTATCCAGCATTATCTTATTTAAAAATAAAGTTATAGTCTTCTCAATATTTTACAGACCGTTAAATTTTACGTCTAGAGTTTTCTCATAATCAATTTTTTTTAACAATTTTCGGTTATTTAAAACGTCATACTAGACAGCATTAAAGACCAATATGTACAAAATTATTTTTTCATGCTTTACAAAAAGGGGTGAAGAGCATGACCTACCCTCATGACTGTATTTCCATTAGTATTTTTATTATTCTAGATAAAATTTAGGACTTGTTTTATGTATTCACACATTTCCAGTTTGATTTTTCCTTTCCCCTCTATATTATTATACTGATTCTCACTTTATTGAATGTTAGAACACCTTTAGAAAACTCTACTGTTTACAAAAAAAAAAAAAAAAAAAAAAATTGCAATACATTACAATTAATTTATTGTAAACAACATTACAATTATTTTACAATACATTACAATAAACTTATTTTACAATTCCAATTTTACTAAAAAATTGTAAAATTGTATTTCTTCATTTATGCACGAACTTTAAATTTTTAAATGTTCTAATTTTGAAAATACAATAAAATGTTAAAACAATTTTAGAATTAATATAAGAAATGAATTATTATTAATAATAATTTATTGCTTATATTAATCATAAGTGAGTTCAATTAATGTAATAGAGATAAGCGATACATTCCATAATTTTTTATTGAGGAAATGTGAATAAACAAAGACATACATAATATTTATAAATCGCATAATCCAAGAAAAAATGAAGGATTTTCACAACTCCTTACTCTAATGGGAAGACTGAATATATATATATATACTGTCTACCAAGACGTTTTGTTGAATATCTAGAAAAATTCTTTATGAATTATTTTGAAACTTCGGGGGTATAAATATACCTCATAAATTTCAACAAAAGTTTTGTCCTGGAGAAGAAAAGGATACCAGTTAAAAATCAAACAAAAATCAATATGTTTTGGATCACTTTGTAAAACAGCCTTGCATTTTGACTTTAGCATGTGATTAGGAGGATATTTTTAATTATCTGTTTAAAATTTCAGGAGGCTACTACATATATTCATGGAGATATAATGGTTTCTTTCAAAAACTGAAAAAAAAAGCTCTTTTAATTATAACACGTAGGGTTAGATCCGGTGCAGCCATTTTAGGAAGCTTGGAGTACTGCAATAGACAGAGCATACTACGTTCAGAATGCAAAAATGTTAAACATCTTAATAAATAAGAGACTTTTATCAAATAATTTTTAACTACGCATGCGCAAGCTTTTAGAAAATTTCATTTGCGTAATTTAACAGCCAAAAGTATTGAGCTACTTATATGAAAGCCCCAATTAAATATCTTGTAAATTAAAAAAGTTTTGAGAGATAGAAAGAACAGAAATTCAATTCCTGTCAAAATAAAAGCTAAACTATAGGGGGGGGGGGGGGGTTACTCATATTTTTATTTTCATTCAATCAATGTCCAATGGTAATACAGTGTTCGCTGATTGTGAATAAATATTGATATAAACCCCTATCATATATATATATATTCCTTTGAGAGGAATATATATATATATATATTCCTTTGAGAGGAACTAAAATTCTGTTCATTCTATCTCCCATAACTTTCTGAGTTTACAAGGTAACTGTTTCGGGTTCTTATATAGGTAGCTCTATACTTTTGGCAATTGAATTAGGCAAATGCATTTTTTCAAAAGCTTCGCATGCGTAGTTGAAAATTATTTACTACAAATTCTCATATTTCGTAATTCTGGGTCTAATAGCCTACGTGTTAAAACTAAAAAAGTGGCATTTTTTTTTTTTTTTTTTTTAAGAAATTGTTATATCTCCATGAATATATGTTCTAGCCTCATAATGATTTATACAGATAATTATAAGAATGTTCATAATCACATGCTACAACCAAAATATGTTTCAAGCATTACTTTTTACAAGGTGATCCCATTTTTTTTTTTTTTTTTTTTTTTAGCTTAGTTTTTTACTGGTCACCTTTTCACTTTTAGGACAAAACTTTTGCTGAAATATATGAGGTATAACATGTTGTTCATATTCCAAAAGTTTCAAGTCGATTCTTAACGAATTTTTCTAGATATTGGACAAAACATCTAAATTCGAAAGTGTCCAATTACCTATTGGTAGATAGTGTATATATATGTAATAATAATAAATAAATAAATATGCAAATTGGAGTTTGGCATATTTTTAAAAAATAGTCAAGCTTGTGCAATATTTTTTTCTTATTGCAACTTTACTGGAGACATGAGAAACGAACTTCTTTAAAATAAAACTTTATTTCTATCATTTACTTAATTTTAAAACGTTAATTTTATTTTATCCCACACCAATGTTTTCCATGTTAAATGTTAGAGGAACAAACCTTATCACCATCTATACGTCAGAAGTTTTAATAAAAGTTAAGGAAAAGTATCTGTTTTTCTGAAAACATCTGGAGAAAAAAAATTATTTTACCAATTTAGCAACAAAATGTCACTGATAATATAACAATTAGATTAAGAAAGATTTAAAGACTCAAAATTGACACAATCTTGTTCATTTATTTGGACGGTGAAGCTGACGCTTTAAAAAAAGAATTTCTTTTCCTCTAGAGATTGATATCGGTGCCAGAGTATGTATTGAAAGGATAAATAAAAAGGCGAACAAGTATATACAATATATTTTTTGGTTAACAAAAATAATTATCTGCAAACTGTCAGATATTTATTGATTTTTTTTTTTTTTTTTTTTTTTTTTGTGATTGATTATTTTATTTTAGAGTAGTTAGATACAGTTTTAGATACTGTTTAATATTATTGAAATAAATAAAAAAAATTAAAAAATTAAAAATAAATAATATATTTAACAAATGGAAGTTTATTTATTTATTTAGTTTATCGTATATTATTATTTCGCCCCTATTGAAGCCAGTTGTCATAGGTACTCAGAGATTTCTACTTATATATATATATATATATAAACTACTTTATATAAAATATAAAAGTAGATTGATGGTCTAGCCTTGTCGAAGACTTGCACTAGGCTACCTTTCCTCAATTTCGATATATGTATATTATCCTAAATTGGTACGTATTTTTATTGGTACCAGTTTCGTACATTAAGTTTTCATATAATTCCTTCGAATATTCTATTCGATTAGCCTGTTTCAGAATTAGCTGACTGATTCTGCTCTTAAAGCTATGAAAAGGCGCTGAGTTAGGACATAGCGTCATACCCAGTAAACTAACTTTTCATACTTTTATGGGTTTTTTTTTTTTCTCTCGAAACACATACGACTACATTTAAAGATCCCTTAGAATCCCCTTCAATGGAGTGTATACATACAACCAAGCTTCGGACCTCCACGTAGTCAAACACAACCAACTCTTTCAAATCAGACAAGAGAAAATTCGACATTTCAGAGCCATTTTTTACTCATTCATAGTACTGAAAGCTTCTCACTCAGAGTGAATCCCCCTTCAAATCATTGAGCTAAAGTTTGCATTTCAGTTTTTACTTGACTGAAACAATTTATTTTTGACTAAAATTCAACTTAATTTGAATGAATCTGTTTGATGCTAAAAAATATACATATACCTCTGCCGGAATCGAACTTTTAGATCATTCCCGTAGAAAGTTAATGCGTTTCGATTCCATGCCTGATATATTCAGATAGAGTTTCTTATTTCTTACTTATTCACAAACGAAATGAATCATATTATTTATCAATTTTTACTCCTTTCTTACAGAAATTAAGTAATGTGAACTCAATGAACTTTTTAAAAATTATCAGTACTAATTTTACTTAAGAAAAATTCTTGAAAACAGATCCTCTATGGCAGGCAGTGATTTTTGTAGCTTGTATATAAAATGTATGCGAGTTGACACGTTCAGAAAAATAATTAAATTATTTTAGGCGAATCTTCAGAACATCGGGATTAATTATGAGTTTAAAAGAAAAAAGTATGTGTAACTAGTTCGTTAATAAATAATATTCCCAGCATTGATTTTAATTATGAATCAAATACTATAACTATTTTTCTCAAATTCTTATGTACTTGCTCTCATCTGGAACGGTAGGTAAGTTTGTGAATGTCACGCTAGAAAAAAGGGAAAAATAAATTAGAAAATTAGAAAATAAATTAAAAATATCAGTCGTATCGTTACAAATAAGGTACCGAATGTAAGGGGTGATTTTTCTGAATGCAATGGGCTAAACAGCTTATTGATCGGACAGCTAATTGATCAATTAGATTTTTTAAAATTAACTAAAGTATTAAAGTTAGTTGGCAACAGCAGAAGATTGTATGGAAACCGTTTAAACAGAAAGAAAAGCATCTGCTAGTCATTAAGTCACATGTTTTTAAAGTGGAATTAAAAATTGCAGTTTTCAATTTTTTTCAGTTTTTTTCTCTCGAATACAAAAATTAACATACAACCTGTACAACACAAGACCAACTTGCGGTTCAAATTTCATCAATTTTGGTTAATAGACAAAAAAGTTATTTTATGATTTTTTTGCAAATTAAATTTTATTCTAACTCCGAAAAGATTTATGTGTGTAAGATACAATAAGAATTTGGGTTTTAAAAGTTTTTAAATTATTTTAAACATTTACATGTGTTTTAATGAACGACACTAGTGCATCTGCAGATGAGGAGCCTCAACGTCCTATTTGCATCAAACATTATTCAACAGGTAATTTTTATTTATTCCTTATTATATAATATATATACAGATTCGACTGACTGTCTACGTAAACAGATACGTTCCTGAGGGGGGCTACAGCTCCCCTCAACCGTTCGCTGTATCTTTCTTTCTATAACAATCTATAAATCATATAAATGTATTCTTAATAACTGACAGTCTTGTATTATTTCCCTGAAATTCATAAACATTTCTACCAAATTCCATGCAAAAAGATTACATAGCATATCAGAATTATTTTGTGTAACCCTGTAAAATAATTACCAATACTGTGCCCACACTTTGCAACAGAATAACATGCTTTTAAAATTCAAATAAAATTCCATTATATTTAATGGGGTGTAACCATGTTAAAATACACTTTTAAGGTACACCGACTATAGACCGTAATTACGAAATTCTTTATGTATCCCGGAAAAGGAACCTTAGTTATTATATACTCCAATAATAAGAAAACACTAAATTAATTATACCTCATTAATTTTTCATACTAATTTGACATCATTTGGATGATTACAGTACGTCATCGGAATTAGTTTGTGTGGTCCCATAAATAAATTATTTAGTCTATACATACCCCTTTTTAAGAATAAACATGCTTTTCAGCATCTTTACAATGTATGTTAATTCCATTATGTTTAATGCAGCATAAACGCATTAAAGTTCGCTTAAATAGAAATTTGTACATAGGCTCTAATGTTACGAAATTCTTTTGTGTGTCTCTGTAAACGAACCATAAACATTTTATGTAGCAGTAAAAACTATTCAGCTTATTCTACGTCTTTTACGAATAAATGTTCGAAATTTGACATAATTTGGATGATTACGTGACATTGTCAGAACACTTTTGTAAATTTTTGTCCTTTACATTAATTAGGCAGCCTAAGAGTCCATATTTTCTGCAGAAAACATTAGTTTAAGCATCTTACTAAGGCACGCTTACTTCATTTTGTTGATTGCAACGAAATTCACCAGATATGCCATAATGATAAGAATTTTGGCGCGTCCCTGTATAAAAGCAATAAACAATATAGGCATAAAAAAGAATAGAATAAATAAATATCTAATATTCTATCTTGATAGAATATCTTGATAGAATATCTTAATAGAATAAATAAATTCATAATTATGCTTAAACATTATTGCAAACTGTTGAAAATGCTTAATTCAAACGGAAATGCGTTCCAGCAATTTCCAGTTGTAACCCTTTATGCATCTGAATATTTTATTGTAGGCCTGTAAATAGTAACGGTAAACATATAAAACTCTATAATAAACTTTTTTATTAGTATGAATAATAAATATCAGCTTCCTTATTGATTTATGCAAAATGAGGGTGCTAAAATATGGTTTATAGCAGGCCTGTCCAACCCAAAACACTTGGTGGGCCGCATTAAAAATCTATTCTATTCATTCGGGTCGCACCGTATGTACAGTCATAAAAATACCTCCTTTCCCGACTAATTTTGCCGTAAATTAGTGTAGATACATACTACTAGTGCTGATTGATTAGTAATAAGGCCTAGTTTAGAACGGTTTAATTAGATTTTTCTTAAGGGGTGTCTTACCTTTTGAAACTGGATCAACTTCATTTTTTTTCAAAGGCAATCCCCAATTTCGGCAAGCTTTTTGGATTATTTGTTTGAAATCAGCCCAGAAAATGGTATAGTTTATATGTTTCTCTAAAATTTTCGCAGAGTTATGATTTGTTAAAATATGGAGATGCTAATGTTAAATGAATGTAATAAAAATTAATTTATGTCTTTTCAAAAAATTAATAAATTTCATTTCATATTATTTTTTTTTTAACATTAGAATGAAGTAACCCAAATATATTACATGCATATTTTTGATTAAGAAACATTTTTTGAATTATGAAAATTATGTATTAATTTCATATTTAAAAAATATATTAGTTATGACCCACATTAATTTTTGCACGAATAGAATGGGCATCATCAAAAATATGGGTTTCTTACAGTTTGTAAATTTACATTATTTTTCGAATTACAGTGATATTTCAATTTTTATTGCTAGTTTAGACGTACACATCATTTCTTAATTAGCATTACTTTATCTTATATTTAAAATTGTTATACTTCTTTTCCGATTATTATCTGAATAGATATAATACTTTTCTCTGTGATATCTTAATTTAATTTTTTTAAATATAGAGATTTACCCCTAAACAATTTTTGCTTGTAACTCTATGAAGAATATAAACTATACCTTTTCTGAACCGCCTTCACGTCAGAAATTCAAATATGTAGTCAGAAATAGGTCTTACTATCTAAAAAAAAAATGCGCAAGTTTTAATATGTAGATGACTCCCTAAACAAAATTTAGCAATTGAATTAAAAGCTGGATGTTATTACCAATCTTTAGGCATCTGATACTGGCTTCTACGATAATTTATGGCGAAATTATTCGGGGAAGGAAATTATTATCATTATTATTTTTATTATTTTATGTCTGTAGTGTACATATGCAGATGTGCATATATGTTTCTAGTATATGATTCATGTATGTATATACTTTTTTCTGGACAATACAGGGTACGAATTCGGAGCAGAATACATTAATTTAAACTATTTTAATTCATAAATTAACAATACAATCGTGAAAAAATTATGACTATATATTAAAACTATAAAAAAAAAAAGAATAAAAAAGAAAGAAAGAGAAAATAATGTATCTAATAATATTTCATTACAACAATTCTTTAGCTACTATAATCGTTGAAAGGTATTTTTACTTCCAAATGTCAGAATGTACTTATTAATTTTTGATCCGTTAACGAAAGTTGTCAAACTTTAAATATCATTAGTCTCCTAGCGGGCCCAAAAGAAACTACGCGGTGGCCGCATGCTGCCCGCGGGCCGAGGGTTGGCCACCCCTGGTTTATAGAAACACCTCTCACAGAAGAAATGCTATGAAATTCATTTGGATGTCCTTCTGCACAAACAAGTAGGGTATTCACTGAATTTCAATAAAGAGCATCGCTTAGTGAACTGAATAACATCATACATCGTTTTCAAGAAATTCTAAAAATATTTTAAAAATATTGAGGACAGATTTCCAGATAGACAGACGGACAGTCAGACGGGTACAAAGGCAGACAAATACACTAATACAAACTATAACCACTCTTAAACATTGTTAGAAAGGATTAAAGATGCTTATTGAAATATAAAATAAAATTCCAGCGATTTTTATTTATAGCTCTTAATTTAACAAAACTTTTTTGTGTTCTCCTGTAAATATCTATGCTATTTATACTATACTAGCAAAGCCCCGGTTCGGAAATGATCCGAATTCAGAATGCGGGAAAAATTTCAAAATCAAACTCGAAATGTACAAAACTCGGCCTGATGCTGCCTGCCTGCCAATAGATAAAAGTTTATTAACGAAACCATTTTTTAATTCATGAAATTAATGAAGGTAGTGAATCAACGAAGGCATTTCTCGCTTCACTGGTCACTATATTTAAAGGAAAATCTTTTCTATATCGCTTTACAAACAAAAATAAAATTTAAAGAAATCCTGAAATTGCTTTAAAGTCCGCTTTGGTTCCCTGCTGCCTTCGGCAGCGACCCACTCATTCGTAGACTCTCGGGTGTCTGTCCCTATTGCCTGTGATAATAGCCTACCAGTGGGCTTCCATTTAGATGCTTATCAGATGACAGTTTCGAAACGGACAGTATTGAAAAAATTAAAGTAGTCATTTTACATTTGAATCCCAGTTACATATGAACAACACTATACGTGGTGTACATAATATTTTCTTTCACGTTATTTTCTATATTTGTTTGATTTATTCGATCACCCATAAAATGACAATAACTTCACACCAAATATAATATTACAATGTGCTATGATCGGCTGCGTCTATCGCATGAGACATTTATTTTTTGTGGTTATAATAGTAGTTAAGTTAGTTAATAGTAGTTGGTATATAGAAAAATAAATAATGAAATAATGAATTATGTAAACCTGATCATGGTACAGCCTTAACGTAGCTCTCCATGGCGACTTTTGAATTTTTATCGTCACTTTAGACAAAAATACATAATTTATGTTATTATTATTATTTTGTTTGTTTTTTTGTTTGTTTGTTTCATTTCTTTTCGTTTTCCTTTTCTTTTCTTTTCTTTCTTTTCCGTTTTTCAATATTTTATAATTTATTTATATTTTTTATGCGTTACTTGGCTTAAAGGGGCTTTTACGAAGTTTGAGTCCTTGGCGAAAAATGTCCGATCTATTTCAGCATCAAAATTTTAAAAATAACCCAGGATTATCAATAAGTAAAGCTCTTTAATGTAATGTTGAATTAGCTTTCATGCCAAGCGCGATTCAACCGTGCCAAAAACATACTATTTAAACAAAAGGGGGGGAATATAAAATTGATGTATATAAATATATATTACCCCATTTTCATATTTTCATTTTTTCATGTGCAGGAGCAAATTTAATATATATATATTTCTTTTTCGCGTGAGTAAATTAAAAAATCTAATCAAAATTTCGTTACAAATAAGGTACCAAATGAAAGGGACATTTTTTCTGATGCCGTCGGTTTAATTAACTTATTGATCGGACAATTAGATTTTTTAAAACTAACTAAAGTATAAAAAGCTTTTGGCAACTTGCGGCAACACACAGACAAACAGACTCAAAAATCTCTTAGCCATTTATATACATAGAGATTCTACAGAAAACATTTTTTTTTTTTTTTTTTTTTTTTTATGCATATGAAAAACAAATGAAAATTCATTATGATTTTGATCAGATAAAGATATTAAAATATGGTTCGTACACCATCGACAATCACTTATTTATACACTTTCAAATTTAGATATTTTGTCAAATATCTAGAAAAAACCTACAGCAATTATCTTGCAACTTTGGGGGTTTAAAGCATAGGCTATATTTCATATATTTCAGCAAAAGTTTTGTCCTGAAAAGAAAAAAAGAGACCAGTAAAAAAAAAAAAAAAAAAAAAAAAAACTAGTATGTTGTGGCCACCACAAGACTTCCTTCTATATTTTCCTATACAAATTCACTCAACAACAATTAAAAAAAAGAGAGTTTTCATAATGTTTATCTTATATATCAAGTTTTGTACAGTTAAATGCTATAGAAGTTGAAATGTAGCATTCCCGTTCTCGCGAAAAATTGCACTATAATAGCGCAATATATTGGTAGATATACATCCAAGCTGTATCAGTATAATGTCTCATAATGGCTTTTTCACATATTAGGTGTTTGATTGTATGATCTTAAAGAGGATTACGGTTTTGGATTTTCGAATCAACAAATGTATTTTTACCAACTAAAGGTTCGATAACTTTTTAAGATACTTTGTAATTTTTTACTAGTTCTCATTTCCTCTTCAAAACAAAACTTTTGCTAAAAAATGTGTGACAAAACAGGTTTTTTACCCTCTAAAATATTCAAGTTTTTTCCTCAAGAATTTTCTAGGTATCTGACAAATTCGAGTGACCAAATACATGTAATTATTGGTAGATACTGTAGAAATACCTCTCGGTTGTCTTTGTACATAAAACAATTGTGGTATTTACTCCATTTTCAATCGGAAGCATACCATAGTGAACTTGAATGAGATATAGTACCAGTTTCAAGAAATTCCATGAATACTTACAGGAATTAGAACGCGGACAGACAGACAAATCTAAGTTATTAATACTTTTCAATTTTGTTGAAAGTGTTAATGAGAAATTCTTCCTAAGTAAACAGGCATACATTTGCTATATATATATATATATATATATATATATATTGATTTGTTTATCAATTTAAGTTAACAGAGTTTTCATTAAAAATTTATGTTTGGAAAATTTATGTTTCAGAATTTTTCCGCAACATCGTCAACTCACATAACAAAGTCACATATTAATTTTTTGTATTTTCTTACTTTTATATATATATATGTATATATAAATTATTATGTGAATATAATACATAATAAGAGCAAAAACAAATATTTCCTGAATATACATTCATAAACTCTAAATCATCAAACATAATTAGAACTATTTTTACATTTATTCGTTTAACATAAGCATTTGACAAGTATTTTGATATTTGTTTTTGATAAAATGTGTAAACTCCAATATTTCATTTTAAAAATTTACTTTTATTAACTTTATTCTTTATTTTAAAAAAGCAATCTTTGTGTGCATTTATATCATATCAGAATTTAGTGATTTTGTTTTAATCTTTTACTTTATTAGAAACTAATGAAATGTGGAATTAAATCTTCTGTGCACAATTTTTAAAATAAGATTCCAGAAATGTAAGTTAATATCCACTAAATATTTATAAATTGGCAAGAATTGTTTGATTTTTATAAAACAACACCAACCACAAACAGCATAAAAATTTCAGGTTGTATTTTAAAAATACTTGTAAGTTATTTTTATTTTAAACTTATTTGAATTTATCTTAATTTTAAATGCTATAAGAATGATTATTGTCTTAAAAATATGTTAATTTAGCTCAAGAACAGATTTAACGTAGTTGTAAAGATTGTAAAATATAGTGGTGTGGATTTTTCAAAAGAATTTGAATCTTTCGAAATAAATATGTCTCTTTAATTAATGCAATTATATTTACAATATTTAAAATTATCAAAAATTTGAATAAGTTTAATTATGTCCCAAATATTTTTTTAAAAATAAAAATCATATCTTAAACTGTAAAGTTTTAATTTGAAACTTTCTCTGCAATTATGAACAAGGCAACCGAATCAAAACTTTAAAATTTTTTTTTATTTTACAATACGTAAACAATATTTTAATTAAAATATACATGCTGTTAATCATTAAAATGCATTTTTTTTTTTTTTTTTTGAAACTTTATTATAAACATGTTTCATATCATTATAATTTTCCAGAAATTATGTTTGCGTCTTTGGAAAAAAAATTAAAACAACGTCTCTTTTATTATTTCCTCATTACTGGTTGTCAAATATTTCTAATTCAGGCAAGTAATATTTAAAAGAAAGTTTTGTATGTTACATTAGTAAAAAACAAATTATAGTGAATTTAAAACTACAAATTTCGCATATTTCCATAAATATTCTGTAATCACAATTGCTTTAATTATCATTTAATTAATACATAAATTAAAGCTGCGTATTTAAAAAAAAAAAAAAAATGTTAATATCGGGTTTAGAGCTGTGGAGAAGGTGAGAAAGAGAAGAACTGAGAGATTTCAAGTTTTAAAAATTAGATTTTCAGAAATAAATGTAATATATATATATATATATATATATATATTATTCAAATAAATATTACTTGTGCTGTAGACAATTTTTACAAAGAAAGCGTTCATAAAAATTATTTTTGCTATTAAAACTAATATCCTTAGAAATTTTTAGCAGCGACTAAATGTACACCACGATCAAAATGTGACGTCATATATGACGTCATATTTTGATTGAAATATTTTGATATTTTACCCCTAAGTTTCATATTTCAAATAACGCAATAAATTACGTCTCGACGATAATCTTAATAATAATTAATTCTATTTATAATTATCTTTTAAACTTAAAATAAAATTTCATACTTTAATCATACACATAGTTTTTGATTTCTGTTTATCTTATTACCAAATTTTAAGAATACATTTTATATTCCATACTCATATTCCATATGCAATCTTGCATATTCAATAGAAGAAAATATTGGTATCGTAAAATTTTTTTAATTCATATATTCGATGGATTTACATGTTTTAAGATGCCGAAAACACAATTTGTTCATTTTTAGAAAATGTCTGTCTATATGTCTCTGTGTGTAGCAGAAATTTTGTAGAAACTGTATCACAAAAACCACTCCGCAGAATTTCATGCAAATTTATATCTAGTTATACATGACATAAACAATGCTAGACATAAATTAGTAAAAAATTAATTTTATTTCTTAGAAATTTATTTTTCTAATAAGAAGAGACATATTTGCTTATGTTATCAAACTTGCGTAATTGTTTGTAAAGAGGAAGAGAAAAACTTTGTCGATATTTTTTTTTTTTTTTTTACTCATTTACTATTCTTTGTACTATTTTACTTTTGTTATAACCTAAGGCTATGAAGTATTACGGTAATAACTCGCAGAGCGTTATTAAACATTATACAGCAGAAAAATATATGTAATATAAGGTAAATAATCTGGTGTGTCACTCACACGACTTTCTCTTACCCTGAAATTTAATACTATAAATACAGGTTGCAGATTAAGAGGTAAGATAACGAGAACTGTCATGTAAACCTATGCTAAACAATTCAAATTAGGCTTCAGAAGAGTTTTATACGATAATTAGTTCTATGTGAGGGGGGCTACCGCCCCCCGCAACCCCCCGTTTCATTAATGCACCTACATTTATATAGAATTTAATTCGGTTATTAAAAAATAATTCTGTTTTTAAAAAATAATTTATTAAAATTATTATTTAAAAAAATTATTTTTTATGATAATGCAGACGATTTCCATATTAGAGAGGTAGTGTAACACTAAATATCCAAAAAAAGTCCATTTTACTCTCAATAATTAAAAAAAAAAAAAAAAAAAAACGATTTTTTTTTCTAAGTTTTTTTTTTCGTTAAAATTAAAAAAAATCTATAACTTTGTTTTAAATTATCACAGATTTATAGTTCAACCATTCGTTTTAAAGGTATTCGCAAGCTCTTTTGAATGATACCCATCATGAGAATTTACTCCCCTCGAGGGGGGACTTCCCCCCCAGGGAGGGAGGCGAGGCTCCTACATACACAAAATTTTTTTCCCAGTTAACTATCTCTATTACAAAAAATATATGTTCGTTTCAATTGGTTTAGTGCAGTCTATAGACGTTAAACTCTACTTACCTGCGATTTCCCCCATAGACGTAATGTATTAGAATTCTCTTGATTGTCCCTGTACACGAACCATTTGCTTGATCTTAACGAAAAGCTTACTGTAGCATCCCTATATGATACATATTTAGAATACCAAGTTTGAACTTTCTGCCATAATTTGTTTTTGAGATATGCTGATAACAGACAAACACACACACAGACACACAGACACACACACAGACACACACGCAGACACACAGACACACAGACACACAGACCATTTGCTAAAAACATGATTTTCGTATTCAGGGGACCTCAAAACGTGTAAATATAACAAAATCTCGCGTTCGAAAAATTGACCCAAAAACAATACTTTCTCTACCTTATGGGTAAGAGAAAGTAAAAAAATAATCTGGTGTGTCACTCACACGACTTTCTCTTACCCTGAAATTTAATACTATAAATACAGTTTACAGATTAAGAGGTAAGATAACGAGAACTGTCATGTAAACCTATTCTAAACAATTCAAATTAGGCTTCAGAAGAGTTTTATACGATAATTAATTCTGTGTGAGGGGGGCTAACGTCCCCCTCAACCCCCCGTTTCATTAATGCACCTACATTTATATAGAATTTAATTCGGTTATTAAAAAATAATTCTGTTTTTAAAAAATAATTTATTAAAATTATTATTTAAAAAAATTATTTTTTGTGATAATGCAGACGATTTCCATATTAGAGAGGTAGTGTAATACTAAATATCCAAAAAAAGTCTCAATATTTAAAAAAATTACTCTTACTTAAAAATTACTCTCAATATTTAAAAAAAAAAAAAAAAAAAAAAAAAAACGATTTTTTTTCTAAGTTTTTTTTTTTTTGTTAAAATAAAAAAAAATCTATAACTTTGTTTTAAATTATCACAGATTTATAGTTCAACCATTCGTTTTAAAGGTATTCGCAAGCTCTTTTGAATGATACCCATCATGAAAATTTACTACCCTCGAGGGGGGACTTCCCCCCCAGGGGGGGGAGGGGAGGCTCCTACATACACAAAAATTTTTTCCCAGTTAACTATCTCTATTACAAAAAATATATGTTCGTTTCATTTGGTTTAGTGCAGTCTATAGACGTTAAACTCTACTTACCTGCAATTTCCCCCATAGACGTAATGTATTAGAATTCTCTTGATTGTCCCTGTACACGAACCATTCGCTTGATCTTAACGAAAAGCTTACTGTAGCATCCCTATATGATACACATTTAGAATACCAAGTTTGAACTTTCTGCCATAATTTGTTTTTGAGATATGCTGATAACAGACAGACACACACACAGACACACAGACACACAGACACACACACAGACACACAGACTCACAGACACACAGACCATTTGCTAAAAACATGATTTTCGTATTCAGGGGACCTCAAAATGTGTAAATATAACAAAATCTCGCGTTCGAAAATTTGACCCAAAAACAATACTTTCTCTACCTTATGGGTAAGAGAAAGTAAAAATATGTTAACCTGAAAATTAATATCTTTATACTAGTGCTTTTTATGAAGATGGAATTAAAAAATTCAAGTATAGTTCGTCGTCGTTTAACTCGCAAATGAAAAGCGGGAAAATTTTTGTCCAATATATAGCAGATTTATTCATAGAAATGAATAATGATTGGTTAGAAAGAGCATTTGAAATTCCAATATGTATGAACCAATCAGAGATGTTGCAAAAGCTTTCATTCAATCAAGCGGAAGATTCAATTAAGAAAGTCTAAAATTCCAAAAAGCTCGACAAACATGGAAATGCTTTCTCATCCTGCTTAGATCAAATTAGAAACTTCTAAAAAAAAGATAGTTGAAACTTCTAGGAAATTACGATAATAGGAACTTCCAAGAAATTACGATATTAGAACTTCTAGGGGAAAAAAATATTTATTTTAGTGTATGAACCGCATATGGTTCATATACTAAAAGAAATATCTATTTTTCAATGAAAAGGAGCAACATACTATAAAACGTATTTTCAAAAGGTTAAAATACGTAAGGGGAAAAATATAGGAGACACGAATGCCAACATTGCAAGGATTAATTTAGATAATGTTTATGCTTAATATAAATAAATAAATAAATATATATATATATATATAATGTTGTTAAAATGAATACAACTTGCTACAATACAGTGCGTTAAGAAATTATAAGACCACAAGCGTATTGGTGCATTTCTGAAGAAGAGAGCATAATATGCAAATTTTTAGTTGCGTATTTAAACTTGATAAGAGAACGCATCCTATACTAATTCCAACTTTTAAAATTAAATTAAATTTCATTAAAACTTATTCATTTTTCTAAAAATTAAAGACAATGACTGTTAAGAAATTATAAGACCACATGAGAAAATTAGCATATTATACATGACGTCAAACTCAATATGAAGCGCATGCGTCAGTATTTCGTAAAAGCATTACCTAAGAAGCAAAGGCTTAGGTTTTGAATGTGTTATAGACGATTAATTTGATAATGCCTCGAGGTAAAGAATTATCGGAGTGCGAAGTGAGAAAAATTTTATTTTATAAAGGTTCTGGTAAATCTGAAAGAGATATTGCGAGGATAATGAACCGTTCTAAAACTGCCATAAACAATGCCATAATTAGAAAAGATTATTCAAACAAAATAAAATGATCTGGTAGAAAAAATATTTTGACAGCACGTGGTAATAGACAAATTTTTCGACTGTCAACTAAAAAAGGTCTTTCAACTCGTGAAATTTCGAAACATTTCAGCAAGAAAACTTCACATGTAACAATCTGGAAGAGTCTTAAATTAAATATTAATACGAAATTTATGAAATTGAAGAAAAAACCAAAGTTATTGAAATGCCATCAAGAAAAAAGATTAAATGAGCTAAAAATGTCATGTCATGGAATGATGAGTGGAAACAAATTATATTTTCTGATGAAAAGAAATTTAACCTTGATGGTCCCGATGGTTACAAACACTATTGGCACGACTTGAGGAAGGAACCAAAAGAATACTTCAGTTGACAAATAGGTGGAGGATCAGTAATGATTTGGGGAGCTTTCAGTTATGAGGGGTTGTGTGATTTACAGAGGATTTCGGGTCATATGAACTCAACACAATATCAGTCTATGCTATATGATCATATGATACCGTTTGAACTTTTATTAGGTGGTGCTAACTGGATGTTTCACCAGGACAGTGCTGCTTGTCATACATCTAAATCCACACAGGAATGGTTTAAAAAAGAAAAAATTAATGTTTTGCCATGGCCAAGTCGAAGTCCAGACTTGAACCCCATGGAAAAAATTATGGGGTATATTATCTCGCAAAGTTTATGCTAATAATAAACAATTTTCATCTGCCAATGAACTGGAAGTAGCCATTGTAAAAGAATGGTGCAATATTTCTATAACTGAACTTAATCACCTGGTTACTTCAATGAAAAACAGAGTGTTTGAAGTCATCGAGAAAAATGGAGGACCAATATCATATTAATTTTTTATACAATTTTGTTTTTTGACAAGTGGTCTTATATTTTCTTAACAGGTTATTTTTCACTTATTTCCAATATATATTTTAATTAAACATGTATTGCATAATACCTAGTTATTGCAAACTAATCATAAAAAATATAGAGCAATATGTTATTTTATGTATTTAAATTATGATTAGAATCTTTATTTTTCTTATAATTTATAAAATTAAAGTGGTCTTATAATTTCTAAACGGACTATAGACTGTTTCTATATTTTTGTACTTTTAGAAACTAATGCAAAGTAATAAGAAATGTTTATTATACAGGGTGATCCAAAAGTCAGGACCAATTTTAAAATTGAATAATTCGAAAACGAATCAAGATACAAAGATACGGTTTGCACCAAACGAATGGAAAAGAAGCCGGGTTTTTTGTGGCAACGAAAAAAAAATGGTTCTGTTGGCGACCAACAGATGGCGCTGTCGTATTTCTGATGTAGGATTATGCAAAGCAACAAACGATATAAAAAGGAACAACTACAGCAGGTAATGGTAGTCGCAGCTTATATGCATCGAAATATCGCATTCTCAGTCGCTACTTTAATCACGCATGGCCTCCAAGATCTTCCGATCTGACACCCTGTGACTTTTGGCTGTGTGGATTCTTGGAAGTCAAAAGTGTACCGCGACCAACCGGCATCACTAGCAGCACTGAAAGATGCCATCCGCCAAAATGTTTCTGCCATAACGCAAGAAATGCTACTAAATGCTGTGAACGATGTGGTGAATCCTCTCACAGCTGTACTTCTGAATGATGGACATTGAACAGTTACTGTAGTAGTACTAATTAACTGTATTTAAGCTGACTTGTAAGTTGTCAACATTTTTTTTCATTTGTAAATCATCTTTTAGTGAAATAAAACCCTATAGCACCATCTGTTGGTCGCCAACAGAACTATTTTTTTTCCTTTGCCACACAAAACCCGGTTTCTTTTTCCTCCGTTTGGTGCAAACCGTATCTTTGTATCTTGATTCGTTTTCGAATTATTCAATTTTAAAGTTGGTCCTGGCTTTTGGATCACCCGGTATATGTACGTATACATATAATTATATATATACGTATACATATAATTATATATATAATTTATATAATGTTGCCAAAATTAATACTGTTTGCTAAAAAAGACTCTCTATATTGTTGAACCTTTAGAAACCAATATAACATTTATTATATATACATATATATAATAAATGCTTATTATATATATATGTATATACATAATTTATATAATGTTGCTTAAAGTGACTACAGTTTTCTAAAATAGAGGCTATCAATATTATCAATGAGCAAATTGTGTGAATAAGAAACCGATGTACACAATAAACATTTTTGATTAGTTTGACTAAATTTATGCGAAAGGTTTAAAGAATTTTATTGCTCATGATGGATTTTTTGAGTTCAGATTTAGTTTTAACTAAAATAAGATCATTAATACTAAAATAAATAAATAAATAAATAAAAATATCTTACGAAAGAAATTCTACAATTGTTATAAATGACAGAAATTTCCGAAACTCATGATGTATATATAAAAACTCATCATACAATGAACTTGCCATTACAAAGAAACAGTTGACTATACCTTAAGATCGACCGAGTAAGAAATTTTAACCGACTTATTTCTTAATTATGTAAACTGCTATTTGATTACTGACTTTATCATTTTTTATAATTATTTTTATTACTTATTTGTTTATATACTTGACATATTATCATTTAATGGGACTTGTTGTTCGATATCATCAACGGAAAAATCCTTAACATCGTGAACGCCAAAGGAAAAAATAATATAACAGATAGTTGTTTCGGTAGCGTTTAGCGTATAGTCATCACTATATTATTAAACGAAACGAAAATGCTCTTATTTACAAGAAAATAATAAGATTTTTTGACTGTATAAACAACCAGTAGAATTAAGCGGTATGTGAGATATTAGTGATTAACAATAGTCGTGAAAAACGCACATTTTATTTATTTATTTATTTATTTATTTTTTTGTTTAAATTGTGGATTGAATGTTACATTTATAACAATTAGACAAAGAGGATACAGCGAAATCACAATTAACAATGTTTTAAGATTCTTATAAATGTAAAAAATTAGCAGTTCGAGATTAAATTTGGGCCTACAAATTATTTCAAATATTTCGAATTTAAAATTATGGTTTTCTAATAGCAATGATTAGAAATAGCCGATTTGTGTATTTTTTATTTTCAGTTGTAATTAATTTGATGTTTTAAACAGAATTTAAAACTGCGTTTAGTTTGATCAATATATGATAAATCACATTGGCAAAAAATACTATGAATAACTCAAGAATTATGCATATTAATAAGATCTTTTAACTGAAAAATGGTGAGTTTACTGAAAGGTGAAAAAAATATTATTAAATCATACTGTCTGAAACTTTAGTTATAGCATAATTTGATGTAAAAAAAATAGGGTAAAAGAACGCTGATATTAGAAAAGACCGATTTAGTATACAAAATACGAGAAAAAAATCCCTCCCCCCAACAATGCATAATTGATTAATCATCACGAAAAAACCTATATCACAAATTTTCAAGACCACAACACTTTTTATTTATTTATTTATTATTATTATTATTATTATAAATCAATTAATTAATTAATTAATTATTATTATTATTATTATTATTGTTATTTATTTATTTATTTATTTATTCGACATCTGCCAATATAATAATTTTAAACATTCGAAAGTTATGCGCAGTTGGCTCCTCTACCTCCAAATCCTAAATCACGAATTTCCAAAGCCATGACTCTTTTTAGAATTTTCAAATATTGCACCCTTCTGCCCTCTCCCAGTACTTTTATACTTTCAAAAGTACACTCCTGCTCTAAAGTTTAGCAAGATTTTCAAACGATCAGTTTTTTTCAGTTTAAAAACTTATCTCTCGATGAAATCTGTACTGATAAGTATAAAGGGTTTAAGTCCAAAAATGTCGATTTTGAGTTAAGTACATAGTCAGACTCAGAAAAATATTCTCAATCGATTGGTATAAAAGATTTAAGTCTATGTCATTTAGTTTTTGAGAAAATCGATTGGTAAAAAAAGGTTCAAATCAGAAATTTACCATTCATGTATGGTATAAAATATTTAATTCAGTTTTTTCCTGTTTTTAATTGAAGGTTGACAATCACTGTATGGTATAAAGGGTATAAATCAACACAATCCCTTTTCCCTAATCGATTCTTCTGATTTGTTTTTAGACAGTTTAATTTTATTTTTCGTTTCCTGAAAAATCAAGAATATGGACTTAAATCCTTTATACTTATCAGTACAGAAATGTGTTCAGATATTCGGTATTTAAAGAACTCAGTCTTCCTGATGTTTTTCTGTGAAGATTGTTTTAAGACAACATTTAAGAGGCCGGTAACAAATTGAGCAAAATCAATAATGTATGTGATCACCTTGTATCGTTAATTGAATGAAATGATATGTAACTTTAGGATATGTTAATATAGATTCAGTACAATTTGTGGATAGTGATACAGTACAATTTGTCTATTTGTGTGTGACGATAGCATATTAAATAACGGAAATATAAGCATTAATTCTAAAACTAAAAAAAAAAAAAAAAAAAAAAAAAAAAAAAAATCCGTATGTTTTTTATTTATAATATGCAGAGTTTTTAACGAAAATTCTTCCTACTTTCAGATAAATTGAAAAACCACTTTTGAAAAAATATACTGCTATCGAAAATATCTCATGAAATATGAACATTTTTATGAAAAACGTTTTGACTGTGCATGTACGAAAGTTAGAAAACATTTTGATACATAGGTTGAATTCTAGATACATTGGGCAATTTTTGTCAAAAGCTCATTTGAATAGAATAAAAATTAAGCAAATTGTTTGCAAAAGAGCGAGCTAGATTTTAGATATTTTCCAAAAGTTGAAATTTCGTAAGGGGTTTCTCACATGCCGCGTAATTAATTTAAAGATCCAATTATTTTAATCACTTTGCAAAATATAAAAAAACCCCTTATGACCTCGCAAATCTTAGTAAATAAACAAAAATATGTTAGAGTTACAAGCTTATAAAGGGTTTTTCACAAAAAAGTACTTTGGAACGTGTTTGAAATAACTGGATCTTCAAATTAATTACGCGGCATGTGAAAATTCATTATGAAATTTCAACTCTTGAAAAATACCTAAAATTACTCGATTTTGTTTTGACAATTTCCTTAATTTTACTCTATTCAAATTCACTTTTGACGAAAGTTGCCCGAAATATCTAGTTTCCAACCTATGTAATAAAAAAATTTCTTTCTTTCGCACATGCGCAGTGAAAACGTTTTTAATAAAAATGTTCATATATCATAAGCCATTTATGATGTTTGTATTCCAGTTGTAGTATATTGTTTCATAAGTGTTTTTTCAATTTATCTGAAAGTAGGAAAATTTTTCGTTTAAACTCTGTATATTAAACTCAAAAACATGCTGATTTGTTTTGAGTTTTAAAATAAATACTTTTGTCTCCATTATTTAATATGCTAACGTCACACAAATCCATCTACAAATTGTACGTAGTCTGTATTAATATATCCTAAAGTTACAGATCATTTCATTCGCTTAACGATACAGAGTGATTTTATTGATTTTTCTCATTTTGTTACTGGCCCCCTAAATGTTCTCTTAAACCAATCTTTACTGAAAAACATGAGGAAGACCCAGTTCTTTAAATACCCAATATTTGAAAGCATTTTATAGAGATATAAGTTTTTAAATTGAAAAAAAACTGATCGTTTACAAACCTTGCTAAACTTTTGAGCAGATGTGTAAGTGCAATCGATTCCTCATTTACAAAAAAAAAAATTACAACAGAAATTTTTAAGGCCATAGCCCTCTTTTTTAATTTTTTCCCAATTTAATCTGCCCGTCTAATTACTTTACACTTTTGAAATATGCGCAGTTGATTCATCCCCATAAAACTAATAATCACGAATTTTCAAGGCTGTATCTCTAGTGTAAAAGTTTTAACTTTTTTACACTCCACCATCTGACCCTTATAACTTTACACTTTCGAAAGTATAAGCAATCGATTTCTGTAAATCACCATTTTTGAAGAAGTAGCCCTATTTTATATGTTTAAAATACCCCCCTCCCCCTCCGAATCTGCCTGCTTAATGACTCTGCAATTTCAAAAACATGCGCAATTGATTCCCCTTTCCTCCAAAACCATTAATCATAATATTTAAAAACCTTATCTCCGTTTTATAAATTTTAAATATTTTAGTTCCCTCTCCGAATCTGCGCACTAGTACTTTGCACTTTCAAAAGCACGCGCCTTCAATTATCTTCACCGCCAAAATTGTAAAATGCGTATTTTCAATATCGTAGTCCAATTTTAAAATTTCTAAATCCGCCCACCCCATCTGCTACAACTTTCAAAATTTTACACTTTTGAAACTATGTGCAATGAATTCCTCACCTCTAAAAACCTATTAATATGAATTTTAAGAGCGTATCTCTATCCTAAGAACTGCCATCCCTTATCTGCCCCTCCCCCTTATTAATTTTACTCTCGGAAACACTATATTAGTGTTTGGTTCTAATATCTATAATAATATAAAACACATTATTTCCCCAAAAACTAATAATACGAAACAAAATGACTGCGCACTTTATTCTACTTATATGCCAATTTCTGTAATTCTGCGACACGTATTCTCTGAATGCATAGCTATACACATGCAGAGAAAAGCATCTTCTTTTATTATAATAGATTTAAAGCCATAATTGCTGGGTAGCAATGAATTATTCTATTCTTCTTTTTTCTTAAGTAATTATTGCCCTCTGTATATTTTGGTATTAACAAAATAAAATTTCCCTTTGCAAGACTATCTACGTTCTCAGAACAGATGCAAATTTTCAAACCTGATGTATACCTAATGTGTGGGTCAGATATTTACCAAAATAGATTACTTGGTGGCGTGTTGTCACTCTACGTCAAATATCTGAGTTTTGAATTCTGGCTTGGTCACATTTCATTCTTTTAAAATTGAAATTTTCCAGTAAATCCAAGTTTTGTAGGAATATTCACATTAAATAGTGTATATAATCGCATTATTTTAAGTTTATCAATAAAAGTAAAGAAAATCAGCTATCCACAGAAGTTAAAATGTTTTAAAACAAAACGACTCATTTAAGAATTACATCATTTTAGATGCAAAATATCGTTACTGTATATATAAACATCTTTCAACAATTAATTCTGTTTATAAAACAATAATGTAATATATTCATTTTGCAAAACCTTTTTTGTTATTTCAAAAACTTATTGTGTACGTATATATAAAAACCATCGAATAAAAACAGATTAGTAATATTTCAGTCTTATTTATTTTAATAAATTATAAGCTTCTGAAAAATAATTTCTTTTATTTTAATATCAAAACAAATTTATTCTTTTATTTGAAAAAGAGAAATAATTTCCGTCTTTCATGTGTCAAAATACAATTCAGTGAAAACAATATGTATGTTTTGAAAACTACAACAAGGAAAAAAACATTTATTTTTCAATCTGCATTAATTATCTTTAGATAAAAAAGTAATAATGAGAAAGTAAAGACCAAAAATAATAAAATTTCTCTTTTGTTTAGATGACTAATCATTAATTTTTAATAAATAACGTCTCTGGAGATTTATAACTGTATCTTAAAAATTAAAATTTGATTGAAAGTAAACATTGTAAGTAATTTAATCAAGTAGTGAATTATTTTCTTCATTTAATATGAATATATTAAAAGAAATGTTGATAATTTTCTCTTTTTTTTTTTTTTTTCTGCTGCTGGAATCAAATGGAAGATAAAAATTGAAAGTATTTTTTGCGATAATGTATCTCTTGAGATAAAATGATAACATAATAAAACACAAAATCTATTTTATGTTAAAGGAAATGGATTACCTTGCTCAAATTGTTACGTCAGACTTCGGAATTTACTTTCACAAATTAAAACTTGATATTAATTTAAAAACATGATTATCAATAAATTTCAGCTAAAAATAGGACTTATGCAAAGATTCGTTAATTCTGATTATTTTTACACCCCATTTGAACTATTGAATTACTGGATTATTAAAATATCCTTGAAAATGCCATTTTACTTAAAGCTATTGTGAATTTAAATATATATATATATATATACATATATATATAAGTACATATATCAACTAATCTCCAATTGTACACTGTAAAAAAAAAAAATTGTAAAATCACGGTATTTGACCGTACAATTTTAGGGGAAATGGCCGTTTTGCTACCTAAACGGTCATAATCCGTAAATTAATGTTTTGGAAGCATAATCTTTTACTATTAAGTGAGCAATATTTGTATATATATTTCACTGTTCTCGAAAACGGTAGCTCGGACAGTCACGAGATTTAACTCAAAAGTGCCCCCCGCAGGGTCATTGTGCACATCGAAGTCAGATTTTCGAATTTTTGATTAGTTTTTTTCTTAATTAATTAAAATGTGAAAATAATAACCTTCTAATTTCTCATAAATGAGCCATTTAAATTTTGTCCATAATTTAATTGTTGCCAATTTTTTTTCGACAGAATAATAATAAATAAATTAAAAAAAAAAAAACGTACATTTATTTAAAATGAGGAAAATAAATCAGAAAGATTAGAAAATAAATTAGAAATATCAGTCGTATCGTTACAAATAAGATACCAAATGAAAGGGAAAATTTTTGTGAATCCGATGTATTAAACAGCTTATTAATCGGGCAATTAGATTTTTTTAAATTAACTAAAGTATGAATTTTATATGGCAACAGCAGAAGATTGTATGGAAACCGTTAGGAGAAAAATAAAATAAAAAATCTGCTTCACATTAAGTCACATGTTTTTGAAGTGGGATTAAAAATTGCAGTTTTCATATTCTTTTAAATTTTCTCTCACGAACACAAAAATATAATATACAGCCTGTACCCCACAAGACCAACTTGCATTTAAAATTTCTTCAATTTTTTTGGTTAATAAACAAAAAAGTTACATGTTTTTTTTTTTTTTTTTTCAAATTAAGTTTTATTCTAACTTCGAAAAGATTTATATAATCATAGTATAATTATATATGTAGATCTATCATCCCCATGTTATCGTGCAAAGATTTTTGATGCCGATAAAAAAGCTTTGGAATCAGCCATTAGGAGTGGTATTGAAAAAAAAAAAAAAAAAAGGAAAAGAAGAAAAATAAATTTGAAACAATATCTGGAGTTTTTCATTCACCTTTAGTAAATGAATTATTCATGAATTTTATTTGCTAAAATATTCGTGTGTATTCCCGTGTGTATTCACTCCGGAAAAGACTGCCATATTTTGGTAAAATCGCCTTTTTTTTCCCGAGTGAAAAGGAATCACTTTTTTCTCCCCAATGATCAATCTACATATTATTACTATATCTATATATGTGATATGATACATTCAGAATTTGGGTTTTTAAAGTTTTTTTAAATAGAATATTTAAGCTCTATGAAGCATATTTTTATTTTATGAGTTTCATTAATAGATCCTGCTGGCCGATTTTTTAAATGTTAGTGTTGAAGAACACGGAACGTTTTTCGACAAGAAGTTTAATATAGCAACAGCCATTTTTATCTAAGTAGCGCATCAAATATATAAAAACATAAATGATTTATTTTTACACAAAATTTACAGAAAAAATGCAGTTTTAAAGATAAGAAATGTATTTCAACAAGGACTTATTTTAAACCTAAACACCATTAAAAATATAAGCAGAATATGAAGGATTCTTATGTATAAACAAAAAAGAGTATGATAAAATTATTAGCAAAATAGTCTTCCCATGGCGACAAAAATTTAAAAGCCGCCAATGGAGTGAGATAATAAAGTTGTATAGCACGATAATGTTTACCTATTTATTTATTTTTTTATAATAATAATTACTATGCTAATTTATCATACAAACAAATGAGCCTCTGTGTGTTACTGCACTTGCACACTGTCGAACAGAAATATTTGAATAATTCAAATTAATATTTAAATAAATAAATAAAAATATGTTTAATGGGAAATAAATATAAAAAGAAAAAGATTAGTTGTCTAAATTACGGCAGAAATAGCGCTCATAGCATATTGTTACAAGGGATTAAGTCTTATTGTTACAATGGATTAAGTCTAAAATAGTGACAAAAATTCAAAAGTCGCCAAAGAGAACTATATTAAGGCTGTACTATCAGGTTTACAAACCATGAATTATATATAAACACAAAAAATTAATTGTCTCATGCGACAGACGTAGCCGGTCACAGCATATTGTAATATTTGGCGTGAAATTGCTGTCATTTTATGGTTGATTGGATAAACAAAATAAACATAGGAAATAACGTAAAAGCAAATATTATGTGCACCACGTATAGTGTTGTTCACATGTAACTGGGATTCAAATATAAAAGGAAAACTCCAATTTTTTCGATACCATCTATTTCGAAACTGTTATATAATAAGCACCTAAATGGAAGCTCATTGGTAAACCATTGTCGCAGGTAATAGGGACAAGCGCCCGAGTTGCAGGGGAGGACCAAATCACTGCCGAAGGCAGCAGGGACTTGAAGCGAGCTTTTGAACAATTTCAGTAATTTATTTTATTTTATTTTTATAAAGCTATATAGAAAAGAGTTTCCTTTAAATTTAGTGACCAGCGAAGCGGGCAAAGCCTGCTAGTTTAGGAATTAACAGCATAATTTTACGGGAAATGACCGTTTTGCTAGCTAAACGGTCGTAGCCCGTAAATTTATGCTCCGAAAGTATAATTTTTTGAATTTTTACGAGAAAAAGCCGTTAATCTACGCAAATTGCTCTTATCTTTCACCAAACCATTTTATTATGAGAAAATCTCTTCAAATGCAATTATTTCAGTGACATCAAGAGAGAATTCCATTTTCTTCCATTTTCAAACTCAAACTATGATTGTTATTTATACTAATTGAATGTGTTTAATTATGCACGCATGATGCATAGAAACATCCATTGGTTTTAATAAGCTATTGTTTTCTTAATTTAATTCAAAAATTTCCATTGGCTGAAACTGAGTAATTGATATTGATGAAATTGATTTTCTTTGTCTATTAACACGAAAACATTAAAAATGAAAGCTAAAACGGTTTCTTGATTTAACGCCAGATTTCTAAAACACAAACTACAACCTAATAATTGTTTTATACACTAAACGCAATTTTTTTTAATTATTTTTTTATTTATTTATTTTAAGTATACAGTATTCTAATTGCTCTTAACCCTTTAGTTAAGCCTTAGAAAACGGAAAAATTTAATGTTGTTTCCACAATGCAATTTTTACAATATGTTAAAATAAAGTTTATTTCAATATGAAATGAATATATAATTAACCAATTGAAGGTAAGCCTTATGATTATTATGTATGATCTTCACTGTTAAAAAACAAAGCTGTTTTATCTGAATATGACCATCAGATATGTACATTACATCATATATAGCAGGTTCTGCTCTCGAAATACTTCAGTCCTTTCTTCATTCAATGGATTTGAATTTTGGGAATAATACCGATTGACTGCTATAGGTCCTAGGCCAGAGGGGGAGTGCCCTCCGTGGAGGTCTTTCTAAAAGGTCCTAGCCCGTATTTACTCATGTTTCGAAGAAAACCACGAAAATCCCCGCACGGCTAGGCCGACGAGCGCGACCTGGGAGCGCACCCGACACCTTATGTCTACCCCAGCTTTGAGCGCAGAACCGCTCGGCCGCTGGTGGGCTCCCTTCAATGGAATACAGCTTGAAAACACATAAATAAATAAAATAAACCCTTCTTCTATTCTAAAAAGTGCAAATACGCCTAACATTTCATAAACACAGTTTGAAATCGGCCTTATAATGAAAACCTGTTTGGATGAATAAGAATTAGGCTCTAGTTATTTCTTCTTTGCACCCACTACTGAAACCATAAAGGTCGAAAACCATGAAAAAAAATCGTATTAATTGGAGATACAAATTCTCTGTGTTTATGTAAAATATTTATTATTATTATTCAAAGTTTTTTCTGCGTCTCGGTTAATTTTCATAGATCAGATATCTCACATAGTTTTCAAAAGTTTCACTGTGTTTTTAAAAAAGGGTGAGAAATTCTCACTTATTATTTACCTCTAATGAGAACCTTGAAATAAGACTACCTCTTTAGTGCTAGTGTTTACGAATAAAAAAGGCCCACCATCGGCCGAACGGTTCTGCGCTCAAAGCTGGTAGAAGTGAGGTGCCGGGCTCGATCACAGGTCGCGCTCGTCGGCCTAGCCGTCCGGAGTTTTCCGTGGTTTCCTCCGAAACTTGTGTAAATACGGGATAGGACCCCTCGGAGGGCACTCCCCCTCAGGCTTAGGACCTACGGCAGTCAATCGGCCTTATTTCCAAATCCAATCCAGTCCGTTTACAAATAAAAATGATTTCGAAAAATAGTTAGATTTTCTTTCACAAAATTCAGTATTGTAGTCTTTATGGGGAAAAAAAAAATATTTTATTTTTTCAATATGAGAATTGACTGACTTCTTAATTTTGTCAAAAATAGCAAATTTAGATTTTAAAATAGTCTCAAAATAATTTTTATGCATAATTTGAACATTAACAATTTAATCACTGTAAAAATTTCTGTAAAAATAAAGCATTTTTTTAAACATAAATACAGCATAGGCTGCTGTAAATTTGTATAGCTAGTTCTGTAAAAATAATTGAAGATTTGTTACTTCACATTGTGCTGTAAATCAATTTAAAAAAAAATTTCAGAAGTCTTTTGGTGCGTGTGACAAGATTTATCAACTAGTCAGTTCTGATGTTCACTTTATTTGTTTTTGTAAAGAAAAGACTTCGTGATTCCAACGGCACGGTTGGCGAAGCGCTGGCCTCTGACACAGGTGATTGTGAGTTCGAAACCCGGGCTACCCAAGACGGTTTGCTTCGCATGAAATTTAATAAATTAGTTTTTGCGTGTAAAAGAATAAATAAGTTTTTTAGTGTTGTGGATTTCTCCCTGAACGCATGTGTAATAATTACAAGAAACTTTTTTAAAGCATTCGAGAAACTCAATCTTTAACTTTTAATTTTACGGTCAATGCTACTTTTTTGCAAGTGGATTGTATGTTTCATCACAACGTAAAATTACTGGCGAAACATCATTCATCGTCTAAATGCACTTTTTCGGGCTTTGATTGGAATCTCTGCTGCCGGGCTTTGCCCGTAATTTTACTGCAGCACTTTTTACAGTGTATATTTTACGTATATTTTAAATTATAACGTAAGAAGGTATATTTCAATTAATATTTCAATTGAAAAAATAATGATAGTGAAAAAAATTATCAGATTAGATAAGATTTCAATCGGATGTAACAATTTCGTTAATCTTCCTATCAAACAACTACAGCAGCTTCAAAACCAATTCTGAAGTATGGTAGAGTGAAACTAAAGGAAAATGATCTCTTTAATTTTGTAGAGCTTTTTGCATTTTAAAAATATTTAGGTCTATATACCGGGGGCTCCGAAAGTTCGTGGAAACTTTAAAAATTCATTAAAAAAGAACAAATAATGATAAAAAAGTTCGGTTTGTATGAATGGAATCAGAAAGAGAGCAGATTTTTTTTAATTAAAAAAAAGTTCAAAAAGGTGGCGTTAGGTGGCGCTGATGTTGAATATGTTAAGCAAATTAATACAGATGAGTCATACATTAAAATATAATGAGCAGAAACACAGTACCAATACAATTCTACATTTTCAAAGATTTATTTACGCTGAAGTTGTTCAACACGACCTCCACGACATTGTATGGAACAAGTAAGGCGAGTCACAACACATGTACAGCATGTCTGAATGAATCCCAGAAGAGACCATGTGAATTCAGGTGTTTTATTGACAACCTAATTTGCATAAATGAGCTTCGCGTATGCACCGCAGCGCCACCTATCGGTCATCTTCTTATCTTTTTTTTTTTTTTTTTTTTTTTTTCTCTTAAAAAAATCCGCCCTCTTTCTGATGCCATTTGTGCAAACCGCACTTTTTTGTTCTTTTTTCATTTCATTTTGTTCTTTCTTCATTTGTTCTTTTTTAATGAATTTTTAAAGTTTTCACGAACTTTTGGCGCACCCGGTATTATGATACACAAAAAAATCTTAGTGTATATTTTGTAAATCAATATTAAATTATATAATTTTAGTATGAAAACCAAACAGGAAAAAACGAAAAAAGAAAAAAATGTAAATACGTTCTGTGTAAATGTAAACTGTCAGACAAGCGAATGCCAACTATTAGAAATAATAATAATAACAATAAGTTAAAATTTTGATTAAATATTATTTTTTTTTCTGTGATTTTTGTCAAAATGGTGAAGATTATTGCATTTAATGTCCTATGAGTTAACGTTAGGCAGACAACCCTTTCAATCTTTTCAGTCATTATAGATAAAGAATAAAACCTTTCTAAACGTGAACGAGGAATGTCAAAAGCTCGAAACAGTTGTTTCATTTTAAAGTTTTTAAGGACGATCCTTTATCAGATGAGGAAAAATTGGTACAAAACGTGAAAACTGAAAGCAACAAGCTTTTAACCTTTTAAGGTCATTTTTGAAGAAAAAATCGAATTTCTGTTTATTGTTCTGTTTTATAGAGGAATCTTTAAGGTTTCCAAAACACCTTTACTATTATTTGTACGATAATTGGAACCGCAGTTATAGCCAAATAAGTTACTTAAATCAAAATTACTTAATTATGCCTTACAATATTATTTAATTAATTAAATAATTATTAATCAAAATTACTTAATTATACAAAATTTATTATAAAGCCAATGAAAATTACTTAATTATGAAATTAGTGAAGAAGTGACATATAAATGTGGAGAATTTTAAATGTAGAAAATGAATAGAATAGAGTGTTTGTTTAAAGCAAATTCTTTAAATTCATTTTCTGAAAAACAACATTTTTAATGATTATTGTATACAATAAATTTGATTACTTCAAAAGTTTTGAAGATAATTTGATAAAAATTTTCTACAGTATTTTATGCATTCTTTTTTATGCTTTGAACTAAAAGTTAAGCACTATTTATAAATTTGATGATTCTACATGCTTATATGTAAAATAATGAAATTTTTTAAAGAAAAATTCTGTATTTTTCTGTGGGATTTGATATATTTCAGTTAATTTAAAGACTATCACAAACATTTTAGTTCACTGCACAGGTAAGTGTCATAGTAGTATGCAGTAAAAAGGAATTTAAAATATTTTGAGTTAAATTGAATTTAGAGCATCTGGCGTAATTGTAAATTTTTGCTTGATTTCTATACAAATTAACCCATTTTTGTTTTTATTTTATGAAATATTTATGAAAATTATATATGTTTTCAAAATTTTAAGTCGCATTTTAACAAAAAATGTGTATATTTAAACCATATTCTGTGTTTTTGCAAAAAAAGTGTGCTGAACGTAGACAAATACCTTAACATCAATCAATAAAAATAAATGTAAAATCCCGTTTTGAACGGCTGTACAGATATTTGTTCAATAAAGATAATTTGATGAAGCTTAACTTTATTTATTTATTCATTTTTTGCATATTTATTTACTATTATTATTTTATTATTGATTTATATGAATAGGTTATATCTATGAATTGAATTTTCATCCACTTCCCATCATACGATAGAGCTACAAATTTGCATACACATATAATTAACACGCTTATATTAGCTTCACCTGTATGTATGTATGTATGTATGTTTGTAACTTCTCTGGGAGCAAACAAAAAATTTATATTGTAAAATAAATACTTTCCTTACGTGAACGATGTAGCGTTGAGGTAAGGCGCCGCGCTACGAACCTAAAGGTCCAGCGTTCGATCCCTGTCAGGGGAGATTTTTTTTAAAATGGTTTTTTTTTTAATTCTAAGTTATTTTAATTAAGGATTTAAATGTATGTAAATATTACGGTGTGTCACTCACACGATTTTCTCTTACCCTGAATTTTAATACTAAGATAGATATTTTGTGCTTTTTAGTTCACATTTCTATAAAAGCGTGTTCTTTAATTTTTTAAAACTATAATATTATTCCGATGACGACCCTCGAGGTTAGAAAGCTATTAAATTACAGAGCTATCAGTTGATTTATATTTGTATCAATCTCTAGATATAAAAGAAGATGAGTGCATGTGTATGTCTGTTGCTATGTTGGAAAACTACTTTCCGAAATTTTATTAGGTTTTTTTTTTTTTTTTTTTTTTTTTTTTTTTTTAATAATTAAAATATATAAATTTGTGAAATGATCGGCTCTAGATATACAAGGTGCTCAACTTAAAAGAGTGCACGTTAGTTTGTCTTTTTACCCTTAAATCTGATAGATGTAGCAACTATTCAAATACTGAAGTATAATTGTTTGAGCCTTGTTTAAGAGTGGGAAACAATTTCGAACACTGTTGGACTGTTACAACTTTATTTGTGAGGTAAAACAGAAATAAAGACGCACAATGTTACTTAATCCAGGGATAATTTTATTTTTGAAAAATATAATTTAATTCTTTTTTTTTTTTTTTTTTTTTTTTTACATTATCGTTCCTTACAGAAAATGTTGAAAATGTTCGCCCCCATTTTGAACGCAAACGTGAACACGTCGAACCAAGTTGTTTGACACACATCGCAGCATTGTTGGTGTTATTGACGAGATTTTTTCAGTTATGATTTGTTTTAATTCATCGATGTTTGAAGGACTTCTCTGGTAAACCCTATATTTGAGATAACCCCGCAAAAATAAATAAATAAATAAAATCGAACGGGGTAAGAATGATAATGTAAAAAAATTGAATTAAATTATGCTTTTCAAAAATAAAATTATCACGGGATTAAGTAACATTGTGCGTCTTCATTTTTATTTTACCTAACAAATAAAGTTGCAACAGTCCAACAGTGTTGGAAATTGTCTCCCACACTTAAACAAGCTTCAAACAATTATATCTCAGTGTTAGAATAGTTGCCACATTCGTGAGATTTAAGGATTATAAGAAAAGCTAACGGGTACTATTTTAAACTGATCACCCTTTAGAATCGTAAATGTAAAAAGGCTTTCCGTGGCCCATTAGCTAAGTTCATTAGAGCATCATACTAATATTGCAAAGGTCGCCTCCAAGGTACAAGGTATTATTTTTTGAAGATAATTACTAGAAAAGGTGTAAATTAATAATAAAGTCTTTCTGTGTATTGACAGTATCCAAAACCGTTTGGATGATGAGAAAGTGACAAAAAAAAAAAAAAAAAAAAAAAAAAAAGAGTTAAACTTACAGATGCCTTGGTCGCTTTTTTAGATAAGCGTGTAACCACAGAGTTACCGAATTTTGCTTCTACACTGTTAAAAATGGTTTCTTAAAAATGAGCTAAATTGTCTCAAAATAGCTCCGAAACAATATATACTTAAATTTGAAAACCCATGTACTCATTTTTGAGTATATTGACATGTCAAACATGGGGATATTGGGATTCTTATTGGTCAACCCGACTTTTGAGCATGCCAATATACTCAAAAAGGAGAACATGACTTTTCAAATTTAAGTATATATTGTTTCGGAGCTATTTTGAGACAATTTAGCTCATTTTTAAGAAACCATTTTTTACAGTGTAGGTACGCTTTGATCTCTTCTGATGCACCTTGAAGCCCAATATTCTAATTTGTTATTATTAGTACGACAAGAATATTTCTTTCAATCTGACATTTTGCGTCGTTACCAATTTATAGTTTTCCACTTCGAAAACACCTACGAAATTTTGCGCAAGTCGATATTTATAGTCACTAACTAACACTTTTTTAGTAGTGGTAATATGATTTTACTAACAGCACGTTATTTTGCAGCGTATTTTTGAATAGCATAGTTGTAGTTGCTGTTTTTACCATTGTAAATTTGTTTTTTTATTTTAATCTTGCTTGCAATTTTTGAGTTTTTAATTTCCAGTGAGAGTGATTAAATGGAGTAGTTTTTTTTCTACATCTAGAGGTTTATGGAATTCATACCGAAACATATTTTCATAAATAATTTAATGATACATTTCTTTACTCATATTCCATTATTTGAATAAAAAACACAAATTTTTAAAAATTCTTTTTTTCATTTTTGAGTGATGTTAATTATAATTAACATGTCTTTTTATTAATACGACAGGTCGATTTCGCTCAATCTGGCATTTTGCGTCGTTACCAATTTAAAGTGTTCCACTTCAAAAATGCCTTGCAATATCCAGTTCTATTATTTAATTTCTTTCTCTATCTTAAAATTTTTTGTGAAATCCGTAAAAACGTCTATATGTATTTTTTTTCTCTTCCCATCGGTGAGGATCGAACGCACAACCTTCGGGTGCGTAGCTTTGTACTCTGACCACACAACCAATGGCTCTTGGCTAAATATTTCTGAATGTTTAGATTAGTGTTTTCAAGCATTTTTAGTATGACAAGACTATTTCTTTCAATCTGCTATTTTGAGTAGTTATCAATTTATAGTGTTCCACTTCAAAAATGCCTGTTAATATCTTTTATTATTTAATTCTCTAATACTCTATCTCTATTTTCTCTCTTACTGTAATGCTCTAATATTCTCTCTCTAATTTTACTATTTAATTCTCTAAATTAAACCAACTCTACCTTAAAATATTTTGTGAAATCCGTAAAAACATTTACAGATATATACATTTTTTTTTTCAACTTACCATCAGTGAGGATCGAACACACAGTCTTCGGGTTCGTAGTTCTGTTCTCTGACCACATAGGCAACGGGTCTTGGCTGAATGTCAATGGATTACATCAATTAACCTGTGATGAATTTCGAGTATTATTTAAGTATCGAATAATCAGTTTATATATATATATATATATATATACATATATAAAATGCTGTCATAGAGTGAAGAAGATATTCTATCTGAGAAATGTCTGTCTGAAAAAGCTTGTTCTGGAATGATAGCAGCCCAGTTATCGTCTAGTTAGCACCATAATCGAAACGTTCTGTTATGGCACAAATTCAAGCAGTGTGGACACGGAACCAATAAAGGGGCGGGGAATACGCTGACGAAGGCAATGGGAAATCGACGCGAGTTTTAAACTACTTTAATGGAATATCTTTTAGTGTTTATTTATAAAGGGAATTAAAATATTGCATTTAATGTTTTATTTTTTAAATTTTTTAAATATAGTGACGAACGAAGCTGGCAAAGTTTGCTAGTAATTAATTTACTTAAAAAATTACAAGCACTTGCGTGCCTCTTTAGATATTTTTGGAGAAAGCTATGCATTAGTTTAAATAATATAATTTAAATAAGAGTTTTACGAATTGGGTTCATGTATTTCCCACAAATCCATACATATAAAAGCAAATTATTTATAATGCTTCATTATTCGAATATTTTTTTAATTATCTGCAAATATTTCAAAACTAGCAAACCCGTGCAAAAGGTTCGCAATTTCTTTCTTTCATTATTTACCTTTAAAATTGGAAACTGATAAGTTTTACACCAATTTCACCATATAATTTAAATTTTATTTCATTAGAAGCCAATTTATCATTAGTTTTTGTGGGATGAACAGAGCCTGATTAAGGGGGAAGCACACACTATCTCCGCTCTCACCGGAATATTTTTACAATTATTTTTTACTTCATGTCATAGAAATTCCACGCTTTGACGAGGAAATATTTTTTATAAAAAATGAACGGTGTTAAACAATCCAATTTACTCACCGTTATTAGACACCAGAATTCTTTTAAAATAATTTTTAATGAGAATTTTCTGTTTATTATTGGAGGAAAGTATTAAATAACGGTGTAAGTATAAATAATGTGTGCTTCCCCCTTAATCAGGCTCTGGGGATGAAACACTAATGATAATTAAACCAAATCATTCAAAGAAAAGTTTCAAAATAAAATTCATGTTTGACGACCCAGCTTGTCGTAGTCTCCGCCCTTTTTTCAGGACACTCCCAAAGCTAGAAAATTTCCACCTTTTTTGCCATCACTAATTTTTTGCAGAAAATTTCTGGGTATATTTATAGTAATGTGCCTTGATTATACAGGGTAGCCATTATTGTATAAAAATAGTTGTAGCAATGAGTTTCAAAAATGCTCATTCCTGAGACTGTCCTGGAAAAAGTGCGGAGAGTACAACCCCTGCAGTTTTCACATTTCCCCAGGCAGGACATTTTCAGTATGGGACCCCCTATGGCGACTTTTAATTTTTTTGCCGCCATGTTGGCGATGCCTTTTAATTAATTTTTTTTATTATTATTTATTCATAGAAAATTTCTGAGTATATTTATAGTAATGTGCCTTGATTATACAGGCTAGCCATTATTGTATAAAAATAGTTGTAGCAATGAGTTTTAAAAATGCTCACTCCTGAGACTGCATTCCTGATGTCCTGCAAAAAGTGCGGAGAGTACAATCCCTGCAGTTTTCATATTTCCCCAGGCAGGACATTTTCAGTATAGGACCCCCTATGGCGACTTTTCATTTTTTGCCGCCATGTTGGCGATGCCTTTTAATTATTTTTTTTTTTTAATTATTATTTATTCAAGAAAATTTCTGGGTATATTTATAGTAATGTGCCTTGATTATACAGGCTAGCCATTATTGTATAAAAATAGTTGAAGCAATGAGTTTTAAAAATGCTCATTCCTGAGACTGCATTCCTGATGTCCTGCAAAAAGTGCGGAGAGTACAACCCCTGCAGTTTTCATATTTCCCCAGGCAGGACATTTTCAGTATAGGACCCCCTATGGCGACTTTTCATTTTTTGCCGCCATGTTGGCGATGCCTTTTAATTATTTTTTTTTATTATTATTATTTATTCAAGAAAATTTCTGGGTATATTTATAGTAATGTGCCTTGATTATACAGGCTAGCCATTATTGTATAAAAATAGTTGAAGCAATGAGTTTTAAAAATGCTCATTCCTGAGACTGTCCTGCAAAAAGTGCGGAGAGTACAAGCCCTGCAGTTTTTATATTTCCCCAGGCAGGACATTTTCAGTATAGGACCCCCTATGGCGACTTTTAATTTTTTGCCGCCATGTTGGCGATGCCTTTTAATTAATTTTTTTTTTATTATTATTATTTATTCAAGAAAATTTCTGGGTATATTTATAGTAATGTGCCTTGATTATACAGGCTAGCCATTATTGTATAAAAATAGTTGAAGCAATGAGTTTTAAAAATGCTCATTCCTGAGACTGCATTCCTGATGTCCTGCAAAAAGTGCGGAGAGTACAACCCCTGCAGTTTTCATATTTCCCCAGGCAGGACATTTTCAGTATAGGACCCCCTATGGCGACTTTTCATTTTTTGCCACCATGTTGGCGATGCCTTTTAATTATTTTTTTTTTTTATTATTTATTCATTTTGGCATAATTTTTGTTAAAAAACAAAAAAAACACTAATACCTATTTTGATTACACTTTTTATTATTGAATTTTTTAGTCAGTTTATGACAAAAGTTCATATTTTGTTTATATGTTTAAAGTATTGCTGGGATGAAAATGATACTTGCAAGGATTATAAAAATGCAACTTTTAAAAATAGATTTTTCTATAAAATGATCTCGTCAGAGAAATGTCGTCACTTTTTTTTTTTTTTTTTTTAGATCACTGAACTGAATCAGCCCGTGTTCTTAAATACTGCTTATGTATTATTTTTTATCCCTCCAGATTTTTTTAAAATCTTTATCGTATCGTTTCTACAAAAAAATAATCATAACTGGTCCCCGTTAGAGAAATTATATAGGTCATTTAGCTTAACTAATGAATTCTTTTAAATATTTAAAGCATCAGTTCTTTTTTAAATATAATGTTGAAACATTACAATTTTAAATCACCTTTTATAGACTCCTTTGAAAAAGAAATTGAAATGCAATTTATTTAAAAAAAAATTACCAGACAAATATGAAAAAGCCTTATGTGAAATTCAATTATTTCTTGATAATCAAAACAATAAAAGTAATGATTTTATAAAACATTTGCGTATATATTGGAAAAAAAAAAAAAAAAAAAAAAAATGGAAATATTTAACTAGACAATATATTTATATATATTAAAACCTATAACAAATGTAAGGAAAATTGAAAAATTTAAATCTTATATCTCAATTCCAATTATTTTGTTCAGTATTTTCTCAAAAATTATGATTTTTTTTTTTTAATTATTTATGAATATTTTGAATAGTTAAATTATATAACTAGATTTATATATTTATTCAAAAATTATAAATCCCTCTGAAATTATTTTGAAATATTTCTGGATATAAGAATAAAAATATGTGCAATGTTTACTGTGAAATATTATTTTTATTATTTAAAGATTAAATTGGTGAGTTAGTTTTATTCAAAATAATAATTTCATTTTTAATATTGCTTACCTAGTTAACAAATATATGCAAATGAAAACATATGAAATAATGTAAATATATTAATTAATGACTAAATATAGAGAAATAAATCCGAGAACACAGTGTTATTTAATTAACCTAAAAGTAATGCATTTTGATAGCTAACAAAATGTAAATTTCAAAGTATAGAAATTTTCTGTTTAAAATAAATGATTCTTATAAGATTCATAACACCATAAATAAGTATAATATGAATACAATATTTATATGATATTTATATGTAACATAATGCTATTTCTATTAATATTATGAATGACAGCAATTCAATTCATATTAAAATTAGATATAATATTTTTAATTAAATGTCATGTTGTTAAATTTATTAGAAATTGCGTTTAAAGTTACAAGCAGATAAAAAACGATGAATTTTCCATGAATTTTAATTATTAGACGTTAATTCAATAAATTCTTAAAAGGAAAACTTGTTAATTGATGACAAAAATTAAACTTGTAAATTTACTTCATATTTTTAAATTTCAACTTTTAGTTAAGTCTTTGCTCGCCAATATGCACTCTAGGACAAAAAAAGAAAAAAAAAAAAAATGCAAATTGGACACAAATAAGCTTGCATACAGGTTCGATGGAAAATGCAAATTTTTTAAATTTGGAGGCCAATGAATGAACATGTGACGCTACAGTGCATTTTAACTGCGCAACTGGCAGGATATTAAAGAGGAGAAATTTCGATTCCATGTCATTCTTTGAGAATTTTATTCGGTCTACTCAGATAGACAGTAACTATGCCTGGCATACAAGTGCGCAAACAATATGCGCAGATATCAACATTTGAAAGAGAAGTGTAGTTGGGCTCAGAGAAGCCGGTTCGTCTAATCTACGAATTCTTTGTCATTTGGATAGCAGCGATGCCACTAGTAGATGATATTAGCAGGAATGGGTGAACCATGGCCGAACATAGTGTTAAGAAGGAAGCGGTTGTCCTAGAGATAACATAGAATGTAAGAACCGATCAATCGTCAGAGCGGTAATCAAAGCCCCAAATTCGTAGTTAATATTGATCCAACGTGCAACTGGTGCTTCAGTGACTTTAAATATCATTAATAGGTGGGCCAGAGAAATGATATGGGGCTCACGGAGCCCCTTGGGCCGACTGCTATTAAACTTTGTACACTGGCAATCCCGTTTGCAGTGATATCCGGCACGTTCGACCTGGAATGTTACTGAATAGAGTAGAATTGCCTTCAGTAATGAGTCCTACTCGAATTTGAGCCAGAGCCTGATTAAGGGGGAAGCACACATTATTTATACTTATACCGTTATTTTTTAACAAATACTTTCCTCCTATAATAAACAGAAAATTCTCATTAAAAATTATTTTAAAAGAATTCTGGTGTCTAATAACGGTGAGTAAATTGGATTGTTTTACACCGTTCATTTTTTATAAAAAATATTTCCTCGTCAAAGCGTGGAATTTCTATGACATGAAGTAAAAAATAAATGTAAAAATATTCCGGTGAGAGCGGAGATAATGTGTGCTTCCCCCTTAATCAGGCTCTGATTTGAGCCCCGATGACCAGAGAAGACACCTCTGGAGACGCCCCGAAAAAAGGGGGGATTCCAACCTGACTGTCACCAGCCATACGGCCCAACAGCCAGGAGTAATGATCTTGGGTGCCATTTTATTTCATAACAAGACCCTTTTGGTTGCCATCCGCAGCATCTTTAAGCAGAGTGGTACGTCGGCAAAATTCTACGTCCCGTTTTGTTGTCTTTCATATCACGAAATTTTGAGCGTATATTTCAACATAATAATGCCCGCCCACGTACGAAGATAGTTTCTACTGCTTGTTTTTTTCCTTGCCCAACATTATTTTGGTCAGCAAAGTCGCCGTATCTTTCTACCACTGAAGACGTTTGGAGCATCATGAAAAGGGTCCTACAACCAGCTCATGATTTTGCCAATCTAACACAGCAATTGGACATAATTTGGCACGATATCTCGCAGGAGGACATCTGCCATCTCTACCAATTAATGCTAAGCCGAATAACTGCTTACATAAGGGCCAGAAGAGGGCCAACGCGTTATTGACTTGTTTACTTTGTGCTGCTCTTTGTCTTGATTAAATCCTCCTAAATTTCTGAAACTGTAATCATTTGTTTTTCTCCACATGTACATCACATCTACCAATTTTCCTTCCATTCAGATAAATTCTTCTTGGTGCGTCGTATTTTTTGTCTTAGAGTGTATTTAAAAAATAATATATAGATATATGTAACCTTTAATAAATAAATAAATAAATAATGTGTTGAAATCATTTAAATCTTTGCCTGAGCACCCTACTATGATCAAAGTATCCCCCCCCCCCCCACCGCACTGTGCCGGGTCTAGGCGACTTTTTTTTGTTATTATTCTTTTTGTACCACTATTTCAAATTAAAAAAAATTATAACATATTTACGCTGGTAAATCTGCATTTTGTCCTCATAAATGTATTGCAAATTTTATGTTATGGAAATAGTCGTACGAAAAAAGAAAAAAAAAGTCGCCAGTATCAGCCCTGACGTTCCTAATTACAGCGGCAGCGACTTTCCGGGCACGATTTTCCTTCTCTGAATTTTATATTCGAAATTGAGTGCAACTAATTCACAGTCAGTGAAAAATCTGGAAACGTGGTTTTTCTAACCCCAATCTCTATTTTAAAAATAGAGAATACATTGTTCTCTCTATATATTTTTTATATTTTTGAAAATATGCATAATCGATTCTTCACCACGCCTTAAAAAAAAAAAAAACAAAAAAAAAAAAAAAACTTATATCTCTATTTTTTTTTTTAGCATATGACTTTTTAATTTTTTTATTGATGTCTGTTCCCCCATCGCCCCCCTCCCTCTTCTAAATATTTCACAGCTTCGAAAATATGAGTAATCATTTCTTTACCCGCAAAATTTTAGAAATGCAGTTTTCCTAGTCCCTAGTTCTATTTAAAATTCTAATACCTATTCTTCCTGCAAATAATTTTACAACTTTGAAAGTATACATAATTGATTTCTCACATTCCTAAATTGAAAGAAGACGGTTTTTAAGACTCTACCTCTATTTAGAATTTTTTAATATATGTCTCTCATCAACCCTGCCAACTGTAAAGTTTTTTAATTTGATAATTTATATATATTTATCTGTTTATCTGTTCTTCTTATTTTTTAATGCTTTTTGTTAGATGGGCATTTTGAAAATTATGCTGATTTAATTTCCGTGTACATCGACTGAAAGGTAGCGTTGCTATGCTGCAATTTTTCCCTCTTATGGAGAGGCTCTATAGATCACTTTCTATAATATACAGGGTGGTTATAATTAAACTTCACCTATAAACAGCATCCTGCAGCGCAAACGGGTGAACAGAATGCAATGAAATTTGGTATATAGACTATACACGAGATGCGCTCACGGAATTTTGAAAAAAAGAATAAAAAAATTCCAACATGTCCACCAGAAGGCGTCTTTTCCAGAAAAACAATAAATTTAACACAACAAACGGCCAAACGGGATACAGAAACAATATTAACAATTATTGGCTAGTTTCTGATCACTTTGTCATCGAACCACATTAAGTAAAGGTAAGGAAAAAATAACAAAACGCTGTTTGAAAAAAAAAAAAAAAAGTTCAGTTTGCAGAAACAAGAGACCTGATTAGGACGAAATTGCACAAGAGGAGTAGATGTTAATACCGAAGACAAGTTTTATAGTTTGATCGTTGCCTGTGTCTATTAGAGTAAATTAAAAACAAATAATTTCAGGTGATCTCAAATGTTGTATTTTGAAGTTAATGTGTTTGTTACTAGAAAAGTGTGATCAAGGTTGGTAAGTTTCAAGGATTGTTGGTGTGAAAGTTGTTTCAATAATTTTAAAGGAACTTTTGAACTTAATAAAAGATTTGAATCTCTATAAATGTAGTTACAATAATGAAACGGGAGGTTGAAGGGGGCAACGGCCCCCCTCACATAGAATTATTTGTCAAATAAAGCTGCTCCGAATCCTAAGTTAAATTGTTTTAACATAGGTTTACATAACAGTACTCGTTATCTTAAGCTTTAATCTCCAATACGTATTTATAATATTAAATTTCAGGGTAAGAGAAAGTCGTGTGAGTGACACACCATACACTAGAATATTTTATGAATAATTTCTATGATATTTGTGCAGTAATTTATTGCGATTAAATATGATAGAAACTATTGATAGAAACTATTGATTGAAGTTCTGGTGTCAGTATTCTGTTTTGAGACCCTTACACTCCTGCGGAGATGTTGATTGAAAAAGACAGCTGATAATTCCACCATTTTGGAAATGCCTCATGAACTGACACTTCTCTGTGCAATCGTAATGTGCGGAACAGTATGTCTTGCATAAAAATGATTTTACCACCAAATGCACACTTTTGAAGTGTTTAAATGACGTGGTTGCTCAAAAAGCTCTCATATTGTTTACCATTGACAGTAAGGTAACAAGACACGCACATCTTTTCGAAAAAATAGTCTTACGATAAACGGATCCGTCAACCCACACTACATAATTAACTTAACAGAATAAAGAGTTACTGGTGTGAACGAATTTCCCGTGGTCGACATTTTGAAATTCCGAATATTGGCACGTCCTTGACTAAATAAATAGGCTTCGTCTGTCCAAAAGTTATTTATTGACCATTCATTGTCTACTTTCATGTGAGTAAGAAATTCTAGAATAAAAGTTTCTCTTACTAACAGATCAGCAGGAAGCAATTTCTGAACATAATTACTTTTTATGAGTAACAATGCATGATGTTTCGTATCACCGGGCTCACTTGCCTGGCTCACAGGCATGTCCAAAGTTTGGGCCATTCCCCATGGACTACATTTTCACACCACCGCTTGTCTCTTCATGGAATGCTGAGACCAAATCTTCTGCTGATATCAAAGCAATTGTGATTTACTTCCTCTTCTAGATTTTATTTTTAAAAAGATCCTTTCTCTTTGGCTATAATTTTTTTTTTTTAACATTAATTCTTCATAAGCAAATATATATTGCTTGTATTAACCAAAATGTCATTTTAAACAGATTTTGAAAAAAAAAAAAAAAAAAAAAACTTAAAAAATAGAAAATTTTAAATCGTACTGCTTTAATGATCAGATCTTGTAAAGATGCAGTTGTGTAAATCACTTGGTGGATCTAAGTTACTTCATTATATACGAAAATGTGATGTCACATGTTACATAGTTGTATCTTTACACAATTGTAAAGATATAATTGCATGAACTATTTGGTGCATCTCGCTCATCTCTGTCTATGCAAAAACTTGCGATGACAAACATAGACAGAGGCAATTTCATTATTAATAGAAATTATCAATTTCTCATATAAATTCCAATATTTAAAATATTACATTCTGTATTGTATACTGAATGATGTTTTTAACAAATTTATTTAATATTTATTTTGCATGAAATTATGACACTGTAATATTTACTTGCGTATTGTTTCACGCGTATAGCAAAATCATTAGTCTACAAAAGTAGGATAACGATTTTCAGTTAAATTGCCTTTATTTTTTGCATTTATTTTTCGGGGGGAGAGGGGAGGGGCAATATTAAATTTTTAAAGTTTTTTTTTTTTTTCCCAGGATGCTTACTGAAAGGAAGAGTATCGTTATTCTCTTCAATCCAGAGGTCTATATATGTGGACCTCTCTTCTTTCATTTATAAAATCTAAACAATTTAACCCTTTAACGGGCTGTGGTAAATATTCTACCACAAAGTCATCAATTTTAAAATGAAGAAGGTGTGGTAAGCTAATTTTACTACGCCTGCCGTTTTTACTCTGCTAAAATACATGAAGGAGCAAAATAAAAGAACAGGGATCACACTCTGTGTTGATTCTTTTAATTTCTCTTACCCATAAGTAAGTATGACCCATGAGAAAGTACTGTTTTTGGGTCAAATTTTCGAACGCGAGATTTTGTTATATTTACACGTTTTGAGGTCCCCTGAATACGAAAATCATGTTTTAGCAAATGATCTGTGTGTGTGTGCCTGTGTGTGTGTCTGTGTGTATGTGTGAAAGTGTGTCTGTGTGTGTGTCTGTCTGTTATCAGCATATCTCAAAAACAAATTATAGCAGAGAGTTCAAACTTGGTATTCTAAATGTGTATCATATAGGGATGCTACAGTAAGCTTTTCGTTAAGATCAAGCAAATGGTTCGTGTACAGGGACAATCAAGAGAATTTTAATACATTACGTCTATGGAGGAAATTGCAGGTAAGTAGAGTTTAACGTCTATAGATTGCACTGAATCAAATGAAACAAATATATATTTTTTTGTAATAGAGATAGTTAACTGGGATAAAAAATTTTGTGTATGTAGGAGCCTCGCCTCCCCCCCTGGGGGGGAAGTCCCCCCTCGAGGGGAGTAAATTTTCATGATGGGTATCTTTCAAAAGAGCTCGCTAATACCTTTAAAACGAATGGTTGAACCATCGATCTGCGATAATTTAAAACAAAGTTATCGATTTTTTTTTACTTTTAACGAAAAAAAAACTTAGAAAAAAAATCTTATTTTTATTTTTATTTTATTTTATTTTTTTTTTTTTAATATTGAGAATACAATTGACTTTTTTTGGATATTTGGTGTTATACTACTTCTCTAATATGGAAATCGTCTGCATTATCATAAAAGATAATTTTTTTAAATAATAAATTTAATAAAATATTTTTTAAAAACAGAATTATTTTTCAATAACCGAATTAAATTCTATATAAATGTAGGTGCATTAATGAAACGGGGGGTTGAGGGGGCGATAGCCCCCCTTACACAGAACTAATTATCATATAAAAATCTTCAGAAGCCTAATATGAATTGTTTAACACAGGTTTACATAAAAGTACTCGTTATCTTACCTTCTAATCTGCAACCTGTATTTATAGTAATAAATTTCAGGGTAAGAGAAAGTCGTGTGAGTGACACACCAGATTATTTATCTGAAATTCTGTTTATAAGGCCGTAGTAAGTAATTTTACGAGAAAAACAGGTGTTTAGAATAAACAGTAGACGTGGAAAGGTAGTTCACCACGCCTTTCTCATTTAAAATTAATTTATTGGGCGGTAAATATACTTCTCATGGCCTTATAAAACATTAAAAATAAAATTAATTTTACCTACTAAGCTAAATGGAATTATTTTCTTATTATCAGTCTCAATACCAAAAATATTTTAATATACTATTACTACAAATAAACGGCCCGTTAAAAGGTTAATATTTTTAGATTTTAACTGGGCTAGCAAAAAGCTGTACGATGTGGCTTTAAAAAGACATAAATGCACTGCACCATAAAACTCGGTTTGCTTATGAAATAAGTTGTTGTTTTATATAGAATCGCAAAAAAGGCTTCAAAACAGCGTTAAAATACATCATTTTCGTGATTATTTAAACTGATTAAACGCTCTACAGAATGAAAGCATGAGTGGGGATTTTGGTCTATTTAAGGGCATAAAATTTTAAATAGTACTATTTTTAGGTAGATCTCAGTAATTTAGTAATTTAGAGTTTAGTAAAATAAAGTCCATACATATGGACATTAGATTACTAGTCCCCCTAAAATATCAATTTCAGAAAAAAATGTATTTTTCTTTAATCTATAGTGTAACCGCATGCTTCTAAAAGCCATGACATTTTGTTTATGTTGCTATTATAGTTTCGGGTGCGAAGAGGTTATACTAGTTTTGTTAAATGAGTTAAATATAATTAAAGGTATTATAATTTGAAGCTCCCTACTGCTATTAAATATTTTGATTGTCTCTAATACAATAAATTAAATGTATCAGAATGTGCAACGACACATATTAGTGTTTGGTGTTTAGATAATAGAGTTACATAATTTATAAATTAATTTAAGTGTGTCGTAAAGTCTTCAAAAAATCAGTTCTTCTAAATAAATGTCATATATTTTTAAGTAATGGTATTTCAGCACCCAAATTTACTTTGTCTTTCGCCAAGGAAGCAAGAAATAGTTCTCAAGTTTCCAACAGCTTACCTCTCTCCGAAACTGACGCAATAGCCAGCCGTAGACTTTCATCCCAGCCAATCAAGAGTATTTCTCTTCCTGCCCTAAATTGTAACCGTGCAATTTCATCTACTATTGCCAGACTGAGGACAAAGCACTTCAAGGGAATGAAAATTTCCCCTGATAGTCAACGAAGTTATATCTACTGCCCTCACTGTACTGACATTCAACTTTCTCCTGACAACTTTTTCGACCTTTCGACTGCCCTGCTATATTTGCATCATCTATATTTGCTCTTCAGTATCCATCTAGCTCCTTTGCGTCAACTCTTCTATTCTTCAAGTGTCGTTGATGTTGCTACGGCTGTCCTGGATGCCTTCGGTCCTATTTGACTCCTCTGCACCAACTTTTTGGACAAGACGACAACAACAACAGTGCTTTTCTCTGTGTAAGTGAATTTGATTTGTTAATTTATCAGCGTGTTACTTCATTACACAGTAACGTATTTTAGAGTTCGGATTTAAATAAAATAGTTAAGAGCTTTTATCATTTAGCTGTCTTACGCATCAACTCCATAAAATTTATTTCTTTATCTTATTTTGGTATAATTATATCTCATGCCTTTATATTTAAACAGCTTGTTCAGGTAACACTCTACCTTAACAGCATATGAAACCTGAATCTGGGGACCATGAAATCATTTTAGTAACAGTGTAACTATACTTGTTCTGAAAAAGTCTTATGACTTATTGAAAGCTTTCAGTGATACCGCGAGATTGATTAAATTAGAGAAGAAAGAAATAATTAATTAAAAAAAATCGCGCAGGAACTGTAAGAAGAAAGTGGTTTAGAAAATAAAAGTATTGTAATAAATTAATTAAAAACACTTTAAAAACACGGTAAAAATACATTTATTAAAAATATAAAAAAAAAAAAACTTCCAAAGCTTTTCGCCTACATAAAAGAAGGCATCATCAGGGAATTTGGTTTTACACATACTTCAGAGCAGTTATATGTACTTTTGAATCACATGGTTAACAGTTAAGTCCTTACATAAAATATATTCAACTGGAAGTCAGATAGAGGCTGGAACTATTATATGGTAATGAGGTGCTACACTTGGACGCTGGAGCTATTTCAGGAAGAGGAGGTGCTACAGTTGGAGGTTGGAACTATAGCAGGAAGAGAAGGTGCTACACTTGGAGGATGGAACTATTTCAGGAAGAGAAGGTGCTACACTTGGAGGGTGGAACTATTGCAGGGCCTAAAAAGTCTTGTGTTATATTAATCATAAATTTGCAACAAATTCAAAAACAATAACGGGATAAGCATAAATAATTATAGTTTTGAACAAGCTGAGAAATTCTTCGGTCATATGCAATTCAATTAAGCTAAAGTAGATACTGAAGGTCTTACTTACTCACAGATTAATTTTAAATGTTTAACTCGCTCTTTAGAAAATCTAAACTGAATCCTACATTTTGAAATTTATTGATGAGTTTTTAAAACATATAATCTAACAATGTTATCATATTTTTTAAATAATTTCTTTAACGATAAAACTAAGGGGAAAAAAAGTACAATGGTGCAATATCTGCAAAGATTAAAAAAACAGGGAGGGGATCTATTTTTCCTGATATTTAGACGTTTTATTAGGAAATGACTGAAGATTTTTTATTTATTTATTTATTATTATTATTTTTTTTTACGCTAAGGAAATTAAATACAGCGAATAAAAAGCTTTTTATATCTTTTATTTTGCATAAAAGAATGAATAATTATTTTTTTTTCTTTTCTTTTCAATGAACTATATAACAAATTATAGATAAAAAGCTTTACAAAACACACAACAAAGGCTTTCCAAAAACTTTTTTTTCATAAATATAACAAAAAGTTTTATGTTACATCTAATCCCTATATATCTTTTTAATGAAACTTAAGTGCATGCACACATAAAAACTATTTTTTAATATGATCAAAATTTAATACTTCAAAACTCTGCAGCCTCTTTTTTCTTCTACTAAAGAAATACAGATTTTTTAAAGAAAAAGAAAAAATCTATATAATACATTAACTTCAAATATATATATATATATATATATATATATTACAGGAAAAAAAATTGTTTAGATTTTACATATATATATATATATATATACATATATTATAATTATTTTCTATAGATATAAAAGATTTCTTAACATTCAAATGTTTTCAATTTGCATGAAATAAAAGGTAAATATTTAATTTAGAAAGACAAATTTTTCGCCGTCTTAAATAAACGTAAATATTACGTTTTTACCGGGAAAATTTATGTATTTTTAAGACACATATTACTTTACTTTAATTTATTCTTTAAGAAAGCAAATTGTAAATGACTTTTAGAAAAAAGCTTGATTTAAATGCATAACTACTTACTCTTCGCATGTCCATTAATATTAAATTTATTTTCGATTTGGGAATTTATATATCCTACGATATTAGTATATGAAGTTGTAAATCATAAATTTCATTTCATGATTAATTTCAAAATATTTTTATCCTCAAATGAAGAAGTTATTATTTTGAAATCAATTATGAAGCATTATAAGCATTAAATAGGATCTCTAATCTGTGAAAATAACTCATTTGCTTATTTGAATAAAGAAAATATTTAAAAAGGAAATCACAATGTTTTCTTCAGATTGTATTAGCATATGTGAAAAATTTATCGAAATTGTTTAAATATAAATATACATATTAAAATTTTGTATAATTTGTACGCTTCAACACAAACTACTTTCTGTTTTTAAATAAATATGCACAATTTAAAACGTATTATATATTTATATATTGTGCTGCTATACAAAACAACAGCGTATTGCGGTTATGTGAGAGTGATAATAAAATTCTATCCACATTTCTATCATGGCGTTTTTTTTTTTTTTTTTTTGCATCGCTGGTCACTAAAGGTAAATTCTAGCATAGCCTCCTTAACTAGATGCATGTCGCGTGGCTCTTAAACTTGGCAACAGGTCGAACGGTAGGCAACGCCACGTGGTACAGATTGCGAGACTTTTTTATTCAACTGTTTCGAATAATTTTAAGAAGTGATATGTGATATATATAACCGACGTTTCTTCGATTCTATTCGCCTTTTTTGTATTTCAAATCCCACTTTTAAAAATTTTTGGTGACGATTGAATAAAAAAGTCGTGCAATCTGTACCAGGTGGCGTTGTCTACCGCTTGAACTGTTACCAAGTTTAAGAGCCACGCGACAGGCACCTTCTTAAGAAGGCTATGCGTAATTACAGTGTGATGTTAAACCTAGTCAACTCAACTTGTACTTCGCTAATGGGCATTACCTAGGAGTGGCAATAATCGACAAAGTCACGCCTCTGGTGGCATTGATCACTTAAATGCCAATGGTATTCTATGGTTAATTGATAGAAAATAATGCAGCGTTATTATAATATAATGTTTAATTTTGCAATATTCTCAAATATTCTTAAGTATTGTGCAGCTGTTAATACCACGAACAGAAGCAATAAAACTAAATGGAAATAAAAATAAATTTTCTTTAAAGACTGTAATCGTCTTAATGGTAATAAAATAAAATTAAGTAAAACAAAAGCTTTTGAAGTATAAACGAGAAATGAAAATTCGGTTTTGTGTTTTGAACATATTTTTTTAGTCATTTTAAAAATATATCTTTAATAAACAAGAAGCAGTAGGCAGAACCAGTTATATACCATACGGTAAAGTGCATTGCCTTACCATTCACTTAGGTAACGTGCATTGTCCATTGTGTAGCATTACCTCAACATACCACTCAACTTCTTCTTCTTCTTTTTTTTTTGTATGTATGTGTGCATGACAATGCCACTTTGACTCCACCTTGAAAAAAGAAAAATATGAATTGAAGATTAGTCCAAAATAGTGTATTTTTGTATTAAAATATTGGAAAAAAATAAAAAATTTAACTCACTTTCATAAAGTACCTAAATATAGAAGAAGAAGTCAGACTTACTTCAGCTTTAGTAAAAGTAAGTTTTTCTACACCCAATAAAGAAAGATATAATCTGTCGAAAAATACAGCGAACTAAAATTTATTTTGTATCATTGTATATTATTGTGGACTTTTCTGAAAGTAAAAAATAATCGAACGTAATAGGTCTGTTGCTATTGCTATGCTAGAAATGAAAAAATAGAATTAGATACAGTTAAATCAAAGATATTACAAGATAAGCGTCACAATGCAATTTTAAACAAATGGTCTGTCTACAAAAGCGCCAGGTGTATGCTAGCTAGGACGGGAAATCAATCATCGCCTAGGGATTATAAGAAATAAATGTAAAATATTCAGCCAAACATGATATTTACATTAAGAAATAGTTTAGAAAAAAAAATAAGTCTGAAGATCATATAGTTTTTAAAATATTTTTGTTATGAAAGAAATAGATGTTGCGCTATATACTTTGTGCAAGCTTTGCATTAGCTGTAGATAATAAATATACAGGGTGCCTGTGAACAAGTTGCTCACATATTCTTTAAATACAGTCGGCAGCAAAAGTATCCAAGCACTAGCATTTTTAGCATCCCTGTCTAAAAAAAGTACACTTAATACTGCTTTGTTAACTGAATCCTTGTCGAGTCATTTTCTTAGTCAGTCTAAGAACATGATTCGACAAGGCTTTATTTAACAAAACAGTATTAAGTGTACTTTTTTGATATCGGAATTATTGGCTTTTGCTGCCGACTATACATCTAATTTTGCACAAAATTAATAAACATCCAATTATAGATTAAAATAAATAACTTTTATTTAAAATAGTAATGTTTCAATAATGAACTCATTGATATCCTTTTTAAAATATTGCAATATGTAAATGAGGGATCTTAAAATTCTTTTAATTTCTGCTGTTAACCGAAAAGAACAACTATTACCATTTGAAGTTTAGAAAAGATCGTTTATATTTCAAAGTAATTATCAGAATAAATCTATTTATATTTGTACCTGTAAAAAAAAAAAAAAAAAAAAAAAAAAGATTTACATCGTAATTTATTTTTGTTTGTTTAACTTTACAAAGCTATTATCTTTCATTATAAACCTTACATGGAAGTCATTTGTGGTTTAGATCTTAATGTATTATTTCAAGATTTAATATCGCTGTGACAAATATAATTACTTTTTGTCTTCCACCTGCTAGCGGCTTTTGTTCGCGAACAAATGTATGCCAAATTAAGGGTTGTAATATTTCAACCGTTAGTTCAATTTTCAAAATTTCCCATTGACAACATCGAGACAAAGGAACATATGGTTGGCGCTTTGGCGATTAATAGTTCTATTTCTATAATTTTATGGCATTTTTTTAGAAATTCTTTTTTCTCCCAACTGGTAATCTTTCTATCTCGGGAACTCGCTTTTGGTAAAATTAAAAATCATCGTAAGAGCCCTCTCCCTCAGCTGTTCAAATCCGTGATGTGCATCTCTATGTTTTAACAACGACTTTTATATGACATTTATTTAGTTGAAAATGATTGGTATTTATGAGATATGATTTCTTAAGTAAAACAAGTTGGATCCTGACAGTCATGTCTTTAATTTTAAAGCTGCATTTTATTCTACGCAGAGCCTGATTAAGGGGGAAGCACACATTATTTATACTTACACCGTTATTTTTTAACAAATACTTTCCTCCTATAATAAACAGAAAATTCTCATTAAAAATTATTTTAAAAGAATTCTGGTGTCTAATAACGGTGAGTAAATTGGATTGTTTTACACCGTTCATTTTTTATAAAAAAATATTTCCTCGTCAAAGCGTGGAATTTCTATGACATTAAGTAAAAAATAATTGTAAAAATATTCCGGTGAGAGCGGAGATAATGTGTGCTTCCCCCTTAATCAGGCTCTGATTCTACGGATTTGTGTTGCTGTAGCAGTGTACTCCATCGATCTTGGCACCTTTACACCTCAGCATCGTTTTACAAATTGGTGCCATAACCAGAATAAAATCTGCATATTCAGATTTTTTTTTTTTTTTTTTTTTTTTTTTTTTTTTTAAGGGAGAGGAGGCTGTGTTTTTTTCTCCCAATTTTTATTTTTGGAGTATGCCAAGTGATCTGGACTTTAGAATGGACTTCTTTTATAAATGCTTTAAATACCTTGATTTCAGAATTTTATCATCCCAGAAGGCAGTTTAGAATCACCGAGTAATTCTTCCTATCAAGCACTTAACGGAGTTATTCTGAAGCGCACCGTTATAAAACTATTTATTTAGTTTCGCGGTTCGTCTGTCCGAGTGAGCGGATGCTCTCTCATTTAACTTTCCTGCTAAGAGTCACTCATATTTTTCACTACTAGTGAAGGGCAGAGTCTACGCTTCATTCCGTCGGTGGATACATCTCTAGACCGTATACTGACTGTCTTGATCATAGACCTTATATACTAGACAACGCATTTCCCCTCGTTATTTGACTGCATCATGAACGAGCTTCCCCAGCAAAATTGTCACGTGATGTTGGTCTAGAGGAAGAGTGGAGAATGATCACTATGTTATTTTTCTGTAGGAACGAATTTTGTGTTTTTTAATATTTTTATTGAGCACGCACTTTTTATTTTAGCATTTAGATTTACACATGGATGGAAAGCTAAACTTTCATAGATTAATTACATAGAAAAAAAAATTATGATAAATCATTTTGCAAGCGAAAAAATTGCGTTTGAATTCTTACTTCAGTCAGAGAAGTATGAGATTATGCTTGCATACGGGAAAAAAGAGAGAGAGAGAGAGGAATCACCCCTAGGCCAAGATCACGTGACTTCCGAGACTCAGAACAAAGGATGGAGGTATCAGATTACACCCTCATGTTGAAGACATTCGCTGTAATGGTCAGCCGTATTGGTAGCGTGGTCTAGTATATAAGGTCTATGGTCTTGATACTCGCCGGCATGTACATGGAGAATATCCCACCCACACCTTTGATTTACTCGGAGTAAAGAAACCCTGGTCTAACATCGATTGTTCTTTAGCTCTGAATTCATTTCATTCCAGGACTACGAGAGAAAAGGTACCTTTTTGTCGGCAAGTTTCCACGACTGCACGATATGATTGTTGTTTTACAGTGGACAGTTTCTTTCATTATTTTCATGAAGGAAGTTTTGTTTATTTTTAAAAAGCAACTGTTACTTTGCCGCGACGCATATCACGTATTTACGCTGAATTTTTCATGTTTTTCGATTAGGAATTATACAGAAATAAACGTGTAACACTTTTTTTTTTTAAAGGAAAAAGACACAAACTCATATAGGAGAAAAGGCATATCTGGTTAAAAACAAAAGCCTGAAAGGATTATGTATAAGTTTTATTACGTCACTTTAAATAGCTTTTTAAATATTTACGTGTTTATACTTGAGAAAAGACGGTTTTAAAATGATTTGGATGTCTGAGGGCTAAGGAGGTCAATTTTCAAGATCGATGATACTTTGACAGAATGAATAAAATAAAATAAGGTTTAATTTTCAGGTCAAGTTTGTGAAACTGTGGTAAGTGATTTACATATTTAAGCTAAGTATACTTGTTAATTAAATACGTATATATATATATACATATATATATATATATATATATATATATATATTTGACACATCATTAATTGAAACCCTTTTTTTAGATAATACAAATGAGAAGGATGTTTGCATATTTTATCAGATTTCTGTACAAATTTTTATATTTTCATATATGCTATTTAAAAAAAAATTCTTTCGATTTTTAAGATTAATAAAAAAAAGAAAAAATTCTCTTTTTTAAATTTTTCTATTTGTAATATATATACAAATTTGCATATTACTGTATTTTATCCCATTTCAGCATATTATTTTTATTTTCCTATTTAGGTATTTTGAGTTTAGATTTTGTGTGTGTGTGTGCTGCTATTAATTTTAATTTACATGTACGATTACATGTACATTTACCCGTATGAATACACTCATTTTGATAAAATATATGATATAGATAATATAATAATATGTTGAGAGTAATTACAGGACTGTGTTTTTAAAAAAAATACGGAGGAAAAAGTATTTTTTTATTTATTTACTCTTCTTATTTTTGTTTTTGTTTTATTTATTTACCCACTAATAATTCCTTTTATTATTATAAAATAAAATAAAATAAATAAATAAATAAATAAATAAGTATTTGCGGAGACTATTCTTATGTTATTTTCATTTCATAAGGGACTCTTTTTGACCACAGCCTTATGTTTGCAAAGATTATGTTGATATATTAAAAATAATAATAATAATATTAATAATTTGATAAATGCACATTATACAAAATTTATTAGTTCAAATTTTCAGTAATTTTGTTTAAAAAGAAATTTTATAGACGCTGATTAATATGTTACATACACTGCTCGACATTGAAAATGCAACACCAAGAAGGAATGATAATAACGGAATGAAATTTGTTGGACACATACAATATAGTAGGAAGAACAATTGATTAAAATTTCAGGAAATTTGGAGTAATATGTACTGAGAAAACAGTACATAAAGCAGCGACCTCTGTGAGCAATAACAGCACATATCTGCCTAGGCATTGAATCGAACAGCAATTAGATGACATGTACGGATAGAGCACTTCATGAAGTTTTAACACGATGCCACAATTCATCGATCGAAGTTACTGGTGAGTGGTGGGGGGCCAGTCGCTTTTCAACAATTAAACAGTCATTTTCATTGATGCGAGATCAGGAGAACGCTCTGGCCAGAGCAACAGTCGATCACATTCGTCATCAATGGAGGTCCAGACAATATGGACAACTTTCGGTCGTGCATTGTCCTGCTTAAATGTTGTGCTTCGGAGGCCTTGAACATAGGGCAGAGCGATGGGCCTTAACTCGTCAGAAATGTAATGGCTGGTATTCAGAGTGGCGGGAAGGAAAACAAGAAGTGACCAGGACGTGTATCCAATGGTACAACATACCATCAATCCAAGTGGTGACTCAGTATGCGGCTACCAAATTTCTGATTACCCTCAAAACTGCACCACTGATATGGGCGCCATTAATGTGTGATCAACGATGAACCTGGACGCAGGAATGGCGTGAAGTCACTTTTCAGACAAATCACAATCCTGTTTACAGCATCAAGATTGCCTTATCCGTATTTAACGGCAGTATGAATAATGCACATTGCCAGCTGGGATTCAACATCATCATACTGACCATCATTTGCAATGATGTTATGGGTTCCCATTGGATACACGTGTCGATTACTTCATGTTCATATTCCTGGCACTCTGAACAGCGGCCATTAAATTTCTGATGAGTTAAGGCCTGCCCCTCTGCCCTGTATTCGAGGCCTCCGTAGCGCAAAATTTAAGCAAAATAATGCATGACCACAGGTTGTTTGTATTGTCCGGACCTTCTTTGATACAGAATGTGTTCGACTGTTGCTCTGGCCAGCGCGCTCTCCTGATCTCACACCAATGAAAATGACTGTTTAATCATTGAAAAGCGACTGGTCCCCCACCACTCACCAGTAACTTCGATCGATGAATTCTGGTATCGTGTTGAAGCTTCATGAAGTGCTCTACCCGTACATGTCATCCAATCGCTGTTCGATTCAATGCCTCGGCAGATATGTGCTGTTATTGCTCACAGAGATCGCTGGTTTATGTACTGTTTTCTCAGTACATATTACTCCAAATTTCCTGAAATTTTGATAAATTGTTCTTCCTGCTATAATGTATGTGTCCAACAAATTTCATTCCGTTATTATCATTCCTTCTTGGTGTTGCATTTTCAATGTCGAGTAGTGTATTTAGATTAATAAGAAAAACCATTGCTTCGGCATGAGTAAAATGATTATCACATTTTTAGTGAACTGAATATCATTAGGAATTTACTACACAATGTAATAACGTACATCTGTTTATATTACCTATGCATTTTTCTCTTTCTATTAAATAATAATAATAAGAAGAAGAAGAGGAAAAGTATTACACATGCAGTTTCAAAATATAATTTACAGCTTGAAGTTTATATATATATATTTTTTTCTCTGTACTTTTCACCATTCACACCTTCATTAATTACATATTGCATGTAATTGTGTGCATCATTTGTGTATTTAATACTAGTTAGATACACTTGTTTTATTTTACTTCTTGGAGTCTGCGTCTTTCTTTAAACTCTGGCCAAAACTCTTCTTCAGTAAGACTGTGGTTGACATTTTGCATAATATTACGTATCCAACAGAATTTTCTCTTATACGAAATTTTCCCACTTATACCCACGTATTTTCACATTTTACTTGCTTGTATTTACAGTTATTTACTAGTACGCTAGTTTTGAATAGCCCCATATAATACACAATCAATATTTTTTCTTTTCTCATTTTTGCAAATATTCAAATATTCAAATACATTGCCTTTCATGTGAATCTAAATAATTTGTTAGTCTTGAACAAATTTAATATACATACTACAAATTTTTTAAATATCATGTATAATAACTTATGCAGAAAAGGAATTAAATTATATATATATTAGGTACATAAACACATAAACATCACTTTTCACTTATAATATTCCTCTTGGTTGTAGAATATTTTTTTTTAAGTTATAAAATTTTTTTAATAGTAACATACCGATTTTTTTTCTTTATCAATTTTAACTTATATATTAAATTTTTTAATACAAATATTTCAATTATTGTATTTTTTCCAATTTCGCAAATTTTAAGAAAATTTACTACACATTATATGTTTTTGTGTTGGATGGTTTCACAGAAATTATGCTAGTCGTAAACTTTGGCATCTGATTTTTTTTTTTTTTTTTTTTTTTCACACTTACACATATTTTATAAACCTATTATTTTAAAATTATAATACTAATAGAGAAAATAATTATGATAAATTTTATTAACCTATGCTATTATTGTATTCAAAAAATCGACACAATCATATTTCACGAAAAAGAATATGATTATTAAACATTATTTTTCGTTTTATTTCCTTAATTGTCTTGTTATAAATAAGTATATATGTTTGTGCTATTTCTACTTCATGTCTGCAGACATAACGAAACAGAAAGTAACATTTTATTGCTTTCAGAAAAAATATAAAAATTAATTATTAAAAAAAAAAAAAAAATAACAATAATCTTTTATTGGCATATTTGTTTTGAAATGCGCATCGACATTTTTGTTTGAGCAGTTTTTGGCCATGTGATTATCAGTTGATTTGATTAATAGGGTTTCAGAATTTGAGACTTCAATAAAAATTTGAAGATTTTTGACATTAATAAGTTGAATATTATATGTATATATATAATTCTTTGCTGCTTTTTTAATGTCATCATACATTGAAATTTTTATTTTGACAACAATTTTTATGAACATTGTGCACTAATTATATTTTTGTTTGATTTTTTGGTATACAGTAGAACCTCGATTATCCGAAGTAATTGGGAGCGAACTTACTTCGGATAATCGAAATTTTCTGATAATCGAGAATTCATCAATAATCATCTAAAATATTTATCAGCACTCGTAGTTTGGAAAGGATGGCTTGCATACAAAAGGAATGTGGAAAAAGAAAAAAAAACGTTAAAAATACATGTTTGTTAAGAGAAAATTTTGGATGATAGTAGAAAGTGAAAAAAAAAAGTGAAGAAGAAACCGACTTCGGTTAACGGAGAGTTTCGGTTAATCGAGGTGAGTTTCGGTTAATCGAGGTTCGGATAATCGAGGTTCTACTGTACCATTAATATTTAAAAATAATCTGGTGTGTCACTCACATGAATTTCTCTTACCCTGAAATTTAATTCTATAAATACAGTTTGTAAATTAAGAGGTAATAAAACGAGTACTGTTATGGAAACCTTATATTAAAGCAATTCAAATTAGGCATCGGAAGAGTTTTGTATGATAATTAGTAAAAAATGAAAAGAACTGAAATGTTGTCGAAGACCAAAATTGAATTGTCCCTAAATTCAGGCAATTGTTCAAATAAGCTCTGTTTGTTACACCAGTTTTCAGATGAGGTAATATATATATACATATACATATATATAGGTGTAATACTTAAGAAAAAAAAGGTATTTTGTTTACAGTGAATTTCCAAAATAAGCTTCTATAAATAGGCTTCAAAATATTGCAGAGCTGCCAGTATCATAATTAACTTTCCAAAGGACTATTAATGGAAGGTTTATAACCTCTGCCAATTGCTATGGCTTTCAGATATTTGATTTCAGAGTTTAATGAAACAGGATCAGAACAAATATTAAGGACACGGTTAACAAAAGTATAGAAAGCAGCCATTTTTTGGGTAGGTGGATGACATGAACGCGCATGTGGAGGTAGGGAGACTGCAAAATGTTTACGATAGACAGTGGTGTAAAACTATGTGGAGTGCGACAAACAAGTGTATCAAGAAATGGAAGTGAGCCATTATTTTCTATTTCATATGTAAACTGAGCTTTCTCATATGTAAACTGAGCATTTCCCGAGCTTCATAAGTGGGGTATCTATAATGCCCCTTGTAATAATTGTGATTTATCTTATATTGGTCAAACCAAAAGAAATCTTGAATGCCGTTTACGTGAACATTCTCGGTATGTTGTTAATCAAGAAATTTCTAAATCTTCTACTGCATAGCACAGTTGGGAATTTGATCATAGTTTTAATTTTAAGAGTGCCAAAATTATCTTTCATGCCAAACACGTTTCCGAACTGGGTTTTTTGGAAAATTTAACTATTTATCTTAATCGTGATAAAATTGTCAATGAAAAATCTGATTCCACTTCGTTGTCTACAGCCTGGAAAAATTTGTTTAATTCAATTAAATAATTTTCTTCATTATGTTTATAAAACAATAATAGTTATAATTAAATAAATAAATAATAATAATAATAATAAATTTTATTAAATTTACTTATTAGTATAATATTAATTTAATAAAAAATAAATAAATAAATAAATATAAATTAAAAAATATATATATATATATATAAATAAAAAATAAATAAATAAATAAATAAATAAATAAAATAAAATTAATTGTTTATTCCTTCCCTCCCTCCTTTTGTTTTTGTCTGTGCATGTGTGTTCTTCTCTGATTGGTCCTGCATGATGCTTTGGTTGTTTGTGTTGCTCCTCCCGCTCTGGATTTTGCCCTGCTTTCAGTCTTGCTTTTGTACGTGTAGCACGTGTATTTTTGCGCCTGATGAAGGAAGGCTACGTCCTTTCGAAACTGGTTGTGCTGGCTTAAAATTTATGGTGTGTGAAGAAGGCTTATTGTCTATTTATCGTTTGTACACCAGTTTTGCATTTATTTTTGGTGAATATTACTGTCTATGGAATTTAATGTTTCTAAGACATGGTCAATATTGTAACGACATGTGTCGATAATCGTGAAGGTGCCATCAACGTAACAGGTCCAAAAATGAAAAGATATTTCCTTAAAAAGCATACTTTCAAAATAATGCATGTAAATATCTGCGAGAATTGGGAAGAAAGGGGATCCCATGGCTAAACCTTCAGATTAACGATAAAATTTTCTTTGGAAGGAAAAGGTAATTTGTGATAAACAAATGCGGACTAGAGAAATTACTACTTGTATTTCAAAAGATGTGAAATGAAATTCTTTAATCTATTTCCGAGACAGCAGAAGGCGCCACTTATTGGAACATTAGTGAAAAGGGGTTTTACAGCAAAGGAGGCCATAGTAAGATGAGGGCCGTTTTGAATATTTTTTGCGAAGTTAATAGAGTACTTTATAGTATAGATATTTGTAGAAAGAAGGGGAGCAAAAATTGTACTTAGAAATTGAGCTAAACGGTAGAAAGCAATTTTTATTAAATTCACACAATCAACTGATTGGAAGAAAATCATATTTATTGAAATTTTTATTTTTCCGACTGAGTGAAAATAATGCCTGGACTCGAATCCCGGATCTTTGACTTACAAGGTCAAGGCTCAACCAATTGAGTTATCCAGGTCGACAACCGGTCAGCATTACTCACTCAGCATTACTCTTTCTGCCTAAAGGTTGTCTGAGTGAGTAATGCTGACCGGTTGTCGACCTGGATAGCTCAATTGGTTGAGTCTTGAACTTGTAAGTCAAAGATCCGGGGTTCGACTCCCGGTCCAGGCATTATTTTCACTCAGTCGGAAAAATAAAAATTTCAATAAATATGATTTTCTTCCAATCAGTTGATTGTGTGATTTTAATAAAAATTGTATTTCTTTCTCCCATTGTTTAATGGTGTTTTCCATTACCTGCGGCTTATTTCTGTCGAGCTATCTACATGATAGACCATATGTTTCTGCCTAAAGGTTGTCTGAGTGAGTAATGCTGACCGGTTGTCGGCCTGAATAGCTCAATTGGTTGAGCCTTGATCTTATAAGTCAAAGATCCGGGGTTTGACTCCCGGTCCAGGCATTATTTTCACTCAGTCGGAAAAATAAAAATTTCGATAGGAAGCAATATCGATATTACAGACTATCGTACGAAATGGGATATTAGGCTTGTGGTCTTTTGGTAAGCATAAAATCTGGCACAATTAGCTATAGAAGGGATAAGATGAGATTTAGTTGAGTCCAAAAACAAGGGACAAGGCTTTATAGCAGATTTAATTTTAATTAATTTTTGAGGAGAGGAGTCACGGGGTAGAGGAATATATGGGCCATCATTTATTTGTCCAGTTACGCTATTGATATACTGTTTCTTTTCTAAAATAACAATCTGATCACATTTTTTATATTTATAAAAATCTTAAAAATCTTGATAATTGTGTTTTCTCTGTACCCTATTTGTCTGATCGTTGGAAAATATACATGGTCCACATTTTATTAATTTTTCGACAGTTTGCACAACTAGCGTTTCTAAATTTCCTATTCGCCACTTCCTCCATCTTCCACGTAATTCTATTGATTGAACATTATTCGGTTCCATTTGTGTATATATGAGCACTTCTCTCTGATTTTTTTATGCACTGAAGACGGTACGCTAAATGCTACCGAAACAGCTGTCTGCTTCCCAATTTTTTTTTCTTTTGCGTTCCTGACGTAGTGGTACCATATTATTTTATACTCCACATGTGCTCTTCTATCATCCCTCTTTTCTGTTTGATTAGGTGCAGTTCATCCTGTATATATTTATATTAGCATACTTGAAGAATTTTCTAATTGTTGCATAAACATTATGTTAAGTATGATTTTATCTTATCTTTATATCACAAATACGGTAAATAATTATATCTAATATTAAATTTATTAATTTTATTTATACATATAATTTTTTTTTCATGTTATTTACAACATTTTGTGCTTAATTTTTTTCGTTGATATTGTTATTAATATGTTTTTACACATAATCCAAAATTATGTAAAAAATATTCTTTAAATAAATTAATATTTCTCTGTAATGGAAAATAGAAGCTTCATCTGATAATTATCTATAAGTTAAAATAATATTTTTGAAACTATGAAAGTATTTCATAAAATGAAACGAGGGTGTCTCTAGAGATTTTATGTCTTAATGAAACGTCCTATAAACTAATGAAGACGGGCTCTTTCTCATTTATATTTAAAGAACGTTTAACAAAAATATTTTCTTATGCATATCTTTTTGTTAATGTCATTTTATTTTTCCTTTGAGAAATAACTTTAATAAAAGATATTAAATTATATGGGGAAAATGTAGTCGTTATTGTAATCATCAATCCGAAAATAAAATTATTCGCTAATTATTTTTCTCATGAATAAATAATGAATTCTGAATGGTCGCGTAATTTTTGGAAACATTTTGATGTTGAAGTATTGAAATAAATTTTTATTATCAAATTTGTAAATCTCAAAGGGAGAAAAAATATGCTATTTAAATACAGAATATTTATTTCTTTGAAGTATCTTAATAAATATTCTCAAAAACAGTTTGATATTTTGTTTTAGAACAAGTATTTTTCTCTCTGAAAAGATAATTTTGGTAAATTAGACAATTTATTGTAGATATTAAAGGAGATGGGTTCAAAAACTTTTTATTTTTTATTTATTTATTTATTTATTTTTTTTTATCTTTCGATAAATTTATTATTAAAAGACTCTAAGAAAAATATTATAATTCACATTTTAAAGAAATATTAAAAATAATGTTCCCAGTTAATATTACATGAAATCATGTAATAGATAGAAGTTTTAAAGGAAATAAACTTTAATAATCATATTTAAAAATTAAATGTTTCTTACTGAACTTTACCTTAACAGTTTATATACGATATAGTACGTTGGGTACACGACAAAAAAAGCCAAAAAGCTGCACTTTTTGATTGGAATATGCCACCTTCTGTGGTCAAAGTTCATGCCAAAATATAAATTTCCAGATAGGGAGCCACTTGAAAATCCGTGTAGAACACCCCCATGGCGGCCATTAAAGATGGCCGCCGTCAGCTGCCATATAGGGGCGCTAATTGTTTTGTATCTGAACTCCTAATCATCCGATTTCAATTTTCTTTCTTTTAATACCTTGTGAATAATATACTTTTTAACTTCCATACATTTATCTATGTATATTATATGGTGTGACACTCACACTACTTATAATACGTTGGGTACACGACGAAAGAAGCCAAAAAGCTGTATTTTTTGATTGGAAAATGCCACCTTCTAGAGTCATAGTTGATGCCAAAATATAAATTTTCAGATAGGGATCCACTTAAAAATCCGTGCAGAACACCCCGACAGCGGCCATTAAAGATGGCCGCCGTCAACTCCATATAGGTGCACTAATTGTTTTTGTTTATGAATCCTAATGGTCCGATTTCGATTTTCTTTACATATATTTCACAAGATATATATATATATTAAATATATCTTACGAATAGGATACTTTTTTATTCCTATACATTTATTTATGTACATTAAAGACTATGCGCATTTTGGAAAAACCTGAAATTTCATTTTTTTCATGATTTTTATTAACAAATAAGTTTTTAATTGAGCTCAATATTACTTTCTTCACAACAAAGGGTTTATGTGAGTGGAGTTCTGCGTATTTTTCTTCTTTTTACAAACAAACGTAACTCAAAATTACTAATTTTTCAGATACAATCCATAAATTCCTTATAATAACTAGGCAGCCAATAAGGTTTGATTTATGCATCTTTGTATGCCATAGATGCCATCTTAGGTTTTTTTTTTTTTTTTTTTTTTTTTTAAGGCTTTAATCAAAATCGTGATTTTTTTTTTCAGTTACTTAAAATTTTACTTTAACTGTTTCACTCAAAATCGCTATTTTTTGAGTTATGACTCTTTGTCATGAGAGCGACGATATGTCAAGAAAGATTCATTTTCATAAACAACAGCAAATTTTACTTATTATGGAAACATTTATTACGTTAAGAAAATATTTTAAAGAAAAAAAAAATAATATCCATAGAATATAAATATTAAGAAATTATCCATCTAAATTTATTCCTTTTCTACTGCTCTTATGACTTTAGATCATGCTATCACAGTCTTCATCTTCCAAGTCTTCCCTGGAATAAAATATCTATTATATGTTATAATTTTATGAAGGTATTCATTCAGCAAGTAATTATTATAATTTGAAATTGTGGATCAAACTTAAAAATAATCAATTTAACGCATACCTTTTATTGTATTTGTTGCTGCATTGTTGACCTCCAGTGCAATTCGTGCAAAGTAGTGTACATGAAACCTTTGCCTTTACACAAGAGCATCGTGTGCGGCATGTGGAGCAGCTGCATTTAACCAATTCTCTGCAGGCTTCCATAATAGAAGGAAGGGAGGACCAGACAGGCATCCATTCCTCATCAATCATGGTCCAGCCCCATCCTTCTGGTCCTGGAATGTTGTCCATCACTGAGCATGCACGACCCCAAACTTGTCCTGCCTGGTATGCTGAACAAAGACAATGCTGCTTTAATGCTTCTTTTGTTGGGGGCAAACTTTGTAGACTGCGACTTTTTGAGGTAAAGAGAAATCTTCTAATATGATTAACTGAGAAATTTTCTGCGTCTTTGTAATAAAGAAAAACAGTAAACTTTTCTAGAATTTGAAAAGTCTTGTCCGAAATACACTGCTCTGGTAGAGAAATAGTTTGGAAGGCTTCAGTAGCTTCAGGAAATGATTTCCTTACTTTCCAGGCTGTCTGTTTTCCTTTCATTGCAAATGATGACGTCACATCTGATCCAGTAAATGCATGGAATCCTCTTAATGCAACAGCTTTTTGTTCACCAATACTTTCAAACATAGCATTAATGCTCATGTACCTCTGACCCTTCCCAACACCAAAAAGAATCCACATTTCTTCAAGCCCAGCTGTTTTGAGAATATTAAAAAAAGAGATTGCCAATACAACTACATCAGTATCTACTGTGTAAATAATTATTTTTTTTGCACCATGTTCAACACTGTCTTTAGCCTGGAAAAAAATCCTGCCGTCTGCTTCTTCCTGCTGCCTAATTTGTACTCCATCAACTGAAGTTTCATTCGGCCGAGATGAACGTATAGCGCCATCAATCTCAGTAATGATGTGAACCCAATCAAATTTCAAAAATGCGTGATCCCCAAGTAACTTGAAGAATTCTGTCTTATTTTGATCGCAACAGAGGAAATTGTTCCAATTTTTTGGTAGCATATTTCTTTTTGCAACTTAGTGACGTAAACCAACCCCTCTCTTATCTCTCACACGTTTCTTAAGGCATGTTTTTGTATAAGTATCCCAAGAAATGTGTATCCTGTTTGCATGGAACCTTTCAACATCATTCAAAATTCGGTTTTTGAATTCTGTATCACAGTATTCCGCAAAGGTTCGTGATATTTTGGGTGGAACAGCATATGCTAGTGCTGCACCATCGTAAATGATTGTATCGCAGAATCCTTTGAAATATGGTGGATTAATGGCTTCTTCTAGGATTTTAAGTAGCTGAGATTTCTGACATGACCGCATTACACCATTTGAGGAAAGCGAAGGCTGAGCACTGGTATTTTCATACTCAAAAAACTTGTCCAAATCCAAGTGTCTATTTTGACTTACAATGAAAGCCCTAGAGAAAAGTTCAACATCATTTCTCAAGTTTGATATTGTGAAAGAGGAAACTTTTTTGTGAAAGAGCAAAGCCAAAGAATTTAGTCCTTGTTTGTTTCACAGGAGAAAATACACTTACTTTTGCTTCATTACTCAAACGGGTTTCCCCATAGTTGTTGTACAGTTGTAAGGCTTTTTCTTCAGTATTAACCAAAGCTTTTACATGCTCTTGGTCCATTATATACTTTGTATCCCAAACCACAAGATCACACGAGTTTTCCTCAAATGGGTTTCCAAACTCATGAAAGCTTCTTTTTAAATCATCTATTTGGTCCTGAAACTTGCTCTGATAAGCAGCATACTGTTCATGGTGAACCGGCCTGTCAGTTACTGTTAATAAAGCTAGTAAACTCAAACTCATCAAGAATATTAACTAATTGTGGCCCAGAGAGCATCCATCTCCTCAACATGGCTGTATCTTGCAATAGACCTACAGCACCACCATTTCCTTTGATAAGGGAATTGTTTTGTTCATGAGCTTGATCTACAGCGAGTGCAGAAAAAGGATTGTTAGTTTTGTGGATAACAAACTGACCTTTGCAAAAGTAATCGTGTACACTGGGTGCTGTGTCTTTAAGTTATTCTAAGTCTTTTATATGGATAGGTAACCAACGAGCATAGTTGGTATGGTCCATCAAAAAAAACCAAGGTGCTAACTTCTTCAGCGTTTCTTTATACAGTTCGTAATTACCATCCCTAATTGACCGAATAAAAGACAGAAGAAGTATCTCTAGGTTTAACACTAGAAACCAGAATCGAAAAGTTGGGCAGTTTGAACGTTTTTCATCAATCCTCTCTTCAAATAAAATTTTTGGATTTCCTTGCATAAATGCTTCTTTAAGTAGACTGTATAAAACCACAGCAGTCTTCTGATGTATGGTTCTTGCTTTTGTCACATGTGTAACTTTAAGACATGCTTCTGCTCCTGCTTCTGTCTTGATTCCAGAGTTTGAAACTACAGTAGTCCAACCACTACCTTCGAGAATCTGACCAAGCACTTTCAAAACTTCCTGTTCAATATGAAAAGCTCCAAGTACGGCTACAAACTTGAATTCACCGTAAAAATCAGGCCTGTTCCACTGAACAGATTTCGTCAAAGCAAATAGAGGCTGATCCACACATATGACCGGAGTTTGCCCTGGATTTTAAAATGTAGTAATTTTTTTTATTTGTTCCATTGCATGCTTCAGCATTGCCGGAGAAAAAGAACTTTAATTAAATAGGGGTAAAAGAGAACGAGATAATTCAAACGATGAAGACTCTGTCCTTGAAGCATGGAAAGCTGCCCAAGAAATATCTAAATTTCCATCTGTTCTATCAGTAATAATATGATCTAACCATTCCTGTTCCATTTTCCACTCAGAACCAAATTCTGAAATTGACATTTCGGAAGAGGTGGTCTGGTTTGCTTTTGGAACAGTTGACTCCTTCGAGGGCAGTATTAAAGGCTTGACAATACTATAGCTATCTGGAAGCTCTGGCACTTTTCTGTTATTTTGATCAATACAAGAAAAGCTTGTAGCAATTTCACGAGGCTTACCAACTTCTCCTTTCGCAGGGATTTGAAAGACAGATATCGCTGTTCCATGAAATGATGATTCAGATGTTGTGCTACTGTAATTATGATCTATATTGTCGTACGCACCAATGACAAAAAGACCGTGAAGCAAGTTTGAGGGGCATACGACACCTTCTTCTTGAGCTCTGAGTATCTCCAAGTAAGCAAGATTTGCTGTTATCTCTCTAATTCTATTTGGTGATATTGAGAGGCCTCTTTCATGCATGCCTTCAATTATTGTATGATTTCGTGTTCTTCCAAAAACAGACAGGCCGAGATATAATGGAATAGGTGGTTCATGACTTTTCTTATGGCGAATAATGTTGCCTTTAGGAATACATTCACTGTGGTTAAAAACTATTAATTGGCTGATAGTTAAAGCAGGTTGAGTTACTTTAGTTGCATTCGGTGCTGAAGTGCAACCGTGAAGTAGATAACACACTAGAGCCAGAAGTTCTGGAGGGACGCTTGAAATTTGTCGATCATCATTCAAGTGACCATCAAAAATAACTTTCTTCTGGGCTATTACTTTTCTAATTCTTTTGATAAATCTTTCGCATGCAACAGCATCATCATCAAGATTTTCAGACTGGACATTTTGGAATATGTTGATCATCATTCAAGTGACCATCAAAAATAACTTTCTTCTGGGCTATTACTTTTCTAATTCGTTTGATAAATCTTTCGCATGCAACAGCATCATCATCAAGATTTTCAGACTGGACATTTTGGAATATGTTAGCACCATCTCGATACAGGATGTAATCTCTACCAGAAATCTGAGCTTTGAGTTCTGGGAATTGGTCGAGGATTCTCTCACGTAACCGAGTAGAGTGTGTATTTGGAAGGTCTTTACTTTCCATGTCCAGAAGATTTGCTAAGTTATTTGTATAAAGAGTGTTAAGATGAGACATTTTGAAAACAATTTCAGTGTTTCCAGCTTCAGATGCCTGGATTTTCTCTCTTATGAATCCTGCAACGGAAGCAAAAGCCATACTTTTACAGATAGGGCTGACCTCTTCTTTTTTTACTTCACTTGATGGGCGTAGAGAATTCGTTAAGTTTGTGTAGCATTTTGAGTGATACTTTGCTTCTTTAGCAACTAAATCTCCACCCTCTAGGAATGCTTTAATTTCAACATTATTCGTAATTTCGGCACATTTCTTAAGTTTATCGTCTTGTAAAGAAGCAACTTTATACAAAGACCTCCGAGCAGTGCCCTTTCCATTGCATATGAAACAAATTTCATCTTTCATCTTAATAGATAATGTTGTACGGACACCAGACCTTGTCTTTTTTTCATTTGGTTCTATTAAAGACTGTGGACTACCCTGAGATGACATACTGGGCACGGACGAAGAATGTTTGCGTTTCTTTGGCCTGTCAAGTTTTATTTTGTTAAAGTTAAGGGCACACATTTTGTGCCACTTTGCTTTATTTTTTCTAAATGTTTCTTCTATTCCTTCTCCTTCATTTAAATTGTTTAAATTCAAACCAAGGGGTACTGAACCGATATTCTGAAATTCCATTAAATTTTCTGCAAGCGTCCTGTAGCCAGCACCAACAAGTGATTTAGAAGTATGTGTGGCAGGGCAAATCAGTTCTTCATCTCTATGTTTTTGACATAAACAACATTTGGTCCAATCTATGCCACAGAGAGGAAATTCGGATTTAAAATCTGCCAGCCGCAAATGTACTGAAGCCATTTTCAAAAAAAATCAAAAGAGTTCAATCTGAAACAAAGAAAGTTCGGTGTTTAAAATGAGAATAACGTTATAATTGAATAAAAAAATTTCAAGAGTATGTCAGAAATCAATAAATTATAAAAATATCTCCTAAAAAATTATTTTTAAAAAATTGCGTGGAATTTTAAGCATGTAGAGGTAAATGTAATAAGACAAAATGTCTCTACATGCAAACTAAAAAAAAAAAAAAAAAAATCAAAATCCGATCATTAAAAGTTGAAATACAAAGAAAAATTGGTGCGGCGGATGATGGTGTCCAACTGTGGCCACCATCGGGGTGTTCTGCACGGATTTTCAAGTGGCTCCCTATCTAGAAAGTTATCTTTTGGCATCTACTATTACCACAGAAAGTGGCATATTCCAATCAAAAATGCAGCTTTTTGAATTTTTTTGTCGTGTACCCAACGTACTATAAGTAGTCTGAGTTTCACACATTATAATATACATAGATAAATGTATAGAATTTAAAAAGTATTTTATTCACAAGGTATTAAAAAAAAGAAAATTGAAATCGGATCATTAGGAGTTCAGATACAAAACAATTAGCGCCCCTATATGGCAGTTGACGGCAGCCATCTTTAATAGCCGCCATCGGGGTTTTCTACACGGATTTTCAAGTGACTCCCTATCCAAAAAATTATCTTTTGGAATCTACTATGGCCACAGAAAGTGGCATATTCCAATCAAAAAGTGCAGGGTTTTTTTGTGTACCCAACGTACTAATAGTGGTGGGTGTTTAATAAAATTTTAGAGCTTTGATTTTAAATAGATATGGCAGTGATTTTTATCTAAATGAAAAATAAATAATATAAATATAAAAATTACAAATTAAACATATGTATAGAGCTTTTAGTTTTAGGCACCACCAGTGAAATAAGCACCACCAGTTATTCTCCCAACATTGCTTAGTAATGGTCGTATTTTTAGTTTCTTGTCTCTGAGTGTAAACCATGTGTTTTTTAAGGCGAAACTTGATCTTACGAAATGTCTGACCGATATATGGTTGTTCACATTGACAAGGAATACTATATACCCGAAGAGTTATGTGTATAAATAGGGTCATTTAATCTTGAAAGGGCTAATTTATTTATGAGTGAGAAAAAAGGATTGTTGGGAGAATAACCATAATTTAAACTTTAATTCAGTTAAATAATCTGTCAACCTACACACTTACATGAACTCGATTTTCTATAAGCTTTTCATGTCTATAAACATACCATTAATTGCGATTTTGCTGTACCCCCCTCTCTCGGACTGTTGGAAAAATTACATAAAATCTACATATTCTTAATTTTTACATAGCTTTCTACATTTCAAATCCCTATTGGCTTACAACTCCAGTTTCTTATCCCTATTGTTTACTACTGTGACTCTATAATCCGTTTCCCTACCTATATATATATATATATATATATATATATATATATGAACATTAATCCACTTCGTCATTCTGTACTGAAGACGGTACGCTTTATGCCAGCGAAACTGCAGTCTTTATTTAACATTTTTTACATTGGCGTCATAAACGTTGTATAAATATCGATAAAATCTCAGTATGTTAGTGTGTATATCTGCTGTTACTACTTCTTGCGATAGAGGGCGGGCATTCCCAGCAGTGCTGCCAGAATTGAGGGAAATTTTTATTCAACATCCACCGTTAAATTTTACTTGTAACGGTTATCTAATTACATAGACGATTTCTGTAAAAAATGTTTCTAAACGGTTAGCAAACGGTGTCAATTAAAATTTTGTGGTGGGGATTAAATAAAAATTTCCCTCAATCTGGCAGCACTGATTCCCAGTCATCTATTTTATTTTTGTTCTTTTTTATCCATATTTTTAGTTAATTATAATCCATTCAGTCTATCTATCTACCTCTCGCTCAGCAGTAGGTCTACTGACCTTCCTGCATTGGGAGTTAAGTGCAGTTTCCGCTGAGGCAGGTTGGAAGTCGCTTCGAGCGGCGCTATTCAGAATCCTTTGATGTGGTCAAGCGGTTGGACCTGGTTCGACGAGGTGGGTTCGAAGGGGAAAGTACCTGGTCCTAACCCCCAGCTGAGATAATTGAGGGGCCAGAGGCAGATATATTTGTCAATTTTGCATGCTTTCCTTTGAAGTAACTGCGCAATCTGATAAAAAAAGGGCTACAACTCATGACAAGACATTTGGCTCTTTGTGTCGGAAGCGTGATTAATGACTTTTTGAACCTTGGTCTTGAACTTCCAGTGAAAACCGGCCTTTAAACAGCTTTCCACCATAGTTAAACCACCTCAGCCATTTTTGCCCAAGCTAGGCCCCTCCCTTTGTGCGAGGATTGAAGAGACACTCGGCAATTGTGGCGGGCACTGTGGAACCTCGTTCCTCTCCCGGCTCGTTCTTGCAATACGGAAAGCCGTCCGTATGAATGAATATGCTTGTTTGAATGAATAAGTCTAATTATTATTTTTTTTTTTTTTTTTTTTTTTTTTTTTTTTTGCAATAAGTTGTGTTGCGTTTCTATTGTTTTCTCCTGTTATTCTTTAATCCTAGTTATGTGTAAGTTATTTATGCATATTTATTTACTTTATTATTATTATTATTTAATTTCCTTTACTTTTTCTCCTTGGTTTACAATTATTTTACGTTTATTATACAGTTTTATGTTAATATTATATTATGTTACTTCCATTTGGAACCGAAGGTGTGGCGGTGTCTGGTCCTCGTTAATCTGTGCTGCACTGTTAAGTGCCTGATGCAGTCGTTAGCAGTTCGTCGGGCTACCAGTGCGGGGTACCATTCCCCGTGGTGGATCAAAATCGAATTGCTCCCGTTTTTTAACATTTTCCAACAAGGTTGAAAAGTATTAATGCCTTCGGTTTGTCTGTCTTTCCATCTGTCTGTCTCTCTGTCTGCGCTCCAACTCCTGTAAATATTCATGAAAATTCTTGAAACTGATATATGTTATTGAAGTTCACTATCGAACGTTCCCTATTGAAAACAGAGTGAATATCTCTACTGGTGTGCGTACAGGGACACCCGAAAGTATTCGAAAGCATTGTGTTCTATGAGAAGTACTTCTATAAACCATAGTTTAATACCATTATTTTACACAAATCTTAATGAAATTTAAATAGCTCACTAATGGATGTTCCCCATTGAAAAAAGGAGTGAATACCTCTACAGGTTTGTGTACAGGGACACCCGAAAGTATTCCAAAACATAATGTTCTGTGAGAGGTATTTCTATAAACCATAGTTTAATAACTTTACTTTACATAAATCTTAATGAATTGGAATATGTTATTCAAGTTTACAATCGGATATTCCTTAATGAAAATGGAATAAATACTAGCACAGGTTTATTTACGAAAGTATTCCAAAGCATTGCGTTCTATAAGAGGTATTTCTATAAACCAAACTTTAATAACTTCACTTTGCACAAATCTTAATAAAATTCAAATATATTATTCATATCACAAAAGAATGCTTTCTATGTAATATAGTATGATTGCATTAGGTTTACAGAGCCACATAAAAATATAAAGTTTCACTAAGGGTTACAATTGTAAATTTGCTGGAATTGCATTCTCGTTTATATTAAACGTTCTTAACACTCCCGAATAATTTTTAACTGTGAATACGTTTCTAATTTGTGTATCTGTCTGTCCGACTGTCCTTATTTCTATCTGTCCGTCCGCGCACCCCGAACGTCTATAAATATTTTTAAAAATTGTTAAAATTGATATATGTTATTGAAGTTCACTATGGAATGTTTCATATTTAAAATGGCACTAAAGTGTTTTGTACAACTGGTGTGCGTACAGGGACAACCCGAAAAAAGTCGCAATGCATTGTGTTTTAAGACAGACATTTTTATAAACCATATTTAAATAAATTTCTACTGTAAAAATTATAAAGAAATTGACATTTATTTTTAATCTGCTAAAATAATGTTTTGTATAAAATAGGATATGGCTGACCTTCAGATTTACAGGGCTTCACTAAAATATTCAGATACATGAAAGGCTGCAATTAGATTATCAGGGCTCTTTTTTATTTATTTATTTATTTTTTTTTTTGTTAAACATTTTTACCACTTTTCAATAATAATAAAACTAAAACACCCAAGAAAGGGCGTTTTAAAGTAATAAGTACAAAACTTTGAATAAACACCATAAAACGAAATAAACTCGCAACAATTGTTTCGGACGGAAAACTGTGTTTCCGCTTTGATTGAAGTACCCGTGCTTACTTTGTTCGCCTGACAAAGGGTCGTGTGTTTTATCGACTCAAAACAATTGTTACAAGTTTATTGCATTTTATGGTATTTATTCAAAGTTTTGTACTTATTACTTTCCAACAATATATTTGAAAGTGATTATAAATACAATTAATATATTTTTATGCCTTTCAGCCCTATCTGTCTGCTGTGCAATAACGTAAGCAAAGAATATTGAAAGTTATAACGATACAAGAAGTACGTACAGTTGGAATCTGTTAATAATCAATGCGTTCCGCATGATTTTTCATTCTTGCTTTCTTCTCTTTTCGGTAAATCCTGTGCGTAACACATTTTTGATTCGGTCTTTAATCATCTGCCATGTCTATCTCAGTACATAAATTACGTTAATTATTTCACTAAGTTTTTTTTTTCTTCCTCCCACAGTGTCAATTACAGAATTCTCTTATCAAGTATTTGATTTCCTCAGGCCATTATTTCTCAGCTTCTTTCGTCATTTAGAAGACTTCAAGTAGGAGTGTCATCGAAATTCCTTTTCCCCCAGTTTTTTTTTTTTTTTTTTTTTTTTTTTTTTTTTGCGTTTGTACCTCCTTCTTTTCGGCTAATAATTTCCCGTGAGCAACCACATTTTGCAGCTCCCCTGCCCATTCCCAACTTCTAATTTTTTTTTCTCTATTTCCTCAGCTAGATATGCACCTAATTCAAATTCCAACACCCAAATACGTCCTCTGCGCGCAACTGTTATCGCATTCATGGGAATGCGGTTTTGCTGATCGAGCACCGTGTTCAAGAAAAACTCTGAAAAGTGAAATAGCAATGACGAAGTCATATTTTTAAGATAGAAGTTTACAGTTATAAGCCTTACTCTAGTTCCTCCGGACACAGCTCATTTCTATGGAATGCTCAAGTAGCTTATACTGCAATTGGTCGCCATGCGCTGATCTGGCGTTAGCCACCTCTTTGGATGATATCAAACCCGTTAAATTTGGCCTAGTCCAAGTAGGTAGGGGCTGTCCAGAGGTTTCTAAGTTCCCAAGATACGCTGGTTTTGATGGTGAAGGGTTAATTTTGGTTTTTATTTGATTTCGATTGCCCAATCGTTGTTATATATATATATATATATATATACATAATTAATTTATAAAGGATTAAATCCTAATAAAGATTTCGGTAAAATTACCTTAAAAACATGCTTTTACATTGAGGATATATATTTCGAACCACCATCGGGTTCATCATCAGTGCTGACAATGACACTGCTAGCTCCAGTTTGCCTTCGTTCCTCCTTCTTTCGTCGTAACTTCTCTTCACTTTGCTTCACTTTTTTAAGATGGTGTTGCCAGTCTACATGTATTAGGCTGTGTTCTCTATCATTGACGGCTTCATTAGTAGTTATGCAAATGAACTATAACATTTATATCGTGGCACAAGCATTTAACGAGTAAAAAATCGAAACAAAAAACGGATCACAAGAGTAATTTTGCATATGATAGATTTTGCAATAGGTAGTGTTTGGATCATCGTTGCCAGATGTGGCCTTTTTTTCATTCAATAGTCACCAATAATTTTGAGAAGTGACATTTGATATACATAATAGACTACCAGTCTTCGAAGTGATTAGCCAAACATTACAAATAAAAATTATTGGTGACTATTGAATAAAAAAAAAACTAGTATGTTGTGGCCACCACAAGACTTTCTTCTATATTTTCCTATATACATATTCAATCAGTAACAATATTAAAAAAAAAAAAAAAAAAAAAAAAAAATACGATTTTTTTCTAATTTTTTTTTGTTAAAAGTAATACATATTCAACCAGTAACAATATTAAAAAAAAAAAAAAAAAAAAAAAAAAACACGTTTTCTTTTTTTTTTTTTTTTGTTAAAAGTAAAAAAAAATCGATAACTTTGTTTTAAATTATCACAGATTTATGGTTCAACAATTCGTTTTAAAGGTATTGACGAGACCTTTCGAAAGATACCCTTCTTGAAACTTTGCCCCCCTGGGGGGTACTTCCCCCCCAGGGGGGAAGCGATGCCCCCCATGCAGAAAAATTTTTTCCTAGTTACATACTACTATTATCAATAATTCATATTAATTTTACAATCACAAGTTTAAAACAACTCTTATTATGCACATTTATACGATTTTTTGTCCTATGCTGCCATTTTAAAAATTTAGATAAAATGCTATCACAGCGCCACCTGTTGAGCTATTGATCCCCAAACATAATCAGCACCAGTTAATGTCGGGGACAAACTAAATACCAAGTTTGGTTAAATTTCGTTAAAAAAAAAAAAAAAAGAAAAAAAAAATTGCGATTTTTTTAAAAGTTTTGTTTTGTTAAAAGTAAAAAAAATCGATAACTTTGGTTTAAATTATCACAGATTTATGGTTCAACCATTCGTTTTAAAGGTATTCACGAGACCTTTCGAAAGATACATATCTTGAAACTTTGCCCCCCCGGGTGGGAACTTCCCCCCCCGGTGGAGGGGAACCGATGCCCCCACATACACAAAAATTTTTTCCTAGTTAACTACTACTATTATCAACCTGATCTTTCGAAAGATACCCATTGTGAAAATTTACCCCCCCTGGGGGGTATTTTCCCCCTAGGGGGGGGGAAGCGATGCTCCCCCATGCAGAAATTTTTTTCCTAGTTATATACTACTATTATCAATAATTCATATTAATTTTACAATCACAAGTTTAAAACAACTCTAATTATGCACATTTATACGAATTTTTGTCCTATCCTGCCATGTTAAAAATTTAGATAAAATGCTATCACAGCGCCACCTGTTGAGCTATTGATCCCCAAACATAATCAGCACCAGTTTATGCCGGGGACCAACTAAATACCAAGTTTGGTTAAATTTCGTTAAAAAAAAAAAAAAAAAAAATACGTTTTCTTTTTTTTTTTTTTTGTTAAAAGTAAAAAAAATCCATAACTTTGTTTTAAATTATCACAGATTTATGGTTCAACCATTCGTTTTAAAGGTATTGACGAGACCTTTCGAAAGACACCCATCTTGAAACTTTGCCCCCCAGGGTGGGTACTTCCCCCCCCGGTGGGGGGGAACCGATGCCCCCACATGCTCAAAAATTTTTTCATAGTTAACTACTACTATTATCAATAATTCGTATTAATTTTACAATCACAAGTTTAAAATAACGCTCATTATGTACAGTCGGGGAAAAAAAAAACGCAACACCCGCTGTAATTTCGTTATTAATTGACGCAGGAACATCTAATAGACATAATTCAACAGGAAATTAAAAGCACTTTCTGAATATGTTGTCAAATTTTGAATTAGGGGTCATCTACATATTGAAATGAGCGCCAACTTTGATATTTTCAATAGCAACACCCAATTTTGACTTCAGTTTTGAATTTCTGAGAGTCTGGCAGTGCGGAAAAGTATACTGTTTATATACTTTATCTTTAGTATTTATAGAGTTATAAACAAAAATGTGTTAGGGGGTTATCTGTAAATGTAGAAAAATAAAATTAAGATCCTATAAGAAATAGACAAAATTTTAATGTTTCACACCGGAAATCTTTCAGGATAAAGATAATTATAAAAATTAATAAAACGTTTCTTCTTTTCAGTTTTTTAATTAACTTGAATCAATTTTTAGATTTGTAATACTTCAGTACTTCTTTAGATAATTTTAGGTCTATTTAAATACATTACACTTGTGATTAGTCCATACAGCACCCTTTGAAAAAAGTGTAATATTTTTCAAGTAAAAGTATCTATTATGGCTATACTGATCACCATTGAAGCTTAAACTTTCTTTCGTAGGTAGGTAACATAACATACGAAAGGAAATAATATAGATGTATATACAACAACGCATAAACTAAATCTTTTCGGATAAATTATTGTAAGAGATCATGAAGTAAATATTAAACAATTTTAATCACACTTATCAGTTTTGGGTCAGTTAAACTCTTTCGAACTGTACGATTGGTTTTATAATTTCTATAAAATATAATTTCTTAAATAACCGTTTCGCGACTGCAGACGTAGATTCACGCCATTTGAAAATCTGTAACTATGTGAGTGGGCGTTTCTTTCGTAATTTGTGTGTTACATATTTTTTAAGTGTGTACCCAGTATTCATATTTTTGCAATAAAATATATTATGGATAGAAAGAATTGATTAGAAAGAATGTAATTATAAAGTATATCCATTTGTAATATAATTGTGAATACAGAAAATTTGTTCTGAAATATTTTATTTTGAGATTATAACGCCCGTAGGCGGGTCTTACTGTCAAAAAGACAAAATCCTGCGGTCGCAAAAAGTGTTAAAATATATTTATAAAAGTTAAAATATGTTTTTAAAAATGTATAAAGTTAAAATATATTAATAAAATTTTAAAGACTAAAGTGTCCTTAAAATAATAACCCTCCCCCCTACAAAATAAATAAGTAAGTAAATAAATAAAATAAAATAAAGCAATATATGAAGCAAATGATTAAGCCTTTTTTAACTTAGACGGTATTTAAGAAACGATTTTACAAGTCTGTCTTGCATTCCAATTCCATTCCTTTTTTATATTTGACAATTTCACATTAAACCTATTTTTCTATTTAAAACAGTAAACCCCGCCTAATTAGTTAATTTTTTTTCTTCTAGTGTTCGTTTAAAAGGTTCGAAATTTATCGCCAATTAATCGATGAAGTAAATACCACTTGTGCATATTTTTGTCAACATAAAATAAGGGGTTTAACAGGAATACTCAATGTCACATTTACTTTTCTTTTCTATATTGTTTTGTTTTGAAGAACGATGAAGGCGGGGCTTGTCTTCTTTAGAAAACAGTAATTTTTGATGCTATGTGAAAAAAATCATCATTTTTGTTTCATTTCTTTGCGTTTGACGTTGTTGGTATACAATTTGACCCGTAAATAAAAAATAAAAATATTTTGTTTAATTTTCTTTGTTATTTTTTAAGATTTGATTCGTTATCTCATGCAAAACTTTATAAGAGACGGCCCCCTAAACCCCTCCAAAAGAAAGATCTATTTATATCTCGAAAACTAATAACTGAAATGAGCTGCAAATTTGCACACCCATATTTTTCAGCATTAGGATTCATTTTATGTAAAAATTTATATAGGTCATAATTCATAATTTTTATGAATATGAATTTATTAATAATTTTCATAATTAAAAATATGTTTCAGAATCAAAAGTAATGATGGATTGTGTTTGGGTTTCTTCACTGTATCTCGTAAAACAAAAATTATACCGATCAAGGCATTTTTTGTGAAGATATTATTAAAAGTTTGAAATATGAATTTAACATTAGCACCTTCAAACTTTGAACGCTTATAACTCTGTGAAAAAATAAGTAAAATATACAACCAATATACTTTTTCGCGTTGTCGCAATCCCAGCAATTCAAATATAAAATAAAAATGGGGCATTACCATTGAAAAAATCAAAGTTAGTGCGCGTTTTAATATGTAGACGACCCCCAATTCAAAAATTCAATTCATTTTCTGAAACTACTTACAATTCCCTGTCGAATGATACCTATTACATTTTTCTACATCGATTAGCAACGAAGTTACGTTGAGTGTTGCGTTTTTTTTTCCCCCGACTGTACATTTATACGAAATTTTGTCCTATTCTGCCATGTTAAAAGTTTACATAAAATGTGATCACAGCGCCATCTGCTGGGCGATTGATCCCCGAATCTAATCAGACACTTTCCATGTCAGGGTCCAACTATACACCAAGTTTGGTTCAATTTCATTCATCGGTTCGTGAGATACGGTGAAAAATACGAAATTTTTCGATTACAGCGCCACTTGCCGGACGATTGATCCCCAAATCTAATCAGCACCTTGCCCCGTCAGGTTCCAACTATATACCAAGTTTGGTTGAATTTCATTCATTGGTTCGTGAGATACGGTGAAAAATACGAAAATTTGTCCTATACTGCCATGTTAAAAATTTACATAAAATGCGATCACAGCGCCACCTGATGAGCTATTGATCCCAAAATCTAATCAGCACAATGCCCCGCCAGGGTCCAACTATATACCAAGTTTGGTTGAATTTCATTCATTGGTTCGTGAGATACGGTGAAAACACTAAACCACAGACAGACAGACAGACATTTTCTAAAAACTATCAATTCGTGTTCAGGACATCCCAAAACGTGTAGATCCGTCAAAAAACGAAGGTCGAAAATTTTCGCGAATCCAATACTTTCTCTATATTACATATAGAAGAAAGTAAAAAGCCAAATCTGGCAATCGTGGTTTGGATAGAGAGTCTTCACAAAATTTAAGCTACTAGAGTACTCAAAAAGATATCTCTGATTACTTTTCGTTCACGCTTAATGCTTCGACAAAATTATTCAATGGGATAAAACAATTACAACGACGCATTCATTCTTTTATCTCAACTGCTGAAAATGTTGAACGTCTTATTCTAATTTTGAAAAATTTTTATTAAAATGATCATATTGGCAAATACCACATAAAGAAAATATTGAGTGTCGTTATTATGTGATTTTTCTTGCTGAAAAGCGATCGAAAGTAAAATAACATTTACATTTTGATATAATCCAGATTAAAAAAAGAAGAAAAAAAATCAAAATTTTAAAATTAATTAAAAATGTTACACTATAATGCATTTTACATTTTAAATAAAGGATAATCAGTGCAACGGGAAAGATTAAAACTGTTTTTCAAAGAAAGGACTCCTTAAAAGTATTTAAACGGCAAAATCGTGTACAATGTATGTAACAGCTTGACGGGTGGTTCGGTTAGGTATATGTGGGAGAAAGGTACGAAAATGAACCACACTTTCTTTTCGCAGGAAACACGACGCTTTTAATATTACTTAATCAAACTATTTACAGATGTTTACACATAAAATTATATTATTTCCAGAACTAGACGAGATTCTTGCACTCCATAATAGTGCATAAAATAGTACAATTAAACCTGAGCTACGAAACCGGGGGCAGGACACACTTCCTCCGCCGTCTCCAGCCAGCTCACACTCTTCATAGACGGATGCTTTTCCCTCTGCATCCTTCCGCGAACCCTTTAAGGGTTGCAATCACATATATTCCCCTCCATAGGGGGCTACCATAAAGGTTTGGGACTCGCTGGCATTACACTGTTAATATATATATATATATTAAATTAAATTCAAAATAAATGACAAGAATTAATTCAATCAGCGCCGCAGCTTCTCCTTTTACGATCGGTGACCCATATATGTGTCCAGTTTGACGCATATGGTTCAAAGCCTTTTTGGAAGACCATTTGCTGATGTTTGGAGTTATTTTGTTTCGCCAGACCTGGAAAGTTTTTGGAGATCTATGGATATGGAGTGAAAATTTCAAAAGTTTTTGACCTAAGATGGATTTTGCTGTTGTTGTTTCTTGCAGGTGGTGAGTTTTTCATCTTTTTATAGCAGGTTCGGATGGAGTTATGTGCGGCTAGCATTTTCATATAAAAAAATTTTTATATAAAGAATCTATATATTTCAGCTTTATTCTTTACAGCTTTTTCGTTTTTTGTTGGCTGTAACTTATGATTTTAAATGTTTAAATTTAATAAATAGAAATATTTTTTGGTTTTCAAAACTCAATATTTAATTTTCAAGAAATAGAAATATTGTTTTTACTATTTTAAGTTTTTCTGTACTATTCAGTTTGAATTCAGTTTGAATTACATTTGGAGTATGCTAGCCTACATATCTTTTGAAACCTGCTAGTACTACATAATTTTTAACAGCTGTGTTCCCACCTGCAGAAGAGACTGGCACAGCATAATTATATTTTCAGGCTTAAATAGTGTTTAACTTAAACTAATTTTCATGTTTATTAACATTGTTTGATAAGTTTTCTTGTTGTTTGTTACATTTCACTTTCATGACATTATTTATGATTATTTAAATATATATATATATATGTATATTTAAGGTTTATTGCTAACATGTAAAAAATAAAAAAATAAAAATCAGTTAAATTGTAATTAATATACATCAACATGCATAAAATTATTATAAAACATAGGTACTGATACATAATTTCTGAGAGAAGTAATGTTATTCTTCGCTTACACACACAACAACAAGATATTATTTTAAATGATATTATTCAGTATGATTTATTAAAACTGTATATTTTGATGTCAGAGCTAGGACTAAGGCCGACTAACTACGTTAGGGTCCTAAGCCGGAGGGTGAATTCTTTCCATGGAAGGTCCTTCTAAGGAGTTCTATCACTATTTACTCAAATTTCAGAGAAAACCGTGGAAAACTCCGAAGAACTAGTACGGTGAGCGTGACCTGGGATTGAAAACGGCACCTAACGTCTACCAGCTCACAGAGCAGAACTTTTCGAAAATGGGTTAGGCATGTATATTTTGTTAAGTAAAACACCACAGGTAAAAGAACAAAAATATATTAAAAAAATACAAAATGAATTTGAAATCTAACATACGTTTTCGAAATAATCAGAAATAAATATTTAAGTGATTCTTATGTATTTTTATACATTTTTCTTTTGTTGCATTAAATTACATTTAATTCCCAGTTTATACAATCTAATTTAAAAAAAATCTATATACCACATGCTTCTATATTATATATATATATATATATATATATATATATATATATATATATATATATGTCGAAGAAAATTTAATATAGTCGGCTATATTTAATATTTATTAATGTTTCAGAAAAAAAATTAAAATTGTAATCAGAAATTCAAAATTCATCTGAAGACACGTTTTTTAAATATGAATATATTATTCATTTACATGAAAAAGTTTTTAATTACTACATTATGATAAAAAGAAATATTACAAAGTAGAATCTTTTAATGAATGCAATACATATTTTGAAGAATATATTACTCCTTTGACATTTTATTTTACGAGATACCTGAAAACAAAAATGTCAAAGCAAATTTTTAATTATTTTGTTTCATATTATAAGATAAAAATAAAATTTTTATATTTATTTTTATTTTATTTTTTTTATTTATATTTATATTTTTTATTTATATTTTATTTTATTTTTCTTCGTGATTTTTCTTTGGTATTAATGTAAATTTAATATTCAAACTTGTCTCGAAAACTACATAAAATAGCTGAAATGTAAAGGACTAATTTCTTTCTTTCTTTCTTTCTTTTTTTATTTCTTTTTTTATTTTTTTTTTTAAATATTTAAATACTATTAAAATTTTATAATATAAATATTTCTGTTACAAATTAGCATATTATTTTAGGATTAAAATGCAGATGAACATACAGATAAAACTGATGTTATGGACCAACTTTTAGAGGTAGGCTTACTAACACCTATAATAAAATCAGAAATCTTTCACTCATAATTATAACGAAAAAGAGGATAAATAATGTGTACTTGTCTCTGTAGTGTGAAGGGAAGGGAATAAATGAAAACGGCATAAAAATACATCGTATTGATGTTCTCGTTAACAAACAGCACTTGAAAAGTATGCAGAATATATATGAAAACTATTCGAATATAGAAAATTTTTTTTATAAACAAACACTATAATTTGCAAAAACACGTTTAAAGATTACACTATAATTTTACACAATACATCTTTAAAGCTAATACTGATAAGAAATGGGAATACACTAAAGACATTTTCGTTAACAAACAGCTCTTGAAAAGCAAGCACAGTAAATCGAAAAATTAATGGGCTGCAGAAATAGAATTTGTAAACAAATACCATAAGTTGCAAAAATACGTTCACAAACTGCACAATGATTTTAAACAGTTTATTTCTCAAGTTCATATTGATAGTCATACAATATCTGTTAATTAGTACGCATACAGACAATAAAAATAATGTTAACTAAGCCAGGAAATCTCAATAAATGAATAACTAGTGAAATTAAAGATCAGGATCTCTAACATACCATTGACCTCAGACCGTAGTGAGAAATTCAGTTGGTTAATTTTCAGGTGAACGGTGGTTGAGATGAAAGACATCCCCTTCAAAAATGCAAAAATGTATACATTATTAAAAACGAATTGGTCATACATATATATATATATATATATATATATATATATATAGATAGATAGATAGATAGATAGATAGATAGACAGACATATCGATACATATATATATATATATATATATACAGTATCTGGAAGACCGAGTTCACTCGGTTTCTTTGTAAATATCACACTTACTGAAAAAAAAAAAAAACAGGTAATTTGTTTTTAGAAAGGCATTCCTCATTTCTTTCACACAAACCAAACGCGGTTTACTAGAAAAAGGTAATTTTCCTGGAGATAAATAAAATTCAAATCGAATTATCATCCCATTTTTATTTTTTCAAAATCGTTCCAGCGAGTTCCAAGAAAATCAAGTTTCATCGGTATTTCTCCAGGGTAGACAGCAGGTTACACTGCTCTAAAAAAAAAAAAAAAAAAAAAAAAAAAATCGAGTTCTGATACTATTCTTTCTGATTCTTATGTAAAATTACCTCCTGAATCCGAATATGATTCCCAATTTGCCCAGTCACCCACCGTTTTCCAGAAACACCACCCCCTCCCTCAATCTTTTTCCCTGTTCGATAATTTTGTGGCCATGAATTTGATTTGAAGAATGAAAATGAATTAATTTAACTCATAAAAGCAATATATATATATATATATATATAAAGTTTAAAAAATAACATTAATAACAGATTAAAAATATATAAGATATGTAATACATAATTTCAGTGGCAAATTCCCCCCAAAATTTTTCCCTTGTCGCAAACGTCCATGTTTTAGAATTTTCCAACTCTGTAGCCCCTCAGAAGATATTTAACGGTTGAAATAATCCTCCCCCTCCTAAAAATCAAATTTATAACCATAAAATCACCGAAAATTGATAAAAATGGGGGGCAGTTCCTAAAAAACGGTCGGTGGTAGGGCAAAATGGGTGTCATATTTGGATTCAGGAGGTCATTTTACACAAGAATATGGTGAAATGGTGTCAGAAGCAATTTTCATGCCGAGCAGTGTTATCAATGAACCATAGTTATCCTGAAGATAAGAGTATTTCAGATCGAAATGTCATCTCAAAGACACCCTAACTCTAAATTTTTATAAAAATCACTCGTGTACTTTCGAAAAAGGTGTTCGAATCTGAAAAAAAAAAGAAGTACAAGCCATTTTTCTGGGTATAGCACGGATTATTGGTGAACTCTCAATATTCTGAAGGGAAGAACTATTGAAATTAAAATTTAAAAAGTTTTTAAACCTAATTTTTTATCAAAATCATTCAAGTAGTTTTATAATAAAACCAAATATCTGCCATGTTTTGCTACAGATAGATTGAGAATTAGCAGTGAACGCTAATTTTCGTAAAGATAAGAGTAAGTTAGATAGGTGTTTTCTCTAAAATTAACGTTAAATATTTTTTCACAATTTTAGATCCATTTCCGAAAAAACAAATTTTGTGTCACAGTTTGCAAATGGCGTTGTCGAACGCCAATTTACCTAAAAATAAGTCAGGGTATGTTTGCAATCTGGAAAGAAAAAAAAAAAACTTCATACAAAGATTTTATTAAAATTACTAGATTCATTTTCGAGAAAAACAAGTTTCTGCAATATTTTGCAATAGACAAAATGAAAGTGAGCACTCAACGCTAATTTTTGCGAAAATGGGGATAAGCCAGATGGACTTATCATCTCAAAAAAACCATAATTCTAAATTTTTATCAAAATCGTTAGAGCCATTTCCCAGAAAACCGAGTTTCTGCAATATTTTGCAACGGGTGGAGTGAATGAACATTAGTTTTCTGGAAGATAAGGATAAATGAAATCGGTTTGTCATCTTAAAAAAACACTCAACCCTATTTTTTTTTTTTTTAATCGGCAGATCCATTTCTAATAATATCAAGTTTTTGTCATATTTTGTAATGGGTGGAGTAAGGGTAAACAATGATCGTTAATTTTCCTGAGGATGAGTGTAAGTCAGATGGGTTTATTTCTTTATAAATCCTATACCTCTATGTTTTTATTAAAATTGTGTAAACTGAATTTGTACCAAATTTTGAAACTAAAGGATAAATGGTTAACAGTGAATGCGAATTTTCCTGAAGATAATGTAAAGTCCAATCGATTTCGAACCATTAAAAACAGTAAACCTCAAACTTTTATCAAAACTCTTATATCCATTTTCGTTTAAACTCAATTTCTGTCAGATTTTACAACTGGCAGATAAAGAGTTAACAGCTAACGTGAATTTCCTTGAAACTGGGAATAAGCTGAATTAATGTTTCACTCCGAAAAACCCTTAACCCAAAACTGTCATCTAATGTAGTTATATCCATTTCTAATTAAAAGCTATTTTTGCCATATTTTACAAATAGTGGATGAAGAGTTTGCTGTGAAAGTGAATTTTTTTTAAGATGAAAAAATCCAATTGATGATTTACTTCATAAAATCCTTAATGTCCTTCATAAAAATTGTTAAATCCATTTCTGGGTAAATCCAATTTCACCCACATTTTGGAATTGTCGGATAAAGGGTTAATAGAAAGCGCAAATTATACTGTATATGAAGATAAATCCAGTCGAGTTTTCACCTCAAAAAACCTTCAGCAACAAATTATATATATATAACAAGTCAAGTGATTAACTCGCTTAATGTATGTGGAGGATACATGTATAACTATCTCTTAATTTACATCAAAATTTCATATCTGTATAAATAAAGAGAAGTACGTTTGTGCTTTGGAGCTCAGCCTACTGATCGCAGAGCCACAAAACTTGCGGATGTATAGCTTGGACGAGCTTAAGCAAAATTATGCACTCGAAAAAATACCCTATAATTAAAATGATAAGCTTTGCAGGAAATCTCCATTCTTTTAAAAAATATATTATAATTATTATTAAACAAATTATCACTATTTTTGAAATAGTTATGCTTACATATACAAAACTTTTAATGCTTAAAAGTTAATTGTTCGTTATTTCATAAATTTTTATATCAGGTAAAGATGTTAAACTTTCATTGAATTCTGGCTAACCATCATGGAGATATTCTGCACGCAAGATCATCATCGTCATAAAATTCGCTCTGAGATTTATGTATACTATATGTATATGTATATGAATGATTAATAAATGTATAATTTTAATGGCTGTAATAAAGAGGCAAGACATTTTTTTTAACACCTGTTAAAATTTATAAGTTTTAAAAGTAATTATTTTTTAATATTTTGTAAATAAAATTGTGATTATGTTTTTCTGATATTTTCTTCTTTCATAGTTACTGATACTTTAAATGATAGTTCTTGAATAATAGCAAATCCGATAAATACCCAAATAGAACTACCTAGGAAAGACTTTGTTACAGGCAAGGGGAAGACAAACTTTATGCAGTGCGGTGGCGAATGATGCTGCCGTAGGCATCAGATACCTGAAATGAGGTTCAGAGCGATTTTAATGAATTACTTTTTTCTTTTTCATTTATAAAGAGATTTTAAAAAAAATAGTGATTCAAATTAGTAGCCGAAGCTTGCTAGTATATATATAAATATAAATATGTATATGTGTGTGTGTGTGTGTGTGTGTGTGTGTGTGTATTTCGATCTCATTTCTCGACTCTCCTTGAAGCACTTAACCCATTTTCAATGAGTTCCATCCCATGTCGGGAATCTAGAAAATGAATTTGCGGACATTCTGGCCCAGACTGCTTCTGCTGAGAATGTGATACACTACTGGATCATCACATACAGCAAAATAACCTTCTTCCGAAAAATTTAAATGATTAAAATTAGTAAAAACCCATCCAGTCGACCATGGTATACTTGAAGGAGCCCTAGTGGAACTCTCCAGTTCCATTACGACAGAAAGCGTCAAACAGCTTTCAGACGTTTCTTGAGTGGGCAAATCAGAGCGCTCACTTTACAGCAGAGCTGTAAATTTTTCCCAAAGTGCTCCTGGTGTAAAGCTGATCAGAGAACGCCCTCTCATATTCTTAAATGCTTAAATTTTACAAAAGACGAAGTTTTAAATAAACCTTCAGTCTTTCTATACATTCTGGGAGTTTTTGGCTTCAGGGAGATGGTCTGTTCTACGCTTGACCATTTGGGATTAACAACAACAACAATATATATATATATATATATGTGTGTGTGTGTGTGTGTGTGGTGTGTGTGCGATTAACTCGTGTTTAATAATGCATGCATTTATGAGGGGGAATTTTATCATTTTCAACCCCTATGAAATTTTATTTTATTTTCAATCTAAAATTATAATGCTTAAAACTACACATTAAATAGTTACCACACTTAAAGGGGGCTAGAGCTTATTAAAGTATTTGCAGTTTTAGCTATCCTGTTGGGAGGTATTGCAACAATTTTGATGGTAAGATAGCAGCTGTATCTCATGCAGTTAATGAACTGGTAAATTTCTTTGATAAAATAATGTGTTTTTTATTAACCCTCAGGCTGCTATTTTGTCACTTATCAGTTCCCCCATTAAAAATAATCCGAAAATATTCTTGAGAAAATAGTTATTTCTTAAGACTTTCTTCAAATATTTTAAAATATTTTGAATATTTGTCTTTTTCTAAAAGATATCTTCAGAAATTTTGAAGACATTATAAAGAAATTTTGTAAACTTTTTCTAAAGAATGGGCCAAATAACAAGATAATCTGTAGATTTTCTCCAAAAATACCTGCAGAATATCTTGAGATTATTTTTAGTGGGGTCGAATTACAATGATAATGCTCAGGTTCATTCTTGTAGAATGAAGCTACATGATCTAAAGAAAACCAGGACAAATATTGCTCGTCAGTGGATTCCGGGCCATTGTGACATCTATGGTAATGATCAGGCAAATAACCTTGCCAAAGATGGATCTCTTATGGCCCAGCCTAATCCTCTCTGCCTTTGCATAGCATTAAAAGAATTATTTAAAACAGAATGAAAAATGTCAGAATGTCGTCCTATGTTGCTATAGCCGCAGATATAAGGTGGAATGTCTTGCTCAACAAAAGAAATAAAATTCCTTATTCCTTGCATCGTCCTAATGGAGTTACCTTCTTTCGCATGACAACTGGACATGACTACTTGCAAAAGCATTTATTTCGAATTAGTGCCAAGACTTCAGCCTGTTACCCTTTGGTCCAGCAGGGTGATGTGGATACAGAGCATCTCAAGAATTGTCCTATTGTTTTTAATTTTATCACTGACAACCCTTTAAAGTCTAAATCTTATCAGAATTTTTAACTTTTACATTAGATTATTGATCTGCTCGTAAGCTGACAGCAGACGGGCGTAGAATAATAATAAAAAATCCATAATGACTTTGTGCCCGAATTAAAGCATTGCATTGTATTCTTTTCAGCATTGTATCATGAAGAAACTTACAGAAATGGACAGACAATAAAAATGACTTAAACACATTCAAGCCTCTCTATAAAAGTTCTGGGATAATCAAAGCTATGCCCCATATCTTATTTCAGGAATCTTTCATAAATTACAAGAAGATACAATGATAAAATAAATAATTGTGATTATAACAATTATTATAATTACATGTTCAATTAATTCTAACTACTAACAACTATGTTTAAAAGTATCGCTCGGAATTTGTATGATATAGTACTGAAATTTTGTACCTTACCTAATTAAGATATAAAGTATATTTTGCTCAATGGATTTTTTTTAATGTATTTCTTAATATTTTCAGTTCTTGAAACTCAATCACATTAAGTTTTTATCATTTGTATAAAATTCTACATATTTTGTATGCATCTTTGTAATTTGTTATGTAAGTCTAAGTTCAGCTTTTAAGAAATTAATACTAAAGTCGGTTTTTTTTTTTCAAAAATGTATTAAATCGATATCAATTGTCAAAAATATATCAATATAACCAGTTTAATTTTTTAACGAATTAAACCTTTACATTTAAATTATAAAACTATTATTATTTATTATTATTATATATATATATATATATATTTCCACTATGAATGATTGTTTTTAACTTTACTTCCCTCCCCCCCCCCCCAAAAAAAAAAAAAAAAAAAAAAAAAAAAGAAAGAAAGAAAGAAAAAGAAAACTGCATCCTTTCAGAAACCATTATGCAAAATTTTACAAATGTGCCTTATCATTATTGATAATGTCAAATACTTTTTATATGCTTTAAAAATATCACTGTATAAACATTGCTTTTTAGGTTGTTGTGTAGGTAAACAAAGTTAAGGTATACATAAAAATGCAGGTTCAATGTTTACTTTTGCTTGAAGCTTTTCTCCGAGTTGCTTTTATGTGCTGTTTACATTAAAAGAAACTATTTTTCTCTGCTACAATTTATCATCTTAAACAAGAATGAAATATTTATAAAATTCTAAAAATGAAGAAAGTGAATTTTTATATTGTATAACAGTATTCCTCATGTACATTCAAATAGGTTGTTTATGAATGCTAAGTATTTTTCATAGACTGATTATTCTTATTCTAAAAGAATAAGCTTCATCGCAAGTATTGATTTATAGCAGTATAAAACAAAAGTAATAATTTAAAATCTATTATTAATGAAAATGCATTTTAAACATTCAAATGTGTATATATTTATACTCAATTAAATATTAATAATAGCTTTCCATATTATACATAAATAGAATTAATTAGGTATAGAATTATATAGAAATAAAATAAATTCAGTGATTTATATATTATATTTGTTATTCACTGTAGTTATTTATGCAGAAAGTACAAACGGCGATATATATATATATATATATATATATATATATTTACATACATGCACACACACACAAACACACACACACACACACATATATATTAGGACATTTCAAAGGTAATTTATTAAATCATATACATTGAATTTCTATTTTTAATTTTATCGTAAAAAATGTATTTGACTTTAATGCACAACAAAAGCTTTTTACATATGAAGAACGGCATTGATGTTTTTTCCATATAATAATGAAATTTTTTGGTTAGTTTTAAAATATTCTGCAAGTAGTAAAGTAAATTATATTTTTGCTTTATTTAAGAACTTTTTAACTTTTTAATTTACTGTTGTAATAATAATTTGCAATTATTAAGATTTCTCTTCGAAATTCTTTTACACAATGACAAATTCATATCTTAAAGTTAATTTTCTTCTGCGGAACAATGAAAAATATATATGTTTCCCTTAAAAGCACTAAAAAATCACATACTTCTTTTAATTTTACCCGACGTTTCAGCTTTTCTGAGTAATTAGTTGCTTTTTATGTGTGTAATTTCTTAAATTTATTTTTCTTTTCTCAATTATATTTGACAAAAAAATTTATTTAGCTTCGAGCTTTTAGGAATAAAATTCCTTATGGTTACTGAAAACATTCTCAATTTTAATGTAAAGGAATTTTTAATCGGTGGATTTCCTTTTAGGGTATGAGTCTTCATATTCCTTGGATTTATACAGCAGAACACACATAAGTTACTTGCAGAAGAGACATAAGATATTCATTACTTTGAGGTCATTTTTACACACTTTATTTAATTTTGTTCTTCTTTATAGATAAAATATTGAAGTTACTTTTTGACACACTTCTAACGAACCGATTTTCTTAAAAAACTTCACGTGAGTTTACAATCAATGCGACAAGAATTTCAAAAATCTATTTTTCCAGGGTCAGATTCTAGAGGCTAAAATCTGTTTAACTATGTCAAATATTACAATTTATTTTATAGGCATTTCTTTTTGAAAAACTTTTTTTCTAAAATTTTAATCATGAGTCCATAATCGATGACAATACAATATTCAAGCATTTTTAAGAATTGATTTCGCCACATAAAGATTTTACTATAAAATATTTATCTATCTTTGAGAAAAGGTGCAGTTCATTTCGATTGATTTTGCCTAAAATTTGCTTACGGGTTCACAGTGCAAGACAATATATTACGATTGTTTCAATTTATCTCAACAGGGACAGATTCCAGAGGCGAACATCTTTTCGCACAGAATTTCATAACGTTCGATGGCATAAATTGATGTTCATCAATTTTTTGGTGTATATTGTTCTACAAATGGAGATGTATCGTTCTTTCTTTATTAATATTGCACTGCAGAGTAAATGTTCATACAAACGTATACAATTAGAAATTTTTTTATCCAATTAAAGCGAAATTGAAAATTTTAATTAAAAAAAATAATTTGCAGCCAAGATAAATTTCTGTATGTGAAGGAGAATCCAGTCTTTCATTTAAAATAAATCCTTAAAAAATGCATTTCTTATATTGTCATCTGTAGGACACCAAATTTACTTTCTTTCAAAGTTTAAAGTGTTATACTTTAAGAAAATTATCTGCATTCACTAGAGAAAATAATTTTAGTAAATAGTTTGCTCTACATAAATTTGTATCGGAAAGAGTAAAAATTTTGCGATGGATACAACACTAATTTATAATTTAAAAACTTTTTTCAGCAATTTAAGAGCTGTTTCTATAAATATGATTTATTTCTGTAGGTCAATTTCAATGTTTAGAGGTTGTGAAGCATGAAAATCCTTTACTAACTGAGTAAATGGTAGGGAGTAGAAAATAATGTAAAATTATTCGCTGATTAGAAATAGTAATTTCTAAATCAAAATAACAAATATATTTAATTAAATCATATTTAATGAACATTTGGAAACATATATCGTTTTGTCATTTTTTTAAATGTCGTATAGAATTTATTAATCTGAAATAATCATTCAATGGGATTTCTATTTAGTATTAAAAAAAAAAAAAAGAAGTACTTTTATCCCTTTGTGTGGTCTTAGATATTTAGAATTTTTTCTAATATCTTCATAATAATAAAAACCCATATCTCGAGGATAATGATCGAAGTAAACGCCTTAGTTGCTACAATGTATTGAAAAAATATAATAAAATTTTATCAATATTCCATGTGCATATTTTAATCGATTAAAAAAAAAATAATAATAATGAAAAAAAAAAATTAACAGAAAAAGTTACTATGTCGTGAGAAAATAATAATAATAAAATAAACGCGAAAAATTTATCTATGTCCGGAGAAATTAATGTTATAAGTAAAGGAATAGACACATGTTTATAAAATTTGAAATAAAGGATTACGATGGCATTTTAAATTTCTTGCAAACGTCTCGACTTTAAAATATATAAATATTATAATATAAAAGGATGGAGGGGGAAAAAGAGGATGCCATTTTTTTAAATGTCATGTAAACCAATGTTTAGTAATTTGAACTTGCACGAAAAACTAATTTAGAAATGTATGTGCGAAAATGGAGAGAGCAGACCAACTACACAGTGAGGAATGTGTCTCAAAGTATCCTTGCTAAAACTGCACACACACACACTGAAAAAAAAAAAAAAAAAGTAGTTTCTTCAAGTCTTGTTTAAGCTTTTAGAAAAGTATAAAATTATTATTCCGAATTACAAAATAATAATGTAGAAAATTATTAATTTGAAAAAAGTTTGAACGCGAAAAAATTTGAACGCCTATTGAACGCAGAAGTACAAAAATTACAAAAATACGGATGCTCAGCAGCTTCCCCAAGGGACTCCTAAACAAAGAATTTAAAAATTTGAATTAGTTGTGGCGATGTTATTTAAAATGTCGACCTATGTCTAATCAAAAAGTGATCTCAATGACTGAGAATTCCCCGCGATTGCATAAAAATAGAAATTTTAATGGAGTTAAAAGCAGAAAAAGTGGAAAATGAATTAGAAATATTATTCCGTTCGTTACGAATTCGGCACCAAATGAAATGGGCGATTTTTCTGAATCGAAGTGTGCAAGCGGCTTATCGATACAATAAATAGATTTTTTAAAAGTAACTAAGTATGAAATTTAGATGGCAACATCATTTCAACTGACAGACAACTGTTTGCGATGAAAAAGGAAAGGATTCTAACCAATTCACGTGTTTTATAGTGGGGATGAAACTGCGATTTTCAAATTTTGTCAAGTTTTTATTCACGGACACTTAAATTAATATTCGGCCTAGACATCATATTATAAAACTACAATTTAGTTTTCATGAAAATATGTGAATAAACAAAAAAAAATTACATTTTTATTGGAATTATATTTATTACGACTCACGTGACCAAAAGACAATGTAAGATTAAGATTTCTTTCATATTTTGCGGTATTTTAAATTGAGATATGCCGTTGAAATTTTGTAATATTTGATTCTAACGCCCGATAATTCAATTATGAATATTTTTGAAAGTGTAGAATTATTGGGAAGGACTTGAGGGGGCAAAAAAAAAGAAAAAAAAAAGTGTTACAGCGTTTGAATTTGGTATTATTAGGTTGTAAGACAAGATAGATAGATTGCGAATATTTTCGAGTGTAAAATTATGAGGAGAAACTAAAAGGGAATAGGTTAAGGGGCAAAAATATAGAAAATGAACGGGGGTTTCGGAGAAAACAACGGAAAACTCAGAACGCCTTTATTCTTTTATATTTTGCAGAATTTCGAATTCTGATACTCCGTTCACATTTCATACTAAGGATTTTTAACAGTTTTTCGAACGGAATTACGCAAGTTTCGGAGAAAACCATGAAAAAGTCAGATGTAAATCTTTTTATAACAGTATTTATATTATTTTTGTATCGCATCTTCTAATTAGCATAATTTCAAAAGTAATCTATCTATTTAAAATTTATTTGAGTTGGATTTCAAGAGTAGACGTCGCAAATCTCTAGCGCTTTATTATTTTAAAATTTTAAAAACTCCAATTCTAATTATGATTAAATTGCTTATATAGGATAGATTAGATTGTAGCCGCCGGGGTGGGGGTTTGCCACGATCATAATTTTCAAGGGTCGTTTGTACGAGGAACGAATAGATTGTTTCATATCATCAAACAAGGTGCGTCGCAGTCGCCACACAGCGGATATTTACAACAATTAGAATTTTCAAAGGTATTTGCACTATGAGCGAGCAAGATGTTGTAGGTTCTGAAACGGGAAGAAGGCGTCTCAGGCTTCACCGAGTAGAAGTTCAATACGGTGACATTTTTCAAGGACCGCTTGCAGGGTGAACGAACAGGCTGTTTAGATCATGAAACGGGGAGAAGGAGCCGCAGACGCTACTAAGCGGGGATTTGCTATAGTTAGAATTCTCAATAAAGGTACATGAACAATAAGCGAATAAGTTGTTGTAAGTCCGGAAACGGGAAGAAGGCGTCGCAGGCGCCCCCGAGCCGGACTTTAATACGGTCAGATTTTTCAAGGATCGGGAACCAGCTGGTCGTCGAAGGCGACTGGTAATTAATAAAATAGCAAAAAAAAAATAAAATTAAATAATTTACATATAAGAATTTTAACGTATGCCAAACACTGGAGTATAGGATGCCAATTACTGGTAAAATGAAAAGCTAGCAGTGTCAAACACTGGAGCATAGGGTGCTAATTACTGGTAAAATGAAAAACTGGCAGTGTCAATTACTGGTACACTGAGTGCGTGTAAAATAAAAATTCATAAAAAAAAATATTATTAAATGTATATATTGTAATATATATATAGTTCTGAAAGTCTTTCATACCATATATTTTAACTTAAGATTTCCAAAAATATTGTCTGATGACTGAAACATTGAAAACATCAGAAATTGCTCTAAAAGTGTCAATCACTGGAGCACTTACCCTATATGTTAATCTGAATATTTTTTATTGATAATTATGTTAAGTAACAAAAGAAAAAATACATTTAAGTAAACACTATAACTTAAGAAAATACGCAACATTTGTTTCGAGTCAAAATAATAACGAGGTCCTTCTTCAGGGGAGATATAGACACGACTGTATCAGCAAAACTGCAAGGTGCACTCATTCCTACTTATGCTTCTATTACACACGGCAATGTTTCGGACAACTTTTGAGCCGATTGTTAATTTGAGTCAATTTTCTTGGCTCAAATTGTCACAACGCCCGTTGTAATAGAGTTGGGATTACGAACAATTTTTTTCTGGATAGCTATAAAAAGTTGATTGTACGAGCAATTTCTCCTACGATAATAAAACAATGAGAAGAAGGCATTTTATACGCACCGAGAAAAAAATAAGCCAGAGGCGACGCGTGTGAAGTCATTCATTGTTCTCTTCATTCTATCCCGAAGATCTGCATAGGCCCCTAAAAAGAGCGATAAATAAAAAAAAAAGAGCGCCTTGACATATACTGGACACCGTAAAAACTTTTCTTTTTAGACGATCTTTGACACAACTTATACAACCCTCTTTCAAATTTCTGTCTCAAATTTTGGAACAAAAGTTGGCTTAAATGGTAGTTGCATGAAAGGTTTTTGTGTGTAATTGCAGCATAAGAAATTTAAAGGGACTTTTGCATATATAGATTCTCCGAAACATAATTTATTAAATTTCCGACTAGTGCTGCTATCTACCAAGTAAAGACGAAAAGTTAAAAAAAGGAGGTGTTAAAAAATAATTAATTCATGTAAAATTGCTGAATAAAAATATGTTAAAACGTTGTAAATGTTTGGTTTCAGTATGAAACCAATCAACGTTAAAAGTTTAATATGTAAATTACAACCTTTCGTACCATGAAATTACACTGAAAAAGTTTGGTACAATGATAATTTCATACATTTTCTATTGTCATTAAGTAAATACATTGATTTCAGGATTTTTCAGAAAGTGTAACAAGCATTAAACGTCCTAAAAATATTGTGTAAATTCAAAAAGAACTAAAATAATCTGGTGTGTCACTCACACGACTTTCTCTTACACTGAAATTTAATACTATAAATATAGGTTGGAGATTAAGAGGTAAGATAACGATTTCTGTTATGTAAACCTATGTTAAACAATTCAAATTAGGCTTCGAAAGAGTTTTATATGATAATTAATTCTGTGGGAGGGGGCTACCGTTCCCCCCCCAACCCCCCGTTTCATTAATGCACCCACATTTATATAGAATTTAATCGGTTATTAAAACATAATTCTGTTTTTAAAAAATAATTTATTAAAATTATTATTTAAAAAGGTATTGGCGAGCTCCCTTGAAATATACCCATCATGAAAATTTACTCCCCTCGAGGGGGGACTTCCCCCCAGGGGGGAGTCGAGGCTAATACACAAACAAATTTTTTTTCCAGTTGACTATCTCTATTACAAAAATATATATATTCGTTTCATTTGGTTTAGTGCAGTATATAAATGTTAAACTCTACTTACCTGCAGTTTCCCCCATAGACGTAATATATTTGAATACTTTTGAGTGTCCTGTACACGAACCATTTGCTTCATCTCAACGAAAAGCTTACTGTAGCATCCCTATATCATACACATTTAGAATACCGAGTTTGGAATTTATGCTACTATTTGTTCTTGAGATATGCTGATAACAGACAGACACGCAGACAGGCAAACAGACCATTCGCTAAAAACATGATTTTCGTATTCAGGGGCCCTCAGAACATGTAAACATAACAAAAATTCACGTTCGAATATTTGACCCTAAAACAATACTTTCTCGACCCTATGGGTATGAGAAAATAAAAAGTCTGTCATCAGCTGAAATATTCACTTTTCACACATTTTGTAACATTTTAAATGTATGGTACCCCTTTAATGATATTATCCATTCAAGTAGTAAATAAATCTGACTGTTTTATTGTATTCCTTACCTGGCATTTTCTAGTATAAAATTCATCATTCAGGACATTTCATTTGATTAGTAAAATAAATTTTATTAAAATATAATAGTTATTTAGGCATGGGTAAAATTTTAAGAAAAGCATTATTAATTTTTCATTTCATTGAAAAAGAAATGAACGCTTACAGTTTTATATAAGTATGAATTACATAATATTTAATTCGAAGAAAATACATAAGAACTCTTTTAATGTATTTTTTCGCAGTATGTATAATATCGACATTAAAAATATGCATAAGAACATTGCTTTTTTTTTTTTTTTTTTTTTTTTTTTTTTTTTAACAAATAAAAATTTCAAATGCTATTAATTTACACATTATTCAATAAAAACATAGAGTGAAACGAGATAAAAATATCGACAACTCAAAAAGCTTCAAATAATAACAAAATCAAATTTATTTTGTTTTCCTTTGATGTTAATGTTGATTTTTCCTTGGGCTATAATGAAGTCGTATTCATAACATTATTTGATTACATAAGATATTTTTTCTGTTCCTTGAAAATATTGAGTTAGGACATTTAATAAAATTCCTAAAACATATAACATTGATTTCCTTCCTTCGTTTTTTTTTTTTTTTTTTTTTTTTTGAAAATGAGATAAGTACATTAAAGCAGTTCTTTATATATTGATAAAAAATTTAAATAAATAAATTTTAATAAGTTTATTTGAGTTTGAAACCAATATACTCGCTCATGATCAAATTGTAAAAGTAAATAAAATAAATGCAAAAAAGATTTCATAATTTTGAGGTCTAAGTTTTTGAGCCATTTTGTATCAGAAAATATTTCTCTCATTATATTTATGTGTTTTACGCTTATTCAGGTATAGTATTCATGTCGTATGCAAAGTTTTTGTGAATGGAAATTATCGTAAGACACAAGCGTTTCATTTAAAATTTGTCTTTTGACTTAATGGTGCAAATGGATGTCTTATTTAGTATTGTACGAAAACTTTGCCTCTATTTCTTATTAGCCAAAATAAGATACATACAGGTAGTTACAAATATATGTACTATGATTTACGTACCTTAAGGCCGGTTTCCACCACGGTTGGTTCGAGCGGTGCTATTCAAAATCTTTTGATGTGGTCAAACGGACTCAAAACCGTTGAACTTGGTTGGAAGTCTAGAAACCTAGCCCCTGCTGAGATAATTGAAAGGCCAGAGGCAGATATCTTTGTCAATTTTGCATGCTTTCCTTTGAAGTAACTGCGCAGTCTGATAAAAGAATGTTACAATTGATGACAAGACCTTTGGCTCTTTGTGTCGGAAGCGTGATTAATGGCTTTTTGAACCTCGAAGTTCCAATCTCAGTGGAATCCACACAATACACTATCTTTTCACCTAGTCCCCACACATATTCAGACATTTGTCCCATCGCAGCACTAATTTGAGATACTTCTGTCACAGAATTCTTCCGGCTGGTTGTGGAACCACCGTCGAACTGCTGTCTTGGTTTAATCGATACACGTGAATAGCTGTCTTACCAGGAACTTCCTTAGCAAACCGAAAAAGTGAAAATCTCTAGTATCGAGGTTCAGACTGTAAGGTGAATGGTCCAGACTCTCCTAAAGAAATGACCAAAGCTTGTTCCTGGTTCTGATTGTCACATATAGTCTCGCATTGTTGTGGAGGATAACCACTTTGAACTCTGAAATGCAGAATTTTGCCTATATTTTAATTCTGCATAAAATATAGGCAAAATTCTGCATTCCATAACAAATATTAATATTTAATTTTCTCTTTTGTTAAATAAATAAATATAATAATAATATAAATATATCATCTAATTCTAATTCATTATATTAAATCCAAGCCATTTCCTATAATCAAAAATTTAATTTAATTCTCTACTCAGTAAAAAAAAAAAAAAAAAAAAAAAGGAAAGAAAGAAAGAAAAAGAAAATACATTTATTTCATTTTAATTCTTTATTTTATTTCCAACGGTCGTTCGTAGATGATGCAATCAAACAACAAATGTCATCATTTTTCTAACGGACTCTTTTTATTAAACAACCCTTATTATTTTGAAATACTCTCTTTATTAAAAAATATTTTCGCCAACTTTTAAATATAAATAAATTATAAGATCTGATTCACAATATGTTTTTCAAATCACCAATGTGAGCGATCTCCAGCCTATTGCGTAACTCTTGGCAAGAAAAAGAGATCTCAACCGATTTTCGCATTATTAATCATTTTTTCATGCAAGAAAACAAAAGTAACAGTAGTTGCTTCTACTCCGAGATGTATACATAAAGAGTTTACTTCTTTAAGTTTTCCCTTATGTTTCTAATAACTAACCTTCGAAAACATTTTATATAAAAATTTAGTGGTTCTTCGCATAATTTAATGGTTAATTACGAATAATAAAACCTTGTAAAAGTGAACTTGTCTTTAAGAACTCAACTTATTCGCATGCAATGATATCTAATTAAAAATGTTAGATTGCCCATTCGTATACTTATACAACTGCTGAAAAGGATGTTCATAAAAATAAAACTTTTTGGAGATATGTGATTTTTGAAATCATCGAAAGTTTCTCTATGATGACTTGTATTCTGCAAGCAAAAATAATAAAAGTTGTGGATTCGTAAAACGAATGTATGAGTCTTCTTGCGTTCTTTGTTTTGCCAAGTGATTCTTTTAATTTTGCGCTAATTTTATATGTCGTCATCCGTAGAAGTTGGTGAGTAAAAAGAAAATGTTCGAAACAACATGGATCTCCTTAGTCCAGACATATTTTTGTAACTAACAACCTTTTTTAAGACTATGCCATCAAAAGCACATAGAGAATCCCTCGGTGTTTTCGCCTGATGGCTGCCCGCAGACGGGGCAGTGTGGAATAATAACTGTCGGCGTTGATGGTTGTAGTTGTACCTTGTGCGTCCTCGTAAGCGTAACTGCATCTTCAACAAGTGACACCAGCGCTGTGCCAGCGGAAGGGAAACTGTCAGATAAAGTCAGGCCAGCCTAAAAAAAAAGTTCGCCACTGCGAATGGATAGATTGATTTCGTATTTACAACCGTAATTTTGCTAAAGAAATAGTATCAGGACACCGTAGCACGTGCAGCGATGAAACCAAGACAGCTGTTCGACGGTGGTTCCAAAATCAGCTGGACGATCTCTACGATAGGGGGCACCTCAAATTTAATGCTGCGATGAGAAAAATGTCTAAATGGTTTGGGGACTATGTGAGAAAACCTGGAGTGACTCCATTCGACTTTCCGAACATTAAGTAATTTACAATTGTATAAATAAATTAAAGTAAGAAAACTCATTAAATAAACAATAGAGAAAATTACAACGGGGTATATGAGTATTTATCTCTATATAGTATGTTTATTAAATTAACGCTATTGCCCTTCAAATAATTTCAGCCCATTGATCATAATGATAAAAAAATTCCGTTGTATTCCTGTAAAAATCTATGAATGATAGACTCACTAAAATCTATACAGTTTATGTGACGGTTATCTATAACAATTATATAAATTTTCAGGTTAATCGGATATAGCGTTTAGACGCAATCACACTTTAACGAATTTGAGCCCATAGGGCATAATGATAAGGAATTTTTTGTTGTGTCTCTGTAAAAATCTACACTTGCTAGATTCACCAAAATCTATGTAGTTCGTGCAACGGTGACCTACAACATGCGTATAAATTTTCAGCTCAACCAAATAAGGCGTTTAGACATATAGGGCATTTTTAAAAAATTGGGCTCATGGACCATAAATTTACAGCTCAATAGGATGAGCCATTTAGACGCTATCGCATTTTAAATAATTTGAGTCCATAAGCCACAATAATAAAGAATTTTTATTTGTGTTCCTCTAAAAAACTATTAGTACTGAATAGTCCAAAATTGACATAATTAATGCGGCGATGATCTATAACATGTGTATAAATTTTCAGCTCAATCCGATACCACGTTTAGACGCTATCGCACTTTAAAGAATTTGAGCCCATAGGGCATAATGATAATGAATCTTTCGTTGTATCCCTGTAAATGAACTATATGTATTAAATTCACCAAAATTTATACACTTCATGCAACGGTGACCTATAGTATGTGTATAAATTTTCATCTCAGTTAAATATGATATTTAGACGCTATTGCAGTTTAAACAATTTGGGCCCATATAGACCATAATGTTATAGAACTTTTCTTTGTGTTCCTGCAAAAAAAAACTATGAATGCTAGATTCACCAAAATTTATACAATTTGTGCGACGGTGGCTCATAACATGTTTATAAATTTTCAGCTCAGTCGAATGAGGCATTTAGACGCACTTTAAATAATTTAAAGTGCGCACTTTAAATAATTTGGGCAAATAGACCATAAAGATAAAGAATTTTTCTTTGTGTCCCTATAAATAAACTGTAAGTACTAGATTCACCAAAATCGATAGAGTTTATGCTAAGGGTGACCTACAACATATGTACCAACTTTCATCTCATTCGGACAAACCGTTTAGACGCTATCGTGTTCACTCACTTACATATACACATACACACTCACATGCATCATCGTAAAAATAGTAAATATGAATTCAGGGGACCTCAAAACGTGTAGAAACACCAAAATCTCAAACACGGATTTTTTACATGATTACAATTCTTTCCTCACTATAGTCTTCGGAAAGTAAAAATAGTTCAAAGTACGTAGAATAGTACGTGTATTTGTGATTACCTGTATGAACCTTGTTTTGGAGAACAAAAAATAGGAGCAAAAGCTGTCATATTCGCCCTCGTATCTTAAGTACTGTGCTTAAGATACGAGGTTAGTAAGTAATATACTTACGAAATATATGCGTATGCGAAAAATACAGATATGCCAAAATTTCTAGTTTATTCCGGAGCGTTATTAGAACCAGCCTCTTTTACGTATCACATTTTTTAAGACTAAATTTCTTGATATAAAACCATAAATACACATTGGAGAAAAATACTCCATAAAAAATGATTTGAAAAATAGGCTGGTACTAAAAAAGTTAAGTGAAAAAACGTATATGGGGATTTTCAGCGAAATAACACAAGCATTCAGAGTTCATCATTTAAAACTAAATTATTCCGGTGAGTTAAAAAATATATTAACTAAAAACTTTACAATATCTTTAGTGAATTATAAAATACTAGTTGGCTTTGCTCGCTTCGTTGTTCACTATATTTAAATGAATCTCTCACTTTTTTTTTTTTTTTTTTTTTTTTTTTTTTAAATAATAATATGTCCCAATATTTTATTTCTTATCTATATTTTTAAACACAAATATAAAATTTATTTTATGTTTTCATCCAATTTTTAATGAAATGATGGGCTTAAAAGTAGTACATTTTCGAAAGGTGTGGTTAATGTGTTTTACAGAAATATATATATATATATATATATTCTCGTATGATGACATGTAGATACACAAAAATACCTTTATTTTTAAACGCCTTATATATATACATGTATACACATTACCTTTTGCCTAGAGAAAATAATGTTTAAATCTGCACACCATGCATTTGTTTATTCGGTAGAATCGCTCGTGATTTAATTTATTTTCTGAATTTATTTTGGTTGAGTCCTATAAATACCTCAGGAAAAAAAGTAGCTCCACCAAAAAAACACTGAGAAATTAACCCGAGAAAAAAAAAAAAATCTTAACTTCCCAAACAGATTATATGTATACTACGATGAGAAAATAGTCTCAGGCCAAGTCCCTACAAAATAGCTAGAAAAAATATTCGCGACAAAATAGCTCGATGAAAGTGCCCCATTACTAAAGATCTGTAGGAGTAACATAGGTGCCAACTTGTACGTTTTTTTAACATCTGTATTTCTTTGCAAAAAATTTATCATGTTTCATTACAGAAAACAGCTGAAATACTTATTAAAAATTTTGATTAAAAATTTCCGGTAGCAAAAAAAAAAAAAAAAACATAAGTTGGCAGCTATGGACTAAATACCTCCAATACAATTCCTAATTCCGAACTGCAAAAGCCCCACCAGTGACTGAGCGGATCTTCGATTAAAGCTGGTAGAAGATAAATCCCGGGTTTAATCCCAAGTCGCACTCGTCAATCTAGTCGTTCGGAGTTTTCCGTGGTTTTTTTCCCGAAACTTGCGTAAATATGTCTAGTAACACTTAAAAAAAAAAAAAAAAAAAAAAAAAAACATGGAGGACAATTTACGTATAGGCCAGCCTGGGACCCTAGTGCAGTCAATCGACCTTAAACTCAGTAACACAAGCCAACTGTAAAAATTAATTCCTGGATTCTTTTATAAAATTTTACTTTTACAAGTAAGCGCTTGTCACTCTCCCTCAAAGGGTTCAAATTAGAGTTACCAACGGTGGAGCTAAAAATTCTCCTGTATAAATTAAAATGTTGGTAACAATATTAAAATACTTATGCATATTACATGAATAGTTGAAAAATTACTATAAAGAATAAATAAATAAATTAATTAAAACATATAAAATCACTAAGATTGTACATGCGATTGTTTGTTTTAATAAATATAATTTTTAATCCGTGATTTAATTCAATATATATATATATATATATATATATAATTAAATTTTGATATATTATAATCTTTAATTATAACAAATAAGACGCAGTGAACAAAAACATAAAATCTAAAAATTTACAAAAAACAATTTGTCAAGATGTAAACATACATTTGATTAAATCCTGTTTTAATTATAAACTGTTTGGGTTAAAAATTAAGTTTCTAAAAAATAATATTACTTTTACAATTCTCATTAAAGGGCATTATTAAAAATCGTAATAAAATGTCAAATTCAAATTAATATTTGATGAATTTTTAATTAAAAAGTTTTTTATGTTTATATTGTTATTTTTTCATATCTCTTGAAAATAAATTTAATAGTAAAAAATGTCGAACTAATTTGACATACTATAAAAGTGAGATGAACATCATAAATGTCAAAACTAAAATTTTACTTGTCACTATTGCTTTTATTTTCTTTTTGCTGGTTAATAAATAATAAATTGTGTTTGACATTCTCCAGAATAATTAACATTATTCAACAATATTCAACGAATGAGCTGACATTAAATCATGCAGGCAGAGATTTTTGTAATGAATAAAAGAAAAAAATCATGAAATTATTCATGCATTAAAGAAAACAATTTAAATAAATATAGGTAGATAATAAAACTTTCTTTCCAGCAATCAGAAGATTGAAAGAAATATTGACGATATTAAAAACCTTTTTAATATTTTATATAGTCTAAAGCGGTACCAATTTAATATTTACAGTAAAATTTACACACACACACATAAAAATATATGGAGTTACAATAACAATTTTTTGATAAGAATATGAAAATTACAATTTAACTTTTAATTTTTTAAAACAAAATTGACTTTTTTACTTCCATTACCCTACTACCGTAGGTAATGGAAGTACTGTATTCGGTCTGAAAATTCGATATCGGGTTTTCACCTGATTTACACGTTTTAAGGTCCCCTGAGTCAAAAAAAGTGGTTTTTGGCAATTGGTCAGTGTGTATGTATGTGTGTATGTGTGTGTGTATGTATGTGGAGAAAATTCTGGCTATTATAGCTCAGAAACTAATAAAGATAGAGCTACGAAACTTTAGAATTCAAATACGTCTGGCGTACAGATGAAAATTCCAAATTTTGGTGAAAATTGAAAAACCGGAAGTGGGACATCGGAAACCGGAAGTGGGACCGTAAGTCCGTATCTCAAAAACGGCTCTAACGATTTTCTTCAAACTTGCTATATAAACACTCTATTAGATGTCCTTTCGAATGATATAGTTGGTTAGTTCAAGAAAATTGATAGGCGTACTGTATAAATAGCTCAATTTCAGGCCTCCCAAGGGCGTTCCTTTAAAAACGGTTGTACGGATTTTTTTCAAACTCGCCATTTTAACTCAATTTTAAATATGCTTTTGTATGTAATTATTGTTTTCCTGTCAATAATTGAGTTTAACCGGAAATGGGACATCGGAAACCGGAAGTGGGACCGTAAGTCCGTATCTCAAAAACGGCTCTAACGATTTTCTTCAAATTTGCTATATAAACACTCTATCAGATATTCTTTCGAATGATATAGTTGGTTAGTTCATGAAAATTGATAGGCGTCCTGTATAAATAGCTCAATTTCAGGCCTCGCAAAGGCGTTCCTTTAAAAACGGTTGTACGGATTTTTTTCAAACTCGCCATTTTAACTCACTTTTAAATATGCTTTTGTATGTAATTATTGTTTTCCGGTCAATAATTGCTTTTTTGTGAAAGTTGGTATTTCAAAAACGGCTCTAACGATTTTCTTTTTTGGTCACTTTTATGTTTTCTGATCACATTATCTCTCAAAAATGCATATAATACATGTAATAGCGGGTAATGGAAGTCGTGTGGTTGTTTCACACCAGATTTTTTTTTTTACTTTTTATAATAACGTAAAAAATTGAAAATTAAATAAATAAATAAATGAAAGATGATCTTTTTAAATATTTTTTAATATAATTCTTATATACAAGGTGACCTAAAAAACATTCTCTGTCTTGAAGAATCAGCAGCTAAAACTAATGAACGGAAGAAACCACATTTCACATACAGACAATAGCATACCTGCCAACATTCTTATTAATACAGGGTGATTATAATTATAGTTACGATTTTAAAACGCTATAATTTTAAAACTACCAATCAGAGCGATTTGACATTTTACCAGAGCAATCGTGAGGCAATGAAATTTTGTTTGTCAAAAGAAAAAATAAATAGTTCCAAAATGTGCCGTTAATTATCCGTAAAGTATTTGTTTCATGAAGCTCTTCTTTTTCCCTTTTCACTATGACTTATTTAAACTCTCATTAGATTTTCAAAATGTCGAATTTAAACTTTCTGCAATTATTTGTTTTTAAGTCTTGCTGATAAAAGACATGAACAAATATTATGCATTAAAAACTTGATTTTTGTATTCTGGAATCCTCAGAATATATAATTGTAGCAAATTAATCTGAATTGGACATTGAATTGCAAATAATACGTTGTTTACTGTACAGGTATGAGTAAGTAAATATCATTTCCAAACAGCTTTCCTGAGCTTTGTAACGCTGAAATAAGCACTTACATCAATTACATTTATTAGAAATATACTTTTTTGATTAACGTTCGGTATAAAAACATATTGTCTATAAATTTTATACACGCCTTATAGTTTACTTAAATTTAGCACAGTATCATAGTTGCGACCATTTTAATTTATTCCGGAGTATTTTTAGCCTCGCTTTTATTTCGCACCATTTTATTTTTAGAATAATTTTCTCCAATAGAATAAGTTTGGTAAGAATACGCAGTCGGGTAAGAGTACACAGGGATCTTTTTCCCTGTTGGCAACACTGTAAGTAGAAGCGAGTGTGATTAATCAACACGTGTGTTCTCCCCTCTCTAAAGAGACCATCATTATTATTTTCATCCTTGTTATCTTTTATTTATCAGGTAAGATATAATTTCGTTTTGTTTTCTGTGAAGAAATCAGAATTTTTTTTGTAAATAAAACACAAATTCCTGCTTTTTAAATAAACACTATTCTAAAATTTGTTTCCTTCCGAACAACATGACCACTTTAGAATTTAACTGTAATGAATACTACTGCCATTTATGGATGATTTAGAAAAGCAACACATGAGCGGCTAAGAGTACGCACAGACCATTTATGCGTACTCTTATCAGCTCGGTAATTTGAAGTTGCTTTAAAAAAAGCAAGACTTGTTTTATAAAACAAATTTTATTTTATAATTATTATTAGCCTGAAAGGAAAGAGAAAACTTATTCCGTTTTCTAAAGAAAACCCTGTTCCCTCAACAAGTTTGGCAAATGATGAAGTGACAATATGCCCTGGCTGTAAACACTCTTATGATGAAGATTGGATCCAGTATGGATTGTGCAAGGAGTGGTGGCATGAGGAGTGTTCCAGTTATGAAGGCACTGGAGCATTTGTATGCGATTACTGCTAAATTTTCTAAGTGCGTACTCTTACCCGACGTGGCGGGTAAGAGTACGCATTTGGGATTTTTTCCCCCTTGCATTTTTCAATATCTTTCCTTTAAGCTGTAATTTTTATTTTATTTTTTCACACCTTTCTAAGGTAATAAACTATGTTTCTGTATATTTTCATTTCTTATACTTATAACGAAATATCTATTAGGTGCGTACTCTTACCCACCTTTCCCCTACATAACTACAAAAATAAGAAAATTTTACTCTTTAAAAAAAGTGGTATGGAATAAAGGCGGGGATAAAAATGCTCCGGAATAAATTAAAATGCTGGCAATTCTGCAGTGTGAAAAACACATGACTCAATAAATTCACTTCCAACAATTTTCAAGTATAAACTTAACTGTCCCGAATTCTTTTGTATAGCCCTATAGACAAATGGTAAATTATTCATGGAAATTATTTCCATATTCTATATGAAACACACACACATATATAGAGAGAAAGGAAAAGGTGTAAATGTGGCATCCTCTTTTGTTTTTGACTTAAAATTATTTTAATGTTAAAAAATTCTACGTTTTTGAACTTCATTAGCAACTATAACATGTTTACTAAGTAAGAGGAGGCAAAACAATTAATAATATCAATTATTTCAATACGAAAACGAATATTTACAAAAAGTTTTTAAACTTGCACCAGAAAAAATGGGTCGCAAATAGGGGCCTTTTACTGAAAAGTCACAAAAAATAGTTAATAAATTTTAAAAGCATGATAAAACAATACAAAAGGTAGAGAATTGATTTATTACTAGAAAGCAATATTTGCAGAAATTGATGCTTTTAAAGCCGGCAAAGTACAGGTGTGCCCATATTTGGCACATAGCACTCTTCTCTGTGAGTGTGTTCAGCTAATATTCCATTACAAATGACGTAAGTTGCATCGCTGTAATTTAATCTATCCCCGTCATTGATATTCAGGCTGATATCATCATCGTTGTCGATAAGGGGAGGTTCACAATAATCTATCAATTCCGATGATGAATCATATCGTTTAGTGCGTCGAACATTTTTCTTTAAAGGCACCCTTCGCCAGTCTTTTACCTTACCGGACCCTGGCTGGTATCTTACCCCAAGAAAACTGAAAGATGTCTTCTTGCGACCACTTTTGTCCATCGAGTGTGCCAATTGATCCTTGTATGGTCTTTAAATAATGAGACTGGACCTTGCTGCTTTGCATTAACGAGTAACGGTTCTCTTCTTAATGTTGAAGATAGGAGATATATCGAACGGAGAAACAGCATTCGAAGTTCCTGGGCCCCATATTTCTACTAGGAAAGAACATATATTTACAAACCAAACTTACCTAAAAAAGATCGCCTCTATAAGATGTAACCTAAAGGCGTGCGTGACTAAGCGCGTGCTTCTAAAAGTAGTTTAGGGCCTTCGTTTTCCGTATAACACTGTGCAATTATTTTAAACTAGAAAAGAAAACACATTCAGATGCCTGACAAATGTGTTTTGTTCGGCGCAGTTTATTTCTTTGTGGACCTTGTGCCAATAAAAGGCAATCAACCAACCAACCAGCCTGACAAATGTTTGCAGTCCAGAACAAGCACCAGTTTGCACAATAACTCACACTGCATCCACACTATTTGAAAGAATGTTTCATACATATATATATATATATATACACACTTTTAATTATGTTTACTACATTTCAAAGATATTAAATTGCGTCTAACAGAATTTTTGCCCGCTGGTGTAATGCATTTGAAATGTCTTGGACATGTCTGTTTCATATAGGATCATATAGGATTTTAACAAAAAGTTTCAAGTGGAATCTCCATAGGATGCAAATTTAAAATACCGAATTTAGACTTCCGGCTAGTATTTGTTTTTAAGTTATCGCGATAGCAGTGGCGCAGACAGTTTAAACCCTAAAAACCAGATTTTCGGATTCAGGAGAAAACTTCAAAACGGGTAAAAATATCAAATCTTTGTTTTGAAAATTCGATCAAAAACATTCTTTTTCTACCATACATGGGTAAAAGCACAGACTAAGAAATTCCTCAATCTGTGGGTAAAAGAAAGTAAAAATCGTTTTAGGTTAGACAAATTAATCTGCAACCAATATTTTTAAAATTTAGATTTTCGAAAAACCTTTGACATTACTTCGTGCGTTCGTTGCTTTCGTCGACGCACGAAGTAATGTCAAAATGTTTTCAATTTATATTAATTTAAGTTAAATACTTCGTTTTTATTTATTATGTTTAAAATTTAGCTTTTCGTTTCACCAGTTTTTTAAAAGTGACTCTACTAAATTGGTGAAACGAAGCTCAAATTAAAAAAAGATATTGGTTACAGCTAAAATCGTCTATAAATATTTGACGATACGTGGAATTTTAGATTTATATTGTTGTATAAATGACATGTTTTTAAATTTAAAAGTAAAAAGAAAAAAAGATACTTATAATACTTTCAACACATTATTTGAGAATAAATCTTATTTTTCACGCACAACATACATACATACATATATATATATATATATATATATATTTATATTTATCATAGATAAAATGTACCTACGCATTCAAAACATGTTTGTTTATATTTTGAAACGCATTTTTAGATTTTGTTATAACAAATATTGCGATCTTTTTAAAATTTAACCTTTTGAAATTTAACAAATCTTATTAATTAAAGGAATTGTTTTTTGAAAATATTGTTGATCGAATAATTCGAGTAAGTTTAATTATGTTTCGTTTGTTTTCCAACATATTTTAAATTTAAAAATTCGCATTTTAAATTTTTGCTTTCTTTTTTAATTATGATCATAACAACATGGTGAAGAATTTCTTTGATTTGTTATTTATAAGAATTCGAGAACATAATTTTATAAAAATAAGGCTTGTGTCGCTTGATAACATTGAAACAACACGCTTTTAATTTTGTATTTTTTTTTTTTTTTCGTTAACAAGAATTTTTAATTTTCACTTTTGTTAAATTTTCCTGAAAGGTGTTGTTTCTTCTTTAAAAATGGAAATATGAATGCGTTTGAACGTTTCTTAGTGGTTTTCAGACTTGTTTAAAATATATAAAAATAAAAATATGTAATGAAAAATAATGTTAATTTAACAATTTAAATTAAGAATTTAGTTTTACAAAAACGTCATTATGTTATCTTACTTAAGACACGAAGATTTAAATATAAAAGGATAGTATTTAGTTGCAGTGATACGTAATTGAATACAGAATATATGAAATTTTTCATTTTTTCAAAGTTTACTTTTGAGAAAAATTTACTGATTTTTAGTTTAAAAATTATTACTTATGCTAAAGTTATATAAAATTCGATTCATGGTATTTTAAAAAACATGCTACCCAAATTTTATACTTCTGTGTTTATTTGTTTAAGAATTATGTGGAAAAAAAGAAAACGAGAAAACAGTTTATTGTTTTAATTTTGTACACTTGTGTACTTCTTCTAATTTTTATTTTTTGTTTTCCATTGATTGTGCATTATTATAGTTTAAAAATAGAATATGTAACATATCTGGGCATTAATTTGAGATTTCATTGCTAATTTAAAATTTAATTAAAAAAAATTGTGTTTGAATGCTAAAAGTTTGCAGTAAGTTTCAAAATTTAGACATAAAAATATATTTAAGTTTTTTGCTCAACATATTAAAATTAATATCCAAATATGGTTATATTCTATTGTTAAATTATAATGATGCAAAATCTAGGGGGGGGGGGAATAATAATTAGTTAGCAGGGGGCATATATCTTAAATTTTTTCAAAATATTCCAAATCTTGAATTTATTTATTTGTTTTTGAATTCAAATATTTATCCAGAATATTCAAAATACTTGATCTTTTGTTATACCATATTTCAATGCATGTATGTAAAATTTTATAATACTAAGACAATTATTTATGAAGAAAAAAAAAGATAAAATAAAAACTACAGAAAAGGAAAAAAGAAAAGAAAGGAAGGAAAAAAAAAGAGGGAAGGAAGGAAAGGAAGGAAAAAAAGAAAAATAAATAAGTAAATAAAATAACAAGTGCAAAACATTGAATAGACACTATAAAATTCAAGAACTCGAAGCAATTGTTTCGGGTCGAGAAAAGACACAACCCTTCATCAACCGAACAAAGTAGGCAGGAGTGCTGCAAAAAAAACTGCAACGTAGCTCTTGTATTTGCAGCATTCGTGCCTACTATGTGCGTCTGACGAAGGGTCGTGTCTTCTTTCGACCCGGAACAATTGTTGCGAGTTCTTCCATTTTATTATACATGAAATACATTTTTAGCACGTTCAAAGAACGTTCAAAAATGGTTTACATAACGTTGTGAGAACGTATGTATAGAACATTTTCAGAACGTTTCTACACTATTTTAGAACGTTTACAGTACGTTTTCTAGAACGTTCTGAAAATGTATAACGTTTTGAAAACGTTCTAAAAGAGTTTAGAACGTTCTGAGACCGTATACATAGAACGCTCTCAGAACGCTTCTATAACACCGATGGTGATAGTTACACGTTCATTGAACGTTTTCTGAACCGTGCTATTGTACGTCTTCAAGTTGGACAGATAGACGTCTATAACACGTTCAAAGTGAACGTTCTTAGAACGTGTTTGCCGAACAATTTTTGAACGTTCAGAGAACGTATCTGTGCTGCTTGGGTATATATATATATAATTTACATGTAATATTGTTTGTTATCATTTTGAAGTTGTAAAATGCAAAATTTCACTCTGATAAATTTCTCTATTTTCATCATCGAAATAAAACATTACAAGTTTTAAAAATCAATTTTTGTAAAACGAGATTTAATTTATCAGACACGAATTTTCTGAATGCAAAAATGAAACATAAACGAAGTATAGTATAGATCACTGGACGTCTTGAAAAAAAGAGAAAAAAATTTAATATTGTTTTTCACTGTATGATTTCTATAATGTACTAAAACAATGGTTACTTTTACTTGAAAATAAAAATATTACTAAACATTTATAAGTAAACTTCATGCAAATTATACATGGCATTCGTAATAAAAAAAAAAAAAAAAAAAAAAAAAAAAAAAACTTTTTAGTGAACGCAAAAATCTTTATCAGCCGCTCGGACTGAGTGTCGGGAAATCGACCTGATACGCTAAATTCTATATAATTACGAACGGTATTTAAAATTTCTTCTACATTTCTTTCTATAAATATCTTTCCATAAATAATAATAATTCTAATAAATATCTTTCCATAAATTCAACTTAGAAAAATTGAAAAACATACTAAGTAGGGTACAGTCGGTAACAAATGTAGCCGAACACTAGCAAAAATTCCTATTAAAAAAAGTAGAGTTAATACTGTTTTGTTAAATTAATCCTTGTCGAATCATGTTCTTAGACTGACTAAGAACAGGATTCGACAAGGATTTATTTAACAAAACAATATTTACTCTACTTTTTTTATATATGAATTTTTGCTAGTGTTCGGAGATTTTTATTACCGACTCTAAGGCTAGGAGAGAATGCGCACATAGAGGAACAAATAGAACTAGTAGGGTGCACGTGCAGCTGTGAAGTAACTTCAAAATGTTGGATATAGCAATTGTGAAAATTGTAATTAAAACGCATGGTGATTGTTTCGAGCATCTTGGATAAAGCATTAACATTTTGTTTTAATTTTTGACATTAATGCTTATTTTTCACAATTCTTCCTCTGAATATCTATATAATGGCAGTGCAAAATATTTTTATATTAAGCTATTCCTTTTAAGCTACTAGCCTAAACTAACACTACGGACCCCAATGGTTCTTTGTAATCGGAGCCAAGCAGTAAGAAATGTAAATAAAATTGTCTTTAAATGAAAAGCCGCACAATCTCTCCTGTGAAATGTGCCAGTGTGCTCATGGGCTACTTAGAAAAAATAGCGATTGTTTTCATTAATTTCCATGCTGGGAGAGACTACAGAGCTACATTAGTCGTAGTAGGAGATTGGGGATAAGTTCACTGAATATCTGAAACTGCACCAGGAGACAATCTTGAACAGCGATTGGATTAAATGTGTCATTTGTGGCAGGTGGTTTTGTGGTTAATGCATCGATTTTGAACAACGACAATTTCGGACATCAAACAACCAAATATTGAAGCTGCGTAAATGAAAATTGACTAATTTTGCATTAACAGTGTTATTTAGTAGCTTAATTTTATTTTGTAATCTTATCAGGGCATTTTCCTTCGATTAATATTCTTTATTTTTTCTTAAAATTCTCTCTCTCTCTCTCTCTCTCTCTTTTATTATTATTATTATTATTATTATTATTATTATTATTTATTCATTAATTGTTAAGCAGAAATATTCACTTATAGTACTATAATATTTGCTTACAAAAATCTTACAACAAAGTAAATTAAGTACTAATATTACAGTTAACAATTCAATTTAAGTTATTCTTAATAACGTCTCTTATCATTTGTTATTGTTAATAGTTGTCTTTATTATTGTTAACTAATATCGTCCAGTGGCCAAAAGTCGACCAATTTCTTTTGCAAAGCAAGGCAACGCAAAGTTACTGCTTTCTCCTAAACAGAATTAAATTGACACACAGCTGCGGCAATTGTTTGTCGATATGCACTCAAACTGAATCAGCAGAGTTTTACCTAATATATTTCTCTAAGTTTGGTACACTGTAGATGTACATTCATACTCTCATTTTTCTGATTCTTTAATTATTAAATAGAAATATTCACTCATAATAGTATAATATTTGCTTACAAAAATCTTATAATAAAGCAATTTAAAGGCTAATATTACAGTTAACAATTTAATTGAAGTTATTCTTAATAACATCCCTTATTATTTGTTACTATTAATAGTTATTTAGTAGGGTGCTTAGAAGATCCAAATTGGGATAAATAGACACATTTGATGGATAAATAAACCACAAGTTCATAAATGTCGCCAATTAAATTTGGTGACAAATATGGTGACGATTTTTCGGGTGCTGAAAGATCGGACATTGGCAGCAGTAATTGCATAAGGAGATGTATCACTGGCTAAAATCAGGGGTAATTCAGGATTAAAATGTGTGAGAATCCTTTTGGAATAATTTCCAGTTTAATTCTAGTAAAGGAATTATCACATCTTTTTCTCCACCGAAAATCTACATTTTCCGTAATAATTCATATAGAAGATTGTGCGGCGTTAAAAACATTCAATTCAACTCTAAATTTTGCAAATTACAGAGCTGTATCCACTACTGGATCTGATCTTAAAAATCAAATGATCCTGTAGTGGACAGGGCTGTCCACTACTGGTTTTGATGTCATATTTTGGTACCAATAGTGGACACCCATAAAAATACTTTGTCTTAATACAAGATTTAAACAACAGCACAACAATATGCCTTTCCTGAAATTAGAAGAAATCGCAACGTAGAAGCGCCCCATGTTGGGTGAAATAGTCCAAAGACTAATCGGCACGATGTTACAGCGTCTAGAATAATCAGTGTGGAAAGCGGCGAATAAAATTGTACTAAAAAAATTAAGCCTGTCACCAGATGTCATTGTAATCGAAGCTAGTGTCACGACAACAAAACCGAAACGGTTAATTATATGCTTAGATCACGTGATTAAACTGACGAAACCGAGAAAAGCCAATCAGGTCTTCGATTTGAGCAATAGCTTCGATCACAGCGACATCTGGGTCAGCTTAATTTTTGTAGCATCATTTTAACATCACGGTTATAGGCGATTGCCACACTGTTTATTCTAGACGCTGTAACCATGTCAAAGCAATATCCAACCAAATATCAAATTGGGTTAAATTAATTCTATTGTTTCATAAAGTACAATGTTTGAACTCAAAAAGACAGATATTTTATAAATATGATCGAATTGAGTTCGATAAATCTGAAAACGCATAACTTCATCGAAAACCGAAAATCAAAAATTTTTCTGAATCTTATACTTTCTTATGCAGAGGATAGAATAATAAATCCACTCTTTTTACTTTCCTCTATATGTAATATAGAGAAAGTATTGGATTCGTGAAAATTTTCGACCTCCGTTTATTGATGGATTTACACGTTTTGGGATGTCCTGAACACGAATTGATAGTTTTTAGAAAATGTCTGTCTGTCTTTGTGTATCACGTTTTTTTGTAGGCGCTATTTCTCACGAACCAATGAATGAAATTTAACCAAACTTAGTATTTAATTACACCCTGACATAAACTGGCGCTGATTAGATTTGGGGATCAATCGCTCAAATAGGTGGCGCTGTGATCGCATTTTTTGTAAACTTTTAACATGGAAGTATAGGACAAAATTTCGTATAAATGTGCATAATGAGAGTTATTTTAAACTCGTGTTTGTAAAATTAATATGAATTATTGATAATAGTAGTAGTTAACTAGGAAAAAAAAATTGTGCATGTGGAGGCATAGGGTCCCACCCTGGGAGGGAAGTACTTCCCGGGGCGGGGTAAATTTCCAAGATGGGTATCTTTCGAAACACCTCGTCAATATCTTTAAAAGGAATGGTTGAACTATAAATCTGTGATAATTTAAAACAAAGTTACCGATTTTTTTTTTTTTTTTTTTTTTTTTTTTTAACGAAATTTAACGAAACTTGGTATTTAGCTGGTCCCTGACATAAACTGGTGCTGATTACATTTCGGGATTAATCACTCAACAGGTGGCGCTGTGATCGCATTTTATCTAAATTTTTAACATGGCAGTATAGGACAATATTTCGTATAAATGTACATAATGAGAGTTACTTGTGATTGTAAAATTAATATGAATTATTCATAATACAGTGCGACGCAAAAGTTTAGACAATGACGTTATTAATCTTTAAAATTTAGAATTATGACGTCAGAATTACAAAAACCTGTATATATATTTAAAATATGTTTTAAAATGCTACAATCAAAAGACACTCGTTTGATTTGCAATAATTTTATTTATTTATTTTATTTATTTATTTATTTTATTTATTTATTTATTTATTTATTTATTTATTTATTTATTTATTTTTTGGATAAAAATAAAAATTTGCTTGTCACAAAAGTTTAGACACGATTATGAGTTTCTGTGAATATTTGCTGGCATATGCAAATTTAAAATCGATGATGTCACAGATTTTGAGTATTTAAGTTCTGCAAATGATAACGCTTCGTAGTTGACATGCCGCGAGCTAAAAATGTCTGGAGTGACTCCACTCGTCTTTGCGAACATTGAGTAATTAACAGTTTTGTAGATAAAGTAAAGAAATTGGACTTTTTAAACAAACAATTGCAATATATGGCAGAAATTTACTTCGAAATGGGTATAGCGATTTAAAAAAATGAATAGAGTTAAGGTGTTTTTCGGGGTGCTAAAGCGTTTAAACTTATCCTCATCTTAAAAAAAAAAAAAAAAAAATCACGTTCACAGTTAACCCTTTATCGGCCAGTTGCAACATATGGCAGAAATTGGGTTTACTTAGAAATGGATATAGGAATTTTGATGAATGTTTGAGGTTAAAGGCTTTTCGGTGTGCTTAAACGATTGAACGTATCCTCATCTTAAGAAAAATTCTCATTTGCAGCTAAACCTGATAAAGGTTTAGCTGCGAATGAGAATTTTCGACCAGTTATAACATATGGCAGAAATTGGGTTTACTTGGAAATAGGTAAAAAGATTTTGAGGAAAGTTTGGGGGTGCATAAACGATTCGAAATATTTTCATCTTTAGAAAATGTCGCGTTTGCTGTTAAACCTTTAAAGGCCAAAAACAATGTATGGCACAAATATGGTTTACACGGAAATGGACTGAGCGATTTTGATGAAAGTTTAGAGTTACAGATTCTTTGGTGATTTAGGGGTACATACAAATGAAACACTTCCAGTTGCAAAGCCGTTCGCAGGCGTTTCAAATGTATGACTGCAGTCGGCAGCAAAAGTATCCGAGCACTAGCAAAAATTCCTATAGGTAAAAAACACACTTAAAACTGTTTTGTTAAATAAATCCTTGTCGAATCATGTTCTTAAACTGATTGAGAACAGGATTCGACAAGGATTTATTTAACAAATCTGCATTAAGTGTACTTTTTTTACATAGGAATTTTCGCTAGTGCTCTGTTACTTTTGCTGCTGACTGTATTTGCAAAAAACTTGCAAAATTTACGTCATCGAAATTGCAAGCGTTCCGTTTGTATGTAGCCCAAAAAACGATTGATAATATCACGGCTGATAAAATTCATTTATAAACTTGGTGGAGACCCTTAGATGGTCTATGCATACATCGCCACTTGAAAACAAAATTGTGGAGCAACCTAGTTAACAAACTTATCCAAGATATTTATAATGTAAATTCTCTATCCAAAATTGGTTCGATTTAAAGTATTATTTCGGGAGTTATCGTGATGATAAGATTTCGATTATACATATATATATATACAGAGAGAGAGATAAACGTAGTGATTGGAATATTTTGATTTCCAAAGAAAGCAACCTAAAATGGCAAATTTGGGTTTATGTTATTGAAAAATGTGTATAGAATGCCCCCAATGAGCGCGGAAAATGTCGCATCTATAACTCTCAATTCATCCACCTGAGAGGCATTCATGTTAGTTTTACTATAGCCAAGTTCATTCTTTATACCATCTTTAAGTTAATTCTTCTCAAATGCTGCATTTTTAAGTTGTATCATTTTTCTTGCCGGGATGCGATATGTCAATTTTACTTTGATAGTTTTTAACAATAATTAAAATGTGTCGAAACAAATGCGTGATGGGGAACTGCGCGGAGTCCACCTATGCCAACTAGTTTAATTTTGTGATGGGGCAGCAAAAGGGTCCCATTTTTTGCCTGAATCAGCCTCTGAGTAATTTATTCAATTAAATTGATTCACATATTAGTAGATACTTGTGATTTTCTCTCCTTCATTTTAATACTATCTTATATTTTATATATTGTTACAGTATTATTGCCTTCTTTTTGCTGCATGCTATTAGTATGTTATCAACGGAATTATAATCAGTAAAATAGATATTTTATTCCAAAATAAAATCGATAACGTAGACAAAATATTTATATGTTTGTTTCTCTAAACTTTTTTTTTCTTCTTTTTTTAAGAAAACCTTTTGAATATGTTATTTAAGAAAATGCTGAAAATAAGATAATAATAATAATAAAAATTGAGCAATAATGTTAGTTTAGTTGATAACAAATGTTTCACTGAATGATGAACCAACCAATAGTCCCTCCAGTCTCAATGCCCATACAAACATTTCTGTCCGACTATCTTGATCCCTTCTCTTCGTTTTACTTCGTTTATTTTTTTACCGTTGTCGGCCGTTTTTTCTATCACTGACTTATGATTGTATGTACCCCCTGCTCACTTACATACATACATACATACAGACAGAGACAGACCTGACAAGAATGTTTCTTTAGCGGTCAGGAGGTATGATATATTTTCCGAACAGACAAGACGCAAGTTTTTCTACTCCTGATGATCGGCTAACTTTGTGAGGTAGTGGTATATTAGCGTAATGCTACAATTAAAATTCACACTTTAAGAGTAACACATGAATACGAAGGTTTTAGGATTCAGTTGTCTAGTAGAGTTAGTTCTTATTGCAAACTAAATTGTAATCTGCGATATGCTAATTTTATAAAGTATTTTGGAAATTGATGGATATAAAAGGAGAAGGAAGATTGCTTTTGTGTGTTAGTTGGAAGGAGAGTAAGGGAGTTAGTTAGTTGGAGAGAGAGAGAGAGAGAGGAGATGGTAGTTAGTTAGTTAGAGGGAGGTAGCCGATTAGAAGGTAGGCTGTTGAGTTAGCTGCTTAGAGTAGTGTATTAGATGATGGTTGTCGAGTTGTACCATGGTATAGGGAATCCTCCCGTGTACGAAAGATTAGTAGCAACAGTAAAAGTTAATGAATTTAAATAAAGTAGTTGAGAGTAATTGTGGTTATCTATTGATAGTTAAAGTTAGAATAGTTAGTATGGCTGCCCATCTTAAGTTATAAAGATATTAAGTATAATTAAAGTCCAACGCCCGCCTTTTCTATTAAGCTCAAATAAAAGCTCATTTATTTTATATATCTGACTCTGTCATTACTTCATAAATTTATTAAGTGCTTAAGTAAGTTTCAGATCCAATCTAAAGTAAAATAGATATGGCGACGAGAAATAGGTCGTCACAACTTTAACAGGAAACGGTTAAGTTGGGGCCATGCCCATACCATTTTCTTTTCCTAAAGTTTTTGTCTTTCTTTTGATACCATCCATTAATTTCTAGCCTAATTTGTCAATTAGTAAAAATGTATATTTTCTTTGAATTAAAATCAGCAGTGGTTTTCTATATGGCTGATTGCCATTTTCTTCTTCTTCTTCTTCTTTTTTAAAGTAAATTCCAAGCTAATAAAACCCAATAATTCATTATTATTTTTTTTATGTTAATTATTAATCCATGGAACATCCCCCTCCCCCCCCCCAATCTTGTGTTGAAAGACACTGCTGATCGCTGTAGTGGTCAGTTTACTGTAATTTTAAGTAAGTTTTGTTTAATCCCAAACTGATTTTAAATAGTGCCATTTTGTTATGTTTGCTATTCCTATGTGTAGGTGCTCAGCCGTCCCTACAAGTCGTCTGGGACTATGCACACTCTGTTTTCAAGGGATGTTCGCTTCTCCCATGATGGCTTTTTCTGGGGCGGCTGGACATCTAATATGCAAATACCCAGTGCCTCTATCTAATGTCATGCGCACTAGCCACAATTTTAACTTCCCGCACAAATTTAATTACTTTACAAGTATAATTGAATTCTTCATTTGTCTTGCTTTGTTCTTACTTGGTCACTGGGATTCTTACTAAAAATAATTTAAATTTTTAATTAAGTTTTAAGGTGCTTTTTGAGTTTGTTTTCTATCTCCCTTGATTTTCCTGTCCATTTGTTGGGTCTACGTCAAAACATCGCCGGGAATAACGTCGCCCGTCAATTCATCGCCGTCAAAAGATCGCTTGTGAAAACGTCGCCTAGTCAATAACATCGCCTCGACAATAACATAGCCGATAGAAAACAAAGCGGTTTTTTTTTTTTTTTTTTTTTTTTTTTTTTTGTTTGTTAATAACAATTGAATAGACTAAACATTAGAAGGAAATTCTTTTTCTTTTTTTTTTTTTTTTTTTTTTGGTTTGTTTGTTCAATATAAATGTCAGACTGATTTTTTATGTCATGACGACACTATTTTTAACATCTTTCTTTTTTATTACATGCTTCTGTAAACATAAAAAAGTTTTAATTTCAGCTTTTTATGTAAATATATATATTCAAAGAAAGTATAGGAAAAATAAAAACTTTCGATCACAAGTTTTCAATGGATCTACGCGTTTTGAGATATCTTGAATATTTTTAAAAAGTTACTTTTAAAAAATGTCTGTGTACTTCTAAAATTTTGTAGATGCTGTATCGATTGAAGTAATTGGTAAAATTTAACCAAACTTGATACTTGGTAGACCTTGACTTAAATTTAATTTTAATTAGATATTGGGGTGCGAACAGATGGCACTGCTATGCTGTAATTTTCCCTCTTTTAATGAAAATCTATATCTCAGCTTCTATAGGGCTATAAATGCACTAAACTTGTCATGTGGAATGGTTGTTATATAAAATAATGCTGATTCGATTTAAATGCAAATGGGCCGATAGCTGGCGCTACTATGGTGCAATTTAATCTCATTTAGGGAAAGGCAATATCGCAACGTCTATGATATATAATTGGACTAAACTTAATACCATGTATATTAGGTAAAATTATTTTGATTCACTTTGGATGTGTAGGGGTCGAACAGGTGGCACTGTTATGCTGCTATCATATTTTCTATTCACAGGCAGGCTATATTTCAGTTTGTATGTTATATAAAGGGACCAAACTTCCTATGTGAGTTACATATTATAAAAAATGACGCTAATTCGATTTGAATGTTTATCGGTCCACAGATAGTGCTACTATCATTTTATGCGTATTTTCAGATAGCCATGTCACCATCTAGTAGTTAAAACTGCACCGACATGAATGGAAAATATGATTTGTGAGAAGTTACGCTGAGTACATTTTTGTGCATATCAATCGGTGAGATACCCTATTATAAATAATGACATAGAACATTTTTTGTGATGACCACAACATAGTTTTTTTTTTTTTTTAATTATTTTCTTCATATTCAATCGAAAAAAGTTTTGATTTCGTAAACATTTTAGACTTCCTTTTTCAATGGATTTACACGTTTTAAGAGGTCCAAAACACGATCAAATCTGTTTTAGAAAATCTTTGTCTGACCGTCTGCCAGTACATGTGACAAAATTTGTGGCAACTATATCTCAGAAACTACAGAGCAAAATTTTATGTAAATTTATATGTAGTTGCACCTTACATAAATTAATGTCTATGAACTTTTGGTGCATATCGCTCAACAGATGGCGCTGCTATACTGCGATTTTTTCCAATTTAGGGAAGGCTATATCTCAAGTTCTGTAGTGAATAATCAAACAAAACTTGGTAAGATGGTCATTATAACACATTATACTGATTCAATATGGGTGCATATCGACAAATAGGTAGCGCTGCTATACAAACTTCTTTTTATTTTGTTTTCTTTTTTCGAGACTATATTTTAGATTTTACTGCATATAAATGCACAAAACTTAGTATGTAAGAAATGAAGATTATGAAACCCTTTATTAGTTCAATTTGGGTGCATATCACCCGACAGGTAACGCTTATGTGCTGCAAATTTTCTCAAAAGTAGGAAGGTTAAATCTCAACTTTTAAGACATATACATGCATCAAACTTAATGTATGAGATAACCATTGTGAAAACGTATGCCAAATTAATTTGGGTGTATATCGGTAGACAAGTGATATAAAACGAAGCTTACATAAAGCAAGGTAAAAAATAAAAGAAAATAATCTGGTGTGTATAACGCCCCCCTCAACTTCACGTTTCATTAATTGTACCTACATTTATAGAGAATTCAAATCTGTTATTAAGTTCAAAGGTTCGTTTAAAATTATTTAGACAGCTTTCACACGCATCATTCCTTAAAACTTGTCAATTTTGAACAAACTTTTCTAGTAACAAACGTATTCACTTCAAAATACATCATTTGGATCCCCTGAAATTATTATTATTTTTTAATTTACTCTAACAGACACAGGCAAAGATCAAACTATAAAACTTGACTTCGGTATTCGGGAAGCCTCAAAAGTGTAAATATACAAGAAAACAATCGATGAATATTTAGCTTAAAAAGTACATTATTTACCATATGACTTTGCGGAATTAATTTCAATTCTTGAGCAGCTTTCCTAGAGATAGTAAAATATTATATGTTATAGTATATTATAGTAAAGCACTTCCACTAACAAATAAAGAAGAATGTGGCTTAAATATTGGCAGCCCTGCATATCTTCTGAAAGTTATGTACGCATCACATGGTGCGCATAAATATAATCCTATATTACTGCCATCAATTTACATGATTGTCGCATTATAATCTAGTTCTTTTGTGTTGCCCTGTAAACGAACAGTAAATGATTTCTATACCATATTCTACATGAGGCATGTTTTTAGGCATATAAAAAATATATATTCATTTCATTTGGTTTAGTGCAGTCTATAGATGTTAAACTCTACTTAACTGCAATTTCCCCCATAGACGTAATGTATTTGAATACTCTTGAGCGTCCTTGTACACGAACGATTCACTTCATCTCAACGAAAAGCTTAGTGTAGCATCTCTATATGATACACATTTAGAATACCAAGTTTGGGAATCTCTGCTTCTATTTGTTCTTGAGATATGCTGATAACAGACACGCACACAGACAGACACACACACACAGAGAGACCAACCGCTAAAAACACGATTTTCGTATTCAGGGGGCCTCAAAACGTGTAAATATAACAAAAACTAACGTTCGAAAATTTGACCCTAAAACAATACTTTCTCTATCTTATGGGTAAGAGAAAATAATAATAAATCAATAAAAAGATTGCAAAGTATTCTTAAAAATTCATTGAATTATTGTAAAATGTACAATTTTTAACTGAAAATATTTATTTTAATAGCATTTGCTAGAATCATAGAATTATCTGTTATTCAGAAAAAAAAACTATTATTTTAGATTAATGCATTAAAAAAAAAAAAAAAAAAAAAAAAAAGAATAGAGAGAGGGGGGGAGGGGAAAGAAAAAAAAAAAAAAAGAAATGAAATATAATTCCGGGAGAGAATTCACGGATAATCTATTTTAATAGCCGACAGTTAGACTGCAAGTCTGACTCCGCTGCTTAGAAAACCAGACATCCTATCCTAAATAATAACTTATCATTTGGCTATGTTTTTGTCATCGATGATTTTAACACAACGATGTTTTTGCGGCGATGTTTTGTCGTCTATGTTTTGACGTGCGATGTTTTTTCCGGCGATGTTATGACGCGATACCCATTTGTTAATGAACTCTGACTTAATGTTACCTAAATTTAAGCATTAACTTGCTAGCCCCGCTAAAATTTTAAATCCTCATTTCCAATCTATTAAATTAAATACTAATTACTGCAAATCTCAATTTCGATAATCAAGTAACGCTAATTGAGTACATTGAAAGTGCTAAAAACCTATTTCTTACTCTCTCTCACATGCGCTTTGGCTTCTATTTTTTTTTAATTATTATTATTTAATTATTTATTTATTTTTTCTCTAGCCTTTAGTCTTTTAACTATCAGTCTTTATTCATTAAGTATCTGTTAATTGAATTTTAATTAAGCTTTAACCTTCTAAATCAATTTGGCTTTTGTCTTCACGCCTACACTTCTTCCATTTCTGCCCAAGTTTTATTAGGTTAATTTAGATTATGCTTTTGATTAAGCAGTGATTATAATCTGAATTGATTTGTTGTGTGGCCCCCACATATTAATGAGAATCTTAATGATCTCTTAATTAAACTCAAATTATCTTTTGTTTTCCCGTGTTTTTCTTTCCCTTTTTCCAGTAAGGCCCTGCCCCCCTCGGCCTGAGGGCCCGGGACAGGTTCCTGTGTTTTGATGGGGTTTTTATTATTTACGTGTAGCGATCTTGCTGCATTGCTCCCTCCTATATAAGACGAAAGTTTTCTTTATGAATCCCTGCACTTCTAATCCTCTTACGGTTCTCCGGCCTTCCTTCCACGGCTCGTCCGCACTCAAGGATGAGTTTCGGCGTTTTGCTTTAAACTAAAAGTCTGCCATGCGGGAGAGTTTTCCCGGGTCTTCCCCCTCTTCCAATTCGCCAGCTATCTCTTTATTTAGCAGTAGAGATTAAACGTGTTTAGTCAAATCTATTGCCTAGTATTCTAACACAACTAATGCCTTTTTAGTTGGGTTAAGACTGGGTTCTTAATATAATCTATCAACAACCTACTTTCTTATGATTTAAAGACCACATAAGACTTCAATTAATCTAGCAGTGGGATTATTCAGTGTTTACTGTTTAAGCTTAACTTGTGTGACTACTATGAGGTGGGTAGCTAATAATTTCGCTTAATAACTCTCTACTTTACGTTATTGAGACTACAATTACCTTTAATGAGGCTCTCTTTAAAAAATACTTGCATTAATTGTACAAAAAAAAAAATCAATTTTGAGAGAACTAATTATCCGATCAGCAAAAGTTATATACCTTTGGAAAGATCTCTGGCTGCCCCACCTCCTGTGATCACCTCCTCACTTGCCCGCTAGAGGGCGCCTGCCAATTCCAAAATTTCCATATCTAATAAACTGAAAAAAATAAATTCTTACTTCTTGTTGTCAATTGCTAATTATGCTTAACCTTGATTGTCCCAACTCAATTTCCAACTTTATCGACAGGTGGCGTCCTTGGAACTAAATTTTAACTTTTGCACTACTGAACTTTACTCACTTTAGCTTGAAATAACTAATCCCAGTGGTTGAGAACATTATAATAAGCTAAAGTTTAACATTTAACTTATGTTTCATACGTCGTTTACTTTTCACCAATAGGTGGCACTGTTATTTTGGGGGGTTTTGCATTTTTCATAATTTTCCCATTTTCTCGGGTTTTAATAACCCTAGAATCAAAATCTTTATGTCAATGGAGAGGTTTTGACGAGATCTATAAACTGATAAATTCTGTTTAATTTTCTCGTAAGGTGATTTTGTGCTAACTACGCTTCTAAATATATTTTAGCTCTTCGAACCTAAAAGCTTTTTTCCAACCGCAAACCTTTATTTAAGCATAAATTCAAACAAATAAGTAATATTTCACATTCTCTCGCTAGTTGGCGCTGTCAGACATAAATTTTCATTCATTTATTTATTTTTTTATTTTTTTAAATTTTTATAAATTTTTATTTAATTGACACAGTATCATATCAGTTCCTATTGATCAAACATTAAGTTAAAATCCTACTTTCGATAACAACTGGTCTTAGTGCCCTAATCCATCTACCTTCATGCAGGGTAGGTGGCGCTGTTTCTGCTCTTAACATTCATAAATTTTTCATTTTGACGCATCTCAGGTTATAACCAACCGATCTTAAAAATTCTTGCATCTTTCGGAAGGTCTCCGTGAGCCATCTCCACTGATCCCACTCTTTTTAACCCCCCCCCCATTTTCTTAAACTCTCTGATTAAAAGTACAAGTTCTATAGGAATACGTATGCTCCCAATTGTTTACTTTAACCACTACAGTCTTTTAATGTACATACTGTAAACTACAGTCCTTATCATCGATCCATCTGGGCGAACTTCTGGGCTTTTTTCTCTCCTTTTTTTCTTTTTTTTAATGAATGGTACCAAATTAAATACTTTTCTTTCATTAGAATTTTATCTTAGCTATTTTCGGGAGCCTAGGCTTCTGGCTTTTGCTTTTTTTTCTTCCTCTCCATGGTGTGCCCTTCTGGCGAGCCCCTTCTGTGTTATTATTGATTTTTATTTGCTCTTGCTAAAGTTAACTTTGTTAAAAAGATTTTTTCAAGGATAACCCTAAATCAGTTTCTTTATCTGATGTTATGTCTAATACAGCCTCAAAAGTATGACGAAAACGGAGGATCTCAGGGAATCGTCGGATTCCTCCATCTCTTCCAACTGCTCAGTAAGATCAGGGGTCTCAACGCGATCCAGGACTTCCAAAAGTGGAAAAGCAAAACATTTCCCAATGAATCAATTTCTCAAGGATCCTGAATCTGCAACAAAAGATTTTGACCCAAATTAAAGATTTCAAAGAATACAAGTCAGTAAGATCAACAGCCATAGCGGCAATAGGAATCGAATTGCAGCTGTCAAAAGGAAGGAAGCAATACCCCAATTAAAGTCTTGCACAAGGCCTTTATTCGCATTAAAAATCTCAGCAGAAAAGCCAAAACAAAGGCCCTCTCTGCTTCAGCTCCACCGATTCCACCTAGAATCTCTCATAATAAAGACCAAATTTCGTCACTTCCCATAAATAATCTCCAATAAACTATTAATGAAAATCATCGGCAATCCCAAGAAAAATTAAATGAGTTATTAAATCTTCAAGAAACAATTCTAGACAAACTGGAAAACAACCCTTCTGCCCCTTCAGATGTGCAGAGACATTTCTCTCCACAAACTCTCCAAAAGGAACTGGCACCAGTATTTACTACCCACACGGAAGAATTAAAAAGACTTCTAGCGATATCACTTCACTCGGGCAATCACCCAGCTCAATCAACTTCACCCACCCCTTTACACTCGCAGGCGGAAGCTATCTTGCAATGGCAGGAAAGAACTTTGGTCATAACATCTCGCAAAGACACATAGATGAGTGGATATCTTAAAGCAACAAAGAATACTCTATTGCCACAACATTAACAGAGATAGAGACAAAAATTGGGAGGAAACACTTAGAACTCATTTGTAACACATCCTTTGCTGCGAAAATACTGAAAGATGAACTCCAATCAATTTAAAAATTTATCATGACCTTAAACGTGGTTCCCAAAAGGTCACGAAATTTAAAAATTATAGTTCTAAGAGTTCCTGAAGGTATTCAAGGCGCTCAGTTATTATCCAATATTTCCACGGTACTGAACATCTCAAAAAAAACATGCAACAAGTTTCAAAGTACTCAAAACAAAAAAATCAAGAAATTCAGGACAATTCAACAAATTCTACTCATACAGGAACCAATCGCCAAAATTCTACTTCGGGAAGGCTTTATTAACTTCGGCATTATAAAATCCAAGGTTAGACCCTTTACATCAATTCCCAGATGTACCCATTGGCAGGAATTCTGGCACACTTCAGGCACTAGTAACAACAGTTCTTATTGTGTCCATTGTGGAGGCAATCACTCTTCGAGTTCTCAGTGCACCAATTCTCCTGGTTGTGTCAATTGCATGCGGGTAAATTTTGAGAGCAACAACAGACGCTTCAAAACAGATCATCTGACGTACTTTTCGGCCTGCACCACATATCAAAAGCACTATGAAAAAGAAAGGAAATTCTTTGAGGAAAGATTCCCTCCTCCCTTTGAGAATCAAGGTTTTCTTCCACTGTTCGACAAGCACAGTTTCCCCTTGGGAGAGCAGCTACCGCACTTGTCCCCTCCTTTTCTCCCACCGTGTGCACCTTGGCAGTTTCCACCATTTCCGCAGTGGTACCAGAATGAACAATTCCTGCCACCAAATCTTAGTAACTTTTCATCTCAAGAACTTAATGTACAGGAAGGTTGGACTCACCATCAGTCCTCATATCATTAAGGTAACTGCCAATTCAAATATCTCTCATAACAAAAACATTAAATCTCATAAATTTTTTAAATAATGCATGAAAATAAATTTTCTAAAAATACTAACCAGTTCTTCCATCAAACATCAAAATTATGCAGATCAACCTGAAGAACTGCTGAGAGGCTAACTCAGGAGCAAAAGATTTTATGGAGAAAAACTCCTTTGATATTGGGCTGCTGCAGGACGCTTATAGCACTGCAGATGGTCGTCTGTATGATTTTACAGCATCCTGTGTAGTTTTTTCTTCACGCAACAAAAATGCACACATTGTCTTAAGGTCATCACATTTTATTTACACTCACCTTTTCACCGGGGACAATTGCGTATTCATTACGCTGACAAGTGAAGGCGAGGTGTTCTTAGGCAGCGCATACGCAGCCCCGTCGTCTGACTTTGATCTCTGTGTGGAAGAATGGCAACATCTTATTACACACAAGGCACTCTTCATCTGCAGCTGTGACTTGAATGCAAACTCCCCTCTTTGGTGCCCGCCTCGTGAGAACACCAGGGAAAGCCACTTAATAGAATATATTATTACACATAACTTATGTCTAGCAAACATCGAAAATTCATCACCAACATTCCAAAACACGGAGCTTTGGGCTGGCTAGACTTTACGCTAGTCAACCCAGAAACCTTCAGTAAGATTAACGACTGGTCAGTGCCAGATGTCTTCAATAACTCTGATCACAATTACATAACATATTCAATAAACACAACTCCACAATTAAAAACCCGCACTCGCTTCTCAACACAAAGAGCCAACTTTACCAAATTCAGTAGACTCATAAAATTTAACGAACACTCATTACTACATCAACTAAATGACATCGAATCGATAACACAATTGGACTCTTTCACAGAGCATTTCATTTCAACAATAAAAGAAGCAGCTAGCGCTTCACTCCGGTTGAGATGAGTACGACGTCACCACGTCCCTTCCTTCTGGTCCCCCCAAATTAAAACGCTACGCAACAGACTCACGGCTTTAAGACGGAAAACTAAACATATACCATTATCAGAATCACAAGCACACAAAGAATTAATTAAAAGACTTGCAGCGCAATATAAAAAACAAATTAACATAGCCAAACATGCTGCGTGAAACACCTTCTGCTCTTTGCAGACGAATGTCTTTGGCACAGCACAAAAATTTTATACGCCAAAGTACTTTTGCGAAATAATGTTACAAAGGTCTCCTAGTCTTTCCTCTAAACAAAACAACCTTGTTTTTCTTACACAGCAAATTTTCGGCCCGTCAACAATTCCAAATTCTGCGAATGTTCCCATCGTTTTCTCCGCGCAGGAGGACAAAGCCTTTACGTAGGCGGAAATCCACACCACGCATAAAAATTTTAATGACGAAAAAGCACCAGGTCCAGACGGCATAGATTTTAAAATTTTAAAACAAGTTAACAAATGCATCCCTAATATTTTACACATCTGGATAAATCTCTGTCTGGACTATAATCACTTTCCTAGAGTTCTTCGCCAAGACCAAGTTGTATTTTTCCTGAAGCAAGGGAAGTCACCTTCTGAGCCAAAATCATATCGCCCGATCTGCTTTCTTCCAACCCTAGGAAAATTATTAGAAAAATTAATTATTGTCCGACTTAATTACTTTTTGGAATCTAACCAGCTCTTAAATGAACGGCAATTTGGGTTCAGAGAGGGCAGATCTTGCGAACAGGCCTTGGAAAATATTTTGTCTTCTAGTGCCCTCACTGATCAATATAGAACTTTAGTATCCCTGGATATCCAAGGGGCATTCGACATTATCGAATGGCCCCACATTCTTAACTCCCTATCAAAAATTGAATGTCCGAGAAACTTGGCGGGAGTTATCCGATCGTACTTATTTGAGCGTTCCATCTTAATCGACTGGGGCTCAGGCTCTAGTGTGCACAGTCAACAGAAAGGTTGTCCACAGGGCTCGTGTCTCGGCCCGGTCCTGTGGACACTCATTGCTAATAACATACTTAAATCTATGAGCTCACAAGGCTTTGAATTATTTGCATTTGCGGATGACTTCACGTTAATTCTCTCGTGCAAACGCAGAAAAGATCTGGAGACCTTAGATCAGGATGCGTTCACTGCTTTTTCCCAGCTGCTCAAAGACTTAAACATTCAACTTTCACCCAATAAAACTCAATCTTTAACTTTCTCCAAACCACGTATACTGAAGAGAAAGCCGACGATGAGGTTTGAGGGCAAAAGTGTAAAACGTGTCGATCACTTGGAAATTTTAGGACTAACAATACACAAAAACCTTACCTGAATTGAACATTTAAACTCACTTAAGATTAAACTTCTTATACATTATCATAACTCGTGCAAATTAATGGGAAAACAATGGGGTATAAGCACCAAAATGTTAAAAACATGGTATCTAACAATAGTGGAAAAAATCGTAACTTATGGGGCGGGAATCTGGGGAGGTAATCTTTCAAAAACAGCTATAAGAAAATTAAATTCATTGCAAAGGATGTTCCTCTTGCAACTGTCACGGGGTTATAAAACTATCTCCAATGTTGCCCTCCACGTCATCACCGGTGTTCCTCCTTTACACCTCACTCTGAATTACGAATACAACAGAATAAATGTACTACAACTAAGAAACAAAGACTTACTGAAAATCCTACTTCCAGATGAAGAAACTCAACTCAAAATGGGCAGCTGGTTCATACACCCAGCAAAGGACTTTACGCATGCATTAATTAATACTAACATTAACTCCTTCTCTCCTACAACCCCTGTGGCGATATATACAGATGGATCTAAAACAGTTTATGGTGTGTGTGCCGCATTTTGCGCCTATGTAGACGGGATCTTGGTTCATCAGTGGTCCTCTAGGCTTGGGGACTGTAACACTGTTTTCCAGGCTGAGATCTCCTCTATCAGCCAAGTAATTTCTTGGTCAATTTCCTATTTTACCAGTTCGAAAATTTATATCTACAGTGACAGTCTCTCAGGTCTTCAGGCTCTGGCTCGCCACAAGGAGTAACCATCCTATTATTCAGAAAATCAAACTAGATCTCCTGTCTAAGCCCGATACTTTTTCTTTAGCTCATGTCTCCGCTCACAGGGGCGTCGCGGGCAATGAAATGACAGATCTCTTAGCAAAAACTGCCACTAAAAAGGAAGCAGTGGATTTCGTTCTGGCCCTCCCCCCCCCCCTCCCTCTTACATCAAAAGATATCTTAAAGCACGACTAAAGAAAGAATGGAAGCTATACTGGGATACATCTCCCAAAGGCAGATTTACTTTTAACCTCCTCCGAAAAGTGTCAAATTATAACTTTGACTTTTCCCCAGCCATAACAGCCTTCTTAACGGGTCATGGCCCGTTCAAATCACATCTTTACAAGTTTCATCGCTCGCGCACTCAAAAATGTGAGTGCGGGGCTGAGGGTAATGCAAATCATTACTTTTTCTCATGCCCACTAACTCATGTGTGAGAACAAGTTCACACATATGTTCTTTTAAATATTTAATTTCTTTCTAAATAATTCAATTTATAATTTTAAATAAAAAAGTCAATTTATTAAGAATAGTTATAAAATTAATTAATTCATTTAACATATAAAATCTAATTTAATTTATTCTAATAAAAAGAACATTTTATTCTGTAATATCCTCTGAATTCAATTCATTCTATTATAAAAGGCAATCTCTATTTAACCCGGTGGAAGGCGCGCGCTAACCCTCGAACTGTTGGAATTCAGTTGGAGCTGCCTGATGCCATAAGTGTGCTAATTCGCCAAAAATAGTAAACTCTCATTTTGTTCCTTCTGCTCAGTTTTTGTCAGCGTTTTCTCATCATTGACACCATCATTATATTATTGTTAGCAATACATGGAGCAAACAGATTTGGCGAAAGCCTCATATTTGTGCAAACAATAATGAAAGTGTAATTTGAAATGAAGATCTGCCATACGAAATTTGTATACGGAGGTATACATAGCTCGAATAGTTTTGCTTTTTAAAGTAAGATATTAAATGGAATATTAAACGGTTTGTTGGTTGGGTTTTACTTCACATTAGTGTTGCGCTTTGGGCAATTGGCAAATAGTCTGGGACTCACCCATAAGGATGGTCCTGGGGAAGTAAATGGAATTGGTGCTTTGAGAAAAATGCTATGAATAGAATTACAAGTCTTAATAAAGTTTCAAGTTGTATCGGAGTTTTGGCTTTTGATAAATTTTTAATATTGTAGGTGCATTGGAAAATATTTTTGATGAAGTTCTGTTATGATTATCATTCAAAATGATTCTCCGTTTTAATCTATCTTCACCATGAAGGCTCCATTCCCCACCATGGAGGACCAAATTTTGATGATATGTCTTCCAGTGGCGGCTCGTATTGGGGGTACTTCATCGAAACGTCTAGAAAAAGTACAAAGAATGGAACTTTTATTCACCTAATTGGCTGATTCGCTTGTTTCGACAATCTAAGTAAATATGTTAACACTTCAAGAGCCAATTAAAAGAAAACGTTTTCGTTGTCAACATACTGTTTTCAGTCATTAGCCTGCAGCCCTCCCAAAACGTCACTCACGAGCCACCACTGATGTCTTCTGACCACGCTTCGAGGCGTATCCTAGATAGTTGCCATTTGTCAATAGTGTAGCACTAGTGCTACCTAAAACCTATATAATCTCAACCATGTACATACATTTATCGGTAAATATAAGGTGTCACCGAAGCAAGGGAGCCATCTACTCCGTAGAGGATCAAAATTGTGATGGTATGTCTCTGGACCATCCTTAGGAGTGAGTCCTTGTACGTCGCCAATTGTCCAATAGTGCAGCACTAGTGCGACGTTAAACCCAGCCTGCCTACCCACCCTGTAAATATACAAAAAATATACACCCTTAAGTGGTGTGTCCTAGACTGTAGCCAATTGTCTTAGCGTAGCACTAGTGTGACATAAAACGCACGTCCGCTCTCTCTCTTACTCACAAAATAATATAAAATAAAATTTTTAGTTATATTCTAAAGAAATATTAACTGTTCTCACAAATATTTCTAGCAATAACTTACTCTATTATGCTGGAAAAAGATTACATAGTTTTATTGACTTGCAAATACAGTCGGCAGTAAAAGTATCGCACTAGCGAAAATTCCTATGTAAAAAAAAGTACACTTAATTCAGTTTTGTTAAATAAATCCTTGTCGAATCCTGGTCTTAGTCAGTCTAAGCACACGATTCGACAAGGATTTATTTAACAAAACAGTGTTAAGTGTGCTTTTTTCACATAGGAATTTTTGCTAGTGCTCGGATACTTTTGCTGCCGACTGCAGTCACAGATTTGGAACGCTTGCCAACGGCTTTGCAACTGGAAGTGTTTCATTCGTATGTACCCCTAAAAAGTTTTAGCAGTTGTGGTGACTCAATCATCCCATGCGAGTGATACCGGTCTAATTAATTTAATGATATTTTAATGAATACAAATTAAGGGAGCCGCGCTGAGCGGGATTAACGTTGCGGTATGCTACGCAATGGGCAATTGGAGACGCTCTATAGTTAGTTAATTGATTTTTAACGTCACACTACTACTGCGCTATGTGTAATTGGATGTACCCCTAAAGATGGTCCGGAGACATGGCATCACAATTTTGATCCTCCACGGAAGGTATGACCTCTTAAGGTAATATATTATAACTAAATTTAAATATTCAGTATTTTTTTTTTTTTTCGTTATTTGAAGTCGCTCACTATATACTTATAGAGATTAGTGTATAATCGATTTTAAACATTTTTCCCCAAAAGGTATTTAAAAAAAAATGGCGTTTGGAGGAGTTTTTCTTTTTTTTTTTTTTTCATCAAGAATGAGGTTGAGTGAGTTGAACGTCTAACTAGAACTACGCAGTGGGATATTAGCGATAGTCTGTGATTAACTTTAAGGGATGGGTTACAGTGTTATATTATTTACATATAATATTATGTGTATTTAATTTTATATATAATGTTTAAATTATATATATATATATATAATCAAAACATGTATGTGTATATATAATAAATTGTTTCCATACGTATTTTAAACCCTAGGCTTAAAATCAATATTGTCTCCAATAGCTCACTATGCAGTTCTAGAGCAACACTAATAAACCCTTTCTAGTCTAATCCATATGTATTCAGCGTTCTGTTTGACGTAACTCGCACTCTCTTACGTATGCTGTGGAGGGTTGCAATTTTCGGCACGATAAGAAAAGCGCTATATTGGCGATTTTTCGAAACCGGCTACCTATTCCAATGTATTGTCTTTGTTGGGGTAACTGAGTCACCCCAGCGAGTGCTACCGGGTTAATTTAATTTGTATTTTTACTAGGGGACTTATTCGTTTGTAGATAGATACATTTCCCCCTTTTCATCAACGGTATGTTCAATATCTTATTTAATTATAGATAGAAAATAATTTATTTGTCTAAATTGCTTTATAATATAAACAGAAGTTGGAAATTTTATTTCATTTCCGGTGATTTATGCTTTCATAATAGCTTAGTTCAGTCTTATTAGCGTCAACAGATGTGGATTCGTTTCTTTTAATAATAATAATAATAATAAAAAAAAAGAACAAATAAATTCTTAATGATATATTGGTGGCGCCGATAAAAAGTAATTACTTTAGTATAATTTATGTTGCCAAGCTTGGCTTTGTCTTTTGAATAACGGATGAAATTTTTAAATTAACCAATTAGAACATTCTTCTGGCGCTTTATTTGGCATTGGTTTATTAATTTCGGGTTTGAAATGGCGAATGCAATTGAGTACACCTTTTGCTTTCAAACAGTCAATATCTCTTATTTACTGGTTTAGAAAACAACTGCCCTCGTTTGCTCTCCCTCTCTCTCTAACCTATAGAATTCTACGAGAACCGTGCAAGTGCTTACTTGATTGTTCATATTTTTAGCATAAAAATAAAAAACTATTTTATTTGAAATGACTGATGTTATTTTTGTCAAGTGGCACTCTCTTTTAAAAGGATCTATGGACTTCCAGCCTGGGTATTTTGGTAAGCAATGTACTTCATATCGGTTCCACTAATTTCACGAACAATGAAACTTCTTCACAAATCTTGGTCTGCGTGACCAGTGGTTCTCTATTTTCTACAAGGATCAAGAGAGAGGGAGGGGCTGTATTCATTCTTATTTTGTTGAGAATTCTCATTCGCAGTATACTCAAACTTTTCTCATGGATTACGCATACGCTTATCGGACATAACAGAGAAAAAGAAACAATTTAAGTTATATTACTGTACGGCAATGCCTCCATTGATGAACTATGTCTCGACTTGTGCTACTAGCCGTTTTTTAATGTTCCTCTGTACAAAGAAACGAAAAAAACGCTCAACTGTTTAACAGTGCATTTTTGCATACATACAAGTTAAAAGCCAGAACTTCGTGCAGTATTTTGCGTGTTATTGATTTAATTGAAAATGCGCTAGTGGATTATCTGCATAAAAGTTTTTTTGTCAACTCCTGTCCTCCGTTCGATCACCAAGCTTCGTCACTGAGCAACAGTTACCTGTAGTATGATGCTTCCATATTTCTGTGAATGTACAGTGCTTTTGAAAGTTTAACGATCTCTTGGTTTTTCAGCAGCTGTTTCTGTTCCAATCCAACCTTCATCATTTCCGAATTTGGTGTATTCAAGCCATGTCGTTTGGATTTATTTTGCCCTACGTGTACAAACTCGTGAAAACCACATGTGTAATGTGCAAAAGAAAAATCGTATACGGGAAGAAGACTGCCTCTTTTATGTCAACGTCAGTGCTCATAAATTTTTTTTAATTTTTGTTAAAGACATAATTCCAGAATTTTGTTTTCATACAAGCAATTTCTTCATCGAGTGATTGGGGAATATTAAATATACTTTGAAAAACATGTTGCAAAATTTAGTGAACTTGTAGGATTATTTGAATACAATTTCTCCAAGACTCTTTTCATGTGAGTATATCCATTTTTCCATCACAGAATTTTTCCATAGACTTGGTATTCTTTTAGTGTATTTAAAGCGTTTTCTTTACGTTTAAATTGCAAGTGTTTCATATATATATTATGTTTGGTTATGCTCGTAAATTTTCAGGTATTTTTAATGTTGAATTAAATTTTTTGGGTCTTGTTTTAATACATTTAAGGGAAAATTAATTGAGATATATATATGTGTGGGTATGTACAGTGCCTTATACATGATTATTAATATATCGTTTCATGTGCGGTCTTGCATATTTATACATGTGTATATAGATTAAATGCACTGGGAGTTATTGTCGAGTCATTTATAATTGATATGAGAATTTATCTATTTTTCTTTGTTATGTTTATATATGTGTTTATACTTATATTTGATCTGGTCAATTTTTATGAAGAAGAAATTTTATTAAATCTAATTTTTCAATACTATTGCTTGAAAATGGTGTGCATGAAAATGTATTATTAGGATTAAAATTGAAATTTTATTAGGATTTTGAATTTCTACAAAGGATTTTTTAATTTCTCGATGGGTTTAAATAATAAACATACACATATTTTTTTTTAATTAGTTTTTATTTTTTTTTTTAGGAACTAGTGTAAATAATGTGTTAAATATATTAGAAAATGCACATTATTGTGTTTGAAATAACTTTACACCGATGTTTCCTATTTTTATTTTACACTTTCACATACACTTTTAAGCAACTTATTTGAGAAATTTTGAAATGTAAACTTAATAATTTAATTTACATAGATGCAAAACTCATTTTTTTACACTATTATTGCAAACAAACTATTTTTAGGGAAGTGTATAATTGTAATATGCTTACAACAAATGTGTACATTTGTACTTCCCATTTAAATTCACATTTACACACAATTTCATAAAAAGTATACTATAAATTTATATATTATGGACCTTTTACATAAATTTACATAAGGTAACAATTTAAAATTATAGTAAAAAAAAAAAAGAAAAAAAAAAAGAAAAGAAATTGTGCATGCACTCTGATTTTCAGTAATATGTAGTAATATATTTATTTTCTCAAAAGTATTTTGCATAAAATGATTATGTATTTTTTTAGCCAATTTTTTTATGGACATTTAAAATTATGCTTTTACCCATATCATTTACAAATTAAGTCACTTACATGAATATTTACCAAGAATTGATGATAAAAGACTTTTTTTACTTCATTGATAGATAATGTTTATATATACATTGATAGATGATTTTCATTTTAACTCATCACTGAGATCAAGACTTAGATTAATTTTATCTGCTTTAATTTTGTTACATACGAAGGTTTTACACTGCAATATTTTTTTTACAGATTAACAATCTGTACACTATAAACATGTATCACACTGAATTGATAATATTCATTTTTTTAATAAATTCAATTTTGGGCAATTTATCGTAATTGCATTTTATTTTTATCTTGTGTATTTGTGCCCCATTGCTGTGTTGAGTGCCGGCTTAAATGCAGAAATGGTATTTTGATGCGCAGTGCATAATCCTTTCTCTTGATTTCTGGCTAAAAATTTGTCTTGAGTAAGGGTATGCTTTGAGTAACTTAATTTGCATAATACACATTTTATTACACTTTCATAAAATAATTTTAGCTATAAACATTTTCACAATTTAACATTTATAAAATATCAAGTAATTCTAGCCGTGTCAGTAGCTTAAAACTGTTTTGCTAGTTTTGATTTCTTATTTTACAAAACAAACTATGCATGATTGTGTAAATCTAGCCTGATCTGTTTTATTTAAAAAAGAGAAAACTTTGCTAGTCGCAGTGTTATATATGCATAGTACACACAATCTAAAATATTTTCTACAAAATACATCATTTTTTTACATGTATATTTTTTTTTCAGTTGTACAAAATATCTATTTGCCCATTTTTAAACCTTTAAGGACACACAAAACTTTATAATTTTATTTACACAATTTATTTATATTTTAATAATTGAAAGTTGTATTGCAGGTACTGGGTCTTGAATAATTTATGAGAAAAATAATTCATCCACAGTCAAATTAAAAAAAAAAAATAATTAAATACTTTGTACATTAAATTTATTCAAACATTTACAAATCATATTCAGTTTTTTCCCTCTTACTGCATAATATATAATTATTTTTGGTCTGCTCAGATTGTTTTTGATATACTAATAATTTTTGAATAAATCATAATGCAATTTTGTTTTCATACAGGTATAAAGTTATCACCTTTCATATTTTTCAATATTTTTATTTTTTTATTTTGCACATTACAATTTTATTTATGGTATTGGCACAGAAATTTCATTTCTTCAAGACACCTTTTTTACATATTAACGAACAATTAATTGTTGGGCCAAATGTGATTTTGGTTACATAAAGTTATTTATAAGTTTATTTTGACACACACAAAGATTAAAATTTTACTTATGATGTGTTCACATAAACCTGGCTGGATCATCGAGATCTTAAAATATGCCAGTCGTGAATTAAGCACATCATGTCTCAAAATACAATCACACATTTACTAATTTTAAAATACATTATTTATTTCATTTGTCAATTTACCATATTTAATGATTAATGCAGTTAACTGAAGGTTATTTTTTTTAATGATCAAATATTTTGAATTACACATTTTTTTTTTATTTTTTTCATTTACCTTAATTGACTATTTTTGTATAAACACATGGTGATAGCAGTTTTGAATGTTTGATGATGAAGAGAATTGTTTAAGAGAAATAATAAGATAAAAAAAAAGAAAAAAAGGGAATTGATTTATGATCAATGAGATCAACTGATTTTTGTCAATGAGAATTCATGAATAAATATGCTAGCAGATTCAATCATATGAATCATATTTTTGTGTACACTTGTTGAAGGCAAATATAATTGCCGTTTAATTTTATTCCAGCTGATGATTTAAATTGTGTTGACGTATTCTGTTGAAAAGGTCAACCAATATTTATATATTTTGCATATGCACTGATTTATTTGAGTTGACGTATTCTGTTGAAAAGGTCAACCGTTATTATTATGGCCATGCTTTACATATTATTTGCGCTATTTTAAGAGGATCCTCACACACACACAAAAAAAAAAAAATAATAATAATAATTAAAGAAAGAAAAGGTCTATATATATTTTTTTATGTGTACACTGATAAACATTTTTGTTTACTTTTTCTTTTTGTTTACATTTTAGTGCACGTTAAATTCGTGATTAGAGAGCTTTCACTACATCTATGATAATTTGTTTTTGTGGCAATTTATTTTAATTTTAATACATTGTGGTTCACTTACAGACATATACTAACTTTTTTTAATAGCCCAAATTAGTTCAGTTGATATTTTACAAATCTATTTAAATATTAAGACCTATCACCCATTTGATTACAAGTTTAATTACACTTACACATTTACCCTGTAAACACAATTGTGTTGCTCTGGTTGTCAGTATAATAATGACTTCTATAATCTTTGGATTTCGACCATTATATTGGTTTCAACACCTGTAATTGTGTAGGGGACTTCTAATTTTTTACAGCAATTTTTAAAGTTATGATTTAATAATTAATTCTCACAAATAAAAAGAGTTTAAATTTATATATTTTTGTTGCTAGATCTCTATGTGTGTTCCGTATATGTTTTCTTTTGGGTCGGAATTTCATTGTATTATTGGCTGATTTATCAGTTTGTCAGTCATAATACAAATATATCCAATAGTATTATTTTATTCTCTTGTACACGCATGTTTACCATGCTTTTCTGCATTTTTACCAGACTTGGCCTCACAACCCAATGTTTTACACACACACACACACTGTCACAAAATTTTCTCTGACCCATTTAGTTGATGTTTTATGGTTCACATGTGGTGATGTCGTTTTACATTTTTGTTTATTAAATTTTTACAAGAATTTTTACACAAAAAAAAAAAAAAAAAACTGGTTATATTAATAAAACTCACATACACAAAAGTAAATAAGTAGATAAATAATTTTTATTTCTTTGTCAACTTACAGTAAATTCTGATATTTTTTTAGAGTCTATGTGGTTTCCAAATAAAAATGGAGTCATTGATAAAAAGTGAAATATCCGTACATATTCTGTACGTGTTAGAAAATTTTTGGTTTACAAATAATTTCTTGTTTAAAAAGTAAAGCTTTAAAAAAAAATTTCTTTCAACTTAAATTAAATAATTATTTGTTTAAAATTTCTCATTTAAAGTAATCCCATTTTGTAATGTTTTGCACCACAGATGCATTTTGAATGGTACCTTGAAATCGTCTGTGTGTTGCAAGAGGTAGTCTGTGCAGAAGCATGTGGCTGGTTCACTCTTCATTTTTTTTTTTTAGACTATTTCTTGCTGAGCAATATTATAATATTATCCGTGTAACATGCGCTATGATTCTTGGGCAATATATGGAATATTGCTTAGGCTTGATAAAACAATAATTCAAATTAATTCTAAAACAATATATATTTAGAAATTTTGTAGTTTTTGACAATTTTTCTACATGGTTTTGTCCTGTTACATCTATACTAAAATCACTTTAATTTTTATCGCTGCCAATTTTGTTAAAAAATTACATAAATTAATTTTTCAAATACTAATTACTGGTTAAAGTTCTGTTCAGGAAAAGGAAATTATTTCATAAGAGTAAATTTTTAATAATTTTTGACCAACACAATATATTGAAATAAAGTTTGTTCAGAATTTCTGCAGAGAAAATAAATTATAATACAAAAAATAAAAATAATTTGTTTTTCTTTAAAACATTACTAGAACTATTACATGTGCGATCTTATTTCAACATAGGGCTAGATTTTTTTTTTTTTTTTCCTACACATTTTTTTACACATAAGACATTTTATTATGTCTCTTTGCAGAATGCTGGTTGTCATCTTTTGCACAACATGAAGCCGCTTCTGCTTCTCATACAGATCATTATGCTATGTTCGGTATGGCATCACAAAACCATGTTGGTCATAGCTATTGCACTATTCTACACTCTCTAGCTCATTTTGTTAAACATTTAGATTTTCACGTGCAGAATAAATTTTTATATACTCTAAAATTGTTTGGAATATTTTTCATATTAATGCTATATTATTTTATTTAAATTAACAATTAAAAATTTAAATCAGTTGATTTACATATTTTTTTTGCTACTGATTTCCTTTTCCTTTTCTCAAGCATATATGCCCTTTTATGAATAGGAACTTTGATATTTTCAACAAGTTATATATTGTGTCACACTTCACTAATTAGATAACTATTTCATGTTCAATACACAATGTTATAACAATGATATGTCTTGTGAGTTGTTCTATAACTATGTATATTATTCAGATTTTCAAATTTATTCTTATTTGCCACCTTTGTTTTTATTGTTGTTTGACAAACGATTATTTGTATTGTTTTCAGCAATATTACTTGAGATATTCAAATTCTCATGTGCTGTTTCTAGGTGAGAGAGAGCAAACCTTTTTTTTTTTTTAGGGCATTGGGGAGAAATATGTGAGAACAAGTTCACACATATGTTCTTTTAAATATTTAATTTCTTTCTAAATAATTCAATTTATAATTTTAAATAAAAAAGTCAATTTATTAAGAATACTTATAAAATTAATTAATTCATTTAACATATAAAATCTAATTTAATTTATTCCAATAAAAAGAACATTTTATTCTGTAATATCCTCTGAATTCAATTCATTCTATTATAAAAGGAAATCTCTATTTAATTTAATTTGTATTTTTACTAGGGGACTTATTCGTTTGTAGATAGATACATTTCCCCCTTTTCATCAACGGTATGTTCAATATCTCATTTAATTATAGATAGAAAATAATTTATTTGTCTAAATTACTTTATAATATAAACAGAAGTTGCAAATTTTATTTCATTTCCGGTGATTTATGCTTTCATAATAGCTTAGTTCAGTCTTATTGGCGTCAACAGATGTGGATTCATTTCTTTTAATAATAATAATAAAATAAAAAAAAAGGACAAATAAATTCTTAATGATACATTGGTGGCGCCGATAAAAAGTAATTACTTTAGTATAATTTATGTTGCCAAGCTTGGCTTTGTCTTTTGAATAACGGATGAAATTTTTAAATTAACCAATTAGAACATTCTTCTGGCGCTTTATTTGGCATTGGTTTATTAATTTCGGGTTTGAATTGGCGAATGCAATTGAGTACACCTTTTGCTTTCAAACAGTCAATATCTCTTGTTTACTGGTTTAGAAAACAACTGCCCTCGTTTGCTGTCCCTCTCTCTCTAACCTACAGAATTCTACGAGAACCGTGCAAGTGCTTACTTGATTGTTCATCTTTTTAGCATAAAAATAAAAATCTATTTTATTTGAAATGACTGATGTTATTTTTGTCAAGTGGCACTCTCTTTTAAAAGGATCTATGGACTTCCAGCCTGGGTATTTTGGTAAGCAATGTACTTCATATTGGTTCCACTAATTTCACGGACAATATAAATCCTCTTCACATCATGGTTGGCGTATCCTTAACCCACCTAATAAACATAACGACTGGCTTTTTAATATCGTCACCCGGCTTCCCCTACGTCAGAAACTAACCAGAATCTATAACTTCTTAATGCATCTTTCCAATTTGACCAACTAATTTTTCAATCTTCCAAGGCAGTTACCAACTTTTCTCTTGGAGGTCCATATAATTTTTCAACACAAGCTTTTCCATGCGAGGGAGCAAGGCTCCGTTCTTTTTATATTCTTGTTACCTTGTCGCCCTCTGTCGTGTGAAAGCTCCGCTTTGGCGACCTCTGTATTTTTTTTCTGTTTATGCAATAAACAATGGAGCAGGTTTAATCTTTAGGCACGGGCTCTTTTGAATCTCCACAGTGCCATCGGAGCCCCTCTCTAAAGGTTAAAATCGCTCAAAACCGCTGCAGAGTGGTGAGCGGCCGCCTTCCGTCTTAGAATCTTAGAATGTTTCTTTAGCATTTTAACTAAAATGCACAAGCAGTATTTTAGCTTTTTGCGAAAGTTATTCTTTAGATACTGATGATTTCTTTTTCTTAACTTGGCTATTCCCCATTATTATTGTTATTATTATTATTATTACATATTTCCCCCAAATAGTTGGCTTAAGAAATACTCTCATTATATACATTTTATTCAATTTCCGAGTATTATTACAATATAATTACATGTTCTATAACTTTAGATGTCTTATTTAAAGCTCAGAAATCTGTAAGTTATATATTTAAATTCGCAAATTGTGAAAATCTCAGCTATATTTACAAAGAATCTCTACATTTGATTATTATTTTTTTATTTTTAAAAGATGTCATTAGATCTTTTTCACCTTCTTCTTCTTCTTTTTTTTTTTTTTTTTTTTTTTTTTTTCTTGTTTTCCTTAATTTTTTCTGTATTTAATGTCATTATTATTAGTTAGAAAACTGAACGTGAACACAGGACCTACTACTTCTTTTAAAAAAGTCAAAAATAGACTGTATTTTGAAACAATTTTTATTTTCATCTAGAAATCTAAGATGAATATAACCTCGTTAAAGCTGAAGTAAAAATTTTTCATTCATTCTATAAATTGATATTTCAAAAAGCAACTGTATTGACTTAAATTTGCTATATGTACTATATTTCATGTATTTTTACGAAGAATGTACTAGTTTGCTCTTACAGGAAAATTGTTCATTAGGGTTGTCAAAAGATATAAACTGGCCTGTCTGTATAAGGAAATATGTATAGTAGTGTGTAATAAAGGTTGTATGGAGAGACTAAATATTTTTTTCTTGCAACAATATTAATTTTAATAATCAATTTATTCACATTATACAAAGAATGTAAACTACAATGAACATTTAATGTGCTTATCAATATTGATAACTACCGTGTAACGATGACCGAAAAATTCACTAAATTAATTTTAATAAATATTTAAAGTATATTAAAAAATATATAAATAAATATGATTGTTCTTGTCTTTAATTACGTAAAAATGATATATTTAGCTGATATGTTCAGTTACACAATTTAATCCTAAAGCTAGAAAATTACATTAAACAAAATATGAGAAATAATATTGATGTTGAAGATATATATAAATAAATAACATGCTTTTTTTAATATACTTTTAGAAGATAATAAAAATTATTGATTCACATGTCTGGTACACTGTTTACACAAATAGTCTTATTTCTAGTTAAATATTTGCTTACCTTTTTTTTTCATGAAGTTTACACCAAATCCGTTGTTATTTATGATGATAAATTGTTCTAACAAAAAGTATGTGCTTCGCTTAGTGTAAACATCATATAAAAAACAACTGATAGAAGATCTTTTTTAAAAATAAATGAAAGACTAGAGTTTTATGTTTTTATTTTGTTTACAAGTGCAGTTTATTTTGAAGTTTTTTGACATATTCCTTTTCTTTTCCCCTTTTTTCTTTTCTTTTTTTTTCCTTTTTTTAAGCAATATGGGAAAAATTAAAAAAAAAAAAAAAATGATTAGTAATATATTTTAGAATATAGCAAGTAAGTTACTGAAAATTTTAAACAATATTTATTTTAAGAAAAATATTGTTTTAACCAAAACAAATATATTTAAAAAAATCATAAAAACTAAGTTTAAGTGGATTATTTTAGAAAAATAAAATCCCCAAATGCATAAATGAAGAATAATGCAAACATTTTGACAAAAATATACTTAAAAAAAAAAAAAAAAAATTAAAACAACACCAAATATTTAATACAATATTTTTTCTACAATAATTGACTGAAAATTTGCATTTAAAAATCTTTATTATTATGAACAACTACTTCTATCATTATCAAAAATTGTTATGTCCCTTAAAAAATCAAGTTATAAAAAAAAAAAAAAAAAAAAAAAAAATATGGATTTAGTGAGCCAATGAGCGAACGATATGTTGAGTTAATAAAACTGTTTGGTTAAAAAAAAAAAGGAGGGGGGGGGGGTCTTAATAACAAAATATTTATTAAAGATATATCAAAAAAGAAATTTGTTTGATTTAACAAATTAATTAGCAAAACATTTCATTGTAATATAGCCACTGTATTGTATGTGTACTAATAGATTTCACTTTAGAAGATTTACTATTATTAATAAAATTTTGTCCAGATAATCCTCAACAAAATTGTAAAGATTGTAATCAATCTTTAAAAGACTGGTTTACAGCAGCGCCATTATATTTCTACGCAATAACTAGTAGAAATGTCTATAATTCAAATGAACACCAGTTGAATAAAACCGAACTCCTTTATTTTGAGCTATGAAGCAATGAGAAGAAGGACTTTCCAACAACGGAATAACTTTCGCTTAAGTATAACTTAACACAATTCTTAAAGTTAAAAATTTATAAACTAATTCACTCACACAAAAGACATCGGAAGTTGGTAGCATCTAATTATAACTTAATTTAGGCAGCATGTTTACATTACAATTTTTATTAAAATCACACAATCAACTGTGGAAGAAAATCATATTTTTTTTTTTTTTTCGACTGAGTGAAAATAATGCCTGGACCGGGACTCGAACACCGGATCTTTGACTTACAAGGTCAAGGCTCTACCAATTGAGTTATCCAGGTCGACACCCCGGTCAGCATTACTCACTCAGACAACCTTTAGGCAGAAACATCTCTGGTCTATCATGTAGATAGCTCAACAGAAAATAAGCCGCAGGAAATGGAAAACACCATTAGATAATGGGAGAAAGAAATACAATTTTTATTAAAATCACACAATCAACTGTGAAAGAAAATCATATTTATTGATTTTTTTTTTTTTTTCGACAGTGAAAATAATGCCTGGACCGGGACTCGTACCCCGGATCTTTGACTTACAAGGTCAAGGCTCTACCAATTGAGCTATCCAGGCCGACACCCCGGTCAGCATTACTCACTCAGACAACCTTTAGGCAGAACCATCTCTGGTCTATCATGTAGATAGCTCAACAGAAAATAAGCCGCAGGAAATGGAAAACACCATTAGATAATGGGAGAATGAAATACAATTTTTATTAAATTCACACAATCAACTGTGGAAGAAAATCATATATATATATATATTTTTTTTTTTTAATTTAAATTTACAACAAATTTAATTTATATTAACTGCTTTCCTTTTAAAACATCTGATCTAAAAATACCAATCCTTTCACAATCATTCAGAAACCAACGCTAACCTAAACAAAATCTACCGGTAAACTTTTTTATACTAACCCAACTCTTCCATGGACAATCTTACAAGTTACCACAAACCATCGTTAGCTAAGACTAGATTTTAGACTGGTAACCTTAACTCTACAACTTAACTCTCCAAGGACAACTTTAGTGCGATTTCGAACGCTTGAACACGTAAGTAATTGAGTGAGGTCTCACAATCTTATAACTCCCTACAACGGATTTTTTTTTTTTTTCCTTGAGGGTTTTTCAGTTTTTCATACAGTCCGAAAGAAAAAAAATATCACTGATATTAAAATTATCTAAACAATATATTACCATATTATTCCTTCCGTCTATTAACTCGAAAATTTTCTTTATAATTAATTGACACTTATCTTTATAAAAACACTTACCTTTAACCAAAAACAAATATCAAATCCAAAATTTAAACTCTCCTTCAACTTAAAATTCCTCGTAATTAACTTTCAAAAGTAACTTGACATCCCCATAATCATTTTAAAAAACTACATTTCGAATTTTCAATATAAATATCACTCGAAAAGACTATTCATTCAACTCAAGCATTAAGTGAAGCATATCTTCAGTGTTTATCAGAACTGATTTATTTAATTTAAAGTTAAAAAAAAGAACATTGCATTACAAAAGAAAATGCTAAATTTAATATCAAAGGCTAGAGATCTTAAAGAGTTCGAAAGCTACTAAAAGAGCGAATAATAAATAAATAAATAAATAATACTAAATTCTCGATATTTTCTTGGAGAAAACACTCCTTAGCATAAATATGAAATTATAATCATTTTAAGCTTTTAAGTTTGTTTCATTAGAAAACATTGAAAATTTTACACGAGGTTACATATCTTCCTGACAATGCAAAAAAGAATTAGAACATGTATTAAAGAGTAATAAATAAAAATTTACATAAATCTTCTCAGATATATATATATATATATATATATATGTGTGTGTGTGTGTGTGTGTGTGTGTGTGAGTGTGTGTGTGTGTGTGTGTGTGTGTGTGTGTGTGTGTGTGTGTCTTATTAATAAAAGCGAAAAGATTCTGTCTGTCAGCTGTCTACAGAAAAATCCAAAGAACTTCTACACATGACATTTGGCACACAAGATAGTCTGCAATAGAATCACTAGTCTGCAACGTCTTCGTGTGCACCTCGAAGACGGATTTTGAAATTTTTAACTAGGAAGAAAGTTATTAATTAAACCATATTACCGCATTTAACTCTATTAAATTTCTCGACATTTTTCTTTGCGTTGTGATTTCAGCCTGTTGCCAGAAAAATAAAATAAAATAAAATAAAATAAAAATAAATAAATAAATAAAATGCTTATTTTATTATTACTATTATTATTATTATTATTATTTATTTCATTAATTTTTTCTAGTATAAAAAGAAACATTTCTCTACTTGTGAAAAATAATAAAAAAAAAAAAAAAAAAAAAAAATTAAAGACTTTTTTTATTAACTTGATTTGCACTAAAAGGTATGAAAAGACTAAAATGAAGTGTTGCGACCTACATTTCATACTTTAGTTAATTTAAAAGAATCTAATTGTCGTGTCGAAAAACTGTTTGCACCCCTGTATTCAGAAAAATCGCTCCTTTCATTTGGTACCAAATTTGTAACGATAGGACTGATATTTCTAATTTATTTTATGTGTTACACAAAGTTGTTTCCACCTAAATTTCATACTTTAGTTATTTTTATAAAATCTAATTGTCGTGTCGAAAAACTGTTTGTATCCCTGTATTAAAAAATATTTCCCCTTTCATTTGGTACCAAATTTTTAAAGATAGGTCTGATATTTGTAATTTATTTTCCCTATTTTCCGTTTTTAATTCGGATTCGGTAGAGGGTTTATGAAACAGAAGTAAGCTGAAAAAACGTATTTAATAATAATAATAATAATAATAATAATAATAATAATAATAATGAAAAATTAAAGTTGTATCATAAAAAAAAATTCTGAAAAATCTGATGTCATAATATTTTTATTTTTATTTTATTTACTTATGTTAAAAATATTAATTTCCTTTAATAAAATAGCCTTGTATCTTTTTTTTTCTTCTTAAACTGATTTTATTGTTCAGAATATAATGTGGGTACATCTATAATATAAAGCCCCCATGGCGACTTTTAATATTTATTGTCATTTTGGCGAGGAATAAAAATAACCATAGCAATCGCATAAGTAAAGGCCTTGCAAGAAACGTCCCAGCTATTTTTCAAATTTAAAAGTTCACCAATGGGGTCCTATAGTATATAGCTGTTCTTTAATGTGAATGCATATTAAGTTTATTTTAATAACTTATTAATTAAACCGAAATAGCGTCTGTCTTTCTCTCTGTCAGCTGTCAGTACTTACATACTATCGCAACCATATTGGCGACATTCTGTTGCAGTATCCAGTTCTTAACGGTAATTAATCATTGACATGCGATTAATGTAAAAATATTTTTTATGTTAAGTTAATAAAATTAATGTTCAAATGCTTCTAAAACTTTTAATGGTATGTTTGGCATTATCAAAATAATTCGAAGCAATAATAAATTTGCCAGGGATAAATTATGTGAGCTTATTGAACAACCAATTTTGAAATATTCCTACATTTTTTACGTGCTTCTAAAGGTAACATAAATTTTAAAATGTTGTAATAAACTGTAATATTAAAACATGATTACCAATTCAGCGCCTTAGACGAGTGCGAAATCGGGGTTGTCAATTTGTTACGTTATTCTGAAGGTTGGCATGGTTGCGACAGTACGTATGTACCCAGCTGTCTCCAGAAATATCTACCACACTTTTAGATGTGAAATTTGGTACACACACACACTGGAATGTATCCGTGTGCACCTTGAAGCCGAATTTTCAACTTTTTGAATTGGGAGAAAATTATTGATTAAAATGTAATTAACTATCAAGAATTTTTGCGAAATTTTTCACCAAGAAATGTTCCCTTTTATGCTCGGAGGGAAAAGGCCGAAGTTTCTGTTGTTTCTTCATTCAATACGCTATAAGGCGCTATAAAATGTCCTTTTTAAAATTCAAGTCGTGCGTTTACTACTGAATTATTTTTCTTTTTTTTCATTTTGATACCAAATTAAGTTTCTTGAAGTAGAATCGCTATCAATTATGGTAGACCAGGTAAATCAAATAAAATATAAGAAATTACTTGACAGAAAATACTATATGTAGTCTGTATAGTATTGTTGAATGTAATCGCGATTTAAATATGATAGAGATACTTCGATTTTTTTTGTCGAAATATTGCGTGTGGAAAAGACTCTGCAGAAGGCAGCGGCGACATGAGCACCCTAGTCCGTTACTATTTGGAAGAGAGCTTACTTAGTTTTTAGAAAAGAAATTTTCACTCATGTCCATAAATTAAGGATAATGCTAGCTGCAGCAAATAAAGGTTCAGAAGCAAAACAAACATGACTTATTCATAAAGCCCATTTATTAAACAAAAAGTCAAGAACAACAACAACAAAAAAAGGTGGTTTATGTAGGATACTACTTACAAAAACTACGATTTTTGCTCCCTGAAGCAATTACAAAAAATATCTCCCTTACAAAAACTTAACATTACATGGTTGGTATGATGGTTAATGCATTTTATGTCTCTCAGATGATGAAATACAGTGCTTACAACGTGTAGGAATGCTGAGTATTAAATTATTGATCTGATCTTGGGGAAGATTACTGCACTCAGTAAGCAATGTTCTCCGAAGTTCCAGTACAGATGTAGGAGGTGGTTGACGGGCTGCAGCTTGTCGGCAAAGCATGTCCTACACATGCTCTATCGGATTCTAGTCAGGTGAGAATGCTGGCCATTCCATGCGAGTGATAGCTTCAGAATATAGGCATTTGTGTACAATGTTTGCACGGTGAGAACGCGCATTGTCATCCATAAACACAAATTCTTGGCTCATGGCACCCCTAAACAAACGTGCATGTTGTTCTTGAATGATGTCCCGACAAATATGGCCTGTCATGGTTCCGATTTGAAATGCAGATCTGTTCTGGCATCCAATATGATCCCCCCCCCCAGACGAGCACTCCTGCCCCACAGTAACGGTGTCGTTCAATGATGGTGTGGTGGTAACGTGTAACTGACGTTCTACACATGAATGTCTGGCGTGAATTACACTAAAATCTAAACCTGGACTCACAAGCCCACTGTGCTGCTGTCAACATTGCACGTTGTCTACTCTAAGTTAACTGCTGACAACAGTGCATTGCCGCGAGCGGAACACATCTAACAGGCCTGCCAGCATATAGACCAATATCTCCCAAACGACTATACACGGTTTACCTTGAAACTGTGGTAACCGTGGCTGCAGACAGCTGACGAGATAGGTCTGATGCTGTGTTTTATCTGTTCATTTTGGCAATTACTGTCAAATACCGGTCGTCATTCGGCATTGTAACTCGGGGCCGACCAGTACTGTAACGTCAACTGGCATTTCCATAATTTTGGAATCGATGCCAAAGCCTAGAGATGCCACTTTGGGCGATTCCAAGTTCCCTTGGTACTTCTATCTGGGCACGCCCACATTGTAGTCGGCCGATAATTCTACCACGTAAAAAAATATCTGCATGCGTCCTCTGTGTCATAACTATTCGGTTGTGGCACTGAGCGGCATACAGAACAATTGTGAAAAATTTTACTTTTTTGCTCCCATTCCTCATCTACCCTCTTTTTACACTTTCGTCACTGTAACATCATATCGGAGTCATCTGATGGTTTCCTATAATTTGCATATTGTTGTTAAAGATGTGTGTGGCATTTCTATAGGTGAAATTTTTACATTAAAGTTCGATTTCCGTGTGATTCTGAATTATCCTTAATTTATGGACATGAATGTATATAATGCTTTACAGCGTATCTAAAAATGTAATTTTCGTAGGATTAAAAAGTGCCACTGAATGAACCGAAGCTCTGCGTAAGAGACAAATTCAGTCCATTTTATATAGTAGTCCGCAGTTACTAGTTTGTATATAAATCTAATAGAGAAGGGATAATCTAAAAATCTAATTTAAAAATACCCACATTCAATTGAACACTAAAACTTTACAACTTCCTCTAGCATTTTTCACATTCTAAAACCAATTCTAGCCTAAATTTATCGACTAGTAATCTTTTATTACACTAACCAAACTCTTCCACAAACAATCTTATACGTATCAAAATATAGAAATTGACAATCCCACACTTATCAAAAAGTATCAAAATATTTTAAAAAAGCGAGTATACAAATATTCTTAATTTAAGAAAGAGATATATTTAGTAAAAAATACATAGCTGCAAATGGTGATTTATCATTTTTATTCGCTTTTATTTAACTTGGAATTTTGTTTATTTATGTATATGGATCAAATCTAAGAATTACCGAGCTGAAATTTCGCATTCATGCATAACTTCGATGACTATACGCGCTTAAGTATAGTAATGGTGAGATTTTGCTCAACATTTTACTAAACACAGCATAATAAATTTTTCCGAGTGACGATCAAAAAAGTTGATTATCCGCTGACCTTGAATCTTTCCCTTACACTGCTATGTTCTGTTGAGTAAAATATTGCGCGAAAATATCTCGTGGGATATACAGCCATAACGGACTTAAAGGGCCATAAAGAATGTTGATCGAGGAGTCCTGGGTTCCAAATGTAATTCAAATCTTCTTTTTGAATTTTAAACCACTTCCAATAGAACAGATGAAGGGAAATTGTGCAAAAATATAATTCCAACGATAATACATGTTCAAACAATAACGAACTCAGGCTGAGCATGAATACCTGAGCGCTTATTTAGAGTTCAAAATTTGTTTTTGGGTTGTAATCCAATTTCTATCATCTGATCCAGCCGATGTTTTACATACATTTATATTTTCCACATCCAGTGAATTCGAGTCTTTAGTACATTTTGAGACAAAATCGCATTTCAAATTTTATTTTTATTATTTATTCATTATCAAAAATAACTTCTTGGAAAGATCATATAACATAATAGCAGGGAAAAATTACAGAAACAGAAACATTGTATGAATTGAGTACAAATGACATAACAAAAATATATTCAAAATTTCTGAAGAGGGTAAAATTACATTATGAACAGATGCTTGTTAGATGCTTGTTGTTCAGCATCCGAGGGTGGGGGGTCTTTGGATATTATTTAACTTAATCTTTTATTATCTATTTAACCTTTCGATTATCTACTTGAACTATTGTTACAAAATGTTAACTCTAATTTTACGACATCTAGTAATTATTACAAAGATGCTATATTAAAAAAAAAATGTGAAGCTAAGTTATTCAAATTGAACTCAACATCAGCTTATCATTACATTTTTTAATCACATTAATTTTACAGCAATAAGAATATGTATTTAGGGGGAACAAATTTTAGTATTAAAAGTGAAAATAAACTTCATTTAGTTCAACAAATTTACAGGAGGCTTTAGAACTATTCCTATTATTTAAGTAACTCTAAATAGAAAGTACATAAAACATGTTCAAACTTTAGCATACTAATCCAGCAGATAAAAATGTTTAAAGTGGTATTCCTCTTTCGATAAAGTAAAGTTCGAAACTGTTATACAGTTCTGAATAAGTAATTACTAAGATCTGATTATTGTGATATTTTAAAATGCAATTGTGTTAAAAATTGTTTAAAAATATATATGTATATTTTATTTATTTATTTATTTATTTATTTATTAGGACTGAGGGCCTATTAGTCTCAATCTGGGATTTTTGCGTTGTCGATTTCGATAGTTGGACATTTGTCGAAATCTAAAATTTATCGAAAATATAATTGAATAATTTGAAAGCGATGTTATAATTTGAAAAAAGAAAAAAAAAAAAAAAAAAAAAAAAAAACTAATAGTCCTCCGTCCTAAACTAAATTCTGCTTTTGCCAGAATTTCATCAAAATCTTTTTTTTATTATTATTATTGAAAGAAAAAGAAAAAAAGAAAAGAAAATTAATAATAATCAGTATCGTTACAAGCGATATCGAAAAAGTTTTTTTTAAAAATTTTGAATTAGGAAATAAAAAGTGCGCGTGAAATAATATGAAATAAAAATAAGTAAAAAAATGAATTTAATGATTTAATGTTTTTGTTTTTCGGGGGATGCTCATGCATATAAAAAATGCGTATTAAAATGAGTCGAAGAAGGAAGCGAAATAAGTATTGAGTTATATTACGATAAATACGATATATATTTGCTTTACCAGCAAAATGGAAAAGTACCGAAGAGAATTAATAATTGAAGCTGCAGGAGGTTTTTCCAAATTAAAATGATAATAATATAATAAACTTTTTCTCTTTTCGATATTTTTCCCCCCAAATTATAACATCGCTTTCAAATTATTCAGTTATATTTTCGATAAATTTTAGATTTCGATAAATGTCCAACCATAGCCTCCTAAACTAGATGCCTGTCGTGTGGCTCGGAATCTTGGCAACAGTTGAAGCGGTAGACAGCGCCACCTGGTACAGATTGCGTAACTTTTTTATTCAACTGTCACCAATAATTTTAAGAAGTGATATATGATATATATAATCGACGTTTCTTCGATTCTATTCGCATTTTATGTATATCATATCCCACTTCTAAAAATTTTTGGTGGCTGTCGAATAAAAAAGTCACGCAATCTGTACCAGGTGGCGCTGTCTACCGTTTGAACTGTTGCTAGGTTTCCGAGCGACGCGACAGGCATCTAGTTTAGGAGGCTATGGTCCAACTATCGAAAAATGATACCGCAAAAATTCCAGATTGAAACTAATAGTCCTCAAAATAAATAAATAAATAAATAAATAAATAAATAAAATAATAATAATAATAATAATAATAATAATAAATTAATATCTGCAGAAGTTTAAACATTTTAAAAATCATGAATTCATGAAAAAATGTAATTTAACAATTTCTAATCTTCGGGGAAAAAAAATCAACCATACGAAATATTGCTTTAATATGTACTTTATTGAACAAACCTAATATAGTTATTTAATAAATATTAAATGGAGATAAGCTTTTACATGATATCAACTTCAATAGTGTCGTCAAAAGGTGTCAAAGTCCCCTTAAACAAATAGCGAGTATATGTTTCATACCATATCTTAAAATTTATTAAAAATGTTCATTTTTTTTTTTTTTTTTTTTTTTTTAAACTAAATATGGATTAATTTACAAATAATGTTAAGAGATTGAATAAAAATTTGTTTAAACGAAAAACAGAAATAAGGTTCTAAGTAAACAAGTAGTACACATATAATAGTCCTTATTTACTGAGAAAATCACGATCTACTGTTGCATAACAATAAAAACAAAATAATACGTTGCGGCCATCACAATATTATTATTATTATTTTTATTTTTTTGTATTGATCTTGATACATGTATTTATGCTCATATACACCAGAAGAAGCATCCATATTATTGAAAAGCACAAATTATAGAAATAAGCATAAAAGTGTTGATTTTTTTTTTTTTTTTTTTTTTTTTTTCAATTAACTTTGTAGTCATAGCGATAAAAATTCAATTCATGATGTTTTTGATTAACAGCGAGAAAAACAATGTTAATAAAAATGATAGCCACCTCATTTACAATTTAATAAAAAGGTATGGTATAAATATTCTTTTAACAACAAATCAGATTGAATATATTATATTATTTAATAAGTTTTCTATTAATAAAAATAAAAATAATTAAACTAATTGAAAAAAAAAAAAAAAATAGTTTCTGTGTCAACTTTCGAATTAAATTAACCGACTATTATTACCTTTTAGTGAAAAGTATTAAAAAATAACTAAAAGTAAAAAAGAAGAATTTTGGCCCGGACGTGATTTGAACACGCAACCTTCTGATCTGGAGTCAGACGCGCTACCGTTGCGCCACCGTCCATGTGCAGTTCGTGTCAAATTATTTTGAAAAAGCTAACAACGTACAACTATTTATTAAAATTTTTATGCATTTTTTTCATCACAAAATTAAATTCTTATATTAATGTCAGTATTTATTTCATATATTTTTTGAATGTTTCAAAATTTAAGTATTAGCATTTCTTTCTAGCAGATTGATAGATCTTCTATCTTTATCTGTAAAAATACTTAACGATAAAGAAACAGCGTACTAATATTTGCATTACATATAATTTAATGTAATTTTAAAATAATGGACAAAATTATATCTAATTAATTATTTTCATAAGAGGTGAAATTTAGGGAAATTTTAACAGCTAGAGTAGATTAAAGAAAAAGAAGAAAAAATAAACCGTTTAGTGTAATTAGATATATTAAAAAAAAAAAAAAAAAAAAAAAAAAAAAAAAAGTCCTTCCGGCTTATTCGGAAGTGTAGGTTCATTTCTTTTTCCTTATCAAGTAGCTGTAATTTTGTTTCAAAATGGCGGCTACAAATTATTAACGGACTTGGTTGAAATATAGATGTAGGCTATGCACATATGGAATTTTAAGGAAATCGGTTCATTAATACCTTTTTATGTGAATTTAAAATTTTCAAGTGGCCGGCGCTTGTAAACAAAATGGTGTGTTAAGTTGACAAATATATCAAATGCATTTGTGAGATAAGTCTATTGTACACATATAGTTCGAATTAATTCAAAATCTCAAAAGTCATTAGGTGGCTACCACTTGGATCAAAATGGCAGAGAAAGTTGTTCATCTAAGATATCGTTGCAAATTTGAAAATGATTCTCTCTTTTTTTTTTTTTTTTTTTTTTTTTAGCAATTCTTTCAAAGAGGCTTAGTAAGTTGATAAAATGTTAGTTTTCTGCATTTCTAGTTTGTTTTAGCATTAAAATAGCCTAATTTCCCCTTAAAAACGTATTAAAAAGCTCTAATAAGGCAGGTAATGGGTTTGGCGCTAAATTTGGCGACTTTTCCTCCATGGCGACTTTTTTGGCAACTTTTGGCGAGAAATTACTTATTATCGATATACCAAAGATGGACGCAATAACGTAATTGGTTCACGAATTACGTAAAATTTCTAAATTTTTGCTGTTTAAATGATAAATCCATTTTTCAACTTCGGTTTGAATTGATTAAGTATTTCAAAAGTTACCGTGATAACAAATTTTCAAGAGGCCGCCAATTGGAAATAAAATTGCGGATCAAGTCACCAAGTGAATTTATCCTGGATATTTGAACCATAAGTTCACTAGCCAACTTTTATTTGAATCAGTTTAGTATTTTAAAAGTTATCGTGATGGCATATTTTCAAGTGGCAGCGTGATTTCAAGTGGCTGCAACTTAGAAACAATGTGTCGGGACAAGTTGACCAGTGAACACATTCAAGATCATTATATGATAATATCATTGTCAAAATTTGGTTCGATTTGGAGTATTATTTCAGAAGTTATCGTGATTTTAAATTTTCAAGTGGGAGCCTCATTTCAAGTGGCCCGCTTAGTATAAGATATTCGGTCTTTCCAAAAAATGGCAGTTAAAGTTCATTAATAAACTTGGTTGAGACACTTATATGGTCTATGTATACATAAAAATTTAAACAAATACGGAATACGCTTTTTACAATGGGAATTTGAAATTTTCAAGTGGTCTCCGCTTGAAATCAAAATGGCGGAGCAACGTGATTAGTAAACTCATCCAAAATATTTATAAGTTCACTGTCCAAATTTGGTTCGATTTGGAGTATTATTTCGGAAGTTATCATGATTTTAGATCTTCAAGTGGTCTTCAAGTGGTTTCAAATGACCTTGCTTAACTTAAGATATACGCCACTTTGTTAAATATGGCGGAAAAAGTTCATTAATAAACTTGATTGAGACACTTATATGGTCTATGTATACATGAAAATGCAAAGAAATTTGGAATACGCTGCAATGTAAATTTGAAATTTTCAAGTGGTCTCCACTTGAAAACAAGATGGCGGAGCAACTTGGTTAACAACCTCATTCAAGATAATCATAAGATAAGTTCACTTGTGGCGTTTGCGTTTCTGCAAACGCCATCTTAACTTAAATACTTAGATTACTAAGAAAACCAGAGACTTTAATTGAACAACAAATAAAAGTTTATTGAACCAGATTAATGGGAGGGCGGCCGGAAAATAGCTCTTAGCTCAGTCAGCGTATTACTAAATCAAAAATATACAAATCAACAATTTAGTTATCTTAAATATCTCACCACAGCAGATAGTCGACGGTGTAGAGACGGTCGCACTCGTACTCCAATACTACGGCTTCACTATGGGTCAGAGGATTCCCTTCTGTCCCAGCTTGAACTTTCCGAGAACTAGTAGACACTCACCAACACTCAACACTACTTAACTTCACGCCACTAAATCTCCACTACTCTACTTTTCAATATCTGTCAAACTAAGATTCATCACAACCACTATAATATCCTCCGACATCCACTATACGATCCTCCAACATCCACACTACGATCCTCCAACATCCACACTACGATCCTCCAACATCCACTCCATCTACTAAAACCATCTCTATTTTTATACTTCTTCCTACACCCTCCTTTCACTACATTTCAATCCGTACTTTTAAAAATCACTTCTAATTTAACTAATATTCAAAATCTAAGTCTTTTAATGCAGCACCCTGCAGACACAAAACTACTCCGACCTCAACCGTCACCGAGTCACTGGCGACGGAGTGATTTTAACCGTCCCCACTTCCTACCTTGCTGGATCCAGCTTAATTAAAACAACTGTGGTGACGTTCTGACATCTCAACCTCACAGTCCCCCTCCAAGAAAAAAAAATGAGTCGGGAAAATCCCCAACGGATTTGAACGAGTAAATTTAAAGAGCTTCATTCCATCTCTAACTATCTCAAATCTCTGAAGTGTGAGTGCAGCCGTCACTTAAATTTTAACCGGGTGAGAAAAACTTAAAAAAAAATTTTGCTAAGTCCCTGAGCGAAAACTCGGGGACGCAAAAAAAATTAATTTAAATTTTTAAATAAAAGGCGTACATTTACCCCGAGAACTCCGGGACTCTGACTGAGCTAAAACCAGGCTTACAGTAGGATGTACACACGTCTCCCTGTTAGGCCAGGGAGGCAAAATATTAAATTCAAACTTGATCATGCGTGTCTTTACATAGTAAGTCGCTTGGGACAAATGCGACAGTTAAAGTTTGTTATAATCAAAGAATAATTGTTCTTTTTAAAGAAAAACATGAGAAAATCTTTATTAGTAGGAGTGTACTGGCTGGACTGGTATCTGGAGCTTTACGTCTGCAAGGGAGATGACTAAACGGAGAATAGGATGAACTTTCTTCATACTAGAGCAGACGTCGGAATGTGCAGGCTGTCCACATCCAGGAAAAAGAACTTTTTGACATCAAATTAAGAGATCTTTCACTTTAGATAAAAATAGATTTAACATCAGATTAAAAGAATAGTCCATCAGAGTGTGTCTGAAATGGGAAAAACTTTTACAGTATGCATAGTAAAAAAAATAGTTGGAATTCATCTCTGGAAGAAACTGAGACATGTTCGTCTCTATTAGCATAATAGATAGGTTACATACAGAAATATTTCTCCCTCCTTAGCTAAAGCATAAGCGTAAAAAACTGAGCAGTTAGTCCTTTTAATGTTATATGGTTAAACACGCTTTTTATGCTTATAGCTAAAAAAAACAGTTTTTTTCCCCTCTAAAAGTACATACAGATAAACTTTTAGACAAATATTCAAAAGTTTTACAAATACAAATATGCAGTTTATAAATACATTATTTATAGAAAGACAAAAGAAAAAGGGGGGGGGGGGGAATTTACAAAGGGGCCAAAAAAAACAGTTTATATTACCAGCTTTCTGCAGGAGATGGCTACAAGGTAAAAGACTTAATACATACATAAAATAGATATTTAAGAGAGAACAAAAATGTTGACATTGAAGCAGAACATTAATTTTGATTTGAAAGTTCATGGCTAAGTTAAATTTTGTATTTTTAGTTTGGGAAAGTCCATAACTTTCGTAAGAGTTCTTAAAATATAAAGTCCCAAAAAGGCTTCAAGGTACGTCGAACATTTTGTACAGCTCTGACAGAAATGCACTTGTAATAGAAAAAAAAATAGAGAACGGTATCACCTGATGTGAATTTGCAGCTGTAACTTCAGCAAGGTTAGAGGTCTTGGTGAATGTTCTCGATGTACTCGTCAGCTAGGCCACAAGGTTGCAGGCTTTCAGACCGGGGTCTAGGGCTATCCCAAAAGGCTTGTACAAAGGCTTGCTCGGCAGGTGATTCATATGGCTGAGCCTGTTGTCGGAGTCTGGCTTGACGCCGGGTATTGAATCGGTGGTGTAAAGGGAACTCGTCTTTGCCGATCGAGTCAGGAGCTGCTAGTAATTTCTCCATGTGCCATCCGCTAGCTGATGAAGAGGGTGGAGGTCTTTTCCGAACCCTTGCCTTTCTCTTAGGTCGGAACGAGTCGGTGTGCACTGAATCTGGAACTGCTAGTACCTTCTGTGGGCGATGTGTTCCAGAGGACTTTGAGGAGGGGGCTTGTGGCCTTTTTAAATATTTATTCCAAGCTTTTTTCTTTTTAATCTGCGGTATAAAAGAGCTATTAGTAAAAGAATAGTCGCGTTTGCGACCAGTTTGCCTAGGAAATTTCACATTAGAATGGTTTGATGACCCACTACGAGCTCGCTTTTGTGCGACGGGTCTGCTAACACTAGATTGATCAGTGGAAGTGCCCTGAACAGATTGTTCGGGTGTTGTAGGAGTAGGTAGTTTATCAGCTGTACAAGAATCAGGAGCACTAGGCTGGGAAGTGAGGTTAGGCGTAAGGACGGACTGTTCGTCAGGTGGGTTTGAACCCTGCACGCTATCACTATCAAGAGTTTCAGCATATGATTGAGTGCGCTCTTTAAAAATGCGTATCTGATCAACATTAATGGTCGTTGGGGTGCCGTTAAAATCAATTGTCAAATTATTATTTTCTATCTTTAAAACAGAGAAAGGCCCAATGAATTTTGGCCCAAATTTAGCTACTTTAGAATCTTTTTTAGAGCTAAGAAAATGTGATTCTAGGAGTATTTTATCTCCCACTTTTACTTCTAAAATTCTACGTTTAAGGTTATAATATACAGCTTGTTGCTCTTGAGCTTTTCTCAAATTTCTCTGAACTTCTGGTAGCAATTCTTCAATATTTCGCGTAATAAATTGAGATGCGTTTTGCTGTACTAATACCAGTTTTTGAAAGGGGGTCAGAATCTTTCTGCCCAAAAACAATTCAGCGGGAGTTTTTCCTGTTGCATCACTTACCGCTGTACGAATTGCATAGCCAAAATGATAGAGAAACTGATCCCAATTTTCATGATTTTGACCAATGAACGTCGCAATCATATTAATTAAAGTTCTATTGACACGTTCGGCCTGATTTGGTTGCGGCCGATATGGAACCGTGAAGACATGTTTAATTTTGAGTGTATCGCAAAGTGCCTTAAAAACATTACTTATAAATTGAGGACCATGGTCCGTTACAATTTGAAGGGGGGCGCCGTAACGAGAAATATAATTATTAAAGAAGGCAGTGGCCACTGCTTGTGCCGAAGCTTTACGTAAAGGCACAAATTCAACCCATTTACTAAAATAATCCACCATAACTAACACATAACGAAATCTATTTGGTTTAGCGAGGGGGTAAGGACCGATTAAGTCGAGTCCAAGAATTTGATTTGGAAAATCAACTTTAATAGGAATTAATTTACCGGCCGGCTTTACATTTTTATAATTATATTGCTGGCACAAGCGACAACTCGAAACATATTCATTAACAAACTTCCTCATTTTAGGAAAGTAACAGGCATCTTTGAGCTCTTTATAAGTTTTCCTAATGCCAAAGTGCCCCGAAATTGGAGAGTCATGAAACTCAAATAGGATGGCTTGACGAAGAGATTGGGGAATTACAACTCGTAATTCGCCATAAGATGATAATTTTGAATAAAAAAGCAAGCCATCGATTAAAGAAAAAGATTGGGACCAGTTGAAGGCAATGGCTGATTCAATTAATGAAACTGACTCAGGATCTTCTAAATACTTATAGATTAATCCAAATTCGGGATCATTTTTTTGTTCTCGGATTAATTGATCTCTTGAATTTAACACAGATGCTGGCATAAGCGCTAAAGCTACTTTTTCCTGATCAGATACGAATTTATTGTTTAAGGTAGGTACTACAGTCCGTTAAGAAATTATAAGACCACTTTAATTTTGTAAATTATAAAAAAAAATAAAGATTCTAATCATAATTTAAATACAAAAAATAACATATTGCTCTATATTTTTTAATAATTAGTTTGAAATATCTTGGTATAATGCAATAAATGTTTAATTAAAATATATATTAGAAATAAGTGAAAAATAACCTGTTAAGAAAATATAAGACCACTTGTCAAAAAACAAAATTGTATAAAAAAATAATATGATATTGGTCCTCTATTTTTCCTGATGACTTCAAACACTCTGTTTTTCATTGAAGTAACCAGGTGATTAAGTTCAGTTATCGAAATATTGTACCATTCTTTTACAATGGCTACTTTCAGTTCATTGGCAGATGAAAATTGTTTATTATTAGCATAAAGTTTGCGAGGTAATATACCCCATAGGTTTTCCATGGGGTTCAATTCTAGACTTCAACTTGGCCATGGCAAAACATAATTTTTTTCTTTTTAAAACCACTCCTGTGTGGATTTAGATGTATGACAAGCAGCATTGTCCTGTTGAAACATCCAGTTAGCACCACCTAATAAAGGTCCAAACGGTATCATATGATCATATAGCATAGACTGATATTGTGTAGAGTTCATATGACCCGAAATCCGCTGTAAATCATACAACCCCTCATAACTGAAAACTCCCCAAATCATTACTGATCCTCCACCCATTTGTCGACTGAAGCATTCTTTTGGTTCCTTCCTCAAGTCATGCCAATAGTGTTTGTAACCATCGGGACCATCAAGGTTAACTTTCTTTTCATCAGAAAATATAATTTGTTTCCACTCATCATTCCATGACATGACATTTTTAGCCCATTTTAATCATTCTTCTCGATGGCATTTCAAAAACTTTGGTTTTTTCTTCAATTTCATAAATTCCGTATTAATATTTAATTTAAGACTCTCCCAAACTGTTACATGTGAAGTTTTCTTGCGGAAACGTTTCGAAATTTCACGAGTTGAAAGACCTTTTTTAGTTGGCAGTCGAAAAATTTGTCTATTATCACGTGCTGTCAAAATATTTTTTCTACCAGATCGTTGCATTTTGTTTGAATAATCTTTTCTAATTATGGCTTTATGAATGGCAGTTTTACAACGGTTTGTTAACCTCGCAATATCTCTTTCAGATTTACCAGAACCTTTATAAAATAAAATTTTTCCCATTTCGAACTCCGATAATTCTTTACCTCGAAGCATCGTCAAATTAATCGTAGATAACACATTCAAAACATAAGCCTATGCTTCTTCGGTAAAGCTTTTACGAAATACTGACGCATGCGCTTTATATTGAATTTGACGTCATGCAAAATATGCTAATTTTCTCAGGTGGTCTTATAATTTCTTAACAATCACAGTCTTTAATTTTTAGAAAAATAAATAAGTTTTAATGAAATTTAATTTAATTTTAAAAGTTGGAATTAGTATAGGATGCGTTTTTTTATCAATTTTAAATACGCAACTAAAAATTTGCATATTATGATCTCTTCTTCAGAAATGCACCAATACGCTTGTGGTCTTATAATTTCTTAACGCACTGTAGATTTGTAGAAGCACATTGGTTTACTTGTTCACTTTCAGTTTCCTTTACACGAGTTTCAGTCATGTTTGCTAATATTTTGGATTGAACCGGTTCAGCCTTTAAATGCGAATGATGAATATATGAGGCTTTAACAGTAGAATTTAACTGATCATTCTTTTCATTTAAAGCAAGGGATTGATCTAACCCATTAGATTCAATCTTATTTTCTTGAGTTTGAGTAGTACGTGAAAGAACGTCAGCTAGGATATTGTCAGAACCAGGTCGGTGTTCGATGTTTATATTAAAGTTAGATAACTTAAGAGTCCATCGAATCATGCTAGGGGAGAGGTTCTTTCCAGTTGTTAACCGAGTTAATGCCGCATGATCCGTAACAACTGTTACTGGAAGTTGCGTAAAATATAAACGAAATTTTTGCAGTCCCCAAAGCACTGCTAAACATTCACGTTCAGTTACTGGATAATTTCTTTCTGCAGCGTTAAGCGTACGGGACGCATATGCTATTGGGCGGCCTTCTTGGCTTAAAACGGCACCAATGCCGTACGAAGAAGCATCAGTAGCTACTTGAAATTTAATATAATAATTAGGATGAGCTAGTACAGGAGGAGCGCTAAGTATAGTTTTTAACTTATCAAATGCTTCTTGTGCTTCATTTGACCAGTGAAATTTAACTCTTTTCCTTTTGAGTTTAAAGAGGGGCTCGCATATGTGAGCAAAATTAGGTATAAATTTCCCATACCAAGCACACATGCCTAGAAATCTCGAAACTTGCTTGGAAGTTGTAGGAGGGGGCATGTTTAAAACTGGCTGAACTTTTTCATTATCTACAGAAATACCAGCAGGCGTTATTTTGACGCCTAGGAACTTAATTTCCTGTCGTGCAAAATGGCACTTAGAGGAATTTAAAGTTAATCCTGCATTTTGCAGTAGAGTAAAAACAGTTTTTAAATGATCTAAATGCTCATCGTAAGATGAGGACGTGATTATTATATCATCGAGATAAACATGTACAAATTTATTCAAACAGGTTTAAGAATAGTTTCCATAGCTTTTTGGAATGTTGCCACAGCCCCTGAACATCCGAAAGGCATTCGTTTAAAACCAAACGTGCCATTTTTAGTTATAAACGCTGTTTTTGATATATCAGCGGGTTTCATTTCAATTTGAAAATAACCCGATGTCAGATCGAGAGTAGACATAAAATTTGTCGTTGTGATATGTGCTAACAAATCATCAATTATAGGCAAGGGATACTGAGGATATTGTGTAATAGAATTTAGCCTACGATAATCGATTGCAAATCTCCATGCCTCAGGGTCAGTAACAGTTTTACCATTTTTCTTACGACATAAAACAACAGGAGATGCGTAAGGAGAAGTTACAGGCATAATAATATCATTTTGCAACATTTTCTCAATATGCCAATTTATAATATCTTGTTTGGCTTGATCATAACGATAAGGCTTACTAAAGACTGGTTTATTAGTTCCAGTGTCAATTTCATGGCAAACAACATGGGTTAAGCCAGGTGTCTCAGAGAATAACTGTTTAAGCTGATTAAGAAAATTAACAAAATCAATTTTTTCAATATGAGTGAGGGCACTTTCCTCTAAATTAACAATTAACTCTGTCGGCTCGACAGGTTTAGAATTTGACTTAGAATCATCAATATGTAAAGATTTATTGGCAAAATTTATTTCAACATTATTTGCTTTCATAAAGTCTAACCCTATAATGCAGGGATGCTGAAGATTGTCGATGACGTAAAAAGGCTAATTAACACTTAAATTATGAATTTTAACATTCAGGCTGACTTCGCCTCTATTAACACAGGACTTGCCTTGAGCCGTTGTAATATTTAAATTTGTCCGCTTTAAAGGTTTAAAGTCAAAATACTTTTTATAAGTTTCATGTGCTAGAAAGGAACGTTCAGCACCAGTGTCCCAATAAGTAGGTATGAAAACATCATGAATTACTGCATTTAAATAAGGAAGGTCCACCGGACTGATACAAATTGTGTCTAAACATATGGAGGTGGTTGAGATATTCAGTGACTGTTGACCCTCCTCACAAGAGCCACTTACTCGTTTAACTGACGACTCTGGTTATTACGAGAGTTACGAAAATTTCTGTTATTTCTATCAGCTCGAGAAAAGTTTTGAGACTGATTTTGATTAGAACGATCGTTCCGAGAATTTTGAAAGTTATTACGCCTTGTCTGCGGCAATTGACGTTCTTACTGATAGCGATTGAAAAATTGAGGGGGGTGAAATTTTCACGCCTAGAATTTTGCATATTTCCATTACCCCGTTGGCGATTAAAGGTGTTTTCCGCCCTTGGAGGGTGTCGTTCTTGATATTTAGCTAAGGTTTGAAACAGACTGTCGTAAGAGGTGACAGGTTTCAGATCAAGGTAATCTTGAATAGGAATAGTCAAAAGCGGGGTTATGATTTTCATTGCTGCGGCAAAAGATAAAACTGAATCCAGCTGCTTTATAATGTCGAACTTACGTAATAAAAAGGTGGTAGGTTTGTCATAAAACGACATCTTTGTCGTATAAAGTTCTTGACGGAGTTTGGTTTTATCCACAATAGAAGAGAATGAATTTTTAATTTTGAGCTTCAAATCCTCATATGTAGGATTTTGGCCTAGAGCTCTAGAGGCAATGGTGTCATACCAGATTTTAGCATCTCCTTTTAAGAAGTATTTTAATAAATTAAATTTATCATCCTCGTCAATTTTACATATATCAAAATACTGTTCAAGATCTTCAAAAAATTTAAGTACATTGTTTGAGCCAGTAAAATAAACACGAGTGGGGGGGGGGGGATGTCGAACTGAGTTGGGCGCCACTGTGGCGTTTGCGTTTCTGCAAACGCCATCTTAACTTAAATACTTAGATTACTAAGAAAACCAGAGACTTTAATTGAACAACAAATAAAAGTTTATTGAACCAGATTAATGGGAGGGCGGCCGGAAAATAGCTCTTAGCTCAGTCAGCGTATTACTAAATCAAAAATATACAAATCAACAATTTAGTTATCTTAAATATCTCACCACAGCAGATAGTCGACGGTGTAGAGACGGTCGCACTCGTACTCCAATACTACGGCTTCACTATGGGTCAGAGAATTCCCTTCTGTCCCAGCTTGAACTTTCCGAGAACTAGTAGACACTCACCAACACTCAACACTACTTAACTTCACGCCACTAAATCTCCACTACTCTACTTTTCAATATCTGTCAAACTAAGATTCATCACAACCACTATAATATCCTTCGACATCCACTATACGATCCTCCAACATCCACACTACGATCCTCCAACATCCACACTACGATCCTCCAACATCCACTCCATCTACTAAAACCGTCTCTATTTTTATACTTCTTCCTACACCCTCTTTCACTACATTTCAATCCGTACTTTTAAAAATCACTTCTAATTTAACTAATATTCAAAATCTAAGTCTTTTAATGCAGCACCCTGCAGACACAAAACTACTCCGGCCTCAACCGTCACCGAGTCACTGGCGACGGAGTGATTTTAACCGTCCCCACTTCCTACCTTGCTGGATCCAGCTTAATTAAAACAACTGTGGTGACGTTCTGACGTCTTAACCTCACACACTGTCTAAATTTGGTTATATTTTGAGTGTTATTTCGAAAGTTATTGTGATTTTAAGTTTTCAAGTGGTAGCGTGATTTCAAGTGGCCCCGCTTAACTTGAAATTTTTGCCACTTTGTTAAAAATAGCAGATAAAGTTCATTAATAAACTTCATGGAGACCCTTATGTAGTCTATATTTACATCAAAATTCAAGAAAATCCGGCCTTAAATACGCTTTTTACAATGTGGATTTGAAATTTTCAAGTGGCTCCCACTTGAAAACAAACAGTCAGAGCAACTTGGTTAACGAACTCATCCAAGATATTTATAAGATCAGTTCTCTGTCCAAATTTGGTTCGATTCGGAGTAATATTTCGGGAGTTATCGTAATGACAAAATTTTCATTATAGATAGATATATATATATAGATATATATATATAGATAGATAGATATGTAAACGAAGTGATTGCAATAGGTCGATTTCTAAAGAAATCAGCCTAAAAGAAGAATCACAGATATGTACTTAATTCAGTATCTTTGCGGGAAAAAACAATTACGTACGACAAAATTTTAAAATTTACAGTTATTTTAAGTTAGAGAAATACAGAAATATTTTGTATCTACAACCATTTTACTTTATTTATTTATTTTTTTGTGATAGAATCATTTTATCTTAATGAATTAAATTTTTGTTCATAATAAAAATAATTATGTACTTTTAAAAATACTTTTTAAACTGTTCCATAGAATTGTTATTATTGTGTTTCGTTTTTAGGTTGATTTCTACAGAAATCGACCTATTGCAATCACTTCGTTTATCTATATCTATCTATCTATCTATCTACACTCATGTCCATAAATTAAGGATAATGCTAGCTGAGGCAAATAAAGGTTCAGAAACAAAACAAACGTGACTTATTCATAAAGTCCATTTATTAAACAAAAGATCAGGAACAAAAAAGGTGGTTTATGTAGGATACCATTTATAAAAACTACGATTTTTGCTCCCTGAAGCAATTACAAAAAATATCTCCCTTACAAAAACTTAACATTACATGGTTGGTATGATGGTTAATACATTGTATGTCTCTCAGATGATGAAATACAGTCCTTACAACGCCTAGGAATGCTGAGTATTAAATTACTGCTCTTATCTTGGGGAAGGTTACTCTAGTCAGTAAGCAATGCTCTCCTAAGTTCCGGTACACATGTAAGAGGTGGTTGACGGACTACAACTCGTCGGAAAAGCATGTCCTACACATGCTCTATCGGATTCTAGTCAGGTGAGAATGCTGGCCATTCCATGCGAGTGATAGCTTCAGATTGTAGGCATCCGTGTACAATGTTTGCACGGTGAGGACGCGCATTGTCATCCATAAACACAAATTCTGGGCTCATGGCATCCCTAAACAAACGTATATGTTGTTCCCGACTGATGTCCCGATACGTTTGGCCTATCATTCTTCCGATTTGAACATGCAGATATGTTCTGGTGCCCAATATGATCCCCCCTCCCTTAAATGAGCACTCCTGCCCCACACGGTGTCGTTCAATGACTTTGTTTTGGTGGTAACGTGTACCTAACTTTCTACATATGAAAGTCTGGCGTGAATCACACTGCAAGCTAAACCTGGACTCGTCGGAAAACATCACACAAGCTCACTGTGCCGCTGTCCACATTGCATGTTCTCTACTCCAAGTTAACCGCTGGCACAGTGCATTGCCGTGAGTGAAACACATCTAACAGACCTGCGAGCATATAGACCAATATTTCCCAAACGTCTATCCACGGTTTGTCTTGAAACTGTGGCTTTCGTGGCTGCAGACAGCTGACGAGACAGGTCTGATGCTGTGCTTTATCTGCTTATTTTGGCAGTTACTACCAAATACCGGTGGTCATTCGGAATTGTAACTCGCCGTCGACCAGTACTGTAACGTTGACTGGTATTTCCGTCATTTTGGAATCGTTGCCAAAGCCTAGAGATGACATTTTGGGTGATTCTAAGTTTCCTCGATACTTCTATCTGAGTACGCCCACATTCTAGTCGGCCGATAATTCTACCACGTAAAAAATTATCTGCATGCGTCCTCTGTGTCATAACTATTCGGTTGTGGCACTGAGCGGCACACAGAACGCTTGAGAGCAATTTTCCTTCTTTGCTCCCATTCCTTATCTACCCCCTTCTTACACTTTCGTCATTGTAACATCATATCGGCGTCATCTGATAACTTCTTATAATTTGCATATTATTCTTAAAGTTGTGTCTGGTATTTGTACAGGTGAAATTTTTGCATTAAAGTTCGATTTCAGTGTGAATCTGAATTATCCTTAATTTATGGACATGAGTCTATAATGAAAATTTTGTCATCATGATAACTCCCGAAATAATACTCCAAATCGAACCAAATTTGGACAGTGAACTGATCTTATAAATATCTTGGATGAGTTCGTTAACAAAGTTGCTCCGACTTTTCGTTTTCAAGTGGCAGTCACTTGAAAATTTCAAACCCATAATGTAAAAAGCAGATTTAAAGCAAGATTTCCTTGAATTTTGATGTAAATACATGCCACATAAAGGTCTCAATGAAATGATACCTTTGAATGAAGTTTATCCGCCATTTTTAACTCTTTAACGGGCACAAGCCGTTTTCTTTAAAAATTTACATTTTGCGGTATAATTAGAGAAAATAAGCTCATTTATGACCAAAAAAAGTATTTTTTTTTATTTTGTTGTTGTGGCTGTTGTTTATATAAAATTATGAAAAAATATGAAATGCAAATTTAGAAAAAATATGAAATGCAAATAATTTCAGAAATAAATATGCATTTTTGTAAAGCTATTTATTAGTAGTTATTTCAAAATTAAAAATATATTAATTACACATGAAATAACTGGTAGAAAAACCAAATATAATGTAAATTACATATGTATTATTTTTAATAATTTTGATGAAACAACATAAAACAAGGAGCTGCCCACACTGGAACATTACATGTTGAACATAACACTTTTGTCAGTTTCAGGTTAGTTTTGGTGCTACAATATTTGCACCTTCTGTATGTTTGCCCTTTTTCTGGCATGTGTGTACCTACATTAGTTGTTCTGATTTCCTGTGGAATGCCAATTTCCTTTTTCGTTGCAACCCATCTTGGTTGCAACTTTCGCTTTTTGCTGCAAAATCCTCTCATAAACCCACGAGCTATTCTTAACCTAACTTCTAGATGCGAATTTCTAGCTACGTTATGATTAGCCACATACAATATATAGGAATTTACTAAACTAGCATCTAAAAATAAAAAAAAATAACCTATGCCAACACTTCCTTGATCTTCTACTTGAGCTATACGAAGATTTCAAGTGCTTAAATTTATCCACTCCCCCCATACTTCTTGTATAATCTGCAATTGCTTTTGGGCAAGAAACTTTCTTTTTAGAGCCCTCTTCCTGGGTTCTACTTACCTCTGCCATTTCATTTATATTATGGGCTGTTGAAAGAAGAGTAACAACCTTAGTAACCCGTCATTGCACTGCAACAGTGTCTCTACATGCCAACATCAGCGATTCATTTTTTAAAAAATAATTTTTACCTTTCTTCATGTGTTCAGGAAGGAATTTTCTATCAGTTCTGATGGTACCAATGGCGTATATGTTTTTTGAAAATAGTGTTTCCATCAATGGAACTGAAGTGAAAAAATTATCCAAAACCACCAAAAGAGGAGAAGTAGGGTGCAAATCATTTGAAGATTTGTTATAACTCTATATCCCAATCCTTCTGAAATGGCACCATCGTCTGTTTACCCTGTATAAACTTCAAATCAAGGCAGAGAAAAATAAAGAGCTAGAGTTTCTTCGGTGTTTAGACTTTTCTTTTTCTTTTTTTTTTAATGCGTCCATCTAAAATATTACAAATATACATTGTAAAATATACATTGAGTTAATTTCTTTTATTTAAAATCACTTGAAAAGTCTTATAAAAATATTACTTTTGTTACATTCAATTTCGAATTATTATTTCTAAATAACGAAATATTTATGTATTCAAAAAAAAAAAAAAAAAAAAAAAAAATCGCTAAAATATGCTCAGTTATATTAGTAATAATAAATTTTATAAATAAATGATTTAATATATAAGTATAAGCATAAATATAAACATATAAATCAAGTACTATGCTAAGCAAAATGCATTCCTGAAACAAATGAATCACTTGCAATACAGGCGGTGGTAAATTATATACCACCCCTAAAATCGCTAAGCAGGCAATGGTAAATATGTTACCACCAATTATAAATACGTAGAAATAAAAATATTTCGCATTAATTTTCAAAACACTTAATAAAATCTAGCTATTATATCTTCAAGATACACAAAATATGATTACATAACTTCTAACGTATTTTTATTCATAATTACACTGAGAGATACAAAAAAGCATGTGCTTACTGTCGACATTTTGCTCGAAAAATGATAAAAAGAGGAAATTTAGCAGTTTACGAGGCCCCTACTGCTATCTACCAGCTGAAACGTGAAGCGCTGGTTCCGAAGGATGCTTTCTGCTAAGGGGCGATGGTAAATAATTTTCCACTTGGTGCTGGGAATCACAAAAGGTGGTGGTAAGATATTTACCACCGCCTTAAAAAGGGTTAATAAAGTGGCAGCTATTTTAAGTTAAGCGGGTCCACTTGAAATCAGGCTACCACTTGAAAAATTAAAATCACTATAACTTCCAAAATAATACTCCAAACCGAACCAAATTTGGACAAATACTCCAAACCGAATCAAATTTGGACAGTGTCTTAACTTATTTTGTAAATATCTTAGATGAGTTTGTTTACCAAAGTGCTCCGTCATTTTGTTTTCAAGTGGAGACCACTTGAAAATTTCAAATTGTAAAAAGCGTATTCCGAATTTTTTTTAATTTGATGTATACATAGTTTATACAAGTGTCTCAAAGAACTTTATTAATGAACTTTATCCGCCATTTTTAATAAAGTGGCGGATATCTGAAGTTAAGCGGGACCACTTGAAATCAGGCTACCACTTGAAAATTTAAAACCATGATCTTCCGAAATAATACTCCAAATAGAACCAAATTTGAACAGTGTCTTAACTTATCTTATAAATATCTTAGATGAGTTTGTTAACCAAGTTGCTCCACCATTTTGGTTTCAAGTAGAAACAACTTGAAAATTTAAATTGTAAAAAGCGTATTCCGAATTTGTTTGAATTTTGATGTAAATACAGACAAAATAAGGATCTCAATGAAGTTTATTAATGAACTATATCCGAAATTGTTAATAAATTGGCAGATATCTTAAGTTAAGCGGTGCCACTTGAAATCAGGCTAGCACTTGAAAATTTAAAATCATAATAACTTCTGAAATAATACTCCAAATCGAATCAAATTTGGACAGTAACTTAACTTATCTTATAAATATCTTAGATGAGTTTTTTAACCAAGTTGTTTCGCCATTTTGATTTCAAGTGGAGACAACTTGAAAATTTCAAATTCACATTGTAAAAAGCGTATTCCGAATTTGTTTGAATTTTGATGTATACATAGACCATATAATGGTCTCAACCAAGTTGATTAGTGAACTTTAACCGCCATTTTCTGGAAAGTACCGGATATCTTATACTAAGCGGGCCACTTGAAATCAGGCTCCCACTTGAAAATTTAAAATTGCGATAAATTCTGAAATAATACTCCAAATCGAACCAAATTTGGACAGTGATATTATCATATAATTGTCTTGAACGTGTTCACTGGGCAACTTGTCCCGGCATCTTTTTTCTAAGTTGCAGCCACTTGAAATATGGCATCACGATAACTTTTAAAATACTAAACTAAAAAAATAGTTGGATAGTGAACTTATGGTTCAAATATCTAAGATAAGTTCACTTGGTGACTTGATCCGCAATTTTATTTCCAAGTGGCGGCCACTTGAAAATTTTTCATTGTGGTAACTTTAGTAATACTGAATCAATTCGCATCAAATTTGGATAGTGGATTTATCATTCAAATATCTCAAATAAGTTCGCTGGGCATCTCACTCTACATTTTTTACCATGTGGTGCCACATGAAAATTTCTTATGACGATAATTTTATTTAAACTAGAACTAATTTAATTTAAACTAGAACTGGACAATGAACTTATCATACAAATACATTGGATGATTTCGCTGGGCAGGTTGTTTCGCCACTTTGTTTCCAAGTCGCAGCCACTTAAACTGACACTTGAAAATTTGCCATTATAATAACTTTTGAAACACGACACTGATTTGAACCACAGTTGGACAGTGAACCTATGCTTCAAATATCTTGGATGTGTTTGCTGGAAAATTTGTTCCACTGTATTGTTTCCAAGTGGCGACCACTTGAAAATTTGTTATCACAGTAACTTTTGAAATACTTAATCAATTCAAATCAAAGTTGAAAAATGGATTTATCATTCAAACAACAAAAATCTAGAAATTTCACGTAACTCGTGAACCAATCACGTTATTGCGTCTATCTTTGGTATATCGATAATAAATATTTTCTCGCCAAAAGTCGCCAAAAAGTCGCCATGGGGGAAAAGTCGCCAAATTTGGCGCCAAATCCATTACCTGCCTTATTTGATATTTTTAATGCATTTTTAAGGAAAAGTTAGTCTATTTTAATGCTAAAACAAACTAGAAATGCAGAAAACAAACATTTTATCAACTTACTAAGCCTTTTTGAAAGAATTTCTGCAAAAAAAAAAAAAAAAAAAAAAAATCAAATTTGCAACGATATATCTTAGATGAGCAACTTTCTCACTGCCATTTTGATCCAAATGGCAGCCACCTAATTTTTTAACACGATGACTTTTGAGATTTTGAATTTATTCGAACTATGTGTACAGTAGACTTATCTCACAAATGCATTTGATTTATTTGTCAACTTAACCCACCATCTTGTTTCCAGGCGCAGGCCACTTGAAAATTTTAAACTCACATGAACCGATTTGCTTAAAACTCCATATGTGCATAGCCTACATCAATATTTCTACTAAGTCCATTAATAATTTGTAGCCGCCATTTTGAAACAAAATGACAGCTACTTGCCAAAAAAAAAAAAAAAAAAAAAAAAAAAAAAAAAGAAATCCATCTACCCTTCCGAATAAGCCGGAAGGAATTGTTTAAATTCTAATTACTTTTTGAATGCAATATAAATACAGAATAAATTCTAAATAAATATTTTTTATTTTTTCTGATCAGTGAATTTTAAAAAGTTGATTTTTTTTTTTTACTTTCAGAAAATAAAATAAGTTTTCTTTTATAGACAACAATTCATTATAAATTTAAAAAAATTCTTATCCAAGTAAAAAAAAAAAGAAACATATTGTTTTTTCTACCTTAAAAAAAAAAAAAAAAAAAAAAAAAAATAGTAAATACATGCTGCAGGGAGAAAAATTATTAAAAACTTTAAAAATTTTTGCTTTTATCTTACAAAAAATAAATATCGTAAAATCTGGAAAAAAATTATCATTTTATATTTTTTATTGGATATTTCTAAACATTTTATATTTAATTAAAAAAAATATATTATTAAAAAATAATAAATAATAATAATAATAATAATAAATAATAATAAATAATAATAATTCTCATTTATGTATAAAAATAATTTTCTTTTAAAATTTTAAAGTGCATCAGATTAAAACTAAAATGTGTTTTTCTCCAAAATGTAAGAATACATAAATCTAATTAGACGTGAAATAGGGAATTTATTCTTTAGAAATACCTGAAATATCTCTAAAAAATTATTTAAACCGTACATTTTTTTTTTTTAAGCAACTATGAATTATTTTAAAAAAAATTAAAAGAATTGGCATTTTTTAAAAATAATAATTTCAAATGCTTCACTTTCTGTAATGTCATTAAAAAGTACTTCATTAAATTGCACTAAAAAAGTATAAAATATACTTCATAAAACACATAAATATTAGAAACTTATTAGTATTATGTTAGAAAAAAATATATATATATATTGGAATGAAGGGAAATATATATATATATATATATATATATATTTTTTTTTTTTTTTGTTATAAATATGTTGAATCCATTATTCCTTGTGATATTTTTTAAAAATTTTATACTTAATGAGAAAGTTTCTGTAGCAATTAAATAAATAAACACATAAATAATAATAATAATAATAACAAACATATTTAAGACAACTGTAATAATAGTTCATAGCTTTAGAACATTTTCTGACTATTTTCTATTTTTAATTCATCAGTTTATAATTATAGCAAGTGTTCCATACCTTAATTAAATGACTATATATGTGCAGTCGGGGAAAAAAATAACGCAACACTCGGTGTAACTTCGTTGCTAATTGATACACAAAAGTGTAATAGGTATCATTAAACTGGGAATTCCGAGTAGTTTTCTAAAATGTAATGAAATTTCAACTTGGCTGTCGTCTACATATTAAAAGGCGCACCAATTTTTATTTTTCAATGGTAATACCCTATTTTTTTTCTTTATATTTGAATTCCTGGGGTCACGACGATGCGAAAAATATATTGGTTGTATATTTTACTTATTTTTCTTTTACATAGTTATAAGTGTTGAAAGTTTGAAGGTGTTAAATTCACATTTCAAACTTCTATTAATATCTTCACAAAAATAACTCGATCGATATATATATATTACGAGATACAGCGGAAAAACCCAAACATGATCCATTATCACTTTTGATTCTGGAAAATATTAATAAATTCATATTTAAAAAAAATTATGAATTATGACCTATATTAATTTTTACATAAAATGAATCCTAAAGCGACAAATATGGATGTGCAAATTTGCTGCTCATTGCAGTTATCAGTTTTCGAAATATAAATAAATCTTTCTTTTGGAGAGGCTTAGAGATTTCTTATAAAGTTTTCATGAGATAACGAAAAAAATCTTAAAAGATAACAGAGAAAATTAAACAAAATATTTTTAATTTTTATTTACAGGTCAAATTCTATAACAACAACGACAAACGCGAAGAAATGAAACAAAAAAGGTGATTTTTAGATATTAATGTTAGCAAACGGAAGCTCACCGGAGCTTGTTTTTCAAAGAAAACAAGATCGCCTTTCATCGTTCTACTAAAACAACAGAATATAGAAAAGAAAATGAAAAAGAGACTATGCGTATTCGTATTAAACCACATATTTTACGTTGACAAGAATATACACATGTGGCTTTTGACTCATCGATTACTGGTGATAAATTCTGAATCCTTTAAACGAACATTAGAGGGAAAATATCAACTAAATACGCGGGGCTTCTTTCTGTTTAAAATGGAGAAATAGGTGGTACGCAAAAATTGTCAATTAAAAATAACGAATGGTATTGGAATGCAATGCACACTTGTTAAAATGCTTCTTTACTACTTTCACACTCAAAAGGTTAATCATGTAGTTCATATATTGCCTTATTTTTTCTTTTTCTTTCTTTCTTTTATTATTATTATTATTTTTTTTTAATGGTAGTGTGTGTGTGTGGGGGGGGGGGGGATTATTATGTTAACGATACTTCAGTCTTTAAAAATGACTTTTATAAATATCTTTTAACTAAAAAAACTATATTTTCATTTAAAAAAAAAAAAAAAAAAATCGTACAGTTTCAAAGAGTTAAACTGACTAAAGCTGGTTAGTAAAAATAAAATTGTTTAATGTTTACTTTATGATACCGTACAATAATTTATCGGAAAAGATTTAGTTTATGCATTATTATTTGTATATATACGAAGTATATAAATTATTGCAGTCCGTATATTATGTCACACCTACAAAAAAAATGTAAAGGAATATTTAAGTTTTATTGGTGATCAGTGTATCCAATATAACACTTTTGAATTGAAAAATATCGCAGATTTTGCAAAGAATGCTGTCTGACCAATATAAGATATAATCTCTAATCATAGCCTCCTAAACTAGATGCCTTCGGCATGGCTCAGAAACAGTTCAAGCGGTAGACAGCGCCACCTGGTACAGATTGCGCGACTTTTTTATACAACAGCGACCAAAAATTTTTATAAGTGGGATTTGATATACATAAAAGGCGAATAGAATCGAAGAAACGTCGATTATATATATCATGTCTCATTTCTTAAAATTATTGGTGACAGTTGAATAAATAAGTCGCACAATCTGTACCAGGTGGCGCTGTCTACAGCTTGAAATCTTGCCAAGTTTCCGAGCCACGCGGAAGGCATCTAGTTTAGGAGGCTATGCTATAATAGATTATTTAGGTATATACGTATTTAAAAAACCAAAATGCTATAAAAAAGGCAAGATGCTATAAAAATGAAAATATTTCATTATTATTAATTTTTATAAAACCTTATTTTCTTAAAAAATTTCCGGTGTGAAGCAATAAAATTTTGTCTAATTTTTATTGGATCTTAATTTTATTTTTCTACGTTTGCAGATAAACCCCTAAAGCAATTTGGGTTATAACTCTATTAATACTAAAGTAAAGTATACAAACTGAATACTTTTCCTCACTGCCAGACTCTCAGAAATTCAATTATGAAATCGAAATTGGGTGTTTCTATTGAAAAAATCAAAGTTGGCTCTTATTTCAATATGTAGATGACCCCTAATTCAAAATTTAATATATTTTTCAAAAAGTGCACTTAAATACCTGTTGAATGATGTCTATTAGATTTTTCTGAGTCAATTAAAAACGAAATTACAGCGAGTGTTGCGTTTTTTTTTTCTTACTGTACATTGCTAGATTACATAATGCTAATTAAAGAATTTCTAAAACTCCAAATATTCATTTTAAGTAACTTGGAGTGTAAATGTTGATATTTTTATTTACCAACTATGTGAAAAATACCAGAGCCGGGAATCGAACCCGGGCACCTCCGCTTAACGCACGGATGCTCTACCACTGAGCTACCCTGGCTGACAACCAGCTAGGCATTTCTCACATAATATTTGTTGGCCAAGTAACCGAGTCTGCAAACGTAGCTGTATCAAGTGACAATATTAATCGCAGCACAACTCCATAGACCACGAAATTTCACTTTAGAAATATTTATTCATGAATTCATCAACCGTGAATATTCATTTTAAGTAACTTGGAGTGTAAAGGTTGATATTTTTATTTACCAACTATGTGAAAAATACCAGAGTCGGGAGTCGAACTTGAATTGTCACTTGATACAGCTGCGTTTGCAGACTCGGTGACTTGGCCAACGAATATTATGTGAGAAATGCCTAGCTGGTTGTCAGCCAGGGTAGCTCAGTGGTAGAGCATCCGTGCGTTAAGCCGTGGTGCCCGGGTTCGATTCCCGGCTCTGGTATTTTTCACATAATTGGTAAATAAAAATATCAACCATTACACTCCAAGTTACTTAAAATGAATATTCACGGTTGATGAATTCATGAATAAATATTTCTAAAGTGAAATTTCGTGGTCTATGGAGTTGTGCTGCGATTAATATTGTTACTTGATACAGCTGCGTTTGCAGACTCGGTGACTTGGCCAACGAATATTATGTGAGAAATGCCTAGCTGGTTGTCAGCCAGGGTAGCTCAGTGGTAGAGCATCCGTGCATTAAGCGGAGGTGCCCGGGTTCGATTCCCGACTCTGGTATTTTTCACATAGTTGGTAAATAAAAATATCAACCTTTACACTCCAAGTTACTTAACCCTTTCATTCCCAACTTTTTCCCTCCATAAATCAATAAATCTTATATTTAGCCATAACTTTATTTCAAAGGTAATATATATAAATAATTTTTTTAAATAGGAGTAATAGCAGAGTACGAATTAATATAGCTAACAAAGCGACTGATAGATGTTTATTTATGTTTAATATAGCCACTGATCCCATTAAGAATCATAACTTTTCAATAAATAAAAATATCAAAATTTTGGAAGAAATAGATATTGCAATTAATTAAAATACATATTATAAACATTAAAGAATTAAATAAAAAATATTTCAAACAGTTAATTTCCTTAAACTGCCCAAAACAGGAAACTGATTCCGATATTATTATCAGAACAGCGTAAAATATACTTTCAATTATCAACAAAGATAGTGAAATCATCTAAAATCGGTATTTTTTGGAGGGAAAATGTATATACATTTTAATATTGTTCATTTTGAATCAGCGGGAGTGTTAGATGGTAATAAAGAAAATCTGAAATGTTATTATTCCAACTGGAATCACGGGGAAGGAAAGGGTTAAAATGAATATTCAGGGTTGATGAATTCATGAATAAATATTTCTAAAGTGAAATTTCGTGGTCTATGGAGTGTTGCTGCGATTAATATTGTCACTTGATACAGCTGCGTTTGCAGAATCGGTGACTTGGCCAACGAATATTATGTGAGAAATGCCTAGCTGGTTGTCAGCCAGGGTAGCTCAGGGGTAGAGCATCCGTGCGTTAAGTGGAGGTGCCCGGGTTCGATTCCCGGCTCTGGTATTTTTCACATAGTTGGTAAATAAAAATATCAACCTTTACACTCCAAGTTACTTAAAATGAATATTCACGGTTGATAAATTCATGAATAAATATCTCCAAATATTGTTTGTGAAAGCTGAAAATGCACCAGTAGTACTTAGTTATGTACACATAAGAACTTAGTTTCGACCACCTTTAACTTTTCAAGAATGGTTCTAAAAACTGATTATATATATATATATATATACATGCACAATGGCGGTCAAATTATAATTAGAAGAGAAAAAATTGTCAAATCTTGGTTACAGTTCGCTGAAAAATGGTTCAATTTTTATGGCTGAAAGCCAATGATAAATGAAGTTTATTATTATTATTAATTTTGATAAAAATATATGAAAAATCCATATTCATAAAATGTATTTTTGATTTAGGCAGCCGTGTGATATAGACATAATTAAAAGAAAAACTGTATTTGTGTTTTCTGAAAAACAAAATTTCCACGTTTTTTGTTTTGCACACGACATTCCTAGACGGCATAATTGCTTAGTAGGTGACTGAGAACGTCGTATTCTATTTTTAAAATGATGCCGTTAGGTTCTAAACTTTCGGAGTTTGAAAAAGGGAAAGGGGTTGCTTTTAAAAAATTAAGGCATATTGCAATTTAAATTGTGACAAATCTGAAAAGACCAAGAAGTATTATTTATTAATTTTATTAAAAATTCTTTCCATCTTCTGTTTTTGTGCGCGAGAGAAGAATGATAATTATGCGAGTTTGCTCCAATAAACAAACATCGACAGAAATTAAACGGGAATTAAACTTACGATGCAGTGCTTGAACTGTTCGACATGTTTTACAAACAGAAAAAAAAAAAACTTCCCAACATTGGTAAAACTTTTACAGACCATTACTGAGCCCCCTTCAAACGTAATCTTTATGAAAGTTTCTTTTTCTTTACGGAGATAATACCATAAGTAGCAAAAAACATTTGTCCATCCAAAATAAACATTTTCTCATCGGAAAATACAGTATCATCCTATTTTTTTTTCCATAGTAATGTATTTTCTGGAAAACTCCCCCCTTAATCTCTTTTGAACTTTTGTAAGAGGACAGAAGTTTTCCATAACGAATCTCTTTCTTTTTGTAAAGTGCGTCGAACTGTTCGAGCACTACATCGCAAGTTTAACTCCTGTTTAATTTCCGTCGATGCCTTTTTTTTTTCTTTTGAGCAAGTTCTCCTTGTAATAATTCTTTTCCCACAGACAGAAAAAAAAGATGGACTAGCTATGACTTTGCCATCCTTACTTTCCGGGATTTTTAAGAAAATTTTAAATAGACGTTCTCGATTTACTCAGCTTGGTCGTAATTTGACGTGCAGTAAATCCTAAAATTTTAAAACCAACCACTTTCCTTTTCTCAAACTTCGAAAGTTTAGCACCTAGCGGCAATACTTTGAAAATAGAATACGATATTCCCAATCGCTTACTAAGCATTTATGTCGTCTTAGAGTGTCGTGTGCAGAAGAAAAAGCATACGAATTTTGCTTTTCAGAACAAACTAGTTAACAAATTATGAAATGTCAACACAGGGCTGGACTTTAATTTAATTAAATATTATTTTTCATCATAATTTTTAATTTTCTACTGTGTTCAAAGATTTTTGAACTGTGAATTCATCACCACTATTTTCAGAAATTTTTTATTTTTTCTTGAAAGCACTTAAAAATTCGTGATTTTTTTTTTAAGCTTTTTCTTACGGTAATTCAAAAATCTTCTTTATACTTTAGTTTTCAGACTGGAACTGGAATCACTATTTATAACAACTTTTAACGTTTATGAAAATCGTTGTGAAATTATCGATTTTTATAAAAAGTGTTCTTTTACTCTAAAACAGACAAAAAAAGAAAGATTTGCTTTTATCAAACATATTTAAGAACCCTTTAAATTCAATTAGCGTTCTTGTAAAAATCTTGTTGTGTGCATTGAAATCGATCTATGCAATTTAGATCCACAGATAAACACAAATTCAGAGGCTCCAATTATAACATCCCACATTTTTAATTGGAAGAAGGGGGGGGGGTTCAAGAAGTAAAACAACGGAAAAAGGTTGAAAATAAATTACTTAACCCATTCGCTGCCGATCACACGCTAGCACGTGAGGTGAAGTATTCTTTCAAAATGACAGTCACATGACATCGACAGCGAATGTGTTAAGAAGTTTTGAGAAAAAAATGGCTTCGTAAAAAATAATGTAAGAAAACAAAGTAAACACATGTAAATAACATGTATTATTAGTCACAGATTTTTAAATTCATTAAATCTACATGCTCAGAATTATTTTAAAATTATTTTTTTTAATAATCTGAATTTTTTTTAAATATGTTTATTCTCCAAAATCAACAATGGATTATAAACATAGGATCATAATACACTACGAATAAAATATTTTTAAAAGTATCGTATAGCTCGAAGTTTTGTATTTATGAGTTATATATCTCTAACAGATGCGAAAATTTTTAAACTGAAGAAAAATAAATATATATATCTGTAAAATCTTATTTAATCCTTTAAAAGATTATATTATGCATTTTTTTTTTTTTTTTTTTCGCTTAGAAGAAAATTTCTTTCCTTTAAGAATTTTTAAAATATATTGAAGTAATAATCCTTGGTATATCTTTGTTATGTACATATTTCAAATTTAATGAATTTGAAAAGATTGTTCTAAAAATTTTACATGAAGCATTTTTCATTTATTTACTGATATAGTCTGTCAGTTGTTTTGAAAGATTTATATCTAAAATACATAAGCAGAGATATTATTAAAATCAGCAAGACGGTTGCGACGTATTTTGAAATTTTTGTACAATATAGAAGATAAACTACATAAAATTTTTGATGGCTAGATATTCATTTAATATCTAACACGGCGTTATGCGCTTCATGTTTCAGTTTCTATAGTTTTTCTGTATTTTGAATGTCTTTTTTATGTCAAAGTATTACTCATTATATTTTTTAAAATAACATTTAACTATTAAAAAAAAAAGAAAAGGTTTTCAGCATTAAATAAATTATCAATAATATATTTTATAAATAAATAATATCAAAATATAAATATTTAATATCAAATAAATAAATTATCAATAAACCAAATTTGGTGACTTTTTCGCTTCTTCGTGATTATTTTGGTGACCTTGGCGAGAAAATCTTTATTACCGATATACCAAATTTTTAAGCTCTAACTTGATTGGTTAGAAAGTTTCCAGAATTTTCTCCATTTTTCTACGCGGGTAATTAAGGAATTGCTTCGCGCCAAATCAGTCTTTTTTGCCGAGGCATTCACTGCTGCATAAAGAGCTCTGATCTTCTTTGAATTACAGCCGATTGCGGTGTATTAATGCTATAATACAGTTTATACTGTGAATTTGATGTTGTCAGCTGTTGTTTAAGCTGTGTGTATTAGTGAAACTGAAGTTGATGCTTGGTTTATAGACCTGTAATCTTCTCGAATTTCTATAAATAAACTTTTAACCCTTTTGCGAGATTTGCCTTTCATTATTTATATAATGATCAAATGTTGATTTTACAACTAACAACTATGCAGTTAGATCATGTGCTTATGAAAAATGTTTACTTACATAGCACAATACACTAATATATTTAATGCATTTATGTACTGTTAAAAAAATAGTCACTCTGATATTCATAACATGTTATGTGCATGTGACTTTAGTGCAAGTGGCGTATAAACGTATATTCTCCCAATTTAAATTAAAGTGAAGCTAGGAGAAATCGCGCGGTAGGAGAGATTGCACACTTAGGGGATCGGAGGGAAAGAGTAGAGTGGGTGTGTTGAAATTTTAGGTGGTTGTACAACACCAATAGTGAAGTGTGGACTTGAATTTGCATATTTATTGCTTCAAAAGTTGAAGATAAAACGTAGGGTAAGGTGGGGTAAGTGGGCCACCCCCCCCCCCCCCCCCCCGGCATTTCCCCAGTTACTGATTCAAAAAAAATCTGTTATAATATTTTTATGTACCTACCTCAATAGATGTAGAAAACATTATGGCATCGTTTTCATTTATGTGTGTGATAAGTTACAAGCCTTTTTCTGACGATTTTTAAATTTGAAGTCCTACCGTAATTCACGCTATCGTACGAATTATTTTTTTTCTTCCAAACCGTTCATGATACAAACCAAAACTTTATATATTTTGAAAGTGTATAAAACACAGAATCTTTTTGTAGTATCGTGTACTCATGATGTTAATAAGGTTGGAAAAAAATTGGGGGGCCCACTTGCCCCTCGTCTGGGGTAAGTGGGCTACCACAATGGCGGGGTAAGTGTGCCACCCACCCCAACTCTTTAATATAGTTAAAAAATAGTCATATGCACTGATTTATAGGGTTTACCTCTGGGCAAAAGAAATATTATGTTGACTTGGTATTAAATGACAGTCCAAACGATGAAGATACAGTTGTCATTTAATACATGCGCAAAGACACAACTATGCGTAATAACTTTTTTCTCCCTGAAGCTAATGATATTCATGATGTATTCCTACAAGATGTTCTGCTGAAACTAAATGAACCATCACTTTCCAAGAGACTTTCAAAATACATGTTTACCAACGATTTATCAAGATGTAATGTTCACTAGCATGTAACAATAGCATGTAACACTAGCATATAACACTAGCATGTAACACACAATGCCATAGGCAAGTTTAAACTTTGTAGGCCTAACTTTTAGGTTACACTACATGCAAAAGTAAAAAGTTGAAAATTTGACATTTTTTTTCTTTTAGCAGGCTTATGTGCCAGAAAAAGTTGCTATGGATGAACTAATGGAGACACTTCAGTGATTTTTTTTTTCAAAGATTCAGAAAATCATGTAGATTGTCCCACTTGCCCCACCAAATCTCTACCAGTTACGTGTAAAAATATATTCAGGGGAGGGGCCCACTTACCCCCCTTTGCGGGGCAAGTGGGCCACCCCGATGACCACCCAAAATAATTTTCTTTTTTAATTCATCATTTGCTAATTTGGTTAGAGGTTGCCATGGGTACAGTAACAACATATAAGAGAATGAACCACAAAAAAAAAATTAAGTTGTTAGGCCTATTACATCCGGTGCTATGTTGAGCTAAAATCGAATTATGCCGAAAAGGGGTCCCACTTACCCCACCTTACCGTAATTAATTTGTCTCGTTCTCAAAAATAAATGCTTGAATTTTCATAACCCTTCCTAAGAATTTCAATACAATGGTAGTAGTACAAAATATTTTTAAATTAAAAAATTTCTTATAACTTTCCGACCTAGACTAACGGTACAAGCACCACAATTTCCTCTAAAGGTGAGTAATTATTTAATAAAACACTGCGCAATCTCTCCTACCCAAATGGGAGAGTTTGCGCTTTTGCTGTTTCGGAGAGATTGCTCATTTAAAATTCTATACTAACAGAGTTGTCGCAGCTTATTGGTGACAGCAAGAAAATATTGATGAGTTTGTTGAATGCCTGGGACTGTACCAAACCTAATTTCCATAAGTGATTGGGCTAGTTCAAATCATTCAAGACGGCGCACCGCCTTTATAGAGACTATACAGAATCTGAAATTGAACATTAATCAGGAGTGGCACAATCGACAAAAGCCACACCTCTGATGGGATTTACCTCTAGAATGCTGTTAGCGTATGAGAAATTTATCGCAAAAGATTTAAATGTTATTGTATATCTATTTAGTTTTGCAATACTTTCAAGTATAACGCTTAAGTTTTGTGCAGCTGTCGGTTGTTTAAATAAAAGAGATAAAACTAAATGCAAGAAAAACATATTAACCTATTCAATCTTCTTTTTAAGGAATGTAATCGTCTAAATTTCAATAAAATAAAATAAATAAAATAAACGTGATTTTAAAAAGTAAATGATTTTTTGGCAGAAGATTTTGAGGAAAAAACTTTAATAAATAGTAAATGGAGGGCGTATTCTACGCTTAAAAATGGGCGAGACTAGCCACATATCATTGCACTTTCTTTTTTTTTCTTCTAGGAAATGCCTGTTTGAGACGGATACACCTTCCCGAACAGGTTCATTTGCGGCAGATAGTTGCACAATAACTTCACATGTACAATAATATGTGCAATGATTGTGGACAACGAGAGATTCGGTCAGCGAACAAGAAACTATCTTAGCTCATACTTGCCAACCTAACCCGGAAGATTGTTAGTCCCGCCCCTTTCCATATCTTTTTTCACACCAGTCTATTTTTAGATCTCGGGACAGCCCTACGTAGACTTCGGTCTGCGTGCAGCTCAGCACCGCTCTTCGAGCGGTGAGCCGGGGGCTGTGCCCCTGTTCAGTCTATTTTTAGAGTACTTTTCTTCTTATTTAATCGTAAATGTATTTGAAGAGAATTACTCTAAAAATTAAGTGGTATATAAAAAGGGGCGGGAACTAACCATCTTCCGGGTTAGGTTTGCAAGTATGTTCGCTGAAAAGGTAATCTACTGATTTTAAATTAAGTGTGTTAATTAGTAATTTAATATTATTTTCTCGTCTTGTTCTTTATCTAATGTTCTTTTTTCTGTTTCGTTAATATTTTTTTCTTTAAATAAATTCTTGTAGCTCTTTTTAAATTTCTTTTATTTTTCTGATTTTTTAAACTACTGAATTGAATTATCCACTCCCAATGCAAAAGTATTTATTTACAAATGCCTTACAACAATGTCACTGAAGTGAATTATTATTATTGATAATGTAATTGTAGTTATAATTAAGCGCAATCTCTCTTACCTATGTGCGCAATCTCTCTTACCTATGTGCGCAATCACTTTTACCGTATAAGGAGAGATTGCGCAAAATAGCTCTCTTGGTTTTATTACTACTGTTGTTTTAAATTACAGCAGAGCAACAAAATAGCAATGGTAATGCACAGAAGAAGGATCAATTCAAAGTTATGCACCAAAAGTTTAGCAAAAATTAATATTTGGATTTTTTTTATGTTATTTTGTTGAATTATGCGCAAACTCTCCTAGCGTTACCTTATATTTACTTTTATATATTCTTACGTATATATTCAAACTGTAATATGTTCTCATAGCAGCATTATTAACGTTGTTTTTATAACTCTGTTTAATGCAGTTCGTGGTTTTAAAATAAATTGAAACTAGGAATGTAATTTGTGTGTGCGGAACATTAGTAATTTAGTGTGTTCCAAAATAGCGACTTAAAATTTTTTGAAGAATTATAAATTTATACGAAAGGAAATATTCGGCTATTTGGATATAATTCTAATAAATAAATTATAAAAAATCAGCATATTTGTTTATTATTGTTTGTTAGAACTAACTCAAAAAATAAAAAGCCTGCACTTTTTTTGTATCAAACAGAATTTTAAAAATTAATTATTCCTTAATATTTCGATTTATAAAGACTGCTAATTTAAAACATATGTTTCTTTTAATCCCATAAAACGATAACCTGATTTCTAGTTTCCACACTATCAAACAAGTTTTAAAACTTCTATCGTTAATACTTTTAATGTTTCATACGGAAAAAGGAAATTTTCTGACTATATCAGCTTTTAGAAGATAATCTGTATTAATAAAATCAGAGTTTTGTCTGTAAATTTGTCAGAATCAAAAAATGTTTCGATATCTTAGCGTTTTACACACCATGAAAGCCAAAAATGACTTCAGAATTTTTTTTCTGTGTGTGTGTGAGTATGCGCACGCGTATGTCATCGTGCCTGTTTGTCTGAAACGCTATTTTTGTCCCAGTATCACTTGAGAACGGCAGTATGGAATTCAACGGCGCTTGGCAGAAATTTAGATCTTTACCAACTTAAAATTATATCTATCAAATTTTTCGAACACGTTTGTAAGCATAACTCGGCTCCAAATTACTTCTCAGAAAAGAAATTGCACATAGGGAGACTAAACATGAGTCCAAATAAAACATTATCTGCGATTTAGTAATTTTCGAGTTTTAAGGGCAGGGAGGGAGAAAATCGATTTATAAGCGGGAAATTTCGCAAATTCCCGCAAAACTCTACAAAAAATGAGGGGGGGGGGGGTTACGATGGGGCTAAAATAGAGACATCCCTTTAAGCGCTAAATTTGCCCTGAGAAATTTATGGGACCTGCGGTCGCGAATTTTGGTGCTTGGATTGCTTATATACATTCGACACCTAAAGTAACGGGATTTATAGAAATTACCCTTGATCCCGCTTGGGGGGGAGAGGCATTACCCCTGTTATGTATCGAAATTACCACCCTTATTATGACTAACACAAAATTTAAAGTAACAAGTAAGTTATAATTGTTTTAATTTTGATTTTATTTCTTCTCTTTTTTAATTCTGTCAATATAAATTTGATAAGGGTCTGCATTTTATTAATGAAATCTAATATTAATTAAAAGCTCTCTCTCGTGAAACTTCATTTTGAATTATAAATATAAAATTTATAACACAGTAATTATTTCCTCCTGAAATAAAACTATTAAACGACAAATTTTTAAAACTAATTTATTTTAAAATTGATTTAATTCGCTATTACTTACTGAAAAAAATAATATTAATTTTTAACTCTGAAAAATATGGCATTCAATATTATGGCATTATTAATAAATACTTAATATGAATTTTTTATGCACTTTTTAGCATTTCATTACTTTTTTTTTTTCAATTTCAAGTTTCCTTTATATATGTTTTATACATCATGATTATATTTATATTTATTTTTTATTTTGTTCACTTTTTCAGATAATTTCGTTGTAGTTTTTTACATAAAATGTGTTAGTAAAGTTTTTATTTATTTATTTATTTATTGTAAAATTAATATATTTCATAGACTTCTACAGATATATGCATGCTGGAAAATATAGTTTAATAAAGCATTGGAAAACTGTCATTTTAAATTTCATGCGCTCTAAAAATTATTACAGCAGTTTTAATTATTTGAAGTACTTCTTAAATAATGCTTCTTATATGTCCAATTTAATATTTCTTTAGAGAATTAGAAATTGGTGCATAACTTTTTAAAAAAAATAGTAATAGCAATAAAAGTTGATAATAAAACTTTTTTTTATTATTATTTAAATGGTTAATTATTTTTATTTTGAAAAGAAATCGTTACTCTATTACAATTCTAACATTCATGTATAAAATATAATTGTTTGAAAGCTATTAAAGTTATTATATTTCATATTAAAAATGCATAACATCTTCAAACATATATTGGCAGAATAAAAAAGATGAAGTAAATAAAAAAAATTAAAACAAATATAACTTTAAAAGACATAAAAATTAAAACACATACAGATTAAAATAAGTAAAGGAAAAAAAAAAAAAATACAACACAGCTTGTTGTAAAATTACACAACCAGCGATCTTATTTTCACTTTAACGAGTGCTTAGTAGGTAATGTGCAGATTATCTAGGTAATTAGAGAAATGAAACAAATTTCTTCACTTTAACGGATGAAACTAGTTAATGTGCAGATTACCTAGCTAATCTATAAATTAACTGATTTCAGCACTTTAGCGGTAACATATATATATCAAATTTCTTAATATGTACGATATTCCCAAAAATGAAATAAAAATAATTGTAATGAAACCTTGTTGCTTTCCTTTGTCTTACTCATATAATGATAGAGGAAGTATTATTCTGGTGTAAAATTTTCAAATTTGAGATTTTCCGATATTTACACGTTTTAAAGTCCTCTGGATATATAAATCAGGTTTTTAGCGGTTGGTCTGTATAACATAATATTTATTAGTTCTTACACTTCTCACACATTAGTTTTAAAGAAGTTGTATGAGTTTTGTTTGTATGAATAAACTTTTAGAAATAATCTTTTAAATTCAATAACCGACTTTTTTTATGATTACATGTACACTACCTTTCCATAAATGACCGTACACCTTCGATTTCAGAAGTTTTTAAAAATATCTCAAAAAGAATTGAACAAATCATTTTGAAACTTCAAGAGTGTGAAGAACATGTTATTCTTCATAAATTTTAGTTAACGTTTTGCGCCAAAAGTGCTAGGTGGACCAGTAAAAAATTAATGAAAAATCAAAGTGTTTGGGCATCACCCTGTAAAAAGTAATGCTTGAAATGCGATCTGGCTGTAGCATGTGATTATGGAACTCTTTCTCATTATCTGTTTAAATTTTTATGTTTCTGCCGCATATAAACAGGGAGATATAAAGGTTTCTTTAAAAAATTGCAAAAAACATTTCACTTTTTTAGCTATAACACGCAAGGTATTAAACCCAATGCAAAACTATTTTTAGGTAACTCGACATACATCATTAGACACAACATACTGCAATCAGAATGAAAAAATTGTATTAAATATCTTATGAAATATGAGTATTTTTACTAAATAATTTCTAACTGCGCATGCATAAGATTTAGCAAAATTTCATTTGCATAATTTTATAGCCAATTTCGTATGCATAATTTTATAGCCAAATGGATTGAGCTTCTTATATAAAATCTCCAAACAAATATCGTGTAAACACAAAAAGTTCTACGCCGTAGAAGGAAGTGAATTTCAGCTATTTCCCCAAAATAAGAATTTGATCAGGGGGTTTTCTCAATATTTATTTACAATCACAGAAAATTGTATTACCGTTCACTGAATCAGAATAAAAATGTGAGTAAAACCACTTATAGTTTAACTGTTTTTTGAGAGAAACAGAACAGCAGTTCATTCTATGGTGTAGAAGTTTGTGATTTTGCGCAATACTTGTTTGAGATTTTTATATAAGTAGCTATATTCATTTGGCTATTAAATTATGCAAATAAAATTTCGCGAAATCTTACGCATGCGCAGTTAAAAATTATTTAGTAAAAATGCTCACATTTCATTAGATATTTAATATTTTTCCATTCTAAATTGCAGAATGTTGTATATAATGTTGTATGTCGGGTTTCTCGAAAATAGCTTTGCACTGGTTTTAATATTTTGTGTGTTACAGCTAAAAAAGTGAAAATTTCTTGGCACTTTTTAAAAAAAGTTTTGTATTTTCCTGATTAAATGCGGTAGAGACTTAAAATTTATACAGAAAATGGGAAAAATCCCCATAATCACATGCTACACTGTTAAAAAATTCTGTAAATTTAATGTAAATATTTATGCAGAGTCTCTGTAAATTTACAGTAATTCTTAGTTAAAAGTGAATAATCGAAATTCTCAATCATTATTCTGTATTTTTACGTAACTTTATTATCTATTTTTTTAATTAAAATTAAAAATGATTGTTTCTACTTTTAAAAAAGAATTCCAAGTCCGAAATATACTCTCAACAATAATTAATTAAATTGATATTAGTTATTAAAATGAAAGTGTAAAATAAATTATTTAGCATCTCCGTTTATTTTTCTCTGTAATTTTACTTAAGACTTGAGATAATAGATTGTACGGAGTTTTCTGTTGAAAATTTTAACAGCGTACAACCAGATTGTATTTAAAGCATTACTCTTTAAAGGGTGTTGCCAAATACTTTCATTTTTCTTTAATTTTTTACTGATCCTCCTAATAATTTTGTCACGAAACTGTAACTGAGGTTGATGAGGTATAACATGCTTTTTACACTGCTGAAGTTTCAAGATGATTTTTTTAGTACTTTTTGAGATATTTTAAAAAAGACTGAAGTCGAAAGTGTCTAACGTTCATATTGTCTTAACCAGTCATTTATGAAAAGTTAGTGTACTATGTTCAGTAGGGTGGGCCGAAAAAGGCCGAAAATTTTTTTTTTTCGAAATTGATTTTGGTATAGAATGAAAAAGTTGTGCAATGAACCAATTAGAACTCACAAGAATTTTTATCAAAATTAATCAATATTTAGCCGCGCCCCTCTGACATTGAAAAACGGAAAAAAAGAACGGAAAAAAGCTTTTTCTGGAAAAAAGCCGAAAAAAATTTTTTTTTCGAAATTGATTTTGGTATAGAATGAAAAAGTTGTGTAATGGACCAATTAGAACTCACAAGAATTTTTATCAAAACTAATCAATATTTAGCCGCGCCCCTCTGACATTGAAAAACGGAAAAAAAGAACGGAAAAAGCTTTTTTTGGAAAAAAAATATATTTTGAAAAAATATCCAAAATTTTTAAAGACATTCATTAAAAATGTTACATAATATGTCAATTAGAACCCATAAAAATTTGTATAATTTTTTTTTTCATTATTTAACCGTGCCCCTCTGACATCAAAAATCGGAGAAAAATGAAAGAAATATCGGATTTTCTGAAAACCTGTACTATGATAAACTATTCATTATTTTTCTAATTTAGTATTGACATAACTGATTAATTAATTAGTATTATAAATAAAAATTCTATAACTATAACTATTACTTTGCTTTATTATTTTTTTACTTGGTTAATTATTATAAACATATTTTTTCTTGTATATAAGCATATTTTCTCTTACATAGTAACAAAATAAAGATTAAAGCAAAAATATACAAATTTATGTTGGATTTAATAATACCTGTTGCTTATTGAATATTAAGTACTCGAATAATATTGTCCTTTATTGTCAAACGTTGGGAGTTCTTTTCTTGCTTGAATTTTGCTACGAATATAGCCATCCTTTGCAATCTCACCACAAACTTTCATTGCAGCTTCAGATACTAATTTAACACATCGTTCAACAGATTGCGTATGACATGGTAATTTTTCGAATGTCATTAATTGATTCTCTTCTTTTTTGCACATTTCTTTCAAGTCTTTATCCTTTAAATGCATTGTAAGAGGTGGCTCTGTTGCAACACAGTTTGACCAATCAATGAAATCAATGTAGTCGTCTGCTTCGAAATTAACTTGAGGAGGCTTGAACTCGTAAACCATTCAAGTTCTTCATTTTTATTTGTCGAGCGCCTAGAATGCGCCTAACTGCTAGTTCCCGGATGTGTATCCTGGAATCATGCAACATTGCTACCAATAAATTTTCGGGATGCGCATAATATGCATTGTTTGACAAAACTTAAAAAATATTTTTCTTAGCTTTGTCTGGAAGCTGCTTTGAAAGGGATATCATTTTCCAAAAATGTTGGGAACCATACTGGCAATGCGATTTCATTTTTATTTCAAACCATATTGGAGCATTAACCAGCATTACATATTTCACAAGTATTATAAGATTCTCTGATGGGCTTGGTGTGCAAATGTATAACCGTAACAAACGGTTTGCGGTAGTCAGCCATCGTGCATGACTAAGTTTACCTGGATTACTGTCAGTCAACATAGGAGAACTAGTACCATCTTTTAGGGCTTGACAGATGCGATACAAATATTTTTGATCGGTACTTAGCTTTCTAATATCTTGCGGATCGAAATGCTGAAGTGTAGAGTCCATTTTATCAAATTTGACCACTGGATGTTTCACTCAGTCTTTTAAAAGCAATCCAATAGGTCCAGAATATGAATATGGTCACCTTGTGCAACCGTCTATTTCTTGAATAAGGTATCTTAGTGGCAACTCATTGGTATGAAGCAAACATACATTCCATTGTAGTGGTCTTCCAATGTTTGTCTCAAGCAAACGTATTACTCCACCTTTCCATCCCGTATTTACATTTGTTCCGTCACATCCGATAACTGATAGGTTATGCAAACTTATGTTATTCTTTCTTGTAAATTCTATAATACCTTCGGCTATTCCATTTCCACTTTCACCAGCAGTTAAGGATATATGACCCATATATTTGCTATCTGGTTCCTCTATTAATGCTACATGCGCTTCTGATGTTAATTTTCGATGACCATGTATTTGTTGAATAGTTTCATCTTTGCGCCCATCAAAATACAAACCCTTAATAGGTTTTTCTTCAAATAGCCTTAAATCATTTTCCCTTACTTTTTTTCTTTTCTTCTCTATTTCTCTTCTCACTTTGTTTTTATCAACTATATATGTTTGTTGCTCAGGCGAAACTAAATTGAAATCAGCCAAAACTGCAGTAGTAATTTTGGCCACTGCTCTACTTGAGGCACCAGTTAAATCTGCAGCCAATGCTGTACTGTCCTTTGATCAAATAAAAATTCTTTTTCTCTCTCAGGAACTTATAGTTTTTTTTTCGCAATTGCACGAATATAAATCTTGGCATTTACAAGCACAAATGTCGAACAATTTTGCGGCATCTGCTTTAAATTTCTTCAATTTCGATTGTAAAAACGGCGTATTCCTAGATTTAGCAGGTTTTATAACGTTCTTATATTTGCAGTTGTAAGATAAAACCATGGCAGTAACTCGCTTTAATGATACAACAGGAATCGAAGCACGTTTACATATATCAATAATTTTTTTTGCTACCGCTGCGGCCACATTTCTTGAAGAAGGTTCTTGACTTTTGTCTCCCGTTATTTGCAATCTGATACTCTGATAACATCTTATTATGTCCTCATAAGTTGGGAGATAAACAGCATCAAAAGGGAATAAATCTTTCCCTGTTCCAAACAGCGGACGACTTGAGTTTGCTCGCGTCACTTTTTTAATTACACGTTTCTCCATAACAACCGTTTCATTTGACAAACAAACGTAGAATGAAACGAAATCCAATATTTTATCTTATCTATTAGTTAAATTGACCTTGGAAGCAATGGGAGCAGTAGAACGCCATCTATCGTTTGAAATCTGGACGAAAAGAAACAAAAGCGAATGTAGGTTATAAGATAAGCTTCAATTTCTTATGTGCATATGCAGAGCTGCCAACCTAATCCGGCAATTTGTTAGTACCGCCCCTTTTTCTACACCAGTCATTTCTTAGAGTTTTTTTCTTCCTTATTCATCGCAAATATATTTGAAGAAAATTACTTTAAAAATTAATTGGTGTAGAAAAAGGGGCGGTACAAGCAATTTGCCGGATTAGGTTGGCAGCTCTGGCATATGTATGCTTATTATTTTTAAATAAGCGAATAAAAATAGAGTAAAATTATTTGAATTTTATTTGGATTGGTTCGTAGTAACGTATTATGTAATATTTTAGTTATATAGTATAACTAGTTTCAATTTTTTAAAAATATACTTTTTTTCAAAAAACCCGGCTTTTCATCTTTTTCTCAATTTTTTTATGTCAGAGGGGCGCGGCTAAATATTTGGCAAAATTGATGAAAGTTTTTGAGGGTTCTAACTGGTTCATTAGGTAACATTTCTGCAATATACCAGAACTAAATTCAAAATTAATTTTTAAATTTTAATTTTTTGAAAAAAACTAATTTTTTTCTTTTTTTCAGTTTTTTAGTGCCAAAGGGGCGCCGTTAAATATTAAACAAAACTGATAAAATTTTCAGAAGTTTCTTACAGACCCATTACACAACTTTTCCGCACTATACCAAAATCAATTTCAAAAAATAATTTTTTCGGCCCACCCTAATGTTCAGTCAGGGTTTAAGTGGGGTGGCAGCACTCTTTATATAGAAATATATATGTTTAGTAAAACAGTTTATAGAACTATTTACATAGAAATATATGTTTAGTAAAACAGTTTATAGAACTATTTTAACTGTTTTTAATGTACCTTTAAATACAGCATTTGTTATCTTACAAAGCTTAAGGTTTTGTGTATGTATGTATGTACTACATGTTTAATCGAGAGATGGGATTTTGAAGGGGCAGCAGCATCGTCACACAGAAATATACTTAATATAACTGTTTATAAAATTATTTTTAATTACTTTTAAAGTAACTTTATGTACAACACTTGTTATCTTGCACCTTAATATAAAATCTGTTTTTTAGTACTCTAATTCAGGTAAATGGAGGGCAGTGTAAGAGAAGTAAAGTCATGCAAGTGGCACGCCTATATTTCTGATTCATGTTTTTCTGTTATATTTGCGTAATTTTATTTTTAAAAGCAGTTCTAAATTATATTTTTTTAGTGTATTTATTGCTTTTAAAATCAAAGAAAATCATAGACATGTATAGTTTTATAATAGCCTCCTAAACTAGATGCCTTCCACGTGGCTCGGAAACCTGGAGGTAGACAGCGCCACCTCGTCCAGATTGTGCGACTTTTTTATTCAACAGACACCAAAAATTTTTAAAAGTAGGAATTGATATATATGAAAGGCGAATAAAATTGAATAAAAGTCGACTAAATATATCATATATCACATTTTAAAATTATTGTTGAAAGTTGAATAAAAAAGAGAGCAATCTGTACCGGGTGGCGCTGTCTACCGCTTGAACTGTAGCCATGTTTCCGAGCCAGGCGGAAGGCATCTAGTGTAGGAGGATATGGTTTTATACAGGAATAATATCTAAGCAGCGTAAAAGGCAAAATAATTAATACAGAATAAAAAATAAAATGAAAATTTTATTATAACGTTACTTTAAAAATTTGAAGTATTACAAGCATGGTATTTATTTTATTTATTTATTCGTGTACCCACAGATGCCAATATTTTAATTTATTCTGCAGTATCTTTAGCTCCACCTTTATTCATACCACTCATATTTTAAAAGTATTTTTTTCTTTTGCTATCGAAGTTATACATTAAAGAAAATGTCTCTATAAAAAAGTGGTGCGAAATAAAGGCGGGGCTAAAGAAACACCAGAATAAATTAAACTGTTGATATCTATTGTCACCTCACTGGTAAAATTTTTGAAAGTAATATGCAACAAGTATTAAAAATTTTAAGATTTGTGTATATTAAATATAGAGGCTGAATGTATAATAAATATACTTTTAAAAAGTCATTCAAATTTAACAAAAAATATTTTAATCTTCAAAATCAACAAATAATTTAAAGATTTGGGATTATAATATATTCCTAGTATAATCATTTTTTAAATAAAATTTATTAGAGACTTGATTAATTCGAATCTGGATTTTTCTCAGTACCGTACATTTTTGATAAGCTCCAATCCTCTTATTTCTGTATTTTATTTTAGAATAGTTAGAATTTTACGTTACTATAATTCTAACAGATCGGAAATCTTCTGAATGGAAGAAATAAAATTTCATATGTAAAATCTTAATTTAATCTTACGAGAGATTACATTACGAATATTTTTCTATATTTTCTTTAAAAAAAAAAAAAAAACATACATATATATATATATATAATTTTTTTTTTTTTTTGAGAAAAATTCTTGGCATAACTTCGTTATGCACATCTTTCAAAATTAATGAATCTAGACACTTTTTTTTTTTCTTTTTTTTTATAAATATATTTCGAGTAAAAAAAATTTGCTAAGAATTTTACATAAAGCCTTTTTCATTTATTTTCTGCTTTAGTCTGTCAGTTAATTTGAAAGATGTATATTTAAAATGCAAACTCTGCATGCAGAGAGATTATTAAAATCAAGAATGTGGCTGCCGCAAGTTTTAAGGTTTTATGTATAAAATTGAAGATTGAATCCGCAAAGTTTTTGATACCTAAATATCTATTTAATATCAAATGCAGTCATATTTCCTTAATATTTCATGTTATGACATTTATTTAATCATTGATAGTTTTATAAAGCTATTATAAATTTCATAAAAATATATTTATAATGAATTTTTAAGGGAAGTAGGTCAAAACCAGGCAAAAATAATAAAAATAAAATTTTAATATCATATTCATATAGTTTTAATATGTAGTTATAATATTTTAATACGGGTATATCTTTTTGGAAGAAATTTGTATCACTAAAAATAAATTTCGAAGACAAAATATGAAGCAGTGTAATATTTTTCAAAGCTGAGTTGAGTTGAGTGCGTTTTACGTCAAACTAGTGCTACGCTGTGTGCATTCGGCGACAATCTGTGAAACATTTCTAAAGTGTGCCTTTATAGTGGCCGTTCCGTTCCACTGTCAGCAAGTTTTCAGCTATAATGTAAGGAGCGATAACTTTCTATTCAATTTAATTCAATACAATTTCTTATTCAACGAAAGCTTATCACTCCTTGAATTCTAACGCAGTGCTTCCAGACTGCTGAGTGAAACGCCCACTATAAAGCCCGCTTATGTGTGGTTGGAAACATGCCATCACAATTTTTATCCTTCACGGAGGGGATGGCTCTCCCGCTTTGGTGATCCCCAAACATATTATTTCTGGTGGGATCTCGGAATATGACTTCAGAGCGATAGTGCTAGCTTCTTGTAACTGAGATATAAGTGTATTTCTCTTAAATGTAGTCAGTCACTAAAGGCACTTTTATAGTGGTCGCCCGATCCGAAGTCTGCAAGCACTATGCTAGAATTTAAGGATAACTTCCAATTCAATTCCATTCCAGTTCGTATTCAATAGGAAGTTATTAGGTTGATTCATAAATAATTTCCGATGTAGTTAAAATAGAATACACACCAATAACGCTATACAACGAATATTTAGGTATTACTTCCTGCCGAAGAATAAGCCCCTCCCACATTTATCTTGTTACGTCTTTGTAGGTGGAGTCTTAAATAACTTCCTTTGTTTTTAACTTCCTTTTGTCCACGCATTTATTTTACATTCATTTAGTTATAAAATTATATCAATTTGTTATGTATTCACCATTTTTATGTATGACGTTTTCTCATCTTCTTGGCAGTTTATATATTCCTTTCTTGTAAAAGGTGGTTGGTTTCGATTGGAAGAAATTTTCAATAGCCTGTCTGACTTATTCTTCAGATTTGAACGTTTTTCCCTTCAAAAAGTTTTTAAAGAAACAGAAAATGTGAAAATCTGTCGGGCAAGGTTCGGAAAGTAAGGTGGGTGCGGTAAAACATACCATCCGAGCTCTAGAATTTTTCCTGAGTCCTCTTGCTGTATGTGATCTTGCATTATCATGTAAAATAATGACGTTTTTGCTATTGGCGAGTGTGGGAAGTTTTTCATGAAGTTTCTCTTTCACTCTTTACAGTTGCTAAAAATGTATGTGTGCAGTAATTGCTAAATTTGACTTTAATAACTCGTGATGGATTAGTCCTCGACAACCCACCATACATACAATAAAATCATGGATGTCAGCTTTCGAATCTAATAAGGATTTTTGTTCCTTATCAAGCCACTGTCTTTTACAGATTATATTCTCATACGTAATCGATTTTTCATCGCCAGTTATTATCCTATCTAATAAATGCTTTGACCATTGGTTCAGTGAAAGTAACGCCCAAACACACTACATGATGAATGCAGGGGGAGGAGCTTATGTTTGTAGCTTTATATTCATTGAATAATGTTTCTGGTGTAAATGTTAACTAAATTGCATCGGAAATTAATTATGAGTCAACCTAATATCACTGCTTACGTTCTAACTCGGTGCTTGTGGACAGCGAAACGGAATGGCTACTATAAAGCCCGCTTAAATGTCACACATTATGTATATTGTATTTTGCGGATTTTACACTAGAACGATTTTCAGCATACGTTTAAAAAAATTTAATTGTTTTTAAAAAATTAATTTAAAGCTTTATGTGTTACTTTATACTACTAAAAACAACAAACGAATGCTTTCATACCCTATAATCTTGTTTAACATAAAACACACACACACACACACACATACATATATATATATATATATTATGTAAATGATTAAGTTTTGAACAATTGTAATTTGTTATTGCTATATGTTTTAATAAATATTAGTTTTTCAATTAGTAATGATCAAGATTCAATTATAAGTTAAATAATCTGGTGTGTCACTCACACGACTTTCTCTTACCCTGAAATTTAATATAATAAATACAGGTTGCAGATTAAAAGGTAAGATAACGAGTACTGTTATGTAAACCTGTGTTTAACAATTCATATTAGGGCAATAATTAATTCATCATATAACATCATATTCAACATAAACAATTCATCTGAATAGTTTTATATGATAATTAGTTCTGTGTGAGGGGGCTACCGCCCCCCTCAACCCCCCGTTTCATTAATGTACCTACATTTACATAGAATTTATTCGATTATTAAAAAATAATTCTGTTTTTAAAAAAATAATTTATGAAAATTAATATTTAAAAAATTATCTTTTACGATAATGCAGACGATTTCCATATTAGAGAAGTAGTATAACACCAAATGTCCAAAAAAAAAAAAGTCCATTTTATTCTGAATATTAAAAAAAAAAAAAAAAAAAAAAAAAAAAATATACGATTTTTTTTTTTAAGTTTTTTTTTTTCGTTAAAAGTAAAAAAAAATCGATAACTTTGTTTTAAATTATCGCAGATCGATGGTTCAACCAATCGTTTTAAAGGTATTGGCGAGCTCTTTTGAAAGATACCCATCATGAAAATTTACTCCCTTCGAGGGGGGACTTTCCTCCCAGGGGGGAAGGCGAGGCTCCTACATACACAAAAAATTTTTCCAGTTAACTATCTCTATTACAAAAAATATATATTCGTTTCATTTGGTTTCATGCAGTCTATAGACGTTAAGCTCTACTTACCTGCAATTTCCCCCATAGACGTAACGTATTAGAATTCTCTTGATTCTCCCTGTACACGAACCAATTGCTTGATCTTTACGAAAAGCTTACTGTAGCCTCCCTATAGGATACACATTTAGAATACCAAGTTTGAACTTTCTGCCGTAATTTGTTTTTGAGATATGCTGATAACAGACACACACACAGACACACAGCCCATTTGCTAAAAACATGATTTTTGTATTCAGGGGACCTCAAAACGTGTAAATATAACAAAATCTCGCGTTCGAAAATTTGGCCCAAAAACAATACTTTCTCTAACTTATGGGTAAGAGAAAGTAAAAAGCTATCCTTATTTACTTAATACAACATGGTCATCTTCAGCAATAATACATTAAAATTTTCTCAAGTACCTTTTACTAAGATTTGTAAACGTTTTCCTTGAAAGTAAAGATCTTCAGCATTTGCAGCTACCTGACATTTCTCTATTTTTCTACCATTGTGCCCTGTGGTGTTATGTTTACACTTTTAGCGCAGTCAGTCTATTATTTTAGTCAACAACTTCTGAATAAACAGATATATACATTTTTATTTTTCTATTTTCTATAATTTTTTTAAGTTTTTATAACCTGCTTGCTGTTTTTGTTTGAGATATGAAGCAGTATGTAAGAAAGCTTTTTCTCTCCCCTACTATTTAGTAATGAAATCCGGAAATCCCTAAAATTATTTTTTAGTAGTTCATGTTCTTTATATTTTAAAACATTAAATTGTACATTTATGCTTCTTCTCTTTGAGATATTAAGGAAATTAATTTTGAAGACGATATTTCCGGCTTGAAAACGATTTTATATCATATATCTTTAATGATTTTTAATGCAATTATTGCTTGTCTATGTTTTCCGCAAGCGACTACACTCTGAGAAATTTCCGTAAAATTTGGAGTGTTGACCGTTAAATTATACTTCCTTCTTGAAGAAAAATGTCCTGTGTCCGTATTTGTAACAAATAGTTGCAAAAATTTCGAAGTGTTGACCATCTATCAAAGTTTACTTCCCTTCTTCAAGAAAAAATCACAATGGATTTATGGGCCTAACTTTATTTTTACGGTCAGTGACTGAAAAGCACTTTGTCTGTCACTAACCGTAATCTCGCGGAAGAAATTTTAAAACTGTACGAAAAAGTAATATTACTTAAACGAAACTACAATTTTACAAGATAATTATTATAAGTAAAATCTTTTAAATTTATATATTTTTTAAATTGTTTATTATTATTATTAATATTGATTTATTTATTTATTGTTAAACAAAAAATATTAAATAGATAAATAATGTAAAAAAAAATTATGTCTTCAGAGAATAATTTTGAAAATCTCGAATAATTGTTAATCACACGATTTTAATCGTAAATTTAAGAAATGTTCTGTCGTCATGTAAAAGAAAATCAAGCCTGATCAAGGGTGTATTCTGGTCTAGAATTTTGAAATAAATAAATTCTTGTTTTTTGCATATTTCTAAGTTTAGACATTTAATATATTCTCAATTGAGGAAAATTTTAAATTCAAATAATTTATGGAGTTATAGATATTTTAATGACATCAGATAACTTTGTGCATGCAAAACCAGCTCTAAATAAAGTAGTGTTAAAGGTAATAAAGCTGATGTATGAAAACGTGTTCTTCAGAAAACTTATTGCGTAAGTGGTTGGGGGTCAGAAACCCAAAGTAATTATGGATTCATTAATCTGTAAATTTGCGTCAGAACATATACATACAGGAGAAGACACTAGACCATGGCCGAAGCTGAATATTTAAAGTTGAACTCCATGGTCCGTCGTTAAAAATACACGTACCAGCAAGCCCCGGCTTTGTGAACGAACCTGCAAGCGTAACGGATAGAGAGCCCATCATTTATATATAAATCAAAAATTGTATTTATTATTGCATTGTCTATTAGTATTCATTGTTAATATATATATACAAAAACACGGAATATTGAAATTGCAAATTATACAGCTGTTTGCAATTTCAATAAACGCTTTTTACAAATTTTAAAATTAACGAATGTCATGAGAATTACTACTGGTCCCGAAGCTTTTGCGTTCATTATTAAATTGGATAAAAGTCAAATTAAGCGCCCCCGAGCAAAAGCTCCTAATGCTATTAAGAGAGCTGAAAATGCTCGTTAAATTAGGTCGAAAGTCCGAAAATATAAACTTTGAAGTCGAAGGAAGCACATTAAATCAGGAATTACCGATTAACAAAAATATAAGTAGAACGTACCATTCTATGACTTAGATTGCTGCTGCTACTTGAAACATTTACACAAAATTTTAAATGCGTTTTTCTCAAAGCTACTTTTTCAACACAGCTAACATGATGTCTCAAGCAGTGTTGCCAGATCTTGCGGATTTTTTATTCAATAATCACCAATAACATTGAGTAGTGATATCTGATATACATAACAGACTATCAATCTTCGAAGTGATTAGCCAAACATTACAATGAAAAATTATGGGTGATTATTGAATAAAAAATCCTCCAGATCTGGAAACACTGATCTCAAGCTCTATTTAACCAATTTACTTAAAATTTTGTACCAACCTATAATATCTAACCTTCTATCGCCCCTATCAATTTTGTATCGATATATTTCATATATACAGGTTGATTCAAAATTAGTGTGATCAAATTCAGAGCAATAGAAATTTTTATTGAATTAAATTATTTACAGGAAATTTTCAATTTGGTTTCCTTTAGCATAGTACACTTTACGTAAGCGTTAAGGACAAGTCAAAAGAGCTTTTGCGATCATTTTTTGGGGTATTTTTCCAACTTCCTCTTTCATTGCTTTAGCACTTGAAGTGTTCTTAATTTACGTCTACATAATTATTTTTTTAAGTATCCCAATAAAAAATAATCGCAAGGAGAACATTCAGAGGATGCTGGTAGCCATTTCGCAGGAAGACTTTTATTTATTTTTATTTTTAAAAATCTTTTCGCCATTTTATAGTTGATTTTGAAGTATAACTTGGGGCAGAATCTTGGAGAAAAACAAAGTTTCCCTGAGGGTAAAGACGTTTACTTTCTTTGATCATGTGCTTCGGAACTTTATTCGGATAGTCTTTCGTATCAATTTTAGATTTTGGTTCTACACAAAATGGTTTTGTTAAGCCTTGAGGGGAAATTCTCATCCATACCATAACATCTCACGGCCAACTTGCCTTTTGCAAAACAGCTGCTTCTTTGCGTCGCTTTTCAGGTGAGATATATTGTATCTTCGTTCTGACAGTTGTGCATTACAGATGAAACTATGCTTCATCAGAAGTTATCCACGTTTTGTATCTACCTTTGAATAACATTAAATACAGATGCCAAGAACGTTTTCTTCGTATTTCTACGGTTTTTGCAAAAAGGGTATTGCAGGTTAAGCATATGAAAATTGCACCAGCGTCGAATAAAGAGTTCTTGCCTGCTATTTATTGTTCTTTATATGAAACATCTTTTGCACACAATTTTAGACTTCTACCCTCAACGATTAGGGAATAATGGGGGTGGCAACCTAAAACGTTAAATTTAATTTAAAGAAAAACTATTCAAGATATCTTAACGAGGTTGAAACTATTTATAAATGTTTAAGAAGTACATAATATATATATTTTTCAGAATTTTCACTCGATTTTAAACGGTAGAAAATGATAAGTATATTTTTGATGGGCGATTTTTTATACTATCCACCAAAGTGACACCTACCAAAACTAGTATGTTGTGGCCACCACAAGACTTTCTTCTATATTTTCCTATACAAATTCACGCGTTCAACCATTCGTTTTAAAGGTATTCACGAGACCTTTCGAAAGATACCGATCTTGAAAATTTACACACACCCCCCCGGGGGGGGGGGAAGCCATGCCCCAAATTTTTTCCCTAATTAACTACTACTGTTATCAATAATTCATATTAATTTCACAATCACAGGTTAAGAATAACTCTCATTATGTACATTTATACGAAATTTTTTCCTATACTGCCATGTTAAAAATTTAGAAAAAATACGATCACAGCGCCACCTGTTGAGCGATTGATCCCCAAATCTAATCAGCCTCAGTTTATGTCAGGGGCCAACTAAATACCAAGTCTGGTTAAATTTCGTTTAAAAAAAAAAAAAAAAAAAAAAAAAAACGATTTTTTTCTAAGTTTTTTTTTGTTAAAAGTAAAAAAAATCGATAACTTTGTTTTAAATTATCACAGATTTATAGTTCAACCATTCGTTTTAAAGGTATTGACGAGACTTTTCGAAAGATACCCATCTTGAAAATTTACTCCCCTCGAGGGGGGACTTCCCCCCCACGGGGGGTGGCGAGGCTCCTACGCATACAAAATTTTTTTCCCAGTTGACTATCTCTATTTTAAATAATTCTTGTAAATTTCATAATGATTACTAAAAAATAATTCTCTTTATGCACATTTATACAAAATTTTGTCCTATATCACCATGTTAAAAATTTAGAAAAAGCGGGGTGGCAACGCAACCTGTAAGACAATTTTTACCAAAAGTTGATAGGCACTAATTTATGTCAAGGAGCAACTACATACCAATTTGTATGAAATTCTGCGCAGTAGTTCTTGAGATACAGTTGCCACAAAATTTTGTCACACACACACAGACAGACAGTCAGACAGACAGACAGACAGACATTTTCTAAAAATGGTCAAATCGTGTTCTACAGCTCTCAAAACGTGTAAATTCATCAAAAACCCGAGGTCGAAAATTTTTACGAATCCAATACTTTTTCTATATTACATATAGAAGAAAGTAAAAATACAGTTTATTTGTTTATTAGTTAGCTATTACATATAAAAATTACAGAAGTGTCAAATTGGTAGAACGTAGTGAAAAAAATAATAATCACTTAATAATAATACCAATGATATTATATTTATATTTAAAACTACTTAATATCAATAAATAAACAATGAAAGCAAATATAAAAATGCTCTATTAACATTTGTTATTAAAACGTAACAATTAGCAATAATATATATATATATATATATATTATCAGGGATCTTACATCTCGCCATTTTTCAAGACACTTTTAAGGATGAGAAATTTCCGTAATTTTTGCTACCTTTATTTTTACATAATAGTCTCTATCCTGTTTAATCACGTCACAACACTTCAAAAATACTGATATAAAAATTTCTATGTCAAAATAACTTAGATGGCAAAATTTAATTTATTCCGGAGTATTTTTTAGCCCAGCCTTTTTTCCATACCACTTATTTTTTAAGGATAAAATTGCCTCATTTTATGAAAGTTATATATTTCATTATATTTTTCTATAAATAAAGGCGGGGCTAAAAGTACTCCGGAATAAATCAAAATATTGGCATCTATGAAAATAGCAGTAGCAAAAAAAAGAAAAAAGGTGAGTGTTTCCCCCATCTCCGAACGTGTAAAAGGGGGCATGGAATACGAGCCATATAATTAGCTGTAAATAGAGCTGCCAACATATTTATTTTAATTCGTAACATTGTTAGGCAGTTACTGATAATGTTACAGAATGAATTATAAGTCTCTCAGTTTTTAAATCTTTTTTGCGCTTACTTCAATATATAAGTTGTAACAACTTTGCTAGAGAATGAATCCCTTGACATACAGTAACACAGAATTTTATACGTCTGAAAAGTACTATTTCATTTGTCTAAAGTATATTTATATGCTTTTCCGTTCTTTTAAATAATAATATTTTGATAAAGGTCTACAAATTCATTTATTCTACATGGATAATGTTTTATTCTTTTATTCTACATGCATAATGTTTTATTCATTCATTTATTTATTTACGAGTGTGATTTTTATAAATCATCTACTATTGTTAAACGTAATCAGGCACAATTGACGTAACATCCTTTATAAATCTTTCACATAGCTCCGCCCATCAAAAATGACATAGTTCGTACAGTCCTTGAAACTTCTTAATTTTCTGCACCACTGTTAATATTTAGCAATTTTTTATATTTAAAATGTCTTAAAATTTAAAAGGAAATCTATTCCATAAAAGTACTGGTGGTAGAATTCTTGAAAAAAGGCGTGGCCATTATGAACTATGAATGGAGAAACAGCTCTTGACAGATGCATGAAAAAAGGCGGCGCTAAAAATACCGCGGAATAAATTAAAATGTTGGCATCTATGCTATTTTCATACAGAAATCTTTATATCAGTATTTTCATAAAAATATGTCGTGATTAAACAGGATAGAGACTAGTGTATAAAAGTAAAGGTAGCAAAAATTAGAAAAATTTCTCATCCGTAAAAGTGTCTTGAAAAAAAAGTTTAGATGTAAGATCCCTGATAACAATTAAATAGAATATTTTTTTTATTGCTAAATGGTACATTTTAATAACAAATGTTAAAAGAGCATTTTTATATTTGCTTGCCTTGTTTATTTATTATTATAAAATAGTTTTTAAAAATAAATATTATATCATTGGTATTATTACAAGGGTGCAAGAGTTTCCGTCTCAGCACGGAAAACCTATACCAGCGTATTTTTATCACTAATTTATATCATATTTGTGGTTTAATTTATTGCGATTGATAATAATAGAAGTTATTGATAACGAGTGCTGGTGTCATTCTTTTATTTTGAGAGTGCAACACTTTCACACAAGTATTATTGTTAAGTGATTATTATTTGTTTCACTGCGTTCTACTAATTTGACACTTCTGTAATTTTTATATATAATAGCTAACTAATAAACAAATAAACTGTATTTTTTTGGTAGGTGTCACTTTGGTGGATAGTATAAAAAATCGCCCATCAAAAATATACTTATCATTTTCTACCGTTTAAAATCGAGTGAAAATTCCGAAAAAAATATATATTATGTACTTCATAAACATTTATAAATAGTTTCAACCTCGTTAAGATATCTTGAATAGTTTTTCTTTAAATTAAATTTAACGTTTTAGGTTGCCACCCCCATCACTCCCTAATCGTTGAGGGTAGAAGTCTAAAATTGTGTGCAAAAGATGTTTCAGATAAAGAAAAATAAATCGCAGGCAAGAACTCTTCATTCGACGCTGGTGCAGTTTTCATATGCTTAACCTGCAATACCCTTTGATGACAGACTGGATATTCACTCATTTTTATAGCCAATTTTCTTTATATGATGACGAATTGGCGATTGCGATACATGTACCCAAGTAGCACCGGAACGTTCTTTGTACGTCTAATAACGGTTACAATAGTTCAAACACCGTGTTTCGTGTCAAAAGAACGTTCCATTAGACGTTCAAAAATGGTATTATTTAGAACGTTCAAAAAAAGTGTGCATTGTACCTTCCATAAAACGTACAATTTCAGTTCTATACAAAACGTTTAAATGTAACACCGTCATAAAACGTTCTGTCTCAGTGAGATTATTACGAATAGGACAAAATGCTCAGATTCAGTTTTGATTTCGTAATATTCATTGAATGTTGGTGTTAGGATTAAAAAAAACTAACTACACGAGGGTTCTAGGTCTGGATGGTGTGTCCTCCGTGGAAATCATTCTAAGAATGAATAACCCTTATTTATGCGAGTTTCAAAGAAAATCACGGAAAACTCCGAAAACCCAAGTCGACGAGCGCGACCAGGAATCGAAACCAGCACTTCCCGTCTGTAAGGTTCGAGAGTAGAACCTCGCGGTCACTAATACTCATCGGGAAGTTACAGAAATGAGTTTTTTTTCTTTCTTTAAGCATAATTTTAAACTTTTATTATATTTTATTTATGATTCTATTTAAGTTTGACTGTTACTGGTAAATTATCAATATTGATAATGTTTTTAAATCATTTCTCTCTTTGATTGTTCTTATTTTATTTATTTATTTTTTTAATCCAAATTTTATTTAATAAATTTTAATAAAAGAAAATTATTTAATATATATTTCAAAAATTATTTTCTTAATAGATAAACATTTTACGTAGCCATTCTCTTTTAATTAAACTGTTTAAAAGAAATCTTCTACCCATCGCACTACTTTATTTTGTAACATTCTATATAACAGCGCCACTTAACCAGTAAACATGAACAAAAATTTAATAAACACTGTATCTCAAAATTAAAATTTTACATATTAAATTTGTTGCAGATTTCAGTAACACATGCTGAGGTATAGCTATCTGGAAAAATTGCATAATAAAGAGATATATACCCAAACTGAATTATCATAGTTTTTCATAATATATATTTCACATACTCATGTTAGTGAATTTTTAATAATAATAATAATAATAATAAAAATAATAATAATAATAATAATAATCTGAGATATTGCTTTCCTTTAAACGGGATTGAGTTGCAGCACATTAGTGCCACCTCTCAATCAATATATGCTCAAATTAGATCACCATAGTTTAACATAATATCTATCTCACAAATCAAGTTTGGTGCAGTTTTATTCAATAGAAACTGAGATACTGCCCTCCGTTACATGGAGGGGGGGAGGCATTACATAATAGCTGAGCACCTATTAGGTCATATATTCCAAAAATTAATCAGGGCTAGTTTAAATAAAAGTTCGACTAAGTATCAAGTTAGGTTAAATTCTGTCCACTGATTCTTCAGATACAATTTCCACAAAATTTTATTAAGATGCGCGAACAAGTTCTAAAAATTGTCGAATCCTATGGAGGACGTCTCATGGAGTGTTAAAACCCCGAAAATTTCCATGCATCCATTGCGTTTTTTTTATGTATACAGAAAAAATAAAGTGTATGCCATTTCTGATCCTTTCACTGAATATTTTGTTCAATACTGAAATATACACTAAAACAAAATATGCTTTTCCGTTTAATTCGAGATTTTAAAATGGAAAAATAAAGTGATCTCATAAGTTTTTCAAATACTTTATAAAAATTTAAATAATTGTTTAACTCAGCTCAATTTTTCCAAAAAAAAAAAAAAAAACATAGTTTTCTACAGCTATAAATGCTTAATAAATTTTTCTGTTTGAAATGTTGAACTTTAAACATGATTATTCCGGATGTAAGAGAGCAGATGAAATTGACATCTGTGGATTGCATTTATTTAATTCTCGCTGACTGTGCAAAGTGAAACAAACGCCAGCGCCAGGTCTTGGGAATGTCGAATGTCGTGTCGTTATGTGAAGCGGTAATTTTAAAACATGTAATCTGTTTTGTTCAGTTTTCGCGTTATAATGACTTGGATAAGCTTTAGAAAAGGTAAACATGTAATATTTTTAACCTGTAATATTCTCTATGTTCTATTTATTAAAGTCTTATTTTAATATCAATTAAACAATCATTTTCATATCTGCGTAAGTTCTTAAGACTAACTTTTGATACTTGAAAGCAGCGTTTTATCGCAGAAAAAACTGCTCCAGTTACAGAAAACCGCTTAGAAATTATGGATACATTTTATTAATTTAGTCTTCTCAAATGGAAATTGTTAGAATGACTATTTTTGTTTATTATGTTTCTGAATGAAGTAACATAAAGAGTTTAAAAGATGAGAGTAAATTTTAAGTGAATGCCCTTGCAGACTGGTCATTGTGTATTTTAAAATGCTAGTTGCAAGGGTGTTTTCTTGAAAGAAAATTAAGAAAGTTTGAAGAAAGGTTTGTAAGGTTTATGAAGAAAATTAAGGTTTGTAATTCTTTTTTTTGTTTTTAAATTCTGTAGTATTTATTTAATGTTTATATGATCATATATATAATCTAGGTTATGCAAATTGCATATTTTTAAAATAATATTCTAAGTTTCACCGACTTATAATTTTAAATATCTCTTTACTGTAATTTATTAAATAAAATATATCAACTTGTTTAACTGCATAATAAAACAAAGATTCAATTCAATTCAATTTTATTCCACATCTTTATAAAAAAACATATTCTGCTTTTAAAACAAACAAAAAAAAAAGACGATATTAATAAGTAAATAAATGATATACTAAGAAATAATATATTAATTATAAATAATGTACTTACAATATTATTTATTAATAATAATAATATTTACATTTATTAATTATTTAATATGCCATGATAGCATAATTACATCAAATGAGTAAAAATTGTGTTGATTCAATTTAAAGAAATTTAAACATTTAAAGAATACCAATTACATTGCTATGTGGAATAAATTTAAATACCTGCAAACATCATTTTTGTAAACTGCTGCAGTAAACTGAAAATATGTATACACACTTGCACTGAAATTTAAAAATATGAAGTATGTTAAATATTTTTGAAAAATATTTTGATTAAAAAAATATTTATATATTTAAGTATTTGGAAATTTTTTTAATTTCTTCCTTCTAACTAATTTTTAATTTTTCGTTTCAATTTCTTATTATTATAAATTAACAATATATTCTAAACTCAATTATATATTATTTTAGCGGTGTATTGGTACATTCATTTTCGAAATTATTTTTTATGTTGAAATATTAAAACTTTCTATGAACTTAAGCATTCAAATATATTTATAAACTATCCATGGACTTACAAAGTAGTACCCAGAAATGTTTAGAATATACAGGGTGCAAAGTCGAGAGCAGGCCTTTATTTGCGCAACAATTGGTCTCAGATGTCCTCCAATAAGAAAATGTATTTACAAAAAAAAAAAAAAAAAAAAGTAAGCAAAAAGTAAGTGCTCATATTTTTTAAAACATTTTGTAACTGAAACTATATATTTGCGACCAAGAGTTGCGGAGATAAAGGTATTCTCGTGACTATGCTTTGCACCCTGTATTTAAAAAAAAAATAGTATAAATGAATTTTTAATCTTAGTTAAAGCCAAGCAGCCGGTATAAGATCACTGAAACTACATAGAACAATGAGAAGGAAATTACAAGAAATTTAAATAACATGGGGAGACTGATTGTGATTTATTGAAGCATTTAATTTTTATTTTATTTAACTTCAGTCTAATCATAAATTTATACCTATATTGTAAGTTGCAATTTTAATAATTTTACCGGTGCGTAAAAACCACATGAAACTCAAATCAAAAGATACAAACAAGCAACGAGGAAATAAAAAATTAAAACATCATTTTGAACATTTTTTTTTTTTTAAGGAAAAGCTTAGAACGGTAGAAAAAAAAAAAAAAAAAAAAAAAAAAAAAAAACTCGTCAGGGGTGACTCGTCGTTGAGCTTTAATGTACGATTTCGTTCGTTAGCAGCTATAATAGCAAATTGCTAGCGGACACCCTATCGTACAAGAAATTAATTGAAGTTAAAAATGAAGAATAAATTGGAATAAATTATTTAGTTCAAGAAATCAGAGAATCAAACAGAAAACAACCATGAAAAACAAACATTAATCATAGGATGACGCATTCGGAATCACAAGGATTAAAACAAGCAAAATAATTCAAGAGTTTAGTTGTACATAGCAGATGAAGAATAATGATACAACACAGCAACGGGGATATAAATTACTTTTTTTTTTTTTTTAAATTCAAATAATGTTTGAGAAAATTTAACATACTTACTATTTCTTTAATTTCAACGTATATGTATGAAAAATTCCATATTTTATGACAGTAATTCCCAAAAAGTGTCATAACGGCTCTATATCCCTTAAAAAATTCCTTAAATTTTTGCATTTTTAAAAAATTTCTTTTTTCCCCTAATCTGAAGATAATGACGTTATAGTATTAATTACGAAACTTTGAATAAACACCATAAAATGCAAGAACTCGCGACTGCTACAAACAAAGCACGGCTGCTATAAACAAAGCGGCAACGCATTCAACACACTCAACGTGCTTGTTTGCAGTTCTCGCGCCTACATTGTTCGCCTGATGAAGGGTTGTGTCTTCTTTTGACGCAAAACAGTTGGTGCGAGTTCTTGCATTTCATTGTGTTTATTCAAAGTTTTTTAATTAATACCATAACTTCATTATCTTCAGATTAGGGGGAAAAAAGAAATTTTTTTTAAATGCAAAGATTTAAGAAATTTTTTAAGGGATAAAAAGACGTTATGACACTTTTTGGGGAAAACTGTCATAGAATATAGAATTTTTCATGCATATACGTTAAAATTAAAGGAATAGCAAGTATGTTAAAATTTCTCAAACATTATTTGAATTGAAAAAAAAAAAAGTAATTCATATCCCTGTTCATGTGTTGTATCATTATTCGTCATCAGCTATGTACATTTTACTTCTAAATGCCCGTACTGAGGTGATTTTTTTTATAATGACGTCACATTTTTTTTTTTTTCTTTTTTTTTTTTTTTTTTTTGACTACACTATTTTAGAACGTTTACAGTACGTTTTCTAGAACGTTCTGAAAATGTGTATAACGTTTTGAAAACGTTCTAAAAACGTTTAGAACGTTCTGAGACCGTATACGTAGAACGTTCTCAGAACGTTTCTATAACACCGATGGTGATTGCTACACGTTCATTGAACGTTCTCTGAACCGTACTATTGTACGTCTTCAAGATGGACAAATAGACGTCTATAACACGTTCAAAGTGAACGTTCTTAGAACGTGTTTGCAGAACAATTTTTGAACGTTCAGAGAACGTTTCTGTGCTGCTTGGGTAGTTCCTTTGCTAATATTCTTAACGGCAGAGGATTTTCTACAGCGATAAATCTTTTCAGCTTCTTTTTTTCTTTTTCACCAAGGACTTCTTTTCGCCCACATTTTTTCCCCTGGAGCTTTCGATTGCCAGCAAAATTTTATTTCTTTTTGAAGTTTTTATAGTAATCCATTAAAAAAATGTATTTTCTGATTTATAAATGCTTTATTAATAACATAATTTGAGCAACCATACTTCAAAAGCTATAAAATTTCGTTTCAGGTTTGATGATCTAATTTCGGAGACATAATTTACTCTAACTAATTAATATAGTTAAATTGGTAATTTAAAGGTCTCACTTTTAAAATAAAACTGGTGGTAAAGCGATTAAAATTTACCATAAATAGTTACATTCTTTTAAATTTCGTCACACTAATTTTGAATCAACCTCTATATATATATATATATATATATAAATATAACTGTTTTGAAAAAAAAAAAAAAAAAAAAAACTTTTTTCGGACAATGATTGAAATTAAAAAAAAAAAAAAAAATTGAAATTTTTTATTCTGTTTAATTTTATTTTAGATAGGAGCTACAACAACATTCTTACTAATTAAGAATTATTTTTGAAATTTTGCATTAGATGGGCAGAAATTCTGCAAACATGTCAACCAGAACTTTTTTTTTTTTTTTTTAACCTCAAATTTACTAGCTTATAATATTTTTATTTTTATTTTATATTTATTTATTTTATTTTATTTTATTTTATTTTTTGTTTTGGAAATTTATTATTTTTTTCAGGGATGGAACACGGGCGCAGAATTCATACCACTATCAATGTAAGAAAATTTTCTACTTCTTAAATCAACGATATTATAGGTAGAGAAATTTCTTAAACGGATTCCGGTATGAATTCTGCGCCCGTGTTCCATCCATGTTTTTTTTTCGTAATTTTTTGAAATATTGTAAATTTTTTGTAATTTTTTAAAACATCTAATAAAAAATAAGTAGCATTTTTTTTTCCAATCGAGCTTGACAAATCTCCCAAAATTTAAGCCTTTAGACCAGAATACCATCCTAAAAAATTAAAAACAATTGCTTAGAGAAATAGCGATATAAACGACTTTTATTTCTGCGGATTCCGGTATGAATTCTGCGCCCGTGTTCCATCCCTGTTTTTTTTTCGTAATTTTTTAAAATATTGTAAATTTTTTGTAATTTTTTAAAACATCTAATAAAAAATAAGTAGCATTTTTTTTCCCAATCGAGCTTGACAAATCTCCCAAAATTTAAGCCTTTAGACCAGAATACCATCCTAAAAAATTAAAAACAATTGCTTAGAGAAATAGCGATATAAACGACTTTTATTTATCTTATACTATTAAGTGAGCAATATTTGTATATATATTTCACTGTTCTCGAAAACGGTAGCTCGGACAGTCACGAGATTTAACACAAAGGTGCCCCCCGAAGGATCATTGTGCACATCAAAGTCAGAATTTCGAATTTCTGTTTAGTTTTCTTTTAATAAAAATATGAAAATAATAAGCTAATAATAGCAAAAAATTAGCCATTTAAATTTAATCCATAATTTAATTGTTGCCAAAAAAAAAAAAAAAAAAAATACGAGTTTATTGTTTTTTCCAACAGGAAAATAAATACATTTATCTAAACATGAACATCTACACACTACTGATCGCAGAGCTTCCAAATTTGGCATATAGGTACCTGGGACCCTGCAGGTGTGCACCTCATCGACATTTTTTCGAATTTCGAATTTGAATTTTTTTAATTAATGTTTTTTCGATTTTAAACATTGGCTTTTATGTTTCATTTTTCAGGAATTTATTCTTCGATTGTAATCGTCTGCGTATCTTAGCAACGGCTATTATGCAATTTATTTTTTATTTAACACATTTATTTGAGGGCTAATCTTTTTTCTCTTTTTAATTTATTATATTTATTGAAAATAAAATGGTAAAGCAGTAGAAAAAATTAAATATATTAAATTTAAAAACGTATTTATAACAGTTATGTTTATGTATAATTTTTGAAGTATAACAACAATTATTTTTCATTTGTTAATTTAATTTCTTTAAAAGTTTTTTTTTTTTTCTAATTTATAGTATTTGTCAGGAAATAATGGTAGTATATAGCAGAAAGGATTAAACTGATTGGAATTTATTTGTTTTTTATGTATTTAATTCCTTCTAAAAGAAAATCTAATTTTTATTTTATTTTATTATATTGGTCGGAATCAAATTGTGATACAGTGTAAATAGCATGAGAAATAAAATACTTGGTTAAAAAACTAAAATATTTAATAGACGCTGAGATACAGTTATCTTTAAAATCGTAGTTCTTAAATAATGGCAGACCCACCTATCGTCAATAAATACCCATATTGAAATACATAGGAAAGAGATTTCTGCAGGCAGTGGGAACCTGCTCCCGATACAGTGCGGTCAGAGAAAGAGCTGCCGTAGTCAGCGAGTACCCGATGCGAGGTCTAGAGCGATTCCAATGTAATTATTTTAGTTTTTATTTATAATGTGATGTGAAAAATAAATAATGATCCAATTCTTTTGGAGATTCATTTAAATATAGTGGCCAGCGAAGCGGGCGTAGCATGCTAGTTATAATTATTATAATAATTTTAATAATTATTAATTTACGCTTATGAAGTTAAATACGCTTAAATGTTGAAGTATTTTATCAAAAAAAAATTTTCCCTGCTCACTGTTTCAATGGATAACCTAACTCGTTTAAAAACTTTAAAAACTAAATAAATAAATAAAATATTTAATAAGATTTGTAAAGTATTAATAATAGACATTCCATGTATTTCTATGATAAACTGCAGTTTTAAAATATTATTGAAATATATTAATAATTGAATTAAAAGTGAAAAGCTAAAAATAATTTCCACTTTGAATTTATTCTCTTTTTCTACGTAAAATGTTTAATGCAAATAAAAACAGTGATAAATTGCCATGCCCCTCCTAGATAATAAAAATGATAAAATGATAGCGCAGAAAAGAACAAAGACTCATTTATTATCAAAATTGGCTTTGAAGTGCTTTATTTTAAAAGCATTTAAAGGGATTGATAGTGTTTATTTCAGAATAGAATAATAATCTATAAAAATTTCAAAAGCAATATATTTTTTTTCTCTTCGAGATAATTTAATAGTTTATTTGATTTAGTGTTTTTACTTTTAATGTAATTAACTTTAGACATATTATTACTGTGAACTTTTGTGGAGTTTTTTTCATGGATCTAATCTTAAAGTTCTTTTTTTTTTTTTTCCTTCTTGGTTTTCTTATATAACATTATTTTTGGTATTATAAATACCGAATGCCTCATATGTCTGTAAATATTAGGTCTACCGGAAAGTTCTGTTCGTTTGAATTAATAAACTGACAACAGAAATTTTTTGTATAACAATATTTATATGGTACATTACCTATTATCATCTTAAAAGTTACCCATGAATATCTTAAATATTACCCAGGTTAAATTTCTGATGTCAGTATTCTAATTCAAAGGAATAGAACTCTCCGGTAGAACCATAGCCTCCTGAACTAGATGCCTGTAGCGTGGCTCGAAAACGTGGCAACAGTTCAAACGGTAGACAGCGCCACCTGGTACAGATTGCGTCATTTTTTTATTCAACTGTCACCAATAATTTTAAGAAGTGATATATGATATATATAATCGATGTTTCTTCTATTCCCATTTTATGTATATCATATCCCACTTCTAAAAATTTTTGGTGGCTGTTGAATAAAAAAGTCACGCAATCTGTACCAGGTGGCGCTGTCTACCGTTTCAACTGATGCCAAGTTTCCGAGCGACGTGACAGGTATCTGGTTTAGGAGGCTATGAATATATATAATCGCCGTTTCTTCGATTCTATTCGCCTTTCATGTATATCAAATCCCAGTTTTAAAAATTTTTGGTGGATGTTGAATAAAAAAGTCATGCAATCTGTACTAGGTGTTGCTGTCTACAGGTCGAACTGTTGAGAAGATTCCAAACCACGCGACAGCATCTAGTTTAGGAGCTTATGGTAAAACTAATATTTTAAAAATTCATAAAAAATAAAGAAATCGGTAGAATAGAACGATATGTGAGCCAAAGTTATTCTCGTAAAGGTGGGTTTTTTTCTTTTTATTTTCTTTTATTTTCTTTTTTCTTTCTTTTTTTTTTTTTTTTTTTTTTTAAGAAAAAAGTAACAGTTAAAATTTTCTTTGATAGATGGTTTGCACGGGAATAAATCATGCATTTATAGGAAAAACTATATTTATTGCAGTAAATGTTTAGAAGTATGTAACATCTATACTATTTATCCTCTATCGCCATAAATCAAAGTTTACAAACGAGTTACAACACCACTAACTGTAATTTAAGTCGGCAATTCTTAGCTGAGTCAAAACAAGTTCCCCAATATTGCTTTATGCATATCTGCCACAATTTTAATTTATTCTGGAGTACTTTTAGTCCCGCCTTTATTTCGCACCACTTTATTTCTAGAAATGTTTTTTTCCAATATATAACTTTGATAAAATAAGACAAAATTATTTTTAAAAAGTAAGTGGTACAAAATAAAGGCGGGGCTAAAAATACTCCGGAATAAATTAAAATATTGACATCTATGTTTATGTACCAATGACAGCATTGAAATTAAAACTTTATGTACGAAGATGTGGGAGGGTAAATAAGAAATGAGCTGTTAATTGTAAAACCATGCAATTTGTAGGATTCCGATTTGCATATCTCTTGTTACGCGTGTGTGCATAGATGCCAATATTTTAATTTATTTCGGAGTATTTTTAGACACGTCTTTATTTCAAACTATTTATTTTATTAGAGTAATTTTTTCTTATTTTATCGAAATTACATAGTGGAGAAAAATTTTCTGTAAATAAATTGATGCGAAATAAAGGCGGGAATAAAATTACGCTAGAATAAATTAAAATGTTGGCATCTATGGTCTGTGTAACCTGGAATACCCTTTATTCACGAAATTTTTAACCATCTGTTTCTTTACACACACATATCTACATATCTACATCTTTCTTTACGAGAATAATGTTTCCGCGAACCGCTTTCAATTATACCAATTTCTTGAATTTTTATAAATTTTAAAAATATCTTCAGATTTACGGGCATAGCTGCCAGCTTAGCACTTTTTGGCTACCGAAAAAAATAATTAGAAATATTTGTTTTATTTAATCAGTGGATTGTAACAGTTTTTACTGAATAAATAAAATGAAAAAAAAAAATAAAATAAAATAAAGAAAATTTTCCGGATGCCAAATGGTGCTAAGTTGGCAACTATGCTTGGATACCGGATATGTAAAAAGATTCAAATAACGAATTCTTCAAAAGTCTTGAGACACTGCAAAACAGTTTTTTTTTTATTATCTGAGAGTATATAGGAATGATTTTTGAAATTTAAAATATTCTTCATATTTTCGTAAGCCAAACTTTGTTATTCGATTATAATGTCAGTTTGATAAAATTGAGTATGGAATACAAATTTTTAATATGAAAATGTCTCATTTTCTAATTAGTTTCTTCTTACAATTTATAATATAATAGTTACTTAATACTGATTAGGAAAAAAAGGTTTAAAACCAAATGACACAGTAAACCCTTCAATCTGAGTTATTATGTGTAAAGGCAAGAAAATAATTACACATATATATATCACATATATATCTATATCTATCTATCTATCTGTCTATCTATCTATCTATCTATATATATATTCAAAACTCAGTTTCGTTCATTATTATATAAACTCGAGTTATGTAATACAAATTTGCAATATTAGTGTCATTTGAGTTTTATTTTTCATCGTAGGTTACATCTATATTAGTGCATTTCAAATTATGCCATAAAGTTGAAGTAAAGATTCTAATATTAACAATATTTATTTTGAACAAAATTGAATATGAGATTATTTAACATATTGTATGTATACAGGGAATTCGGATCATTCTTTTTTGAATGCTTTTTAAAGTAGTTATAAATTAAGATAAGAACTTACACTTACAAATAAAAATAATGATTTTGAAGGGAAATAAAATCAGGATTGTAACATTTTTGTGACATAATGATAAATCAATAAGAAAAATTCAGTATTTAAGAATCTTGGTGTTTTCGGTTCATTTCCCTGTTTGAAAACTTTTTTACGTAATCATACTTTTAAATTCGCTGCTGATACAGTTGAGTCGATATTTTATGTTTTACGACATTAACATTTAGAGTCATATTTTAATGACCATATCATTCTTTTTTCTTTCTTGAACCTTATAGACAACTATTGACTTTTAATAGAAATAATATTAGATCATGTAGGTGAATATTTTGAAAATCTGTATTAATTTAATAATGAATAAAATTAATATAAATCAATAAATTTCTTAATTTATTCTTGTTTTGATTTTTAATTAATTTTTTTGGGTTGCTATTTATATTTCTGGCCTAATAATGAAAAAACAAATATGTAGGATCGAAATTGGTTTTATTGTTTTTCAAAATATTCTCCATGATGATCAATACACTTTTGCATGCGTTTGAACCAATTTTCAAAGCACTTTTTCCAGTCCGATTGAGGTAACTCCAAAACATGCGTTTTGAATGCATCAACCGCTTCTTCGGGGGTCGAAAATCGTTGTCCACGTAATTTATTTTTGATGTGTGGGAATAAGAAGAAGTCATTGGGTGCCAAATGAGGGCTGTACGGCGGATGACCCATCAGTTCGATCTTTCGCTCAGTCAGAAATGCATTTGTTTGAGTCGATGTGTGAGAGCTTGCATTGTCATGATGAAGAATGATTCGCCTGTTCTTCTGCTTTTTTCGAATTTCTCCGATGACTTCTGGCAAACAAATGGTCGTGTACCATTCAGAATTGACCATCCTGCGTTGCTCTAACGCCACTGTTGCCACATGACCGTTAATGCCGAAGAAACAGGCAATCATTTGTTTCGATGTGCTTCTTCCTCGAACAACTTTTGTTGGTTTTGCCTCGCCTTGGAAGACCCATACAGTTGATTGCTGTTTTGTTTCCGGCTCATATGCATAGATCCATGATTCGTCACCTGTGTAGATGTTATACACAGCCTTTGATGTACCTTGAACGTATTTTTACAACATTTCCTTGCACCAATCGACACGAGCCTTTTTTTGAGCGTTTGTCAGATTATGCGGGATCCAACGCGAACAAATTTTTTTTACGCTCAAGTGTTCATGCAATATTTTATTGATGCTAGTCATACTAATGTCCAAAGACGCCTCAATCTCACGGTATGTCACATGACGATCTTGCTTTATCAGTTCACGCACAGCATCGATCTTTTATCGCACAACAACGGATTTTGGACGACCTGCACGGGATTCGTTCTGGATCGAACATCGACCACGATTAAATTCGTTATACCAATTTTTTACAGTGCTGTAGGATGGCGCTTTATCGCTGTATAAAGAATTAAGTTCATCGAAGCACTCTTGTCTTGACAATCCACGTCGAAAGTTATGAAAAATAATCGCACGAAAATTTTCACGATTTAATTCCATTTTTTGAAAGAGAAGAACTTTTCAATTTACTGTCAACAACACAAATAAAGCTATAATGGTAAATCGTCTGCTGAATTTACGTTTAAAAATATCAAACTTTCGATTAAAATCGTCTGCGGTCGCCTAGCAACACTTACTGTTGCCAAGGCCAGAAATATAAATAGCAACCCTTACTTCTCATTATTTATCATTGTTCTAAAAAGCATTTTTATTTCTGCGAAACTCAATATTATAAATGTCATCAACAGGAAAAAATATGTTTCACTTTATAAATACGGAAAATAAATAAGGCAAAGCTAGGAAAATTAAAGCACAATTTAACAGAACAATATAAAAAAAATCTAAATATTAAATTTTTGCCAAATTATTGGTAATTAATTTTGATTCCATCCTTTTTATGTACATTTCCATTACTATATTGTTGCTGTGCTATATTTTGGAATAGCAATTGTAATGAAACCAAGAGAGCTATTTTTCACATTCTCTCTTTATAGGGGAGAAAGGATTGCGCTTAATTATAATTACTGTTAAATTGTTAACAATAGTAATCTCAACGAAACGACTTTGTTGTAAGGTTTTTGTAAACAAATATTGTTATATTAGGATTAGATATTTTAATTTAATAATTAAAAAATTAAAAAAAAGAAGATTTAAGAAAATTTTAAATTTATTTCATAAAATTTTTTTTAAAGAAAAAGTTTTATAGTATTAGATATTTTGATTTAAAAATTAAAAAGTTTGAATGAAAGAAGATTAAAGTTAAATTTGTAAGAAAATTTTAATTTTTTTTTCATAAAATTTTGTTTAAAGAAAAAGTTTTATAGAATCAGAAAAAAAGAAATATCAAATAAGATTACAAAATAACATTAAATTACTTGATAACACGTTTAATTTAAAATTCGTACATTTCCTTATCATCTGAAATAGTTTCTTGTTTGCTGACCGAATCTCTCGTCGTCCCCAATCATTGCACTTATTGTTATAAAAGAGGCAGCTTATGTGCAACCACCTGCCACCATTCAAGACGGATTGCACACAGTGTAAACAAATATTTTTGTATTAGGATTAGATATTTTAATTTAATAATAATAATAAAAAAAAAAAAAAAAAAAAAAAAAAAAAAAAGAAGATTTAAGAGAATTTTAACTTTATTTCATAAAATTTTGTTTAAAGAAAAAAGTTCTATAGTATTAGATATTTTGATTTAAAAATTAAAAAATTTGAATGAAAGAAGATTAAAGTTAAATTTGTAATTGCATTAATTTATTTTATTAAAATTTAGACGATTTTTTTACAGTCCTCAAAAATAAGTTTGAGAAGGCTGATATTTTTTGTTTCCATCTTGTTTTATTATTTCTTTTAAAGCAACCGACAGCTGCACAAAGCTTGAGCGTAATACTTGAAAATGTAGAAAAACTAAACAGATATACGATAACATTTAAATATTTTACGATGAATTTCCCATAGTGTAACATTGGTATTCGAGAGGTAATCCCACCAGAGGCGTAGCTTTTGTTTTCCGTGGCAACTTCTGAATAATGTTCGATTTCGCATTTTACAAAAAGATGCGTCGTCTTGGATGAGTTAAACTAGTCTAGTTTCTTTTCGATGTTATTTCCTGACACAATTTCAGACATTAAAAAACTGATTTCCTCATTAACTTATTATTACCAGTAAGCTGCGAAAGCTACACTGGTATAGAATTTCATAAAATTAATGCACAGTTCTTCCTAAGTAGTAAAAGCACAAATTCTCCCATTTTGATGGGAGAAACTTTTATTCAATAACACTGTTCGGCATGGAAATTGACACCATTGACACCATTTCAGCATATTCTTATGTGAAATGACCTCTTGAATCCGAATATGACGCCCATTTTGCCCCCACCCACGGTTTTTTAGGAATGGCCCCCTATTTTTATTATTTATCGGTGATTTCATGGCTATAAATTTGATTTTTAGGAGGGGGGGGGGACATTATTTTAACCGTTAAATATCTTCTGAGGGGCTACAGAGTTGGAAAATTGTAAATCACATTTGCGACAAGGAAAAATTTTCGGGGGGGGGGGGGGGATTAGCCACTGAAATTATGCTTTATATGTCTTATATTTTTTAAATCTGTTACTAACGTTATTTTTTAAACTGTATATATTTTTTTGTTTTTAGGTGCTAAATTAGTTATTTTTCGTTCTTCAGATCAAATTCATGATCGTAAAATTATCAAACAGGGAAAGAAATTGAGGGAGGGGTTGTGTTTCTAGAAAACGGTGGGTGACTGGGAAAAGTAAGAGTCATATTCGGTTGGTTGTAGGATTTAAGGCCGATTGACTCCTGATGTGTCCTAGGCCTAGAGGGGGAATGCCCTCCGTGGGGGTCTTTCTAAGGGGTCCTAGCCCGTATTTACGCAAGTTTCGGAGGAAACCACGGAAAACTCCGAACGGCTATGTCGATGAGCGCGACCTGGGATCGAACCCGGCAGCTCCCATCTACCAGCTTTGAGCGCAGAACCGCTGAGCCGCTGGTGGGCCCGAGTCATATTCGGATTCAGGAGGTCATTTTACTTAAGAATCAGCAAGAATGTTATCACACCTCGAAAAAGTTTTTTTTTGTGTGTGTGTGTGTGTGTGTGTGTGTATGTGTGTATGTGTTCAGAGCAGTGTAATTATTCGCTTTTAGAGAGAATCGCGGTAAAAGTGTCGTTAGTCTAGGTGAGTAGCGTACGAGAAATCGTTTAATTAAAAAATATTTTGTACTACTACTATTCTATCAAAATTGCTAGTAAAAGTTCTGGAAATTAAAGAGATTTTTTTTTTTTTTTTAAGAAGATGAGACAAGATAACCATGCTTTATCTTAGAATCTCTATGTAACCAAGATGGACATTGAAGTCGGCACTCCACTGTTGATGTTGTACAACTATCTCGAATCACTATTCGCCTACTCACTCTTTCCTGCCAATCAGTAATGTGCACAATCGTTACTTTGTGAGACTCAGAAATAACAGCAATAGAGTTAAATAGGAGATAAATATAATTTATACAACGTTTTTTAATTATAGTTTGTACAACGTTGAAAACGTGAGTGTAAATAACAGATGTATATAGTGATTATGTTCAAATATGTATGATGATGTTGATGTATATAATGATGATTATCAATAATTGTTTAAATTATGTTAATGCTGGAAAAAATACTTTATGCGACCCTGTTTGTTTCATGCCTTTTTTAAATTTCAGTTTTGAGAACGTGTTTCAATAAAAGTTCCATTTAATTATATTTTCAATTTACACTGCAATCATAAAAAAAAATAATCTGGTGTGTCACCCACACGACTTTCTCTTACCCTGAAATTTAATACTATAAATACAGATTGCAGATTAAAAGGTAAGATAACGAGTACTGTTATGTAAACCTGCGTTAAACAATTCATATTAGGCTTCTGAAGAGTTTTATATGATAATTAGTTCTGTGTGAGGGGGGCTACCGCCCCCCTCAACCCCCCGTTTCATTAATGCACCTACATTTATATAGAATTTACTTCGGTTATTAAAAAATAATTCTGTTTTTTAAAAATAATTTATTAATATTATAATTAAAAAATATATATATATTTTATGATAATGCAGACGATTTCCATATTAGAGAAGTAGTATAACACCAAATATCTAAAAAAAGCCCATTTTATTCTCAATATTTAAAAAAAAAAAAAAAAAAAATGCGATTTTTTTTCTAAGTTTTTTTTTCGTTAAAAGTAAAAAAAATCGAAAAATCGATAACTTTGTTTTAAATTATCGCATATCGATGGTTCAACCATTCGTTTTAAAGGAATTGGCAAGCTCTTTTGAAAGATACCCATCATGAAAATTTACTCCCCTCGAGGGGGGACTTCCCCCCCAGGGGAGGAGGCGAGGCTCCTACATACACAAAATTTTTTCCCCAGTAAACTATCTCTATTACAAAAAATATATATCGTTTCATTTGGTTTAGTGCAGTCTATAGACGTTAAACTCTACTTACCTGCAATTTCCCTCCTGACGTAATGTATTAGAATTCTCTTGATTGTCCCTGTACACGAACCATTTGCTTGATCTTAACGAAAAGCTTACTGTAGCATCCCTATATGATACACATTTAGAATACCATGTTTGAACTTTCTGCGATAATTTGTTTTTGAGATATGCTGATAACACACACACAGACACACGCGCGCACACACACACACACACACACACACAGACATACACACAGACCATTTGCTAAAAACATGATTTTCGTATTCAGGGGACCTCAAAACGTGTAAATATAACAAAATCTCGCATTCGAAAATTTGACCCAAAAACAATACTTTCTCTACCTAAAAGTAAGAGAAAGTGAAAAAAAAAAAAAAAAAAATGCACTTTATTCTGTTAGAAAATAAATAACTTTTCTTAAATGCAAATTTCTAATCTCCTACTTTAAACAAATTTTAGGCTGAATTCTTAAAGTTCGCTTTTGTGGAAAACATTTTAATAAATTGTTTTACATTTATTACTTATAAAATAAATTTAAAAAATTTATACGATGATTTAACTTTTAAGAATCTAAATATTTTTAGTTCAAAATCTGTAAAACAAAATATTTCTTTAGTGTTTTTCTATATGTAAATGAGAATTCGTCTGTAAATATCTAAATTTATTTTCACAGACTTATTAGTTTAAAAAACTGAATAAGAGAAGACTGTGTGTTTTATCCTTTCACAATTTATTAACACATCAGAATAAATAAAGCAAACTATACATTGAGAAATAATCAAAAATATTTGAAGTTATATTAAACGGTTATCGTAGGAATTAAAGTAATTTTTAAATGTATACGAAAAACATGCTTAAAATAGAATTTAATGAATTTCTTTACTATTAAATGCTTAGTGATAGACAAAAGATTTTTTTTTTTTCATTATTTGAAATATAAAATAAAATAAATTAAATGCTTATATTAAATAGACATGAATTGCTAATTTCTCTTTAATTCTAATAATGAAAATACAAAAAAAAAAAAAAAAAAAAACCTATTAATATTACCGAAATTCGCCTTGAGTTTATATTTTTAAACAGACATAGAAATAAATTAACAATACTTGTTTTCGAATACCATTAATTCTTAAGAAATAAAAAAGAGGTTTATATAATAGACGAGCTTTAAATTTTCTGTTACTTAAATTTCTGAGAAGGGAATTTTTTATAGTCTTTGATTAAATAGACACAATTTATTTAAGTCTTAATGCATTGTATATTTAAAGGTTACATAAAGAGTCTAGCTTGCATTCAAAATGGTTCTGGATCAAAGTAATTCAAATAATACATTTACCACACCTTTTTTTTTTTTTTTGAATGATTTAGACATATTTAAACACTCTTGATGTAAAAAAAAATACATATATATATATATATATATATATATATATATATATATTAGCATCCAGATTATAAAAAAAAGTTCAAAATATTTAATTGGTACTAATAAGGGTACACTAAAGCCTCGTTTATTCGAGGTAATGTGGTCCGAAGGTACGTCGGATAATCGAATGCTCAGATAAAATGGACTCTGTCGTAATTCAGAGGGGAAACATACTACAAAGTTTAAAATGGATGAAAATGTAGTCAGTTAAGCAACATAATACATATATTGCATCTTTAAATGTAGTCAGTTAAAATGCAATACAATACATACGTATAAAAATAATAAAGTACCGTGACATATAATAAAAATTTTCAAAAATATCTATGGCATTTGTCAAAAGCCACGCCTCCTACGGGGCGTGGCTTTTTCGGGAGTACCTAAGTCATACTTGCCAACATATTAATTAATATTCCGTAGTATTGTTAGCTCCACCCTCTTTTTCACACCAGTATCTTTTTTGAGCATTTTTCTTTGTATTTAATCGCAGCTGCATTTCGAGAATATTACTCTAAAAATTTACCGGTGTGAAAAAGGGCGGAATTAACAAGACTACGGAATATTAATTAAGATATTGGCAAGTATGACCTAAGTTAACCCGGAACTCGGTTCACCGGGGCTGGGATAACCGTGGCTCTAATGTATGTATAATTTTATTATTTAATTATTTCTGGTTCTCCAATCCTTCGAAAGCCACTAAGTATTTAATAAATAATATTAAAATTATAGTAGAACTTGGATAATTCCAAGTTGAAGGGACCAGAGAAAATTTCGAAATATCCAAAAATTCGAATTACATATACTATTTTGTCAAAAGAAAGATAAATTAAAAAAAAAAAAAAAAATCTACGATCAAAGATTTAACGCACCTGCCCACCCCCCACCCATATTAAATATATTTTTGTTTTTTCTCCGAGCTTAATTTATTCAATACTTTTTATAAAGTACTCAGATATTTTTGATTGCTTCTTTAAATACAATCTTTGCGTCATGGCATATGACTTCAACCTATCAACTGATATAAAAATAGAATCTTCTACAGACATGACTTTCAATTAAAAAAAAAAAAAAAAAAAAAAAAAAACCCTCAAAGTTCATGTATATGGACCATATCTTTTGATGCACCCAGGTAGGAAATACTCTTGTATTTCCTTATCCTTCTTTTGAAAGACTGTTAAAAATAATAATGCAATTTAACCGAGAAAAATCTCTGGAACAAATTTTACTGTAGCACAGTCAAACCTCGTTAATGTGAACACTGTTAACGTGAATTACTTTTAACATGAACTGCTTCCACTGTCAAAATTATTATTAGTTTAGTTATATGAAAATTAGTTAATGATAGCATGAACTACTGGTAACATGAACAAAATTTTTATCCCCCTTGAGGTTCACGTTAACGAGGTTCGACTGTATTTTAATGGTAATCGTTTGAAAAATTCGAATTATCCAAAACAGAATTCGAATTATCCATGATTTTTTAACATTATTTTAATACAAAATTCAAGGGACCGAGTAAAAAATTCGAATTATCCAGAATTTCGAATTAAACAAGTTCGAATTATTCAAGTTTCACTGTATTAAATAAAAACATCCAAAAATTACAATGCATTTAAAGAAGATCTCTTTAAATATCTATGACAAAACGCGCAATTATGTTTCTATGAAATACTTTCAGATATTTGTGAGAAACCTACTGAGGTATTAAGAAGAATTTTTTATGGTTTTATTTTGCATTTTTAGGTAGATTAAAATACATTATTTAAATACTTCTAAAACCCCTGTGAAAAGAAGCCGTTGAAAAACTTTCAAAAACATAGGAGAGGTATTAAAAGAAAGCTTTTGAGGTTTATAAAAATACTTACATATTACATAGTATTATATAGAAGCCATTTTTGTACCTATAAATATCGTACAACAATGTTAGAAATACCTTCAGGTATTTGTAAGAAATCTACTGAGGTATTAAAGGGTTTTTTATTATTGTTTTAATTTTCACCATGTAGTAGATTAAAATAAATTATTTAAATATCCTTAATAACTATGAAAAGAAACCTTTGAAAACCTTAATATTTTAGTAAGGGTATGCATTAAATAGACGTTTAAGATAGTAATATGAATCAAACTTTATATTGTAACGAAACCAAACTTACATTTTTTTTTTTTTTTTTTTTTTTGAAAGTAATTGGAATTTTTGAAGAAATAGTTATCAAAATTTAAATAAGCGAAATATTGCAGTTAAAAAAAGGAAAAAAAAAAATACATAGAAAAGATTAGCACATGAAGAATTTATCGCTTGAATATGTAATCAAAAACAAAAGTAATTTTCTTAAAATAAAACAAATACGATTTCTCAAAGGGAAAAAAAAAGTTAAATTCTACTTACATTCTTTGAAACAGAATTTAGTTTAGTACGACCTCCTTATTTTAATATATTCTCCCATATAAAGGCATGCAGTAACTCTATTTCATTCTTTAACCTTGGTTATTATATACATTACTTAAAATTATTTTGGTATAGTTTTAAATAGAGGACTTTTAAACTGATATAAGCCGTTAAATTCCGTACGGGTGTTTCAGAAAAAAAAAACACAGGAAAGCCAGAACACCTTTATTACAATATCTCAAATTTTAATTATGATGCAGGCTTTCGAATTCCGATACTCCGCTAACATTTCATATTACGGAATTTTATCACTATTTAGCCCGCAGTTACGCAAGTTTCAGAAAAAAACCACGAAAAAATAAGATACAATTTTTTTGTATAACAATGCGTATATTACTTTTGTATCTCAGCTTCTAATTAACATAATTTCATAGGTAAAATATCATTTTAAAAGTCCTTTAAATTTAAATTGAAGAGTACATATTGAAATTCTCTAACGCCAGAGGGCGCATTGACATTTTAATAATTCAATATCTCCACTTCTGATTATGAGTAAATTACTTATAGGGAGAAGATTGGGAGACCGCAGGCCCCACTGGGTTGCGGATTTGCCACGATTAGAATTTTCAAAAGTCCTTTACATGACGAGCGAACAGGCTGTTTCAAATCATGAAACGTAAAGTGGCGCCTTAGTTGTCACAGAACAGGAATTTGATACAGAAAATTTTCAAAGCTACTTGCGCTAAGAGCGAACAAGCTGTTGTATATTCTAAAACGGGGATAAGACGCCGCAGGGGGACTTTGCTAAAGTAAGAATTTTGAAAGATCACAACACGGTGAACGAACAGGATGTTTCATATATTGAAACGGGAAGAGAGCGCCGCAGGTGCTACCGAGCGGGAATTTATTGCGGTTAAATTTTCAATAAAGCTATTTTCACCATATGTCAATAAGCTATTGTAGGACCGGAAATGGGGAAAAGGCGCCGCAGTTGCCACCGTGCGGGAGTTTCGTAAAGTCGGATTTTTCAAGAATCACGAACCAGCTGGCCGCCAGAGGCGGCTAGTTTGAAATAAAAACAAAAATGTTTTTATGCACGTTCATTCATAGTGGAAAGTTAAAAAAGACGACCACGAAAAATCGCTATCTGAAAGAAATAGTACGCCTTGTCGTGCTAAAAAAAATCTGTCCTTTTTATAATTTTTTCAATATTACCAATAAATAAATATATAAATTTTGATTTACAGATTTTTTCTATCAAAGAGAAAAGTTTAATTTCATTTTCTTCTTCCTCTTTTTATTTTATTATTATTATTATTATTATTATTTTTATTATTATAAAAAATGGAGAACCGTTTATAAAAAACAGTAATATCATCATCTCTCAAGTGCATTTGGTCACATTATTCTAATGTTATTAAGCAGATTATCGTTATTAACTGTAAAACATTCATAATCAATTCACGCTAAATATTATAATTAATATTTATTATGGTAAAAATATTTTTTTAAAGTAATCTACTTTTTTCAAGTTATTAAGAGAATTATATTTTATCAAGCTGCTTAAATATCACAATTATCTTTCACGATTCCTTTAATCTAAAGAACATAATTTATATATATTATATATATATATATATATATATATATATATATATATGTATTTATATATAAATCAAAATTATTTTTTTGCCCGTATAAAGCTTTGTTATAGGAATTTAAATTAGATTTTGAGGATGTCTGCGTATAAATTATAAATACGTTTTCAAATTCTCACTATTCATAAATAACTAATATAGTATGTGATAATTAATTTTCAGCAATTATTATGAAAAATATTTTAGTTAGTGAAAATTATGTCTCAACAAAGTATACAACTATCCTAAATTAGAAATTTTGTAAAAGATAGATTTAACAGCCTCTGCTAATAAATTAAAATATCAATAATTTATATTTATATTTAAAAAGAAAGATGCCTATTGGAGGGAAGTCTTGCATTGAAAGTAACTGCTATCATTAAACAGAGATGCCAGCACCAAAGAATGACATTAAACTTTTTTAGGAATACGGACCTGCGCAGGACAAATCTCTTTGGGACTGCTCTGAGCAGACTGTTTTGCTAGTCGTTCACGAAATCTCAAGAGGTGCGTTGCGGCTTTGAACATTCAAATCAGAACTTAGTCTAAATAATAAAATCTTATTCGTATTAATTTAATCTTATTATACTTACATAACGTAAGTTAAATTCATGTAACAATAAATATTGTTCGTCAAAGATGTATTCGATTTCAGAGTTTTTTGTGTGAGCCCTTGTATTTGTCTCATCTGGAATGCTGGTAGAGGGGTGAGTAGATTAAATTTATTCTCATTGAATATAATGCATGTTATATTGATTTTATAATCAAGTTAAATTGAAGAAAATAAAATCTTATTTGAACTTCTGGATTACAGATATTCTGATATTCTAATTTTAATGTAAATTCAATCGAGATTCCTATAAATGAAAAATAGTCGTATATTCTTCTTTGGCTTCAAAGCCATAGTGGTCCGTCGACACGGAGTAATTATCTATTAATTAGATAATTAATTGTAATTCGTTAGATTAAAAAAAAATTGAAATTTGAAAAATTCTCTTGCTTACGTCGTATAAAATTCCTTGAATAAGAACTTTAAGTGAAGTTTTTATACACTTTTTAACACTTTTCAACAAAATTGAAACACGTTTATGACTTCGGTTTGTCTTTTTCTCTGTGCTCTAACTTCTGTAAACATCCATGGAAAATATCCTGTAAATATCCTTGTAAATATCCATGGAATATCTTGAAACTCATATATGTTTTTAATTTTACTGTTAACAGGTCCCTGTTCCTGTTTAACAGGGATTTAAATAAAATATTAATTAGACAGTCTTCTTCTTTTTCTGTGCATCTTAATCTCGGTCTGTATGTCTGTCTGTTCGCGTTTTAACTCCATTTCATGTTATTCCCTGAAACTTGTATATGTTATTTAAATTCACAACAGGGTGTTGAAAATGAAGGTATATACCACTGGTTTGTGTACAGGGACGCTCGAAATAATTTCAAAGTATTGCGTTTTATGAAGTGCATTTTTTTAAACCATATATTAATAACTTCATTTTGCACCAGATCATAATGAAATTTACATTTATTATTCATATGCACACACACACACAAAAAAAAAAAGTGCTTTCTATTGAATACAGTATTGTTAGCATTAAAATTTACAACGTCAATTAAAAATATGCTCATCCAATAAAGATTAAACTGAAAATTTTTTTAAACTGCATTTTCCCTTTTATTAAAAGTTTTTAGCATTTTCCAATAATGTTAAGCGCGATATTTAATGTAATTGATCTTACTGGCCTTTACCTGATCAAATGGAAAAAATGCATTTAATGTTAAACATGCAACGAGTATACGCACAGTTGAAAAATATTAACAATCTACACGAATCGCATGATTTTCCGTTCTTGTTTAGAATAAAATCTATTTTTAATTTTTACAATAGAATAGAAATAATGTGAATTTCTTAACAATGCTAATCATTAAATCATAAACAACAATTTTTTTAAAATGAAAATTCAATATTTAGGTTTAACAAACAGAAATTAACTAATGACGAACGTAAATTAATAATAGCCAGAAGTTAATAACAACGAGCCAATCAGAAGAATTCTTATAGGCAAATACAGTACTTAATAATTACCACGAGGATTAAATTTCATTCACAAATTATTACTTGTTTTATAGCAAGCACTATTAGTTCCACATCATACTATAGGTATGGGGAACTTTGTTAATCGTGAAATTTTTCGACTTCGTTTTTTTTTATTTTTTTAAACGTTTTCAGGTGTGAGGACTCCGAAAATGACAAAATTTGTATGGTGTCCATCTATAGGGTGTCTGTTAATTTGTTAGTCCGTTAGTCAGGCCGTTAGTGAGTTTGTTAGTCTGTGTACACGATATCTAAAGAACAAATAGTCGCAGAGAAGACAGATCAGTTTTAAAACATTACTTTAGACACTGGCAAGAACCCTATTCCTTTGAAACATTCGAATTAAAAAACATCGTAAGTTATTATAAATTTACGATTTTCTTAACATGGGAGAATAGGGCAAAATTTCACTTACATTAAGTAGAAAATTTTTTACTGTAAAGATGCCAGGACAGTTTTAAAATATCAGTTTTGAATTCGGAATGAACATCGTTAACTATACACATGCTACTTTGAAAGCTTCGAAAGTTATTTGGAATTTACAGTCGGTAACAAAAGTCTCCGAACACTAGCAAAAATACCTATATAAAAACTATACACTTAATACAGTTTTGTTAAATAAATGCTTGTCTAATCGCGTTCTTAGACTGACTAAAAACAGGATTCGACAAGGATTTATTTAACAAAACTGTATTAAGTGTACTTTTTTTATATAAGAATTTTTGCTAGTGTTCGGAGACTTTTGTTACCGACTGTACCTGGGAAGTAAACGATTTATAAAACGTAATATAGAAAGAAAATAAAGTACACCTATTTTTTTCCACTTTCTATGGCGTCACCAAGACAAATTGTTTGTATAGACCGATAGAATACTTCCATAATACACATGGTAAACAAAATAAGGTTACAGTATCCCTATGGGCGATGGCTGTAAGCTTTCTGAGCTTTCCAAATTTCGCAATTGATAGTCCCAATTCCATTTCATCTGTCTTCTCATTTGACTTGAGCTTTGTTATTTTTGATTAAAATGATGTTAATTAAAATGTTGATTATTGCTGTTAAATTTCAACATCAAGTGATATTTTATTTTAAAAAGCGAGGGAAAATTCATAAAAATGCGTAAGTTTAACCTATATACATCCATCAAAAATATAATTTAATTTAAATGTTTTTCGTAATATAATTTAAACCAATAAACTGCAAATAATTTATGATAGTACAAAAAACAAAAAAAAAAAAATGACTTGTAGTTCTTGTTTGTGTTTGAAAAAGAATGTACTTGAAAATATATTGTTAAACATTACGGGAAAAAAAAAATCTTAAGAAGAAAAAGCTCTAAATATTTTAAATACGCTTTTTTCAATGAATTAATTTTTTAGAACTACAACAAATTTACTGAAATACAATAAATTTTAAAGAACTACTTTATTTTCCAAACTATTACAATTCGCCAAATTCAAATATGTTGATGTCCGATCAAAAATATTATTTATATATTTAATCTTTAAAACTTCTTCCCAACACCATAAAATAAAGGAAAACACTTCCGGCTTCGAAAGGACGTGGCCTTTCTTTTTTCAAGTGCAACAGTCACGCGCTACTACATTGGAGGCAAAAGGAAGTCAATATGTGCCTTGTCTTGTTTTTGTTTCGAAGGCAGTAGCACGTGTTTTTTGCTCTTGAAAAAGAAAGACCTCGTCCTTTCGAAACCGGTAGTGTTTCCTTTATTGTATTGTGTTGTGAAGAAGTTTTAATGTTTAAATATTTACTGTTCTCTATTTATATAGATTATATATACAAACACAACATATAGAAGTTCGTAGGTTTCATTTGCCGACCCTAGTAGCGTTACTTACTACTGCTTTGCTTCAATTTTTAGCTTCAGTGTCCTAGCTATCTTGTATAATCTCGTCAACTGCTCATTGCGCAGCTGAATGAAACGAAAGTTCCAATCGCTTATATGAGGAATGTGAAATTTTCTGATTGGTTCAAAGATGTTTGCGCACACTCAAATGCTACCCTTTCGGACTTTAAGAAAGAGTTTTATTCTATAATAAATAAGAATTTGGCTAAGTTTTGAAAACAAAAAAAATAATACAAACGACGGATAAAGAGTATACAAAATACAGAATAAATGACTGTTTTCTTAATAAGTACATTTTGAAAAGTTTTTTTTTTTTTTTTTTTTTTTTTTTTTTTTTTGGCATAGGTCGAATCTGCTCAGTTCCCCACCATATTTATGTTCTCATAAATTTCTAGTGCAAGACATTATACTCATGTTAAAAGAAATGAATTTGACCAAAGCTTGATACATTGGCAGAATGAAATCCCCGCCTAATAGGCTATCCACCGTTCACTTTGATATATTAGGTCTTTGCATAAATTCGTGTGGTTTTTTATTGCTTCATTTCATAAAAATACATCAAATCAAATGACAAATTTTAATCAAAATATTCTCCATTACTTTCAAAACCTTTGCCCATTTTTCGGGTAACGAATGTATATCACGGCGATAGAAGCTCTCGTCTTTGGAGGCAATAAAATGATCCGCGTCCGCACGAACTTTTGAAACGACCTAATATTTATCTTATTCTAATCTATTAATTCATTTTATCAGGGTAAATTCCGTTGTTTAGTTTTCATGCTACTATTTCCAAAGCAATAATCCTCAAAATTCATATTTATATGAAAAATTTACAATTTCGCTATGTTGATAACATAGTTTTCCTATTAGAAAATTTGTATTCAATCCTGTTCAAACAAATATTATAAATGTAATTTTGAAGTTGCCTAATGTATTTATGATCCTCAAAATGGAAGTTTAAGCTCAATTTTGACTTATTCTGACATGTAAAGTAAATCGTAAATTCCAAATAACTTACGATTTTTTAGAATTGAAAAAATCATAGTCTATGATATTCATGCCAGTATCCTAAATAATATTTCGAAAGTGGTTTGACATTTTTACGGTGAAAATATCCCTCAAGATTGCCGTTTATGTGAAATTTTGCTCTATTCTGCCATGTTAAGAAATTCGTAAATTTCCAATAACTCACGAAATTTTTATATTGGAAAATTCATAGTCATTAATATTCATGCCAGTGTCCTAAATAATATTTCAAAAGTAGTCTGACATCTTTACAATGAAAATATCTTTCAAAATTGACGTTTATGTGAAATTTTGCCATATACTGCCATGTTAAGAAATTCGTAAATTTCCAATAACTTGCGAAATTTTCCAAGTAGCATATTTATAGTTACTGATGTTCATTCCGGCATCAAAACTGATATTTTAAAACTAGTCGGACATTTTTACAGTAAAAAGTGTCCATTTAATGCACGTTTAAGTGAATTTTTGTCCTATTCTCCCATGTTAAGAATATCGTAAATTTCTAATAACTTACGAAGTTTTTAATTCGAATGTTGCAAATGAATAGGGTTCTTGCCAGTGTCGAAAGTAATATTTTAAAACTGATCTGACTTCTCTGCGACAATTTGTTCTTGAGATATCGTGTACACAGACTAACAAACTAACGGACTAACACACTAACAGACACCCTACAGACAGACACCATAAAAAGTTTGTCATTTTCGGATTCCTCACACCTGAAAACGTGTAAAAATGTCAAAAAACCGAGGTCGAAAATTTTCACGATTACCTAAGTTCCCCATATTTATAGTATGATGGGGAACTAAAAATAATTTATTTGCTGAAAAAGCATACTTTATGAACTTCTCGTTTTTATTTTACTAAAAATAAATTATCACAAATTCTAGAATGTTTTTATTTTTTTATTTTTCATACCTACAGATTTAATATTCATAATAAAATTGTATGTAATAAACTAAAAATAAATATTTATGTTAAAAATATTTTTCTTTAAAATCAATAAACTATATCTCATTATAAATCAGAATTAATTTTTCTCCACACGGTAAGAATTTAATTTTATTATCTTAATAAAAATAAAATATGAAAGTTATTATTTCGAAATAACTGAATTATATATATATATATATATACATATATAATAAATATTTAAAGATATATATTCAATTTTGAAAAACAACAGCGATTACTAAGAATTATTGAAATGGATTTTTAAAAAAATTGACATAAAAAAAAAAAAAAATAATAATAATTTCAATAGGTGTGCTTTTATAACTACATTATAAAAAGCACTAAGCCAAGTACTGAAAAAATATTTAATATTGCATAAAACAGAAATAATATAATATATTATTAGTTATAAATATATATATATATATATATATATATATATATATTAAAAAAGGAAGAAAAGAGGTACATAGTTTTTTTAAAATAAATATGCTGTTTTTCTTATTTCTCCTGATATTTTCTTAAAACAGAAATACATGTAAAATACTCGTATATTTCGTCTTCATCTTTTTAGACTCATTTTCGTTACAAATAAAGTAGCGAATAAATTTTACCTTTCTTATAATTTTGTTGATACACGGTAAAATTTGTATCGTTTCTTCTTATCTTAATGCGAAAATAATTGAACTAGTTAAATGAAATAGGAAAATAGACGTATTTCTTTATTATGTCAAAAGTAAGTTTGTTTTTCTCAGATTTAAAGTTATTCTATTGTTTTATTTTCTAATAGAGGTTGTTTGGAACAGTATTTCTTCTTCACCGTTAACCACGTAATATATAGCAGCGTTGTTTGGATTATATATTATAGCAAAGATTTACTGGTCCCTTAATTAAATACTACATTTTTATATAAAAAAAATTATTAATAGTTTTCAATGGTTTTCTTCGATTAAATAATAGAAAGATTATATATGTAGTATACCGAGTTATCCAAAACTCACAGAAAAAATAAAAAATATATATTATTCAAAAAGTACTGATTGTAGGTTTATGCAGTTTTCATTAAAATGTACAGGAGGGCATGGGATATATATATATATATATAATATTAGTTACATTTTTCATGAACATATCGCTCTGTTTTTGCAGTATATTCTGGCATTTTAAAAAGATCCTCCTGATCGAATAACGGAATACTGCGAATAATGAAGCTTTTTCTAGGAGAATTTCCAATGCTAAACGTCTGACGGTCATCCTAATGAATGAAGGCGTCACATTGAGCATTTATTGTCGTAATTACGTTCTAGAATGTTCTTCGCAAATGTAAAAGAAATAATTTCACAATTAAAGCGCCACTTGATTAAAAAAATTTAAACTAATTTGCTAAACTTTGCTAATAAAGCTTTTGTAACATTAAAAAAAAAAAAAAAAATCCCATGCCTTTCTTGGCATTTCAGTGAAACCCCTAATTCTACGGTCAATACTTTTTGAATAATATTTTTATTTTATTTTTTTCTTTGACTTTTTGATCACCCTGTATAGGTTAGATGCCTCCAGTGATTGGCATGCTCCAGTAATTGACATCTATCCTGGAATAATTAATAAATTAGAAAAATAATAAGATCATCTATTTTACATATAAGAATTTTAACATTTAAGGTCAAACACTGGAGCATAGGGTGCTAATAACTGTTAAAATGAATAACTAGCAGTGTCAAACACTGGAACATAGGGTGTCAATTACTGATAAAAGGAAAAACTGGAAGTGTCAATTACTGGAACATTGAGTGGGTGTCAAATAAAAATTCATAAAAAAAAAATAGTTGTTATCAAATGTATATATTTTAACATATATATGGTTCTGAATGTCTTTGATGCCATGTGTATTAACTTAAGATTTCTAAAAATATTTTCTGGTGACTAGAACATTAAATCATCAGAGATTGCTCTAAAAGTGTCAATCTCTGGTGCACTTACCCTATATATACATACACAATATGATATTTAATTAGCGTTTGTTATAGATATATTCTTGAAAGAACAGCTAAACTCCCCAGAATTTTAATGTAAATTTTAACCTTTTGCAATCGAGAGGTGATTCCCGGTCAACATTTGATTTCGTACGGCAATAGTTGATACGTTTAAAAAATGTCCTTCTTTAAGGTATAAAGTTATATAAAACGGCAAAATAAAAAGTTTTAAAAGTGAAACTGTTTGAAAATTATTTTATGTAAATGGTAAGTAATTCGCCAAATATGCGGAAAACCGTTTCAAGCTTCTGTTTTGCTGAAGCGATAGAGGCCTCGAGTGCAAAGGGTTAAAATTGTCAAATGCTATACAAAACATTCTGAAGATATAGATCCACTTATTATTCACTTATATGCTGAATGAAATATATTCATGTGGAATGATTGAAATAAGAAAATAAATATGCTTTAAAATCTTTAAAAATGTTATAATAAAAAATTTAGACTGAGAAATATGTTTAAGATTATTAAAATAATGAATTAAATAAAAATGTAATAAGTACAAAAGAAGAAATATTTTAACATATTAATAATTTTATAAATTTCCTCTTGCGTACATTCTTCGACTTTACAAAAAAAAAAAAAAAAAAAGAAGAAGAAGACGAATGGTGTTTTTAGATAATTTTGATTAAATTTAATTAATTTAAGAATATTTTAAATTAAATTTCTGATTTTTTTTTAACTGCTTTAGTTGCTATAAATAAAACTGTTTTTTTTTTTTTTTTTTTTTTTTTTTTTTTTAATTGCATTGCTCAAATTAAAGAATTGAAGCTAATATATATATATATATATATTTAACCCTGAAATATGATGATTTTTTGTTTTATATTTCGAATTCTTTTGTATGTTAGTTAAATTGCGTAACACAAAAATTGCGAAATACATGCAACCAGATGGCAATAATACAGTAGAGAAAGTTGCATATTTTCTATTCTATATATGTTTTTATTTCAGACACAAGAGTTTAATGCATTATAATGTACTATTTTTCTTTTTTTTTTTTCACATGAATTTCAAATTTATATTAAAATTTGTGTGAACCAAATGTGTCACTTTTAAAATTATTTTAAATAAATAAATAAAAAAAAAATAAAGAAATAAAGATATTCGTTGGATTTTTTCCTCCATAAAAGATAATTCATTTTTGCCTTCTTATTCAACAAAAGATGAATGATTTATTGTAGAGGACATTAATACAAAAAGAGATTGCATAACTATCTATTGAACCGTAAGGGACGACTCTCAATATCTCAGACTATCGTCAACTGCCAACTGCATAGCTTTTATACGACTTAAAGTTAACCTGTTATATGATCAACTTAATGTACAAAATTAACAATAAACGAGCCTCCTGCTACAGTATAAGCTAATATAAATGCTTTTTGCGTATTCCATATCCAAAGATAAGTAATGATGAAAATATAGTGTGTATGATCTTTTACGGTTATAAAATATATGTTTTAAAATAAATTTCACATTAAGAAAAAATGTTTTAACTTTTTTTAAATGTTTAATTATTTTTATTCCAGAATAATAATATTGCTGTTATGAAAAAATTCTGAAGAAAAACAGTCTTTACTTTAACCTTTTAAATCTTTTTTTTTTTTTTTTTTTTTTTTTTTTTTTTTAAGTTACTTGCATTTGATTTTTAAACTTAAAATTTACTTAAAAAAAAAAAAAAAAAAAGAAGAATAGTTTTTAAAATATAAAAACAAATATTTTTTGAAAAAAAAAAAAATATTTAAAAATATACTTGGAGTAAAAATTATTAAAATCCTTTATAAATCCTATTTCATTAAACAAATATTATTTAAGGAAATCAGGAAGCAGGACAGAATGACAAATTACAATCCGTATTTGAAATATTTTTAATTAAAAAAGAGCTATTAAAATTATCTATTCCTAATTTTTACAACACTTTTACTTTTTTTCTGCCTGAAAACATGCCAATAAAAGATGTTAAAATAAGTTTGACAAGCTGTAATGATAATTATTAACACCATGAACAGCAAACGTGAAATTATTTGCTAATTATTATTTTTTCTTTCTCTTCGTAGTCAATAACATATTTTGTATGACATAATAAAAGTAATTGACATTAATTTATTGGAATAAATTCAACATTTTGACATCAGAGGATAAAAAGGAAAACGATAAAAGATAAAAGATTACACTGAATATTTATAAGATTATTTTTTATATGCCCAAATGAATATTTTAAAAAGAATGTGTCATAATATTTTGCCTTTAAGAAATTTGATGATTTATTAAAATAATGAATTAAATTATAAAAAAAAAAAGACATTGATTGAGTTTCTTTATTGTTATCTGAAATTACTCGATTTTATAAAATCACTTTACAGAGGGCGTTTTAATAAATAATATATTTTACATTATTAAAGGGTATATGTTGTTGATTTTTATATTTCAATCTAAAGAGATTGTAAAAGCATATGTATAACAGATATGTTGTCCTTATAAAAATACTTTTCAAATCATTCTTATGGACCGTGGTCGCCCGGTTAAAAGAACACCGAACTCATAATTGGAAGATTGCGGGCTCGATACTCGAGCTATCCAAAGACCGTCGTGTACACTAATGGTGGCTGATTAACGTAAAATCTGTGGTGCCGCAATTTCCTCCATGTACATCCAAATTATACATCTGGGCGCCACGGAAGTGGGGGAGTCATCCCCTCTGTAAAGGATGAAAATGGTGATGACATATCACCGGTTCCTACTTAGGTGTGCGTCCCAGACCGTCGCTATAAACCCGTTAAACAGTACTAGTGTTACGTTAAACCTACCCACCAACCAATCAAATCGTTATTAACTAGTAACAGTTGTTGTTCATTATAATTTGCATAATAAAAAAAAAAAAAAAACTTCTTGTGCCAATGTTTCGGAAGTAGTTTAGCACATCCACTTTCTTCATAAACATCGTATATTTAATGCCGCGTACCACGTGCTAGCTAATGGATGAGACAATGAAAATGAATGATGACTTGCATATCGACAAAAAATCCGGTCAGATTTCTCACCAGAAACGTGATTATGCTTTACGACAATGCCCGAGTTCACAAACCACTTACCCAACCGAAAGCTAGTAGGAAATTTTTTGGACAACACTAGATCATTCTTCCGACAGTAGGCTGACTAGATCAAAGTACCTTTATAATAGAGAAGCGTTAAAAATTGCTACAATTATCCAGTTATGGATGTATTTTTTCATTTCTAATAAATAAGGACCAAAAATAAAGTATTATTGATTAATCATTTCCTATCTACATTTTTTTAAAACTTAGAAAAAAGCCTTAAAAGAAAAGAAAGTCCCCATTTGTCCCCATTTTCCTCCAAAAAATGGGCACGTTTGGTCAGTATATCCTACAGTCCTCTTTTATTTCAGTGTGACTATCGCATGTTGGGGACGATTAAAGGAGCACTATGAGATGAATCATTCGACGTCGTTTGTGATGCTGAGGTTTCCCTGTTCCACTGTAAACAAATGCGTCTTCGCTCTTTTTTAAGAAGTTGAATTTAACAAATATCTAATTCAGTGGAAAAATGGAAAAACAAATCACCAGACTATGTCAAAAAATAGTATGTAATTTTCATATTTGTATTTGATAACAACAATTTTGAAAATACAAAAATCGCTTTTTATTCCTTTCACCCTTGTAATAAATTTTCTAATTTATCAATAATACTTTAAAATGTGCAACTTTAAAGCTGCTAAAAATTTTAAAGTGGGACAAATAATTATTTTTGTCTATTCTATATACATTCAGTATTAAAAAATTCAATATGTACATTATTATGTGTATTATTATTCTCAACATAATGTAATAGTTATAGCTTTGTAATAGTAATTAAAATAGTTTCTTTATTAAATTTTTAAATGCTGTCTCAATTGAAAAGCACAATTTACTTTATACTTATGATAATTTTTTTTAAAGTAAAATAATATTCTGTTAAAAAAAAAAAAAAAAAAAAAAAAAAAAAAAGATTTTAAAGCATAAAATGTTGGGAAACTGGGTGCCAAAATCCCTTTTTTTCTGTAAAATCACAGCAGTTCGGTAACTTACAACCCCCCCCTAAAAAATGTACCCATTAAATAAATTTAACCAGCCAAGAGTCGAACGACAGCCAAATACGCAGTAAGTGAGAAAGTTAATACTGCATAAAGATAGAACGTCTTACAAAGAAAATCTACCTGAAACGCATACTTAGAATATTCTTAAAAAGAAAGAAAAATTTCTATTGATACAACTTACTTTCGTAATATATAAGGTCAGTCAAATTTACCGGCAGAATCCCAGTAGTTAATCTGCAAAAAAAAATAAATACTTTTGATTATTTGGCGCGTAAAATCCAAAGACAGCATGCAATTTGGCAAACAAAATATTTTCTCGCGAAATGGATGTATTTAAATAAATTTGAAACAAGATTGCTGAACAAATGTTTGTGGAGTCGTTGTTGAAAAAGTTTAACACTAGATAACTAAACATTCGTCTACCAGATTTCCGACCCCTGCCAGTTTTTTGAATTCGAAATTTGCCCGTTGCGCTCACCCCACCTCACTCACAGTACCTGCATAACTAGTAAAATGAGTTATCCGAAGGTGATAAGCATGACTGTAAACTTGTTACTTTTCACAATTTGCTGTAATCGTCGTCTAACAGTCGAACGTTTAGTGATCATCAAAATAAATTTTGAAGATATTTTGAATATTGAAAAGCTCACAGAAGGCACGACTTAGAAGTGCGGCGAACAAACGCAGAATTTGTTTTTTTATGTCCATCTAAGAAAGACAGAATGATAAAATACGTATGCAACTACTGCAACAAGGCTATTTGTGGAGAGTACACTTTAACATCTGCGAAGAGTACAAACAATAATTTTTATGCTTTTTCTATTTTTTGTAATTAAAATGTTAATATATTTTTTTGTTTTAAGTTACGCTAATTTGTTTGAAATAAATAAAGGAAATATAAAAATATACTTGTTTTAAATTCGTAGTCTATGAATCGAATGATTAATTTCAGAGTAACACTCATTTAAGTTCAGTTATCTAGGGTTAAAATTATCAGATAAAATAGTTGAATACTTTATATATAGTCTACTATAATTTACCGAAGTAGTTAGTTGGTTGGATGTGTTTTACGTCGCACTAATGCTGCGCAATATGAAATTGGCAACGGTCTGGAACTCATCTTTAGAGGTAGTCCGGAGACACGCCATCACAACTTTGATCCTTCACGGAAGGGATGGCTCTTCCGCTTCGGTGACCCCCAGAAGTATAATTTTTGATGGGAACATGAAGGATGGATGGATGGATGGATGGGTTTAACGTCGCACTAATGCTGCGCAGATGGGCAATTGGCGACGGTCTGGGACACACACCTAGAGGTGGTCCGGAGACATGCCATCACAATTTTGATCCTCCACGGAAGGGATGGCTCTCCCGCTTCGGTGACCCCCAGAGGTATAAGGGAACATGAAGGCATTGCGGCCACTACAGATTTTACGTGCACCAGCCACAATTAGTGTACACGACGTTCTTTGGCCGGCTCGTGCTCGAGTACCGAAAGCTTCCAATTATGAGACCGGTGCTCTACCGACTTCTTTTCTTTTTGGATATTATATAATACGCATTTAAGGAATTTGATTGATTAAAAAAGATTAATGGAGATTAAAGATATTATTCTGTATCAATGGAAGTCTTTTAATATTTATTTTATTTATTTAATTATTTATTTACTTTTGTTAATCTCAATGTTTAATCAAAGCCTTTTGTTCAGCTTGTTAATGCGAAAAATATTGATGAAATAGAAATAAAATAATAACAATTTGCAAACTGGGAATTAGAACCAAAAAATCTTATTTTTAAAAAAGTTGTAACAGATTATTTATCTTTTTCGAATTCTTCGAATTCTTTATGGGTTTCTTCGAATTTGCAATATCGTAATCGTGTAACAAACAATAAAATTATCTAATGTTTTTTAAACACACACACACACACACACACATATATATATATACATATATGTATATTATTTCAGTAAGTAAATATTTTCATTATCTTTACATATGTTTCAAGCTATGCAATATTTAAACGCACGACAGGGCTACCGTGGCCCATTTACTGAAGTGACTTGCGGTTAAAAATACTTAATTTTACTTCTTAAAAATGTTTTTTATTGTATGATTAACAAATGTTTAAGTCACATATGCTTAAGTTATATGTACAAAAATCTTTTGAATTTTGAAAACTGGAGTTATTAATTTATAATGTTAGTTAACTTTTAAGATTTTATTTTAAAATCTAAAAAAAAAAAAAAAAAAAAAAAATATGTATATATATATATATTTAGCTGCGAATAAAAATTTCAGAAATCGACACGTAGAGTGTTGTTACGATATCACTCAGAAATCCTATTCATTTTGTATCTTGAGCTCAAATTGTGTACAGTTGTTTAAAAAATCAACTGTAAACAAACTGTGTACAGTTGTGGTACAACTATTTAAATAAAACTTTTTTTTGTACGTGCGTGCGTGTAAGTTATCGTATTGTTTCCAGAATTTTTTACTGATTTCCATTTATAAAATTAATATATTTCGTAAAATAATGAATAATTTCCTAAAAAATATCTTTAATGAATAAAGACGACGACTATAGAAACAGGAATTCTTTTTTTTTTTTTTTTTTTTTTTACATTTTAGCAAAAATCATCATTTTCTATTAATGTCTTTCTACTCCCTCTATCAAAAAAGAGCATCTACCATATATATATTGATGGAATGAATGTGGAATAGGATCAAATCATCAAATTAAGCACATTTCAGTATTAATTAGTATTCTAATACAAATAAATTCGTTTTCGTGGATTTTTGGCTAATCAAAGGATTTTCGATTACTCTCCCTCAACTATAAATTCAAATCATCGTGTGCTTAAAACTTTTAACTCTTCATAACTTTTCATTAAAAATTGGTTAATCTGAGTAAATCAACAGTGTATATTTACATATTTCACGAAATTATAGTCATAAAAATGTATTTATTTAAGTCAATGTATTTTTTTAAAGTAACTTAGCGCATAGAATTGGAAATAAATAAATAAATAAATAAAATGGCAAAAATTAACCAACATGTGTAATGAAATGTTAATGATCTGAAAACTGTATATTTTTAATATTAATGAGTATATGCTATGCTAAAAATTGGGCTTTAACGATCTGTTAAAAATAATCAATTTAATTTTTTTTTCTAAAACAGTGGGTCTTACCCGGTTTTCCTTGAACATACAAAAGGCGTTCCGATAAGTGCTTGGTATTTATTCGTATGAAAAATGTTATGTGGTTTCAAACGCATTATACATTATATTTTTATTTTAAGCTGTAAGACGCAAATCCCAAATATGTTTTATTAACAAATAGTATTGTTATTAATATGATCATTAGATTCCAAATTACACATTTACATAGAGGTAAACCCCGAAGAACAAAAATAATTATTTTCGCGTTCTTCAAAACCGTGTTGTTCGAGACTACAAGAAACGATATCCCGTTTCCGGTGTGACAATAAAATATAATAATAATAATAATAAAGTTACGTTTTATTTATTCATTTATTTATTGGTTAAATATAAAACTAAAAATTTTTATTTTTTGGAATTCAAATTGGTAAACACTTCTAAGAAATCTTGTATTATATAATTCAAATTAAATTTTTAATAAGTTTTGAAAAACAATTTATCTTAAATTTTCATTAACAAAATAAAACAAAACTTTTTGCAATACATCACTTTTTTTCAATGAAAATTACATAACCATGCTATTCAGCCCTCATCATTGGAGTATTTTAAGAGCTATTTTTGAAATTTCATGATAAAATTTATAATTCTCTTATAATTCTAAACAATTTTGCCTTTCATCATAAATCTCTATTTTATCAAACAAATGACATACTTGGAAATAATATATCAAATAATATATGAATTTTATTCATTTTCAAAAGAATTACTTGAAAGTCGAGTAGTTTGAAACCTTGTACTTCGGAGAAAGGTATCCGTGTTTTTCGAAACTCGTGTTCTTCATGTACCATATTATTCGGAGGTTACCCGTATATACAAATATGTACGACAAATTTTTAGTTATAAAACAGTTTATTTGAAGTAATCTTACTCAAATTATTTTGGTGTGAGTAATATAGAAAAATGTTCGGGGTTTCAATGCTCAGAACTCTAATTACAGAATATTGCACTGAAATTGCATCAGTTTTGGGTTTATAAAAATCATAGAGAAGCATGATTATTCCCGACACAACTTTTTGCTAAAATATAGGTATAATATGTTCTTTACACTACCAAAGCTTCATGATGATTCCTAAAGAACTTTCCTGGATATGAAAGAAATATATGCAAGACATCTAGACTAGATATCTTCAGGACACACCTTTTGCTAAAATATATGAGGTATAACTTGTTCTTTACACTACCAAACCTTCGCAATCATTCCTAATGAACTTTTCTTGATATGCAAGATGAGATACGGAAGAAAATCATGCAAACATATTCAAAGGAATTGACTGTGATATTGGTGAATATTTATACATAAAATAAAATTACAAATAACTAGAATAATTTTGGTATATTAAAAATTTGAATATTGCAAACTTCGTTTTTTTTTTTCTTTTAATTTAATTTTTTACATGTATCTATAAACTGCAAAAGTAACATATTCACTAGTATAAAACAAGTGCATATACTGTAGAGGATTACTGATTTAATGAATATAAATTCTAGATTCGTTGGTTTGCCGTAAAATTATGCACACTTTAAAAATAGTCTAAATCTTATTAAAATTCGTTTAATCTTCAAAATCCAGAACGAATATATGAACATGAAGATTATAATACGACTTAGGTAAAATGTTTTTAAAATGAAATTTATTAAAAATCTTCGATAACTCAAATCTAGGTGCATATACTTTGTTATATTTCTAACAGATGGGAAAATTCCTGAAATGAAGAAGAAAAAAGTTATACGCAGAATATTAATTTAATCTTACGAAACATTACGTTATGAATATTTTTCAATATTTTATTTTAAAGAAATTTTCTTTTTCGTAAAGAATTTTTAGAATAAATTGAGATAATAATCCTTGGTACATCTTTGTTATACATTTCAAAATTAATGAATCTGGGCTCTTTTTAAAAAATAGTGTACTTTTAAATATAAAATTTTGTTAAGAATTTTACATAAACAATTTTTCATTTATTTACTGCTTTAGTTTGTCAGTACCTTTGAAAGATGTACATACAAAATAAACATTTTCATGCTGTGAGATTATTAAAATAAACAAGATTGCTGCCACATATTTTGAAGATTTTCTGTAATATTGAAAAGATGTTACGTACTTTTTTTTTTTTTTTTTTTTTTTTTTTTTTTTACGCCTACATGTTTATTTAAGAACTAATACGGCAATATGTATTTAATATTTCATGTTATGACATGTTTACAATGCTTCATATTTTTATGAATGTGATAGATAACATATTTTGAAAAATAGAATTTAAATATTTAGAAAGAAAATTTATCCAGTGCTAACCTAGAACAACACACGATTTCCAGTTGTAAGACAATATTGAGAAAATATTATATGATAGTATATTTAGATAGTTTGTTCAGATAATATGATAGTATTTTATAGATAGATAGATTTAGTATGATAGTATATTTAGATAGAATGTTTAAATGCAGTTTGAATATTCAAACATTGTATATACATATTTTTTTTACAGAACATGCAATTAAAATAGAATTTTTATTACAAATTGTTTAAAAAGAGTATTCATTTTATAGAAGACTAACTCATGAGTATATTATAAATAGAGCTATTTTTATACACTTCATATGCTCTCATTTGAGGATATATATATATATATATATAGTGTTTATTTATAAATATCAATATCCGCTTAAATTATTTTGCACTGTTATTAAATTAATTAATTTAAAATCTTATTTATTATTTTACATAAATATAAATATACACATTTCTATATCAGAGATTATTTTAAGAAAATGGTAATTTTCTGTGTACATTTCTGTGTACATTTTTAAATTTTAAACAGCCTTAGACGATTGTTTAATTATATTCTATTTTAATATCTTATAACATGTAATATATATTAAATTACATCAATTAAAAAAATGTACGACGAATATGGAGGTACTTTTATGAAAAACTTTCGAAATATATCTGTTCGAAATATTTTTTTAAAGAAAACATATTACGCCACACTCAGTGCTATGCGAACGCACCTGAACTAAATCATGTGCAAACAGGTGCATGACATAACCAGAAGTTATCTTTCATTTCTCCAACATGCATCAAATTCCGTACCGGAATCGAAAACATTCATTTGTGAAGCAACACCCCCTTCAGAACACAAATCGTGTGAACACTCGTAAAAAATAAAATAAAGCAGACAAATTACTTTGCAACATAAATAAATACTCTCGTTACCCATCCATCATATGGGAAATGTAGTCAGTGATTGTTTTAAACATTCTGATTTTGAACACGAAAATCGCATTGCAATATTTTGTTTTTTCAAATCCATTCCTTTGGATAATAAAAATAATAATTTTTTATTATTATTTTTTTTTCGAATTCTATTTATTATTATTATTATTATTATTATTATTATTCAATTAAGATATTGCACTCTTTATTTTATGCAACGTTCTGTTCCATAGATTAAACGAAATTTTCAACATGCTAATGCATTGTGTCCTTAAAAAATATTCTTTTTACGTTCTTCTACAAAACAGCCCTACCTACCGGTTAACATGCACTAAAACTTAATAAACACAGTTTCTCAAAATAAATATTTTATAATGAGAATTGATGCAATTTAATGCAATAGTTGAATAGTTGTAGCCGAATGAAATATCACAAAATAAATAAATAAATAAATAAATAATACATAAAAATAACGAAAAATATCAACGCCATCTGTCGACAACTATGCGCACAAATTGAATCAGCATAATGGTTCACAATATCTGAGTTACACCGTTTATTTATTTATTTATTTATTTATTTTTAATGATGTCAGATTTTTATTTTCCGTGATATTACATGGATAGCTGTTGGTCCAGCGTTCGTGAAGTGCAACATACTGTATAAAATTACAGCGGCGAATAACAACAGAAATGCATTTCCGGGGAAAACAAAGCATTTCCGGCTTGTTTTGATTGCCTTACTCAGCGTTCTCTACCATCTTCACGCTTTGTTTCCGGACGTGCATTGTACTTGCAATATTTCTATAATCGTCCCCTTTAACCCCTTAAATTTTTTGCCAGATATTTTCCGATCACACTGTATATCACAGAATCTAATAAACATGTTAAAAATCTTCTAAATGATCCTTTTAAAAAGTATCTCTTTTGATTTCAAAATAATATTGATATTTTATAACTCATTTAAGTCCCATTGATTTGTTTTATCCCTAACTAAAGCACTTTACGCTGTAAAATTAGACGAGTTTTCTATTTATTTATTTATTTATTTTAATTAATTCATTATTATTATTAATATTATTAATATTATTCTGTTTTGTTTTTCAGTCAACGAAAAGAAAAAAAAAATAATAATAATGCTGAAAAGAAAAACTGAAGCATTAAAAACAACATTGCTCATGAGCCCATTACTGTTTGTTAAAAATAAGTCCTATATTTATTATTAATAAACATACGATCAAAATGCTAAATGACATGAAAAAACGTGAATTTAAATGTAAAAATAATACTTTTACATTTAAAATTACATTTTTTTTTTACATAAACTATTTCATGCTGATACAAACAATGATGAATTGCCATGCTCCTCCCAGATAATAAAAATGATAAAATGATAGTACAGAAAAGAACAAAGATCCATTTATTATCGAAATTGGCTTTGGACTGCTTTATTTTAAAGCTATTTAAAAGGATTGGTAATATTTATTTCTGAATAAAAGGCAAATCCACAAAAATTTTAAAAGCAATGTTATTATTCTCTGCATTTGATTTAAAATTTATTTTATTTATTATTATTATTTTTTTTTTAATTTTCTCTTTAGAGAGGATGAAAAACAAAATTAAAAAAGATTTTTATTTTAAACAAGATTTGATTTAAAAAGTTTTCAATTTCTGTATTTACTTAATATATATATATATATATATATATATATATATATATATTCTACTCTAAAATGTTATGTTTAGTTGAAAATTATTCTATCTATTATTCATAAGATTTAGTTATTTTATTTTTAATTTTATACATGTTTTGTTAGAATAAATATTTAAGAATATTTAGGAATGAATGTTTTATAAGATGCACAGGCAGAATTGAAAAGAATTAAATGTGCGATAGAATTAAATGAGAATATAACTAGTTTATAAATGTAATATTTATTTACGTTTTAATAAAGCTTAGTTATTCAAATATAATGTCTTTTCATATAATTAAGCATGGAAAACAAATCTTTAATATGATTATATTTTATTTTCGAATATTTTTCTTATTTTTATTCATACAACAAATATTCAAAATTGGTTATGAAAAATCCTTTAACACAGTTAACGTTTAAAGCAAATATCATATATGCAGGGTATCCACTAAAATCCTGCCCCCCCCCCCCCTTAATTTTAGAATACGATAGCTATTGCTTTAAATGCAGCCTCTAAATATAGTAAAGTTTTTGTTTAAAGTTTTATTTTTAAAGTTTACAGATTAAAATCAGTTAAATGTCCACTGGATTTGAAACAGGGGAGCAGTGTTCTTTTATATATACTAAAAAAATGTTAGAAGATATTGGTTAACTGCAATGATTTAGAGCATCCTCCATTTAGTACGAAACGTCACAATGGAAAATAAAAAATGCATCAAATATGCGTTTGTTTAATCTGATTTCACTAATTTCTGGCGTCAAAAATGCAGCGAATTGAAAAAATAACAGTTTTTCGATCAAAAGCTAATAGACTCCGTCATTCAGAAATACGCAGTTTACATATTTGTCATGGTTCATCATTTATATACGCAATGCAACATTTATATAACAATGCAACTATATATTTCGTGTTTTATTTTGCTCCGATCGCTAAAATTGGAGTAATTGAATAAATTGAATAAATTGATTTTCAACCACACTATATAATACATAATCTAATAATATGAAAAAGAAACGACGCATTTTCAACGTACAGTAGACTCTCGTATAACGCGGGGGATACGTTCCGCGTAATAGAAAATCGCATTATAGGAGACATACATTGAGCAGACGATTTCATTCCGCAATGATACCAAAAGCCCCGGGTGTTGGCATAGTAACGGAGCAATCCTTCCTTGAACAGGTTGAAAGTAGAAAATATGTCGTCACGTGCTTTCTTTATTTCACGCGTTATACGAGACTCTTTATCGCGTTGTATGAGTAATAGTCGCAGATTTTTTGTCGCGTTATACAAAATCTCGTTTTGTGGGAGCGCCTTGTACGAGATTCTTCTGTACTAAAATTCTATAGTCATGAATTTAACAATTTAACTGTTGCTTGGCCCACAGATGATCATGATAGTTTTTTCTTTTCTTTTCTTTTTTCTTTTTCTTTTCTTTTGTGTGTGAGTGTGGGGGGGGGGGATTGACACCCACTGAGTCTTTTATTCAGTTTTATATAGGAGTGTACATTTCTTGAGTAGGAATTATATAAAATGCAAATTTCGGCAATCAAAATGTTAATATTATGCTATAAATATTAAGAAATATTTCTGATTGCAAGATATATAGGGGGAATTAACTTTACTTTTAAAACACGATATAATGTACTTATTTTGAATCATCTTTTCAAAAAGACTTTCTTGGTGCATATTTCAGTTGATATTTATACGTTAACGTGTAAATAACATTTTTTAAAGGATGGTGAAATAGAATTCTGATTTTTAGATGACATGATATTAAAATGGAAATTTAAGTGTTTGAGAGCGTTTGTGATTTTGAATAGAACTTACCTTCTCTTTTAGACACATTTTAAGAATATGCAATTTATTTAACACTGTCTCTCACGTCTCTGAGTCTCTAATGTTTATTTATTGTGTATCTCTTATCTCATCATAAATTTAAAACTAATTAATTGTTGTGTATGCTTCTGCAACATCACGTATTTATTTATTTTCCCTAGGCAAATTGCATTACAGGATTATTTTGAAACGATATTTTTGCTGTGACTTTAGACTAGAATCAAAATAAACTAGTACGATATGGCCACCACATGACTTTCTTCTATATAATTTTACACAAAATTTATTCAATACAAATTGTTTATTAAATTATCAAATTGTTTTCCATTATAAACGCAGACGTTTTTTATCTGACAGAATTATGTCACTAAATGCCGAAAGAAAGTTAATTTTTTGCAATTATCAGAAGAAATGCGATTTTTTTTTCAAAGTTTTTTTTTTCTTTAAAAGTAAAAAGAAATCGATAACTTTGTTTTAATTTATCACAGATCTATACTCCAACCATCATTTCAAAGGCATTGACGAAAGCTTTCGAAAGATACTCATATTGAAAATTTACCCCCACCCCCCGGGGGGGGGGAGACGATGCCACCAAATGCACATTTTTTTTTTCCTAGTTAACTACTACTACTATCAATAATTCATATTAATTTTACAGTCACACGATTAAAATAACTCTCATCATGTACATCTTTACGAAATTTTGTCCTATACTGCCAAGTTAAAAATTTAGAAAAAATTCGATCACAGCGCCACCTGTTGATCGAATAATCCCCAAATCTAATCAGCACCAGTTTATGTCAGTATCCAACAAAGTACCAAGTTTGGTTAAATTTCATTCATTGGTTCGTGAGATACAACGTCCACAACATTCGTAATACACACACACAGACAGACTGACTGACAGACATTTTCTAAAAACAGTCAAATCGTGTTCAGGATATCCCAAAACGTGTAAATCCATCAAAAACTGGAGTTCGAAAATTTTCACGAATCAAATACTTTCTCTTTATTTACATATAGAAGAAAATAAAAAACACAAAATTCAGATTTATATACATGTATTTGATTGTTTATGTATTTATGAATGTAAATTCAGTTTACATTGAACGGAAAGATGTTTAATTAAAATTAAATTAAAGATGAAGTTTATTTTCAGTTACATTTATTAAAAATAAATTCTTTTAAATAATATTAACATTCTGAAAATTTTTTAAAGTATTTTCTTAAACAATTATGATTCGATAAAATGAAAAATGACAGAAAAATAAATCTAAATATTGATTTGTCCTCTTGTTATGCTGATAAATGTCCAGTAATTTATTTTTGGATCAAAACAACTGTATAGATATGGCTGAAAATAATTTATTTTATATGTTAAACTATACTTAATCATAAATTCTCTAAAGTACGTTGTAAATGCTTTGTACTCACGAAATAATAATGGTAATAATAGTAATAATGCGGTTGAATATAGAACAACTTATCATTAAAATGTTCTTGTAGTTACTTTTATGTTCAATTACATTTAATGGCTGATAAGTCGAAAAGTAAATTCATAGTTAAATTAATTTTATGTTTTTATTGTGTAATAGTGGTAATACATTCATGTTTCATTATATAATATATATAATTTTCAGAAAATGAATTTTTGTCGATAGTTATGTAAATAAATGTGATTTTATAAACATTTTTAAATGATATTTTGAAAAATATTTCGGACCACCAATGGCCGAGCGTTTCTGCGCTCAAAGCTGGTAGACGTGAGGTACCGGATTCGATCCCAGGTCGCGCTTGTCGGCCTAGCCATTCGGAGTTTTTCGTGGTTTTCTCCGAAACTTACGTAAATACGGGCTAGTACCCTGTGATGTATCGTAGGCTTGAAATCAAGAGAAGATTGCTTTTTTTTAGAGAAATATTTTTTATTTCTCATTTACAAACACTATACGACACAACACACATACATGAAGGGTAAACGAAAACACGTAGCACATATTGCATAAAATGGTCGCTAAACTTTGGACCGAAATAATAAAACATGAACGGCACTCAAACCAGGCATCGCTATTCTCGGCGTTGCATCATTTCTTTTCGAAACAAACTCACAACTAACGTCTCTCTTCAATTCGAAAATCTTTTCACCGTGCTGAACAGCGCCCTCTCGTGAGTCTTAAAGTCATTAGTCTGAAGTCATTACAGACCTCCTCCCTTCAGGGGAGAAACTTTTCACTATTGTAGAGGGAAAAGTTTGGTTAAATGATACTTCATTAGGATAAGTCTATATTCAAAATCAATAGTCACAATGTTCAACATATTGGTCCATTTTTTTAATATCGTAATTAATTTAAAACAAGTAATAAATTAAAAAAATACGAGCAAGCACCAATTCTATGCAGAAACAGTACCTGGTTATATTTAAATGCACCAGACTTATCCCTATTTCAGATTAAATACACTATTTAACTTATTTTAAAATATACAAAAAACTAAATACCAAATAGAAATTTAAATATTATTACACACAATATAACTGTGACACTAAATAGATATGCAAAGTAAAATATAGATAGTGAAAACAATTATATACCACATATGTATATATTAAACAAATATATGTAGCAATAATTAAACAAATACGATATATATAGCAATAATTAAACAAATACGACTTATAGCAATAATTAAACAAATACAGAAACTTTTTTAAACTAAGGGATAAGACTTAATCTATCAGCATTCAGAGATTGTAATTCTATACACTCAACAACCTCCTAATTAAATAATCTGCATAGAGTTCCCAAAGTAAAAGTCTGGGATTTGGTCTTTTTTTTTTTTCTTTCTTTTTCTCAGGAACATGAATAGCTTTGTATAATTACGACTAAATAAGTCAGGATTGCGAGATAAATTCTCCTTTATTTCTTCAAATGCCCTTTGGCAAGAGCTATTCCAGTCAGTGGATTTTAGAGTCCAATCCTTTAGTAAGTCTGACAAAGTTGCATTTTCAGAAAATTCAGGATTACATTTTCGATAGTATTCAGCTAAATTCAAAAAGGCTTCCACACAAGTTTTGATAGTAGAAGACGAAGAATGTCTTTTGTCTCGAACATTCATTTTACTTGAAATTCTCAATCCTTGGCCTACTAAATGTCCAGAATTTTTCACATGAGCTTGAGTAGGCTGACATTTAGAAGGTTTGATGTGCAACTTAGTAGTACTTATCTTGAAGGAAATGTCATTTAGCTGTTTTACATGATTTTTCCTTGTTTTAGGAAAATTGACTACTTTCTCACTATATGGCACTGGACACTTTTCACTGTCTTTCAATAAATTTGCCATTAGTTGACTAGAATCTTTAGATAGATTTTTCAAGGGACCCAAAGTAGTTGCAGAAAGTTCTTCCTTCAAGTAATTTTGTTCCTTTAATTGTTTTTCATAAATTAAGCATTTTTCAGATAATTGCATAAGATTTAGTTTATTTTTCTGCAATTCAGCTGTCAACTGATCCAATTTAGCATTAGAAATTTTTTCTTTCTCTTCTAGAATATTAAACAGGTAATCTAGTTTGGAATTAATTGTACTAATTTCATTTCTTTCTTCAACAAGTTTTTCATTTTTAAGACAAATTTCATTTTCTTTACCTTTCCTTCTTAAGAGTTCTTCTTTAATTATGTTGATTTCATTGGACAGCTTAAGATTTTCAATTTTAGTATTTTCTAATTCTTGTTTGTAATTATTCTTTTCAGCATTCAATATTTCTAACTGATTTAGATAATTCTTCTTTTCACTTTGTGAATCAAGGCGAAGAGTTTTTAACTGATTTTCAAACTTTTCTTTCTCTTGAATTTCTTTATTTATCTGCTTTTCATATTCTAAGCATTTTTTATTTAGATAAGCCTCTATTTCTGCTTTTAGTTTTTCCATCACAAAATTAGAGTCTTCATTTTTCTGTTTAAGGTCTTTTAAGGCATTATTTAGTTCCGAAATATTTTTCGTAGTATGTTCCAACCTTTCAGTAAGTTTTTTATTTTCAAGAGACAGTTCTTGTTCTTTAATTTTTCTTTTCTTCCATCTCCCCTTTCAAACATATTATTTCATTTAACAATCTGAAATTTTCAGCTTTGAGATGGTCAAAATTTATTTTATCTTTAAGAACAACTTAATTTTGTATTTTATTTTTATTTTCTTTTATATCCTGCAGTTCTTCAACAAACACTTTTGGAGAGGTTTTATTGAGTTCTGGCCATGAAAATTCTGGCAGGATTTCTTCTACCTCTTCAGTTTTCTTTTCATCTTCAGATTTGCTCTCAATCAACTTTTGGACAAAATGAGCAACATCTTTATTTTGAATATTTTTCTTCATTCTTAAAAATTTCTTAGGATTTCTTGTTTGTACTGATTTTAGCTTATGCTCTTTTCTTTTGATTTCCAATCTTTGAACATTGCAGCAGTTTTATTTCCTAACAAATACTTGTCACCATAAAAAGAATTTTGTAGGACAGCTGCTTTAGTTTTTAAGCGTCCCATTTTACAATCTAATTCAATTTCTGCAAGTGGTAGGCAAACAGGATCCACTTCTAATGGATTTCTAATGTACACTTTCTCATTTGTGTACATATGTGGTTTCACATACTTGCTGCTGATCAAATCACATGAAGCACCCGTGTCTCGAATTATTTTCATCTCAACACCATTCACTTTACCTATACTAGTATAAGGTGTCATTGATTCATCAGATCCTGCCTCAGTTATAATATGCGAAATAAATTCTTCATTTTTCTTTAATTTATCACACTGAGGTCTAAGATGATTAGTAGAACCACATTCATAGCAACGAGCAATTTTTCTTTTATCAAATTCTTTATTTCTCTGATTTTCTTGGGATGTTTCGGGTTTTGCATGAAATTTCGGCTTGACATCTTTGTTATTATCGTTAGACTTGTCATCACATAAGTTTTCACTTTGGTTTCGAAAGCTGGAAAATTTCTTTTTGGGCAATTCCCTCCTTTTGAAACTTTCCCTAATACTCTCAAACTCATCTAGTTTTTCAGCTAAGTCCATAGGTGTCATGAATGTAAGCCAGTTTTCTAAAAAATGATCTCTTACATCTGCAGGCACTCGAAACTTCAACTGCTCAGTCACTATTAGATCTTTCAGCTGTTGGAAATTCTCTATCTTTAATTATGTGAGCCATTCCGTAAAATAACTAGAAAGCTCTTGAGCATAATTTCTCCAAGATTTTTCGGACGATTTGTGGTGCTTATAAAAACATTGTTTCAGTTTTTCACTATTTAATTTATATCTTTTCATAATGATATTTTTAACAAAATCATAATTTGTCGCATCGGTTGGCGACTCTCTGGCCAACATATTGGAAAGTTCTGGCGGTAAAACTGCTAACAGGTAGGTCACCCAATCCTTTTTTGGAACTCGTGCCATCTCCGCTCTTCTTTCGAAATTTATTAAATATAAACCCATTTCATCATGTTTTTCATCAAATCTGGGGGTAATTTGGGTTAACTGTATTCTTGAAACCGATTCAATCACCCTTTCTGGTTCTAATAATCTTTCAGGATTTTCTTTTGAAATTTCCAATTTCTTTAATTCAAGTTCATATTGTTGAGTTTCTCGGGTCCTTCTTTCCTCTCTTTCTTCTTGTCTTAGTCTCTCTTCTTCTTGTAGTTTTTTATCTTCAAGAAGCCTTTCCAATATTAATTTTACTTCTTCCTCATTATAGGTGTTCGATTTCCACCATACAGTCATATTCGATTCATAACATAATCGAATTCCGCACTCAATGACACTTTCGATTTAACTGTTTTCATCTCAACTTTACTTTTTTCTGTTCAACGGGTACGAACATCTCAACTCTACTCGAACAGAAACCGAAAAGAACAGTTTATTCTTTTTCTTCCGCATGATAGCTTGCATGCTATCTTTCGCATTCTTATTTTCGCAGTTATTACTTTACATCATTATTGTTTATTACTAAATCGCAATGATTTATCGCACCTTATGTTCTTCACGCATATTTAATTCTGTGTATTGTTTGTTAAATATAGTTTTCGTTTGTGAAAGAAAAATATAAGTGTTTATTATTGTCTTCACATCACATTACATAACATTTTCTGGAGGCACCGGCGAGATTTTTGGTGAACATGTGTGAATTTTCGCTAGCTTACAAATTTGGATATCCAAGCGCAGCTATTAAGGAATAAAACAGATAAGTACTTATTTTCCTATTTTACAAGTTTGACTTTGGTTTTTCGCATTACTCCATTACGTAGTAATGGCAAGCAAAAAGAACAATGACGATGACAGTAATGAAACTGTTGCTTTAGAAGATGCTGAAAAAATAGCAAAACATTATCGAGGCAGAGCGAAATCTGCGCTTACTAGAATTATGAATTTCATAAATAATGAAAATCAAATTTTTCAAAAACATGATCTCTTAAATAAACTTGAAAAGATTGAAATTATTTATTCTGATTTTGATAAAGCCGATTCTGAATTACCTGATGAAATTTCAGAAATAGAAGAATTTGAATTGAAATATTATGAAACCAAAGCCAAGCTTCAACAAAAACTTGAAAATTTATCTGTAAACATGCAAACAAATATTTTAAATTTTCAAAATCCCCCCATTAATACAAGTGCTATATCTAGTAATTTTCGGTTGCCTAAATTAAATATTTGTCCGTTTTCTGGAAATTATAAAGATTGGATGTCTTTTAAGGATTTGTATATATCATTAGTTCATGAAAATGTTAATTTATGTAATGTACAAAAATTTCAATACCTAAAGGGTTTATTAAAAGACGAACAGGCTTCTATTATTAAACACATTCCAATATCTGAAAATAGTTATCTAGAAGCCTGGGAAAAATTACTTACTAGGTATGATAAGAAAAAACAAATTATTTCTGCACTTATTAAAACCTTTATGGATCAACCAACTGTAAGTCATGCTACTGCATATAACTTACGTAAGATAGCAGATACTTCGGATGAAGTAATTAGGGGATTAAAAACTATTGACACTAAAGCTACTGAAAGAGATGTATGGTTAATTTATATTTTATTACAAAAACTTGACCATAAATCACGTGAAGAATGGGCACAATATTCCGCAAAAATTGATTTTCCTACTTTAGAGATCTTTTTACAATTTATTAATGATAAATGTGCATCTATGGAATTATGTAATGAAAATGAGAGTAAAGAGAATGAGTATAAACAAAATAAGGATAAACAATTTAAGTTATCTAAGTTTCATTCTAACGTTAATTACAAATGCATTTTATGTAAAAACAATAATCATTTCTTGTTCAAATGCTTTAAATTTAAAGAACTTCCTGTTAAGGATAGAAAACAATTTGTTAGAAAGAACTCATTATGCAGCAATTGTTTATCTAATAAACACTCTATCGCTCAATGTAATTCCACTTATACCTGTCATTTTTGTAATGCAAAACATCATTCTAGTATATGCGATAATAATTTGAAAACTTATACAGCTTCGGCTTCATCTGCTGGTAATAATTTTTGAAAACTCTGAGAATCGTACAGAGCCATCTGGCATATCTCAATTCCAAACAAGTACTCATAACCATTCTATACAAACATCTTTCGCTTTACTTCCTACAGCTAGCGCTTATATTTATGATTCAATGGGTCAGAGACATGTGCTAAAAATTTTATGCGATTCAGGCTCTGAAAGTTCTTTTATCACTGAATCATGTATGAGTATTTTAGGTTATGAGAGAAAAAATGCAAGATTTCCCGTCAAAGGGTTAGCAAATTCAAAGATTGCAATAACTAAAGGTTATACAGACATTAATTTAATTTCCATTCTAGCAGGCTTTGCCCGCTTCGCTGGTCATTATATTGAAATGTATCCCTAAAACAGCATATCATTAATAATAATAAAATATCTTAAAAAAAAAAAAAAAAAAAACATTGGAATCCGTCAAAATCTAATTTTAAGTTGCCCAATGCCTTCGGCAGTCCCTTACCTGCTTCTTACTCCCCCTCCCTCGCGGTTACAGTTGAAAGTTTTACAAAATCTCATCAAAGTGCATATTTCGCACACCTAATTAACACCCACACACCAAAATTCGCCTTTCTTAGGTAATTTGGACGGATTTAAGCTTCAAAATGTGGTTTTTGCCCCGCCCGCCCCAAGAGGAAGGGGGGGGGGGGGTAAATTTCCAAAATTACTTTATATTGCATGTTGCATACACATACATAACCGACACATCAAAAAATTGAGATTATGAAATTATTTAAAGCTGAGTGATGCTTTAAAACTTTTTTTTTTTTTTTTTTTTAAATCTCTGCCCCCGTTCTTAAAGGAGGGAATTTCGCAAAATCTCTTCATACTATGAGTTAGATACATATAATCGTCCCTTACATAAAAAATGTCCAACCTTAGATAATTTAGTGCAGCGTTACGCATGAATACATGTTTTTGCCCCCCATTCTCTAAAGGGCGGTAGGGTGGAATTTCATAAAATCCCTTTGTAGTGTGTGTTCAGTTCGATTTCCTCGTGTGTTGAGTACCCTTCTTCCAAAATCTTTTCCCTTCTCTCCCCCCTTAAAAATCCAAAATTCCAAAATCGCAGAAAATAATTTTTTTGTACTGAAGTCTGGTCTTTCCATCTGCAATTTCTTCACCGTTAAGTAATTTGGAGCCGAGTTAAGCCTTCTGCCCCCCAAGGAGAGAGAGAGGGGGGGGGTATTTTGCAAAATGCCGTCTTAGTTGGGGGTCAGGCTCCGAAATCCAACCTGGTCACTAAAATTTGTGACCCTCTTTCCCAGAGAATCGTCATGGCAGTGTTGAGTCAGTGAATCATTGAGTTTACTCTTTTATATGTACAGATTTGTTTATATTTTTTATGGACTAATTGGCTTAAGGTTGTTGTCACAAAAATGGAGTCCTTGGCGAAAAATGTCCTATCTACTTCAGTATTAAAATTAAAAATATACCCAGGATTATCAACTAATAAAGCTCTTTAATACAGATCTGAATTAGCTTTCATTTTCTTATTATTTAATTTTGATAATGACGTTATGTTGTCATGTGCCTAAGCAAATTTAATATGTATTATTTTTATTATTATTATTCGCGTGAAATATTCTTTGGCAACAATTAAAAATTAAAATAAATTATTTTAAAGTTTTATTATAGAAGAAATATTTATATTATACAGAAGATTAATTAAAAATTTACATTTTTTCCGGTATAAATAGTAGCCTATGTCTTATTCCAGACTATTACTATCTCTATACAAAATTTCATCCAGATCCGTTTAGCCGTTGTGGTGTGATTGAGTAACAAACATCCATCCAAACTTTCGCATTTATAATATTAGTATAGATTATAGTTATCATGTGCATGTGTTAGATTGAGTTATTTTGCTATCAAATTGACAAAATTTTAATTTTAAATTTCAAAACTCTGTCGTTCTTGGCGCTTATTGTATTTGGTGATCAAAAACGTAATACGAAAATATGTATGCCAGATGTATATTTTCGTAATATGCATTGTACGAAATATTGTTTCATATTATTCATTACTCTCTTAATATAAGTTGTTAAAATAACCATGATTTTTGAAAGGAATTAAATTATGTTCGCCAAATAATTCGTCGATATTTTTTTTTCTGCTAAGGATGACCGATATCAAATCTATTCCGCTGCAACATATTAGTATCTTATATCAGATACTTTATTTAGACATTTAAAAACAAATTTTACTTCAAATTATGATAGAATATTTATCATTATTCTTTTAATTAGTATATTAGTTGGATATTTATTGTGTAAATATCATCTTTTGAAATGAAATGTTTGTGTTTTCAATCGAATATGGAAATTTGCCATTTTTTTTTTTTTTCCTAGAGTTTTGAAATTAAAAATTTAAATTTTGTCAATTTTACAACAAAAATAACTTAATCTAACGCATGGACATAATACATACCTATACCTAAATATGGGGATTAAAATCGGGAAATAATTTTCTTCGATTTTTAATAATATTTTACAAAAAAATCCAATGGACGTTTAACATAGGAAATATTTTTCTTGCATCCATGAACGGCCAGTGACGGCATCACTTCGCTTGCGTATTAGCACTTTATCAATGTGTAAAAGAAATTTTTAATTAAAAATGACGTCAGTTTTTGTGAGATGCATAATTTTTTTAAATAATTTTTTATCGTTCACGTTTAGATAAATGTATTTATTTTCCTGTTGAAAAAAATAAATAAATTCGTTTTTTTTTTTTTTTTTTTTTTTTTTTTTTTTGGCAACATTTAAATTATGGATAAATTTAAATGGCTAATTTTTTGCTATTATTAGCTTACAAAATTGCTATTTTATGCATAAAAATCGCAGATTTTTTTTTTTTTTTCGGAATAAAAGGTAGCCAACTTTTTAAGTTAGGGTATAAGCTATCTCCATAACAAATTTTATCGAAATCCATCGAGCAGTTTTAGCGTGAAACTCAGTCAAATAAACGGACATTCACATTTATAATATATATAAGATTAATTTAATTTCCATTCACGATTCCGATGTCAAGTTATCCATGCGAGTTTTTATATTAGATAAATTAACAGCTCCATTGCCATCAGAGAAAATAAACAAGGAACATTTTTCGCATTTAAAAAATATGCAACTGGCCGATCCCAAATTTGAAATTCCAAGTAAAATTGATATGATTTTGGGATCTGATTATTTTTTTTCTATTTTACTTCCTGGTCAAACAATTTGTACTGAGAATGGTTTAATTGCTCAAAATTCAATTTTTGGTTTTCTCGTATCCGGAAAATTACCTGAATCTCAGACAAAATCTAATTCGATTTCAAATTTACATATTTACGAAACTAATATTGATAGTGAGTTAAAACGTTTTTGGGAATTAGAAGAAGTTTTTAATCCAAGTGAGAAGTTACTTTCACCCGAGGAACAGTTTGTGGAGTCACATTTTCAGGAAAATTATTCAATTAATCCAGAAGGCCGTTTTGTGGTGAAACTACCATTTTATAAATGCAAATCTGAATTATGCAATACAAAACCCGCTGCACTTTCCCGATTATATGCAATGGAGAGGAAATTTTCTGAAAATCCGGAATTCGAACAACAATATAAAGATTTTTTATATGAATACGAACATTTAGGACACATGGAGGTAATTACTCAGAATTCACTAAATATTTCTCAAAGGGAACAATATTTCCTACCTCATCACGCAGTTATTAAACCTTCTAGCATTACCACTAAATTAAGAGTCGTTTTTGACGGTTCCTGTAAAACTTCTGATGGTAAATCATTAAATTCAGTTTTAGGTGTTGGCCCTAAATTACAACGAGACATTTTTGAGATCTTACTTAATTTTCGATTACCGGAGATAGTTTTTTCTGCAGACGTGGAGAAAATGTACCGCCAGGTTTTAATTTCTGAGGACGATCAAAATTATCAAAAAATCCTTTGGAGATACAACCCCAATGAGGAAATAAAGGAGTATAAATTGAAGACTGTTACATATGGCCTTGCTCCAGCATTCTTTTTGGCCACTAGGTGCATTAAGCAAATCGCTCTAGATTATAATCAAAATACACACGTCTCGCGTACTTTGTTAAAAGATATATATATGGATGACTTGATATCTGGTTCAAACTCAGTTAATAGCGCAATATCAATTGCTAAGGAAACTGCTAATGTTTTGGAAGAACATGGGTTTCATTTGAGAAAGTGGAATTCCAATTCGAATGAATTCCTTGCGGAATTTCGAGAAAATTGCATCACAGATACAGACTTTAAAATAATACCAAACAACAATGAAAGTTCTAAAGTTCTAGGGCTTTACTGGAACTCTTTAGCAGATACATTTATTTTCAAAACCGCACTTACTCTCAAACCACCACTAACAAAAAGACGCATTTTGTCTGAATCCCCACGCATTTTTGATCCTCTAGGGTTAATTTCACCTTGTACAGTAGTGTTAAAAATATTTTATCAAAAGCTATGGTTAACAAAAGGAGACTGGGATTCTCCTATTCCGCAACAATTTGAAGCGGAGCTCATTAAATATGAGAATTCATTCAATAAAATTAGCCAATTTTCTGTTCCTAGATGCGTCACGCTTTCATCCGATAGTACATTTGAATTACATGGTTTCAGCGATGCGTCAACACATGCTTACGCCGCTGCAATCTATTGTCGACAGACTCATGATAACAAATCAAAAGTCTCACTCTTAGTTGCCAAAACTAAAGTAGCTCCTATCAAGCAAATTTCCGTTCCCAAATTGGAACTTTGTGGTGCTCATTTATTATCTAAGTTATTTTCTTCAGTCATAAAAATATTAGAAAATTATAACTTTGACATTTACGCATGGACAGATTCAACAGTTGTTCTTTCTTGGTTATCCGCACATCCACGTAAGTGGAAAACTTTTGTTGCAAATAGAACGTCACAAATATTAGATGTTCTTCCCTCAAAACATTGGAGACACGTTCCATCTAAAGAAAACCCCGCTGATATCGCTTCTCGGGGCATAGATCCTAAAAGTTTACCTGAATGCAACTTGTGGTGGAATGGCCCAAGTTGGCTACTTTTGGATCCTACACATTGGCCAAATGTTGCGCCTAAGTCTAAGGAAATCGAGGATCAAATTTCGGCTGAAAGGAAAGCTGATCCCCTTTTCACCGATTAAACAGTCATTTTCATTGGAGCGAGATCAGAAGAACGCTCTGGCCAGAGTAGCAGTCGAACACATTCTGCATCAAGGAAGGTCCGGACTAGGACTGGGCGATGTAGCGATTCTATAAATCGATTTATCTTCCATCTAATATCGCGATATAGAAATAAATCGATTTAACACTGATTTAGAAAATACCTCCTCCCTACCCCTCCTACGTATACAAGTCTTTTAATAAATAGCATAATGACCGAAAAACAACGCTGCTAATACTCTATTTCTGCAATTTCCCATATTGCTATAACTCAACATATATGGCTTAAAATTAATTAATTTAAAATTAAAATTTTGAATTATGCAGTTCAATCTGTAACGTTTTTATTAAGAAAAGTTATATTAATTAAACATTTCTGGATGATTAACATTAGGGGACGTTGTTATAAATATTGATAATAAAGAGAGTTTTTGAGGGCCTTTGGCCCAACTGTTTTTGCAGTATGTGTTGCCAGTTGTTTGCAGCACTTGTGCCTACTTTGTTCACTGGACGATGGGTAGTGTGTTATTTCGACTCGATACAATTGTTGCTAGATTTTTGCATTTTATGGTGTTTATTTAAAGTTGCTAACGAATTACTTTTCAACCCTAGTCCTTTGATACATTTTTGTTATTGTTATTTTTTAAAGGATTTTTTTTTCTTTTAAATTGTTTACCCTTTTTTCTGTGTCCTAATTTACGATGGAATATTGAACTTTGTATTTTGATTAAAAAAATTTGTTTTTTACCACAGTCAGTAAATTAAATTCCCGCTTCCTTTAAAAAAAAAATAATAATTCGAATGATAAATTCTACGATATAATTTTTAACCAACTGCCCAGTTAAGTAATAATTTAGTAAAAAAAATTTTAAAGCTGTGTCCCAGATTTTTTATCATTTTACTAAAATTTAACAAAGGTTCTGCTTTTTTGTGTCATATTGCCGAAATACGTTATTTTCTGGCAGCCAATATCCTATTTGCCTATTAAAAAAAACAATTATTATTCTGAAAGAAAAAATTATCAAGACCAATTAGTTCGTTAGATGAAATAGGTAGCAGAGTTTGAAAAAGAAATTTAATTTTAAATGATGAAAAAGAAATTAAACTCTATTTCCATTTAATAGTATTTTAAAGTACTAACATTATAGATTTTATTAACTTCAGTAAAGTAATATTTGAAGCTTATTAATGGTTTTATAAAGATCGTAATAAAGAGTATGTAATTAGGACGTACGTAATAAGGAGCACCTTTAGCAGTTATTGTGTACATTCTTTAAAAATCCCCCCCCCCACACTTCCCTTACAAAATACTAAAAACAGAAGTGTCAGACAAAGTCAAATTATTAAATAAATAATAATAATGACAAACAGATATATCGTATTGCATTATGAAACTATTTTTTTCGTGATTTACTTTTCTTAAATATTGTAAAAAATAAATTTATTTTCTATTTAATTTAATGAAAAAAAAAAAAATCTGTATGTTTATGTTAATATTTATTTTAACAATGCATACTGTAATTGCCGAAAATAATTACTTATTACAAAAAGAAAGAAATCATTAGTTAGGAAATCAATTGTATTCTCCGTAAAACCGCAAGAAGTTAAAAATTTGGAACAGTTACAATGCATCTAAAATCGTATTTTCTTTTCTCCCCGATTTCGCATAGCGCAAGCACAGCACTTCGTCTCTCCTTTGGAATAAACGGAGCACACGGCAGTCGATTTAAGCGCATCGTCTCTCTGGTATCTCCTTTGAAATATAAAGCCGGCACGTAGCACAATTCATAATACGATAAATCGTAAGACGGCTTTTGCACTTACTGTTAAATCGTTTTCGCTAAATCGATAAAAATTCCCTTGATGCATTAACTCGCAAGCGTGACGAGGAAACTTGATGCCTAGCTGACATCGGATATTTATCTCTAAATCGATGCAGCATTACATCGTCTAATATCGTCAATCCGAAATTCCGTACTAGATGTTATCTTTAAATCGGATCGCCGATTTTAGCTATAAATCGATTTTTGCGTTACATCGATGTAACGCCCAGTCCTAGTCCGGACAATACGGACAACTTGCGGTCGTGCATTGTCTTGCTTAAGTATTGTGCTTCGGAGGCCTTGAACATAGGGCAGAATGACGGGCCTTAACTCGTCAGAAATGTAAGTGCTGGTATTCATAGTGGCGGGAATGAAAACAAGATGTGATCGAGACGTGTATACAATGGTACCGCATACCATCACTCCAGGTGATGACCCAGTATGCGGCTACGGAAATTTTGATTACCCTCAAAACTGCATCACTGATATGGGTGCCATTAATGTGTGATCAACGATGAACCTGGACGCAGGAATGGCGTAAAGTCGCCTTTCAGAAAAACCACAATCCTGTTTACAGCATCAGTATTGTCTTATCCGTATTAAACGGCATTGTGAATAATGTACATTGCCAGCTGGGATTCCACATAGTCACATTGTCCATCACGTACAGTGATGGTATGGGGTCCCATTGGATACACGTATCGATTACTTCTTGTTCGCATTAAATTAGCGGCCATTAAATTTCTGGTAAGTTAAGACCCGCCCATCTGCTCTATATTCAAGGCCTCCGTAGCGCAATATATAAGCAGGATAATTCACGATCGCAAGTTGTCTGTATTGTCTGGACCTTCTTTGATACAGAATGTGTTCAACCGTTGCTCTGGCCACCGTGTTCTCCTGATCTCGCACGAAAGAAAATGACTATTTAAGCGTTGAAAAGCGAGTGGCCCGCCACCACTCACCAGCAACTTCGATCGATGAATTGTGGCATCGTGTTGAAGTCTCATGAAGTGCTGTACCCGAATATATTATCTAATTGCTGTTAGATTCAGTGCGTAGGCAGATATCTGCAGTTATTGCTCCTAGAGGTCGCTGTTGTATGTACTGTTTTCTCAGGATATATTACTCAAAACTTCCAGAAAATTTAATGAATTGTTCTTCCTACTATAATGTATTGGCCCAATAAATATCATTCTTATATTCGCATTTCTTCTTCGTGTTGCCATTTTCACAAACATGAGTGTATATTAATATTTTGTTTGTGACATAACTTTTAATTTGCTAAAATAAGTTATGAACATTTTTTTAATACATTTCAGTATTGAATTATGTATCTTCTTTAATTTATTAGCAAATACAATTAATGAAACAATACAATGATGCATTAATTAAATATTTTCATTATCCAGTTTCTTTTAAAAATATATAAATAAAAATATTTCTATTTAATATATAATATAAACATTAACTTTAAATATTGCATAGCTTGAAACGTATGTAAGGATAATGAAAATGTTTACTTACTGAAATGAAAAAAAAAAAAAAAAAAAAAAAAAATATATATATATATATATACTCTTTGACTACATTTCTTGCGACCATGGAAGACTCTGCGTAAGTGCGGATTCGACGAGTCCACTAGTGAAATAGGGGAGACAAGCTTTTCGTTGAGAGAAAATAAGCGATAAGGGAATACCGAATCACTGGATGTTTACTAAATTCAAACCTGTTGGTCAACATGGAAACCCTCCAAGATTTTCGACTCGTCCTCACTGCTAGGCGTAGGAAACGTGGTTACACTATATAGTATATATATGTTTAAAAAACACTACATAATTTCTTTGTTTGTTACACGATTACGATATTGGAAATTTGAATATAAATAATCTGTTACAACTTTTTTTAAAATAAGATTTTGCAGTTCTAAGTCCCAGTTTGCACGCTATTTTCATTATTATTTTTCTTTCTATTTCATTAATATTTGAAAAAAAGGATTTGATTAAACATTGAGATTAACAAAAGTAAATAAATAATTAAATAAATAAAATAAATATTAAAAGACTTGCATTGATACAGACTATTACCTTAATCTTCATTAATCGTTTTTAAACATTCAAATTCCTTAAATGCGTATTATATAATTTTCTAAAAGAAAATTGCTAAATGTTATTTATATTAATTTTTTTTTTAATTTCTTTTAAGAGGTTTGATGCAAAGCAGTTTATCATTATTTGTATTTTCTTTTAATGTTCAAATATTTGAAAATAAAAATTAATGACATTCGTTTCGTAAGCAGTGTACGAGTATTAGATTTTGAAAGTTAAATACAAGTATTATTACTTCCATTAGCAGACTATTGTAGGTAATGGAAGTATTGTATTCGGTCCATAAATTCGATATCGAGTTTTCACCGGATTTACACGTTTTAAGGTCTCCTGAGTCCAAAAAAGTAATTTTTGGCAATTGGTCAGTGTGTGTGTGTTTATGTAGGGGAAATTTGTGGGGAATCTTCTGGCTACCATATTTCCAAAACTAATAAAGATAGAACTACGAAACTTCAGAATTCAGACAGGTCTGGTGTACAGATGAATTTTCTAAATTTTGGTTAAAATTTGAAAAACCGGAAATAGAGAATCAGAAACCGGAAATGGGATCGTAAGTCCGTATTTCAAAAATGGCTCTAAAATTTTCTTCAAAGTTGCTATATAAACACCCTATTAGATGTCCTTTCGAATGATGCAGTTGGTTAGTTCAGAAAAATGCATAGGCGTCCTGTATAATAGCTCAATTTCAGGTCTCGCAAGGGCGTTCCTTTAAAAACGACTGTACGGATTTTTTTCAAACTCACTATATTAACTGACTTCTAAATATCCTTTTGTATGTAATTATTTTTGGCAATTGGTCAGTGTGTATGTGTGTGTGTGTGTGTGTGTGTGTGTGTGTGTGTGTGTGTGTGTGTGGAGAATCTTCTGGCTATTATATCTCAGAAACTAATAAAGATAGAACTACGAAATTTTAGAAATCAAACAAGTCTGATGTACAGATGAATTTTCCAAATTTTGGTGAAAATTGAAAAACCGGAAGTGGGACCATAAGTCCGTATCTCAAAAATGGCTCTAACGATTTTCTTCAAATTTACTGTATAAACACTTCTATTAGATGTTCCTTTCGAATGATACAGTTGGTTAGTTAAGGAAAATTGATAGGCGTCCTGTATAAACAGCTCAATTTCAGGTCTCGCAAGTGCGTTCCTTTAAAAACGGATGTACGTTTTTTTTTTCAAACTCCCGTATTAACCACCTTTTAAATATCCTTTTGTATGCAACTATTGTTTTCTGGTCAATAATTGAATATGCCATGTTTTGGAAAAAGTTGGTATCTTAAAAGCTGCTCTATCGATTTTCTTAAAAATTGTTACATAAATCCATTTTAGATATCCTTTCTCGTGTACTACGTGATTATTACAGGAAAATTAACCGCCATCCTGCTTAGATAGGTCAGTTTTAGATCTCGGAAACTGATGTTTCAAAAAATAACTCTACTTTTTAGGACTGAGGGCCTATTAGTCTCAGACAGGGATTTTTGCGTTGTCGTTTTCGATAGTTGTACATTTGTCGAAATCATTTTTCGATAGTTGAACATTTATCAAAATCTAAAATTTATCGAAAATATAATTGAATAATTTGAAAGCGATGTTATAATTGGGAAGAAAAAAAAAACTAATAGCCCTCCGTCCTAAACTAAATTCTGCTTTTGCCAGAATTTCATCAAAACCTTTTTCTTTGTTTTTTGTTTTTTTTGTTTTTTTGAAAGAAAAAGAAAAGAAAATTAATAATAATCAGTATCGTTACAAGAGATATCGAGAACGTTTTTTTTTTTAATAATTTTGAATTAGGAAATAAATAGTGCGCGTGCAATAATATGAAATAAAAATAAATAAAAATATGAATTTAATGATTTGATTTTTATATAAAACACGATCGCGTGCTATCTTAAAAAGTAGATGTAAAATTTAAAGTTTAATTTTCTTGGCAACAATTATAAATTAAAATAAATAATTTAATGAAAGTTTGTTCTTTAGATATACGTCCGTGTAAGATGTCAAAAAATATTCACTTTTCGATATTTTCGAATGTCCAAAATTATCTAGCAGTTCAATAAATACATACAGAGAGTATATACTGCCATAAATTAACTAAAGAAATTCAATAATAAAAAGTACGAGCATTAGAAAAAAAATAGGTTCTAATTTTTTTAAAAAGGCTATTCTAATTTAATTTAAAGGTTATATATATATATATATATATTTAACAAGCAATACTACCAAAAAAATCAATCGCCAAATAGTGACAAAAACTTAAATCTCCCCAAGAAGTTCACATATTGTATCTGTAACATAAAATAATCTAGGTGTTACGAATGGACTCTTCCCAGCATCATCTACTCAGTCATGTGATAAAGGAAAACAAATAATCGAATTCTAAGAATCGAATTCAATTAAATATTGTTCTTAAGAACAAAAGTGTTAATATTTACTATAAAATAAAACAAAAGTAATATTGTGCATTTGTAAACAGTAGAATAATTGTATTTGTAAATTTAATAATTTTTAAAAAACACTTTATGTGTTTATTTATTATTTATTTTTTTTTTTTTTTAGTAGTGTTTTGCAATAAACAACGGGGGTGACTTAACCTCTAGAAACGGGCTCTTTCAAAATTTCACATTGTTATGTGACATTTGTCGCCAGAGCCCCTTCTTTGGAGGTTAAAATCACTCAAAACTGCTGCATAGAGGTGAGCAGCCTCCTTCCGTCTTTGAATCTTTGAATGATATACAATTCTTAACATCATACATATATATGTATGTGTTGTGATGAATTACACAAAAATTAATCACATTGAAAATAAATGTATAACAAAACAAACAGAAATGGAAAATAAATAAAGAACCAAAAATAAAAAGCAAGGATTCTATGAAAAGGAATAATGGACCAGAACGACCAATGAGAAATAGCTAGATAATAAAGCGAGAGGGAACCAACTGCCAATAGAAAAGGTGTTTTTTGAACACTCCTAGTAACAAAGAATTAGCATATGCTAATGAAAAAAAGGAAGACGGGCCAAGACGAAAAGGACTGGGCTTTTTTTTTTCTTATTTTATAACTCGCTATGTAAACTTTGTTTTATATGTTTTTACACGTGTATCAAGTTTCTCTAACCGAAAAAAATTTAGATTTCTACTTCGTTAGGTCAACTTTATATCTTTTGATCACAGTTATCTCCAACAAATGCATATAATACGCGTAATTGTGAGTAATGGAAGTCGTGTGGTTGTTTCACACCACATTTTCATTTGTAATTTAATACAATAAATATTAAAACGCATATATATATTTATTGTATATTTCGTTCTGTTTAAACATACAGCAACATTTTATTTAAATTGTTTACAATCATGCTTCTGATAATTTTTATCAAATCATGAAAACAAAATAAATAACGACCGACTTGCTAGATTTGGATTTTTTTTCCCTTTAAATAATATTATGGGTAAAAAAATGGTTAATTATTTTTACAACAGATTTGTGTTACAAAGTTCAGTAAGTTACGGTTCCCACAGGAGATCTGAGATGGATCTGATCACCGGTTGTTTTCGAATACGCATCACAATTTGTGAGTATACGAGTCCTTTAGTCCATCTATGACTCAAACTCTCATCATGTAAGAGTTTGTGTAGGAAGCCACAGAAAAGAATTCGAGTACCAATGTACTTGCCGTCACTGATACCGGAGGAAGGAATAGTGTGCAAGGCAAAGACTTTCTACACCCATATCTTCTCTAAAAGTTACTGATTCTGCTATCCACATAACATCCTGCACGTTTGTGTTTTACACGTTGGTATCTCAATCAATATGCACAAAATGCTAATTTATCATCTTATATTTTGTTAAAGAACGAAGCGCACTTCACGCGAGACGACACGTTTACCCAAACAATGCTTATTTATGGGTTCGTGAAAACACCAGCAGAGTGGGACCACATGATGTTTAACGTCGCTTCTCAGTGAATGTTTGCGTTGGTTTGTTCGGCTACTTAGTCAAGCCTTACCTGTTACCATTGCCTCTGAAATCGGAAGAGTACTCTTTTTCCTTGTAACAAGTATTGGAAGAATTAATTCACTTTGAGCCATAAAATATGAGACGCAAGTATTTTCATATTTAATTTGTGTCTATAAAAAAATTGACAGTGCATACATTCTATTTAAGAAAGAATTTAATTTTTACGTATTCTAAATAGAATTTGACAAACACGTAAAACATGACCATATATTTTTGTGGACTTGTTAAGTTGATTTTTTTTTTATGTTAGTACCCTCATGTACCTGGTAATATTCATAATTTATTCCAAAGTTACTGTTAGCCCCGCCCTTTTTTCACAACAGTATAATTTAAAGAAATTTTCAATAATATGTAATTACCACGAACTAACAAGGAAACATTCAAAAGGTGTCGTCTTCAAAAAACATTGAAAAAAATATATGTGATTCTACTCTTCATAAAACTTCAGAAAGTGAAAAAATTATCGGCTGAAATGAATTACAGAGACCACAAAAAATTATCAAAGTAAAGCATTTTTGGCGATTTAGCGCTGTAAGGTGATAAATGCGCTAGCACCGAGATTGCTGTGTACGAACAGAATCGTGTTTTGCTTCTCCGCCAAGTACTTAAAATCAATCGCCTAACTGTATAAAATCGCGAAATATGCTTAATTTTGATAATTTTTTGTGGACGCTGTAATTTATTTCAGCCGGTAATTTTTCCCTTTCTGGTGTTTTATGAAGAGTAGAATTACATATATTTTTTTCAATATTTTTTGAAGACGACACCTTTTGAATGTTTCCTTGTAAGAAGAAAAATGCTTTTAAATTATACTGCTGTGAAAAACGCTCGGAGATAATAGTAACTCCGAAATAAATTATAAATGTTACAAGGCATGCCCTCAATGTTAATGCGCGAAATTCCATGTAATTTTATATTCTGCAGAAGATTGATATGAACTAATAGTGCTAATTTTTGGCCATGAATTTTTATGTTACAAACTTGAAATGTTGCAATATAATCTGAATGGCTATTATTCATCGAGCGTTTTTTAACCTACCGCAAAACTACAGGAGAAATGCTTATTAATTACTCCAACTTTGGATCTAACTTCTTATATTTCGAAAATTAACTTCTTTATACATTTAACCTTTTGAGTTATTTTTAATTCTCAATTAAAATTGTGTTAAACATTACCATTTAAACGTTACCATTATTTGTAGTTGATTAACGAACTAAACTGAACAGTAACTTCACATGCAATGTTGCCAGATTGCGTAACTTTTTTTTTTAATAGTCACCAATAATTTTGAGAAGTGATGTTTGATATACATTATAGATGATTAATCGTCGATTATGTACTTTATATATGACTCCTCAAAATTGTTGGTGACTGTTGAATAAAAAAGTCGCGCAATCTCTAGCAACACTGTTCACATGTCGAGATCAGTCATATTGGTACCTGGTTCCTGATATCCCAAAGCAAAAAAAAAAAAAAAAAAAAAAAAAAAAAAAAGTCAGCTTCATAAGCATTGTAGATTAAAAAAAAAACAAAAATTGATTATAGAGTTTTCGTTTTTCAATTCTACAAATCAGAAAATAAATCTCAAATAAAAAAGTACATTTTAAAGTAATACAAATATATGATTCTATATTAAAACATATGTAATTGATTTAAAGATGATTATTAATAAAAAATTTCTATAATAAAAAAAAAAAAAAGTATTTTATTCATTAAAGATAAACTGAAATGTATATATATTGATAAAGAAACAGTGATAAAAAAGGGTACTTGTAAATATATTTTGTGCAGCTATTTTATCTAAATTATTTTAGTGTGATAGTGCACAGTTAATTAGAGATTTATTAAATGAATTCGAGAGGTATTCAGAGACAATTTTGATAAGTGTAGAATTATTATTTGCGAAAACTACATTATTCAAAAAAACTTCAAATGCATACCACTTGTTCAATAAAAATCCCCCGAATAAGACAGATATGAAGTTTGAAACATATTATCATGCTTACCAAATGCTAATATACCTAACTTCAAAGGAGTTTCTTTTTGCAAGTTAAAAGCAAACATTAATATTAATGCAAATTATTTTTAATCAAAAAAGCATTTTTCTTTAATTTTGAACTATATTTTAAAGCACAAAAAATTTTTACATAAAAAAAAAAAAAAAAAAAAAATGTAGTTTGAGATTTTGTAGCTATTTTTAAGATATATTATTCATTTAAATAAATTGTATAAATGTCATCTGATTTTACATACTGAATTAAAAAATATATATATTCTCTTTTTATTATTTATTTATTTATTTATTTATTTGTATTTTTTTTTAAATTTAGCTCGAGAAAAATATACCAGAAATTTAAATTATACATACTCAAATATTCATTATATTTTCAATAAAAAAATTTAAATTTAAAAATTCATAAACTCGCTTCGAGATTGAAACTATATATATATATATTAGACTTCTTATTAGAAAAATGATATTTCATATAAAATATTTTAATATACTTTTTTTTAATTCTTTAATAAGGAGTTTTTAATAGTTAATTTCAACATGAAAACTTATTACAACATAATTAAATTCCTTCGTTCATAATTTTTATTCCTCGGATTATTTTTAGCTGATTCTAGCAAGAATCTAGCAAAGAAAAAAAAATAAATTGCCTAAAATATATCTTTATTAATCTTGGAAATTTGAATGAAATTTAGTTTCTATTTTCTTAGAACTTTGCTTTACATTTGTTAATTAATTATGTTTATATTTTTATGAGAAAATAAGAAAAATCTTGAAACGCATTTATTTCTTTTAAATGCTAATTATGAGAGAAACTAGAAATTTGCATTTTTTATTGCAAATTATTATATAATTTATTTTTTTTATTAGTTCTGGTATATGAATTTTGAGAAAGAAACTTCTTTCTTAGGGTAAGTTGGTGTAAGATGCTGCACTGAACCAGATGACGTGTTACGTGGTATAAGGCTCCTATATATACGAGCTGGCGCATCAGGCATTTTGTTGTCTTAGGTTTGTCACATGTACCCAGCGTTTTCCGTAGATAAACAAACGGCAGCCATTATTTCTATCGTTTTATATTACGTTGGTGTTACTTTTTTAATCATTTTCATAATTTTAGCGAAATAAACTATAATATGGAAGTTTGTTTAGCGATAAACTGCTATAATCATTCAAGAAGTGAATATAAAGTGTTCACAGACCTTCTATTACTGTGTATATGAGCTTTGGCGAGATTTTGTAAGAGAAACAGAAACCGCCCTAACAACACATCTTACCCCAGTACATCCATAGGATATTCTCAGAATAAAATGAAATTCGGAGAATGTACTGTTAAAAAAAATGTGTTTTTAGGAATATTATTGTTGCTTATTGCTTTTATCTTGACTGGATTAGCTTCAGATGAAGATTTCCTAAAATCATTAGAGAAGCAATAAGAGCGCCAAGCGGGAATGCTGTCCACATCGGAGGCAAAAAAGTGGCGGTGATGCGCCGGCCTATTATTTTATTTAGGGGCTCTAACGAGGTACTTTTACACGCAAGCGTCATATAATGCGACGGAGGCCACTCATAATAGAAGAGATACATTAATAATAAGATGTATGTTACTTTTTCGCAATTTTTTAGGAATTTTAGGATTTGTTTGCACCGATGAGTCATTTCTCTGCATTCGATGTTAAAATATTTCACCTGTTCCCGTTTATTTATTTATGTTGTCCGAATAAAAAATAATTCGGACAAATTTTAAAATTACAATATCTGACTTTCCCGTCAAACCTATAAAAGGAGCGCTTGCTCTTTTTGTAAGTAAATAAGCAGACTTACATCTTGTTCAACATTTTGGAATAAGATGCCAATAGTTTTTCTTTAAGTAACCCCCAGTAGCACAACAATATTGGCCTATTATTAGCCAACATTAGCTAATGTTGGGCCGTTGTTAGCCAAAAATGGGATATTGTCGGCCAATGATGGTCCAACATTAGCCAGTATTGTTGAGCTTCTGGGGACGATGTCTAGTCGTCAACTTTCTTGTCTTAAGTTACATCTGGGCATTAATTTTGATAAAATGTTAAATAATATAATAGATAATATTTTGTTTTAGTTTTGCGTATCCCAATGATGTGTTTCAAAACGTATTTATAAAATGTGAATTTATAATGCAATCCCATTAGCCTACTTTATCCTAAATTAGGGTAAGGTGCCGAAACTAGAACTGTAAAGAAAACTTTCATTTCAAAGTTTTTATAATAATTTTGAAGTAAGACATTTTTGCTCAACAGTATAAACTTGCTGTACGTGCTGTACGTTTATACTTGCTGTACTTGCTGTTTAATACTTGCTCAACAGTACAAATTTTCACAAGAGATTATTGATAAATAGTAAATATAAGAACAAGACATTATTGAGAAAGATTAAACAAAAACTATGGCACCTTCCCCCAATCTATCCTATATTTTAAAAGGATAAAATTTATATATATATATATATATATATATATGAAGGTCTGTAGCATTCAATTATAACGAGAAGTAAAAGACCAATGCATACCCTCGTTAAATCGGAGTGGGCGTGAAAATAGCATGTATCGAAAATAATACATTAATATAGATCTGCCAACATTTTAACTTATTCCGTAATATTGTTTTTGAGTGAAACTTATGCTTTTGAAAGAAATTTTATTGCCTACCTAAAATAATTTATACTTTTGTACATTGTAATAAAAAAGAAAAGAAAAATCATTTTATACTTGGAAAAAGCCTTGTCAACAAACTTCACAGTAAAATACAGTCGAACCTCGTTAACGTGAACACTCTTATCGTGAATTACTTTTAACATGAATTGCTTCCACAATCCCCGTGAAAATGAAAATTAGTTTAGTTATATGAAGATTAGTTATATTGATAGCATGAACTACTGATAACATTAACAAAATTTTAAGTCCCTTTGAGATTCAAGTTAATGAGGTTCGACTGTATCTGCATGCTACGAGAAAAATACGTTCACAAAAAAAAAGTTCTTAATAGGACAATACAAAAATATCCGTACACAACAAATATTTTTCGTAATTTACGCTATAAAATATTTCATATTAAATAAAATTGTCAAATTTAAACTAGTTAAAAACGAAGCATTAATCACTATAATTAAAGTAAAGACCTTACTTAATTGTTTCATTCTTTGCATAACATGCTTTTCACTGGAGGGCCTTCCGCATCATCAGTCATTGCTTGAGTGGAAAGTGGCTGGACTTCCAAAACTTCGTCTTCACCTATGATCAGGCGGTGCCACTGTATGTCAATTCCAGTTTTTGATTCGTGGTCATTCACGACTTCGCGGTTATGAATTATTTCAACAGTTTCGCGGAAAAATGCGTAGGTGGAGTTATTGTAATTCGCAATTTTAGTTACATCATTAAATTGAATGTTGATGTTATTTTCCTGATATGTTTTAGCAATGGCTGTACTGTTTTTAGCGTATTTAATGACATTTTGATGTTCTTTTATTCTTGTTTTTATTTTTATTTTAGTTACACCTATGTAGCAATCTGTTCTATTATTTTGGTATTTAAAAGGGATTTTATAAATGCCGGCAGTTTCAAGGGGAGAAATATTATCTTTATCGCTTCTTATAACTTGAAAGTTATTTGGGTTAGGTTTAATTGTTACTTTTATATTAATTTTTTAGCAGCGTTTTTTATTTTATTAGAAGTGCCTTGATCATAAGGGATTGAGTATGGAAAATTCATCGGTAATTTTTGGCGATTCGGTATTTGATTCAATTGCCGGATTCTTTTTCTATACAATTTCTCTACAAGATTTTTTGGGTATTCTGCTTCAATAGTTAACATTTTTATATATTTAAGCTGTTTGTTTAATTCGGGTATTTTGGTGCATATTAGAATTGCTCGGTTAATGTAACTACGGATGGCGTTGATTTGATATCGGTAAGGGGTTTTGCTTCGGTTATTTATAATTTCGTTTCTGGCAATGGGTTTTCTGTATACAATGGTTTTAAAATGACTATTTTTTTAGTTTTATTTTTACATCAAGATAATTAATTTCGTCCTTGGTTTCGCATTCGTAGGTAAACTTTATATTATTATCAAATTGATTTAGTTCGTTAAGAATTTCGTTAATGTTTTGATCTTTTTGAATAACGGCGAAAACATCATACACGTACCTAACCCAGAACGAAATTTTGTTTTTCATTAGGTTGAAAATATCTTTCTCTAATAATCTTAATTTAAACTCGGCGATAATTCCTGATATGGGCGATCCCATTGGGACTCCCATATCTTGTTTAAAAACGGTATTATTAAATTAAAAAAAAGCTTTCACGTAATAATAGGTTGCTGGTAGCGATTAAGGTAACTCCTATATGGATTTCGTATTTGTCTTCAATTGCATGATTGAATAAAATACTAACGGATGGAAACAGGTTAATTACATCAAAGCTAACAAATTTATCATTTTCTTTAATCTTTAGTTCTCTCGAACGTTTAATAAAATCTTCTATTGAGTTCAAGCTATTTTCTGAAGGTGGTAATAAATTACGGTAAATTTCCGTCATATACTTTTCGAGGGGGAACGTGGGGCCTTCTCTTTTGTTAGCTTTTTCACACCAGTCATTTTTTAAAATAATTTTATTCTTATTTAATCTTAACAACATTTGAAGAAAAATTCTCTAAAAGTAAAGTGGTATAGAAAAATGGCGTTTTTTAAGGGGCGTTAAAATTTTTACTCTTATTAATGAGATGTTTGGCAAGTAGGCTAACCCAGAAGATTGTAGTCCCGCCCATTACCGCCTATTTTTTCTTACATCAGTCTTTTTTTTTTTTTTTTTTTTTTTTTTTTTTTTAAGTACTTTTCTTCTTACTTAATCGTAAATATATTTGAAGAGAATTACTCTAAAAATTAAGTAGTGTACAAAAAGGGGTAGGAATTAACAATCTTCCGGGTTAGGTTGGCAAGTATGAACTGATATTGCACAAGATATTTTTAGAAAATGTTATTCATGATTAGAATTTAGTAGGGATATAAAATGGCTCAGGGGGTTGAAGACCTCCATATTGGATATCACGAAATTTCCTTTTACTGCTAGATGAAAGAAGCAACTGTTTAAATTTAGACATTTTTATGTGTGTTTTTATAATTAATTATAAAAGTAATGTGGATAAATATTAATGATTAAATATAATTTACATTTAATTATCAATTATTTTCCTGAAAAGACTTTTCGTCATTATGAATTGAAATTGTTTAAGCATTGTCTTGATTTTTTAATTTATGCTAATCTGGAATATGTTAAAACTGGAAAATTAAAAAAAAAAAAAAAAAAAAAAAGTACTTTCTTTCTTTTCTTCTTTTAAATATTAACAAAAGTATCAAAATTAAATAAAAAAAAGGAAGAAGAAAAACTGATGAGAAAATTAAACATATAAAAGTTAAGGGTAAGTAAAAATTTCAAGAATCTATTATATTTATGAGTTTACGTATTTATGAAAAAAACTCATTTTAATACTTGCGATACTCATATATTTTTTTATTTTAGTAGTTTTCAGATAATAGTTTGCTGCTAATTAAAAAAAAATGATAAATTTATTTATCCATATAAAAATTTACGCTATACAAGTGTAAAAGATTATTTTAATAATGTTTGCAATTTTTATTTTTTCATCTTAATCAAATTTGTTACTTCTTTTATGAAGTTGCATACGATAAATTTAATTAACTACGACAAAATAGTTTTACAAAACAATCCAGTGAAAAATCGCATACATTATAATACTTGCTTTCTTTTTATATTATAGAAGATTGAAACAAATCTTATAAAGATACATCTATACTTGAATTAATAATTATAAAAAAATTTTAAATGTACAATTTTTATTTAAAAAAAGAACTGACTACGAAAAACTCTTGTTAGTATTTGAAATCTACATCTAAAATTCTAATTAGTTTTTTTTTTCTTTTTATTGCTTCTAATAATAAATTTTATTTAAAACTGAATTTTAAGTACATTATTGCATGAAAGATTTAAAAATCCCCCCCCCCCCCCAACTTCTTATCAGGAAGATTAACATAAATTAAATGAGAATATCAATGTAGTTAAGACTTTTTTTTTTATATAGTAAAATATTACAGATTTTAAATAACTGATTTAATATTATATATATATATTGATTGATTGAAAACCTTTTCAAACATTGCAGAAGATGAAACCAAGTATCACATAAAGAACTAGGGGAAAAAAAAAAACATGAATAAAGATTACTAAAAAAATTGAGCATCCTGAATCCTGATATTAAAACGTACAACATCATTACTTTTACAAGGGCATAAACTGAATGCTGCATGCAAATTAAGTGATATTTCCGTCGTAGTACATGCAATTTCATAAATATGTACGGCACGCTATACCCAATATCACTCATAAGACATGAAAATAATTTAACACTCAAAGAGCAGTAGGAAAACATCTAAGTGAGAAACATACTTTTATCTCTACAATCATCAATATACTTAATAAAAAAAATTAATCCTAAGATGAAATTAAAAATAATATATGTATATTACTCACTCTACATCTGCAAAACACGCCGAAAACAGTTCAAACGCACTACAACAGCCATGAAGCTGAATATAGTTAAATTTACAGATAATTAGAGAGTCGTATTTATCTACTGAACTATTAAGTAAAAATAATATTTAGTTTGAATTGATTTTACTAATTTTAATAACTTATAAAACTTAAAATTAAAAAAAAAAAAAAAAAAAAAATTATACAGACACGACATTATTTCATTATTTAAAACATGAAAATCTGACATTGACAGATTTTAATTTAGTGCCAGAGGCCTACTGCTAAACTTGTTAATATCGACAAATTCTTCTTTAGTTAATTCGTGACGATCTAAATTCCATGATAAAGTTTTCATTAAATCAAACCAATGTGTTTCAGCTGCAGATACTGTAACAAATAACGTTGGAAGTCCAAACTGTCTTATAGCCGCAAAACAACGTTTTTTCTCTTTTCCCCAATGAGGGGGAGGTGTGCCTTGGGGGGGACTCATGTCAAAGGTGTGCCTTGGGGGGGGACTCATGTCAAAGTTGTACCTTGGGGGGACTCATGTCAAAGTTGGGCCTTGGGGGGCTCATGTCAAAGTTGGGCCTGGGGGGGGACTCATGTCAAAGTTGTGCCTTGGGGGGGGACTCATGTCAAAGTTGTGCCTGGGGGGGGACTCATGTCAAAGTTGTGCCTTGGGGGGACTTCATTCAATAAATCCCCATTCAATGAACCGACTGAAATAGGCCCTTAGCACTATTAAGAGTGACGTATAAAAATTCGACAACGCTGTACCGACTGTAATAGGGGTACCTTGGGGGGGACTCATGTCAAAGTTTGGCCTGGGGGGGGAACTCATGTCAAAGTTGTGCCTTGGGGGGACTTCATTCAATAAATCCCCATTCAATAAACCGACTGAAATAGGCCCTTAGCACTATTAAGAGTGACGTATAAAAATTCGACAACGCTGTACCGACTAAAATAGGGGTACCTTGGGGGGGACTCATGTCAAAGTTGTGCCTTGGGGGGACTCCATTCAATAAATCCCCATTCAATAAACCGACTGAAATAGGCCCTTAGCACTTTTAAGAGTGACGTATAAAAATTCGACAACGCTGTACCGACTGAAATAGGGGTACCTTGGGGGGGACTCATGTCAAAGTTGGGCCTGGGGGGGACTCATGTCAAGGTTGTGCCTTGGGGGGACTTCATTCAATAAATCCCCATTCAATAAACCGACTGAAATAGGCCCTTAGCACTAATTAAGAGTGTATTATAAAAATTCGACAACTGTACCGACTGAAATAGGCCTCTAGCACTAAAAAATTAAAATAAATTTATCTGATTTAATGTTAATTTATAACTTACATTAATGTGAGATACGTAACTTCGTATTTCATAAGTATAGGGGTGTTTATGTTCCCGGAAATTGCTACCAGAATTTTTTAATAGTGATATTATTCGTAGTTTTCTAGTAAAGTTTAGCTATTAAGTGTAACGAAAAATACAATTTATAATTACTGGTGAAAAATGAAATAAAATCCCGGAATGCAAACACCCATGTAAGTAACATGCAAAAGTTGAGATGTTTCCTATGGATGGAAAAGAACAAGATAGGGAGGAATGGTAACGCCTCGGTTAGAGAGAAATAACAAAAATATAGCATATATGCCAACCATCTCATTATGAACAGCACAACTTTTAGTACCCGCCTTTATTTATTTATTTTTTTCACACCAGTCATTTTTAAGAATAATTTTATTCTTATTAAATCGTAACAAAATTTGAAAAGAATTACTCTAAAAATAAAGTGGTGTGAAAAAAAGGGCGTTTTTTCAAAAGGGGTTAACAATTGTACGGTTATTAATGAGATGGTTGTCAAGTATGAGATAATGACCCATATGCATATATATTTAATATTGCTTAATAAAATCTAAACAAATGGAAGGTTTTTAATTATCCTGTTAGAAAATAGGTCACTTAATAAAAACACCATGCAGTATGTTATAAAAAGTTATTAAGTATGTAATTAAAAGTTATTAATTAAAACAAAAAAAGTTGACAAAATTTCATTAGAAAGCCTTACTAATTAAATTTACCATACTGAAAGTAGTTTGATTTTTGATTATTTTAATTTAAAATTTTTAATAATTATTATTAATTTTAAAAGTAACTAATTTTATATTTAATAATAAATTATTAAAAACTATTAGAAGTTAGAATTTGTTTAGATTTAACTGTTAAAATTTAAATTTAGAACCTATAAAGCAGTGATTTTTTTTATGTGTGTGGGAGTGTGTGTAATATGCAAACACCATAACAAGGATTAGAAGAAATTAGAAATAAGATTTAATTATTGAATTTACTAAAAATTAAGGATAATGATAAAGTCTAGCCTGAAAATAGAAAGATTTAACGTTTCTTTAATTTTTATATTTATCAGAACGCAGATCGTTTATTCTATATAGGAAGTTAATGAGAATATTTTGTAAATGATTTTATGTAAACATAATTTGTAATGAATAAATAAATTAACTTAAAAAAAATTCTTTTCTCTTTATATATATATATATATATATATATGTACAGTCGGCAGCAAATTTATTCGCGCGCTTAAAAAAATTCCTATATAAAAAAAGTACACTTAATACTGTTTTGTTAAATAAATCCTTGTAGAATCATGTTATTAGACTGACTAAGAACAGAATTCGACAAGAATACAAACGAAAAGGTTTTAGGGATTCATTCCGATATTTAAAAATTATTAAATTAAGATATCAAAAAGGAAAAATATTATACTCATTCAGATAATAACATGAAAGAATTATGACAATTTTAAATATAAACTAAACTAAAGTAATGCTAATTACGAAATGATATATGCATCTAAACATACTTCAATAACTATTTTAATTCATGCGCTAGGTTTATATATGATGATAACAAAGGATGGCCTTCTAACAACAATAAAATATGTAATTAATATCACTGTAACTGAAAAAATAATCATACAAAAAGCTGTGAATTTGTAAACCCTTATTATTGATGATGTCTGTTCCATTCGTGCAAAAAATAATATAATTCATAATGTTTTTTAGAATATGAATTTATTAACAATTTTCATGATTCAAAAATCTTATTTTTTCAATCAAAAGGGGAATATGTTGGGTCACTTCATTCTAACGCATAAAATACTGAAATTTGAATATAAAAAATTTCGGAAACATGTGAATTATTGTTTGTCACATTCATTTAACATTACCGTACTCACTCTTTCACATCTTATAACTCTGTGAAAAAATGAGACAAACATATAAACTATACTTTTTTCCGTGTGGATTTGATCCAAATAACTTAAAAAAAAAAAAAAAAAAAAAAAAAAAAAAAAGTTGATGCCAATTTTAATATGTAGATGACACTTTAAGCAAAATCTAACTACAGTGTTATAAATCAGAATAACCGATTGTCACTAGCCGCATATTTTAAGGATGATTTACAACAAAATCAGTAATTGAGTGGCTTTTATTTCTTGCTACCTCTCAAAGTGCTCACATTTAATATAAAACAAAGTATGATATGAAATGTTTGGATAATGTTATATTATATGTATTATCATATGAATTATGAGATAATTGAAGTTTATATTATGATTTTTATATTTTTGTATATTTTTGTAATGTTTCATTTGCCTTAATTTTTTCGTCACATAACGTTTAAAAAATATATGTTATTTATGCGACTTATCTTTTAATTATTATTTTTGTTTAAACGAAAAAAAAATGACTCTTTATTAAAGATATGATTCCTTTTCAATCAAAAATAATTCTATATGCTTTTTTTAAATCTATTATCTATTTTCTTCTTCTTCTTATTATTATTATTACCATGCAATTTTTCGATATAAGTTCCCCTGTATTATAAGCAACGACATATAATTCCTCATTTAACGCCTTTCCTCCCCCTTTTTAAATCGGGTATGGCTTTATAAGGTCAAAATATTTTTTTTTTACATTATTTTGGGTATTTACGCCTTGTCGTTTTGGCATAAAGCGATAGTATACTCTGTAGCTGTGAAAAAGACGATAACATATTCTTTTTCATTTATTCGCTTTCCCCAGATCTTTATCACCTCTGTGAGAATGCGCAAATTTTTGCCACACAAACCAACCAACTTGTAAGGGTACACGTCCAAAAAAGTAAAAAATCTGCACTTTTTGATAGGAATGTGACACCTTCTGTGGTCAAAGTCGATGCCAAAATAAAAATTTCCAGATAAGGAGACACTTGAAAATTATGTGCAGCGATAGCGGCCATCAACTGCCATATAGGGGCACTACTTGTTTTATTTTATCTGAACTCCTAGTGGTCCAATATCGATTTTCATTTCATTTATTGTGAATAAAATACTTTTTAATTGCTATAAGTTTATCTATGTATATTATATGGTGTGGCACTCACGCTAGTTATGAAAACTTCTTTTAAAATCATCTATTTGGTCCTGCAACTTTCTCTGATAAGCAGCATGCTGTTCATGGTGAACAGGCCTGTCAGTACTGTTAATTATGCTTGTAGACTCAAACCCGTCAATAACATTAACTAATTGCATCCCAGAGAGCATCTATCTCCTCCACATGGCTGTATCTTGCAACAGACCTACAGCACCACTGTTTCTTTTTATAAGGGAATTGTTTTGCTCATGTGCTTGATCTACAGGGAGTACCGAAAAATCATTGTTAGTTTTGTGGATAACAAATTGACCTCTGTAAAAGTAATCTGGTACACTGGGTGCTGTGTCTTTAATTTCTACTAAGTCTTTATATAGACAAGCGACCAGCGAAGATAGTTGTTATGATTTTTATTAAAATCACACGATCAACTGATTGGAAGAAAATCATATTTATTAAAATTTTGATTTTTCCGACTGAGTGAAAATAATGCCTGGACCGGGAGTCGAACCCCGGAACTTTGACTTACAAGGTCAAGGCTCTACCAATTGAGCTATCTTAATGGTGTTTTCCTTTACCTGCGGCTTATTTCTGTCGAGCTACCTACATGATAGACCAGATGTTTCTGCCTAAAGTTTGTCTGAGTGAGTAATGCTGACGGGTTGTCGGCCTGGATAGCTCAACTGGTAGAGCCTTGACCATGTAAGTCAAAGTTCCGGGGTTCGACTCCCGGTCCAGGCATTATTTTCACTCAGTCGGAAAAAAAAATTCGATAGTTGTTATGGTCCATAAAAAGAAAAATGTGTCATTTTTTTCAGCGTTTCTTTATACAATTCGTAGTTATTATCACTAACTGACGGAATAAAGACAAAAGTATCTCTAAATTTTACACTGGAAGCTAAAATCGTAAAGTTGGGCAGTTTGAACTTTTTTCATCAATTTATTATTCAAACGGAATCTTCGGATTTTCTTGCAAAAATTCTTCTTTAAGTAGACTGTTTAAAATTGCAACAGTCTTCTGATGAATGGTTCTTTCTATTGTGACATGTTTAATTTTAATAGATGCTTCCCAAGCAGCACCGAAACGTTCTCTGAACGTTCAAAAATTGTTCTGCAAACACGTTCTAAGAACGTTCACTTTGAACGTGTTATAGACGTCTATCTGTCCATCTTGAAGACGTACAATAATACGGTTCAGAGAACGTTCAATGAACGTGTAACTATCACCATCGGTGTTATAGAAGCGTTCTGAGAATCTTTATCTCCGCAACTATTGGTCGCAAATATATAGTTTCAGTTACAAAATGTTTTAAAGAATATGAGCATTTGTGGTATAACATGTTTAAATTTAAAATATCTATTTTTTCAAAATTGCAAAAACTAAATTTTTACATAGTCCCAGATCCCTATAATCATATTTAGAAAACTGACACTCATCCTAACAAACAGTTTCATTTCTATTCTCCCAAAATGGAACATGATATTTAAAGTTTGGATTTTCTAACATATTTCGGCCTTCAATAAGGGATCGGTTTAAAAATCCTAATTGGACTTTGTTTGCATTTTCCCTGGGTTTATTAAAGAATTTTTCATTGACTTTTTAATAAAGCCCGAGAAAATGCGAAATAATCCTAAATTTTGAAACTAACTATCTCAGACAATTTTGGGTGCACAAAAGTGAAACTTTTTGTGTTATATTTTTTAGGTTAGAACTCAACTTTCACTATTAGTGTCATGAAAATTGTATAAAAATTATCAGTTTCTGTGATTTTTAGTAAATTGATTTTTTAAATTTAAACATGTCATATAATGAATTCTTACATTTGTTTTTTAAATACATTTTCTTATTGGAGGACGTTTGAGACCAATTGTTGCGCAAATGAAGGCCTGCTCTCGACTTTGCACCCTGTATATTCTAAACATTTCTGGGTACTACTTTGTAAGTCCATGGATAGTTTATAAATATATTTGAATGCTGAAGTTTATAGAAAGTTTTAATATTTCAACATAAAAAATAATTTCAAAAATGAATGTACCAATACACCGCTAAAATAATATATAATTGAGTTTAGAATATATTGTTAATTTATAATAATAAGAAATTGAAACAAAAAATTAAAAATTAGTTAGAAGGAGGAAATTTTAAAAATGTCCAAATACTTAAATACATATATATATATATTTAATCATAATATTTTTCTAAAATATTTATTATACTTCATATTTTTAAATTTCAGTGCATGTGTGCATACATATTTTCAGTTTACAGCAGCAGTTTACAAAAATGATGTTTGCAGGTATTTAAATTTATTCCACATGGCAATGTAATTGGTATTTTTTAAATGTTTAAATTTCTTTAAATTGAGTCAACGCAATTTTTACCTCATTTGATGTAATTATGCTATCATGGCATATTAAATAATTGATAAATGTAAATATTATTAGTATTAATAAATAATATAGTAAATCGTCCTTTTTTTTAAGCAGAATATCTTTTTTTATAAAGATGTGGAATAAAATTGAATTGAATCTTTGTTTTATTATGCAGTTAAACAATTTCATATATTTTATTTAATAAATAACAGTAAAGAGATATTTAAAATTGTAAGTCGGTGAAACTTAGGATATTATTTTAAAAATATGCAATTTGCATAACCTAGATTGTATATATATTATCATATAAACATTAAATAAATACTTCAGAATTTAAAAAGAAAAGAAAAAAAAAGAATTACATACCTTCCTCATTTTCTTCATAAGAATTTCTCCAAGAAAACACCCTTCCAACTAGCATTTTAAAATACATAATGACCAGTCTGGAAGGGCATTCACTTAAAATTAGCTCTCATCTTTTAAATTCTTTATGTTACTTCATTCAGAAGCATAATAACCAAAAATAGTCATTTTAACAATTTCCATCTCAGAAGACTGAATTAATAAAATGAATCCATAATTTCTAAGCGGTTTTCTGTAACAGGAGCAGTTTTTTCTGCGATACAACGCTACTTACAAGTATCAAATGTTAGGCTTAAGAACTTACGCAGATATGAAAATGATTGTTTAATTGATATTAAAATAAGACTTTAATAAATAGAAAATAGAAAATATTACAAGTTAAAAATATTACATTTTTACCTTTTCTAAAGCTTATCCAAGTCATTATAACGCGAAAACTGAACAAAACAGATTACATTACACGTTTTAAAATTACCGCTTCACATAACGGCACGACATTCCCAAGACCTTTGAATTTGCACGGTCAGCGAGAATTAAATAAATGCAATCCACAGATGTCAGTTTCATCTGCTCTTCCGTTCTTACATCCGGAATAATCATGTTTCAAAGTTCAACGTTTGAAACAAATTTATTAAGCATTTATAGCTGTAGAAAACATATGGTCAATATTTTAAGGAAAAATGGAGCTGAGTTAAACAATTATTTAAATTTTTATAAAGTATTTGAAAAACTTATGAGATCACTTTATTTTTCCATTTTAAAATCTCGAATTAAACGGAAAAGCATATTTTGTTTTAGTGTATATTTTAGTATTGAATAAAATATTCAGTGAAAATAAATAAAATAAAATAAGAACAATCAAACACAGTAACGATTTAACAACATTATCAATATTGATAATTTATCAGTAACATTTAAACTTAAATAGAATCATAAATAAAATATAATAAAAGTTTTAAATTATGCTTAAAGAAAAGAAGAAAATAACTCATTCTGTAACTTCCCGATGAGTATTAGAGACCGCGAGGTTCTACTCTCGAACCTTACAGACGGGAAGTGTTGGCTTCGATTCCTGGTGACGCTCGTCGACTTAGGTTTTCGGAGTTTTCCCGTGATTTTCTTTGAAACTCGCGTAAAGCACTATATTACTTATTCAATAACATCCGTTATTAGCTTTTTGTATCTAAACTTTGGGTCTGGGGAATGCATAGATTTTCATGACAGAAGACAATCATTTTTATGCTGTATAGAAGATCTTAGAAAATGTATTTTTCTAAGGGTTTATTATTATTATTATTACAAATGAAAAAAAAAAAAAAAAAAAAAACGGTAAATTTGTTTTAAATCATCAGAAAACGATGTTTCAATTATTCGTTTTAAAGGTGATATCGAATTCTTTTGAAAGATAATTATAGTGAAAATTTTTATCCACCCTTCCCCCATCCCCCAGGGATGATGTATACTTATTCCTAGGGGAAAAAACAATGTCCTATGAATGATAATAATAAAAAAAAACTGTTTGACTATTACTCGTTATACAGCCAAATTGAATCAATAATATATATCAAATGTATGTCACGCAGAAGGTTTGGTGAGTATATATATTACAGAAGCTGATAGATAGCCTTTCTGTGAATGGAAAATATTGGAACGTGGCAGTGCCACCTGTCGTCCGATATGCACCCAAAGGCAATCTGTAGAGTTTTACGTAATATTAATTTCACTTATCAAATTTACAATATTTATAAATCACAGAAGTTGAGATTTTTCGTTTCCGTTATGAGATTAAATTGCAACATAGCCACGCCACCTGTTGGCCGATGTGCATCCAAAATGGACCAGTAAAGCTTTACATAAAATCGATTTCACTTATAACTTCAGTGTATCACAAAATTTATTGTTAAATCACAAGAGTTAAAATATTGCCTTTCCGTTAAAATGATTAAATGGCAGATTAGCAACGCCACCTGTTGGACAATGTATACATCCAAATTGTATTAGCAGAGGTTATGATGATATATGCCAATATATCATGTTTAATACATTTGTACACTATAGAAGCTGAGATATAGTCGTCCCATAAATGGAGGGTTTCATTGCATAGCACCGTAATCTATCGGGCGATATATCCCAAATGAAATTCAAATAAACTCCAATTTAGGGCAAGATCTAATATTGTAACAAGTTTGGTCGAATTCCATACATTGATTCCTGAAATACAAAATCCACAAAATTTTTCCATGAGTTTAAAATTTTGTAATTTTTTTTCACCTCACCGCTACTGATTATTGGGAAGCATTCTTTACTGACGTGCTAACAAAACGTTAAACTGAAAATGTAAAAAATGCTCTATTCTCTATCATGCTAAAAATTATAAATTTCGAATAACTTACGAAGTTTTTAAATTAGAATGTTGCAAATCTCTCAATAAGATTCTTATCAATATCATAAGTGATATTTTAAAACTGGTCCGATCTCTCTCCAATCATTTGTTCTTGAGATATCGTGTACATGAACTAACGGGCTATCACACTAATAGGTGCCGATACACATTAACAGATACCATACCAACCTTTTGACTTCCGGATTCCTCACGCCACAAAACGTGTAAAAAAATCAAAAGCTGAAGTCAAAAATTTTAAAGATTAACCTAGTTTCCCAACCAATAGTACTAAAAAGTCATTTTGTCATATTCGTTATAATTACACTGTTACAGAACGTGTTATGACGGTGTCACACTTGAACGTTCTATATAGAACTAGAATTGTACGTTTTATAGATGGTACAAATCAAACATTTTCAGAATGTTCTAAATAATACTATTTCTTAACGTGTTTTAGAACGTTCTTTTGACACGAAACACGGTGTTTGAACTATTGAAACCGTTATTAGACGTTCACAGAACGTTGCTGTGCTACTTGGGTTCTGCTCCTGTTTCTACCTTGATTCCAGAATTTGAAACCAAAGTAGTCCAGCCACTATTTTCGAGAATCTGACCAAGAATTTCAAAAAACACCTGTTAAATATAAAAAGCTTCAAGTATGGTTACAAACTTGGAATCACCGTAAAAATCAGACCAGTTCTGCTGGACAGATTTTGTCAAAGCTAATAGAGGCTGATCAACACATATGACAGGAGTTTGCCCTAAATTTAAAATTACAGTTTTTTTTTTTTAATATTATTCCATTTCATGTTTTAGTATTGCCTGAAAAAGAGAACTTTCATTGAAAGAGGTAAAAGAGAAGAACGATTTAATTAAATCGATGAAGACTTTTTCCATAAAGCATGGAAAGCTTCCCACGAAATACCTAAATTTCCATCTTTTCTATCAGTGATAATATGATCTAATCATCCCTGTTCCATTTTTCACTCAGATACAAATTCTAAAATTGACATTTAGAAAGAAGTGGTCTGATTTGCTTTTAGAACAATTGGTTCCTTCGATGGCAGTATTAAAGGCTTGAAAATACTATAGCTATCTGGAAGCTCTGGCACTATTCTGTTACTTTGACCAATACAAGAGACTTCTTTTAAAAAATTCGCGAGGCTCACCAACTTTTCCTTTCGCAGAAATTTGAAAGATAGTAATCGCTGTTCCATGGAATGATTATTCTGAAATTTTGCTACAGCAATTAGAACCAATAATGTCATACACACCAATGACTAAAAGGCCAATGAGCAAGTTTGAGCAGCATACGACACCTTCTTCATGAGCTTTGAGAATCTCCAAGTAAGCAACAATTTCTGTCACGGCTTGACTGTCTTTTTAATATAAGTCTCCTGATTGTATCCTGCACTAAGGTAAGTATAATGAATCAAGTAGAAGTCAGAACGGAGTCGTCACAGTTTTAATTTATTATATTAATAGCCTGGCTTTAAAATTCTGGCAAGGCTGTTCTTTTATAAACGTGAAATAGAGCAATAGGTTTCGTTGCTTTCGAAAGTTGCTTTCAAAGCGACAATAGCGATATTTATAATGAGCGCATAATAATTTTGTACATACAAAATTTTTTCTTGTTTTCTAAAGTAGCCGTGGAAACCTGTTTCGTATAGGGACGTGCTCGTAATTAACGTGTCGTGATTTTCATACTTTTTTCCATTTCCAATGCAAAAAAAAAAAAAAAAAAGTAAAATACAGAAAAAATATGAATAGCCCGACACAATATATAACAAAGTTGATCGAATTCATTATCTTAAAAGTTTTCTAGAATGAAAATATATTGCCATCTCGGAATTTCCATAAATTGCCAAGCAACGATGGAGATGGGCTATATTAATTGATTCTGCCAAATTACCAAGAGGGCCGATTAGTTGATCGAAAATACCAGTGCGATATAGATGTCCACCGAGGCAGTCGTGAGCTGTTAAAAGGCTGAACTGATCGAAAAAAAATAGACCACTTAGACGTAAAAAATATTGCACTACTAGTTACTACTTTGCACCCCATACTCGATACTCGAGTCGGCAATAGATCCTTGTTTAGATTAATTATGGCTGGTGCATGTAAAATCAGCCGTTGCTGCAATGTCATCCATATTCCGTAAAAAATACACTTCTAGTGGTAACAGAAGTGTGAGCCACCCCCTTACTGGAAGATGAAATTTGCTTCAAATATACTATGAGGGTCAATGGACATTTCTCATAGATGAATCCCTGATCGTCGCCAATTACCCACTGTGTAACTCTAGCACGACGTTTAATCAATTCAGTCCCAACGTTATCATAGTTCCAGGCAAAATATCTTGCGTCCACACTTTGCAATGTTTTAGTTTGCATTCGCAGGAAAATTCGCCGACTTCGAAATTTGAAGCATGTCTTCGCACTTTGCAGAACGTTTTGACGAAAACTGTGTACAATGTGACAACCAAAGATTATTTATATATATATATATATGTATCTTAACTTCTTGAAATCAAGTCTTGAGTTTTTATATTTTTTCCCCACTTAAAAATGAACTTTCAAAAGTAAAATAAAATAAAAAGTTGAAGGTGCGTTAGAATGTACGAATGACGATATAAATGATGAAGTAATTGCAGAAATATTTGTTGCATAACAACTTAAAAGTATCAAATTGTTAAAAAAATAATAAAAAAAAGAAGTAATTAAAAATCACCCATTTCTTCTTTTGTAGCTTTGTGTGGAATACTTGTTTCCATGTTGTTCATTCGTCTAATTAGAAGAAAATGATCCCTTCGGATTGGCTCAAAGATATTTGCACATGCTAAATGCTCCTACTTTGGGATTAAAAACAAATTTCTGATTTGATTTATAAAATTTTTAGGTTTAACTAAAAATAAAAGTAGTTTTAAATCATCGTGATTTTCAATTGTTTTCGGCTAACAATAATTAAGAAGATTTAAATTTCAGTTTTATGTATTAATAGCTTCTTTTTGCATAAATTGTGTGAAAGAAAAGATTTATTAGGTAAAGAATAATTTATATACCCAGGTATACCGAGTTTTTTAATATCTGTATATATATATATAAATTTCGTGTCACGATGTTTGTCCGCGATAAACTCTAAACTAAGGAACCGATTTTAATGAAATTTTGCACACTGTGTGCAGTTTGGTCCAACTTGAGAGATAGGATAGTTTTTATCTCAAGTTATTATCACAATAGTTTTTTTTGCAATTATTTGTTAATTATAGCCCTTTTTAAAGTTGTTCAAAAATATCTGTGAGTTCCAAAAGTTTAATTGTTGCCAAAAAAAAAAAAAAAAAAAAAAAAAAGAGGTTATTTTCTTTCGACATAAAAATAAATACAGTTAATCAAACTTGAACGTTAAACAATTATAAAAAGTTAAATTATGCATCTCACGAAAATTGACGTCATAATCAATTTAAAGATTTTATACACATTGATAAAGTGCTAATGTAGTTCTATCATAGATATTGTAATATATATATATAGATCTATCATCCCCATGTTATAGTACAAAGATTTTTGATGCCGAAAAAAGAAAGCTTTGGAATCGGCCATTAAGTGGTACTGGGGAAAATTATTCATAAATTTTATTCGCTAAAATATTCGTATGTATTCCCGTGTGTATTCACTCGGGGAAAGACGGCCATATTTTGGTAAAAACGTCGTCTTTTCCCAAGTGAAAAGGAATCACTTTTTTCTCCCCAAGGATCACTCTCTATATACTATACTATATCTATGAGTTCTATATGCAAGCGAAGTGTGACTCACTGACCGTCTGTGCAACCAAGAAAAAGATTGCCTATGTTAATCGCCCATTGGATTTTTTGAAAAAATATTAAAAGTCGAGGAAATTTATTTCCTGGTTTTAATCCTTATATTTGTGTATAGATATGTATTATTTATCGCGTGCGTTAGATTGAGTTATTTTGCTGTCAAATTGACAAAATTTTAATTTTAAATTTCAAAACTCTGTCGTCTTCGGCGTTTTTTTTTTTTATTGTTTTTTTTTTTTTTTTTTTTTTTTTTTTTGTATCTGGCGATCAAAAAAGTAACACGAAAAAATACATGCCAGATGTATGTATTGTACGAAATGTAATATATATTATTCATTGTACATATGTATGGCATGTAATACGTATTGTACGAAACATTGTTTCATATTACTCATTACTCTTAATATAAGTTGTTAAAATAACCATGATTTTTGAAAGGAATTAAATATTTTCGCCAGATAATTTGGCGATATTCTTTTTTTCGCCAAGCATGCCAGAAATTAAATCCATTCAACTGCGACATAATAGTATCTTATATCAGATATTTCATTTAGACATTTGAAAACAAATTTGACTTCAAACTATGATAGAATATTTATCATTTTCTTTTTAATTAATATATTATTAATATATTAAAATTTAAAAGCGTGGTATATAAAAAGTTTTTTTTTATCTTATATTTATTCTTATCTTAATCCTCAATGTTTCCCACCTTTATTAACTTCAATTTACTTAAAATTTTAACATACTCAAAACCTTCTCATCACTTCGTTAAAATATACTAAACTTTTCCAAAATCTTTTTCTGTTGAAAACGATACATGTATTTACTTTAAATGTCCAATATTTCATAAGATGTCCTATTTTAAAGTTTTAAGATATTTATCAAACTTACTTATTTTTCTGGTTTAGCCATATTGTTTTCCTTTTTATAACTACAGCTGTTGCCATCTTTAAAATATTTAAAATGATGAGGTCATTTTATAGTAAAATTATTCATTATAGCTTATGTTATATTTCACTCCTCCATAAAAATTGATTTTAAAATCGCTTGCTTCTTTTATACTTTTATTTTAATAGAATTTTAATAAAAATTAAATTACATATTAGTCTTTTTAGCATTTTAATCCAAAATAGCATTAGGGATAATATATATCACTTCTTTATTAAAATTTATAAGACCCTACAATAAAAATAATTTGTGCTTAATATCAATTATACGAAAATTTTTATCAATCGCTTCCAAATTTTGACCTAAGGTTCAAATCTCAATCCTGTGTGTTTTTACATCGGCTGCAACGTTTTCATCTGTATTCGTAAATAATAATTTGACTGTATTAAATAGTTTACTGCAATATAATTCAACGTGTAACTTAGTCACAGCAACGCGTGGCCGGGTCCGCTAGTATATATATATATTTATATATGTGTATTAATAATTTTCACGTGTTTATTTAATTATTTTAAAATGACATTGCTGGAAAGTTACTAAAGGTTTTGCCTTTTCTGTATTAAATATATATATATATATATTTCTTGATTTTTTAAAAAATAATTTTTTTTTCTAAGTTATAAATATGTAGTAAACAATATTGTAAAACACGTTTCTTCTATACAAGTAAAATCCATATGTTATTTTAAATAAAATAATTTTCTACTGTATATTTAATATTTTATTTTGGTATCCAAGTTACATATTCATCTGTCAGAATAGACTTAAATTTGCATTTACAAGATAGATAAGGTACTTTGGGGCTTTGATAAAGGCCACAGTTATATGCGTCAGTTAAATGTCAACCAGGAGAAAACATTCGAAGTCCAATGTAAATTCAGTCGTCTATTTGCAGCCACCAGAGATTTTAACTGCGACTGTTGGAAAATAAAGCAAATTTACTGCCAATATGTTTCAAACTATCTTTAAATTTGGCGAAAAATCTCGTTTAGTTTAATTATAATTTATTGCAGTTATTTTAAATTATTTTTAAGTTTAACATTCTTATATTACATTTTAACTTAATTTACACATTTTTTTTTTCTTTTTAATACAAAGAATGTGAATTTACTATCTGAAATTTGCATTTAAAATCATTTTAATTTAATTTTCTACATATATATATGGAAATGAATACTCAAATATTACTATTGAAATATTGAAATATTGTCACAAATAAAATTTCCATACTTCATATATTTTAATAATTAATAAATAAAGTTAATTTTCAGTTGCAAACATATCCACTTAGCATCATATTATTCATAAAATTCCTGATGTAGCGTCCTGCAGTATTGTTGATTTAATTAGAATTATGTATAAAGAAGTTTGACCTGCATAAAAAACAGTTTGAATTTAAAACGAAACTAATTTAGCATGCATAATATTAAGTGAAATCTAACTCACCTCTCTCCTGTATTTCCCGGATGCTTGAAGTAAATTTAGGCCACACATGAAAAGAAATTCGAAGTCAAATCATTGATGTACTTGATTTTAATTATTGAATTTAATTGAGTATCTCGATGAACAAGAAACAGAATCTTTCAAGTATTTGAGCACAAGTTTAAAACATTTCGAATACGTATAAAGGTATTTTTTTTAAGCCTTGAATGGATTATAAAGAATAAACAGAATAATACTTATTATTTGAATAATATAACAATTAATGAATAATTTTACTGCGACTTCAGTATGAATGTTCGGATGGTTATCACTAAAGAATAAAGTACTTCTGTTTTTACGAATATGTTCGGAGAGAAACCAGAATAATAATAAAAAAGGAAAAAGAATGAGTTTTGTCTCTCTCTCTGGTCACGTGACTGTCTACCTTTGATCCACTGTCGCCTTCCCGGTCCCAATGAATCAACAAGTATATTATTTAAAAAGAATTATAATCCGAATTAAATGCATAGAGTTCTACTTAACCAGCGTTAAGTTGTTTCTGTTTAATTTCCTATATACAAATGTTTATTAAAAGTCTCACATTTTAATCTTTGAGCTTAGTTCTCCATTTGTATTCTTGCATTTTGTAAAATTACATATTTCCTTGCTATAAACAGTTTGATTCTCAGAAACGTGGCATTTTAATTTTTCATTATTAAAATTTATAATGAAATACATACATTTGAAAGCCTTTTCACATAGTTTTTAATGAAAATCGAATGCATAAGAAAATTAATTATTTTTAATCTTTAAAGGTTAATTAAAAAAATACACTTTCGAAAATAGTTGAATTACTTTATCTGACTCATTTTTAAATTTTCTCAGGCGTTTAATGTATTCCTTTTTAGAAAATTATTAACGTACTCATTCATGTTCATTTCATTAATAATTCAATATAATGTCATAATGTTAAAGCCACATTTACAGGCAATTATTACTTTAATTCAATATATTTTATGCAAAAATATGAAGTCACTGTATAGGCATTATTTTTCATTTACGCTAATTTATTTTTTAAAAAAAATAATGGTATGGATTTACATTCGATTAAGAAATTAACAGTTTTATTTTAATTTTGCGGAAAAATGAAATGTTTTAAGAGTATGTAGAAAATTAAACAGAAATGCATGCGAATAATTTTTATATGTATTGTTTTTTTTAAATGGAAATTTAATTGAATTTTATCAATCCGATTTTTTTTTAGAAACTAATAATAACCTTTATTTACAAATAAAAATAACTGACAATTTGTTCTCATGATAAGCCGGTTTTTCTTGAAATATTTCCTAATCTTCTAAATCAATCTACATCTCCAGCCATAACTATAAATTCTATATTATAAATCTTCGTAAACATGTACAGGGGTTGCCGATGCATCAAAGAATCACTACAAAAAAATATGATATTTTATTTGTTAATGTTCTATAGTTGTTTCCTGCATCATTATATATTGTTTGAAAGTTTCGAATACGTCGTCTAGAGCAGCGTTTGCAAACCTTTTTGACATCACTGACCACCAAATCCATAATTTAAAATCCCGCGGACCACTAACAATATTGATTAAGAAACACAAATAAAATTCTTAAATAAAAATCAGAGAATACCAGTTTCATGAAATATATCTATTTGATACAAAACATTTTAAATGTTGTTTTAATCTTAAAAACAAAAACGTAAATAATCACAAGATTGAGTCTTAAAGGTCATTGATCCAAATGAAACAATTGTACAGAAAAAATGTGGATACCTTTTATTGTCTGCATATTATCAGAAACTCAGACAAGAGATTTAACTATAGTAATAAATTTAATAAAGAAGCATCAATAAACTGGCGTTGTAAAAATATTACTTACAAACTTTGAATAAACACCATAAAATGCAATAAACTCGCAACAATTGTTTCGGGTCGACAAAACACACGACCCTTCATCAGGCGAATAATGTAAGCACGAGTGCTGCAGTCAAAGCGGCAACGCACAAAATCGATTAAAATGAAAAGAAAAACTTTATAAAGTAGAAAATAAATATAGCTACTGGTGTGAATAGAATTGAACAAGAAAACAAGAAAATAAATAAATGAGTGAGATTAAACATAAAACAATCTAAGGATAACAAAAATTAAACGAAAATCTAAGTTACGTGAGTAATTTCCAAGCATCAGAGAAGAAAGGAGTGGAAGAAATATCATTAACAAGATTTTTCGAATTTTTAAATATGTAAAATGCTTCATGAATATCCAAATGGGAGGAACAGACAGGAGATGAGATTATGTTAGTTTTGGAAAAATCAAAACGATGACCTTGAGACCAGCAGTGGGAAGCAACAGAAGATTTGGTAATCTCTTCATTACGAACATTCCGACGGTGCTCATTAATTCTGTATTTCAAACGCCTCCTAGTTTGACCAATATAACCTAAGTTGCAGGACGAACACGAAATTAAATAAATTCCAGAACGGTTTTCGGTGGGAATGGGATCCTTAAGAGAAGATAATTTAATTTTATTGACGGGTTTGTAAATAACTATGAAACCAAACGGTGTAAGAATTTTAGAGATTTTAAAAGAGAGTGAAGAATGAAAAGGTAAAACAACTGGGATGAGACTGTGATCGTTTAATTTGGGAGCAGAACGTTTAGGATTCTTAAATTTATGTAGAGCTTTATCGATGATAGATGGGTTATAGCCACGAGAGAGAGCAAGAGATTTTAAATAATTAATTTCTTTCGAAAGATTAGACGGATCAGAACAAATGTGTAAGGCACGATAAACATAAGTGTAAAAAGCAGACATTTTTTGTTGAGGGGCGTGGTTAGAGAGAGCATGCGGCGGCAAAGAGACTGAGAATGGTTTTCTAAAAACAGTAGTTGAGAAACAATCCTTTTCTTTATTCACAAGAACATCAAGGAAAGGCAAAGAGCAATCCTGTTCAACCTCAAAAGTGAATTGAATGCATGGGTCAATCGAATTGACCAAAGAAAGTAAATTGGACAAATCGACATCAGGGGAGACAAGAACGAAAGTGTCATCCACATACCTAAACCAGTGAGGAAATTTATATACACCGAAGAGTTTTTCTTCAAAGTAGTGCATATAAATGTCGCAAAGTAAAGGAGAGAGAGGACTACCCATGGCCATACCATCATTTTGGGAATAATAAGTACCATTAAAAATGAAGGCAGTTTGCCTGATACACAAATGAACTAAATTTACAAGTTCCTCAATTTCAATAGAAGAATAATGAAATTCACGTAGTCTTCTCTCTAAACAAACCAGAGCACCTTTAACCGGAACATTTGTAAAAAGTGATTTTACATCTAAAGAAATCATAGTTAGTTAGACGGAGAGATGCGTTTAATTTTGTCCACAAAATCATACGAGTTTTTAACAGTATAAAGATTAGTAGTAGTTAGATGAGAAAGAGAGTTTGAAAGAAATCGAGAAAGATTATAAGAAGCCGTACCAATATTAGACACAATAAGCCGAAAGCAGAGAGTGGGCTTATGAACTTTCGGAAGTGCATAAAAGCGAGCACAATTAGCAGCAGAAGGAATTACCATGCGTTTGGTATAATCATTAAGAATAACGGAATTTTTAACGTGGTATTTGACTTGATCAAGATGATCATTGGAAGGATCTTTTTTAAGTTTTGAATAGGGACCTGAAGTAAGCAAGGACTCAACATGGGAAATATAATCCGATTTGTTGAGTAGAACAGTTTGTCCTCCCTTATCAGCTCTTGTGACGATTAAATCGGGGGCTGAGTTTAATTCAGAGAGGGCGGATTTTTGAGAAGGAGTAAGGTTAGACTTTTGTGGATGATTATTGGTGGAAATAATGTTAGATAAAATGAAACGAAGAGATTCTAACTGGCCTGGAGAAATTTTACTATTTTTAAAGGAATTTTCAATGGGAGCGATCAAATCCGGAAAGGAGGGTCTCGAAGTACGCGCAAAATTCAGACCCAAACTGAGCACGTCGCGTTAAGTATTAGTCAGAACGTGCGAAGAGAGATTAACAACAGTATTCTGAGCAAGAGGAGAAACGGGAGAAGTAAAGGAATTACTTTTAATAAGATAATTAAATTTCTTATTTAAGTAGTTTCTTAGTTAGTTTGATGCCTAGAAGACTGAAACGCAACGTATGCGAAATTTCTTTTTTCAAAAGAAGAGAAATCATGAACAGAATTGCTAAGAGACAGATGTAAAGTATATAATTCAGACTCAATAGACGAGAGAGACTGTCGTATATCCTGAATAATAGCCCTAAGAATGGCAAACTTACTCCTATTTAAAGCATTTTTAATGCGAAGAGAAGCAGGAAGATTGTACTTAATGTCTATGAACTTAGGAATTATCCGAGCACGCTTACATCTAAGAAGAAAATTTAAATGATTGAGAAAGCGAGAACGTTTCAAACGAAGACGTTTGAAACGATTAATCTCAGAAGAACTCATGCTAAAACATATATATGAAACAAGAGTAAAAACTTAAAGAAGGCGGAATTTAAACAAAAAGAATGGGGGGAGGAGTTAAAAACACAAAAATGTAGTTAATCAAATAGAAAAGTCGATAAAATAAAAATATAGAATGACAGTCTCAAAAATGAGAAGAAATTAGCAAAAATTAACAAAAAACAAGTGAAAACTTAAAGAAGGCGGAGTTACAACGAAAAAAGGGGGGGGGGGGGAGTTTTAAAAACAAAAATGTAATAATTAATAAGAAAACAAGCAATAAAATAAAAATATGAGATTAGAGGCTCAAAAATGAGAAGATATGAGCATAAATTAACAAATAAAACAACTTGAAATTTAAAGGGGGAGGAGTTAAAACGAATAAAAGGGGGAGGAGAAAAGAGAGTAAAGGAAATAATTAAACAAGTAAGAAACAACCGGTAAAATAAAAATATGAAATGAGAGGCTCAAAATCGAGAAGAAAATAGCATAAATTAACAAATAACACAATAAAAAGAAATAGGAAACACTCGCAAAATTACTTACTCGATGCTAAAAGCCCAAAAAAGCAACAAATTTAATAAAGAAGCATCAATAAACTGGCGTTGTAAAAATATTACTTACAAACTTTGAATAAACACCATAAAATGCAATAAACTCGCAACAATTGTTTCGGGTCGAAAAAACACACGACCCTTCATCAGGCGAATAAAGTAAGCACGAGTTCTGCAGTCAAAGCGGCAACGCACAAAATCGATTAAAATGAAAAGAAAAACTTTATAAAGTAGAAAATAAATATAGCTTGTACAATTCTATTCACACCAGTAGCTGTTAAACAAACAAAAGTAAAAGATATAATAGGCGGTTTGATTATTTTCTCCCATTGTTTAATTTTACGCTATTGCACTTCAAATAATTTGAGCCCATAGATAATAATGATATAAAGTATTTCTTTGTGTCCTTGCAATCAAAGAAAAAAAATATATAAATTCTATTTTCATCAATGCTATACAGTTCGTATGACTGTGACCTATAATATGCGAACAAATTTTCAGATCAATCGAAAAACGTGTTTAGACGCTATGGCATTTTAAATATTTAGGCCCATAGGCCATAACATTAAAGCATTTTTCTTCGTGTCCCTGTAAAAAAACTCTAAGTCCAATATTCATCAAAATTAATAACGTTTGTTTTATGGTGACCTACATCGCACGTGACAACTTTCAGCTCATTCGGACAAAGTGTTTAGATCGTGTTTACTCACACACATACATAAACACACACACATACATACCTCATCGCAAAATCAGTAAAAATGAACTCACGGGATTTGAGAACGTATAAAAACACCAAAATCTCAAAGTCGGATTTTTGTCATGATTACAGTACTTTCCTTACATATGTATGCTCAAAAAGTAAAAATCCAAACATTAATTTTTTGCTAATCTATTGGCGCATAATTTTGAATTGATCCTTCTTTTATACATTTCCATTACTATTTTGTTGTTCTACTATAATTTAAAACAGCAGCTGTAATAAAACCAAGAGAGCTATTTTGCGCAATCTCTCCTTATAAGGTAGGAGTGACTGCGCTTAAATATAACTTCATTTAATAATAATAATAATAATTGTATTTAAATAACATTGTTGCAAGGTATTTGTATTCAATTACTTTTGTATTGGGAGTGCATATTTCATTTCAATAATTAAAAATCAGGAGTATAAACGATATTTAAAAAGAACTATAAAATCTTATTAAGAGCAGATAAAGATTGAAAAATAACATTATGTTGCTAGATAACACGTTTAACTTAAATTTAGTACATTTTCTTTCAGTTTAATTGTTCAAAGCGCAGCACTAGTGCGACATAAAACCCAACCAAAGTTCCAACTTTTTTAGCTTGAGTGTTTTTTTGTTTTTCTGTCAGAATCTCTCGTTGACTACAGTCGTTCCCCTTATTGTTATGAATGATGAAGCAATCGTTCATCCACCTGTCACAAGTTAACCGTTTCTAGAAGGTTGCCCACCATATGTGCAATGCATTTCCGAGCCAAAGTGCAAGGATATATGTCTAGTTATGTCCTTTTTTGAGCTCAGATTCCGCCTACCGTATATTATTTATTAAAATTTTTTATTTTATTTTATATTATTTTATTTTATTTTGCTTTTTTCTGAAAATCATCCACAAAAAAATGTTGAAAGCACAAAATCTAAATTTCACATGGTTTGAAATCTTCTCGTTCCAACTTTAAATTCCTTTACTCATACTTAATTTATTTTATTCTATTGAAATTTAAACGATTACAGTCCTTAAAAAGACGTTTGAGCAGTCTGATATCTTTTGCTTGCATTCAGTATTATCGCTTCCCTATTTAAGCTGCCGACAGCGGCACAAAACTTGAGTATCATACTTGTAAATATTAACTAATATTTACAAGTATACTAATATTACTAATATTATTAACTAATATTAACTAATTATAAACTAAACAGATTTGGAATAACATTTAAATATTTTGCGATAAATTACCCATAGGCTAATATTAGCATTCAAGAGGTAAATCCCAGCAAAAGTGTGGCTTTTGTCAATCGTTCTACTCCTGAATAGTGTTCCATTTCAAATTTTTATGACAATATCCAAAAATATGTGCCTTGTCGAATGAGTTTAACTAGTCCCGTCACTCGTCGAAGTTATTTCCTGTTACAGTTCCAAATATTCAACAAGTTCATCCTCATTGTCTTGTCATTACCAATAAGCTGCAAAATCTCTATCAGTATAAAATCTTATAAAATCAATGCGCAATCTCTCCATAATAGCAAAAGCGCAAACTCTTTCATTTTGGTAGGAAAGATTGCACAGTCTTTTATTCAATAATTATTCGCTTTTAGACAAAATTGGGGCGCTTGTTCCGTTAGCCTAGGTTAGTAGCTTATGAGAAATTGTTTAATTAAAAATATTTTGTAGTACTATAATTCTATAAAATTTCATAGGAAGGCATATGAAAATTCAAGCATTTATTTTTAAAAACAGGACAAAATCTTAGACTGTTAAAGGTCTTAGACTGTTAAAGCAATCAACATGCACATTAAAGTAGGTACTTCATTATTGATGTTGTACAAGCACCTGAAGTTACAACTTCCCCATTTTACTCTTTCACGCCGATCCCCTATCTGCGCTATCTCTCCAACCGCGCGATCTATCCTAGCTTTACCTTATAATAAACTTTGTCTGAAATGAACACATTGCGTCATTTGCGCAGATCATTGCGTCATCTCATGCGCTGATTGCATCAGACGCATTCTACTGCTATAAATAAAGGTTCCCGTCACGTTTATTTCCATTATTGGATTTTGTCGTAGACTGTGCTGTTGTGTGTTTATTGTAATGGGTAAATTTGTGGACCTTAAGAATCGTTTCTTTTTCATACTTGAAGTAAGTCGAGGTTTCCTTGCAGGTTTATCGAATGATAAACCAAACTTTTTGGCCAAACGTATTGAAAAAGTACTGAAACTGACGTTGGTACCTTTTGCAGCCAGATAATGTTTAATCGTATTACAGGAGGTTCTTGGATCTCATACGACCAACTTTCGTATAACATGATCCTCACGTGCACTCTTTTTAATAGAGCGACCACTTCTTTTAAGGTCCACAATTTTGTCCGAAATTTTAAATTTACTAATAGCTGAATGCACTGCTGTCATGCTCACACTTAACCTAGAAATTATTTGACAATCAGAAAATCCAATTTTATGCAGGTCAATATTTCTGATCTTTTTGTAACAGTGAGTGAAGGTTTTTACCCATTACAATAATTATACAACAGCACTGTCTACGACAAAATCCAATAAACAATTGGCGATAAACGTGCCAGGCACCTTTATTTATAGCACTAGAATGCGTCTGATGCAATCAGCACATGAGGTGACGCAATAATCTTTGCAAATGATGTAATGAGTTAAAATACCGAAAATCGGCTACTGGTTTTACTTTTGCAAATGACTGTATTTATCGACAGTAATCGAGAACAATATGAATTATTTTACATGACCCCATTCATATTATTAAATATTCCATGTACTATTTTCTTTAGATAACGTCCTGTGACGTAAATCCTTGACGTTAAAGGCTATATATATGTGTCTGATAGACTTTTTTAAAAATTAGTTTAGTAATTTTCGAAAAATTTAACATTTAGAGATTATACTCTTTCGAAAGCCTATTGCAAAGCGTAACGACTGTTGTCACAGCCCCTCTCTAAAAGTTAAGTAGTGAACTTCAAAAAGTGTAATACAATATTTTACATAAATATTATATTTCATATACACAAAACTGAACTTGAATTTAGTTTTGCAGCAAAAACGCAAAATGTAACCAATTATATACACCCAATCATTACATTAAAAATATTTGAACCATATATAATAATGTATTCTTACATTTGTCGCACTTTACAGTTTATAAATATGAAAAAAATATAGTTCGCAGAATATCAGTTATATAACTACGACACCATTTTACACAAAAAATAGTAAACAATGGAACGATTTACATTTAACTTGATAAAAATCATTATATATATATATATATATATTTTTTTTTTTTTTTTTTTGTGTGTGTGAGTGTGTGTTAGTCTTAAGGTTTTAGATACAAATTTTGTAACACGCTGAAGTCATATTAAAGATGTCATACACAGCCCTGTTAAAAATAATATACAGTCGAACGAACTTATTGTGAATTCTGTTAACGTGATTTTTTTTTAACATGAACTGTGTCCAACGTCAAAAGGAATATTAGTTTCTGAGTTACAATGAACTACTGATAACAAGAACAGAATTTTTATCCCCCTTGAGATTCACATTAACGAGTTTAGACTATAGTACGTTTCCCCAGAAAAATGTTTTCGGTTTAACTGCAACCGATATTTTTTAAAGAATGGTACGTTATGCTTTACAACTTTAATAGAGCTATTTTAGTCGTAAGCACCACTAAAATAGTGATAATTAGCACCAAAATATTAGTTAAAGCTAAATCTGCATATTTTGCACTGTTTATTGATTGAAACACTGAAATATTATTTTTAAAATTGTACTGGGGAAATATTGAAGTTTATTAGCTTTAAAAACATTAATGTTTGTCATAAATTAAATTTACAATTTCATACCTACTTGCATGCATTAATTTTCCAATAAATAATCATAATTGATTTCTTTCTCTTCATTTTTGTCTTATTTATACCATGACGTGTTAAAATTATCTGCGATTATGGACTTATTCTCATAAAATTGCACTTATATTCGAATTTTTACGAAAAAGATTTAATAATCTTCAATTCATCACAAGTGAATCGAACTGTCCTTAATTTAGCACGAATACGTTGTAAAACTCACTAATCCTTTCCATGCCACTGACGAGATATCTCGTCAGTCTGCTTGCTTCAACTCGCCACTGACGAGATATCTCGTTTCCAGTGTTTGTTCAATTCTCACTCATGATGTCACCAGCTGTTTGGCAATTAAGCCAAACACTTAGCTAGTAATTAGTTATAAAAACAGGCAACAGATGGCGGGCAATATTGGGGGCAGTGTAAGGGTTAAACTTCAATCTCGACAACAAATGAATCACCAAATAAAATTGGCTTCATTTAGTGATACTAATACTAAGCTTTAGTCAACAGTTATGTTTGCTGACTCAAAAAAAAAAAAAAAAAAAAGAAAAAGAAAAAGAAAAGAAAAGAAAAAGAAAAAAGAAAATGTCTCAGGAGCAATTTTCAGCGAAATAATTAAAAAAGAAAGGGAAAAAAAGCGGCAACACATAAAAATATTTGCTTTATATTTTCCAAATTCTAGAATATAATCTTTAGTAATGCATTAATTGAACTTTCATATTTGGATTTTTTTTTTTAAATAAATATACTTTTTTACTAATTACAAATTTAAACATAACGAATAATAAAAGAAAAAAAAAAAAGAAAGAAAAATTTATAAATTCTACCTACACAATAGTTAGTATATTGTTATTAATCTGCACTGAAGAAATATAAATGATAACTTTTAAAATAAATTACATGCAAGCACGATAAATCCTAATAAATATCTATCTTTTTTCCTTTTCATGTTAATTTATTTATGAAGAACATTCAAATATTCTGTCAATATTTAGTCTCTTCCTTTTTATTTATGCATTAAGGAAAGAAAAAAAAAAGAGATTAATTGCACGAAAAAAAAATGTATATACATCTAGGAAAAAAAAAAAATATATATATATATATATATATATATTTATATCTTTCATTTTATTTCACTTCATATATGCGCGTTCTTTGTTCTTTTCATTAAAAAATTAGTGTTGATGTAAGTAGTGATAAATTACTTTCTTTTCCCCATCTTATAATCTGTTTATATTTTCTTATAATGAACGCATTTTTATTGTTGAAACTGTATTCAAACTGCATAGAACTTAAAAATGCTTAAATTTTTGAAAAATAGATAAAATAATTTAGAAATTAGAAATTATTATTATTTTTTTATTGATATGTATCCTGAAAGACATTTTTTTTTTCTTTAACTAAAGGAAAAATTGTTTATCATAAACTTATAACGGAAAAGCATGATTATAAAAATCGTATTGCATGTTAATAATATTAAATTAATCAAATACAATTTTTAATTAAAGAAAAATAAAATATATGTGCACGAAATATTTTATGAGAATTTAATTTACTCTTATTCTGCTACAGTCGGTAACAGAGGTATCCGAACACCAGCAAAAATTCATATATAAAAAAGTAGAGTTGATACAGTTTTGTTAAATAAATCCTTGTTGAATCATGTTCTTACACTGACTAAGAACAGGATTCGATAAGGATTTATTAATCAAAACAGTATTAACTCTACTTTTTTTACATATGGATTTTTGCTAGTGTTTGGATACTTTTGTTACCGACTGTACATTGATGTATGTTAACCCTTTTACACGCAGTGTCCTCCTTACAAAGTCACAATTATTATTTCCCCATCAGCAAAAATTCATATTGGAATGATTTAACAAAATTTTATTTTTCAAACATAAAGTTATATATTCAGAAATATTTCATTAGAAATTTTCCATAAAAATTTTTGAAAATAAGATTTAACAAAGCATTAAAAATATTTATTTTATGTACAACTTGATAAATTTAATATATATATATATATATATATATTTAATGCGTTAATGGGACGCTCATGCACTGCAAAAGAAATTCTACTAAAATACAGAAAAATTGTATAATAATCTTAAAAAAAAAAAAACGTTTCCTAAAACTATTTTGCTGTAAAATAAATTTACATCTCAATTTGACATGAGATATTTTTTTTTTTTTCTGTAAACAGATAAAGTCTGTGACCATTAGTGCCAATTTTAAGTGGTAGGTAAATATTTTTTTCTGTTTTGTATACGAAAACTTGGCATTAAAGCAGAAACAAGTATTTAAAAAATATTTAAAAAAAAAAAAAAAAAAACAATAAAAGAATAATAATAATAATAATAGAATGTAATAATTATTGTAAAAAAGTAATGTGTTTATAAAATTTTCAGATTCATTAAATTGAATCGGCATTTTATATTGAGTTTCAAGTAATCTAATTTTTTTAAATAGAAAAATTAATTATTCCTTAAAACTGAAAAATTAATAATTAAAACTAGGAATTAGAATCATGCATTTAAACCAATGAATCAATAATGATTCACTTCTAAGAAATATTCAAGAAACTGTACAGTTTTGCGATGAAGAATTTAACTATTTTATGTTATTTTCTGTTGAAATCACTTGAAACTTATTTAAATTCTTGCAAAAATTTTTAAGTATTTTTCTTCATTTTATAATTATATTAATATTTCACAGCTCGTTGGAGTCCCATACATTTATTTTATAGCTGAATGAAAAACATATTCTAAAGTAATACGTTTAATATTTATTCAAGAAAAAGAGGTGCTAATAAACAACATAAAATATGGTTCCGTGACAGAGAAATAACCCCGTCGCCTACTATGCGTTAGACACTGGTTCGATCCTGCCGGTCGAAGTAGAAAATTTTATTTAAAGCCTTTTTTTTTTTTGTTTTGTTTGTGTGTGTGTGTGTGTGCATCTATGAAAAATATCAGTTTTTAAAGATTTTTTTTTTTTTTGCATTGCTTTATTACGGAAAACTTATGTTATTATTATTATTATTGTTATTTTCATAGCAGAAAGCGAGATATATGTATTTCATTTGTAATGTAACAAAATTTTCTGTACAGTGTATTTGCACATTCGAGAAAAAAATTACACTTAAACTTTACATACTAAATTTTTCATTAGTTAATAACCAAAGAAAACTGAAAGAAAGATTACATTTTGATTTCATGCACACATTAATGTGATCATTATTATTAATTCACCCCTGGGAAATAAAAATGATATCTTTTAAATAAATTACGTGTAAATACAGTAAACCCTTTTAAATATGTTATTTCTTTCTTTTCCCTTCTAACCTGTGTAAAAAGAACGTTGAAATATTTTGTCAATACTTTGTTTTCCTTTTTATGTTTGCATTAAAAAAATAAGAGATTAATTACATGGGAAAAATTCTATGTATGCAGAAAAAAAAAATATGCTTTTTCATTTTTCTTATCTGACGCCATCTCTGTGCATTCATTTCATTCGAAAATTAATGTTGAAGTAAACAGTGATAAATTATGCTTTATTTTTCGTCTTATAATACGTGTCTTTAGATTTCTTTTAAATGAATGCATTGTTATTGTTGGAGTTCTAATTTAATTGCATAGAATTAGAACATATTACATTGAGGAATTTTCAAAAGACGAATAAAATGATTTGGAATTTACAAATGAAATAATATTATTATTAATACGTGTCTTGTAAGACTCTTTTTTTTTTTTTTTTTGATTTAATTTTTTTAAAAATCTTAGCACGCTGTAGCATGTTTTAAAAATCGTGTTATATTAATCAATCATATCAATTTAGTATCTATATATTAATGCACAAGTATGGAATTTTTCGTACGTTTTTAACAAATTAACTAAAAGAGTAGGGAATTAAAAATTGTATCATTCGAAAGGTATGGTTAATGTGAGTTTGGAAAAAGACAAATATGTCTTTATTTTTTTTTATAAAACATACATAATATTTTGAATTACAAATTATTCATTAAAATGATTTTTGATAATGAATACAGACGATTTTCCTCTCAAAAATGTATCTATATATTAATAAGCAAACATGAAAATGATCATGCACTTTTAGCAAATTTTTAATTGGAAAAGGGACATAAAGTTAATAACAGAAAAAAAATCTTTTAAACAACTTCTTTCTTTTTTTTTCTTTTTTTTTCTTTCTTTTTCTTTCTTTTTTTTTTTTTTTTTTTTTTATAGGTATCTATAAAAAAGAAAGGAAAATGAATTGCAAATATTGTTTAAATTTCATTGCATAACATAGTTTTTTTCTGATATAAATTTTCATTTGTGAATGACCCCTTATCTCAAAGACCTTTTAAGAAATCAGCTGCAAAACAGCTCATTTAGTTAAAGATATCGCTATGAATTTTTGTGATATTCAACTGGATTATTTTTATAAGGGGCTCTATACAGTTGAGTATTAAACTATGTCCAAGTTTTATTTGCTACAGTCAAGGCATGCGCAGTAATAAAATATTTACTACAACTGTCCATATCTCTTGGAATATTAAATATATTTGTTTTAAACTATTGTATAATTATTTAGGCATATGTTGTCATGCTTTTCAAAAGTTTCATGAAATATGAAGAAAACCCTTTGGAGTTATAAAGTAAGAACTTGTGAAATTTTTTTCATCTTTTAATAAAATATTAATAACTCTTTAAATATTTCAGATATTCTCACAAAACTCTACACACGTTTAAAATGTAACATTAATAACCATATATAAAATTTGCAAATCAATCGACGATTTTCCATATACAGGGTAATCACAAATACTTTTTATTTTATTGGATTTGTTGTTCGTCCCCTAAGGAACTTCGTGACAAAATTTTTGTTGGAAATAATCAGGAAAGACATGTTTTCTTTATCCCCAAAATTCAAGAGCAACACATTAAGTATTTTTTAAGGTATTACACAAAACGTAAAAAAAGCGAAAGTGTTCCCATTATTTTGTTCATCACCTGTATATACATTAGAGATGGGAATGGTCCGAAAAAATACGAAAATTTTGGAAACAACAACAACAACAACAACAACAACAACAAAAACAGATTTTTCCGAAAGGGTTTATTTCCACCCGGAAAAATTGAGAATTTTGAAATTTCTAGCATACAGTTAACGTATTTAGAAATTTATAATATTTACATTCCGGTGCTTTTTTCTTGAAATTTTTTTTCATGTTCTGTACCTTACATGAAAACACTGATTCTGAAAATATTCGTAATTCAAAAATAAAGTTTTAACCATGTAAGCAAATGGTAATATTGAAATATTTAAGTATTACAATGACCTCCCTCCCGTCACACCCATTTGGAATTACTTTTTCTTTTTTTTTTCAAACTCATTCATACATTTGTCTTTTTTTTTTTTTTTGAACACGCTTTTATTAGTTTCACTTGTATGTATGCTTGTATGTATGTTTGTAACTGCTCTGGGAGCAAACAAAAAATCTATATTGTAAAAAAAAGGCTCTTCCTACGTGAGCGCTGTGGTTGCGAGGTAAAGCTCCGTGCTACGAACATAAAGGTCTATCGTTCGAGCCCAGTCAGGGGAGATTTTTTAAAAATGGTTTTTGTTTCATTCTAAATTATTTTAATTAAAGATTTAAATTTATGTAAATATTATGGTGTGTCACTCACACGATTTTCTCTTACCCTGCATTTTAATACTAAGATAGATATTTTTTGCTTTTTAGTTCACATTTCTATAAAAGCGTGTTCTTTAATTTTTTAAAAGTATAATATTATTGAATATATATCCTTTGACTTGTCTAACTGTATTATTTTAATGTGTGTAGATATACACTAAGCGACAAAAAAGAAAGAAAAAAAAAAAAAAAAAAAAGCCGCACTGCAGAAAAAAGGACTTTTACCTTTTTTTATTTGTAATAACTTTAAAATTAATGGTTGAAACAAGTAAAACTGCCATGTTTGTATAAGACCAAAGAGATGAAATGATATCTATGTGCATTTTGGATTTAATAATTCGCTTTATTACACTCTACGAAGTACTTTATAAAAATCTACATAAAATTTCCTTTTTTAACATAATGCAATAACCATACACTTTGTATTCTATTGTGATTTATTATATGAAATAAACAAGTTATATTTTAATATATGAAATAAAACTATTTATTTGTTAGATCTAAGCAATTTTTTAATTAAAATATGTATTCTGCATTGGGTTAATTCCACCTTTACATGGAATTGGCTTTAATGCACAGTGGCATAGTATTACACCGTTTTTTTATATAATTCTCAAAAATTTCACTGTGCTAAATATTGCAAATAATTTTTCTAGTTTTTGCAAATTTGTAGGCTGCAAATTTCGAATCCTCCTCACTCTTCCCACGCCTTTTTATGACTAACATTTTCAAGCGAATTGAGATTAGGACTGTTTCCAAGTCTAAAAAAGAAGAAATTCTACGATATTCTTTGTGGGATTTAACTTAGAGTGAAAAAAGGTATGATTACCTACAAAATTATAGGTGCTCATGGGAATGGATAGGTAATTTTAACAACTTGATTCACATTGACGTACCACACACGCCGTACAGCAAGGTGCATTATCATCTTGAAATGCTGTTTGAAGAAAAGTCTGAAATACCTCCAAATTGTCGGTCAGAAGCCACTTTTATAATCACTGTGTTTTATTTTGAGTTAATTGATCCCTTGAGCATGAAAATTTGTCTGATTCTTTGAAAAAGTATGCACCTCCGTACCATAATGTACGGAGAATGTGTCACTCTTTTAATAGAGCAGTTTTCATTAAATCAGTCTCATTTTTACCGTCCTAGTAGTTTTTTTCATCAGCTCGAAATAAATTAAACTTGACTCAACAGAGAAACTCAGTTCAGCCCAACAATTAATTTCTATTTTTTTTTTTTTTTTTTTTTTAATTTTTGGTCAACTGATGCCTTTTTTTTTTTTTTTTTTTTTTTTTTGACCTTACTAATGGCTTTTTAGCAGATCTTCTTTTTTTTTTATCTGCCTCGTTTAATTGCTTCCGAACTATTTTTAAAGAAAGTATTTTGCTACACACTTTTTTAAAAAATCTTTTTTAAGTTCTGAACATGATACAAATGAAATTTTTAAACATTTGCTTTTTAACTTGCGGTTATCTTGCTTGGATGAGCAACGTGGCCGCCTAAAGCCAAATTTCCATTTTAAACGGCCAAAAAATTTTATATTTTGCTAAAAACCATTTTACCAATATTTCATTAATATTTAATTATTTTTCCATCTCACGTATTAAAATATTATTTGATTTTCCTTCAAAAATTAATACTTTTTGTGGCATCGTTAGCTGCCTTATTCTTACCATTTTAGAAATTATTTCTAAAATTACAGTTTTTCTGACAATTGAATTTTGTTTTTAACACTGGACTCAATGCTAAAGTGTATGTGGATTACAACATAATAAAATCTGTTCGAAAATTTACTTTTAAGTTATAAAATTGGCGGTTGTACAAGAGGAAAAGAAAAATATCAAAGTGCCACTTTTTTTTTTTTTTTTTTTTTTTTTTTGTCGCTTAGTACATACACACATATCATTGCATGTAACAGTAAAAAATAAAAATAAAACATAAAAAAAAAATTAAAGAAAAAAATTGGCAATTTATACTATAACAGGGTAGCTACTAGTTAGGGAATGTCAGGGGATTCAAGTGAATCTGGGAAACTCATGGAATAGTCGGGGAATTTCATGCAAAGTCAGGAGAATTTGACAAATTGTGTGTGGAAATAAGCTATATCTGAAAGATCGTTATTCTAAATTGCTAAATTGTTCATTGATTTTGTGAATTTTTTGGGGAAATAAACAGCATACGTCAAAAAAAAAAAAAAAAAAAGTCAGGGAAAATGCTGAAAAAATAGTCATGGAAAAGTCAGGGAATTTGGAAAAATTCTGATGTTAGCCACCCTGTATTAAAAAAAAAATCAATAATAAAATGTTGTTTTAAATTCCTAAAGTTCAATTAACTTTAAATAAAATTTTTATTTTAAACTTTCTTATTAATTTCATTTTAAGTGATAATCTGAATCTAGAGTACAGCACCAGTTCCGGTAAACCGATTTTACCAGAGACTGACCAGCAATCAGGTTTGGGTCTGGTTGACTAAATTTTTTCTCTTGCGTATTAGGTTCAATTCAGGTTGACTGATTTATTTTTCTTATGGTTCAGATTGACTGAACTTTCTTCTTAGAAGCTGGGCTGTCTGATTTATTTTTCTTATGGGTCAGATTGACTGAACTTTCTTCTTAGAAGCTGGGCTGTCTGATTTATTTTTCTTATGCGTCGGGTTCAGATTAAGATGACTGATTTTTTTTTTTTTTTTTTTTCTGCGGGTTAGGTTTAAGTTTTCAATGAGTCGGGTCGACTTAAGAAAATCTTTCAAAAAAATTTATCATAATAAACAGAAATTTGATATAATTATAAACATACTACATATTCCCATGATTAAATATACGTATACACAAATGATTATATATATATTGTAGAAAGGCAAAAAACAAAGAAAAATCACATATATATACATATATATATATATACTAAACTTAAAGCATATTTTTGTACTCTTGAAGTACATAACGCCCATAAATGGTTAAAAATTAAAAATCCATTTTTCAAATTTTTAAATTTGTGGATTAGTGTACCAGTAACTTCATTATTATTATTTTTTTTTTTTTTAATGATTTACTAATTCTGTGACAATGAAAATTTATTTTATAACTTTAAAAAGTTCTGCATGATTTTCAGATGAATCATTAAATTTTATTTAGTTTTCGGGTTTCGGATATAAAGAAATCTGGTTTGAGTCGATGAAAAAACTTCTTTTTTTCTCTCGGTTTAATTCTAACCTAAATTCAATGTATCAATGCTGCTGGGAGATGAACATTCTGTAGGAATGCACACCCTATGCAAAATTAATGGTTGAATGATGATTTAACTAGTTTTTGGTGTTTTGTACAAGGATAGGTACTGGTACTTATGAAACAGAATGGCTCATTTTTTAATAGCAAAAGCTTTTTGTATGTTTCTAAAAGGAAAATAATATAGATTGTATGTATTTTTAAATATATAATACTTTATATTTTCTAAAATATTATAACTATTAAGAAACCCTATTTTTATGTGTAAAAATTCATTTTTTCACATTTTTTCCATTTTTTTTCAGAAAAAAAACTTTTTTTTTTTTTTTGAACTAAAACTGGGTTATTAACAACTATTAATAAAAAAATGCTAGAATTGTACTTTCGTTTACAGTAAGCGTTTTTAACACTTTCTAAGGTTTTAAGTGTGAATAGGATTTCAGTTTGTGTATCTGTCCATCTGTCTGTCTATATGTCTGCCCGTGCTCTAACTCGTGTAAATATTTATGGAATTTCTCGAAACTGATAAATTTTATTGAAGTTCACTATCGGATGTTTCATATTAAAAATAGAGTGAATATCTCTTCTGGTTTGTGTACAGGGACACCCAAAAGCATTCGAAAGCATTGTGTTCTATGAGTGTTATTTTTATAAATATTTTCCCTATAGAATGTTCCCCATTTAAAATGACATTAATAGGTACTGTACAACTAGTTTGCTTACAGGGACAAAAAAAAAAAAAAAAAAAAAAAAAAAAAATGCATTATGTTTTAGAACAGAATTTTTTGAAAGTTATATTTAAAAATCTTTTTACTGTTAAAATCATAAAAATATTGAAATGTATCGTTAATATTCTAAAATAATGTTTTGTATAGAATATGATATGATTTACTTTCTGATTTACAGGGCTACACTAAAATATTCAGAGAGATCAAAAGCTGTAATTATAATCTAATGGCTGCATTTTCTTTTGCGTTAAGCCTTTTTAGCTCTTTCCAAAATGCCTTAGAGTAATTTTGAAATCAATTAGTTTATCTGTATATTTTTCAGTCCTTCTGTCTGTTGTGTGATAACGTAGGGAAAGAATATTAAAAGTTATTCGATACAACAATCACGTACATTTGGAAAGTGTTACTAATCAATGCGTACTGCATAATTTTTCTTTCTTGTTATGATTAATATTAATAATGAATAAATATGATTTACATTTAATTATGAATTGAATATACGAAAAATAATTTTCACCTTTCTTGAAATGAAATTGTTTGAACCATCCCATAATTCCTAATTGCTGTGTTGCTGGAATTAATATTAAAAAGGAAAATTGAAAAAAAAAAAAAAGCATAATGCACTGATGTTTTCTTAAACCACACTATGGATTGATTTTTAAAAATAAAGCCAAATAAGGATTTTTTTTCCAGTTTTATCTATTTTAGAGTAGGTGCTTCTTTTATTTTCATTTTCTTTTTATATTAAAACTAAAGAAAAGCATCGAAATTAGATAAAAAATCAAAAACTAAGACTTTTCCTAAAAAAAAAAAAAAAAAAAAAAAAAAAAAAACGTGAATAGTAAATTAATTATACAAAATTTATGAATAAAAATTCGAAGAATTTACAAGTTTGCTTACTTTTGAATAAACTTATTTTAATACCTGTAAGATTAATTTTTCTTATAATAGAATTAAAAAAAATAAATAAATAACTAAATAGGTAACTAAATAAAAATAAATTTATTCATTCATATAAAAGTTATTTTCGCCATGTATGCATAAAACATTATTTTAATAATGTTTACAACTTTAACTTTCACATCTTAAAAAAAATTCAACATTCGTTTTACGAAAATGAATATTATAAATTTAATTAACTATGACAAAACAGTTTAAAAAATCGTTCAGCAAAAAATTGCCTATATTATAACAATTGCTTCCATATTATATTTTAGAAGAGAGGAAATTTAAAAATATACACCTATACTTGTGTTATTAATTTAAAAAGAAAAAAAAAATAAATAAAAATGTGGAACTTTTATTAAATTAAAAACTGACTACGAAGAAATTTAGTTTTTTGAAATTTCAATCTAAAATTATAATTAGATTTTTATTTTGTTACTTCTAATAGTGAATTTTATTTAAAACTAAATTTAAATATATTATTGCTTAAAATGTTTAAGAATTATTTTCTAGTGTTTAACAGAAATAGCAATATAAATTAAATTAGGATGCCTATGTAGTCACATCTTCTTTTTTATATAACAAAATGCTAGAGATTTTAAATGTCTAATTTAATATTACTTTTAAAAACAGAATTCGTCAACGGACAGTAATAGAGCGAGATATTTGTTCAAATTTTATTCTATATTATTATTGTAAGAAGTTTACTTTTTATCAATTAGATAAAATGAGCTTTAAAAACTGAAACTGCTCATTACACTACTCGGCATTAAAATTGCCCCCCAACACCATGTCTTCAAATTCTTATGCAAAATGACCGAATATGACGGCCATTTTGCCCTATCACCAACCGTGTTTTAAGAACGTCCTCCTATTTTTACCACTTTTCGGTAATTTTATGGCTATAAATTTGATTTATAGTGGAGAAAAGAAATATTTTAATTGTGAAATATCTTCTGAGGGCCTAAAGAGGGGAAAAATTCTACAACATGAAAATTTGCCGCAAGGGGAAGATTTATGGGGGGATTTGGCACTGAAATTATGAGTTGCATTTGTTAAATTTTATTAGTGGATTTGTAGATCAGGAGTCTCAACGTCCTATTTTCATCAGACATTATTCAATAGGTTATTTTTACTTATTACTTTTTATATAATAGTATATATTGATTCGATCGGCTTGTTGGCCCACCAGCGGCCGAGCGGTTCTGCGCTCAAAGCTGGTAGATGGGAGGTGCCGGGTTCGATCCCAGGTCGCGCTCATCGACCTAGCCGTTCGGAGTTTTCTGTGGTTTCCTCCGAAACTCGCGTAAATACGGGCTAGGACCCCTTAGAAAGACCCCCACGGAGGGCATTCCTCCTGTAGGCCTAGGACACATCAGGAGTCAATCGGCCTTAAATCCTACAACCAACCAACCGATCGGCTTGTTACCATAATCCTACATTCATGAGGGGGGCTGCCGCCCCCTAAACCCCCCGCTGTATCTCTCTTTGTATACCTATCTGTATATCATACATATGTATTCGTAATAAACGACGGTCTTGTATTATTTCCCTGAAATTCATAAATACCAAATGTCATGCAAAAAAAATACATAGCATATCGGAAATATTTTGCGTAACGTTCAAACAATATACCAATTCCATGCCCACAATTTTCAACAGGAAAACATGCCTTTAAAGTTCTAATAATATTTCATTATATTTGATGGGGTGTAACCATGCTAAAATACACTTTTAAGAAATACCGACTATAGAACGTAATAGTACGAAATTATTTTATGTATTCCGGAAAAGTTGTGGCGTTTGCGTTTCTGCAAACGCCATCTTAAATACTTAGATTACTAAGAAAACCAGAAACTTTAATTGAACAACAAATAAAAGTTTATTGAACCAGATTAATGGGAGGGCGGCCTGGAAAATAGCTCTTAGCTCAGTCAGCGTATTACTAAATCAAAAATATACAAATCAACAATTTAGTTATCTTAAATATCTCACCACAGCAGATAGTCGACGGTGTAGAGACGGTCGCACTCGTACTCCAATACTACGGCTTCACTATGGGACAGAGGATTCCCTTTTGTCCCAGCTTGAACTTTCCGAAAACTAGTAGACACTCACCAACACTCAACACTACTTAACTTCACGCCACTAAATCTCCACTACTCTACTTTTCAATATCTGTCAAACTAAGATTCATCACAACCACTATACGATCCTCCGACATCCACTATACGATCCTCCAACATCCACTCTATCTACTAAAACCATCTCTATTTTTATACTTCTTCCTACACCCTCCTTTCACTACATTTCAATCCGTACTTTTAAAAATCACTTCTAATTTAACTAATATTCAAAATCTAAGTCTTTTAATGCAGCACCCTGCAGACACAAAACTACTCCGACCTCAACCGTCACCGAGTCACTGGCGACGGAGTGATTTTAACCATCCCCACTTCCTACCTTGCTGGATCCAGCTTAATTAAAACAACTGTGGTGACGTTCTGACGTCTCAACCTCACAAAGTAGCCACAGTTATTACAAACGCTGATAATAAGAATACACCTAATTATTTATAACTCATTAATTTTTCAAACTAATTTGACATCTTTTGGATGGTTACAGTACTTCCTCGGAATTAGGTTGTGTGGTTCCATGAATTATTTGGTCTATACATACCCTTTTTAAGAGTAAACATGATTTTAAGCATCTTTATAATGAATGTTAATTCTATTAAGTTCAATGCAGCTAAAACGCATTAAAGTGCGTGCTTAACTAAAAAATTGTCCATAGGGTCTAATGTTACGAAATTCTTTTTTGTGTCTCAGTAAACGAACCATAAACATTGTATACACCAATAAAAACTATTCAGCTTATTTTGCGTTTAAAATTAATAATTGTTCCAAATTTAACATCGTTTGGATGAGTACGTGACATTGTCAGAACACTTTTGTAAGGTCCTGTACATTAATTAGAAAGCTTAAGAGCACGTATTTTCTTCAAACAACATAAGCATCTTACTCGCGCACGCTAGATTAATTTTCTTGATTACAAAGTAATGATGTTAAAATGCGTTTAAACGAAATTCACCCTATACCCCATAATGCTAAGTATTTTGGCGTGTCCCTGTACACAATCCATAAAAAGTATAGACATAAAAATTTATATTGCTATTTCTATACAGAGTCTGGATGTGTGTGTCAACTTGCAAGCCAATCGGAGAATGTTTGCGACCGCTATTGCGGTACATACAAATTCTGCCCATAGGCCGTAATGGTAAGAAAATATTTTGTGTGTCCCTGTACACGAACTACAAAGGAAATACACACCCAAAACTCTACAGAAAAAATTCTATGTGGTTCATAAATATGTGTACCAAATTGCAAGTCAAAAGCTTGATTTTTGCGGTGGCTATCGCGGTACATACAGATTCTTCCCATAGGCCGTAATGATAAGAAGAACTTTGGCGTGTCCCTGTACACGAACTACATATGTAATACACACCTAAAACTATGCAGCTGATTCGGATGGGCTCATGAATACGTGTACCAAATTGGAAGTCAATAGCGTGTTTTTTTGCGGCTGCTATCGCGCAACATACAAATTCTTCCCATAAGTCGTAATGATAAAAAACACTTTGGCGTGTCCCTGTACACTAACTACAAATGGAATGCACACCCAAAACTATACAGCTATTTTCGTGGTGATCATGAACATTTGTACCAATTTTCAAGCCAATTGCAGGTTTTTTGTAACCGCTATCGCTCGACAAACACACAGACAGACAGAAAAACAGACACAACCCAAAACTGTTTTGAGTCTCAACAGAGGGCCTCCACTGACGTTTCGGCAATTAACCAATTACTAGTCTCAATCATTAATATATATATATATATATATATATATATATATGTTAAGAGTTAAAATAATTATTTTCCATTCTCCAAATTAAATTCATGGCCATAAAATTACCGAAGAGTGATAAAAATTGGGGGAGGACGTGACGCCCTGAGAAAACGGTGAGTGATGGGGCAAAATGGGGGTCATATTCGGATTAAGGACGTCATTTTACATATGAATCAGCATAAATAGCATCAAGGCTCGATTTTTTTTTTTTTTTTTCAGCGTAGTGTTATATATTCAGTGTAGTTTCTAAAATATTTATTTATTAATGTAGATAATGTTTTATCGATGTTATTACAAAGAACAAGTTGAATCTTAAAATAAAAAATTAATGAGCGGAATAATACAGAAAATGAATAATTCATTAAATTGTTATATTATAACCCGTTACAAAACGTTTTTCTATACCATTTTTTAAGCATCTACCACACAAAAGAAAAAAAAAAAAATCTGTAGTGACTCCACTCGACTTTCCGAACATTGAGTAATTAACAGTTTTGTAGATAAAGTAAAGAAAGAGGAGTTGTTAAACAAAAAAAAGAGAGAAAACCATAATAGAGTGTTTGAGTATTTTTCTCCATATATTACACGATGTTTTATTTAACGCTACTGAACTTTGAGCCCGTAGATCCTAATGATAAAGAATTTTTCGTCGTGTCCCTGTAAAAACCTATAAATGCTAGATTCACCAAAATGCTTATAGTTAGTGCAACAGTGATTTACAATATTCATATAAATTTTCAACTCAATTGTATTAGGCAGTTAATTGCTATCGCACTTTTAAAAATTTGGTCCCATAGGCCATAATGACAAAGAAATTTTCTTTATGTCCCTGAAAAAATTTATAAGCGCTGAATTCACCAAAATCTATACAGTTGGTGCAACTGTGACCTATAACATGTGTAAAAATTTTTTTGGCCAGGCATTTAGACGCTATCACACTTTTAAAAATTTGGCCCCATAGGCCATAATGATAAAGAATTTTTCTTTGTGTCGCTGTAAAAAAACTATAGGTGCTAGATTCTCCAAAATCTATACAGATTGAGTATCTGTGACCTATAATATGTGTATAAAAATTTTTTCTCAATTGATTAGGGCGTTTAGATGCTATCGCACTTTTAAAAAATTGGCCCCATAGGCCATGATGATCATCAATTTTTCTTTGTGTCCCTGTAAAAAAACTATAGGTGCTAGATTCATCAAAATCAATAGGGTTCGTGCTGCGGTGACTTTCAACATGCGTACCAACTTACAGCTTATTCGAGCAAAGCGTTTAGACGCTAGCATGTTCACTCACACACATACACACACACATACGTACACACATACATACACACATACACATACATACATCATCGTAAAAATAGTGAAAACGGACTCAGGGGGCCCCGAAACGTATAGAAACATTAAAATCTCAAATTCGGATTTTTGACATGATTATAATACTTTCCTCACTATAGTCTTCGGAAAGTAATAAGCACAGAACCTTAATAATGATTTTACATATGTAGTTTGATAAAGTTAAAAGAGCTATACGCATCTGAAAATTTCAGAAAGTGTTTAACAGTAGCACAACACGTATGCCAATATGTTAAAAATTGAAACAATCAATTTTGCCAGATATGCATCGCATAAAACAAGTTTAATGCATTTACATATCATAAAAGTTGTGATACAGTCTTCCTGTAAATGTAGAAAATCATAACACATCACCTCCTACTGGGCAATATATGCCAGATATTCTAAGAATGTGAGACATCACACACTCAAAATCTCACTGAGAGGTCAAATAATGGAAGCAGTGTTGCCAGACTTGGGGACTTTTTTTTTTTTTTTTCAATAACCACCAATAATTTTAGGAAGTGATATTTGATATACATAATAGATGATTAATCGTCGAAGTGATTAGGCAACCGTTACAATTAAAATTTAGTGGAGGATCTTAATTAAAAATTCCCAAATATATCAACATTGCATTGGAAATTGAGGTCCATGGAAGGTTCGTTCAAGTGGCGATGTTTTCCGCAAATATTTGAAAGTACAGTAGAACCTCGATTATCCGAACCTCGATTAACCGAAACTCACCTCGATTAACCGAAACTCTCCGTTAACCGAAGTCGGTTTCTTCTTCACTTTTTTTTTTCACTTTCTACTATCATCCAAAATTTTCTCTTAACAAACATGTATTTTTAAAGTTTTTTTTTTTTTTTTTTTTTTTTTTTTTTTTTTTTTCCACATTCCTTTTGTATGCAAGCCATCCTTTCCAAACTACGAGTGCTGATAAATATTTTAGATGATTATTGATGAATTCTCGATTATCCGAAAATTTCGATTATCCGAAGTGAGTTCGCTCCCAATTACTTCGGATAATCGAGGTTCTACTGTAATTGGTTGAAAGTTGTGTAAATTAAGAAGTTTGTATTTCTCAGTGTGATGTCTCTATGTTAGTAAAGATTTTTTTAAGGTAAGCTTTGGGATATTCTAATCCAAACTATTTAAGTAGCACACTTTCAACGCCTCGGAGTTCTTATGACAAATTAGAATGCGTTTCGTAGATGTTTACTTGATAGTTTATCAAATAGGAGTTACTTTATAGGATGATGAGTTTATACATTTAACAAGACACAACAACACAGAATACACATATAATTTAATCCACTAAAATATGTTGTTAAATAGACTCTAGAGGGTAGTCAAAATCCCCTTTTAAAAGAGTGCAAATAAAAAATTGATCTTAGTACTTCTTATTTCATCATTTATAATTTCTACTGTTTTATTAGTCGAAATCAACGTATAAGAGGTTGCTGGAAATATGTAAAGTTCGCAATATCATTGACTCCAAATTATGTCACGCTCCAGCCAGCTATAAAATTTATTAGAATTCTGCCTTATTCTTTGGAAGATAAAGAGACCAAAAAATCTTTATAACACACAAACATAGACAGAATTTTACTAGAAAAGCCAAATATTTCTCAAAAGATATCTTAAAACGTAAAAATCCATCGAAAACTGGAATTCTCAAGAATCCAATATTTATATATATATATAACATATAATGAACATATATTTATACCTTTAATTGATTTTTTACAGAAATACTGAACAAATCAATTCAGTTAAAACTTCAAATGTCATTTTTTATTTCAATATAAATAACGTGGCAAAATCTAAAAAATCTAAAAAAAAAAAAAAGAAAATCTTAAATACTAATTTTATGTTTAAAAATCAATAAAATATTTCGAAATCTGATTTCATTTAATGAATATCATTTATTGCATTATATGATAAACGAAGAGAGTAATTTTGATGCATTTGATAAAAAAAAAAAATCAAACAGTTGATTTATTTAATTTCATACTTTTTTTTAAATTCTTAATTGTAGAAGATTCACTTTGTGTATAAATAAAGAAATGCCACTTTCATATTTTTCTTAAGGACTATATGTATAGAATTCATTATTCTTATGTAAACGATTGAAACTTTCAATAAAAATATTAAATTAATCTCTAGAATTAGTACACTCTTAATAAAAAAGACCCTATTTTATTTTACAAATAATCGGATACAAAAATATATAACTGTTAAATCATATATTTTAAGCTGTGTTGTAACAAAAATTGCAAAAATCTCAAGTTTTTATATATTAATTATTATTATTATTAATTTGTATGCTTTGTTTTAAAATATTACATAAAAAAATTCTAAAAATACAATATTTAATTTTCATGTCAAACACAATATTTTGAATTTATTAAATTTTCTTCAAAGTTATATTAATCAAAATGTTTAAATACGGTTTTAGAAAGCAAATGATAAAGTTTCGCACTTCTGTAACAAAACTGTATTTAAATAAGTTAGATTAACACATAAACTTGTAATTTAAGTTATAGTACTTCTACATGAATCGTTCAGTTTAATCGTAATAAAGGTTTTAATTTATAATTCATTAGCCTTGCTTTGAACACTTTGCATGGTGGTCCATTTAAAATATCAAATACATAACTAGGCTCCGTTGCCTGAGAAAATTGTTTTCAAATTGACCACAGCGATATCTCTAAGATACACATTATAAATTTTATTAGGTTTTAACGGACATTTGAGCAATTCTGCAATTCTCCTTTCAGGGAAAAGAAAGGGGGGGGGGACATACGTCAATATTTAAAGCATAATTCATATAGAAAATTATTTTCTGTTTTTCAAGAGAGCCACGGTAAACTGGGAGTGTAGCAACGTGACCGTAATCAATGTATCACGGGCTCGATAATCCAGTTGTCTAAAGACTGTATGATGACATTAATGATGGCTGATTCGTGTAAAAGCTGCTATAGTTGAAATTACGTCCGTATATATATATATATATATATATATATATATATATATATATATATATATATATATATATATATATATAAACAAATAAATACAAATGAAAATATAAATAAAAAATAAACCCTTAATGGTTATAGAAGAGGGGAGTCATTCACTTCGCGGAGGATTGAAATTGATATGGATGTCAACGGACCACTCTTATAGGAGAATCCCTGACCGTAGCCAATTGGCCACTGTGAAACTCTAGCGCGACGTTAAACTAGTTCAATCCCAACGTCAATCCGATTCCATGCAAGAAATTTTGCGTCCCATACTTTGCTAATTTTTTATCTTGTGTTCAAATGAAATTTCGCAGGCTTCGAAATTTGAGCTTCTCATAACATTTTGCGCAATGTTTAAAAAAAAAATAGCGTCCAATGTGGCTATTTTTTTTTTTTTTTTTTTTTTTTTTTTTAAATTCAGTTTAGTTTAATTTCTTGAAAATCAAATCTCAATTCTTTACATTTTTCCACCGTTTAAATATAACGTATCAAAACAAAAAAAGTAAATTAAAAATAAATGACCCTTAAAATGTACACGTGACGACCTAAATTATGAAGTAAATAGTGAAGAATCATTTTTTAACACCTTATAAGTAACAACTTGTATTAATAACATATATATATGTATTAAAAAATCTCACCTTTTTTTTTTTTTTTTTTTTTTTTTTTTTGTCGTTTCACTCTATATTCGTTCCTATTGCCAAATTGTTTGATTAGAAATAAATGATCACTTGGATTGGCTCAAAGATATTTGCGCATGCATAAATGCTTCCATTTTGGGCTTTAAAAAAATAATAATTTTAATTTTATTTATAAATTAATAAGGTTTTAAATCATCGTGATTTTTTACTGCGTTTTTCAGCAATAATTAAGATGATTTCAATTCTAGATTTCTGCATTAATAGCCTATTTTTGCATAGTATAAAAGAAAATATTTATTTTGACAATAAAAAGTTATATGCCTAGTTATTGCCTTTTTTAAATTCTTAAAAGTAATTTTCACGTATTTATTTAATTATTTATTTATTGAAAAATTGACATTATTATAAAATATTCAAACTTTTTTGCATTTTCCAAATATATCTCTCATTTTTAGTAACATTTTTTTTTTCTAAGGTTGTAAAACATGCTGCAAAAATATTGTAAGCAATGTTATAAGGCGTGTTTCTTCTATACAAATAGAATTCATGTGTCATTTTAAATAAAACAATTTTTCGCTGTATACTGCAATGTTTCATTTTCGCATTCTATGTTTTATATTCATCTCTCAGAAGAGCCTTGAATTTACATTTACAAGATAGATAAGATATTTTGGAGCTTTTTGTTCCATAAAGGCCACAGTTACATATGCATCGCTTAACTGTCAACCACGGTAAAAACTTCGATGCCCATTATAAATTTATTCGTCCATCTGAATCCACTAGAGATTTTAACTTCGACTTTTAGAAAACTAAAGCAAATTTACTGCCAAGATATGTTTCAGAAATTTGACGAAAATAGAGTGTAATTCATTTATAATTTAAAACTAATTCTTTAAAATTATTTGTAAGTATAATTTATAATTTATAATTAATTCTTTTAAATTAATTGTATGTTTTATACTCTTATAATATATTTTAACTTAATTTATCCACTTGATTCTACTTAAAATACAAAGAATGAGAATATTATAATTTAATAATTGTATTAAACATCGTGTTAATTTAATTTTCTATATATGTATGAAAACGAAATTAATGCTCAAATATTAATTATTCAAATACTGAATTAAAGTCAAGTCACAAACAAAATTTCCATACTTAATATACATTAATAATTAATAAATAAAGTTATAAACTTATTAATAAAGTTACAAACTTATTCACTTACCATCATTGCTCGTAAAATTCCAACGTAAGCGTCCTGCAATATTAAAAAAAAAAAAAAAAAAAAAAAAAAAAAATCAGTTATAATCTGAATTAAATGCGTAGAGTTCTGGATGAACAGAGTTAGACTGTTTCTGTTTTAATTCACTAAATACAAATGTATATTATAAATCCCATTTTTCAGTCTTTGAAATTAGTTCCCTGTTCCTTTTTTATGTTTTCTCATATTATAAGTTTCCTTGCTTTAAACATTTTAATTCTCACAAACGTGGCATTTTAAATTTTCATAATTAAAATTTATAATGAATTCCTTATAGATGGAATTATAAGGGGGAATTCCTTAAGGAATTCCTTATTCCTTATTCCATTTCACTTAGTTTTTAATGAAAATAAAATGCTAAACAAAATTAATTGCTTTTAATCTTTAAAGGGTAAGTAAAAAATATACTTTCTGAAATGGCTGAATTAGTTTCAAGGGATTCATTTTTAAATTTTCTATGGTGTTTAAAGTATTGCTTTAGATTGTTTCGGACGTGCTAATTCATGTTTATTTCATTAAATATTTAATATATCATTATCCTCTGTCAATGACAAGATGTTAATGTCAAACTTGCATTCAATTATCACGTAACTTAGATATCTTTTATGCAAAAAAATGAAGTCTATAAATTGCCACGGTTATATTAAGTTTTACAGTCGGCAGCAAAAGTATCCGAGTATTAGCAATATTCCCTGTCTAAAAAAGTACACTTAATACTGCTTTGTTAAATAAATCCTTGTCGAGTCATGTTGTCTTACTCAGTCTAAGAACATGATTAGACAAGGATTTATTTAACAAAACAGTATTAAGTGTACATTTTTTATATAGGAATTATTGGCTAGTGCTTGGATACTTTTTCCACCGACTGTATTTTTCATTTTATTAATTCATTAAAAAATAAAAAAAAGTTTTAATGCATGAATTTAAATGCTATTATCAAATTAATAGTTTCATATACATTTTACTGAAAAAAAAAAATGTTTGAAAAATGCATAGGAATATAAACAGAAATGCATTGCGTATAATTGTCATGTGTATTGTTTTAAGTAATAGAAATTTAATTGCACTGTATCGATAGGTTAGGTTTTAAGAATTCAACTAATAATGATTATTTATGAAAAACGATAAATTTCAGTTTGATCTCACGATAAACTGGGTCTTCTTGAAATATTTAAAATCTTTTAAATGAATCTACATCTCCAGCAATAAATATAAATATTTTGTTATAAATCTTCGTAAACATATATAGGAACTTTCGATACATCAAAGAATCATTACAAAAAAAAAAAAAAAAAAAAAAAAAAAGATATTCTACCAATTAATTTTCTGAAATTATTTGTACCATCCTTTCATATTGCTTGAAAAATGTGTATGGGTTGTCTAGAGTGCTGTAGCGCGTGTCTGATGCTAGCGAATTGTACAATTTAAAACCGTACCATTTACAGATGGTAATCAATTGAAATTTTGTTTTGCATTGCATTAAAAAAAGTACTGAATCTAAAAGAAATTGTGTCTGCATTCATTTGATCACCGCTTTATATGATGTATGGATTTCGTGAATATCTTATAGTACAATTAAATATAGCTAGAAAATATGTAATACAAAAATATCTATCTATCTATCTACACTGAGAAAATACTATACCGCCTTGCTCTAGAACGAATAATTGGCCATTTTCTAAATCTCTTAACTAGAAATATAGATTTTCGAGCTATCCGCAAAAGGCACACCAACAAACTGAATAGACGAAATGATCGAGAATTACTAGTGTACACATTTCTAGAGGGCGAAACAACATTCTGAATATTCTGAACCATTTGTACTGCTAGAAATTTTCGCTTAATTATCTAGAATTTGGTAATAAACCAAGATTATAATTGCTGAATCCCACCTCCTGTAGTCTCATTTATTTGCAGAGATTTTTAAATGAATTTTCCCTCGATAATATAGACAAACGTTCTAGAATTATAATAAGGGCTTCTAGAACTCGCTTTCCAATTGGACTATAATTTATAAGGATGATATGGAACTATTTTTTCAAGAGCCAAAATTTAGATTCTAGATGTTAGTTACAGAATTTTTTCTCAGTGTATCTATCTATCTATCTATCTATATATATATATATATTGTTTGTACTAATCGAACTCTGTATGAATTATTTTATGCGACCCTTTTAATATTGTTAAATATTCCATGCATTATTTTCTTTAGAGAACATTCTGTTATGAAAATCCTTGACACATAATAGTATTGTTTCATTTAAATTGGTGAAACTCTTTCAAAAGACTCCTGCAAAGTCTTTTTATTTTAAATATCCTTATACTACAGACTGTATGGTATTTAACATTTATTAATCCTTCAATGTTTGGTTTCACAGCCGTACTAAACATTTGATATCATTTATTATTAATATTATTATTATTTTATGCAGATGCTTTTTGATATTTGCCCATTGTCTTAATGGATTTTTAAACATCTTTTGCTTCTCTCCTCCGTAGATGGCAGCATTACTCATAAATTTACCAAATTGTGTTTGAGAGGGAGCTAAAGGCATAAGTTAGTTGAAATTTCTTAATGTGCTCAAGAGAGCCTTGCCGGTTTCATAATGCACTCGTGTCTAGTTTTTTCATCTAAAAAGGGATGTGATATCACCATTTGGCTTTAAAACACCTTTTAAGAGTTTCTGCAGTTTATAATGTTGATTTATGTTAAACAATAAATTTTAGTTAAACCATAAAACTTGATTTTTGGATTTTGGAAAATTATAAAGTTAGTAAATAATGAAAATTAATAGATCGATTAAAGGCCGGAAGTAATAAAAATAGTGGTAGTTCATTAATTTTAGTTGTGCCGCTTATAAATCATATTAAATTGCCGAATTGCCAATATTATTAAGATTTAAATGAAAGATACTTTCTGTTAAAACAAAGTAAAATAGGAAAATGAAAATAATTATTAACTCACCCCAAACAGCAGTACAATCAATACCTGTAAGGCAAAATTAATTAGATCCATTGGGACACTCGGTTGCACAATAAGAATCACACATAATATGTCACCTAGGAATTTTTTATTGAAGATTAAGATATATATATTCCGCTTGTACAGGTACAGGGATACATCATTAATTTACCAACACTGTAATTACGCACATTAGATATCATGATATAGATAACTGATAGAGCAAAGCAGATATCGTTCACAGCATTCGGATTATTCTAAATATTGCCTGTCTAGAGCATCGTATATGAGTAAAACAAAATCACACTTTCACCCATCGGATGTGTACGTTCGTTTTCTCCTGTGATTACTGAAAGCATTGACGATATCACAAATTTACTGTAACACATGGCTGTTACTCCACATTTTAAATACGTGATGGAAATAGCATATTCCGACGAGCGAATGGTGAAGAGTTGTCGTTGACTGATATATTGTATGTTCGTAGTACCGAAACCATGTTACAACGTATTATGATGGTACGCTAAGCCTATTTAGGCCACACTGTTCCTTTGCACTAAAATAGAGGTCTATCGGTCCGCATATGAAATAAGGACCTCTTTGAATATTAATAATATACTCTATTACATTAGTTTATGAGTAATTCTAGAGGTTATTGAAACTGGAAGGAACTTATTAAAGACTGATGCTCGGCCAACGATCTACAATTTCTTCGTATCCATTCAGCAATCCTCCAAGGGAGTTTCTCGTTACTAGGATCCATTTCCAAATACACATGTCCACAAGATGGACGTAAAACGAATACATTTTCCTTGTTTTACTTTTACAGGCTTATAGACTTAAAGAAGTTATTACTATAGATGCAAAAGTTTGAAATAACTGTTCAGCCAGCGGCCAAAGGCCGCCGACCACGGCGTAAAATGTCTTCGCACTCCTTCCTACATCACCGTACAAGCACAGAGTGAGTCAGAGATGCCTTCCAATCTCCCGCGCCGCGAGACTACGCACATTCAAATTGCTGCGCGCGATAAATAGTCCGAAAATGAATTATTTTTATCCGGATCGTCTGCTGAATAATAAATAATAAAATGGAAATAAATAAATTTAATTTTATGAACGGAATATTTTATATTGGGTTAATTTTTGGATTCAATATTAATATAAAAAAATACACATTTTCCTAGAGAGACGCCACTTTTAAATCGGCGCCGTGATATATTCGCTGCGGACCTGACATATTCGCTGCGAACTGAATGGAATCTTCCAGAAAGAGAATTTGAAAAAAGGTAAATGGAAATGACGTCACTGATTTTAATTAGTGAAAAATGAACGTTAGGAAAATTAATAAAATTATTTTTAAATTATTTGCAGACGATCTAAAAAGATTTTGAACTGATTTGAATCATGATTAAAATTGAATTTCTTTTTTGGCTAAGGCGTTTGTTTACAATCAGGAAACATCGGTAGTTTTGTTTACAAACAAAACGCTTCACTGGAAATTCTTAAATTTTTTTGTTTATTGAAAATTACGAATTTTAAGAAATTTTAAATGGAGAAAATAAATAAAATAAAAGTAACTAAAATATTTTCCGGAGGATTTGATAAAAATTAACCGAATTCAAAAGTGTTAGAATTTTTGATTCTAACATTACCCCCCTTCTCCAAAAAAAAATTATAGCCGCAGGAAATTGGAAGGACGTAGTAACATCATGCATACACTCAACATAAAACATAAATATACTGCATAAGTGCATTTCCGAATATATATAATAATACTGAAAACATAAATGATGTGGGGTAAGTTTAAAAAAAAATCATATGCATACCACTTTTTTAACACATAACATAAAATAGTACAATGGAGTTATATTAATACCATGGATATAATGAAGATAATGGAAATCTGCCAAAATAATCCACTTGAAAATAAAATTTTAGCTATGAATAGTTTTTTTTTTTTTTTTTACCTAAAACATCTCAGCTAAAAATTTATGACGGAATATTTAAAGTAAAAATATGCACCTAACAACAAATCACTAAAGGTAACAAATTTATTGGAACTCAATAGTAGATATACTAAACAAGTACGAATGAAGCAGTTACAGCGCACACGTCGTTACAGATGACGGCATATAATTATGTGAAACCGCTAGTGATCCCCATAACGATGTTGCCTTTGCCATCCGCACATTGCCATATCTACAATTGAAAGACTTTTAGAGCTGTAACACTATTGTGATGAGCATGTGAGACAGCCAATGACACTTAAATAAAGGCTCGGCTATAAATGGTCTCCATCAATACTCTAGGACAATACCTATATTTCTACAATGTGCCACATGCATAAAGAATTGGAAAATAAATACTGTTTGTAAAATTGATTTGTGTTATTTTAGAATATACACTCCTGCCAAATCGCAAAAGATTTAAAACAGGCAGGTGTCAGTGATTAAACATTTTTGAATATACCCTAATAATCTGAAAAATGCATATTTTTTTTTTTTTTTTTAAACAGGTAAGTAAATATGTGTTTTATAGATTTTCATTCATGTGAGATTTAGGTGGACAAATTTAGTCTGAAATTGAAGAAGTGAGAATACCTAAGAACTGCAGCACCAGTGCACAAAAGTGAAACATTACCTCGGACCAGCCTGACAAATTTTGCATCACTCTGGGCCCGAATTTCTCAGTATCTCACCAACAGCAATCTTAGAATCATTTAAGGTAAGTAAAAAAATTTTTTGCTATTTATTAATTTATGTATTTTGTCTGCTAACTTGAATGTCTATTAGAGGAGCCAGTATCATAAAATTTGAAAAGAGAGTGAAAAATACTTTTTTTTTTTTTTTTTTTTTTTTTGCTTTGCTGAGAAGTTTTAGTTATGAGTAGATTTGAATATCAAAATTGTTTGGGGTTGAAATGCAATCTCATGGGGATGAATAGTGAGAAAAAAAATTTTAACATTTTAGAGAAATATTAATGTTCTTTAAATTTGGTGTCAAGGAAACCGGCATTGTGCTGATCACATCATATATAACATAATTTTAGATCATTGTTTTTTCTTTTATTTCATTTTAATTGAAGAAAAGGGGAATTTATTCGTCCCATATCAATAAAAGCAATGCATAACGAGGCTGCTGGTCACACTATATAAAGGCTCAGCTTATAATGGTCTCTGCATATGCTATAATTAATATTCAAGGTAGTTTTAATATATAGAACTTTGAATAGAAAGCATGCATGTCAGCTTAAGCCACAGACTTACATTCTCAGAGGTGAAAAACGGGTACCTAATCGGTTTTAACCTCATCGACTTATATAATTGCTGCAAGTGCAATGTTCCATAAATGAACCTTGTAAAATTAATGTATACTGTGCACAGTTAATATAATAAATAAAATATAAATTTTTTATTTATATAAATCGAACAATGATCTCAATTTTATTGCCTATAAATGTTTCCTGTATATTATCTAGGTGTGATGGAAAATTAAAAGGTATGTAACCCTTTATTTATTTATTTATTTTTGAAGTGAAATGCCTAGTCAACTGGGTTTATAGTTAAAATTTCGCATGGCACAATGATTGCTGTGGCCATCAGCTCAAATTACCATAAAACGCAAAATTTCACCGTCCCAATAATCAAATCTAAACACATTTCCCCAACAGTAATCTTGCACCTTTGAATTTTATATTAACAAATTTCTTAAGTAACACCATGTAGTTTTTAATAATTCATCCCTTAAAATAAAATTCTGCATTCTTTGATAAATTTTTTTTTTTTTTTTTTTTTTTTTTGCAAAAACCTCTACTAACCAGAGTTATTAAAATCATCTTATTTTTAACTCTACCCAGAGAGAAAATGTAATAAATGGAAAAGGACACTAAGTAAATAACTGTAAATTAATTATCTATATTAAATTTCACTTAGCAGATCTCCATAGAAAAAACACAAATATATGAATAAAAAAAATTATCATTTTCTTTTATTTTCTGGGAATTTCAAATTATTTTACTAGCTCAAAACAAAATTAAAACTCAGTATCTAATTTCCGAACATTAAATCACACTCCAATTCCATGGAATGTTTAAAAAAGTATGGCAAATCTCAATTAGCCTATTTCTTTATTTTTTAAATAATTATAGCTAAAATAGCTCTAAAAAATACCTGTATTCCTTTTATTTACTGGAATACCATAAATTGGGATTTACCACATTAAAATACAATAAAATACAATAAAATACAGGTACAGGGATACATCATTAATTTACCAACACTGTAATTACGCACATTAGATATCATGATATAGATAACTGATAGAGCAAAGCAGATATCGTTCACAGCATTCGGATTATTCTAAATATTGCCTGTCTAGAGCATCGTATATGAGTAAAACAAAATCACACTTTCACCCATCGGATGTGTACGTTCGTTTTCTCCTGTGATTACTGAAAGCATTGACGATATCACAAATTTACTGTAACACATGGCTGTTACTCCACATTTTAAATACGTGATGGAAATAGCATATTCCGACGAGCGAATGGTGAAGAGTTGTCGTTGACTGATATATTGTATGTTCGTAGTACCGAAACCATGTTACAACGTATTATGATGGTACGCTAAGCCTATTTAGGCCACACTGTTCCTTTGCACTAAAATAGAGGTCTATCGGTCCGCATATGAAATAAGGACCTCTTTGAATATTAATAATATACTCTATTACATTAGTTTATGAGTAATTCTAGAGGTTATTGAAACTGGAAGGAACTTATTAAAGACTGATGCTCGGCCAACGATCTACAATTTCTTCGTATCCATTCAGCAATCCTCCAAGGGAGTTTCTCGTTACTAGGATCCATTTCCAAATACACATGTCCACAAGATGGACGTAAAACGAATACATTTTCCTTGTTTTACTTTTACAGGCTTATAGACTTAAAGAAGTTATTACTATAGATGCAAAAGTTTGAAATAACTGTTCAGCCAGCGGCCAAAGGCCGCCGACCACGGCGTAAAATGTCTTCGCACTCCTTCCTACATCACCGTACAAGCACAGAGTGAGTCAGAGATGCCTTCCAATCTCCCGCGCCGCGAGACTACGCACATTCAAATTGCTGCGCGCGATAAATAGTCCGAAAATGAATTATTTTTATCCGGATCGTCTGCTGAATAATAAATAATAAAATGGAAATAAATAAATTTAATTTTATGAACGGAATATTTTATATTGGGTTAATTTTTGGATTCAATATTAATATAAAAAAATACACATTTTCCTAGAGAGACGCCACTTTTAAATCGGCGCCGTGATATATTCGCTGCGGACCTGACATATTCGCTGCGAACTGAATGGAATCTTCCAGAAAGAGAATTTGAAAAAAGGTAAATGGAAATGACGTCACTGATTTTAATTAGTGAAAAATGAACGTTAGGAAAATTAATAAAATTATTTTTAAATTATTTGCAGACGATCTAAAAAGATTTTGAACTGATTTGAATCATGATTAAAATTGAATTTCTTTATTGGCTAAGGCGTTTGTTTACAATCAGGAAACATCGGTAGTTTTGTTTACAAACAAAACGCTTCACTGGAAATTCTTAAATTTTTTTGTTTATTGAAAATTACGAATTTTAAGAAATTTTAAATGGAGAAAATAAATAAAATAAAAGTAACTAAAATATTTTCCGGAGGATTTGATAAAAATTAACCGAATTCAAAAGTGTTAGAATTTTTGATTCTAACAATTTACATTTTTTTTTTTTTTAATTTATTTATTAAAATTAATATTATTTTTGGTGCTATTATTATTAGTGTTATTTTTACTAAATTAATATTATGTTTCATATTAATGGTTCACATAAATTAACGGTAACATTTTACAGATACTTGCATGCATTAATTTAATAAGTAAATAATCCTAATTTTCTTTTCTTCTTTTGTCTTACTTGCACAAGCACGTATTAAGCGTATCTGCAGTTATAGAACAATTCACACGAAATTATAATTATGTTCGAAATTTTTAGGGAAATGTTAAAAAACCTTCAATTAATGAAATATTAATCAACAAATTAAATCGATTTCAACTATCGACTTTTATATATTAAATATTGAGTATCAATAATTTTGTTTACTCAATTAATTAATTAAAATAAAATAAAATAAATTTAAATTAAATTAAAAAAATCCTACTAATTAATAACGAAATCCTGCAAAAATTTAAACTAAAATGGCTCTTACAAAGACTATTAATAAATAACACTAAAAAAATTATCGGAATGAAATTAACGGTTACGAATGTGAGTTTAATACATAAGAAGGTAAACAGCAAATTTTCCTTGTATGTTAAATCAATTGAAACCAAGAAATATCTGTAATACAGGGTGGGGCATAAAGATCGCCTCATTTTAAGATATCAATAAAAATATATAGGACATTGAAAACAAATATTTTATGTTTACATTCGGAAAGAATAATGTTTGCCATTAATTAATTTTTACAATCGGTAACAATTTTCGCTATTTGCGAATAAGGATATCGTCTAAATGTTTTCCTTCGTTCTCTATACACTCGTGAAGTCTCTCCCGGAAATTCAGCACAACCTTTTCCACCATTGCTGCAATTTCGAATCGAATAGCATCCTTCAGTTCGTCTAGTGTTCTCATGCTTTTGGCAAGGATTGCTTTCAGCCCAGTAGCGGAAATTTTCTTATTAACGCATCCAGACAAATGGAAATGAGCTTCTCACTCGACTGAACAACATCATCGGGCGCAACATTTTCAAGCAAAACTTTACAACACTTCTTTCGATTTGACCAATCGCATTCTTTCATTTCCTGTACCAACATAATTTTGTACGAATATAACTTCAGAACTTCATGTAAAATTCTCCTCAATGAGCGATGGGATAGTCCAAGGGCACTAGCTTGTTTATGAGCTGAACGTCGTGGTGATTGCGTTACAGCATCTCTTACTGTTGCTACGTTCTCCGGAGTTCGAACATGACGTGGTCTACCGGGCGACTTTTGTTTTAAACACGAACCTGTTTCTCTAAAATTAGCAACCCATAAGGATATTGTCTTTCTGTCGGGTATTTTTCCATGCCTGCTTACTCCAAAGTGCCTACGAAATAATCGTTGCGTTTGAATGATGTAATCCGCATTTTAAAAATAAGTTTCAACTACGAATGCACGATGTTCACTAGTCCAAGACATACTGTCAACTGAAATAGCGTAACAAGGGAAATATAGCAGCGCTACTTCGGACACGACCTCTACACTAGCGCCGCCGCAGCGACGGCGGCAAATTAGGGAGATCTTTATGCCCCACACTGTAGAAGGATTTTTATTTATCCTTAATTTTAATAGATTTTCCTCTAACAGTTTTGTACAGAATTGATACAGTATTACTCTGCATTCTGGTTAAAAGCATCAAGATAAAAGCATCAAGATTCTTAAATATATATCGTTTTTAAATCATTTTTGATTCAGTAAAACCGAACACTAGTAGAAAAAGAAAAAAAAAACTGACAATGCTTCGGATTATTATTATTATTATTATTATTATTATTTATATTATTATTTAGTTTATTCGTGATCAGAATATAGCAGGTACATAGAATAAAGGAAGGCTAAAGAAGGCTCAAGAGACTCAACCCCCCTGCATTGGATATTGCGAAATTTCCTTTGACTGCTACATGAAAGAATGGTCAGTTTAAATTTTATCTGTTTATATATATGTGTATTTTTAGAGTTAATTGTAAAAATTGATGAGTAAATATAATTTACATTAAATTGACAATTTATTTTCGAATAATGATTTTCACCATTTGGTTTAAAAGTATTTGAACTAGCTCTTGATTGTTTAATTGATGCACCCTTGGAATGAGTATTAAAGCAGGAAGACTTAAAAAATATTGCGTAGGGATTTCTTTTTTTTTTTTTTTTTTAACTGCAATATGGTTAATTATTTTTAAATGGGGATATTTTTTTTTTTTTATTATTATTATCAATCTTTGAACATGTGATACTTTTACTTTATTATTTTCTATTAAAACTGAAAATATGTATAGATCGAAATTAGATAAAAAAAAAAAAAAAAAAAAGAAGAAAAAAAAAAAAAAAACTTGGAACAATCTATTGTTTACAAGTTTATATATTTATGAAAATCTTCATTTTAATACCTGCGCCTTTTTTTGTAAATTGTTAATTTACTAGTATTCAACTATAAATTTGCTTCCAAAAAACAAAACAAAACAAACAAAAAAAAGTTAAATTTATTCATCCATATAAATATTTACGATATACAAGCATAAAAGATTATTTTAACAATGTTTACAATTTTTAATTTTTCTTCTTAATCAAATTTGTTATTTCTTTTATGAAGTTGCGTTCTATAAATTTAATTAACTAAAACAAAACAGTTTTAAAAATCAGTTCACGGAAAAATCACGTAAATTATAATGCGTTATTTTTATATTGTAGAAGAATAAAAGAAAAATTTTAAAAGATACAGCTATACTTATTTTAATAATTATTAAAAAAAAAAAAAAATAAATGTAGAATTTTTATTAAATAATGAACTGACTACGAAACATTTTTTGTTAGTTTTTGAAATTTCTATCTAAAATTATAATTCGATTTTCATTATATTTTTTCTAGTGATAAATTTTACTTAAAACTGAATTTTAAGTATATTATTGAAAGAAAAATTTAAGAAATATTTTCTAGTTTTTATTAGAAATAGTAACATAAATTAAATGAGAACGTCAATGTAATTAGGACTTTTTTTTTTTTTTTTTAATGTAACAAAATATTATAGGTTTTATATGTCTAACTTAATTACATATATCATGTATCTATATATGTCTAATTTAGTTAATTAAATTGTTATGTCCAATTATAGAAAGCGATAATTAATATACTTCAGATTATAAAAGCTAATATTAATTTTGCAACCTCTCATATTTTATCCATGTTTAAAGCATTTAACTGTCTGTAATTGCTTTTTTCACTGTTAACCTCAGTCCTTAGTTTCTTCTAATCATCTCCACATGTGCGAAATTATGAGTAAAATTTTATTTCCTGATTCAATTACTTGATTTTATTATTTTTAATTATTTTAAGTTCATTTTCTTTTATGATTTTTGGCTCAGATAATGGTTTGGGCATAAGTCAAATGAGAAAGTTTAACTTTGGTACTCTTTCGAACTTTTTGGCACAGAAAACCATCTCAGCATGCCTTGTTTCCTACTATGCCCTTGATAAAGTTAAAAAATCGACATGCATTCATTCATTTCCATTTAACTCGTTTCGATCATTTTTTAACAACTAAATTGTACCCTTGGCATTGATCATTCTCTATCGTTCATTTCGATAATTTTCTATAAATTCTAACACTTGTGTCATTTTTAATATACAGGGTGATTACAATTAAAGTTACGATTTAAAAACGCTATAATTTAAAAACTACGCATCAAAACGATTTGGTATTTTACCAGAGCAATCTTGAGGTAACAGAATTTTGATTGGGGCAGAAAAAAAAAAAAGCAGCTCCATCTTGTATCTATAGATGGCGCTGTCAGGGTAATGTCAGGGGTAACGACTGAATGGACTCATTAAACACAGGAATGTTGTTAGCAACACAATGAAATAGCAGTAAATAGTAGACTACTAGGGATTACTACATTTTTTTTTTTAGCAAAAAGACAAGGATACGTGTTTAAGACTGAAACAGTCATAGTAAAAAGAGAAAAAGATGAGCTTCATGAAACAAATACTTTTCGGATAATTAACGACACATTTTGGAACTATTTTTTTTTTTTTTTCTTTTGCCAAACAAAATTTCATTGCCTTACGATTGCTCATGTAAAATATCAAATCACTCTGATAGGTAGTTTTAAAATTACAGCTTTTTGAAATCGTAACTTTAATTATAATCACCCTGTATATATACATGTGTGTGTGTATACAAGAAAATTAAAAGTAAATGTCAAGACTGATTTGTAACAATAAAAAGAGGGATTCACACGTGCATAACAATAGTGCGAGATGTTTTCTATAATTTAATCCTATAGTAATAATATAAGAAGTTTACTTTTTATAAATTCAATTAAAAAGTATTTTTAGCAACTGAATTTCTGATTAAGCATTCACTGTAGTTTATGAAATCGTTATTTAATAATTTAAATAATCTTTACAGCTATTAGGTATAGAGAATAAATTGATTAAAAAAAAAATGTAATGAACGGAACAATACCTATGGTGAATAATTTGATAAAACAATAAGCTGTGGCTTTCACAAATATTTTCACAACACCATTTTTTATACATTTTTCTCATTTGTCAGAAAAAATGAACAAAAATTTAATGAACATAATTAATTTGATTAGGAAAATATCAAGTTTTTAATCTGAATATTTCCTGTGCGTTTGATTTTAAAATTACATAAAAGCCATTACGACTGTAAATTATTTCATTTTTAAATAATAACTAAATAACTAAACTTTAATAACTAAATTTCAGTTAATAAATTATATTAACTAAAAATTAGTAAATTGACTTCATGTTTGTTGTAGTTAAAATATTGTAATATGGTGTTATAGAAAAAATCATAAAATCTGACACTTTTGAATATATAAATGAATTTAAATAAATTACATTGAAGCATAAAGTAGCAGGTTCCGTTGCTTTTGAAAGTTGTTCTGAAAGTTCTTTTCTAATGGCAAAACAATACAAAAAGAAAAGAAAAATACAGAAAAGAAAAATAATACAACAAAATACGAGAAAATTGACCGAATTTATTGCCTTAAGTGTTCTCTAGATTAACAGTATTTTGAGAATCCATCTCGGAATTTCCATGAACGGCCAAACAACGTTAGAAATCGGCTCTGTTCAGTGGTTTTATGAAATGCCAATAAAAGCAAGCTGATTGATTAAAAATCCCAGTGCGATGTAGATGTTCATCCAGAAAGTCGTTAATTGGTAAAACACTGAAGTGACCGATTAATGTAGATCACTTAGCCGTAAAAAACGTTGCCCAGGGTGGTGCACCACTAGGAGGTAGCTTTACTTTTCATCCCATATTCGATACCCAAGTTGTCTAATATCCGTCGTTTACATATTAATAGTAGCTAGTGTATGTAAAATCTGCCATTGCTGTAATATCATCCATGTTTCTTAAAAATAACTCTTCTAGTGGTAACAGAAGAGGTGAGCCATCGCCTTCGCGAAAGGTCAAATTTGCTGTGGATGTCAATGGACCACTCCTATAGATGAATCCCTGACCGTCATCAATTACCAACTGCGTAACTCTAGTACGACGTTAAACCAACTAAGCCCCAAAGTCAATCCGAATTTTAGGCAAAACATTTTAACTTTATCTATGCTTTAGTTTGTGTTCGCAAAAGAATTTAGCTGACTTCGAAATTTTAAGTTTTTCTTTGCATTTTGCTCAACGTTTTGATGATAATTGCGCCCAGTGTGACAATCAAAGAAATTTTTTCTTTTCTGAATTTCTTAAACCAAGTTGGGAATCAAATCTCGAGTTTTTACATTTTCTCATCTTTTAAAAATGACGTTTCAATAAATTAATAAATTAATATTAATATTAATATTAATATGTAAAGGTGCATTAGAGTGTACGAGTGAAGATCTAAATGATGAAGTAATTACAGAAGTATTCTTTGCAAAACGCATTAGATGTAACAATTTGTAAGGAAGTTTAAAAAATCACCCTTTTATTCTTTTCACACTTTCTGTGGAGTAGTTGGTTCTATATTGTTCATTTCTCTAATTAGAAGAAAATGATAATTTCGGATTGGCTCAAAGATATGTGTGCGTGCTTAAATACTTCCTTTTTTGGCTTAAAAAGTTTTTAGATTTGATATGTAAAATTTTTAAGTTTAACTGGAAATAAAAACAGTTTTAAGTCATCGTGAATTTTATTTCTGTTTAATATTTAAGAATATTTAATATCAAGCTTTATACATTAGTATATTATTTATTTTTGTATAAACTGTGTGAAGGAAAACATTTATTAGGTCAAGAATAACTTATATACTCAAAATATACTGAGGTTTTTTTATTACTTATTTTTAAAATAATTTTCGTTTATTTATTTATGTATTTAAAACTTACATTGCTGGATAAGCTACTAAAATTTTTGGCCTTTCTAAATTAACAAAGATTATCTCTTGTCTTTATTAACAGGATTTAGTTTTTCAAGGTTCTAAATGTGTTGTAGTCATTATTGCAAAACGTGTTTCTTCTATACGAATAAAATCCACAAGTCATTTTAAATAAAATAGTTTTCTAACTGTATATTTTAATGTTTTATTTTGGTATCCAAGTTTTATATATATATCTGTCAGAATAGATTAAAATTTGCATTTACAAGATAGATAAGGTACTTTGGGGCTTTGTTCGATAAAGGTCACAGTTATAAACGTCACGTAGATGTCAACTAGGATAAAACATTCGATGTCCAATATAAATTCAGTCGTCTATCTGCAGCCGCCAGGGATTTTAAATACGACTTTTGGAAAAATAAAGAAAATTAATTGACTTCTGCCAATACAATATGTTTTAGACTATCCTAAAAATTTGACTTATTGTTCAATTATTTATAATTTATTGTGACTCTTTAAAATTCCTTGTAACTTTCACATTATTAAAATACATTTTATTTTAATTTACCCACTTCATTCTACTTAAAAGGTAAAGAATTACAAATTCGTTTTTAAAGTCGTGTTAATTTAATTTTCTACGTATATATGAAAACTTCATTAGTACTCAAATATAAATCATTGAAATATTGAAATAAAGTTAAAAATGAGTTTTAATAATTTATTAACATTAATAATTTATAAATAAAGTCCATTTTCTGTAACGAAATTTTCAAATTTTTCTCAATAATATTTTTAAAAAGAATTTTAATCTGAATAAAATGAGTAGAGTTGTAAATGAGTAGAGTTAAAAAGTATCTGTTTTAATTCCCCAAATACAAATGTTTATTAAAAATGTCATATTAGAATCTTTGAAATTAGTTCTATTTCCTAACTTTTTTTCCAAATATTATATGTTTCTTTGTTATAAACATAATTATTCTCCCAAATGTGGCATTATAATTTTACATAAGTAAAATTTCTAATGAATTACATGCATATGAAATTCATTCCACTTACTTTTTAATGAAAATTAAATGCAAAAGAAAATTAATTGCTCTTAATCTTTAAAGGATTAATTTAGAAAAAAAAAAAAAATCCAAAATGACTAAATTATTTTATAGGACTCATTTATAAATTTTCTTGGGAGTTTAAAATACTCTTTTAGGTGTGTTTAACGCGGTTATTCATGTTTATTTTATTAATAATTTAATATCTAATTATCTTTTGTAGATGAAAAAATGTTAATTTGAAATATGCATACAATTATTACTTCATTTAAATATCTTTTATGTAAATACATGACGCCCATTAATTTCCATGAATTAATTTCCCTTTTCATTTATTATAATTTATTAAAAAAAAAAAAAAAAAACTTTTTAGTGTCATGAATTTAAATTATATTATCAAATTAATAGTTTCGTGTAATTTTTACTGTAAAAAGAAATCTTTAAAGGATGTAAAGAAAATTAAACAGAAGTGCATTGCGTATAATTTTTTATATGTATTTTTCTTTTTAAATAACGGAAATTTAAGTTAAAAGTACCGATAGTTTTTTTAAGAACTCAACCAATAATAACATTTATTAGCTTAGAAAAAAAAAAAAAAAAAAAAAAAAAAAAAAAAAAAAAAAACTTTATAATAATAGTAACGTTATATTTGTTCTTATGACAAACTGGGTTTTCCTGAAATATTTAAAAATCATATAAATGGATCTACAAATACGATAGATATTATATATCTTCGTACACATGTTTAGAAACTGCCAACGCATCGGAGAATATTTAAAAAAAAATTGTTCAAAAATCATTAAAAAAGAATATTATATTTTATACGTTGTCTAGTGCGCTATAAAATCTTATCAATGTATCCAGTATCAATACATTTAAAATACTTGAACAAAACATAGTAATGTATCCTTACATTTGTCACTTTTTACTAATTACAGGGGAAAAAAAGAAAAAAAACTAACGATCATTACGATTATTAACGATTATTAGTCATTTAATTATGATTCAAACAATAGTAATTGAAGAAACAAATTTCATTTATCGTAATTTAACAATAGTGCTATCATTGTTAAACTGACTAATAAGACTCATAATTTGACTTGATAATAAACGTATATATTTTGTAATTAATAATTTGGATTATAATTTTGATTTGTTTTGAGAAAAAATATTACGTTAATTTTTAGAAGCTAAGAATTCATTATGTTTTTAATGTTAATTCAAATTTATAATTTATGATTAAGTATTTATGATAATATTACACACACACACACACACACACACACACACACACACATATATATATATATATATATATATATATATATATTATGAAGGAAACTTTTTTTTATGTAATTACTTAATGTTTTACAGATATATTGATGATATTATCGTTTTATACTTTGATGATTGCAATACAAACACCTTCATAAATAATTATCCTAATGGTATTTTATTAATTAAAAATTATGTGACAAATAAAGAAATACACTTTCTAGGTTTAAAAATATATAATGACGCTGGAAACTTATAACAGAAAAGAATTTTCTTTTAAAGTTAATTTATTTACTCATTACAAATCATGTTTACATAAAAACTATTTACGAAAGTATTCTCATTAACTTCTTATAGATAATAAAACATCTATGTTCTGATAAAAGTATAAACGTTAAATATATATATTTTTTTCATGTTAGACTTTATGGTTATTCTAAATTTCTACTAAATTCAAAAATTAGATCTTATTTCCAATTTCTTCTATTCCTTGATATGATGCTTGCTTATTACACACACTCTCTCTCTCTCTCTCTCACACACACACACAAAGTTATTGGTTTATACATTCTAAATTTAAATTTTAACAGTTAAATCTAAACAAATTCATACCTGCCAACCTAATCCGGCAATTTGTTAGTACCGCCCATTTTTGTACACCACTTAATTTTTAGAGTTGTTCTTTTCAAATATATTTACGATGAATTAAGAAAACAAATACTTTAAAAATTAAGTGGTGTATAAAAATGGGCGGTACTAACAAATTGCCGGATTAGGTTGGCAGGTCTGCAAATTTTAACTTCTAGCTGTTTTTTAATACTTCATTATTAATTATCAAATTAGTTAATTTTAAAATTAGTAATAATTATCAAAAACTTTAAATAATAATTTTTAAAAATCAAATTACTTTTAGTATGGTGAATTAAATTGGTCCGGTTTTCTAAAGAATTTTTCTCAGCCTTTGAGTTTTATTTAATAACTTTTATGTAATAACTGTTAATGATATACTGCATTGTGTTTTTTATTAAGTGTCCGGTTCTCTAATAGAATAATTAAAATTGTTTAGTTTTTATTAAGCATATTTAATATATATACTATATATATGGGTCATTACACTTTTGTTTTCACTCTAACAGAAGGCGCTATCATTACTTCCTATCTTTTTTTTTCCCATCGATAGGAAACACCTCTACCTTTGCATATTTTTTAAGAATTGCGTATTTACGTATATCAAATTGATGTAAGTTATAAATTAAAATTTAATCAAATAAATATATTTTAATTTTAAGGTTTGTTACTTATTAAAATTAGCAAAAACAATTTAAACTAAATTTTATTTACTTAATAGTTCAGTAGATAAATACGACTCTCTAATTAACTGTACATCGTGACCAATAAGTTCTCATACAAATTTTGAAGCACGTTAAAATGTTGCACATATGTGTTACAGTAGTCCCAATTATTTTGCAGGCAATTTAGTGTAAGGTATAAAGCTATTGAAAGTGTAAATGTTGCACTAATTATAATTTTTCCTTACCAAGGTAGAATAAAGAAATTGAGAGAAATGGTGATAGATAAATTAATCAAAGGAGAGCAGCCGGGTGACATTTTCAGAGACTTTAAAGCCCTAGATGTGAAGAGAGATTTCATTTACAGAACTATCAAAAGGTATACTGAGACGTCCTCTGTCGGTGACAGAAAAAGATCTGGCAGACCGAGGTCCGTTCGGACCTAAGAGGCTGTGGAAATGGTCAGGGAAAGGATACGGCGAAGCGAACAAAGATCTGCTTGGAAACTAGCACGAGAGCTCAAAATATCGAGGGGATCAATGTTAAACATTCTGAAAAAGGACCTTGGGTGCACGGCTTATAGAAAACGTAAAATTCATAGAGTTTCGGAGTTTGATAAGATGAAAAGGAAGCAAAGGGTGGAAGAAATTCTGCTTGGCACGCTGGAGATGAATTAGTCTTTTCAGACGAGAAACTATTTATTTTACAGCAAAGTCTCAAACCCCAAAATGACAGAGTATGGTCAGTTTCTATTGATAACATCCCTGAGAGCCAGTATTACGTTCCACGTTATCAAAATGCTCCGTCTCTGATGGTTTGGGTCGCTATTTCCAAAAGAGGAAAACTCCCGTTAGTCTTCATTGATAAGGGGGCAAAAATCAATGCCCAATATTATAAAACTGAGTTTCTGGAAAACGTTTTACTCCCAAATGTCTAGAGAATGTATGGGGTGGAATATTTCTGCTTTCAACAAGATGGTGCCCTTTCTCATACTGCGCGTGTGGTTCAGAAATGCTGCAGTCAAAATTTAGCTGACTTTTTTCAAAAGAACAAATAGCCCCCAACTACCCCGATCTGAACCCACTTGATTATTTTGTGTGGTCATATATGCTCTCCCAACTGAATAACTATAAATTCACCTATTTGAGCAAATTCAAAAATGTAATTCAAAAGATATGGCAGGAAATGTCCATGGAAGCGGTGCGTGCCGCATGTGATGCATTTGAAAAAAGACTTAAGCTCGTTAAGAAACTAAAACGTGGAATTATTCCAAAGCATTTAATGCAAAGATACTCAATAATTTTTACTTTAATTTGATGTAAAAAGTTTTTGTATGTTTTATTTTGTGTTATTGTAATGAAAGTTTGAAAGTGTATGAGAACTTATTGGTCACGGTGTATATTTAACTATATTCAGCCTCGTGGCTGTGGTTGTGTTTGAGCTGTTTTCAGTGTGTTTTGTAGTTGTAGAGTGAGTAATAATTTTGGTTTTATTATTTAATCTAAGGAATAAATTTGTTTTTTCAATAATATTGGTGATTGTTGATATAAAAATATGTTTCTCACTTAATTTTTTATTCTTTATCTTTGAGTTTTAAGTTATTTTCATATCTTACGGGTTATATTGGGTATAGAGTATTGTAATTTTTTTTTTCAATTTGCATACATCACGGCAAAAATATCACCTTATTTCCATGCAGCATTCTTTCTATTCCCCTGAAAAATTAATGATGTTGTACTTTTTAATATCAGGATGCTCATTTTTTTAGTAATCTTTATTCGTATTTTTTTTTTCCTAATTCTTCATGTGATACTTGGTACTGCAATGTTTGAAAAGGTTTTCACGATATATATATATATATATATATATATATATACCTATATAACGTGAGCACGCTTAACGTGGATTGCTTTTAACATGAACTTTTTCCACAATCCCCGTCAAAGTGAAAATTAGTTTCTGAGTTACTGATAGCATGAACTATTGATAACAGGAACAAATTTTATATTCTACTTGAGATTCGCGTGAATGGGTTTCGACTGGATTATTATTATTAGTGTTAAGGATTTTATATAAAATGTGTAATACTCTGAAAATATATTAAAGAAGTAAGATATAACCCGGTTAAAAGTAAAATCCTACATTGAACCAGAAAAAATTGAATAATTTTAACAGGAACCACAATTTTAAAAAAATTGACGTTTAACAATTTTGAAAGAACTATTGATACAGATAGTAGAAATACCCTTTTTAAGTAAAACTTTTTTTTTCTTTCTTTTTAGTTCTAATAAAAGAATATTGAAGATTACTTCTTTAAGAATATTAATGTTTGACACAAATTAAATTTATCATTTTACTACTACATGCACTCCTTAATTTATTAAGTAAGTAATCTTTTTTTTTTTTCTTCTTTTGTTTCATTTTCACAAGCATGTGTTAAACTTATCTAAGATTATAGAAAGATTGAGAAAAAATTATGTTTCTGTTCGGAATTTTAAAAGAAAGATTAAAAACTTTCAATTAATCACAAGTTAATCAAAACATTAAGTCGGTTTCAATAATCGAAGTTAATACTAAATTTTGGGATGAATAACTTTGTTTACTTAAAAATAAGTAAATAAATAAATGAAAATCAGGTAAAAACTTAAAAGTATTTTTTGCGAAATAATAATAATAATAATAAGTAGAATCACATTAAAATGATTTAATTTTTATTTTCCAAAATCTAGAGTATAATCCATATTAATGCATTAATTGTACTTTTATTAATATATATATGCACTTTATTAATTACTAGATACAAGATAAGATCATTGCTAATATTTCATCCTGAGGATATAAAAAGATAACTTTTTAAATAAATCACATTTAAGTACGATAAATTCTAATAAATATGTTACATGCATCCTTTTCCTGTTAAGGTATCTAAGAAGAGCATTCAAATATTCTGTCAATACTCAGCTTTTTCCCTTTTTATTCATGCATCAAGGAAATAAAAAACAAGAAATTAATCATACGAGAAAAATGTATACACACTCACACACAAACATACATAATTTTATCTCACTTCATATCTAATGCGTTTATTTCATTAGAAAATTAATGTTGCTGTGAGCAGCAATAAATTACTTTCTTTTTACATCTCATAATCTTTTTACATTCCCTTATAATGAACGTTTTTTTATTGTTGAAGTTGTATTAAAACTACAAAGAATTTGAAAATGTTACATAAAGACATTTTCGAAAGACTGATTAAAGGATTAGGAAATTAGAAATGAAATACTTTTTTATTGATGTTTATCTTAAAAGTTTTTTTTTTTCTTTAGAGAGGTGAAAAAGTAGTTTATTTTTAATGTATTACGCAAGATCCTGTTTTAAAAATCGATTATACAGTCGTATATATATATACTACTGGCCATTAAAATTGCTACACCAAGAAGGAATAATAATAACGGAATGAAATTTGTTGGACACATACATTATAGTAGGAAGAACAATTGAGTAAAACTTCAGGAAATTTGGAGTAATATGTACTGAGAAAACAGTACATAAAGCAGCGACCTCTGTGAGCAATAACAGCACATATCTGCCTAGGCATTGAATCGAACAGCGATTGGATGACATGTACGGGTAGAGCGCTTCATGAAGTTTTAACACGATGCCACAATTCATCGATCGAAGTTACTGGTGAATGGTGGGGGGCCAGTCGCTTTTCAATCGCTGTTCGATTCAATGCCTAGGCAGATAAGTGCTGTTATTGCTCACAGAGGTCGCTGCTTTATGTACTGTTTTCTCAGTACATATTACTCCAAATTTCCTGAAATTTTAATCAATTCTTCTTCCTACTATAATGTATGTGTCCAACAAATTTCATTCCGTTATTATTATTCCTTCTTGGTGTAGCAATTTTAATGGCCAGTAGTGTATATATATATATATATATATATATATATTGGGATGAAATATTTGGCCAGAATATAAGTTACTTATTTATTATTTAAATTTTTTTTTATATACTAATACCAAATTTTATATTATCTACTCCGAAAAATTAGGTTATACTCTCGCAAAAATATCGCAAGCAAATTTTTAGAAAACTATTTTGGTAAAAGCACCCACAAGGTTTTACCGGGTTTTACTAATATTTATTGTATGTACAACTTTTAAACTATAATTATTTTATGTATTAAAGCGAATCAGTTCACTGTAAAAAAATAAAAAATTTGTTAAAATATAGAAACTTTCTGTAACTTTCCTACAAAACCTTTCTGATTTCTAAAATTACGGACATTTACTGTGAAAGTACACGTGAATTTGTAAAAATGCATATATATATATATTTCTGTAAACAGATAAAAATCTGTAATCCATGTTACATATTTATTTTGTGGGTACATATTTTTTCTATTTTCATACGGAAACCTGGGTATTAAAAAAATATGCGAAAACTTTTTCTTTCTTTCTTTTTTGTATATGCTATTTGTTAATAATACGCTTTGCTTGTTAAATATATGTTCAAAATAAAATTTTTTACCCGCTATATGTTAATAATTAACTGAAAAAATAAAATAATGTTATCGTAAATTTTGTAAAATTATTAATTCGAATGAATATTTGGTATTAAATTTCAACGCATGCAATTATTATAAGTTGATAAACTATTCTCTTAAACTTAAAATTCGAAAATGTTAGCTGTAGTATTGTGCTAATAATTAAAATTAGAATCTAGAATCATGCACTGAGAATAACGAACAAATACTTATTTTACTTCTGAGAACTATTCACGAAAATGTACAGTTTAGCGATCAAAATATTAACTATTTTTAAACATATTAAATTCAGTAGAAATTTTTTTAAACTTATTTAATTTCTTACAAATTATGATTAACCTTATTAAGGAACGATTGTGAACTACATATTAGATAAAAAGCAACATATTAAGTGTTTCGAAAAGTGTTGTTGTTTTTAATTAACAAAATGACACCGGGATTTTTTTTAACAATATTTATATGATAATTTATAAAATACGTTCTTAAGAGTTATACAAATATTGTCTAGTAAAAATTTCCGATGTCACGTTTTTTAGTTAAAACGACATCATAAGTTTACGGTACACCTAATATAGGGTGTCGACAGTCGAAATAATCAGGGAAAAAATTCGATTTTCGACACCCTGTATAAAATGCAGTACCTTGGCTGAAAAGTAACTCCGTCACTTACTATGCGGAAGACACTGGTCAGATCCTAGCAGGTCGAACTAGTAATTTTTTTTTTTAATAGAAACATTTTTTTTTGTGAGTGTGTGTGCACCACAAAAAATAACGGTTTTAAAAGATTTTGTTTGTTGTTCTATTACAGAAAATTTTAGTAAACGTGCTTTTCTTCTTTCTGCCTATATTCAAATGTTCAAATCCTTTAACGTTCCCATAGCATATAGATATACTTTGACAAATTTGGTGACCACTATTTTCTGTAATATAACAGAATTTTCTTTACAGCGTATTTATACGTTTAAGAAAAAAAAATGTATACTTTTCCATTAATTCATTAACAAAGCAAAAAGAAGGAAAAAAAACATTTTGATTCCACCTACATAATGATGTGATCATTGTTATTAATCCCCCTCCCCGGGGAAAAAAGAAATGATATTTATTTTAAATAAATTACATGTAAGCATTATAAATCCTTGTAAATATGTTATTTCTCTCCATTTCCTGTTAATCTATCTACAAAAAGCATTGAAATATTTTGTCAATACTCTGCTTTCCTTTTAATTTCTGCATTATAAAAAGTAAAGATTAATTACACGGAAAGAAATATATACATTCAGAAAATTTTGTTTTTTATCTCACTCCATCTCCGTGCGTTCTTTTCATTAGAAAATTAATGTTAATGTAAACATTGATAAATTACTTTTTTTCCATCTTATAATCACTTTATGTTTCCTTAAAATTAATGCATTTTATTTTTCAAGCTGTAATTAAATTGTATAGAACTGATTTTTTGCATTAAAATATTTCTAAAAAAATATAAAAAGGTTTAGAAATTTTAAATGAAATAATATTGTTAATATGTATCCTGTAAGATTATTATTATCATTATTATTATTGTGTTTATTTTTCCTTGGTTTCTTATAAACTTATCACAGAAGAGTATACTTTGAAAATAGTGTTTATTTAACGATTCGTATTAATTTAATATTCAATTAATCATGCGATTACTATATTTTTAGTAAAGGAGTTTACGTTAAAATATACCTGGATAACTTGAGAATATAAATTACAAATTTTAATCACAGCTTCAACAAAAATTTTATTAATTTTAAATACTGAAGAACATTACATAAATTATTTTGTACTGTTGATGTTCATTTGCTGTTTCTCTAAGTATTATTTACAGAGATTTACAGAGTAGACATAGTTTAACTTGGTTTGTTCAGCAATCGCTGTAACTGTAACTAAATAGCTGACTAAGTAAAAAATTTGTATTCAGATAATTCAAAGAATGCGCTCAGAGATTCTGCAACAATTAAATTAAATTAAATTAAATTAAATTTTAAAAATTACAGTCTCAATGCTTGAAATGATGTACAATAAATAACTGTGGTCTCTTTTCACATTTTCAAAACTTAAAGCATTTAAAACTGTTGTTTTTACATTTTGCAAAGCTTTTTGCGGCAAAATTTTACAGATGATAGAGTGATTAGCAGTTCATTTTCCAGTGTTTGGCCAGCCCGTCCTCCTGATCTTAATCCGCAAGATTTTTTGTTTATAGGGACATTTAATAGTTTGGTTTACCATAAAAATGTTGTAACTCTAGCTGACTTAAAGGACCGCATAACATGGCTTTTGCGGCAGATCACTGGCGATCAGTGTTGCCAGATATGACGGATTTTTTATTCAAAAATCGCCTATAATTTTTATTTGTAACGTTCACCTAATCGCTTCGATAGATTGATAATATATTATGTATATCAAATATCTCTTCTCAAAAATGTTGGTGATTATTGAATAAAAAATCCGCCAGATCTGGCAACTTTGCTGGCGATCAGCTACCGTCACCTTTTGAGCATACTGCACATCGGCTGCAGATTTTACAACTTAATCATGAAGTCCACCATGAACAATATGTTTTACACCGCTAAAATGTCCATAAAAAATGTCTATAACAATATAGGGTGAGTGCACCAGTAATTGACACTTTTAGAGCAATCTCTCATGTTTTTAATATTCTAGTCATCAGAAAATATTTTTAGAAATCTTAAGTTAGAACATATGGTATGGAAGACATTCAGAACCACATATATGTTAAAATATGTACATTTGATACCAAATACTTTCTTTTAATGAATTTTTATTTGACACCCACTCAATGTTCCAGTAATTGACACTGCCAGTTTTTCATTTTATTAGCAGTTAGCACCCTATGTTCTAGTGTTTGACACAGCTAGTTATTCATTTTACCAGTTATTAGCACCCTGTGCTCCAATGTTTGACATAAAATGTTAAAATTCTTATATGTAAAATGCATGATTTTATTAATTTTCTTATTTATTAATCTTTTCGGGATAGATGTCAATTACTGGAGCATGTCAATCACTGGAGCACCTACCCTATAAAGGTGCTTGTATTGAAATTTGTAGCTTGTTTGTATTTTAATGTATGGTCGCCCCCTAGCTGAATATATTATATTGTATTATATTATATTATATTATATTATATTATATTATATTATATTATATTATATTATATTATTTATTTTATTTTTATTTATTTGAAGAATTTTTAAGTACATTTTTTGGCTTGTTTATATGCAAATTTTCGACTCAATCCGCATTTAAGTTGTATCAGCTGCAGAGAGCGCTGAATAGGCCAAGTTGAATTGTGGCCATCCTATTTCCAGTTGAAAAACAAACAAATAAACAAACAAAAAATAAATAATAATAATAATTTTTAAATTATAATTTAAAATTGTTAATATATGCATCTTACCGATTTTATATGTAAAGTCTGAAAACATTTTAATAAAAGTAAAAAATGACAGACCAGGTACGAACTTGGGTACTTTGGCTTAAATCGCAAACTAGCTACCACTCAATCTAATTTTGTCATCCTATAGCCGACATTTGTCGCTTGCATAAAAGTTTGGAATAATTTATCTGTTCTGAGAAAACAGACGCAGTGTTACGAAGGAATTTTTAGTAGTTTATCTTCAGACTTCATAACTGGTGGGTGTTAATAAATAATTCGTTAAGTAATTTCGCCAATATTTGTACTGCAGAATTTTGTTTTATACGGCCAAATTAACTTTAAAATGAGAACAGCCTTTTTGTATAATAGAAGTTAATTCTCTAGTTATATTGCTACAATTATTATACAATTATAATATGAATATAAGAAATGAATCGCCGTAAATATTATGAAATTTTATTTTATGCAATAAATTTCAATGACACTAGATTGTATATGGTTAATTTCATGTAAATACATAGTCAGATACACACAGGGATATTTCCACTTCCTCCGCTATAATAAAATAATTATCCAATTTATTTGTTATTTAAAATGTTCTGTAAAATGCGACAAAGATTTCTGTAGAGTAATAGTGGTAAGAAAAAAAAAAAGACGCATTTTATCCTGATGCACGTCTGACACTAACATGTGCCATGGAATTACTTCTGCGCATTTAGCTTGTTTTAAGCAAAATATCTCAATTTCAAATACTTATCATCTTTATAAGAAAAGCCCAGAATTCGCGATACTAATTTTCGAAACTGAAGTCATTGCTACAAAGATATATTAAAATAAAGAAATAAAATTTTTATCTTTTGTTTGGAAAAATAGATAAAGTATTGTAAGCAGGATGTCTTAGAAGAGAATTGTGACCATAAAAAATAATATATATATATATATATATATTAAGGCTAAATGATAATTTAAGAAAATAAATATAATTTTATGTAAGGACCGCCAATAGGATATTTGACTATTTTCTTTCTCAGTTACAGATATAAATCGCCAAATTATGGTCATAACATTTAGCTAAATTAGCGGGGAAAAACAGTTAAAATAATTATAATAAATAATAAAAGATTTAACAGTAACTATAATATTAAAAATAATATAAATGATAATAATTCAAGCCGTAAAAAATGGTACATTTATTTTAAACGTAGTGTCAATAATGTTAATAATAATATTAAATTTTGGGTATTTAGATATTATCCCTTCGACAAATAAAATTATCGACTATTTTGATGAATTCCTGCTGAAATTAGTTTTAATAAATAATTAAGTTTAAATTACATCTCATGATTCGAATTGCAATATTTTGGTAGAAGTACAGTTATATTTTAAAAAAGAATTTTTTCATTACTGGTTATTTATCACAACTTTTGGCCTCAAATTTTCATTTAGTGAATATAGCAAGCTTGAAAATGGGTTCATTTGAAAACACTGACCACTAAGATGGTGAATACAAACTAGTTAGTTTATATTTAGTCTGATATTTGTCAGTGATAGCATTTAATTAATTACAGATAAATTGTGTCGAATTCCATGCAACAGTTCAAACGTTATAAAATAATGTATGTAATTATTATTATGAATGGTTTAAACTTATATAAATTTTTGACTTATATCTGTTTGAAAAAAGTACTAATAAAAGATAAAAGTTAAGTTCATTTCATTTCAAATAATACAAATTGTAAAGTATACTAATTGAGTTTGTTAGTCCTGTAATCAAATTATAATGAAAAATTAACGCATTAGATTTTGATGGAGATAACTGCATATTAAATTTAAATTATATTTATTTAATTCTGAAGTTTATTATGTTTTAGCAACATTTTCGAATTAACTCTATTGTAGTTAACTTTAATATTTATAGCTAAGGTTCTTGATATGCTACTGAAAAATTCAGTCTGTTCAATTTAATAAGTATTTAGCACACATAATTAAATTTTCAGTGGAAAATGCAATGTTACGTAAATTCATTTGTCAGAATACACATAAATTAATCAGAATATTTGAGAAATATTTAAAATATAACTAAACGCAATCATAAGAATAAAAATGTAGTCTTTTCATATATTGTAAATTATTAAATATATATAAAATATGTACAGATGCTGTAACTTATTAAAATTAAATAAATCTCCTAAATTCTAATTTAAAAAAATCGCTGTGGGAAAATGTGTATTTCAGAAAAAATGTATATTTCAGATAAAAGTGTGGTTCAGAAAAATCCCAAAATATATTTCATGATAAAATATTATCTCCAATGTCCATCAGAAGTTAGAAATAGCTTTCTATTACATCTTATAATCAATCTATAAATAAAGTTAAACAAATATTTATGGAAGTAAATGTATGTCTTTTTTTAAAGTCATTAATGTCCATTTGTTTTATGGTATCTTCCTCTTAAAGATGAGGTACTGGTTCCTCTGCTGAATTTTGTTTAATACAACATCTGCTGTGATTAGGCAAGGAATTCATTTATGAATTATTTCACTTTAAATAAAATGCGTATTTTTAATTAAATAATTTTAGTGTTTTTTTTTTTTTTTTATTGTGAAACCTTCTTTTTTGTTGTACCCAAAAAATTGCTCGAAAAACATTCATCGTAATAAAAAAATGTGTTATTGTATTTATTTGATGTAAATAATTGTATAACATTGCAATTACTTCATTGGAAGTTTGGTTCTTTTAAATGTTATTTACTATTAAGGGGAACAGAGAGTAATGTTTTTTTTGCGTGAATTGATATTCGATTGCCATTCATCAGCTCCTTATACACTTGGAATGTGTGGTTCAGAAAAATCCTAAAATATATTTAATGATAAAATATTATCTCTAATGTACATCAGAAGTTAGAAATAACTTTCTATTATATCTTATAATAAATCTATAAATAAAGTAAAAAAAATATTTATGGAAGTAAATGTATGTCTTTTTAACACGCTTTTATTAGCTTCACCTGTATGTATGTTTGTATGTTTGTATGTATAATGTATGTTTGTAACTGCTCTGCCAGCAAACAAAAAATCTATATTGTAAAAAAAAAAAAAAAAAAAAAAAAAAAAAAAAAAAAATCTTTCCCTACGTGAACGCTGTGGCCGTGAGGTAAAGCTCCGCGCTACGAACCTAAAGATCTAGCGTTCGAACCCAGTCAGGGGAGATTTTTTTAAAAAATGGTTTTTGTTTAATTCTAAATTATTTTAATTAAAGATTTAAATGTATGTAAATATTATGGTGTGTCACTCACACGATTTTCTCTTACCCTGCATTTTAATACTAAGATAGATATTTTGTGCTTTTTAGTTCACATTTCTATAAAAGCGTGTTCTTTATTTTTTTAAAACTATAATATTATTTAAAGTCATTAATTAAAATATTTAGTTAGTTCAGAATCACACACACACACACACACACACACATATATCATTAGTATATCATTTATCAATATATATCATTAGAATTGTTTTTTTTTTTTTTTTTTTTTTTTGTTGTTGTTGTTCATTTGTTTTATGGTATCTTCCTTTTAAAGGTGAGGTACTGGTTCCTCTGTTGAATTTTGTTTAATACAACATATGCTGTGTAAAGGCAAGAAATTTATTTATGAACTATTTCACTTTAAATAAAATGTATATTTTTAATTAAATATATATAGATATATTTTTAAATGAAACCTTTTTTTCTGTTTCACCCAAAAAATTGCTCGAAATATACTCATCGTAATAACAACATAACTTAAATAAAGTGTGTTATATTGTATTTATTTGATGTAAAAAAGTTCATAACATTGCAGTTACTTCATTGGAAATTTGGTTCTTTTAAATGTTATTTACTATTAAGGGGACCAGAAAGTAATGTCTTTTTTGCATACACTGTAAAAAAATAACTATTACCAGCTGCAAGAAACTTTCTGTGATTGGAGAAAATAATTATTTTCTCCAATCACCGTGAGTTTCTTGCAGCTGGTAATAGTTATTTTTTTACAGTGTAAGTCGATATTTGATTGCTATTCATCAGGCCATTGTGCACTTGAAGATCAAAGGTATTAATATTAGATTTCGGAAAAAAATTCCGTACTTACATATGAGACTTACATATGCTCAGAGACAGATGACGAAAAGAGAAAAGGAAAAAAAAAAAGAAAGAAGAAGAAAAACATGTGCTGTAGATCTATCATATTGAGATTCAGTCTTCATATATTATGCATTAAATATGCTTAAAATTTATGTATTGCAATAAAACATCAGGGGACTAGAAAAAAATGTCGTTCTTGCACATGGCGATATTTGATTGACATTTATTAGCTCATTGTGTGCTTGAACTGGTGCAATAGATATTTCAAGGTTACAGTGATTCGTTTACTCGTAAATAATTAAAGCTTAATATTGTTAGTGAAATGGCAAGCCAAATAAAAGAAGGGGTATGTATCCTGCATTGTATACTTTTCAAGTTATGAAAGGGTAGTAACGTAACAGTTTCTTCAAAAATCATTTACGATGTTTATTCAAGAGCATTAAACCTTTACAAATGCTAAAGATGGTTTTCTTTAATTTAGAAAATTTCGATCTTTCTGACTGATTTTGATGGGGAAGATAAATAACAATGACATGTTAAGGGAAGCAAAGGAGGCAAACCTATGCAAACAATACATAAACTGTCAAACAGTCTTAACCAACGTTGGTTTATCATCCAAAAACATTTGCAGCAATTTGGTAAAGTAAGTAGAGCAGATGTTTTGATCTTGCCGAATCTGCCCGAAGGAAACAAAGCTAAGTGATCGAGCATATGGAACTTATTACTTCAGCGGCATAATACGGTAGCATTTTTTGATGACTTGAACACTGGGGATTAAAAATGGGTCCTTTATGATACTCCAAAATGCAAAAGGCAGTGAATCTCTTCGATTAAATCACCACAAAGTACAGCTAAGCCAAATTTACGCCACAAACAGAAGTTTGGTGGTGAAATCTCAGGGTAGTTCATTTTGAAATGCTGAAATCTGGACAAACTGTAAATGTAGACCTTTACTGTGAACAACTGGATCGAGAAAATATATCTTTAATTGAATAGTGCCAAGTTATTGTCAGAAGTAAAGGCGTTATTCTGCTAAACTATAGTGCGAGGCCGCACTGAACAAGGCGAATCCTGAAAAATAAATAATGAATTGGGGTGAGAGGTATTGTCTCACCTATGTTATTGTTTCCTTGCAGCAATTAATAAAGCCCACAAATGAACTCCAGGTCCAACAGAAAATCAAGCCGTAAAGGAGAAGACAAATTATTTTGTTCTAAAGCACTTTATTTAAAACATCACACCTTATCATGGGAATGAAATATTTTATAATATCTTAAAAGGCTATAGAATACAGCCTAAAAGACATTCAAAGGTTGAGAAAAATTGGGTGAGAGAGAGGGAGCTTCGAAGAATCATGTATTATCGAGACAGTGGATTAGGAGCGAAGAGTTGTAGTTCGTTTAGTGTCAGTCTCAAGCAGACTGCCCTAAATACGCCAAAAGTTAGAAACATATCGCCAATTTCATAACCAAATGCATTCCTTTATCTCTCGAATAAAATAGAATAAATATTTTGAATTTAGAGGGTCCGTTATAAAAATTTATGCCAACCACTTATGCCATATTTTCTTGCCACAAAAATCGTTTGTCAGTTGGGCGCCAGAGAAACTACATCATGTCATTAAGAAACATAAATTACCCTTTAATGATGTTACAACGGACATTTATTGCTCAATTTGGCTATAATAAATAAACTTACGCAATTTGAAAGAATGAATTGTAATTTATAAAATAAGCGACGGTTAATACATGAAAATAATATTTTTTATTTTATTTTATAAAACGATTTAGATTTGGAAGATAGGAATTCAGAAGACCGGTATTTAATAAATATGTATTTAGATTACAAGGAGTAAATTATTCTTTTCAAGATTAAGCTTCGATTTTCAAAAAGGTTTATTTAGTAGATTAACTGATAAAATATTATTAAAATTAAGATATTCATTTATAGAGAGACAAATGTGTTTAACTATAAAAGATAGTTTAGGATTTCTTTGTATATTTTAATAGAAATTTTATTTATTGAAAATATAATGTTTAACTATTAAATTATTTGAAAATGTAAATAAAACCAATATATCTGAAGAAACACCTTCACACCACCCTCACCTACCATATTCACCAAATATTATGACATTAGATTTCCAGTCATTTTTAACGTTATAATATTTTATAAGTGGCAAAAAATTTGAATACTTGGATAAGGTCCAAAATGCAATCTCCAGATATATTGCTTAAAAATGAATTCATTTGATCCATCCAGCATTGAAAACTTGCCCACCAAATGTCTAAAAGTTGCTGATAACGAGGGGGATTACATAATAGATTAAAAATAAAAACTTTTTAAAAACTTATTTTTTGGAATTTATTATAAGAAAAAAATATCATTACATTACATTAATATTTTTTAGAAAGCGACAGTTTAAAACAATTATTTTTCTTAATACTTGTTTCACAAATACACGAATGACAATTTTGCAAAATGAAATTTTTATGACTGCATTGCATGTAAAACTGAAAAAAGTAGTTATATACATTTTATAAAATTTATTTCGGGAAAAAAGAATATATATACATACATATATATATATATATATATATGTATATATATATATATATATATATATATATATATATATATATATATATATATATATATATATATATATATGTATATATATACATATATATACATATATATATATATATATATATATATATATATATATATATATATATATATTTAAAGTAACTAAACATACATAATTGAACAGCTATACGTAATACACAAGTGCATTTGTGGCACTACAAAAACTTTGTTTCACAATATGTTGTAATGCAGTTTTTGTTTTATTTTATTTTATTTTATTTTAATCTCTCTCAAAAGAAGTTCAAAATAAGATGTCACCTCTTTCGATATAATGCTAGTTCTTTTCGATTTAAATATATATATATTTATGCATACACATTTCATTTTGCCGAAAAAGCATTATATATATATATATATATATATATATATATATATATATATATATATATTGATAAATTATATTTTTCTCTGTGCGTCAGATTTCTTTTTCACATTAAAGCAAAATTTGTAAGATATGTAACGAAAAAAAAAAATCTTATTTGATATAAGAATACTAATATGCAAATTAAAGGACACTAACTATAAAAAAAATATGTCTGTAAATTAGGTTGTCATCCGCTTTACTTTATCCAAATATACTTTAATGAAACAAACTTTTAACATTTCTAATTAAATAATATATTCATTTATGTATTTCGCTTTTCACTTTTCAGACGACATTTATGATAAGAATTTTGTTTATTCGTTTTCTTGCTATTTAAAAGGACAGTTATTAATAAGGAATAACAGAAAAAATGTTTGCGCAATTTTTCATAGCATTGAGTAATATTTTATCATAATAATTTGTAAAAAATAATATTTAGCTTCCAAAGTGTATAAATGAATTTGAATCTTGATTAAATGTACTTGTAACACATTGGTGTATATATATATTTTTACTTTATGATATATTTCATTTACTGAAAAAAAAGAAAAGGAAAAGTAGCATATTATTATTATTAATATTATTGATTACACTATTTTTTTAAAACAAAATAATATTCTTTACAGATATACACTTGATGATGATAATTATATTAAATAGTAGAAGAAATGTAATAAAAAAATATCTTAGTGTAAATGTAGAAAGATAAATAATTCATGAATAGTTGTATAAAAATTTTAACGTGTATATATGTATATATATATATACTGGGGAAATTTTTTATTATATTTTGAAAAAAAATTCATGAAAATAGAATTATATTTTTATGCAAATAAAAAATAAACAAACAAGAACAAGAATATATATATATATATATATACATACATATATACATATATACATATATGTATATATATATATATATATATATATATATATATATGTATATATATATATATATATATATATATATATATATATATATATATATATCTATATATATATATATATATATATATATATACATATATATATATATATATATATATATATATATATATATATATATACATATATATATACATATATATATATATATATATATATATATATGTATGTATATACATATATATATATATATATTTGTATATACATATATATATATATATATATATATATATATGTATATACACACATATATATATATATATATATATATATATATATATATATATGTGTGTATATGTATATATATATATATATATATATATATATATATATATATATATATATATATATATATATATATATATATACATATATATATTGTATCTTTTAATGTGTAATAAATTTTTAAATATCTGGAGGGAGTCCACTCGACGTTAATCAACCGTTAATAACCTAAAGTAAGACAAGTCGTTAGATTGACAAAAAAAGAGAGAGAGAAAATTATATAAGAGTATTTAAGTATTTCCCCCAAAATGGTATGCTGTTTAATTTAACGCTATTTCACTTCAAATAATTTGAGCCCATAGGTCATAATAATAAAAAAATTTTCGTTTCTTTGTAAAAATCTGTCAGTGCATGATTCACCAAAATCTATGCAGTTCGTGCGACGATGATCTATAATATGTATTTAATTTTTTTGTTCCATCGGATACGGGATTTTGACACTACCACATTTTAAATAATTTTAGCCCATCGTCCATAACGATGAAAAAGTTTTTGTTGTGTTCTAGTAAAAAAAAAAAAAAAAAAAAAAAAATTACAGATACTAAATTCACCAAAATCTAGGCAGTTCGCGCAAAAGTGATCTATAATAAGTATATAATTTTCAGTTTATTTCAATAGGACGCTAAGTCGCGGTCGCGCTTTAAATAATTTGATCCGTTAGACATAATGATAAAGAATTTTTCTTTGTGTCTCTGTTAAAAGTACTATATATTGTAAATTAACCAAAATGCATACAGTTTCTGGAACGGTGATCTATGACATGTACCTTAATTTTTAGCCCAATCGAGTAAGACACTTAGACTCTATTGCAATTTAAATAATTTAAATAATTTCAACCCATAAACCACAATGTTAAAGAATTTTTCTTTGTGTCCCTGTAAAAACATTATAACTGCTAGATTCATCAAAATAAAGATAGTTCATGCTATGGTGCCCTGTAACACACGTACCGACTTTTAGCTCATTCGAACAAAGTGTTTAGATGTTATCGTGCTCACTCACACACATATATACATCGCCGTAAAAATAGCAAAAATGAACTCATGACTTCCAAATGTAACGATACACTAAAATCACAAGGTCAGATTTTCATTATGCTTACAATACTTTCTTTTCTAGTATGTTCGAAAAGTAAAAATGCGTGTAATTTAGAGTTTTTAAGAAGGAGAGGACTATTAGTCTCAATCTACAGATTTTTACGATAGTTGGACATTTATCGAAATGGAAAATTTATGGAAAATATGATTGAATAATCTAAAAGCGATGTTATAATTTGAAAAAAAAAAAAAAAAAAAAAACCCTATTAGTCCTCCGTACTAAACCAAATTCTGCTTTTGCCAGAATTTCATCAAAATCGTATATATATATATATATATATATACGATATATATACTCCGTCCGTATATATATATACTCCGTCCTCCGTCCTAATATATATATATATATATTAGGACGGAGGACTATTAGTCTCAAACTACGGATTTTTACGATACCAGTTTTGTGATAATTGGACATTTATCGAAATCAAAAATGTATCGAAAATATAATTGAATAACTTGAAAGCGATGCTACAATTTAATAAAGAAAAAAACTAATAGACCTCCGTACTAAACTAAATTCTGCTTTTACCAGAATTTTGAAAGAAAAAGAAAAGGAAAGAAAATTAATAATGATCAGCATCGAAACGGACAATATCGAAAAAGTTAAAGAAGCCCTTTTTTAGACAAAAATACATACTTTATTTTTATTTTTAATTATTGCCAAAAAAAGTTTACCAGTTGATTTTAAATTTTTATGACGGAGGTATATTAATTTCAATCTACTGAATGTTATGATGCTAGTTTTACGATAGTTGGACATTTATCGAAATCGAAAATGTATCGAAAATATAACTGAATAATTTGAAACTGATGTTATAAGTTGAAAAAGAAAAAAAAAGTACTCCGTACTAAACTAAATTCTGCTTTTGCCAGAATTTCAATTTTTTTTTTTTTTTTTTTTTTTTTTTTATAATTTTGAATTAGGAAATAAAAAACGCGCGTGCAAAATAAAATAAAAATAAAACAAGATTGAGTTTAAGTTTGTAATTTAAGGATGCCATTGATGTAGCAACATTTATTATTATTTTTATTATTGTTTTATGTTTTTAAAACGTATAACTACATTTCATAAAAATAGAATAATAAAAAGGTCAGATTAAAATATTGCGACCATCTGATATGTGAACACATGACATGCCAAATAATTAAGTCAGAGAAAACTGTGTAAACTCAGAAGGGAACATGCTTGAATAATTGAGTTGTGAGGCCAATTAAAACATGCCTTGATGAGCGAAATGTGGAAAAACGTGTAAAAATGTGTAAAAGAACTATTGAAAAAATTTTTGCCATTTAACCGTACACCAAATTAGTCAAATGACAATGAAGTTCTGACTCAAAAAACATAATGCAACAAAAATACATACAGAAAGAAACACATAATTCTGTAATTCTGTTACTTATTTGTGACGATTTTTTTTTTTTTTTAACAAATTAATTGAAGTAATAATATATTATTATTATTATTATTATTATTATTATTATATTTTTTTAATGCTTTAAATGAAATTCTTCTATATATTTGGTAACATTTTAACGTATATCATGTCTATTTATATTTCTAGTGCATCGTTTAAATGACTTTGGATATATGTCATATAAAGCGTTTTTCAGAAATGTCAGCTTAAAGTATAATTACTTAAGTGTTGGTTTTAAGCATTTATTATAAAACAGAAATTGCTATAAAAAGATACAGATTTTATACAGTTAAATGAAACATTTAAAGAATTCTATATAATCGTGATTTAAATTTTTATAATTAACTCAATTTTTGTATGACAAACAATAAAAAATAAAATAAATAAGAAAAAACAAAATAAAATGTGTTCTGTGCACTAATAAAAATTTCTCACATATTTGACAAGATGATACTAAACCTCATTTAAAAAAACAAAACAAAAAAAACTTGTTAGGTTTTACATAGTTCTCCAATATATATATATCTTTCCAGTGGCGTAGCACTGTTTTTGCGAGTTAGCATAGGCCGGGGGATTGCCGAAATTGATGACCATTTGTAAAGAAGTACCCAATGGGCTGTCATCGCTGCCCCTAACAGGGGCAGCGATTATCCATGATAAGATTAACTGTTAACCTGCATTGTTTTACAATTTTATGATCATTCTCGAGCTATTTTAATTATTTATTTATGTAGCTTTTGGAATTGATCATATTAATTAATTAAATTAATAATAATCCTAAAATTAAAACTGAAAAGTATTAATATGTATTATTTATTATTTGCATAATTTCTAGTGTAAATTCTGCAAATTACACTTTCATTGGAAATGGCGTTTTAGTGTATTTAATTTAATTTAATTTGTTCTATTTTATTTATATTTTTATTTATATTTTTATTTTTTTAACTTCAAAATAAATTTATACACAATTTTTGTTAATACTTAAGCACAGTTTTAAAATTATTATTGTTATAATTTAATACTTCTTTTTATTGCAACAAAATTGCTCATTTTATGTTGTATTAATAATAAATATTAAAATAAAATAAAATAATAAAATTAACATTAACTATTATCCAGCATTGCTTTAGAATTTTATGATCATTCTCAGTCTACTTTAATTACTTATTTTGGTAGCTTTTGGGATTGATCATATTATTTGTTTAAATTAATAATAATCTTAAAATTTAAATTCAAATATTAGCATTTAACATTTATTAAATATAAATATATATATATATATATATACTAGTATAACGGTGTTTGTGGTGTCTGTGTGGTCATTTATTACAGATTAATGCTTATTACACGAGAAAACTCGACGAATAATCTAATTACGAGTGAAGATATTAATCCTATAAACAGATGAAATTTTCGCATTATAATTAGTGAAAATCTTATTAATTGCTTTAAAAAATTTATTTTTCCTTTATATTATTCCTTGTTGGAAATTTATATATCACTTTATTAGGGTATGCATCATATTTTATTAAAAATAATAATAATAATAAATAAGGAACAGACAGAATTTTAATTTTTGTAATTACATAAAATATGTACACAGAAATATTCACTCTATTTAAAAAAATTATGAACTCTTTATATGTATCTGTGTATTTTTCTATACATGTTTAAAATATTGTTTTGAGGATTAAATCTGTGATCCTTGATTTTTGAATATCCTGTAATTCTTCGATAGATATTTATTGTTTACTATTTCAGCTTTGTATAAAAATAAATATGTGAACATTAGAAAAATGTCACAGGCCTACAAAATCGTAATTTTGTTGTTGTTGTTGTTGTGGGAGGGGGGGGGGGGGAGGCATTGCGTTGGATGTTTCTAATGGATTTTGATGTGCTGAATTTAGAAATGATTTTTTTTTCCCTGTCACAAAAAGAATTTTCCCAAAGTGAGGATGAACTTCTGTAGAATTCACCTAGCGACTAAAACAAATTCGAACCAATGTATGCATCAAATACATTAAAATCGGTTACTATTTTCACACTAGCAAACCCGTGCGAAGTTTTCGTACTTTATTTCTTTTCTTATTTACCTTTAAAACTGGAAACTCATAAATATTATACTAATTTCACCCTCGAATAAAAATTTTAGTTTACCAGAAGCCAAATTATTAATAGAACCAAATCAATATTGTACAATAGTGAAACCAAAATCATTCAAAGAAAGGTTTCAAAATAAAATTCACTAGCTGAAACCCGTCGAATTCGACGATCACTTTATTGACTGTAATGTTTAAAAAATCATCGCATCATTATAAATGTATTTCAAGTTAAAATACGTAATATAATTTACGACATGTCACTTAAAAAAAAGAAATTCGGAAAAATACTTATAAATAGAAATACTATATATGGCATCTTTTTCTACAAAGTACTGTCAATGTGACGTCAAACTGACTCGAAATAATCAGTTGCTATCTTTTATTTTCTATTCCGTTAAATACTACATGTTAGCTGACCAGACAGGCGTAGTTCGGGCCTATGGTAATAACCTTAAATGAACCTTAAATTTGTATGGTTTTACATCTTTAACTCGATTTTTTTTTAATTTCTATTTTTAAATAAAAGCATCGCAAACAAATAATCAGCTGTAACAAAAAAATTATCTCGAACCGAACGAAACTCTGCCTTGTGACCCCGGTGCCTGCGGCAGCGCATACGCGGGCCGCTAATAACATAAAAAAATTCCAAAAAAATAACATGGAACCGAACGAACCCGCCCGGCAATGCCCGGGACAATGATAATAACCTTAAATGAATCTTAAATGTGTATGGTTTTATATCTTTAACTCGATTTTGTTTGAATTTCTATTTTTAAATGAAAGCATCATAAAAAAAATAATCATCTGTAACAAAAAAAAAATTACCTCAAACAGAACGGAACTTGGGCTCGTGATCCGGTGCCTGCGGCAGCGTATATGCAGCCCGCTAATAACATGAAAAAATTCGCAAAAATTAATCTTGAACCGAACGAACCTCTGACTCGTGTTACTGCTGCCTGTGGCTGCGGCACCGTATAGAAGGCATGCAACGCACGCGCTGCAAAATCCACTTTTCTCCACCAGGGGGCGCAGTATGTTGTATACGAACATCACCAATTGCCTTAAATTTCCAAGACGTTTCATATAAGGTGTCACATGGTGGTGTCAACTGCAAAATCATTTAGTTGCACTTTCCACCGCCAGGAGACACAGCGTATTCTATACAACCAACACCAACGGTCAGGAAATACCAAGACCTTTAAAATAAGGTGTAACATGATAGGGTCTACTGTAAAATCACCTAGCTCCATTTTTAACCACCAGGTGGCGCACTATATTGTATACAAACATTCCCAATCAACATGAAATTTTAAGACTTTTATCACCAATCGTCTTGAATTTCCAAGACCTTTCAAATAAGGTGCCACATGGTGGTGTCAACTGCAAAATCCTTTAGTTGCACTATCCACCACCAGGGGGCACAGTGTGTTCTGTACGAACGTCACCAACGGTCAGGAAATACCAAGACTTTTAAAATAAGGTGTAACATGATAGAGCCTACTGTAAAATCCCCTAGTTCCATTTTTCACCACCAAGGGCGCCCTATATTGTATACAGACATCTCCAATCAACATGAATTTTCAACACCTTTAAAATGAGGTGTAAAATGTGTGGGTCTAGAACGGATTTCCCTCTCAAACTAATTTCCTCCCTCCCCCCCTCCAAATCTACTTTCCCCCTTTTCCCCCCTTTAATATCGAAAATTCCAAATTCACAAAAAGTGATTTTTTTGTATTCTACTCTAGTCCCCATATGTACAATTTCTTCACTGTGAAGTAATTTGGAGCTTAGGTAAGCTCGTAAACGTGCTTCTAACCCGTTTCCCCCCCGGGGGGGGGGCCCTTCGACTTTTTTATTATTTTTCGCTTTTCATAGCACATTTACAGACCAAGACCTTTTTTTAGACACCTCAACCAAATTTTTACACCAAGTAGTTCTCTCAATATAGTGGAGATAGACAAAAACATGTTTCAAATTAATATATAGATGGTTCAAAACCCAGTTTTTATACATCTACAGGTAGTACAGTTTTAGTATAGGACTCCCACAACGCCTTTTAAATTTTTGTATCTATGTTGGCGATTGCTTTTTATTATATATTAATTAATTCCTATTTTGATTATACTTTTTATTGTAATTTTTAGTCAATTTATAATAATAATTCATATTTTGTATATATCTTTAAAATATTGCTAGGTTTAAAATAACGCTTGCAAATATTTTGTTGTAACAACTTTTAAAAATACATTTTTCATAAAATCATGTCATCAGACAAATGTCGTCATTTTTCTTATTATTTCATTGAGCTGAGTCTGCGAACTTAAATATTGTAAATGTATGAATATTATTTTTTATCCTCGCGTATTTTATTAATTACACCACTATCGTATCGTTTAGACAAAAAAATAATTGTAACTGGTCATCGTTACAGAAATATTATATAGATAATCTTTTACATGTGTTTCTTTACATCGAAGCTTCTTTTAGAGCATTTTACCTTGTGCATGTGCACGGTTTGAAGGCCTCGTGGGTTGGGAATTCTCTATGCAGCTTACAACAATAATTGCTAACATATTACCACCCCATCGTCCCTGATAACTTCTCTACATTTCTGTGGTGTCTTTATGAAATAGCTCTCCTGGTTCTTTACACACATTACACAGATTTTCTGGGAAATAACTTAGAGGAAAGTTTTAAAAGTTGAGCTTTAGGCTCATGCAATCCCATTTTTTTGTCAAAACTGTACGTGATGGAAATTTTTGAATAGTGTTTCCTTAATCAGCATCCAAAAATACATGAGAAAAAAAAGTATTACCTTGAAGAAAAAATATTTCATCATCGATCTGTGTACAGTAGATTCTCGTATAGCGCGGGGGATAGGTTCCGCGTAATAGGAAATCGCTTTAAAGGAGACATACATTGAGCAGACTATTTCATTCCGCAATGAGACCAAAAGCGTCGGGTGTTGGCATAGTTATGGAGCAATCCTTATCTGCAGTGAAAAAGTAAATAACCTTGAATAGGTTGAAAGTAGAAAAGGTGTCGTCACGTGCTTTCTTTATCTTACGCGTTATACGACACTCTTTATCGTGTTGTATGAGTAATAGTCTAAGATTTTTCGTCGCGTTATACGAAATCGCGTTTTGTGAGAGCGCGTTATACGAGATTCTATTGTAATTACATAGAGGTAGGTTCAATTTGATAGTAACTCTTAATTTAACCCTTTCATTCCCAACTTTTTCCCTCCATAAAACAATAAATCTTATATTTAGTCATATTTTTTTTTTTAAACGTAATGTATATAACTATTTTTTTTTAAAGCGCTATAGCAGATTACGAATTAATATAGCTAACAAAGCAACTGATAGATGTTTTTTTATGTTTAATATAACCACGGATGCCATTAAAAATCATAACTTTTCAATAAATAAAAATATCAAAATTTTGGAGAAATACATATTGCAATTAATTTAAATACATATTATAAACATTAAAGAATAAAATAAAAAATATTTCAAACAGTTAATTTACTTAAATTGCCCAAAACAGGAAACTGATTCCGATATTATTATCAGAACAGCGTAAAATATACTTCCAATTATCAACAAAGATAGGGAAGTCATCCAAAATAGGTATTTTTCGGTGGGAAAATGTATATAGATTTTAATATTGTTCATTTTGAATCAGCGGGAGTGTTAGATGGTAAGAAAGAAATTCTGAAATGTTATGATTCCAATTGGAATCACGGGGAAGGAAAGGGTTAACAAACAGTATCTTACGCTTTGCTGTTCTTAACTGATTTTTACGGTCAACCATTGTGCACTGATTTTAAAATTTAAGCTTAAAGATGTACTACACGTAGCAATTTATATTGTATTGCAGAGCTTCTACCAGCCACATGAATTTGTCTTTTAAAAATAATAATAATAATTAATAATGATTATTATTAATTATTATTAGTCTCTATTTCTCGGAGAATTATTCAGAGAAATTCATTCTTTTCAAAAAATAAATAAATAAAATCCATAATACTATATATATATATATATATATATATATATATAACAGGCTTTCTACACTCCTTGGATTTTCTTTTCTGCACCACTAATATTATTTTGTAATTATTGATATGATAAAAGCCTTAAAACTTAAAAGGTAATACTTTGTATAAAAATACTAGTAGAAGACTCCTTGGAAAAAAGCACGTCTGTGCGAACCATGAAAAAAATAAAAATAAAAACTTAAATGTTAAATTAAGCAAAATTGACATTGTTATTCTCTAAGTAACATTATCGAATAGAGCTTTGTTTAAATTAAAGTTTTTCATTGCTGTTTCTAATAACATTTATTGGAAAAAAAATATTAAAATTTTAAATTCTTTTTTTTTTTTTTTTTTTTTTTTTTACGTCTACCATTATTAAAGTAAAATTACAATTTATCATTTACTTCATTTAGCTTCAAAACATATCTATCATTACACCGCTAGTTCATTTTGCATGAAATGTTTTAATAAATAAGTTATTGTTGTTATTATTATTATTACTACTTAAAAATTCACAACGGATATTTCAAACACGGTTAATTTGAATTCATTTAACGAATAGTTTTTAAGCATTAGGAGATCTATGTAATAACTTAAGTGTATAAGACAAAAAAAAAAAAAATTACTTGTATTAGAAATCACTTCTATATGTATCTATAATACATGTATGTATATAATTGAAATTTATATATGGATAATACTGAATATAGTAGTAAAGAATTTTTCAAGTATAATATATGAAATAAGATAAATGCATTCATTTTAGAGATTATTTATACAGACCAAACATACCAACCTATTAACTTATGTCGGTTGTAGCTGGTACCCGCCTTCTTTTCACAGCACTTTTATTGAAGGATAGTCTACTTATTTAATCGTAATTACATATTGGAGAATATTTCACTGTAAATAAAATGGTGTGAAAAAAGGGCTGGTACAAACAGTGGTCTAGAATAAATTAAAATGTTAGCATGTACTCGAAAAGCATCCCCTTACGGATAGCCAGTTCAAAACACTTGCGGCCTACAGCAGAACATAATCAAGCACCGCTTCGCTATTTATCTGTAACAACTTTATCCGAAATGATACGACATTTTCATTTTTAGACGTTACACAAACATCTAAAATATACTTGAAACATCTAATTAATTGTTATATATACTTGAAACATCTAATTTGTCAAGTATATATATACTTGACAAATTATCCTGAAATTTAAGTCATGTAAACAGAATGTTATACCTGATGTATCTCAGTATAGTGTTTACCCTGAAATCAAGACGACAAATATGATAAGAATTTTGTTTATTCGTTTTCTTGCTATTTAAAGAGACAGTTATTAACGAGGAATAACAGAAAAAAAAAATTGAGCAATTTTTCATAGCACTGAGCAATATTTTATCGTAATAATTTGTAAAAATAATATTATGCTTCCAAAGTGTGTAAATGAATTTGAATCTTGATTAAATGTATTTGTAGCACATTGGTGTATATATATATATTTACTTTATGATATATTTCATTTACTGAAAAAAAAAAAGTAGCATATTATTATTATTAATATTATTGACTACACGATTTTTTTAAAACGAAATAATATTCTTATTATTTTCTAAGTTCACGTACAAGTGGTTCACTGTTACACATGAAATCCCTACTGCTATATATAGTAATTTAATATAGTAATTACAATATTAAGGGTCGTATTCCCCACCCGTTTTCCAGTTTAGCTTCAGGGATGAGAAATTTTCGCCGTTTATGCTACCACTATTTCTGTACAATAATCTCTGTCCAATTTAATCACAACACAGAAATGTTAAGATAAAACAGAAATGCCTGTATGGAAACAGTGATTGTAAAAATGACGGAAATTTCTCACCCATGAGAGTGCCCTACAAAAAGACCTGGTAGTACGACCCAGGAAATACATACTTTGAATTTAAGGAATGAACAGTTCGAGCAGTTTAATTTTTTTTTAAATTGTCATTAGATTAGTTTTTTAATACTATCTATTCAGAAATTAATTATCATTTATTAAACAAACACCATAAATTTTATTAAAATAATTTGAAATATGAATATAAAATGCTGAAGAGTTTTCATGTTTTTTTTTTTTTTAGTGCTAGAGGCCTATTTCAGTCGGTACAGTTGTCGAATTTTTATAATTACATCTTAATTAGTGATAGAGGCCTATTTCAGTCGGTTTATTGAATGGGGATTTATTGAATGAAGTCCCCCCAAGGCCCAACTTTGACATGAGTCCCCCCCAGGCCCAACTTTGACATGAGCCCCCCCCCCAAGGTACCCCTATTTCAGTCGGTATAGCGTTGTCGAATTTTTATACATCACTCTTAATAGTGCTAAGGGCCTATTTCAGTCGGTTTATTGAATGGGGATTTATTGAATGAAGTCCCCCCAAGGCCCAACTTTGACATGAGTACCCCCCCAGGCCCAACTTTGACATGAGTCCCCCCAAGGCCCAACTTTGACATGAGTCCCCCCCCCAAGGTACAACTTTGACATGAGTCCCCCCCAAGGCACACCTTTGACATGAGTCCCCCCCAAGGCACACCTCCCCCTCATTGGGAAAAAGAGAAAAAAACGTTGTTTTGCGGCTATAAGACATTTTGGACTTCCAACGTTATTTGTTACAGTATCTGCAGCTGAAACACATTGGTTTGATTTAATGAAAACTTTATCATGGAATTTAGATCGTCACGAATTAACTAAAGAAGAATTTGTCGATATTAACAAGTTTAGCAGTAGGCCTCTGGCACTAAATTAAAATCTGTCAATGTCAGATTTTCATGTTTTAAATAATGAAATAATGTCGTGTCTGTATAATTATTTTTTTTTTTCTTTTCTAGGATTTTACTTCGTTTGATAAGAAGAATAAAAATTAATAACTTTTGAACAGTAGAAGTAGAATTCTTGTAAAATTAATTAATGTACAATGTGACATTCGATTATTTGTTCTAAGTTTATTATAAAATTCTCAACTTCAGGGTCAGACAAAACACTGAAGTTAGTTTGCGGATTAAAATAGTTTTGTAAGCTGATTAAAGTTCAATAAAAATAGTTGAGAGTTCGGGAAAGGAGATATTTAGATACGTACATATTTAAATACAAAGTTAAGATTTATATTTAATTATAGAAATTACAACTGAATTTGCAAAATTAAATACTTCAGTTTACTTAAAATTATAATTTTGGCAAAGTAAGAAATTTAAAACGAAGAAATTATTAATTATAATGTAATTTTTTAAATAGAAAATCTGAATCAAAAAGTTAAAGAAGATAACTTTTTTATTCACCTTTTTTTTTTTTTTTTTTTTTTTTTTTTTTTTTTAAATAAAAAAGTAAAAATTTTTAATTAAATGAACATGTTATTTATAATTACATTAAATTTAAATATTTTATAATATTTTGTTCATATTCGGAATTTGTATTATTATAAAGCAAAAGAGTAATATTGTTCGAAAAATTTATATGCATTTTATGTGATAATATATAGTTTATTTTTTCATTTAACTAAGTATTATTAAATCGTATTAAATATTAATAAAAAAAAAAAAAATCAATAAGATAAACAAACTAAACAGAAATTTTATACAAGAGTCATTTACTGAGTTGAAATTTTTTCCAACATTGTGCAAATTGCAATGTATATTTTGATTCCGTTATAATATAAGAAATACAGGGTGTCCAGAAAAGGACTTACTGATTTCAAAATTAAATATCTCGAAAACAAAGTACAATGGAGGGATGAGACAAACTGTATATTTATTACGAAAGCTGTAAAAATTGGATACAGGAATTTTGAAAATAGTAACACAGTTGCCAACAGATGGCGCTGCAAATAATCCCAAAATAGAAATCCTTCAGTAAACTAAAGGATTTACTAAAGGACAGTTTACTAAAGGATTTCCATCCCAAAACAATCCCACAACACTGGACGAGTTTGAAGAGGCAATCTCTGCGGCATGTGAGTCCATTTCCATCGACACAGTACAGGGAGTGATGACAAATTTTGTTACTGGATAAAGTATTAATTTATCAAAATGAAAGATGAGAAGATGGCCTTGTGGGATCTCTTCAGACCATCCATGCTGTATATTCAAGTAATGAAGTACAGAGACAAAAACAAACTTAACAAATCAAAATTATATGAAGCATTTAAATGGGGTAGGGGTAGAGCTAAGACTTCAATACACTTCTAATTCTTCGCAACTTCTAATTTCGGAATTTCTTATGAAAATTGTGGGAGTCCTCCCAATTATTTCAAACAACAATTATAAATAAAATTTTCTGATTTTATTTTATCTTTCCCTTTCTATGACTTTATTTTTTTCATATATATGTATCTGCGATGATATTTCTAATTTCCCTTTCCACATAACCTGAGGTTATATGGAGTCGTTTTATGGTTCTCGTAACACATCTATTAAATACTGTCTTCGAACAATGTGTGCAGTCAATTTTTATTTTAGATGCTTAATTCTTTTGATGACGTAAAATCTTTGACTGGTATTTTTGTGTTGTGTGTGAGTATAAAAATAGCATAAATTACATTAATTTTTAAGTATGATGTACAATCAGAAAAAAAAATAAAAATAAATAAATAAATAAATAACACGCCACCTCCAACAAAATTTGCGGTAAATTGTTGGTGCCGATCGATTTCTTATAACAACTACTTATTTATTCAATAGTAAAAATTAATTTAGGGGGCTATCTGCATATTAAAATATGCCTCAACTTCATTTTTTCGAAGAGCAACACCCATTTTTAACTCCCCTTTCGAATTTCCGATATTAAGGCTAATCGGAAAATGGAAATGAATTATATACTTTTAATTAATTCTTGACAACTTTACAAACGAAAATATATTAGGGGTTCATCCCTACATTTAGAAAAATTAAATTAAGATCTCACACAGAAAAATATTATATCCAATTGTATTATAACCAGGAAAAAAATATGACAATTTAAAATGTAAAATAAACTAAAGTAATGCTAATTAGAAATGATGTGTGCATCTAAATTTACTTGAATAACTAATTTATTTTACATAAAAAAATGAAATTTGAATATAATAATTTTTTTTGGAAGATATATATTAATGTTTATCACATTCATATAGCATTAGGATTCCCATAATTTGAAAACTTTTAACTCTATGAAAAAAATGAGAGAAACGTATATAAATCATACATTTTTGCAAGCTGTTAATATCCCTAAAACATTGTGAAAATCGAGGATCCCATTGAACTGAGCGAAGTTCATGCCAGTTTTAATATCACAAGCACTCTGTATTTTAAAAGACCCGAAAAAGAAGAATTACAACCCATGAAAAACACCGATCACACTGGATTGCGATAAATAAATTAAGAATCGGAATTTTAAATTCAGCTTGATTAATTAATACACTTGTGGTTGAAAGTTGAATAATTTCCTTTAGAGTGAAAAATAACATAGGTAATTAATAGAAACTCTACCTATGATTTAACATACCGACGCTTTATCGCTGATCTGTGGCGGAAAAGTAAGTTTAGATTTACGCTCAAGGTCTGTTTCACATTCGCATTCTGCATTTTTAAAAACCTGAACAGTGATAATAAGAACACATGAAAAACTTGAATTACATTGGATTGCAATATATATGAATATTAAGAAATAGAAAAGAAAAGGTCTGCTACTGTTCATAATCTTTTAGAACACTAAAGTGTAAATATGGACTAGTAAACATAGTTCTAGATACGAAGAAATCAACAGCTCAACAACTGACCAAAAATGGTAAGATTATCCTAGGTATCAATAATTACCTCATTAAAAGGTTATAAATTTAATAAAGTATTATAACTGTTCAGAACTTAATCATACTTCGCAAAATTGTAAAAACGCAGCGAGGTGTACCATCCGTTAGGCAACCATGAAATGGAAGGTATAAATTACATAGAAAAATGTAACAAAAATGCACGTTGCATAAATTGTGTTTGACATGTTTTGCTAAAAGTAAAAACGATTCATTACGGGAAACCTATGTTACGACTGCCTCTTAAAAAGTTCATAAAAGACTGAGGGGAACGTTTTCAAAAACATTCAGTAATATGGAAAAAAAAGTGGGATGATATTTCCTTTTGAGAAAAAGTTTAATTTGGATGTATCAGATGATTTTCGCTACTTTTGTTGTTATTTCAGTAAAGAAAAGAAATTTAATCAAAGCGTACATTTGGAGGGTGCTCCGTAATGTTTTGGGGAAGTTTCGCAACTGATGTAACTACTCAAGTATAAGTTTTGCGCAGGTCAGAATGAATTCTGAGTGTTATGTTGATATGTTGGCAGATAATTTTTTACCGGAAATACCATCAATTACGACTGGAGATTATTTTTTCCAGAAGGACAGTGCCTCAGTGAATGTTTCTCAGACTTTGAAATCATAGTTTGATGTTAATTTTGTGAAACTACTTGATCGGCTGTCTATAGGCCTCGATTTAAATCCACTGGAAAATCTATGGGGCATTCTGGCCGAGAAAGTATACAAAAACGGTATTCAATATCAAAACAAGCAAGAACACATATCCTCCATCGAAAAACCTAAATAAAAATTTCCAGTGTTCTGTAGGATTTGTCAAACTCCATGACGTCAACTCTAATAGAAATGATTGAGAAGAATGGCGGAGATTAATAATTTTTAGCATATTTTAGGCCAAAACTTTCATTGCTCTTATAATTTTGTCCAATTTTAAAAATGACATTTTTCGTTAATAAAGGCAAAACGTTCATATTTTGCATTTACGAATCTTTTTCATTCTACAATGATTTCTAGCATAAAACAGTATTTTATGTATGCATTTCCCTTTATTTACTTCAGAAATAAACTTTTTCTGTGCAATTTTCAGTTGTCCTTATAATTCTGAGCACCACTGAAACAACTCAGTAGTCGATCCTTCCTCAAGAAAATCAATTTTAGAGATAATGGCAACGGAATTTTTTGGTCCTTCTTTAAATACACAAGAAATGACATCAGTAATTCCACAAACCGAAAAAAATCTCTTTATTTTGCTAGACCTAAAAATAGCTATTATGTATGATAAATTATATTAAATTACATCCCAAATGTCTGGAAAGTTGAAGAATTTGTGTATTTTTAAAAAGAGGGCAAGCCATTGATTCAGTCTTCTCCTTGCCGCCCAGTAACACCGCTCCCGACCCTAAGAAAAATTGTCTCATAAAAGAATAAACATTCACATGAATCAAGCAGAAGTCTTAACTGATCTACAGCATGGCTACACAGAAAGAAAATCAACAGAAACAGCATTAAGCTCTTTAATAAATCGTATTAAGCAAAAAATAGAAAATAAACTCTACACCACACTCATTTCAATAGTCTTTAAAGGAGCATTTGACGTATTACCATAGAAAGAATCAATTTCCTCTTTAGCAGGACTTAAAATGCCACAACAATATATAAATGTAACATCTTCTTTACTGGCAGATCGGAGAGTTCTGTATGATTGGGAATATCCAGATGCTTTACATTTTCTCAGCAGGAGTTGCCCTCAAGTCTCTTGTCTGGGGCCGTTTCTGTGGTCATCGCTTTTAGAAGATCTACTTCGTTCTTGTAAGAGGAGGGAAATTAATGTTTTGGCACACGTGGATGATCTCGTTCTCCTTAGTCAATGGTAGTTCAAGAAGAATATCAGCCCAACTAAAAAAAATTTGCACAAAAGCTACAAAAAAAACATTCAAAACTAAACCGAACTGTAAATAATCTGAAGGTTTTTGGGACAATAAACAGTTTTAGGTAAAAATTATTTTTATCTATACATTTTTTGCTTCCAAACTGTAGTTATTCTGCAAATTTTGAATAAAACTGTAATTTTTCTGCAGATTCTTGTCCCAACTGTTTTCGAATACTATGCAGTTTTTTTTTTTTTCCTTTTAATAAAAGAAGCCAATGTTAATAATGCTCTCAAAATTATAATAAACTGAGCCAACTTAAAACGACTAAAAATTCTAATAGAAAAAGCACACTTTGGAAACTCTTGCAAATTAAAAAGTAGCCAATTTTCGAAATTGACAAAAAAAAAAAAAAAAAAAAAAAAAAAACAGTAAAACTCTTAAATTATCTTGGAATAATTATAGATTAGAATTTTACTTTCCTACCACATCTAAAAAACAAGGTACAGGTTTCGCCTTTCGTGCATATGAGACACAAAAGTTAATCTACTTGAAAAGTGCTCGTCTGTTGATCAAGAACACTGTCTTCCAAACTGAACTAACTGCACTAAAACATGAAATAGAAATAAATATATATATATAGGTATTTCAATTTAATTGAATTTTAATTACGATGTCAGCAAAAATCTTCTAAAGATTTTACATTACACTGTTAAAGATTTCTGTAAATTTAGTGTAAATATTTATCCAGAGTCTCTGTACACTGTAAAAAAAAATATATCTGTAAAATCACGGTATTTGACCGTATAATTTTACGGGAAATGACCGTTTTGCTTCCTAAACGGTCATAATCCGTAAATTAATGTTTTGGAAGCATAATTTAGGAAATAACCGTATAATTTTACGGGAAATAACAGTTTTGCTAGCTAAAAGGTCGAAGCCCGTAAACTGATATTTCGGAAGTATATTTTTTTGAATTTTTACGAGAAAAAGCCGTTAATCTACGCAAATTTCTCTTATCTTTCACCAAACCATTTTCTTATGAGAAAATCTCTTAAAATGCTATCATTTCAGTGACATCAACAGATAATTCCATTTTCTTCCATTTTCAAGCTGAAACTATGATTGTTATTTATACTAATTGAATGTGTTTAAGTATGCACACATGACGCATAGAAACATCCATTCGTTTTAATAAGCTATTGTTTTCTTAATTTAATTCAAAAAATTTCTATCTGTCTGATACTGAGTAATTGATATTGATAAAATTGATTTTCTTTGTCTTTTAACATGAAAACATTATAAAAGAAAACGGTTTCTTGATTTGAAGCCAGATTTCTAAAACACAAACTACAACCTAATAATTGTTTTATCCACTAAACGCATTTTTTTTTAAATTTTAGTTTTACTTATTTATTTATCTATTTTTTTAAGCATACAACATTCTAATTGCTCTTAACCCTTAGAAAACGGAAAATTTTAATGTTCTTTCCGCAATGCATTTTTTAGAATATGCTAAAATAAAGTTTATTTCAATAGGAAATGAATATGTAATTAACCATTTGAAGGTAAGTCTAATGATTTTTATGCATGATCTTCACTATTAAAAAATAAAGCTGTTTTATCTGAATATGACCATCAGATATGTACATTACATCATATATAGCAGGTTCTGCTCTCGAAATACTTCATTCACTCTTTTTCGAAATCATTTTTTTTTTTTTTTTTGTAAACGGACTGGATTGGATTTGGGAATAAGGCCGATCGAGTGCTATAGGTCCTAGGCCAGAGGGGGAGTGCCCTCCGTGGGGGTCTTTCTAAAGGGTACTAGCCCGTATTTACTCAAGTTTCGAAGAACACCACGAAAAACTCCGAACAGCACGGCCAAAGTGTGCGACCTGGGATCGAACCCGGCACCTTATGTCCTTCAGCTTTGAGCGCAGAACCGCTCGGCCACTGGTGGGCTCCCTTTAATGGAATACAGCTTTAAAGAAAAGAAAAAACTCTTCTGATATTTTAAAAAGTGCAAATACGCCTAACACTTCATAAACACATTTTGTAATCGGCCTTATAATGAAAACATGTTTGGATGAACAAGAATTGGGCTCTAATTATTTCTTCTTTGCACCCACTATTGAAACCATAAAGATCGAAAACCATGAAAAAAATCGCATTAATTGGAGATACAAATTTTCAGTATTTATGTAAATGATTTATTATTATTATTCAAAGTTTATTCTGTGTCTCGGTTAATTTTCAGAGGTCTCACATAGTTTTCAAAAGTTTCATTTTGTTTTTGAAAAAGGGTGAGAAATTCTCACCCATTATTTACCGCTAATGAGAACCTTGAAATAAGACTACCTGTTTAGTGCTAGAGTTTACGAATAAAAAAGGCCCACCAGCGACCGAGCGGTTCTGCGCTCGAAGCTGATAGATGTGAGGTGCCGGGTTCGATCACAGGTCGCGCTCGTCGGCCTAGCCGTTCGGAGTTTTACGTGGTTTCCTCTGAAACTTGTGTAAATACGGGCTATGACCCCTCAGAAAGACCCCTCGGAGGGCACTCCCCCTCAGGCCTAGGACCTACAGCAGTCAATCGGTCTTATTCCCAAATCCAATCCAGTTCGTTTACAAATAAAAATGATTTCGAAAAATAGTTAGATTTTCTTTCACAAAATTCAGTATCGTAGTCTTTATAGGAAAAAAAAAAAAAGTTTTTGTTTTTTCAATATGAGAATTGACTGACTTCTTAATTTTGTCAAAAATGGCAAATTCAAATTTTAAAATAGTCTTAAAATAAAATAATTTTTATGCTTTGTTTGAACGTTAACAAATTAATCACTGTAAAAAAATTCTGTAAAAATAAAGCACTTGTTTTTAATATCAATACAGCATAGGTTGCTGTAAATTTGTATAGCTTGTTCTGTAAAAATAATTGAAGATTTGTTGCTTCCCATTGTGCTGTAAATCGGTTTAAAAAAATTTCCAGAAGTCTTTTGGTGCGTATGACATGATTTATCAACTAGTCAATTCTGATGTTGACTTTATATGTTTTTTTAAAGAAAACTGGCTGTGGTCTCAACGACATGGTTGGCAGAGCGCTGGCCTCTGACAGTGGTGTTTGTGAGTTCGAATCCCGGGCTGCTTAAGACAGTTAGCTTCGCATGCGAATTAATAAATTAGCTTTTGCGTGTAAAAAAATATTTTTTTTTTTTTTTTTGTGTTGTGGATTTCTCCCTGCACGCATGCGTAATAATTGCATGAAACTTTTTTAAAGCATTCGAGAAACTCTAACTTTTAATTTTACGGTCAATGCTAGTTTTTTGCAGGTTGGTTGTATGTTTCATCACAACGTAAAATTACTGGCGATACATCATTCATCGTCTAAATGTATTTTTACGGGCTTTGACTGGAATCTCTGCTGCCAGGCTTTGCCCGTAATTTTACTGCAGCATTTTTTACAGTGTAAATTTACAGTAATTCTTAAAAGGAAACATTCAAAAGGTGTCATTTTCAATGTCAAAAAATATTGAAAAAAATATATGTGAATCTACTCTTTTTAAAACACCAGAAAGTGAAAAAAATATCAGCTGAAATGAATTACAGCGACCACAAAAAATTATGAAACTTAAGCATATTTGGCCATTTCACATTGTTAGGCGATTGATTTTGAGTACCTGGCGGAGAAACAAAACACGGTTCTGTTCGTACACGGCAATCTCGGTGCTAGCGAACTGAACTCCTAACAGCGCTAAATCGCCAATTATGCTTAATTTTGATAATTTTTTGTGGTCGCTGTAATTCCTTTCACCGATATTTTTTTTTCACTTCCTGGTGTTTTATGAACAGTACAATCACATATATATTTATTTTCAATATTTTTTGAAGGCGACACCTTTTGAATGTTTCCTTGTTAGTTAAAAGTGAATAATTGAGATTTTCAATCTTTATACTGTATTTTTACCTAATTTTATTATTTCATTTTTTAATTAAAATTAAAAATAGATGTGTGTACTCTACAAAAAGCATTCCAAGTTCGAAATATATTATCTGCAATAATTAATTAAATTAATATTAGTTATTAAATTGAATGCGTAAAATAAGTTTTTTAACATCTCCATTTATTTTTCTCTGTAATTTTACGTAAGACTTAATATAATAGATTACACAGAGTTTTCTGTTGAAATTTGTAACTGTGTACAGTACATACTGGTTGCTTGAAGGCTGAGACTTTTTTTTTTTTTTTTTTTTTTTATAATTAAAAGAAATTAGATAGAAATATTATTAATATATTTCATGCTAAATGTTTAGAATCGAACATCATTTCAGAAAGTGATCTTAGTAAATTAAAAATTTCATAAAATTTAAATTCTCCTTGGTTAATTGTTTGTCAGTTTTCTTGTGTTATTTAATTTCTGACGCATAAAATATATTTTGTTAAAGTTTCATAAAAAGAAATTATTTTATAAAAGAGATTGTCTCCTGAGAACTTATTATTTTATAATCATGCTATAGAATTAAAATTGGGAGGAGCTTTGCAAATTTTTCTGCATCTTAAAAAAAAAAAAAAAAAACTTAAATATATTTTTTTAAATTATATTTTGCAAAATCATCTCTTGATTTATCTGAACATTCTTAAAATAAAGATTGTGAAATATACGTGTGTGGGTGCAGTAGCAAATAACCGTGTAAAAAATAAATATGTAAATTAATACTCATGCATATTATAAATAAATAATGACATCGAATGTACTACCATTTTTAATAACAAGAATTATTTGATTATAGAAATAAATCATAGTTATATATTGAATTGTTAATAATATTAATATACGTTGTTTAATAGCGCTTCGCCAGTCATATTTCACAGGAATGATATATTATTTTCATTTTTCTGCATATTTTATAAATACAAAAAATTACTTTTAAACGCTTTAAAAAAATTTTTCGTCGTAATAGAAAGACACTTGAAATGAGCATGACGACATTTGACAGCGTGGAAATTGCAGGAGAAGTTGGGAAATACATGATATGCTGGCAAAGAAGCCAAAGCTTACAAGATTGCTTCAGGTCATATACTGCGAAATAACTATTACAATTTGTTTAATTAATTATTTGTAAGTTGAAACATTTCATTTACAGATTAAATATTATAATTTTGTATTTGAAACAAATGCCAAACATTATGTTAAGATTTTTATTATTATTATTATTGTTATTACTTATGGGTATTCAGTATTTTTTTCTCAGTGACAAGAAAAAATTCTCATTGTGAAACAAGTTCAGCAAATGTTTATTCCCTGTTTAGTAGATTAATACTAACCAAATCTTCCGTATAAAAGAAAGATAAATCAAAATTTTATAATGAACATACTAAAATTAAAGAAATAACATACATCATTTTTATATAAAAAGAACAAAGAAAGGCTGGTGGAAGTAAAATTCAAAAATATTTTTACGAATGTAATTTTACTCATAGTGGGAAATTATAATATATATACTCTCACGCTAATGTTAAATAATGACTATACAGTTGAATTTGTTTTTATCAAATAAGGAAATTTTCTAATTAAATAATAAATGTAAAATAAATAAAAATAAATTAATCCCTACATTCCCTAACTAAATGGATTGTTCTCACTATCATCTTTAAAATAATATATTTTAGTAATATCAATGAAATATTGTTTACATATATCATGAAATATTTCTTTTGAACAAATAGATTTAAATTATTTACTTACCATTTGTTACTTACCATATAATAAATCTACCCACGGCAAATCTTAAATGAAAAATGTATTTATTTGTTTTGTTGTAATTGAAATACATGCATATGCATGTTATTCTAACATGGTTAATCTTAAGCTTCGAAATGCATGTTGTGTTACTTTCTTATTAAAGTAAATATAATTAATGAATAAATATATCATCCATATTTTTAAAAATCTCAGTTTATTGTAAAATAAAGTAAATATTTTAGAGATGCATTATGAAAATATTCGCATTTTATTCATTCTATAATCTAAATTCCTGTTAAGTAAATATTTAAAGTTTCGAATTTTTAGATTAAATTTAATTTATAAGAGTTTTGATTTAAAATATCTTCGAGAAACCCATCTTAAAATATTCATTTTCATTTTCAAAGCTTGCTAAGAGATCTTTTTCTCGTATGATGCTTTAAACACTCTCTATTATATACGGAAAAACATATTTAAAATAAACTTTCAGGTTATGCTAATTAGATTTTGAGACGTGTATAAAGTTGGTAAAATTTTACTTGAAAGAACACTTCATTTTATTATGTAAAGAAGTAATGCATAAAAATGTTCAAAAATAAGGAATTTATAGGATAATGTGTAAATATTTGTAATTAAATTTACATTACAGATTCTGATCTAATAAACAAACATGTTAAATAAACCAAATAAAATTTTCTATCAAGAATTTTTTGAGCCAATTAACAAACTACTATAAAAAATGTCAGTTCTACTTATACAGAATAGGAAAAATGGCGCCAGTTTTACTTTTTAAATGATTTACAGCGTAAATACACTGTAAATCTTTTTCCATTAAAATATAGACATTTTACTAATAAGTTTCAAATATTATTTCGTTAATTGCCAATAATTCGCTCAGGGGGTAAACAAATTATATATATATATATATATATATATATATATATACATATATATATAATTTTTTTCGATTTTCTAAAAAAAGTACTATACGAAACGACCTGCAATCATAGACCTATTATAAGAGTGGACAGAGCATTCCATTATTAAGAGAATAACTATAAGTAAAGGTGGCAAAGATGAAACACGTGACTGCTGAAAAATGGTTATCTTTTCTGGCATTTATCACGTTATTGGCGATTTTATGTTCTGAATATAATTATAATTATTATTATTATTAAAATATTCAGCAAGCATTACTTGTGTAAAACACTACAGCTGCTGAAATTTATTTTTACCTTGTTATTAATACTTTCCAAAAACTTCAAATGTGTTTATAACTTCGGTTTGTCTATACTCGCTTTACAATAATAGGCATTTTTGAAATCATATAAAGTATAATAATATATTAAGTAATAATAATACTTAAACTATTTCAATTTAGAGAATTAAGTATAGCAATTATAAACATTTTATAAAAATAATTACTTAAAAAGAACGAAATAATAAAATATTAAAAAAAATCTTACCTGTGAAATATAATCCTTATTTTACATAACTTCTAGGGCTTTTAAATTACATCTAATTACTATTTCTTGCTATAAAATTCTTTTTAAATTCAAAACAATCTAACTTTTAAAGTGAAATATAATTTTTAAAAAGAACTTTCAAAGAAAAAGGAAAAATATCCCCTGCTTAAGAAAAAGCAGAGTTTAGAGCATAGCGAGAAAATATCAATATTGGCCTGTTTGGCTTCCTGTAGTTCAAAAGTCACGTGACGTTTTTATGAGTTATCTTTACCACTTAAAAATGTTGCCATTGTCCCGTCCACTTTTATAATCGGTCTATGCCTGGAACTTCACTCATGCAAAGAAAATTTAAAACGCATTGTTTCCACCATCGATTTAGTCCTAAGTGGAATTACGGAATGAACCACAAATTGAAGCAGAGCGAAAGTACTTATTTGGATTACCCTGTATCATAAAAAGCTACAAATGACTTGCAACTTCAATGCATTGTTGCGCATACCATGTACAATTTTTTTTTTTTTTTTTTTTTTTTGTGGGAATTGCACAATTATTTATGCAGAAATATGTATGTATATATATTTTTCAACAATTACTAATTTTTTGGTGAGATTTTTTGTTTAAAACTAAAACAGATTTCCATAAAATTTTACAAAAATGGAAAAAGAAATTGAAAAAACATTAGAGAAAAAGTATTCTGAAACATAAAATTCACACGTGTAATATTCATTGAGATATGAGCATTTTTAGTAAATATTATTTTACTGCGCATGCGTGACAGATAGATGAATTTGTATTACATAGGTTGAAAGCCAAATATATTAAGCAACTTTTATCAAAAGCTCATTTGAATAGAATAAAAATTAAGCAAATTGTCGGAAAAGTAACACGCTAGATATTAGATATTGTACATAGTTGAAATTTCATGAGGGGTTTTTCACATGCTCCGTATATAATTTGGAGATCCAATTATTTCAGCCCCATTGCAAAAGTTTTTTTTTTTTTTTTTTTTTGTAAAAAACCTTTTATAGGCTTGTAACTTTAACATATTTTTATACGAAACAACATTTGAAAAGAAGGCTAAAATTTACAGAATATCGGGGAAAAAGAGTCAAAAATTCATAGAGAAAAGCCTGGAATGAAACCAAAAAAAAATAAAAAATACTCACAATCTCAAGTGTATGGTTAAAAAAAAAAAAAAAAAAAAAAAAAAGCTGGCAGTAAAATAACATTTACTAAAAATGCTCATATCTCAATGAATATTAAATGTCTAATTTTTTATGTTTCTGAATAATACTTTGTCAATTTTTCAGCAAGTTTTGTAAAACTTTATGGATATCCGTTCTAGTTACAAGCAAAAAGCTTGTCAAACAAATTAGTAACTTTTAAAATATATATATATATGTATATATATATGCTTAAATAAATGAGCAGTTCCCGCACAAAAACATACAAATGCTGTTCATAGTATATGCAAAAATGCATTAAGCTTACAAGTCATTTATAGATTTTTGTGACACTGGTCCAGTATGGGTGATTCAAAGTATTATCTTCAGTTTTTGGTTGGTCTCTTAATTGTACTCTGGACTAAATCGTTAGTGAATAATAGAAGATTTTAAATGTTCTTTGCATGTATGAAGTTCCAAACCATTTCGTCTAGTATTTTTTTTACAAAATCGAAAAAATGTCAAAATACAAAAACAATTCTAATAATTTGATCACGCATTGCATATTATACTTTTTTCGCAAAAATTTAAATGTGCCAGATTTATTTCGTTAAAACAATTATTTATGAAATATACTTATGAAATGTCACCTACTAAATTATTATTATTATTATTATTATTTATTTATTTATTTATTTATTCTTTTATTTGCCGTTGTTAAGTTTTATTTGACGACTTTTGTTAAATAACACTACTCTGAACAACAACAACAAAAAAAAAAAAAAAAAAAAAAAAAAAAAAATCGAGTTTTGATACCATTCTTGCAAATTCTTATGTAAAATGACCTCCTAAATCCGAAAATGGCCACCATTTTGCCCAATCACCCACCCTTATCTAGATACACCCCCTCCCTCAATTTTATCATTGTTTGGTAATTTTCTACCCATCAGTTTGATTTGGAGAGGAGTGATGATTATTTTAACCGTTAAATGTCTTCTGACATGAAGAGCTACAGAGGTAGAAAGTTCTAAAGCGCGAACATTTGTAGTAAAGAGGAACTTTGAGGAGATTTGTGCCCAGAAAATAATGGAAAATAAATAAAAACAATCAGTTTCTGTTTCTTCCCCCCCCCCCCCCCCCCACACACACACACACACAATATTTCTCTTATTTTTTACATATTCCAGCTTCCAGTTTGCCATTTTCTTACCAAAACACCCTAAATAATAAAAATTATACAGTGAAATTTTTTTCAAAATGTTGGTAAAGTCTCAAAGCCCTCACAAGAAAGACTGATTCGCTGTACGACGTTTGCTTTCAATAACTCCCACGTTAAATGTTTTGAACAGTAAAATCTCCTGCTTTGACACATGATAAATGTCATTGCTCTTATTATTGCAGTCGTCAGTCGTTATCTATACGTTTAGTACACGTTTTGCGATAAGAGAGTGAACTTCTCGACGGTGGTGATCTTGTGTGGTGATCTTTAACACGTGTCAAAAGAGGATATTTTACTGCCCAAAACATTTAACGGGGGAGTTATTGAAAGCAAAAGTCGTACTGTGAATCATTCAAACTTTCTTGCGAGGGCTTTGAGACTTTACCAACATTTTGAAAAAAAATTTCACTGTATAATTATTATTATTTGGGGTGGTTTGGTAAGAAAATGGCAAACAGGAAGCTGGAATAAGTAAAAAAAAAATGTGGAAATATATATATTGTGAAAAAAAAAAAAAGAAAGAAAAAAAAAAAAGAAAGAAAGAAACAGAAACTGATTATTTTTATTGATTTTCTTTTGTTTTCTGGGCACAAATCCCCTCGAATTTCCTCCTTACTACCAATGTACGTGTTTCAGAACTTTCTACCCCTGTAGCTCCTTAAGCCAGAAGACATTTAGCGATTAAAATAATCATCGTTCCTCTCCAAATCAAACTGATGGGTATAAAAATACCAAGCAATGATAAAAATGAGGGAGGGGTGTATCTAGAAAATGGTGGTGATTGGGCAAAATGGTGGTCATATTCAGATTCAGGAGGTCATTTTATATAAGAATATGCTGAAATGGTGACAGAGACAATTTTCATGCCGAGCAGTGTCATTAATGAAATTTTTCATATAAAGCTTTAGTTGTTTTAATGAATTATTTTTTCCCTTTTCGTTCTTTTCCTAAAATATATGATTTTCAATTTATTTACGTGTTTAAAAATTCAGGAAGTTTAACTATTTATGTTTCATCGAAAAACAATAAACACAACACTTAATATTTGATAATTAAATAAGATATTTCATGTAAAAATATAAATTTATTGAAAATAATGATCGCAGATAACAACTAAATGTAAGAAAATAAGACACAACACTCTTTAAAATAACTTGATTATTCACATTTAATCGATATATATATTTGTATTTATATATATTCTGAAGTAAATTATATAAAAACAGCTTGTTTCTACTTACCTTCGTATGATTTCAGTTTTTTTCCCTCGAGGAGAGAGCTTTAATACAAATAAATAAAATAATAATAAGGTATATTGTATTTTTTTAGTCTAGGTAATTTATTTATAAGATTAGAAAATGGAAATATTTATTTTTTATTGGTTTAATTATTTCTTACGCAGATTAAATTATTTATAAGAGGATCTATATTGAGATTTTTTTCAATTGAAGCTATATACCGATAATATCGATTTTTTTTATTTGTTTGTTGTTTTTATGTGTATTTGTCAGTTTTGACATAATATATATATTTTTTAATTTATTTATCTATATTTTAGGTATGGTATTATAGTATTCTCTGTTTTGTTTTGTTTTATTTATTTATTTATTTTTCTAAAAGATATTTCTTCTTATTGAATAAATTTTACTTACACCAACTATCTTATTTTATTGAATATAATAAAAAATGCTTAATTAATTGCAGTATCTTTTACAACATTAAGCAAATGGCTTCCTGAATAATGTCAGGTACAAACACTCCAAAATATGTTCTGGGTCGTCATAATATATTCGACAAAATTGATATCATGTTTTGTCAGGTTTTAACCTGCTGTACAAAATATAATGCAATTTACAATCAGTGAAAATATATTAAACCTGTGACAAATAATTAACAGTGTAAAATTTTTTTGTAATTCTGAATCAAAATATTTTTTAAAATGCTTTTTCAAAGCTATTTCTCTTTTCAGAAAATAATAATTTGATTTAAAAAATATATTATTTCAGCAGTTATTATGGTAACTTTATATAGTTTATTTTTTAGCGAGAATTGAAGCGATTGTTACTGTTAAAAATTAACATTATATATAAATTTTGTTTTACAGATTTCATTATTATCTTACTGTTTTTTTTTTTTTTTTTTTCGTATATTTTTTATAATAATAATAATAAATATTACATATAAAAGTACAGTTTTAAATGATATATATTTAATTTTCCAAAATACACTTTATTAAATAACAATTTTACATGTTATTTTCAAAATGCGAATATTCGACTAAACATCTAAATGCACATTTTATAGATCGATTTGAATAATAATTATATTTCTTAAATACCATAATGATTGAATTAGTGTTCAAAAATTTTATATTTTTATACTATGAAATGTATAGAAGCAAGAGATTTAAAATTATTTTTTACGAAATTAGGAAAAAAAAAATTATGGTGTGAAACAACCACTCGACTTCCATTACTCACTATTACACATATTATATGCATTTTTTGGAGATAATGTGATCAGAAGATATAAAAGTGATCTTAAGAAGTAGAAACCTAACATTTTTCTGATAAGAGAAACTTTATACACATGTAAAGACATATAAAACAAAGCTTACATATAGCGAGATAAAAAATAAGGAAAAATAAAATGGTAGAGTAATTTTTTGAAACACCAATTTTCGAGATCTACCTAAACAGGGTAGCTGCTAATTTTCCTCTAATAACTACGTGATACATAAGAAGGAAATGGATTTATATAACAATTTTCAAGAAAATCGTTAGAGCCGTTTTTGAGATACCAACTTTTACCAAAACAGGAATATTGACAGGAAAACAATAATTACATACAAAAGGATATTTAGAAGTGAATTAATATAGTGAGTTTGAAAAAAATCCGTACAGTCGTTTTTAAAGGAACGCCCTTGCGAGAACTGAAATTGAACGATTTATACAGGATGCCTATCAATTTTCCTTAACTAACCAACTGTATCATTCAAAAGGACATCTAATAGAAGTGTTCATACAGTAAATTTAAAGAAAATCGTTAGAGCCATTTTTGAGATACGGACTTATGGTCTCACTTCCGGTTTTTCAATTTTCACCAAAATTTGGAAAATTCATCTGTACACCAGACTTGTTTCATTTCTAAAGTTTCGTAGTTCTATCTTTATTAGTTTCCAAGATATAATAGCCAGAATATTCTCCACACACATACACATACACACACACACATACACACTGACCAATTGCCAAAAACCACTTTTTTGGACTCAGGGGACCTTAAAACGTGTAAATCAGGTGAAATCTCGATATCGAATTTTCAGATCGAATACAATACTTCCATTGCCTACGGTAGTAGGGTAATGGAAGTAACAGTATATGAAAATTCAATTGTTTTAAATTAGAAGAAATATTTTTATTAATTAATAAATATTAAGTACTTAAAGAATTTTCTTTAGTATTTTTAAACCAAATTTACTAATCATTATTTTGCTTTTCTTTCATATTATATGATGTTGTGTTATTGGGTGTAGTAATAAATTTTAAAGCGTGCTTCATAGAAATGAATATGTAATTTAGAGCTGATAATATTATCTTTATTCATCAAAATACTATCTATCATTGTCTAACTACTCCCGCTATCGTTCGTACGATTGACGGATGCCAGGAGTGTAGAATGTTTTGTGTTTTAACGCGATGAATTTGTCTAACCATTTTTGTGCTTCGTCCACTATCCGGAAGTGTACTGAAGACGACGTACTGCGCATGGATTGTAATGAATGGTAGTTCAAAAGGGCTATTTATTGGCTATACGCTGGGTGCTCCAAAATTCTCAGCCAAGTGTTGGCAACGCGTCCTTGAGAGATTTAGCAGCGTCAGCTCAAACCTTAATGGACGCTTCCTTCTGAGTTTTTGCTTTAATCGCAGGAATTGTTGATTCTAGTGTTCAGAAGTTACACTTACATTAGGCTCCGATCGTTCGTAACGTAACACACATATTATATCCCACCGGATACATGGGAAAAATTTTCTTGCAGTGAACGGTTCGTTGTAGCGTTGAAATTGTTGCTTCGCCAGTATTCACCCCGTGGTTTTTGCATACATTAAAATATTATCTTTCTTTCAAACATTTCAAAATTATAACTGAATTGTAGTACTGATACAAATGAAAGTTTAAAATACGCCGTAAATTAAAAGAAATACTTATAATTATGATATTTATACAAACCGAATGTACTACAAATATTTTTGTATTCGACGCCTAACCAATAATACAAATTCAGGAAAAAATAGTACGTTGGACTCACAATTTTCCCAGACAAATTTACGCAGTATAAATTCTTTGTTAAAATTATTATTTATCAAAGTTATTTTTTTATGATGAATGCAGACGATTTTCATTTCATATCAGCATAACACTGAATGAGCAATGAAAGTAAAATTTGTGCCGACATCTGAGGATTGTTTTTTTTTTTTATTTATTATTATTATTATTTTTTTTTTATGAAGAAAAAAAGAAAATATTATTTTGTTTTAAATTTTTCCAGATCTATGGTACCACATTTCGTTTTAAAGGTATCGACGAGTTCTTTTGAAACAATGAAACAATATTGAAAATTGACACTCCTCGGGAGTACTCTCCTTAAGGAAGGGGAGAGAGATGTTTGCAAATAAAAATTCTAATTGACTTTTACTATCATGAGTATATATATATATATATATATATATATATATTAATTTAACATTCAAAGTTAAAAATAATTTTCCTTATGTACACATATACGAAATTTTGTTCTGTATTGCCGTACTAAAATTATGAAAAAAATGTGAGGACAATGCCACCTGTTAAGCAATTGGTCGCAAAATGTAATCAGCACAATTTATGTCGAAGTCCAACTAAATACCAGGTTTGGTTAAATTCCGTTTATTGGTTTGTGCGATACAGAGTGCACAAAATTTGCGATGCACGCACACACACAAAAACAGAGAGACATTTTCAAAAAAGGGTCAAACCGTATTCGCAGGTATTTCAAAACGAGTAAAAATAATAAAAACCAAATGTCAAAAATTTAAACGAATTCAATCATTTCTTCTCATATACATTGAACAACCACTTTATCATGTCCATCTGGCATTTTTATGCAAGTGAATTATTGTATCACAGTGTTCAGTATTGCAAAATTTAGGGACTTTTTCATTCAATATCGACCATTAAATTTTAATTACTACTGTTGCCTAATCAGTTCGAAAATTAATCGTCTACAATATATATATATAATGTCAAAATTATTGGTGATTATTGAACAAAAAAGCTCGGAATGTTAATTAACATTCTAAATTCCTATTGGCCACACAATCCACCTTTCGCGTAATCTTATTGATTGAACTAAATTCGGTCCCTCTCCTATATATACGAGCACTTCTCCAGATTCAGAATTCTTTTTGCACTGAAGACGGTACGCTTAAGGCTACCGAAACAGCTGTATGCATCGCAAAAATTTTTCTTTTGGCGTTTCTGACGTAGTAGTTTATTCGAGTTTTAATAGTATAGGTTGATTACATGTGCCTATATGTTATGAAAACGTTATTTGACGAAACTTAAATGTGGGTGGGATAGAAAGAGTTTGAAAGTATGGAGCAAGTATAGGCGAAACATGCACATTTCTGAAATGCCCACGAGCAAAAGTTGTAAAAACAATAAAAACCGGAGGTCGAAAATTTTAATGATTTCAATATTTTCTTCTCATATATACTAAGCAACCACTTTATTAAGGCCATCTGACAATTTTATGCAAATGAATTATTAAATCACAGTGTTTAGTATTGCCAAATTTAGGGACGTTTTTATTCAATATCTACCATTGAATTTTAATTATAACGGTTGCATAATCAGTTCGAAAATTAACCGTCTATTATATATATATATATATATATATACATATATATATAATATCAAAATTATTGGTTGGTTGGTTGGTTGGGTTTTACGTCGCACTAATGCTGCGCAGATGGGCAATTGGCGACGGTCTGGGACTTACCCCTAGAGGTGGTCCGGAGACATGCCATCGCAATTTTGATCCTCCACGGAAGGGATGGCTCTCCCGCTTCGGTAACCCCCAGAGGTATAATTTTTGATGGGAACATGGAGGACATTGCGGCCACGACAGATTTTACGTGCACCAGCCACCATTAGTGTACACGACGGTCTTTGGCCGGCTCGAGTACCGAACCCGCAATCTTCCAATTGCGAGGCCGGCGCTCTACCGACTGGGCTACCGCGGCCCCAAAATTATTGGTGATTATTGAACAAAAAAGCTCGTAAGTGTGGCAACACTGACGGTGTTGCCGCTAGACGGCTAGGACTATGAAAAAAGAAAGCTGATTTCCTGAGACAATAGTATAGGCTGATTACATGTGACTATATGGAAAGAAAACGTTAGTTAACAAAACTTGAATGTGGGTGGGATAGAAAGAGCTCGAAAGTATGGAGCAAGTATAGGTGAAACAGGCACATTTCTGAAATGCACACGAGCAGAAGTTCTGAAAGTGCCTCATGACTGGAGTGTGAAGAAAAATAATATACGTCTGTGGTCGTCACCGAATGATGAAAAATCGTGTGGAACGGAAAACTTCCCAATTGTAATAAAAACAGAACGGCTATAGCGCAAACATTTGCAGCACGTATTAACCAAGACAAGAATGCGTGTACTGTGCAAGAATTAGTGTACTGTCTCTCTGCGTACTGTGTGAGATACCATGCATTGTACGGGCTATGAAATTTGAAGGTTATGGCGAACAGTGCGAGTGGTAATAATAAAGTGGACGCTCAATGTACTTAATACAGATGACAATAAGCATCATGTAGAAAATGTTAAGTATCCCGTTTGCAACACAGAAATGATAAAATACTCTGTCACCTTATATAATGGAATGCAAAAGGGCATTTATTATAAGAAGATATTTCATTTGTTTGATTTGGTCTTATTTATTAATAAAAAAAAAAAAAAAATCTGGAGTGACTCCACTCGACTTTCCGAACATTGAGTAACTAACAGTTTTGTAGATAAAATAAAGAAAGAGGAGTTGCTAAACAAACAAAAGAGAGAAAACCATAATAGAGTGTTTGAGTATTTTTCTCCATATATCACACGAGGTTTTATTTAACGCTACTGAACTTTGAGCCCTTAGATCATAATGATAAAGAATTTTTCGTTGTGTCTCTGTAAAAATCTATAAATGCTAGATTCACCAAAATGCTTATAGTTAGTGCAACAGTGATTTATAATATTCATACAAATTTTCAGTTCAATTGAATAAGGCGTTTAGATGCTATCGCACTTTTAAAAATTTGGTCTCATAGGCCATAATGATAAAGAATTTTTCTTTGTGTCCCTGTAAAAAAAACTGTAAGTGCTAGATTCACCAAAATCTATACAGTATGTGCAAATGTGACCTATAACATGTGTACAATTTTTTTGCTCAGATTAATAAGGCGTTTAGACGCTATCACACTTTTAAGAATTTGGCCCCATAGGCCATAATGATAAAGAATTTTTCTTTGTGTCCCTGTAAAAAAAACTATAAGTTCTAGATTCACCAAAATCTATACAGATTGAGTATCTGTGACCTATAATATGTGTATAAATTTTTTGCTCAATTGAATAAGGCGTTTAGATGCTATCGCACTTTTAAGATTTTGCTCCCATAGGCCATAATGATAAAGAATTTTTCTTTGTGTCCCTGTAAAAAAACTATAAGTGCTAGATTCACCAAAATCTATAGGGTTCGTACTATGGTGACTTACAATATACGTACCAACTTTCAGCTTATTCGAACAGAGCGTTTAGACGCTAGCGTGTTCACTCACAGACATACACACATAAATACACACATACACACATACACACACACATACATACATCATCTCAAAAATAGTGGAAACGGACTCAGGGGACCTCGAAACGTATAGAAACATCAAAATCTCCAATTCGGATTTTTGACATGATTACAATACTTTCCTCACTATACTCGTAGTGTTCGGAAAGTAAAAAAAAGGATAGATTGCTTTCATTAAAAGTGATTTGAATTAAAATGTTAGTTTTTGCATCAGGCATTGGAAATGTAATTCAGGAATGGAGTCAAAAATTTTATTAGGAAATTTTCTGCAAATAGTTTTAACGCCTGGAAGGGATTTTGACTTATTACAAGAAATAAATATATTTTATAAATGATTAATTTCATAAATAAACATCCCGAAATTTGAAATAAGAAAAGAGATTCGTTTTAATATCCTCTGGCTATTTACCTTATCGCTGACAAAATAAGGATAATTATGAATCAAACAAGTATTTTTATGTTTACATTGTAAATTAAAATGAAGAAATATGAAACAGAAGAGGAAAAAAAATGGGGAGAAAGTTGTGTGTTTTGAAATTATCAGCATTTTGATAAAAACAAAACTGTGATATATTAAAATAAGAGTTATTATGAAAAATCAAGTTAATTTTTGTTGGTATCTGTCTGAGTATATGTTCATTAAACATAATGAAATTAAATTATATATGCACCGAAGCTTCTTTAAAAAATATATTATGTGTATATTAGTATATATATATATGTATATATGAAGCGTGATATAAGATGTATTTTATATTTTATATCACATTATTTCATGAAGATTATGATGGGAAAAGCAGTCATCAATAGTTAACAGGAACACGTAAAAGAATTCAGATGTAATTGGATATTGATTGAAGTGCTTTAGAAATGAGTTTTCTATATAGCGCTAAATTTATACGCATTATGTATAGCGCAAAAAGTTTATAGATAATATGCAGGGGTAGAGAAAATCATTCGAATATGTATAAAAAAGATTTCCGGGCAAAGAAATCTACATACGAAGCGTTCATGGAAGCGATAGCAGCGGCGCTTCACATATTTAATATAAAAAATTCCTCATTTTATACAATAAAAATGAAATAGTATTTTCGATTTCTCATCTAGACAATCCAACCTCGCATATTCGAAAAGCTGAATTGATTCTCCCTCTGCTCTTCTGGTTTTCTCCGAAACTTGCGTAAATACGGGCTAGGACTCCTTAGAAAGACCCCCACGACACTTTCCCTCAGGCCTAGGACCCTAGAGCAGCCAATCAGATTTACATCCAAAAACAATCCAATCCAATCCTTTTGCTCTTCGAAGCGTGTCTCTTCAGCGCTTCGAAGAGTTTTCTGTACCACGCCTCGCTACTGACATAATCTGAAATAATTTTCCAATTTTAATAACAGCGTTTTACATGTTTTATGAATGTAGCTTCACTATTTAAACGGGGGGTTGGGGGGATAAAATTGGCAGGCCCTAAAAAAACCTTCTTTCTTACTTAATACACTTTACTAAATAAAAAAAAATTAAACAATTTTGAACTAATTTTATTGTTTTTCTGAATTATTCAAATGTCCAATCATTACATGACTTTTACATTTTATGTTACATTTTATGCTTTGAATTTGTCTATAATATATATATATATTTTTTTTTAATTCATCACATTACAAACTTCCTCTCTGAATTCTAAATCCAATATATTTTATCAAAGAAGGGTGATTATACTAAAAAATACAATAACAATTCTGTAGCTTGCTGGGGTGAAATTTAACTCTCCAATAATTCACGTCCAACATTTAAATAACGTTTTTTCTACTAATTTACGTTTTTTTTTTTTTTTTTTTTTTTTTTTTTAATTCTCTTAAAGGTAACCCAGGTTCTAGATTTACTTTTAGTGAATCTTCATACACACCTCTTATCTCTGCAATTAATTTAATTCAAAACAAGTTCTGTATTTATTCTTCTTCTACATTCATATATTCTCTTTTCTTTCATTTTTTTTTTTTTTTTTTTTTTGTCCTTGTCTTTGACAAAAAGTAAATAAAATAAAATAAAATAAAAAGTTGTAAAGCAAATTGTGGAATTTAATTAATTTATTAAAGTTTTAAATAAATTGTACCCTATTCTAAAAGAGAATCAATCGTTATTAAAAATAGGTCAAAACTTTATTAAAAACAAGATTAAAAACTAACCGACATCAGTATCCTTGTACTTATCAAATGAAATAGAGGGAAATTAAATTAGAGTATAAATTGAAATGCTTACCCAATGACTCTAGTCGGTAATAAAAGTCTCCGAGCACTAGCAAAAATTCCTATATAAAAAAAGTACATTTAATACAGTTTTGTTAAATAAATACTTGTCGAATCCTGTTCTTAGTCGGTATAAAAACAGGATTCGACAAGAATTTGTTTAACAAAACTGTATTAAGCTTACTTTTTTTATATAGGAATTTTTGCAAGTGTTCGGAGACTTTTGTTACCGACTGTATTCACTAGATTATGATCAACTACATCGGTGTAATGCCGATCGAGTTAAATTTCAGGAAAGGTCCATCCATCTGCAGGGCACGTAGGGGATCATCAGCTATACATGTGGAATGCAGGTAGAGCCAGGATTCAGAAAATATCCATACAAAAGCAGAACACGTAGGGGATCATCAGCTACATCTATGTAAAACAGGTAGATGCCGGATTCAGAAAAACCCCGTAAGAATTCTTCTGAATTCTTTTTCACTCCGTCTTGGAAAATTTCTATAAGAATCCTGAAATCTTTTTCACTACATTTTGACTTTTCTTTTCTATGCATGCATATAGCAAGAATAATTCTTCGTGAAGCAGACTTTTTTTTTCTACTTCTCTCTCTCTCTCATTTTCCCTCTCCCTCTCTTTATTTTTTTATTTTTATTTATACTTAATCATTTTTTATTTATTTAGGTCTTGTAGACCACGCCTTTACCGCCCAGTTAAATATCTTTTATATATCCTTTGGTTCTTTTTCTTAACAATTGCAGGCTTTCGTTTCCTTTTTTTTTTTTTTTTTTTTTTTTACTTCTAAGTTTACATTACGTCTGTATTCCTGAGAACCGAGCTTCTCGAAGTTTCACCTTCATCTTCTAAGTGGTGTAAACCATTTTGAGTCTATTTTGCATTTTAATATCAATACAGGCGACAATCAGTCTCTAGATGACTATCTTTAAGTAATTCCCTTTATCTCCTTCATCCATACTTACATACACACTTAAACATTTACTATTCATTATTCTATTACACATTCTTTCTTTCTAAAAATAACTTAATTAGTCATTTTATTACTATTATTATTATTATTATTATTATTAATGCGTAATTTTAATTACAACATAGATTAAATTTACTGAAACATATAAACCCATAGCTAAACGATATTTTATTAAAAAAAAGTATTTCTGTTTAGTACATAAGGCATTCATGTAAGAAACGTCAGTAACATAATAAAAATATTCAAGAAATTGTTGAATTAAGTATAACGAAAATAAAAATGGACGTAGTTTAATTATAACGTTAAAAATAGTGATGGATTTTTAAGTACACATTAAATGTTCATATCATTTTAAAAATAGGAAACTTTCAAAACCAGTATAAGCAATTAAAATATCTTAATTATTGAACTACTTATAAGGATTTTTTTTTCACGTATGCTTTGCAAAAAACAGCCGCCCTTAAAATATTTTAACTTTTTATATTTGACTGTAACACAATACCCATCCAAGATTGTGGTCATTTGATTGATCGCATAGTGTATGATTTGGAATAAACATGTAAAGGTAAGGCGCTGTTAAACTTTTCAAAATGATTTTTACATGCTAATAATTAATTATGCAAATTATGTAAGTGTTAAAACTTGAATTGAATAAATAAATATATTGTAAGATGTTATAAAATTCATTGAACAATAACAGGGATGGAACACGGGCGCAGAATTCATACCGGAATCCGCTTAAGAAATTTCTCTACCTATAATATCGTTGATTTAAGAAGTAGAAAATTTTCTTACATTGATAGTGGTATGAATTCTGCGCCCGTGTTCCATCCCTGCAATAATTAAGAGTAAAAAGAGACTTAAATAAGTATGAAGGACTTTGGAGAAATCATGTTTTAAATAACAAATATTTATTTATTTAACAATCTAAAAAATGAAACAAAATATGCATGCCTATTGATTTCTTGAATATTGATCTTCAAATAATCTATTATTATTCATTATTCATAATTTTTAATTTTACACAACATCTAGAATAAATAGAGTATAGTTGATAAATTTATATCACTCCTACGGTCATTCCAAGAGATCAACCATCTTAGCTCTAACACATAAAGCGGATTGCTATGTGACAATAAATTTATTATGTAACTGAATAAAATGCTTTATTTACCACTTTTTCACTGCAGCTGACATCACCCAGAGTTCACTAGGCCTTCACAATATCCAATAAATCAAATGTCGTATATATAATAAATCTTTAAAATAAATGATAATCATTTTTATATAACAGCCAAAATATAGCTTTTGTAATGTACGTTTGCCCAAGTAAAAACCATATGCCTAAAGCATCATAGCTCACGCATACATATGTAAGTAAGATGCATTAAGCTCATGTCTTATAGAAATGCCATTTGGGAAAAAATTTTGAAGAACTCATTTTTAGAAGAAATTATTTATAAGTTAATCATAGGAAAGCTTTTTTTTCTTCTGATTACAAAAGAACTTCTGTCTTCTAGGATACAGTTCGAACCATAGTAGCTCATCTAATCAGTGAGAGAGCCTTCTTTCTGGTTACTAAATGGTTCAGTTCCGCATTGGTTAATCGTTGATACAATGTTTTACAATTTAGGAGGTTTTACTGCGTGCCGAGGGACCTCAGACCCCGAGGACATCTTGCAGGTAGTCTATCATTATGGCTCGCTTGAGCTCAAATATGGGTCATAAATATATAGTCGTGAAACTGTCTTTTTGAGTTTACTTTTTATGGTGCTTGCTGTATACTTCTGGGTTTATTATTGTTGTAAAGTAATATTAGTTGTATATCTTAAAAGCATGCGCTTTTCATACAGCATCATGTAAAATAAAATTATGCTTTTCTCTATTCTAGAAAGGGTTGCTGTTTCATTAAAAGGCATTTACGTGGTTCTGTTATTGAAATAAATAAATAAATAAATAAAACAAAATAATAATGTAAACGCCCGATTTGGCATGAAAATCATTTACAAATTATTAGCATAGAATTGAATAAATGTTTCCTCTAAATTTCTTCTTTTGTTTATATAAATAAATTAAGTAAATTAATAAAAATTGTAATTTAGTTTTATTGTGTTTAAAATCTATAAAAACATTTTTCATTCATTTTAAAATTGATAGCTGATAACTTGTAACTAAAGAAGCATTCACATAATCTCCCATTTCATTTAATTTTGTCTTTTAGTTTTTAACAATACTGTGAAATTTTGCGGAGATGAAAAGCAAAAAATATTCTTATTTATTTAATTTTTTTTTCTAATTACAATTTGTTGTTATAGAACTCCAAATACTCTAAATACAATTATATTTATGTAATATTTAATTTCATTCAACATAAATGTTTATTTCAATAAGATTCTATTGCATAACAATTGCATGTTACACTTTTTTAAAGCCACTGTTTTTGCATGGCATTTCATTTTAATCTTATATTATGTTTTTAACATCATTTAACATTTTCAAAAATTTATTATTCATGCTTCGTTAATTTAATTTCCTATTACGCTAGAATTTTTTTTAATATCAGGAAGTATTCGCTTTTATTTCATTAAAATCAATAAAAAATGCATTAGGGTTAAAAATATTTAATTTCTTACTGATTTTCATCAAATAATGAACATGACAAGAGAATAAATTTTAAGATGAATTTTATTAAAAACATTAATTTAAGTGATAGAATATGTTGTTATACAGAAATAAAAAATAGACGATTAAAAAAAGGTTTAGTGAATTCAATTAAGTGATTAAATTAAACACTTTCGTGTGTAGTGTTTGTGACAAAAAAATGTAAATGGATGCCAAAATTAAAAAGAAAAAAAAAAGATATTTTCACAAAGGAAAGTTAATCCTGAAGATGTGAGTAAAAAAAAAAAAAAAATGTTTGTTACAAAATTACTTAAAAAATGTTTTAAATTACTACATAGTGACAACAAATTAATTACTTCATAACTTTTTTTATACATGGTGTTAAGAATATTGTACTAATTAAAATGGTATATTTGAATAATGAACTTAATTTCTTAAATTTCTAATATTTTCTCTGAAATGAACTTAATTTCTTAAAAAGTACAAAATCGAAAATATAGATTTTTCAGATAAATGATTCAAAGTTAGGGTATTAAAAATATAACTTATACGATTGAAAAATAAATTTTACACAATTTTAAATAAGATCCGTTTATTTTTTATTTTTGCGCTCATCTATATAAATAAAGATAAACATATGTGTGTTTATCTGTGTGTCTTTCTGTCTGCGCTGTGGTACTCACACTACTGATCACAGAGCTACAAAACTTGGCAAATGGATAGCCGGAATGCTGGAGGTGTGCACCTCATCGCGATATTTTTGGAATTTTGCATTTGAATTTTTTAAGTCATTATTATTACCATTTATTTATTTATTTATTTTTCAATTTGATTCATTGACTTTTCTCATTCATTTTCAAAAATTTATTCTTTCATTTCAGTAGTCTACATATCTTAGCAACGGCTATTACTCTATTTATTTATTTAAATTCATTTGGATTATTTTATTTATTGAAATCAAATGGTAATAAAATAGATATAGTAATTTGTGCAGACCATCACCCCCATTTTATCATGCAAAGAATTTTGATGCCGAAAAATATTTTTGGCATCAGCTATTAACCGGTATTGAAACTCGGCAATTGTAATAGAATAGAATAGAATGTTGATGAATTTTAAGGATGAAAGGAAAGGTAATAGGTTTTCTTAAGTACATTTGACTAATTTATGAAAAATATAATTTTATAATCAGTTGCTTTGCTATTATTATGAAATAATTAAATAATTACTGTTTTGATTTTTAATGGAATACTTTTTCTAAAATTTGATATTTTTTAAAGATTTGATACTAGTAAGTGATATGGAATTTTCAAAATTCTTTTAAATATAGTTAGCAGCGGCGCAGTTAAAGAACGTTAGTTTTAGTATTAAAAAAGGAGATTAACTATTAACTATATAATAATAAAAAAGAAGAAAAAAAAGGAAGAAAAAAAGGGTTAAAAAAAAAGAATGAAAAATGAGTATCTAAAGTTTTTCATTCACATTTAGTACATAAATTACACAGGCCTACAAAAATAAAGTTGACAAAATTTGATTTGATGATTCCAGCTGATCTTTATGTTTTCTGATATGCTGAAACCGAAAATGCAGCCTATTTTTCTCTATCACGTATAGATTTTGATCAATACAGGATGTTTACCGACACGATTTCTTATTATACCATCATAACAATCGGTTGGTTGGTTGGCTCATATGGTTTTAAGTCGCACTAGGGCTTCACAATTACAACAGTGGGCATCTATGATTAATTGATCATGGAAACATACTATAAAACTTTTTATATAATTATATTGGTGGAAGAGTAATCGAAGAAATTGTACAGGCAGGCACCCTGTATGGACAAAAATCTATACGTGATAGAGAAAAACTGGCTTCATTTTCGGTTTCAGAACACCAAAAAAAGTAAAGATCTGCCAAAATTATAAAATCAAAACTTTACATGTTGACCTGTGTTATTCATATATTTCATTTGCTAAATTATCCGTATGTGTTTGTTCACTCCGAGAAAGAAGGCCATTAACCGGTAAAAATGGCCGTCTTTACCGGAGTATAAAATGAATCACTTTTTCTCTCTCGATGATCAATCTACGTCTTATCACTATATCTATGGGTAATACACATACAGTAAATATATATACATTGCATAAAAAAAGAAGACGGACACTTACTTGTAATACTTTAAAACCATTTGTTTCTTTAATTAGAGATATGAGGTTCATTTCTCTAATATAATTATATTCTTTGGACATCATATATTATTATTTTTTCGATATAGATTCAATCCTGTTGAATTATGTAGTGAAAAAATTCAGGAAACAAAATAGTGCATATTTCCACTGTAATTTTTCTTAAAAGAAGTAGACGGACACATCTAATACCTCTAAAAAAAACGTTTTTAGTAAGGGGTTCGTCTCCCATTTGCTTTAATAAGTTCGTATACTCTGTTAGGCATCGAATCAATGAGATTCTGAATCTTTTTTCGACAGAAAATTTCCCAAATGTTTGTAAGAGATCTTTGAGCTGGTGAATTGATTCTTACCGGCGTCCACCCTCATAAATTTTATGAACAAGTATAGCCCAAATGTTTTCTACAGGATTCATATCCGGACTCTTGGCTGGCCAGAGTAAAACATTGAAGTTGTTCTCATGAAACCATTTTTTAACGTTGTTAGCGGTGTGTATTGGCGCTCCATCTTCTTGGAAAATCCAGTTTTCTCCTCCAAGATCACACGCAAATGGCAAAAGCTTACTGCTTAGTGTTTCAATATAATCTTTGTGAGTCTGCTTCTTACTTAGGAACACAAAATTTGTCCTTCCACCATAGCCAACAGCTATCCACACCATCACGCCACCACCATCAACTTGCCGAGTAGAGTACACTTTGTCTTCTTTCTCCAAACTGTGCCAATAATATTGATATCCATCTGGGCCGTCTAAATTAAATTTTTTCTCATCTGAAAAAACTACAGATATCCATTCTGTAGTCCAAGACATATGGTTTTGAGCCCACTGTAGGCGTTCTGTCACGTGGTGATCCTTCCAGCATGGATGATGTTTTCTCTTCTTATATTGAAAGAGCTCTGAGTGCTTAATGTAGGTATAAATTGTCTGAGAAGTTACGTTAATAATTCCTGTGCTTATTCAAACTCTGGGAATTGATGCTCCAGTTTTTTTCAGCTCAGTAAAAATTTTTCTTTGGTCTCTAAGCGAAAGTTTCTTTGGCCGGCCACTATTTTTCTTACGCCATTGGCTTCAGGGGCAGGTAGAAAATCGCTCATGCTATTTTTGCTTATTAGAACTAGCCTACTAATTTCTCTGACTCCTTTATTAACATTTTTCAGCGCTATAATATGTCCTTTCTGGTAATCAGTTAGAGGAATTCCTCGTGTCATGGCGCATTCATCTCCAAGAAATTTAACTACGTAAAACCATCTTGTCAAACACGTTAGCAATTGGCAAAATGCCAAATGTACATGTACATGCCAAACTGGTATTCCGCAAGAAACACCCACTTAGATAATTGCAGTTTTTGACCAGTGTCCGTCTACTTTTTTTAAAAAAAATATTGTGCAAATGTATATTTTTTCTCTTTTCTGCATTTCTCTAAATTAAAATTTTAAATAATTGAATATTTTAATTTGTCTGTCAAAAATATGAATATTGATAAGTATAAATATGTTAAAGAATTTTAATTGACATTTCCTATTAAACAAAGACGGGGTTTTAAAAAATTGTAAAGAAGTGTCCGTCTACTTTTTTTTTTATGCAGTGTATATATATATATATATATATATATATATATATATATATATATATATATATATATATATATGTATATATATATATATATATATTATATTAAATTTTTAGATTTTGTCCATTGATTTGCCTAGCAACATCTATTACTCGTTTTATTTATTTATTTTATTTTATTTTTATTGGGGGGGGGGATTTTTCAATTTAAAAAAATTATTTTTTAGATTTTATCCCTTGATTTTTCTGTTTCATTTTCTTAAACTTATTCTTTATTTTCAATCGTCTGCGTATCCTGGCAACGGCTATTACACTATTTATTTGTTTCTCAGATAGATCTATCGTTCCCATGTTTTTGACCAAAACTTTTTCGAAAAAAAAATTGGCATCAGCCATTAATGAGTATGAATCTTGGCAATAGTAATAGAATAGAATGTTGATGAATTTTGAGATTGTGGAAATATTGCGTGGCTTTTAATTGTTCTAATACATGTATGAAAGGAAATGGATAAGTTTTGATAAGTATGTTATATTCGATTAATTTATGAAAAATATAATTTTTTTGATCATTAAATTTGTTATTATTATTAAATAAATACTTATTCACATTTAAGAGAATACATTTTTTTTTTTTTTTTTAATTTTTTTAGTTTTATGTTAATAAAAATATTATGGAATTATCAAAATTCTTTTAAGTATAGTTAGCAGAGGCGCAAATAAAGCTCGCTAATTTAAATACATAATTTTTTTAAATATTAATTAAGGTAGCAGATATAGTAAGAAAAAAAAAAAAAAAAAAAGATGGAAGAAATAAAGAAAGAAAAATGAGTTTCAAACAGTATCTGGAGTTTTTCATTCACTTATAATACATAAATTAATCAGAGCGTATAAATTAATCTAATTAAATCCAATGTTAGCTTCTATCACATTTTAAAAACACTTCTTTTTTTTTTGTGCCATGCGCCCTCGCCACCGATATCTTGAAGATCTGTAGAAAATTTTAGAGTTATACATCATTTTTAACCCTCAACATTATGTACTAAAATTTGAACTACATCCGATTTTTTTTTTCCTTCTGGCTACACCTATAGTCTCAAGTATGCGGAGGGCCCTCAGATTTTATGCTATCTTCCAGGTGGCCCATTATTATCGGTCACTTGAGCTCTAATAAATTTGTGTCTCTCATAAATTTCTCATAAATACTCATAATACCAAATCTCTGAAATAGCGGGTGTCCCATATGTCAGTAGATAATTTTAAAAATTATAAAATTTATGGAATTGCTAGAATTAAACGCGGTTTGAGAAAACAAAATTCTCATGAAGGAGGATTTTATTTTATTTTATTTTACTTATTTATTTATTATTATTATTATTTGGAAATGATGAAAAAGGGAGGTACAATTTTTATTAAAATCACACAATCAACTTGTGGAAGAAAATCATATTTATTGAAATTTTATTTTTCCGACTGAGTGAAAATAATGCCTGTACCGGGAGTCGAACCCCGGATCTTTGACTTGTTGATTGTGTGATTTTAATAAAAATTGTATGTCTTTCTCCCATTGTTTAATGGTGTTTCCATTACCTGCGGCTTATTTCTGTTGAGCTATCTAAATGATGTTTTAATGATGACCAGATGTTTTCTGCCTAATGGTTGTCTGAGTGAGTAATGTCGACCGGCTGTCGGCCTGGATAGCTCAATTGGTAGAGCCTTGACCTTGTAAGTCAAAGATCCGGGGTTCGACTCCCGATCCAGGCATTATTTTCACTCAGTCGGAAAAATAAAATTTCAATGAAAAAGGGAGGTGTTTAAAATTTTCATCAATCAAAGATGCTGTATTGGAGCACATCGTACATTTCTCTGGAAAATTATGTTTGATTGCATGGTGATAAACTTTAAGAACCATATCATTCTCGTGTTTAGAACCATATCTCTCTTATATGTATGCGTCATTACCACATATTAGTTTACAAGTGAATTATAACATTGATAAATGCAGCATGTAGTACATCCTATATGCAGGAGATTTCTTGACAAACGACATTCTTTAATTGCACTAAAGAAGATGGTTTAAATTAAAAATTTTTATGTATGAGTAAGTAGGAGGGAAAATCATAAATTGTCTGTTAATTGTAAAAGCCTTAAATTTATAGGACTCTGATTTGCATATTTCTTGATACTGGAACTATACAACGGAACTATAGAACATTTTAACTAATTTTTCTTTACCAAAACAAAATCCCCCTTCGGGAGAAGAACATTTTCGCAAACCACGTTCAATTCTATAAATATTTTCAGTTTTTATACATTTTACCATGTTTTTATTAACTTTGATTCTTGTTTGTTTGTTTGTTTGTCCAGTACAAATCTTGCAATTTATTTTTAACAAACTTCCCTACTACCTAGACATCTGAAACTTTCACAGTAGCTCAGAACCTGGTGACAAAACAATACTTTGAAGTCAGATTTTCGAATTTTCGAATTTTCGAGTAGTTTTCTTTTAATTAATTAAAATATGAAAATAATAAGCACTTAATAGCAATAAAATAGCCACTACAATATTAGCTATAATTTAATTGTTGAAAAAAAAAAAAGAGTTCATTTTTTCCGACATAAAAATAAATAAATAAATAAATAAATACATTTATTCAACATGAACGCTAAAATTTATAAAAAGCTAAATTATGCATCTCACAAAAATTGATGTCATTATCACTTTAAAAAATTTATACAAATTGATAAATGCTAATGTACTTCACGATGCTAATATACGTTGTTTTAAAAGGAGTAATATTTTAGTTTTTTAAAAAAACTTTTTTTTTCACTGTTATTATTATTTCCCTGAACTGAGTCCGCGTGCTTAAATATGACTTAGATTTTATTTTTTGTCCTCGCGTATGTTATTAATGATTCATCAGAAAATTTAAAAACATGTTATATAAAAGTTTTGTTTTCTTAAAATTCTTTAAAATATCAACAAACTATATGGAATATTCTGTATATAGTCGTAAAACTGTGTTTTTCCATTAATTTTTTATGGGTGTTGCTCTTCACTTCTGGATTTACTACTGTTGCTAAGCAACAACAGCTATGTATCTTAACAGCATATGCTTTTGATACAACGTCATGCAAAATAAAATTACGCAACTTTCTATTTCACAATCGGTTGCTCTTTTATTAACACGTTCACGCCGGCGCATTTTGTTTACATAGTCTTCTCAAAAGTATCCGAGCACTAGCCAAAATTCCGATATCAAAAAAGTACATATAAAACCGTTTTCTTCAATAAATCATTGTCGAATCATGTTCTTAGACTGACTAAGAACATGACTCGACAAGGATTTATTTAACAAAGCAGTATTAAGTGTACTTTTTTTGGACAGGGATTATTGCTAGTGCTCGGATACTTTTGCTGCCGACTGTAGCTGTGACCCACCGGTGGGTCACGCGGGTGTCAACGTGTTAAAAGGCATTTTCTTGGTGTTCTACCGGAAATTACTAAACTTAAAACAAACAAAATAAGAATATAATTGCTCCATATAATAATAAGAAAATATTTTAAAAATTATTAGCATAGAACCCCCTTCCCCCCAACCCTCTAAATGTCTCGTTTTTTCAGGCATTTTAAAATCTATAGTCGGTAAATTGTAACTAAAGAAATACGCCTATAATTCTCCATTTTGTTTAACTTTGTCTTTTAGTTTTTAAACAATATCTGTGAAATTTCCCAGGGAAATAAAGTAAAAAATATATTTGAGTATTAAAAATATTTTTCTTTTTTTAACCTAATTAGATTTTGTTATCACAGAAATCATTTTAAATTCGAAAAGAATTATGTAATACTTAATTTCCTTCAATATGCACGTTTATTTCATCGAGAATATTTTGTACAGCAATTGCATGTTGCACATTATTAAAGTCATTGTTTTTGCATAGCATTTAACTTTAATCTTATATTATGTTTTTTACATCATTTAACATTTTCAAAAAAATGTTATTTATACTTCCTTAATTTAATTTCCCTTTACGTTTGAAGAGATTTTTAATATCACGAGGTGTTCGCTTTTATTTAATTAAAATGCGATGAGGATAAAAATATTTAATTTTTTACTCATTTAATTAAATATTGTGCATGACAAGAGGACAAATTCTTAAGATGATTTTTATCATCAAACATTACTTTAAGTGATAAAATATGTTGTTATACAGAAATAAAAAATGATTAAAAATAAAGTTTAAGAATTCAATATTAGGTAATTAAATTAAGCACTGTCATGTGTGGTGTTTATGACAAAAAATGTATATGGATGACAAAAAAAAAAAAAAAAAAAAAAAAAGATATTTTCACAAAGGAAAATGAATCCTGTACATGTGAGTAGAATTTTTTTTTTTTTTTTTACAAAATTACTTAAAATATGTTTAAAATTACTACATAGTAATAACAATTTAATTAATTCGTATTTTTTTGTGTACATCGTGTTAAATGTATTGTACTAATTAAAATCAAATGTTTGAGTAATCTACTCTGAAATTTACTTAATTCTTTAAAAAGTACAATACCATAAATGCAAATTTTCAGATAAATGATGCAAAATTAGGGTTTTAAAAATGTAACTTATATGAGTGAACAACAAATTTTAAGTAAATAAAGGCGAAGCTAAAAATGCTCCGAAATATATTTAAATCTTGGCAACAATGAATGTGGTAAGATAAAAATAAATTTATTAATAAATAAAAATACTTTTCCTTAATTAATTTGCACTCGGAAACTTTTGTACTATTTCACAAAACATCAATAGTCGCGCCTTTTTATTTTTATTTTATTTATTTATTTTTTTTTTAAGAGCATTTTTGCTCTTACTTCATCGTGATTGAAGGAAATTTCTCAACAAGCAAAAGGGTGTGAAAAAAAAGGAATACTAACAATGCGGTTAACTCATATATAAATGTAACCAGATATTATTTATTAGCGTAATTAAAATGAACTTCAAAAGTTAATAGATGTCAATCAGCTGAGGTCACCCTACTCTCCTATATCTGTTACTCTAACTCAAATCATTAGGATTTGTCTTTGCAGACTGGCAGTTCCATTCCAGTACAAGATTTGTCTGCTAAAAGTGGCAACACCCAACAAATTGAAGAAAACCCGCCGAAGAGATCGGTAGAGTGAGTTGAGCAAGGAATGAGTGAAGGCGAATTCTGTTTTGCAGCTGAATACTGCCTGAGTTTATTAATATTCTGATCTATTTAAAGTAATTATCATCCGATTTAGAGTCCCTCTGTAGTTAAACCCCTCTCTTATTCAATAAAATAATATTTAATCTACTTAGCCTCTTCCTCTTTTTCCATAAATTGGTGTAAGGCTCACTCACTGATAATCCGCGCCTGTTTTCTCTCTTAAAATGCGTGACCGAATTCGCTTACTCAAAAAACGAACGAAATATTTTTACCCATAATTTGAGAGGAATTTCTAGGAAAAAATCAAATTTGAGTAAAATCAGTCTTCCCTGATCAAAAATATTTTCAGTCAAATTGATCGTTAAACTGTCAGATCCTTTCTGAACGAATTTTGATCATTTTTCATTTGGTTCAACAAAATAGCGTAATGATGGTGCCATCTGTCGATCATATTTTAAATGGCACACGAAAAATATTTTTTAGATATATATAATTAATTTATATATTGCTTTAAAAATATGTTGAGGACTTTCGATAATTAGAAAAGTAAACTATCAAAGATATTTTTTTTATATAAATATAACAAATGTCTTGTATACAACTGACAAAAAATAGCAGGGTTATCAAATCACGATTGTTAAACATAAAAAACTAAAAATGAGCAGTAAATGTCTTTTTAAAAACTGTTTCTCAAAGAAATGTATACTGTACAAAAAAAAAAAACTGTTAAAAGCACAGGAAAAATCTGGCAGCTGAGGTGCCTGTATTTCTCCGTCAAATATACAGGACAAAACAGAAAACCTGTTTGATTTACAGGATTTCTGTGTAAAATATATGTCAATGATACAATTTTACGGTTTTAAACTGTATATTTGACGAAGAAATACTGGCACCCCATCTGCTAGATTTTTCCTGTACTTTTAATAGTTTTTTTTTTTTTTTTTTTTTTTTTTTGCAGTGTATGAAGTGTAAAGGAAATGAACAATGTAATTATATAATATAGAAATTTATTTATGTCTAAAGTTATTTAATATTTTTTATTATAGTCATTGAAACTAATTTATTAAAATGCATGTAAATCGTTCAAAAAATGTGTTACAATGTTTTAATTATAATTAAAGTCAACATCGGGAAAAATATCTATAAACAAACTACTACATACTGTTTTTTCAACTCTTAGTTATTCAAAAAATTCTGCAATATTGCGTAGAAAAATTTACTTTTCTAAACGAACTAAATTATACAGAATTATTTTGCAAGTTTCTGAAATGTCTGTTTGTCATAGAGTTTCTGTTTTCAAGCATTTTTCCTCAATTTTAAAGCAATAGTGCTATTTTAGAGAAGTTTATTGGGTTTACCATAGATTTATGTTATGTATAAAACAAGTAAAAATTGATAAATAATATTTTCGCCCTTTGAGAATGATTGAGAACGGCTATTCGACCAATTTTTGTATGAAATCGTAGCGTAGTGGCAGCGCGTTCGTCTTCTACCAAAGGGGATCCGCGTTCGATTCCGGCTCAGGGAATCTGATAGTTTTTCCAGCATCAAACAGGTTCATTTAAATTTGGCCCGATTTCTCTCAAAAATAACTTGTTTCAGTTGGCTGAAATCTGAGCCGTTTATAGCAGCTCAATGATTTAAGAGGATTTTTCTCAACGTGAAAATTTGCCTTTCAACATATCGATTGAGTGAAAAATTGCTCAATTTGAGAGAAATTTCCATTTTTAGAGAGTTCTCTGTACTACTGATTTAATTCCAAGCAGTATTTTTTTTTCGTTCTTTATAACAAATGAAGATTATTTTTACATTATATTTATACGTCACCTCCATTTTTTATGAAGCTGTGGTTTCATCTGTATGTTTTATGAAGTTACGGTTTCATCTGGAGTTTTAGTTTTCATCTTGGTTTTGATTGCGGTCTGATATCGGGTTACGATGTCTTTACCCAGTGAGCACTTTTTTTAAAAGGTATATTCTCCTCATCAGTACGGATATTCCATCATAGTAAGTACATATATCTTGCATTATTTAAAAAATAAGAAAGGACATTTTTTTTTTATTATAGCCACATGAATATAAAAAATAATAACGATTTTTAAAGTAAAGATAAAACGTAGTTCATCTAACACGAGTAACGTTTTAAAGAAACGCTGAAATGTGGGGCTTAGTGCTCAGGATAATATTATATGCTGACCGTTAAGGATTAATAAATAAAAATTATCATTATAGCTGCAATTTGATGCTCCCTAAACAATAAAAACACGAGCAATTTTTCATACATCGTTACTTCTAACCAGTATTCCCAGATTGAGGGAAATTTTTATTGAATGTCCACCACTAAATTGTGATTGTAAAAGTTGCTTAATCACTTCGAAGACAACTAACAAAAAAATCGTCGAAATGATTAGCCAACCATTTTATTTAAAATTTAGTGGTGGATATTGAATAAAAATTTTCCTCATTCTGGTAGCACTGCTTCTAACGATTATTGGAAGAGCTGGAGGTCTATTTTCTTTTCTTCAGATAACTTTTTGGAGCAGAGCCTGATTAAGGCTTGCTGAGTCCCAAAGCCCTGGAGGATTTTGGTCCCCCCTCCCCCCCGAACAAATTAAAGCAATTTTCTCAAAATAAATACCTAATTTGTGCAGGAAGTTTGAATGCTAATGACAAAATTAAAGCATCGCTTTCATGAGAAATTAGTTTTAACTTTTTTTTTTTTTTTTTTTTTTTTTTTTCAAAGAGATCTTAGATTTTTTATCTTTATTATTTTTTTTATCCTTTTTTTATGCTATCCCTTTTCTATGACTGCTTAAATTCCATTGTATAGAAAGGTAATTTTTTACAAGGTATTCTTTATAATAATTTGTTCATCTTTAATCCTAATCTACCTCATTCATACCATGTGAAATTAGCAGGATGTAAATACTAACACATGACTAAATACCATCGAAAATATAAAAACATTTTCAATTACGATAAAACAAAGTTTTTTAATCTATGCAATATATGAAAGTTTGTTAATGTACGTTTCTCTAGATTTTTTGGTTCGCTCTATGTAAAGTAACATATTTCAACGAATCGCTGGGAAAACTGGTACATTTATCAATAATGAGAAAATCTCGCTAATGCTCAAGTTAGAGCTATGTGGTAGGAAACTGGATAATGCTTATGAAATGAGATAAGCCCATATGCATTCCGTCTAAAATGTAAAAAATTCCCAAACAACACAATGGTATCTTAAAAATCCAGAGGATTTCATTTTAAGGAGAAACCTGATATCTTCTGAATAGCAGAAATTCTCTTTTTTCATTTGGAGAATGTCTTTTAGATGTCAAAATGCCGTATCTGTAGACATCTTAAACATGCATTTTTGTGATTCTTATCCATTGTAAGTGTTGCCAAATTTAGGGGCTTCTTTATTCAATAATTACCAATCATTTTGAGGAGTGATTTTTGATATATATGATAGTGATTAATCTTCGATGTGAATTAGGACTTCTGCAAATAATTGTCTTTTTGAAAGTCTATTTGCCTTTCCTTGCGTTTTACATTGATTAAAGCCTTTCAAGGTATTTTAAATACTTCTAAGTACTTTTTTGCCATAATCATAGCGAACAACTATCCCTGTACTAGAAATGTTGCGAACAAAACTATGAAAAATAAGAAATGGACCCCAAAACTTTATAATTCGTTCTAATCTACCTATCTGAAATTCCATAACCTTTCACTAACGTACACAGAGTTTAAACTGGTAAAAGGTCTTATCATAATGGAAATAAGAGTTCGAATTCCTGACTGTCATGAGATTAGAACAATAGAGGATGATTTAGACGAAATAATGAGAAAAAAATAATTCTAATGTTCCTGCAATTACAGATAACGGGGTAAGTAATACTCCGATTTTCAATTTCACTGCCCCCTCTTCTTCCAATGATAATGACAGGAAAAATGTTAACCGTTACAAAAAGAGAGTTATTAACTGCAAATAATGTTAATTCAAATTTTTCATTAGCCCTTAAAATTGACAGAACAGTTGTAAACCAACATAATAATAGATTTTTCTCATCTAAATAAGAAGAATTTAGACAATAAATCTCTCCTCGCTCCTCTTCCAATTTCAATCTTAGCAAAAGAATCCAAATATGAAAAACTAGATTCATAAACATTTTTAATGACCATTATGTACCTAATATGCTAAAAGAGCTTTATCTATTACAATACAGTTTCGTAGCTACGCAGGCGGGTAAATTCACTTGAATTTATCCAGAATCCCCCCAGGATTACCAATAATTACTGTAAAACTGGACGAGCAAAAATTCAACATTATCGCATCACTGACAAGCCCCAAATGCCTTTAAGAGTTGTAATACATGAGCTGGTCTCTAACACCAGTACTAAAGACATAAACGAAGCTCTTACAAATCTCCTCCCTCCCATTAAAGTCAATCAATTAAAGAGCTTCAAAACAGGTATCGCAATGCCCCTATTCTAAATCCATTTTAATGGAACCCCAGAAAACTGAAATATCTTCACAAAACTAAAGAAAAATCTGGTGTATACTCAATATTTAAATTGTTTTTGTCTCCAAGGCACGCGTTTTTTGCACCTGATGAAGAAAGGCCATGTAATTTCAAAAGCAGTTGTACTGTGTTTAATTTTGTGGTGTGTGAAGAAGTTTTAAAGTTTAAATATTGAAATATTTTCAAACTCGACAAAATGCTAAACCCCTCCATGAGATTAGAGTTTTACCTAACGCCGCAACGCATCAAGCAATGTTCCCGTTGCCAATTTTTTCATCATTCGTCGCAAAATTGTTGAATGACAGCTAGATGTGTATACATGCCATGTCAACATGAGGCTAAAAATTGTACTGAAGGCACAGGAAAAACTGAAACGTGAAAGTCAACAACTGTGCAGGTCTTCATACTCCCATTTATCGGGGATGCCTTAAATATCTCATTTATACAAAAAACATCACCTCATCCGCCTTCAAACCTACGAATCCTAATGTATCATTTGCTAATGTTACCAGCCCACCAAATATTCCCTCTGTTCAACTTCCAGCATCGGGTCTCATCCTTCCTATGTTCAAAAATAATAATAACCTCTTAACCGAAATTTCTAATATTCTCTTCCAAACTTATCAGGAAATCAATGTAAATAACTTCAATTAATTAATACTTATATAGAAAATGTTCTGGCCCAACTTAGAAATTGCAAAAATGGAATGAGCAAAATTATAATTCTAACTAATCCCCTCACCCTAAATTCAGCCCCATAACGACTGTGCTCGTTTGTCTGACCTGCATTTCTTGGAACTACAATGGCATTTCTGATAAAATTCTGGAACGAAGAAAATTTGTAGTTGATCCTGTTACCAATATTATTCTTTTACAGGAAACCAAACTCAGACCTGGTATGACCCTTAAAATTCCAAATTTTACTGTTATTAGTAATGATTTCAGTAACTCCAACAGTACCATAGGCTATGAGGGGTACTGTTATTTGCGTTAATAATAACCTAAATTTTCTTCATGTGCCAACTCCCACTCTAAAAGTTGTCAACGCTACGGGAATCGCTCACATGGCTCCTGAATCCCTCCATTGAATTTTTCTTCTGTCTGTGCTCCTTGTAGCGAAAGCGCAAGTGACATCACCGTAGATCTTAGAAATCATCTACGTTATGATGTCAACGCCTTTCTTCTAGGTGATTTTTAAACACCCATCCTACCCACTGTAATATTCATTTCTCCAGTGCTTATGGCAGGGCGATTCATAACCGGATTCTTCCGAATGATGTGGACATTATTTTTCCGGTCACCCCCACCCATCATACTGACACAAACACCACCAATTTTAGTCTTTTCATGGATTCAATTTTAACAAAAGTATTGATTCTCATTCAGAATTGAGCTATCACAATCCTCTCAAAATTAATATCCAAATTCGCCTGCGTCTTATCCCCCAAGAATTATTTCTCGCACTAACTGGACTCAATTTACTGATTACATTAACAGCATCCCTTTCAATCATCCTGTCAATAGCACCAATGATATAGACCTCATGCTCCATACTATCACGTCGGATCTTAAGTGTGGACAATTCAAATTATTAAATATGTACTTATATATATTTTTAAAAAAATCTTCAAATGATTTTATTTTCAGTCATTTCGTTGTAATTCCATTTTATACATAGAAATTAATTGAAAATTTCAAAATTTTTTAAACATATTTTAACAATCATTTTAAAATTGTTTAAATGATTAATAAGTCTCTTAGTTGGATTGAAATACAAATATATATATATATTTTTTTTTTTTTTTTAATAAATGTTTCGATTGTGATTTCTGATTTAAATAAAAATAATTTTTGCATTTATATTTAATAGAATTTCTACATAATTGTAGTTTTGCTTAAACTTTTAAGTGAAATAAATGAAAAAATTTCTTTTTATCACAAGCAAATGATCAAACTTAATCGGTAATAATTATCGGCATTAATACTAAATCTTATTTATCAATTGTACAAATGTATTGTAAAAATATATGTATGTAATATTCCTATATTTTTTAGCGGAACATTTTAATAAAATACCTTAATGCATTAAAAATATTTATTTTATTTTTTCCTAAATTCCTGATTATAATCCACAATAATGCATTAATGGAATGCTTATATATATATATATATATTTAAAAAGAAGCATGCCCTTTTATTAACTATTAAATAAACCACAAAGAAAGAAAAAAATCTTTTAAATTCTACCTACACAATAACGGGATCATTGTTATTAATCCACCCTGAGGAAATAAAAATTATATCTCTTCAAATAAATTACACATAAGCACCATTAATCCTTATAAATATGTTACTTCTCCTCTTTTCTCTTTAATTTATTTAAAAAGAGCATTGAAATATTCCGTCAATACTCTGTTTTTTTCTCCCACAAACATAAAAAAAAAAATGAAATTAATTATACGAGAAAAAATTATATATATATATATATATATATATATATATATATATATATATATATATATATATATATATACACATATATATATATATATATATATTCTTATTTTATCTCATTCATTATTTGCGCGTTCATCTCATTAGAAAATTAATGTTAATGTGAGCAGTGATAAATTACTTCCTTTTATCATCTTATAATCTCTTTATATTTCCTTAGAATGAATGTCTTATTTTTGAAGCTGCATTTAAACTACAAAGAATTCGAAAATGTTACATAAAGACATTTTCGAAAGACGGATAAAAGGATTTGAAAACTACAAATTAAATTATTTTTTTATTGATATGTACACTGCAAATGCGCGAAACACTTTTGCAACGCTAAGTGAACACAATTCTAAACACTTTTATACCAAAACCTTCTGATTGTATAGCGATTGTGTTGCGATTGTGTTGTGTGAGGAGAAATATAGTGTTTTAAAGTGTTGTTAGAAATTACAAGGACAAGAAATGTGTTTAGATAGTGTTTCGATCCAAATTTAAGAGCCCATTCAGATTCTAAACGCTTTTTAGAACACTTTTACAACACATGCACCTTTAATACTAGAACACCTTTGAAACACTTTTTAAACATAATACTTAATCGCATAAAGTATTGTCCAGGCTTTTGTTAATAATGTGCTGAACATCTGTACATCTAAGGCGTGCATTGAGAGGACGCTACAGAACGTAGGCAAAACTAAACTAGTATGTTGTACCCATCACAAAACTTTTTCATTTTTCTATTAAAATTAAAGCAGTGCAACACTTTTTTTTTTTTAAATAATTATTTTTTTTTTATTAGTATTTACTAATTTTCCTTTTCCAAAATGAATGTTGACGATTTTCTTCTCAGAGAAATGTAACAATAAATGTCCAAAGGATGTTAATTTTATCCCGTCACCTGAAACTTATCCTTTATTTTCAGTTTTTTTCCCTTTAAAAATGAAAAAAAAAAGAAAAAAAATCGATAACTTTGTTTTAAATTAACACAAATCTATGGCTCAACCATTCGTTTTAAAGGTGTTGACGAGTTCTTTTGAAAGATATTCATACTGAATATTCACACCAAACGGGGGCTACCCCCCACCCACACACACACACTCTAGAGGGATGTTCTCACGTGCACACTTTTTTCTCTAGTTTATTACTACAATTACCAATAATTTCTAAAAATTTCACAATAATTTCATAAAAATAATTCTCATTATGTACATATTTATACGAAATTTTACCCTATGCTATACCCTTGCACACAGTCAGACAGAAACGTTTTCTAAAAACGTCGTGTTAAAAACGTCGGGTCAAATCGTGTTAAAGATCCCTCAAAAAGTCTAAAACCAGTGAAAACCAGAATTCGAAAATTTTCTCGAATCCATTACTTTCTTCTTAGATATACAGACGAAAGTATGAATAGTTAAATCGTGTTTGAGTCTTATCAAAACAGGTGAATCCATCAAAACCAAGAGTTGTAAATTTTTACTAATCTTTTTACTTTCTTCTATATGTAATATAGAGAAAGTATTGGATTCGCGAAAATTTTCGACCTCCGTTTTTTGACGGATCTACACGTTTTGGGGTGTCCTGAACACGAATTGATAGTTTTTAGAAAATGTCTGTCTGTCTGTGTGTCTGTCTGTATCATTTTATTGTGGATGCTGTATCTCACGAACCAATGAATGAAATTTAACCAAACTTGGTATTAAGTTGCACCCTGACATGAACTGGAGGCCAGATGATTTGGGGATCAATAGCTCAACAGGTGGCGCTGTGATCGCATTTTATGCAAATTTTTAACATGGCAGCATAGGACAAAATTCCGTATAAATGGGCATAATGAGAGTTATTTTAAACTTGTGATTGTAAAATTAATATGAATTATTGATAATAGTAGTAGTTAACTAGGAAAAAAAATTTGTGCATGGGGGGGGGCATCGGTTCCCCCCCTGGGGGGGGGGAAGTACCCCCCCCGGGTGGGTTAAATTTTGAAGATGGGTATCATTCGAAAGATCTCGTCAATACCTTTAAAACGAACGGTTGAACCTTAAATCTGTGATAATTTAAAACAAAGTTATCGATTTTTTTACTTTTAACAAAAAAAAAACAGATTTTTTTTTTTTTTTTTTTTTTTTTAAACGAAATTTTACCAAACTTGGTATTTAGTTGGTCCCCGACATAAACTGGTGCTGATTATATTTGGGGATCAATAGCTCAACAGGAGGTGCTGTGATAGCATTTTATCTAAATTTTTAACATGGCAGTATAGGACAAAAATTCGTATAAATGTGCATAATAAGAGTTATTTTACACTTGTGATTGTAAAATTAATATGAATTATTGATAATAGTAGTACGTAACTAGGAAAAAGTTTTTGTGCATGGGGGGCAATCGCTTCACCCCTGGGGGGGAAGTACCCCCCCCCCGTGGGGGGTAAATTTTGAAGATGGGTATCATTCGAAAGATCTCGTCAATACCTTTAAAACGAATGGTTGAACTATAAATCTGTGATAATTTAAAACAAAGTTATCGATTTTTTTTACTTTTAACCAAAAAAAAAAAAAACTTTGAAAAAAATTCGATTTTTTTTTTTTTTTTAATATTGTTAGTGATTGAATATGTATTAATTTTTACAAAAAAAAAAAAAAAAAAAAAAAAAACTTAGAAAAAAAAAATCATATATATATTTTTTTTTTATTGTTACTGATTGAATATGTATAGGAAAATATAGAAGAAAGTCTTGTGGTGGCCACAACATTCTAGTTTTAAATGTATAGAAGAAAGTAAAAAAAAAAGCTTAAAAACTCTTTTGAAACATTATAAAACTAGTTTGTTATGATCATCACAAAATTATTTTCTATATATTCCAATACAAATTATAAAAGTATTATTTCTTGAAATTATTTTTTCCTTCGAAACTGGGGATAGTCCCCAGATATTTGGTCCCCTATGATTGAAAAATATCTACCTCATAAAGCTTAAGCGCAATGACCTTGAATTTAACAAATACCTTTCCTAATCCGTGCAATACTACATATTAACTAGTATGTTGTGGCCACCACAAAACTTTCTTCTATATTTTCCTATTCAAATTCACTCAGTAACAATATTTAAAAAAAAAAAAAAAAAAAAAAAAAAAAAACGATTTTTTTTTTCTAAGGTTTTTTTTTTTTTTTTTTTTTTTTTTTTTTTTGTTAAAAGTAAAAAAAAAAAATCGATAACTTTGTTTTAAATTATCACAGATTTATAGTTCAACCATTCCTTTTAAAGGCATTGACGAGACCTTTCGAAAGATACCCATCGTGAAAATTTATGGGGGAACCGATGCCCCCACATGCACACAATTTTTTTCCGAGAAAACTACTACTATTATCAATAATTTATATTATATTTACAATCACAAGTTTAAAATAATTCTCATTATGCACATTTATACGAAATTTTGTCCAATACTGCCATGTTAAAAGTTTACAAAAATGCGATCACAGCGCCACCTGTTGAGCGATTGATCCCCAAATCTAATCAGCACCAGTTTATGTCAGGGTGCAACTAAATACCAAGTTTGGTTAAATTTCATTCATTGGTTCGTGAGATACAGCGTCCACAAAAAACGTGATACACACAGACAGACAGACAGACATTTTCTAAAAACTATCAATTCGTGTTCAGGACATCCCAAAACGTGTAAATCCATCAAAAAACGGAGGTCGAAATTTTTCACGAATCCAATACTTTTTCTATATTACATATAGAAGAAAGTAAAAAAGTAAAAATCTCTTCAAATTGTAACCTTTCAGCGATGTCACAGGAGAAACGTCCACATGATTTTTATTAATACTGGTTAATTTTTTACTTCCATTACCTACGGCAGTAGGGTAATGGAAGTATTGTATTTGGTCCAAATTTTCGATATCGAGATTTCACCTGATTTACACGTTTTAAGATCCCCTTAGTCCAAAAAAGTGTTTTTTGGCAATTGGTCAGTGTGTGTGTATGTGTGTACAGTCGGTAACAAAAGTCTCCGAACACTAGCAAAAATTCCTATATAAAAAAGGTATACTTAATAAAGTTTTGTTAAATAAACCCCTGTGGAATTCTGTTTTTAGACTGCTTATGAACAGGATTCGACAAGGATTTATTTAACAAAATTGAATTAAGTGTACTTTTTTTACATAGGAATTTTTGCTAGTGTTCGGAGACTTTTGTATGTGTGGAATCTTCTGGCTATCATATCTCCGAAACCAATAAAGATATAACTACAAAACTTCAGAATTAAGAGAAGCCTGGTGTACAGACAAATTTTCCAAATTTTGGTGAAAATTGAAAAACCGGAAGTGGGACATCGGAGACCGGAAGTGGGACCGTAAGTCTGTATCTCAAAAACGGCTCTAACGATTTTCTTCAAATTTGCTATATAAACACTCTATTAGATGTCCTTTCGAATGATATAATTGGTTAGTTCAGGAAAATTGATAGGCGTCCTGTATAAATAGCTCAATTTCAGGTCTCGGAAGCGCGTTCCTTTAAAAACGGCTGTACGGATTTTTTTTCAAACTCGCCCTATTAACTCACTTTGAAATATCCTTTTGTATGTAATTATTGTTTTCCGGTCAATATTTTTTTTTTTTTTTAAGTTGGTATCTCAGAAACGGCTCTAACGATTTTCTTGAAACTTCTTATATAAATCCATTTCTTTCTCGTGTATTACGTGGTTATTAGAGGGAAATTAATAATCTTCCTGCTTAGGTAGGTCATCTTCAAATCTCGGGAATTTGTGTTTAAAAATATAACTCTACCCTTTTTTTCTCTTATTTTTTACCTCGCTATATGTAAGCTTCTTTTTTTATGATGTCTTTATAATTTTCTCTTACCGGAAAAATTTTAGGTTTCTACTTCTTTAGGTAACTTTTATGTTTTTTGATGACATTATCTCTCAAAAATGCATATAATATGTGTAATAGTGGGTATTGAAATTCGTGTGGTTGTTTTACTTTCACACCAGATTTTTTAAATATACCCTTATATAAATATTAATTGTTTATCAAGCTGTTGTTTCTCTAATTTAATTAAAAGATTTTCCGCATTTGTCCTGTAGCACTTGCGCGATGTAAAACCCGTAAAACCCACTCAATCTCAACCTCAAACAATTTCCTGTTACGGCAAATCTAGCAGATCGCAAAGTTTTGAAAAACAGGTATGGCAACGCTGCTGTGTTTGTTTACGACATCGAGTCATCGAGAAGATATTTCAAGATGGAAGCTCCCGTACCTGCATGCTGATGTGAGCGTGGTGTTCCGAAAGTGAATTCGGAGATGCTGTCTAAGTGGATAATTATCAAGGTAAGTTCATAAATAAAATACTTTTTACATTTAAAATGTTTTTCATTCTTGTTGTTTTAAATTTAGAGGTAATCTTTTCAAAAATTTATTCGAACAGCGCTTGTATTGAAAATTAGATCAAATACATTGTGGTCATAGTTGTTTTAAATATGAAAACAGTTAAAATTATTGGTATGTTTTCAAAGTCGTCTTTAAAAGGGTTAGCATTATTATTCTTTTCTGTTGTCTGAATGTATGTATTATATATATAAGTAGCATTAAAGTGTTTTTAAAACATATATTAAGTATAATTCGAAATTACTTATTTCATAATAAAAGTCCTTGAAATTTCTTTTTTCGATGTACGATATTTATTTTTTGCATTTATTGTTAATTAAATATGTAGTAATTAAAAATATTATAAGTACTTACTACTTCTACTCTAATTTAAACTGTAATTTCTACCAATACATTTTTTTCAGTGCTTGTATGGGCCAATAATCTAATGGTAAACGGTAGTAATGACCACAATGTTTTTAATTTGATTCTGTGTATTTTTTACAAATCAGGAAAAAAAGATAAATTTTCTGTTATCTATTATTATTATTGTTATATTCATTCTGAAAAAAAATACTTTTCAAAATATACAGTCTATGTCTACTCCCAAAACCCACATTTCATAAACTTGCAAATTCTAGAAATTTACAATGAAACTTAAAGTTTTCAAAACAAAGTACGAGATAGCATGAACAGCAATTTATTTTAGTACTTTATTTTGTAAAAAATAAATATTTTTACAGGGAGAAAAAAAGAAAAATTAAAACTGTTTAGCTTAGCAGTTACTCAATATAATGCTTAATATCTCTTATGTTATTAAAATCTGTACGCGTGTGTGTGTGTGCGTCTGTCTATCTGTGAGAAACGGCTTGAAGCAGCTAAAGCTTGTCCGCTAATGGTCGCACAGACTTCGGACAGGTACAGTCGGACGGAGAATTTATCGCATATGTACATTATCTAATTTGCTAAACGATGCGAAGCTAGTCTTATTGGTAGTTTTATTATTGAATGATATTGCCTTGCAGAAAGAAATTAGCTTTAGTGAGGTGCGTCACAAAAAGCAAGAAAAAATTCTGCAACAGGGGACGTCATGTTGAAAACCACTTTTTGATGTCAAAAACCCAACCCTGCCGCCAGCTCATAGGCAAGATTAACTTTCCAACATGGCAACTATTGACGTCGATGATTGTTTTCACAGACAAATTAAACTGAAAAATTCGTTCATTGCTAGAATTTTAAATTAAAAAAACAGCAACAATTGCTATTTTTAAAATGTAAAGCACTATAATGAGCTAATGTGGATCACGGCAACAAAAGTCATATTCATTATAATAAAAGTAGCACAAAAATATATTTTTAAAAAGAAAAATTTTATAAATTGCATAAGTCGACACTCCGATATGCATTGCAAGCATTTTTTTAAAAATTAAAACAAAGCAAAAGATAAAAAAAAATCACTGGATAACCCTGATTCGCCTTGTATGAAAATTTGTACTGCCGTGGTCAGTATTCCGATGTATGCTCACTTTGCAAGCTTTAAAACCAAGAAAAACATCATTACTCCAAATTTATGGCACATGAATCAGTAAATGTATGAAAATTTGTACTGCCGCAGTCAGTATCCCAATGTATGCTCGCTTTGCAAGCATTAAAACAGAAAAAGAGAAAAAATCACTGGATGCCTCAAATTCGTAATGCATGAGTCAGTAAATGTATAAAAATTTGTGCTGCCACAGTCCATAGCCTGATATGTATGCTCCGTGAATTGTGAACAATTGATGATGTCGTATTTGTATTAAGTTGAAATATTGAAATTGATAAAAATATTTTTTATTATATGAAATTTAAATTGATTTTTTTTAATCATCAATGTTATGATGTCAAAGAATATTAAATAAATAAATATTATATACCAATCTAATAAAGTTTTTATCACTCAGTGACAGAAAATTTTGTAGATGTCTGCGACAGGTTTTTAAAATTTAATAATCTGTCTGTGAAATTTGCATGTAGTCAGGGGTGAAAATGGCTTACACTCAAAGAGCCTGAAAGATGATAGTAGCAATCTAGGGGGGGGGGGGGGAGGGGGGGTTAACAACTATGGTGATCTCGTGCAACAATACACAATACAATTTTACTACAGAACAATATGGTATATAATTGTAAAATAATAAGATTAACTCATTCAATTAAATATTTTTTAGTAATGTTTGACACAACACAAAAAAAAAAAAAAAAAAAAAAAAAAAAAAATATAAATAATAAAAGTTTTAGTTTTGATTGATACTGAAATTTTTATAAGTGAATTTTGAAGTAGAGGAGAAGTTTTGGAACAGTTTAAAATGAAATTAGCACTTTTCTATGTTCCCGTAGAATCTCAGTAACAGGTAACAGGAGAAAAGAATACACGCATAACGCTGCACTGTTTTGCGTGTTCCTACCAGAGAGCGTCTAAGACGTCATATATCGGTAGTGCATTGTCGTGGGCGAAAAATGTCCGTAAATTGCAGACAATTTTTTATGACTGCAGACAAAAACTGTGTGAAAGTCGCAGGCAATTTTTTTTTTTTTTTTTTTTTTTTTTTTTTTGTAGTACAGACAAAAAGTGTCTGAAAGTTGCAGACTAATTTTTTTTATTAGTGCAGACAAAATCTGTCTGCAAGCCGTTTTTCTGTGCCCGCGACTATGTCGCCGTGTTGCAGTATTTCTGCCGCTGGGTTTTATCACATTATATTATAATCTAAATTAAAATAGAATTTGTATTCAAATATGATAAATTTAAAAATAAAAACTGATGCTAGCAGTTAAATGATGGGGAAATTGTGACAGCATATTTTAAACTGTATTTACCAATAGTAAGTACAAGGTACAGATTTATGAAAATTCAGAAGAGAAAAATTTTTATTTATTTTTATTTAATGTATTTGGACTTTTTAGTTTATTTACTAAAATTCAAAACTTTACAGGGGAAATGGATTTTTTTTTTTTTTTTTTTTAATATGATATATTTTATTACTATTTTCACAGTCAATTTTTTTTAAACTGGCATTGTTCACACCGGGCTTCCGCGGCATAGCGCGAACTTGGTACTTTTTTTTTAAATTCTATTACGTATGAATAAAATTTGAGCTCTAAAAATTGTTTTAAATTATACTGTTGGTAAATGCTTAATATGTTGTTTAATAACCTGCATAAAATATAAATCTATGAATGGGCTTCACAGGCCTGCCTCGAGCATTTGTGTATGTACGATTAACGTGAGAAACGTCGGGTTAATGCTTAGATTTTATGCTGATATTTTTTAATGCACACTGCATTCTTTTTTATATGCAGTAAATTAAAAAATATTTAAACTATTCTGGGTATGAAAAAATACTTGAATTGAAATTTAAGTATTCGACCAAATACCAAATATTCTGCCAAAATTTTGACTGAATATTCGGTATTCGGCCAAAAACACTATTTGGTGTAATTCTAATTATTATTCTTTTCTTTTTGCTGTTATAGAAAATACTTCAAGAATTAAGTATCAAAAGTGCATCACTTGTAGTGTAAGATCTGCTATGAGGCCTCAATTTGTAATAATTCAGATGTCCTATTCAAAGGTATGTTTGATAATTAGCCTATAATGTTTGAAATTGTGAATTGTTCTTTAGAATGTTCCCATACATAAATACCAGGGCTCGAAATCAACTATAGTCTGTTGGTGAGGAACCATGAAAATATTCAATGGACCAGCAAAATATAAATTCTAGTGGTCCACCAGACTGGAGTCTTGGGATTCGACCCACAAGTTGACTTTCGACCCGAACTCACTGGCATTTTACCTGTGACCCACATTAAAGTATTGTTAAAATTTATGTAATATTGCTGAACAGATCTTTCAGAAAATTACATGCTACATTAAAGATTGCAAGTATATATGTGAAGGTTAGATTCCTAAACAAAAAAAAAAAAAAAAAAAAACATAAATTCTTAGAAGAAATAACTACACTCGACTTGCAGCAGGTAGCTCGAGAGTGCCTGATTTAATGCATGACTGTATAAGGGATCAATGAAGCTTTCTAATATTTTTATTTTTTACTTTTCTTTAAAATTGTTAATATAACATAGCCTACCCTCTGTAATTTTAATTTCACATTAATAACTTTTTAAAACTTTTAATATGTAATGTAATACAGTGCAACCCCTATCTATCGTTCCCGCATGCATCGTTTTATTTCTATGGTCCCTGCTACCCTGCACCAATTGTATTGAAATAATGTTAATGAAACCTGTATGTATCGTGCTTCAAAAAGTCGATTTCCCGCATTCATCATTGTAAAATTTTTCTTCTGACCTTGTAAAAAGGTTTTCCTGAATGTCAAACAGTTCTATGTGGCATAGTGAGTGGAATTACTGCTTTCATCCTAAAATAACTTTTTTACCCATTTCCATTGATGTTCCATGTCTCCATACCATCTATTCATTTTATAATTTCAGATTGGCAGGAAGTAACCTCTTCAGTAATCTAGAAAATTGTTTCGTGAAATGTGGTTATGCGCGAAAAAATGAAGAACACCAAACAGAAGGGCAAGAAAATTATGATAATTTGGTGATAATGCAGATGAAGAATGGATTGTGTGTAGCAGAAGCTATGCGTCTGGTACAAAATTTAGTGGTAATTTGCATCAATCAAGACGTTGCGACACACAGTATCCTAAAGCATAGAAGAAATGTGTGATTTAAAAAAATGAAAATAATGGCAAAGAAACAGAGGATAATATTTCCGCCGATGACGTAATTATAGCGTTTGAAAATGCAAGAACTTTTATATAAGCACATGAAATTACAGAAAAGAACCAGAAAAATGTTGTAAATCTGGAAAAATTCCTGTTTAATTTATGAAATGAATGAAAAACCCAACATAAAATTATTGATTTGTAAAAATAAATTTTACTTAATGTTCTACAACATTGATTTATTACTTTAACAATTTGGAAAGTAAAAAATTAGTTTTTATTATTAGTATACTGTATACCAGGGTGCAAAATTTCCGCTCGCCACCTCGCCATTGGCGAGTAGTTACTGTGGCGAGTAAAAATTTGGTCTATTTATAGAGAGAATTCTTACATGATATGGTGACAGAAAACATTCTTTTTATAGATTTAAATATGGCAAAATCTTGCCATCATAGATATAACCTCATATTTAACTTCTCCTTTTTCTCTTCTCGGAGTGCCGAGTCTGTGTGCGCATTACCCGACGATCGCCCCAACCTAGGAAAGGAAAAATGCTTAGTATATACATGCATAAAAGTTATAATCTCTTTGGCAGTTTCGTTTTTCCCACTGTGATTTCTTCAAGCAGACTGAGAATAGACGAGCAGAGATCCTCTTTGCCCATCACCCACTGTCCGAGAAAAGAAAATGCGAAAGTTTGTCTATGCGATATTGGCGCATGAAAATTAGCCCGAGCCCTTTTAAAGATACTGCCTATGTTTATTTTGTTGAATAATGATCAAAAAACAGTTAACATTTTCCAGTTTTTTGCTGAAACGCCAAGAATTTGCGCTTGTTATGATTTGTAAGCAACGATTTTATCGAAAAAGTAATTCCAAAATGGCTATTTGAAATGACAACAATGAACAAGATATACACATCGACATTCCGTGTGAATATAAAAATAAAATAGACAAAAAAGACATTTCTGATGTAAAAAGTTAAGTAAATAAGGAAGCTTAATCTTTCATAGTAGAAAGGTTTTCACAGGATATTGTTTGACAAAGTTTTTTTTTTTAATTATTATTATTCTTTAAAGACTCTTAGCATATTATAGATGTTTTAATCTTTTTCAAATCTCAAATACAATGCATTATAATGATTTTTGTTCATAGATGATTATGAGACATGATGATATACAACACACTTTTGATATATATAATTTTAGGCATATTTATAAAAGCATTTCAAATAGTTAGGAAAAAAAAAAAAAAAACCCAAAATGCACAAAAAAAAAAAAAAAAAAAAAAAATGACAATCCTATTCTGTGGCGAGTAAAACCTTTTTTTCGGCGAGTGTAATCTGAACTGAAATTTCGGGCCCTGCTGTATACATTGTGTTTAATAATTCATAAACATTGCTTTCTTCATATTTTGATTTTTACTTGCATTCGTCGTTTTCCTGCTTTCATCGTTTTTTTTTTTTTTTTCACTTACCCCGTAAAAAACGATGGATTGAGGTTCTACTGTACTATATAGTAAATAATGTGTCATTTTATTTAGCTTGTTTGTTAAAGCATAAATTTTTTATATGTATAAGACTTGATTTGTATTGTATTTTTTAATCCATTTATAATATATATATGTATATATATTGGCCATGTAATTTTATTTTACATTACAATTATTAAAATGTAATAATATTTTAAATATTTTTAAAAATATAATAGATTGGATAAACAGACCAGTGGAAATATGTGCGAGCCAGTAAAATCTTAAAATTACTGGTCTTGCAGACTAGTGATGTAATTTTCTTAATTTCTACATGCCTGTATAACTGAAGTGCCAAAGAAAAAAAAAAGGGGGGGGGGTACAGAATAGGGATGTACCGAATATTTGGTATCTAATTCGGTATTCGACCATATTGCCGAATATTGGGTTTGGCCGAATATCAAATTATTCAGCTTGTTAGAACATATTTAAATTCTTTTTATTATTATTATTGTTATTATTTAAGAAAATTCTGCTATTTTTAATTGTCATTGAATTAAGATTTTTCAGAGTAATTCAGAAATAGATTATATGAATGAAAGTTAATGTTATTCTATGGGAAATTTTCTTTACTTATAACTCATTAACTAATACATATTTTTAAATACTGTTTTCACAAAATTAAATAAATTAAAAAACCTTTACTATCTCATTGTTGGCTGTTAAATCTTTCGATCGGGATCCCGACTCTCATCAGACGGCTTCTCTGTGAGTGATTTGGATTGTTCTGCTGGTTTCTGCTTTTTCAAAATATGGCGCCACCTTCTATCTGGAGCTACTGCGTTGCTGTCATTACAAGCGTTTTCATTGGTGGTTATTTCGATCGACTCGTGGAACATGGCGTAGTTGTATTCTTCATAATTAGCTATTTTAGTGGTTTGTTCGAAATTTATATCTCAAGTCACAATACCTTCCATTAAAGTCGACAGATTCATTTGAATAGCTCTACGGCGCGAGAAATCATGCTTTTAAACTCGCCCAGCTGTGCAGTTCAGATGCTCATAACGTGCTTATCCTTGTCTCATTGGCGTTGAAATTTTAATCATTTCCATATCTCTTACCAGACTATGTTTGTACAGAGTTTCGTAAATGTGGTTCGATTTCTTCTGGGTGCATATATTTTTTTGTGACAGAGTGTGTTTATATATATATATATATATAAATTAACTGAAAATCACAGTCTTTCATTGTCAGGCCGAGAACTTTTCACCTTACCCTCATATGATACCCACAAGTATCATGAATCCGGTGAAACATAATGTCTTCAACATTGCTGCTACCAGGAGGAGAATGATAAAATATATAACTAATCAGGACTGACAAGAATCGTTAAATTTAACCGATATACAACCCTTCCTCAAATTGCTGCAGATTTTAATGTGGTGCCAGCATTCGTTGCCAGCAAACTTGCATCAAAATCGTTACAGCAATTTCCAAGAAAGCCAAGATTTATATGAAGTATATATAAAAGCCCCCCTTAAAATTAAAGCTTCATTTCTCAAACTTAAATGATTCTACCTCCCACTAATTCACTGATAGCGACCTAATTAATTCTTTAATTTATTTTCTAAATGTTTTATTAATTACAAATTCTTTAACTGTTGTTTATATATATAATGTTTATATAATATGACTATTGTTTTATTTTTTTAACAGAGGATATGCTTTTGAATCCATCCTGAAAAACCCTCATTGTGCTCCAGGTCATCTAAGAGGACAAAGAACAAAAATAAAAAGACTGTATCAAAAATTATGCAATTTGAAATCACAGTGAAAAAGTTGATTAATATCTAACCTGTAACATCTGTTTTGTATAAATTCTGAATGTTTAATAAAAATATTCTGAGATTAATTTTTTTTTTCCCTTAGTTTAAAAGTAATTTATTAAAACAGTCATGTTGTACCTCTAAGGTCTTAAAAGTGCTTATGTCAAACAAATATTTTTTTTTTAAGTGCTATGTATTTTTTTCCTTTCAACTTTCTCTATTATTAATGCATATGTATATATAAAATCATTGCATTTCAAATTTCTTGAAAAAAAAAAAAAATGCTTTAAATATTCTTAAATTCTAATATATTAAAAGGCTCATTGTAAATTGTGACTAATATATCTAAAAATATTTGTACTGAAACTTATAGGTATTTTATTTAAATATTACACTTTTTATTAAAATGAGTATATTTCAATAGAGAGATCTGTTTACAAATGCTTCTCAAGTTAAAAATAAATAAATAAAATAAATTTATGCATGCAGTGTACTGAGATAAACTGCCAAAACTAAAATTCATTTACAATTTTTTTTTTTTTTTTTTTTTTTTTTTTTTCCCCATGAGAATTTTTTTTTTTTTTTTTTTTTTTTTTTTTTTTTTTTGTCTGTACAGCATGCCTGAGTTTAATGCTGTCAAAGGCAGTGTGGGCACTCTGAATTGCAGTTTACTTCTGGAGATGTTTCTTTCTTTAGGGTAATAAAAAAACCCTCAAACAAACAGCATGCCTTTGTAAGTCTTCACACTGCTCTGGTACACATCGAAGACAGTGGGCACCCAAACTGAAGTTCATTTAAAAATTTGTTTAGATATATATTTTTTGCATTTTACATTTAGTCACCAGAAACTGTTGTGGCCGGGACAGAAAGTTGTGTCTGTCAACAGTGATTGAAGTGACCTGGATGGAAAGTTCAGCATCAGTCACTGATGATTAATGTGGCACTTAATGCGTTAATATTTATTTGCTAAAAAAGAAAAAGTTAAATTTTTTCTAAATTTTGATTATTATTGTTATTTTTTCATAGAAATACAGATTTAAACACACATAAAAAATTAAAAAAAAAAAAAAAAATTAAAAACCCATTCTTTATGAAACTTAATTTTTCAGCAAATTCTTATAAATTGTAAATTTAATAATGTTACATAGTAGAGAAACATAATTAGAATTAAAAGTCTCATAATTATTAATATTTAATTTATTTCACATTCACTCTTTGAGTTGCTCCTTTCAACACAAATAATTTAAGAAATTCTTCATTGAAATTTTTTTTTAAATATATTAATACAGTCAATAATAAACGAGCAATAAAAAGGAATAAGTTCCTTTAATATTAAAATCATAAATGCTTTGCTTAATTTTGGCCAGTTAAATATTGGTCAAGAAATTTTTTATACTTAAAGCTTGCCCTTACTTTTTGAAAACTACTAAGAGGGAAATATAGCCCCTGCAACAAGTCACACTTCAGTCCAATCAGCTAATTTCAGATGTAGAGATGCAATCTGCTGTTAGTTACAATTTGACTATACTATAGGACAAATGACCAAGATCAGATACAGTGAGTAATTGTAATTTCAAGGAGAATTGGATAGAGTCACATGATGGAAAATGGGTGAAGAAATGATCAACATGTGACCACTACCAGGAAAGTATTTGACAAAAATTTATAGTTTTAAATACTGGTAACATATCAATTTTCCACCTCTGAAAAGTTGTAATTTTTTAAACTAAGAATAATATTTTTCACTTTGACTTGAAGAATATTAAAATTTTAATTGAAAGTTGAATAATTATATTTAAAAAAAAAGTCCTACCCAAGTATTGAACCTTATGAAGTCAATAAACTTAGTGTAATTTTATAACTGATACCATTTTTTTTTTTAATCAATTTGCAAAAATGCCCAATATTTTTTAACATATATTTACACAATGTGTTAATGTATATTCACTCCTGTTAATTGTGGTTAAAAAAAAATTGAAACTATAATTTTATTTTAATTGATAATTTTATGTGTAATATATATATATATAAGCTCTTCAGGAATGCTGTAGAACTATAGCTAGAAAGTTGAAAAGTATCTAAAGGCCTCTGAACATTTAAAATATTAGAAAAGGCTACTTTGTACCAAAATGTTTTTAGAAGAGCTGCTGGGTGCTAAAATGGGTTGAAAAAGGGCCGTTGGTTGCTAAAATGAGTTTGAAAGGGCAGCAGGGTATAGCACCCTGCCAAATTAGCCTAGAGTCAGCAATAAAGATAAAGATATTGTGTTAACGCTAAATACAGGTTTGTATTCAATTTGAGTTTTTTTTTTTTTTTTTTTTTTTTTTTTACATTCTTCCCTATTACCATTAAAATAACAAGTAAATTGTGTAAAGTGTTTTAAATGTGTTAATTTATAGTGTTTTAAATTGTGTGTGATGTTTGAAATGTGTTGTTAATTTGGGGACAAAGTGTTTCACTACAAAACACTATTGTTAAGAACACATTTTCTCAGAACACATTTACAACACTTTTTTTAGAACACATTTTTAAATTACAACACTTTTTTAACATATTGAAAACACTTACCACAACACAATAAAGTGTTGCAATTATGTTTCTTATGAAGTGTTCTAGCTCAGAACACCAAAAAGTGTTGTTAATTTGAGGACAAAATGTGTTCTTAAATGTGTTATTTTTGTGCGCGTGCGTTTGCAGTGTATCCTGGAAGACTTCGTTTCCTACCTTAAGGAAAGGATTATTTTAATAATATATTTAAATCGTTAGAATATTTTGTTAAATTCGTAATACTTTTCACAATTTGTTAATCATTCTTTGTTATACGTATTTTCAATAAAAGAATATGCACTAAAATATAACTTAATCATCTGAAAATTTAAATTATGGTTATTGATTACTCGAAAAGGTATAGTTTATACAGATGAACCTGCGCTATTGATGTCCATTCACGGGTTCTACATTCAATAGTTACGGATATATATTTTCATCTAGAAAAAAAAAAAAAAAACAATTTTTTTTTATACATTTATATATACAGGGATCGAAATTAACAGTTGTCCGTTGGTCCAAGACCACTAAAAGATTCAACGGCCAGCACAATATAAATTATAGTTGTCCACCGTACCAATAAGGCTTTTCAGTTTATTTTATTTTATTTTTTCAAAAATTATCTATAAATCTTTGGCAGAATATTGTATGTTATAACCTTAATAAGTGTTCTTGATTACACTTACTAAAATTTCATATTCTCTGTAATGTTTCATTTAATTTCACTTTAATAACATTTTTTTTTTTTTTTTTTTTTACTTTTAATACCTAATATATAGTACTTTATATACGATAAACATGTTAAATTTAACCCATTTATTAAAACAAACAACTTTGATTTATACACAAGACTTCATTTATACTTTTAAATTAATAAAAATATAATTAATTAACATATTTATCATATAAATTTAATTTCTATCTCACAAATTTTAAAGTAATTTTAAAAATCTAATAGAATGGGTCAACGGATCTGTGAAAATGTGTACAGACCATTAAAATCTTAAAATCTCTGGTTCCGCGGACCACCGACTCAATATATACCTAGGCTGACCAGATCAAAGTACCTTTATAAGAGAGTAGCATTAAAAATTGCTACAATTATCCAGTTATGGATATATCTTTTCATTCCTGATAAACAAGGACTAAAAATAAAGTGTTATTGATTAATAATTTAGTTTCTACAATTTTTCAAAACTTAGAAAAATGTCTTAAAAAACAAAGGCGTCCCCATTTTGTCCCCATTTGTCCCCAGAAAATGGGAACGTTTGGTCAGTATATATATACCCCTATATATATATATATAGTCGGTAACAAAAGTCTCCGAACACTAGCAAAAATTCCTATATAAAAAAAGTACACTTAATACAGTTTTGCGAAATAAATCCTTGTTGAATCCTGTTCTTAGTCAGACTAAAAATAGGATTCGACAAGGATTTATTTAACAAAACTGTATTAAGTGTACTTTTTTTATATAGAAATTTTTGCTAGTGTTCGGAGACTTTTGTTGCCGACAGTATATATATGTTAATATATATATATATATATATATATATATATATATATATATATATATATGTATATAATTTACCATTTTAGAAAAGATTATTGAAAATATGCTACAACTTTACATGGTAAAGCCAAAAGCGCGAAAGATTACAGACCTTTCATCTTTCGACTGATACATTTTGCTTGCACGAAAGTTGAGAATATTTACGAATGAAGTATCACAAATGAATTTCTGATAAATTTTCTTCCAGTTCAATAATTGTTGGGCCCTTGGTAGACAAGTTGGCAGAGCACCAAAATCATAATCAGAGGCTTGTGGTTTTGATAATCGAACCAGCAAGTGCAATATTGACAACTAATGCACGTAAAATCTTTCGTGGTTGCATTTTCCTCTATGTTCCATAAAAATAGTACCTCTGATGGTTAGTGAGAAGGGGATTTCTTCCCTCTGCCATAGATAAAATTTGTAATTGCATATTTCTAGATCTCATAAAGAAATAATTCCCAAACCATTGGCATTATACCTCTGGGGGTCACCGAAGCGGGAGAGCCATCCTTTCCGTGGAGGATCAAAATTGTAATGGCATGTCTCCGGACCACCTCTAGGGGTGTGTTCCAGACCGTCGCCAATTGCCCATCTGCACAGCATTAGTGCGACGTAAAACTCAACCACAACCACAACCCAAACCATTGGCAACTGTCCACAATATAGCCCAAGTGCTATGCTGAACCACTTAACTTCAACCATTACGAAATTGACTCTATCTTTTTTTTTTTTTTCCAAGGCTAAATCATCGATGTCTTTCCACCTCAGATGATTTTTAGTTCTCAATTTGCCTACGAATGTTCCCAGAAAATAAAATATTTCCCTAGAGAGCCTCGACGGAGAGAGACGACAAATGATGAAATTACGCTACAACGCATGCTCATAGCATATATTTTTTCTACCAAACTGGGTTTTGGTAAAAAAAAAATAAATAAAAATAAAATAAAAATAAATAAAAATAAAAAAGTCGAACAATTCTCAACTGAATATGAACAACTATGAATTTACAGATATCGTTTTTTTTTTTTTTTTTTTTAAGTAACAATCCTCTATTTCAGCTGTAGTTTTAAACACTGTGCTTTAAAGCCATTAAAAAGTTTTTTAATGTGCATGATAGTCAAAAAAAGTTTTAAAATCAATAAGAAACTGAATCGCTGTCGACGCCTCTCTCCTTGAAGTTTCTCTAAATTTTCCCATAGAGTACAAACATTTCCGTATAAAACGGGAACATAAACATGGGAATGTTACAGTTTTCCCTAGAGTGGTCACATGTGAAGAGTTTTGTGACGCAACAATGATAGAACCCATTACTGGATAAAAACGAATAGTTTAAGAATAAATTTCGAGTGTAAACGCACAACAGAATTTTAATAGAAAACTGAAATAACTATAATGAGATTTTCGAATATGTGTACTTGAATTTACTTTCCTAATTAATAAATATGTTCTCGAAAGTTAACGATTTTTTTTCTTTACATTTTTAAACACATACACATACACACATGTATATACATATATTCAAAATGAACGACTCCCATCTTCGACATCATTCTACGTCATGATGACGATTTTCTTTCATTTTATATCCCACAAATAGTCTGACTGCAGTCAATCACAGAACGTAATTTTCTTACAAACATTGCAAGCATCGTCTCTCGTGAGTCGTCCATTGGAACTGAGACTAAAGAATTCAGAAACATAAAACGAGTATCAAAAGTTCTTATATAGATATTTAGCACTTTCAAAAAAATAGTTTACTGTTAAATACTTATTGGTTTTTATTAAATACTATTTTCTTCATTTATAACATTCAATGTGTAAAGGCTAATTTTCAGTCCTATTTGTTTCTCCCATCTTAGCAACCAGATACATCTATATAACTCAAATAAAGTCAAGTTGCATAAAAACTAACTTATTTTATTTTGAACTTTAAATAAATGGGAAGGGTGGACTTTCAAACTTGGTACATAATTTTCACATAACTAAATTTAAAACAGATCTTAATATTAAAGAATCAATAATTAATGTCTTACCAAAATTGCAGTTAGGCTTGATAACCACAATTACTAACTTAGCACTTAGCATGAGAAGCATAGTCGCACGATTTTCACTTTTAGAAAATGATCAAATATGAAAGACTTTACAGATCATAATTGAAACCTACGATCTAAAAAGGCACGATCCAACAATAAGGTCCAAAAGCACACTCTCTGATTTCGGAAATTATTTTTTAACACTAAACCTACGACGACGGGTCAAATGACCCATTTTAAACTTTTTGTCAGAATTTCTTGCAAATAACATTATCACATCGTCCATGTTTCATGTATCAAATTATGCTAAATAATATATTTTTGCTACACATAGTAATATATATAACATTTTAAAGACGGGTCCCTCGATCCGCTTTGGTAGGAATAGGTATACTTGAAGTATCGGTAGGTTTAGTGTTAGAGCATAAACTGTAGAAAACTCTATACTTCATATTTTCTAAAATACCTACCCTAAAAATACCGACATTCAACTGGACACCAAAACCTTCGCAACTTTCTTTAACACCTCTTCACCTTTCTTTTAAAACCTCTGGGGGTCACCGAAGCAAGAGAGCGATCCCTTCCGTGGAGGATCAAATTTGTGATGGCATGTCTCCGGACCACCTCTAGGGGGTGTGTCCCAGACCGTCGTCAATTGTCCAACTGCACAGCACTAGTGTGACGTAAAACCCAACCATCCATCCTTTTCTTTAGAATTAAACACCGAGATAAAATAGACTGTCAACCTTCATTTACATTAACCAAACTCGTCGATAAACAACCTTACAGTTTGTCCGACAGTATCGCCTGCTAAAAGTAGGTTTGACAGGTATCTTTATCTCTACCAACTCAACATTTCATGCTCAACTCAGCGCGATTTCGAACACTTGAATTGCAAAGTGATTTACAAATTACAGTCGGCAGCAATAGTATCCGAGCATTAGGGAAAATTCCTATTTAAAAAAAGTACACTTAATACAGTTCTGTTAAATAAATCCTTGTCGAGTCATGCTCTTATTCATTCTAAGAACATGATTCGACAAGGATTTATTTACCGTAATTTTCTGTGTGCAGGGCTCCCAAATGGTCCTCTTTTCCCTCCAAAGTCCGTTTTTCATATAGTGAGGTCCGTTTTTGTCCTCTTTTTAATGTTTTGGTCCGTTTAGTCCTCTTTTGAATGACTTAAAAATAAGTTTATAAAATGCTTAACTCCAATAACGATCAGTGTTCAAACGCTACATGAAAAACTTTAGATTCTCAATCTTTTCCCATCCAAAATATAAATGTCAATATTCATTTTAAACATGCTTTATCAGATTCTATAACATATAAAAGAAGAGAATTATTTAATATTTCTCACTCATGTAATATTTTTTGTACTCCCCCCCCACCCTTTTTCATCTCTAACCATTGCCGATCAAACATTCTGTGGGAAGCCTTTTATTTTTTAATATTTATCCATCCACAATATTAATTTTAAACTTACTTTGTGATATTTTAGAACCTATAAAGAAGTAGAATTGTGTTTAATATTTCTCTCATGAACTACTTTTTAACCCCCCCCCCCCTTCTTTCCCACTTTCCACCACCAGCCAATGATTAAATGTTGATTGCTAGCTTACTTTTTTTTTTTTTTTTTTTTTAAACACATAATTTATCGTGTTGATGTGCATTATTCTTTTAGTTTAATTTGTCACTTTTAAAATATTTTGTATAGTTTTTCCTGTGAGCATTTTTTTTCGTTTGAAATAAATTTTATGAACGTACATTTGTATAGTTTTCCCCGCGAGCGTTACTTTTCTTTTAAAATTAATTTTATGAACACGCGTGTTTCCTCTTTTTTTAATTTTCTGCACTCTCATGCCTGAATCTAGAAAGACCTACCTGGCCATATATTCTACTATATTATTTTTTCTACATACAGTCGGTAACAAAAGTGTCCGAACACTAGCAAAAATTCCTATGTAAAAAAAGTACACTTCATATGGGTTTGTTATATAAATCCTTATCGAATCATGTTCTTACCTTGACTAAGAACAGGATTCGATAAGGATTTATTTCACAAAACCGTATGAAGTGTACTTTTTTTACATAGGAATTTATGATAGTGTTCGGACACTTTTGTTACCGACTGTACTACTACTATTAGAGGTGAAGGAACACCATTCCTAGGAACACTGAAAAGTTAATTTTGATGATGATGATGAGTGTAGAATAATTTTTCTCCACCCACAATGTAAATGCTACTTTTAAATTTTGTTTATTATAACTCCAGAACCTATAAGAAAATATTTTTTTCAGGGACTACAAATATTTTAAATTATTTCCAAATAATCTCACAATCTTCCATCTTATTCATTTATATCATTTAGTGTGTTATTTCATAATCTGTGTAACTTCCAAAAAATCTTGTATATATATATATATATATATATATATATATATATATATTTTTTTTTTTTTTTTTTGGAATTTCATTATATCATTTAGAAAATCAAATGTGTTATTTCATAATCTGTGTAATTTCCAAATAATCTCACAATCTGCTGCGTAATTTTCGTTTTTTGTTTTTTCTCCCAGTGTATCATTGTAGAATTATAAGAATAAATCTTTAATAATTAAATAAGTTTGGAAAACTTACTCAGGAATTAAACTGCCTTACTTTTTCTTCAAATAACTACTACTACTACTATGTTTTTTTTTTTTTTTTTTTTTTTTTTTCCCCATAAATTTAAGAAGTTTCCAACGCAGCAGTATAGATGCCTTTATAAATGGTAAATAAAAATTATTGGATTTTTTTTCCTCGTTGGTATTAGCTATTGTTATGTTATATTTAATATGTTTTATGATTAAATGATTGTTTAACGAGGTATTTAAAACGATGGTAGTGTAAAATGTTTACATTTGTTATAATTTTTGGATTAAAAAAAAATCCCTCTGAAGTCCTCTTTTTTTTTTTTTTTATTATAAATGGTCCTCCTAAGTCCTCTTTTGAACTGTAAATGGTCCTCTTTTACCCTTTTCGGTAGCTAAAATATGTTGGGAGCCCTGTGTGTGTAATTCTCAGGTCAGGTAAGTCAGTTCTGCACCAGAAATTTTAATTAGCAAACGAGGTACAGTCGGTAACAGAAGTGTCCGAACACTAGAAAAAATTCCTATATAAAAAAAGTACACTTCATACGGTTTTGTTAAATAAATCCTTATCGAATCATGTTCTTACACTGACTAAGATCAGGATTCGACAAGGATTTATTTAACAAAACCATATGAAGTGTACTATTTTTACATAGGAATTTTTGCTAGTGTTCGGACACTTTTGTTACCGACTGTACGAGCTGTGTACGAGCTGTGTACAATATGTACGAGCTGTTTCTTCAAAATAATATAGATTTTTGTGTTATAGAAAATTTCTGGTGGGGGAATGACATATTTTATCTGCGGATTATACACAGAAAATTACGGTAAAAAAAAACAGTATTAGGAGTACTTTTTTTATACAGGAATTTTCGCTAGTGCTCGGATACTTTTGCTGTCGACTATAACTACATATTATTTAGAGTCGAATTTAAAAAAAGATTGAAATAACAAAAAAATAATATATTTAATTTGTTACTTTAAAGCATTTAAACTGAAATAAGTAATCTATTTAAAATAAGTACTGATAAAAGATAGAAAATAATAATAATAATAATTGGAACTGTGATTAAAGATTTGCGAAACACAGAGCGGACATCGATAACAGTCGAATGCCCTTTATGTTTTAAGCAAAATCTCTTATTTTTAGATACTTATTTGGCTTAAATTAAATCTGATTTCCATTATTGATTAAATGCAAATGACTTTGTATCGAGTTTTAAGTTAAAAAAAAAAAAAAAAAAAAAAAATAGAAATGATATATATTGTATATATGTAATTTACTATTTTCAGTGTTTAAAATGGAAATAAGTCATCCAATTGAAATGAGCAGATATAAGAGATAGGAAAATTAAATAAAATCCTTTCAATTCAGTTAATATAAATTATAAACTTTACTAATTAAAATTATGAACTTAGTAATCAAATTAAAATGAAAAATTAACAAATAATCATTTTAATGTAGATTCCTTTACATTAAATTTAAATTGTATTAATTTTAATACCAAAATCCATTATGTTTTAGCAAAATTTTCAAATTAACTCTGTGTAGTAATTAACTTTAATGTATAAAGTGAAGTTCCTAAATAATATACTGAAAAATTCAGCTTTATTCATTTTAATAAGTACTTATCAGATATTTAAATTTTCGAAAGCGGGGATGTAATGTTGCATAAATTCAGTTGTAAAAATATGCATAATATCATCAAAATAATACAGAAAATTTTCTAATATAATTACACGCATTTATAAGAATGAATAATGAGTCTTTTTAACAAGAAAGTGCTTAATCCATCGTAATTCAAAAAGTAATTCTTAAATTTTAATTTAAAAAATTCACAATTAGAAATATATAGGGGAATGTTTCCTGTTATGGGTATTCAACGGTTATGGGTACCATATCTTATAACAAAAAGCAAATATAGTGGATTTGAAAACTGTCAAACTTGTAGTGTGACAGTACGCATTTTTTGTGCTAACACCGAAGTAAATAGACACATTTGCTTAGTAAGTGAAAAAAGTTTGCTTCCGAAAAAAAAAAAAAAAAAAAAAAAATCTGAAAGAAAGCAACACAAAAGTAATTTGTGAATATTTTTAGAATACGATAAATCAAAGTGAATTAATTCAAAAATATAAGTATAACGTATATTCCTGTAGTATATTCATAATATTTCGTGATGCAATATCGAATTAAGCCAAAATGTGTTGCTTTTTCTGTCATAAAAATAGCTACATTCCCGGTTGTGAGCACCTTCATGTTAACCGGTTGTGGACAAACTTTTTTTTTCTCATTTAAAGCGTGTGTTTGACTTACAAATTGTCAAATATGGTCGTGTATGTGAACATAACATATTTTATTAGTGTTTTTATGTATTTTTAGGCATTTTTAGCCATGTCACCTTCTGTCCTGTCAGCCAAGTCAACCGATTCAAAAGAAATGGATTTTAATTCTCTTGTTATAGCCATTTAAGATTGATTAGTAGATAAGAAATCCATGAAATCGATTGCCTGAGAACATGGTCTTCCTCACAGTATCCGTGTCTCTCCAGAAAGAGCCTCGCAAAAGTAAGGCAACTCCACCTGTCAAACCGCCTGCCAAGAGCGCTAAAAATAGGACCATCAACAATCTGTCGACTTCTGCATCATCTGTTTGGAGCTCCTGCTACCATGCCCAACAAGAGCACACTGAATCAAATGCAACGAGCGTGATCGTCTGGTCCTGGTGCATTTGATGTGTGCCAATATGCATGCAAGTTATTTTACTTGCAAGCATTGCACTTCTGATTTGGAGGACGAAGAAGATGACGAATAAAAATTGAAAAATGCCATTTTCTGTTGTCATTTTGGCCACTGAATCCTTACAAAATGAAGAATTATGTTATTTTCTGCATTCATGGTGATTTTTCTTATTATATTCCCATTTTTAGCACATTTCTCGAGTGTGCTTACAACCGGGTACTTTTTTTTTTTTTTTTTTGGCCAAAAATGACCACTTTACAAAATTGGTGATAAAATTTTTCTGGTTGACGAAATCGATACAATTACTTTATCAAAGATTAGCTAAGGGTTCTAGCTTTCTATTGGTATTCATATGTTTACATAATATTTACTCTATCAAAAGTTATAAGCCAAAGTCAAAACTGTGCCCACAACCGGAGACATTCCCCTACACAGTGGAACTGTTTTAAAATCTAATTAAATAATTTTTCAGATATAAAAATTAAGCGTAATCGTAATTTACAATTAGAATTTAACTTAAGGATAATCTACCTAATTACGACGTGATTTTTTGGTATATTTATCGCACATAAGTAATATTTGACATTTTAGTTTATAAATAAAACGAAAAAGAAAGAAAAAAATATGTTTAACATTATACACTTAGGTCTAAGATAGTATATTAATTCATATTTTTTTTTCAAGAAATTCAACTAATATTTGTAATACAAAACCAATAAAAATACGTCGCATTTAGAACATTTTTTGTCATATTTACAGTATCTGTTGCCTATATGCGATGCCCAAATGCCTAAATCCGACAAAACATTCAGTCACTTCAGCTAAGCATTCTCCAGTTTTTATTTTATTTATTTATTTATTTTTTTTTTCAAGAGATTTGCTTATTTTCGATGCATTATGATTTGATACAACAATTTTTAATCAGAAGTTTTCGAACGATTCGGTTGAATTTCTTGTAGGAATAGATAAGACTCCGTTTGGATTGTAGATTGTTCCAGGATGCTACACATTTTTGATAAGAATCTTTTGAAGCATCTTTTCGTGGTTGCAAAAAGGTAAAATTTTCATTGCTAATGTCTCTATCTAACATTTGGATTGTCTGAATGGATACATCACATATTACAAGACATTATCTATTCAGACTTTATTGTACTCACATTTAAGTTTTGTGCTGTCAGAACATTTAGCATTTAGCATGTCTTTTTTGATCGTTATTGAATCACATTATCCGGATTATCAGAATTGGTTGATAAGTCTTTATTAGTCGTTACAACATCATTGGTATGTCCATCTTTAGTCATTATCAAATATTTAATTACAAATTTAGGAGACATATTTTCTCCATTCATTAAATCCTTATTTTCAATTGACATGTTTTCAAGAAGGAATTTACTTGTTTAGGTCATTGTGAATATCTATATTCTATCTAAAAGTTAAATGGGTCTATTCAGTGAATACCGCTGAATTAGAAGCACTTATCCCGCTTTCACAATCTCATAATTCTTTCTTGGCTTGAAACTTTTCATAGTACTTAAGAAAAGATTTTCCATGATACGAGCATAATTATTAGCAAAGTGTCATTTTATTGTATTATTGTATTTTTACAGTGTTCCCATATATATATATATATATATATATATTTATGTGCCATATAATATTTGTGCTTCTGCTAAGAAGAAAAACTTTTTTAAATAAAATCTTTATTTAAAATAATGGAGTAATATTTCTTAATTTATTCTATTTTCAATTTCAGTGCTAACAAAATGTATTGCCTACAGAAAAATATTAATATTTGAAGTATTAAAATTTTGAATAATTTATTAAATTCTTAATTTTTTGCGTAGATATAAGCTTCTATTATCATATCAGGTCCGACCGTGGATGGAGTAAAAACATCAAGTGATTATCCCCCCCTCCCGCCCCCCAACACACACACCCCTCCAAGGCGAAAAAAAAAAATGTGGTAAGTTCCAAAAATATTTTAAAATCCTCTCTCCCCACACCTCCAATTCAATTCAAATAAAAAGTCATTATTTTTTATTATTTTTCTTTTAGTCATTGTAAATGAAAATATATTCATTTAAATACCACCTAATTAAGAAATATATCTTGTGAAATTTTTATTAGTTTGTGAGTAGAAATAATTAATTATCGTTATAAGCAGAATTTATTATTCTAACACCACAGAATTTATGATTCTAACTAGAGTGACCATATTTTTTTCATTGAATTTGGGGACCAAGATGGCGGTGTCCTCGAATTTCGAGGACAAAAAAAATAATTAAATCACCTTAAATTGTAAAATTTTAGTAATTTTTATGTATAAAGCACCTAAAAGATCTTATTTTAGCTTATTTATTATACATATAATAAATTACTATAATAAAACATAACTTTATAACCGGCGTCCCCAAATGTGTTGTAATTTTTTGGGGACGAAGGTAGTTTTGTCCTCGAGATTCGGGGACATATGTTCAGTCTGTTCTAAACAGTTATTTACAATAAGGATAAAATTTATTTTATTTAATCTTAAACAATTATTTATTTTAAATTTAATTAATTAAATTAAAATTTTGCATTTGTAAAAAGCTAAAATTATGTATTTACAACTAATAGATTAATACTTATTTTGCAACCTTGCATATTTTATCTATGTTTAAAGTTTTTAACTGTCTATTGTAAGCTTGTTTCACTGTTAACCGTAGTTCTTCGTTTTTGATCGTGGTAAACTGGGAGAATAAAAATTAATTCCTAATTCTTTTAATTCCAGATCCAATTAGTTAATTTAAATATTTTAGTTATTTTAGTTTCATTTTTTTTTCTTGATTTGTGGTTCGTAAATGGTTTGGGCATAGGACAAAGAGAAATGTTAGCCTTATACACACTTTGATATAGAAAATCATTTAATTTGCAGGCTTTGTTTTCCTACTAAGTCGTTGATAAAATTAGAAAACTCGTATACTTTATTTTAAAAAGTTTTTATCATTTTTAATAAGATATTTTGTAGCCTTGAGATTGGTATTAATCTATAGTTTATTTTGGTAATTTTCTATAAATTTTCATAAAAGTAATATATATATATATATATTATTTTTTAATATTATTCTTATCATTTTTACTTATTTATTTATTTTTTATATTATCTAATTGGAAATTAATTAAAACTTCAATTAAATTAATTCAAACAAAACCATGATAGTCTGTTGAATTAACATGTATGGAATTCGGAAGTTTTCATGCTTTCTTATGAATCTACATTATTTGATGTGAAGAGTAGAATCACAACTCTTGTAGAGCTAATTAAAGTACAATGCGAAATTTGATTATTTCTTTTATTTTTATTATGAATCCCAAAACTTTTTGAGAATTTAAACTTTCTTAAGAAAACAAATCGCTGAAGTTAGTTTAGAAATTAAACTAGTTTTATAAGCTGATTAAAGTTCCGTAAAGAAAATTTCGAATTCTGAAAAGGAGAGATTTCGATACAAGCATACTTTTATTTTGTCAAATTAATTATACAAATTACAACTGTATTTATAAAGTTAAGTACTTAAGTTTATTTCGAAGTAATATAAAGAAACTAAGTTAGAATATTTAAACAAAAAACTAATTTTAAATTAAATTGTTTGAGATATATTCCCAAAAACTAAGAATTAAGAATGTATGTCATCTGTAAACACAGTGAAATCTTGCGAATTAAAGCAACGTTTATTCAAAATTTTATTAAATTTGAATTTTTTTTTATTTGATACACTTCATATTCTAAATTTGTAATATATTAGAGCAACATAACACTACTATTCAAAAGATGTGCATTTATTTTAAATGCTGTTGTATATTACATTAATTTTTTAAAAAATAGTTCCAGAAGAAAAGTAAATGCATTTCCCAGTTGCACTTCTTTTACTTTGATATGCTCCATATTTACATTTTGTTAAGTTTTTTTTTTTTTTTTTAATTAATGGTATATGAATAATTTCCTTTGTTTAATTTCGTTGGTTACATTAATTTATCTTTGACATGAATGGGTTTTATAACGTGAGTATTTTATTCATATTTCATTTACTAATCATGATTTTAGTTAATTAATTCATTTTAATGAAGTTGGCATTAATAATGTATCTTTTGTATGCTAAATGCTAAATATTATTATGATTTACAATTATATATATATATATATAGATATATATATATATATATATACATATATATGCAGGGAAAGGTAAAAAGTATACTTTTTTAATAGTTCTAGTTAAGAGAAAAAGGAACGTTGAAATGAATTATTTTTCTTTTGCTTTCTATCCCTTCTCAATTCAAGTACTGTCATGAAATCTATCCCTTTTATGCATATAGCGTGTTTTAAAAGAAAAAGGCAATATTTGAGATGAAAAGGTTTCTTTTATGAGGAAAAACAATACAAAATAATTCCCGATTTCAAAATGCCCCATGCTAAATCCAAGTTATTTATAGCTCTAGTTATTTATTTTTTATTTTTCTACTGTGTATCTTTTGTATGTAACTAAACACATCTGTGCATTGAATGTTTTATATCTCAACACCATCGGTTACAAGCAACAACAACAACAACAACAAAAAAGTTTAAAACTTAAAATTTTCATTAATTTTTACTATGCAACTAAATTTAAGAGTTCGGAATAAAAACAATAATTCTTAGATTTCTATATGAATGCCAAGGTTTTGTGAAAAATACACTAATTAACATTCGCACAAATTAACAAGGAGCATTATAAGCAATTAATTATTCCCAAAATTTTGAACATAACTAAAAATTAATTTAATGTTTAAAATATTGTGAAATTTTTTAAATATTTCAGCAGCTGCACAATGATATTATTTAAAAGTGTTACATACTTTTGTATGTTATTCTACAATTGCTATCTAGATATTTTTAATTGCAACGATCTTGATACGTTTTTGTCATCTTTTGTCCTCTTAATATTTTTTTTTTTTATAATTATGATAATATTTTTTAATAACTATAGTTATACTACAGAGTATGCTTTGTATAATATTTTTACATATATATATATATATATATATGTATATATATATTACGCTTATAGACAATTCTCTTAAATAGAACTATTTCATAAACTATAAAATTTCGTAAATATTGAGATTTTTTTTTTTTAAGGTCACACTAAGAAAAGGAAATGAATGCATACAAACATAAAAATTATAACAGATTTTTCAGTTTTTTCACTTTTGTTTAATTTATTTTACGAACTATCTTTCATTTAATATCAGTTAACGAATATATAAAATAAATATTCCTATATTTTATAACTAAATATTAATTACACACACACAAAAGTAACTTTTTGCTGTGTTTTAGTCTTTGGGGAAAGAGTAATTAGTAATTCCGTAATTATCTGTAGATTTGTTTTATAATGAAATTTTATTAGTATTTATTATCGTTTTCAAGCCTTTACACGGTAACAGTTTTTTAATATATTTGTTTAACAATTCATAAAATTAAATCTGTGCTCAGTATAAGTATGAAAATTTTATATTATAAACTATATATATTCATATAATAACAGGAGACTTGGCGTTGGAATATTAAAACCCGAATAAACTACTACGTCAGAAACGCGAAAGAAAAATATTTGAAATGCATACAGCTGTTTCAGTAGTCTACAGCGTACCGTCTTCAGTGCAAAAGGAATCCTTTTTGCACTGAAGACGGTACGCTGTAGGCTACCGAAACAGCTGTATGCATTTCCAATATTTTTCTTTGGCGTTTCTGACGTAGTAGTTTATTCCGGTTCTTATATATATTCATTTTGATTATTTATTGTTATAAATTTAATATTTCACATAATTATATAAACAATATATTTCTAATTTAACGCAGCTTATTGATAAATACAAGACAATGAGAATGAGTATGACAGTTTAGCTACGTTGTTCTCTCCTAGTACAATATTTAATGGAATCCTTGCGCAATATCTTTAAGTAGCAAAAGCGCAAACTCTACTATTTCAGTATGAAAAATTGCGCAGCCGTTTATTCAATAATTATTCCTTTTTATAGAGAACTGATGATGTTCGTACTGTTAGTCTAGGTTGATTACTTATGCGAAATCGTTTAATTTAAAAATATTTTTACTAATGCCAATCTATGGAAATTTTTTGGTAGTGATGTACAATTCCAAACATTAATTTTTGAAAACAAGATAAAATAACCATGTTTTATCTTAAATGAACGAAGCAATCAACAAGCAAATTCAAGTCTACACACTACTCTTGTTGTTGTACAAGTACCTTGAGTAGTAGCGCTTGCACACTACTCCGTCCTTTAGATCCTCTATGCGCGCAGTCTCTCCTACTTTTACCTTATATAATGAACGGAATTTTTTATGAATTAACGAAAAAATATATATGTATAAAATTTATAAGGAATTGTTAGTATACAAAATATAAGTGTAAATGCTAATAATTTTTTTTTTTTTGTATAGTTTGTATAATATTATGCCTTCATATTTTTTCGAAATTACGTTGAAATATTTTGACATATTAAAAGAAAAAAAAAATAGTTATTTATTCTATTTTAATTTTAATTAAAATGTTAGTAAAATAATTTTTTTCAAAATTTCAAAACTATATTATTTGCTTTTCCGAAAACTGAGATTAGTTTTAATAAAATGATAAAATTTAACTATAATAATTATGATTTTTTAATTTTCAATTATTTTAATAAGAATTATTTCAGAAATCTTTTTTTTTTTTTTTTTTACTAAATGAAAAATTTTGTAAAATTTTAATTTTCCTTGAATAATCAAATAAATTTTTACTCATATTATTTCACTGTTACTGCAGAAAAAAATACTTTGTTATATATTTCATAAAAAGAAATTATTTTATAAAAGAAATTGTCTCCTGAGATCTCATTATTTTATTTTGTAGCCATGTAATTAAAATTGTATAAGAAAAGCACATATTGGTAATTTCTTCTATAACGTAAGAAAATTTAATTAACTATTTTATTTTTACTAATTTTGTTGTTATAAAAGTTTAATTTAGCTGAAGGCTTTTAAAATAAGAAATATTAAATATATTTTTATAGATTCACTAACAAATAATCAAGTATATAAAATAAATACTTCAAACTAACACTCCTACATGATATAAATTTATAATGACATAGAAATGGCATTCTTTTTCGCAATAAAAATCTTATTTGTTTCTATAAATATAGAGAAATAAATTATAGGCAAATATTGAATACTCAATAATATAAAGAAATTCTAATTAAATGACATCTTTCAATTTATGTTTGATAAGTACAGTATTTTACATTTCTGCATATTTTATGCTTAGAATAAAAATAATTTATACAATGTTTAAAAATTACTTAATTTCATGTAAGTTTCTTTTGTAAAAAAGATTTATAACGGAAAACTTTTTTTAAAAATTAATTTCAGAACTTCATCAAAAATAATGATTAAAAATTTTATAGGTTGTAACATAGCCATACCTATTTATTTTGCACTAGCTGCCTTCGAAGTAATACTGGTTCGCGTCCCTTGAAAAATGACCAATATGCTTCAATCCAATAAGGAACAGTTCTCTTTTTAAAATGTTTTGTATTGCTACGTCTTTAACACGTTGAGCAGCGGCCGTCGCTATTCGGACCATCGGTGCGATTAGAGTGGAAGCTTTTCGGGCCGCTTCTTTGTTGCACTGGTCATAATAATGATTTTGCTTGTTTAATCTTGAATTTTTTCTGTAATATACTAATTATTTTGCTTGTTTCAACTACAAATTCAAACTTTTAACACTAGCTGCCCAGAGACCCATGAAAATTTTGCCAAAAAACATGCTCTCGGGAGCCTGCGGCGCCAATCGTAATTTGCTCTGTGTAAAAGTCGCATAATATTAAAATATTAAAAATAACATATTTTTAAATAAAATCTAAACGTAGCTCTAGTTCAACGTAAAATACACTCAAATTAATGAAAATTAAATAAACCAATCAAATCTCTCGTAATTCCTCATAACGTAATTCCTCACTTTTTGTAGAGTTCTTACAGGGGTGCAGAAAATGTTTTTACTCCCAACATTTTCCCCAATCCATATGAAAATTTCCCCAAAATGAAGGAACAATTTTAACATGAATTTTATAATTCGTCATTAAAATCTATGGCAATTGTATATTTTTCTGCGAAATTTCCCACACACTGCTAAAATTTCCCCCAATCCTAAATTGCTGGATTGCACATATTCTGCATCCCTGGAGTTCTACTGAAAAATCCGGAATTTGTAAAATTTTCCGCAAAAAGTTGATTTCCTCCTCCTTCCTTTAAAAATGGAAATTTCCTAAATCTCAGATAACGTTTTATTTGTACTGATATTTAGTCTCCCCATGTGCAATTTCTTCACTCTGAAATAATTTGGAGCAGAGTTATACTTGCAAATGTGTTTTTGCCTTCTGTCAAACCAAATTAGAACGGGGGTAATTTCGATTATTCCCGTTACTTTAGGTGTCGGATACATATAAACAATCAAAGCACCGGAATTCGTTATCAGCAGTTCGCATAGATTTCTCAGGACAAATTTAGATTTCAAAGGGTGTCTCGTTTTTGCCCCCTAGTAAGCCCCCCCCCCCACAAAAAAAAATCGCAAATCACAAAAAAAAATCTCTTTTTGAAAATATCCTAAGGAAGTCGCATAGCTTTATTCAACATCTTTGATCAATTTTTGGTAGCGTTCTACTCAAAAATCCGAAATTTGCGAAATTTCCAGCCAAAATTCGATTTTCCCCCGCCTTTCCCTTAAAAATCGAAAATTCCTAAATCGCAGGCATGTCTTATTTGTACTCATGTCTAGTCTCTCCATGTACAATTTCTTTACTGAGAAGTAATTTGGAGCCGTGTTATGCTTACAAATGTGTTTTTGACTATTGCCATATAACGGAGGAACAGGGAGGAATTTCGAAAAAGTTGATAAATATAATTTTAATTTGCGTAAAGACTTAAATTGCTGCCAAGCGCCGTTGAAATCCGTCGAGTCATTCTCGTGTTATACCCGGAGAAAATTACCGTTACAGACATACAGACACGATGACACAAACACACGGAGAAAACTTTCTGAAGTCATTTTCGGCTTTTATGGTGTGTGAAAAATCAAGATATCGCAAATTGTTTTGATTCTGACAAATTTACGGAAAAAAGTCTGATTTTATTAATATAGATGACTCATTTAAATTATTTTATTAAAATGAATAACTTAAATGTCTTCTTTAACTTAGACTATGTCCCACTAGTGAAATGAAAAATAATTTAAACTTTATAATTTTAAAAAACTGAATTTTTATCATTATCATCAATAAATTAACATATATTTCAGTATCATCAATAATTCATCATTTCTGTATGATGAGAGATATTCAAAATAAGAAAATAAATTTATACTATTTACCTAATATTTCTCATATAATAATCACACTCGTAGCAAAACTTGAATGAAATAAGCATTTACTTATTTTACTAGCAGCCTTTGCCCTCTTTACTGGGCACTATACTTAGATGAGTTGTGAAAATTCTATATCATTATTAATAACCTAAGTTAAAGTTCCCGAAGTGTTCGATAGAGGTTTTTCTCGTTCGCAACGTGAGGAGTCCGGATCTACACTTTCTTAAGCAGCAACTTACCTGCTTCTTACTTCCTCTTCCCCAGTGAGTAAGTTCGAAGTTTTGCGAAATCCCACCTAAATACATAACGTGTACACTTAATCAACATCCACACACCAAAATTCGCCATTCTAAGATAATTTAAAGCGAATTCGCTCGATAAAACATGATTTTACACGTGTTTATTGCCTCCCGACCCCGGGGGTGTTAAGGGGGAATTTCGTAAAATCCCGTTACAATAAGTGTCGGATACATATAAACAATTTACGCACCAAATTTCGTGACGACAGATCCCATAGATTTCCCAACACGAATTTAGCGCTAAAAGGTGTGTGGGGTGGGAGGGGGTCTCGAATTTGCTCTTTTGTTTCATTTTTTGTAGAGTTCTAATTAAAAATCCGGAATTTGCAAAATTTCCCACCAAAAACTGATTTCCCCCTTACTCGCCTTAAAAATCGAAATTTCTCAAATAGCAGATAATGTTTTATTTGCACTCGTGTGTAGTCTCCCATGTGCAGTTTTTTCACTGTGAAGTAATTTGGAGTCGAGTTATGCTTCCAAATGTGTTTTTGCCTTCTGTCTCCCCCAAGGGGGAACGGGGAAAATTTCTATATATCCCGTTATTTTAGGTGTCAGACACATATAAATAATCGAAGCCCCGAAATTCGTAACCGCAGCTCCAATAGATTTCTCAGGACAAATTTATCACGAAAAGGGGTGTCTTGTAACCCCCCCCCCCTTAAAAAAGTGTTTTTGGAATTATCTTAAGCAAGTCGCGTAGCTTTTTTCTACGTACTTGTTTCATTTTTGGTAGAGTTCTACTCAAAAATCCGGAATTTGCGAAATTTCTCGCCAAAAATTGATTTCCTCTCTACCTAACCTTAAAAATCGAAAATTCCTAAATCGCAGAATTTTTTTTTTTTTTTTTTTTTTTTTTTTTTTTTGTACCCATGTCTAGTCTCGTCATGTGCAATTTCTTTACTGTGAAGTAATTTGGAGTCGTGTTATGCTAACAAACGTGTTTTTGAATTTTGCACTCCCAGGTGCGAACAGGGGTGGGAAATTTCGAAAATGCTGATAGATATTATTTTAAGTTGGGTAAAGACCTGAATGCTTGCCAAGCGCCGTTGAATTCCATCCAGCCGATCTGACGTGATACCCAGACAAGCATAGCGTTACAGACGTACAGACACCATGACACACACACACATACGCATATTGTCTTATTGTTTCAATACAACAAATTTGATTAATGAAAAAATATGTCAGTTACACATTTAAAAATCTCAATTTATTTTTAATAAATGAATGAATAATTTAGAGAGATATTACAAAATTTCATCATTTTTATTCATTCTTTAAGCCGAAATCTTTTAAGGTAAATCTTAAACATTTTGAATTTTTATAAGTTTTGAATTTTTGAATGTTTCCATTTAGAATATCTTCGCGAAACGCATCAAAAAGTATTATTTTTTAATTGTTGATATAGTGAAAAATTTTCATCGTGATCTGCAAGCTTCTTAGTTTACGTACGAAGAAAGCACTCACCAGCACAAACATACCGTTATTGTTGATATACAGTCCTTTTATTAGGCATTATTTCCAAATTTTATCATAAATTAATAAATTTGAAGGTACAATTTATTTAAACCTCCAGAATTTCCAGGGACGAGATTCAGGAGAGATGTAAAGTGTATGCTAGTTAGATAACATTGTTTTAGAGCTTTAGTGTTGCCAACTGAAACTTTGCCATGTTCCTACAGACAGTTCATTTCTTATATATGTTATAAAAGTCCCTATTTTAGGGCTGAGGATGTCCGTAGGATGTACTTTTATCCTCAGAATATCCTGGAGATGTCCCAGGAAGAAAAGTTAACTTTAAAATGTCCCTATATCGTCCCTAAATTTAAAAGAAAACTATTAAAATGTTTTTATGCGTAGGAACACACCCCTATAGCTGAGTAGTTTGGTCGTAAATTCATATGCTTAGAATTCGGAAATAGTCACATGACACTCAAATCTATGTCACAATAAGTCCAAAGACAGAGTTTTAATTCGGCGATTTAAGAACCTTTAATCCATTATTAAATAAACAAAGAATAATTGGCGAAAAAGGCAAAGTGTCAAAGAAATTACCGACAAGATGCCATTTACGTGTTATCAATATGTTGAAATAAATATAATTTAAAAGTAATCAAACTTTTGCAGCCAACTTTGTGACTGGAAGATAAAATCGTAAAGTATAATGACAGCCAAAAGTCGAATATCTACCTGAAATGAAAAATATTTTGAAAATTGCTTGTTTATCTTTAGAATAATTAAATATTTTTTTTAATGTTGCTGTTTTATATGTTCAGAATTCTAAATATTTTGTTTTGTTTTGTTTTTAATTTATTAAATTAATATATAGGGGAGAACCGTGTATTATGGACCATCATGTAATACGGACTATGAGAAAATTGGTGAAACCATCTCACTGCGTTTAGTGAATATTATTGTTATCTAAAGCAGGAAGTGACTTGTACGTGCGCACCTGTATTTGGAAATTAACGATTATGAAATTGCGTTTTTGGTTTATATGATCGCTGATGTAACAAGTATGTTAAAATGAAAGTATTATTTTCTACTGTTAGGTAATTGTAATATAATTTTCGCGTTAACAGTAGTAAATGTACTTATTTTAAAAATAATTTAAACATGCGTTTCATGGGCATCAATTTGCATAGCGATTTTTGATTGGAAACCAAGTTGCTCTGTTTACGCGTGTAATATGATCCATGCTGTGTTGTGTAATATGGATCAGTGGTCCATAATAAAAACAGAGAGATTTTGTTATTGCTCGGCGTACATATATCACATACACAAAATCTTGAGGCTATAGAATCGGCCAGGGAAGCAGAGGTAATCAAATTATCACTTCTTTCGCACACTACCCATTGGATATAACCTTTAGACCTCCCCTTTTTTTATCGTCCATTAACTATTTTTTTTCCGTCCATTTCTACCACTCCCAAGAGATATTACAAGTGTGTGAGGGAACATGTTGGACAGTTCATTTCACAATTCCAAGTGTGTCAACTATTGAGGAACGGGAAGGACCACTATGGACTACTTGGTCCATATTACACATACGTTCGTGTAATATGGACAACCGATACGTAAATAAAATAATTATTTTCTGCAATTATTAATAGTTCCCAGAGTACTTTACCAAGTTTAAACTATGTAACTATGCAATTATAATGAGCAGCCACCAAATTAAATCTTTTTATTTTAATATTTATGTTTTATGAGCATTCTTGCTTAGGGGGTTCATAATACATGGTTCTCCCCTATACAAGTTGGTTATAACGAAACTTCCCCTATAAACAACATCCTACAGAGAGAACGGGTGAACGGAATGCTACGAAATTTGGTATATAGATTATACACGAAATGCGCTCACGGAATTTCGAAAAAAAAAAGTTCTAAAATGTCCACCAGAGGGCGCTTTCCCTAAAAATATTGAATTTAACACAATAAACTACCAAACCGGAATACGGAAACAATATTAACATTTATTGACTAGTTTCTGATCACCTTGTCATCGAACCACATTAAGTAATATATGTTTCGCATAAAGCTTCCGCTTCTTCGCAAAAATGCAAATCTCAACAGTTTTTCCCGGTTTTACATTTTATTACTCATAATTCTTGTTCTGGATTGTTAATATTGTTTTTGTATTCCGATTTGTTCATTTGTTGCGTTAAGTTTAATGTTTTTCTGGAAAAGGTGGTGGACATTTCGGAACTAAAATATTTTTTTCGTAATTTCGTGCGCACATCTCGTGTATAGTCTATACCAAATTTCGTTGCATTCTGTTCACCCGTTTGCGCTGTAGGATGTTGTTTATAGGGGAAGTTTAATTATAACAACCCTGTATATATATACTATATGCTTTCTATTAGCCTTCAAAACCCATGTGCCTAAAACCCTTAAATCGAGCAGTGCAATATTCACTAGGTTTAGACTAAAATTACTGGAAAAAAAAAAAAAAGAATACTTAGATGTTTCAATGCACTTTTAGGGAGAGAATTTTTGAGGCTTTCGAAAATATTAATAATGTAATAGATTGAACAGTTTCTTACATGTACAGGACCGTTAAAAAACTACTTTGAAGCAAGTAAGACAAAAAAAAAAAAAAAAAAAGCAAAAATGCGCACTTTTTTTTAAGAAAATAAACCGTCAAATGTGGAAAATTTTGGATTATTCTATCCTTTTAGTATTTTTGTCTGAGAATTTCTGCAGAGACAGGTTGGCAATATGAGAAATATTCCCCAGCATTTTTAGTGTCGAAGCGACGATATTTCGGGTCGGTGCTTGAGGCCGAAAAGAGAACGATTAAGGGGAATCTATTTTCAAGTTAATAAATTTAATATTATATTAACTCGAAGTTTTTGATTGATCATTTCTTCAATCAGGGAGATAGAAATTCAAGACCAAAGTTAAATATTTAAAAAAAAAAAAAAAAAAAAAAAAAAACGTGTTCCTTGAAATATTTCTCAAACGTCAGTATCTCTCGCGACGCTGGGGATCCTCTCGATCGTGAGAAGATATGGCTAAAAGTCACACTAAGTGAACAGCGGTGGCAGTAACTTTTCTTTAACGAAACTGTAAGGCACACTATCATATTAAAAAAAAAAGTTCAATGTAGGAAAGCACTTGAAATAATTTTATTTTTGCATAACATAGTTTCTTTAATAGTTCATTTCATTAACATATAAAAGATTTTGTTTAAAAGAATTTGTTTTGAAAAGAAACAATGATCAATGTGTATTATATATATATTTGTGTGTGTAATGTGTGTTACATATATGAGGAGCAAACATTCAAAAAGCGTTTTCTCAAAATAAAAGAAAAAGTTGGTTATTTTTTTTAATGATAATTACTGTGTGGTTTAGTTATTCTCTAATTTAATAATTTTTTTTGTGTTTTGTGTTTTGTGAAAAATTGTATCCGAAGGCGGAAACATGATTTAAATGTTTGCTCTTCATATATATATATATGTGTGTGTGTGTGTGTGTGTGTGTCTGCGTGTGTGTGTGTGTGTGTGTGTGTGTGAGGATATATATGTGTGTATATATATGTGTGTATATATACATATATTTACAAAATAAGATAAAAATGTTTAAAAGTATATCTTGTTGTTTACTTTCATAAAACTAATGTTTATCAATTACTTAATTAGTTTCACCTACCCACCATTATATTAAAAATATATTTTTTAATTCTAATTTTCAAGTATTATTTGATGACATTTACCAAACAATTAATGATTAATTTTAATAAACATTTTTAATTGTTGCATTATTTACCCCCTTTTTCTATGACATATATTTTAATTCATTTACGTGTTTAGATGTTAAAGAATTTCAAATACGTTTTATTGAAAAATAGTAAATGCAATTTTACATAACTTCTTCTTTTAACTGAATTAGCTGTGCTATGTAAAAATATAATCTTATAAAAATATAATTTTCTCAGATAACTATTTATTGGGAGAAAACAAGACATAACAATTCTCAAAATAACTAGATTATTCTTAATCAAAAGATATACCATTTTTTCTAAAGTAAATTAATTAAAAGTAGTTTGTTTCCATTTACCTTCGTAAATTTTTCTATTTTTATTTTTATTTATATATATATACATCGAGAAGCTGTAATAAAAAGAAAACTATCAATTAAATATATTGTATTTTTTAAGAGTAGGTAATTTATTTACAAGATTGGAAAATGAAGTTTTTTTATTAATTATGTCACTTTTTACGCAGATTTAATTATTTATATTGGCATTTCTAATGAGATTCTTTTTTCAGTTAAAGGTTTTATCTGATAGCATTTCGTTTGTTTTTTGCGTGTAATTGTCAAGATTGGCATAGCATTTCCTGTTTTATTTATCTTTATTTACAAAACTATTTCCTATAATTAAATAATATGTTATTTACATCACCGATCTTATTTTATTTGTATATATATATATATATGTTTTTGGGTGAAATTTTCGATCACGAGATTTTGTTATATTTACACTTTTTGAGGTCCCCTGAATACGAAAATCATGTTTTTAGCAAATGGTCTGTGTGTCTGTGTGTGTGTCTGTCTGTTATCAGCATATCTCAAAAACAAATTATGGCAGAAAGTTCAAACTTGGTATTCTAAATGTGTATCATATAGGGATGCTACAGTAAGCTTTTCGTTAAGATCAAGCAAATGGTTCGTGTACAGGGACAATCAAGAGAATTCTAATACATTACGTCTATGGGGGAAATTGCAGGTAAGTAGAGTTTAACGTCTATAGACTGCACTAAACCAAATGAAACGAACATATATTTTTTGTAATAGAGATAGTTAACTGGGAAATTTTTTTGTGTATGTAGGAGCCTCGCCTCCCCCCCTGGGGGGAAGTCCCCCCTCGAGGGGAGTAAATTTTCATGATGGGTATCATTCAAAAGAGCTTGCGAATACCTTTAAAACGAACGGTTGAACTATAAATCTGTGATAATTTAAAACAAAGTTATAGATTTTTTTTAATTTTAACGAAAAAAAATTAGAAAAAAAAATCGTATTTTTTTTTTTTTTCTTTTTAATATTGAGAGTAAAATGGACTTTTTTTGGATATTTAGTGTTACACTACCTGTCTAATATGGAAATCGTCTGCATTATCATAAAAAATAATTTCTTTAAATAATAATTTTAATAAATTATTTTTTAAAAACAGAATTATTTTTTAATAACCGAATTAAATTCTATATCCGAATTAAATTCTATATTAAATTCTATTTCTAGCAAAAATTCTTATAGAATGAAGAATTTAATTTTCAGGTTGATGAATTGAATTTCTGAATTAAATTTCGTGGCTGTTTGGAGTTGTGCCATGTTCAAATTTGTCACTTGATATAGCTGCTTTAATGCAGACTCGGTGACCTTGCCAACGTAAATTATGTGAGAAGTGCCGGGCTGGTTATCAGCCAGGGTTGCTCAGTGGTTAGAGCATCCGCGCGTTAAGCGGAAGGCCCGGGGTTCGATTCTCGGCTCTGGTATTTTTCACATGGTTGGTAAAAATCAGCCTCCTGCTTCATTCTATAAGAATTTAATTTCCAGGTTGATGAATTGAATTTCTGAATTAAATTTCGTGGCTGTTTGGAGTTGTGCCATGTTCAAATTTGTCACTTGATATAGCTGCTTTAATGCAGACTCGGTGACCTTGCCAACGTAAATTATGTGAGAGGTGCCGGGCTGGTTATCAGCCAGGGTAGCTCAGTGGTTAGAGCATCCGCGCGTTAAGCGGAAGGCAAGGGGTTCGATTCCCGGCTCTGGTATTTTTCACATGGTTGGTAAAAATCAGCCTTCTGCTTCATTCTATAAGAATTGAACGCAATAGGTTAACTTCAGCCAAAACCGAATATCAAGGCCAAACTTACTTTTCCACAAATTCAGTTATATATCAATTTTTATTGATAGAAAACATGGGTTATAACACATTATAAATAAAATAATAATAATAATATCATTAATTTAAAAAATAAAATAAAAATAAAATAAAAATAACAATTATTAGGTAAAAGATAAATTTAAAATTTTACACATGTCAGTCACAGTATTAAATAAGTTTTTACATATATTTCTTATTTAACTTTTGAAACGTTTTAAATAACATATTACATGGAAGTTTTAAAGTTTTGTATGCGTAAATTAAAATTTCTGATCTCCAAATGTGTCTAATTTTCGGTCAATTAAGCAATAAATTAAGTTACTGAAAATACTTGTTTTTTTTTTTTTTAGGTCTACCGTAGGGTTGGTTGTCTACAGTTGGCAGCAAAAGTATGCGAGCACTAGCAAAAATTCCTATTAAAAAAAAGTAAACTTAATACTGTTCTGTTAAATAAATCCTTGTCGAATTCTGTTCTTAGTCAGTCTAAGAACATGATTCGACAAAGATTTATTTAACAAAATTGTATTATGTTTACTTTTTTTTATAAGAATTTTTGCTAGTGCTCGGATACTTTTGCTGCCGACTGTATCACGCTATATTTTTGCCTTATGAAATGTAAATTATTTTTCTTATGTTATTATTTTTGTAATATTTATATCTTTTTAATATTTATAAGCAAAATATATAATAACCACCATATGATATATGTGCATGCCAAAATATAGAGTTGCTAACTTTTATAATTTATTCTGGAGCATTTTTAGCCATTACTCCTTTTCGTATCAGAATTTTTGCAAAATATTTTTCCACAGTATGTGGCAAAGAATTAATAAAAATAAAATCATTCTTCAAAATTACTCGTATGAAAAGAAATGTGGAGCTAACAATGCTCCGGAATAAATTATAAAAGGTGGCAACTCTAATTTAAAATACTGTAGAATAAATTACTATTTCTCATTTCAAAATTCGAAGAAAAAGAAACTATCTGATGCCATATTTAACACAGAAATTTTATTAATGAAATAGTAATAATCTCTAAATTTATACTTATCAATGTATGGTTAACTCTGTTTAAACTAAATAGCGATAATTGTGACATATTTAAAATAATTGCGTTGGTGAGTTGCCACTTTGATTGCAGCACTCGTGCTTACTTTGTTCGTCTGGCGAAGGGTCATGTTCTTTTCCGACCCGAAACAATTGTTGCGAGTTTATTACATTTTATAGTGTTTATTCAATGTTTTATACTGATAAAATTTAAAATATATTAATAAATATGTAAATTGTGATATATAATATTAGAAGTTCCCTAAATAAGTATTAACTAAATGATAAATAATATGTTTAACCCTATTCTTTAAGCCTTATATTGTCATTCTTATATACATAATCGTACTGAATAAATATTATCGATGCCATACTGAATGAAATATCAGTTATAAGTTCTTGATTAGAAGCTGTTTTAAATTATTTAAGAGGGTGTATTCCCTCTTAAGATTTTACTAATTAAACTTTGCTTTCCCAAATTATATAAAATGCTGTTTGATAATTTTTTAATTTATTTTGCACTACTAAGCATAAATTTAGATGTTAGTTAAATCATACGTGTTTTTATAACCATATACCAAAATAAAAAATTGCTATTAAAAAAAGAAAAAGATAAATTAAAACAAATTTGAATGCTCTGTTTATTTCGAAAAATAAATAAATAAATAAATAAAAATAAAAGGAATTTAAGAAAAGAATGTTATTTAACCTTACTAAGGGTTGTACTGCCTTAGGAGGGGCGGGGTAACGTTACGAATTTGTAAATACTAGTACCATTTTTATGTAAATTTATTCAAAGATGCTTACTCAGGTTATAAAATGTTAATTTTCTGCTTTTCTATCTTGTTTTCGCGTAAAAATAGCTTATTTTGCTTTAAAAACCCGTTAAAATGCTTCACATCAAGACAGGTAAAGGCCTTGGCGCCAAATTTGGCGACTTTTTTGCTCCTTGGTGATATTTTTGGGGACCTTGGCGAGAAAATCCTTATTTACCGATGCACCAAATATCTAAACTCTTACTCGAATCGAACCGATTTACTGGAACTTTCTCAATTTTCTATGCGTGTATATAAGGAATCGCATTGAGCTAAGTCAGTGAGTTTATCGCCATCCGCCTTACGATAAAGTGTTCCTGAATAGTATCTTGTTATTGTTGTTTGTAGCTCATTTCTGTGTGTTAATATTATAGTACAGTTTATATTGTGAATTTGATGTTGTCAGCTATTATTTAAGCTGCGTTTTATTGTGAAACTGAATTTGATACTTGGTTTATAGAATTGTAATCTTCTAGCTAATTCTGTAAATAAACTTTTAAGCCTCTGCAGGTTTCTCCTTTCATTTTCCGACAATTCACGAACCCCAAGTACACAAAAATATGTATATATATATATATATATATATATATATATATATATATATACACATATATATAAGCAAAATTATCAAGGTTGGTTGTAGGATTTTAAGGCCGATTGACTCCTGATGTGTCCTAGGCCTAGAGGGGGAATGCCCTCCGTGGGGGTCTTTCTAAGGGGTCCTAGCCCGTATTTACGCAAGTTTCGGAGGAAACCACGGAAAACTCCGAACGGCTAGGTCGATGAGCGCGACCTGGGATCGAACCCGGCACCTCCCATCTACCAGGTTTGAGCGCAGAACCGCTCGGCCGCTGGTGCAAAATTATCAAGGATAAATGAAAATGAATCCCAAAACACATGGTCACCTTCTTCAGTGGAACTCCCCCAAGTATGAAATGAAATATGAGAAGTTTCTGACGAGACTTTGGCTATGTAGCCAAAAGAAATACGTTTCTAGCCCCCAACTTCTCATAGATGGAAGCAAGACCATACACAAAACGAATTTAATTAGTACAAAGCATAAAAAGCAATTAAATTCATAAATTAAGTACCAAAGTAAATACATCAAAATAAAATACAAGAATATAAATAAATACATACACACTTGAACAAACTTGAATAGTCAGTAGAATGAGGAAAATTGAAATCCCCCCCATCTTAAACATAGAGCCCGTTTCAGCTGTTCTTATGTTTAAGAAGGAGGGGATTTCAATTATAGTTTTATATTTCTTTTCACTGCATTTGCGCATAGGTTTATAAATACTCTGTTCTAGTTCTGTATTAAAAATTCAAGTTTTATTCCATCTTATATTTAAAATGTATCATATATATATATATAGTCAACAAATAGCTATTTACTGCTTAAATCAAATAAAAAAACGTAAACGTAGCAGTTTTTTTCTACGATAACAATTCCTACTTGCCGCTAGGCAAGATTTTTGTGCGACTGCTAGTGATGATTTGTTTTTTAAACTGGAACTGCTTTCGCAACAAAACTATTTTAAAATTCCCATTTACATATACTAAAGTCTACAAAGTCTCATACAACAGCCAAATTTAGATGATTCTTACAAACATAAAGTTTTATATTTCTTCAATTATTCTTTGATTTTTCAATGTAAGAATAATTTAATTTTCCTACTGAACGGATACTTATCTTTAATTTAGCATACGATATTTTCCGTAAAAATTTCAAAAATTGCTATGACAAACATATATTCTTTTGCCAGAAAATGCTTTCGCTGCTATGATAGTGTGACAAATCGAAGAGTTCTATAATACACGTAAAAGACCTCCCGACATTGCCAAGCTCTACTTGCAGAACTCAAAGATAAGTGGACTTCTTACTACAACAACAATGCGTATAATGACATGTAGAAGTGCCTTTAAATCCCCCCCCCCAATCTAATTAAAAATCACTAACATTAAAAAGGACTAGAAAAGTCACTGTTGAATCCAACGAGGAAGGGGCCGCGGTAGCCCAGTTGGTAGAGCGCCGGCCTCGTAATTTGTAGATTGCGGGTTCGGTACTCGAGCCGGCCAAAGACAATCATGTACACTAATGGTGGCTGGTGCTCGTAAAATCTGTCGTGGCCGCAATGTTCTCCATGTTCCCATCAAAAATTATACCTCTGGGGGTCACCGAAGCGGGAAAGCTATCCCTTCCGTGGAGGATCGAAATTGTGATTGCATGTCTTCGGACCACCTCTAGAGGTGTGTCCCAGACCGTCGTCAATTTCCCATCTGCGCAGCACTAGTGCGACGTAAAACCCAACCATTCTTCCATCCAACGAGGAAGTGTTTTTGACCCGTAATAAAACTACTAAAATGTTTCGCAGCCGAAACACATGACTTTAAATTAACCACTTTCGATAATTTTGAGCTTTTATCTCAAGATATGGGCCTTCTGATCAATAATGGCAATACTACTTCAGATAACTCCATTAATAAATCACCCAAACAGGCTAAAGTAACTAAACCAAACATAAATTTCTAAAAAGCATTGGTAACTACCTAACCATAATATCTTATTAGGAAAATAATTAGGCAATACTTTTAGTCAATTAAACATAATGTTTGCTCTTTGTAATAATACATTGAAGGGAAAAAAGAATGTAACGCCTGTTGGAATTTGAGTGAAAAATAAATACATAACTACTAATTTTTTTGTTTTTCAAGGAAGACTTCATACAAGAATTGTTTTATGAGTACTCATGTTTTTTTTTTTTTTTTTAACTCTTTCCGAGGCTCTCGTTTAAAATCAAAAACCACCTGCATTCGAGAACAAGATTAGAAGAAAAGAAGCAAATGAACTTTGTGGGCTAAGTAAAATTTCAATAAAAATTTCCGGGATGAATGTTTGCAGTTGGGAATCAAAATTAAGTGGTATAAAATATATCACATTGCCCTCGATGTGGTTAATCATCGAAAATATATATGATAGATTTCTTTTTCAAAATAATGGTGATATATCTGATTTAAAATTTCAAAAAGTTGGCAGCTATGTATATACCTTTTAGTTTTACGTACTTCCATATTAATTATTTCAACTTCGTGAGTTTTAAATCATAATAAAACACATTTGGTATTTATTATCATGATTTTAGAATTGTAATTTTTTCTTTATATTGTACCCCTTGATTTGTCAAACATCATATTTGTACGTGAAATATTTATAAGGAGGATAAGTGTTCTGTTCAAAAGAGGTAATTTTTAATGACACTTTGTTATTAAAATTTTTGACTCAATCCTATTATAATCAATATTGTACAGCTTTTAACATGCATTAAAAAATATTTCAAACATTGTTTTCATTTACGTAGTACTATAATAAAAATAAATATAAAAATTCATGTTTTTTCTTGTTGAACTTACGTAGTCGCTGATAAACGGTTTGTTTTAAGAACTTAGAGGTATTTACAGTAGAATAGTTTTTTCTCTATAAGTAGAAAAAAAAAATATATATATATATATATATGTATTCAATTTAAGATGGTTATCCAAACAAAACTTGAATTTAAATATTTGATATTATGCACGATTTTACCTTTAATCATTTCAGAATATAAACCACAAAATGCTAAATTTCACACACGTTTCTGTATTTATCCGGGATTTGCTATACATATAAAAGAGTACTTCCTCTCACTCACTCACTCACTCACTGACTCATCAACGCAGAGCAAAATCTACTGGAGCCACTGACTCGAAACTGGGTCAGATTATAGAACATATAGTGTAAGCACCCACTAAGAAGAGATTTTGTGAAATTCGCCCCCCAAGGGGTGTAGGGGGCAAAATGTGATTTCACAAAAACCTTCATATCTCAAAGAAAAAAGCAGATATCCGTAAAATTTTTGCTTTAAAATATAGCTAATTTAATTATCTAAAAACCAAATTCTGGAATTTTAGAAGTTCGGTCCCCAAGGGGGGAAAGGGGGCAAAACGTGATTTCACATGCGCAAAACGTGGTTTCACATGCTCCTATATATATCTCAAACAGAAAAACAGATATATGTGAAATTTTTGCTCTAATGTATAGCTAATACAAAAACCTAAAAACTAATTTCTGGAATTATCGAAATTCAGCCCGCAAGAGGGAAGGAGTGGGGCAAAACGTAATTTGAAATTATCCTTTATATTGCAAACAGAAAAAAATATATGTGTAAGATATTTTTGCTCTAAAATATAGTTCCCATAAATGCATAAAAACTAATTTCTTTAATTTTAGAAATTCGCCCCATGTTGGCGGGAAAAGGGGTCTATGGGGTAAAAAAAATAGAAATATAGTTAGACCGTTCAAAATTGGTACATATAGGTTTTAGAGACCTGCAAGTCAAATAAGGATATTTTTGAAAGTGTAAAGTTATTAGGAGGGTCAGAAAGGTGTGTGTGTGTGTATGTGTGTGGGGGGGCGGAGGAGAAAAACATAAAAATAGTTAGAACGTTCAAAATTGGTACATAAAGGTTTTGATACCTACAAATCGATTGCGGATATTTTCCAATTTGTAAAGTTATTAAGAGGGGCGGGAGGAGGGGACGGAGGGGCAAAAAATAAAAATAGAGTTAGGTCGTTCAAAATTGGTACATAGAGGTTTTTCATACTTACAAATCGATTGCGGATATTTTCGAATTTCTAAAGTTATTTAATTGGTACATGCAGGTTTTTGGTACCTACAAATCGATTGCGTATATTTTCGAATTTGTAAAATTATTAGTATAGACAGGAAGGGTAGGTGAAAGGGCAAGGATATATAAATAAGAGTTAGAGCGCTGAAAATTAGTGTTGTTATGTTTTGAGTCTCGATAAACCGATTGCGGATATTTCCGAAAGTACAGAATTATTACGAAGGACGGGAAGGGATCGGACACAGGGGTAAAAATAAAGAAATTCAGATAAGATGTTTGAAATTAGTATTATTGAGTTTAAAAACTCGAGAAAACGACTGCGATTATTTTTTAAAGCCTAAAATAATTAGGTGGGGTGGGAACGGTAGGTGAAGGAGCATGCGAGCCTTGCGCGCCTGTATGCGCTGCTGCAGGCAGTGGTGGTCCGAACCGATTATTCCACAAACGGGAGAATTTTTTTTTTTTATTTATGTTTTCCCTTACGATAATATAGTGATTCATTAAGAGTGTTGAACATAAATGCGCCCGCGCATCGAACAATTGCATGCGCTGCCAAGGGCAGTTCAGATCCTTTGCGACATTTTTTTCAATCACATTTTTTTTTTCTCTTTTGTTTTTCGCATGATAAAAACTGATGCAATTTTGAGAATTCATTAACTATAGTGATTCATTTAAAAATAGTGACCAGCGAAGCGGGCGTAGCCTGCTAGTTTTTCATGAAATTATTTTTATATTATAACTCTACTTATGTGCAGTGTTGCCACATCTGGAGATTTTTTTATTCAGTAATAACCAATAATTTTTAATTGTGACGTTTGCCTAATCACTTCGCAGATTGCTAGTGTATTATGTATACCAAATATCACATCTCAAAATTATTGGTGATTACTCAATAAAAAATCCGCCAGATCTGGCAACACTACTTGCGTGCACTTTTTAGAACGACAGTGAGGATGTATTGTTCTGAGAAAGATTTTGAATATACATTTTGATTCTGTAAATATAGGAGACTGAATAATAAAGATGAATGTATAAAATTTCTCCTTTTTATTCCGTATTTTGGTAAAGAGGAAACTGCATTTCTTATTCGTTATACGTACAGCGTAAATACTGTTTAGATTTATTAGATATGCATTTCCCCTTGATATGCTTTATTTATGCATATTATTTTTATTATCGCAAAATGAATCTACATAAAAAGGTTCGCTATAAAAAATTCTTGTGTTGATATTTTTATTGCATGATCTACGTTCTCTAATATTTTAATATTGTTTCTAGTTGCATTTAATGGAATATTCAATAATAATGATTAACCATTTTCTTTTGTTTCAATTCATAAATAAATATAATAACTCAGAAGTCGTATTATTGGTATTTTTTTCGGGATATTCTCAGAGATGAGAAATTTCTACTTTTATTGCTATCAGTGTTGCCAGATCTGGCTTATTTTTTATTCAATAATTACCAATAATTTTAAAAAGTGATATTTTATATAGACAATAGACGATTAACCTTCGAAGTGATTAGGCAAACGTTACAATTAAAAATTATTGGTAATTATTGAATAAAAAATCCGCCAGATCTGACAACACTGATTGCTACCATTATTGTTATACAGTAATATCTATCCTATTTAATCACACTTTATTATAAAAATACCACAAAGATTTCTGCAAGAAATTACTGGTGGCGATAAAGTTGAAAGCTTTTCATTATTCAAAGTCTCCTGAAAATAAATGGCTTAGATTTCTACGCTTGAATAACTACTTTTTTCAGAACATTAATTCTGAAAAAAAAAAAAAAAAAAAAACTGTTTAAAATATGTTTAAGAAATTTTTGTGAAATTATATCGCAATTTTGAATTTCAAGACAAAATTTAACAACGACAATTTAAATTTATAATTAATAATAATAATAAAAAAAAAAAAAAAAAAAAAAAAAAAAAACAAGAAAAAACAAGAAATGTATAAAAAATAATATGGGAAATATTTAGACTGATTTAGGTGATTTATTAATTTATTTAAAATATATTTTTTTCTTTTTATAAAAAATAGTTTAAATCTTGAACAAATGACAATTATATTCCATATACAATAGAACACTTTAGATTTGGAAGCGATGGAAAGTGATAAATAATGCATAATGCATAAATTATAAAGAACTAAAAAAGTAAAATATATTCATAAAATGTAATTTTTCACTTACATTTTATTAACTTGCATACAAATTTACAAATGCAAATGATTAAAGAATAAATAAAATATATATTTATAAAGAATTTAACATAATAAATTAGCATTGCATAAATAAATAATATAATATTAAATGCCAGAATATAAATTATATGGCAGATATTTGTTCGCTAACAGATTATTACACCGATGGGAGAAGAATCTTTTGTATTTTATATTTATGCCTTGCCCTTACGATAACATAGTGATTCCTTAAGAGTGTGGAACATAAATGCGCGCGCGCAACGCACAGTGACCTGCACTGCCGAAGGTAGTAGGTACCCAGTGCGACATTTTTACCGATTAGACTTTTTTTTTTTTTTTTCACATGATGTAAATTAAGGCAATTTTGAGAATTCATTAATTATAGTGATTTGTTTAAGAATAGTGACCTGAGAAGCGGGCGTAGCCTGCTCTCTCTCTCTCTCTCTCTCTCTCTCTCTCTCTCTCTCTATATATATATATATATATATATATATATATATATATATATATATATATATATACATACATATGTGTGTGTATATGTATATATATATATATATATATATACAAAAATACGTTTAGTATAAAAAAAAAGTTTATTTGACTGATTTAGTATTATTTAATGTTTAAAAAAAGGGGGGGGGGGCTAATATTAAAATCAATTACTAATCAAAATGAGAGGTTTTCCATTTTGTTAAAAATGTGTAATTCGGGGGAATGCCGCAAGAAAGAATTTATTAAGAAAACTTTCCTAAATACTTCAGATATTTTTAAGGCCTGAAAGGGATCTTCACTTCTTACAAGAAAGAAAAATATTTTATAAATGAATAATTTCATAAATAAACATCCCGATAATTACTATAAGAAATATTTCTAGTTTAATAACCTCTGGCTATTTAACTGAACACTGACAAAAAATCATGATATTTATATATCAAACAAGTAATTTATGTTTACATTGTAAATTAAAATGAAGTAATATGAAATGCCGTTAATGAAATGTGAAAAATAAAAGCATGGTTTAAGGCAGCGGTTCCCAACCCATGGGCCGCGGCCCACAAGTGGGCCGCGGGCAGTGCGGTACTGGGCCGTGGAATATTGAGGTCAAATACCAGTTTTTCAGGACGATTCACTAGTGAGATCGAGATGTGGTGTTACTCAAGATTTCCGTGGTCCGTAGTAGTCAATAAGGAAAACGCGTTGGCTGTTGATCAGGGATTTCGTCAGATGAAATCCAATTGATCAGAAATCCCTTTGAAGAAAATTACCTAAAAAAATTGAAATTATCCTAAAGAGTGGAAGACATGTAAATAGAACTATCATGTGACCAGATTCTAAAATCGCTTTTTAAAACAACACCATTGGTCACGTTTTGCATAAACGTTCGGCAAGATTATCCAGCTATTGCAAAAATTGCACTGAGACACTTGATGGGCTTTTCAACAACCTATCTATGTGAACGAGCTTTTTCAACTTAAGTTTTTTTGAAAAATAAATATAGTAATAAATTGAATGTTGAGAGGGATTTGAGACTAAAACTATCCAGTTTCAATACAGATATTGACTCACTCGTGGAGGACAAACAACGTCAAAAATCTCATTAAGTTTTTTTTTTTTTTCTTTTTTGATCACTTGTTTTTTAAATTTATTACAGAGGTAACAGCTAAGTAAATACAATAAAGTTAATACTATTATTATTATTATTATTATTATTAATTCTTCTTGTACAGTATCTTTTACTAATTACTGATATATCTGCCCATAATATACATATATGTATAACATATATAGGTGTCTATTTGCCATTATATTTTTTACTTGTATATTAAGTAGTTAGTGAGCCTCAAAGTCTTTTTTATAAAATTTGTGGTCCGCACAACTAAAAAGGTTGGGAACCGCTGGTTTAAGGCATAAAGGCATCAGTGTAAGAAAAAAAAAATGTGATTTATTAAAGTTATAATGAGAAATCAAATAAATTTTATTTATTGTCTGTTTATGGGTCTAAGTGTCTGCGTGTGAATCTTAAAAAAAATTTGTTTGTAAACTGTAACATCTTCAGACTGCACTAAATATAATTAAATTAAGATGTAATCTTTATAATTACAACAGTATGCATCATGTAGATCATAATTTAAAAGTATTCACATCCATTTACATAGCCGCATAAAAGATTTCGTATGTAATTTGGTATTGATTGAAGAACTTTTGGTGCTGTATTATGATTTTTCCTTTCTGTACTAAATTTAAGCATATTATGTATGTAGTATGTAAACAATTTATAGAATAATATGGATGCGAAAGATTAGTCGAATAGTTTTAAAATAATGTTCTGGTCACATGAAGAATTTGAGTGGAAACTTAAATTGATTGCAGGGCATTTGATGTTGTATTATGAGTTTTACTTACTGTACCAAGTGTGACTACATTTTAGGGAGCGTATATAGTTCTTAGTTTGTATATAGGGATGCGCGAGATCAGTCCAATAACTTTAATAGAGTGCCCTGATCAAGAGTTCTTTCTAGGAAATAATTTTTCAAATTAATAATAATAATCAATGTGAAATATTTTTCGGGCTTTCGGGGCTCGAAATTTCCGAGTGGCACACGACAACAACAACAACAATCAATGTGAAATATTTTTTATCAAATCCAATAACAACGTTAAATATTTTCTGGATGAAACTACAATATTAAAACGGAGAGGACGGTAAAGGTGCTAGGTATTGCCTATCAATTTCTGTCCCCTCTACTTCCCACGCTATCGTTTTTGTGAAACAGAATTTTCTTAGAACAATTTTCAACTCATTTTGGTTATTTCCAAATGTTTAAATGTTCAATATATGTAAATTTATACGTATATTCATATTATGTAGTATTGAATTAGTCTATATTGCAGTATTTTACATTCATCATATTGAAAAATGCCTCTCTAGCATTAAAAAAAAATGAACAACAAAGGTTTTTATTGCACTAAAAAAATATGTAGATTAAAGTCCCTCACTTATACATACACATACCTAAACAACACTTAATTAAAGCTATGTATATAAAACATGTAAGGACATGGAATTACTGAAGAAAACTTCAGTAACTTTACAAAAATATTAACAATTTCAAGTGAGAAAATCTTTTTTAAAACAATTTTCAACTCATTTTAATGTATAGTATTTATAAATCATTAAGTCTCGAAACATTTTTAAGAAAATTTAATTACAATAAAATTATGACAAACTTGTTACAATTTAAAAGCATTAAAAATACATAACATATTAAATAAAATATAAAATAATACACAAAACACATAAAATTAGACGTTTCGAGCTTTCTATAGGTCCTAATAAGTACAGACATCATAAATGAAAAACACTGAATAGCTTTTGGGGACTAGGCACCACTGACTTTACACCTTTGTTGGTCATGGAATTACTGAAGGAAAAAAAGGCAGTGCCTAACACTATTACGGAATAAATTAGAATAATTTGCAAGTCTGTGTTTCTCATAATTTTTATTTATTTCTGTGAGATATGTATGTATATTAGGGTGGATCGAAAAACGCATTTTTTCTGCAATACAATTCTAATAGCGCAGAAAACTTGCGCATAGGCGTCATTTTAAATGAAAAAATATTAAATTTTTTTTTTTTTTCAAAATTTGAAATCGCGCAAAAGGCCTAAAGTTACCAAAAAAGTCAAAATACCGGTAAATTAAAAAAAAAAAAAAAAAAAAAAAAAAAAATACATTTTTTGTTCTAATAGTGAAAAAAGTGTTTTTAAGAGTGTCCTTAATGCATACAAAATATAATTAGACCCATTCTTGTTTTACTGAATTCGCGCAAAAGACCTAAAGTTGCGGGTTGTATCGTAAAAAATCGATATTTCATGATTTTCGACGATTTTTAAACATGGGCCAAAACCCATAAAAGTTTTATTTTTAATTTGTAATAGTGTAAAAACAATTCAAAATAGTTTTCCCAATCCAGAAATAATACTTTCAGACCTGTTATTCCTTAACTGTATTCGCGCAAAAGGTCTAAATTATAGTATAAGTTAAGTTATAGTGTCCCGTAAAAACGCCGTTTTCCATATTTGATGAGTGTTTATTTAACACATTAAGGTTTGTAATAAGACACTAACAAGTGATTTACAAAAAATGTATTAGCCAAACATATCATATTGCAGCTCTTTGCTCATTTCAACATTTAATCTGTGCTGAAATGACCCAGGACTCACGGCGAGGACGTGGCTGCAAGGCGAGTCCCAACTCCACCCTACCAAATCAACCAACCAGGGTGAATTTTATTTACAATATTTACCGGAACTATTTACTTTGTACAATGCATATATGTTCGTTGTAGGCAAAAGGTTATTTACATAGAAGCCCCATTGAATTCTGACTTTGAATTAAATGTGGGCATCAGCTGTCTTGATTTTAAAGTAGCTCTAATATAACCATCTCGATTTTCATGCCCGCACACTTTTTCTGCTGCTTCTGTAGCTAGTTTTACAAACCTCTCAACTGAATGGGTGTGGCATGGGTATTTGAGGTAGTTAAACTGTGGTAGCGCTTTGTCTTTCAATAAAGAAGCAATGTATTCAGTTGGCATCTTGGACAGTAGTGGCGGCGGTGTTAATTTGCAGATTGACCAATCAATTAGTTCGTTATATTCGTTTGCACTAAAATTTATTGAAGGTATTTTGAAGTGTCTTACATAACATTCAGCTGATAGCTCATTTCTGGATTCAAGGATCCTCCTGTAGCCAAGTTCTCTAATGTGTGGTCTCTCATCCATTATCGTAGCTAACATTTTCAGGGTGGCAGAAGAATGCGTTCCTTTGAATTACTGGATCAATGATTTGCTTGATATTGTCCGGTAGATGTCTGGTTGTTTTAACTACCTTCAAAATATGCTTCGGTCCATCTTTCACAGTGCAGTTTTTCTTTATATCAAACCAAACAGGTGCATATGACTTCACTATGCAATTTGCAAGAGTCCGTAACTCAATTGTTGGACTAGTTTGGGATACATACAATCTTAAAACCCGGTTAGCACAGGTTAGCCAACGAGAGTGGCTGATGCGTCTAGGATCCCTAACAGCCAATTCTGGATTACAGATTCCTGTGTTGACCGCTTTTACAATGTCTTCTGATCTTTACTCAGATCGTTTTTAATGATATCAATGACTTCTTCTGATTGTATCGGCTCAAAATCTACAACAGGGAGTTTCTCACATCCAAGGAGTTGTTTTCCAACTGGACCGCTAAATTATGCTGGTCCTGTTGTCGTTCCATCCAAGTGATCAAACAAATGCCTATAAGGTAACTCGTTAAAATGTCCGCCACTACTGTCCAAGATGCCAACTGAATACATTGCTTCTTTATTGAAAGACAAAGCGCTACCAGAGTTTAACTACTTCAAATTCCCATGCCACACCCAGTCAGTTGAGGTGTGTAAAACTGGTTACAGAAGCAGCAGAAAAAGTGTGCGGGCATGAAAATCGCGATGGTTATATTAGAGCGACTTTAAAATCAAGACAGCTGATGCCCATATTTAATTCAAAGTCAGAATTCAAAGCGGCTTCTACTTAAATAACCTTTTGCCTACAACGAATATATATGCATTGTACAAAGTAAATAGTTACTGTAAATATTCTAAATAAAATTCACCCTGGTTGGTTGGTTGGGTAGGGTGGAGGTGGGACTCGCCTTGCAGCCACGTCCTCGCAGTGAGTCCTGGGTCATTTCACCACAGATTAAATGTTGAAATGAGCTGAGAGCTGCGATATGATATGTTTGGCTAATACATTTTTTGTAAATCACTTGTTAGAGTCTTATTACAAACCTTAATGTGTTAAATAAACACTCATCCGATATGGAAAACGGCGTTTTTACGGGACTCTATAACTTAACTTATACTATAATTTAGACCTTTTGCGCGAATACAATTAAGGAATAGCAGGTCTGAAAGTATTATTTCTGGATTGGGAAAACTATTTTGAATGGTTTTTACACTATTACAAATTAAAAATAAAACTTTTATGGGTTTTGGCCCATGTTTAAAAATCGTCGAAAATCATGAAATATCGATTTTTTACGATACAACCCGCAACTTTAGGCCTTTTGCGCGAATTCAGTAAAACAAGATTGGGTCTAATTATATTTTGTATGCATTAAGGACACTCTTAAAAACACTTTTTTCACTATTAAGACAAAAAATGTATTTTTTTTTTTTTTTTTAATTTACCGGTATTTTGACTTTTTGGTAACTTTAGGCCTTCTGCGCGATTTCAAATTTTGAAAAAAAAAAATTTAATATTTTTTCATTTATAATGTTGCCTATGCGCAAGTTTTCCGCGCTATTAGAATTGTGTTGGAGAGAAAACGCGTTTTTCGATCCACCCTAATGTATATTCATGGAGAAATAAAAGTTTCTTTAGCAAAATTGAAAAAATTCGTAATTTTTTAATGTAAAATATGAAAAATATTCAAACAATACATTATTAGTTTTAAGAAAAACTTTTAAAATTATAGTAGAGACAAACATACGTCAATACGAATAGAAAAATATTAAACATCTGATGAGAAATAACATTTATCTTTATAAATAACTGTAAAACGGATATTAGTAGGAAAAGTTCGACATTCTGAGTATGTATCTTATGAAGATATTATTTGACAATATTACAATGATATCGAACAAATAGTTACTTTACAGAGACATAAAAATTCATTTCAAATATATGACTTCGGTTAGCGATACTTCTCACTGGGACATTTTAATAAATTTAGACTGAAGTAAAGATTTATTTTTATATGCATAAAAGAATATTACAAGAAGAATACGGTAGGAAAAGCACTCACCCTTAAATTAGAATGCGAATGTAAATTTGGGATCATATTTACAAATTGCTCGAAATGTATTTGAAGAAGTCTTGTGCGTATTTTATTTCACATAAGACTGTAGAGTCTTATGCGAACTTTACGTCACATAAGACTGTAAGACTTTCACACAAGACTGTTTCTTTTCGTCAAACAGAAAGAAAAGAAAAGGAAATTGAAATGAAAGACAGAAATGTAGTATGTTATTTTTATAGAAATAACACAATTTCTTGTATGCAACACTTACATATTTACATTTAAAATATTTAGACTATGCATAAATTCCCTTTCGAGGATACGAAATCAATAAGAAAATCAAGGTTAAAACCTAGGGCAGTAAAGACAGAAAGACTCTTCAAAAAAATGCAAAACAATAGTGAGATCGCATATGCACTTAACGATAAAACAGAAAAAATTGCTATCTTAAACTGAGAAGACGACAGTAAACAAATAGATTCTAGATATTGAGAATATAAGTATTACGAAATTAGGAAAAAAACTTCATCTATAAACTCACTAGTAAAAGAAAGAAACTTATAAATGAAAGAAACTGTTTCATAAAAGTAAAACTCAAAATAATTAATCATATTCCGAATACAGTCCGTATGTGTTGGTAGATTTATAGATCATAAAGCCAGCCTCCCTTCCCCTCCTATTCACACAAATTTAGACCTGTTGTAATAAAACTCTAAAATTCTTCTTATGGTTTAGAATAAAAATGGAGAAAATCTTTCAATAAATACATCCTGCCTTCACTTCCAGTTTAAATTCAACTGGAAACTTTATTGAACAACTAAAATAAATAAATAGATTAGAAAAATGTATGACAGTATGATTAGTTTCGAAGTTATTAATTTATTCTTTTCAACTGACATAAATGAAATTAGCGACATAATTTACACCATAATAATTGAGAAACACAACGACAATAGCATACGTACCAACCTTATCTCCCCTACGAAACTAATTTTAAATTAAATTACATTAAATTTAATGTGGTAGTTTTTTATAAGCAGAAAAAAATAATGTCCATAGGTTCTTCTATTTCAGGTATTACTGTCTAATTGAAGCGGAGATTTATATCAGGAAAAAAAAAAAAAAAAAAAAAAAAAAAAAACTGAAATAAATTATAAAGTACTAGTATAGATATGTGGATGCTTTATTCACAATTACGATATGTCAAGTCGTCCCGTAAAAATTCTTGAAAAACAAAACCAATTACATGAAAATATAAAATTTACCATTGAAAAAGAAAATTAAAATAAATAAAATCTCTTGGCTTTTAAAAATGGAAACCCTAAATCATGAATTTGAAATAACTATACGAAATCTCTGTGTAAACCTATTAGTATTAATGACATTTTAACAAAAATTGCATAACGCCGTGTTCATATAAATCTGTTGCCATTCAATCATACATAAATCGTGCTATTAATGTTTGTTCTAATGAAAACCATTTAAGGAAAAATTAAATAAAATAGTGGCAATGTCCCCAAAACCAGAATACATAAAAAGTCTAATTTTTATTTATACTTAATAATAATAATAAATAAATAAATAACATGACTAACTGGCAAAAATCTAAACAAAACTATACGTACTCAATACCATCCAATAGGTAGGCGCATCCGAAAGGTTAAAAGCCATTAAAGTAGGCATAAATGTCTCCGTAAAACTGAGCCTGATTAAGGGGGAAGCACACATTATTTATACTTACACCGTTATTTTTTAACAAATACTTTCCTCCTATAATAAACATAAAATTCTCATTAAAAATTATTTTAAAAGAATTCTGGTATCTAATAACGGTGAGTAAATTGGATTGTTTTACACCGTTCATTTTTTATAAAAAATATTTCCTCGTCAAAGCGTGAAATTTCTATGACATGAAGTAAAAAATAATTGTAAAAATATTCCTGTGAGAGCGGAGATAATGTGTGCTTCCCCCTTAATCAGGCTCTGCGTAAAACCTAATAGAAACATTTTTTTGAGTGTAAAAACTGATAAAGATAAAATTAGTTTCTCAGAAAATGCGGGTATCTACCATTTGAATTTTCAAAATGATGGAGGTAAAACAGGTTCTTATATAGGCATAAAGAAAAGAAAAAATAAAATTCCATAACAAAGAGCTTTTTAATGATATAAATCTACCTCAGCCACTGGAAGAATAATTAGTAAAATTAAGGTGACCTTTAAAATTGGTACCTTTAAAATGCAATTTTCGGTCAAAACTCCGATTTTCTATTTTTGCATTAGTAGTAAAGCCTGATATTTTAGCTTTCTAAATCAGTTTGAATGTTGTTTCTATGTTGCTTAGAACTTGAGTTACAGGCATTTTAATATTAGTCACTCGCCAGTTTTTGAAACCGGAAGTGACCGGTAATGACCCTGAAATGTTTGTTTACATAAATGTTTTACACAATATAAGCATCAAAATTTGTTACTGAATATAAAATAAATTTTAAGAAAATAAGAAGCTTTTAAATAAATAAGGAACTTATTAAAATAATTTTTTGTTTAATAGGTAAAATTTTGTTTTTAAATCTGTTTTCTTCTTTTTTTTTTCAAAATGAGAGTTGTAGCATTTTGCTTGATCCCAAAACGTCATAACTCCAAAAGTTATAATTGAAACATTATGAAACTTTGACAAATACTCTAGAGGAGTTATTTTAGGGATTGAACTACGACGATAAATCTAGCTATTTTTTTTTTTTTTTTTTTTTGTCGATAGAAGTTATGAACTATCATGCAAATTCATGATTTTTTCAGCATGTAAGAAAGTTATCGTCTCTAAAATATTAAATAACATGGTTATAGTTTTGAGAGTAGTTCACTCCCTTAAAGACCTTTCAATAATCTAAATAAAACTTACAGAATAAAAATATCTTTATTTAAATTTGACTTATGATATTTTGTAAAAGTGCTTTTTTTTTTTTTTTTTTTTTTTCGCAAAATTTATGCATATTTTGTGCCTAAATATCAAAATATTTTAAAATTTGCATACTTTTTTCAGGTTATTCAGTGTTTTCTACTATATTCTATCATATAATGCAGACAAATAGGCAATTTTTCATTTATTAAAAAAAAAAAAAAAATCACCCCCGAAGTTAGGCAGGCACTTTAAGCATTTATCTACTGACAGTACTTTAATTACTATTATTTTAAAATCGTATACAATTGAATGAATTGAAGATATGTCAAAAGTACTTATAAGAATAGAACGTATATACCTCATTTTAATCTCACTACATAGTCGCTATATGTAGTCGTTTTTTTCAAGTAAGGATTTTATAGAGTGCTCTTGCTGTTTTCTCTTGGTATTTTTCACGATCTTCACGTATGTTATAATTAATATATTACCTCAAGAACCTACCATCAGTCTTAGAAAAATAAAAGTAAGCTAAAAAATATTTTTTAATACATGTTTAAGGTCCTAATATCTTTTTACACCAATGACACACTAAAGTACCACATCATTAAGTCATCATTAAGTCATCATAAAGTACCACATCATTAATTACTACTAGGTTAATTACTACTATACATGATTTTTATTGGCTATTATGTTTAAAAAATACTCTTAAGTAGCAAGAATAATCTGGTGTGTCACTCACACGACTTTCTCTTACCCTGAAATTTAACACTATAAATACAGGTTGCAGATTAAAAGGTAAGATAGCGAGTACTGTTATGTAAACCTGTGTTAAACAATTCATATTACGCTTCTGACGAGATTTATATGATAATTAGTTCTGTGTGAGGGGGGACTACCGCCCCCCTCAACCCCCCGTTTCATTAATGCACCTACATTTACACAGAATTTAATTCTGTTATTAAAAAAAAAATTCTGTTTTTAAAAAATAATTTATTAAAATTATTATTTTAAAAAAATATCTCTTATGATAATGCAGACGATTTCCCTATTAGAGAAGTGGTATAACACCAAATATCCAAAAAAAAAGTCCATTTTATTCTCATCATTAAAAAGAAGGGGAAGAAAAAAAAAAGAAAAAAAAAAAATTTTTTTTTTTTTTCGTTAAAAGTAAAAAAAAATCGATAACTTTGTTTTAAATTATCGCAGATCGATGGTTCAACCATTCGTTTTAAAGGCATTGGCGAGCTCTTTTGAAAGATACCCATCATGAAAATTTACTCCCCTCGAGGGGGGACTTCCCCCCCAGGGGGGGAGGCGAGGCTCCTACATACACAAAATTTTTTTCCCAGTTAACTATCTCTATTACAAAAAATATATATTCGTTTCATTTGGTTTAGTTCAGTCTATAGACGTTAAACTCTACTTTCCTGCAATTTCCCCCATAGACGTAATGTATTAGAATTCTGTTGATTGTCCCTGTACACGAACCATTTGCTTGATCTTAACGAAAAGCTTACTGTAGCATCCCTATATGATACACATTTAGAATAACAAGTTTGAACTTTCTGCCATAATTTGTTTTTGAGATATGCTGATAACAGACAGACACACAGACAGACAAACAGACACACAGACAGACAGACAGACACACAGACATACACACAGACCATTTGCTAAAGACATGATTTTCGTATTCAGGGACCTCAAAACGTGTAAATATAACAAAATCTCGCGTTCGAAAATTTGACCCAAAAACAATACTTTCTCTACCTTATGGGTAAGAGAAAGTAAAAAAAAAAGTTTCAAATACACTTTTTACCTATTTCGTAATGCGGTAGATGAAGGGTTAAAGTCGATTTTGAAAAAGATAAAGAACTCGCAAATTACGAAAATCAGTATTTTGCTTTGAATCTTTAATCGCGAGGCTGTACAAGTTTTAGCAGACGGGGCGGGGCATCAATTGCTTGTAAGAAGAAGAAGGGGAGTGAAAATGAAGGAGGGAAGAACTCCCAATGGAGTATGAATCAGTAAAATTCCTATTGAAATCAAACCAAACTTAAATTAGGGAGCATGGTCGAAAATATTGCATAGCAAGCAAATTTTGTGCAACAGCTCCCCATGGGTCAAGACATAACCTAGAAATTGTAGCTGTTTCTATCAAAACCAACGAAACAGAATCAGGTAGCTAGAAAGCGTGGCGCAGTGTTAAAGTGTTTGGCTTGTGTAAGGAAGGTCTTGAGTTCAAACACCGACTCGGTCAAATTTTTATTTATTTATTTATTTATTTATTTATTTTTAGATTAAAATAAATAAATAATTTAAGGGGAGATAATTTTATTTTACATCTAGGTAAAATTTCGTTAATTATTTGCGCTAATATTTTATGTTAATTTTGGATTAGTTTTTATCGACGTCACTTATAGCAAATGTTAATTTCCTGCTCTTAATTATGTTATTTATTATTCATGCAATTATTTGCATGAAAAATATTGAATGGAAAACAGTTGTTGCTCAAACATTCAATGTCGTACTCTCAAATATTTTATCAAACAATTCTATAATTTCGTGTTCTTGGAGGAACTGACAATACGATTGAGCACAAGGATTGATTTTCGCAAAATGATTTCGCTAATTTATAAACAATTTACTTCTAAAAAAAATTTTAATTTCGGCAAATATGATTTTTACAATTCTGATTATGTCATCAACAAGCCAAACATTATCCACGAAGTTCGTTATAAAAATATTTGACAGTGAAGGGCATTTTAATGCAATTGTGATAAATTTTCTTTCATACATTACCATACCTGAAAACCGTTCCGATTTTTTATATACTGTTTTTTTTTTTTTTTTTTTTTAAGAATTTTTTTATAAATATTTGTAAAAAAATTTATAAAAATATTCTTTAATCAATCAAGACAAGTTATAATCATTCAAATTTTTTATCATCAATCAAGACAAAGAAATTTATAAAAATTCACCGCTATCCAAAAATTAGTACAGTCGGTAACAAAAGTGTCCGAACACTAGCAAAAATTCCTATATAAAAAAGGCACAGATCGTTTGTATCGCACAGATGTTTTGTTAAATAAATCCTTGTCGAATTCTGTTCTTAGTCAGTCTAGGAACATGATTCGACAAGGATTTATTGAACAAAACAGTATTAACTCTACTTTTTTTATATAGGAATTTTTGCTAGTGTTCGGACACTTTTGTTACCGACTGTACGATTGGTAGCTACGTTTTGAGATCCTTGTAAAAATGCTTATGCTTTCATTAATTGTATTTTTCTTATAATAGTCACAATAAATTAATAACTAAATTTGTAAATTTATACATGATTTTCTACTTTATAATTAAACATAATTTTTTAATTCCTGATTAATATTTTATTAATTGGTACACGTATTAAAAATAGTATAATAAATTTTTTCTTTAAAACTAATAATTTAATTTAATTAAAAAATTATACATTTTTTTTTACTTAAAAAAAAAAAAAAAATAATAAATAAAAAAGGGGTGTCGAATGCCTTTTCTCTGACACACTGTAATATAACTCTACGCTTTCTAGCTACTGGCTTCTATTTTGTTGGTCTTCTTAGAAACAGTTAAAACTACTGAAGATTACATTTGCCCCATAGCGGAGGGCGGTTGGAAAAAAAAATGTACGCTAGTCTAGTTTTTAACCATGTACTTTAATTTAAGCTTAGTTTGGCTTCAGTGGGAAGTTTACTAATTCACATTTCCCTTGTCAGTTCACTTACGCACTGAAAATGATCGGGTTGATCGATTGAAAATCGTTTTGAGTAATTTTAAAAATTTAACTTTATAGTTTTTTAGTGCTAGAGGCCTATTTCAGTCGGTACAGTTGTCGAATTTTTATAGGTCACTCTTAATTAGTGCTAGAGGCCTATTTCAGTCGGTTTATTGAATGGGGATTTATTGAATGAAGTCCCCCCCAAGGCCCAACTTTGACATGAGTCTCCCCTCAGGCCCAACTTTGACATGAGTCCCCCCCAAGGTACCCCTATTTCAGTCGGTACAGCGTTGTCGAATTTTTATAATACACTCTTAATAGTGCTAAGGGCCTATTTCAGTCGGTTTATTGAATGGGGATTTATTGAATGAAGCCCCCCAAGGCCCAACTTTGACATGAGTCCCCCCCAAGGTACCCCTATTTCAGTCGGTACAGCGTTATCGAATTTTTATAATACACTCTTAATAGTGCTAAGGGCCTATTTCAGTCGGTTTATTGAATGGGGATTTATTGAATGAAGTCCCCCCAAGACACAACTTTGACATGAGTCCCCCCCAGTCCCAACTTTGACATGAGTCCCCCCCAAGGTACAGCTTTGACATGAGTCCCCCCAAGGCCCAACTTTGACATGAGTCCCCCCCAGGCCCAACTTTGACATGAGTCCCCCCCAAGGTACAGCTTTGACATGAGTCCCCCCAAGGCCCAACTTTGACATGAGTCCCCCCCAGGCCCAACTTTGACATGAGTCCCCCCCAGGCCCAACTTTGACATGAGTCCCCCCAAGGCCCAACTTTGACATGAGTCCCCCCCAAGGTACCCCTATTTCAGTCGGTACAGCGTTGTCGAATTTTTATAATACACTCTTAATAGTGCTAAGGGCCTATTTCAGTCGGTTTATTGAATGGGGATTTATTGAATGAAGCCCCCCAAGGCCCAACTTTGACATGAGTCCCCCCCAAGGTACCCCTATTTCAGTCGGTACAGCGTTATCGAATTTTTATAATACACTCTTAATAGTGCTAAGGGCCTATTTCAGTCGGTTTATTGAATGGGGATTTATTGAATGAAGTCCCCCCAAGACACAACTTTGACATGAGTCCCCCCCAGTCCCAACTTTGACATGAGTCCCCCCCAAGGTACAGCTTTGACATGAGTCCCCCCAAGGCCCAACTTTGACATGAGTCCCCCCCAGGCCCAACTTTGACATGAGTCCCCCCCCAAGGTACAGCTTTGACATGAGTCCCCCCAAGGCCCAACTTTGACATGAGTCCCCCCCAGGCCCAACTTTGACATGAGTCCCCCCCAGGCCCAACTTTGACATGAGTCCCCCCAAGGCCCAACTTTGACATGAGTCCCCCCCAAGGTACAACTTTGACATGAGTCCCGCCAAGGCCCAACTTTGACATGAGTCCCCCCCCCAGGCCCAACTTTGACATGAGTCCCCCCAAGGCCCAACTTTGACATGAGTCCCCCCCCAAGGTACAACTTTGACAGGAGTCCCCACCCCAAGGCACACCTTTGACATGAGTCCCCCCCAAGGCACACCTCCCCCTCATTGGGAAAAAGAGAAAAAACGTTGTTTTGCGGCTGTAAGACAGTTTGGACTTCCAACGTTATTTGTTACAATATCTGCAGCTGAAACACATTGGTTTGATTTAATGCAAACTTTATCATGGAATTTAGATCGTCACGAATTAACTAAAGAAGAATTTGTCGATTTAACAAGTTTAGCAGTAGGCCTCTGGCACTAAATTAAAATCTGTCAATGTCAGATTTTCATGTTTTAAATAATGAAATAATATCGTGTCTGTATAATTTTTTTTTTTTTTTTTTTTTTAATGATTTAATTTTCTTTAAAATCGAGCATTTTAAAGAAATTATACGTAATTCACAAGTTTTTATTACGGCAAAAATAATTAAAAAGTAATTCAAAATTTCATATTCGAGATATTTTCTTTGATTTTTGAACATATCACAATATTAAAAAATTGGTACAATAGGCTGCATTTAATATATATATATATATATTAATTCTATGCAAATTCCCCTGTTATGGAGCTAATTTAAAAATGCAACCCTCATTTGTTTTGAAGAATACATTATATTGTAGAATATATAAATAGAAATTTTGTATTATTATTGATAATATTATTGTGTTAAGTATTGGTTAAAGTTAAGTATTGTTTAAGTATCGGTTATTATTTCATTAATTATTGAAAATTCACTTCTGAAAATATTGATTAAAATATATTTTCAGAAATATTTATATAAAGAATTAATAAATAAGTAAATGATTTTTTTTAATGCAATATTAGGTATAGATGAAGCAGCTAATTCTAAAAATGTATAGACTAAAACTTATTTCGATTTAAAATAGAATTCTAAAAGATGTGGTTGTAACACTTTCTTTTATGTTTATATTCTAAAAAAGATATTGAAGTTACGAAAACATGTCTATTATTATTCTTTTTCGTTTCATTCTGTTTCTGTCACATACAAATCTTGGTATTATTCGTTATAAAAAAAATATATATATGATTCTTCTCACAAAAATCAAATTTTCAATATACTCTCGATACACCAATTCTATTTAACTCAAAAATTATTGTAAATCTAAAAACTAATATAGTTAATTTCATTCTACAAAATTTTATATATAGTGTACGAAAATAATGTAAAAAAAAAAAAAAAAAAGTACAAATTTATTATATATTTAGAAAATAAAAAAAGTTTCGTGCAGTCATCGTGTTTTTTAGGAGTTGATAATTATGATACGTTCAAAGGTAACATGCAAATTAATATTATTAGGGGGACCGGAAAATAATATCGTTTTGAATTAAAATACTGACATCGGAAATTTATCCTGGATAAACTTTAAGATATACTTAGGTAACTTATAAGATGGTTATTTGTAAAGTACCATGTAAACACTGTTAAACAAAAATTTCCGGTCTCATTTCATTAATTCAAAACGACATTATTTTCCGGTCCCCCTAATATATATATATATATATATATATATTATATTACTACTGAACGTTCTGTTTCTATCTCTCTCTCTCTCTCTATATATATATATATATATATATACAGATTGTCCCAAAGTTACTGCGACAAACTTTATAAGGAGACAGGGTTCATAAGGGCTCAGAATTGTATTGGAACCCCTGTCCGCAAATGTCATCTTAGCCATTTATTATACCTGCCAACATCTTACTTATGAATCTGAAGATCTTTAGTACATGCCCTTTACCACTTTATTTTTAGAATAATTTTATCGAAATGCAGTTACGATTAAAAAAGTATAAAATTACTCTAAAAAAAAGACTGGTGTGAAAGGAAAAAAAAAAAAAAAAAAAAGCGGGTACTAAGAATTTTCCGATTATCAAGGACATGGTGGTGGCAGGTATGCTTTAATAATCGGTTATTTTGTTGTATTTTTTAACACATGCAGGGCATGGCTTTTAAATTTTGAAATTTTAATAAACATTTTTTTGTTGTTGTTTCATGCGAATGATTACATAAAAAGATATGTAACATTAATAATGGTGTTACCAATCGATTTATTTAAAACACTGATTGAATTAATACGAATATTGGGAATGATTTTGAAAAACGACGGATCGTATAAGTTTTAATTTTTACAAAGTAAGTGAAATTACTAATAACCAAAAAAATTAGAATACACATGATCGCGATTAGTTGATAATATAAGCACATGGCGGTCAGTGTTAAAAAACTCCAGAATGTATCCACTCCTTAAGGATTAATGTGATAATTGCTGTCACAGATTGCTATGTATTCCCCATTCTTTCAGTTGTTATCTATATCCACTTATTGTAAAAATTGACTTACATACACTGATTGACAATTGCTAAGGACAACTGATTTATGGAAAGTAGTGTTCTCGATAGCCGACCAATAACAATAAAATTAAATGCAGAGGGTGTGGTAAAGCATGACCTGTTATCTGTATAAAAGGAAATGCACACAAGCTCTTCATTCATTCGGAATTCCATGATGTTTGGGGTTTGACCAAAATATGTATTCCTACTGGCGAAAAGGCACAGAAATGCCACACCTAGTCAGACAGCTGCAGACCTTGCAATCTCTACCTGTACACATGTTTCTGCCAAAACCATTTCAATCCGATTAAATCAAGTTGGTTTGTATGCACGGAAGCCTGTTCGATACATCCCGCGTAAACCGCGCCATCGTCGAGAAAGATTACATTGGTGTAAGGAACATATTGGTTTGGGTCACCAACAGTGGTCAAGAGTGATGTTCTCCGGCGAGTTCCGTTTCTCTGTGACAAGTTATTCTGGCCACCATTTACTGTTGAAAGAGAGAGGAACACGTTATGCACAACAGTATCATATATGCCAATATTTTAATTTATTCCGAAGTATTTTTAGCCCCGCCTTTATTTCGCACCACTTTATTTATAGAAAAATTTTATCCAATATATAACTTCAATTAAATAAGAAAAAATTATCCTTAAAGAATAAGTGGTATCAAAAAAAGGTGGGGCTAAAAATACTCCGGAATAAATTAAAATGTTGGCATCTATGCAGTATGTCCGTGAACGTAATCGGTATGGCCCAGGCGTGCTGGTGTGGGCAGGCATTATGCACAATGACAGAACACCGCTTCACATCTTTGAGCGAGGTAGCGCTATATCGCAGCGTTATATCGCAGCGGTATAGCAGAGAGATTATTCTGAATCATGTTCGTCTTTTTAGGTCAAGACTTTCTGTTTATGGACGACAATGAGGTCCCACACAGGAGCACTGAGGTATCAAGATGAAATATATTTGAAGAAAATTAATTTAAAAATTAAGTGGTCTAGAAAAAGGGGCGGTACTAACAATTTGCCGGATTAGGTTGGCAGCTCTGTACTTTGTATTTTCCAGATATCTAGTTCAAAAATGAAGTTTTTTAATTTCTGTTTTTTGAATTCCATTCTTCGAACATGCCACTTTTTTTCTTAGTGACCAATTTTAAAAAAAATAAAATAAATTTAAATATTTTATTTCATTAAGCAAACTTAAGAGTCTAATTTTCAGTCACGAAAATATATATATATTTTTTTAATAAAAGAATTGTTCACTAATATAAAAGGTGACATATTCAATGAGTAGAAATTTAGAAAATAGAATTAAAAAACTTTACTTTTGAAAGAGATATTCGAAAAATATAAAGCAACAAAAATCTCATTGGATTACATGGAGAAGGCGAAAGGAAAGTATCTGACTACTGGGGACCCTTAAAGGGGATATCTCAAATATTTGTTAGAATAATTTTTATACATTTTTTATTTTATTTATTTATTTATCTAGACATGATACATAATGTCTACAGGTGAAAGTATAGAATTTAAATTAATTCCTATTTACTTTCTTTAAAATTTATTGATGATATTGCATAATTTATAATAATTTATTTATTTAATATTGGGATGCATAAATATAACTTGAAAATGTATAAAATAATATAAACAGACTATTTTTTTTTTTTTTTTTTTTTTTTTTTTTTTTTTTGATATTTCAATTTAAAACTGAAATATCATTTTTATTTTTTCCTAATGTTATAAATTAATTTGAAATGGTAATAAACATCATTATATGGAGGTTAGGAAAATGTGCGTAGTTAATTTAAAACAAATTTTTACTTAATTTTATCGATTTGAAGCTTTCATAGAAAATATTCAATGTGAAAAATGAATATAAAGGAAATAAAAAAAACTATGATAAATATGATTGTAAATTATTATATCTCATACATTTCTGTTATTTTAAAAATATATTTAGAAATAATGCTAAAAATATCTGTAGAAAGATTTTAAACAAAATAGATAAAAGTACAAATTAAATTTTTTAAAATTTTTCTGAAATAAAATTCCTGAAAAAAAGAAAAAAAGAAATGATAATCCATGAATATTTTTATTAATAAAAATCTCCTACACTTTTAAATATTTGAATCTGTTTTCTAAACACTACATTTTTTTTTTTTTTTTTTTTTTTTTTTTTAATGGGGAAAAAATCAAATGAGTAAAAAATAAGTCTCTAAAAATATTTGTTTAAATTAATCGTTAATAGAGGGATGTACGGCTGTGCCTCAATCTGAAACTTTCTTGCTAGTAGAAGGAGCAAGATGGAGCTTTGGTGATGAGCGTAATCTAACTTGCCTTGTAACTTGCAACCACTTTACACTACCTATACCGAGTTTCTGTTTTTCAGATTTTCATTTTCCAACAGTGTTCTCAGACAGGTTTGACAATTTATCCCTAGATCACAAGGTGGAAAAGCCCTAGATTCCTAAGTCACGTGATTTTACAAAATACTGCATTCTGATTGGCTAAAAATTTCATAAAGTCTTAAAGAAGCACCTATTTTGACATAAAACCCCCCTCTTAACTAATCAACCAACCTTAAAGTAATGAATTCGAATAAAAAACAAAAACCAATTTATAGAGCTATCTATATTTCATAAATAAAACTTGTATGAAACAAAATAAAGTACTTCTCATATTTTTAATTTACATAATTGAAAAATATATTATTTTTTTTGAATGAATAGCAAGTAAACATTTATTTAAATATGTTCTTTGTAACGCATGAAAATAGTTAAACATGCATATACATCTGAAATTTGAAAAAGTAATAGTTTTAAAAACTAATTCTATTCTGATTATAAATTAGGGATGGGAAAAATAAATGTTGAAGCACTAAAAAAGAAAAAAAAAAAAGGAGGGGGGGGGGGGGGGAAGATTTACTACTTTCAGTGTAAATGATGCTTGTGCCACTGGTAACTTATTAAAGAAATATTTTATTTTAACAGTTTTTATATAAACTTATATTTGGTAATAATATGTAAAAATGCGTTATTATTAATGAATCCAAATGGGATATTTCCACGAATTTCTTTCACTTCTAACCAGATTTACCTTTTACAAAAGTTTCATTCACTCAAAAATTTTTTTTTTCAAGCTACCATGATTGAGCACTGCATGGTTTGCGAAAAAAAAAAAAAAAAAAAAAAAAAACACGTTTATTACTGGAAGACAGCCATCCTTTAAAAGCTTCTTCATTTTCCCAACTGGAGCAATATTTTTGATAACATATTTTTGCCTTCTTCCTAGAAGGCTCACCTACCGACAATTCATCCATTGATAAATTTTCTCGTAGAATATAGAAATTATAATTAAAAAATAAAATAAAATAAAATAAAATAAAGCGATAAGCAACAGCACCAGCAAACAAAGCAAGCGAAGTACACAAGAGCATCAAGCTATCGAGCATAGCCAAACTCAGACATGTACAAGAGCATCGAGCATAATCAAACAAATGCACTGCTAATACTGTTTAACGACAGACTTGTAAATGAATTTTATTGGCGTTTTTATTGCAAAGTTAATTTTCATTAGTTGATTTTGTGATTGGTTGTTTGCATGACTAATTTTATACGAATATATGAAAATGTTGAACAGAAATTTGTTTAATCCCTAGATCTAGGGATACTGAAGAAATATTCTCAAAAACTCCCTAGATATGAGACACATATCCCTACTCCCTAGATATGAGACACATATCCCTAAATCCTTAGAAATACTGGAAAATCCTTAGATCTGGGTACGCTGCTTTCCAACTTTACAGTCGGTAACTAAAGTATCCGAACACTAGCAAAAATTCCTTCAGCAATCGATGTAGTAAAAGCCATTGAGATTTATGCATACCAGCGTCACATATAGAGTCAAATACGAATATGCAAACTAGTTTTTGTAATACAGTTTTAGCGATATAGAGGCGGGGCTTGTTTTCATTTGGAATTCTTTCACAATTTCTCGCCTGCATTGCGATAATTTTACAAAAATAAGCCAATTTTGTATAATAAACATAGATATGGTGTTTAGAAAACAATAAGAATAACACAAAAGTATATTAAAATAGTTTTTCGTCAGAATATATACAGATATTTACTCACAGAGGATACAGATTTAAACAAGTGACGGCCCCCTAACAGTATATCACTGTAACTCAAAAAATAATGTTAGAAACGAACTGTAAATTTAGAAACCCATGTTTTTGATGCTGCCTGTTCTTTTCGTGCAAAAATTAATATAGGTCATAATTCATAATTTTTTCGAATATGAATTTATGAATAACTTTCATAATTCAATTTTTTTTTTTTTTTTTTTTTAATTAATCAAAAGTATGCATGGAATATGTTTGGGTCACTTCATTCTAACGCATTAAAAAAAAAAAAAAAAAAAAAAAAACAGAATTTGAATATAATAATTTTTTGGGAAGATAAGAATTAATATTTCTCAGATTCATTTTACATTAGCATCCCCATACTTTGACAGCTTATATCTCAATGAAAAATTGAGCGAAATATATGTAAACTATGCCATTTTCCACGATAATTTGATCCAAGTAATTCAAATAACTTTAAAAAAATGTGCATTACCATTGAAAAAAAAATAAGTTGATGCCACTTTTAATATGCAGAAAACCCCTAAGCAAAATCTAACCATTCCATTATAAACTGGATGATATAAACTTACCGTTCTAACGATATAAACTTAACTATACCATTACAAACTTATTACAAATCGATCGGTACCAGTCACATGTTTCTACGACAATTTGCGGCGAAATTATTTGGAGAGGTGGCTTTTTTTTTTTTTTTTTTTTTCTTTTTTTTTTTTTGACTGTACAACTATGATAAAATAGGAATATATTACTATTAAAATAAAAGTTTTATGAAACAGAGGCGGGGCTAAAAATGCTCCGAAATAAATTAAAACGTAGGCAACTCTGATATCGGCATAGTTAAGAGCGTGGTCAGTTACGGAAATTGTTAAAGGCCAACCAAGAATACATCACGAGCTATTGGTCCAAAATACAAAAGAAAAAAAAAAATAGAAGTACTAAAGCTGACAAGAAAAGAAAAAAAAAAAAAAAAATCCTACAAAAATATGCATTGCATAGCCGGTGAAACAACATCCTTTGTGTAACAGATTTTAACTAAAATTGCAGCCATATTGTGTTTTGCTCTCCTTACCTATATATCTCACATACTGTACATATACATATTTATTTTTTTAATCAATATTTTATCGGCTTTAGTACCTTCAATGAGAATTTTTCTGTCACTATACATAATAATATAGGAAGATTTAAGTAAGTTATACTCTCGAGACGAGTAAGTAAGACGAGTTCTCTTAAGTTACACGAGTTAGTAGCAAATCGCGATTTTGTAGGCTCATTTGCGCAATTATAAACCATAGTTGTTAACATTTTAATTTATTCCGGAGCATCTTTAGTCTCGCCTTTATTTCGCACCACTTAAATTTTGAATATTTTTCTCCAATATATAACTAATATAAAATAAGAAAAAATTACTCTTATAAAAAAGAAAGTGGTATGAAATGAAGGCGGGGCTAAAAATGCTCCGGAATAAATTAAAATTTTTGCATTTCTGTTGAACGTCTGCCATTAACCACGCCCTTGGCCGTTCATTAAAATCTCTATATTATTAAATGCATCGCTTTATATAAAATTTTAAATAGAGACGAAGATTTTAAAAAAGTGTGTTCTTGAGTACACTGTTGAAAGGATGTTTCCATACACGCGTTTGATAAATTTTCCTTACTCCTCGTGCAATAAAGCATACTTGCCAACCTAACCCGGAAGATTGTTAGTCCCGCCCCTTTCCGCCTAATTTTTCACACCAGTCTTTTTTCAGAGTACTTTTCTTCTTATTTAATCGTAAAAACATTTGAAGAGAATTACTCTAAAAATTAAGTGCGGTACAAAAAGGGGCGGTAACTAACAATCTTCCGGGTTAGGTTGGCAAGTATGCTATAAAGGAATTGATGATGTAAACTTTGTAGAAAATGCTTCATTGGAAAGTTTCTATCTCTGGCGAATGAGAGCCCTCCTAGTAACATGCGACGGGCTAATGGAATGAAAATACCCAAATTAATTCCAACCTGCAGATAGATGGGGATGTATTATGTAATTGATCCCATCTTGGTACTAGAAGGATTAATATAAAATACTTTCAATGAAAATGCTCTTCATATTTTCCTTACTTTTATTTATTTATATTTTTTATTTTATTTAAAAAAAAAAAAAAAAAAAAAAAAAAAAAATCTTACTAAATTCGACAATTAGTAAATTTATTTTTATTTATTTATTTAGCTTAGCAAAACACATAAGCTTCATTTATTAGTCAAATAAACCAAAATGCTTGTGCTTCGAACAAATATTTTAAAACATTATTAAACTATAATAATGAATAAAATATTACAATAGTCTTTGTATTTTTTAAATTCCTAAACATAGTAATATAAATATGTGGAATTTATCCATTTTGAAATAACATTGTTTTTTTTAAAATAATAATATTAATAATACTCATATCACTGATACTACTAATAATAATAAATCCGTTATAAAAATAAAATAAATAAATGCATTCATTAACAAACTTTAAATTGTTACAGTTTGCATTTAAATGAATATCAAGAAAAAAGGAATGAATACATTTAGTTTCATTATTAAAAAAATAAATAAATAAAGTAGTTTCTAAAACAAAGTTTTCTTTATGCATCGTTTTCAACACATTTGGAACATTTCAACGCATTGAATTATTCTAATAATTTAGAATTACCAATTATTGAAATAAATGAAATTTATTTTTAATGGTAGACAACTGAAAAATTTTCAACTTAATTAATTAAAAAGAAAGAAAATCTTAAATAGTGTTGAAGAAATTTCAGGAAAAATCTTTGTTTCAGGAGACTTATTTATTTATTTTATTTTACTTATATATTGTATAAATATATATATATATATATATATATATATATTGGGGGGGGGGCAGGGCGTAAATTGAACCAAAAAATATTTGGAAACGCTATTGCTCTTAATAGCTTTTTAATGATTATTTCAAACCATTTTTCTGGATTTTTTTTTTTTTTTTTTTTTTTAAATATGTAATAATATTAATTACATTTTAAAGAAAATTTCGCTACAAATAAAATGATGTGAAAAATAAGGATACTAACCGTGTTCCGGGATAGATTAAAATGTTGGCACATCGGTTAATTTTTCTCATTTTAGGAGTTTATCGATGAATTCTGAAAAATTGTATTCCAGATTTCGAAGTTGAATCTTGCAAAATTATGCAAATCAAAATCTTATTATTATTTTTTTTAATTTCCAGTTAAATTGTTTGTTTTCTTCTATCTTTCGATACAAATTACGATTTATTTATTTATTTATTTTATTTTATTTCTATTTTATTTTTATTTTTGTTGCTTTTGGCATTTTATTAGACGCACTGCATGCGGATATATTTCACCATGGACCTCTGTGTCTAGCGAGCGTTTCTTCTTGACAAAATTCAAAAGCTGAATCTCCTATTCCAATGTGGAAAATACTCCGCAACGATACGATAAGGAAGGCGGGGCTTGTTTAAGCTCAAAATACTCGTATAACACTCTCGTGATACGCGCTCTAGCTGCGCTTCGAGTCTCCGCTTTTTTTACTGTACTCTTTCAGAGATTAGATATTTCTGCTATTTTCGGCACCACTAGAAATGTCTGCTATTTTCGGTACCACTAATCACTATTTTTATACAGTGTAATATATATCCTGTTTAATCGAGATGCAGCACTACAAAAATACTGTAAAATTTTTTGCATAAAAATAACGGGAGCAGAGAAAGGGAATTTTTTCATTCTCGAAAGAGATCTGAATAAATAAATGTAAGGAAATAAAATAAAAAGGTGGGGACTTTGAACTATACCACCAGTGACAGACTGCAGAAAAAACGTAAAAATATATTTCCAGCGTGCACTGTGACAATAAATAAAAGTTAATATTGCGTTTAGAATTTGGTGGTAAAAGATAAATACGAAGCTTTTCCCATATAGCATTGATTCTAACAATTAATGGCTTCTGTTTGAAAAAAAGAGAGAGAGAAATTTCGAGTCTATAACTAGAAAAGTGGAAAAAAAAAAAAAAAAAAGTTGTGTGCCAAGCAACCCAACCTTATATTGCTACTAAAATTCATGACTTTCTTGTGAGGAGAAACTTTGTTCATAAAGAAATAAGCAGTTTTTACACGATGAATGTTTTTATTCTGCGTAACTTTTCGAAACAGATCAAGAAAATCTGTGATTTCAATGAATATACTCTAAACAGACTAATAAAGCTGTTATTCGTATCATAAAAATCGCTATTTATAAAGCAATCAGGAAATAGCCCGATAGAAAGCCGCTTCTTATACGCGAGTAAAACAAGTAGCACAAATAATCTGCAGATCAGGAATTTCGCTGATTCTCGAACCATAGCCTCCTAAACTAGATGCCTGTAGCTTGACTGGGAAACTTGGCAACAGTTCAAGCGGTAGACAGCGCCCCCTGGTATAGATTGCCTGACTTTTTTATTCAATTGTCCCCAATAATTTTAAGAAATGATATTTGATATGTATAACAGGGTGTTTACGTTCCGGGTTTTTTATTTTATTTCCCACCAGTAATTATGAGAATTGTATTTATGTTAAAATAAAATTGCTAAACTTTACTAGAAAACTACTTAATATCCCTATTAAAAAATTCTAGTAGCAATTTCCGGGGACACAAACACCCCTCATTTAATGAACGTTTCTTCGTCTTTTATGTAATTCTATTCGCCTTTTATGTATATCAAATCCCACATTAAAAAATTTTTGGTGGCTGTTGAATAAAAAAGTCGCACAATCTGTACCAGGTGGCGCTGTCTACCTCTTGAACTGTTGCCAAGTTTCTGAGCCACGCGGAAGGTATCTAGTTCAGGAGGCTATGCTCGAACAAAGGTTAATCGTTTGAAACTGAAATAAGGCTTACTTTTAAAAATAGTAAAGTACCCGAACGACAAAATTTTTTAAATGTCTGCAGCTCTTTCGTAATACAGATTTTGATATATTATATAAATTTACGCATAACCAAAATATGTTATTTAAACCCTCAATAAAATCATTTCCAGGTGTAGTACTCTCCGCCCTTTTTTCAGGATACTCTCAGAAATGAAAAATATTCACCTCGATTGCTACCAGTCCCGTATTTTTATACAATAACCTTTTTACTATTTATTTACGACACATTGCTATAAAAATATTAAAAATATTTTTGCATGAAGTTAGTGGTATCAAAAAAGGTGAATTTTTTTCAGATCTAATGAGAGTGTCCTGAAAAAAGGGCAGAAAGTAGCAGTCCGATATACATATGTATATAAATTTTTCTTTCATCGGAAGAATATCTAAATAGATGGTGATTTAAATTCTTTAGCTTAATCTACCAATGCAGCGTGGTAATAGACCACATATTTTTTTTCTGTTTCTTCCATCACTATTTTTCTTCAGAAATCTTCAATAGAAACGTTGCACAATTAATTAAGTAAATTATTTTTATTTGAGGAGAGTTTGTTGCTACCCTGTGATGGCATACTTTTTACATATTGAATGAAAGCAAAAAAATTATTATATAAAAAAATGTATACATATATTTAAATACCTATATCTTTGTATTTTGAATTTAGTAAATGTTGTGTGTCTAGAGTGTCTGTTAGTAAATGTTGTGTGTTAGTAAATGTTGTGTGTCGAACATTTACAATGTTAACAGTAATGAAGACTTTTTTTTTTTTTTTTACATACGAGTATTAAGAATATCTTTCTCATTTTTATAACTGTTATTTTTCTTTAACTAAGTTTTAGAAAGTTTTATTGTTAAACCAAAGACTAGATACTTCTTTCAAAAAATGTAATTCAAAATTCTTTCAAAATGTCATTCTACACGGAATAATTTTCGCATATCTAATTTTCTTGTTCATTGAAATGTTTCAGTATTATAAAAAAGTTTTATTCAAGTGCTAAAATATTCCATAAATAGTCATTTGCAAGATGGATAATGTACATTAGAGTTTTGTTGTGTTCAATTTTGTCCCCAGTAGTACGTCTCACTTAGATGTAATACAGGGTAAGGCTCCTATATATACGAGCTGGCGCATCAGGCATTTTGTTGCCTTAGGGTTGCCACATGTACCCAGCGTTTTTCTCTGATAAACAAAGGACAAACATTTATTTTTATCGTCTTACGTTACTTAGAGTAACTTGTTTTATTATATTTCATAATTTAAGCTAAGTAAACTATGATATGGAAGTTTGTTTGGTGATAAACTGCTATAATCATTCAAGAAGGAAATATAAAGTGTTCACAGACCTTCTATTACTGTGTATTTGAGTTTTGGCGACATTTTGTAAAAGAAACAGAAACCGCCTTAACAATACATCTTATCCTAGTACATCCATAGGATATCCTCAGAATAAAGTGACATCCTGAGAATGTACTGTGGGAAAAAAATGTGTTTTTAGGAATATTATTGTTGCTTATTGCTTTTATCTTGACCGGATTAGCTTCAGACCAAGATTTCTTAAAATCATTAGCGAAGCGATAAGGACGCCAAGCGGGAATGCTGTCCTCTTCGGAGGCAAAAAAAAATGGCGGTGATGCGCCGGCCTTTTATTTTATTTAGGGGCTCTAATACAGGGGAAAACATTCAAAGTCCAATGTAAAGTTAGTCGACTGTCTGCAAATGTCTGGGATTTTAATTACGACATTTGGAAATATAAAGCTAATTTACTGATGTTTTTCATTGTATGGCTCCGTATATCAGAAATTTGATCAAAATATAATGTTTAATGCATATATAACATTTACCTTTCTTTTACTTTCCTATTACACATCTGAGCTTACTTTATTCATAATTTTTATTTAAAACGCAGTGAAAGCCATAAGCAGCATTGTGAAATGCGAATTTATGATTACCATAATTTAATTATCTATGCATGGATGAACATTTAATTAATACTAATATATTAATTATTTGAACATTGAAATAAATAATCACAGCTACAATTTTCTCATTTAATGTATTTTAATGATTTAAAAATTAAATTAATTTTCTGTCCGAAATTTACCCACTTAGTAACATTAAACATAAAATTTCATATCTATCCTTTTGCAGTATTTTAAAGAGGAATTATAAATAAAATTAAATGTATAGAGTTTTAAATGAACAGCGTTAAATTACTTCTCTTTTAATTCAATAAATACAAATGTAACAAAATTCTCTTATTTTAATTTTTGAAATTATCTCCCAGTTCCCTTTTAACGATTTTTTCCAATACAAGTATTTTTTGCCGGAAACATTTTAAAACTCACAAACGTGACATTTTAATTTTTCATAATTAAAGTTCATAATGAAGTATACATAAATGAATGTTGTTCCATTTAGTCATTAATGGACTTAAAATAAAATAAATTAAAATAATAGTAATTGCTTTTGTTGTTTAAAAGATAAGGGAAAATTTTGTTTTCAAAAATAGCTGAATTGTTATAGCGGGCTCATTTATAAATTTTTTCGTTATTTCGAAAGCTTTGGACTTACTCATTCATGCTAATTTCTTCAATATTTTCAAATCATATTATCCTTTATTAACAACAAAATATTAATGTTAAATTTGTATGCAATTATTACTCCGTTCAAATATTTTTAATTGAAAAAATATGAACTCAATTTTTCCTCATTATTATATGCTTATTTATTTATTTATATTTATATTTATATTTATATTTATTTATTTATTTTTTTTTTTTTTTTTATGTACACTAAAATAGTTTTAATAACGTTTAATACTATGGATATTAATTTTATTATTAAACTAACAGTTTAAGTTTTACTGAAAAACTTAAATATATATATATATAGAAAATTAAACAAATATTCATTTCCTATGCGTTATTACACACATACACACACATACATATATATATATATATAAATCATCTTTGTACAATTTCAATATATTTTGAAGTACTTAGGTTATAATGAGACACATTGAGTGCGCTTGGTTTTAGATATTTTAATACATATTCTCGACAATAAGATGAAACTGGATGTTCCAGCTTTCACAGTAACGGTTACAATGACAAAATTTTAAAGCTTTTGAGTGGCAACATTCCTTTTAAATTGTTTTATAAATTTTAGATTAAAAAACCATAAATAATATTATGTTGGGGACTGTAGCTCAAAAAATGTTATTTAAACATAATAAAATAAAGCTATGATCAGAGTAAGTGAAGGCAAATAAGTAAGAGGAGAGTGTTCTAAAAAATTTGCAAAATAATATTTTAGGTCGAAATAAATAAACATGATCTCTGCATGAGATGAAAGTTGTATATACGAATCCATCATCAAAGTGCATTCCATTTAATGGTACCCACATGTCTTATTCATTTAATAGAGATATACATGCTGTCTAATCTCGTTAACGTGAACACGCTTGACGTGAATTACTTTTAACATGAACTGTTTCGCACATTTTTTAGACGATTTTATTTCGCAGTAAGAAAAAATCGTTTGCATGGAGAATTTTATTTTCACAACAGTTATATTTTTGGAAGTTTTATTTATCTTCTGATATTTAGAATTTTTGTTTAGATGCAAAAATGCGCTTTTAAAATGGCAGTGGATGGAAGGATAGGTTTCCACTCTTTCCAAAGATAGTTTTTAGTGAAATCGTTATGAAAAGCATTTATCAGGAGAAAAATGGAAAAGTGTTGCAACAACAGATGAATCTTGGGTCTATTTAAGTGGTTGCAATAAAAAAAGGTCAATTTGTTATCACAAAAGTGGAGAAAAAAAAATTGCTACATGGCTCAAAACATCAAAAGAGAGTTTTTCTAAAGGATTTATGATTGCCACTGGTTTTTTCATACAAGCGCAAGATAAAAGTAAAAAAGTGTGACAAAAATGTCAAAATCAACTCTAAATACTCTCAAGAACATATTTTAATTCCAATTTTTAAAAATGAAAATCCAGATCTTTATCCACAATGCTATCAATCCGTTGAACTGTATCAAGACAAAACAAGCAGCCACACATCGCAATCCGCAATTGCTTTTCTAGAAAAAAAATGGAACAAAAAACGGGAATTAAACCATACCCTTCACTGACATTCCTGCTAAATCTTCTGATGTATCACTGTTGGATTTTTGTGTTTTTCGACTCTTAAAATCAACATTATCCAAACACCGACCTACAACGCTTTTTGGACTCTGGAAAGCCGTTCAAGAGGAGTAGAAAAATATACCTCTTCCGATATTATAAAAAACATTATTATCATAGAAATTATGATGTAGAATGTTAGTTAAGAACAAGGGCTATCAAACTGAACAAATAAAACACGAAATATGAGAGAAATTGCTTCAGTACACTCCATCAAAATCGTCTAAAAAATGTGCGAACAGCCTCTGTACAATCTTCGTCAAAATGAAGATTAATTTTTCAGTTACTGATAGCGTGAACTAATGATGACATGAATAATTATTTTATTTCCCTTGAGATTCACGTTAACTAGGTTCGACGGTACATATTAATGCATTTAACGAAAATAATTTTATAATTTTGTATATATATATATATATATATATATATATATATATATATATTATTTTAATCATCACTTAAAATCATCATTATTATTTTTCATCAATTTCAGTCTCTATTAATCCACTCCCCTATGAAAGCTTTTCCGAAGTAATTCATATCTGGCCTGTTTTATGCAATTCTTTTTCATTTTGCTCCTCCAAACGTGATTCTGAAACGACACTCTGGTCTCTTACTTGTTTTTTTTTCTTTCTCTCGGTATCTAAAATGACACTTTAGTGAAATTTTTTATTTTATTTTTCCGACTGAGTGAAAATAATGCCTGGAGCGGAGTCGAACCCCGGATCTTTGACTTACAAGATCAAGGCTCTACCAATTGAGCTATCCAGGCCGACAACCGGTCAGCATTACTCACTCAGAAAACCTTTAGGCAGAAACATCTCTGGTCTATCATGTAGATAGCTCAACAGAAATAAGTCGCAGGAAAAGGAAAACACCATTAAACAGTGGGAGAAAGAAATTCAATTCTGTTGAGCTATCTACATGATAGACCAGAGATGATTCTGCCTAAAGGTTGTCTGAGTGAGTAATGCTGACCATTTGTCGGCCTGGATAGCTCAATTGGTAGAGCCTTGACCTTGTAAGTCAAAGATCCGGGGTTCGACTCCCGGTCCAGGCATTATTTTCACTCATTCGGAAAAATAAAAAAAAATCAATAAATATGATTTTCTCCACAGTTGTTTGTGTGATTTTAATAAAAATTGACACTTTAGTGGTTCATCTACCAACACTTCTTTTGGCAAGATGCAGAGCCTAGTTCCATTTCAATTTCTTTGTTCTTCAATGACATCCGTAATTTTGGTTTTCACCCAAATTCAATTATTTTGCTTTCTTTCTCTTCGGGAATATCCTAAAAGGCATCTCTCACTGCTTCTCTAGTTTGTTTAAATTTTTTTTATAGTCTTACGCGATACTGCTCAAGTTTCTGAAGCATAAGTTAAAACAGGCAAAATAAACTGATCAAAAACTTTTCTTTTTAAATTATGAGATCACTTTTGAATGTAGCGCTATTTCTTCCGAATGTTGTTCATGCAAGTTTAACTCGGTTGTTAATTTCATGCACGATATTTCCGTTCATCGTAAGAACTTGCCCTAGATAAGTATAACTGCATACGTTTCTAATTCACCATATCAACAGTTATCTTCTGTGGGGAAACAGAGGAATTTGACACAAATTTATCTTACTGAGATTCATTTTCAATCCAACGTTTTCTTTGTTCGATTCTGGAAGCTTTTCTTGGAAATCCTGAAATGAGGAAGCATGCAGTAAAATGTCACTCGCAAATCTCAAATCATTTAAAAAATCTTCATAAATTTTTATGCCTTTCTTTCTGTATTTAGTTTCTGAAAAACTTCTTGAAGTACTACACTGAACAGTTTATGTGAAATTGTGTCGCCTTGCCTTACATATTTTCCGATTTTTACTGCGTTACTCGTTATATAAAGTTTTAATTCAGCTGTTGCTTTTCTATAATAGTTTCCAATAAGGTGAATATAACCTTAATTCATATGCATCAATAACTACTAGTGATGATACAGAGTCAAAATAGATACACAGAGAGGAATTTCATATTCTTAACTTCCTTCAACAAATTCTATAATTGTTTGAATATGTTCGATGGTACTAAAACCATTTCAAAATCCTTCTCTTTTTTTAGGTTGCGCTGCTTCTAATTGTTTCAGTAAAAGATTTGTGAGAACATTCATTAAAATTTTATTTAGGATTGAGAGCAGGTTGATTGGACGGTAGTTTCTAATATCTTCTTTTTCTCCTTTCTTAAAAACTGAGATTCTGACAGCATTTTTTCAGTCCTTTGGAACATCACATAATGTAATACATTTGTCGAATAAAATTCAGTAAGAACATCAATAGCTTTATTCCCTGCTTCTTTTAAAATATCCACAGCCATTTTGCCTTTTACTGAAGCTATTCCATTTTTATTACAATTATTGCCATAGTTACTTCTTCCTTCAATGTAGCTGCTATAGTGTCGTGTTTACTTGATAGGGTAAACCACTGAGTTGTTAGGGTGAGTTGTATATTTCTGAATAAAAATTTGGTGCCACTTTTAATATATGCTCTTGATTCCAAGTGATGTTTCTACTTTTTGTTTTCAAAGCTAAAATTATTTTTCTACCAAGCATCAAATACCTTTTTGGAATCTTTAAACCTTTATTTTCTTCAATGGCTTGCTGGATCACATTACAATTGAATTTCCTGAGGTCTTTTACAATATTTTTCCACAGAGTTTTACAAAGTACTGAAAATTCAATCTTTACAATAATATTTCCCTTGTTATACTTCATTTTTCTTGTCTTCACCATAAGCTGTCGTGTCTTTTCCGAGATAGATTTTCTTAATAGATTTATTTTCTTCCAAACCAACAATCTTTTTTGCTGATTCTAGGACGGCATTGATAAAAGTTATCGTGAACATAATAACGTCTTTTGCATTTTCAAGCAGATGAAACCTGTTTTTTAGTTCAAGCTAGAAATCTTAATTTTAGATTTTAGAAATAGTTTTCGAGTTATCTTGTTTCGAGTTTGCATAAGCTTCTGCCTTTCCAATGCAACCTGGAACTTTACCTAGCAACGTACCAGTATGTGATTACTACCAATGGTAAATTTATTTATCACAGCACAATCAGTAAATGTGTATTCGTTAACAGTTAGGAGGTAGTCAGTTTCACTTGTTCCTCCATTGGGACTTCCTCATACTCGTTTCTTCTTAGAAATCCCTTTAAGAAAAGATTTCATCACATAAAATTTTTCACATTCTGAAAATTCAATGAGACCGTGTTCTGTTTCAACTTTAGTTCTCTTTCTAAATGCACCAATTACTTGCTTACGTGAAAGTTTGGGTACCAATTCGGGCACTGAAATCTCTAAGATTCTGCCTTCTGGTTTTACTGAGGATTACAACATCCTCGTAACATTTCCCAGTAACTTGGTCTTCACATGTGCTGGTTGGAGCATAAACTTCGTTACAACGCTTAGAGAGCTTGAGAGTGAGTGTTACAACTTTATCAAAAAAGCTTGTGGCTTTTATGACATTGTTTTTAGGTTCTTGTTCACTCATATTCCTACTCCACTACATTTTCCATTATCAGATTCCTGATAATATTTCCACTCTTCAAATCTAGAAAATCTTCACCCTATAATCTAACTTCACTGAGTCTTAAATATACCATGTAATTTTTGTAACTCTTCCTCAAGCTCAAGAAATTAATCTTCGGAGCTTAAGGACTCGCAATTTAAAATACACATGTCCATTCCTTGGCAGCTGACACGGTGATTCTTCGCACACTCCGCCTTTTTGTTTTCTTGCTTGCTGACTAGAGCAGGGACTTTTTGGCTGTTGGGAACTGAGATCTATTGCACATATAAAACAGACTTTTTTGAAATATGAAGAAGGAATTGGCTAAGTCATAAGCAAACTGGCCAGTGTGTCTTGGTGCGAGCCCATCCGTGTTGGTTTGTAATGCTAGGGATTAATAATAGCTGAATCACGTGAAGGTACAGATTAGACATTATGTCTAAGTCCTGTCGGTTCATCGAATACTTAAATAATGGAATTTAAGAGTCTCCTTCCAGTTAACAACATAGATCATTCTGCAGACCACTTAAAATCATACCTAGCAATAACTACTAAGAGAGGAGAAAACTTTTGAAAACTTGTACAGAAATTACCCATGCATCAAAGAATGCAACTCCTTCATATTTAAAAAGTATTTTGTTAAAGAAGGTCTATTAAACAATTCATGTGCTGTAATTATTTTATGCAGCCGTATATATTGTTTGAATATTTTGAATGTATTACATAGAGTACCTAGAATACAAAACATAAAATTCCTAGAATACAATACATTGCAATAATGTACAGTCGGGGAAAAAAAAAACGCAACACTCGCAGTAATTTCGTTATTTATTGACGCAGAAATATTTAATAGGCACCATTCAACAGGAAATTAAATGCACTTTTTGAAAATGCTGTCGAATTTTGAATTACGGGTTATCTACATATTGAAATGAGCGCCAACTTTGAATTTTTCAATAGCAACACCCAATTTTGACTTCATATTCGAATTTCTGAGAGTCTGGCAGTGCGGAAAAGTATACTGTTTGTATACTTTATCTTTAGTATTTATAAAGTTATAATCAAAAATGTGTTAGGGGGTTATCTCTAAATGTAGAAAAATAAAATTAAGATCCTATAAAAAAAAGACAAAATTTTAATGTTTTACACCGGAAATCTTTCGGGAAGAAAATAATTATATTAAACATTTACCTTTTGCAGTTTTTTAATTAACTAGAATTCAGGTTTTTAGATTTATATATAATTCAGTACTTTTTTAGATAATTTTAGGTCTATTCACATACATAACACTTGCGATTGGTCCAGACAGTACTCTTTGAGAAAAAAGTGCAATATTTTTCAATAAAACTGTCTATTATGGCTGTACTGATCACCAATAAAGCTTAAATTTTCTTTTGTAGGTGTAACATAATATACGAAATGAAATAGTATAGATATATATAAATAACAACGCATAAATTAAATCTTTTCGGATAAATTATTCTAAGGGATCATGAAGTAAATATTAGACATTTTTAATCGCCTTTACCAGTTTTTGGTCAGTTGAATTTTTTGGAACTGTACGGTTCGTTTTATAATTTCTATGAAAATATAATTTCTTAATTAATCCTTTCGCAACTGCTGACATAGATTCACGCCATTTGAAAATCTGTAACTCTGTCAGTGGGCGTTTCTTTCGTAATTTGTGTGTTACTTATTTCTTAAGTGTGTACCCATTGTTCATATTTTTGCAATAAAATATACTATGGATAGAAATATATTGATTAGAAAGAATATAATTATAATGTATATCCATTTGTAATATAATTGTGAATACAGGAAATTTGTTCTCAAATATTAAACCTATTTTTCTATTTAAAACAGTAAACCCCGCCTATTTAGTTAATTTTTTTCTTCTAGTGTTCGTTTAAAAGATTCAAAATTTATCACCAGTAATCGATGAAATAAATACCACTTGTGCACGTTTTTGTCAAGATAAGATAAGGGGTTTAATACGAATACTCGATGTCACATTTACTTTTCTTTTCTTTCCTGTATTGTTTTGTTTTGAAGAACGATGAAGGCGGGGCTTGTCTTCTTTAAAAAACAGGAATTCTTGATGACTAATGACTAAAAATCATCATCATTTTTGTTTTATTTCTTTGCATTTGACGTTGTTGTTATATAATTTGACCCGTAAGTAAAAAATAAAAATATTTTGTTAACTTTGTTATAACTTTGTTAATTAACTTTGTTATTTTTTTAAGATTTGATTCGTTATCTCATACAAAATTTTATAAGAGGCGGCCCCCTAAACCACTCGAAAAGAAAGATTTATTTATATCTCGAAAACTAATAACTGGAACGAGCTGCAAATTTGCACACCCATATTTTTCACCATTAGGATTCATTTTATGTAAAAATTAATATAGGTCATAATTCACAATTTTTATAAATATGAATTTATTAATATTTTTCAGAATTAAAAATATTCTTCAGAATCAAAAATAATGATGGATTATGTTTGGGTTTCTTCACTGTATCTTGTAAAAAAAAAATTATATCGATCGAATTATTTTTTGTGAAGATATTAATAAAAGTTTGAAATATGAATTTAACATTAGCACCTTCAAACTTTGAACGCTTATAACTCTGTGAAAAAATAAGTAAAATATACAACCAATATACTTTTTCGCGTTGTCGCGATCCCAGGAATTCAAATATAAAATAAAAATGGGGCTTTACCATTGAAAAAATTAAAGTTAGTGCGCGTTTTAATATGTTGACGACCCCCAATTCAAAATTTCGCTTCATTTTCTGAAACTACTCACAATTCCACGTCGAATGATACCTATCACATTTTTCTACAATGATTAGCAATGAAGTTACGTTGAGTGTTGCGTTTTTTTTTTTTTTTTCCCGACTGTACTATAATATAATGTATAAAGATATTTTCATTTTAATAATAATAATAATAGGAAGAAGAAGAAGAAAGAACTTCTACGCAATTAACGTAATTTATTATTTCATGAAACTCTATATATTATTTGATTTTAACGAATAATTTAACTTAAGTACAATAAAGTATTTCCATTGAAAGCGTAATACTACAATCAGTTAGATACTTAAAATAACTATCATTTATTATTACTTTGAGGCGTCCCATGCGTCACTATTTTTTTTTTTTTAATTTTGCGAGAGATTTTTCAATAAAAAACTGGCGAATGTACTTACCGGAATTAATGAAAATATCTGAAAATATATTTTAATCCATTTGTTCGTCCGACTTTATATGATATCCATATTTAATTCAAATCGTATAATGCTATAAAACTCAAGTTAGATAAAAATATAGTATGAAAAGCAAAAAAAAAAAAAAAAATTTTTTTCAATTGTTATCTTTAACAGTTGAGGTAAGTTCACATTAATTTTATTTGACCTTATTAAGATTTACATAAGTTTTATACAATATTTGTTATATATAACGTCCAGTCATGAAATCTTACATGTCTAGCAATATCGTTTCATTTAAGTTACTAACAAAAACAAACAAACAAAAAAACTGATTGAAAGAAATTTTGGTCAATACAATGCGCTATATTTATGTTTTTGGATGCAGAATTTTCCCCTAAGAGTATCTTTTGTATATATAAAACTGAATTAACTTAATTTTACAGTAAAAACATAAAATATTGCATTTTATAAATCAAGTATATTTAGGGCATACATGTTCATGCTTTGTAGCATTCATAAAATTTTGCATACATTCTTTTATAATGACACCGCAATTTCAAAACAATACTTTTAATCATATTTTAACATCAAAACAATCTAAAATATTCAAGAACAATTTTTAACTGATGGTACTGGCAGGGATGGAACACGGGCGCAGAATTCATACCGGAATCCGTTTAAGAAATTTCTCTACCTATAATATCGTCGATTTAAGAAGTAGAAAATTTTCTTACATTGATAGTGGTATGAATTCTGCGCCCGTGTTCCATCCCTGTACTGGTGACAACATCATAAAATAGTAGAAAAATTTTAGAAAAGGTACAAGCCCTGCATATTATTATGTATGTCAGTTTCACAGAAATGAAATGAAAATGCTTTATTCAATCCCAGGAGAATGATCAAACGAATTATGTTTTAATGCATAAATGCTAAGTCATATTTATGAATTACTTTTTTTTTTTTTTTTTTTTTGTTATATATAGTTTTTTGTTTAATCTCTTTTTAGAAAATCATTATAAAAAAATACATGCAATACATTAAAAACGTTTCCTTTATATTTTCCAAATCCCAGATTATAATTTTTACTAATGCATTAATGGAATGATTATATTAAATCAAGAAATAAATAAAATAAAATAAAAAACAAAGAAATGAGTAGTATAACATTTATTAAGCATTAAACAAAACATAAAGAATGAAAAAAATCATATAAACTCTTTCTACGCAATATTAGGATCACTATATTAGGATATATTGTTATTACTCCACCGTGAGGAAATAAAAATTATATACTTTTAAATAAAGTACATGTAAGTACTTCGTGTCCTTATACATGTATTACTTTTTTTTCTATTAATTTATTATCATTATTATTATTATTTTATTTTTTTAAGCAATGAAATATATTCTGTCAATACTCTTTTTTCATTTTTAAAATATAAAATAAGAAAGAAAAAAAAGCATACATTATCTACACTTGAAACATTTATATACATCTACAAATATTATACATATATCGAACTCCGTGTTCGCATGTTTTTTTTTTTTTTCCTTCATTAGAAAATTAATGTAAACAGTGATGAATGGCTTTCTTTTTCATTTTATATTCCCTTTATATTTCCTTACAATTATTGTTTTTTTTTTTTTTTTTTTTTTTTCGTTGAAGTTGTAATTAGATTGCATAGAATTGGAAAAAAAAATGCATTAAGACATTTTCTTGATTTTTTTTCGAAAAGGAAATAAAATGATATGGAGACTACTATAAGTAAAATAAATTTTTAGTAATATGTGTCCTGATTTTATTTATTTATTTATTTTATGAAAATGGAAAATAGTTTCCTATAAACATATTCCGTAAAAAAGTATTTTAAAAATCAGAATGCATTTTAATATTAATTTAGCCATACGAATGTAATTTTCTTTATTAAATAGTAACATATTAATTTTTTTTAATATACATATGGCTATATTGGAAAAAAGAATATCCATACAAAATGAACAACACAAGCAGAATAAAAACAAGAGCCAAAGACAGAAAGATCAAAATTCAAGCAGGGACATTTCGCAGGAAGTTAAGAAGATGAGTCCAGGCTTCCCAGTAGAGTTGACACAGGTCGTCTCTCATTCGGACATCACAGTTTAGTCCACTACAAGATGTTAAGTTCTCTGCATTTAGAGTACCCTCACCGCAGATTTGGTAATCTTTCGTGGGTAGGAACCGTATTCTGTGAAGATGTTCTGCAAGCCAGTCGTGACCAATCTTAATTCTAAAGAATGTCACTGCTTCCTTTCTTGGTTTTTGACTCATTTTAGTCCAGTCTTTCTACATGTTCTCCCAGGCTTTTCCTCTAGATTGGTCGGAGAGAATATCGAGTTCGAGGACTTTCCCCTGGGCAAATTTTTTGAAAGTCTCAATGGGGACGGGAAATTCTCCCTGTGTGAGTTCTGTACGAATGCTTTGCGAGGGTGACCGCTTTCTCATTTTCCTCGATTCCTACATGGAAGGGAATCAACTGGAACACAATGTTTTTGTTCAAGCTGTTGAGGGTTCCAATACTACTTCTTATCTTTGAAAGGATTGAAGTTTCCTTTCTTTGGTTAGCGGTGACTCCCTGGATAGCGCAGCTTGAATCAACCAGTATCACTGCCTTCGAGAAAGAGTCCCTGTACTTTATAAGTTCAGTCAGAGCCATATCGAATGCCGAAATTCCTGCATCGTAATTTGACATATATTTCCTTACAGGAGCTGATCTGGAGAAAAAATCACAAAAAACTCCGGCACCTGAAGTATTTTCGAACTGTGAACATGTCCGTATAGACCCTAATCCACTCGGGTGAAGAATATTTTTCGTTTAGATTACATAAGGACAGGGATCTCAAAAGCAAGTAAGGCGTTTTCTTCTTTCCCGCATCTCCATCTGGAAGGGAATGCTCAATCTGTATAAACAACAGTGGGTTGGTAAGTCCACGGGAAGAACATTGCTGACCGAAAAACCCAGTTCCTCGAGGATACGATCACAAGTCTCTATAGGTGATGTCTGAGTTTTCATTGTACTCTTTTCATATATCTGCAATCATTCTACACGACCTGAGTGTTTCATTTTGACATGAACACCTACAGCCTGTTTCATAACTTCATAAAAGATGGAATGCATTGCTTCTATCGGGATTGATCTTACTGCTCCAGCAATTATTCTAAGGATTTAGTTTTGGGCTCTCTCCAGTATATTCATATCTTCCTGGGAAGTGGAAATAAAGATCTCATTCCCATACATAACTGATTTAATATATGTCTTGTATGTCTTGTTAAGGGTGTCTTGATTGAACCCCATTTCATTCTTGCCAATCTTTTCAGAACCCTTGATCTCTCTTCCAATTTATATTTGACATGATCGACATGGTTTCGAAAATTGAGTTTATTGTCCAGGTATTTAGTTGGGGTACTTTTATTGAGCAAGTTTCCGCCAACTTCTATTCTAAAGTCTGTGTTAACATGTTTCACAGAGAAAAACTGGTATACTATTTTGGTTTTATTAATGAACATGTTGTTTTCTTCGCATCAAATCAGAAGAATCTTGATGGCGTTGTTCATAGAGCACTGTAATGTTTCTTGCTGTTTTTGACAATTCCTAATATTTTCCCCTCTGTCCATATGACCGTATCGTCAGAAAACATGCTCACCTTTACACCTTCAATCCTTTTTAATTCCTCAATTAAGTTGTTAGTATACAAGTTGAATAGCATACAGCTACTCACTGCTCCCTGTGGCAATCCGAATTAGCTTCGGTGGTATCCTGGTTCTATGCTTCTCCGGCTTGTCTTGCACCACCTTTGGGTCAGAAATCTTCTGTACTAACTTAACATTCTACCACCAATCCCACACTGAAGGAGCTTAACTAGGAATTTGCTTCTCCAAATAGAATCATAAGCCCCCTGGAAGTCCACAAAAACTGCCAAGGAACTTTTCTTTGAATTAAAACCTGTTTTAATAGAATGGACTAATTTAAGTATTGAGTTTGGCGTGGACATAATGTTTCTAAAACCTGATTGTTCTTCTTTTATGATTCCATTCACCTCCAGAAAATAACTGAGTCTTAAGGAAATAATTCTTTTCACGGGCTTAGCCACGAAAGAAGTTAGGGAGATAGTTCTGTATGACTCAATTTCTTCACGTGGTTTGTTCGGTTTTTGAATTGGTATAACCTTAGCCTTCACCCAATCCGCTGGGAGGCTATGACTTGAATTCCAAAATTTATTATAGATCTATAGTAGGGAAAGACGTGGTTTTTTTCCCGCCCATATGTATCAGAAATTCCTGGGAAATTTTATCGAGGCCTGGTTGTTTTTTCTTTTGGAGGTCTATTAGAGCCTTATTTAGTTCTTCAATAGAAAAATTTTCATTAAAAAGATCATCTTGGCTCTCTGGTACCTCCGAGAGGAATCGTTTAAACTTCTCCAATTTTTTCTTCCTTTTATCCAGTTTAAATTTTCTAAGAAAATGCTCATTAAACATTTTGGCTATTGACTTTTCGTCACTTATTTCTATGCCACCAATCTTTATTGGATGAGAGGTCATCGTTTTACTTCTGTTATTAAGAGAATTTATTAGACGATGTGCCTTTGGGCCATCCTTATGATAGTCTAAATTATTTAAGAATTTATTCCAAGAGTTTCGCTTGGCTTTAATGATTTCTCTCTTCCTAACTGCACATACTCTTCGCCACTTAATTATATCCCTTCTTTTTTCTTCTTCTGTTTTTCCAGTTATTTCTTCAGCCTTTTCTTTTGCTGTATCTCTTATTTATTTTCCTTTAAATTTCGAGATCGTCATTTCAGAATGGTTTGCACTTAGGCACTTTCCCACAGGGAATATACATTTTTGCACACTAGAGAATAGCTTTTGCAAAGATCTTTGTCACTCCCTGAGGGGATAAATCATTAGAAAAGTTTATAACTCTTTCCTCCAATGAAGAGGTTAAGTCTTTCCATTTAGCTATTTTAAAATTCCATGACACTCTAGAAGCTTCGTATATCTTATGTTGAGAACTTTCATAGGTAGTTTTAACGATCCGATGGCCACTACCTGGGTCACTAATGACTTTTTTCCTACATAGATTTTGAATATTGGCTGCTACTATAGTTAGTTCTGGGTTAGTAGTACTTCCAGAGTTGTGGATAAATGATTTAGGATCGTCTTTATTGTAAAAGACTCGCATAGCGTTGCTATCGATAAAGCCCTCCACAATCTTCCCAACTTGGTTATGTGACGCATATCCCCAAAACAGTGACGCTGCGTTAAATTCCCTCACTTATATAGTGTTTTTTGTTATGGTGAGGATATCAAGGCCAAGGTTATTATTGTTAGGTGGGCTATAGATTCCGTAAATTTGTAATTCTTTCTCATTGAACAAAATGTCGATTTTCAAAATTTCTACCCTGTCATAAGCTTTCAACTCTTTTACTATTTCGAATTTCGCCATAAGGAAATCTTTGTTTCCGACCAGAATCTCGCTAGCCACCTGCCTCTGTTTAAACAGGCTATGAGTTGTAAAACCCTTGAGCGTAAAATATTTCATTCTTTCCTCAGGGATATTGGCCTCTAGAATTACCAGGACATCAGATCTCTCAGAACTTGGACCTCGAAATGCCTCCAGCCTTCCAATGAAGAATATTAAAACCTTGGCTCTTTGCTTTAAAAAAGGCGTTTCTGCTTTGGGTTGCCATCGCCTAAAGCCGTTAATCATTTAGCACCACCAAGGAGGCACGTATGACTTAAGGAATGTCATGGACGCGAGTAACACTATCCCCCCCCCCCAATATATAATATATTTGTAGAAAATATTCAATGAGAATATATGTACTCTTATTCTTCTAAATACATTTTTTTTTTTCATAATTACTAAAATTATGTTATCTACTGTAGAAAAAAATTATACTTTCACAAATATGTCGTAAGCAAAATTTTAGAAAAATATTTCAGAAAACAAATCTACAAAGTAAAAATAGTATTTACTTTGCGTACAACTTTTAAATTACAATACTTTACTAATTTGTTAAAGGAAAGCTCATAATGGTACTTTTCTGAAAATATTTATCGCTTTTCATTAATTAATAAAAAAGTAAAACTTTTGATTCCGCTTACACAATAAGATCTTTGTTAATAACCAGCCCTGAAGAAATAAAATGACAACTTTTTAAATTAATTATACATAAGCAAGATAAATCCTTATAAATGTGTTCCTTCTGCCTTTTTCCTGTTAATTTATCTGAAATGAAAATTGAAATTTTTATCAATACTTAGTTTCTCCTTTTTACTCTAGCATTAAAAAGAAGAAATTAATTATACAGGAAAAACATGTATAATTTGGTTATTTTATTTATTTATTTATTTATTTATTTGCTTTTATCTCACTCTATTTCTGTGAATTATTTTTATTAGACAATTAAGGATAATATAAACATTGACAGATTACTTTGATTTAACATCCTGTAATCTATTTATATTTTCTTTCAATGAATGTTATTTATTTATTTATTTTTTAAACCTTAATTAAATCGCATAAAATTTGAAAATATTGCATTAAAAATTGTTTAAAAGACGAATAAAATGGTTTAGAATATATAAATGAAATATTTTTTTTTTTTTATTAATACGTATACTAAAAAGATTTATTTTTCTGCTTTAATGGAAAGGAAATACTTTTTTTGTATAAATTTATTAAGCAAAAACACACTTTTTTTAATTGTAATATATTTTAACATTCTATTAAACATGTTTTGCTACATTTTCAATAAAATAATATGCGTTAAAATTGGCTATGATAGTTTATAAATGCAAATTACGTATTTTCGTCTCTCAAAAGATTTTTATACAGTACAAACCGTGCTCTTAATCATTATTTCCTTTTCCCCATTTGCTTATATATATATATATATATAAATCGGTAGATAGACAGACATATCGAACTCGATCTTTGCCTGTTCTTTTCATGAGAAAATTAATGTTAATGCAAACAGTGATAAAATGCTTTCTTTTACATCTTAGAATTCCTTTGTAATATCTTATAATAAATGTCCTTTTATTTTTGAAGCTGTAATTAAATTGCATAGAATTTAAAAATATCGCATTAAGACATTTTGGAAAAACAAATAATATGATTTGGAGATTACAAGTGAAATAAATTTTTATTAATATGTATCCTGAAGTTATCTTTATTTTTATTATTATTTTTTTAAACAAAATTGAAAGTAGTTTCTTATATACACATGTCACGCAAGAAAATACTTTAATATTCTTAAAGATTTTTAATACTAATTTAATCTTACAAATGTTATTTTCTTTATTAAAAGCAATATATTAAGATATATGAGTAGAAAATATTACATGAGAGTATAATTTACTTATATTACGGTAATGAGTATTTTTTACATAATTACTAAATTTTATTCACTGTAGAGAAACGTTGCATTTTCACAAAAATGACGTAAGCAAAATTTTAGAAAAATATTTTATAAAACAAAACTACAAAGTAAAAATAATATTTACTCTGCGTAGAACTTTTATAGTTCTTTACTAGTGTGTTAATAGGAAGCTCATAATGCTAATTTTATGAAAATATTTATAGTTTTTCATTAATTAATAAACACAGAAAAATGAAGAAAATATTAAAATCTTTTGATTCCGCTTACACAATAAGAATATACCAACCCTAAAGAAATGAAATAACAACTTTTTAAATTAATTATACGTAAGCACGATAAATCCTTATAAATATGTTACAGCTGCTATTTTCTGTTAATTTATTTGAAATGGAAATTGAAATGTTTTATCAATACTTAGGTTTTCCTTTTTACTTTATTATTAAAAGGAAGAAATTAATTTTACAGGAAAAATTTATATACATCTAGAATTTTTTTCATTTTATCTCTCTCCATTTCTGCGCCTTCTTTTTATTAGATAATTAATGTTAATGAAAACATCGATTGATAGATTATTTTCTTTTAACATCCTGTAATCTCTATATTTTTTTTTACAATGATCGTTTTTTATTTATTTATTTATTCATTTATTTTTTAAACTATAATTAAACCGCATAGAAATTGAAAATATTAATTTAAGAAATTTTTGAAAGAAAAATAAAATGGTTTAGATTATAAAAATGAAATAATTCTTTTATTAATATGTATACTAAAAAGATTTTATTTTCTTCTTTAATGAAAATAGATTTTTTTTAATACATATATTATGTATAAATTTATCAAGCAAGAATATTTTTTGAAAGAATTGTAATATATTTAAATTTGTGTTAATCATGTTTTGCTGCATTTTCAATGAAAGAGTACGTACTAAAACATCATGTGATAATTTATAATAGCAAATTATGGATTTTTGTCACTGAAAAGTTGTTTATGATGTAGGGTAAACCGTGCTATTAATCCTCATTTGATTCTGTCCCATTTGCTTATATATATGTATTGTATATAAACATTGTAATAAATAGTGTTAACTGACGTACCAATGGCAGAGGGGGCGTCCTTGGCCTCTGGTCCTGAGGGGACCCCCGAAGAAACTTTAGTTTTAAATATATCTATCTGAAGTTACCGTACTATTTTAATTACACTGCGCTAAGAAAAAAAAAAAAATCCAGCTCTAATACCATTTTTGCTGTTTCTTATGTAAAATGTCCTCCTGAATCCAAATATGACCTCCATTATGGACCAATCACCCACTGTTTTTGCGGGACGCCACTCCCGTCCCGCAATATTTATCACTGTTCGGCAGTTTTATAGCCATGAATTTTATTTAAAGGGTAGAAAAGGACTATAGTAACTGCTAAAAAGATATATAAGATATAATAAATAATAATAATAATAATAGATTAATAAAAATATAACAAATACAATTTCTAATTTTAGTGGCAAATCAGCCCCTAAGTTTTTCCCTTGCTATAGATATTCATGTTTTAGAATTTTTCACCTCTGTAGATCCTCAGAATATATTTTACAGTTAAAATATTCCTTTACCCCTCTCCAAATCACATTTATAGCCATAAAATGACTAAACAGTAATAAAAATAGGGTGGCGTCACCCCCCCCCCTCCGGAAAAAAAAGAAAATGGTTGAGGGGACAAAATGAACATCATATTCGGAATCAGGAGGTCATTTTACATAAGAATTTGCATGAATGGTATTGGGTCAAATTTTCGTGCAGAACAGTGTTATCTGAAACATTCTCTTCCATTTTACTTTATAAATTTCAGTCTAAAAAGCTATTATGTAGAAAAAGTGACCGTTAAGGCAACTTTCAATACTAACACACCAGACACGAATATTGCTTCTTGCCACAACACGTGAATGCTCTACCATCTGAACGAATGTTTTAACACTTTTATATCCCGACCGATACGTTCTGCTTACATGGAAGTTGGAAATATTTCATCTGTTCTACGAATTATGTATTACGAATGGATTCTGTTCCTCGTTCTTCGAAATCCATAATTGCTGATTCTTTAATAGGTAATTGGCAGAGTGCTGAACTCGTAATCGGCGGATTGTAAATTTGCATTACTAACTGGCCTATGACTTATGTATATCTGGTGCAAGTATAATCACTTGTATTTGCAGTATCTTCTATTATCCGTTAAAAATGATGTCATGGCGTTTACTGAATCAGAAGTGCTATTCCGACAGAGGAATTTCAAATTCGTGATGGTATATCTCTGGCTAACCCCTGGTTGCATAACCCAAGACACTTCCAACTGCTTACTGTACAACTCGAGCACGACATTAAACCCTCTGAAATTTAAACATAACTGCTGAATGAAAATAAAGATTTTGAGAATTAACTTCGACCATATATGTAATAGAAAATTTATATATAAAGGCCGAGAAATGTTTAAAAGAAATGAGGTTACATTCGACATCAAAATTATTCGAGCGCTAGCAATAATTCCTGTCCTGTATAAAAAATGTATACTTAATACTGTTTTGTTTTCAATAAAACCTTATCGAATCACGTTCTTAGTCAGTCTAAGAACATGATTGGACAATGATGTATTTAGTAAAACAGTATTAAACGAACTTTTTTTTTTAAATACAGGAATTATTGCTAACGCTCGAATAATTTTGCTGCCGACTGTATATGTGGCCGACGTTACTTTCTTAAATAATAAAGACATCTTTAAAATAATAATAATAAATAAAATAACGAAATTTTATTTTTGATGCAGTAGATTTTAAAACTGATACTTTTTTCCTTTTCAATTGGAATTGTCACTAAATTAGAGAAACAGAAAACCGGCATCAAAACACCGTATTGAATATATCATAGGTTTCAAATCTTTCGTTTTTCAAGGGAGACTTAGTAATGAAAATTTTTTATCAGCTTATTTTTTCCAGCTTGTTTGATCGCCAAAAATATAAATAACATATTCCTTTAAAAATTAGCCGTGAAAAATCTAATTAAATAATTAGAAAGTTTCACAGCTATCCTGTATATATTTATCATATTAAAAAAATAATAATAATAATAATTCTTAAATATTTATTAACTTATATTAAATCTGATTTTATTCATTTATAACTTTTGATTAATTACAGATTATTTAGAGCCGAATTTTAATCAAAAATTGAAACAACATAAAACTAATATACGTAATTTGTTCTTTTAAATGCTTTAAACTCAAATAAGTAAGTGATCTATTTAAACGAGTGCTAATTAACGATAAAAATGTTAATTCATTTCAGCTAGTATGAAATTTACTAATTCAGTTTATGATTACAGTAATCAAATTATTGTGGAAAATTATAGCATTAACAATTTGATCTAGCTCTCTTTACGTAAAATTTAAATTGCATTAATTTTAACTCAAAACTTTACTATATTTAGCAGCATTTTCAAACTAACTGTGATGTAATGAATCTTAATATGTAAGCCGATTATTCTAAATAACATATTTCAAAACCCAGTTTTATTCAAGTTAATAGGTAATTAGCATAGCTATTTAATTCTTTTTAAATATGTAATATTGCACAAATTCATTTGGATGAACATGTATAAAATAATAATAATAATAATAAAAAAAAAGATTTAATTTGATGCAATTATAAGAATAAATAAGAAGAATTTTCAACAAGCAAATACGTGTACTCCAAAGTATTAAACAATCATTATATGAACATGTATTTTACTTAAACGAGCCCTATGAGTTCTTTTTTATAAAATCCAATTATAAAAATTCAAAATTATACCTCTGGGGGTACCGGAACATGGATTTAACTCGCTCTGATCCGGATCAAAATTCGAGCCTCTGTTGTCTGGCTGGTGCTGCCATCTTTCACCAGCTTCTGGAGTTAAAGTCGTTCTTCCTCCCTATGAGGCGCTCCTAATAACGGAAGAAAATAGCCCTCATGCCTTAAAAGATATCCGGATAGTTCCACTATCGGGGCTCAGAATTCCCGAATGGCACACGACAACAACAACAACAACATAAAAATTCATAGTTAGAAAATATATATCTATATCTATCTATATATATAAAAGTTGTTAAGAAAAACCTCTAAACTATATTTTATGGCAAAATTATATTTCCAATATATATCATAAGTTAAAAATAACATTTTATTACATCTTGTAATCAGTCAATAAATGCAGATTTAGAAGGGAGGGGGGGGGAATCTTCCTTAGAGTAAATATACGTTTTTTTTTTTTTTTTTTTTTTATCTTTAGTTAAAAATGTTAGTTTGGATCAGACATGTATACAACGTTGAAAACCCCTTTCTTTTCGTTTGACTTATGTTATTTACATCCTACTGATGAGATTGGGGCAGCTGTATTGAATTTTTGTTTCATACATTCTCTGCCGTTATAAGATAGAAAAATCACTTATGAAAACAATTCACTTTCAGTAATATTTTCATGTTCTTAGGCTGACTAACAAGGAAACATTCAAAAGGTGTCATTCTCAAAAAGTATTGAAAAAAAATATATGTGATTCTACTCTTTCTAAAACACCAGAAAATGAAAAAAATATCGGCTGAAATTAATTACAGCGATCACAAAAAATTATCAAAATTAAGCATATTTGGCGATTTAGCGCTATTAGACGATACGTTTGCTAGCACCGAGATTGCCGTGTACGAAAAGAACCGTATTTTACTTTTCCGCCAAGTACTCAAAATCAATCACCTAGCAGTGTAAAATCGCTAAATATGCTTAATTTTGAAAAAAAAAATTGTGGTCGCTGTAATTAATTTCAGCCGATAATTTTTCATTTTCTGGTGTTTTATGAAGAGTAGAATCACATATATTTTTTCCAATACTTTTTAAAGATGACACCTTTTGAATGTTTCCTTGTAAGAACAAGATTCGACAAGGATTTATTTAACAAAACAGTATTAAGAGTACTTTTCTTATATAGGAATTTTTTCTAGTACTCGGATACTTTTGCTGCCGACTGTAGCTACGCTCACCAACCATCGAGTTGCTCGCTATGCTCACCTTTTTCCAACTCGTTTCACTCATTAATCCTTACCGGCTGTTCGTAGCTCACCAACAACTAAAAGAAAAGAATAGCGGCGGCAGTAACTTTTTTTAATATTTAGAGGGGAAAAAAAATATTTATTTTAAAAATGTTTTGAGTTGTGAAATGTTTAGTGAAAAATTAGATAATTCATAAATTTAAAATATATGACTCGCTATTTCGTATTTTCTTAAAAGTTTCATCCGCTTGGAAATAAAATCAACCGACTCTTCTCATGATAACTATAGTTGAAAAATTGAACTATTAGTTTTTTGTAGAGGGCGATTTAAAAAGAGATGAGCGAATTTCAGTCGAAAAAATCAGATATTTTGGAGTTAAAAAAAAAATGATAAAATTATTAATTATTCATATTTTTCAAAAATAGTTGCATCGTTGGAATAGAAAATAAACGTGCTTTCGAATAGTGCCGTTGCATGTCATGCATTTTATTCCTTTATACATAATTTGAATTTAAAAACAAAGCTTTTCAAGAAAGGTCTCAAAATGAACGTTTCGGAATATCCATATGCGCGGTTCACATACATACACACACACAATAAATAAATAAAAAAATAAATAAAATAAATAAAATGAAATAAATAAATAAAAATCATAACTCGCGACATTTTTGAAATCGGATTTCAATCTTCTTCTGTTTTGCTCCTCCCATTGATATCTACACACCCATATATATATAAGATTTATCTCGTAAATATTTGTGTTATAATGTGTTTAGTGAAAAATTACAAATAAAAATCGATGTTTCGTAAATTTGAAGAAAATGTATTGCTAATTTGTGTTGTAATAATTTTTTTTTTTTTTTTTTTTTTGAAAGAGGATATGATTTTTTGAAGGGATCGATCATTAAAAAACTGAATGTTTAGTAAAAAAAAAAAAAAAAAAAAAAAAGATGGGGAAAAAAAAAAGTATTAAAATAAATAAATAAATAAATAAATGTAAAATATTTGTATTTTTCAAAAAAGAAAAAATTACACTGCTAAAATTGGTCATAAATGACCTTTTAAATGCTACAGACGTATTTTGCATACCTCGATCCGTTGAAGAGGGAGTCTTTGTGCGTCTTTTTAAAAACGCACAAAAATTTGTGCCTATCTTTCTTCCTTTCCGAGGAACGCTTTCAGATGAAGGAACATTTGTGATTGTTTATTTCTTATATAAATGAACCACAGTTCCGAAAATTTATATTATGACTAAATATTAAAAAAAAAAAAAAAAAAAAAAAAAAAAAAAAAAAAAAAGATTATATATATATATATATATAAATGATATTTATCGTAATAAAATTTAACCTTAAAATTTAGCAATTAATAGATTCAAAACAATACCAACACAACAAAAATAGAACTGATTTCAACTTATAGAACTTATAGGTAAGACTGACACAAAAGTGTTTCGATACAGATTAAGAACCATTGAGAGACAAAAAAACAATTTAAATTACTTACGCCGACACGAATGATAATAATGAAAAAAGGACCATTAAAGTTAATGACAGAGAAAATAACTAAAGGATCACAGAAATAATAATTGGATAAAAATGCTTAAAATTAGAAGTAAAAACGCGTCAGGGGGATGTACTTCATAAAGCTGTGAAAGTTGCATCGATTTCGTAAAACAATATAGCTAATCATAGCAATTTATATTGTTCCAGCCCCGATCAAGGCAATAAAACCAATTTGAATGAGAAATTAAATAAATTATTAAATCAAATCATCAAGGAATCCATAGAGAAAACTAAAAAAAAAAAAAAAAAAAAAAAAAAAAACAGAGTAGCCACATGTAAAACTTTTACACAAACTGGAGAATAGAAAGATGCCAACAAATTATTGAAATTACAAATGAAAGCATTCAAACCTCGATTAATAGATAAAGATTTAACGTCTGAGCTGTTTCATTAACGATTAAATTCACTGAGTAATTATTTATTAAGTTAGTGAAATTTTAATTTTAAGTTGGTTAAAGTTTAATCTAGTTAAATTTTTAATTTAAATTGTGCGTAAATCAATGAACATTAAAACTCTCATAGAACATTAAAACTCTCATTAATGTTAGAAAACTTAGTCAGCAGTGAGCAAGTGCTACCTAGCGTTTAGCTAGATAAACAATAAGTCAGTTAAATTAATTCAGGTTCAAACAAACCAATGCTAAAAGTATATATATATACATATAATAATGATGATGATGATCATGTGTTAAGCATAGTAGAAGCCAAGCAACAGATACAAGATCACTGAAACACCAATGAGCAGTAAGATTAAACATTTCTTTGAGAAGTTTAGAGAAATGAAGAAAAAAAAATTCTTCGAGGATGAAATACACAAATTTAAAAAATCCAGATTTATTAATTAACTGCCTGCAAAACAAACGAATCAATAAACTAACACAACAAATCTTAACTTAAAAACATAAACTATATCGAAATTTATGAAAAAATAATTTAAGAAACTTAAGAAAAGAAGGAAGATATATATATATATATACACATTCGATTTTACTGATACATATTTTTTTTTTTTTTTACCGAAAAAAAAAAAAAAAAAGTATTCATAGTACATAATTGAACAAAACGACAATATGTGAGACAGAAATAAGTTTGTGACTCTAAAAATATTTTATTTCACTTACTAAATTATATAAATGGTAGTTATTTTTAGATACTAAACACCTGAAAAGCAAGCTTAAAATAATATAATATATTTTTTTATGTATTAGTGGTTTTTATAATAAATAGTAAAATAGTTACCTTCAAAATACTGACTTGGCATTTCATTTTTTCATTTTGTCAAAAAAAAAAAAAAAAAAAAAAAATGAGTTTAAAAAGTATAAAATATTTAAGTATATAATACATATGTACATCATATATTTTTTATATATTTGTCAATCCGATTTCTTATTTCTTGTTAAAGAAAATTTTATAAAAGATATAATGAATGAATATATTTTCTTATTTTTTATATCAGAATACTAATATGCAAATTAAATTAGGTTGTCATGTCCTTACATTTATCAAAATGTACCTTAATGAAACAAACTTGGAAAATTCCTAATTAAATAAAATATTCATTAGGTTACTTTATTTTTATTATTTTTCAGACGACAAATATGTTAAGAATTTTGTTAGTTTGTTTTATTGATATTTAAAGAGACAATTACTAATGAGGGGGAAGAAAAGTGTTTTTGCAATTTTATAATATTAAGCTATTATTTTTTAAATAATATTTATATTTAAAAATAACGTTCAATACTTTTCTTTTGAAAAAGTGTTAATTAATTTCAATACAGTGTAAATATACGCAAGTAACACATTAATGTACACAATTTTCTCTACTTTATAATTTTATAGCTAGCTTTGCCCACTTCACTTGTCACTATATTTAAATTAATACTTTTTATAATAAGTCTTTTATTTTTTATTCCTTTATTTATAAATAAACCTGAAAGATTTGAACATTTAACGGCTGCTACAAATAAACCATAAAAAAAAAAAAAAAAAAAAAAAAAAAAAAAAATGTAAAACATAATTCTCGAATGGCAACACTCTTAAAAATGAAAAATTGTTGTTCTATGAAAAGAGCTTGTAAAAAGAGCTTGTATTTGTTATTCAGACAAATAAAATAGTTATCTCTAAATGGAAAAGCCTTCCCATATATCGCCATATAATTGCAAAATATCACTGATTCACGCATTAATCTATCAAGCTCAAACCGCTAAAGATAAAAATATACCGTTTGGACAGATGTTTTTTTTTTTTTTTTTTTTTTTTTTTTTCCCATTAAGTATGGGCTCGCTATTAACAGTTTTAATGAAATTTAACCTATAAGTGGTTGAAAGGGAAGTGGAAGATTTTTAAATTTTCACGATGTTTCTGCAGTTGTTTCCATTTGAAGCTTGAAGTTTAGCGAAATATCTTCTCTCAAACTCTAATTATAGAAAAATATAAGAATTTTCAAGAATGAGGAAAGGGATGAATTTCAAGAATGACGTCACTCGCAGTCAAGTTATGGGTAAAGTGGCATAACATTGGCATTTCCACCAATACAGGCTGATCTTTTGCCACTCGAGAGTGGCAAAGATTGATTGACGGAGCGTTTGTTTGTAAACATGCCCTTTCCTTATTGAGTCCTTAAGGGAGGAAAAGACGGTGTATAGCTGTTCTACCCGCATTTCACACGTGGAAAATCGCAATGGTTTCCAATAAAAACTTCAATTTTTGCAAAATGTTTCTTCTTTGGTCCTTGTTAGAGTGAAAGATTAGAATCTTAAGAAATTCAACCCTTATGGGTATGATAGGGGTGTCTAGCACTTCTACTTTTTCTTCGCATGGAAAAATCACAGTGTTTCCCATTAGATGCTTTAAGTTTTAGCAAAATGTCTTTTCTTAGACACTAATTAAGGTAAAATATAAGAATTTTCTAAAATTTAATGTTTAAGGAAAAGAATGGAAGCGTCTAACAGATGTACCCGTTCTTCGTACAAATAAAAATCGCAGTAATTTCTAATAAAAGCTTCAAATTTAGCAAAATGTTTCTTTGTAAGCCCTGTTTACAGTGAATAATTAGAATTTTACGAAATTTAACCCTTAAGGGTATGAAAGGGGTGTCTAGCATTTCTACCTGTTCTTCGCACGGGAAAAATGGCAGTTGTTTCCTGTAGAAGCATGAAATTCAGAAAAATGTCTCCTCTTCTACCCTAAATAAGGTGAAATATAAGAATAGTCCGAAATTTAACAATTAATGGGATAAGAAATAGTGTCTAGCATTTATACCAGTTCTTCGCCCGGAGAAAATCGGAGTTATTTCTATAGAATTTTTCAATAGATTTGAACAAAGCTTTCCTACATCAGGAATCAGAATATACAATCTTTGATCAACAAAAAAATTAATTTGCTTTGCTTTCAAAAAAAATTTTTAATGTTTCCTCGTGCGAAAAACGGGTAGAATTGCTAGTAGTATTATAACTTGCAGTTATGATTACTATTTATTACTGCTTATTCTATCGCTAGTAAATAAAAGCCTGACACAATTATAGCAAAGCGTAGCAGTTTCCTCTATTGAAATGACCTTTTCTATCGAATTACTTTTAAAAAATGACTTCATTTTCAAAGAATATAGCACTTCATGGGACGTTTTGTGAAAGTGACGTCAATCTAACATGCTATATTTTTTTATTCTAATTATATTAAAACACTAAGTCATTGTTATTCGTCGTCTAATTTATTCTTTACGAATTCACAGTAAAATTTTTAAGTTGCAGGCATGGAATTCTGATGAATGCGTAATTTTAGAACGTTTTTTAAACCGTTTCACCCCCATTTTAATTTCGAATTTTTATAACCCTCTACTTTGGAAAAATATATATGCAGTAGATGTAATCTACATATAAAATTTCAAGTTTCTACCTATAATAATAGTGAAGAAATCAACAAAAATATGGTTTTAAAATGGATTTTCCTCAATGGATTTTCTTCATTGCGCATGCGCTAGAAATTTGAAAAGGCCACAGTACTTCAGCTATGGTCATAAGCAATAACTATGCCAAGTTTAGTTCAATTCGGCCTAGTCGTTTGAAAAGAGATGTAAGATATACTAACATACATGCATACACACATACTAACAAAAAATCATTTTAATTTGTTATAAAATTATCGCCATATTCATTTTTCAAGATTCTTAAAAGGCAAAAAAATAAAATAAAATAAAAATAAAAAACATAAACATAAGAATTATTGATATTATTTTTGAAAAAAAATATATTTTCGAAAAAGAATATTCGAGTTGATTATTCTTAAAAGTTTACAACGAAGTTTTTATTTGCCGATAGCTGTTAAAAAAAAAAAAAAAAAAAAAAAAAAAAAAAAAAAGGAACCTACAGATTTAGTAAATTAATTGTAAGGTAAGATAATGGTATTGTAAGGTAAAATTATGGGATTGCTTTTAATACTGTTTCTGAATATTGCTTACATAAAAGCTTCTTATATTTTTTTAAAATAATTTTATTAATTCCTAAAATAAAGGCAGAAATATAAACTTTATCTCGCAACATTGAGCATAATGTGCAGAATTAACAAATATGTTCAAGTGGAACCAATTCTACTTGAGCATTAGAAAATTATAATTACGAATTTTAATTGACTATTGCTGAAGAATAAGGAATTTAACATTAAAATAATTTATTATAATATCACAACCATACAATAAAACATCTGGTGTGAAACAACAACACGACTTCCATTACACATCATTAAACGTGTCATATGCACTTTTTGGAGATGTGATCAGAAAAAAATGGTGTGAATTGAAGACATAAAATTGAAGTAATGAAGATAAAAACTAAAATATTTCCGATAAAAGAAATACATATAAAACAGAGTTTACAAAAGGATATCTAAAATGGATTTATGCAAACAATTTTCAAGAAAATCGTTTGAGCTGATTTTGAGATACCAACTTTTACCAAAACTTTGTATGCTTATTTATTGACCGGAAAAAATAATTACACAAATAAAGATATTTAAAAGGAGTTAGTATGGAGAGTTTGAAAAAAATCAGTAAAGCTGTTTTAAAAAGAACGCACTTGCGAGATCTGAAATTCAGCTATTTATACAGGACGTCTATTATTTTTCCTGAACTAACCAACTATATCATTCGAAAGGACATATAATAGAGTGTTTATATAGCAACTTTGAAGAAAATCGTTACAGTCGCTTTTGAGATATGAACTTACAGTCCCACTTCCAGTTTCAGATGTCCCACTTCTGGTTTTCTAATTTTCACCAAAATTTGGAAAATTCATCTATACTCCAGGCCTGTGTTAATTCTGAAGTTTCGTTGTTCTATCTTTATTAGTTTCGGAAGCCAGAGCATAATTATATTTTAGTTTTGATAGCCAGAAGTTTTCTCACGTAAGCGCATACACACATAACATACATACACTCACACTGACCAATTGCCCGAAACTACTTTTTTGGACTCAGGAGAACTTCGTAAGTGTAAATCAGGTGAAAATTCGATACCGAATTTTTGGACCGAATACAATTATTCAATTACCTACGGTAGTCGGGTAATGGAAGTAAAAATACATAAAAGAAGGGAAAATATTATATCGTTACCTAAGATTTTGTTAAAACTATTTATGTTAATAAACCATATCATAATACATTGAAATAATCTAAAACTTTTAATATTTTTTTTAATATAATTATTTAAAGAAATTCGTCATGCATTCTCGAAATGTTTAAATATATATACATAAACTTATATGTAGTGATATAAGTTACATATATCAGACACATATGTATTTTATTATATTTAAAATATTTTAGTTATTTAATAAGTAAGTAATTTTTATCAACTAAAAATTAAAATAATAATAATAATAATAATAAATAATAATTTAATAGATTAAAAATTTAATTTATTCTTTTTACGTGTAAGTTATTTTTAACTTTCTTACAAAAAAAAAAAAGAAAAGATTTATAACCTTAGATAAAATACTTTTGAACGATATCTATATTAATAAAATCAGACTTTTGTCTGTAACTTTGTCAGAATCAAAAAATTTTACCATATCTGCACGTTTCACACACCATGAAAGCCGAAAATAATTTCAGAAAATTTTGCCTGTGTGTGTGTCATCCTGTCTGTATGTCGCTTTTTTTGTCCGGGCATCACTTGAGAACGGCTGGACGGAATTCAACGGCGCTTGTCAGGAATTTAGTTCTTCACCAAACTTAAAATTATATCTATCAACTTTTCCGAATTTCCCCTCCCCCGTTGCCCCCTGGGGGGGGGGAGTCAAAAACACATTTGTCCGGGTATCACTTGAGAACGGCTGAACAGAATTCAATGGCGCTTGGCAGGAATTTAGGTCTTTACCCAACTTAAAATTATATCTATCAACTTTTCCGAAATTCCTCCCCCCCTCGTTCCCCCTTTCGGAGTACCGACTTCATGTGTGTTGCTTGGGAGAATTTTCGCTCGCGAATTTTTGTTGTTTACTTTCGTTACTGTGTTATAATAGTGTTTGCTAGTGTATTATATGAATTAAAAAGTTGCTAATAGTTGTTCGAATGTATTAATAAGTTAGCGGTTATCAATTTTATATAAATATTAGTTAATTTAGTAACTTCCTGGTGTTTCGACGACTTAGCCATTTCTGCAAAGTGCTTATACCAGCTACAAGTTTTGTGTTTTCTACTATGTTTTGTGATTTATTTAGTGAATATTAATTCGGCTCAAGTGCAGCTACTGGATAAGTCTGTTTTCTAATTAATTGTGTGAGTGGAATGTTATTTATAGTGTTTTCATGTACAGTATAGTGCAATTTAATTTATTCATCAACACAAGTTTGTGATATTATTTTATAAGTGCTACACAAGCTATTTTTCTTGCTATATGTTGGAAGAGTGTTCTATAATTAAAGCTGTCAAGTTTTATACTGTATATTCATAAGATTTTAATGCAATAAAGTGTATTTTAAGCGAAATTAGCATTTTAAACATAAGGAGCTTATACGTACTAGCTGGTCTACGCCATCTTGGAAGACGCCCCCAGCGCCATTGCTAGATTCGAAGGAATTTTCTGTTCGTGGTAAATATTTACTGAATGATCTCATTCAATTCGTTTGCATCAACAGATTGATTGATTAAAGATCTCTTTTCTGTTAAGAACTGAGATTTTGTTGATTATCAATTATATATCTATTTAAGTTAAGCTTTATAAGGCTAATTCAGTTATAGCTTTTATTTTCTTAATTAATTTACGTAAAGCAATTAATAAATATAGTTAATTTTTATCATTTCTATAATAAGCAGGTGTACTGCTCTACATATATGATGAAAGTTTGTTGCAACAATTTCTGACCTTTGGGCCGACTTACTATTTCGAGTGAAAAACCTTTTGCGCAAGCACCACTCTAGGGTGGAAAGAGAGATAGAAAACTTTTGCCTTATATATAAGGTTATCATGCCTCTAGAAATAAATGTAGACTATAAATCTGATTTTCTACTGAAAATTAAAGGAATAACAGATTCAATTATGGCAAAGATAAACGAAAGAGTAGGCCAGAAGGTCAACAAGGAATTGTGTGATGTAGTGTATAAAGGTACTATGGAAATAATTATGAAGTGTGCTTCATCGGAATTTAGATACGAAAGACTCATGGGAAAATATGAGCAAATTGAGGATGATTTTAATAAAGAGATTAAAAAGAATCTTGATATAGATAAAAAATTAAAGGATATGAAGCTAACGACACCGGAGGTCGTGTCAAAGATGGGGGAAAAACTTTCCGATGATTTCACAGTAATAATCACGCCTACGGAGGGCAGGGGATACGATGGGAGACAAAAAGGAACTGATTAAAAGAATATCAGAGGTGGGTAAGGCAAATAATCTTAAGAGTCCCAAGGACGTTATCATTAGCAGAGAGGGAAGGATTATTTTGAAGACGGACACGCTAGAGGGGGCGACAGAGTTTGTTAACAGCCTGGAAGAAAATGAGGATGTGTTAAGATTGGCGTCAGTGAAACAGTGAAAAGTAAAGAATAACAGGATTATTCTATTTAATATAGACGAAACGATTGATGAAAAAGGACTTAGGGAAGAACTGAGATACTCTGAGGGTATGGAGGACAAAGACTATGATGTAGTTAGAAACTTTAAAGGAAAATCCGGCCAGCACTGGACCTTAGATTGTGATAGGGCCACAAAACAAAAGTTAACAACAAATGGAAAATTTTTGATTAATTATCAAAGAATATACGCCAAAGAATACGTTAACATTTTCAGATGTTATAAATGCCACTATTGGGTCACACTCAATATAATTGTAAAAATGACATGCAATGTTTCAATTGTGGCGAAAAACATGATGGTAAATTGAGTAAAAATGATCAAAAGAAATGTATAAACTGTAATACGGATGGTCACGCAAGCAATGACAAGAACTGCCCTACTCTTTTAAAGTATAAGGCAAATCTCTTGAACAGTAAACCATCATTAAGATTATAACGCTGACCTCGACGGGCTCAAATACAAATGGAAAAATCAAAATAGTCCAAATCAATCTGAATTTCTGCAAAGCCGCAAGTGACAATCTTTACAAATTCATTATTAATAAAATAGATATTGCTCTAGTACAGGATCCTTACATTTTTAATGGCAAATTAATTAGTATTGATAGTTCCTGGCAAGTTAATTTCTCAGTGAAAAAGAGTTCCTGTGTTATAATTGTTAACAATAATATCCAGAATAACAGAATCTTGGCTCTGCAGTACATTGTGTTCGTAAACATTTTAACTGATTTTGGAATCATTACTATTTCCTCTATGTACATCTATCCCTCCACGGATTTGGAGGATAACTTGGATGAAATACCAGATGAAATTTAAAATTTTAAATTTCTTCTCTTGGCAGGTGACTTAAATGCCAAAAATACTCTTTGGGGGTATAAAAGGAATGACGACAGAGGCTATTTAATTCTAGACTTTTGTAATTCTAGAGACTACTGTATTTTGAACGACCCTCACCAGCCTCCAACGTACTGGACTCCAGATAATTTTGGTTATCCGGACCTCACCATTTCGAGTCCGTCCTGATATGATAGTTTAAAAAATTGGTCTGTCTCGGTGGAAGAGTCCTGTTCGGACCATCGTTACATATTGTATGATCTAAACTCTACCTTTCCTCATTTGACCTATAAAAGATTTGCTACCAAATACTTCAGGCCAGGAAAATTTAAACGTTTGATCTTAACAAAACTCAAGCCTCTCGAAGAAAACTTGATACAATGTTCAACTGTTCAGGATTATGACTTATTCTTAGATCAACTTAATCGTACAATAGATAATATTTCTTCGCAAATCTTTAAAATTAAATCAAAAAACAGACCAGTCTCTATTTCCTGGTGGAATCCAGAATTAAGGTATTCGAGAAACAAAGTTAAAGCTCTTTACAGGAGACACAGAAGAACTGGAGACTTAAATGATAAAATAAAGCTCAAGCAGGCTCGGGCCATTTATAAAAAACAAATCAGATCAGCTAAAGTTAAGTCCTGGAAAACTTATTGTACGAATTCCAATAAGACCTTTGGCAAGGCCTTTTCTGTATTGAAATCAAAAAGCAATTTCCATACTCTCACTAACCTGGATGGCATGCCATCAGATTCAAGTGTGATTGACATAGATAAAATATTGTTAGAGTATCATTTCTGTATAATCGTTGAGCCTATTACCGAGTCTTGTTTTTCTCATATTGAGGCAGAAAAATACGTTAATAAATTCATCATCATGCAGGAAAATAAATCATGGTATCATGACTACAATTATTTTAGTAAAAATGATTTCGAGCAGAAAAATTTTAAACGTGATAATAATCCAGCCGAGGAGCATAAAACCATAAACTTCATTGAATCGGAGGATTTTGTACATTGTGCGAATAAATTCTATACAGATGGTAGTAAAAATGAAGAAGGAACGGGCTGTGCCTTTGTTGCTGTACTTGAAAATTTTTTGGTTCATAAAGAGATGTATAGGTTAAAAGCCGGAAATTCTGTTTTTCAGGCGGAAGTCCTCGCCATTATAAAAGCTTTGGAATGGGCTTCTTTCAAAAAGCTACAAAACATCCTAATCAGAACTGATAGCCTTTCAGCTATTATGGCGCTTAACAATTTGTTGCCAAATTCTATTCTTGTGAAGCAACTGTTGGATAAGATAAATTCATTTAACGGAATTTTTAACATTGCATGGGTCCGAGGTCACTCAGGCATTATAGGGAACGAATTGGTGGATTCGTTAGCCAAATGGGCTATTTACTCTGGAGTATATCATCCTCTACCCTACCCTGTTTCCTATCTCTACAAAATCCTGTTGTCTGATGCCTTAAAAAAATGGCAAAATCACTGGGACTCATCCGACAAGGGCCGTATCACTTACGAAAATTTTCCGGAGGTTTCTACCAAACTGGCAATTAAAAATCAAGTTCTAATATATTTTGTTACTGGACACGGAAGTTTTCCAGCCTTTCTGTGTAGATTTAACAGCTCCAATGATCCAAGTTGTCCTTGTGGCGAGTTGGGTGATTCTATGCATTTTCTCTAAAACAAATGTTCTTTCAGTAAAAATTATATAAAGAGGTTCACAAGAGAGACTATGAACGAATATATTTTGCGCATTGACAATTCTGCATATTTGTTAAGAGGAGTATGTAACATCTATAACGAACTTATTAAAAAATACTCCAATCTTTTAAAATATACTTTTTGATTAAGGTGGTTTTCTTCAAGTTGGGTAATGGTGTTCTTCTTTACCTTTGTTTGATGTAGTGGCTTAATGAGGCTTTTTGAACAATCTCTCTATCATATAGACTGAATCTCAAAGAACATTTATGTCCGAAGTGAACATTGTTTACATGAACTTTAAGAACTACCACTTCATAAATCTTTATGAACAGTTTCCCATCTTTCTTTTTGGACATTTGGGTCTGAGTTGAACATTGCTCACACGAACTTTATGAGCTATCACTTATTTAAATCTTTTTTTTTTTTTTTTTGTTTCACAGGCAATTTGTCCTGTATTTTTACAAGTGTAAAAGTTCTTTTGGCAACATATTGTTTAAGTCGTCATCTACTGTTTTTAATTTTAGTTACTTTCTATTTTGTTGTTATTTTTATTTAGCAACGTATTGTATAAGTTGCTTTTTCATTGTTTTGCTTCATATTTTTCTTCAAGTGTAATTTTTAGTATTTTCTTCCAATTTTCAATAAATGCCGTCTGGTTTTTTCTGGATCGGTTCCTTTGGCTGTGGCTTTGCTGGTAGTGGTGGGTACTTCTCTCCCGCCACCCTTCGGGCTTCGGCTGGCCATAAACCTTCGGGTTGGCCGGTGGTTTGGGGCGTATCCGTATCCGTATCCGTATCCCCCTCGTTCCCCTTGCGGAGGCAAAAGACAGAAACACGTTTGTAAGCATAACTCGGCTCCTAATTACTTCACAATAAAGAAATTCCACATGGGGAGACTAGACATGAGTACAAATAAAACATTATCTGCAATTTAGGAATTTTCGTTTTTTAAGGGAAGGAGGGGGGAAAATCGATTTTTGGCGGATAACTTCGAAAATTCCTGATTTGCGTAGAACTCTACCAAAAATGGAAGAAATATGTTGAAAAAAGGTTATGCGAATTTCTTACGATATTTCCTTAAACACATTTTTGATTTTTTGTGATCTGCCATTTTTTTTTTCTTTGGGAGGAAGGGGGGGGGGGGGTATGTGTTACAAAGGGCAAATTCGAGACACCCTTTTTAGCGCTAAATTTGTCCTGGGAAATTTATGAGAGCTGCGGTCACGAAGTTTGGTTCTTGGATTGTTTATATGCATCCGGCACCTAAAGAAACGAGATTTATCGAATTACCCCCTTCCCCCTCAGGGGGACAGGAATTAAAAAAACGTTTGTAAGCATAACTCGGCCCCAAATTACATCACGGTGAAGAAATTGCACATGATGAGACTAGATTTGAGTGTAAATGAAACATTATGTACGATTTGAGAATTCTTCTTCTTAAAGGAGAGAGGGGAAAAATCGTTTTTCGAGCGGGAAATTTCAGAAATTCCGGATTTTTTAGTAGAGCTCTACTAAAGATGTTACAAAAGTATTGAAAACAGCCATGTGTCATCTTTAGAATATTTACAAAAACACAATTTCGTTTTTTTTGTTATTTTCGATTTTTTTTTTTTTTTTTTTTTTGAGGGGGGGGGGATAGTTGCAAATTCGCCTTTTAGCGCTAAATTTGTTTTGGGAAATCTATGGGATCTGCGGTTAGGAAATTTGGTGCGCAAAATGTTTATATGTATCCGACACTTATTGTAACAAGATTTTACGAAATTCGCCCACTTACCCCTTGGGGTCGGGGGGGGGTGCAATAAACACGCGTAAAAACACGTTATTCTGTTTGAATTCGCTTTACATTATCATAGAATGATGAGTTTTGGTATGTGGATGTTGAATAGGTGTACGCATTATGTACTTTGGTGAGATTTCTCAAAACTTCTAACTTAACCGCTGGGAAAGGGGAAGTAAGAAGCCGGTAAGTTTATGCTGAAGGCAGTGTGGACCCGGAATCTTCACGTTGCGAGTGGGGAAAACCTCTACGGAATACAGATTAAACTTACTTAAGTTAACTTACTTTTTTACTTAGGTTATTAATAATGATATGGAATTTTGACAACTCATTTCAGTATGCTGCTCATTTAAGCGGGCAAAGCCTGCTAGTTTTTAATAAAATAACGAAATGGAAAATTATTAAATAATCTACAAAAACTGTATAAAGTATAATATACGGGTATATTTTGATGACCGTCTTATGTATAATCTATATATTAATTTGAAACATGTTTTTGTCTGTCTCCACTAAATTGAGAGAACGGCTAGGTGTAAAAAATTGGTTGAGGTGTCTAAAAAAAGGTCTTGGTCTGTAGATGTGTTATGAAAAGAGAAAAATAAAAAAAGTCGAACGGTTCTCCCCCCCCCTGGGGGGCAGTGGTTAAAAACACATATGCGAGTTTAACTCATCTCCAAATTACTTCATGGTGAAGAAAATGTACATGGGGGGACGAGACTCGAATACTAAAAAATCACTATATGAGAATTTGGAATTTTCGATTTTAAAAGGTAAGAAAAGGGGGAAAGTAGATTTTGGGAGGGGAGGGGAGGGGGGGGGGGAATTAGTTTAAAAGGAAAATCCGTTCTAGACCCATACATGTAGCACCTCATTTTAAAGGTCTTGAAATTTCATGTCGATTGGGGATGTTTGTATATCATGGCGAAAAATGGAACTAAGTGATTTTGTAGTAGACCCTATCCTGTTGCATCTTATTTTAAAGGTCTTGGTATTTTCTGACCTTTGGTGATGTTCGTACAGAACACACTGCGCCCCCTGGCGGTGGAAAGTGCAACTAAAGGATTTTGCAGTTGTCACCACCATGTGACACCTTATTTGAAAGGTCTTGGAAATCCAGGGCGATTGGTGATAGAGGTCTTGAAATTTCATGTTGATTGGGGATGTTCGTATACAATATACTGCACCCCCTGGTGGTTAAAAATGGATCTAGGTGATTTTGCAGTCGACCCTATCATGTCACACCTTATTTTAAAGGTCTTGGTATTTCCTTACCGTTGGTGTTGTTCGTATAGAACACGCTGTGCCCCCTGGCGGTGGAAAGTGCAAGTAAAGGATTTTGCAGTTGACACCACCAGTGACACCTTATTTGAAAAGTCTTGGAATTTCAAGGCGATTAGTAATGTTCGTATACAACATACTGCACCCCCTGGTGGAGGAAAGTGGATTTTGCAACGCGTGCGTAGCATGCATGCCTGCTATACAGTGCAGCAGCCACAGGCAGCGGTAACACGAGTCAGAGGTTCGCTCGGTTCAAGGTTCATTTTTGAGAATTTTTTCATGTTATTAGCGGCCTGTATATACGCTGCCGCAGGCACCGGGTCACGAGCCCAAATTCCGTTCTGTTTGAGGTTTTTTTTTTTTTGCTACAGATGATTTTTTTTTTCTATGCTTTCAGTTCAAAATAGAAATTCAAACAAAATCGAGTTAAAGATATAAAACCATACAAATTTAATGTTCATTTAAGTTTATTATCATGGGCCCAGGCATTGCCGGGCGGGTTCGTTTGGTTCCAAGTTAATTTTTTGGAATTTTTTTATGTTATTAGCGGCCGGCGTATGCGCTGCCGCAAGCACCGCGGTCTCAAGGCAGAGTTTCGTTCGGTTCGAGGTAATTTTTTTTTTTTTTTTTTGTTACAGCTGATTATTTTTTTTTCGCGATGCTTTCATTTAAAAACAGAAATTCAAACTAAATCTAGTTAAAGGTATAAAATCATACAAATTTAAGGTTCATTTAAGGTATCATGGGCCCGGCCAACACCGGGCGGGTTCGTTCGGTTCCAGGTTAATTTTTGGGAATATTTTTATATTATTAGCGGCCGGCGTATGCGCTGCCGAAGGCACCAGGGTTACAAGACAGAGTTGCGTTCAGTTCGAGGTAATTTTTTTTGTTAGAGCTGATTATTTTTTCACGATGCTTTTATTTAAAAATAGAAATTCAAACATAAATCGAGTTAAAGATGTAAAACCATACAAATTTAAGGTTCATTTAAGGTTCATTTAAGGTCATTACCATGGGCCCGGGAAACGCCAGACGGGTCAGTTAACATGTAGTCTTAGTATTAAACGAAATAGAAAATGAAAGATAGGAACTGTTTGTTTGGAGTCAGTTTGACGTCACATTGACTGTACTTTGTAGAAAGTGATGCCAAATATAGTATTTCTATTTATAAGCATCTTTCAGACTTTCTTTTAAGTGAAAATTCGTAAATTATATTAGAAGTTTTAACTTGAAATACATTTAAATAATGATGCGACGTTTTTTGAAACATTACGGTCAATAAAATGATCGTCGAATTCGACGGGTTCCAGCTAGTTTATATAATAATATTGTTGATTCTTTAACAAAATTAAGTAGCAGAGATTAGATCTTGAGTTTAAATTAACGTAGTTACAGAAAACGACAAATTTTGTAGTAGTTACATAGGATATAAACCAAACGCCACACGAATGCTACAACATCAATAAACCGAACAGGAACGAGAACTTGCCATCTGCACAAATAAAAAGTTACATGTTAAAGCTTTACGATCACGAGCAGGTACATTGAGTAAAGAGTTAATTGAAAGTTCATAATATTAACACTTCCCCTTGAACTTACAATTCTGTTATTTTCACCATACCAAGAGCATTTCTTAATAGTTCAAAACGTGCTTTTGGCAGCGCTTTTGTAAAAATATCTGCAAGTTGATGTTCACCATTAATATGTTGAATATTGAGTTTACCAGATAAATATATTTCACGTACAAAATGAAACTTGATGTCAATATGTTTGGTTCGTTGGTGAAATTCTGGATTTTTCACCAAACGAACTGCACTTGCATTATCCACTTTCAGGGTAGGTATAGCTGCTAGTGGGGCAATGTCATCAAAGAGACGTGTCAACCAAACTATTTCTTTAGTTGCCTCACATGCAGCTACATATTCTGCTTCTGTGGTACTTAATGACACACATTGCTGTCGACGACTAGCCCATCCAATGGCTGCTCCACTATTTTTAAACACAATACCAGAGACACTTTTTCTCGTTGTTATCTCACTTGCGTAATCTGCATCACTATATGCCTCTAAGGTTCCAGGCTGGAAACCAGATGTGAATATCTATGCTATATTATATGTTCCTTTGATGTACTTCAGAATTCTTTTAACCATTGACCAATGTCTTTGTTCAGCTTTATCTAAAAATTGCGAACAATATGATACAGCAAAGGCAATATCAGGGCGAGTAGCAACTGCCATGTAAATCAAGCTTCCAACAGCTTGTCTGTAAAGGATTTTCTCCAAATCAATTTTTAAAGAATCTTCCCCTGAAAGATTGCCTCTATCCATGGGTGTAGAAACAGGGTTGGCATCTTTCATGTTGAACTTTTCCAAAACCTTGTTAGCATATGTTTTCTGATTGATTGCAATATCACCACTTTTCAGCTTTTTTATTTCTAAGCCAAGTTAGTATTCAGATACTTTATGTGTCAGTTTAAACTCATGCTGCAATTCCCGAAGGAAATTATTCTTTATTTGTGGAGTCGTGGCAACAAGTCCATCATCAACATATAATGCTAATAATAACTTCTGTTGTTTGTCATTGTTGGAAAACAGACATGGATCAGCATTACTTGCCTTTAAACCATACTTTTCTAGAAATTCTTTGAATCGCTTGTTCCAACATCTCGGTGATTGTTTTAGTCCATAGAGACTTTTTACTAATCGACATACTCGACCTGAGTTGCCATCATAACCTTCTGGTTGTTTCATGTAGATTTCTTCCTCTAATGTCCCATACAAAAAGGCAGTTTTCACATCAAACTGTGTTAGCTCCAAGCCCTCATTTGCAGCAACACTGATCAAAGCGCGGATACTTTCAAAACGTGCCACCGGACTAAACGTTTCAAAATAATCTACTCCTTTCCTTTGTGAAAAACCTTTTACCACCAACCTAGCTTTGAATCTATCGATTTCACCATTGGCATGATACTTCACTTTATACACCCATTTATTTGCAACGTCTTCCTTCTGGTATGTCTGTTAAATACCATGTTTTATTCTCAGATAACGATTTAATTTCTTCATCCACTGCAATCTGCCATTCATTGGCATTTTCAGATTTTATTGCTTGATAGTAATGTTCTGGCTCAAGCTGTTCTGCAATACAACATTCAATAAGGCGTACAGGTGCTTTCAGTCCTTTTCTATCCCTTAGTTCTCGAACACAGTTTACATCCTCAGCAGTGTCATCTGAATCAAATTCAGTTTCAGTAGTGGGTGTAATATCTGGTGGTTCAACATTAGATTCTGGTTCAACTCTGACAATGGCTGACGCTGATGCTGATTCAGGAGAAAATACTACATCTCTTGTTCGTTCTATCTTTCTTTTGTCTTTGAACCATACACGATAACCATCAACTTCATCTAAATAGCCAACTAAGATTCCTTTTTGACCTTTTGGATCCCATTTCTTATGTTTCTGCTTAGGAGTATGGACAAAACACTCTGTGCCAATAATTCTAAAGTGGTTTAGTCTTGGAGTTGTACCCCAAAAAACTTCATAAGGAGATTTTCCTTCAATTGCTGATGTTCCAGCACGATTCAATATGTGCACTACAACATTGATTATTTCAGCCCACAATGATTTTGGCAAATCCTTAGCAATCATGATTGATCGAGCTAGATCAACAACAGTTCTGTTATTTCGCTCAGCTGATCCATTTTATTGAGGTGTGTAGGGTGTAGTATAGCGAAACTGAGTTCCCATTTTCTGCAGCAAACCTTTGAGATCTTTGTTATTATATTCTAATCCACCATCACTAAGTATTGCCTTGATAGGTTTCTGCGTTTGATTTTTAAAGAAAACACAAAATTCTTCAAATTTACTCACAACTTCTGATTTATGTTTAAGAAAATACACTTTTCTCTACTTAGAATAATCATCAGTAAAACAAACAAAATAATTAGAACCACCTACTGATTTTTCCTCCATAGGTCCACAGACGTCAGTATGTATAATCTCACCAATATCCTTTGCACGTTTCTGTCGTTTTTGAAATGGTAATCTATGTTGCTTACCTAATACGCATGCTTCACAGAATTCATTACCATTTTGTACATCAATACCTTGAGATTGAAGAAAAGTTTTCACATGTTGCTTATTCAAATGTCCTAGTCTCTCATGCCAGATTTGGAGAGAGTTCACTTCATTCAATTGAACTTCCGAAGAGGACGTTGTAATAGTGCTGAGCACACTTACTTGAAGTGCAACCATTTTACATAAAAGTCTGAATAAATTTCCATTGCGTATTCCAACAGCAACGACACCTTTCGGCTTTATAAATTCACATTTGTCATTTGACATGTTGAACTTTGACCCATGATCTAATGCTTGACTTACAGAAAATAAATTTCTTGAAGAATCTGGAGCATATAGTACATTTTCCATTACACTGTCCTTCCAGCTACCATATACAAGCATTTTCACAGATATCTTGCCATGACCATATGCTTTCATTGTTGAGCTATTTCCAACTCTCACTTCTATTGGGCATTTATATTTTGTAAAACTTTGAAAGCAATCATTTCTGTTTGTGATATGTTGTGTGGCCCCTGTGTCAATTACCCATGTGTCATCACTACCAGTTGCAAGGCATTCACTTATAAAAACCTCTTCTTCTTTAGACCTTTTATCATGCACAGTATTTTTCTTGTAGTTACAATCCTTTTTCATGTGGCCTCGTTTTCCACATTTGAAGCATTTATATTGCTTTCCCTGTTTATTTGCAGGCCTTTCAAATTTGGCTGTGCTACCTCGAACTTTCCCCAAATTGGATTTGGCATGTAAAGCAGTAAGTTCAGTTTCTCGAGAAGAAGATTCTGTCAGTCTTCTCTGCTCTTCTGCAAGCAACAGTTTTTTCAATTCTGTTAGTGTTTGTTGCTCTTCAGGCCTTGTACACCAAGACATTTTCAGGGGTTCAAAGTCACTAGATAAAGTTTCCAAGAGTTTACTCATTATTACAAAGTCATTGGGTTTAATATCTAAATCAGACATACGTGAAACTAGGCGCTCCAATTGCGCTATATGCATAGCCATTGTACTTGTAGGATATCGTGTAAATGATGAAAATTGCAACTGACATGCATATTGTGCTTGCGTGTTTTTCTGTTCAAACAGTTCATGCAATTTTACCCATATTTCCCTGGCAGTTTTACACATCGCTACAAGATCAAATATTCTAGAATCATGTGTCCGGGAAAAGATTCCTCGAGCAGCTCTATTACCTTTATCAAACTTGGTTAACACACTGTTGTATGCATTTCGAATATCTGCTGTAGCATCTCCGGGAACCGGTTCTGGCTTTACGATTTCGCCAATACACACCTCGTATGCGTTTTCCTTTTCCATAAGCAGGCCTTCTACCATCCATTTCCACCTTACCCAATTTTCTGAGCCAAGAAGTTTATCTGTCGTAAATATTTCCATAATTAGCTATTAATTATATCGCCAAGATCAGTTTTACACCGTGAATATCGATCACCTTGAATAGGCTTACTTCGATACTTTTCACTTAATCTGGCGCAGTAGGACACGAATCTGGGCCCCATAACCTGTTGATTCTTTAACAAAATTAAGTAGCAGAGATTAGATCTTGAGTTTTAATTAACGTAGTTATAGAAAACGACAAATTTTGTAGTAGTTACATAGGATATAAACCAAACGCCATATAAATGCTACAACATCAATAAACCGAACAGGAAAGAGAACTTGCCATCTGCACAAAGAAAAAGTTACATGTAAAAGCTTTACGATCACGAGCAGGTACATGGAGTAAAGAGTTAATTGAAAGTTCATAATATTAACAAATATGCATTCCTTAGTTTTTCAAACATAAGGAAATTGAAATATTTTGAAATATTTTACAAAAAAACAATTATTTATCTTTAATTAAGTTCTATTAGAAAATTACTAAAATCTTTTTCTGAAAGTTCGTATCTACATTTCTGGTTTCGCAGAAACATGAAGATTGTTTCAATAAATTAATTAGCATGTTGTGGCCATCAGAAAACTTTCTTCTGTATCATTCTACATAACAGCTCCACTTACTGTTTAAAATACACAAAAGTTTAATCATTGCTTCTCATTCTAAAGATTCTACATATAGAGTTTTCTGCAATTTCATTCAACATACGCTGAGATGTAACCATGTGGAAAATCATAGAAGGTGAGCAAAGGCAGTGCCATCAATCGGATGATATGCACCTAAATTGAATAAAAATTCTGTTTCATAATGGCTCTCTCATATACAAAGTGCTGTGCAATTATATACAATGGAATCTGAGATACAGCATTCCTATTCACAGGCTTAATTCCAGAACAGCAGTGCCACTTGCCATATATCCAAATTGAATCAGCATAGTGTTTCATAATGACCCTCTCATATACCAGGTTTTGTGCAATTATATACAGCAGAATCTGAAATATGACCTTCCTATTCTTAAGAAAAATTGCCGCATAGCAGCACACCTATCTGTCAATGTGCATCCAATTCAATCTGCATAATATTTTATCATGACCCACTTACGTGTGAAGTTTTTTTTTTCGTTTATGCTCATTAGAACCTAAGATACAGCCTTCCCTTAAATGGAAGAAATCGCTTTATAGCAGTGCCATCATTTGCGTGGTTTGCACCAAAAGTTAATAGACACTAATTAATATCAAGGAGCAACTACACACAAATTTGTATGTAATTTTGTGCAGTAGTTCCTGAGATACAATTAATGCGAATTTTATTCACTCACACACAAACAGACGTTTTCTTAAAATGGTCATATCGTGTTTTAGACACTCTCAAAATGTGTAAATCCACCGAAAACAGGAAATAAAAATTTTTTAAGAATCCAATTCTGTATTCTATATCAGTATTTATTACTTTCTTCCATTTAATATAAACTAAAGTAATAAAAAACATTGTTGTAATCATTAATATTTTTAATCATTAATATTTTTTTCATCGTATTTTTAATAATGATTATTCGAATAAATCATTTTTTCAGAAATCACTCTAACTAAATGAAACACTTTGTGAAATTTTAATTTTCCTTGATTAATAACGTGTATTTTTATGTGAATAATGTTATTAAACATTATCTCATAAAAATACCTCGTTACATTTAATAAAAAGAAATTATATGATTAAAAAAAATGTCTCCTGAGATCTCATTATTTTATTTTGTAGTCATGTAATTAAAATTGCATAAAAACGACCAGATTTGCAATTTATTCTGTAAGTTAAAGAAGATTTAATTAAGTATTTCATTTTTAATTATGTTTTAATAATTTTAGGTAAATGAAATACTTTAAAATAAAGAATGTTAAATATATTTGCATAGTTACACTAGCAAATAAACATGTATAAAATATAATTCAAGTTCATATTCCTGCATCATTAAAAAAATCTGGTGTGACTCCACTCGACATTCCGAACATTATGTAATTAACGGTTGTATGTGAGAGAAAACATTAAATAGACAAATGAGAAAATTATAATAGTCGATTTGAGTATTTTTCTTTATGTAGTATGTTGTTTAAAATAACAGTAATACCTTTAAAATAATTTGAGCCCATAGATCATAATAATAAAGAAATTTTCGCTGCGTCCCTGTAAAAATCTTTAAGTACTAGACTTACCGAAATGCATACTGTTTGTGTGACGGTGACCTATAATATGTATATAAATTTTCAGATGTCCACGCAACTTCAAGTGTACGTATTATGATTAACCTGAAAACTGAATTCAGTATTCTGATTCAACTGAACTGATTCGATGGGCAACTGATTCTCAATTTATAAATATCAAATTCGAGTTAATTGTAAAGTGAATGTAGTAACAAAGTTTTGTTTGGGACATAAATGTATTTATTATACATTGAAAAGAATTTGAATAAAAATATCTATTTTTATTGCTTTTTAACCTGAAAAACAACGTAATCTTCAAGACTAAATAAAAAAAAAATTATACTATTTAAAAATAATGCTGTTAAACAAATTAGCCTGCTATAAGTACTACTATATTAATGAAAAATAAATAAATAAACAAAATAAATAAATAAATAACATTTTTCAGTTTTTTCCTTTAATTTAATTATTTTTATTTATTTATTAATTTTTTAAGCCATACCTTTTTACTTTCTCTTAATCATAGGGTCGAGAAAGTATTGTTTTAGGTTCAAATTTTCGAACGTGAGTTTCTGTTGTATTTACATGTTTTGAGGTCTCCTGAATACGAAAATCATATTTTTAGAGAATGGTCTGTGTGTCTGTCTGTGTGGATGTCTGTGTGACTGTTATCAGCATATCTCAAGAACAAATTGTAGCAGAAATTCCAAACTCGGTATACTAAATGTATATCATATAGGGATGCTACAGTGAGCTTTTCTTTGAGATAAAGCAAATGGTTCGTGTACAGGGGCACTCAAAAGTATTCAAATACATTACGTCTATGGGGGACATTGCAGGTCGGTTGAGTTTAATATCTATAGACTGCACTAAACCAAATGAAACGAATATATTGTAATAGAGATCGTCAAATAGAAAAAAAAAAACTGTGTATGTAGAGGAGCCTCGCCTCACCCCTCCTGGGGGGAAGTCCCCCCTTGAGGGGAGTAAATTTTCATGATGGGTATCTTTCAAAAGAGCTCGCCAATACCTTTAAAACGAATGGTTGAACCATAGATCTGCGATATTTTAAAATAAAGTTATCGATTTTTTTCATTTTTAACAAAAAAAAAAAAAAAAAAAAAAATTTTTTTTTTTTTTTTTTTCAATGTAATATTGAGAATAAATTCAACTTTTTTTAAAGATATTTAGCGTTCTCTAATATGGAAATCGTCTGCATTATCATGGAAGATAATTTTTTTAAATAATAATTTTAATAAATTATTTTTAATGAGTGAACTTGTATAGGAAAATATAGAAGAATTTCATGTGGTGGCCACAACACACTAGTTAAATTCATTTTATATACAGTAACAAATTTTGATGCTTATATTGAATAAAACATTTATGTAAACAAACATTTACGGGCCATTTCCGGTCACTTCCGGTTTCAGAAACTGGCGAGTGACTAATATTAAAATGCCCGTAACTGTAATTCTAAGCAAGATAGAAACAAAATTCAAACTGATTTAGAAAGCTAAAATGTCATGCTTTAATACTAACTCCAAAAATAGGAAATCGGAGATTTGACCGAAAATTGCATTTTAAAGGTAGGCAGGCACCTTTAAAACGAATAATTTTAGGAAATCCAAAAGTTGCACTTTCATGTTAATAACGGGGGGTTGAGGGGGCGGTAGCTCTCCTCACACACAGCTAAGTACCATATAAAAGTATGCTGAAGTCTGAATTGTTTTAGCATAGGTTTACAAAACAGCACTCGTTATCTTACCTCTTAATCTCTAACCTGTATTTATAGTATAAAATTTCAGGGGAAGAGAAAGTCGTGTGAGTGACACACCAGATTATTTAATTTCATTTTGGCGCTTAAAGATTCAGGAATTTCAAATACATTTTGTAAAAATCAGTAAATACAATATTTAGAAACTATAATTTGATAACAGAATTGGATGTGTCATGTTAAAATACAACCTTGTTAAACATATTTATAGCATTTTACTCTTTATCGAGAGAAAATAAGACATAACAGTCCTCAAATTAACTAGATTATTACTAATCAATGCATTAGCAAATTTTTCCCAAAAAATAAATTTTTTAGATGTAGCTTTCTTCAATTTACCTTCGTATTATTTCAGATTTCTTTCGATGGAGTATACTGTAATTCAGAAAAAAAAAAAAAAAATACCAATTAACTATATTGAATTTTTTTAAGGATATGTAATTTATTTATAGGTTTGGCAAATGGAAATACTTTTTATGTAGATTTAATTACTTAAAATGCATTTCTAATAAGATCTTTTTTCATTTGAAGCATTTTACTGTTAATATCGATTTTTACATTTTTTTTTCCTTTTATGTGTATTTATTAGTATTGACGTAACTGTTTATTTTAATTAATTAATTAATTTTTTTTCAAAAAATACTTCTTTTAATTGATTATACTTTGTTTACATCACCAAGCTTATTACATTAATTACCCGACTACCGTAGGTAATGGAAGTAATGTATTCGGTCCTAAAATTCGATATTGAGTTCTGACCAGATTTACACGTTTTAAGGTTTCCTGAGTCCAAAAAAGTAGTTTTTGGCAATTGGACAGTGTGTGTGTATGCGTATTTATGTATGCATGTATGCAGGGAACCTTCTGGCTATCATGTCTCAAAAACGAATAAAGATAGAACTACGAAAGAACTACGAAACTTCATAAATGGTACAGGTTTAGTGTACCGATGACTTTTCAAAATTTCCGTGAAAATTGGAAAAATGGAAGTGGGTCATCGTAAACCGGAAGTGGGACCGTAAGTCCGTATCTCAATAAACGGTTCTAGCGATTTTCTTCAAAGTTGCTGTATGAATACTCTAGTGTATGTCATTTCGAATGATGTAGTTGGTTAGTTCATGAAAATTGATAGATGTTCTGTATAAATAGCTCAATTTCAGGACTCGCAACTGTGTTCCTTTGAAAACGGCTGTACGGTTGTTTTTCAAATTCGCCATATTAACTATTTTTAAATATCCTTTTGTATGTAATTATTGTTTTCTAGTCAATAGCTGAGTATGCCACGTTTTAGTAAAAGTTGGTATCTCAGAAACGGCTCTAACGATTTTCTTGAAAATTGTTTCATAAATCAATTTTAGATATCCTTTTTCATGCATTGTGTGGTTATTACAGGAAAATTAACAGTTATTCTGCTTAGGTAGGTTAATTCTAGGTCTCGGAAATTGGTGTTTCAAAAAATAACTCTACCATTTTTTCCCCTTATTTTTTAACTTGCTATATAAACTTTGTTTTATGTGTCTTTACACGTGTATGAAGTTTCTCATACCGGAAAAAAAAATTAGGTTTCTACTTCGCTAGGCCAATTTTTTGTCTTCTGATCATATTATCTTAAAAAAAAAAAAAAAAAAAAAAAAATGCATATCATACATGTAATAGTGGGTAATGGAAGTTGTGTGGTTGTTTCACACCAGATTTATTTTTAGTATATGTGAAAAAAAAAAATGAAAAAAGCTTAGTTAATTACGTGATTTAAAAGGATAAGGACAATAAATATTACATTTTGTAACATATTTTCAAAGAATGATTAGCGGTTTTTAATGCGCATGATATAGTCATGCCATAACATTTAATTAAGAAACGTTAATAATAAAATTCTAATAAATTCTGAAATTAAACGTTTCGGTAGGGATAATTTCATATAGATTATTTTAAAAACTTCGTAATATTTTTCTTGTACCAAATTTGAAATTGGTTATTAAATACATAAATTACAGAGTTCTCAGCAGTAACTATTTTTAATACCGCATTTTCTTTTATAGTGATCATCATTAATGTTTTGTAGAACACATTTTCCAAAAAAAAAAAATAATAATAATAATAATAATAAAGGTTCCTTTACATAAAAAGTGGTATTTAAAATAGTGACTCCCGAGATCCCTGAAATTATGATGCATACTGCGACAAAATATTTAATCAAGTGTTAAGTAAATGATTGGTAATATATTATACCTACTGGTATAGTGATAGAGTATAATTATATTTAATGAATAATATGGCTATTATTGAATAAAATATTAATAATAGGATTATTAATAATTTTTTTTAATGATACATTCTAGTTTTCGATTTCATTAATTAAACTTTGCTTTCATAAATTAAATGAAATAATGCTCGCTTATTTTTTAATTTCTTTTACGGTATTTAGCATAAATTTACAGAGCAGTTAAATTACAATTCTTCTTCTTCTTCTTTTTTTTTTTTTTAAATATATTTTACAATTCTGTTATGTGATAAATATTGCTTTAAGAAATAATAACATTTTTTTTTAATTAAATTTAAATGCTATATTCGCTTTCATAAAACACTAATATTTATAAATCGTTTACTAGATGAAAAAAAAAAAAAAACTAATTTTTAATAACTGAAAATATAGAGAATTAAGTATGTCATCGTGAATTATTTATCAAATTATTACTATTCTTTTCAAATATAATGTTAATAATTTTATGTATTTCACTAATTTTTTACATATACGTTTCAGTCTGTAAAAAGTATTAAAATCCCGCAATACATATACCTGTATAAAATTATTAGTATAAAATAAATAAGCATCAATATATACATATATATATATATATATATATAAATGCTTTTCTAAATAATTTTTTTCATAGAAGAAATAATTTGAATTTCAATATGTCTTAGAAATTACCTTACGTTAATTTCTTTAGTTTTATTTCGTTTCTGTAAATTCAAGCTATTATTTTATTTTAAAAGTTTTTTCTGAAAATATGTTTTTGTGTACAATGTTTTATATTACAAGGCTAGTATAATTCTATTAAAGTTATTTATTGTCGTATATTTTCCGTAATGATAAAGGATATATTGTTTCAAAAAACTATTTTGTGTATAATGTATAATTGTTTTCGAAAAATAAGCATTTTTAATTAAATATTTTATGTGTTGTTTAAAAAACTGATACATTTTTAATACATTGATTTCAATAAAAATTGTGTTTTGAAATATTCATAATGAATAAGCTTTTATGTATAACTTTTATTGTTTTTTTTTTTTTTTTTCTTTTTTTTTTTTTTTTTTTGTAAAATATGTAAAATCAAGTGCTTTAAAAAATGATTTCTATTAAATAAGAAAAAAATAAAAATAAAAATAAAAATAAAAATAAATTACCGCATTATGAAAGTTTTGTTTTAAAGGACAGATATCTATAATTTAATGAGTTTCAGGAAATGCTTAAGAAAGTTTTTCTTCTAATTTTAATACACTTTCCAACAAGGTAAAAAGTGTTAATGACTTCAGTCTGTCTGTGTGTCCGTCAGTCAGTCTATCTGTCCGCACTCTAATTCCCGTAACTATTCATAGAATTTTATAAAACTGATATATAATACTCAAATTCACTATCGGATGTTCCCTATTGAAAAGAGAGTGAATATCTTTACTGGTTTGTGTACAGGGACACCCGAAAGTAATCTAAAGAATTCTGTTCTATGAGAGGTATTTCTATAAATCATATTTTAATGCCGTTACTTTATACAAATTTTCATGAAATTGAAACATGTTATTCAAGTCCACTATAGGATATTCTCCATTGAAAATGTAGTAAATGCCATCACTGGTTTGTATACAGGGACACGCGAAAATATTCCAAAGCATTGCGTTCTATGAGAGGTATTTATATAAACCTAATTTTAAGAACTTTATTGTCCACAAATCTTAATAAATTTAAAATATATTATTCGTATGCACAAAACACACAGTTACACACAAAAAATTCAGTTACTTAAAAATGAGTATTATTGGATATCTAATGGAATTGCATTTTCGTTTATACTTATCCTTTTTATCACCTGCTAAATGTTTTTAACGCTTTTCAACAAGGTTGAAAAATGTTAATGATTTCGGTTTGTCTGTTTGTCTGTTAATACGTGTTCTAAACTCCCGTAAATATTCATGGAATTTCTTAAAACTGGTATATGATATTCAAGTTTACTATCGGATGTTCCCTGTTGAAAATGGAGTGAATACCTCTAATAGCGTGTGTACAGGGGCACGCAAAAATATTCCAAAGCATTGTTTTTAATGAGAGGTAGATTTATGAATTACATTTTAATTCCTTTATTTTACACAAATTTCAATGAAATTGAAATATGTTATTCATGTTCACTATCGGATGCTTACTGTAGAAAATGGAGTAAATACCACGAATGATTTGTGTACAGGGACACCCGAAAATATTCCAAATCATTCGTTCCATGAGATGTATTTCTATGAACTAAATTTAAATAGCTTTGAAAAAATTCTAATAAAATTGAAATACGTTATTCATATGCACAAAAAGTATGCTTTCTACAGAATGTTGCATGATTAGTTTTAGATTTACAGGGCCACACAAAAATATTCAGATACGTTGAAGGCTTCTATTGCACATTTTCTGAAATTGCAATCTGGTTTACATTAAGCGATATATGACACTTTTTAACATTTTTTAAAGTGGGAATATGATTTCAGTTTAAATATCTATCTGTCCGACTATACATTTTTTCTTTCTGTCCATTTGCGTGATCCTTGCCCGTAAGCATTTTCGGAATTTAAAAAAAAACGTATAGATGCTGTTTAAATTCACTATGAAACGCTCAATATTTTAAATGGTATTAATAGATCCTGAGCAACTGGTTTGTGTACAGGGTCACCTTAAAAAAAAAAAAAAAAAAAAAAAAAAATACAGATGCATTGCATTTTCGGACAGACATTCTTCTAAATTACATTTAAAGAACTTCTATTGAAAAAATTCTAAAAAAAAAAATTACATTTACTGTTAATATGCTAAAATAATATTTCGTATAAAATATGCTTTTTGTAACCATTAGATTTACAGGGATGCACCAAAATGTTCAGATACACAACGGGCTGCATTTAGAATAAAAGTGCAATGTTTTCTTATGTGTTAAGCATTTTTAACACTTCATAATTTTTTTCTAAGATTGATTAAGAATTCAATTAGTCTATCTGTATGCCTTACAGAGCTACTGTCTGTCCGTTGTGCGATTACGTAGGCAAAGAACATTGAAAGTTATGCGACTCAACAGTTACGTACATTTGGAAAGTGTTAATAATCAATGCGTACCTCATGATTTTTCGTTCTTTCATTTATTTTATTTTATTTTATTTTTTTATTTATCCTTACATATCGGATCATTACGGATTGCATTATTGTTAATAACGTATATTTTTTGCTCATTTTCTTTATTCGTATCATCTGCTATTTACAATATAGTTTAACCGCAGTTTGTTTTATAATTGAAATCCACTTACAAACGTCTGAACAAGATTTTTCTTTGATTGCTTTTTATTTATTTTGGGGGCAAAGTTTAAGCTATTTAACCTGCGATTTTCTATATTTTTAGTTGCAATTGAATAATTTTATAAATAATATTCAACATATACAATTACATATCAAAAGATAATACAAATAAACAGCCGTAGAATTCATACGATTTTTCTTTACCCTGCACTTGAATACTGTAAAGACAGATTACAAATTAAAGTATTAGATAACAAAGAAAGTATATAAATATGTTATTTAAAAGTAAGTTTGCATTGAAAAATAAATATTTTTAAATAATTTTAGAAACAGTTTAATTTGACAAATATTTCTGTGTGAGAGAGGCTACAGTCCTCTTTCAGCCCCTTGATTAAACATAGCGCCTGCATTAATTAAAAAAAAAAATCAAGATTTTTTAAAATTTAATAATTTATTCGAGATTACTCAAACAAATTTAACACACAGCACTGAATTAATTATACCAATCGTGGACGAAATTTTCAAGCTCAATTATCATATGATCTTTAAAATATCCAGTTTTAATTTCCCTGAATAATCTGTTTTTAAGCGATTGTGATAACACATACACTGAGAAAAAAATATATACCGCTTTCATCTAGAATGAATAAGTGGTGCGTTTCTAAATCCCTAAACTAGAAATATAGATTTACGAGCTATGAGTATAAGGCACGTCAATACACTGAGAAAAAATTCTGTAATCGACACCTAGAATCTAAATTGTGGCTCTAGAAAAAATAGTCCCATGCCATCTTTATAAATTTCTTTAAAAAATTTCTTTAGTCCCCGTCGAAAGCAAATTCTAGAGACCTCTATTAGAATTCTTGAGCGTTTGCCAATACTATCGAGGTTAAACCTATTTGAAAATATCTCCAAATAAATGAGAATACAAGGGGCGGATTTCAGCAGGTATAATTTTGGTTTATGACCCAATTCTTGAAAAACAAGCAAGAATTTCTCGTAATAAAAAAGATTCAGAATATTCAGAATATTGTTTCACATCTAGAAATGAGTAGACTAGAAATTCTCGACCATTTCGTCTGTTCAGTTTATTGGCGTGCCTTATGCGCATAGCTCTGAAATCTATATTTCTAGTTTAAGGATTTAGAAAATGACTATTTATTCATTCTAGATGAAGGCGGTATATTTTTTTTTCTCAGTGTAGATCAACCACTAAAACTTGATTTTGTTTCAGATTAAAAAGCCAAAACAATTACAAAACAAAACCCAAAACTTTTTTTTTTCCATTTCAGAGGTTCGATATGATATTAAAAAAGAAATATAATTAATATATGTATATATATATATATATATATATATCACTGTTAATAAGAGTCTGTTATACAGTCTGGTTAAAATAAATCGATGGTATTTGCTGGCCAATAGCGAAAATCTTCTAATCGAATCTGAATAAAACTTCAAGTTCAATAAAGTGTTAGAAACCTGGTCCAAAAAATGTCGAAGTTCGACCTTCGTTTATTTGACACAAATCTATAGGACCTGTAGTTATTTACAAAGACTGATGTTACGAACAATTCTAATTAAATAATTTCGATTCACAACAATGCACAAATACTTTTATGTATTTCAGAACTCGATAAAACTTCCACGATGATTCGAACTTTATATCTTTTTTCCAGAAGGCATCACATTACAACTGCAGCACTGAAATTGACATAGTTTGATAGTTCTTTCAGAGCTGCGAACCTAATCCGAAGAATTGTTAGCTCCGTCCCTTTTTCCACACCAATATCTTTTTAGAGTATTTTTCATCTTAATCCATCGAAAACATATTTGAAGAGAATTACTCTAAAAATCATGTGCATACTTGCCAACCACCTCATTATGAACCGTATAATTTTTAGTATCCGCTTTTTTTTTTTCACACCAGTCATTTTTTAGAGTAATTTTATTCTTATTTGATCGTAACAACATTAGAAGAAAATTACTCTAAAAACAAAGTGGTGTGAAAAAAGAGGCGTTTTTTTAAGAGGCATTAACAATAGTACGGTTATTAATGAGATAGTTGGCAAGTATGCATGTGGTATGGAAAAAAGGGGACGTACTAACAATCCTCCTGATTAAGTTGGAAATGTTGTTCTTTTATTGCAACAAAAGATAAGTTGTAATAACAGATGAGATCGATTCTGGTTCGTAAGCAAATCATATGATACGAATGGAACGATGCTTATAATATTCTACAGCGAATTACACTATAATAAAATAAAAATTGTTTTTACAGAATTCACAGTAGAAAATCACAGCCACCTGTGATTTTGCAATATTGCTGTGTGTTTTAGATATGTTATTTAGAGCATGCGTTTATAAAGAAAATGTGAATTTCAATATTTAATTTAATTTACAATTTCATCGTTAATAATTTCAGAAAAAAAAGCAGTATGGTTTGCTACACTATGCACCTGACACTTTATTTTCATAGAAATTTATTTACGCGTGTTTCATTTTACGCGGCAAATTATAACTTTATTTTTCATGATCTTTAAACTATTTTGCTTACATTTTCTATTCACAAGATTTCCACCCGCTCAAAACAAATCCACTTGGAAAACATACTTCGCGTAAGTAGAGGGAATGGAATATATTATTGTGTGGTTTTCAAACATCTAAATCTGTCTCGTACCTTTAGAATAAGCTAACTATAGGCACTATTATTTTCATGATACATGAACAAACGTAAGAAAAAAAAAATACTTTTTTTGCTATAAGAAAAGCATGTATTGGTATTTCTATTGATATATGTATGCAGTTTGATACTTTCAGTAATGTTACATTTAATACATGCACAAATATAAAACTTTTTTTTTTTTTTTAATTATACATTAATTCAAAATCTATTCTTTTGAAAACCGTACATTCTGATCTCAAACACAAAGATTGCTAAGAAATGTTGTTTAAGAAATGTTGGTCAGATGGGTTTCGAAATTAAAGAAAAAGCATATTTTTTCTCTCTCTCTCTCTCCTTTTTTTTTTTTTTTTTTTTTAAGTAATAAATAAAAAAAATTTACTGAAATATTTGAGCATATTAAAGAAGAGTATTTAAACAATGTTTAATAAAATTTCTATAAATAATCTGGTGTGTCACTCACGCGACTTTCTCTTACCCTGAAATACAGGTTGCAGATACTATAAATACAGGTTGCAGATTAAAAGGTAAAATGACGAGTGCTGTTATGTAAACCTGTGTTAAACAATTCATATTAGGCTTCTGAAGAGTTTTATATGATAATTAGTTCTGTGTGAGGGGGCTACCGCCCCCCTCAACCCCCGTTTCATTAATGCACCTACATTTATATAGAATTTAATTCGGTTATAAAAAAAAATAATTCTGTTTTAAAAAAAATAATTTATTAAAATTATTATTTGAAAAAAAATATATATTTTATGATAATGCAGACGATTTCCATATTAGAGAAGTAGTATAACACCAAATATCCAAAAAATGTCCATTTTATTCTCAATATTTAAAAAAAAAAAAAAAAAAAAAAAAAAATCGATAACTTTGTTTTAAATTATCGCATATCGATGGTTCAAGCATTCGTTTTAAAGGTATTGGCGAGCTCTTTTGAAAGATACCCATCATGAAAATTTACAGGCGAGGCTCCTACATACACATTTTTTTTTCCAGTTAACTATCTCTATTACAATATATATATATATATATATATATATTCGTTTCATTTGGTTTGGTACAGTCTATAGACTCTACTTACCTGCAATTTCCCCCATACACGTAATGTATTAGAATTCTCTGGATTGTCCCTGTACACGAACCATTTGCTTGATCTTAAGGAAAAGCTTACTGTAGCATCCCTTTATGATACACATTTAGAATACCAAGTTTGAATTTTCTGACTAGGGCTTGAACGAAATTTTTTTTCTTTGTCTTCTTTTTTTTATGCTAATTAATTTTACAGGGCTATACGCGGGGTAAAATGACCGAAAATTTTATTATTTTTCCGTACAACTTTACCGAAAATTCCAATTTATTTTTTTTGTTTCTTTTTAAATCCTTCATTTAAGTACTAGTCTTTTTTTTTTTTTTTAAGAGATGTGAAAAATTTTAATAATATCAGTCCATTAATTTTTCAGAAATCGTGTGCACCTTTTCTAGACCAGGACAAATCGGTTGAATTTTCCAAACTTTTTAAAGAAAATTTTTATTAAGTAATGGGTAAATGTTTCTTTTTTACATGTTTGAAATTTTGATTTTTTTTTTCTGTATTAAAAGCAAATAAAATAAATGAAAATAATCTTGTGTCACCCACACGACTTTCTCTTACCCTGAAATTTAATACTATAAATACAGGTTGCTGATTAAAAGGTAAGATAACGAGTACTGTAATGTAAACCTGCGTTAAACAATTCATATTAGGCTTCTGAAGAGTTTTATATGATAATTAGTTCTGTGTGAGGGGGGCTACCGCCCCCTCAACCCCCCGTTTCATTAATGCACCTACTATATAGAATTTAATTCGGTTATTAAAAAATAATTCTGTTTTTAAAAAATAATTTAATAATATTATTATTTAAAAAAAATTATCTTTTATGATAATGCAGACTATTTCCATATTAGAGAAGTAGTATAACACCAAATATCCAAAAAAAGCCCATTTTATTCTCAATATTAAAAAAAAAAAAAAGGGGTTTTTTCTAAGTTTTTTTTTCGTTAAAAGTAAAAAAAATCGATAACTTTGTTTTAAATTATCGCATATCGATGGTTCAATCATTCGTTTTAAAGGTATTCGCGAGCTCTTTTGAAAGATACCCATCATGAAAATTTACTCCCCTCGAGGGGGGACTTCCCCCCCCAGGGGGGAGGCGAGGCTCCTACATACACAAAATTTTATTCCCAGTTAACTATCTCTATTACAAAAAATATATATTCGTTTCATTTGGTTTAGTGCAGTCTATAGACGTTAAACTCTACTTACCTGCAATTTCCCCCATAGACGTAATGTATTAGAATTTTCTTGATTGTCCCTGTTCACGAACCATTTGTTTGATCTTAACGAAAAGCTTACTGTAGCATCCCTATATGATACACATTTAGAATACCAAGTTTGAACTTTCTGCCATAATTTGTTTTTGAGATATGCTGATAACAGACAGACACACAGACAGACACACAGACAGACACACAGACAGACACACAGACAGACACACAGACATACACACAGACCATTTGCTAAAAACATGATTTTCGTATTCAAGGGACCTCAAAACGTGTAAATATAACAAAATCTCGCGTTCGAAAATTTGACCCAAAAACAATACTTTCTCTACCTTATGGGTAAGAGAAAGTAAATATCTTTTTATAGCTTTTGAAACCCATGTAAACCCTTAAGATACACTTAAAAATATTTCGTGAAAATTTCCAACAATTGTATATTTATAAAACAAAGAATAACAATGGCAATTTAAAGTTATAATTAATATAAAATTAAAATAAACATGAAATATACAAAACAGTATAATAGGTATATAATACTATATGGAGGATTTTTTTATTTTCTAATATACTTATTTTTGTAAGAAAAAATATAAATTTAGATTAAATGACGCAAATCTACAAAAATGAAGTTGACAAAATTTGACTTCATAATTTTAGCTGATACATTACGTTTTCTGTTGAGTTGAAACCGAAAATAAAGTCAAGCTTTCTTTATCACGTACAGATTTTTGTAAATACAGGGTGTTTACCGAAGCAATTTCAATTATTTCTGTAGTTTATTAATCAAGAAAACATACAATAAAAATTGCTATATAATAATATTGGTGGAAGAGTCGTGGAAAAGTTTGTGTCGGTAGTTTGCGCCCTGTATTGGCAAAAATCTGTACGGGATAGAGAAAAACTGGCATGCAGAAATGTGTAAAAAAATATATCATAAATAGGATAAATTTAGTAGTATTACACCAGAAGCAATAAATCATGTATAGTTAGTCAACAACAGAAAATGGAAAATATATGAGTAAAAGGACTAATTTTTACGGAATAAAATATGTATTTAATCTTCTAGATACAAATTTACGAACTAAAATGATGTCAGAATAAATAAATATAGAAACTTGTAAACTACAGAGCTGACATTTATTTGCTGACTGTCAGGAAAATTTATAATATAAAATAAGAAATAAAAATGCTACCTTTTTTCAAGCTACTGAAAATTATGATTCCAGTAAATTACAAGAAAAAGGAATGTATATATGTTACCTTTAATATATTAAAAATTTAAATAAAATATTAAAAAAGCCATAAATTAACAAAAAAATATCATTCTGATATTTATTAAAATTATATGCGATTTAAATATGTTTGTATACAAAGCATAAAAAATAATAAAATTACTTGAAAAAAAAAAAAATCGTTTGCAAATTGTTAAGTACTGTTTTTCGCATCGCACAAATGATGAAAGTACATTTAAATTTATAAACAGTTATTTCAGTGTGTACATTTATTATAATGTTTATTTACATGTATTTCTTTTGTTTGTTTTAGTGTTATTTAATAATAATAAAAAAAGTTAGATTATTTACAACAAAATAAATTTTAATTAAAATGTTAGTTTTTATTATTAGGTGTTCGGAATATTATTCGGGAACACAAATGTTTAAAGTGTTTGGAAGAGATTATAATTTGATAGTGGAAATGAAAATATTTTTTAAATGAATATTTTCATAAATAAGCCTCCATATAATTAAAATAAGAATGATGTTTGTTTCAATATCCCCTGGTTATTTACCTTAGAAATGAAAATACAACAACAGTTTTTAATCAAACAAGGGTTTTTATGTTTACTTTGTAAATTAAAATAAAGTTATATGAAATGAAGAGAGAAGAAATAATAATAATAATAATAATAATGAAAAGTTTTGAAGTTATCAACATTGTGATGAATACAAAAGTGAATAATAAAATGAGAGTTATTGGAAATGAAATAAATAAATAAATATATATATATATTTGCTCTCTTTCAATGTGTCTGTGTTTGAGTCTGTTAATATTTTTGTTTGCGTATTTTAACAATTTTAAACGGCTCTAAATTATGTTAAATTAATACATAGTATTTAGTTGAAGGTTGAAAGCGTTTCTGACTCAAGAGGGAACAGTTACACTATTATTTTTTTTATCAACAATTTCCACAATATTCAATCTTAAGAAACTGCTGAATAAATATGATTGAAATTCCTGTTAAAATATAGTGGTGTAAAAGTTTATTCTTGAGACGGAAACTGTTACACCCTTGCCAATGGTGAAGATTACGATACATAGTTGCCAATTTTTACGCTTTTTCCCTATCTGAAATTTTTTTTAGATTTTTTTATTTTATGTAAACAGTAAAAAATTTTTACAAAAATTATAAGAATATTCTATTAAATTTTTCCTGTTGACAAAAAGTGTAAAAGTTGGCATCTTTAATAATGTGGTAATCCTACTGCATTCATTCATACAATCATGTAAAAGACTTCCGGTGTAATTAGAAATTTACTAAAGTACATGAAGAGTTGTATTGGGAGTATTTCTTACTGTTCTAAGTTTAAATATAGTGCAATCACGTTCCCTATATGCCTAGCAGTAAGGACGAATCCAAAATCTTGGAATAGTGACAAATTGACCGACAGGTTGGGATTTGTGACCAGTGATCCGGTATTTCCTTAACGCTTATTTTCTCTCAGTGTCGAAGGTTATCATCCCATTTTTAGCACTAGACTCGTTGATTCAGCACTTGCGCAGAGGTTTCTATGGTTGTTAGAAACGTTGTTAAAGAATACACAATGTTGTATTTATACATTTTTTAGTATACAGCTAGCCGCGGTATCCTGGTCGGTAGAGCTCCGAACTCGTAATTGGAAGATTGTAGGTTCGATATTTGAGCAGGACAAAGACGGCCGTGGACGCTAATGGTGGCTGGTGACCGTAAAATTCGTCATGGCCGCATTGCCTTCCATGTTACCATTTAAATTATACCTCAGGGTGACGTCGAATCTGGAGAGTCATCCCCTCAATAAGGGATCAAAAATGTAATGGCATGTCTCCGGACCATCCTTAAAAGTGCGTTCCAGACTGTCGCCAATTACCATAGTGCAGTACTAGCGCGACTTTAAATCCAACCAACCAACCATCTTGTGCGTGGTCTCCTTCCTTCTTTTAAACCTTTAAACCAACCATCTTAGAATATAGATGGGCACATGATAAAATTAATAAAATATTGAATAGAAATAGAACGCAAAGCTTTAAAAACCTCCTGGATGCACCTGTACACAAAACAATAGTAATATTTGCCCCATTTTAAATAGAGAACATACCATAGTGAACTTGAATATAATATGTCAGTTTTAAGGCATTCCATCAATATTTACGGGAGTTAGTGTGCGAATAGACGGACAGACAGACATACCAAAGTCATAAACATTTTTACACTTTGTTTGAAAGTGTTAAAATATGAACTAATTTAATGTAATATGTAATTTAATACTTGTGCTTAAAATTTGTAAGAAAAATTTTCATGCGTTATAAAATCTATAGCTGATAAACTGTAATTACAACAATAACAATGATAATAATTAATTAAAAAATTCTTGTAACTGACTTTTTTATATAAGCCTTTTCTTGCTTTAATTAAAACATTTTTAAGTTCGACAATATCTGTTAAATTTGGCAAAAAAATGATTAAAAAAAAAAAAAAAAAAAAAAAAAAAAATGCTGCACTGTCGTATTAAAAATGAATTTTTGTCTAATTTTATTTTGTTATTACTGAACATTATGCATTCTAAAGGCAAATTCTTTTTATAATATTTAATTTCTGTCAGCATGCAATTATATTGTAACGAAGGTCTTTGGTACTACATGTTGTACATTATTAAAACTTGTGTTTTTGCCATTTAATTTAATCTTATAATCTGTTCTTTTCATCATTTAACATTTTCAAAAAACTATTATTCAAGCTCCTTTAATTTAATTTCCCTTTACGCTTGAAAAGCTTTTAATGTGAAGAACTATTCCCTTTTATTTCATTAAAATCAATGAAAAATGCATTTAGGATAAAAATTCTAAATTTTTTATTTATTTTGATCAAATAAAGGAAATGACAAGAGAACAAAATTTTATGATGACTTTATTTAAAAAAAAAAAAAAAAAAAAAAAGTTACTTTCAGTGATTAAATTTGTTGTTGTACAAGAATTAAATCTTTTTAAAAATAAAATGTAAGAATTTGATACTATGTGATAAAATCAAAAAATTTTATATGAAGTTCTTTTTTGTCTACATAAATAAAATGAATAATAAATTTTAGAATAAAAAAAAAAAAAAATATTTTTTTCCAAAAAGATAATTTTAGAGCTGTTTTAAATACATATATGCGAGTAGAAAAAAAAAATTGTTATAAAGTTGCTTTAAAATGTTTTGAGTAACTGCATGTCGACTACAATTTAATTGCTATGCATTTTTTGTATAGATGGCATTAGAAAATACAGTATTAGAAAAAAGGAAATATTTCAATAATGTATACATAAAAGTTACTTAAATTTTTAATAGTACAACAATGTAAATATAGAAAAATTAATGTTTTAAAATGTAACTAATATAAGATGACCAAACGTCCTCGAATCATGAGGACAGTCGTCGAATTTCAACCTATGCCCTCTGCGATTTGAAAATCATTTGAGGACAAATGTTCTCGAATTTACAAATTTGTCCTCAAATGACATAAAATAAAAGCATAATTAAAAATTTGGTCGCCTTAAACTAATATGCATGAACGTATTAAATAATTCATTTTAAATGAATTTAACGAAGATCCGGCTATATATTTTTTTTAGATTTTCAAAAAAAAAAAAAAAAAAAAAAAAATTAAAAAATAGAACATACAATTTTTTATACTTATTTTCTGAACGTTGTCTTTTCTTTTCTTTTAATTTAATTTTAGATTTAAGAAACTAACAAATTATACTGTGAATGGCGAAAATTTTAAATGAAATATTTCAAAGTGAAATTAAAACAATCCAAACCGAAATATAAATTTTAAACTACATCGGAGTATCATTTCCATTTAGAACTTAGATTGCATCAAGATAATGTAATTTATAATATTTTCATGGTATAAAACACAACTATGTAATTGAATTACTAAAAATAATTGATAAATTACAGTCTGTAAACTAACAGGAAAAGGAAAAACAAAATATTTTTAATTAAAAATATCGATTAGAATATCCAATTTCGTTCTAAGAAATTTCCTTATTTATATATGTATAATTTTATAAGTATATATATACGTAAATTTTTAAATGAAATGATTTTTTTCGTCAAGGCATGAAATATAAGGCAACGGATTTAATGTACGAAATATGAAATTTAGTTTCTGTTTGATATTTAATACCTTTCATGCTTACATAAAATAAATAAATAAATAAAAATAACGGAACATATCGCTGAAAATAAAATCTTGGACTATAAATTTTCCATGTGTTTATTATTATTATTTTTTTTTTTTCTATATTGCAGATGTTTTTTCTCTTCCCAATTATCAGAAAGAATAACTTGAATTTTCTTAAAAATGAAATTAAAATATTTTTTATGCAATAAAAATTAATTTACTTTAAAAATTACATTTCTTTTGTGCTTAAAAATTTATATTTGTCACTAAACTTTGAAATATTTTGTAACTCTGAAATAACTATTTTTATAATTATAATTAAAGCGTATTTAATATATATATATATATATATATATATATATATAATTACAATTATTTCTAAAGTACTAATCAGTTAATTTACTTTGAAAATTTGTTTAAATATAATAATCGCATTATATTCAAGTTCGATAAATAATAGTTCTTAAATAATAGTTTTTAGAATCGTAATCATGTGCCCAATTTCATTTTTATTTTATGTTGAAATAGGCTTTATTTTAAGATATTAAAAAATGTGCAGTGAAAACAACATTACAATTTTACCCTTTTCAAAGGAGGTCAGATGGCTAGGAGAAGGGAGGGAGAGTGTTTGGACGACGATGCTGCAGTTAGCTTTCGTGTGCAGTTGGATATAAACACAACCTTACTCTTTTTAAAAAGATGGCATTAAGAAACTTCCATTTGTTTAAAAGGTTACGTCAAAAAACTTTATGTATACTTAATATTTATACCTTGTAGCGAAAAATTTATGAATAAAGATGTCAGATTCTGAAGCTTGCAAATTTTCCTACGAACGGAAAATCAAGATGTGCAACCGTAAAATCTCGACTCGGGAAAAAAGTAGTTAAGAATGTAAAAAAAATAAGACAAATGATCAGAATTTAAAGTAAATATAAATCTACGTAATAATAACTGTGAAAATTATATTCATTGAAATATTCTAATAGTTAAACAATGCTTAAATAAAGATATTTATGCAATATATGAAAGTTGTTTATTTTATTTAAGAAAATTCAGTAGAAATGGAAAAGTACTACACAAAATTTGAATCTATAATAACGAAAATAACAATGATTTTAAGTAAAACATTAATATATGATTCAGTAAATGCAAAACATATGTATCAGGTGCCCCATAAGTCTGTAGATATTTTAAAAATTCGTAAAAAAATGAAGGAATTGGTAGAATTGAACGCAGTTTGCGAAAACGTTATTCTCACAAAGGGGGATTTTTTGTGGTAAAGGGGAAAAAAAGAAAAAAAAAAGTTAATTTTTTGGTCGGTATAGGATCCTGCACGGATCCATAACGAGAAATATGCAAATTGGAGTCCTATAAATTGCGCGCTATTACGATTAACATAGCTTGTTTTCTATTTTGCCTCCTAATTGCGCAAACATGAAGATTTAATTCCGATGCTTACTTGGTGGATAAGACATTATGAGTGAAGATGTTTTCCCTCAGGTAAGAACCGCCTGCTGAAACTCCAGTTAGCGGTGTTATGACTCCTTTCCAAACTATATAATTTGTGGTGATGGTGGACGTACAGTATATGCCTGTAAACATTTGTATGTGAATAATTATAATTTTTTTACGGAAATGTGTAATTTGCTCAAGTACAGCGCCCTCTATTGATGAATATTTTAACTATTTTTTTTTTTTTTAACCACAAAAAAAAAAAAAAAAAAAAAAAAAAAGAAAGAAAAAAGAAAAGAAAAGAAAAAAAGAAAAAAGACCATTATATTTTTTGTAAACCGCGTTCAATTCTACCAGGTCCTTCATTTTTTATGAATTTTTTTAAATATCTACTGACTTATGGGCCACCCAGTAATATTAAGTATTTATTATTAGGTACAAGAAAAGTTTTATGTTCTTTAAAAATAATTAAACTTTAAAATCCAATCAGTATAAGTAATTAATATTTCTCAACCGTTGATCTGTATTTAAAAAAAAAAAAAAAAAAAAAACTGTACAAAGCACCATTACGCAATTCTCTATCGAATTGTTGCTTTATTTATGAAAAAGGCGTAATCGTGGTTTGTCACTAGAAAAAAACTAAACTAAAAGGAAAAAAATAAGGCTATAATAATCACTTTATTTTGTACGAAAATTATTAAATAATTAATAGCATAGAAATTTTTTTTTCTCGTCTATATGTGAGGAGCAAACATTCAAACCGTGTATTCTCCAAAAATAAAAAAGGTTGAGTTAGTGGTTTTTATTTAAACTTAACATAAAATAATATCTCTGTATATCTTCCTAGATGTGTCTACATATCCTCCTAGCACCTAGTAACACATCTAAACAAACGATAATTAGAGTTTAAGTTTAGTTATTTTTTAATTTTTTAATTTATTAGCTTTTAATATTTCTGAAAAAAATTATCCGAAGGAGGAAACGTGGTTTGAATGTTGCTCCTCATGTCTGCATTAAAAAAAAATAATTTGGTGTGTCACTCACACGACTTTCTCTTACCCTGAAACTTAATACTATAAATACTGGTTGTAGATTAAGAGGTAAGATAACGATGTTAGGTAAACCTATGTTAAGCAATTCAAATTAGGCTTCGGAAGAGTCTTATACGATAATTAATTCTGTGTGAGGGGGGCTACCGCCCCCCTCAACGCCCCGTTTCATTAATGCACTTAGATTTATAGAAAATTTAATTCGGTTATTAAAAAATAATTCTGTTTTTAAAAAATAATTATTATTTAAAAAAATTATGTTTTATGATAGTGCAGACGATTTCCATATTCAAGAAGTAGTATAACACTAAATATCCGAAAAAAGTCCATTTTAATCTCAAAAAAAAAAAAAAAAAAAAAAAAAAAACGATTTTTTTTTCTAAGTTTTTTTTTCTTTAAAAGTAAAAAAAAAAAAATCGATAACTTTGTTTTAAATTATCGCAGATCGGTGGTTCAACCATTCGTTTTAAAGGTATTTGCGAGCTCTTTTGAAAGATACCCATCATGAAAATTTAATCCCCTCGAGGGGGGACTTCCCCCCCAGGGGGGGAGGCGAGGCTCCTACATACACACTTTTTTTCCCAGTTGACTATCTCTATTACAATATATATATATATATTCGTTTCATTTGGTTTAGTGCAGTCTATAGACGTTAAACTCTACTTACCTGTAATTTCCCCCATAGGCGTGTAATGTATTAGAATTCTCTTGATTGTCCCTGTACACGAAGCATTTGCTTGATCTGAACGAAAAGCTTACTGTAGCATCCGTATATGATACACATTTAGAATACCAAGTTTGAACTTTCTGCCATAATTTGTTTTTGAGATATGCTGATAACAGACAGACACACACACAGACACACAGACACACAAACACACAGACTCACAGACACACAGACCATTTGCTAAAAACATGATTTTCGTACTCAGGGGACCTCAGAACGTGTAAATATAACAAAATCTCGCGTTCGAAAATTTGACCCAAAAACAATACTTTCTCTACCTTATGGGTAATAGAAAGTAAAAAAAGGAAGTAATTTGTTATAAATTTCAAACTGTAATAAAATAATTGATCTAAATACACTTGTAAACGTCCTTCTTGTATAAAACTTTCCTTTTAAATTTAAACAATATCTGTTAATTTTAACAATAAAAGTAAAAAAAAAAAAAAAAAAAAAAAACACTGACGTATTCAAAAAATTTTTTGACGAATTCAAAATATTCTAAAGGCAAATACATTTTTAAATATTTAATTTATTTCAGCATGCAAGTATATTGCAGTGAAAATCTTTTGCATAGTAGGCTGTACATTACTAAAGCCTGTGCTGTTGCCATTTAATTTAATCTTATAATATGTTCTTTACATCATTTAACTTTTCTAAAAAATTATTATTCAAGCTCACTTAATTGAATTTCCCTTTACGCTTGAAAAGCTTTTAATATGTCGAGCTATTCGCTTTTATTTCATTAAAATCAATAAAAAATGTATTTAGGATAAAAATATTTAATTTTTTACTTATTTTAATCAAATAATATACTTGACAAGAAAACAAATTCTTAGGATGAATTTTATTAAAAAAGTTACTTCCAGTGATGCAATTTGTTATTGTGCAGACATAAAAAGTGATTAAAAATAAAATTTAAGAATTCGATACTAGGTGATTAAATTAAAATCTTTTGTATGGAGTTTTTTTTTTTTTTTTTGTCTGCATAAACAAGTTGAAAAATAAAGAAAAACCCGTGCATGTGAGTAAAAAAAAAAAAAAAAAATGGATGTTACAAATTTGATTTAAAATGTTTTGAGTTGCTACATACTGACTACAATTTAATTACTATAATGTTTTTTTAATACATGGTGTTGGAAAATACGTTATTAAAAAAAGAAAAAAATTGAATAACGTATATAAAAAAGTTACTTAAATTTTTAATAGTACAATAACGTAAATGAAATAAAATTCATGTTTTAAAAATGCAACTAATATTAGTGAGCAATAAGTTTTAAACAAATTTAAAGAAGATCCGGCTATATATTTCTTAAGTTTTCAAAAATAATCTAAATATAGAACATATAATTTTTCAAACTTATTTTTTGAACGTTGCCATTCTTTAAAAATTTAATTTTAGATTTAAGAAAAAAAAAATAATAATGTGAATAGTGAAAACTCCAATTGAAGTATTTGAAAGTGAAATAAAAACTATCAAAACGAAATAAAGATTTTAAACTACACCGGAATATCATTGCTATTTGGAGTTTACATTGCATCTAAATAATCTAATTTAAAATGTTTTCATGGTATAACATATGTCGACGTGTAAAATTTTGATTTTATAATTTTGGCTGATCTTTATGTTTTTTGGTGTGCGTAAACCGAAAATGAAGCCAGTTTTTCTGCATCAAGCATAGATTTTTGTCAATACAGAGCACCTGCCTATACAATTTCTTCCATTATTCTTCCACTAATATAGTTATATGGTAAGTTTTATAGTATGTTTACATGATTAATTAATCTTAGATACCTATTGTTGTAATTGTGAAGCACTAGTGCGACTTAAAAACCATTTCAACCAACCAACCAACCTATTGTTATGATGGTACATGTAAGAAATTGTATTGGCAAAAATCTATACGTGATAGAGAAAAATGAGCTGCATTTTCGGTTTCAGCATATCAAAAAACATAAAGATGAGCTGAAATCATCAAATCAAATTCTGTCAACTTCATTTTTGTAGGCCTGTGTAATTAACGTCTATTGCAACTGGATTAATAAAATGAAGTGATTAATTTGAGTTGCTAAACAATCAGAAAATAAAAATAAAATAAAATAAAATAAAAGTTTAAATTATTCATTTGGACATCCAAATGGGTTTTATGCCATTTCTTTAATATGGATATATATAAACATATGTGGGTGTGATAAAGATATGATATGACATATATAGTCGGTAACAAAAGTATCCGAACACTAGCAAAAATTTCTATATAAAAAAAAATAGAGTTTGTATAGAACTGTTTTGTTAAATAAATCCTTGTCGATGTCGAATCATGTTCTTAGACTGACTAAGAACATGATTCGACAAGGATTTATATATATAAGGACTGTATATATATACACATATGCATATATGAGGATTCTCCAAAAATTTAAAAGATCGAGTTAGTGATTTTTATTTAAACTTAAAATAGTGTATCTATAAATCATCCAAGGTATGTCTACATATCTTCCTAGCAACTAGTAATACAGAGGAAAACGATAATTAGGGTTTAAGTTTATTTTATTTTTATTTTATTTATTATTATTATTATTTTTATTATTTTTATCATTTTTTTATGTTTTCTCAAACATTTTATCCGGAGGAGAAAGCATGGTTTGAATGTTTCCTTCTTATATATATATATCTTTATATATATATTTCTTTTGTGCGTGTGTATGTCACTGAACTCCTCCTAAACGGCTGGACCGAGTTTAATGAAATTTTTTGTGTGTCTTCAGGTGTATTCAAGAATGGTTTAGATTTACAATTCAGTCAATCGGATGATTGGATCAAAAGATATTAAATAAAAACTCCATTTTAACTTTAAAATGATTAAAAAGAAAAATATATTTGATGCCAAAATAAACAAAATTCACGTTTATTTATTATTTTCCGGAAATAAAATATTTTTAATTTCGCGTGATAAATAATAAAAATTAGAAAAAAAAAAATAATATACTATGAAAATATTCGCGTGTAAATAAATATTTTTATAGAGATACTTGGTATTAGCTTAAAATTTTTATTTAATTTAGTAGTACTTTTCTTTTCTACAGTAAAACAAAATTTTTCGTTTTAATTGATACTTTATATGTAATTTATAAAGGTTCTTTTATGTTTTCACCTCAATTGTAAATAGTAATAATTTCGAATTTATTAGAATTTTTTATTTTTATTTTGTATATATCATAAAACAGTTTTTCTTTTTTGTATGGAACAGCTTTAGTTTGGAAAAATTTGAAATTTGGCACCGAAGTAGTACGGACGTTTCTCACCAAGAACGTCAGTTACGCAATTGAGATAGCCATGTTAATTCATCGCAAAAATGGCCAAAAATATTTAAAGTCGACAAGGGGGGGGGGGGGAGGTCTATACTAAAGCTGTGCCTTTGTATTCATCTTTATATATATATTTCTTTTGTGCGTGTGTCTGTCACTGAACTCCTCCTAAACGGCTGGACCGAGTTTAATGAAATTTTTTGTGTGTTTTCAGGTGGATTCGAGAATGGTTTAGATTTACAATTCAGTCCAATTTAAATTGTTTATTTAATTAATTTATCACTTAATTTGTTGTTGATTTTGGAATGTTTCACATTGGATCCGGCAGACTGCGCTACGATCGTAGTATCGAATATTCAATAATACGCAAGCGAAGTGATGACGTCACTGGCCGTCCGTGGATGCAAGAAAAATATTTCCTATGTTTATCGCCCATTGGATTTTTTGTAAAAAATTACTAAAAATCGAGGAAAATTATTTCCCGATTTTAATCCCCATATTTGGGTATAGATATGTATTAGTTATCATGTGCATGCGTTAGATTGAGTTGTTTTTGCTGTAAAATTGATAAAATTTGAATTTTTAATCTCAAAACTCTGTCATCCTTGGCGGAAAAAAAAAATCGCCATATCATCTGGCGAACATATTTAATTTCTTTCAAAAGTAATGGTTATTTCAACAACTTATATTAAGAGAGTAATGAATAATATGAAACAGTTTCGTACAATACATATTACGAAAATATACATCTGGCATGTATATTTTCGTATTACGTTTTTGATCGCCAAATACAAAAAACGCCAAGGAAGACAGAGTTTTGAAATTTAAAATTAAAATTAAAATTTGAGACCAAAATAACTCAATCTAACACAGGCATACGATAACTAATACATATCTATACCCAAATACGGGGATTAAAATCGAGAAATAATTTTCCTCGATTTTTAATAATTTTTTATAAAAAATCCAATGGGAGATCAACATAGGAAATCTTTTTCTTGCATCCACTGACGGTCAGTGACGTACACTTCGCTTGCGTATATTCTATTGTAATTCCAGTTTGTCCCGACAGTTGGTGCTGCGATCAAATTCAGGAAAATATTTTGTAACTTCGTGTTATTATTGTTATACAAAAAATTGTGTCCTAATTGAAATATTACATCAAGATGTAATTAGTGTTTGAAGAGTTTTGAAGTGTGCATAAAAAACTATACATTTTGCAAATTTAGTGCGGAATTGGAGTGAGTATTTTATATAATTTTCTATCAAATTTACACGCGCGTTGATTAACAACCACACTAACCTACAAATTTATTTGTGTAGCTAATTTATTATATTTTATTTATTTATTTTTTGAATGGAACACCTTTAGTATCGGATCCCTTTGGCAAAATTTGAAAATTGGCACCGAAGTAGCTCGGACGCTTCTCGCCAAGATCTTTAGTTCCACATTTGAGATAGCTATTTCAATTCATCGCAAAAATGGCTTAAAATATTTAAAGTCACTAATGGGGTCCCATACTTTTGTGCGTGTGTATGTCACTGATATTTTATTTATTTATGTTTTGTATGGAACACCTTTAGTATCGGATCCCTTTGGCAAAATTTGAAATTTGGCACCGAAGTAGCTCGGACGCTTCTCGCTAAGATCTTTAGTTCCACAATTGAGATAGCCATTTCAGCTCATCGCAAAAATGGCTTAAAATATTTAAAGTCACCAAAGGGGTCCCAATTTGTGGCTTAGATTTAGAAAATCCGTGCTTTTCTCACGGCCAATTATATGTTGCGTGTTCCAGGGTTGGAAAACCTTCGAATTTGTTTGTGTATACTCCTCAAGGATTAACCAAAAACATTGTACATCCAATGGCATTATGATAAATTAAGTTTTTGTAGATTAAAAAAATATACCTGTTATAAAATAAATTGAGTATCAACTTTTTCACCTTTAATTAAAACGAGTTTAAGTTTTTATTTAATACGAACTCTACATTTCACTTCGCTCATACTATACACATACTCACATGCGTCGATTGATTGAATTCTGATAAATGTACAAGTAATGATGTTAGATATTGTAATAACTTTTTGATAAAAATTTTCATCAAATCGGTCCAGATTGTTACAGCTTATTCAAAAAAGACGGAATTTTCATGTGAAATTCGTTGCTATCAGAGATTCTCTCATAAATTGAAATATTTGCCGTATGAAATAAAATTTTGTGCTGTTCGACATTCAGCGGAGGTTTAAATAACAAGTAGCAAGTAGCAAGAAGCAAGTAGCGAAAATTTCGGTAATTATGTCTTTTACGTTATAATCGGAATTCACAGTCACCGTTCACCTGTTTCACTTATATACCACATCCTTACACACTTACAATAAGTTAGTTATTTTTTTCTAGCAAAATATTCTATAGAAATAATTTATATGACAAAACAACGTTTGTCGGGTCAGCTAGTATATATATATATATATATATATATATATATATATATATATATATATATTAAATAAAAGTGATTTTTTACGAATTTTATATTGAAAACCTGAATTTTGATTTCAGACGATACTTAATACTATTCTTGCTCAAATGAAAGAAAAGGGAACGCTTAAACTGAAAATAAAACTTCATAATAAAAAATGTCTATATATTTATTTATCTCATATTGCATACTTTTGGTTTCTTTTTAATTATAAAATAAATAAATAAATAAAAAGGTGCATTCGCTTGAAAATGGTCATCAAACATTATTTATGCAATAAATACTGCGATAAATTATATTTGTTAAGTAAATACTTTAAATATTTCATTTTTTCCATACTTTAAAATTTAATTAGATTTCCTGATAAAAATGAGACAAATAGTTTCGTTCCGCATGAGCAAATATTCAAAAATATGCAAATTCTACAGGGTGCCATGGAAACGGCAACCAATATCTACAATGGCATCTCCTTTAACGAAAGCTGTTAGAAATGAAACTGTACGTTTTTTTTTTATTAATGTGATGCTTAGCGTAACAAAATTGTTGTCTTTAAACATTTTAAAAATAGTCAAATATCTACAGCAACAATTTTTCGAGTGCTAAAATAAAATAATAAACAGGGATATGTTGATACCAATCAAACTTTTGGAAAATGAGTAGGAAGAAGCCAAAAGTTTATGAAAATAGTTAAATGGAAATTTTTTGCAACACTTGACATTTCTACCCGTCAAATTCCTTGAATATTGAATGTATGTAAAATGACTGTTCAACCAGTTCTGGGATTTAGATCGTATTGAAAAAAAGATATATAAAAAAAAATAAATAAATAAAAATGGGCAAGATCTTTGGGTAAAGAAAAATTGCCTTAAAATTTATAACAAATTGGTTCCATCTGGAGACGGGCAGAAACCTATCATCGATGGTGAGTCATATTTTAGGTTTGAACCATATCTCTGTAGTGGTACTAAATAGTATCATGCCACAAATTCTAACTTTTATGCTATGCAATGGACTTTATACGCGTTACGTATTAAACCCTTGACACGAGATTGTATCCTAGAAGAAAATTTATAGGGAAATGGAGAATTAGAAATCACATATTGGGTATGATTTAGCCTAGAACCCAAGAAAACGGATATTGTCCATTCAGGACAAAATCTAAGGAAACATTACCCAGAAAAGTAATGATATGACATGTCAGAAACGAAGGCCGTATTGTTTCTAAATCAATCTTTTTTCAGGTAAAAGTAAATGGTTCAGTTTATTTAAATGAATGTATTAAAAAGTTTTTAAACACTTTCATTAAAAAACATCATCAAAATGAAAATATTTTGTTTTTGCCAGACCTGGCTACCAGCCATTATACGAAAGATGATATTGATTACTTTAACACCGGGAAAATTTAATCTGTGTATAAGTTGGATAATGGTACCAACGTGTCCCAATCTGAGAGTATTGAAATATTTTGGAGCATTAATAAAAACATGTACTCCAATAAAAAAAAAAAAAAGGGTGAGCTTAAAATTTTTTTCAGTGCAAGAGGATTTTCATAAATCATAGAAATCAATTTTTATCGAAACGATACAAGCGTGCTTGCGGGCAGCTAGATGTAATCTTCGAAAATTAGGTTTAAAACTAGTTTACACAGCTATTTAAGTGTGGACAGTAAAAATAGAACTTATTGAATAATATTCTGATCTAACTTTAAATTCAATTTCATTTGCATCCTAAATATTAATAAATATCAAATTTATCTCATTCTTATCCGAAACGCTTCATATATTTTTAACTGGGCAATGATATATTTTGTAATCCAGAAATAATTAGATACATTTTTATTATTAAATATCAATTATTTAAAATTATATTATTACACTAATTTTCATAAAATATCATATAGTTAATTTACTTTATGAATTTGTTTAGATACAACAGTTGCACTGTATTAAAGTTCGATAAATGTTTGAAACTTTAATATGTTATTTAATTTAATTTTTTTGCAAAAAAAAAGTGAATAATAAAATATCTGTGCGAAATTAGTGACTCAATTGAAGTTGCTAATAACACTGTCAACAGTAGGTAAGATTACACAATCTTGCATAAGAAAGCTTAATCTTGGCTTTAAATCAGGATTTTTTCCGTTTCAAACTTAATTTTACAATTAATAATAATAATAATAATAATCAGGAAAAAAGACGATTTATTACTAAAAAAAGAAAACAAAATATTTTCCTTTGTAATAGTGATATTCTGAATTGTTTGCCAATCATACATTTTTTTTTTTTTTTTTACAATAATTAAATTACATTAAAATTCTGTAACAGCTTGAAATTTCTATTTCAATGTCAATCAATTCATTTTTTTTTTTTTTTTTTAATGGAGAAATGGAATAGAAACATTTTCTTAAATAAGTTAAAAATTATCATATCGTTTAATATCATATCAAATATTATCCTATTTTATTATATGATTTATTTTAAATAAATGAAATTAGCATTCATTCACTTCACATTTCAGATTTTTTTACATTTTTGGCACATTTAATGCATATTTTGCTATGTTAAAGTTACATACATTTTCGCTTTATATGTATATTATTTAGAGTATTTACGTTATTAGAGTACTTCTATTTACGTTTTGTTAAATCACAATAGAAATTTATTATAATAGAATTCTACACAGAGTTAAAATTCTTATCCTTTAGTTCATTTTATGAATATGTCAAAAGAAAGAAGTATTACTCGTACTTGAGAAAAATTGCTAAAGAATATGTTCAAAACTGTTTTTCCTTTTATCTCATTTCTGCACTCTATCCCGAGAGATGTTGTCATTTCCGGATAACTGCAAGTAACTCATGCACCGAATAAAATATCGTAAATTATGTTTAAAGAAAGAGATTTCCAAGTTGATTTCTCTTGTGAATTTTGTGCACCATATTAATATATATATATATATATATATATATATATATATATTTTTTTTTTTTTTTTTTTTTTTTTTCAAACGAAATGTTGAATTTTTAAGTCATGTTATACTTCCAAATTGAGATAATATTATTTCAATTTTGAAAATTAAATTAAAATTATCGTCAAAAAAAAAAAAAAAAAAAAAAAATCACAAAAAATTCTGAATATATATTTTTCGAATTTAAAAAGGTTGAATATATCATGTCATTCTGTAAAATAAAATAAATAAAATAAAATAAAATAAAATAAATAAATAAATAAAATTAAATAAAAATTAAATAAATAAATAAATAATAATAATAATTAGGACTGGGCTTTATATCGATGTAAAATAAAATATCGATTTAACGCTAATATCGTTTATCCGATTTAAAAATTTCATCTTCCGTAAAATATCGATGCAGAAACATCAAAGCACGGGAAAATCTGATTCCAGACTAAACCGATTCTATGCTGGAATAATGCCAGATTAAACCGATTCTATGCTGGAATAATGCCAGATAGCTATTCATATTCATTCAACGGGATAATGATTTAGTCAAGCATGCTCACTCATAGACAATTAAATCATAAAAATCTTGACTGAATGAAACCGTAAAAAATCAAGCGAATAATATTCATTCGAAATGCCGTTTCGATTTAGTGTTACGCAGGCGCACTGGGAAAAAGCGAATATCGGTTTAAAAGATGCATTCTTTCGACGAGCAATGATTGCGGTTTTAACGCATGTGCAGAAGCAAAATGAAAACCGATTCTGATTTCTGAGTAATGTTATAAGCAATACCATTATATGGCTCAACCTCATTTTTAAGTTTTCTACTTCCTGCGATTGAATTTAAGTTGCACCAAAATTGGAGCTACCATACATCCACTCACAAGGGAAGTATAAATCAGTAAAATTCCTATTGAAACCAAACCAAGATTAAATTAAAAGAGAGGTCAAAAACATAGGCTAAATGGCAAATTTTGAGCAACAATTCACTTATGGGTTAAGATAAGACCCTAGAAAATTTAATCCCTTTTATGAAAATCAACGAAATATAATAAGTGGGCAAAAAAGCGTGGCACAGTGTCAGAGTGTTTGACTTGAGACAAGAAGATCTTCAGTTCAATCACCGTCTCGGCAAATTTTGATTTTTCTTTCTTTTTTTTTTTTTTTCATAATACTAATATTTGGTTTATCTAAAATTAACAAATGATGGTAAAAAGTTAAACCATGAGATGGTTGCAGCTACTTCAGTACCAAGTTTTGGTTCAAACTAACACCAAAATAAAATGAAATGAAATGAAAAAGCAAATTAATTCAAAGTTTAATATTCAAGATTTTTTTTTTTATTATTAAATGTTTTTTCTACATATTTTCTACATATTTTACTAGGAGTTAGAAAAGTAGTTTTAATATGCTGTTCTTAATGAGTACTCTAAAAAAAAAAAAAAAAAAAAAAATCCCGTAAGATTACGAGGAATGCCCGGCAGTAGAAATTACAGACAAAGCCCGTAAAAAGAAACGCTTAGACCGTAAATTAAGTATATAATAACCTTAAATTGCATTACATGCCTGTAAAAAGACATTTTGGCCGTAAATCCAATGGTTTTTTTTACGGACTTTGTCTAGAATCTCTGTTTCCGGGCTTTCCCCGTAATCTTACGTGATTTTTTTTTTTTTTTCTTTTTTTTTTTTCAGTGTGATTCTAAGTAAAATGATTGGTTTAAGCTTTTGTAAATATTACGTTTGTCGCCATGAAATGAATCTATTAAATCTTGTAAAATTAATTTATTCCAAAATTCTGTTTGAATATATCGTACATTTTTTTTTCTTAAAATTCTGCGCTTTTTTTTATGATATAGAGCTCAGATAAGAATACAATTATTATTATTTTGGAAGAAGAAATTATAAACTAGTATCAGTAAGTATTTCGCATTATTATTATCATTACTGTTATTGATAAGTATTGATTGTAGCAAAATAATTTTTAACATTCTATTATATTTCTAGGGATTCTTAGATAAAAATATGCAACAACAGAAATAAAAAATAAAGAAATACTAGATATAAATGAAGTCGCTTCTTCAAAAAAATATACAGACTAAAATTTTTTCCATGAAATTTTCAGTTTTATTTATAATAGAATTCTAAAAGATGTGGCTGAGGCAGTTTCTTTTATGTCTATTTCCTACAAAAGATATTCGAGTTATAGAACTATGTCTGAAATGTTTTTTATTTTATTCTGTCACGTACAAAATTTTGTATTTTTCGTTACACAAAACTTGTATAGCTCTTCCCACAAAGAACAGATTTTCTATTCATTTCAGGTACACACATTCAGTTTATTTCAAAAGTAATCGAAGATTTTAAAATTAGTATAATAAATTTCCTTATATAAATTTGCATATGAAGTATGAAAAATACTGATAAAAAGTAAAAAGGCATATTTGTTTCAGATTAAAAAATATATACATAAATAATGTTTACATTGTTAACATGTGAACTAAATATATATTCATTTTTGATTACTTAAAAATAATATTCAGGCAAAAGTATTTCGAAATTTTTTTTTTTTTTTTAGGAGTTAGTACTTTTAATATGTTTAGAGTTAATATGCAAACTAAAAATTTCATTATCGTAGCAGCTAATATTCTCTTCGGATGTGTAGCAGCATAATATAATTTTTCAACAAACCCTTGGTTTAAAATTTCTATCATCTTAATTAACGAAGTTATTAATTAAAAAAGTTGGGTTAATAAAAGTACACTATTTGCCAACTACGCAAATAATTTCCATAAATCAATGTTCTTTCAGTTTTGGCGTCACAATTACCAGGGTATATAAAATGCCATCCTTAGTGTAAATACATATATATATATTTATATCATTTTTGCTATTGCTAATAAAAAAAAAAAAAAAAAAAAAAAAAAAAGGTCATCTGCAAATAAATAAAAAGCGCTATTTTAGATACTTTCAGTGAAAATATGAATTTATGATTGTAATTTGTCGTTTGCAGATATCTTTTTTTCCCTTCTTTTAGAAAATTAATTTTCTTACTGGCAGTTTCTTAAGTTGTTTATAAATATTTTTGTATGTTCTTTTTTTTTTTTTTTTGTTAATAATAACCTAATGTCGGGTCAGAATACTTGACTGCATTTCCTTTTGTCTTTAAGTGTATTTATCTTTTTTATTTAAAGACATTTATTGATTACTTCGGATGTAATTTCTCATAAAAAATATTTTAGAGTCAAATTCACACTTATTTATAAATGACAGCATCTTCTAATTTCACAATGATAATATTTTCACATTACAGAATTAGACATTTCTATGATACATTCCATATCTTTAATTATGGCAAGAAAACGATTCATCTCCAAAACTCTGATAGAGAATCGAGAACATTTTAAGCTTCGTTATTTTAAGAGGTAGGTCGGATGAATTAAAATTTGAAGCTGTTGGAGATTTTTCCAAAATAAAATAATAATAATAACAGTAATAGTAATAATAATAATAATAATAGTAATAATAATAATATTAATATTAATAAACATTTTCTTTTCAGGTATTTTCGAAAGCTTAAAATTACTACCTGGGTGAACATTAAAAATACATATAGGGTATTATATATTGCCTAAAATTAACTAAAAAAATTGAAAGTAAAAAGTATAGGAATTAGAAAAAATAGGTACTAGATTTTTTTAATATTATTATTATTATTATTATTATTATTTTAACAAGTAATTATACCAAAAATTCATCACCAAATGATGACAATAATTTAAAAGTCGCCAATAGGATCATACGCTAAAGTTGTGACTCAAAATGATCTAGATATAGGGTTTTCTATATAATATATATTTTTTTAACATTTTTCTTCTTTTGTCTTGTGTTATGCACTATTCAATTTCCTATTCGGTGAAAAGCAAAGCAGTGAATAGGCATGTTGAGCCCTGCCGAAGTTAATAAGCAAAGCGAGTCCAAATTAAATCGACAACCAAATTAAATCATTAAAATGTTTCACATGGTCAATTTGTGTCTTTTAGCGTGCATGTAAGTTGGCCAGAGCTTATCGCCCTCTAACAGGTTACAATTGCGTTTTCCACTCCCAGTATCTGAGTGATTCTTCCTCGTGTGTTGGTGGGTGATACGAGCTGGGGGAAGACCCCTAGTTATTTTAGAAAAATGTAATCGAAGCTCCAAATACAAATGAAAAAGTCACAACTCATAAGAAGTATGAAAATGTGCCGCATTAGCCGTGATACACGCCAATTAGTGTCTTTTAGCGTGCATATAAGTTGGCCAAAGCTTATCGTCCTCTAACAAGTTACAATCGCTTTTTCGATCCCCAGTTCCTGTGTCATTCTTACTCCTTATGTCCTGAAACACCCACAAGTGCCGCAGGACTTTTTGTACTATTCTGTATATGCTGATTTCAGGCCTAACATCTATATCTATCCATTTATATATAAGACAATGTCTGTGTGTCTGTCTGTGACAGCTATCGCAAAGGCGGTAACTCGGACAGTCACGTGATTCGACATGAAGATGCCCCCGGGGCGTCCGAATGTACTTCCAAGCGTGATTTTCGAATTTTTGATTAGTTTTTAAATTAATTAAAATATATAATTGATAATATCATATTAGTTTTAAAACTAGGTTTACAGCGTATTAATCTGTTGCCAAAAATTTTATACGTTTATATATATATATATATATATATATATATATAAGTATGTATGTATGTATGTTGACATAAAAGAAATATATATATATATATATATATGTGTGTGTGTGTGTATGTTAACATAAAAGAAATATATTTAATTGAATGTGAACAATAAAAATATGTTAAAAATTAAATCATTTCATCTCCCAAGATTGACGATAAAATAACTATAAAAATTTTATATATATTGATAAAGTGCTGATATAATTTATGATTCTAATATATGCAGTATTAAAAGTAATAATTTCATTATAATTAATTTTTTCGACTATGTTTCACACTTTACATTTTACTGTTAAATTGTTGATCAATAAATTGCCAATAACATTTGATTGCAAAGCGTTTCTTTACAACTCTAAAGTCCATGGATCCCACGCACAATAAAATAAAATAAAATAAATAAATAATTATAATTATAATAGTAATGAAAAAGAAACAATAGCCACATAAATTATTGATTTTTGTCTGATTAGATGATTTTATAGATAAAATGCACTTTTAAAAATAGAAATCTTAGAAGACAGATGGTGAATATTGAATAACTCTTTTATTTGAATTATCCATAATGAAATGAAGTATTTTGGATCGTTGGGGATTCAATTATTGTAAATTTTCAAGTGTTGTTATTGTTAAAACCCGAATAAACTACTAAGTCAGAAACGCCAAAGAAAAATATTTATTGGCGTTTCTGACGTAGTAGGTTAACGGGTTTTAATATTCCAACGCCAAGTCTCCTGTTAGTATGTTGTTATTGTGTTTTGATGGTTTAATGTTACAAAAAATTTAGTTTACTTGGGAAATATTTAGTTAAGAAAAAAAAAAAAAAAAAAAGCTATTTTTGGATAACATGGACCAAACTGGTATTATTCAATAATTATTAAGGGAAGTTTGTAATACCCATTTGCGTAAAGAATAATACAAATAAAGTAGTATTTTTTCCAGCATAAACATTTTATATAAAAAAAAAAAAAAAGCTTTAGTATAGGACTCCTTTGGCGAATTTTGAAATTTGGCACCGAAGTAATTCGGACTTTTCTCGCAAAGGTCTTTAATAGCGCAATTATGATATCCGCATTTTAATTTATTAAAAACAGTTTACAACAAAAAAAGTTACAATATCATTGGAATTCTGAAATTACCAACTCAAATTAAGACTTAATTATCTTCTTTTTTTTTTTTTTTTTTTTTTTTTTACATTTTGCACGCGCGCTTTTTATTTCCTAATTCAAAATTATTTTAAAAAATCTTTTTCGATGGTGTTTGTTTCGATATTCATTATTATTTGTTTTATTTTATTTTTCTTTGAAGGAAAAAAAAAAAAAAAAAAAAAAAAAAAAAGATTTTGATGAAATTCTGGCAAAAGCAGAATTTAGTTTAGGACGAAGAACTTTAATTTTTTTTTTTTTTTTTTTTTTTTTTTTTTTCAAACTATAACATTGCTTTAAAATTATTCAATTATATTTTCGATAAATTTTAGATTTCGATATATGTCCAAAAAAAATTATCAACATTCAAGTTTTACAAAAAAAAAAAAAAAAAAAAAAAAAAAAAAAACGCAAAAGATATGGAATAATTGGTATTCCATATTATTTTTGACTCATCCGTCTGTTGGTAGAATAAGTTCATAGGAAACAGACTACTAACTAACTCAACTGTCCTAAAGGAAATGACACTAGAATTTTCACTAATTGTACTGCTTCGCAAATAGGTCACATAATTCGTTATACTTACCTCCAAAAATGCCATATCTTGATCAACAAAAAAAAGTTGCATAATGCAAAAACTGCTGTTTTCACTGACACAAGGTGAATTACGTTCATATTTAAGGTGCAGAAAACAACTGATGTGCTTCCAATAGGTTACAACACCACAGAGCGGCGATATAACGGTATTCCATATTACCCACCGTTCTCATATCTCTACAAGCATTATTTTAAACCCATTGTTGCCAAATTTAGGGACATTTCTATTCAATAATGGCTACTAATGTGAAGAATGATATTTGTTATGTATAATATTTATCTTCGAAGTGATTGGGCAAACGTTACAATTAAAAATTAGTGGTGAATACTGAATAATAAAGTCCCTAAAGTTAACAAAACTACTTAAGCCTAGAACCGATATTAAAAATATAAACAGAAGTATTTTTATAAATTAATGAAAAGGTAAAACCGATAAAAGTATTAAAATAAAATATGTACTGAAAATTTCTCCCTTTTTTCATACAAGAAATCATATAAAAAATTCCATCGTCAAAATGGCGACAAAGTTCAAAAGTCTCCAATAATATTGTTGTACCATGATTAGATTTAATATTTATAGATTTTTTTTATATATACCAACGCTAATTTAACATACAAATAAATGGGTCGTTATGTTTTACTCCACCTGCACGTTGGCGAGAAAGAATATTTGATTAATTAAAATTAATATTTAAACAAATAAATCAAAATGCAATATTTGGAATAGAAAATACATATAATAAATATATACATATATATATATATATATATATTAATTTTCTCATACAGTTGAAAGTTGAAATAGCGCTCATAGCATGCCGCAATACTACTTTTAGCATAGAACTTCCGTGATTTATGGTCGACTGAATGAATCAATTGAAATATAGGAATTAATGTGAGAATAAATACTATGTATACTATATAAAGTGTTGTTTATATGTAAATGCGATTTAAGTAGGAGAGTGCTACTTCGATATTTTATTTCCAGTCAGTTTCAAAACTTGCATCCGATAAGCAACCAAATAGAAGTCCACTGCTAAGCCGTTGTCGCAGGCAATAGAGATATGGAGTCTTCGGGCAAGGAGTACGATGCAGAAGGCATTGGGAAAATGATTCAAAGTTTTGAGCAATTTCAGTGTATTGTCTTTTTATTAATAAACCAAAATATAAAAGTAGTGATTCTTCTTTTTTTTTTAAATTCCTTTAAATGTAGTGATCAGCGAAGTTGGCAAACACTGTTAGTATATATACCATGTACTCCATAAGTCTATACAGTGGGTGTTCAAATGATCCGATTATTATTATTATTTTTTTTTTTATATACGTATACTTTTAATTTTCTAATAAAATACTGGCCAAAATGGTCCATAACTTCAGACATACAGAAAACATTTAAAAACTCATATTTTTCCCTGTCGAGTTAGTTCAGAGTGCAATTAGAGGACCAACCGCAATTTTAAGAAACGAGCACATACTTTGGATTACCCTGTATTATAAAAAGCTACAAATGACTTGTAACTTTAACACATTGTTCCACATACCTATAATAAACACAAACCTACAACATTTGTAGGTTTTGGTGCGGGAATTGCGCAATTATTTAGACAGATATAATTTTTTTTTTCAAAAGTTATTAATTTTTTTTTGAAAACTTTTTTGCTTACAACTAGAATGGATTTCCATAAAACTTTACAAAATTTACAGAAAATTTGACAAAACAATAGAGAAACATTATTCTGAAACATAAAATTTCCACTTGTAATATTCGCTGAAATATGAACATTTACATTTGAAATCAGTAAATACTGTTTTACTGCGCATGCGCGAAAGATAGAAAAAATAGGTTGAAAGCTAGATATGTTGAGTAACTTTTGTCAAAAGCTCATATTAATACAGTAAAAATTAAGCAAGTTGTCGGCAAAAGAACGAGCTAGATTTTAGGTATTTTCCAGAGTTGAAATTTCATAAGGGGCATTTTGCCCATGCCGCGTAGTTAATTTGAAGATCCAATTATTTCAATCACGTTGCAAAGGTTCATTTTTCCAAAAAACCTCTTAAGAACTCACAAATCTTAGTAAATAAATGAAAATATGTTAAAGTTACAAGCTTATAAAAGGTGTTCCACGAAAAAGAATTTTTTAAATGTGGTTGGAATAATTGATCTTCAAATTAAATACGCGGCATGGGTAAAACCCCTTATGAAATTTCAACTCTGAAAAATACCTAAAATCTGGCTCGTTCTTTTGCCGACTGTTTGCTTAAGTTTTACTCTGTTCAGATGAGCTTATGGCAAAAGTTGCTCGATATAAACGTTACAAGTCATTTGTAGCTTTTTATGATACAAAGTGATCCAAAGTATGTGCGCTCTTCTTCAATTTTTGGTTAGTCCCCTAATTGCACTCTGAACTAAATCGATCGTGGAAAATTTGAGTTTTTAAATGTTCTTTGCATGTGTGAAGTCTCGAGCCATTTTGTTCCGCGCTAATTTAGAAAATCCAAAAAAATGTGAAAAAAAAAAAATTCTACTACTTTAACACCTATTGTACACATTTTAAAAGTTCATAAAATTTAAGGAATTTGTAGAATAGAACTCGGATTGCGAAAATATTATTCTCGTGAAGTTTTTTTTTTTTTTTTTTTTTTTTTTTTTTTTTTTTTTTGTAAAGAAAAAAAAAAAAAAAAACTAAAATTTTCTTCGGTAGAGGGTGCTGCACGAACTCGTAACAAGATATATGCACATCAGATTTCTGTAAATTGCACTGTTCTACAATGAACGCATCTTATTTCTTATTTTGCCTTCCGTTTGCGTATACATGATGTTTTAAGTGCGATTGTGGCTTTGTTGAATAAACGTTACTTATGAAGGTATTTCCTCTCAAATAAGAATCACCGACTGACGCAGCATTTAGCAGTGTTGTAACGCGGTAGTTATATATCTGTGGTTATGGCGGACTCATATAATAGGATTTATATGCCTGTAAGTATTTGCATGGAAATAAATATAGTTTTTCATGGAAATGTGAGATTTGCTCACGTACAGCGCCCTCTATCGACAAATATTTTAACTGTTATTTTTCAATTTACCATAAAAATCCCTTCACTAAAATAAGTTTTTCGCAAACCGCGTTCAATTCTTCCGATTTCTTCATTTTTTATGAATTATCAAATTGTTTACAGACTTATGGGACACTCGGTATATAAAGATTAATTTTGACTGCTTGCTAATTCAAATATTCCTTCCTTGTGTTTGATAATTTTCATTTTGAATTTTTATATAGATTACATATTTCATTATATAAATAAATAACGCGCAAAAAAATGTTGTTAAAAATAAAAATTGCCAATTCTGTCCATTTTTGTTTGGTGCAAGCCTCCTCATCTAAGAAATAAAATAAATAATTGATATTGCTATGTATTACTAACTATTAGAATTGGATTATGAAAAAAAAAAAGAAAAAAAAAAACCTTTTTTTTTTTTTACTTTTACAGAATTTTTATCAGACACGTATAAAATTTGACAAAATTCGATGTTTTTGGACCTGAAGAAACTAAGTTTATTTAAAATTAGTATATGTACTTACAAGAAAAGAATAACTTAAAAATGTAATGGTAGGCCATGTTTTAAACCGAACTCATATAATAGAATTTATATGCCTGTAAATATTTGCATGGAAATAAATATAGTTTTTCATGGAAATGTGAGATTTGCTCACGTACAGCGCCCTCTATCGACAAATATTTTAACTGTTATTTTTCAATTTACCATAAAAATCCCTTCACAAAAATAAGTTTTTCGCAAACCGCGTTCAATTCTTCCGATTTCTTCATTTTTTATGAATTATCAAATTGTTTACAGACTTATGGGACACTCGGTATATAAAGATTAATTTTGACTGCTTGCTAATTCAAATATTCCTTCCTTGTGTTTGATAATTTTTATTTTGAATTTTTATATAGATTACATATTTCATTATATAAATAAATAACGCGCAAAAAAATGTTGTTAAAAATAAAAATTGCCAATTCTGTCCATTTTTGTTTGGTGCAAGCCTCCTCATCTAAGAAATAAAATAAATAATTGATATTGCTATGTATTACTAACTATTAGAATTGGATTATGAAAAAAAAAAAAAAGAAAAAAAAAAAAAAAACCTTTTTTTTTTTTTTTTTACTTTTACAGAATTTTTATTAGACACGTATAAAATTTGACAAAATTCGATGTTTTTGGACCTGAAGAAACTAAGTTTATTTAAAATTAGTATATGTACTTACAAGAAAAGAATAACTTAAAAATGTAATGGTAGGCCCTGTTTTAAACCGGACTCATATAATAGAATTTATATGCCTGTAAATATTTGCATGGAAATAAATATAGTTTTTCATGGAAATGTGAGATTTGCTCACGTACAGCGCCCTCTATCGACAAATATTTTAACTGTTATTTTTCAATTTACCATAAAAATCCCTTCACAAAAATAAGTTTTTCGCAAACCGCGTTCAATTCTTCCGATTTCTTCATTTTTTATGAATTATCAAATTGTTTACAGACTTATGGGACACTCGGTATATAAAGATTAATTTTGACTGCTTGCTAATTCAAATATTCCTTCCTTGTGTTTGATAATTTTCATTTTGAATTTTTATATAGATTACATATTTCATTATATAAATAAATAACGCGCAAAAAAATGTTGTTAAAAATAAAAATTGCCAATTCTGTCCATTTTTGTTTGGTGCAAGCCTCCTCATCTAAGAAATAAAATAAATAATTGATATTGCTATGTATTACTAACTATTACAATTGGATTATGAAAAAAAAAAAAAACTACTTTTTTTTTTTTTTTTTTTTTTTTTTTTTTTTGACTTTTACAGAATTTTTATTAGACACGTATAAAATTTGACAAAATTCGATGTTTTTGGACCTGAAGAAACTATTTTTATTTAAAATTAGTATATGTACTTACAAGAAAAGAATAACTTAAAAATATAATGGTAGGCCATGTTTTAAACTGATATAAGCTCTAAGACAAACATCCAAGCCGTACACGTTTGTTATAGAGTAATGCTATTACTTTACTGTAGCCCGCATCAGTAAGACCTATTTGCCCAGAACTGACTCGATAAATGTCCAAATTAAGCTAAATAATCAAAGAAAATGTCTAAAGCAAGTTGTTTATAACATTTTGAAATGATTCTAAATAAAATTAAACTGAAAGTATAAAGATAAAATGTTCCACCAATTTCCACACATCAGATTAATTTGGAGGTTAACTTTTCACTCCCCCACACCCTTGTACCTTTCAACATAAAAAAAAAATAATAATTGTATATAAATAATTATACCTTAGGATATGCTTTTCCTTGCGATATCATATTTTACCATTTTTTTTTTCGAAATCTGTGCAGTCTACAAAATGGTTTGTTTTTTAAATACGAACAAAATATAAGGTTCTTCATATATATATATATATATTTTCATTTTATTTATTTATTTATTTATTTTGTATGCTATAGGTATTTAAACACAAATAATTTTTATCATTAAGAAATGTATAAGCAAAATTTTGGCATTATTAAAATTTATTTAATACATTATAAAAAGGGTTAAACAATTTTTTTTTTTCTTTAACCTCCGATTTAATCTATCCAACTCTATCTAAATATTTTTTTTAAAAATTGTTAAACCATAGTAATGTAAATTTAAGGAAAGTAGTTAGTAAAAACATTTCAATTTTTTCAAAAATCTTGAAATTTGAAATTATATTTTAAAAAATTAAATAAATTTCCAGTAATTTTTGTATACACAATATTCATATATTTTAATGCGCGTATATGCGATTTTTTCTTTACTCTAAGACAGTAAATTACAAAAATAAATAAGTAAAAAATAAAATAAAAGATGAACATTTATAACTTCCATTATGACTTTAAGTTTAGTAATGCTTTTTTAAAAGTGAAGATTATTCATACAGTATCTTCCTTTTCTGTGGTAATTGCTTTTACAGTTACATTATTATTATTATTATTATTATTATTGTATTTATTTATTTATATTTTGCTATAAAATAATACTTGAACGTAGTGTTTAAGAACGTATTGAGACACCTTTTATACTTACTAATAATTAGTACATTAATTAGTAGTACATAATTAATAATTAGTACATAATTTAGTACACTAATAGTAATATTATAACGTTTTATAAGTCTAACAATAACCATTTAATGGATTAAAAAAAACAATATTTAACTAACTACTAATAAATTTATATTATGTAATGCATAAAATAAGTTTTGTTCATTTCTAATGTTCACGTTGAAATTACTTAAAGAGTAAATATTAATATAATATAGTGAAATTATATAGTGAATTAATAGGGTGAATTTTTGAAATATTTCATACTAAAAAAAGAAAATTGCATTTTACTTCAATATTAATTTCGAATTTAGTATTAAATAATCATAATTTTTAAATATAACATGCAAACTTCCCAGAGGTTTAGGTCCTTTTAAATATTTTTTATTTAATTATTCGCTTTAATATATATTTTTTTTTTTTAGAAATTAATTTTAACCGCACTCAATCACACTTATTCACATTAACACGAATTCTTTGTAGCATATAGAAGAAAATGATTTATTCAATATATTGACGGGAAATGTCTGTGTCTTGTTCTACCAAAATCTGTTTCACGGAAGGAATATTAGATGACTTGACGAATCCCAGGGGTTATTTTATCCAATTACGTTGAAATTCTGAGGTGAATGGCTAATAATCGAATGCGTGAAACTGAATTAATACTTTCTGTACTATTTTTATCCCTGTTTAACAAATCTATTCTGTTTTTGATCAAGTATGGGTATACATATTTTTACATTTTTCTTATTATAAATATGTTTTATGACGAAAACATTAGTAAAAATTACATTTTTTTTTTTTTTTTTTTTTTTTTTTATCGACATTTTAAAAATTAGTACACTTATTGTAAAAATGTATGTTTTGTTTAAGTTTTGTAAAATGTATAATACGTTTTGTTTCAATTACAAATTCAAATCTATCCCTAAAATATGGAATTTCTTTGTTGAAATATTTCAATGTTTACTACTTAAAATTTTGAAAAAAAAAAAAAAAAAAAAAAAGTTAATGTTTAGGTTTAAATTAATTGTTTAGGTCTAATTAAAGATATGTTTGGTGTTCTAGTACATTTATAAATTTTTCTGTGTAGAAGGCGTGTGTTAATTTACAAATTTACGTTTTATTTACATTATAGATATAGCCTAAATATCTATCTATTAAAATTTAGTTTTCTAATTTACATAATTTCTTGAAACAATATTTATAACGGGATAACCTAATAACTAAAATCTTTCGTTTAGTTCTTGAATAAAATTATTATTACAGTTTCATCTTACAAATATTTAAATGTAACACGATGAAAGTTAAATTAGTTTTTAAAATACAATTCCGGACAAAATTAATTACGAAAACCTTTAGTATACATAAGTGCAACACATCAATTGTTACAAAAACAATGAAGATGAAAAAGCTAATTCTGAAAATTTGAAAACTGAATTTTCAAGCAAATGTTTGTACAATTTGCTTGAAAAAAATTCCTCTTTTATAAAATTATAAATTTATGATGAAAATTTAATTTAAAATACAAATCGATTTTTACAAAAAAAGATGGTGTTAAAAGCATTTGGTAACATAAGATTATATGTGGCGGCATAAAATTACAATAAAAATATGAAGGTGTTTAAAAAAATATAATATAATGCATTTGATTGAGCAATATATTAAAATAACTTTAAATAATAAATTGCCTTTTATTTTTTATAGTTATCATTAAATTGGTTATCATTAAAAACTAACAAACTTTTTATAAAAACCACAAGGAAAATACTTTACCGTACAAAACGAAAAACACTCCTTGGGACAAACCCCGTGTAGATTCTATATGAAATCTTGGGCTATGTGAAAAATTAGTAGTATACAACTGTTAATTAAATGCAGGTTTTCTAATAAAAATTTGTTTTTAAGCTCTATATTGTTTTTTGCATAATTGCAGAGTTTCTCTTTTGTAGGTATTTCTCGATATAAATATATTTTGCATGCTTGTCTCATACCCAAGTTCGGCGAAATTAAACAACTTTTAGCCTCTTTAAACGATTTTCCAATTTTTTAATTTATTGATTAAATTTTGGACATCACTGATTTTTTTTTAAATTAACAAGCGTTGGAGAATTTAAAAAAAAAAGTATTTACAGTGAAGTTTTCTTGAAGAAGTTAAATAAACATTTGATAGTATTTGAAAGAATAATTGTACACATTAGGGATAATATAATAAATCAAATTTATAAAAATAAAAAAAAACATATATATTAATACGCTAGGTATAAGGATTTAGAAAATATCAAGATGATGTGTCAAAATTTGTTATTTGCCAAAATTTTTAAAAGCTTATAACGAAAAAAATTCGCTAATTATCAAACTGGTTTCTATTCTAGTGTTCAGACAAAAATAACACAAAGAGAAAATAACTCTCTTAATTTCAATTCATCTATAATATAAAAAGTATCAAAAAGTAATCTTTTTAAAATTATATAAGGTAAAGTAAGGAGAGTTTGCACACAATTCAACAAAACGTTATAAAAAATCTAAATTTTATTTTTTGCTAAACTGTTGGAGCATAGCTTTGAAGGGATCCTTCTTCTACGCACTTCTATTAATATTTTGTTGCTATACTATGATTTCAACCAACAGCCGTAATAAAACAAATAAAGCTATTTTGCGCAATCTCTCCTTATAGGGTAGGAGAGATTGCGCTTAATTTTAACTACAGTTAAATTGTTAACAATAATAATTGCACTTAAATGACATTGGTATTAAGTTTTTGTAAACAAATATTTTTTTTATTACATGTAGGTATTTCAATTTAATAGTTATAAAAAATAAATAAATAGATAAATAAATAAAAAGGATTAAAAATTTTTATTTAAAGAAAAAAAAAAAAAAAAAAAAAAAAAAAAAAAACAATTTATGAAGCAGATGAAAAAGCAAGACTAGATAATAAAAAGTAACATTTAGTTACTAGATAATATATTTAACTTAAAATTAATAAAGTTCCTTTTCAGTGTAAATGGTTTCTTGTTTGTGGACCTAATCTGTTGTTGTCTATTATCGTTGCACTCGTTGTTATAAATGATGCAACTTTCATGCAACCACCTGCCACAAGTAAAATTTATAAACGAGTCCATGGAAAATAGTTTAATTTAAAAATATTTCGTAACATTACCATTCTATAAAAATTCATAAAAAGGGTTTTGAAAATTTAAGCAAACATTTTTGAAAAGGAGACAAAATAACCACGTTTATTCTTAATTGGGCACTCCTCTATCGATATTGTAGAACTACCTGGAGTTTCAGAGCGCCCATTGCACCCCTTCCTGCCAATCCCCTATGTGCGCAATCTCTCCTAGCTTTACCTTATATTATTATAACTCGCATAATAGAAAATATATTTCAAATCGTAATATGAAGGTAGTTAGTGTGACTTTCAATTCGTATAGAGTCACATTGTTATTTTCATTAATTGAAAAAATAATTAAAAATAAGACGTGGATGAAGGTAAAGAACGAAAAAAAAAAGTGACTTTTAAACTTTTTAAACGTTAAGTTAAAAATAGTATATCCGTTTCAAAATATCTTTTAACTGAAACCCAAAATATCTTCGTTGACTATTTCTTTGTAAAACGGAAGAACTTGACACGTGACTGCCTCTCATTATATTGTTAAACCTAAGCAAAATAGGAAATTTCAAAGTACTTCAGTGACACATATTTTATTAAAATTGAAATTATAATTTTATGGATGTTAAAATTTAATTAAAATTTAATTTTTTTAATAGCTATTTTCATAGAAATTTCAGAAATTTTCTGAAAAATTAATGGTCAAAAATTAATAAAGAAAGAAATCTTCCCATTAATAACAAAAGAAAATCAACTTTTAATTAAAAATGTGTATAAAATTATTTCATGAATTAGTAATAAAGATATGATTTATCAAATATATCAAGTTAGGGAAAAATCCTATAAGAATTACACTTTTGGAAACATTTCCAATCTAACTTATAACTAACAATAAACAGCATAAAAAAAAAAAAAAAAAAAAAAAAAAAAAAAAAAACTATTTAAAAGTGTTAAAAACATCCTTTCAATTATCCTATAAATTCATTTTTTTTCTTTACATTTGAGTAATGAAATCAGCACAATATATATATATACAGTCGAAGCTCATTAACATGAATCACAAGGGGGATAAAAAAATCCATGTTATCATTAGTTCATGTTATCAGTAACTAATCTTCATATAACTAAACTAATCTTCATTTTGACGGGGATTGTGGAAACAGTTCATGTTAAAAGTAATTCACGTTAACAGTGTTCATGATAACGAGGTTCGACTGTATATATATATATATATATATATATATATATATATACATTTTATTTAGCATTATTTAAGGTGTTGTAATTTTCTATTTAATTACGCGTGGATTTTTAAAATTATTTCATTGGGATTGCTGCATCTAAGGTTTGGTTGTAAACGTCCCTAAGTCTGCATAGTAAGGTCGTGTTCGAATCCCGGGCAAGGTATAGATATGTCGTCCTGTTAGGGTTATCGATAGCTATTCATTGGGTGTCCTAGCTTAGTCGCAAGTGTCACGCCATTAGAATAAATAAATAGTAAATAAATAATAACTTCATTTGAATTAAATTCTTTACTTTAGTTTCTCATGACAAAATTTAAATTTAAATAGTTTAATTAGCTAAAGGATATTACTTTATTTTAATTTAAGTTAAAATGCCTCATTATATCATCCTTTCATAAGTTTATAGATTTCGGCTGCCATATCGCTGCCCTCATCAGCGCTAAGATGATGACTTCTCTGACTGGCACGTTTACAAAAAACATTCTTTTCTTCACCGCTAGACTCTTCATTTCACTTCATTAGGTCCAAAAGTTGTTGCCATTCATCGGGGATTATACTGTGTTCTCGGTCATTGATAGCAGAGTTAGTTGTTAAAATTTCTATTGCTTCACGTTTTCGAGCAAATCTGTGGTTATTATAGGGGGCTATTTTCTGAAAGTTAATAGTGTTAATGTTAATGATATTACTGATATGAGTGGTAGAAAGTACCGTAGTAGATTTATTAAATTCAAGGTCTGAGAGATGTTCTTTTTCTCGTTCTTTGTTGAGTCTTTTTGTCATGCCGATATAATTAGCTTGCGATTTTTTTTCAAAGTTAAAATTTATTTTATATATTTCAGCGGTATCTTTAAATGGCACGGTGTCTTCTTGATTTCTGAGGTGTTGAAAAACGTTTTTGTTAGATCTTATGGGAATATTGATGTTTAGTTTGGCGGCTTCGTGTATTATTTTGTTGGCGGAACCATTGCAAAAAGGTATGGTTGTAGTAAACTTGGGTTTTATTTTTTGAGCATTATTTATTTCATTAAGGGTTTTCAGGCGTTTTTTGTACAAATTTTGTACAAGATTTTTACTGTAGTTTGCTTTATTCGAGATTTCTTTTATGTATTTGATTTCAGCTTTAAGGAGTGTTTGGTTGGAACAGATTAGTATAGCGCGATTTATATAAGCGCGGATGGTAGCTAATTTATACGACAGAGGAGTTCTGCATTTGTTATTAATATTTCGTTATTGTTTGTGGCTTTTCTATAGACTGTAGTATCGAAAGTATTATCCAGTTTTTTTAGTTTTTATGACATCAAGAAAAGGTAGTGAATTATTAGTTTCTTTTTCATTTGTAAATTTTAGGTTACTATCAAGTTTATTTAGGTCATTTAGGAGATAGTCTGGGTTAATATGTTCAGGGAAAATGGTAAAAATGTCATCGTCGTATCTAGTCCATAATTTACAATTACTTATGATATTTGACGCTTGGTGGTTAAACTTAAATTTATTTTATACTTATTTAAGTTTTGCTAATAGTTCCATATAAAATAACTCTTAAGAGGTTGTCTGACATTCACGTGGCAATATACGTATTTTTAAACAAGTAAGCTTATGTATTATTTATTAATGTAACATTGTTTCAAATTTGCTTTTTTGAATAGTTTAAAGAGTTTTAAACTAAACTAATCGTTAATTATATTTGTGTGGGCAATTTAAATTTAAAAATTACCAGCACTTATAATTCACTTTTCCTTTGCAACGTAATTTTCTTCATGGATTCAAATGCATAAAATGATGCTTAATGTTAAAAAAAAAAAAAAAAAAAAAAAAAAAAAGTATATTTAGAGTAAAAAATAATATTTGTAATAGGCCTTAAAAACATTTTGCATGTTAAAATAATTTTTTACTCAGAAAAAGTCTACGTGTCATAATGATGCATTGAACTCTAATATTTTCCACAATGTATTTGTTATAATTTTTATTTAATTTCCATTTGAAATATACTTCCTTAATCATAGATGAAGATATATGTAATTATATAATATTATTATAATCTAGACGCATTTACTATTAATTTAATAATATATTATCAGAATTTAAGTTTTTATCGCATATTTTTAAAGTCCTCCCTGTAACGCTTGTCATACATATTGTGTGCTACTTCCTTTGTTAACATTAAAATTATTTTATTCTCTATGAATTTATTTACAATAAACATATTAGAAAAAATTGAATGTAATGGCCGTTTACTTAATTAAAATGAATGTAAATATTATTGATTCAGAAACTCTCTTTATAATCTCTCATATAAGTCATGTTTGTTATGAATAAAGTCCTAGTTTTCCTTTTCTTATTTAATCAGCTTGTGGGAATGCATAAATTAGAAATAAACAGTTTCTCACTCGATATGAATTCAAAATAGGAATTTGTGTAAAACTTAAAAATCTTCAAACGAAAATTTCCTTTGTGTTTTAATTAGTTTTCCCAAATCATATTTTCATATTAAAACTCATTTCAACTTATTTTAGAAAGCTTTCATTTCTAAAGTTAGTTTTGTTTAAAAGAATTTGTTACAATGCTCCAAAATCAGGGATTCAAAAGAAATATTATTTTAGTTTTAATAACAGAAATAATTTGAAATCTGAACCTTTCTAATTAACTAATTTCGAAAGTATTTGTTGAAGGATAAGTATTCATGTATATAAATATAAGGAACAATATTATTATTATTATTATTATTAAAAATAATAATAAATTCGCTTTTATGAAGAATAAAATTCAAAATATATCATTTCATACAGGGGGTTGGGAAGCGTTTAAAGAAAATAATTGAAGTTGGAGTTTTTTTTTTTTTCTTCTTTCTTTAGCTTTGAAAAGGATATGTTGTTATATTAGTCATTCTATGCTTCAAAAAAAAAAAAAAAAAAAAAAAAAAGAATAATAATAATAATAATAATAAACATCATATAAAATTTCACATAATAAAAAACCAAATTACTAATTCATGTCAATTCTTGGTAAAGGAAGATGATTTCTTTTAATGAAATCAATGAAAAGAAAAATTGGAATTAACGATATTTTTATAAGTTTTATTTACAAAATTAGTTTAAAATATTAGATGAAACAGAAATTCGAAATAACAATTAGCAAGTTTCGAGCGTTAACGGGTCAATATTTTTAATAATTAATTATTTTTAATGGATAATTTGTGTTTTTGTAAACCAAAAATAATAAACAAAAAAATAAGCAATTAAATAAAAAAAAAAATCTTTTTAAAGTGTTTTTAATATAATTAACAAATGACACGTGTTCAATTTAACCCTTTTTTTAGTGATAATTTTTAATGGAGCATTATGTTATACTATTTTTTATAATTATTTTTACTAAAAAAAAAAAAAAAAAAAAAAAAAAAAAAATGTTTTTAGCTTTTAAGTATAAAACTCCATAGCTAACATAACTTTATTTAAAATGAATTATTATTTTTCTATTTTATTTCTTATTAATTGAAACTCTCATAAGAATCCTTAAAAAAAAAAATAATAACAATAATTAATTATAGTTTCTAATTATGAGAAATAAAAGCAACCGGAAACGGTCAGACACTGGCAAAACCAAAAGTCGAGGGAGGGGGAAAAGAAATGTGAGGAGCAAAACTATACTAAAAGTGGAGGGAGAGGAATTTACTGGAATTTTCAGTTGAGAATCTTATATATATATAAATGTGAATGTCCGTGAATTTATTTGACTGAGTTTCACGCCAAAATTGCTCGACGGATTTCGATGAAATTTGTAATGGAGATAGCTTATACCCTAACTTAAAAAGTTGGCTAACTTTTATTCCGAAAAAAAATTTGTTTTTGCGATTTTTATGCATAAAATAGCAATTTTGTAAGCTAATAATAGCAAAAAATTAGCCATTTATATTTATCCATAATTTAATTGTTGCCAAAAAAAAAAAAAAAAAAAAAAAAAAAAAAAAAAGAACGAATTTATTTATTTTTTTCAACAGGAAAATAAATACATTTATTTAAACGTGAACGATGAGAAATTATAAAAAAAAAAAAAAATTATGCATCTCACAAAAGTTGACGTCATTTTTAATTAAAAATTTCTTTTACACATTGATAAAGTGCTAATACGCAAGCGAAGTGATGACGTCACTGGCCGTTCGTGGATGCAAGAAAAATATTTCCTATGTTAAACGTCCATTGGATTTTTTGTAAAAAATTATTAAAAATCGCGGAAAATTATTTCCTGATTTTAATCCCCATATTTAGGTATAGGTATGTATTAATTATCATGTCCATGCGTTAGATTAAGTTATTTTTGTTGTAAAATTGACAAAATTTGAATTTTTAATTTCAAAACTCTAGGAAAAGAAAAATAGCAAATTTCCATATTCGATTGAAAACACAAGCATTTCATTTCAAAAGATGATATTTACACAATAAATATCCAACTAATATACTAATTAAAAGGAAAATGATAAATATTCTATCATAATTTGAAGTCAAATTTGTTTTCAAATGTCTAAATAAAATATCTGATATAAGATACTAATATGTTGCAGCGGAATAGATTTGATATCGGTCATCCTTAGCAGAAAAAAAAAAATATCGCCAAATTATTTGGCGAACATAATTTAATTCCTTTCAAAAATCATGGTTATTTTAACAACTTATATTAAGAGAGTAATGAATAATATGAAACAATATTTCGTACAATGCATATTACGAAAATATACATCTGGCATGCATATTTTCGTATTACGTTTTTGATCACCAAATACAATAAGCGCCAAGAACGACAGAGTTTTGAAATTCAAAATTAAAATTTTGTCAATTTGACAGCAAAATAACTCAATCTAACACATGCACATGATAACTAATCTATACTAATATTATAAATGCGAAAGTTTGGATGGATGTTTGTTACTCAATCACGCCACAACGGATAAACGGATCTGGATGAAATTTTGTACAGAGATAGATAATAGTCTGGAATAAGACATAGGCTACTATTTATACCGAAAAAAATGTAAATTTTTAATTAATATATAACATAGATATTTCTTCTAAAATAAAACTTTAAAATAATTTATTTTAATTTTTAATTGTTGCCAAAGAATATTTCACGCGAATAATAAAAAAAAATAATAAATATTAAATTTGCTTAGGCACATGGCAACATAACGTTATTATCAAAATTAAATAATAAGAAAATGAAAGCTAATTCAGATCTGTATTAAAGAGCTTTATTAGTTGATACTCCTGGGTATATTTTTAATTTTAATACTGAAGTAGATAGGACATTTTACGCCAAGGACTCTATTTTTGTGACAGCAACCTTAAGCCAAGTAGTCCATCAAAATATAAACAAATCTGTACATATAAAAGAGTAAACTCACTGATTCACTGACTCAACACTGCCATGACGATTCTGTGGGAAAGAGGGTCACAAATTTTAGTGACCAGGTTGTTTTTCGGAGCCTGACCCCCAACTAAGACGGAACTTTGCAAAATACCCCCCCCCCGTCCCCCTTGGGGGGCAGAAGGCTTAACTCGGCTCCAAATTACTTAACGGTGAAGAAATTGCCGATGGAAAGACCAGACTTGAGTACAAAAAAATTATTTTTTGCGATTTTAAATTTTGGATTTTTAAGGGGGGGGGGGAGGGAAAAGGTTTTAGAAGAAGGGTACTCAACACACGAGGAAATCGAACTGAACACACACTACAAAGGGATTTTATGAAATTCCACCCTACCGCCCTTTGGAGAATGGGGGGCGGCAAAAGCATGTATTCATACGTAACGCTGCACTAAATTACCTAAGGTTGGAAATTTTTTATGTAAGGGACGATTATATGTATCTAACTCATAGTATGAAGAGATTTTGCGAAATTCCCTCCTCCTTCCCTCCTTTAAGAACGGGGGGAGAGCTTAAAAAAAAAAAAAAAAAAAAAGGTTTTAAAGCATAGCTCAGCTTTAAATAATTTCATGATCTCAATTTTTTTATGTGTCGGTTAGGTATGTGTATGCAACATGCAATATAAAGTAATTTTGGAAATTTACCCCCCCCCCTTCCTCTTGGGGCGGGCGGGGCAAAAACCACATTTTGAAGCTTAAATCCGTCCAAATTACCTAAGAATGGCGAATTTTGGTGTGTGGGTGTTAATTAAGCGTGCGAAATATGCACTTTGATGAGATTTTGTAAAACTTTCAACTGTAACCGCGAGGGAGGGGGAGTAAAAAGCAGGTAAGGGACTGCCGAAGGCATTGGGGCTCCAGACTCGACTGTGACGAGCGGGAATACCGCGACAGAAAGTAGCAGGAACTTAAAATTAGATTTTGACGGATTTTAATGATTTTTTTTTTTTTTTTTTTTTTTTTTTAAGATATTTTATTATTATTAATGATATGCTGTTTTGGGGATTCATTTCAATATAATGACCAGCGAAGCGGGCAAAGCCTGCTAGTTAGAAATGTACTAGTAAAAAAAAAAAAAAAAATGGAAATGTAGGCTTTAACCTATGTGCGATTAGTAAAGGTGGTGGAAATTTATGAAAAATACTTTAAGTAATATATATTGAAAAGTTAATATTGTTATTATGAAAAGAAACCTAAAAAAGGAAACCTGCCTTAACGTATGTAAATTAAACATTTTTTACATTGACCTATGTAGGAATAAATTTTATTACAGGTTTACAATTAGCAGGCTAATGTATGATATGTGGTAATTTTGCACGAGTAAATAACCAAAAATAAGCAAAGTTACCAACTTACGTGGAAAAAAACTTAGTTAGCTTTAAATGAAAGATCTTAATTAATTATATATTATGGAACTAAGTATGTAACTATTGTTATAATTGGTCGTTTACAAAAGGAAAGGGGAAAGTAAATGAGAGGATTCAAAGCAAACAAAAAAGGGAAGGAGAGGAGGAAGCAGTGAGGAATGGAAATGAGAGAAACAAACATTTGAACTTTAAAGATACAAAAGCCGCTAATGTGCAGATTACCTATTTAAAATGCGGAAAAAAATCTTGATTCCGCACTTTAACGGGTCATTTTAGTTAATGTGCAGATTAGCTAGGTAATCTGCACAGTAACGGATTTCGAGCTTTAACGGTACCAGTTACATGAATTCGTAATTGGTATAATTAACCTTTTTGTAAAAAAATAAGAACGACTCCAAAAAGCAACTACTATTCAAACAGCTTAAAAGAAAAAAAAATTCGTAAAATAAAACTGTAAATTGCACCTAAAAATATAAAATAATTTCCTTCGCAAAACAACCTACAACACTACAATTAATCATAACTTTTGAAGTCGGCGCAAAATTAAATAAAATTTAATTCATTTTTAAAGATTTGTTTGTAGATCGGTAGCTACAAATGCTATTGTCTCGTACGATCCATTTTCGTGCTTCCTATATTATTTTATCACTGAATGCAATTGGTTCATTAGTAGCATCTACATAGAACAGTGAACATTCTTCACAATGTGGTATTTATGTTTCTACGAAGTTAGAGTTTCCTTTGCAAACTTGGTATAACTTTGATAACTATCATCCTTGGCGGCTTTGAGATTTGGCGATCAAAACGTAAGGCAAAAATATACACGCCACGCAATATGTATATTTTCATTATATATATATTGTACGAAGTATTGTTTCATATTCTTGATTGCTATCTTAATATGCTACCTTACTAAAATAATAATGATTTATCAAAGAAATTAAATGTATTGCCAGATAATTTGGCGATTTTCCATTCACCGAGGACGCCAGATACCAGCAGTTCCGCCAACTTTTGAAATTTACGAAATGTTATTTGTTTTCTTGAGTCAAAGTAGTTTTCGGCGGCGTTTTGCAGGTGACAATGTGAGATGTGTATATTTAATAGAATTTGATTTTTGTATTGAATAAAGATATCAATTTTCATTTAATTTTGCGCCGACTTCAAAAGTTATTATTAATTGTCGTATTATAGGTTGCCTGGCGAAGGAAAATATTTTATAATTTTAGGCGCATTTTACAGTCTTACTTTATACTTTTTTTTTTTTTTTTAACTTGTTTGAATAGTAGTTGCTTTTTGGAGTCGATTCTCTTTTTTTACGAAAAGACTTTATTTTTTTTTCTTTTCAGTGAAAATTTATTCATATAGCAGAACATCAGAAGACCTTCGATGGCAGTTTCACAAATCACAACCCCGAAGAAACGTGAAAAAACTCAAAAAAGGGTTTATGTCACAGAAAAATATATGAAATGCTCCCAATGTGAACAAAAAAGTTACATCTCTATCTAGAAATTTATCCACTCGAGAGGCAGGTCAGTTCAGTTTTATTCTAGTCAAGTTATCTTTAAGTTGATTTTTCTCAAATGCTGCATTTTTAAGTTGTGACACTTTCTTGCTTTTATCGGATATGAGAAAAAAACTATCCATTAAATGAACATACGTTAAATTAAAAAGTCTTTAGAAATGTAAGGAACGGATACTCTGTATTTGTAGCTTTATAGTGAATACGTGTCACCGGCTACGCTGGAAAGTGCGCCACGTAAAGTTCAAACAAAGAGCACAATATGAATTGCAGCTGACGGACAGAAGTTTCAACATCTAAATAAAGGTTTTTGATTTGTTTACAGTGTAGAAAACTGCAAACAAACACATGGATATTTAAATATCTTGTTTTTAACATTTATGTCTACAAGGTGTGTTTCCGTACTAAATCATTGATGCTGTACAACTTTATAATTTACTTTTTCTCTCGTACCTTGTACTGTTTTCGGGATATAAGCGCTAAACGTGCTCTGTTCCCACCAGATGGCGCTATAAGTGATCACATGTCGTAGCGCATGACCACTTTACGATACTTGCATACTAATTTAACAGTGTAGCTGCATGCGTTCAGCAGTTAGACTGAGAACGGACTTTTGTGAGTATTCTGTAATCTGTTTATATCTTAATGAAATCATAATGAAACATATTTGAGGCCAAGATTTTTACGACAAAAAAAAAATAAAATTAAATAAAATTAAATTAAATTAAAGCATCTTTTACGAAGTTATAAGCTAAAAATTCCAACAACAACAACAATAAGAAACATGGTTTGTATTGAGAACCCCTCACTTTTTCAAGCCGGTTTATAACGTCTATGCGTTAATCAATGTGATCGCTTACAATAACCATACTTTGAATTTTACATAGCATAAATGTCACCTGCTACGTTACAACGTATGCAATGTCGTTCAAGTAAGGTCATTGTGCCTAAATGCGACGTGATTTTTCGTAAGATTATCGCATTTAGGAAACTTATGACATTTTTGAAAACAAATAATTATAAAAAGAAAGAAAAAATGGTTGAATATTATACTCATAGTTCTAAACTAATGTTTTGTGTCATTTTTTTTCAAGAAATTAAAAAACTATCAGTAATTTATGAAAATATATACCAGCGTCGCATTTAGGAAATTTTTGTCGCATTTAAGGTACTATGTCCTAAATGCGATGTTCAAACTCCCTAAATGCGATAATGCATTTAATGCATGGGAGTTACTTTAATGTTATTAACATTTTCCAAAGAAGGTTGGAAACTGTTATTAACACTTTCCAACAAGGTTGAAAAGTGTTTTTGACTTCGGTTTGTCTGTCTGTCTGTCCGTCTGTCTGTCTGTCCGTCCCTCTGTCTGTCCGCGCTCTAACTCCCGTAAATATTTATGGAATTTCTTGAAACTGATATATGTTATTCAAGATCACTATTGGACGTTCCATATTGAAAATGGAGTTTATAACTCTACTAGTTTGTGTACAGGGACACCCGAAAGTATTTCAAAGCATTTGTGTTCTATGAGAGGTATTTCTACAAACCTAATTTCCTACTTTTACTGTAGACATATCTTAATGAAATTGAAATATGTTATTAAAGTTTACTATAGGATGTTTTCTGTGTAAAATGGAGGAAATATCACCATCGGTTTATGTACAGGGACACTCAAAAGTATTCCAAAGCATCACGTTCTATGAGAGATATTTCTATAAATCAAATTTTAATAACTTTACTTTCCACGAAGTTTTTGGAAATTTAAATATGATATTTATATGCAAAAAAGAATGCTTTGCACAGAATATAGCATGATTAGCATTAGATTTACAGAGTGGCACAAAAATATCCAGTTACATTAACAGCTATTTAAAGAAATGGTTAGAATTGTAATACTTTCGTTTACGTTAAGCGTTTTTAACACATTCTAACATTTTTTAAGGGTGAATATGATACCTCTACTGGTTTGTGTACAGGGACACCCGAAAGTATTTCAAAGCATTGTGTTCTATGAGAGGTATTTCTATAAACCATATTTTCATACCTTTACTGCAGACATATTTTAATGAAATTGAAATATGTTATTCAAGATCACTATCGGGCGTTCCCTATTGAAAATGGAGTTTATACCTCTACTGGTTTGTGCACAGGACACACAAAAGCATTCGAAAGCATTGTGTTCTATGAGAGGTATTTCTATAAACCATATTTTCATACCTTTACTGCAGACATATTTTAATGAAATTGAAATATGTTATTCAAGATCACTATCGGGCGTTCCCTATTGAAAATGGAGTTTATACCTCTACTGGTTTGTGCACAGGACACCCAAAAGCATTCGAAAGCATTGTGTTCAATGAGAGGTATTTCTATAAACCATATTTTCATACCTTTACTGTAGATATATCTTAATGAAATTGAAATATGTTATTCAAATTCCCTATTGGATGTTTCCTGTATAAAATGGAGGAAATACCACCACCGATTTATATACAGGGACACTCAAAAGTATTCCAAAGCATTGCGTTCTATTAGAGATATTTCTATAAATCAAATTTTAATAACTTTACTTTCCCCGAAGTTTTTGGAAATTTAAATATGGTATTTATATGCACAAAAGAATGCTTTGCACAGAATACAGCATGATTAGCATTAGATTTACAGGGTGGCACAAAAAAATATCCAGTTACATTAAGAGCTATTAAAAAAAATGGCTAGAATTGTACTTTCGTTTACGTTAAGCGTTTTTAACACATTGTAATATTTTTTAAGGGTGAATATGATTTCAGTTTTGTGTATCTGCCTGTCCGCCTGTTTGTCTGCCTGTCTGTCTGTCCGAGCTCTAAATCTCATAAATCTTCAAAGTGATATATGTTATTCAAGTTCACTATCGGATGTTCCCTATTTAAAATGGAGTTTGTACCTATACTGGTTTGTGTACACGGACACCCGGAAGCATTTCAAAGCATTGTGTTCTATGAGAGGTATTTCTATTGGTTTTACTGTAGACATATCTCAATTAAATTGAAATATATTATTCAAGTTCACTACTGGATGTTTCTTGTATAAAATGGCGGAAATACCACCGCCGCTTTATGTACAGGGATAGTTAAAAGTATTCCAAAGCATTGCGTTCTATGAGAGATATTTCTATAAATGAAATTTTAATAACTTTACTTTTCACAAAGTTTTAGGAAATTGAAATTTGTTATTTATATGCAGAAAAAAATGCTTTGCATAGAATATAGCATGATTAGCATTAGGTTTACAGGGTGGCACAAAAATATCCATTTATATTAAGAGCTACTGATAAAACAATTCTAGAATTGCACTTTCGTTTACATTAAGCGTTTTTAATACTTTCTAACATTTTTAAGTGTGAATATGATTTCAGTTTGTGTATCTGTCCATCTGTCTGTCCGTCTGTCTGCCCGCGCTCTAACACCTGTAAATATTTATGGAATTTCTCGAAACTGATATATTTTATTAATGTTCACTATCGGATGTTTCATATTGAAAATGGAGTGAATATCTCTTCTGGTTTGTGTACAGGGATACCCAAAAGCATTCGAAAGTATTGTGTTTTATGAGTGTTATTTTTATAAACATTATCCCTATAGAATGTTCCCCATTTAAAACGACATTAATAGGTCCTGTACAACTAGTTTGTTCACAGGGACAATAACAACAACAACAACAAAAAATGCCAATGCATTACGGTTTAGGACAGAATTTTTTGAAAGTTAAGTCTTTCTACTGCAAAAATCATAAAAATATTTAAATGTATTGTTAATATTCTAAAATAATATTTTGTATAGAATATGGTATGATTAACTTTCTGGTTTAAAGGGCTAGACTAAAATATTCAGAGAGAACAAAAGCTGTAATTATAATTTAATGGCTGCATTTTATTTTGCGTTAAGCCTTTTTAACTCTTTCCAAAATGCCTAAGAGTAATTTTAAAATCAGTTAGTCTATCTTCATATTTTTCAGTCCTTCTGTCTGTTGTGTGATAATGTTGTAAAGTTTGCGTTGACGCAAACTCCATCTTAACTTAATTAGATCACTAAATGGATAAGTAAGAGAACACAAGACTTGAATTAACAATAACTAAAGTTTATTTGAGCAGATTAATGGGGAGGGTGGCCTGACAATTAAACTAGCTCAGTCAGTGTATTACTTAATCAAAATATATATATCAACAATTAAATTAGATTATCTTAAATATCTCACCCCAGCAAGCAATTGAAGGTGTAGCGACGGTTGCACTCGTAACTCCACTGCTGCGACTTCACTTTCGATCAGAGGATTCCCTACAGATCGAAATTCACTTTCACGAGCGCTAGCAAGTACTCGTACTAACACTCATCATGACTTATTCCTCACTCATCTAAATTTCTACTACTCAATATTCGCCAAAGTAAGACTTTCAACAATCCACTATAATACTCCAATATCCACACTATAATATGCTCCGACATCCACTATAATATCCTCCAACATCCACTATAATATCCTCCAACATCCACTCCCATCTACTAAAACCATCGCCATTTTATACTTCTTCCTACATCCTTCTCTCTCTTCATTTCAATCCGTCCTTTTAAAATCACTTCTAATTTATCTAACATTAAAAATCTAAGTCTTTCATTGCAGCACCCTGCCGACACAAAGCTAACTCGACCTCAACTTTCGCCGAGTCACTGGCGACGAAGCGATTTTAACCGTCCCCACTTTCTACTTTGCTGGACCCAGCTTAATTAAAACAACTGTGGTGACGTTCTGACGTCTCAACCTCACAACGTAGGCAAAGAATATTAAAAGTTATTCGATACAACAATTACGTACAGTTGGAAGGTGTTACTAATCAATAGGTACTGCATGATTTTTCTTTCTTGTTTAAGTCTTAACGTGTTTTCAAATTCTGTATCTATGTGCCCGAATCTCCATTTGTCTATCTGTCCGTGTACCGCACTTAGCGTCCGGAAATATTTTCTGAATTTAAAAAAAATATATATATGTTGTTCATATTCACTATTGAATGTTCCCAAATAAAAAGGGCATTAATAGGTACTGTACAACATGTTTATGTACAGGAATGCGCAAAAAATGCCAATGCGTTGCATTTTAGGACATAAATTTTTATAATTTACATTTAAAGAACTTTCATACTGTACTTTCAACTGTAAAATCATAAAGAAATTGGCATTTATTGTTAATTTGCTAAAATAATGTTTTGTATAAAATATGATTTTGTTAACCTTCAAATTTACAGGGCTACACTGAAATTTTCAGATAGATTAAGGGCTGGAATTACAATCGAAGGGCGACGGTTTCTTTTGTGTTAAGCATTTTTAACAATTTTAAACAGTGTTTAAGAATGATTAGGAATTCAATTAGTCTGTCTGTATGCCTTTCAGAACTACTGTTTGTTTGCTGTGTGATAACTTAGGCACAGAACTTTCAAAGTTATAAGATACAACAATTACGTGCAGTTGGAAAGTGTTAATAATCATTGCGTAATGCATGATTTTTCGTTCTTTTTTTATAGTTTATAAAATACTTAATACCACATAACTATTTCAAGATAAAATGTTGTGTAACTCTATGTGCAACTCTGCCTTTAACAGTGTGTGTAACTCTTCCTTTTTATTAACAGTGTGAGGAACTTTGTGTCTAAATCTGCTGTTTGTTAACAGTGTGTAACTCTTCTTTTTTTTTAACAGTGTGTGTGTAATTCTGTGTGTATTGCTGAACTTTTCTAACAGTGTACGTAACGCTATGTGAAACTGTCACTGTGTGTGCAACCCTGTATGCAATTAACAGTGTGTGTGTAGCTCTTCTTTCTTATTAACAGTGTGTGTAACTCCATGTGTAATTTTGTTTTTATTAACAGTTTTTTTTTTAACATTGTGTGTGTAACACTGTGTGTATCGCTGATTTTTAGCAAACAACGTGTGTAATTTTACTTATGTGTAACTAACAGTGTGTGTAACCCTGTACGTAATTAAAAGTGTGTGTGCAACTCTGCCTTCTTATTAACTCTGTGTGTGTAACTCTGTGTGTAACTCTTTATTAACAGCGCCTTTTTATTAACAGTGCATGTAACTCTGTGTATAATCCTGCCTTTTTATTAGCAGTGTGTGTAATTCAATGTTCAATTCTTTTTTTTTTTTTTTTTTTTTTTTTTTTGAACAATGTGTGTAACTTTGCGTGTATCACTGATTTTTTGCTGTGTATAATTCCGCCTTTTTATTAACAGCGTGTGTAACTCCGTATGTGAATCTCTTTTTTTTTTTGACAATGTGTGTAACGCTGTGTGTACCGCTAATTTTTTGCTAACAGTGTGTGTGTAACTCTGCATTTTTATTAACAGTTTGTGTGTAATTGTGTGTAATTGTGTGTTTAACTCAGCATTTTTATTAACAGTTTGTGTGTAATTGTGTGTGTAACTTTGCCTTTTTATAACAGAGTGTGTAACTCCGTGTTTAACTCTTCTTTTCTGAGTAGTGTATGTGTAACTCTGATTCCATGAATATTTACGGTAGATAGAGCACGGACAGACAGACAGACAAACCTAAGTCATTAACACTTTTCAACTTTATTGGAAAGTGTTAAAAACATTTAGAAAGTGATAAAAACGCTTATTAAAAACGAAAATGCAATTCAAGCAATTTTCCAATAATACCTCTTAATGTATCTGAATATTTTTGTGTGGCCCTGTAAATATAATGCTAATGATATTGTATTTTATGGAAGGCATTCTTTTGTGCATATGAATAATATATATATATATATATATATATATATATATATATATATATTTACGACTTGTGCAAAGTAAAATCATTAAAATTTGGTGCTTAGAAATACCTTCCATAGAACGCAATGCTTTTAAATACTTTCGGATGTCCCTGTATACAAACCAGTGATGGTATTTACTTCAATTTACATGGGGAATATCCGGAAGTGGACTTAAATGATATATTTCAATTTCATTAAAATTTCTTTAAAGTAAACGTATCAAAATACGGTTTATAGAAATATCTATCATGGAACACAGTGCTTTGGAAAATTTTGGGTGTCCCTGCAGACAAATCAGAAGAGGAATTCCCTCCATTTTCAATAGGGAACATCCGATAGTGAACTTGAATACGATATATCAGCTTCAAGAAATTCCATGAAAATTTACAGGAGTTCGACTGCGGACAGACAGACAAACCGAAGTCATTGACACTTTTCAACCTTGCTGGAAAGTGCTAAAAAAAGAACGAAAAATCATGCAGTACGCACTGGTTATTAATACTCTCCAATTGTACGTGCTTGTTGTATCGTATAACTTTCAATATTCTTTGCCTGCATTATCAAACAAAGGAGAGAAGCACAGAAAAATATACAGATTGACTAATTCAATTTAAAACCGCTCTCAGACATCGTTGAAGAACGTTAAAAAGGCTTAATGCAAAAGAAAATCCAGCCGTTAGATTATAATTGCTTCCCTTAATGTATTTGAATATTTTAGTGTTGTCCTGTAAATCTGAAGGTTGATCATATCATATTCTATACAAAACATTATTTTAGAATATTAAAATACATTTCAATTTATTTATAATTTTTACAGTAGAAAGTTATTTAGATGTGATTTATAAAAATGTCTGTCCTAAAACACAAAGCATTGGAAGTTCCCTGTACACAAACACGTTGTGTAGGACATATTAATGGCATTTTAAATAGGAAACATTCCATAGTGAACTTTAATAACATATATCAATTTTTCAAAATTCTGAAAATATTTAAGAACTCTCGGGACGAGAGCCAGATAGAAAGACAGACAATGGGACAGAAAGATAACCAAATTAAAATCATATTCGCGGTTAAAAATTGTTAGAAAGTGTTAAAAATGCTTATTGTAAAAGAAAATGCAATTACAGCAAATTTTTATTAATAGCTCATAATGTAACTTAATATTTTTATGTGGCCCTGTAAGATTAATACTAATCATACTGTATTTATAAAAAGCATTCCTTTTTGCATATGAATAACATTTTTCAATTTCATTAAGATTTATGCGAAGTAAAGTTATTAAAATTTGGTTTGTAGAAATACCTCTCATACACGCAATACTTGTAAGTCTCCCTGTACACAAAACAGTGGTAATATTTTCTCCATTTCACATAGGAAACAGCGAACTTAAATAACATATTTCAATTTCATTAAGATTTGTGTAAAGTAACGGTATTAAAATATGGTTTATAGAAATGCCTCTCATAGAAAAAAAATAGTTTGCAGTACTTTCCGATGCCCCTGTACACAAATCAGTAGAGGTATTCACTCCATTTTTAATAGGGGACATCCGATAGTGATCTTGAAAAACATATATTAGTTTCAAGATATTCCATAAATATTTACCGGAGTTAGAGCGCCGAAAGACAGACAGATGGGCAGACAAACAGATACACAGATACACAAATTGAAATTATATTCACTGTTAAAAATTGTTAGAAAATGTTAAAAACGCTTAATGTAAACGAAAGTGCAATTCCAGCAAACTTTTCTTAATAACTCTTTATGTATCTGAATATTTTTTGTTGCTCTGTAAAACTAATACTAAACGTACTATATTCTATAGAAAGCAGTCTTTTGTGCATATGAATAACACATTTCAGTTTCATTAAGCTTTGTGGAAAGTAAAGTTATCAAAATTTGGTTTATAGAAATACTTCTCATATATCGCAATGCTTTGGTATGCTTTCAAGTGTTTCTGTGCCCAAACCAGTGGTGGTATTTACTCATATATAAAACATCCGATAGTGAACTTGAATGACATTTCTCAATTCCATTAAGGTTTGTGTACAGTAAAGGTATTAAAATATGGTTTATAGAAATATCTCTCATAGAACACAATGCTTTGTAAAAGGTTTGGGTGCCTCTGTACACAAACCAGTAGAGATATTAACTCCTTTTTCAGTAGGGAACATCCGATAGTGAACTTAAATAACATATATCAGTTTCAAGAAATTACATAAATATTTACTGGAGCTAGAGCGCGGACAGACGAACAGACAGATACTTAAATTGAAATTATATTCACAGATGAAAATTGTTAGACAATGTTAAAAACGCTTAATGTAAACGAAATTGAAATAATAGCAATTTTTTATGAACAGCTCTTAATGTAACTGAATATTTTTGATGTGGCCCTGTAAATGTAATGCTAATCATGCTATATTCTATGCAAAACATTCTTTTGTGCATATGAATAACATATTTCAATTTCATTAAACTTTGTGGAAAGTAAAGTTATTAAAATTTGGTTTATAGAAATACCTCTCATAGAACGCAATGCTTTGGAGTACTTTCGAGTGTCCCTGTGTACAAACTAGTGGTGGTATTTATTCCATTTTATATATGAAACATCCGATAGTGAACTTGAATAACGTGATTCAATTTCACTAAGATTTGTATACAGTTAAGGTATTAAATATGGTTTACAGCAATACCTCTCATAGAACACAGTGCTTTGGAATACTTTCGGGTGTCCCTACAGGAATTAGAGCGCGGACAGACAGACAGACAGACGGACAGAGGGACAGACAAGCTTAAGTCACTTTTAAACCTTGTTGGAAAGTGTTAAAAAGGAAAAAATGCTTAAACTTCCCTTAATATATCAACTGTAAGAATTGCCGCATTTAAGGGATAAAATTTGTCGCATTTAGGAAAATGGTGTAAACAGACCCTTAAATGCGATAAAAATTTTAACCCCTTTTTTAAAAAAAAATGTAGTATTTTTTTTTATTTTCTTCTGGTAGGTATAAAGGGTATTCAAGCACATGACGTAACAGTGGTTATTTGACCTTGAAAGATTAAAGGATAAAATTACAGTTACTATTTGAAAATTTTTCATCGCAATTAGGAAAAGACGTCGGAAAGCCATAATGGACAATGTTTACTGCAAAAGAAAATTCTACTAGAAAAAACCTTTAAAATTTAAGGAAAAGTTTCGCGAACTGTTCTTGAAATGTGTATGTTCCATTATGATTTATAAGTTTGTGATTTAAGCATTTAGATTTTCAGTAGAAGAACTTTGTCGCATTTATGGGTTATCGCATTTAGGCACAATGACCTTATGCACAAAATAGGAAATTGTGAACAAGCAAAAGCGCAGTTTAAGCGTTCTGTTTTCAGCATTAATGTCTAAAAACTGTCTTTTCGTACTAAATCGATTATGCTTTGCAATTTTATAATTCACTTTTTTCCACTATCTTGATCCGTTTCCGAGATGGGAATGCTAACTCCGCTGTTTACCACCAGGTGGCATTGTAGGTGTTTGAATCGCGTGGCACATGTCCATTTTATTATACATATATAAATTTTTATAACTCTAAATAGCAGCAGCAGTTTAGCAGTTAAAAGTGTCGGGACTGACGTTTTTGGGTGCCCTGTATTTTCTTTTGAACGTAAAGATATTACAGTGGGACCTATTTCAGACTAAGACCTTTACAACAAAACAAAAAGTATTAAAATCGGATCATCCGTTCAGAACTTATGAGCTAACAAACAAGAAAAAAAAAAAAAAAAAAAAAAACATACACTTTGAATTGAGAACCTCCTCCTTTTTTGGAGTCGGTTAAAAAACAGCTGGGACGTCTAAATTCACTTACAGCAGAAAAAAAACAACTTCAAAACTTATCATAAATTTCCTTCTCGAAGCAGAAGTAGTTTCTCAATATGATGGATTAATTTTCATCAAGCAAACGCTGGATCCGGAAGTGAACTAGCGTTGAGATAGAACAATAAAAGCATCTTCTACCAGCCAGTATTGCCATCTGCAGACATTTGTCTGTACGTTTAGGTTTTTAGGACGGAGGACTATTAGTCTCAATCTGCGAATTTTTTTATGCCAGTTTTACGATAGTTGGACATTTATCGAAATCGAAAATTTATCGAAAATATAATTGAATTATTTGAAAGCGATGTTATAATTTGAAAAATAAAAATAAATAAATAAATAAAACAAAAAATTGAGCCGGTAAAATAAAGCCACAAAAATATTCTGAATCACAAGCTGATATATTATTTACATATTAATGCACAAACATGAAATTTATCGTATGGCTAATGTTTCTTTAAATTTAATCTTAAGTAAACAAAAAAAAAAAAAAAAAAAAAAGAAAAAAAAAGAAAGAAAGAGAGAAATTAGATCATAAAAAAAAAAGAAAGAAAGAAAAGAAAAACGTCTTCTCCCAAAATTTATATGTTAAAAGTGTACCACAAATTTCATGCTTGCCTATTAATACACAAATTTTATTTTATTTCCGGGAAAAAAGAATGTGAGAATTAATATATATATATATATATATATATATATATATATATATATAAACAATCAAACACAAATATACACTTACTTAGTTGTTTACATTTAGAACCCAAAAATGCAATTCATAAAAGGAAGAAAAAAAAAAACATATATATATGCTTACACACTACTACTACACACGGCAATGGAAACATTGTAAGTCTCCAAATAGCGGGTGTACGACTGACTGATTAAAAAAAGAAAAAGGAACAAAAGAAAAACGTTGCTTTCTTTATTTTATTCTGTTTCTTAAAACAATTTTTATAGGTGCCACACGCACGACATAAACTTTAAATTTTAATTCTACTTTTTAAAATAGCACGCGATCATGTTTTATATAAAAATTAAATCATTAAATTCATTTTTTTTTACTTATTTTAATTTGTTTTGCACGCGCACTTTTTATTTCCTAATTCAAAATTATTAAAAAAAAATTTTCGATAGCTTTTGTTTCGATACTGATTATTATTAATTTTCTTTTCTTTTTCTTTCAAAAAATAAATAAATAAATAAATAAAAAGGATTTTAATGAAATTTTGGTAAAAGCAGAATGTAGTTTAGGACGGAGGACTATTAGGGTTTTTTTTTTTTTTTTTTTTTTTTTTTCAAATTATAACATCGCTTTCAAATTATTCAATTATATTTTCGATAAATTTTAAATTTCGATAAATGTCCAATTATCGAAAAATGACACCGCAAAAAATCCCAGATTGAGACTAATAGTCCTCAGTCCTAAAAATAAAAAATAAAAAAAAAAAAAAAAAGGGAGAGAGAGAGCATAATGAAAATTGGGAGACACGTTTTCGTTACGGAGTTATGGCGTTTAAAATACAGTCGCATTTTTAACCTGTCTCTTCTTCTTCTGCGGAACGCATATAGACGAGCTATGAGTGGAAAATACTACATCGGGCCAGTTTTTAAAATGCTTACGCCAACATTTTAATTAATATCTCTACTAAATACGTTGTAATAATTAAATAATATCCTGCTGAATTAAATTCTTGGACTGACTGTGATGATTTGAGTTCGACCGACAATTATGGCCAGAGTTTCTTGCTTCAGTGACTAGTGTTACAGAGAAACGAACAGATTTTAAAAATATGTAAATATGAAAATCATGTTTTGATAATTTCTTAATGCAATTCAGTGAAAATAATAATCGTCATTAAGCTATATCTCCACTAATTACGTTCTCATAATTTAGATAATTATATCAATCTTGCACATTGTTAAAAATGGTTTCTTAAAAATGAGCTAAATTGTCACAAAATAGCTCCGAAACAATATATACACTGTGAAAAAAAAATTGTAAAATCACGGTATTTGACCGTATAGGTGAAATGACCGTTTTGCTACCTAAACGGTCATAATCCGCAAATTAATGTTTTGTAAGCATGATTTAGGAAATAACCGTATAATTTTATGGGAAATGGCCGTTTTGCTAGCTAAACGGTCGTAGTCCGTAAATTGATGTTTCGAAAGTATAATTTTTTTTTTTTTTTACGAGAAAAAGCCGTTAATCTACGCAAATTGCTCTTATCTTTCACCAAACGATTTTCTTATGAGAAAATCTCTCCAATGCTATCATTTCAGTGACATCAACAGATAATTCCATTTTCTTACATTTTCAAACTGAAACTATGATTGTTATTTATACTAATTGAATGTTTTTAATTATGCACGCATGACGCATAGACACATCCATTGGTTTTAATAAGCTATTGTTTTCTTAATTTAATTCAAAAAAATTCCATCTGACTGAAACTGAGTAATTGATATTGATGAAATTTATTTTCTTTGTCTATTAACATGAAAACATTAAAAAAGAAAGCTAAAATGATTTCTTGATTTGAAGCCAGATTTCTAAAACACAAACTACAACCTAATAATTGTTTTATCCATTAAACGCATTTTTTAATTTTAGTCTTCTTCTTTTTTTTTTTTTTTTCTTTTTTTTTTATTAAGCATACAACATTTTTATTGCTCTTAACCCTCTTTAGTTAAGCCTTAGAAAACGGAAAATTTAATGTTGTTTCCAAAATGTATTTTTTGCAATATGCTAAATTAAAGTTTATTTCAATATGAAATGATTATGTAATTAACCATTTGAAGGTAAATCTTATGATTATTATGCATGATCTTCACTGTTAAAAAACAAAGCTGTTTTATCTGATTATGACCATCAGATATGTACATTACATCATATATAGCAGGTTCTGCTCTCGAAATACTTCAGTCCTTTCTTAATTCAATGGATTTGGATTTTGGGAATAAGGCCGATTGACAGCTATAGGTTCTAGGCCAGAGGGAAGGTGCCCTCCGTGGGGGTCTTTCTAAAGGGTCCTAGCCCATATTTACTCAAGTTTCGAAGAAAACCACAGAAAACTCCGAACGGTTACGCCGACGAGCGCAACCCGGGATCGAACCCGGCACCTTATGTCTACCAGCTTTGAGCGCAGAACCGCTCGGCCGCTGGTGGGCTCCCTTCAATGGAATACAACTTAAAAAAAAAAAAAAAAAACTCTTCTACTATTCTAAAATAAGCAAATACGCCTATCACTTCATAAACACAGTTTGAAATCGGCCTTATAATGAAAACCTGTTTGGATGAATAAGAATTAGGCTCTAGTTATTTCTTCTTTGCACCCACTACTGAAACCATAAAGATCGAAAACCATGAAAAAAATCGTATTAATTGGAGATACAAACTGTATGTATTTATGTAAAAGATTTATTATTATTATTCAAAGTTTATTCTGCGTCTCAGTTAATTTTCAGAGATCTCACATAGTTTTCAAAACTTTCATTTCGTTTTTGAAAAAAGGTGAGAAATTCTCACCAATTATTTACCTCTAATGAGAACCTTGAAATAAGACTACCTAGTGTTTAAGAAAAAAGAAGACCCACCACCGGCAGAGCGGTTCTGCACTCAAAGCTGGTAGACGTGAGGTGCCGGGCTCGATCACAGGTCGCGCTCGTCGACCTAGCTGTTCGGAGTTTTCCGTGGTTTTCTCTGAAACCTCTGTAAATATGAGCTAGGACCCATCGGAAAGACTCCTCGGAGGGCACTCCCCCTCAGGCCTAGGACTTACAGCAGTCAATCGGCCTTATTCCCTAATCCAATCCAGTCCGTTTACAAATAAAAATGATTTCGAAAAATAGTTAGATTTTCTCAGTTTTAGCTCAGTTTTAAGGAACCATTTTTAACAGTGCAGAATTAAATTTCCCAACCAACGGTATTTTCATATTTAAAAATATTTTATGTGTAGCATGTATAGATAACTTGTAAAAAAAAAAAAAAAAAAAAAAAAAAAACTATCCATGAAAAACGTTAAAATTGACGTATATGTATTGAATCGGATATTCTTTTCCCATTTATTTATGTGTTGGAGTAGATTTGATAAAACTTATAGTGTTTACAGTTGTTATTGCCAAATAACCGATAATTTTCATTTCTACACATAAAAAAGTCAAATCAACAGGACTGCATCGAAAATGCATCGTCAAACAAGATTTTACGTACCAGATTTTATATATTAATACAATATAAAGTCAAACCAATAATGTTTTGCAGGAAATAAAGTTTATAACATACAAAATTACTTAAAATGTATTAATACATGTAGGAAAAGTAAATTAAAGCATCGTCGACAAAATTAATAATTATAAAATGACGATAATTCTTTATATTTGTGTAAATTTCAAAAGATAATAAAAGCAAAATCATAATTTTAGGCAATTTTTAACGTGAAAATTAGTCTAAAAATACACTCTCTTTTTAATATTACAAAATGAATCAACTAAAAATAAAGGCAATTATTATTAACAAGAAATAAGCACGTTAAACTGAAGAGGATATCTAAAAAAAAAAAAAAAAATCAGTGTAAGTATGCTACATATTTCTAAAATAAATTATTCTTAAATTCCTATTTGAATAATAAATTCAGTTATATTTTTAAGATATGATTTAATTAAATGTTTCATATTCATGGTATATGGATTTCACGTACAGTTTTTTAAACATGTCAAATTAAAATTTTGGAATTAGAATAATTGAAATTTTAGAGCAAGATAACATTTATGATATGCAAAAGCGTTGAAAATTAATTTAAATTTAAATTAAACATTGAATTATGGAAATTTTAACAAAAGTAATATTTAATTATTTCAAACTGTATTAACATGTCTATGCATTTTTAAAAGTTTACACATTTGTATCAGATGAAAATTTTACTTTTAAGTAGTGTAGAATAATACGCTGCCAAATTTTCCCTTCAAAATGATAAATGGATAACTTTTAAAAGAGGTAATAAGATTTCTGTTAATGTTTGTACATTAACTGAGAAAAATTCCAGCTGTGATTATTTATTTTAAATGTAAAATGTTAATGAATATTCGAGTATTAATTAAATTTTAGTCCATACACAGAAAAATAAACTAATAAAATCCACATTTATTTTTCTAAAAGCTTTCACTATACAAAAATTTATACATTAATGACGAAGGTTCAAATATACTGTTTGTAGCAATGTAAAATAAATAAATGAATACATCTAATAAATCCCCAAAAAATTTAGAGGAATAGAAAAAATTCGATACAAATAAATCATCATTTTTTGTCGATTGCCAAATATTAGGCAGTCCCTACCATAAGGTAGAGAGATTCTGTTCTCTAAGTTGGTAGATGCTGGGCTAAAAGCAGTCGTTTGTTAAAAACGAAATCATAAAATCACAAAAGGGCATTATTAAAAAAAAAAAAAAGGACTACAAAAAAAAGATTCAGATAGAATTACAACGCATATTTATGACCAGTACTTGGAAAACTTAAAAAGGGACCACACATACTGAGCCCCTCAGGCGACAGCCAAGAAGCCACTGCTAAGTCTTAAGAAATGCACTAAAGAAATCTAGAAGGACGCAGATTGGTGCAAACCTGGTCCAATCAGAGAAGACCCAATAAAGAAATTACAAGTGAGACTCAAACACCCAATAAAAAAAATACAAGAAGAAAACCTCCTCAAAAAATTATAATGAGAGACCTTAAGGAAAATGATAAGAAATTTTTTTAAAAAGTATTCTGTCGATTGTCTTCGTGCTGACACCATGTGAAAGCTGTTTACTGCCTCATCGTTATGACTTATGTCATCTACGTTAAGAAGTTGTTCGCCTTTGGCCAAGATGAGATTATATAAAAATACGTAGTGTATTTATTAAGTAAAAAACAAAATGTGGATAAAGTGCCCCAAAAAGATGCTTAAAGAATTGTTCCATGTGATGATCCATTTCATGCCCTGGCTGCGCCCTAGCATCTGATGATCTGGTGAGAAAAAAATTTATTCATTTGTCAGTAATCTTTAAATTTTGCAAAACGCTTGTCAAGCATATACCTGTTTCTAGGTAATCATCTTTATCCTTTTTCGATGCAATTGATAATAGTGATGAAAAAGGTGATCATTGTGATCCTATATATGTTATGTATTTTGAAACCATTAAAATAATCGTTTTAACTAATATTCAAAAATGGAAACTTAATAAAGAAATTAATTAAAATTATATGAGTCTAGAATTATTTGATAAGAGTAATTTTACTTATTAATAATCATATTCCTTTTCAGATTAATGTTCACATTCTTAATTAGGTTAATTTTAGGGCATTTCATAGCGCATGCCCGAATATCGAATTGATATTCAAAATGTACTACCACTAAGATGTCACCTTAGAGCCACGGAAGTAAGGGTAGTTTGATTTTGCTTGTTTCCTCCCAACAGTAGATGAGAGGTCTAAAATTTAATTCCAATTCGTTCTTATTGGACCTGAAGTTCGAAGATGGTTTTTCTCTGAATCACGTGCGAATACATGTGAAATAGCACCTGCGTGTCCGAACATATTAGAAAGAACACATCTCCTTAGTCCGAGAATCACACATCTAATTAGACTTAACACATCTCCTCCCATAGAGAGCTTGTTGTCCAGTCCCTAGCGAAGATTTAATTTTCTTTCGAAAGGATAGTGCTTGAATTTTTGAATATTACCTATAGGAAAATATTATCGTTTAAAGGAGATTTATATATAAAATAAAACAAATCAATAGGAATATTTTTGAAATATCTTGCAGCATGTATGAAAACTGAAATGAATACAAAACAGCTGAAGTAATTTCAATTGACTTTCTCATCATTAAATGGTGATCAAATGTTTAAACAAACTCCAGTCAGTCAAACATTAAATATTGGGTTGTTCGGAAAGTAATTTCGTTTTTTCCTTTGAAAATGAAAGACGATTTTCTTATATTGTATAAATATTTTATTGAATTATATATTCTCCACTTTGGTCGGTTTCTTAGCGATCTCAGGAGATGTTATTTTGTAGTTTTCATAGATAAATACTTTATTTTGACTTCATTAGCATAAACTGGTTTTCCAGAACGTAATGCATCTTCAACATCAAAATTGCCGGAACGTAATTTGGTAAACCAGTTTTGATAGTGACGTTCTTTAAATAAATTTTCTGTATACACATCGTATGCTTTTTTTATGTGTTTGAACACTATTTTCGCCTTTTTGATAGCAAAAACAAAATATACCGAAAATGCCGCGTCCGATTTAATTTATTTGTTAAGGCACCAATCAAAATCTATCGAGCAGAATAAAACGAACTTTTACACAAGAAAGCCTTGCTATATCAGCTGTCACAATATATAATGGTAATGCAGCTTAATTGTAAAGATGTGTTAAAAAAATACAATTAAATCCTCTGCTGAGGAAAACGAAATTACTTTCCGAACAACCCAATAATAGAAAAAAAAAATAAATTTATAATGTGAAATTATTTTAAACCTTTTTGACCAAGTTCGCATATTTATATTACGGACAGTAATATATCTGTATACTTTTGTGCGTCTTTGTAAAAATACTATAAATAGAAGCACGTAATTTTTAGTAATAAATCAAACGATAGAGAATTTCAAAATTATATACAGTTTTTCATTTTTAAATAATTAATTCACTTCATTTTATTTATTTATTTATTTATTTATTTTTTGTATATAATTTGCGCAAATTCTTTTATAGTTCCCTCTAAAAGAAAATAATATACAGTCAGGGAAAAAAAAAGCGCAACACCCGCTGTAATTTCGTTATTAATTGACGCAGGAATATCTAACAGACATAATTCAACAGGAAATTAAATGCACTTTCTGAAAATGTTATAGAATTTTGAATTAGGGGTCATCTATATAATAAAATGAGCGCTAACTTTGATTTTTTTTCAATAGCATTATCCAATTTTGACTTCATATTCAAATTTCTGAGAGTCTGGCAGTGCGGAAAAGTATACTGTTTGTACACTTTATCTTTAGTATTTATAGAGTTATAATCAAAAATGTGTTAGGGGGTTATGGGTAAATGTAGAAAAATAAAATTAAGATCCTATAAGAAACAGATAAAATTTTAATGTTTCGCACCGGAAATCTTTCAGGTAAGAATGAATTATAAAATTAATGACTTAACTAACAAAGTTAACTTAACTGACTTAACAAAGTTAATAAATTAACTTTTTTTTTTTTTTTTTTTAAGATTTGATTCGTTATCTCATGCAAAACTTTATAAGAGACGGCCCCCCTAAACCACTCCAAAAGAAAGATTTATTTATATTTCGAAAACTAATAACTGGAATGAGCTGCAAATTTGCATACTCATATTTTTCATCATTAGGATTCATTTTATGTAAAAATTAATATAGGTCATAATTCGTAATTTTTATGAATATGAATTTATTAATATTTTTCAGAATTAAAAATATTTTTCGGAATCCAAAGTAATGGTGGATTATGTTTGGGTTTCTTCACTGTTTCTTGTAAAATAAAAATTATATCGTTCATGTTATTTTTTGTGAAGATATTAATAAAAGTTTGAAATATGAATTTAACATTAGCACCTTCAAACTTTGAACGCTTATAACTCTGTGAAAAAATAAGTAAAATATACAACCAATATACTTTTTCGCGTTGTCGCGATCCCAGGAATTCAAATATAAAATAAAAATGGGGCATTACCATTGCAAAAATCAGAGTTGGTCCACGTTTTAATATGTAGACGACCCCCAATTCAAAATTTCAGTTCATTTTCTGAAACTACACACAATTCCCCGTCGAATGATACCTATTACATTTTTCTACATAAATTAGCAACGAAGTTAAGTTGAGTGTTGCGGTTTTTTTTTTTTTTTTTCTCCGACTGTACAGTTTACTTTGAAATTTTTTTTATATTTAAGTTTTACACCGTTATTATTTTTTTCACGTTATTCAAAATTTGTATTTACTAAATCACTTTTCCTCGATTTCTCATTGAAAATTTATCTGATAAATACTATAAATGATGAATATTACAGAAACAATAAAATCATTATACAGTTACATTTATTTTATTATTATTATTATCATTATTTTACCATTATTTAAAAAAAAATTGTTTGTAAAAATTATCCCCCTTACTTCTTTTTTTTTTTTTTTTTTTTTTTTTTTTTTAAATCTTGGAACTACTGAAGGTTTGACAAAAAAAAGTTTATATTTCCATTTAATATTTATAAACTGAAATACATTAGTTTTGTTGAATAAAATATTTAGTCAGGCAATAATTCTTATGGTTTTTTATGTATTTTTTACAGATTTGAAATCTCTAAATTGTGATTTTCTATTTTGCAATTTTTAATAAATTCATGATTTTCAAAATGCTAAGACGTCTACAAATATTAAAGAAAATATTTAATATTTATTTAGGATGTTTAATAGAACCCACTTAAAAGAATTAGGGATGGGTTTTGCAAATTCTGTGAAATAAAAATAAAAATAAAAATATAATACAAATCTTGTTTTATTTTAAGTTTTAAAATAGAGATGCACATTTTACTTTCAAAAACTAATTACTAAATTTCAGAATCCATCCCTAATTTTTGTAATTAGTCTTTTTTAAACATTAATAATAATAATAATAATAATAATAATAAAATGTATTTTTTAAATAACTGTAGAAGTTTTAGTATTATGAATATTATGAATTCACGTAAATTGCAAAGTGAAAAAATGCAATTGAAATACTTAAAATGTATATATATATATATATATATATATATATAAACCATAAGAATTTTTGCCTGAAAATATATTTTACTGAACAAACCGAATATAGTTTGATTTATAGATATTAAATTGAAATAAAAACTTTTATATGAAAGCTTCAGTGATACCAGATCAAAAGTAACAAAATCCCTTAAAAATATATAAAGTTACATCAAATTGTAAATTTTAATCTTTTTTTTTTAATTAAAAAAAAAAAAAAAAGAAAGAAAGAAAAAGAAAAGAAAAGAAAGAAAGAAAAAGGCGTTGAAGTTCGAAAATTGAATATAAAACCTTAATGAGAAGTTTGACAATATAGAAAATTTTAGCTTTTTTATTTTTTATTTTTTATTTATTTTTTAATATATCCAAACTATGGATGGAGAATTCATGAAATAAATGATCATTTTTAAAATAATAAACTGTACTCAATACACATATCAACTTTTTAAGAGTATTAGTTTGCGTGATCTCTTAAACTTTATACTAAATTTCGTTGCTTTGAAATTACCAATAATACCCCCTACAGATAAATTGTTTAGTCTTGATGTTGTTTCCCTATTTCCGAATATTCCTTTAGATTTAGTTAAATCCATTATCCTTGATAAATATTCTGCTACATCATCACTTAACCCTTTTCTCAAATTTATTTGTGAAGCTTTTGACCTCATTAATTATAACATATATATATATATATATATATATATATATTTACAAACTGATATATAAACAAACTTAAAGCGCCCCAATGGGTTCCCCTCTTAGTCCTATTTTAGCAGATTTACTACTTATTGAATTAGAAAAACGCATATTTGAAACTTCCATACTCAAACCTACTATATATTTACGATATGTTGACGATATTTTTATCACCTAACCTTATTGAAAAAATGCACTGCTTAATTTAATTGATAGTCTCAACAACCAATTTCCATCGATAAAATTTTCATATGAAACTGAGGTCAATAGTACGATTCCGTTTCTTGACCATCAAATACATCGCAATGAAGATAATACAACTATATGGCTTGATGTCTTTTTCAAAAACTCATTTATCCCTTTACCTATCCCGGCTGATTCAGCTCATCCTACTAATTATAAAAATGCTTTTTTTAATTCTACATTACCCGAGCTATAAATTATACTACTTTTAAATTTAATGAAAAACAACAAATCAACAATATTATTCAAATAGGTAATGCTGCAGGATATAATAAATCTAGTATTATAAGATTAGTTAATGGAATAAAAAATCCCATGATAATTAAACCTATTAATAACACTCTAGATTCAACTCTAAAATTTCGTTATACTAATAGTCTCCCTTTCTGTAAAGAATTCTATAGCTTTAAACATTATATACAACGTAAATTTAATTTATTTATCACATTGAGTTCTTTTATAACTAGTAAACAATTAACCTTTCATGACCGCGACTTAAATGGACCCACTGGAGGAGTCTATCAAATTCCTATCGAAAACAATAAAATTTTTTTCTGTTATATTGGACAGACTAAGAGGACTTTAAATAAAAGAATACAAGAACATATACGAAATATCAAAGAAGGAAATAGTTTTACTCTTGTCGACTTCATTTGTGCCAACGTAAACGCTAAACCTATATGGGATAAAGGCAAAATTATTACAGCACCATCAACTATCGAATAACTTTACATTTCCGAAGCTATTAGTATAATTAAATGGAAAAATGCAATAAATTCCAAAGATGCTGCAATTTTGCCAATAATTTGGCACAATATTATAAAATAGATAATAATTTATTTCTGCTAATTCATGATGATTTTTCTCCTACAATAGCCTAGTATGATATTTCAATAGTTCCAGATTCTCTTATTTTTCTTAGCTCCATGATCCAACCTTTACCGGACTTCAAATTGACTTTGCTGATATTCACCTTATTAAAAGACTTAACTGTTTATTGTGAAAAGAAAAAATATTTAAAAACTGCTCATTAGAAACGAATTATAAAAATCCCTGATGATGCTTTACTATTAAAGCAAAAAGCTTCGGATATTTTTTTTAAATATTTTAAATAAAATTTAATTTTACGTGTGTTTAAAATGTTTTTAATATAATTAATAAATGACACTTGTTCAATTTAACTCTTTTTTTAGAGATTATTTATAATTTTTAAATGAATTATCATTAATAAATAAATAAATAAACATTGAAATAAGTTGAAACCTAAGTTAAATTTCCCGTTGCGTTCAGTTGGGTTTTTCTGCCCGCAACACAAGGAGTCTGGGTTGCATCTGCCTTCGGAATTGCATACCCGCATTTTGCTCCCTCTTTCCCCACGAGTAAAGTTATAATTTTAGAGGAACCCCATCAATGTGTACATTGCGTCTATTTAATCAACACTTACTCACCAAAATTCATCATTCTAAGGTAATTTGAAGCAGATTTAAGCTTGAAAATGTGTTTTATGCCCACTCGCCCGTAAGGGGAAGGGCGATTTCGCAAAATTGCTGTGTAATGTGTGTTGCATACACATAAACAACCAACGCATCAAAAAATCGCTTTCCTGAGATAATTTGGAGCAGAGTTATTCTTGAAAATGTGTTTTTCTCTCCTCCGTTCCTATGGCCATATCACAAGAGACGCGGCGATATGGTCATAATGGTCATACATGGGTGTGATATAGCATGTGATATTGTGTTTAAAAGGTTGCATTTCCGCGCAACATTTTACTAAACACAACGCGGAAGCGTATGGTCGAATATTCAAGGTCAGTGAGTAATCAACGTGTTCGAACTTATTTCAGAAAAATTGATCGTATTGTATTCAGTAAAAAGCTGAACGATACCTCTTGTGTGATACGGCCATTAAAGGGAGAGGAGGGAAGAATTTCCTAATATACCTATAGTACATTTTCAGTATTCATAACCAACTCACACATAAAAAATAATCTTACCGAGATAATTTTAAGCAAGGTTTATTGTGCCTCACCCCCAAGGAGCGAAATGATTTCATGAAATTCCGTTACAATGGGTGTCAGATACACATAAACAATTCACGCACCAAAATTTGTGACCACAGTTTTCATAGATTGTCCAGGACAAATATAGCGCTAAAAAGGGGGTCTTGAATTTGCCTCTTCGTAACTCCCATAATATCGAAAATCAGAAGAAACCAAACATGGGTTTTTGAAAATATCCTGAAGAAGACGTATGTTGTTTTTTTTACATCTTTGCAAAATTTTCGGTAGAGTTCTATTCAAAAATACAGATTTTGCGAAATTTACTCCTGAAAATCAATTTTTCCCCTCTCCACCCTTTAAAAATCGAAAATTTTAAAATCACATATATATATATATATATTTTTTTTTTTAAACTCAAGTCTAGTCTTCCTACGTGCATTTTTTTCACCGTGAAATAATTTAGAGCAAAGCTATGCTAAGCTTACAAACGTGTTTTTGCCTTTTGCCCCCTCCAGGGAGAGAACGGTAGTAAAATCCCGTCTTAGTGGGGGTTTGCTTTTAGGGACTCTAATAGAAATAAATAGTCTTAAAATCAACCTGCACATAAAAATTTGTGACTATATATTCCATAGAATCGCCATGGCTGTGATAATTGAGTGAGTGAATGTGTTTACTCTGCATAAACTAAGATATTTAGAAAATAATTAAATTTTTATTCTAAACCTGAAGATTTCTTGATTAACTATTATTTGAAAATACAATATGTGGTATCTTTGATTATTTCTATGAAACCTATTGTTGTCAAATCAATCACGATTACAATAAAAATAAAATGTATATTTAATGATGTCATGCACTAAATCATTGCATAGTTCTTTACCTTTGCATTTTATAGGTTTTTAAAGAAAATTCCTTATATCACTTAGTTTTCAATACTACTTTAAAATATTGATGTTTTGAAAGGTTGTGGAACATAAAAACATTTATTAAATTTAATTTTTTTTTTTTTTTTTTTTTTTTTTACTTTGATATTTTAATTTTTTGTTTGTCAAAAATCACCAATATATATATATTAAATGCAAAATTAAATATAATTATTAAAGCATAAATCCCGATGAAAGATATTCTATAATCAAAAGTTGGCTAAGTAAATACAGATCATTAGAGGAAAATGTTGTAATTTGGAGATTGTGGGCTGAAAAACGTATTATTATTATTATGACTCTTATTTTTATGTTTTTATATTCCTTTCTTGAAGTCTAGTATTTTTTCAATAATTTTATGTTTAGGAATAAATTTTAATATTATTAGTCATAAAAATTCTAGACTCCATCTCTAATGACTAAATATTTTTTATACTTTTATTACAAATAAATAAATAAATAAACAATATGAAGATACTACTTTAAACGATGTACTATAGTGTGCACTGCATCAAGTTAAAGGTATTTCCAACTAAATCTTTTCAAAAAATTATTAATTCTGTGAAATTATTTCTAATCTAGAATGAGTATTAATAATACCCTCAGGATTTTTGGAAGAGATGAAACTTAATTATGAATATAATTTTTTGTTCCCTTATTAATGTAATGAAACTTTAAGTTAATTAATGTTAGAAAACATTAAAAAAGTACAGCCTATGTTTCAGAAAACAGAAAAATTTACATATTAAATTAATTGCACTATTATTTTTTCACTCAATAATTATTATGAGGAAATTTCCAATGCAAAACAATATATCGTTACGAAAAAATAATAAAAATAATAATATAACACAAATAATATTTTGCATCATTCTGTTTGTAGTTAAATATTCAATTAAAAATTGACTATTTCCACTCAAAACCTTTTATCCAAAATATATTTTTTAGCATGTATTTTAATCTTCTATAGAACAATATTCATATCTTAATTAATAAAGTTCATTTTATTATCATTCATATTACTTTTATATTTTATAAATTATTCCTTTATTGATAAATTTTATACATATAGGGTAAGTGCACCAGTGATTTACACCTTTAGAGTAAACTCTGATGTTTTTAATGTTCTAATCATCAGAAAATATTTTTAGAAATCTTAAGTTAGTACACATGGTATGAAAGACATCTAGAACCACATATATAATAAAATATAAGCATTTGATAACAATTATTTTTTTTTATGAATTTTTATTTGACACTCACTCAATGTTCCAGTAATTGAAACTGCCAGTTTTTCATTTTATCAGTAATTGGCCCCCTATGTTCCAGTGTTTGACACTGTTAGTTATTCACTTTACCAGTTATTAGAACCCTATGCTCCAGTGTTTGACATAAAATGTTAAAATTCTTATATGTAAAATATATAATTTTATTATTTTCCTTATCATTTAATTATTTCGGGATTGATGTCAATTACTGGAGCATGCCAATCACTGGAGCACCTACCCTATAACATATATTTTTTGCGTTCTATGAAAATAAATATAGCGTATTTTTTGCAATATAAGAATGTGTATTAATTTCTTTAAAATGTAGAATTATCTAAAAAATGTAAGAAGTGTTACTTTTTTTTTTCTAACGTTGGTTTTAGAACATTTTGAAAAAATATATTTATATACATTATATATATATATATATATATATATATATATATATATTATACAATTATGACATAGATTGAACGGCATTTTAAATAAACTGTATCCTTTGAAAAATTAATGCAATATATAATTACTTTATTTTAGATATCTGCAGTATGTAATTGAAATACACTGTATAGCTGAGGTTATCCGAGCCCCGACTAAACGTTTTCCAGATTAGCCCAGGTAGTCCCGAAGAGGTTGCGCCATGGAGGAGGCATGACTTTTGACAAATGGCGTTTATAATTTTAACAACTTTTAGTATACAATACTGTATTTTATAATTTATGTATGTACAATGTATTGTATTTTTATCTGATTACATTTAAATGTGTAATAGATGTATTCTTTCACTTCAATGACTACGTTTTCATTCATTTTAAACTTTCAAATATGTTTCAGCCATCGATTTACAACATAATCCATATTATCGGAATTTTCGATTATCCGAGGTACCCTCGATCTGCATTACCTCGGATAAGCGAAGCTCTATTGTATGTATACATCGTTCAGTTTGGGCAATTCTGTTAGAAAGCAAATCATGTTGTAATTTCAAAACGTAAAGAACTTCAACACATTTAATTAGTAAAAAGGAATTAGACATAACTCTTTAGTAAACAAAGATTGTAATTTCTATTTTAGGAACAAATGTATATTGTTAAAATATCGAACTGTTGTACTTATAAGGCTGTATTTATGTTGAGTCTGAAGCATCACTGAGATTTTCTGTATGAAGCCAACGAATTATCACTTCATAAAATCATTTTAAATTCATCAAACTCTGATCCTTCAGTTGAAAATAAACTACAAATTAAAATTTTATTCTTTGCGTTTGTTCATTGAAGAGAAAAATACCATGATATAAACTTTCTGTAACATACTGAAGAAAGTAAATCATGTTGTAATACCAAAACATAAAAGAACTGAAAGTATTTAAATCAAAAAAAAATAACACAACATGACACATTGTTAAAAATTTGGTGTTATTTTCAACCAAAACTTGGTACTACTGAAGTAGCTACAACTATCCGTTGGTTTAATCTTTTACCATGATATGAAAATTTTATGTTGAAACAAATATTGGTATCGTGTTAAAAAAAAAATCAAAATTGACCTAGACGGGGATTGAACTGAAAACCTTTTTTGTCTCAAGTCAAACACAGTGGCACTGTGTCATGCTTTCCTGCTGGTTAATTCTGTTTCGTTGATTTTGATAAAAGGGGCTAAACTTTCTAGGGTCTTCTTTTAGCCCATGGGTGAGTTGTTGCACAAACTTTTTCACTTTACCCTTTGTTTTCGACCACGCTCTTTAATTTAAGCTTAGTTTGGTTTCAATTTTACTGATTCATACTTTCCTTGTGAGTGGATGTATGGTAGCTTCAAGTTTTGGTGCAAGTTAAATTCAATCGCAAAACATTGAAAACTTAAAAGTGAAGTTGAACCATATTTATGGTATTGCTTATAACTTTACTCCGTATAGTGGTTTAAGTTTGAAGTGAAATTTTTAACAGTGTACTTAGTAAAAAAAGATTATAATTTCTAAATATAGGACATATTTTTAAATATTAGATTTATTGTGAAATTTAAAATGCACCTAAAAAAATATTATATTAAAAATATTTATTTTGAATCTTGCTGAATTTACATGAAAAAAGTTATTTTTACTAAATACATATGAAATATATATGAAAAGGTATAAATTCCTTTGAAATAAAGAGCCCTAAAAATTAACAAATTGGTAAAATTATGGTACCATTGTATAATTTATTTGCAATATAGCCGTGTTTTATTTACTGCAATCAAGCAATAGGATTTTTTTTTTTAATTAACAAATCGCAAAAATTAAGGTACTATGCATTTCCCATTTGCAATATAGTCGTGTTTTACCCATTGTCATCAAGGATTATGCAAAAACTTTGAACTAATTTCTAACCGTATATTTTTTATTCGTTAAAAATTCAGAAATAATTTTTGAAGAATATTCTATATATCTTAACTAAAGATATATATTTTTTTAACTGTTGCTCCATTTTTAAACTTCAAGATATACCATTAAGCTCCATTGAATATAAAAAATAAAATAATTAAAGAATCTGTAACAATAAATGCACTATCTGTAGTGACAATAGATGCTGCTACCATCATTTTTAATTTCCAGTACAATAACAGCCAAAAAATAAAAATAGAGTTTAGATATATGGTTTAAATATAAGTATTTTTACATATTTGCAAACATGATTTCGATTAAAATGCCCTTTTTGGTAGAGAGAAAAAATAATATATAGTGTATATTTATGTACAGAAATTTATGCATGAAATTCATATGTATGGAATTTTATTGTTACTTAACTTATACATGTAATTTTTGATTAAAATAAAACTGAAAGAATTTTAATCAAATAAATGTATGGTAACAATGAAATATCTAAAAGTTTCATTACATTTTCTGTTTAATATTACTTGAAAGTAAATACATGTGAGTATTTTTGGTTTTCTCAATAATTTGCCTAAATAAATTACACAGAATATATAACTGCATTTCAATTTCCCTTAATTAAATTGAAATTATAGCCCATTGGTTCAAAACAGTATAGTATGTGTCTGCGTAAGAACTCAGTTATTAGAGATGAAACTTTTGAAATGAACATTTTCAGTTTTTAATCAGCTTAGAGGAATATGTGAAACTTTTAAATTTGCTATTTCTCCTTTGTAATACAGTTGAAGTTTAAATGTGTTTAAACTTTGTGAAACTCCCAAATGGAACTTTCTTTTGTGTTTTAATTAGATACACCAAAAATTTATTTCCTATTTGAAAGTATTTTAATTTTTGATTTTTGCATGTTTAATATATTTTATGTTTGCACCGAGTTACAGAGCATAATATTCGAAGTTTGAACTTTATAACCCGAAATAATTCTTATTTTAGGTATAATATTTATTCTAATTTTAAATATTCAAAAAGGAAAAAAAAAACTATTTTTTCCCATTTAAATATTAAAAATTAAAATATTTCATGTTAACGGAATAAAACTATATAAACTTATATTATTGAATTATATATACAGGATGTCCCAAAATTACAGTGACAAACTTTTGAGAAGACAAGTCATATCCTAAATTTTCTGAATTGCATAGGAACACATGTGCGCAGTATTGCTAGATTTTATGAATTTTTTATTCAATATCCATAACTAAATGTTTAATCTAACGGATGCCTAATCACCTCGAAGATTAATCGTCTATTCTATATATCAAATATTACTTCTCAAAATTATTGGAGACAATTGAATGAATAATCAGCAGAATCTGGTAACTCTGCATGTGCGCTAAACACTTTGAGAACCAAGTATTTTGGGTTATTTCAACAGATATTGGCGGTACTAAAATTTTTACAACAGGTTTTAAGCGAATGTAGATAGCAGCTGAAGGAATGAGAAATACATACTAATCCATGACCACAAACATTATTTTAACCCTTTCTTGTGTTTTTCAACACTTACCGCCATATATGAATATTACCGACTGCTCATGTGTAGTCCAGTATTGCTAAATTTTGCGACATTTTCATTCAATATCCACCACTAAATTTTAAATGTAATGAATGGTTGCCTAATTACTTCGAGGATTAATCGTCTATTATGTATATCAAATGTCACTTTTCAAAATTATTAGTGACATTAATTAAAAAGTAGTAAAATCTGGCAACATCTGTGTAGTCTAGTTTTCTAGGTATTTGTAACTCCGTCTACTTTGTAAATTTCAAGGTCTTGTCCGATCTACCATTTCTCAAAATCATACACATTATTTTTATTAATACAATCAGTGGTTTAAATACATCGATAAGAAACACTATTAATAATATGTATATTTTTTTATGTAACAACTTCTATGAAAAAAAAAACTTTGTTAAAAATTCAAAATTTAAAATCCACGCCCACATCTATTAAAAGAAACTTTAAAACACTTGGTCCTTATAGAATTAAGATGATATTTGCGGACATGGTTTTAGCAATTTTGAATCATTTGAATAGCCCCATCTCCTTTTAAAGTCTGCGCGTAATTTTGGGACCCTGTATATATATATTTTTGACAAATATATAATATTTTCTTTTGGTGTCGAATATAAGAATTAATGAAATATTCATAAATTCTATAAAATAAAAATAATTACAAAACTTTATATAGATTTTTTTTCTTACCTTCTATTAATACATTTATTTAACTTACGATATATAAGATTCTTTTATATTGTAATTGAAATTGGTGACCATTGCTGATTATTAAACGTTATTTATTACTAATGTTCAACTAAAATAGTTTTAAAATAGTGATAGTAAAAATATTTGTTTAAAGCATTTTGAAGCTATTGCCAGAAGTTGTGTATTGATTTCAAATTTTCTCTTCGAATTGTATAACACGGTCTTTTATTCAGTACCTGAAAATTTAGAAAACCTTCGAGAATTCATATTCGACCTTGTCTATTTTATATGAAAGTAACGAATATCTAAGATATTTCCAATAAAAAATAAACGTTTTTAGAGCTATTAATTGTATTAATTAATTACCGTATTTTCTGGTAGATTCCCCGCAAGTTATATAATCCAGTTTTGCACCAGAAATTTCAATTGATAAATAAATTTATATTTGTACGAGCTCTTCCTTCGAAAAAGTATAGATTCCTCTATTAAATAAAATTTCTGGTGGAGAAATGAAACATCTTACCTGGGGGTTATCTACCAAAAATTACGGTACTTTGTGAAGTTACAAGCAGTTTTCGTAAGGAATTCTCAAAGCGGGCGTGCTAAGTAGTCGAGTCGGGTTAGTAGTTTTTACTCGGTTTATTTAAGTACTCCATGAAGAATAGTTAGCAGTTACGTGTTTAAAAGGAAAGTTTTAGACTTCGCAAAATTTAACAAATGATGGGTTTTGAATATGTTTGTTGAAAACGAGGCTGCGTATAAATGCAAATTATTTGTCCAGTGTATAACAGGAATGCTGAGGTCGTGCTCGGGGTTCTGACTTGGTGCTGAAGTGGTTCAGTTCTGATTTAGTTCTGATTAGGTTCTGACTTAATTCTGATTTGTAAGCAGTTCAGTACGAAAAAATTCAGTTCTACTGGTTTCAGTTCGTGATAGTTTTTGAAATTAATGTATCTGAAGTACGGTATTGCGGAGCATAGTCAGCTTTGACGCCTGTTATTTCGTTTTTAAATAATGAGTAATATTAATTCAATTACTGTTTTATATTTAAGGGGAAATGTCAACCCCACTCGCTTTTATTAAGCTGCTAGAGTATGAGATCATTTATTCTTTATGTTTAAGTGAAGAATTTAGGGGGAAAGTAAAGAATACATTTTATGAGACTTCTAGGGAAGTAGTCCCATTTATCCCCTAAATTAAGAGTTTCAATTAAAGTATTTCTGTCAAGTTTTAATAATGTTTCTGTACTTTATTTAATTATCACACAACTGGTAGGGAGAGGTATGAGGAAAACGCATAAGATATATCCTCATGTTGCCAATTAATGTCACGACTTACCATTGGGTTTTCTTTCTAACTCAAATAACAATATGACAAATTTTGAAGAGTTAATTTGCATGATTCTTCTAACTCGTGTATATAACCTTTTAAAACCTTATGACTTCCATATCTGAAGTTTTCACATATTATTATTTAAAATAATTTTATTATTTATAAACAAACTAGCTTTTTCTATGTTAAACACCTCATAACTCTATACTCTGTTCGTCGAGAACTGATATCGAAAGTAAATAAAGCAACGTGATTCTTGGCGATACTACTGAATGACTGGCGTTGGACTGAAAACAAACGACGTCTCTCTGACAAGCGAACGTTTTTTTTTTTTTTCGTTTGTTTAATTCGTAGCGGTGCTTTTCTTTCTTCAGGTGTTTAATGAAAATTATGGAAAATGAAAGCATGGAATAAATTCGTTGGAAGAAAAGATAAATGCAATGAAGCCAGAAAATAGTTTTTACCCAGTTGTTACAAACTATACTCACTTACAAGGCAGGTAAAGCTAACCTTCCATCAATATAAACAGAATCGCCCATTCAGCGAGAAAACATAAATGTGGCAAACTCTGGTGATACAACAGCAACCCTTTATGTTTACTTTCGCTATCAGTCCTCGGCGAACAGAGCATATGTGTATTTGTAGCATCCATTTTAATTGTCGACTATCATACATTATTTAAATAAAGCGCAAACCATAGTTTCATCTAAAAAAATACATGAAATATTTAGGATTGAGAAATGGACAGATCCGCTATTGCATTTCTGGCTAAGTATTCATATCTTTGACTTTAATTCGATTAGTCAAATAAAACGCTAACTCTAGTTTCATCTAAAAAAAAAAACACATGGGTTATATTCAGAAACAAAAAAAGGAGAAATAGGCCATTCATAAGTAATTACCTGGGTGAGTAATCATACAGTCGGTAACAAAAGTGTCTGAACACTAGCAAAAATTCCTATGTAAAAAAAGTACACTTCATATGGTTTTGATAAATAAATCCTTGTCGAATCCTGTTCGTATTCAGTGTAAGATCATGATTCGATTAGGATTTGTTTAACAAAACCGTACGAAGTGTACTTTTTTTACATAGGAATTTTTGCTAGTGTTCGGACACTTTTGTTACCGACTGTACCTTTAACTTTAATCCAATGAAAATAATATGTAGGCTGAAATATTTATATAAACTCGATTTTTAAAGCTTTACATATATAAAAATCATAAAAATGTTATTAATTGCGATTCAGCGGTACCTCCTCTGTCCTATTTTGTAAAGATTACACAAATTCTCCATTTGTTTTATTTTCATCTACCATCAGAGCTAAGCACGTCACAAATTTTTGTTGACTAATTATTCTATACCACGATATTTCTATTGGTTGTTAATCTGATTCTTGAATCTGCTTTCCTGTTTACATATAGGAGCAATAATTGCTCTTGTTATTTTGCAGCGACGGCAGCATGCTAAACGATACAAAAACTGCAGTATGCAAATATTGTTTATACCATTTGCGTTTTTAACTTTAATATGTATTTACGTTTCGAATATAATTTTCAAACTTCTTGCTTAAAAGATAATACAGACAAATCTACTATGAGAAGCTCTAACTGAGTGATAGTGAACATTCAATATTTTAGTCCATTTCTTTGGATTTTGATAATTATTAATAAACACTGAAATTTCTTTCAGGTCTTTAAAATAATATATACAAATTCATAACAATACATTGGAAAATGTTATTTTAGATGTTAGAAAAAACCATAAATTTCATAAATGTGTGATGCTGTTTACTTTCGACAGTAACAAGAGTATATGAATTGTAATATTCTTAAATTAAGTTTTATAGTTCTTTTAAAGCATCTTAATTAGAAATACAATACACAGGATATTATGAGTAATTACAAAACAAAAAAGAAATTTTTTTTTCTTAAAAAAAAAATTAAAAAAATAAAAAAATAAATTTTTAAGCATTAAATTCTCTTAAAATGGTACACTTGAGTAATGATATTACATTGTTAAAATAAGTGTTTGCTTGGGGTAACTTTTGAAACTTATAGTAATTTCTTTTTGAGATAAAGAAGGAAATTTCGTTTTAAAGAAATTTATTTAAAATTATTTTTCTAAAAGCATATCCTTATTACCTTAGGGTATGATAAAAACTAAATTCAAGTGTCATGAATAGCTAGTGATAAATTTAGACAAAATATCACTTTTTTTTTTTTTTTTTTTTTTTAACTTAATAGAAAAAGCATTATTAATCCTGGTTAAGAAAAGTAACTTGAACTTGCATGTCTTATCATCTACATGGTACCCAAGTTTTAAAAACGTTGCTTAAAGAATAACAAAAACTGTGTTTTAAAACTTCAGGGTATAGTTATATTATGTAATATGAAGTTTTTCTTCATGAACGCTTGAATGTATGTCTATAGAAAATTTTAAAATATCAATTAATAACTGTTTATGATTAATTAATAAAAAAAAAATCTTTTGTGGTTACTTTGAGGCCATCTTAGGTTGATACTTTTCGCTACCATCGACATAAGTTACAGGGTGTCGACAGTCAAAACTTTTTCCCATTTTATTCCTCCAGTATATTTACATAGTATTTTTTTTACTTAAATAATCGTAGAAATTTACTATTAAAAATTCCTAAAAAAAAAAAAAAAAAAAAAAAAAAAAAATACCGGTGGAAGAATCAGGGAAAAAATTTCGATTGTCGACACCCTGTATTAGTAACATTTGGAAATCTCTAACTCCGTTAGCGGGCGTTTCTTTTGCAATATATATGTTTAAATAAAGTCGTTGATTGATTAATAAAGAGTAAAAATGTTCATTCATTTATTTAAATTAACATTGATTATTATTATTATTATTTAACTCCTTTTTTTGTGTAACCCCTGTATATATCTCTTTTTTTAATAACGCTAAACTTTGAAAAGTGGTCCAAAATAGCTCATATCCACTCTATAACAAAAAAAAAAAAAAAAAAAAAAAAAAAAAAGACGCACTAAGAAGGATTTATCCGAATGGGAGAAAAATTGGTAGATGTGATATAGATGTGGAGAAAAACAATTGATTACAGTTTCAGAAAATGTAAATGATTTAATCAAGAGAAAGGGACTCACAAAGTAAACAAGTCAATAACGCGTTGGTCCGCTTCTGGCCCTTAAGTACGCGCAGTTATTCGGCTTGTTATTAATTTATAGAGTTGGCACATGTGCTCCTGTGAAGTATCGTTCCAAATTCTGTCCAACTGGTGCGCTAGATTGGCGAAATCCCGAGCTGGTTGTAGGACTCTTTTCATGATGCTCGAAACGTCCTCAGTGGAAGAGAGATCCGGGGACTGAGCTCAACCCCATTTCACTGAGCTTCCTATTAAGGGTCTTTGAAGTCACGGAAGTACCACTTTCACGTAGGATCGATTATAATGATGAATTGGAGCTTTGAGTACCGCTTTGCGATTAACTGGTTCTCACTTTCTGTCCTCTCTTTAGGCCAACCGCTTCCTCCCTAACGCTGTGTTCAGTCATGATTCACCCATTCCTATCAATGTCATCTAATAATGGTACCGCTCCTATCCAAATGTAAAAAAATCGCAGATTTGACCAACCGGTTTCTTTGAACCCAATTACACACCACACTCAAATGCTGACATCTGCGTATGTTTGTGCACCTGTATGCGAAGCATAGTTACAGTCTTTCTGAGTAGACGGAATAAAATTCTCGATTAATAAATGAAATCAAAATTTCTCATTTTTTTATATTCTGCCAATTGCGCAGTTAAGATGCGCTGCAGCGTCGCATGCATTCGTTGGCAGCCAAACTTAAAAATTTTGCATTTTCCATCGAAACATGTATGTATGTCAATTTGTGTCCAGTTTACATTACTCTTTCTTGGTGCTTTTTATTTTTGTTATAGAGTATATATATTGATATATAAATTTATTTGGTTCCCTATATGTTCTTGTTAAAAATAATTTCTTTGAAAATTTTAACTGACTTTATAAAATGCGTGTAACTTCTTTTACGCCAATTTACAATTTGTTATTTATAACTTAAATTTAATATTAAATGAAGGAAAGTCGATGACCAGTCTTTTCGAACAGCCTTTATTTCTATTTGACGATATGAGAAAATTTAGAGAGAGTCTTATATTTGTCTCTTATTTTATAAAGGTTACTTGTGTGACGTGTAACTAACTTGAATGATACAATATGAAATGCACTCCAAGGAATTTTCAAATATATTCCGTAAAATGTAACAAAAAATAAATGGTTTCGTGCTTATGAGAAATATATGTTTAATTTTGTTTACTACCGTCTAAGAATATTAAAATGTACCAATAAAAAACTTTCCCAATAAACGTAATATATTTGATTATTTCTGATTATCCTTATATACGAATTGTTTTTTTTAAAAACGTGAAAACAACTTTCTGATATATTTTGAAAGGGACTGACCCAAGGATAAGAGTGAAGGATAATTTTAATTAAGATAAGGGTAAGTTACATGGATTTGTCAACTCTAAAACACTTTACTTTAAGCTTTTATCAAAATTTTAGAAATATTTCTCAGAAAACTATATTTTTGCCATATTTTAAAAGAGGGTGTGTAAGTATCAACAGTGAATGCTAATTTTCCTTAAAATAATGATAAGCCAAGTGGATTTATCACCTCTAAAACATTTTACCAAAATTGTTTTTACCTAAATAGTAAAAGCCATTACTCAGAAAACTAAGTTTCTGCTAATATTTTGCTGCCATGAGAAGAGTAAAGGTTAATATTAAAAACTACGTTTTCTGATGTCGAAGATAAATAAAGTGGTCTGTTATCTCAAAACTCACTGAACTACAAGTTTTTATAAGAATTTTATCAATATCGTTACAACTATTTTTGAGAGAATAATGTTTCTTCATAATTAACAGCGGGTGGAGTGAGGGTCAACAGATAACGCTAAACTTCTTAAAGATAAGAGTAAGTTGGATAGGTTTGTTTTCACAAAAAAAACCTTAAACCTGTGTTTTTATTAAAATCGTTAGCTCCATTGTCGTATAAACCAAATTTCTGCTATATTTTGAACCAACTGGTGGAGGAAAGATTAACAGTAAACACTAATTTTCCTGAAGATGAAGATAAATCAGATTAGTATGCCATCTCAAAAACCCTCTTAATTTTAAGGTTTTACTCGTTTAATTCATTTCTTAATTAAAAAAAAAAAAAAAAAGAAAAGAAAGAAAGATTTCTGGCATATTTTGTATTTGGGAGAGTGGGAGTTAACTGTGAACGCTAGTTTCCCTGAAAATAAAGATAAGTCAGATGTATTTGTCTTCTCATAAAATTATTAACTCTAAGATTTTAAGAAAATCGTTAGATATATTTTCTTGTAAATCCGAATTTTGCCATATCTTGGAAACGGTGCAATAATGATGCACAACGAATGCAAATTTTTTTCTGAAAATGAGGAGGAATTCAATCAGATTTTCAGTCCAAAATGTCTTTAACCTCAAACTTTCATGAAAATTGTTTGAGCCGTTTCTGAGAAATCTAACACATATGTATGTGTGCGTGTTTTCACGTGATGTTAATCCCACTGCTTCTTTCTTATATATACAACAAATCTCGAAGGTCTCAGAAAAATGACTAAATAAATATGTCAAATAATTAAATTTGAAGTAATAATACACTGAGAAAAATTCTGTGACGGGCATCTAGAAGCTAAATTGTGGCTGTAAGAAAAGTAGTTCTATGCCATCCTAATAAGTTCTAGTTTTCGTTGCTAGCGAGTTCTAAAAAACACTTTTAGAATACTACAGCGTTTTCCTATGTTATCGTGGTCAAACTTATTTAAAAATCTCTACAAATAAATGCGAATACAAGAGGCGAATTTTAGTAACTATAGGTTTATGACCCAATTCTAGAAAATCAAGCGAGAATTTTACGCAACAAAAAGCTTGGTTGAATAATTGGGTTTAACGTCATATTAGTGCTGCGTTATGAGCAACTTTCGATGTTCTGGGACTCATCTTTAAGGATGGTCCGGAGACATGGCATCACAATTTTAATTATCCAAGGAGAGGATGGCTTCCCCGCTTTGGTGACCCCCAAGAGGTATAATTTGGCAGGGAACATGGAGGACATTGCGGCCACTAGAGATTTTACGAAAACCAGACACCATTACACAACACAAAGGATTTATAGTATTCATAATATTCATAGTAGACTAGAAATTCTCGATCATTTCGTCTTTCCAGCTTATTTGTTTACCTTATACACATAACTTGAGAATCTATATTTCTAGATTAAAATTATTACTTATTCTATATTAAAATGATTATTTATTCGTTCTGGATGATGGCGGTATATATATTTTTTTCTCATTTTATAACTTGTAAAACGTGTTAAGAAACAAATGAAATAAATTCAAATAATTGAAAAAGATTCTTTAGTTTTCGTTATTTTTTTAACGAAAAAAAAAGAAAATATAATTTGAAATTTTCTAAATGTATGAAAAAATTTTCATTTTATAAGTTAGATATAGTTCATATCTGCCAACCTTTCTATTTATTCCGGAGTATGTTTAATCCCACATTTATTTCGTACTACATATTTTTTAAGAGGATTTTTTTCTTATATTATTGAAGTTATATATTGGGAAAGAACTTTCTATAAATAAAGTTGTGCAAAATAAAGGCGGGGCTAAAATACTTCGGAATAAATTAAAATGCTGGCATCTATGGATGTACTTTAATGCAATTTTATTGCATTATTTTACATAACCCACTAAATATTATATTATATAATATACCTTCTTTAAAATTTCATGGCAAGATACTAATAATTTATAAATTTTAAATAATAAAATGTTTTAAATTTGGATCGTCTGTAAAGCGAAACAAATTTCTTTTAAATGCAATATTAGAAAGAAATTTGGATCGTCGGTAAAGCGAAACAAATTTCTTTTAAATGCAATATTAGAAAGAAATTTGGATCGTCTGTAGAGCGAAACAAATTTATTTTAAATGCAATATTAGAAATAAATTAATCTTCTAACCCCATTTCATGATAAAATTTAATACTTTTATTCTGTTACACGTATAATTTGATTATGAATTTGATTAAATTTAAATTAATGTAAACAAAATTCTATTTTTCAGTTGCCATTTCTATCCGAATTTACATAGGAAATGTACAGAATGTGTCATCTATATCATTATATAAAGCGCAAAAAATTGTTTGTTTGTGGAGGGTAATCTCTGAAACTACTGAACCGATTTAAAAACTTCTTTCACTGACCGAAAGCTACAGTATGCCATATTGTTATAGGCTATATTTAATTTTGATAAAATAAATTTTAGTTTAAAATCTGAGCATTTTAATTAAAATCCCCATAGAAGCCGTAATAGAAATGGAAATAATGAAATATTAAAAAAATTAGCTGCTGCCAACATAAAAGAAACATTTTCATATTCATTTCGTTTTTAAAATATCTTGACGTGAAAAGAAAAGAAATATATTTGCACGTGCATTAAATTGAAATTCATATAAAGCTTTTTTAATTGTTAAACTTACACGTTAAATCTGACGTCATTATAGAATTAAAAGTGTTTATTTTTCTAATAATTTAATTTGATATGATATGCTATAATATCTAAGCATCAATGTTTAAACCACGGAGTCTTTATTACTCCGTGGTTTAAACTGATGTGTGTAAACGAAATTGGAATTTAAAAATAAATAAATAAATAAAATAAAATAAAATAAGAAATTCTATTTTATAAAATTATTTATTTTAATTTATAATTGTTGCCAAAAAGATTTACGAATTAATTTATTTTTAGACATATAATAAAATATATTTTCACGCGAACAATAATATAAAAAGTGAACTGGATTTTTTGTAAAAAAATAATAAAGATGGAGGAAAATTATTTCCCCATTTTAATCCCCATATTTGGATATAGATATGTATTAGTTATCATGTGCATCCGTTAGATTAAATTGTTTTTGTTGTAAAATTGATAAAACTGGAATTTTAAATTTCAAAACTCTAGAAAAAAAAAATGGCAAATTTCCATATTCGATTGAAAACATAAACATTTCATTTCAAAGGATGATATTTACACAATAAACATCCAACTAATAAACTAATTAAAAGGGAAAGGATAAATATTCTATCATAATTTGAAGTGAAATTTGTTTTCAAATGTCTAAATAAAGTATCTGATATAATATACTAATATGTTGCAGCGGAATAGATTTGATATCCGTCATCCTTGGCAGAAAAAAAAAAATATCGCCAAATTATCTGGCGAATATAATTTAATTCCTTTCAAAAATCATGGTTATTTTAAAAACTTACATTAAGAGTGTAACGAATAATATGAAACAATATTTCGTACAATACATATTACGAAAATATACATCTGGCATGTATATTTTCGTATTACGTTTTTGATCGCCAAATACAAAAACGCCAAGGGTGACAGTTTTGAAATTTAAAATTAAATTTTTGTCAATTTGACAGCAAAATAACTCAATCTAACGCATGCATACAATAACTATTACATATCTATACCCAAATATGAGGATTAAAATCGAGAAATAATTCTTCTAGAATTTTAATTAAAAAAAAAAAAAAAAAATCCAATGAGCGATTAACATGGAAAATCTTTTTCTTGCATCCACGGGCGGTCAGTGATGTCATACTTCGCTTGCGTATTGAGATGTTTAAATTTATTTGGCGACTATTTTTAGCAACTAACAGTTATGGCAAGTAGCTCAATATACATAGCGCATACAGCCATTACTGAAATGTAAATAGCATTTAATTATTTGAGTTACATTATGTTGCCTGGAAACCTATTTAATATACCTATGCTCTATAGCTATACTAATATATAAAAAAGAAAGGTTTATATGCATATGTAGAGAACGATCGCTAGAACTAAAAAGCCGATTGCTTTTTTTTTTTTTTTTTTTCTTTCAATAATCAAAAGTTACACTGTCTCTCTCTAAGTGCTAGAAGCTATAATAAATTTTGGTAAAATAAATTTTTAATTAAAATTTTCAATATTTTAATTGAAAACAAAGCATAGATTTGATATCTATCGTCATTGGCGATTTTTGTATTTGGCGATCGAAAACGTAATACGAAAATCTGTATATTATCGTAGTAAATACGAGATGTATGTGTTTACTTCAATTACCCTACTACCGTAGGTAGTGGAAGTATTGTATAGGTTTTGGCAATTGGCCAGTGTGTGTGTATATGTGCACGTGTGTGTGTAATCTTCTGACTGTCATATCTCCAAAACTAATAAAAATAGAACTACTAAACTTCACAAGTGATTCAGGTCTGGTGTACAGATAAACTTTCCAAATTTTCGTGAAAATTGAAAAACCGGAATTGGGTCATCGAAAACCAGAAATGGGACCCTAAGCCCATATTCAAAAACACCTCTAATGATTTTCTTCAAAGTTGCTATATAAATAATATATTAGATGCCCTTTCGATTGAAAAGTTGCTTAGTTCAGGAAAATTGATTGGCGTCCTCTATAAACAGCTTAATTTCAGACTTCGCAAGTGCGTTCCTTTAAAAACGCCTGTACGGATTTTTTTCAAACTCGCCATGTTAACTTCCTATTAAATATCCTTTTGTATGTAATTATTGTTTTTAGGTCAATAATTGAGTATGTTAAGTTTTGGTAAAAGTTAGTATCTCAAAAACGGCTCTAACGCATTCTTGAAAATTTTTTCTTTAATCCAATTTAGATAACCTTTCTCAAGTATTACGTGCTTATTACAGGGATATTAACGGTCATCCTGATTAGGTAGTTCAGTTTTAGATCTCGGAAATTTGTGTTTAAAAAAATAACTATCTATTTTTTTCTCCTTATTTTTTAACTCGCTATGCAAACTCTGTTGTATGTGTCTTTATACGTGTATCAAGTTTCTCTTACTCGAAAATCTCAAAAAATGCAAGTAATATCTCCAAAAAATTGTATATATTACGTGTAATAGTGGGTAATGGAAGTCGTGTGGTTGTTTCACACAAGATTCTGTAATAGTATATATTGTACGAATATTGTTTCATATTATTGATTTCTCCTTTAATATACATTATTAAAATAATAATCAATTATGGAAAAAATTAAATATATTTGCGAAATGAAAAAATAAATAATAATTAAAGCTATTATGACGTCAATTTTATCAAAAACATTTTCATGTCATAGGTTTATTTTTCAATATTTTTTATCCATGAGTAAAGAAATGTTTCTTTTTATGAAATAAATAAATAAATAAATAAATAGCATTAAGTAAAAATTGCCAACATAATTAAAAAAAATAATTGTAAAATTATATTTTGACTTTCCAGTTAATAATATTGCCTGACTATAACATATAAACTGATAAATTTCTTGATTTTTTACATATCAATCCATCTTTAACTAAAATTTGTTCATCAGTGCGAAGCCGGACGGGTCAGCTAGTCTTAAATAATTTTAAAAGGTAATATATACTATGTAAAATCCTTGAACAAAATAATGCAAATTCTCATACAATAAATTTGTATAGGATGTCTGAAAATCTATTTATTTGCATTTATAAAATTTGCATTTCAATAGTTTTAATCCTAGATTTAATGACTTTTATTATAATGGATTGTAAAAAATTTTTATAAAAGATATCTAATAACAGTCATGTGCTTCAATTTTAAATACATGTGAAAATAAATATCCAATACATAAATAATTATCTATTTCAAAGTAAGATTAAAATAAAAAGAGAAATAATAAAAAGAGAGAAATTTACATATACTGAAAATTATTTAGGTTTTAACGAAAAAGGTGGGAATATTTATTTATTAATTTCAAACTACATAAACACGTAATTTAACATATTGCATATTATTTGCGAATATTAAACAGTTAGGATAAACAATTCCAGGAAAAGTTCATTAAAATAGCAGTTTGTGTTATAAAACTATTTTGCATGTAATCTCGATGATGTTTAAATTCCGGATTAAAATATTTATTTTAATATAGCCAGTTAGATTATATTCAAAGGAGTTAGATTTGTATATTAAACATTTGTCTTTAAGACTTTGTTGTAAAAAAAAAAAAAAAAAAAAAAAAAAGTATTTCCACTGCACATTTTAAAGGTTAAAAACTGCGGTGGCAATAAACATAAAATGTGGATTTGCGCACAATAAGTGCCCCTAAAATATGTAATAGACCTATTTAGCCCCTATACTGACTTTATGGGTTTTAAGTATTTTTCCATAAGACATTCTTCATGTTTAGCAGGAAAGAAAATTACAATGGCAAAAATTTTTGCAGAAGTGTATATTAACCCAAAGAAACCTTCAAGTTTCAGTTTTGATGTAAATCTTCAATAAAGATTATTTTTAGCCGTTATTTATTATGCTATAAAATCTCAACTTTGACTTTTTTAAATATGATTGTAAATTTTTTTTCCTATAGAGTGATGAAATTAACACGAGTTTTGCTGTGTATAGAAAAAATCGTCATTCTATACATTATTTTTTAGATGATAAAATATGTAATGACAAAACATATGATGAAAAAAAAAAATTGCATTATAGGTATGTATGAAACGATATTGTGTTTTAAATATCAATGAACATTAATATGGAATTATTTAACTTCACGAAATATGTAATTTTTATTTAAAAATAAGCAAAATCATTTTATATTCCCTAACAACTAGAAAAAAAGGAAAAAAAAGGAAAAATAAAAATAGGTTTAATTTTTAAATCTACATAATTTAATATTACTTTAATATATTAGATATTAATTATGGGCTAATTAGGCATGAGTAAAGTACAGGTTTCTTTTTAAATGTGACTTTTTGTGCAAATTTGATGCAAATTGCATTATAAAATGATGAAGCTACCATTAGATCGCATTTTAAAAGCATATATGGCTTATTTTAATTTTAGCAACAACAATTTAAATTTATGTACTTTTTAATTTTTCTCTTTAAACCGACAAAATTTTAGCGGGCATTATTATGTTAAAATATACAGTAAACACTTTTGTAGTTAAGTGTTTTATGAAAAATATAATGAATCATATTTTTAGATAATAAATTGAAACTAGTTTGTTGTGACCACCACAAGACTTTCTTCTGTAGAATTTTACACAAATTTAATCAGTATAATATATATATATTAAATAAATAGTTATTAAAATTGTTTTCCATGATGAATGCAGACGATTTCAGTGGTGGAAAATTGACGCAGAACTCATACCGGTATTTATGAAACAAATTTTTCTTCTTCGTGAATCAAAGATTTTATAAGCAGAGAAAATTTTCAAACAAATACTGGTATGAATACTGCGCCAATTTTCCATCCTTGTGATTTGTATCTCATATAATTAATACTCTAAATGCCGACAGAAAGTCAATTTTGTGCCAACATCAGAAGAAATGCGATTTTCTTTTCTTTTTTGTTAAAAATGAAAAATCACCAATATATGGTTCAACCATTCATCTTAAAGGTACTGACGAGTTCTTTCGAAAGGTACCCATATTGAAAATTTGCATACCCCGAGGGGGGAAGGTTGCTGTACCACAATGGGAGGAGAGATGCTCTCCTGCATGGTCAAAATATTTTTCCTAGTTTACTACTACTATTATCAATATCTCATATTAATTTTACGATCACAAATTAAAAATAACTCTCATTCTGTACATTTATACGAAATTTTGTACTGTACCGCCATGTTAAAAATTTAGAAAAAAATGGGATCACATCGGCACCCGTTGAGCAATTGATCCCCAAATCTAATTTGCACTAGTTTAGGTCATGGCCATACTAAATACCAAGTTTGGTTAAATTTCCTTCATTGGTACGTGAGACACAGCGTCCACAAAATTTGTGATACAAACAGACAAACAGATTGACAGACCGACATTTTCTTAAAGCAAACAAACTGTGTTCAGGACATCCGAAAACGTGTAAATACATCAAAAACTGGAGTTAAAAAATTTTCTAGGATCCAATACTTTCTTCTTATATATATATATATATATATATATATATATATATACAGATGGAGGACAAAATAATGTGAACACTTTCGCTTTTTTACGTTTTGTCAATTATCTTGAAAAGTTCTTCAGGAATCACCTTCAAACTTTGGTAGCGTAAATAACATGTTATACCTTATATTTTTCAGTAAAAGGTGTGTCATGAAAAGTAAAAGGGGACCAGTAAAAAATTAAACAAAAATCAAAATGTTTTGGATCACCCTGTCAAAGGTAATGCTTTAAATGCGTTTTGGCTGTAGCATGTGATTATGAGGACTTTTCCCATCTTGTGTATAAAATTTTATGAGGCTACCACGTATATTCATGGAGATATAACGGTTTCTTTAAAAAATGGCAAAAACAATTTCCACTTTTTTAATTATAACACGTAGGGTACTAGACCCAGTGCAAAGCCATTTTCAGGATATATGACATGCTACATTAGACACAGCATACAGCAATCAGAATGAAAAAAAAGGTTAAATACCTTACGAAATACGAGCACTTTTAATAAATAATTTTTAACTACGCATGCGCAAGCTTTATAAAAATTTCATTTGCATAATTTAATAGCCAAAAGTATTAAACAACTTATATAAAAATCCCAAACAAATATCATGTAAATTCAAAACGTTACGAGAGATAGAATCAACAGAATTTCTGATCTCTCAAAAGAAAAGCTAAACCATAAGGGGTTTTACTCACATTTTATTTTCATTCAGTCGATGCCGAATGATATTACAGTGTTTTTGCTGATTATAAATAAATATCGATAAAAACCCCTAACATCTTTCATTTTTTTCGAAGAACTTAAATTCTGTTTATTCTATCTCTCGTAAAGTTTTGAACTTACATGATATTTGTTTGGGGTTTTTATATAAGTTGTTCAATACCTTTGGCTATTAAATTAGGCTAACGAATTTTTTATAAAGCTTGCGCATGCGTAGTTAAAAATTATTTAGTAAAAGTGCTCGTATTTCGTAACATATTTAACGTTTTTTTCATTCTGATTTCTGTATGCTGTGTCTAATGTAGTATTCCATATATCCTGAAAATGGCTTTGCACTGGGTCTAGTACCCTACGTGTTATAATTTAAAAAGTGGAAATTGTTTTTGCAATTTTTTAAAGAAACCGTTATATCTCCATGAATATATGTGGTAGCCTCATACAATTTTATACAGAAAATGAAAAAAGTCCTCATAATCACATGCTACAGCCAAAACGCATTTAAAGCACTACATTTTACAGGGTGATCCAAAACATTTTGATTTTTGTTTAATTTTTTACTGGTCCCCTTCTCCTTTTCATGACACACCTTTTACTGAAAAATATAAGGTATAACATGTTATTTACGCTACCAAAGTTTGAAGGTGATTCCTAAAGAACTTTTCAAGATAATTGACAAAACGTAAAAAAACGAAAGTGTTCATACTATTTTGCCCTCCATCTGTATATATATATATATAGAGAGAGAGAGAGAGAGAGAGAGAGAGAGAAAGAGAGAGAGAGAAGAAAGTAAAAGGAAAGACCAGTTTTATATTTTTGAAAACGCAGAAAAGTGTTCAATCTGTAATTGATTAAAATAGCTTTGTGTTTATGAAATTCTGTGTGCTAATGTATTTAACTAAAATACATATATATCTTACTGAATGGAGAAGTAAATCGGCATCCATTTTAAAGCAATGACATCAGTAAGTAATGTCTTTCACTCGCTAAGAAAAAATGATAAATGATTCAGAAATGACCAACGTGATTAATGAAGAACACTTGTTTTCTTGAAATCTTTTAAGATGGAAAATGCTATTGTACTTCATTTAAAACATCATTTATAAGAGTCTTAAAATTTATCAAAATATCAAACTACAAACTCTTGAAAACTTTTAATGATAATTATATTTATAAAAGTATATAAATCTTTCGCATTTAGCAAATAAAGACTCAGCTTTCAGGTAATGCTTCTATTCTAAAGTAATGACGTTTATAAACTTTAAAGTCTTGAACCCATTGTGAGTAAATTCCTTTTTCTTTTCACAAACTTGGCAATTTCTGAAAACTAAAAATGTAACATATATTTTACACAAGATAAATACGTACAATGGTATTTGAAAAGAGAAGCAATAATAAATAAATAAATAAATAAATAAAGCATGTATATTATTCTTTAGTTAAAATTCGTTACAGATTACTACGAATGCATAAATGCATTGCATTTTATTCCTCCCATTATCTACATAAATATCTTAATTTGAGGGACAATTTAGAATAGTTTTATAATTCATACTTGTTTTATCGATTCGGTTAGTTATTTATATTTACCATAATTTATTGACATATTATTTTGGAATTATGAGACTTTCTGACACGTGAAGAAGGATAAACTGATAATAAAAATATAACATAATTGACAGTAAATTATATGATTTAATTATGTAGGTCAAACTTAAATTGCAGATTTTTATGTTAGACAATTTACTTTCAGAGCCAATGTTATAGAGCTGAAATTAAAAATTTAAATAACTCGTTAATGTTTGGCAAAATCGTTTAAATTATTTGCCTATTTGATGTTTTCAGATTATTTTTATAATAAAACTATTTTCTAGTACAAATATTTAAATTTTAAAATCGTCCAATATTTGTAAAGGGTACATTATAAATTTTTCAATATTTTTGAAAAGGTTCAAATTTTTTGGTAAGATTCGTTTTCTAAATGATTTTCCTGCTATGTGACTTAATTTATGTTAAAAAATTAAGAATACGAATTCTTCAATGTTCGTAATCACTAGATGAATTTCATGCTTATAAAGGCTATTGACAGGGGAAGAGGTCAGTTGTTTAATTTTTTAAGTTACCACAGTCTTTTGTTAAGTCTACATTTGGTGAGTGACGAATGCTTTTTTTTTTCAAACGTACAATGTTATTCGTACATACATACACATACATGTATATAAGCAAAGTGTTCTAAATTAGACCCACAAATTGAGAGGGGAGATAGAAGGCTTCAAGAGGATGAAAACTTATGTTAGAACAGGGGGTCATAAACCTTGTAGAAAGAGAGAAAACTGCGGATAAACGCATGCAGATTTCGACGTCACACTGGAATGACAAACGTATAATACTAACCATGTAAAGAATTATTTGATAAATTATTTCAAGATTTGTTGAAAGTTGTGCCTTCTGACTACATTTCACAGCCTATAATGACATATATATCTTGTACAGATTATTTTTCGTGTAAAAACCATTCCCGTACGTGCACGATATACTTTTGATGTCTGCGCTGTGAGATCCTCCGGTGTGACTACAAGCATCGCACAAATGAGTGACTTAAGGCAAAACCCCCTGGGTTAGACAGGGGATGTTGTTTAAAGTCCCTCCCCTAGAAAAAACCAAAGAAACACGAAAGCTATGAAACAGATCTCGTGCGTCCAATACCCTTCTTGTTTTTTCGCGATTTTCACCCTCACAACGTGATTTACGTTTCCATATTATACGGTAATTTGTTATTCTCTTAATGCTTTCTATCATCCTTCTTAATCTGTCTTTCGTATTTTGGATCACCCTGTATACACCATTTCAATTTCTATAAAAGTGTCTACAGTACTAATATGCATCAATAATGGATGCTATTTGTAAAAATTTAAATTATAAATCATCGTTTGCTTTGCTTCATCTTTATTTTTTATTAAAATCTAAGAATAAAGTCAGAAATTAATTGTTAAAAATATCTATTTATTTCAAGCCTTAAAAATATTGCTTTATGGTATTGGCTTCTTTCAGTACAATGCAATTAAAAATGCTTTTATTTAGCCTCAGTTTGTAGATAGATAACTTTTTCATTTTGCAGAAAACTTGTATTGAATAAGTATTTTTGTTGTTAAAAATAACTATATCGTTTTTCAATGTTTACCTTTTCCCATTAAACTTTGAAAAATAAATAGCTTTTTTTGCTGTAAACGATTGGAGAATATATTAATATATATATATATATATACTTCTGTGTTCGGTTTTTTCATGAACATGTAACATCGTTCAAAATATAAAAGGTGCTACAATATCATTGACGTCTATTAGTTAAGTGAATTTCTTTTTTAATAAGTGGATTTTATATTTCAATTTAGAAATGTTAATGAATTAAAAAGAAAACTAACTCAATTAAGATTTTTTAAAAAATGAGTGCAATATAAAAGCATTTGGAAGCATTTTCTACCAGAAATTTCTATTAGATGAAACAAAAAGTCACCTTTTAGATAATTATTCAATACAAAAAGAAAAATGAGAGCAAGGCACTTTTGTCTGAGTAACCCTCAGAGATTCTGCGGTTTTCTTTAGATAGGTTATTCTTCTTCGTTCTGGCCTGTAAAACCTTTTCAAATGAATAAATGAATGAAATAAATTTTTTAATGAGAAATAGCAATATGTCTATTTCTGTATTGTCAATGATTACTAAAAATTGACGAAATGATAAATGACTAAGTTTGTGTAATGTCATTCAGAAAATATGTGTCACACAGTTGCTTAAATTTTATTACATTTTTACCGAAAATAAATAGAATTCATAAGGTGATCTATATGGCACTAAAATATTTTACATGGTTTTCATGAAAGCACAGCAAGAAGAGATGAAATTTTTGAAGTTTTACAGAAAATTTGAAAATAACTTATATCATACAATTTACTTTCCTTATTTGCTGAAACACTAAATAGTTTTTTATAGAAAAAACATCATTCTTTGAATGTTGCTACTATTGATTCACAACATTTTATGTGACTGTTTTAGCGTTTTTATATAATTTATATAATATACTAGCAGAAAGTATGATATAAATTTTAATCACATTAAAAACTGAGACAGATAATATACACTAAAAATATACATTTTAAAATATTAAAAACACAAAAACAGAAATTTAAACGATTCGAGCCTTTTACAGGCTCCTCATCAGTAAAAAACATCAAATGTAAATGATGAGATGAACAACAGACTTTCATTATGTGAGTAGAACTTATTCATCAGGACATAACTCATTATGTGAGACTTTGTACTCACATAATGAAAGTCTGTTGTTCATCTCATCATTTACATTTGATGTTTTTTACTGATGAGGAGCCTGTAGAAGGCTCGAAACGTTTAATATTATGTTTTTGTGTTTTTAATATTTTAAAATGTATATTTTTAATGTATATTATCTGTCTCAGTTTTTAATGTGATTAAAATTTAATTTAACTACGTGACGTAATGATTTTTAAATATTTTAAAAGTATGATATATTTTCCAGTAAAACAGATTATCTATTCCAGTACTAGCAGATTCACTTATTGCAGCATTTGAATATGCACATTAGGGTGTATTACGAAAAACATTTTTTTTTCTTTTAATTCAAAATTTGTAGTTGATAAGGAATTGTCTCTGTACTTATATAATTATCAAAAAATTTGTAGACAAATTGAAAAATATTTAGGTTTCCCGGAATGGGCCTAAATTTCGAAATACTGGAAATATGGAAATTGGAAATCAACATTTTTGAAAAAAAAATGTAGATTTCCATTTTTTTTTTTTTTTTTTTTTTTTTAATATATACAAAGCAAATTTTTAAATTCAAGTAGAAAAGTGCAAAGCTTAGAATGTTAACTGGCAGTAGACCATATTTTAAATACTTAATGCAATGTTTAAGTCTCCAGTATTAGAAATAAATTTATCAGTTTTTTGAAAAACTAAGATATAGTTCTGACGGTTTCATTAACTTTTAAAACTGTGCTTTAATTTATTTTTTTCTTGAAAACATGCAAAGTCATTTAACCTAAAATGTGCTTAACGCACTTTTTTCGTCTTTCATGAAATTAAACCTGCCTTTGAAGTATGAAAAAAAAAAAAAAAAAAAAAAAAAAAAAACTGTATAATCTACAATACAAAAACTAAATTGCATCTAAAAATAAAATAACAATGCAGATTGCAAAATTAAATAATTAAACTATTTACAAAATTTACAAATAAATACAAATATTTATATACAAATATTCACATTGCATGTATACAAGTTTAGAAATACCGTTAACCATGATATATTCTAGCCTATCATAATGAACTACCTTCATATTTATTGAAATTTTATTTTTTCGACTGAGTGAAAATAATGCCTGGACCGGAAGTCGAATCCCGGATTATTGACTTACAAGGTCAAGGCTCTACCAATTGAGGTATCCAGGCCGACAACCGGTCAGCATTACTAAAGGTTGTCTGCCTAAAGGTTGTCTGAGTGAGTAATGCTGACCGGTTGTCGGCCTGATAGCTCAATTGGTAGAGCCTTGACCTTGTAAGTCAATGATCCGGGGTTCGACTCCCGACCCAGGCATTATTTTCACTCAGTCGGAAAAATAAAATTTCAATAAATATGAGTTTCTTCCACAGTTGATTGTGTGATTTTAATAAAAATTGAACTACCTTCCGTTTTCATGAAAGCGTTTTAGTAATTCTTATACGACGTACTTTGATGAGAGGCATTACGTCGAACAGGATTTCCCAACTAAACATTGTCTCCTTCCTTGAATCTGCTATGTGCAAAATTTAGGTCATATCTCGTCTTCATTATCTCCATCGCCATGTGAATCCTCTCCCGAGCAAAATTGTGTAAGTCTTCAAATCGGCCCTGGACGTCTTGTATGTACTCTTCTGGCAATAAAGGTGCATCTGGTGGACACCTAAACAGGAAATCACATATAAGATGAAGTTCACTCTCAAAAACATGTTTACTGGAATGTAGCCGGTAGTTTCATGGACAGCACTTCGATACGTCACCAGGAACAACGGCAACTTCCAATCTCAATGTGACTGGTTCCATGATACTAGAGTAACAGGTTATTCAGTATGGTGCGGTTAAACCTCTCAATCATACCGTCCGAATGGAGATGTAGGGGCGTTGTCTGAGTTTTTTCTACGCCGAGTAACTTACACTGTCCTTTGAATACTGCTGAAAATAGTTTGTACCTTGATCGGTATGAAGCTGTAGGGGTGTGTCATACCTTTAAAGATGCGTGGTCAGTCCGGAGCAGTAATCGTCTGTCATAGAGATAACGCTGAAAATGTTTTATGGCCTTTATAATCGCAAGTATTTCTTTGGTTTAGACAGACATTTAATCCAGTAAGCAAACACGTTCTTGGCCATCACCTTTCTGCGACAGAAAAGCACTGACGTTTTCATGGCGTATCAGTATCTAATATAAACTATTTGTCGGGCTGTGGATAGGTCAAAATAGGCGAAGATGTTAAAGCCTCTTTAAGTCTTTTAAATGTATGTTCAAATTATTCTGTTCACAGGAATTTTTGTTTGGCTTCTGTCAACATGTGGAGAGGTCTGTCAGTACTTGAAAAACACTTCGCAAATTTATGTACATAAGACATGGAAACTTCGTGATTGCGGGACATTTTCAGGTTGAGTTCAATTCTCGACTGCAGATATCTCCTCGGCATCAGTTCTCAAAATTTCCACAGAGATTATATGGCTGAATTAACTTACTTCACGATGGAACAATTTGCATTTGCTGGGATTCAATTTGAGGTTTTCATTCTTTTGGTCAACCCGATTACCATCTTTTCCAGCCATGCTTTTAATTCTTTCATTTCTTCGACCAATCTGAATTTTAAATCGTTCATCTGGGCGACCAAACCTTCTAGAATTTTTTTCATTTCTTGTTCCTACCTTTAGTTTTGACCATTCAGCAAACAGGCCCTCTCATGACAGCAGAATTGTTGCGTACACAGTGTTTGTGAACTGTCCATGAATGAAAAACTAATCTCGTGGAGTCTTAAAAGTTTATTTACCGAATATTCCAGAAGACTACAGGTCTATTAGCCAAGTATCAACATCAGTTTCACCAGAAAATTCAGTTTACATAACAGCTGACAACATAAAAACAGAGATGCCAGGTTATTACGGATTGTCCGTAATCTTAGTACCGGAAATTTTCTAATGTATTCTTTTGCAATAATTATCTGCAATTTAACAGGACAAGATTTACTTTTTGTTTATTGTGGTATGAAATTGATTATTCGGTAGTTGTAACTTGGCATCTCTGCAAAAAAATCACAGCATAAACTATACCACAGCGTAATCGCACAGCAAAATGAGCTGTAATCGATAGCAGGGATTTGTCAAGTAGAGGTCTTTATTTCGCAATGTCTTGGTGAAAAATGACTCACTATACGGTTGCGATGTAGTTCCATTATATAGCATCATATTGTCGGCAACAAAATTATTGAAGTACTAGCAATAATTCTTACTTAAAATATATGCTCCTAATTCTGTTTTGTTAAGTAAATATTTTTCGAGTTACGATCTTAGTCTTATACTGTTTATAAAAAAGTAAGTTGATAAAAATTAACGATCAAACTAAATAAATAAAAGGTGTGGATACGTTCTTCAGTAATTTTTCTGCTGTCTGTAGAACTGGAGAATTTTCTAGTATCTTCCAAAAAATAGTGATAAAATTCAATCGTCGCCAAGTCCATTACCAGCCCTAGTGAATTATTTCCTTTTTTTTTTTTTTTTTTTTTTTTTAGAAAAATGATGTATTTTAACGTCAAAACAAGCTAGAAATGCAGAAAATTAACACTTTTTGATCTAACTAAACCTCTTTGAATGAAAATACACAAAAATAAATACTGCTATTTACTAATTCGTATCAATATATATATATATATATATATATATACACTTTTTTAAATTTACTATTTTTGCCAGAAAAGTAATTAAAGTAAAAAGAAAAGTGGTAACTGTTAAGCAAAATATTAACAAAACGTACATTCCAGTTCACATTGTTTAACTGGTTTTGTTTACTTTCTCATCATAATATTTGATTTTTGTATCTTGTTTTTTCTTTTAAATTTTACGAACAAATTAAAAGAAAATATTTACAAGGCTTTTTTTTTTTTTTTTTTTTTTAATCTCGAAATAACTAAACAAACTTAAATATTATTTAATAATGTACTAGTGTATGTCTGTATTTTAGAGTTACTTTTCAAAGAGTTAACATTTACGAACAAAAATAATCGTTTATTACTTGTGTGAGCGCTTTATATTTCAAACTTAGCCACTATATTAAGTTCTTTTTTATTTGTCATTTAATTTTTCCTTAAATTATAGAATGAATAAAATGGTTTATCATTTATTTGTTTGTGAAAAATTCTGTACTGTTGGAATTAAAAACTGGTTTTCTAAAAATGCCTTAATATTATTTTGGAAGTTAAACCCCTTTTCATTCAGAAATTTTCTGTTTTACAATATATTTAAAGATACATTTCACAATGTGTTACTTACAGTCTTCATTTAGCTTCCATTTTAAATATGACTTTTTACTCATTGATAGAAATTTTACGAAAAAATACTATTAATTTCTAAATACATTCAAAATTTTAAAAATATTATATTGTCAGAATATATTTTTTTTTTCTCGTTGATCCAATGTTTTCCAAATATTTATATATAACATATGAAATGAAACTTAGCTTGTTAACGTTAAAATAATTTTATTTTGTTAAAATTTATTTACAATAAAAGTCTTCGAAATAAGTGAATGTAATGCTTGTTTACTTAATTAAAATTAATTTAAATGTTATTTATTCAGGAAATTGTTTTAAAATTTTTCATATTAGTCTTATTTGTTAAGCCTGAAACCCTTGTTTTCTTTTTCTTATTTAATCAGCCTATAGAAATGCAAGAAGTAGAAACAAACAGTTTCTCATTCGTTGTACAATTATATTAACAATTTGTTTAAAATGCAGGAATCGGCAAACGAAAATTTCCTTTGTGTTTTAATTAGCTTTTCCAAATCACATTTTCATATTAAAACTTATTTTATCTTTGTATTTCACGCCAGAAGTTTGTTGTGTATAATGGAAATTGTTTCCGGGGCTCCAAACTAGCTAAGTCAAAAATATTCTTTATTATTATTATTATTATTTTAATCTAACAATGCGAAGATTAAAATTTTAAATCTGAATATTTCTAATTAACTATAAAAAGGAGAAATATAGAAGTTTAAATATGTTACCTATTTAAAAAAAAAAAAAACCCTTTTAATACTGATTTAAACATTAAATGCAGTTAAATTTTTAAATATATAATTTGAATAAATATTATATATTCTCTATAGCAGACATTTTTTCTTATATATTTTAATACACGTTAAATAAAAATTTCAGGATTATAAACAATTGAATTTTTAAAGCAAAGAAGCTTTTATAATGCGAAAACATTGAAAAGAAATTTTAACTGAAAGTGAAATTTGATCTATAGAATTTCTAATAAAAAGTCATTTTTAATGATTTCAGACTGTTTTTAGTTCTTTCTCTCTATATTTAAAAATTTTACACATTTATATCAGGTGAAAATTTTCCTTTTAACTGTTTCAGATTAATAAGCCAACAAAACTGTTCTTTAAGCTTATAAATGAATAATATTCAGGATTTCAAATTTTAAATAAGTTGATTTCGATATTTTTCAGCTAATTTAATTTAAACGTATTAATTAAATTTTAATTCACGTGTATAAAACTTACGCGTATATATATATATATATATAATAAAAAAAATTATTAAAATATTTATGTATAGTTTATTGATTTTTGAACATGCAATTTGTAGTAATATCAATTTATGATAAAAGAAGATGTGTATTTCAACCGCTTTGTTGGCGAACATCTGATCACAGAGCTAAGGATTTTTGCATGGAGAGCTTTTCTGACGCACTTCACACTCCAATTTCTAATAATGTTATACTTTTGTTTAAACTGATTAAAATATATAAATTTCTGAAATGATCATCTCTGACATAGAAACGTAAAAAGAAAGAGACTTGTCGAGGCCCTTTAGCTGAGCGTCAGGCTAATTACACTGGGATCCCAAACCCAATTTAAATGAAATTATGTTTAGTTTTTATATGTAGAGTATTTTAAAATGTAGTAATAAATGTTTTTTTTTTTCTTCTTTAATTCCTTTAAATATAGTGACTTTCGTAGCAAGGGAAGCCTGCTGGTGTAAAATATAGAAGCCTAAAGAGAGTCTTAATGAATTTATAAAAGTAAATACACATTATATTTGAAATTAACCCGTGATAGTATTTTACTTTTTATTTGTAATTTAATTTCCTTTTTAAAGTGAAACGGATGAAACGGGGTTATTTAGGTTTTGTATAAAATTCAGTATGCATTGAACTAAAATGTAATACAAGAAAAAATCCATAAATATTTTTAAATGTTGAAAAACGCTACATTATGGAAATTTCGTTTTTTAATGCAATAATAATCAAAAACTTTACACAATCTATTATTTATAGATTTCATTACTTTTCTATTTATAATATAATTTCTTACAGAATAATTCATCAATATTAGTAAATAATATTTAATTATCAATAATATTATTTCATTGTAAACACACTCACTATTCATTTATCATTATAATATCATAATTAAAGTTTTTACCTCGATAATTCAAAGTTCTTATGTAATGCAATTATAACATACTTGGTGTCACCCACCTTATTAAATTAAAAGTTATTTTATTCTGTTTAAATTCATTACAATTGAATATTTTCGAAATATGTGAATGCAATAATGGTTGTTTACTTAATTTAAATAAATATAAATATTATTGATTGAGAAACTCTGTTTAAAATGTTGCTTATTGCTATCGTTCGTTATGAATAAAGCCCTAGTTTCTATATTCTTATTTAATAAGCTTATACGAATGTATGAAGTAAAAACAAACAGCTTTTTACTCAATACAATTGTAACAGGAATTTGTATAAAACTTAGAAATTGACCAACGATAATATCCTTTTGAGTATTAATTAGTTTTTCAAAAACATGTTTTCAAATTAGAACTAATTTCAACTTTATTTATAAAGGCTTTTCAGAAGTTTGTTTTGAACAAGAAAATTTGTTACTAAGGCTGCAAAGTCGTTAAAACAAAACATGTCTTATTTTAGCTAAAAAATTGCAAAGATTGAATTTTGAAGTATGAACATTTTTAATTAAAGTATATATGAAAATGTTTATGGAAATATATGTATTGTAAAACCAAGGCAAACGACAACGTCTAAAACGCCAAATATAAATCATAGGAAAGCAAACAGCTGTTTCGGTAGCATTTAGCGTACCGTCTTCAGTTCATGCACTGAAGAGGGTACGCTAAGTGCTACCAAAACAGCTGTCTGCTTTACTATTACTTCTGTTTGGCGTTCTAGAAATTGTAGTTTGCCTTGTTTTTATAATTCCACACCAAGTCTCCCATTAATGTATGCATTATTCTTTATATAAAAAAGCTTAATAAATATTTATTGTTCTTGGGGAAAAAAATACGCACAACAATGGATGCAAAGATTTGGTACGTTATAAAGGATTTCTTTTATGTACGAGTTTTGTCTTCGCCCTTTTTTATGGAACCTTAGCATTAAAAAAAATCAATACATAAAAGTGAAATGTAAATATATAAATTTTAAAAAGCCCTAAATTTTTTCTTAATATAAATATAAAATTTGACTTCTTAAAGTGTTTTTAAATATTTTTTCAAATAATCATTAAGTAATCATACATAGTATTAATTAATTGGTATATAATGTCAGAATATTTGTTATTTTCTTCATGAAGTATTATTAAAATGTTTATTCCATGTTTCAAAATGAAAAATAGATGGAAAAAAAAATAGTGACTATATCATGCAGGATTTAACTAGATAAAAAATCCTTACTGCACTGTAAAAAAAAATTTCAGTATTTTACAACAAAAGGTGCTGGCACCGCGGCTGCCAGCACAGTTGCTGTAAAATTTACAAACTGCTGTTTTTTATGGTGCTGTAAAATTTACTGCACTTTGCTGTGAATTTTACAAGATGCTGTTTTTAGTAGTGCTGTAAAATTAACTGCATTTTGCTGTGAATTTTACAAGATGCTGTTTTAAAAAGTGTTGTAAAATTTACAACAAAGTGTAGTTAATTTTACAACACTTTTTAAAACAGCATCTTGTGAAATTCACAGCAAAGTGTAGTTAATTTTACAGCACTACTAAAAACAACATCTTGAAAAATTCACAGCAAAGTGCAGTAAATTTTACAGCACCGTAAAAGCAGCAGCTTGTAAATTTTACAGCAACTGTGTTGGCAGCCGCGGTGCCAGCACCTTTTGTTGTAAAATACAGTTTTTTTTTTACAGTGTAGGCAGTGATGCCAGATTGGGGATTTTCGAGGCTTCTGGGGACAATTTTGGGGAGTTCTTCAACTTTCTGTCAATGTTGGCAACATAATGATTTATCCCTACGACTAGAGACTTTCAATAGCTTTATTGTTATTTGGGGATTTTTTTCAAAAATTGCCTTCATTTGGGGAACAATCTGAGCTTAAATCATTGAAAAATCTGCTTGATTTTTTTTTTTTTTTTTTGAAGAAATTTTTATTTTTTCTCTTTAGTAGAAATCAAGCTGGGGATTTTTTCGAAAAAAAAACACCCTGATTTGGGAAAATTTGAAGACCTGTTTGGGGAAATAATTTTCGACCATCTGGCATCACTGAGTGTAGGCGGTAGAGATGGGAATAATCGAATGATTTTGATAATCGAGTGATTTGCTTTCGAATGATTTTAATAATCGAATGATTTTACAATCGATTATTGATGACGTAAGCGTAGAATAAGCGTTTTGTAATTAGTTACGGTTTCTTCATAGCTATCAGGTTGCTTTCTGTTTATACTTTGTCTTTTCACTCATTGCTATGAAATTTTAAGGTCTAACCTAGAGTCCTGCACACCCGACCCGAACCCGACAGATGAATTTTATATCAACCCGAAACCCGACCCGAACCCACAGTAGAGAAACTTTTACGACCCAAACCCGCTGTCTTTAGACCCGAACCCGACCCGAAACCCGAAAATTAAATAAAAATTACTTATTCATCTAAAAATCATACAAAACTTTTTTAAATTATAAAATAAGGTAAATTTTCACTGTCATACAGTTGGTAAATTATTTAAAAAATAATTTGAAATGTAATCACTAATTGTTTAGTTTAAAAATTAAAAAATCTGAAAAATAGATCAATCATAATTTTTAACGATTTATATAAATTGTTAACTTCAAGAGTAAACTAGTATGTTGTGGCCACCACAAGACTTTCTTTTATACTTTCCTATATTTTACTAAGTGCAAATAATTTATTTATTTATTTTTTTTTATTATTATTATTATCTAGCAGGATGAATGCAAACGATTTGCATCTTAAGAGACAACTAACACTAAATATCCAAAGTATGCATTTTTATTGCCTATAAATGGCATCTTAAAAAGTACGTTTTTATAACCCGATAAGAATTCAAATTGGATCATCATAATATCTCGTAATAGCCTTTTCACATTTCAAGCTTTGTTTGATTATACTCAATAGAACCTGAGATATAGCCTCCTCCTAAATCTCGAAAATTGCTGATAGCAGCTCCACCTGTTGATCGGTTGACAAAAATTGATGGGCACGGGCACTAATTTAGGTCAAGGTGCCTCTACATATAAATTCATATATAATTCTGAACAGTAGTTCCGGAGATACAGTCGCCAAAAAATTTTTGTCACACACACACAGGCAGACAGACATTTTCTATAAATGATAAAATCGTGTTCTAGACCTCTCAAAACGTGTAAATCCGTCGAAAACTCGAAGTCGAAAATTCTTATGAATCCAATTCTTTTATTGAATATAGAAGAAAGTAAAAAATGCACTTCAATTTAAATGTTCGTAATTTATTGTTTAATACTTATAGTCTGGGGAAAAAATGATGTATTATTCTTTATTGCTTTTTTCCAATGTGGATGTTTAACTTTACTATAATAATTTGTGTAGCATGTATGTGATTCACGTTAAACATCTGCTATTTAAGGGTCATTGATCACTTTAAATTCCCATAATCAGCAACTTAGCTTCCTCCGGTGACAGTTTTGCTTGGTGCATTATTTATTTGTTCTAGAGAAGGCGATAAAGAATATAATCTGCCTTGATGGCATTCGTTTCCTTCATGTGTTTATTTTACATTACTTTTTATAATTAAGTTACAACAAGTATTCCCTGTATATTTTCTGCAGATACAAATGTAAATGGAAGAAAATTCAAAATTTCATTAAAATAAAAGCGAGGATTAAAATTCATTGAAAAAAAAAGATATCTTTAAAAAAAAAAAAAAAATGTAAATTGAAATAATTTAAATTCTCAAAACGTAAAAGCAAGGTTATGTTGTATTTCTTATATGTGTATATATATATACATATATTAATAATAGTAGATAAAAATTTTAATACAGTACTTTAAAATTTTCATACAATTTCTATAGATGATCAGTTTTCGATTTGTTGAAGAAAGAAAACGTATACGGATATTTTTTTGTCATGCTTACACGGATTTTTTTTTTTTTTTTTTTTTTCAGTTGGGTATCCGCGTATAGGAAAAGGGAGCTCCGACACGTGTCTAAAATCAGTTAAAGAGCTATAATTATGTCTACAAATTTATGCTTTCAATTGTAAATTTTTTTTGAATGATGTTCTCAAGTCCACCCGACTCTTAGAAAGCTAGTTCAAAACCAGGTCATGTCCATTCGCACAGCCGTACGGAATTTTCTGTGTTTTTTCTCCAAAACTCACAGGAAAACTGCTATTGAGTGTACTCCCCTCGAACCTAGGTCCCAAGGGCAGACAAACACCTTCAATTCTCCCATTATAACCGAAATGTTTAAATTAGTCCACAAATAGACACTTAATAAAATATTGGAAATTTTTATTAGGTTCATTTGGTTATTATTTATACTCAGAATTCCTTTTCCAGAAAAAAAAAATATATATATATATATATATATATATATATATATATATATATATACTAAGGCCAGGCCATTATGAAACCTGAATCCATTACTTTTTGACATGCTTCAAAAAAAAAAAAAATGAATAAAAATCCTTTTTATTTGTAAATACAAGAAATAGGCAAGTATTTCTTATTCATGCACTAAAATATCTCACAACATTTTTTTTTTTTTTTTAATGCAAACTTAAAGACTAATAATTTTTTATAAAAGTGTGTGAAACTGTTTAACCCATTTTTCACCAAAATAGGACACCATGCATACGTGATGTTTATATAAATTCTTTTGAATATTTTAATTCAAATTAAAGACGACATATTATTTAAAAGTCCAATAAATACATATGTGTCTTTATCGTTAGTTTAAATTAGCGTTTAATATATGTTTTTTAATTTTTAAAATGACGATTTTTAAAGATTTATTCATTACATTTTCAACATATTATTACTTAAAAGGTTTTACATTCAAGAATAATGGATATACAAATTTATTGAAGTAATATTCTGCACTTTGTACTGGTAAAACAATTATATAAGTATATATATATATATACAGATAGATAGATGTTAAAACCCGAATAAACTACTACATCAGAAACGCCAAAGAAAAATATTGGAAATGCATACAGCTGTTTCGGTAGCCTATAGCGTACCGTCTTCAGTGCAAAAAGGATTCTGAATCAGGAGAAGTGCTCGTATACGAACAGCTGTATGCATTTCCAATATTTTTCTTTGGCGTTTCTGACGTAGTAGTTTATTCGGGTTTTAATATTCCAACGACAAGTCTCCTGTTATTATTATATATATAGATGGTCTGTTTTTCTTATATTTCCAAATGTCCTAAATTATTGTCCTACTTTTAGGACAGCCTGTACCGATTAAACTAATGAAAAGTTGGTAAGTTTTTGATTTTGTGTGTATACACAGACACTGAAAAACATTTTTTCAATGCTTGGTAGGATATGGGTTAAACGGGGAAAAAAGGAGGGGGGGGAGATTTCTTTGTGTCAGCCATAATACTCTTAAAAGCGATTACAGAAATTCTAAATGATTTTGAAGGGTTGATATTTAATTGCAGTTTTATTTTTAAACGCAGCTATGACGGCTAAAAATGCCATATTGTTTATTAACTAATGCTTAGAACAAGAAAATGCTACCTTTTTTTTTTCCTTTTAAAGTATATAATGTTATTATTGCGTAAAAATAAATAAATAAACAAGGGAAGAAATTAAAAGAAAAAAATGAAAAGAAAGGAAGAAATAATATTTAAAGTTGTAGCGCTAAATTCAAACTCTTACGAATATATTAAATAACCTATCGATATTGAGCCATCTTCCCTATCATTTAAAAGAATATAGACGGCGCTGTCGTCATTCTCGGCAAAATATCTAATGATATTTTGCCGATCATTAAAATGAAGTGAAAACATTTTGTTTTCAGAAGTCAGAAGTTCGTCGGCTCTCGCTGAGAGATGTAGCTGTTTTCGTGTAAGACGCCCCTGTGGCCATCGGCCGCAGGCAGCGGCCTGTAAGAATATTCGTTCTTATGTATCCTAATGTTCTGTTTACTGCGCGCGATGTACATAGTTATTGTGATTGTGCTTTATTATAATTAAAATATTAAATAATGGAATGCCAGAGCTCGTTCTTTCAATGTTCTAAGGTGTCATTCCGTTAAAAAGTTAAGATATATATATATATATATATATTTTAATCTTAAAACGTAAAAAAAATTAAAAATGTAAAAATCTCTAACACCAAGTTTATATGTGTCTCCTATTAAACATAAACTAACACGCATTAAAATTAATGATAGACAGTTATAAATTTATAGTAATTCGCTTGCACTTTGAGACAGAGGAAAAAAATAAAAAGCAAGCCTTTCATTCAATATCTACAGTATTTAAAAGTCATAGTTGTGGTATGGTCAGTGTCTTTGATTGAAGGAAAACTGTGATGCTTAGGCGTTTTAGAGTGAATAAACTCATCGGGTTCATTTTCAACTTTCATTCAGTATTTGTTTATCTTACTCAGCGAGAATTTCTGATTTCCGTTTTGACATGCTTAGTTTATAATCTGCGTTAAAAGATGTTAATGTTTTTTTTTTTTTTTTTTTTTTTTTTTTTAACATACATGTATATAGATACAGCATAATTGATTATCCGCAAAATTGAGAGCCATGGGTTTCGTACATAAAACGCAAAAAAGCTGAACATGAAATTGAAATGACATAAAATGCATTCTATCTTAAAAACTTGAATGTATCGTATATAAAACATAATGAAAATATTTAAAAAAAGTAAAATCATTTGTACAGTCGAACCTCATTAACGTGAATCTCATGGGGGATAAAAAAATCTGTTCATGTTATCAGTAGTTCATGTTATCAGTAACTAATCTTCTTTTTGACGGGGATTGTGGAAACAGTTCATGTTAAAAGTAATTCACGTCAACGAGGTTTGACTGTACTTCATATACTATAGGATGTAAAAAACATAAAGAAAAAAAGTGAACTTAAGATGAAGCCATGGTTCAATTTGTAATCTAATTTATGCTCTAAATTAAACAGTACCGCAGACATGCAAACATTTAGTTTATTCCACTGAATTGTGAATAACCGCCACATTTTCACACCACTTTATTTGTAGAAAAATATTCTCCAATATTTAATTACGATTGAATATTAAAGAAAGTACCCGCCAGGAAAACTAGTGTGAAAAAAAAAAAAAAAAAAAAAAAAAAGCGGTCACATCAATGTTTTGAAATAAATAGAAATCTTGACGTGTTTGGTAGCGTATTCTACTGGAGAACAAATAAAGCAAAAACCACATCATTCTTTATATTTACTTTTTTTTTTTTTTTTTTAAGCTATCATTTGTATCTGTTTATTGTTGATGATTTAAAAAAAAAAAAAAAAAAAAAACTTTCTTTTGATTTCGCCCATTTCCCGCTCCAAGAATTATCCACAACGTGTGTAATCCGTTTGCGGATAATCGAGCGTTTACCGTATATATATATACAGATTATTACGGGTAAATCGAATTGTAGTAGTCGGTCGATACAGTTTTTTTTTTTTTTTTTTTTGAGCGCATTTTAAACGCAAATTATTTTGTATGGGGTGGAGGTGGGGGGAGAAAAGTAAATCTTTTTCTTTAGCAATTTTTCTAAAAGTTAACTAATCGTGTTCAGGTCATCCGAAAACGTTTAAATCCATCGAAAAACGGAGATCGAAAATTTTTACGAATCCAATATATGTATTTTTTTCTCGTTTATATTGATTTTTCAAAAAAACGAGAAAAATAAAATAAAATCCTTATTTATTTATTTATTATTATTATTATTATTATTTCATTTGGTCAAAATATTTAAAAAGCGCAATAAATAAATCAATAAAAATAAAAATAGCACATTCTTTTCCTTAAAATATGAAATTGCGTTCTTTAGCAGCAGTTACATATATATTAATGTTTTAAAATTTCTTTTATGCTATTTCTATTTGGTGCCAAAGGGAAAAAGAAAAAAATTGTTTTCATTTACTCTACTTTGTCCGAAAGAAATAGATCTCTCGTTCTAATAGCTTATTTCATGACAAAAGTTCAGGGCTGGAAGTTTCCGTCTTTCTTCAAGATATTTTCAAAATCTGAATGGCAATTTTTATCATAAAATGAACCAAAAAATTATCGTTACTGAATAATGGCTGGAAAATGTCCTGAAAAAAAGGAGGGTGTTTCGAATTCTACAGAAATTAAAAATTCTGGAAACAGTAAACGTAAGATTATTTAAAAAAGCAGATAAATATAATATAAAATCTAATTTCAATAGGTATATCTGTTATAGCAGATATCGATTTTGAAAATAAATAAATAAATACACAAAATAAAATAAATTCAATAAATAAAAAAGAGAGAAAAATCTTCCGGGATTCAAAAACCCCACTATCGGATCACAGTTAATTAACAGCAGCGCTACCTGTCGGCCGATATACACATAAATTTAAACTAGCGTAGTTTTCTGGCCAAATTTTTCAAAGGTCGTTTGGATGGTGAGCAAACATCCAGGTTCAGATTGTAAAACGGGCATATAGAATGCAACTGGCGCCAAATTTCGGCTGATTGTCGAAATTTGCTGCAGGCAGAATTTTCAAAAGTGTTTGCAGAGTGAGTGAACAGGCGGTCGTAGATTTTGAAACAGGAAAACAACGTCAAAGACGTCAGGAGTTTAATACGGTGAGTTTTCTGAAGGATCTCAAACCCAGTGGCGGATCCAGAACTTGACTTTTGGAGGGGGCTAAGATTTTTCAAAGTGTTATTCTAGACCAATAAAAAATTTACAATTGCAATATTCAATTGTGAATGTCAGTATTTTTTTATTTTATTTTATTTTATTTTATTTTAATTTTTTTTTGGGGGGGGGGCTTCAGCCCTCTAGCCCCCCCCCCCCTTAAATCCGCCACTGCGCAAACCCACTGGTCGTCGAAGGCGAATTTGTAAGCTATACTGAAACAAAAGAACTTCCATCCTGATTTAATTACATTAATTATTTAAATTTTTCTACCTCTATTTAAATTGGTATTAAAATTCTTAAAATAAAGAAAATTTTGGAATGTAAAATTAGAATTTCGTTTAAAATGACCTAATGAAATCTTCAAATTAAACTCTAAGGATCTCTACACAAATTAAGTTTAATATGAAATTGAATATGACAAGGATCATTCAAGGTCAAAGTCATTGAATATGACCCTAAAGCGCTCCCAATTTTTGCACTGATTCGGCCCCAGAAATATACCTCTTTTAATTTTTAAAATAAACTATGTGCATCATACTGTCATGCGAACATTCTTTGCTATTAAAAAAAAAAAAAAAAAAAAAAAAAAAAAAATTCAAATAATATCTTAAGGACTATGTTTTTATACTTGTTATATTATTTATCTTGAAGTCAAAGGGAATACATTTCAAGTTCAAGTTAAGAAAATCTTCTTTTAACCCAAGAACACTAGCGTGTTCATAAGTACTCTATCACTAGAGATATCTAAAATTGACGCGCTCATATAAAAGTCCTTTTTATTTGCTTATATTACATCAATATTGTTTTTAAATATGTTTAGTTAATTGCTGTTTCACCCAATATTACTAATTTTTCATTATCTGAATGATTATTTCGAAGCACTCGAACTCAAACAAGTGTATCGATAGTAGGGAAAGTGCAGAAAAAACCATTAAATGAAGACCACACGTAAAATTTACGTACCACTAGTGTTCTAGGTTAAAAATTAATTTGTAATCATAAACACATTCAATTTGTTATGATAAATTGCTTAATAAATAACTAATATTTTTTGTTGAATTTCATGAGTGCAAGTTTATGCATGTTAACATAAATCTGTTCATATAAAAAAGTGCATTTAGCACTTCCTTGGCCAGCATATAACTTGATAAATGTAATTGTATGAAAAACCTTTAAAATGACTATACTGAATGATTAATAAGAAACATTTTTTTTTTAATTAATTGTAAATCGTTAAGAGAAAATTTATAGGTGTCATGAACTAGACATGCTACAATATGTTTACAACTAATGCGTTTTAACGAAATTTTAATTAATCAATGCAAAATGTTAATATAAAAAATAAAAACTAACCTTTCTGATGAATGGACATTCTTCATTCCATGCTCTTCACGTTGTTCATTCCTCGTTCATGGTTCATCTGCATCTGAGTTCAGAGACGCAGATGTTATGCTTCCACAAGCAGATGTTCCTGTTTAAAGTCCACAGGAAGTCGATTTTACAGCATTTAGTGCTTGAATTTATTTCACAGCATAAATACTTGAAAATATACCGCAGAAAGTGCAGGAAAAATTACAACATTTTTTTACAGTGTGGCTATACATGTAAATTTGTTGCAACAGAAGAAGAAGTCTTCCTTTAAATTATTTTAATGTAAAAAAAAAAAAAATGTGAAAGAAAGAAAGAATATTAAAAAAGAACTGTATTTAAGGAAAACGCACCAGTAGTAGAACATGCACCAGTAGTGGACACTTTTAATTTTAAACTCGGAAAATAAGTTAGCTAAAAGCTTCTGAAGAGTTGAGCAATGTTCAGGAAGGAAGTTATAGTCTTCTACTGTTAAACCCTTTAAGTAAAAATAATTCCGGCCATTAGTTTTAAAATAATGTTAGTTTAACCAAAACAAAAAATTCAACTTTTTGTGATTTTTCCGTTTTCTTCTTATGACTTTGAATAAGGAAGTGAAATTTTATTTGCTGTCTCTCTGCTTATTTTTAACTGATTTCTTCTACATTTTGCTTTCATATGATTAAAATAAGTATGCAGAATTCTTTTCTTTTGCTGTTTTTAAATTTTGTATTAACACATAGTACTTTTATGGGTGTCTACTACTGGTACCAAAAAATGGTCATTATGACCAACAGTGGACAGCCCTGCCCACTACTGGCTCATGTGACTTTTAAGGTCAGATCCAGTAGTGAACACAATTCTGTAATCTCGCAATTGATAAAATGACAACCAAAAAATGTCATCATGACTAATAGTGGACAGTCCTGTCCACTACTGGCTCATGTGAGTTTTGAGGTCAGATCTAGTAGTGGACACAATTCTGTAATCTCGCAATTCTCTAGTTAAATTCAGGGTTTTTAAACGTCACTCTAAAGCTACGCATTTAGCAATTGACATCGGTCTGGGACTCACTTCTCGGAGAGTAAAGAGATATGCTACCACAATTTTGATCTTCTGCGGATAAGGTGGATCCCAGGCTTTCCCAAATTTAGAAAACTGAACAAAAGGGAAATTAACTTGAATCATGAAATAATCTTGAGACATTTAAATATTTTTATTCGCATTTTTTTTTTTTTTTTTTTTTTTTTTTTTTTTTTTTTTTGGGGGGGGGGGGGGCTGGTGAGGGTTCAATATTGGACTAGTTGGTTAAGTTCGGTTCCCACAGAAACATCGACACTGAAATAGCATAACTACGGTCAGTATTTAGAGAGTTGAGCATGAGTGAATTTTATGTCGCACTAGTGCTACACTATGGGCGGTTAACTCACACCTAAGGATTGTTCGGAGATATTTGATAACCCTCAAAAGTTTCACTTTGACGCGAACATGGAGGACATTCCGGCCACGAGGAGAAAATTCTGATGGGATGTGTCCTGACTAGCCTTATTAGTGATTCCCAGACTCTCTCCTATAACCAATAGTGTAGCACTAGTGTGACGTAAAATTCACTCAAATTTCAGCCCTAAATGTTGGCCCCAATGGGTATTCATGTATATGAGGACAAACTGCTAAAAAGGGTCTGTCCCCAAGACATAGAGACATTTGGCCACTTTAATTTTAAAGCAAAAATTCAAAGGTGTCCACTGCTGGAACAAAAAAATGGTTCACTTCTGGGTTTTTAGCTTGTCCACTCCTGGCTCATTTTAAGCTCTCCGGATTTTGGATTTTTTACAGATATAAATGGCACATTTAGCAAGTTTTATAATACAATTATGTTAAGAAAGAGTTTGTAAAGGTGTGAAACATTAATTATTTTTTGAAACTCTAAAATTTGGGATATTACAGAAAAAATAGCGGGAAAATGTCCTTAAAGTGTCCACTACTGGTGCATTTACCTTATATAAGTTTTAATTACAAAATTAGTTAAAAATGGCACTTAAACAGAAATTTATAATAAATATGAAAGCTAATTTTAAATTTTATCTTTACACAATTTAGTCAAAATTTTAATCGATTTTAAGCTTTTACGTCTTTTTAATATAGGTAATTTCAAGTTTAATAAATTGTTCATGTTTTAAATATCTTTTTTCTTTTAGCATCTGGGAATATCGTGTTATAAAAGGTTATACTTAAAAGGCTTTTAAAATGTCCTATACTGTTGCGAGTTTGCACATAATGCTGTTTATTTTTGTAGAAATTCTTTCAAAGAGGCTTAGTAAGTTGATCTTAATTTTGTGCATTTCAAGTTTGTTTTAGCATTAAAATAACCTAATTTTCCCTTTAAAACGCATTAAATAGCTGTAATAAGGCAGGTAAGGGATTTGGCACCTTGCCCTTGGCGGACTTTGAATGGACTTGAATGAACTTTTTGCCCTCGAGAAAATCCTTATTATCGATATACCAAATATGAAAGGTGAAATATGATTGGCTGATGAGATACGGGAAATTTCTCGAACAATCTAGGTTCGATTGAGGAATATAAAAGGAAGTCTAGCGCGCCAAATCAGGAGGAGAGCCTGTCAGTTCCGCTAAACGCTTGCATTGTTATTGAAGCAGTTCTAAGCCTCTTTGAATGAGACTTGCTTTTTGTGTAATTGCTATACAGTTTGTACTGTGGATTTCTTGTTGACGGCTGTTATTTAAGCTGTGTTTACTGGTGGAATTGAAGTTGATACTTGGTTTATAGACCTGTATTTTTCTGGAACTTTCTGTAATTAAAATTCCTGAATTTTTTTTACGAGTTTCACCTCTCATTCTCGAACAACTTACGAACCTCCAAGTACGCAGTAATATGTATAGGCTTGAATACCATTTTTCCACAATGTTTTCAGTTAGAGTACGTTTACTAAAACTTATATTTGCAGTCGTTTAGTCTATCATAAATTCCATAAGCAATCAGCGTCATTTTTAGATTCTATATCTTAAAAAGTCAAGGCAAAAGCAGTTGCAAAAGCAGTTTATGCATAACGCAGGTTTGTGCAAAATTTACTGTATAAACTTTTATGTATTAACACAATCTAAAATCAAAACAGTACATTGTTACTGGAAATAAAGTTTATAGCTTTTGAAAAATTATTAAAATGACTTTGTCTGTGTATAAAAATTCCAACCAAAACGAAATATAATTAATAATTATAAAATGGAGATAATTCTTTATATATGTAAAATATTTGAAAGATAATAAAAGAAAATTACAGTTTTAGGCAGTTTTTAATATGAAAATGTATCGCAACATATAAGCTCTTTATGATTTTGAAATGATTTATCAATGAATAAGTACTTTAATTGTCTAAACTGACGAGAAAAATTTAAAATAAATGAGTTTAAATGTGTGACACACTTTCCAAATATGCGTCTTTAATTTCCATTTCAATATAAAATGAAGTTCATTTTTAATTTATGATTTAATTAGATATTACATCTAATAATGGTTCGTGAATTTTGCTTATAATTTTTAATAAATATTAAATCAAATTTCGGGATTATAATTTTTGAATTTTTAAGCGAGGAAAGCTTTTTCAAAGCGAAAGCACTGAAAGAGAAACTGAATTTAAATTTTAAGATTGAAATATGGGATTTTTAACATAAAATAATTTTAAAGAATTTTAAACGTTATAAATTAGTCTATTTATATTTAAATATTACACATTTGTTTCAAATAAAAGATTTATTTTTAAATCGTGTAGAATAATAAGTCCTCAAAATTATGCCCCAAAATGGTAAATGAATAACTTTTGAAAGAATATTAGACTTTCTATTAATATTTAAATAAATTTATTGTGGAAAATTTTAGTTGAGCCCTTTTCATTTAAACGTAAAATGTTAATTAATATTTGAATATTAATTACATTTTTATCCATACGTAGGAAACACAATTAGAGTTGTGAATATTCATTAAAATGTCTTTAATATTGAAAAATGTTTACTATACATTTATAAAGAAAGACAAAAAATGCTAATAATATCCTGTATTATGTAAATATATATATTATATCCTACATTATAAAAAAAATTTAAATGAAATGGTAAAGTAAAAAAAAAAAAAAAAAAAAAAAAAACACATCAATTCACACATAATTTTTCGTCGAATATTAATAATAGATATATACATAGACATACATCATAAATTTAATTTTAGTTTATATGAATAGTCCTTTAATTTCCTAACATCATTGAATTTTACATTCATGATAACATAAAATTGAAAGAAAATTCACATTAAAAATAATAATGTGAATCATAAATATGCTTGCAATGTAGATTTTTTTTACCTCCTAAAAATCCTAGATAAATGTAAGTATTTAAAGTGATTTCACTGCACTCTCTGAATATTTAGTGGTTACCAAGAGTTTAAAAAGTTAAGTTGAATTAAAGTAATATTATATTATAAAAGGAAAAAGAAAGCTATAATAAGCTGTTGGATTATTTCTTTCGGAACCAGCGTTCCCAACTTTTATAAATCATTCATGAGCATTTTTAGCCACGTCTCTTTTTCATACCGGAAATTTTGAAAAAACGATTTTCTTCTTATTTAATCGTTGCCTCATATTAAAGAGAAATAATCTACAATATTTCTGGTGCGAAAAGAAGGCGGGGCTAAAAATGCTCATGAATAAATTATAAAAGTTGGAAAAGCTGTTCGGAACTTACATTTTATATAATATATCAGGATGTATCTGAACTCTTTATGCGTTTTCATAAAGAACTAACTGAAACACACACTCTCAAGTAACGATCAAATTTTTATAACATACTAGCTGGCTTCGCCCGCTAGCGGGTCAGTATTTTCAAATGAATCACTAAAATTAATGAATCACTAACAGTAATTTTTAGTGTTAAGAAAAGAAATTTAAAAAAAAATCATTTCTGATTGGGTAAAAAGTCGGCCCGGGTCCCCACTGCCTGCGGCAGCGCAGTCCCGTGCGCGCGCGCGTGTGAAGGTATACGTGCGCTGCGCGCACATATTCCTTCTGAAGTCATATTTTTATTCTTAAGAAAAGAAAACTAACAGTAACAGAAACAAAAAGTAACTTTTAGTGTTAAGAAAAGAAATTTAAAAAAATCATTTCTGATTGGGTAAAAAGTCGGCCCGGGTCCCCACTGCCTTCGGCAGCGCAGTCTCGTGCGCGCTGCGAGCGCACAACTTAATGGATATACGCGCTGCGCGCGCGTATACCTTCCCTGACCTTTCGTGCCCCCTAAAAAAATCATTTCTGATCGGGTAAAAACTCGCACCGGCTCCCCACTGCCTTCGGCAGCGCAGACCCATGCGCGCGCACGTGTGAAGGTATACGTGCGCTGCGCGCACATATTCCTCCTGAAGTCATATTTTTATTCTTAAGAAAAGAAAATTTAAAAAATCATTTCTCATCGGATACAAAGTCGGACCGGGTCCCCACTGCCTTCGGCAGCGCAGTCACGTGCGCGCTGCGCACGCACAAGTTCACGGATACACGCGCTGCGCTCGCGTATTCCTTCCCTGACCCTTCGTGCCCCCTAAAAAAAAATCATTTCTGATCGGTTAAAAACTCACACCGGGTCCCCACTGCCTTCGGCAGCGCAAACCCATGCGCGCTGCGCGCGCACGTGTGAAGGTATACGCGCGCTGCGCGCATATACTCCTTCTCAAATCAAACTTTATTCTTAAGAAAAGAAAATGAAAAAAATCATTTCTCATCGGTTAAAAAGTCGGACCTAGTCCCCACTGCCTTCGGCCGCGCAGTCCCGTGCGCGCTGCGCGCACAAGTTAGGGATACGCGCGCGGTGCACGCCTATCTCTTCCCCACCCTTTCAGCCCCTCCTAATTAACCTACGTATACCAATTTTGAACGGTCTAACTCAATTAGCTGAGATGCAAAGGAAAACGTAATCAGGAGACCTCGAAACGTGTAAATCTGGTGAAAACTTCCGATAATTTAAAAGTACTTTAAAATATCTTTCGAATGATGTATTAAAAATAATTTAATCATAATTAGAAATTGAAATATTGAAATTTGAAAATATTACAGCGCCATCTGTCGGTAGAAATTTCTGTATTCCACTGTTCCATTCCAATTCAAAAACGCTTTCTAATGATGTATTACTTATGAAATTATTTTAATTAGTAGCTGAGATACAAAGAAAACTAATTCAGGACACCTCAAAACGTGTAAATCTGGTGAAAACTTTCGATAATATAAAAGAACTTAAAAATATCTTTCGAATGATGTATTAAAAAAAAATTAATCATAATTAGAAATTGAAATATTGAAATTTGAAAATAATACAGCACCATAAGAGAAAACTGATTCAGGAGACCTCAAAACGTGTAAATCTCGTGAAAACTTTCGATAATTTAAAAGAACTTTAAAATATCTTTCGAGTGATGCATTAAAAATAATTTAATTATAATTAGAAATTGAAATATTGAAATTTGAAAAAATTACAGCGCCATCTGGCGGTAGAAATTTCTGTATTCCACTGTTCGATTCCAAATCAAAAAAGCTTTCTAATGATGTATTACTTATGAAATTATTATAATTAGTATCTGAGATACAAAAGAAAACTCATTCGGGAAACCTCAAAACGTGTAAATCTGGTGAAAACTTTCGATAATATAAAAGAACTTTAAAATATCTTTCGAATTAAGTATTAAAAATAATTTAATCAGAATTAGAAATTGTAATATTGAAAATTGAAAATATTACAACGCCATAAAAGAAAAGTGATTCAGGAGACCTCAAAACATGTAATTCTGGTGAAAACTTTCGATAATTTAAAAGAACTTTAAAATATCTTTCGAATAATGTATTAAAAATAATTTAATGATAATTAGAAATTGAAATATTGAAATTTGAAAATATTACAGCGCCATGAAAGAACATTGATTCAGGAGACCTCAAAACGTGTAAATCTGTTGAAAACTTTGAATTATGTAAAAGAACTTTAAAATATCTTTCGTATGATGTATAAAAAATAAATCAATCGTAATTAGAAATCGAAATACGCGTATTAGAATATTGCAAAAATGTCCGGCGTGTAAAGATAAAATTTAATTTGCAATTAAAATGTAAATCTTTTGTTTATTGACGAAAATCGATGAAATTTGAAATGCAAGTTTGTTTTGTGGTGTAAATATCATATACTAAATAAAATGTGTAAAATTTGAAAAATTGAAGAAAATAGAAAATTGTAATTTTTAATCGCACTACGAAACAGGTGACTTCATGAAATACCAGATGTGTTTCCGTTGAGGACTGCTGTAGACTTAATGTCTGCAAAGATAACATTCTTGTGATTCATTACCAACATTTTTTTATAGTTTAGTTAATTTTAAAAAATCTAATTGTCCGATCGATAAGCCGTTTAAACCACCGGATTGAGAAAAAAAAGCCCTTTCCAATGGCATCTTGTTTGTAACGATACGACTGATATTTCTAATTTATTTTTCACTTTTTCCGTAAAAATGTCGCTTTTTAAGCATTTAATCATGAATTCTGGGTCATTTTTCGGTAGACAATGGTCAACGTTTTAATTAATATCTCCGCTAATTAGGGTCGCATCGTTTAGCAAATTAGATAACCCTGATCTGCGATAAATTCTCTGTCCGACGGTACCTGTTCGAAGTCCGTGCGACCTTTAGCGGCGGAGCCTTAGCTGCGTCAAGCCGTTTCTCACAGACAGACAGACAGACAGACACACACACACACGCGTACAGATTTTAATAATATAGGAGATATAATTTTCCTTCTTTTTGAAATAACTTACTCAATCTCAAATAGTTACTACTACAGAACGTGATATATGTAAATTTTTTCAGGCTTACCAATATATATATATATATATATATTAATACCATGGATACCATTGTCAGAAATGATTATATTCAATAAAGCAAAATATACCATATGTAAGATTTCTTTTTCCATTAAAAAAAAAAAAAAAAAAAAAAAAAAAAAAAAACAGAATTACAAAATTGAAGTTTAAATAATTGGTATCCATAGCCTGTAATGTATAAGAATTTTACTTTTTATCAATGTATACGCAATATCCTTCCCTTCATTCATGAAAGTTCTTCACTCATGAAAATGTGAATAGTTCTTGCGACGATGTCCTACATGACATGTTTAGGAAATTCAGCATTCAATGAATATAGAGTTTAGACGCCAACGCATTTTATCTAGTTTAAAATCACATTCAGTCGTAATGAATAATATATTTTCTTTGTATTTTTTTAAAGAGCTAGAAGTCCAGTACTATAGGTCGTGCGAGGGTAATCTATATTGTGCTCAATAATTTTGAACTAAATAAGATTCATCAATTAGTCATGTTCAATCACCTAAATGCACACACGCGTACTTACATACGTACCTACATTTCCATGACAATTATAAAAAATAATTCAAGACACTTCGAGACATAAACCCACAACTGAAATTTTTCATGATTACAATACTATTTTTACAAGTATTACAGGGAATTTTTATGATATTCCCGATTATAAGCATTATTTGAAAAAGAAAATTATAAATATTTTACTTTTGTATAACTTCTGACAATTTCGCAGACAAAATAAAAGTATACTAATAACTTAATACACAAAATAGAAATAAGTAAATGTTAAAAGTAATTTTAAATATTTTCTATTGTGTTATAGTTGAAGAAAAAAATTTGGTGAGAAATATTGTGAAATTATTTTGTGAAAAAAAAGTAAATAACGAAGAAAAATGAGAAATTATTTCCAAATAACGCTAATAAAGTTTACACTCTGGAAGTAATTTTTAGAGGGGGCGGAGCTTCGTGAGTGCAAACTTTCCATCATCCGGAACATTGTTAGTTCCCAGCCCATTTTGTACATCACTTAATTTTTAGAGTAATGCTCTTCAAATATATTTAAGATTAAATAAAAAGAAAAGTACTCAAACAAAAAAAAAAACAAACAAAAAAAAAAAAAAAAACATGGTGTGTAAAAAAAAAAGGCGGAAAGGGGCGAGATTAACAGTCTTCCAGTTTAGGTTGGCAAGTATATGAGTGACTCGAAATAATAATTATTATATTAAATAAGTGTAAAAGTGGTCATAATTAAACTTAATTTAACACGATATTGCCACAAAGACCACTTACATTTCCTAAGAACTTTCGGCTAAACATTCACATGACCTTAATCATAAGCATTCTCTTATGATTAAGGCCATGTAAATGTTTGACCGAAAGTTCTTAGGAAATGTAAGTGGTCTTTGTGGTAATATCTTGTTAAATTAAGTTTAATAATTACACTAGTCAACAATTTTATTATTATTTATTAATTTAATTTAATTTAATTTAATTTAATTTAATTTTTAATTTTTATTTATATATATATATATATATATATATATATATATATATATATATATATATTTGTGGGGGGGGGGGGGTTACAGAAATGAAATTAACTATTTTCAACTAATTTTGTTGAGCAGAATTAAAAAATAATAGTGAACAATCTGTAACACGTACAGTATTTTTGTTATGGTTATTTTATCTGTACTGGAAGCAATGTACAAAAGTCTTTAGAAGACATGCATTATTACTATCAATATTATTAATTTAGCATGGGAATACTGATAATATGGAGATAATATACATATTGCGGACTAAGTACAATATAAAAACATGGAAAATACACTAAATAATTGAATTGTTATGTATATATTAATTTGAAACATGTTTTTGTCTGTCTCCTCTATATTGAGAGAACTACTTGGTGTAAAAATTTGGTTGAGGTGTCTAAAAAAAGGTCTTGGTCTGTAGATGTGCTATGAAAAGAGAAAAATAAAAAAAAAGTCGAAGGGCGGAAAACTGTTTCTCCCCCGGGGGAAACGGGTGGGAAACCGTTTCCTACCCGTTTGGGTTAAAAACACATTTACGAGCTTAACTAAGCTTCAAATTACTTCACGGTGAAGAAATTGTACATATGGGGACTAGAGTCGAATACTAAAAAATCAATATCTGCGAATTTGGAATTTTCTATTTTAAAGGGGGGGGGGGAAGGGGGAAAGTAGATTTGGAGGGGAGGGGAAAGGAGGGAAATTAGTTTGAGAGAGAAATCCGTTCTAGACCCACACATGTAGCACCTCATTTTAAAGGGCTTGAAATTTCAAGTCGATTGGGGATGTTTGTATACAGCATAGTGCGACCCCTGGTGGTGAAAAATGGAACTAAGTCATTTTGCTATAGATCATATCATGTTGCACCTTATTTTAAAGGTCTTGGTATTTCCTGACGGTTGGTGATCTTCATACAGAACACACTGTGCCCCCTGGTGGTGGAAAGTGTAACTAAAGGATTTTGCAGTTGACACCACCATGTGACACTTTATTTGAAAGGTCTTGGAAATTCAAGGCGATTTTGATAGAGGTCTTGAAATTTCATGTTGATTGGGGATGTTTGTATACAATATAGTGCGCCCCCTGGTGGGTAAAAATGGAACTAGGTGATTTTTGCAGTAGATCCTATCATGCTTCAACTTATTTTAAAGGTCTTGATATTTCCTGACCGTTGGTGTTTATGTATAGAATACGCTGCGCCCCCTGGCGGTGGAAAGTGTAACTAAAGGATTTTGCAGTTGACACCACCATGTGACACCTTATTTGAAAGGTCTTGGAAATTCAAGGCGATTGGTGATGTTCGTGTACAACATACCCCAGATAGCATGTACATTTGCAGCAAGTTTGATTTTTTCGGGATACTATCTTGCCATGACAAATTTGAAGAGACAAATTTGCAGCAAGATTCCCGCAAGGTAGATGAATCACAAATACAATAACCCCTTGCATGTCCAGTTTGTGGCGAAACGGATTCAAACACGCGCTGTTCATCTCAATGACGCAAGCAGAAAATCCCTCCTCCGGACTCCGGAGTAGAAAAGTTAAGAGAAACCAACCGACGCATGCGCGGCAGATTTGGCGCTTTCAACAGTTTAATAAGACGACAACTACTACCAGATCACATCACCATAGCTAGCAAGTGTTTCGAGTTCGATCACGAAAATAAAAAGGTATTTATTATTTTAATTATTCTTCTATGTAGTTATTTATTTTGTAAATTAACATTTTTCTATAATCTAAAACTTATTTCTTATAAAAAATTGTAACAAAATAAAAAATTTTATGCTTATTTTGCCATGCGTTAAATCATTTTTGAAAATTTTCAATCATTTTTCATCAAATTTTAAGATTGTTTATCGTGTTTTGTTTGAATAAATATATATGTATATATACATTTCACACTATTCAAGTGTATAATTTTTAAACTTTAAACTATCGCAACCTTTTTTCTGTATCGCAAACATTAGCTATTTCTATCTCTGTATTTGTGAGAGACGTAATATAACGTACTGCTTTTAGGTAAACGTAGTAGAGAAAAATGGTAAATAAATCGAAAGAAACCTTCTTTTGTATGTTTATGTACCAAGAACTTACGAAAATGACAAGTTAAATCTCTAAAGAAAAAATAAAAGCACCTTATGCAGGCCCCGACTTACGGCAGGGCATACGGGGCAAATGCCCTGGGCCCCCCTTCTGGAAGGGGCCCCCCTACAGGCGAATACAGAAATTCTGCAACCTAAAGACCTCTTATGCCACTGCAAGGGGGCCTCCCAGAATAGGCTTGCCCCGGGGCTGCAGGTAGTCTAAGTCGGGCCCTGACCTTATGACCGCACTTGCACTTTTTGCACTCTGTATCTCATAGATACAAGAACAGTATTCGAGTGTTAAAGACGTTTTGTTTGAAACAAAAATGAAAAATATTTGTGTCCCAAATAAGTCATTTTATAAACCAGTTAAAAGGGAAAAATTTGTTAATTATTATTCTCCTAATATTTCATGTGCTTTGAAATGTCCATTTGTTTATAGTCATTTTCATAACAAGATTAAAAAAAAAAAAAAATGCTTATCAAGCAGCACTTTTGAGATAACAATGTAGTGAAATTTTCATGTTAAGTCAGCAATTTATGTCGTAGGTTATGAGCAAAAATACTCCTTTTCTCTGATAGTTAATTTTAGTTATTGAAGTACTCTCTGCTACCATCTTATATTAGTATATTAATATAAATTCTGATTACATTTAATATGATAAACTTTCTTTTACACTTAACTGTAATCTTGAAATGTGAAAAATTTGATTGAAATATTAATTTATTTTTCATCATAAAGTTTTCCTATAATTATGTGAAATAAGCAATAAGCGTTGGATTTTTTTGTTACAAAAATGTTCTAAAAAATGAAATATATTTATGGACATTTCTCCAATAACAGTAACTTTTATGTCCCTCTATTATTAGTATGTTTCCAAAAATAAATCTTTCCTTTTTTTTTTTTTTTTTTTTTTTTTTTAGTGTGGGAGTGGGGGTATAGATTTTCACAGAAATTTTGTTCTCTAAATGATGCTAAACTTCTTCATAAAAGGGCAATAACTCAATAATTTTTAAAAAGCGATAATGAAAATAATTAATATTTAAAAAATTTAATAATAAAAATTAAAAATGCAACATGAAAACAGATCTTAATAAATGTGTGTTTTTTCAGTCTTTAAAAAAAACCTTCGCAATATCTTTGTTTATGAATATGTATAAATAAATCTGCATATTCAGCTACATAGATATTATTTGTTTTTTTTCTTTCCTTCTTTTTTTTAAATCAATTAAACAGTTTTAATAAATTCAATACAAACCAAACCCAATTTTCTATACAAATATATGTAAGATTTTTCTGAAAATGACTTTTGTGCTTACTTTGTAATGTTTTCTAACAGCAATGTTGAAATAAACATGGATTGTAGATCACGAACAAAAACCCACCGGGTTTTTTCAAATAAGTGGGTTTTTGTTTAAAATTATTTATAATTTACAAATCCCATCTATAAAGTATAGGAAACACCTTACCTTTTAAGGAAAAAACTCGTAATTTTTATTTTCTAGAAAATAGTATTAAACATAAAAAGTAACTACAGTTATAAATATAATAAAAGCAAGTTTATCTTCTATAATTGGTTCAGTTTTCCTTTTCCTATAAAACCGAACGATATTTTTCTTTAACAGCAGACATACATGTCCAGAATCAATATTTAACTAATTAAATTGTTTAGTGTTAAAACTTTATAATAATTCTATTTTAATTTTAGTAGCAACATAATTATAAATATAATAAAATAAAATTTTCTCCTATAAAACTAGTTGGCATAAGTAGACTCTGCTCAGTTCCCCATCATATGTATGTTCTCATAAATTTCTAGTACAGGACATTCTCTTAACATGATTATCATGTTAAGAAAAATGAATCTGACCAAACACTTGACACAGTGACAGAATGAAATCCCCACATAATAGGCTATCCACTGTTCACTTTGATGTATTTATCTTATTCTAATCTATTATTTTATTAGGATCAATTTTGTAGTTTTGTTTTCATGCTACTATTTCCAATGCAACAATCCTCAAAATTCATATTTATATGGGATATCGCACCATTTTGCTATGTTGATAAAATCTTAAATTAAGAGTAACTTGCTAAATTTTCCTATTAGAGTATTTGTAGTCAATTATGTTCAAACAAGTATCATAAATGTTATTTTGAAGTTGTCGGTTATATTTATGATCCTCAAAATGGACATTTATGCTCAATTTTACCCTATTCTGCCATTTTAAGTAAATCGTAAATTCCAGATAACTTCAGAATTTTTTTAATTGAAAAATTTGTACTCTGATATTCACGCCAGTACCCTAAATAATATTTCAAAAGTGGTCTGACATCTTTACGATGAAAATATCCCTCAAGATTGACATTTATGCTCAATTTTGCCCTATTCTGCCATTTTAAGTAAATCGTAAATTCTAAATAACTTAAAAAAAATTTTAATTGAAAAATTTATACTCTGATATTCACGCCAGTACCCTAAATAATATTTCAAATGTGGTCTGACATCTTTACGGTGAAAATATCCCTCAAGATTCACGTTTATGTGAAATTTTGCACTATTCTGCCATGTTAAGAAATTCGTATAAATTTCCAGTAACTTAAGAAATTTTTATATTGGAAAATTCATCATCAATAAGTTGTGAGTTTCTTACAGAATTTTGGTTTTCGGCGAGTTTTTGGTGTTAGAGTTGGATTGGAAAGTATTTTAGGTAAAGTTTTGTTGCGATAATTTATTCAAAGTTTTTTTAGAGTCGTCAGATATATTTAAGTAGTAAATCATTCAAGTAAAGAAGTTATTTGTAGGAAATCTTCCAGAGCCAGTTCATTCATATGCGAGTCATTGCATGGAATTTCCTGGGAGTGTTATTTGCCCTTTGAAAGGTATAGCTATCATTTTTATACATTGCACCGTACTAAAGAAACATTAAATCCAGTGAGCCATATAATATAACCTGCCGCCCCCTGATATATCATGATTGAGAAAGTAAATTTATGGCTGCGAGAATACATTATTTATCGCCAAAAAGTGGTCTATGAGACCGATGTTCCTGGTAAGCATGATGAAAACATGTTCCCGCCAAAGGGTTAACTGTGAAACCTATTACACATCCAACTACTATTCCAAGGAATGTAACTGAAAAATACCCTACTGTTTTGATGTATTTCAGCATATTTGATCATGTTTACAAGACAAATTTAATTACTGTGTGAAAAATGATCCATACAATTCAAAATTCTATATAACGCAAAGCCTTGTGTTTTTAGGAATTAAAAAACTTGTTTATGACTAAGAGTTATGTTTATGTACTATAATCTACAATTAGTATAACAACTTCTTATTTATTATTATTATAATTCCTTTAAAAGATTTTTTTTTTTTCACATTTATTGTGTTTATTAGAAAAAACGATATAATGATAGAAGAAAGGATTAAACTTTGTTATTCAATTCCTTTTTAAAAAGTAATGTGTTTTTCTATGAATTATATTGGTTAGAATCATATAGTAGAAGGGGCTTCAGGTTGGCTTCTGGTCAAGGAATTTAAGTGAGTCTGGAAAATTTATGGAATTTTATGTGAAGTCAAGGAATTGAATACTGAAATTGGAAGTGCTTGGTGGGCAGCAGGTATCTGAAGCAAGGTTTACAGTGATTTCAATCTTTTTTTTTTTTTTTTTTTTTTTTTTTATTCATAATGTGATATAAAAATAGTGATTAAATTATTTTGTTTTTGTAAATTCATTTGAATACAGCGACCAGTGAAGCAGGCGTAGCCTGCTAGTATGTAATAACTAAGTAAGCAAAAATATTAGTATGTTCTAGCCCAGTTGCAGAAATGCTGCGACATGTTGCAGACACAGAAAAACGACTTGTAGACAGATTTTGTCTGCACTAACAAAAAAATTAGTCCAACTTTCAGACACTTTGTCTGTATTATTATTAAAAAAAAAAAAAAATGCCCACAACTTTCAGACATTTTTTGTCTTCAGTCATAAAAAATTGTCTGCAATTTACGGACATATTTCGTCAGCGGCGACAATGCACTACCGATGTATGACGTCTTTTTTTTTTAAGCTACTTTTCCATTGGGGTTTTTCAAGAAACATAATGTTCATTTTTCCCCCAAAATTAAAAGGGCACTTTTCTTTTTTCAAGATTTTAAAGTGTTTTTTCTTTGCTATTCTCATTTTATTACCTACTTAAAAAAAAAAAAAAAAAAAAAAAAAAAAATCTTTTGACTATAACTTTACATAAATTTTACCATCTGGCAATATTGTTTTAAAAGTCAAATTTTTGGATTAATTAAATTTTTAGGGAATATTTAAAAAAAAAAAAAAAAAAAAAAAACTTATTATTATTATTACTATTATTTTAATCTTAAAGCAGGTAAGTACTATTTAAAAATTTGATTCTGGTACTTTCATGTTTCTAAAAGTGAAATTTTTCTTTCCATAGTCAAAAATGTCACGGAAAAGTTTCCTTGACTTATCAAGATGGGGACAAATGAAACGTCTTAAAAAAAATATAGAAATTAATGAAGAAAGTGCAGCTGTTAGTGCCGAAACAAGTACTGCTGTAAATACAAAAGAAAATAGTGATTTAGGAAAATTAGAAAAAAAAAGTTTTGTTAGTAAATGTAACACTGAAATTGATGAAATCGCAAATAGTAGTTGCATTGAAGGATCTGGTGCATTTGCATCACTTCAACAAGAGTCTGAAGAGATAGCATGGTACAATCTTGTCAGCCAGCCTCCTCTTGTGGATGAAACAGAGTGTGATGATACATTACCTACTCTTACAGAAAATGAGCAACTGTTGGATGACTTAAAAAACTGGGCAGTTCGTTTTCGTATCAGCCACATAGCCATATCGGCTCTTCTATGTGTTTTACGTGTCCATAAATGTTTCAACTTGCCATGTGATGCCAGGACTTTGTTACAAACTCCTTTGACTGTGTCTGTTGAGTCAATTTCTCCTGGACTTTATTCTCATATTGGTTTGAAATATAACTTGTTAAAGTTATGGGATAAAGTGACCGAAGTTGTGGATTCCATTCATTTAATGATTGGCATAGATGGACTGCCACTCTTTGCCAGTAGCTCCCAGTCGTTTTGGCCAATTATGGCCTTCGTAAATAATGTTGAACAAATTAAGAGAACAGTATTTCCAATTGGCATTTTCTTAGGGAAGAAAAAACCAGATAATTGTTCTTCCTTTCTTAGGGCATTCGTAACAGAGGTTGTAAATCTCATAAATGATGGCATTGTCTTGAAAGGGAAAATAGTCAAAGTTATTATACAGGGTTTTGTTTGTGATGCTCCAGCAAAATCTTATGTCTTGGGCATTAAATCTCATACTGGATATTCCTCTTGTACCAAATGTACACAAAGTGGAACTTGGTTTCAAAATCGGGTAACATTTCCATATTGTGATGCTTCACCCAGAACTCATGAAGATTTTTTGTCCAAAAAAGATGAAGATTATCACATAAATGATACTCTCTTAATTGACATTCCAAATATCCATTTTATAAAGTCCTTTCCACTAGACTACATGCACTTGGTCTGCTTGGGAGTCATCCGCACTCTTTTTTATATATGGTTATTTGCACCGGTGCCTTTAAAATTTCCACATAGAATAATTGATTGTCTTTCATCTAATTTTATCTCTCTTTCTGGTCATATGCCGTGTGAGTTTTCAAGAAAACCTCGTAGCTTAGACGAAATAAAACGTTGGAAAGCAACAGAATTTCGACAAGTTTTGTTGTATACTGGGCCTATAGTTTTTAACAGTGTTTTGAAATCTGAATACAGATCTATATATGAACATTTTTTAAGCCTTTCTATTGCTATGTCTATTCTATTACATCCACAAAATTGTTACAAACATCTTCAATATGCTAGAAGTCTTCTGGTGCATTTTGTGAAAACTTGTGCAAAAATATATGGTCCACAATATTTAACGCATAATTTTCATGGTCTGACACACATTGCTGATGATGTTTTGACATTTGGTGCACTTGATGCATGCAGTGCTTTTAAATTTGAAAATTTTATGCAACAGTTTAAAAAATGTATCAGGAAAGGAGATAAACCACTTCAACAGTTGGTCAAAAGACTTGGGGAAATATCAAACTCTGATTTTTGGTCTTCTGACTACTCTGTTCCTAACAATTATCCAACATATTGTAGCCATCATTTTTGCGGACCTCTGTTACCAGGTTGTGATGCTTCCAGACAGTATCGAATACTTCAGTTCCAATTTTTTAAGATTACAACTGCACATCCTAACTCGGCGTGTTGTTTAAAAAATGGAAAGGTGGTGCTTGTTTCCAATATTGTGTTTTCTATTAAATTACAAAATATGGTTATACTTCATAAAGAATATAAAAAAAAAGAAAATTTTTATGACAATCCTTTTATAGAAAGTTCCAACTTAGGCATCTATTTAGTCAGTAATCTATCATCAGAAATAGAAGAAACGCATGTTTCAGATATTTCATATAAAATAGTCTTACTTCCATTTCAAACAAAGCATGTTGCTTTTCCAGTGCTACATTCAAATGAATGAAGTTTTTCTTTAAAATGTAAATACATTCTCCTCCTGAGATTTTTTTTTTTTTTTTTAATAATAGGTTTTTTTTTTCCCTCTTGCTCATGAATTATTTTTAAGAATATTTGGCGCTATTTTAGGAAGATAATAACTTCTGTTTTGGAATGATCAGTGCCCGTAGTTTAATATAATGTAATTTAAATTTTAAATCATTATTTATCAAAAGTGAAAATTGTGAAAGAAACACAACTTAAAAAAAAAAAAAAAAAAAAAAAAAAATGTCGCTTATTTGAATAGTTTACCACTGAGCTCAAGAGGCTATTTATTCAGCATTTTAAGAACAGATTTATTCATTATTTCATGTGAAAAAGAGGGGGCGTTTAATCAATTAAAACTTATGCAGTTTTTTTTTTTTTTTTTTTTTTTTTTTTTTTTTTTTATGGTAAATAGCTTTTAATCAATTTTGGTTTTATAAATTTGGTATTTTTAACCTTAGTTTAATTTTTAGCATACTTGCATAACTTCTAGCTTTTACTACGCTTAATCTATATCTATATCTATATCATTATATAAAGCGCAAAAAATTGTTTGTTTGTGGAGGGTAATCTCTGAAACTACTGAACCGATTTAAAAACTTCTTTCACTGACCGAAAGCTACAGTATGCCATATTGTTATAGGCTATATTTAATTTTGATAAAATAAATTTTAGTTTAAAATCTGAGCATTTTAATTAAAATCCCCATAGAAGCCGTAATAGAAATGGAAATAATGAAATATTAAAAAAATTAGCTGCTGCCAACATAAAAGAAACATTTACATATTCATTTCGTTTTTAAAATATCTTGACGTGAAAAGAAAAGAAATATATTTGCACGTGCATTAAATTGAAATTCATATAAAGCTTTTTTAATTGTTAAACTTACACGTTAAATCTGACGTCATTATAGAATTAAAAGTGTTTATTTTTCTAATAATTTAATTTGATATGATATGATATAATATCTAAGCATCAATGTTTAAACCACGGAGTCTCTTTACTCCGTGGTGTAAACGAAATTGGAATTTAAAAATAAATAAATAAATAAAATAAAATAAAATAAGAAATTCTATTTTATAATCACGGAGTTTATAATATTATTTATTTTAATTTATAATTGTTGCCAAAAAGATTTACGAATTAATTTATTTTTAGACATATAATAAAATATATTTTCACGCGAACAATAATATAAAAAGTGAACTGGATTTTTTTAAAAAAATAATAAAGATCGAGGAAAATTATTTCCCCATTTTAATCCCCATATTTGGATATAGATATGTATTAGTTATCATGTGCATCCGTTAGATTAAATTGTTTTTGTTGTAAAATTGATAAAATTGGAATTTTAAATTTCAAAACTCTAGAAAAAAAAATGGCAAATTTCCATATTCGATTGAAAACATAAACATTTAATTTCAAAGGATGATATTTACACAATAAACATCCAACTAATAAACTAATTAAAAGGGAAAGGATAAATATTCTATCATAATTTGAAGTCAAATTTGTTTTCAAATGTCCAAATAAAGTATCTGATATAATATACTAATATGTTGCAGCGGAATAGATTTGATATCCGTCATCCTTGTCAGAAAAAAAAAAATATCGTCAAATTATCTGGCGAATATAATTTAATTCCTTTCAAAAATCATGGTTATTTTAAAAACTTACATTAAGAGTGTAACGAATAATATGAAACAATATTTCGTACAATACATATTACGAAAATATACATCTGGCATGTATATTTTCGTATTACGTTTTTGATCGCCAAATACAAAAAACGCCAAGGGTGACAGTTTTGAAATTTAAAATTAAAATTTTGTCAATTTGACAGCAAAATAACTCAATCTAACGAATGCATACAATAACTAATACATATCTATGCCCAAATATGAGGATTAAAATCGGGAAATAATTCTTCTAGAATTTTAATTAAAAAAAAAAAAAAAAAAAAATCCAATGAGCGATTAACATGGAAAATCTTTTTCTTGCATCCACGGGCTCAGTGATGTCATACTTCGCTTGCGTATTGAGATGTTTAAATTTATTTGGCGACTATTTTTAGCAACTAACAGTTATGGCAAGTAGCTCAATATACATAGCGCATACAGCCATTACTGAAATGTAAATAGCATGTAATTATTTGAGTTACATTATGTTGACTGGAAACCTATTTAATATACCTATGCTCTATAGCTATAATAATATATAAAAAAAGAAAGGTTTATATGCATATGTAGAGAACGATCGCTAGAACTAAAAAGCCGCTTGCTTTTTTTTTTTTTTTTTTTTTTTTTTTCTTTCAATAATCAAAAGTTACACTGTCTCTCTCTAAGTGCTAGAAGCTATAATAAATTTTGGTAAAATAAATTTTTAATTAAAATTTTCAATATTTTAATTGAAAACAAAGCATAGATTTGATATCTATCGTCATTGGCGATTTTTGTATTTGGCGATCGAAAACGTAATAGTACGAAAATCTGTATATTATCGTAGTAAATACGAGATGTATGTGTTTACTTCAATTACCCTACTACCGAAGGTAGTGGAAGTATTGTATAGGTTTTGGCAATTGGTCAGTGTGTGTGTATATGTGCACGTGTGTGTGTAATCGTCTGGCTGTCATATCTCCAAAACTAATAAAAATAGAACTACTAAACTTCACAAGTGATTCAGGTCTGGTGTACAGATAAATTTTCCAAATTTTCGTGAAAATTGAAAAACCGGAATTGGGTCATCGAAAACCAGAAATGGGACCCTAAGCCCATATTCAAAAACACCTCTAATGATTTTCTTCAAAGTTGCTATATAAATAATATATTAGATGCCCTTTCGATTGAAAAGTTGCTTAGTTCAGGAAAATTGATAGGCGTCCTCTATAAACAGCTCAATTTCAGACTTCGCAAGTGCGTTCCTTTAAAAACGCCTGTACGGATTTTTTTCAAACTCGCCATGTTAACTTCCTATTAAATATCCTTTTGTATGTAATTATTGTTTTTAGGTCAATAATTGAGTATGTTAAGTTTGGTAAAAGTTGGTATCTCAAAAACGGCTCTAACGTATTCTTGAAAATTTTTTCTTTAATCCAATTTAGATAACCTTTCTCAAGTATTACGTGCTTATTACAGGAATATTAACGGTCATCCTGATTAGGTAGTTCAGTTTTAGATCTCGGAAATTCGTGTTTAAAAAAATAACTATCTATTTTTTTCCCCTTATTTTTTAATTCGCTATGCAAACTCTGTTGTATGTGTCTTTATACGTGTATCAAGTTTCTCTTACTCGAAAATCTCAAAAAATGCAAGTAATATCTCCAAAAAATTGTATATATTACGCGTAATAGTGGGTAATGGAATTCGTGTGGTTGTTTCACACCAGATTCTGTAATAGTATATATTGAACGAATATTGTTTCATATTATTGATTTCTCCTTTAATATACATTATTAAAATAATAATCAATTATGGGAAAAATTAAATATATTTGCGAAATGAAAAAATAAATAATAATTAAAGCTATTATGACGTCAATTTTATCAAAAACATTTTCATGTCATAGGTTTATTTTTCAATATTTTTTATTCATGAGTAAAGAAATGTTTCTTTTTATGAAATAAATAAATAAATAAATAGCATTAAGTAAAAATTGCCAACATTTAACAACTAATTAAAAAAATAATTGTAAAATTATATTTTGACTTTCCAGTTAATAATATTGCCTGACTATAACATATAAACTGATATATTTCTTGATTTTTTACATATCAAATCCATCTTTAACTAAAATTTGTTCATCAGTGCGAAGCCGGACGGGTCAGCTAGTCATTATATAAAGCGCAAAAAATTGTTTGTTTGTGGAGGGTAATCTCTGAAACTACTGAACCGATTTAAAAACTTCTTTCACTGACCGAAAGCTACAGTATGCCATATTGTTATAGGCTATATTTAATTTTGATAAAATAAATTTTAGTTTAAAATCTGAGCATTTTAATTAAAATCCCCATAGAAGCCGTAATAGAAATGGAAATAATGAAATATTAAAAAAATTAGCTGCTGCCAACATAAAAGAAACATTTACATATTCATTTCGTTTTTAAAATATCTTGACGTGAAAAGAAAAGAAATATATTTGAACGTGCATTAAATTGAAATTCATATAAAGCTTTTTTAATTGTTAAACTTACACGTTAAATCTGACGTCATTATAGAATTAAAAGTGTTTATTTTTCTAATAATTTAATTTGATATGATATGATATAATATCTAAGCATCAATGTTTAAACCACGGAGTCTTTATTACTCCGTGGTTTAAACTGATGTGTGTAAACGAAATTGGAATTTAAAAATAAATAAATAAATAAAATAAAATAAAATAAGAAATTCTATTTTATAATATTATTTATTTTAATTTATAATTGTTGCCAAAAAGATTTACGAATTTATTTATTTTTAGACATATAATAAAATATATTTTCACGCGAACAATAATATAAAAAGTGAACTGGATTTTTTGTAAAAAAATAATAAAGATCGAGGAAAATTATTTCCCCATTTTAATCCCCATATTTGGATATAGATGTGTATTAGTTATCAAGTGCATCCGTTAGATTAAATTGTTTTTGTTGTAAAATTGATAAAATTGGAATTATAAATTTCAAAAAAAAATGGCAAATTTCCATATTCGATTGAAAACATAAACATTTCATTTCAAAGGATGATATTTACACAATAAACATCCAACTAATAAACTAATTAAAAGGGAAAGGATAAATATTCTATCATAATTTGAAGTCAAATTTGTTTTCAAATGTCTAAATAAAGTATCTGATATAATATACTAATATGTTGCAGCGGAATAGATTTGATATCCGTCATCCTTGGCAGAAAAAAAAAATATCGCCAAATTATCTGGTGAATATAATTTAATTCCTTTCAAAAATCATGGTTATTTTAAAAACTTACATTAAGAGTGTAACGAATAATATGAAACAATATTTCGTACAATACATATTACGAAAATATACATCTGGCATGTATATTTTCGTATTACGTTTTTGATCGCCAAATATAAAAAACGCCAAGGGTGACAGTTTTGAAATTTAAAATTAAAATTTTGTCAATTTGACAGCAAAATAACTCAATCTAACGCATGCATACAATAACTAATACATATCTATACCCAAATATGAGGATTAAAATCGGGAAATAATTCTTCTAGAATTTTAATTTAAAAAAAAAAAAAAAAAAAAAAAATCCAATGAGCGATTAACATGGAAAATCTTTTTCTTGCATCCACGGGCGGTCAGTGATGTCATACTTCGCTTGCGTATTGAGATGTTTAAATTTATTTGGCGACTATTTTTAGCAACTAACAGTTATGGCAAGTAGCTCAATATACATAGCGCATAAAGCCATTACTGAAATGTAAATAGCATTTAATTATTTGAGTTACATTATGTTGACTGGAAACCTATTTAATATACCTATGCTCTATAGCTATACTAATATAAAAAAAAGAAAGGTTTATATGCATATGTAGAGAACGATCGCTAGAACTAAAAAGCCGATTGCTTTTTTTTTTTTTTTTCTTTCAATAATCAAAAGTTACACTGTCTCTCTCTAAGTGCTAGAAGCTATAATAAATTTTGGTAAAATAAATTTTTAATTAAAATTTTCAATATTTTAATTGAAAACAAAGCATAGATTTGATATCTATCGTCATTGGCGATTTTTGTATTTGGCGATCGAAAACGTAATACGAAAATCTGTATATTATCGTAGTAAATACGAGATGTATGTGTTTACTTCAATTACCCTACTACCGTAGGTAGTGGAAGTATTGTATAGGTTTTGGCAATTGGTCAGTGTGTGTGTATATGTGCACGTGTGTGTGTAATCTTCTGGCTGTCATATCTCCAAAACTAATAAAAATAGAACTACTAAACTTCACAAGTGATTCAGGTCTGGTGTACAGATAAATTTTCCAAATTTTCGTGAAAATTGAAAAACCGGAATTGGGTCATCGAAAACCAGAAATGGGACCCAAAGCCCATATTCAAAAACACCTCTAATGATTTTCTTCAAAGTTGCTATATAAATAATACATTAGATGCCCTTTCGATTGAAAAGTTGCTTAGTTCAGGAAAATTGATAGGCGTCCTCTATAAACAGCTCAATTTCAGACTTCGCAAGTGCGTTCCTTTAAAAACGCCTGTACGGTTTTTTTTCAAACTCGCCATGTTAACTTCCTATTAAATATCCTTTTGTATGTAATTATTGTTTTTAGGTCAATAATTGAGTATGTTAAGTTTTGGTAAAAGTTGGTATCTCAAAAACGGCTCTAACGTATTCTTGAAATTTTTTTCTTTAATCCAATTTAGATAACCTTTCTCAAGTATTACGTGCTTATTACAGGAATATTAACGGTCATCCTGATTAGGTAGTTCAGTTTTAGATCTCGGAAATTCGTGTTTAAAAAAATAACTATATATTTTTTCCCCTTATTTTTTTACTCGCTATGCAAACTCTGTTGTATGTGTCTTTATACGTGTATCAAGTTTCTCTTACTCGAAAATCTCAAAAAATGCAAGTAATATCTCCAAAAAATTGTATATATTACGTGTAATAGTGGGTAATGGAAGTCGTGTGGTTGTTTCACACCAGATTCTGTAATAGTATATATTGTACGAATATTGTTTCATATTATTGATTTCTCCTTTAATATACATTATTAAAATAATAATCAATTATGGAAAAAATTAAATATATTTGCGAAATGAAAAAATAAGTAATAATTAAAGCTATTATGACGTCAATTTTATCAAAAACATTTTCATGTCATAGGTTTATTTTTCAATATTTTTTATTCATGAGTAAAGAAATGTTTCTTTTTATGAAATAAATAAATAAATAGCATTAAGTAAAAATTGCCAACATTTAACAACTAATTAAAAAAAATAATTGTAAAATTATATTTTGACTTTCCAGTTAATAATATTGCCTGACTATAACATATAAACTGATATATTTCTTGATTTTTTACATATCAATCCATCTTTAACTAAAATTTGTTCATCAGTGCGAAGCCGGACGGGTCAGCTAGTAATTATATACACAGTAGACTCCCAGAAATCTGTACTCCTAAAATCCGCCAACTCCAGAAATCTGCACATCACAACCAATGTAAACAATGAAATTTGTATACAGTTTTTAAGGAAAACAATAGAGATAGAACTTATTTTAATGGTGATATTTTAGAAACTGAATTTAATGAATTAAGGAAAGTTAATTTTAATCAAAGTCCAGGTCTTGGAGATACGTACCTAAATTCTTTCAACCCAACAGTATTTGTGCTTGAACAAAAAATGATTTTATAGAATTAAAAAATAAATAAAAACAAAATCATTTGCCTTTACTTATATTTCAAAACTTTAATAAAAATTGTAAATTTATGATGCAAGTTATTATTGTATCAGATTTTTACGCATACTTAAATTTTGTATTTTGCTTCATGGAACAAGTTTTACCTTGTTAATACTTAATACATATAAAACTCTCTCTATGTATATATTTCAACATTTATACACTTTACTTGTCTTCATTTATTTGCTATCATTTTTAATGAATTATAGCAATAAAATTCTATTTTAAAAATGCAGACAAAAGCAATAAAATTCTATTCCTAACCTAAATTCTAACCTAAAATCCATAAAATTAAAAAAATTGCATATTTTGTATTATAGTTGCATTTTTAAACCATTATTTTGCTTGAAATTTATATTGTGGTTAAAAAAACTTTGGTAATCACGGGTGATTTTAAATGGAATTGATTTTTTAAAACGGCATTTTAGCGTGATTTCAGTGTCATTTTCACCAACCAGTAGATGATACAGCATCTGTTCCTGCAGATTTCTTGGAGTGTACTGTATACATATAAATATTTGTCACTAAAGTTGGCAAAGGGAGATAAACAGTTTTGCTCAACAAATCTGATTTTCCATGTTGAGACCATATATATTTTTCTCAGATAAACATTTTTTTTCCTCCGACACCTCTTCCCATTTGGATATCCACTAGCATTTCTACATATTTGAAAATTCCAAAATTCTTGTTATTGACCTTTCTTCCACTCTATTCTTATCAGATGCTTGAAAATTACTCGCATAACATTGTTTTTCACTTTAAAATTATCGCATCAGTATTTATATTTAGATTCGACAATATCTGTTTTGCAAATTGCCACTTTGCAGCACTCATGCCTACTTTGTTTGCTTGGTAAAGAGTCATCTTTCAATGCAAAATAATTGTGGCAAGTTGTTGCATTTTATGGTGATTATTCAAAGTTTTATACTTGTTAAGTATTGCATTAGATTTGATTATTGAGACTAGTTATTTATTTTTACAGTATAAAATGTATTAGCTTGTTCTTACCTAATAATATGAATGGATAACAAGCTGCCGCGTTAATTTGTATGATAAAATGTTAAGCTTTCAATGTGAATATCTCTGTATGTCAGGTTCATTTAGCATTTCATTCTGCCTTATTGCACATATACATACGTATTTTTCCATATTTATTGACATTGTTAATTTCTAAATATTTAGTAATAATCTTTTAAATTAATTAAAACATTTTTTACCTTTATGCATTTGTATATTATATATATGTAATGTTGTGGCCACTGCATGACTTTTCAATATTTTCTTAATTTTAAAATTTAGAAAAAGCAGGGTAGCAATTCCACTTGTTGCAAGATTTCCCCCCGAAATTTTATAAGCAGTAATTTATGTCAGTGTGCAGTTACATATCAAATTTTATGAAATTCTCTGCAGTACATCCTTTGATACAGTTGCCATTCAATTTTGTCACAAACAGATAAAAATATCAATTCGGGTTCTAGACCCATTGAAACATTTAAATCTATCAAAAAACAGAAGCTGAAAATTTTTACGAATCTAATACTTTCCCACTATTGAATATAGAAGAAAGTAACTTTTATTTTTTTTTTTTTTTTTTTTTTTTTTAATTAAAGAAAACTAGGTTTCTTAATGCAATTTTTTTTAAATATATTACACAGATACACATTGTCAGACGAAAAATTATCAGAGTGCTAAACAGAAATTCATATACATATAAAAAATAATACTAGTTTTGTTAAATAAATCCTTGTTTAATAACGTTCTTAGACTAAGAACATGATTCTGCAATGATTTATTTCACAAAACAGTATTAAATGTACTTTTATAAGAGTTTTTGTTAGTGCTCGAGTAATTTTTCAGATGACTACTACTTACTTATAACATCACATTCAGTGTCGGAAAAAAGATTTTTCGATGTGATAAGCAGTAAAATAAGTGTGTGGCAAAAAAAAATTCATTCATTCTTTCTTTCTTTTTTTGTGTGTGTAGAGTGGTTTCTTATAATAGCGTGCAATTATACAGAAATTTTTGATTTAAAATAATTTTTCTCCTAAAATATTGAATCTTGACGAAATGGTGAACAAATATAAATGCAACAAATCCTTCATTCAATTCATATTTTAGTAGTTCATGAATTTCAGTGTACTTTCCTATCCAAAAAAAAAAAAAAAATTTCTTTTCTCAAAGTAAAACTAGAAACATGTCTAAAGAAGTGATGTTAAAGGTTGGAGAAGTAAGTTTGATATTGTGATCTTAATTTTTTAATGTGTTTGATCAAAAAAAAAAAAAAAATACTTTTAATTTATTTTACTTTCTCTTATTTATTAGCATGTATGCAATTGTAAAATTTTTGGATGAGGGGGATGCTCCGGGAATTGTGTGCAGCCACTGGATAAAGAAAGACAAAAGTTCCTGTGTATATCCCAATGTAAGAACCAATGAAGCAAGGGATAAGTTATTGCGGAAACTTACTCAGCCATCGCAAGATTGGATATCTTGCCGTATTAAAATTTTACATGAGTATGGTATGTTATTTTAAAATGTTATTTCTTATATATGCATGGACAGAAAACAGGGTTGGCAAGTTTTTTCAAAGGCGGAAAAAACCGGCCGGAAGAAATAGGTTTCTTCCAAGTGGAAGAAATGGAAGAAACTGTTTTTCTTAAAAATTTATCCCATAAATTGCAGATTTGTAAGATACAATTGATGCATTTGTCTTATAAACAACTTTAAGTAACTTTAATTATACCTATAAAAATTTAATTACATATTTAATAATTATGAGATTATTATCGAAGTGATCTTCGGTATCTGATAATCACGTTCCAAAATACTCAAAATCAATAATAGTTAAATAGTTTGTATCACTTGCTTATACTTTCTAATAAAACAGCTCTTAACAAACATTCAGTTAATTAAAAGAGCCAGTATTCAATAATTACTGTATTACAAAATGTCATCAAAAACTTCATTTTCCTAATACAGTACAGTGAAAAAGAAATTTACATCTCATATTTCAAATAAATTCACATTTCTCACATTTTTACTTTTTTTTAATCAAATTTTTAGCTTAATCCTTGCTTTGAAACTCAACTTGGGAGGGGTGGGGGGGGGGGGTAACATTCATGTATTTATTATCCTGCAATTCATACAGACTAGTGCTTAAAACAAATTACTATTACATCAATGTTTAACAAAATTAATCAGTGATGAATATTATTTCCGAACTTTCAAAAATATTTAGTTTCATAATTTTTAAAAATTTTTGTTTACATTTTATAGGTACCTGTTATTTGAATATGCTTCAATTATTTATCATATATGAATGTGATCGATTAGTTTTATTAATATTGAAGAAATACTTTCTAAAATTTATTAGAAATCGTCTTTCCATTCTGATGTCTATTCTCATGAATTAATAATAACCGACTCTGTATCTGCAAAAGAAAACTGTAAACAAAGGCAATGATCTCTAATCTACAAATTCCTATAATCCGCACAACCTCTAGACAAAATTTTTGAGAGTTAGAGGGAGTTAAAAACTGTAAAACAAATGAAATGTTTCTTAGAGTAGTTCAATACTGCACTTTATTTTTCAACTTAAAATAGATAAATACAAACTATGCTTTTTTTTTTTTTTTTTTTTTTTAATCCTAGAGAACTTGCAGGAGAGTTTAAAAGTAGGTATATTACTTATTGATACAGTTTACCAGCTTCGAGTTTATACAAAAAATTGTATCCTTTAAAAAAAGTGCAAATATTATGGTTAATTCCGTAATTATTATCACTTGTACTTGTATTGTCTGAATGTATACTAATATGAGATAGTATATATGCAAAAAGTTCTAAAAATATCGGTATTGAAAAGTAAAAAACCATCACCTATATATATTTAGTGTTTGTTATAAAATAACTTATTTTTCTAACAATATTTTTAATATTAATTGGATTCTAGTTTAGATTTGACATTATATTTATGCTTTGAGTTTATATAGTTCTTAAATTTTAATTTCGAACATCTGTTTTGTCTTCTGGTTAGTTTCTTCCATTTTTTTTCGGTTTTTTCCAGTTTCTTCCACTGTCCTGGAAGAAACCCAACCCTGACAGAAAAACTTTATCTAGTGCTTAGTTTTTAATTTCATCACTTAGCCACTTCTTGGTCAGAAAATTTTTCCTTCAAAAATCTATTATGTAAATGAAATTTAAACCCCACCTGGAGTGTACAGTGTTCTAGAATATCTGGATTTACTCTAAAACTACACAGAAAATCCTCGCCTCTTTGTCCCACCTTATATATTTAGTATGCATTATATAATATCACATAAACTACTAAAAAAAGGGTGATTGTTGAGCTAGGTCGTAGCCAAAAAAAAAATAAAATAAATAAGGGTTACAAATTAATTCAATATTGTGTGTAAAAATATAATATAAACTATAATTACTTAAAATACTAATATTTTATCTAGTTAGTTTTTTCCATTTTAAAAATGCCCTACACTGCTAATATTTATACATGAAAGCTAGGAAATTAATTATACTACTTTGTTAGAAATGCCTTTTCTTTCATCACACATTATACACACTGAGGGGGGCAAGTTGGGGAGTGTTAGGCGTCAAAGTGATGACTGTATAAAATTGTGGTTGTCAAAATAAAATATTTAGTTGCAAAATACAATTAACGGCCACTGATTTCGAGCCCTGTTAAGAACAATGGAAATTATGAAAGCACATTTTATGGTGTGAAAAAATTGCACATTTATTTATCATTGATCCAAGTTTTGGTGAGTATTAACTAGTTTTTTTTTTTTTTTTTTTTTTTTTTTTGGCCAGGTTCTTTCAGTGAAGCTGTGGTTCATTTAGCAAATCTGAGGAAACGTCAAATTGGATTCGTCGGATGATGATGAATCTTTCACTCGTTGTAGGCTAAGGAAAAAAAAAAGATTTCCTACATGTGAAGATGAAGATGGGGAATCTGATTGTGGCATTTCCAAAAAAAGTAAAAATGTACTATACAATGATGTTCAAATTGACCCATATCCAACACCAACAGCAAGAGATAAGTCGTCATTTATTGCCACAAACAATGAAGTACCGGATTTACAGTCTACAGTCAGTATTTCATCCCAACCTCTAAATTCTTCTTTATTGTTGGAGAATTCACCTGCTTCCTCCTCAAGTAAGTGCAACTTTTATTTGCCAAATGTGTTCACAATATTTTAGGTTTCCATAGAAAAACTATAAACTTATTTATCTTATTACTGTTTCTGGCACAGCCTCAATGAGGCTAGGTCCTGTGAGGCTAGTCCTAAATGAGACTAGAAGCCTGTGATTAATTGAATGCGATATATGTAAATTTGTTACCAAAGACAGATATAAATTAAAATACTTCAAGAGAGGACATGTTTCTTTTGTCCCTCAACCTTTATCTTTAGCCTGTTTGTTGATAAATTATGAACTTAAATGTATATTTATAGATAATTAGTAGTATCCTTCCAATAGTGAAAATGACTATGGAAATCCACATTATTTGACTGAAGTAAAAGTAATACTTTTAAAAATCTTTGTGCATTTAAACTTTTTTTTTTCTTTTCAAATTAATATTATTGGTATAATCCATATTCTTAGAATCCTTATATGTATTCAATAAATATATGTATGTAATGAAAAATTTACATAATATTTATTTTATTTTTTCTTCTTGTATTTATAGGCCAAACTGTACTTAATGGTAGATTAATTGCATGGATGGGCGATGTTTCATCTAAATTGCAGACATTATGTGACAGAATCGAAAGAGTTGAAAAAAATCAGGAAAAAATGTTAAATACGAGAGCTGTTCCAGAAAATGAGGAACAGCTTGAAAGTTATCATTTATTGGGGAATCTTCCTGTTAATGATGAAACTAATTTTGAAGATTTTAATCAGAAAATATCTGAAGAGAAACAACTTAGACATTTGCTGGTAAGAATTATAATAATTTTCAATTAATTGAGGGGGATTTTTGAGAGAAAAATTATGCAGGAATTTTTTTCTTTTTTTAATGATGTAAAATTATGTATATAATATTTCTCTAACATGGACCTGTTACAGTAATTTGTCAAAACAATAATAATGTAATTAATAAAATACACTAGAATAAAAAATGTTCAAAAATGAACAAATATTTAAGCATGTGGACTCTGCTCAGTGAACTGATACGAAAAAATGACAACATTTTTCTGAGTATAATCTTTTTTTATGGAAAAATATATTTTAAAAGTTGCTTCTTCAGAATCTTTAGAAGCATTATTTTAAACCTAGCTATGCTTTACAGATGTAAACAGAATTTATATAATATTTATCTAAGTAAAATACACAAGGATAAAAAAAAAACAGATAAATAAGCAAAAAATAAAGCACGCAGACTCAGTTCAGTGTTATAATTAAAAAAATATATAAAACACATTTGTCTGATATTTACTTTATAGAAAAATCTACTTATAAAAGCATCTTTCCAAGCTTCATTTTAAATCTAGCAATACTTTATTAGAAACAAAATATGACTTTTTCCATATTTTCACTTGAAAATGCAATAATAAAAAAGCATAATGAAATAGGTACTAAATTTTTTTTAACAAGAAATTATTTTAATTTGAATAAGTTTAAAAAAAAAAAAAAAAAAAAAAAAGTGTACTTACGATGAGAACAAGATACAATCTGTATGCTAATTTATGTGTTAAACAGTGCTGCAGGCATGCCAGCATTTTAATTTATTCTGGAGCATTATGAATATCCAATTACCCACCACCTTTATTGCCAAATTTCCTGAAATATGTTATTACAATTAAATAAGAAGAAAAATACCCTTCAAGAAAAGTGGTGCAAGATAAATCTAAAGGTATTAAAAATGCTTCAAAATAAATTAAAAAGATTGCATGTCTGGTTGTGTACTTAAAAAAAAAAAAAAAAAAAAAAAAAAAAAAGCAACTTAGTTCGTAATATTTACAATTTTTTTCCTTTCTAAAAAAAATAAAAAATAAAAATATTGTTCATTTCTTTTTAAGAAAACCCTTTTTCTGAACCCATGGTTAATACACAATTCTTATAATTTACTCGCAGATAATTGCGAGTTTACTGTATAATTTTTCTTATATTAATACTGATGATTTGTTTTTGTTTTTATCCCTAGATAAAAGTCTTCATGTCTGTGGGAGGAAAGGACTTAAGAACCCACATACATAACATGATGCGGCGACTTATCACAGATGATGTTGCGGAACTGTATTCGTTAACCGGGAAAAGCACATTGAAAGATACGATGAAAAAGTCTTTTCTGGCTACAGAAGCCACAAAAGCAATTTTTTGTAAGTATACTTTTTCTTAAAAGATCATTTAAATAAAACATATGAACTTAAAAATGCCCCTTATTAGAGGTCAAGATTCATGGTCGCCACTCGCCATGTAGCGACCTAATTTGAAACAGGGCAACCCAAAAAAATTGCAGTGAACGTCAATCAGACATTTGTTTTTTTCTCGATTTCGCAGAAATCTGCTGTTTTATTCTCTCTAATTCGCGGAATTTTGCGAATGAACTTCTTCTGCTTAAAAAAAAAAAAAAAAAAAAATTACGGATATCGTTCGTTTTAAAAAAAGAAACCCCATTAACGATCGGCGATTGAATTTGCTACGAAAATCACCCAATTCATAATCTTTCTCCAACCACGACATAAATGTCAATATTCATTTTAAACTTGCTTAATGAGATCCTAGAACCTATAAACAAATAGAATAGTTAAATATTTCTTGCTCATGTAATTATTTTTTACTCCCCCCCCCCCCCCCCCTCCCCAACATCTCCAGATAGTGATCTGTGATTAATTCTAGAAAAAATAAAGAGATAGAAGTGCTCAATGTTTCTCACATTTGTAATTATTTTTAAACTTCATTACTGAACTTGATAAATGAACTTTTTTTCTCAATTAAATTAAATATTTATATTTAATATCTATTCCCAATGCTTAAACAAGGGGAAAAATGTAGACTAAAATTTTTCAGGTAGGAAAATTTTTTTAAATCAATTTAAGAAAATTAATACTCAGTTGGTTTTATGCATATTAGAAACAATCATATTTTATATTTGTTTAATTTTTCCCACCTTGTTGACATGGGATTTTAATAAGGTTTTATGTGGATATAAAACTTATTTTAATAATATAGAATTGTTTTGTGCTAATGAAAAAAAATCCTGAAATTTTTAATGTAGATAGAAAGATATATATATATATATATATATATATATATATATATATATATAGCTTTCTAACTGTTTAGGTAGTTGATTTATTAAAAGTGACATTATCAATGTTCAATCAATTAACCAAACAATCATGTTAGCAAAAAAATTTCAGCTAATTTCTAATTTTAGCAATCCCATGTCTGTTAATATAATTAAATCTCGGATAATATGCCAAAAAGATTTTTTGTCCTGCCCCCCCCTTTCCCCCAGACTCAAAATAATTTTGTATTCTTCTAATGCTAATCACATCTGTTTCCCGTATGGATAAGTCACACTAGGTGAAATTTATTAAATGAATCAAATTTTTGTATTTCTCTTTCAATAAGATAAAGTAAATATTCTTGCAAAATGCAAATTGTGTATGAGAAATAACATTTTGTTAGTGTGTCATCATTATAGCCTGCTGTTTTCTGTATCGAAATGAAATTAATACTTAACTACAAAAGTCCATATATTTCTCCTCATTACTAAAACTTTAAAGTCTTCTAATACTATACTTATTAATAGCATTTGAAAGTTGCATTATATGCTAGTATAACTACCCTATATGTTTATAAAACTCTCTCTTAAAATACTAATAAGAATAAAATCATAAACACTGAAAAGAAATTGAAACGTGATCATATCTTCTCTCAAAAATCAAATCATTTTTCAATGATTTGGATTTCTCAGCCAATTTTGTCTTTCTCCCAGCTGCTTTCATTTCAGATATTAAAAATTTTAAGCTCGAGAAGTATGAAAGTTTTTAAAAAAATATTTATATTCAAACAATATTTAAGGAAATCATATTTATTGAAATTTAATTTTTCCGACTGAGTGAAAATAATGCCTGGACTGGGACTCTAACCCCGGACCTTTGACTTACAAGGTCAAGGCTCTACCAATTGAGCTATCCAGGCCGACATCCCGGTCAGCATTACTCACTCAGACAACCTTTTAGGCAGAAACAATCTGGTCTATCATTTAGATAGCTCAACAGAAATAAGCCGAAGGAAATGGAAAACACCATTAAACAATGGGAGAATGAAATACAATTTTAATAAAATCACACAATCAACTGTGGAAGAAAATCATATTTATTGAAATTTAATTTTTCCGACTGAGTGAAAATCGGCCTGGGTAGCTCAATTGGTAGAGCCTTGACCTTGTAAGTCAAAGTTCCGGGGTTAGAGTCCCGGTCCAGGCATTATTTTCACTCAGTCGGAAAAATTAAATTTCAATAAATATGATTTTCTTCCACAGTTGATTGTGTGTTGTTATTAAAATAATATTTAAGGAATTTTTTTTTTTAAATCTGTGGAAGTACATTTTTTTTTAATGTTTATTATTGAAATAATACAATAAAGGCCACTATTTCTTAATTTCCCAACCATATCATGTGGCCACTGAGTTAATCATGTTCACTGGCCACTTACAAAAATTGTAAGTCTTAACCTCTACCCCTTGCGTAGTAAATGTAGGTTTTCTGATTTAAAGTAAGATAAATGATGGCGTCACCTTCCTTTTGTACATTTTACTTATATAAAGACTGTGTAGAATGAGTTTTTCCTTTGAAGACAAAAGGTCTTTGAATATTCGAGAAATAACCTGCATAAGTTATATCTTATTCCATCCAAAATGATGTATTTTCTCACAATATCTCTTAAAACACATTATGTAAAGTGGGGGAGGGGGGTAGAGGATTCTTAATCAGAATTTCATGCATGTATCTGCATCAAAACAAAATTTGTCTGTAATCCAGGTATGTTAGACCAAGTCTGATCAGTTCCAACACATATGCATAAACTTAAGGCAAATACATAAATACTGTTTGCAGAATTTTTTTTTAAATATATTTTAAAAACCTTTTTACATAGGCTATCTGTTCTGTAATTTATATATAATTAGTGTCACAAACAATTTTCTTCTGAATCTTCATAAAGCATGCGAATGAAAATCTATCATTTCTCTGAATTTACTTCTGTGTGTTTTTATAGCTGCTTGTCAAAGATGCCACAAGATGGATGCCACGGATGTCAAGATCAAAGAGGCTTTAGGCGACTGGCTCAACCAAGCTAAAGTGAGAAAAACTCGAAGGTAATTTGGCTCTATTATTGTAGTTAACACATTCGCTGCCACTCACGTTCCATTGCATGATGTTCATTGTCCCAAATGGCAGTCAAGTAAGATCAGCAGCGAATGTGTAAAGTCAAAAATTGATGTTTTTTATGTATACCAGATTAAGTAGTTATCTATATTGTTGTACAATTTGACAAAGAATAACTGTTATTAAGGGTGCAGAATATGTCCAAAGGTCCAAACGAGGTTCAAGAGAAATTTCATTTCATGGGGGAAGTATAATGTAAACTCAGGTCTGTACAGACTTTTCAGACAATCCTGTTTTTGTGAAAAGCCTACACATAATTTTGTGAATCTAAACTTAGTGTGAAAATAACGTTCTTCCGAGCATTTTTGGCTAGGGACTTTCTTGTAAAATTGTGAAAAATGTAATTTTTCAAAATTACATTTAAGGTTTCATTTAGGCAATGATAGTTCTTTTTTATAGAGCTAAGCTCACACATATGTATAGAAACCTTTTTTTTATTAGAAAATGAATATCAGCTTTACAGGGGGTGGGGTGGGGGGAAATACAGCAGAGCACATCCCAATATTATGTGGTCTGTTCATATCATGAGACTAGTTTTCAAAATGAAACAGATTTATCAAAGATCTGTTTCATTTTTAACATAATTTTAAAAATATCTTGTTTACATTTAGATATATATACAGTACTTTCCATAACTCGAAAACCTTGATATGTCAAAAAATATTTTTTCCTTGATATTACATATTCATCCAGTGTAAATTTTAATTCTTATGTCGAAAAATTTTTACTCTAAACCTTGTTATGTCTCTTTTTTTTAAGTGCTATTTAATTCTGTCAAGAAGGTATGTCACCAAAAACCTCTCATACTCTTTATTATCTGTCTGACAAGTAAACCTTCTGTCCTTTGATACCGGTTTCCCGGAAACCTATATATTTTCTGAAAGCTTATGTCACAAGTAGAAAAACTGTGAAATCTTAGGGGCAGAGGGATAAGCGTTTACGAGTTATAAGACCCACAATGTATAAGTAAAGTGTTGAAGACATGATACCAAAAGTCGCTAAAATGCTCGTTTCACGTAATTATATGAACTAATAATATGATAAGAAAGTGGAAATCTCAAAATAAAGAAGAAACAACTCGTTGAAAAGAAACAATATACGTTTTGACGTTCAAAATGTGACTTGTTATTGACTTACAACAAAAACTAGTACAAGAGACAATCAATGTGCAATTCATCAAATAAACAGTAAGACGGGCAGAAAGACAGTTCACAATGGGCACATTTTACAAAAGCGATAGCCGCACACTTCTCCCACTCATCATTCGTCAATGAATCGAAGCAGTAATCCATTGGCATAATCCACATTCCAGGTTCGACGTCCAAGTATCCGCACTTATAAAAAGCATACTTAATCAAGTTCTTGAAACGAGGAGCGTTGAACTGATATAAGGAAAATGACTCCAGGGCCGGAAAACTATCACGATTCCAGATGTGCTCCTGTGTCTCGATAAGGACTGTGTCCGTTATGTTACGAACAAAAGATTAGTAGTGTCTGAAAAAATGAATATCCAGAGGCTGGACCTTTCCCATACATCCTTCAGGTACCAGTTCTCTTTCTAGAACTTTACCATCAGGTACTTCGGAAGCAGACGATGCATGATCTTTGTTAGAACACCATGAATCTCCTAAAAGCAGAATTTTCATCCTGTCATCAGGCATACTTGGCCAAAATACGTCACGATAGAAGGGGAGGACGGTGACTGTTGCGACGAGCATTGCTGTTCCTTATCGACACCGTCATCTCCGAAGTCCATTTCCTCGTCCTATTCTTCTACATCGCCTCCAGCAAATCCTAATGTCTGGATGTCTTCCACAATCTCCATATAATTCTCCAGGAGGGTAGCTATGTGTTTTATTTTCTCCGATTCCTGGATGTTCGGAGACCGATTGCTTGTTCCGAATCGGGATACCAAGGCAGCCAAAACGACTTTAGGATCCATCTACAATGTAAGAAGACTATAATACGTTAGTACTTGATAGCAACATACGGGAACATACAAGAAATAGAGACGTCATTAAGGGAATATGGCCATCTATACACACTTTACTGATACTTTGTAGGTCCTGTAGCTCCTAAATGCTTGTCCCTCTGCCCTTAAGATTTCGCAGTTTTTCTACTTGTGACATAAGCTTCCAGAAAATATATGGCTTTCCGGTAAACCGGTATCAAAGGAGAGAAGGTTTACTTGTGAGAGACCCAAATAACTCTATTGGTCATTTGAACGACAAACAAAGGGATAAAAATAAGTTTTGCTGTGAATCAGATAAACAATCACATGTTTTGACCAATGACAATCTCAGCTCTTTTTTTTCCTTAAGATCCAGTTCAGTTGTTGCTAATAGAAGCATGACGTATGTACAAGAGACTTATGAGTAGCATTTTAGGGAAAAGGGGTATGTATAAGTGTGCGCTAATGTCTCACAACATATGGATTAGTTGGCCAGAGAAAAACATGTCTGGGAATCACCAGTTGTTTCAAAAATGGAAATTTTCATAATCATAAAATAAAAATTGAATTTTGTTGACAATTGAAAAAAAAAAGATAGTGATTTTAGAGGCCATAGATAAAGGAGGAAAAAAGGGGACAAATCGAAAAAAGATTTCGAAATTCCAGCATTGACTTTTTTTTATTAATATGATATTTGAAAAACAGAAACAAAATTGAGAAATATTTCAAGCAGGAGAAAGAAGCTGCGAAGAAGATTAGAATGGCTGGATATTCTGATTTAGACGAGTGCTTCATAAAATGGTTTAAACAATTCAGAGTTCAAAATGTCTCTTGGACAGAGCCCGACTAACAACTTTTTGTGCCGAAGGCACCTTTAAATTTTTTTGTCCCCCTCCCCACCCCACCCCCCACCCAAAAAAAAAAAAAAATATTTATAGCCGTTGAAAAAAGACCAAAAACAGTTGTTTGGGGAAAAAAAAAAAAAAAAAAATCTGCCTCTGTTTTGGGTCTAAGACATAAAATTACTTCCAGCTAACCTAACGACAGACTTTATTTTAAAATTTTATTCATGTATGTAAAAGAGCAAGCACAGTTGAGCGAGAAAAGCAACAAACAAAAAAAGAAACATTGAGACCATATATTTTAACAATTAGTAAAATTTTGTGCTCCTCAGAAATTTCTCCAGGTGCCCCACAGTGCCCGTGCGATAGTCAAGCCCTGTTCTTGGAGGCAATGTGTTAAAAGAAAAGGCCGAACAGTTTGCAGAAAAACTAGGGCACAAGGATTTCAAAGCCAGTAATCGATGGTTAAAGAACTTAAACAAACACAACATAATTTTTAGAAAATTGTGCGGTCACAGCCAATCAGTGAGCGATGAATTTTGTTTGGAATGGATTAAAAATCTTCCTGTTCGTTTGAAAGTCTTTTTCCCGGACAGCATTTACAATGTTGATGAGATGAGGCTTTTCATTAAAGTACTGCCAGACGAAACTGCAGTTTTCAGTGGAGAAGCATACCATGGAGGAAAACAAAGTAAAGATTGAGTAGCATTGTTAGCTGTCAACATGAATGGCACCGAAGTTCATTACAGGAAGGAGGTTGTGAAGATCAGATGCGATTTATAGGAAACAGGAAATTGCACCAATAAATATTCTGGATTGTATGAGAATGGTTGACCGACCTTGGAGCCATGTGACACAAAAGTACTGTTTCAGAAAAGCTAACTTTGTGAAAAAAAAGTAGAAAATGAAATTGAATCGGACGAGGAATAGGAAACCAGTATTGAACCTGATGATGAAATACAGTGTGAAGAAATGAGAGGAAATTTTAAATTCGCTAATCCAATTACTTTTCCAAAAAACATAACTTTTGAAGATTTTGCTGAATTAGATGCTAACAGACGATAAAATCGTTTCTCAATCGATTTCTTTTTTGAAATCTGATGATGAGGAAGAAGTGGGTGTTCCGGAACCACCACCTGGCATCGGTGTATCTAATTCTTTTCAACTTAATGTAATCATTTTTTATTACTTTTTAAAAATAAAATTACTGTATTTAGACTTGTTAACTATGAAATATAGAGAATATGCTATATATATATATTTGTGGGGATACAAAGGTAAATGAATGTTTTGCAAAAATATTAAAAAGGGGGGGGGGAGGGTAAAAAATATTTGTAGGAAAATAAATTGATTTGTGTTATCCATTTCAAAAACAGAAATCATTTTAAAATATGAAAACGCAAATGTGGTATTTTTAAAAGATATGTTCTATACATTTAACAAGTCAATATTTTGCAGTAGTAATGTAGCTTCTTAGCAATTTTGTTAATTGAAGATTTGTAATTTATCACCTTTTTTAATTGTAATTGTAAATAGATTTCTTGAAGTATTTTTTTTTTTTTTAATTCACTTTTTTTTTTTTTTTTTTTTTTTTTTCTTTCAGGATGCAAAGACAGATGCTAAAGAACTCAGAAAATACAAATAATATGTGATTCAGATTCAGTGTATATAAAATAAACTGTTTTATTAGCATGTATTGATTGATCTTTGTGATTTTAAAACTTTTATTTATTTAAGAATTGTAATAAAATTATCTTTAAATGAATTTCAATAAATGAGTTTTTCTTTTCCATGTTACAGTGTTAGCATATTTCATTCGTACCATAAATAAATAGTTTAAAATAAAACTGCCTGAAGTTTTTTTTTTTTTTTTCTCTTTTCTTTTTTTAAATTATACATGAACATAAATTAATAGTGAAATTAAAGCTACACATACATAAAACAAATACTCCATGGTAAAAATAAAGTGAAATGTAAATAAGTCTTGAATTTATGTACATTTGAGAAATATGAAAAGGATTTAATCTCCAGAAGAAATGTTATTGTTTATTTCCTGAAAAACTGCCAAACTGTGTTTTTCTATTTAATTATAAAACACTTTTAAATTAGGATTAAATATAAAAACTCTGTATTAATATCTAGAAAGTGTATACTAACACGTGTATTTTTACTACACATTTTTTCTTTTTTCTCTTCCCCGTTTTGCAACATTAACAGCCCTTTTCACTTACTGTTGCCGGAAGCCCGAGTCTGTTATTCTATGGGAAATTTTCTTTACAAATAAATTATTAACTAATACATTTTTTAAAATTCTGTTTTCCCATTCAGAAAGTTCCAAACTGTTAAATTGATGAACCTTTTTTAAATATTTTTTTAATATTTTGTTTTGAAAATAAAAAATTTCAGTATTGAAAATTCGTATTTTGCAGATTCAAAATATAATATAAAAAATTAAAAGAATACTTTTTTAAAAAAGGTCCGTCCATTTGACAGCTGGGAATTTTTCAGAATGTGAAAACGGAATTTAAAAATATCTATTAGTTAATAAGTTATTTGTAAAGAAAATTTCCCACAGAATAACATTAGTTCCGGCGACTGTGAGGGAAGCAGGCCCTTAAAGGAAATATTTTACTAAAATTACAAATGTGATTAGATTAGTCTAATGTAATTCATATACTAAATCTATTTTAATTATCTTATATATATTATTTCCGTTTCTTTTATTATCTATTTCTTTTCCTTAAAAGTTTTAAGGGAACACAGATTGTCAAATGTCACTTAAAGCGCATGTTCTGTGGGTTAAATTGTTTATAGAATTACACATTACTTATTTGTTATTTTTAAATTCAGTTTTTACATTCTGTAAACATAACATACAACTGTTAGTACTTGTTATTTATATAAACTTGAATTTTGAGTTTAAAACTAAATTTTTACTAAGGGCATTTTTCAACTAAAAAATGAAATACTGAAATTCTAAAAATTTATTTTTTGCATATCAAGTACTATTTAATGGTTGCCAGTTTTCTGAATGTGAATACGAAAATAAAAAATGAGTAATTCTATAAATTTCGTCGTAGACTTATGTGGAATTCAGTGACTAGAGACGGATAAATCATAAGAGAGAACAAGCAGCCTTAATGTTTTATACGGATTATGCAAATAATTCAATATACAATTACATCAAAGAAAAATTTGTAAATACTTGGATATTTCTAGCAAAGTATTTCAGAAAAGAGTTCTAGGATTTGTTTAATGATGAGTAATAAATATACTATACAAAAATTTAGAGTTTATTTAGTGCATATTGATGTATGACAATTTAATATTGTGTGTAAACAAATTGATTTTTTCAAACTAAAATATCGGGATAAATTGAACATTTAGAGTTTACATATCCTCTACTAAAATTTTCCTTTGTGTATTTTTAGTGATTTAGAATCCCTTTTAAGCTATAGTTTGTGTAGCATAAAAATGTTGGATAATTCACAAACTGAATATTATATATAGTTTAATGCAAGCAATAAACATTTATTATGATTGCACTAAATTAAAATCGTGAGAGAGACCAAAATTTTATACTATTGAATATGCTTACAATTTGCCTCCACATGTTTTATAATAAGTGTTAACTTAAGGCTTTCTTCCCATATTATCCTTCGGGATTTTCATTGCTTCGTTTTTATAAGAATATTTCATTTAAGAATGCTTTTTAATATTGAAAAAATAAATATTTCGTTTAGAGATCCAAACTTAGTCATAAATTTACTTAATGAAATAAAATATTCAAATAAATTGGGAGGGGGGGGGGAAGTCCACTAGGTAAAAGTAACCCGACATTTATGGGTTAAAAAAAAAAAAGAAGGAAATGGCTCATTGATGGATCTTCATTTCCAGTGTCACAACTATGTTTTTACTAAATTTTGACGAATATCTATAAGTTGCGACAAAAAAAAAAAAAAAACTGCTTTGCCTGCACTATAATATAATTTTTAAATTTATGAATTCATAACACCCATCCTAACATTGTAACAAATGATCGGATCAGCTTACGGATGATTTCAAATTCAGAGTTAAAAAATATATATGAAACAATACCCACCACTACCATAATTTATTTTTATTTTAACTTTTTTTTTTTTTTGGGGGGGGGGGGGGAGGACTAATCAGATCTTAGTTTCTTGTAGCGCATGTTGATACTCAATATTTATGTTATTTGTCATTCATAAAATTTAGGAAGAGCTTTTGTTTTGGCACAAAATATAATCAAATGAGTACCCAATATATAAAGTTTGCTTAAATAAATAAAAACTCTGTATTATGTATAAAATTGAAGGTGTCAAAAAAAGTGAAATTAGTACATAATGTGTGACACAGCAAGATTGATGCTTTGCAGCCATTTCGATATGACAAAGAAATTTTTTCTAATTTGCAGTAAATTTGATATGACAAGACTAAATTTTCCTACTTATTTGCAATAAAATTGCAGCAAGCTTGATGTGACAACTAAATTTTCCTCCTAATTTGCAATGAAGTTGCAGCAAGCGTGATGTAACAAAACTAAATTTTCCTCCTAATTTGCAATGAAATTGCAGCAAGCTTGATGCGACAAAACTAAACTTTCCTCCTAATTTGCAATGAAGTTGCAGCAAGCTTGATGTAACAAAACTAAATTTTCCTCCTAATTTGCAATGAAATTGCAGCAAGCTTGATGCGACAAAACTAAACTTTCCTCCTAATTTGCAATGAAGTTGCAGCAAGCTTGATGTAACAAAACTAAATTTTCCTTCTAATTTGCAATTAAATTGCAGCAAGCTTGATGTGACAAAAATAAAATTTTCTCCTAATTTGCAATGAAATTGCAGCAAGCTTGATGTGACAAAAATAAAATTTTCTCCTAATTTGCAATGAAGTTGCAGCAAGCTTGATGTAACAAAACTAAATTTTCCTCCTAATTTGCAATTAAATTGCAGCAAGCTTGATGTGACAAAAATAAAATTTTTTAATAAGTTGCTGTGAATTTGCAGCAAGTTTGATATGACAAACCTAAACTTTTCTGCCAATTTTAAATAAGTTTGCTGCAAGTTTGACATGACAAGAATAAGACTTGCACGACAAGTTAGCTGCAAATTTGGCGTCTGGTGACTTCGGAGCTTGCGTTAACTTGCTTCAGTCTTGTTATTAACTTGCAAACTTGTCATGGTGAACTTGTTGCAAGATTGCAGTCTTGCAAAGCAAGACTGCTGCAAGTTTGCAGCAAACTAATTTTGCTATCTGGGACTGCGCTCCCTGGTGGAGGAAAGTGGATTTTGCAGCGCGTGCGTAGCATGCCTGCTATACGGTGTCGCTGCCACAGGCAGCGGTAACACGAGTCAGAGGTTTGTTCGGTTCAAGGTTAATTTTTGAGAATTTTTCCGTGTTATTAGCGGCCTGCATATACGTGCCGCAGGCACTGGGTCACGAACCCGAGTTCCGTTCTGTTTGAGGTAATTTTTTTTGTTACAGATGATTATTTATTTTGTGATGTTTTCATTTAAAAATAGAAATTCAAAGAAAATCGAGTTAAAGATATAAAACCATACAAATTTATGGTTCATTTAAGGTTATTATCAAGGGCCCGGGCATTGCCGGGCCGGTTCGTTTGGTTCCAGGTTAATTTTTGGGAATTTTTTTTATATTGTTAGCGGCCCGCGTATGCACTTCCGCAGGCACCGGGGTCACAAGGCAGAGTTTCGTTCGGTTCGAGGTAATTATTTTTTGTTACAGCTGATTATTATTTTTCCCAATACTTTTATTTAAAAATAGAATTTCAAACAAATTCGAGTTAAAGATATAAAATCTAACAAATTTAAGGTTCATTTAAGGTTATTATCACGGGCCGAGGCATTGCCGGGCTGGTTCGTTCGGTTCCAGGTTAATTTTTGGGAATTTTTTTTATGTTGTTAGCACCGTGTATGCCAGCTGCAAGCACCGAGGTCACAAGGCAGAGTTTCGTTCGGATCGAGGTAATTGTTTTGTTACAGATAATTATATTTTTAGTGATGCTTTCATTTAAAAACAGAAATTCAAACAAAATCGAGTTAAAGGTATAAAATAATACAAATTTAAGGTTCATTTACGGTATCATGGGCCCGGGCAACGCCGGACGGGTCAGCTAACATATAGTCTTAGTATTAAACGAAATAGAAAATAAATGATAGCATCTGTTTATTTGAAGTCAGTTTGACGTCACATTGAGAGTCTTTTGTAGAAAGTGATGTCATACATAGTATTTCGATTTATAAGCATTTTTCCGACTTTCTTTTATTAAGTGAAATGTCGTAAATCATATTAGATGTTTTAACATGAAATGCATTTAAATAATGATGCGACGGTTTTTGAAACATTACGGTCAATAAAGTGATCGTCAAATTCAACGGGTTCCAGCTAGTTATTCGTTATTTAAAACAAAAATACAAAAAATAGGCTTTTTACGTCTTGTGTTAAATGTCTCCCTTGTAATTTTAATATGAATAGTTCACAAAAAAATAAAAATTTATCGGGTACGGTTTTACAAGTTTTACACTGAAAACTTGTCATTTTGAACATGAACCTTTAACTATGAAACAGCACAATCATACACTTAACAAAGAATATCTGTTAACTAGAATACCAGAAAAAAAAAAAAAAAAAAAAAGAAAAAAAGAAACAGATAAGGTACGAATACAGGGCTGCCAAAACAGGGATTGCCAGCAGAGAGAATGACCAGGAGGCAGGGTTGATAGCACGAATGTTTACCATGTGTGATACAGTCGGCAGCAAAAGTATCTGAGCACTAGCATTAATCTCTGTCTAAAATACTGCTTTGTTAAATTAATCCTTGTCGAGTCATGCTCTTAGTCAGTCTAAGAAGATGATTCGATAAGGATTTATATAACAAAATAGTATTAAATGTACTTTTTTCACATCGGAATTATTGGCTAGTGCTCCGATACTTTTGCTGTCGACATAAAAAAAAATACTGAAAAATCATAAAAAAAAAAAAAAAAATAGTGAAATTTGCCCTTTTCTGATACTTTAACAAAAAAAAAAGAAAAAAAAATGGAACAAGCATGGTTGCCGGGACTCTGAGTTCCTAGAACTCAGGGTTGCAAGCAGGAAGGGTTACCATCTGTAATACAGTGAAAATGATAAAAAATTATGAAAAATTGCAATTTTCTGATACTCTAACAGAAAAATGTGACGTGGTGGGACTTTTTTACTTGCAGATATTTAAATAAAAATAGGAATTAATAATAAAAATAATAATCTGACAGCTGTTACTGAACCACTGTAGACCAGTGTTATTAGTTCAATTCATTTATTAGAATATTACCTAATGCTTTTTTTTCAGTATTAGAAAGACAAAAATTATATATATACAGAAAGAGAAAGAAAATAAAAGAGATATATACTCAATTTTTTAAATTATCCTTCTGAATTTAAATGGGAACAAATAGGAATAAGAAACGAATCTAAATTTTAAAAGAGGTCTTTTAAAATTCGTTATGAGACAAAACAGTTACATGAAAACGAATTTAAAAATACTTTTATAATTTAGCTACGCTGAATTTATAAATACAAAATTGTTTATGATGTATTCATATTTTAATAGATATAATTTCATGAACAAAAAACAAAAAGAAAAGAAAAAATACAGACTTCTAAAATTACTATAACATTGTGTATCCAATTTGAAATATAGTCACCTCCTCTCGCTCAGCCTGTTTCCAATAAAAAATTAGTAAAACATTTTGCCAGTAATATATCATTCAAAGATATATTTATTTTTATTGTATCGTAGTTTTAGTTATGTGTATAAAGATAAATAATAAATCTCTAAAAATGCAAGTATAAGAATTGTTCTCCATGTTCAAAACTTTAAGGTATTTATTGAATTTTGAAAACAAAAGAATACAGCATTAGTACTCTGTACAGACTATTGTCTGTCCTTTCATAATTAAGTGTTCTCAGTAAATTATTAACACTCAAGAAACGTAGTAATTAGACATAGGGTATAACAATAAATATTTTTACATAGATATTACAAGATTTCAAGTTTAAAGCTATTTTTCTATAAATATACACATTGGAGTATATCAATACATTGCACTATTAATGTTTAGAAATGCAATATTCCTTAAATTATAAAGTTAAATTTTGCTGGAAATAAATTTTAAAGAATTTTTATCGAAATCATTTTAATAGTGAAATACCATAGAACTTTCTTTACATAGTCTAATTATAATTATTTAAAATGAACTCTATGCGAGTATTTATGCATTCTTATTAGAATAAATCTGAATAAAAATCAACATAATAAAATATTGATTTTTCATTATTCTTAATAGAATTGAAATTGCATCCCATCGATTGAAAACAGTGCATGCGTCTGCATAAAATTTCTCTTATTAGAGAAGTAACTTTTGAAATGAACATTTTCAGTTTTTAATCAGCTTATAAGTTTATGATAAACTAAAATTTTCTGTTTCTCATTATTAAATTAAAGTTTGAATTTATATTTAATTTTTGTAAACTTTCAAATAGAAGCTCTTTTTGTGTTTTAATTAGATGCACCAAAAATATGTATTTCTATTTGAAAATATTGAATTTTTGTATATTTCTTTTGGACGAATTTTAATTTCTCCAATCAGAAGTAAATCTTACTATAGTTGTAATAGAAAGATAAGTAAAGAAGAAAAGTTATTTTTACTCTGAATATTTAAACAAAAACTATGTTGTGGTTGGAAATAACAGTTATAAGAAAGAACAATGTTTAAAATTTGCTTGGTTGTAATCATACAATTACAGGGGGAAGAAAGCAAAAACTTTTTTATTGCTTTCATATTATAGGATACTCGGACAAGAGTTAACCATCCAGCTAAAAAAAGTCTTGAAAAAAAAAAAAAAAAAAACTATAAAGAATGAAGAAAAAATGCAGATATTGTGAAGGTATTTGGAGCAATCCCAGCTTTAAAAGTCTTAAAAAAAAAAAAAAAAAAAAAAATATCTGTAAAAATAAAGAGAAACTACAGATAAACTGAAGGTATCTGGAACAGCAAAAAATTTGCAGGTAATTCCTCCCCCCTCCCCTCCACCCATAAACATTTCCCCCTTAAATTTATTATTGTTCCACGTATCAGAATAATACAGGTAGGGGCTAAATACTGGTGTGGCTAAAAATAATCCGGAAGAAATTAGAACGTTGACATCTATGATCTTTTCCATGTGGTAGATAATGTGTTGTTTGAAGTGCAAATTTCATTTCACCGCTGATTTTTAAGTATAATTTTGCATTTTGACGTTTCTTGAATACAAAAATCAAGTTTTTAGCATATGATTGCTATGTGATGTCTTTTATCAGCGTAATGAATTTTATTTTATTTCTGATATAAAAATAAATTTATTGTAATAACTACACAAAGTAGATTACTATAATATCATAAACCAGTAGTATCTTAATAAAATTTGATACTTTGGTTAATTTCTTATTGAATGAAAAAATAGCTATGTGTTAGTATAACATTACGCTCTTCATATGTTTTGTTTTGATAAACATCAATGGTCGTTTATACAGGCTTTCTTCCCCACAAAATTATGATATCTAAACTATATTTGTAATAAATTCATGTGAAACTGTTTAATTTAATCCTTTAATCTTGACTTTTAGAGATTATTATAAATGGTATAAATTATTTCAGTTTTGTATATAGATGTAGCATAAATTGTTTTTTCCCCTACTTGTCTTCTCGATTACACAAATTAAATCTTATGTGTTATAATGCATCAAAATAACCTCAGTGAAAACGACATTATTGAGAAGATTACAATTTTTTTTTTTTTTTTTTTTTTTTAAGAAGTTCTAAATGATAGCTGGTATAGAGTCATTTCCTTTTTTTGTATTACAGACATATTTTAGTTTTTTTTTTTTTTTTTTTTAATAATATACATTGTTTTTTAAAGAACAAAATATTAAAATAAATAAATAAATAAATAAAATAAAGACCTTTTACCGACATTATAAGAAAAGAAATATAGTAATATTATGTTCAATTTATCATGCTTGGTCATAACATTATTATAATTTTTTTATATGATAGGGGAATGTAGATGAATATAATATACGATTTCAATTTAAATTCATCATAATAAATAGAAGTATTTTGAATCATCGTGAATTATACTATTGCAAACATTCAGTGTTTTTAATGTGTTTAGATGTTTTTATGTTACAAAAAAAATAAAAAATAAAAGAGTTTACATGCAAAATTTTTAGTTTAAAAAAAAAAAAAAAAAAAAAAAAAGTTTCGAATAACATGGACCAAGCAGGTATTATGGAATAGTTATGAAAAGAAATATGGAATACCCAATTCCTTAAATGATAATATAGAATACGGTAGTATTTTTACAGAAAATCATGAAGTCGGATGGGTTTTACGTCGCACTAGCGCTGCATAATGGGCAATTGGTGACAGTTTGGTATTCACCCCTACAGATGGTCTGGAGACATGCCATTACAATTTTGATCCTCCACGGAAGGGATGGAAAATTATGAAAGATTGCCATAAAAACATTTCACATTAAAATTGTTATAGAAAATTAATAATACTTAAGAATTATCATTATTAAAGTATTACAAACGTCGTGAATAACATGGAATAGTTGGTATTCCATATTATCCGAATCACCATCTTGGAGAATGAATCATCCTGAACCACCTCTTTATAGAAATAAGTTCATGGAAATCAGACTGCTAACTAACTAATCTCCCCTACTGGAAATGCGGATAAGTTTTTACACGATTTTATTACTTCCTAAATAGAATACAGAATTCTGAGACTTACCTCCAAAAAAGCCTCAATCTTGATAAACCAAAGAAGTTGTATGACGCAAAAACTGTTTTTGCGTCATACTCAAGGTGAGCAACATAAGGTGAGCTACCATTCATAATGGATGTCTAGTGAAGATGTTTGTTGTACTTCCAATAGATAGCAGCACCTTGCAGGTGATATATAACGGTATTCCATTTGACCTGATTATTTTCATATTTTCCACCGTTCAAAAATTATACCTCTGGGGATCACCGAAGCGGGAGAGCCATCCCTTCCATGGAGGATCAAAATTGCGATGTCATGTCTCCGTACCACCTCGAGGGGTGAGTCCCAGACCGTCGCCAATTGCCCATCTGCGCAGCACCAGTGCGACGTAAAACCCATTCAACCAACCAAACAACCCACCGTTCTTCAAAATAAAACAACACTCTTTTGAATGAACCATGGGAATTTTATCCATCAAAATTTAAATGAAATATATAAAATAGAGTTATTAACTTTACATGAAAATAAAAATGTGTGGAATGGGTGTTACTGAGTCAAAAATGCATAAATTAAAATAAAAGTCTCTATGCCTTACATAGAATTGATTAAAGATACAGTAATTTTCTACTAAAAGAATTAATTTTTAACAAAAGTTAATTTTAGACTGCTGTCTTAACTCTAAATAATAATAATAATAATAATAATAATAATAAACCCCTCTAAAAACTAGTTTTTTTAATGAGTATATTATAAACACATAAGCTATAGGATTTCAGATTAAAGCAATATATAATTAATAATAAGTAACATTTAAATATTTTATATACTAATATTATGTAATTTGTTTTACATACAGTCGGTAACAAAAGTGTCCGAACAGTAGCAAAAATTCCTACATAAAAAAAGTAGAGTTAATACTGTTTTGTTAAATAAATCCTTGTCGAATCCTGTTCTTAGTCAGTGTAAGAACATGATTCGATAAGGATTTATTTAACAAAACCGTATGAAGTGTACTTTTTTACATAGGAATTTTTGCTAGTGTTCGGACACTTTTGTTACCGACTGTACTAAGAATGGACATATTTGTTTACAATTTACTTAATAACTATATGCTTCTTGTTTACATATGCGCGAAAATAAATACTCAATTCATAAAAAAATTACATTGCATTTCAAAGTAAAATTCAACTCGAGAGAGATATTAAAATGGGAGAATTTCACATACACTGAAAATTGTTTAAGTTTAAAACGAAAAAGTGAGAATATTTAAGCAGGAACATAAAATCCTAATAATACGCATATCGACATGGTTTATATTATTTACGAATATTGAATTGCTTAAAATAAACAATACCAGGGAAAGTTCGTTAAAATAGTAGTTTGCTTTATAAAACTATTCTGCATATAATGTTTAAACTCCAAATGCAAATATTTATTTTAACATGGACCGTAAGAGCATATTTAAATAAGTGTTGTTTGTTTAATAAACTTTCGTCAGATTCTGTTATAAAACTTGCAAAAACGTTTTCCTTCTGCATTTTTTTAAGCTTAAAAACTGCTTTGATAACAAACATAAAATATGAATTTGCATTTAATAAGTATATTAAAAGATATAATAGTTTTAAGTTTTCAGCATTTATATAATGACTTTGCAATTTTTTAGAATTTTTATATAGTGTACTTTTCATTCTTACCAAAAAAAAAAAAAAAAAAAAAAGAGAAAATTATAATCATTAAATATTTTAACCTTCGTGTACATTAGTCGAAAGAACATTTTTTGGATTTTAATTTACCAACAAGTGTGAATATTTATGTAAATTTTCAATGAATGTTTTTAGACGTTTCTTAGTGCACAATTAAAAGTTATCACAAATTTAAATATGTTAATTACGGTTGCAAAATATATTTTTATAAATTGATAATATTAACAACATTTTTTTTCTGCAGATTGATAATATCTGCATCGTATATAGTAGTTTTTATGTGAACGATGCAATAACATATAATGTAATTAAAAAGTAACGAATCATGTGATAATAAAGTAAATAAGTCGCAATGATACTGTGTTGAAAATCTGATACAAATTTAGTATTAGCCTGAAATACTTTTATTTCATAATTGAATATATGAATATAGTAAAACGTTGCATATTATCAAATAACTGGAAACAATTTAAAAACTTCATACTTAATGTTATTTTTAAAACGTATAATATTTAATAATAATTTAATATCTATATCTATATCTATATCTATATCTATATCTATCTATCTATCTATCTATCTATATATATATATATAATATATAAACTAGATTGAAGGCGTTTTAATTACAATTTCTACATACAGCCGGTAACAAATGTGTCCGAATACTAGCAAAAATTCCTATGTAAAAAAAGTGCACTTCATACGGTTCTGTTAAATAAATCCTAGTCGAATCCTGTTCTTAGTCAGTGTAAGAACATGATTCGATAAGGATTTATTTAACAAAACAGTATGAAGTGTACTTTTGTTACATAGAAATTTTTGCTAGTGTTCGGACACTTTTGTTACCGACTGTACATATATTTTAATTTTTGATTTTGAACTTGTACAAATTTCACGGAATCGAGTTGAAAGCTATAAGTATTGCATCATGTTTTCATCTAAATTAAATGTATACATAAAGCAAAACCATTGATCAAGTTTAATTTCAATTTTGTCATCACTGCGGGTTTAGAGCTGACTGTTTTAAGAATTATTCATGAAGGGAATTCATTTTCTTTCATTTTAATTTAAACTTTTTAATTTTTGAGATGAAATGGAGAAAATTGGATATGATTTTCATAATTTTTACACCGCAGGTGTTTTTCTTCATTTCTATCCTCGGTCTCTTTATGAGAAAGAAAGAAATAAAATTAAAAATATTTAAATCTTTCCCTGTTAAGTCATTTTTCTTCATCAAAAGACTTCGAAAAAGGCACGTAAAATAAAACAAGTTTGTTACAATATGTATTATAACGATAATACAATTTCTCCCATTCACTTTCGTATTGAGATACGATTTCTCGTAACAATCTGAAGGAGTATTTTTCATACGTATCAGATATTAAGTTAAACAAGAAAGAAAAATCATGCAGTACGCATTGATTAGTAACACTTTCCAACTGTACGCAATTGTATTGAATAACTTTTAATATTCTTTGCCTGCTTTATCACACAACAGACAGAACGACTGAAAAACATGCAGATAGACTAATTGATTTTAAAATTACTCTTAGGCATTTTGGAAAGTGTTAAAAAGGCTTAACGCAAAAGAAAACGCAGCCGGTAGATTATAATTACAGCTTTTAATCTGAATATTTCAGTGTAGCCCTGTAAATCTGAAAGTTAACCATATCATGTTCTATAAAAAACAATATTTTAGAATATTAATAATGCATGTCAATGTTTCTATGATTTTTATAGTAGAAATATTTTTAAATATAACTTTTAAAAAATTCTGTCCTAAAACGTAATACATTGTTTGTTTTTTTATTGTTGTTGTTGTTGTCCCTGTAAACAAACTAGTTGTACAGGACCTATTAATGGCATTTTAAATAGGGAACATCCCATAGGGAACTTAAGTGTATAATTTTTTAAAAATTCTCAAAGTATTCACGGATGATAGGAGCCGGAGACAAACAGATTGAAAGGTAGACAATCGGATAAGCAGATGCACAAATTGAAATCATATTCCCACTAAAATTATAAGAAAGTTTTAAAACGCTCATGTAAACAAAAGTGCAATTCCAGCACATTTTTATTTATAGCTCTTAATGTAACTGATTATTTTTGTGTGGCCCTGTAAATCTAATGCTAACCATACTATATTACAGAGAAGGCACTCTTTTGTCCATACGGATAATATATTTCAATTGAGGAGAATAAAATTATTAAAATTTGGTTTATAAAAATAACTCTCATGCAACACAATGCTTTGGAATACTTTCTAGTGCCCCTGTACACAAACCAGTAAGAAATGGGCTCTGTTTTACATAGGAAACATCCGATAGGGAGTTGAATAATATATTAAAATTTCATTGAAGTTTCTATACATTAAAGGTATTAAAATATGGCTTATAGAAACTCCTCCCATAGAACACAATGCTTTCGAATACTTTTGGGTGTCCCTGTACACAAACCAGAAGAGGTATTCACTCCATTTTCAATATGGAACATCCGATAGTCAACTTGAATAAAATATATCGGTTTAAAGAAATTCCATGAATATTTACGGGAATTAGAGCGCAGTAAAACAGACAGAGAGACAGACAGAGAGACAGACAGACGGACAGAAGAACAGTCAGACAGATGCAGAGATTGAAATTATATTCACACTAAAACAATGATAGAAAGTTTCAAAAACGCATAAAGTAAACCAAAGTACAATTCTAGCAATTTTTGATTAATAGCTCTTAATATAACTGAAAATTTTTGTGTCACCCTGTAAATCTAATGATAACCATGCTATATTCTATGCAAAGCATTCTTTTGTGCATATAAATAACATATTTTAATTTCCTAAAACTTCGTGGAAAGTAAAAATATTAAAATTTTATTTATAGAAATATCTCGCATAGAACGCAATGCTTTGGAATAATTTTAAGTGTCCCTGCACATAAATCGGTAGTGGTATTTGCTCCATTTTATACAGGAAATATCCAATAGGGAATCTGAATAACATATTTCTATTTAATTGAGATATGTCTACATTAAAAGTAAGAAAATATGGTTTATCGAAATACCTCTCATAGAACATAATGTTTTGAAATACTTTCGGGTGTCCCTGTACACAAACCAGTAGAGGTACAAACTCCATTTTCAGTAGGGAACATCCGATCGTAAACTTCAATAACATATATCAGTTTCAAGAAATTCCATAAATATTTACGGGAGTTAGAGCTCGGACAGATAGACAGGCAGACAGACAGACGGACAGGCAGATACACAAAACTGAAATCATATTCACACTTAAAAAATGTTAGAAAGTGTTCAAAACGCTTAACGTAAACGAAAGTACAATTCTAGCAATTGTTTATTAATAGCTCTTAATGTAACTGGACATTTTTGTGCCACCCTGTAAATCTAATGCTAATCATGCTATATTCTGTGCAAAGCATTCTTTTGTGCATATAAATAACATATTTCAATTTCCAAAAACTTCATGGAAAGTAAAGTTATTAAAATTTGATTTATAGAAATATCTCTCATAGAACGCAATGCTTTGGAATACTTTTGAGTATCCCTGTACATAAACCGATGGTGGTAATTCATCCATTTTATACAGGAAACATCCAATAGTGAACTTGAATAACATATTTAATTTCATTCAGATATGTCTACAGTAAAGGTATGAAAATATGGTTTATAGAAATACCTCTCATAGAACACAATGCTTTGAAATACTTTCGGGTGTCCCTGTACACAAACTAGTTGAGGTATAAACTTCATTTTCAATAGGGAACGTTCGATAGTGAACTTGAATAACATATATCAGTTTCAAGATATTCCATATATATTTACGGGAGTTAGAGCGCGGACAGACAGACGGACAGACAGACAGACTGACAGACAGACAAACCGAAGTCATAAATACTTTTAAACCTTGTTGGAAAGTGTTTAAAATGTTAGATAGTGTTAAAAACGCTTAACGTAAACGAAAGTACACATCTAGCAATTTTTTTATTAATAGCTCTTAATTTATCTGGATATTTTTGTGCCACCCTGTAAATATAATGCTTATCATGCTATATTCTATGTAAAGCATTCTTTTGTGCATATAAATAACATATTTCAATTCCCTAAAATTTCGTGGAAACTAAAGTTATTAAAATTTGATTTATAGAAATATCTCTCATAGTACGCAATGCTTTGGAAAACTTTTGAGTGTCCCTGTGTATAACCCGGTGGTGGTATTCTCTCCATTTTATACAGGAAACATCCAATAGTGAACTTGAATAACATATTTCCATTTCATTAAGATATGTCTACAGTGAAGGTATTAAAATATGATTTATAGAAATGCCTCTCATAGAACACAATGCTTTGAAATACTTTCGGGTGTCCCTGTACACAAACCAGTAGAGGTATACACTCCACTTTGAATAGGGAATGTCCGATAGTGAACTTGAATAACATATTTCAATTTCATTAAGATATGTCTACACTAAAGGTATGAAAATATGGTTTATAGAAATACCTCTCATAGAACACAATGCTTTGAAATACTTTCGCGTGTCCCTGTACACAAACCAGTAGAGGTACAAACTCCTTTTTCTATAGGGAACTTCCGATAGTGAACTGGAATAACATATTTAAATTTCATGAAGATATGTCTACAGTAAAGGTATGAAAATATGATTTACAGAAATACATCTCATAGAACACAATGCTTTGAAATACTTTCGGGTGTCCCTGTACACAAACCAGTAGAGGTATAAACTCCATTTTCAATAGGGAACGTCCGATAGTGAACTTGAATAACATATTTCAATTTCATTAAGGTAAGTCTACAGTAAAGGTGTGAAAATATGGTTTGTAGAAATACCTCTCATAGAACACAATGCTTTGAAATACTTTCGGGTATCCCTGTACACAAACCAGTAGAGGTATAAACTCCATTTTCAATAGGGACCGTCCGATAGTGAACTTAAATAACATATATCAGTTTCAAGAAATTCCATAAATATTTACGGGAGTTAGAGCGCGGACAGACAGACAGACAGACAGACAGACAGACAGACGGACAGACAGACAGACGGACAGACAGACAGACAAACCGAAGTCATAAACACTTTTCAACCTTGTTGGAAAGTGTTAAAAAGAAAGAATTATATTTTTATGCGGTGTGCAAATTGTGTATCTACATTGTGTTAGTTGTGGGGGAACGTCCCATTGTTTTTTTTAATACCGTTTTCTTTTATATTTTAGCAAGTAGCTGATGCTTAAGAGCAATTTTGGCATTCCGCATTGCCGGAAATAATCGTTAAGGGCCCTCTTTACTCACTGCCGTCGGAAGACGAACCTAATGTAACCAATGTTATTCTATGGGAAATTTTTCTTTACAAATAACTTATTAACTAATACATATTTTTAAATTCTGTTTTCACATTCTGAAAATTCTCAGCTGTTAAATTGACGCACCTTTTCTAAAAAAGTATTTTTTTAATTTTCTATATTTTATTTTGAAGCGTAAAAATACGAATTTTCAATATGTGATTTTTTTTCATTTTGCAATTTCAAAATAAAATATTAAAAATTAAAAAAATCATTTTTAAAAAAGGTCCGTCAATTTAAAAGTTGGGAATTTTCTGAATGTGAAAACAGAATTTAAAAATATGTATTAGTTAATAAGTTATTTGTAAAGAAAATTTCCCCATAGAATAACATTGGCTCGGTCTTCCGGTTACGGTGAGTGAAGAGGGCCGTTAAACTCCTAATTTCCAGTATTTATGCTACCATCTCTCCCTCTTCCCTATTCCTCTTTATTTTAAGCTTCAAATATTAACTTTTTCATTCAAAAAAAAAAAAAAAAAAAAAAAAAAAAGCTTCAAAGACGTATTTTAATTCAATTAATACATAAAAAAAAAAAAAAAAAAAAAAACAATCTCTGTTATCAAACTATTATGGTAGATAAGGGTTTTTAATCGTAAAAGTAGGATTTAGGAAGTCACACGATGTACAATTTAATCAAATATTTCATATTTTAAACAAATTAATGTTTTTGCAGTAAACACCAATTATCAAGGGAAAAAAAAAGAAAAAGAATGAGAAACAAATAGAACACAACAGAGCAACTTGATTAAAATGCATATTTTGCATTTGATAACCAGCACGTACCTTTAGTCCAGCTACATGCTTACAAAATGTTTTAAAAAATTAAATGGAAGATTTGCGAAACCGATTAAATTAATTAATGAATTAACGCATGTGCACAACGTCTTATTTTCGGTGGGTACATGTTTCCTTATCAGAGAGGTTTCCTTAGTTATCTGCTAATGCGATCTCAACAAAATGCTTCTTTAGAAAGCAGAGACGGTGCGATTTAGAAATGGTGAAATTTAGGCCAATTTATAATATTTTTATCTATTTGAATAACCAATAGAAAGATAATTCTGAAATTTTTTCTGTTTGTTTTTATTTTTTGCGTAAACAGTTAAAGAATTGCGCATGGTTTAAAATATCTTTCGTATCCTTGTGCCTTCCTCACGTCGGGAAATGTATTGGCCTTAAAATACATGTCGGAGCCATGCAATTTTAAGGCTTGGAATTAGAGGTTGGATAATTCCTATTGTTTGGAATTATCCAAAATACGAATATTATTATTCGGTAAGCGCATTACCGAAGATAACAACAACAACAAAAAGTAAATAAAATAAATAAAAAATCTGTTAAAATGTATTATAATAGTTGTTACGGGGAAAAACTATGGAAGAAATTCATGTTTTTTGGTTAATCAGTTGGGAAAAAAAAAAAAAAAACATATTTTATCTTTTTAAAGAAAAAAAAATATATAGAATCAGAGGTTCTATAATTCATATTGTTTGGAATTATCCAAAATACGAATATTGTTATTCGGCAATCACATTACCGTAGATAACAACAACATCAACAACAACAAACAAACAATAAATATCTGTTAAAATGTATTTTAATAGTTGTAACTGGATAAAACTATGGAAGAAATTCATGTTTTTTGGCTAATCAGTTGGAAAAAGAAAAGAAAAGAAAAGAAAGAAAGAAAAAATATTTTATCTTTTGAAAGAAAAAAAAAGTATACATATCAATCTGTTATAAATTAAAGTTGAAATTTTGTGCTTACGAATTTTTGGATGTTAATATATTTAACCAGAAAAATTAATTTGATGATGATGAATACAGATGCAAATCTGCAACAATTTTAAAGCAAAGTCATCACTGGACGATGCCTTTCACTAGCTTTGAAAATGATAAATAATTTGGAAAAGATCAACATAATTAATGAATAATACTTGTTTTCTAGGAATCTTTCAAGTTGGAAAGTGCTATTGTATTTCACTTAAAACATAATTAATAAGATTCTTAAAACTTTCTCAAAATATCAAACTACGAACTCCTAAAGCTTTTAATGATTTCATTTCTTTTAGGAGCATATAACTCGAGCACATTTGACAGATAAAGACGCGGCTTTCAAGTAATCCTTGTCTTCTAAATTAACGAAGTTTATGTAAATTATCCACGAGGTCATGAACCCATTGTGCGTAAAATTTGTGTTTTTTACACACTTTTTGTTAATTTATGATAATTAAAAATGTAACATATAAATTACACACGTAGGGAACTCACAACGGTACTTAAAAAAAAAAATAATAATAATAATAAAAATTTCAGATTTATTTTATATTTGGAGTTTAAGTATGCTATAAGTTATTTAAAAAATATTTAAAAATTTCATTTTTCTAAACTTTCAAAACTGTTCTACTTTTTTTTTTTTTTTTTTTTTTTTTTGACAGTTTAAAATAGTTTTATAGCGCATAATTGATTTATATGAAAAAAAAAAAAATGTTGAAGCAACAAATTTGTCTTTAATTAATTATTATTATTTTTTTTTTTTTTTTTGTTTTCAGCAAAAATTTCATTATCCGGAACAAAATTATTTCGTTGGCTGAAGAGAACATCGAATCTTTGACTCGACATCAGTGAAGGGTTCATGAAAGCTTATATTTCCATTTAATACTTATAAATTGAACTATATCATTTTGTATTTATTGAAATATTATTTTTCCGACTGCGTGAAAATAATGCCTGGACCGGGAGTCGAACCCCGGATCTTTGACTTACAAGTTCAAGGCTCTACCTTGAGCTATCCAGGCCGACACCCCGGTCAATTGTTAGTCAAAGATCTGGGGTTCGACTCCCGGTCCAGGCATTATTTTCACTCAGTCGGAAAAATAAAATTTCAATAAATATGATTTTCTTCCGCAGTTGATTGTGTGATTTTATTAAAAATTATATCAGTTTGTTTAATGGAATATATAGTCAGGAAACAATTTGTATTGTTTTTGATATATTTTTTACAAATTTGAAATCCTTAAATTGCGTTGTTTCAGTATGCACGTTTTCACGAGTTAATGATCTTCAAAATGCTAAAACGTCTACACATATTTAAGATAAGATTTAATACATTTTTTGGATGTTAAATGAAACCTGCTTAAAATAAATAGGAATGTATTTTGAAATTTATTGATTAGTGTTTGAGTAAAAAATAAAAAAAAATGTACGTTCATGTAAAAATTTGCAAAAAAATATAATTTTTGTTATATTTTTATATATTATTTTTTTCCTTTTAAAGCTAGCTCAAAATCCATCCTTAATTCTTTTTAATAGGTTTTATTAAACATAAAACAAAACAGTTTTAACAATTGAAAGATCATGATTTTAATAATTTCAATGATTAAATGATAATGATTTCATAAAAAAAAAAAAAAAAAAATGCAAACTGAGAAAACATTTAAAGATTTGAAATCTTTAAAAAATATATCAAAAAACATAAGAATTATTGCCTAAATTTACATTTTATTAATATATATATATATATATATATAGTCCAATTTGTAATTATTAAATGAAAATACAAGCCTTTATATTAAACCTTCAGATATGGTAAAGCAAAGGTGTCCAGTTTCCTTAAACAGTTTTGTTTCTTCCACGCATCATTAGCTGATTGGCATAGTTTACCGAGTGATCTATGACGTAATTATAGAACTATCCAATAGCAGTAACACATTTCACAACAATATTCTTTTGGTCAGTCGAAACAAGTTGATTTAGTTATTTTAAAACTATTCTTAAAATGACAAATTAAATCTAAAAATCAGTTGAGAGAATAATTTGGGTTTTCCCGACAAGATATTTCTTTCCGTATATCCAGTTAATCATTTAAATATATCATAAAATATAAATACGTTATTTAATAGCTAGATTTGTTAATCTACGAAGTTTTCCACTGATTTAAGATGAGAAATTATTTTGCATAGAGAAATGCAAACAAACATAATCACCTTATACATACATACACATATATATATATATACATGGTGATTCTGAGGTAGTGAGAAAAGCTTGGAATGGAAATAAAGAACATCACATGTATTCGGAATTGTATAGGAACCCATGTCCCCAAACGTCATTTTAACCCTTTAAGAATCGGATGATTTTGCGTAGATATGGGCGTGGCTCTTCAATGCTGCATTTTTTTAAAAAGAGATTTTACTTTCTAATCTTTACATAAATAAGTAAATTCTGTTTTGATCGACGTATTTTATCACCGTGATTGCAATAATACGAACATCGAGCATGATTTTGCGAAATAACTAGGCAGGTAAGATTTTAAAATTTACACAGTAGGCTGAGTTAGTAGAACACTGTGCTCTAGACATCCAGTTCTTAAAGGGTGAAAATAAGGTTTGGGTTATATGGGTTTCAATACAATTCTGAATCCTTGTGATGTTCTCTACCTCCTCTCCACGTTTATCCCATGACCTCGGAATTCTCGGAATCACCCTGTATATATATATATATATATGTTTATGTATATATGTGTGTGTGTGTGTCTGTGCGTCATTGACTTGTGCTATTTTAAAACCTTTTATTTATAAAAAATAATAAATTTTCAGTTTTATGCCTTTTTAAAAATTTTATTGAAATGTCAGAGTACGATCAGAAAAAAAAAAAAAATACTATCAAATGTGATATTATTTCAAGAATTCAAATTCTTGCGTTATGAAGTTAGCTTTTTTTGATTTAATTAAAACTGATTTTAATTAGCATCAGTTTGTAGGTCAATACCTTTTTTTTTTCTCATTCTGTAGAATAACTGAATTGAATAAATATTTTTATTATTGAAATTAATTATCGTTTTCCAATATATACATTTTACCATTAAAGTGTTGAATGTTATTATTGTTATTATTATTCTGTCACAAGCGTTTGGGAAGTATATTGATTTTTTTTTCTATTTTGTTAACCAAGAATATTAAGTATCGTTACAATTGTGAAAGAGGCAACAATACCATCGATTTCTGTTAGTAAATTGAATTTCTTTTTTTATATAAATGTATATTGAATTTCTTTTTTTAAATATTAATCAATGAAAAACTAGATTTTAATTCAATGAAGTTTAAAAAAACAGAATGTGTCGTAAAAGCATTTGGAAGCATTTCCTATGAAAAAATAGTAAGATGTGAAAGAAAAAATAGTTTATTCCATAAAATTATTTAATAACCAAATAAAAATAAAATCTAAGTATTTTGATGCCCTTTAGGGGTTCTGAAGTTTCTTTAGGTAATTATCTGTTGCATTGAAGCTTCCAAAATATTTTGCAAATGAAAAATAAGATAAGTTATTGATCCGACGATACAACTTGTCGATTTCAATTTTGTTAGCAAGTATTAAATCATGAGGAACAAAAAATGATTAAGTATGTCTCAGATTATGAATGTCTAAGCTTAAGCATGTCTAAGCTTACAGAAAATAAAATTATAAATTATCTATATAGTCTAAATGTTGTGTTCTATTTTTGATTATGAAATATAAATTATTATATTAACTATGCTGAAGCATTTTCAAAATATTGCTTTATTTTTAATAAGTTGAATAATAGCTATAATTGTAAACGATTAAGAGAAAAAGAAATGTCCCATTCAACAAATAAACCATTTTCAATCCAAGAGGTAATATTAATATTCCTTTTTACAATTCTTTAAAGTAATTGTGTAAACTGTTAATGACTGTTATGTATATATATATATATATATATATATATATATATGTATAAATATTTTTTTTACGTATTTAAAATATACAATATAATGAATAATAATAATAATAATAAAATATATTAATTAAAATCGTTTAAAACATCTCTATTTTTGCCCCCTCCCGCCAAAAAAAGGGAGATTTATAAAATCCTTTATAGTGTGTTTTTGGTACATATAACTAATCCACACATAAACAAACGTTTTCTTGGGACAATTTAGAGCAGAGTTACTACAGAAAACTTTTATTTTTGCTCCGCCCAACCCAAAGAGGAGGAGGGGATATTTCGCAAAATCACATTGAAACGCGGGCTGGATACACGTAGCAAATACACATAATAAAAATTTACTTTCCTTAAATGATTTTAAGTTACGTTTGTAAACGGGCTTTTTTGTCCCTCCCTCAAAGGAGAAAGGGGAATTTTTACAAAATCCATTTATATAATGTTTTAGGCACACATAATCAATCAATACACCAAAAAATCACTTTTCTGCGATAAATTAGAAAAGAGTTACATTTGGGCACGGGTTACCCTAACCCCAAAGGGAGGAAGGGGAACATTTCACAAAATTTCTTCATATTGCGTGTTGGGTACACGTAGCACATGCACATACCAAACCGATTGTCGTTATGCGATAATTTAGGACAGACTTATTCTTGAAAAACTTTTTTTTGCAACCACATGCCTCCATAAGAGGTAAAGAGAGGATTTCGCAAAATCCCGTCACAGTTGGTGTTTTATGCAAATAACCAACTCACACACCAAAATTCGTGAATGCAGCTCCCATAGGTTCTTCGGCATAAATTTAACGTTAAAAAGGGGCTATCGAATAAGGCGCGTCTTAATTCCCCCCTCCCACCCCACGAAAAAAAAAAATCGAAAATCGCAAAACCGTTTTTTAAAAATACACTTCAGAAGACAAACAGAGAGTTTTAACTTCTATTACATATAACTTGTTATAATTAAAATCTCATTGAAAAATAATAATAATAAATAAAAATAAAAATTAATCGAAATCGGTCAAAAACCTTAGTTTTTGTGCCCCCCAAAATTCCTTTATAGTGTGCGTTGGGTACATGTATCTAACCCACACATAAAAAGAAATAAAATTCCTGAGGTAATTTAAAATTTAGCTATTACTGGAAACGTGTTTTTTGCTTTCCCCTCTATCCCAAAGGGGACAAGAGGGATGTTTCGTAAAATCATTTTATAATACACGTGCTTGAAAACGCGTTTCCTCTCCAGACCTCTAAAAGGGAGAAAGGGGTATTTCGTAAAGTAATTTTATAATGCGTGTTGGGTATACATAACACACCTACATAAAAAAAAAAATTACCTTCCTGAGATAATTATAAATGGAGTTACGTTTGGAAACGTGTTTTTTATCCCTCCAATGATGAAGGGGGGGGGGGAGTTACAAAACACATTTACAGAGTTTTTTAGACACACATAACCAATAAATACACAGAAAAATCATCTTTCTGAGGTAAACTAGAAAATAGTAATAATTGGAAACTTGTTATTTACACCCATTCCGATTCCAAAGCAGAGTAGGGGGGGGGGGACACTTCGCAAAATTCCTTTACAGTGCGTGTTAGGCATACATTGCACACACAGATACCAAAAAATTGTCATCCTGCGATATTTTGGGACAATGTTACGCTTGGTAAACTGTTCGTACGCTTGGAATAGGGAGAAAATTCTGCAAAATCCGGTCATGGTTGGTGTTTTATACAAATAACCAACCCAAACACCAAATTTCGTAAATACAATCCCATAGACTCCCCATGATAAATTTCACGAAAAATAGTGGGTCCCGAATCTGTCCCATTTCAAATCCACCACCCCACTCCCCACCCCTCCCAAAAAATCAAATTATATGTGCCATTTTTGGAAGAGTTTTACTGTAAAGCGCGGAATTTGCAATTCTCCACCCCCCTCACAAAAATTCCCACATTCCAACCTTTAATCGGCTTTTTATTTGAGTCTAGTCTCCCCCTGTGCAATTTCTTCACGGAGAAACAATTTGGAGCTGAGTTCTGCTCTCAAACGTGTTTTTGTCGCACCTCTCCCCCCCCCCCCTCCCGTGAGGAGGAAAGGGGGTGAATTTGCTTTGCAAAACACATCTTAGTGTGTGTGTCAGGCCTCTAGAACCAAGCTTAACACCGAAATTCGTCACCCAATTCCACACAGAATCATCCTAGCGGTGTTGACTCAGAGGTGAATGTACACTTTTATATGTATAGTGTTTTATATGTATCAGCTGTGGGGTGAGGAGGGTAATGGACTTATGGTTCTGTTAGAACGACATGGTATCATGGACCTGGTCTAGGATTTTTGGACCAGGGGTCATGAAACAACATATGTAAAGATGTAGGGTTACGTGAAATCAGCGATCCCCCTTCCCCCCCCCCCCCCCTCCCCGTTTGGTTGACGATTCTCTAAAAATTAAGAAATTGTTTTTTAGACGTTTGTATTTGATATATTTAAAAACAAAAATCATACGGATATCAGTCTCTTTCTCTGGGATATGAGGATTATGTGAAATCTCATTTTGGATAATGTGAAAACACGTTTTGCTCTGTCCACCACTTTGGGGCCGTATATCTAAAATTCGAAAAATTGGTTTTAAGGTATTTGTGTTTCTTATAAAAAAAAAAAAAAAAAATCATACATATGTCTGCTTATTATTTTATTTATTTATGTTTTTTTGAGATATAATGTTTACTTTGAAATTACGTGATACGCATTTAAAATCATGTTTTATCCCCTCCCCTCCTTAGGAACCGAATTTCTAAAATTACAGAAATTGGTTACTAGATATTTGTGATAGCTATAATTTAGAGCAAAAAATCTCACATATATCTAATTTTTCTGTTTAATATATAAAGGATTATGTGAAATCACGTTTTGATCCTCCCCTTCCCTCCTTTGGGGACTGAATTTCTGAAATTCGAGAAATTGATTTTTAGTAATTTATGTTAGCAATATTTTAGAGCAAATATTTTACGGACATTTAATTTTTTGCTTGAGCTATAAAGGTTTTTATGAAATCACGTTTTCCCCCATTCCTCCCGCTCCCTTGGGGATCGAATTTTGTAAAATCGCTTTTTGGTGGATGTGTACCTCTCGGGAGGAATATTTGTACCAAATTTCATGCTTCTAGGTCCAGGGGTTTGCGATGAAGGATGCTCTTTATGTCCCGCAGATAGCAGAGTTTTTTAAGAGTTATAAGATGGTTATGAGAATGTAGCATTTAAGTGTTTCGGTGTAATCTCGTGTCATTGGAAAGCAACTCACTAACTCACATACTCGCTCACAGAGTACAAACGATTTCATATATGTAGATTACTTTAATTTTTATAAATAAGTTTAACAATACGTATTTCTTAGAAGAAAAATAACATTTTAGTTAACATTGATTTTAAAATGAATATGTTTATTATTTATATATAATTTGTTAATAATCATATTTAACAATTCTTGTTTCATAATTAAGCTTAAATTGAATGGTTTGTAAATTAAACATATCATAGAAAATATAATAAAGAAATATTAAAGAAAATGCAAATTTAATATTTATACAAAGAATAAAACTTAAAGGAAAACATGGAAAAGGAAAATTGAAAAAAGTTAGTTATATTTTATTCAATTAAAGATATACGAAGAACTAATATTAGATTCTTGACTATTTAAAGTTAGAAAAGTTGCTTATCAATGACATGAGATTACACCGAAACATTTAAATGCTTTATTCTCATAAACATCTTATAACTCTCAAAAAGTTCTGCTATCTGCGGGGCATAAAGAGCAAACTTAATTACTACATGACTGCTTTCATGAATGTTTTACACACATAAATAAGGTAATTAAAGTATGTAATAAAATTAGCTTTTTGTTAGAACAAAAATTATTTCGATTAATGAAATAATTATATGTTTAACCTGAGGTCTTGCGCACTTTAAGAAATTGATTTCCCTCAATTATTTTGAAAAATATTGGTTAATTTAAAAATGTTATAACTGATTTCCTGTGATTAAAACGAATTAATATTTTTATTTTGATGGATAATTAAGAATGTAAAATTTTAAAAATATATTTTATTATCATAGTTATTAATTCTGTTTTAAATCAAACAATTTTAAACACTTTGTAATTTGTCGCTTTTTAAATCGTTTATGAACAAAATTATTAATCATTTTAAACAGTAATTATTTTGAAAGAATGTAGTAATTTGTTTAAGTGTAACAAATTGAAATAATCGACAATTTTGAAAAGACATAAACTGGCAGTTCAAAATTAGAATAAAAATAATTTTTCGTAAAATAATTTTTATGTACTTTTAAATACATGTATGAAAAAATGTATTTATATATATACATACATATATATATGTCATCATAATCATCAAGTTCAGACTTTAGCAATCCATTACCAGATGAAGCCCTCTCCTAGGTGAGTTCAGTCTGCCTAGTTTTCTTCAATTATTTTTCCATTACGCTCTTCTAAACTTCACAATTTTATCTCTCCAATGACAGTGTGGTCTCTTCCTCAGCCTGTTATTATCTCTCGGTATCCAAAACAGGACTTTGGAGGTCCATATATTATCACTTTTTTCTAGCAAGCTGCCCAGACCAGCCCCATTTTAACTGCTTAACTATAGAAATAACATGAGTTACTTTGTTTTGCTTTCTAATCCAGAGGTTTCGCTTTCTGTCTTGGCGTCAAATTTGGCGACTTATTCGCTCTTTGGCAAGAAAATCCTTATAATCGATATTTCGAATATCGAAGTTCTATCTCCATTATTCGAGAAGTTACTACAAAATTCAAGGTTTATAAGAGGGTAGAAAAAAAATCCCGTTCCAACTATAGTGAGTCAGTTCCACAATTAATTCTCTTACAGCCTTATTCACCAAATTTTAACACTGATGTTAACCCGGGAATATGCTAGGTTATCTCAAAATCGGTATTCACCACGCAAAATCAGCGATTTAACACTCGAGTTAACCCTCTTTTTTTAATCCTCCTAAATTGGTGGGTTAACTCTGGTGTTAAATAAGCATGTTACAGTTACAGCGAAAACACTCTTGTTTACTTTTTTAATGCATTGCGTTTTTATTGACCAATCAGCGAGACTCTTACAGATAACTCTGGGGTCAACTAATCCACGGATAGTGAATACGAAAACTTTCTAACCCAGGGTTAAGGGAGTGTTAACTCTAACACAAGTGTTACGTGAACCATGGGTTAACACTGATTTGGTGAATAAGGCCGTTATTGTGATCAGCTACATTACTGGGTCTATTGCTATTGATTGATTACAGCCTGTCGCTATTTGTTAATGCTATGGTACAGTTGTGCTGCGATTTTCATGTCAGCTGATATTTAAGCTTTTTTTCTGGGGAAACTGGAGGTCATACTTGTTTAACTGAAGTATAATCTTCTGGAATTATCTGTAAATAAACTTTTAATCCTCTGCAAGATTACTTTTTCATTCATAGACAATTCACGAACCCCAAGTAAGCAACAATTCTGGTGTCAGGATAGGGGATGTTTGATGAAATTGGTATGAAAGAAGAAATTAAGAAACTTCAGAAAGGTCTAACTGGCGAGATTAACTGTTTAAAATCTGGGTTGATCGGAAAAATGGAAACCGGGAAAAACATAGTCTGACCCAACGAGATATATAAATTAGAGTGCTGATTCAATGGATGAAGGATTAGTTTTCCGTGGTTCAAGATGAATCACGTGACATGCTCCAACAGGTTGCTGTGTTTGGCCCTTTATCGTTATTTTGGCATTTAAAATATCAGTTCGAAAAAATATCATTATTATTAGGTAACATGACAGTCCTATGACCGAAATAGATTGTATTTAAAATAATTTTGCACATATTTCACATTTTAATAATTAATAAAATACCTTTTTTTTTCATCGTTTCCCAACAAAGTTTAAAAGTGTTTATAAAAGAAAATTAAACTTTTAAAGAGCTAAATTTAACAACAAATAATATCTTTTCAACTATTTTTACGCATTTTGTCGGTTAATGTTCGACTACACGAAATAAAAAAGAAGTAAAATTAAAATCAAAATGATTTAGAACAAAAGAACTACGTTAGTAAACAAAAACATTGGCGATTATGACTTATGCGAAGAACAATCTCCAAACCATTGCCATAGAAATTTACTGAAAATAAGCTGTTACCAAGGGAACAACCGAATACGCAGGTGGAAGGAGAGCTTGTCACATGACTCATCTTGGACCTTCTCAAGGGTTACCATTTATCACTCTACTTTATATATCTCGTTGGTCTGACCGAAGAAATGAAAGAGATAAAAGACAGTTTAAGTGAAGAAATTAAATGCATTCAAGAAAAAATTGAATCTAATCAAGACGAAATAAAGAAAGATTTTTTATCAAAGGGCAAATTTCTATCTGTAAAAATGATGATTGAAGAAAACTTTCAACTATGGAAGGTAGAATTGAAACGGTAGAACGTAAAGTTAATAAAGTGATAAAGATAGAAGGTAATGTTATAAATATAGACAATAATGTTATGAATGTAGAAGATAGTGTTATGAAGATATAAGATTGCTTTGAAGAGAAAGCTAGAAGACCGAAGAGAAATTTGAAGAGAAAGTTATGAAGGTAGAAGAGAGCTTCGAAGAGGAAATTAAAGAAAATTTTGATCAAGAGCTGAAAGGAATATTTTTAGAGGTAGAAGGAAAATTTAAGAAAATTGAGGAAGAATTTGAGATTTAAATGGAAGAAGAATTAGAAAGGGAAGTGATAAGGAAATTTGGGAAGAAGTTTGAAGAAAGATTAGGAAACGAATTGCAAAAGAAGATTCGTAATCTGAAAAAAAAAATGTTAGCAATGATGCCTCAGAAAAATTAAACGAAAGGTAAAAGAATACAGAATCATGAATCAATAGAGTTATCCACCTATGATAGCAGATCATCTTGGCAAGTATATAAGATACAGTTTTCCATTGTAGCTGAAGCTAATGGATTGGATCTTACTGGCAAGACTGTTCATATAGCAGCATCATTACGGGGAGACGCAGCTAACATATTGGAAACACTTTCAATGGAGCAGCGGTGTACTTATGAGGCTCTGACAAGAGCACTAGCGCTGCGTTTTAGTTAAAAATGTTCGAAAGAATACAGTCGACTCCAGTTATAATCCCATTAACAGAAAGCGGGTGAAAGTTTACAAAAACTGGCATGAGGTAATCAGAGATTATCACACTTAGCTTTCTCGGACTGCCAAGTTGAAATTCGTAATGATCTGGTCCTCCAATACTGCATCGATGCCTTGCGAGATTCAGAGATTCAAAAATCCCTTAGACTTCCCAACGTTAAGGAGGTTGAATCAGTTTTATTGTATGCCCTGAAGATTGAGGCATCCCAAAAAACCTCCCGTAAAATCCACCAGAGGAACACGGTGGTCTAATTGGATGACTCTCGTGCTAACTTTAAAGAAATAAAGAAAAATCTGGCAGATCTCACTTATAGGTTACCCTGTTTTGAGAGTAAAAGAGAAGAGAAGAATCCGAAGACTAAATACTGGGGCTGTGGAAGAAATGGACATGGCAAAAGAAGCTGTCCATTGTAGCAAACTAAAGAAAATATTCATAAATCCTTCGACATACATCATCGGAAAGGAACTCTAAGGAAAAACGCAGAAGCCATATCACAGAAGCCCTGCTCTGAAAATCGGAAGTACTGCATTAATGATCAAGAGAATTAATATCAGAAAAAGCCAGATGACTGCCAAGTTACAGTTTCAACGTCATCGGAAAAGGATACGTGGAGCTATAAGAAAGTTAGACTAGCCCATTTTGAAGATTCTGACAAAAGGCAATATTATAATTCAAGATGACGTCCAGCATCTGACCTAGCTAGCAGGACATTTCCACATTGAGCCCGATCTCGAAATATTACTGAGCCTACTGGGACTATCTTCATGTGAGAAATGCCGTAATGTAAAGAAAATGGGAGACTGATGATGAATGAAACTTCAGGTATTACACATCCGGCAGCAATGAAGCACTAGGAATAATTCCTACTTAAAAGATGGGCACTAACGCAGTTTTGTTAAATAAATATTTGTCGAGTTATGATTTTAGTCTTATACTGTTTATAAAATAGTAAACTGTTGAAAAAAATTAGCGATCTAACTAAACATATTATATATATATATATATATATATATATATATATATATATATATATATATATATATATGTATATATTAATGAAAAGTGTGGATGTGTGCTTCAATAATTTTGCTGCCGATTGTATCTAACTACCAAGACCGAAGATTTCGGACTTTATGGAGCAGATACATGGTAGCTCTACCGTAGGCCATAATCGAATGACAAAAATTCTCCAGAAAGTTCCAGAGCGCTTTTACTCATGCAAGAAAAGACAGAAAGTGGAGAAATGGTGTAACTCTTGTGATGCTTCTGCGGCACGTATAGACACGAAGAAATGAAGCCGAGGAAGATTACAGTAGGCAGCAAAATTATTGAATCACTAGAAATAATTCCTACTTAAAAGGCAGGCACTAGCACTGTTTTGTTAAAAAAGAATTTTTGAGTCATGATCTTAGTCTTAAACTGTTTATAAAATGTAAGTGGATGATAAAAATTAACGATCAAACTATAAAAAATATATGAAAAGTGTGAATGCGTGCTTCAATGTGTTGCTGTCGACTGTAAATCGGTACAATATGTGAGAACACCATTTGAACGAATCGCACTCGACATCTTGATTCTTTTGTTACAGGGATTCAGATGCAATAAGCACATCATATAAACAGTTTTCCGTGATTTTTATCATGATTTTTTTTATTATTATACCTAATAAATAAATTATAATACAAATCACGGAAAACATGAAATAAATATATAAAGACAATTCTTTTTAATTTAAATTGATTGGGCAGTTTTAAGTTAAATATGAACTGACATTTTGCAACAGTATACAGAGTTAAAAATGAAATAGTGAAATTATGTAAGAAGACAATTTGGTATTTTAAGGGATTCTTTTTTGGTATTATTATGTTTATTTTAGTATTTTTTATTTTTTCGATATTGAATAGGAGAAGGACTTAGTTTCATGAAAAAATTCGACTTTAAGTTTTTGATTGATTTACACGTTTTGTAAGTACTAGAAAATGATTTGACCATTTTTTAAAAACGTCTGCCTGTGTGTGCGCGGTAAAAATTTTTAGCAACTGTATCTCATGAACTAATGCATAGCTTCCATGCAAGATGATGTGTAGTTGCACCTTAACATAAATTTAGTGTCTATCAACTTTTGGTGCCATCCCGGTTTTTCTAAATTTTTAACATGGTAGTATAGAACTAAATTTACTTGAGAATAAGCAAAATGAAAATTATTTTAAAACAAATCATTACGAAAAAATAATAGTAATAGTATTAGTCATCTAGAAAAATTGTTAATAAATGTAGGGGCAATGCTTTCCACAGGAGAGAGGGTGGGTCCTCTCTCCTAACCTAATTTTTAACTGGGTATATTTATATAAAAATAGCTTGTCAATATTATTGAATCAAATGGTTGAACCATACAGCAGTGATAATTTAAAACAAAAATTATAAATTTTATATCAATCATTTATATATAAAGTAATTACACAAATAAAATAAAATTAAGTCTTTTTAAGAAAAAGCGAATTTTATAAAATGCCTGTGGTAAAACTGACTTTCATTGGAGGTTTAGAGTTCTATTTCTATGAACCGACTGCATCCATCAAAGATAAGAAGTATAAAAATAAGTTTAATAAATTATTTGTCCATGAAAACACAGAAAAAAGGTACTGTGGTGGCCACAGCGTACTAGATTTTTCTTTAATTAATAGCAGAAATTCGATGATTAAACTCATTATTAAAAAAAAAAAAAATAATGATATTTTAAAAAAATGCTGCAGCTCTTGAAATAATTTTTATGCTTCCCTAATTTTATTTTTATTTTTTGTTTTTGAATGGAGTCTCTTATCTTGAATATTTTTTAGGTATAAAGCGAAAAAACAACTTGTAATGCGATCAGTATTATTTATTTATTTATTATTACTTTTTTTTCAACAGTGTTGTTTAATTATATTACATTTATTTATTTATTTTATTTTTTCTTTCACCCTTTTAACAAGGTTTCAATCTCGCCTCTTAAAACACCAAAACACTAATCTGTAACATACTTATTAATATTTTTTATATATATTCCATAGTTCCGTACTTAGATTTTTCAACATTCCTATTTCACCAGTTAAAGCTACCTCGCTCGCATTCAGTGGTTTCCACAAATTTACTTTTTATGCATTTATCCATCTTTATGAAAATAAATCATCGATATTTCTTTTCGGTTGCGGTGGAAACAATCCTGCGTTCCTACCTGGATTTATACACTGTAATTTATTATTTATTATTACACTGTAATTTATTATTTATCCATCCATTTTTAAAAGCATATCAAAGGTCAAAAGTAAGGTCATTTTTGACATAGAAATGATACTTCTTTTTTTTTTTTATTATTTTTTCTTTGCTTGCTGGTTATTTTATTAAGCTAGATTCATCAAATTTGATGATAACTATAGTGATCTGGAAACCGTGTAAAAATTTATATTTAGTAGTCTTTACAAAAAAAAAAAAAAGGGACTAACTCTTAAATAACTTATTCATTTCTTTAACACAATTTTACAATTATGTTTTTGCAAACGGTTGTAAAAACAGGAACCAGATATTTATAACTCTGTGAAAGTTTTTTATATAATGAACCAAAGGTTAAAACAAGTGATCTAGTATGTAATTTGGAAATGACAAATTATATTTGTTAAAATAATTCTACTTTTACATTTAAATTCTCAACGCTATAAAACATTTCTTCAATACCCAAGGAGAGTGAAATGGGAATAAATTAGTGTTTATTCAGTGCATTTTTGAAAACATTTGAGCATAACATAATATTTTGTATAAAAAGTCACTTATTATACAAGTTTATAATCACAACACAATTAAAAAGTCACTCAGTCTTCTTGAAGATATGTGAAATGGGAGTAAAAGGAAGATGCCTGTCTACATTTAAGCACATTTTTTATTTTAAATTAATAAATTTTTCTGTATTATTATTATTATTTTTTTTTTTTTAACTCCGAGAAACATCGGTCCAGATATCCGGGAAACATCAAGTATTCCAGGTGGTATTTAATAAAAATATACTTTTTATATTCTAAAATTCAAGTAATTGGACTAAATGCAAAGCAGACTCCAAGCAGAATCTGAAAATTATATAACGAATAGGATTCTTCTTCTTATTATTATTATTTGCGTTATAAAAAATAAGTAATTAAAAAAAAATGGACTAACACCACTGAATTATTCGAGCATTAAATAATTAACGTTTGCATAAAATCGTTAAGTAAGTAATTAATAACCGTTTGTCATTAAAATTGTATAAAGTAAGAGAAATCGTTAATTATGAGAAAAGTATAAAAGGTTGTTTAAATATTTTTCTCCATACAGTAGGTTCTTTAATTTAACGCTATTGCTCTTCAAATAATTCAGACCATACATCAGAATGAAAAAAAAAGTTCCGTTGTGTCCCTGTAAAAATCTATAAGTGCTAAATTCTCCAAAGTTTATACTTTTCGTGTGACGGTGATCTATATAATGTATCCAAATTTTTTGTTCACTCGAATGAGGCGTTTGGACTCTATGGCACTTTAATTTGAGCCTGTAGACCCTAATGAAAGAGAATATTTCTTTGTGTTCCCGTTAAAAATAAAATAAAATAAAATAAAAATACTATACATACCATATTCATTAAAATCTATACATTTTGTACGACGGTAACTTATAAAATGTGTATAAATATTGAAGACAATAGAATAAGGAGAACAATCAATAGATTAAGTCAATAGAATAATAGAACAAATGGAATACAATCTTTGCATTTACCATCTTAATGAAAGCTATGTAATAAAACCTTTAAACCATGCTATTGTTTAAAGTAAGTTTATGATGTATTTTGTTGACAAATAGTAATACAAGATAAATAAGATTAAAATCACACTTGATTTAAATATCGCACTTTAAAAATTTTGGACCTATATGCCATAATGATAAAGAATTTTCTTTGTGAACCTGTAAAAAACTATAAGTGCTAGATTCACCAATATTAATAAGGTTGATGTATGGTAACCTATAACACACGTACCAACTTTCAGCACATTCGAACAAACCCTTTAGAGGCTATCGTGTTTATTCGCATACATACTTACATATATATGTACACACACACATATGTATGTGTATATATACACGTATATATACACATACATTACCGTACAAATAGCAAATATGAAATCAAGGGACCTCAAAACATAAAAATGTCTCAAAAACAGTTTTTCGAAATGAGTGCAATACTTTCCTTAGATAGTATGTTTGAAAAGTAAAAAGTAGAAAATATTCATGTCTTAATAAACAAACATGAGAAAGAAATATTGATAAAGAAATAATTGAAGAAGTTTTGACATTTAAAATATGTTTAATAATATATATATATATATATATATTGCATCACTAATATTTTTTTCTCTTTATTCTGTAGTAGGGTATTTTAATAATTCATTTTAGAATTATTATTATTATTATTATTTTAAACAATAACATTTTTGATATTTTATTAATTTTACGTTTTTAATGTTTATAAAACTAAGTAAGACATAGAAATCATTTTACAAGTACAAACCGTTATTTAAATATGTGCATTATTCAACATGGAGATTTTTTTTTTAAATTAAAATTTAGAGCTTAGAAATAGCAGAAGAAAATCATGGGAATAAAAATAAATAATGACAAATGTGATATTAAATAACCTCATCTGTAAATATTTAAACTGCTTTCCTCTGTTTGGTTAAGAGAAAAACAAAATGACTGTTTCCGATATTAAAAATATGTTTGGTTTGGCAAAAGTCGCAGAATAAATACAAATAGAAACTTTGCACTTTCACTTTACATTAAAATAGTGAAAATTATTTCTTTTTGTAACTCTTAAAAATATAATAAGTTTAGGAATGTTTAAATATATCTTTTATATTGCATACGTATATATATATATATATATTCACACTTATTTAATTATATGTAAAAATGCAAAAAATGACCTATTTTCTAATATTTTCTTGTATTTCGAAATAAAATATTAAAATAACTTATTACAAATTTAACTACATCCAGTTGTTTACGTTCGATCTTAAATTCAGTATCTAGAAATAATATAAAAAATAATATTGTTGTAGTTCCGAAGAAATCTGAGTTGTTGGCCCATCAGCAGTTAATTGTTTGCGATGTTGACACTTGGTTAGTTTGAATAGTTGCAATTCGCTTAACGTCTTTTTAGTTCCCCATCATACTATAAGTATGGGGAACTTAGGTAGTCGTGAAAAATTTCGACCTAGGTTTTTTGACATTTTTATGCGTTTTCAGGTGTGAGGGATCCGAAAATGACAAAAATTGTATGGTGCCTGTCTACAGGGTGTCTGTTAGTGTTTCAGTCCTTTAGTCCGTTAGTTTGTTAGACTGTTTACACGATATCTCACGAACAAATGATCGCAGAGAGGTGAGATCAGTTTTAAAATTTTACTTTTGATACTGGCAAGAACCTTATTCATTTGCAACATTCGAATTAAAAAACTACGTAAGTTATTAGAAATTTACGATTTTCTTAAAATGGAAAATAGGACAAAATTTCACTTAAACGTGCATTAAATGGAAACTTTTTACTGTAAAATTGTCGGATCAGTTTTAAAATATCAGTTTGTGACCGGAATGAACATCAGTAACTATAAATATGCTACTTTGAAAATTTTTCAAGTTATTGGAAATTTACGAATTTCTTAACGTGGCAGAATAGAGCAAATTTTACATAAACGTCAATCTTAATCTTGGGGGATATTTTCATCGTAAAGATGTCAAACCATTTTCGAAATATTATTTAGGATACTGGCATGAATATCATAGACTACGATTTTTCCAATTTAAAAATTTCGTAAATTATTTGGAATTTACGAATTACTTAACATGTCAGAATAAGGCAAAATTGAGCATAAACTTCTATTTTGAGGATCATAAATACATTAGACAACTTCTAAATTACATTTATGATATTTGTTTGAACATGATTGAATACAAATATTCTAATAGGAAAATTTCGTAAATTATTCGTAATTTACGATTTTATCAACATAGCGAAATTGTAAATTTTTCATATACTTAAATATGAATTTTGAGGATTATTGCATTGGAAACAGTAGCATGAAAACTAAACAACGGAATCGACCCTGATAAAATAATTTAATAGATTAGAATAAGATAGATATATCGAAGTGAACGATGGATAGCCTATTAGGCGGGGATTTCATTCTGTAACTGTATCAAGCTTTGGTCAAATTAATTTCTTTTAACATGATTTATAATATGTCTCGCACTAGAAATTTACGAGAACATAGACATGATGGGGAACTGAGCAGAGTCCACCTATGCCAACTAGTTTTTTTTTTTTTTTTTTTTGTCTACTCCGTTGTCATTTTATGTCTTAGGGTAGCTATGATTGTCCTTCCGCAATGAACAATGTTATGAGTCCAACAATAATTGGTGTGTTAAATTTGCATATGATAGCTCGTTTCTAACCATTGCGTAGTGAAAATCTATAACTTTATTTCATTAAAATGACATGGAAGATAGCAGGAAAGTATAAAAATAACAAAAACTGAATACCAAAATGTATTGCCAAAGTAAAATATTGAATATGGATCGACGATTTCCCAACGATCGGTCCATCGAACTAGCCAGCGGCTATTTATAACCACCATTGTTTAAATATTGGCCCATATATTATTATTATTATGATTATTTGTAAGTTTATTGAATAACTATAATTGTAAACATATTTTTAAACGAAATTTTTTTTTCACAAAGAAAGGATTATATAAAATTGAAAGAAGACATTTTAAAATAATGTCTCTAAATATTTGTCAATGAATATTTACACATGCATTACCATGTGAAAAACATGCATTTAGTTCCAAATTTTAAATCAAAAACAATCTTTCTTATGCTAAAAATTGTTTTATTATTATTATTATTACTATTATATATTTCGTTGCTTAAAGTAATATTTAAGTACTTTTAATTTCTATTTTTTAAAGAAATTCAAAATCGTATAAGTCATTACGTTTTATATGGAATGGAACTGGTATTTTACAAAAATGTCATTTGTGTATACTATATATATTCTAAATTCAATGTAAGCGTTAATCTATAAAAAGAATTCCACCATTTTCCTAGAAACTTTTGGGCAGCTAATGTGCCCAATATTTACCAGTAATGTTCCTGGAAAATATCAGTAATCATCAAATATACACACATTCAAAATAATACTACATTTCTGAAATCAGGAACGTTTCATCGACGAAAACCTGTTATGCCCAGGAACCTGCCCCAAACTTATTAAAACCAGGAACGTATCCGATGCATAAGAGTAATGTTACTGAATTTTTTTACAGTGTAGTTTGGATATAAAAAAGTATACTTCTAAGTATATAAAATTCACGAAAGTAAATATAAAAATAATTTTATATTAAAATATTAAATGTAAATATAATACAAAATAAAATCTTTTTCATACCAATCAGATATATTTCTGTATAGAAGTTGGGGGGGGGGGGTTATGTCACATTTCTCAAACTCTGTTGTATATCTTATACTATTAACTGAGCAATATTTGTATATATATATATATATATATGTATATGTATATTTCACTGTTCTCGAAAACGGTAGTTCGGGTGATTTAACACAAAGGTGCCCTCCGTAAGGTCATAGTGCACATCGAAGTCAGATTTTCGAATTTTTGATTAGTTTTCTTTAAATTAATAAAAATATGAAAATAAAACTTCCCATTTCTATAATGACGCAGAATGGAGAATCTTAGGAGAGATTTGATTGGTTTATTTGTTTTTTATTGATTTGAGTGTATTTTACATTGAAACAGCTACGTTATGAGGAATTACAAGAGATTTCAATGGTTTATTTGATTTTCATTGATTTGAGTGTATTTTACGTTGCGCTTGGGCTACGTTATGAGGAATTACGAGAGATTTGATTGGTTTATTTGAATTTCATTGGTCTGAGCGTATTTTACGTTGAACTAGAGCTACGTTATGAGGAATTACGAGAGATTTGATTGGCTTATTTGATTTCCATTCATTTGAGCGTATTTTGTATTGAACTAGAGCTACGTTATGAGGAATTACGAGAGATTTGATTGGTTTATTTGATTGGTTTATTTGATTTTCATTGATTTGAGTGTATTTTACGTTGCGCTTGGGCTACGTTATGAGGAGTTAAGAGAGATTTGATTGGCTTATTTGATTTTCATTGATTTGAGTATATTTTATGTTGAACTAGAGCTACGTTATTAGGAATTACAAGCGATTTGATTGGCTTATTTGATTTTCATTTATTTGAGTATATTTTACGTTGAACTAGAGCTACGTTATGAGGAATTACAAGAGATTTGATTGGTTTATTTTATTTTTGTTGGTTTCAGTGCATTTTACGTTGAACTAGAGCTACGTTTAGATTTTATTTTAAAATATTTTATTTTTTAATATTTTAATGTTATGCGACTTTTACAGAGAACAAATTACGATTGGCGCAGGATGCGCCCGAGAAAATGTTTTTTTGGTAAAAATTTTCATGGGTCTCTGGCCAGCTAGCTGGTGAAGCCAGCTCGTATATATTATATGTTACGTATTTAACACTACCATAACCAACAAATCACATAGAATAGTTACACGCGTATCCGTGTAGCCTTGCAATCAATCTGTAATTTGTTTATTATTTCTATAAATTCAATATCTTTAGAAATAATGAATTTTAGCATGTTAATAAAGTACGTTAGATCCATTATGTTAAATAGAGCGTAACGATGTAATCTAATTATTGTCTGTAGGCCATAATATATTGATATTTTTAGTTTAATGTTTTCATTAATTTTGAGTATTATTCAATTAATTGAAATTTAGAACTATTTTTAAGTGCGGTAATTTTTGGCGTATAAGGTGCAGTCAAGAAGCCCTGTTTTACACCAAAACATTTAATTTAAGAAATATAATATTTTTGTATGCTGTAGCACAGTGTACGAACATGAATATAATTGTTAATTAAAACTTTTGATATCAAACCAATTTATCTTATTTGAGGTTTATATAAGGTAAATTACGATACTCTAATTTCAAATACTAAATATAAATTACGAATTAAATTGTAATTTCATATTATAAACTTTTCGCCCCCAAAGATTTTGTCAATGAGTGACTTTCAGGTTTGCTTACACAATACATACAGGTATACGAATACAAACTTTTTTTTTTTTTTTCAGGTAAAACAAAAATGCGTTACTGAAGCTTTTCAGAAAATTTAGTGTTTTAAATCTTGATAAAATATAATGAAATAAAATGTTCTAAATTTTAAATATAATGTGGGAAATAAAGACATCTAAAAAATCTTTTGGTTCATATTTATTGTAGCTCTAGCCAAGTTTATATAGAGAATATTAAAAAAGAAAGAAAAAAAAATAAAGAAAAAAAAATAAATATTATATAATATTTTGAATTTTTTTTTTAAATTAGGAAAAGTTCGATAAGGATTTAGAATAATAATAATAATAATAATAATAATTGAAAAAACAGTAATATGGGGTTAAAAGAAATTATTAAATATTTCTTGCAATCAAGACAGTTATTACAATTATTTTATTTCACTAGTTTAATTTTTCTGATTTATACTAAATCTTAATGCAAATGATTTCTCAACATTTTATCTAAACATAGAATCTTAAGAATTTTCATTGAGACACTTTTTTTTTGATTTTCCAAATGCATTGTCATTTTCAAGAAATTAAATTATTTACGAATATCAGAAAATTTAGTTAATATTTTTAAATAGCAATAGAGTTTCATTTATTTTAAATATACTGTTATTAAATATATATTTATAAACATATATTTATTCAATGATAAATTACCATCAATTTCAAGAGACTATTAGTTATATTTATATGTTTATTTATCAGTAAATTTAGAGATATTTTTGTAGAAAGGATGATACACCGAATTCAAAATCTTTAAATCAATCAATATATTTAAGATTATTAATTATTAATTAAATTATTCTACAATAATAATTATACAATAACAATTTTAATAAATAAATTATATTTATAAAGCCTATAACATATAAAACAATCACCAAAATTTAAAATATTATTTATGTAATATTCAATGCAATGTATAAAACAACAGACGGCATTGTAGCAAAAAATGAATAAAACAAAAAGAAAGGACATATAAAGGGATATTTATATAGTATCTTTGAAGAAAATCGTTAGAGTCGTTTTTGAGATACACTTCCTATTTTCATATCCCACTTTCGGTTTTCCACTTTACTCGAAAACTTAGAAGAACAATCTGTACACTGTGCCTGTCTCAATTCTGAAGTTTCTTTGTTCTATTTTTTATTTTTTAAGTTTCTCTTGCATACACGCATCATGTTTAGCAGTTGGCAAAAACAATTCTTTTAAACTCGGGCCTTAAAATATGTAAATAAGAGGAAATTTTCAAATCTAAATTTTTGATCGAATACAGTACTTCCATTTCCTGCGGTGGTCGTTGAAGAGAAATAAAGGAAATAAAAAGTAAAAACAAATGATATAAATTTCCTAATATCTTATTTATTTTGAAAATATTGATATAAGCAATGATATTACGATCAATTCGTTACCTACTTCATACTTTTGTGTTGCTAATTTGTCTGTCCATCGTGTGTGTGGAAAAAAAGAGTGGTGAATGATTTAAAGCAAAATGTATCCTAAAATAAATAAATAAATAAATATGTCATCATACAGTCGGCAGCAAAATTATTGAAGCGCTAGCAATAATTTGTACCCTGTGCATCTAATACTACTTTGTTACGTATATATTTGTCGAATCATGATCTTAGTCTTATGCTGTTTATAAAAACGCAAGTTGATGATAAAAATTATTGATTAAACTAAGAAAAAAGTAATAAAAATGTGATTGTGTGCTTCAATAATTTTGCTGCCGTTTGTACACAAAACATATTTTACAAGCATTTTAATTATTGAATTTTTTTATAAATATATCTAGCTCACTTTCTTAAATTAACTATCCATTATTAACTTCATTTTACTGACCAGTACAATACATTATCAAAAATATAAAGTTCGGTTTTTTCTATTAACAAACCCACATAAGAAAAATTAATCAGGATATTTGTTTTTATGTTAGTCCTTAGAAGAGTATTATGTTCCTCGGAAGCAGTAAAAATCCTTTTATTATTCAATTAATCAACTTTTCTTGGAATCAACGTCTGGTCAATGCACGTGAGTAACATTTTATCAGGCATTAAATCTTCGGTCAGTTTATTGCTATTGACAATGAAATAATCGTATCAGGTAACTATTATGCTATTTTTACGTTTATTAGTATTATTTAAACGCTATATAAATCTCAATGATTTTGTTAGAATTTAATCATTTAGAAAAAAGTGCATTTATCTTTTTTTGTTTTTCCATTCTATTTTAATCTTATACAAATATTTTATAGTAAGCTTGTTAGAAATATTTTGTCGCAGACGATAATGTATTTTCAGATTCATTGTATACATTCTGTACAATTTATGATTTATACTTTTATGTTTGTAGAATGGCAACAGCTATATTATGCTCAATATGTTTTAGTTTAGAAAGAAGCTTGAATCCTGAAAAAATATAAATGAATCTTGAAAACTTGATATTTACTGTTCAATCATGAAAGCATTTCAATTGTCCCTCTGCGCAGCACTAGTGCGACGTAAATCCCAACCAACCAACCAACCATGAAGGCATTTCTTATTTATTCGGATTTTAGTAATCTTTTAATTCAAGCCTTATTTCTTTAAATATTCTATGGTAAAATTACAACCTCCACTTGGTTTCTTCCATTTATTACAGTAAGAAACTCATATTGAACTTCCTAATTGCCGAAATTGGGTTAAAAAATGATTAATTAAATTTTACATAGAACTATATAAAAATGGTAATGCGAGGTAAAAATGAGCTGAGTTATAAGCATTTATATTTGTAAACAAATATTAAATCTGTTGTAAAATGAAACTCAAATATTTTCTGAAAATTAATTCTTATATTGTATCAAGTTTAAAATGCTCTATGGGTCTTATGTTTTGTTAAATCTCCATAAAATTTCCTTGAATATTTCATATCTTTGCACAAAATTTAGTTTTAAATTTTCACTTAGTGTTTTTTAAATCTTTACGGATTAAAATTTTTACATAACAATTTATGCATCAATACAACTATCAATTATATAGATCTGCGGTGATATTTTTGCTTAAAAGTGATATGTTTTATAATGTATCTTTAAATGTTAATTGAGGATAAAATACTAAAAAAATTCCATCACGTACAGTTCTGACAGACAAAGATGAGCTTAAAACTCTACTTTATCAACTTTCATCTCAGATATTTATAAGAAAATCTAAGTAGTGTGTGAAGAATAATGAGAGCGATTTGATTAAGGCATCAAAGAAATTGAAAGAATGTATCAAGGCCTAAGGAATGTTGACATATTAACAAATTATTTTTGAATGCTACTTAGAGAGTGCCCTGAAGACGACGTGAACACGCGAAAAAACACTAAACAGAGCTTCAGCGTGGAGAAACAGGTACATTGAAAAGCTAACTTGTAAAAAAATAGCTTATTTTAAAAACTTTTATACACTAAGACATAGCTGCCAACTTTTACTTTTTTTTTTTTTTTTTTTTTTTTAAACACTATTTTCTGTGAATAAAAATTTTAATCTTAACTAATCTTTGAAAACTGCTAAAAAATGAATAAAAAATTTTTAATAAAAGTTTCCAGCGTACAAGATGGTAGCTACACAAATAGTTTCCATTCTACTATGGACTTTCGATCAGTTCTTCAGATCTTCATTTTAACTTTGTGAAATTCCTGTACGTAATAGGAAGCAAAGACAAGAATTTCTGAATTCAGTGTCTCAAAAAACATTAGAAACACCCAAAGCAGCTCAAATAAAAATGGAAAAGTATGATTTGGCAGACCTATGTTATTTGTGTGATTCGGACAATGTTATAATAAACTTTATAGTATTATAAGTTAATTGCATAGTTTCTTTACGTTCTCTTATATCTATATATATGGGAGATAAAGTATTGTTTTGGGATCAAATTTTCGAAATCGAGATTTTGTTATATTTGCATGTTTTGAGGTCCCCCCGAATCCAAAAATCATATTTTTAGCGGTTGGTCTGTGTGTGTGTCTGTAAGTCTGTGAGTTTGTATGTCTGTTATCAGCATATCTCAAGAACAAATGATAGCAGAAATTTCAAATTTTGTATTTTAAATGTGTAGTATACACGGATGTTACACTAAAATTTCCGTTGAGATTAAGCAAGCAGTTCGTGTACAGGGACACCCAAGAGAATTCAAATAATTTAAGTCTATGGGGGAAATTGAAGGTAAGTAGAGTTTAATATCTATAGACTGCACTAAACCAAATGAAACGAATATATCTTTTTTATATGCGTAAAGACATATTTCATGTAGAATGTGGTATGGAAATCATTCAATGTTCGTTTACAGGGCTACACAGAGGAAATAGATTATACTGCGATAATACTTGAAAATTGATGGAAGTATACTTCAGGTTATGCCGTGTGTTATTAATATAGGATTATATTTGTTTGCACCATGTGATGTGTACATAACCTTCAGGAGACATACAGGGCTGCCAATATTTAAGCCATAATATTTTTTTTTTTTTTTTATTGTTAGTGAAAGTGCATTACATTATATTTTGACATGTCCAGGAAAACTGCTCCTCACACATTTTTTTTTTTTTTTTTTTTTTTTTTTTTTTTTTTTGTATATTTAAGCGTTTTGAGGTTTCCTGTACACCTAAATCAAGTTTTTAACGTTTTGTATGTGTCACTTAGAGTAAATTAAAAACATATAATTTCAGGCGATTCAAATGTTGTATTTTGAAATTAATTCATTTGTTACTAGAAAAGTTTGATTAAGATTGATAAGTTTCAAGGCATGCTGCGTGTGAAAGTTGTCTGAGTAAATTTAAATGAACTTTTGAATTTAATAATAGATTTTAATTCTATACAAATGAAGGTACAAAAATGAAACATGGAGTTGAGGGGGGCGGTAGCTCCCTTCACATTGAATTATTTGTCAAATAAAGTTGTTCTGAAGAATAATTTGTATTGTATTGACATGTGATTACATAAAATCAATTACATAATGTTAGGATTACATAATGTTATCTTATCCCTTAATTTCCAATCTGTATTTATGGTATTAAATTTCAGGATAAGTGAAAGTCGTATGAGTGACACACAAGATTATTCTGGTTATAATTTAATTTCTTTGCTAGATTGAATTGGGTGTAATAGGTTATTTAAATTTCGTTAAAAATTCCTTCGGGTTTGAATTTATGATGTATATGTATATATATATATCTCTATATGTATATGACAGGCGGTTTTTTAATACTATTTCCATAACATAAAATTTATAAAAAATGCACAGGTAAAGTTCAGGTTTACCTATGAAAACGTATCATAAATTTTAGTTTTTGGAAATAGTGTTGCGAAAAGAATTAAAAAAAAAAAAAAGTCGCCTGTGACAGACTTGTACATAGTACATGTATATATATATATATATATAAAGCCATTAAAGATCTAAAATTCACAAGGCAAAAAAATGTGCAATAAGTGAAAATTTTTACTTATGACAAGGTTAAAAAAAAAAAAAAAAAAAAAAAACAGATATGTTACTAGATTGTGTAAAAATAGCAGCTGCATGTAAAGGTGCTGTTTTTTCCTTTTTTTATTTTATTTTATTTTTTTTTTTTTTTTTGTTAAGGTATAATTAAGTTTAATAAATATTCAAAGTTCAAAGTAAATTTCACGTTGAGTGACTCTAAAGAAATTGTTAAAAAAAAAAAAAGAAAGAAAGAAAGATAAAGAGAAAAAAAAGAGAAAAAAATATTTTGATTTGTAAAGCTGAATATACTTTATTGAATTCAAAATGAGTTGATATACACAATGTGCAAGTAAGTATTTGGACACTATCGAATTTAGACGTTTTGTCAAATATCTTGAAAATTTCTTTAAGAATCATCTTCAAACTTTGGTAGTGTCAAAAACATGTTATACCTCCAAATTTTCAGTAAAGTGTGTATCATGAAAAGGAAAAGGGGACCAATAAAAATTAAACAAAAATCAAAATGTTTGTTTAGTGAGGCTACCACATGTATCCATGGAGATATAAACTTTTGCTTAAAAAAATTACTAAAACAGTTACCACTTTTATAATTATAACACGTAGGGTATTAGACCCAGTGCAAAGCCATTTTCAGGAAATATGGCATACTACCTTAGACACAGCGTACAGCAATCAGAATGAAAAAAAAAATGCTAAATATCTTACGAAATACTAGCACTTTTACTAAAGAATTTCTAACTACGCATGCGCAAGCTTTATAAAAGTTTCGTTTGCATAATTTAATAGACAAAGGTATTGTGCAAGTTATATGAAAACCCCAAGCAAATATCATGTAAATTCAAAACTGTAAGAGAAGTAGAATGAACAGAATTTCAGTTCTCTCAAAATAAAAGCTAAACTATAAGGGGTTTTAATCGTATTTTTATTTTGATTCAATCATTGCCCAATGGTATTACACTGTGTTCGCTGATTGTAAATAAATTTTGATAAAACCCCCCAACATCTTATTTATTTATTTATTTATTTTATTTTTTTTTTTTTGAGAAGAACTTAAATTATGTTTATTCAATTTCTCATAACGTTTTGAATTTACATGATATTTGTTTGAGGTTTTCATATAAGTTGCTCAATGGCTATTAAATTATACAAATGAATTTTTTATAAACTTTGTGCATGCGTAGTTAAAATGTATTTAGTAAAAGTACTCTTATTTCATAAAATAATTATTTTTTTTTTCATTTTGATGGCTGTATGCTGTGTCTAATGTAGTATGCCATATTTCCTGAAAATGTCTTTGCACTGGGTCTAATACCCTACATGTTATAATTAAAAAAGTAATATTTTTTGTGATAAAAAATAAACCGTTATATCTCCCTGTATGTATGTGGTATCCTCATAAAATTTTATACAAATAACGAAAATATTTCTGATTATTACATGCTTGAGCCAAAACACATTTAAAGCATTACATTTTACATGGTGATCCAAAACATTTTTATTTTTGTTTAATTTTTTACTGGTCCCCTTTTCTTTTTCATGACACAAGTTTTACTAAAAAATATGATATATAACATGTTCTTTACACTACCAAATTTTCAAGATGAGACTTAAAGTACTTTTCAAAATATTTGACAAAACGTCTAAATTTGAAAGTGTCCAAATACTTATTGGAAGATAGTGTAACTTTTTAAATTATTCAGTATATTTGCATATTCCATTGTAAGTTGAATAATAATTCTCTTAAATTTTTGAAATTTTGCATCTCAAAAAAGTGAAATTAAAGTATGTTAAATTAAGAAATTGTCACTTAATTTAAAGGAAGAAAATATTTTAAAAGCACTAATTTGTGAGAGGTTTTTTTTTTTTTTTTTTTTTTTTTTTTTTTTTTTTTTAAAGAAAAATTAAAAAAGGACCTTGTTTGAAATTCTGAAATTTATTACAGATAATACCGCTTTTCACATTTTTCAATAATGGAGTCGTTTTATTTAAACAAAAACCGAAGTTTTATTAAATTTATTGGTTAAGTCCATTATGGAAAATTTTGAGAAAGTATTTACAAATGTAAATTCACACACACGCACACACATATGAATACTAATAAAATAATATCAAGTAGGAAAATGCTCTAAACTAGAAGAACTTCCCGTCAAGGCACTTTTCATAATATTAAGGAACACAAGATCCTAGAGACTGTAAAACTGCTTTACGCCAAAAACCTATAGTATATATCTCTATGCTGGAACAAACCCAACAATTAAAAAAAAAAAAAAAAAAAATCACATAATTAAACAGAATCAAAAGATAAACTGTTACAGAAAGCTTAAAACATATATAACTTGTTTACACATTGTTAAATACACACACACACATATAAATAAATATAAATATAAATATATATAGGTATATGTGTGTGTGTGTGTGTGTGTGTGTGTAATATTAAAAAAACCCTAATTAGATCTTCTTACATTAAACTATAATTTAATAAATATATATATATATATTATAATAATTCCAACCTATTCTTATAAATCAAAAATTACCATTTCCGATTTCTTAAAAACTAAAGCAATAGCAAAATTAATCTTTTTTTTATTATTATTGTTTTAACGTATTTCTTTCGAATTGATCTTTTTCCTCCAGACAGAAATATCCCCACTACATCCTTTTAATCACGTGTCATATCGTCACGTAGGAGAGAAAATCCCGTGTTCTCTTTTCAATTTCCCCATAAAAAAGTGCCTATATACCTAAATAGATATTTTTGACTTTAAGGTATTGTCTATATAAACACTATGATGTTTTCTGTTAAAACATTAAGTGTTACCGGCCTCTTCCTATGTTAGTAACCCTAAAATATTTTAAAATTAAAATAAAGTTGTTGAAATGCACGGACTTCTTTTATGTCTCTCATGACTGCGTATTTAAAAAGTGAACTATGAATATCGTTACAATACGTCAGGATGCCTAAGGAGGCCAATAATTATGAAAGTTACACCTGTTTAACAGGAAATCTGAGGCCAGAGGCCCTGTGATTGAATGTTGCGTTTAACAACGGGGAATCTAGCGGAACTCCTTCTGTATCTTCGCTTATTTTGAAATATTCTCTTAATAACATTAAACATGCTTATAAAAAGCAAATTTTTCTTCGAAATTTTGTCCGAAGGAAAGACCACGTTGATACGGTAAAGATCCTTTGTTTATCAACATATGTGATCTCCAGTTTTGGATATATACTGCCACATCGTCAGAACGATGCTCAGAAGCTATCGCAGATCAACGTAGGTAGAGTCATCGTATGCTTTTCAAGCAGAGTGGCACCAGTCTATGTTCCTTAGAAACTGTCACCTACTTCGGATGGATCTGCCTTAGCTAATTCACCGTTTGCCAGTCAGAGACCCCTTAAAATAAGTTTAATGTTTTCTTGAATATTGCCACATCATTGCAGAAATTGTTCGAGTGTCGATAAAAATGTCAAGTGCCAGAAATAAGACATCTCTGTTTAAAATAGAATCTGTTCTAAGACATTTTGTAGGGGGGAAGCATCTACGTATTCATCTAGGGGAAAACCCTTAATTCACCGTGTGCTTTTCTTTAGAGAGGCGTCATGGGTTCCCCATCAACGGTTGCGTGAGTGTGTCGTTTCTGTTTCCTACGAGTGTCAAGGCTGCTCTCGATGTCTTCTCGTGAGTGTCTTGATGAATTCTACAAAAATCATCTTCTATATAGGCGTGTGATATCACATAGAGTTTCATCACGAAGGTGATTTGTATGTGTTTGAAGTAGCGAAGTACCAACAGCGCATATTTACAAAAAAATTTTCAACATGTTTAACATAGCCAGTGCTTTTTTTTTTTAGATTATGTTATTTCCTTTTCAAAATTAGATATATTTTCTTTCTTTCTTTCTTTTTTTATGGATCCACCACCCCCTCCTCCCGTCACCCTTCCTAATTCATTTTTTTTTTTTTTTTTTTTTTTTTTTTTTTCTGTTTTTGAATAAATGATATTACAAGAGTTAGAGGAAGCAAGATATGATATGACAGGATAAATGATATTAGAAGGATTTACAGGAAGTAAGTTCAGTGACCCTTGTACCATCCTTAAAAAAAATTCTGAGGCAAATTATTAAATTAAATAAGCCAAATGTGCACACTAAAGAGAAAAATGAGATAGTCAATGTCTCTAGATTGAGGAAATATAATACGCCTGAAAAGTTTAAGTTAACCCATGAATAGCACTTTTTATTACATGTGAATAGATAGATTAAAAAAATATATATATATTATCTATGAAAAGTTTGAATAACGTTAAGTCTTTAATTTTCCATGTGTTTCTTGCATCTTTACTTTTGATATATTTTTTTGTTTTATTAAATTGCATTTATTACTATTCTTTTATTGTTACTATTTTGTATTAAAATTGCATTGTACTGTGTTTTATATTACAGTGAAATACTTTTTGTTTTGTTTTTGTAATCATGATTGTTTACAACTAGAGTTAAGACGTCTTGCTCAAGTTGCTATGCACATAATTAATGAGTATTTTTATTGTTTCTATTCTTATTATATTAAACGTATTAGCTTCGTATGATTATTCTTACATGTTCATATACTTATATTGTGTTGTTGTTTCTATTTAGTATAATTGTTTTGTAAAAGAAGAGATTTCGGGCTTTTCTACCTCCCAAACTTGAGGGGGGTGGATGTAACAGAAAAACCCCCAAATAGGTCTTTTTATATTAAGTTATACTTTAATTAATATATTCTTTAATAATAAATACAATCTGTTCTTTTAAATCTAAATTACCATTTCCGCTTTCATTAAAACTAAACCGTTAACAAAATTAATCTTTATTATTATTATTATTATTATTATTGTTGTTGTTGTTGTTTTAGCGCATTTCTTTCGAATTGATCTTTCCCCTCCAGACAGAAATACCCCATCCAGACTTAGGTTCTGCCCAGTCTCAGGGACAAGGACCAATTAAATAATTATAAAGCTTGTCCCTACACTCTTTTTAACAGTGACATATCGTCAAGTAGGGGAGAAAAATCCCGTGTTTTCTTATTAATTTACCTCATATAACCCGAGATTAGTCGCATTGTTTGTTATAACGCTAGTAGTCGTGTGTCGGTCTTTTTTCCGCCTCTTTTTAGTGTTAAGGGAAAGCCAAAAGAAAGCCAGTAAAGAAAGATTAAGTGCCTTTAATTCACGCGAAGTTTTTCCCGCTAACCTGTCTGAAAAACCGGAAATAGGGAGAAAAATGAATCGATGTTATTGGTCGCGTCGCGGTCAAAAAGACCGATTTGAGAAGTAAAATGTTTTTAACTGCTCAAAAAATAGCAGGAATGACTTGAAAACATGCTATGTTAGAGGACATCCACCCAAAGGTGAGGTACACAGAGTTTCCCCACTTTATTTTTAAGGGTTGTTCTGCAGGAGGAATTTACAAGTGATGGGCGGCAAAAAGACAGATATGCGACTACTAACGGGATAAAAGTGCGTACTACCCTTAATAGAGGATTTTTTTCTTTAAGGTATTATCTAAATAAACTATATGATGTTTTCTGTTAAAAATTGCTAAAGTGTTACTGGCCTCTTCCTATTCTAGAAAACCTAAAATATTTTTAAATTCAAATAAAGTTGTGGAAATGCACAGAGTTATGTCTCTCACGACTGCATATTTCAAAAGTGAACTAAGTATACCATTACATATATAAAGGTTATTTGCGTTATTCTTGTCTATATAAATTTTAATATATTAGCTTATATGCATTAAAAATGCACTATTACTATGCACTATTACTTTCAGTTAATAATTATAAACCGCAATAATGCACTATTATTTTTGTAATGGAGGGAAAATATCAAAATATAATTACATGTTAATGGCAAGTATTTTTAGTCCTTCTTTCCTTAGATATCACTTTATTCAGGGTCGTATTCCCCTTCCTTTTCCTGGCCTCTTTGAAGGATGAGAATTTGCCTTTTTTGCCACCGCTAATTTCATGCAGAATTGCTAATGTTATTTTTATTTAATATGACATATGAATCCATTAAATTCGATAGAGATTATTGTATAAAGAATTACAAGATAAAAAGAACCTTTTATATACAATTTTTTTTTAATTTTCTGTTGGATCATATAAACGCTATCGAAGGCCGCGGGAACCCGGAACAACTGGCTAAAAGTATTAAAGAAAATTCATTGTTATCGAGTTTTGAGCTATTAGAAAAGTTTCAAATGGCTAGCTAGCAGGGAAGATGCTTAAAAATTGATTGCAAGCTTTGTACTGGTAACGCTGCCGTAGGTATCAGGGATCCGAAATAGTTCCTTAAAAGTATTCAGAAAATGCATTTTCTCCACACTCTGAACTATTCTGAAAGTTTCAAATGTCTAGCTAGTCGGGAAGTTAGTTAAATAAATTTTCTGTTGAATCATATAAACGCTGCCAAAGGCAGTAGGGACCTGAAACAAATTAATTAAAGCATTAAAAAATGTATTGTCCCCATGTTCTGAGCTATCCTGAAAGTTTCAAATGCCTAGCTAGTCGGGTTAGCTACAAGCTTTGTACTGGTAACGCTGTCGAAGGCAACATGGACCCGAATAAAACCTCTGTCGAATCATATAAACGCTGCCGAAAGCACTAGGGACCTGAAACAGTAGACTAAATGTGTTAAAACATGTATTGTCACCGTGTTCTAAGCTATCCTAAAAGTTTCAAATGCCTAGCTAGTCGGGAAGTTAGTAAAAAATCGATAACAAGATTTGTACTGGACGAACAAACAAGAATAGAACTTAATAAAAACATGGTAAAATAGTGGTAGCAATATCACCCTGATAGCGTCCTGAAAGAAAAAAAAAGGGGGGGATGGATGGGTGGATGGGTGGATGGGTCGAGGAATACCATCCTTGCTTTATTTTACGAGTAATTTTCTTCTTGATTGATAATAGGTACATATTGGAGATAATTATGCACACACACGCGTTAAAAGAAAAACAAAACTGTACACTCTGTTTTCCTGTGACATTTAGGCTATTTATAATTTTTCATAATATAAAATTGCATTTCAATTTATCTTATTTAAATTGAAATTCCATCATAATTATTCAAAGCATTATATACGTTTGTAGAAAATCTCTTTTATTTGAAATGAAACTTTTGAAATGAACAATAGTTTTAAACTTGCGTTTTTAATCAGCTTATACAACTATGTGAAACTAAAATTTGCTGTTTCCGACTAGTTATATAATTTAAAATTGCATTTGTTTAAACTTTGAGAATTCTCAAATGAAAATTTCTTTTGTGCTTTAATTAGGTGCGCCAAAATATTTTTTTTTCTTATTTGAAAATATTTGAATATTTGATTTTTGAATTTCTAATATATTTTCTTTTCGCATCGAGTTACAACGTAGATCATTTTAAATTTAAATTTACTAAATCAAAATAAATCTTATTATAGAATCATACAGATGTATGTATATATATATATATATATATATATATATATATATATATATGCATAAATAAATATATATATATATGCATATATATGTTTATCATTAGTTAAAAAATTAAAACATTATTGAGCAGAAAATAAAAGTTTAAACAAATATTTTATTAAAATTATAAAACTCTTAGAACGCCTTAAAAAGGTTTACCTTTTTTTTTTTTTTCAATTAATCTAACAATAAAACCTCTAAAACTATATTTATATATATATACATTATCTGATAATATAAAGCTAAAATTTATTGTTTTGAAAGAAATATTTACTTATATCATTCCTTAATGTTCTATTAGATTAGAAAATAATTATTATTATTATTTTACTGTTTTCTATATTCAGTAATAGAAAAAAAAAAAAACATTGGACAACTCAAAAACTACTTCGGAGAATTTCATACAAATTGACACGTAATTCTATCTTGACATAAATTAGTGTCTACCAACTTTTGCTGGAAATGTCCCAACATGTGGCATTGTCATAGCATTTTTATTTTTATTTTATTTATTTATTTATTTATTTATTTTTCAAATCTTGAACATGGCGGTATAGAATAAAATTTGATTCAATGTGTACAAGGAAAATTGCTTATAATGAATTATTTTTAAATTAAAAAGAGTTATTTATAATAATTAGACAGAGCCTTGCACTATCCCCGCGATAGATTTTTATTATGGGTATGTTTAAAAATAATTCCTCATGCTTTTAAAATAAATGGTTGAACCATACGTCTGTGATAATTTAAAAGCAAAGATATCGATTTATTTCATAAAAAAAAAAAAAAAAAAAAGAAGATGCATGCATGTATATGCGTTAATCTGTGGGGTTCGAAATCATTTTCTAAGATATCATCTCCTTAGAAAATAAAAATCTCATTTATTTATTTATTTATTTTAGACTTTTAGTGTTAAACTACCCTCACATCGAAATCCATTGCATTTGTGATGGAAAATATCTTTAATAAACAGTAATTTAAATAAAAATAATCTGGTATGTCACTCACACGACTTTCTCTTACCCTGAAATTTAATACTATAAATACAGGTTGAAGATTGAGAGGTAAGATAACGAGTACTGTTATGTAATCCTATGTTAAACAATTCAAATTAGGCTTCCAAAGAGTTTTATATGATAATTAGTCCTGTGCGAACACCCCGTTTCATTAATGCACCTACATTTATTTAGAATTTCATTCTGTTATTAAAATTAAAAGTTTATTTAAAATTATACAGACAATTTTTACACGCAACATTCATTGAAACTTATCAATCTTGATCAAACTTTTCCAGCAACAAACTTATATTAACTTTAAAATACAACATTGGGATATCCTAAAATTATTCGTTTTTAAGTGACTCTAAGAGACACAGACATAGATCAAACGTTAAAAAACTTGGCTACGGTAATCAGGAATCCTCAAGACGTGTGAATATACAAAAACATGCGATGAACTTAAAGCATACATCATTTACCCCTAAATATCCAAAAAAAGTTGAATTTATTCTCAATATTATGTATATATATATATATTTGTTAAAAAATTTTAAAAAATCGATAACTTTATTTTAAATTATCGCAGATCGATGGTTCAACCATTCGTTTTAAAGATATTGGCGAGCTCTTTTGAAATATACCCATCATGAAAATTTACTCCCTTCGAGGGGGGACTTCACACCAGGGGGAGGGGGGGAGGCTAGGCTCCTGCATACAGAATTTTTTTTTTCCAGTTGACTATCTCTATTACAAAAAATATATATTCGTTTCATTTAGTTTAGTGCAGTCTATAGCTGTTAAACACTACTTAACTGCAAATTCCCCCATAGACGTAATGTATTTGAATAATTTTGAGTGTCCCTGTACTCGAGCCATTTGCTTCATCTCAACGAAAAGCTTAGTGTAGCATCCCTATGTGATACACATTTAGCATACCGAGGTTGGAATTTCTGCTACTATTTGTTCTTGAGATATGCTGATAACACACAGGCACACACACAGACACACACACCATGTGCAAAAAACATGATTTTCGTATTCAGGGGACCTCAGAACATGTAAATATAACAAAAACTCATGTACGAAAATTTGACCCTAAAACAATACTTTCTCGACTCTATGGGTAAGAGAAAGAATACATGCGTATATTGGTATAGAAAGATATAGAAGAAACTTTTGCGATGACGCAACAACATCCTAGGTTTAAAAAAAAATCAAATTTATAAACATAAATTTAAAAAATAATAATAAAAAAATAAATAAAAGTTGGAATTTTTATTTACTTGTCATTAAAGCATTCTTTAGGATTAAGGTAAAACTATTTATTTCATTTATTTATTTATTTATTTACTACTTTCTCTTACCCGTAAGGTAGAGAAAGCATTGTTTTGGGGTCAAATTTTCGAAAGTGAGTTTTTGTTATATTTACACGTTTTGAGGTCCCCTAAAACCGAAAATCATATTTTTGGCGTTTGGTCTGTGTGCCTGTCTGTGCGAGTGTGTGTCTGTCTGTTATCAACATATCTCAAGAACAAACGGTAGCAGAAAATACAATCTTGGTATTCTAAATGTGTATGATATAGGGGTGTTACACTAAGATTTTCGTTGCGATGAAGCAAATGGTTCCAGTACAGGGACACGCAAGATAATTGAAATACATTACGTCTAAGGAGGGAATTGCAGGTAAGTAGAGTTTAACATATGTACACTGTAAAAAAAAATGTAATATCACGGTATTTAACACTATAATTTTAGGGGAAATGACCGTTTTGCTACCTTAACGGTCATAATCCGTAAATGAATGTTTTGGAAGCATTATTTAGGAAATAACCGTATAATTTTACAGAAAATGACCATTTTCTTCGCTAAATGGTCGTAGCCCGTAAATTATGTTTCGAAAGAATACTTTTTTTTAATTTTTTCGAGAAAAAGCAGTTAATCTACGCAAATTTCTCTTCTTTCACCAAACCATTTTCTTATGAGAAAATATCTTTAAATGCTACCATTTCAGTGACATCAAGAGATAATTCAATTTTCTTCCATTTTCAAACTGAAAGTATGATTGTTATTTATACCAATTGAATGTGTTTAATTATGCACGCATGACGCATAGAAACATTAATTGGTTTTAATAAGCTATTGTTTTCTTAATTTTATTCAAAAAATTTCTATCTGACTGAAACTGAGTAATTGATATTGATGAAATTTATTTTCTTTGACTATTAACACGAAAATATTAAAAAAGAAGCTAAAATGATGGTTTCTTGATTTGAAGCCAGATTTATAAAACACGAACTACAACATAATAATTGTTTTATCCACTAAACGCATTTTTTTTTTTTTTTTTTTTTTTTTTTTTTTAATCATACAGCATTCTTATTGCTCTTAACCCTTTAGTTAAGCCTTAGAAAACGGAAATTTTTAATGTTGTTTCCACAATGCATTTTTTACGATATGCTAAAATAAAGTTTATTTCAATATGAAATGAATATGTAATTAACCATTTGAATGCAAGTCTTATGATTATTATACATGATCTTTACTGTTAAAAAACAAAGCTGTTTTATCTGAATATGACCATCAGATATGTACATTACATCATATATAGCAGGTTCTGCTCTCGAAATACTTCAGTCTTTCTTCATTCAATGGATTTGGATTTTGGGAATAAGGCCGATTGACTGCTATAGGTCCTATGCCAGAGGGGGGAGGGCCCTCCGTGGGGTCTTTCTCAAGGGACCTAGACCGTATTTACACAAGTTTCGAAGAAAACCACGGAAAACTCCAAACGGCTAGGCCGACGTGAGCGACCTGGGATCGAACCCGGCACGTTATGTCTACCAGCTTTGAGCGCAGAACCGCTTAGCCGCTGGTGGGCTCCCTTCAATGGAATACAACTTAAAAAAAAAAAAAAAAAAAAAAAAAAAACTCTTCTGCTATTCTAAATAGTGCAAATACGCCTAATACTTCATGAACACAGTTTGAAATCGGCCTTATAACGAAAACCTGTTTGGATGAATAAGAATTAGGCTCCAGTTATTTCTTCTTTGCACCCACTACTGAAACCATAAAAATCGAAAATCATGAAAAAATCGTATTAATTGGAGATACAAATTCTCTGTATTTATGTAAAAGATTTATTTTATTATTATTCAAAGCTTATTCTGCGTCTCGGTTAATTTTCAGAAATCTCACATAGTTTTCAAAAGTTTCATTTTGTTTTTGAAAAAGGGTGAGAAATTCTCACCCATTCTTTACCTCTAATGAGAACCTTGAAATAAGACAACATCTTTTGTGCTAGTGTTTACGAATAAAAAAGGCCCACCAGCGGCCGACCGGTTCTGCGCTCGAAGCTGGTAGACGTGAGGTGCCGCGCTCGTTGGCCTAGCCGTTCGGAGTTTTCCGTGGTTTCCTCCTAAACTTGTGTAAATATGGGCTAGGACCCCTCAGAAAGACCCCCTTGGAGGGCACTCCCCCTCAGGCCTAGGACCTACAGCAGCCAATCGGTCTTAGTGTTGTGGATTTCTCCCTGCACGCATGTGTAATAATTGCAAGAAATTTTTTTAAAGCATTCGAGAAACTCAAACTTTAGCTTTTAATTTTACGGCCAATGCTACTTTTTTTGCAGGTTGGTTGTATATTTCATCACAACGTAAAATTACTGGCGATAAATCATTCATCGTCTAAATGTACTTTTACGGGCTTTGACTGGAATCTCTGCTTCCGGGCTTTGCCCATAATTTTACTGCAGCATTTTTTACAGTGTAGACTGAACTAAACCAAATCAAATGAATGTTTAATTTTTATATGCGTAAAACCATGTTTCATGTAAAATACGGTAGGGAAATCATTCACTCTTCATTTACAGAATTACACACACATAAAAAAAAAAAAAAAAAAAAAAAAAAAAAAACCTAGGTTATAGTGCGACAATGATGTATGTGTATTGCAGATTGTGCCATGTATTATTACTATAGGATTATATTTAGGTGTACCTTGTGGTATTTACGTAATATTCAAAAGATATACAGGGCTACAAATATTTAAGTGTTAACATTTTAATTTTTTATTTTTAGTGGAATTGCTTTACTATAATATTTTACAATGTCCAGGAAATCTGCTAAAGAATTGAAATGAATTCTTCATAGACATATGTTAAATAATGTATGTTTTTAAACTAAAGATTGATTGCTTGTTTTTTTTTTTTTTTTTTTTTCATAATTTATACGTTTTGAGTCTTCCTGATTACCGAAAATAAGTTTTTTAGCATTTTGTATTTGTCTTAGAGTAACTTAAGAACTTACTCTAAGAAGTCTCTTAGAGTAACATAAAAAGGAAAAATATCAGGAGACCTAAAGGTGTATTTTGAAGTTAATATAAGTTTTTTGCCGGAAAAGTTTGATCAAGACTGATAAGTTTCAAGGAATGTTGCGTGAAAGTTTTTAGAAAGTTGACTGAAATTGCAAATGAAAATTTTCTGTATATTTTTAAGTAAACATTTAATTTTAATAACAGGTTTAAATTCTATATAAATATAGGTGCTTTAATGAAACGGGGGGTTGAGGCGGAAGTAGCCCGCCTCACACGGAGCTAATTATCATGTAAAACTCTTCCGAATCCTAATTTAAATTGTTTAACACAGGTTTACATAACAATACACGATATCTCGCCTCTTAATTTTCAACCTGTATTTATAGTATTAAATTTCTGGGTAAGAGAAAGTCGTGTGAGGGACACACCAGATTATTATTATATTTTTTTTTTCAATAAGATAAACAAAATGAGCTAGGCGTTAAAAAATATTCTAAAAAAATAAAATAAAATAAAAAATAAAATAAACGAATAAATAAACGTTTGTACGTATTCTCGTTTAACATTTTTTTTTGCTGCTGTTGTACATGTACGCCAGTGGCATTTACAGTATCAATTGCTGAATATAAAATTTAACTGATTTAATAACAAATATGCTTAATTCTATAGCGTCTTAGAGAAGTGCTTAAAAGCGGGATTTATTGTTTGAAAATATCCCGACGATAATATGTGAATACCTGTTTCTGAAACTTGGTACTTACACTTCAGTAATTTTATTGAAAACATTCATTACAAATACGGAATTTATGTAATATAAAAAGATTAATTTCCGTTTATGACAACGTTTGAAATGATTTGGAAGACATAAATTATTATGACAACATTTTGAATACAGGGTGATCCAAAAGACAGGACAAACTTTAAAAATGAATAAGTCGAAAACGAATAAAGATACAAAGATACGGTTTGCACCAAACGGATGTAAAAGAAGCCGGGTTTTGTGTGGCAAAGAAAAAAAAAATAGTTCTGTTGGCGAACAACAGATGGCGCTGTCGTATTTCTGATGTAGGATTATGCAAAGCAACAAACGATATAAAAAGGAACAACTACAGCAGGTAATGGTAGTCGACGCTTATATGCATCGAAATATCGCATTCTCAGTCGCTACTTTAATCACGCATGGCCTCCAAGGTCTCCCGATCTGACACCCTGTGACTTTTGGCTGTGGGGATTCTTGGAAGTCAAAAGTGTACCGCGACCAACCGGCATCACTAGCAGCACTGAAAGATGCCATCCGCCAAAATGTGTCTGCCATAACGCAAGAAATGCTACTAAATGCTGTGAACGATGCGGTGAATCGTCTCACAGCTGTACTTCTGAATGATGGACATTGAACAGTTACTGTAGTACTACTAATTAACTGTAATTAAGCTGACTGGTAAGTTGTCTACATTCTTTTTTTCATTTGTAAATCATCTTTTGGTGAAATAAAACACTATAGCGCCATCTGTTGGTCACCAACAGAACTAATTTTTTTCCTTTGCCACACAAAACCCAATTTCTTTTTCATCCGTTTGGTGCAAACCGTATCTTTGTATCTTGATTCGTTTTCGAATTATTCTTTTTTAAAGTTTGTCCTGATTTTTGGATCACCCGGTACTTTAAATCAGATTTGTCATCACTATTTTTTAAATAAAACTTTAATATGTTTTTCATAAAAATGCTCATATTTAATGAGATATTTAAGATATTTGTATTCCTAGTGCAGTTTATTGTTTTAGAAATGTTCTTTTCTTCAATTTGCCTGAAAATGGGACTAAATTTCGTCATAAACTCTGTAAATTATAAATAAAAACATGCTGATTTTTTTAGGAGTTTTAAAATAAATGCTTGTATCTCCGTTAAGTAATAAGCTATAGTCACAAAAATTTACCAACAAATTGTACTGGATTTCTGTCAAGATATCCGAAAGTTACAGTTCATTTCGTTCAATTAACGATACAGGGTGTTTATAAACATTATTGATGTTGCTCAATTTGTTATCGATCCCCTAATTGTTATCTCAAACCACTCTTCACTGAAAAACATGAGAAAGAGCCGGTCCTTTAAATACAAAATGCTTGAAAATATTTCATCGAGAGATAAGTTCATAAATTGAAAAAACTGATCGTTTGCAAATCTTGATAAAATTTTGAGCGGGAGTGTATTTATACTTATAAAAAGAGAAAATATGCTTTTCTTCAGTCTTTGAAACACATTTAACCCTTTAAGAAAATGTAATGTACCAAAAATAAGAAGATTTTAAATCGAGTTTAAGGTTTAAAAATTAGCAATATTTTCCTAACACTAAGACGTCTTTTTTTTTTTTTTTTTTTTTTTTTTTTTTTAAATTCTAAGCTGGTGTTCAAACTAAAATACTTAAAAGCAATTTTTGGTAATTTTAAAGCACTTTAATTATAAATACTGTATTTGTTTTTTATGAGTAAATTTAATCTAATACGTATATATTCAAAAAAAAAACTAAGTACATAAAAGGAAATTTTCTAAAATTTTTACCCATTAAATTCACTTAAAAGGCTACTCTTAAGTAATGATATTAAACATTGAAAGTAAAAGTTTGCTCAGGGGAACTTTTGTAACATATGGTAATTTTTTCTTGATAAAAAACTAAAACTGCATTTTAAGTAAAATTACTTAAGCTTATTTTTAAATGCATATTCTTTTTACCCAAAGGTATAATAAAAACTAAGTTTAGGCATCATGAATATACAGAGATACTTTTTAAACTAAAATATTACAGTTTTTAATCTAATAAAAACTTTATTAAACCTGGTTAAGAAAATAAATTTGGATAATCAAATCTTATCTATATGATACTTACAACTTAAAACAAACAAACAACAACAAAAAAAAAAAGTTTAGAATGGCACTTTTTTGATAAATTTGTGAGTAGTTTTGCTATGTAAACTTTTATTTCAGAAATATTACACACTAGAAATAAAATAACGTGAGGTATTCTAAACCCTGCAGCTGTTTGCATAATGGGACAAATGTTATAAAAAAGTAGTCTTTGGGGGTCTGCCGATAGAAGTGAAAACTAAGTAACATGTAAATTGTATCGTCGAACTATTATATTATTATTTTTGAAATATTTTTAGTTTATAAAGAAGTGTTAATGACCAATTTAAACTTTAATCATTTAAACTTTAAATTTATACTGAAAGCAAAAATAAGAATATAACAGTCTGCATAAAACACGTGCTTGTACTTTGTAAACTATGTATATACTGTGGAAAAAGTACATACATAAATAGAGTATAGAACTAGAAAGAGACAGATGCCAGTGTACTACTCGTATTTGTATACATTTTATACACATATATATATAAGTATATGAGGCATGCCGCGCCGTGCGCTACATATATGGATATATATGTAGAGAGATATACTCTTTGTATATATATAATGTATACTAAAAACGCACGGAGGTATATCTATGTACATATGTACACAGTATACATATAGCTCATGGAAAGCGTTCGGTGACGATGACGCGAGTTCCAGGATTTCTGTTCATCCAAAAGTGCTCAACGCGCCTAAAGAAGTTTTCACTTCAAATGGAAAGCGTTTGGTGCCGATGACGCGAGTTCCATCATTTTTGTTCACCCAAAAGTGCTCAACGCGCCTAAAGAAGTTTTCACTTCAAAAATCTCGTACATGCAGAACAGAACATGCGGTCTCAATTATAACAAAAATTCGCCGTTAAAGTAAACTCTGCTGAAGCAAGCATAATAAACAAGGGCGAAGTGCCCATGGAAGCGAAGGAAGGGACTATTTTAGATTTAAATAATAATAATAATAATAATAACACTGCACTGAAAAAAAAAATCGAGTCCTGATACCATTTTTGCTGATTTATATGTAAGAGGAACTCCTGAATCCGAACATGACACCTGTTTTGCTCAAGCATCCATCGTTTTCTCGGGACGCCACCTTTTCTCCCAAATTTTACAACTGTTCGGTAATTTTATGGCCATCAATTTGATTTGAAGAACGAAAAAGAATTATTTTAACATTTGGAATATATATATATATATATATATAAATAATGTATAATAAATAATAGTAATAAGTGATTACTACAATATTATAAATGCAATATATAATTTCAAAGGCAAATCCCCCTACTCTAAATTTTCTTCTTGCTACAAATGTTCATGTTTTAGAATTTTCCAAATCTGTAGCCCTCAGAAGATATTCAACAGTTAAAATAATACTTTACGCTCCTACAAACTATATTTATAGCCATAAAATTAGCGAAAAGTGATTAAATATTGGTAGGGGAGTCCCTAAAAATCAGTGGGTGATAGGGCAAAATGGACATCATATTCAAATTTAAGAGACGATTTTAAACAAGAATTTGAAAAATTTATGTTGGGGTCGATTTTCATGCAGAGCAGTGTAATTTGATTATAGAAAAAGAAATGAAATAATATTTCCTATTTCTCGTCTAGCAGTACTTTCGCGCTTTTACCTAAACTCGCATTATCGAAAAATGTTATTTTTCTCTCTGCTCTTGAAAGCCCGTTTCTTCAGTTCTTCCAAGTTTTTTCCAGTGTTTCCTGAACCACGCCTCGCGACTGATAATAATTGTTATGAAAGATTATGTGTTTTTCATTTCACCCAGTAAATAACTGTTTATTTATAATGAGTTACGACTTTTGCTTGATGCGACCACTTTTCTCTTTCGATAACTACATGTGATATACGATATTTCCAACGGAAGTTTGAGGCATATTGCCTTTCATAAGTCTGATTTCTAAAGCTGTCTGTTATGTTAGAGAAGAAATATTAGATAATATCTTTACAACATAAAGATTTTTAAGAAATTCCTATAACCAAAAAATCAGAAATATTGAAATCAGGCTATCAAGTTCATAACTTTTCCGTGACACGAATAATTATTCATAACTTTCTATGTCATGGAAAATTGTGAAAGGTTTTTTGGTTGTTTTAGAAATGTTGTCCTAAATTTTCTTCTCCCGACATCTGATGATCGAAATCGCACCATCTAAGATAGACACGATAAAATTCGGACATAAGTTTTACCGTAATTGTGTTTTTAAGCATATCGGCAAGAATGGTAATTTCTCTCTATTGATAAAATAACTTGCCAAATACAGTACGTATTAAAAAGACAATTCATCTATCAATGATGATAATTCTACAACTTTTTGTTTTGATCTTTACAATGGCTCTACACTAAATCTATTTATACAAATTTCTTTTATTTTTTGACAACAGTGTTAACTATCTCCCTATCGGCGACTTTTAGATGTATTTTCTTTTTGTTTAGAAATTAAAACGACATACCTCGCTTTTTATGCACACAAAATTTTATCACATTTGACCCACTACACTAAAAATTATATGGCTCTGAATACCTCACGGTATTTCATGTCCATTCCGTACATCTATTTTTACGTTTCCATTACGTTTTAAAACAATAAAAATTTTCTGTGTTATTTAAAACTGTCTACTTTTTTCTGATATTTTAAAAGCATAATTTGAGATTTTTATTACTTAATATAATGATTGACTTGTTTTTTAATAATTATTATCTCAATGTTATGTCGAAACCAAGATTCGAGTTGATAAGGAATGTCTGAAAATGTAACCAGGTGAATCACCATGCACTATTTCCATATTTAAGGAATAATATTAGTTTAGAGCTTAAAGATATAAATTTATGCACAAAATTGTATTAAATAAGTCACTAATAATATAGAGCCATAAGAAATTGTACTCACTTAAAATATATGTAGAGTTATCCAAAAATCCTTTAAAAATCCTTTAAAAACGCGTTACAATTTCAAAAAATCTGAAGTGACTCCTCTAGACTTTCCAGACATTAAGTAATTAAAGGCTGTTCAGATAAATTAAAGTAAGAGAATTTGTTACAAAGACAAAATAATAATAGAGTGTTCGAGTATTTTCCCCCATATAGTATGTTGTATACTTTAACGCTATTGCATTTGAAATAATTTACGCTCGTAAATGATAATGATAAAGAAATTTTCGCTGAGTCTCTGTAAAAATCTCTCCATGCTAGATTTGTCAAAATCTATACTGTACAGATGACGGTAACCTATAACATGTATATAAAGTTTCAGCTCAATCGAATAAGGCGTTTAGACACTATCACAATTTACGTAATGCAGAAGCATTTTTTTTGTGTGTCCCTGTAAAAAACCTATACGCACTAGATTCACCAAAATCTATAGAATTGTGGGATGGTGACTTATAATATGCCTTTGAATTTTCAGTTCGATCTAACAAGGCATTTAGACGCTATAGCACTTTAAATAATTTGATTCCAAATAATGATAAAATATAATAATAAAATATTTTCCTATATGATGATAAAATATTTTTCTTTGTGTCCCTGTAAAGAAAAAAAAAAGCTATAACTTCTAGATTTACGAAAATAAATAGGGTTTGTACAACAGTGATCTATTACATACGTACCAATTTTCAACTTATTTGAATAAAGTGTTTAGACGCTATTGTGTTCACTGACACACATACGCACATACATACGTAAACCTACAAATAGGAATGGACAATAGTAAGCCCTCATGGGACCTCAAAACCTGTAGTTATACCAAAATGTCAAAATTGATTTTTTTTGTCATGATTACATTACTTCCCTTACATATATGTTTGCAAAGTAAAAACTGCAAACTGTTTTCACTCAATTTGAGAAAAACCTCAATTGATTAATATATATATATATATGTATGCTTCCGATTATAAGGGGTATTTAAAGTAGCAAATTTTTAAATTTCAAACTTGAAAGGACCGTTTGTTAGCTCGATGAAAATGAATTTTAAGAAAAATGCATATATTTTTAATGTTTTGTTCCAATACGCTTTTTTAGAAGATTACATATAATTGTGGTTCCGTCTGAAAGTTCCAACGTCCCTGTAATTTTTTAGAATGTATCAGAATTTCTAAAAACTGTAGAAAACATTCTCAGTTAGTTTTAGTGTGGGACATTATTTGGTAAAAAAAAAAAAAAAAAAAAAAAAGTCTTAAGAGGTAAGGAGCCATTTTTGAAATGCGAAAAAAAGAAACTTATTACTAGCTTACTGATAGGCCTTCTAAAGGCAAACATTAAAGAATGAAACGTATGATGATTATCGTGTTTATTGTATATTTATATACAAAACAACAAAATTGTATTTTTATAAAAAATATTTTTTTTTTTTGCATAAGTAAAAAAGCTAAAAAGTATTATTAAATAACTTAATAACAAGTATATAGATATAATTCTCATCTTCACATAGCTTTTACTGATTTATGTTCACGCATATATATATCTTTATATATATATTTCTTTTGTGCGTGTGTATGTCACTGAACTCCTCCTAAACGGCTGGACTGAGTTTAATGAAATTTTTTGCGTGTCTTCAGGTGGATTCGAGAATGGTTTAGATTTACAAATGAAAGTTGTAACTTAATTAGTTCTTTCTTAATTAATTTTTAACCAACTCTTTCAACAACTTTTCCACCTAGATGGCTAAGTTGTCGTAAGCACGATGTCAGAATTTATTTAATGTTGAAATGAAAAATGAATTTTTAACCGTATCTTACGAAGTGTTTAAAATATTTTTTTCAAAATTAATATTTTTAGATTCGTAACCGTATCTTACGAAGTGTTTAAAATATTTTTTCAAAGTTAATATTTTAGAATCGTAAACACGATGTCAGAATTTATTTAATGTTGAAATGAAAAATGAATTTTTAACCGTAAGTGTTTAAAATATTTTTTCAACGTTAATATTGTTAAAAAAAATCGTATATTCTTTTAAAAAATTCGTCAATATCCGACGGAGTTATTTTATGTTAAAATGAAAAATGAATTTTTAGGCCATTATTATTTGTGCAGATGGAAAATGTACTAAAAGTTTTCCGAAAAATTTCACGATCACAAATGTTGACGGATATCCAATATATCGTCGAAGAAATCCCGATAATGGCGGACAATCTTATCATCTATGGCGGTCATCTATGTCAACAACATAGATATTGACATAGATAACCGTTGGGTGGTCCCATATTCGCCTCTGCTGAGCAAAACATTCAATGCTCATATTAATGTTCAGTTCTGCAGTTCAGTAAAGAGCATCAAATAAATTTGCAAGTATGTGAATAAAGGCAGTGATATGGCTGTATTTCAAGTTGAAAATACCAATGTGAATGCTCCTCCGGTGAATAACAACGATGAAATAACACTTTACCAAATTGGCCGGTACGTCAGCTTCAGCTCCAATGAAGCTGTTTGGCGTATATTTCGTTTCCCAATTCATGAACGGGATCCAGCAGTTCTTCATTTAGCCGTCCATCTTGAAAATGGCCAGCGCGTATATTTCACGAGCGAGACAGCGATTGATCGTGCTATAAATCCACCAAAAACTACACTCACCGAATTTTTTGAATTGTGTAATCGTGCGGATGCTTTTGATGCTTTTGCACGGACATTACTCTATTCAGAAGTACCACGCTATTTCACATGGGCTCCAACAAAAAATGGATGCCCCGCAACCAAGGCACGCCGATTGATGCATGTCCCGGTTTATTCAAATCAAACACCTTGGGACGAGTATTTACAGTCAATCCAAGCAAACTGAGTGCTTTTATCTTCGACTGTTATTGGTTAATGTCATCGGCCCTTTGTCATTTCAAGATTTACGTAAAGTGAATGGACAACAGTATCCAACGTATAAAGATGCATGCCTTGCACTCGGCTTGCTGGAAAACGACAACCAGTGGGAGTGTATGTTTGCTGAAGTAGGACTGAACTGTACAGCAAAACAAATTCGTCTACTATTCGCTATAGTGTTGACTACATGTTTTCCGGACCGAGCAGAGACATTATGGGATAATCACAAAGATTCAATGACTGATGATATATCGCATCAACATCGTTCACGGTGCAACGATCTAACGATAGTATTCAGTGACGCTATGTACAGTGAAGCATTGATTGCTATTGAAGATCTTTGCATTATCATTGCCAACTTACCACTCAGTCATTTCGGTATGCATTCAACAAATCGAAATGCATCTGATTTAATAAGCACTGAATTGAGTCGTAAACTACAATACAATACTGTAGAAATGGCAGCGATTGTTGCTCGCAATGTCCCACTAATGAATGAAGAACAAAGAACCATTTACGACCGCATCATGCTCGCAGTTTTGGCAGGACAACTTTAGGCATTGCGACAACTTTTGGCATTGCGACAACTTTATTGGGTGGAGGCAGAACAGCTCATTCATTATTTAAACTGCCACTAAATATTCAAATTAACCCAGACGCAGTGTGCAACATAAAAAAACAATCGTCCATGGCCACAGTGCTGAAATTGTGTAAAATTCTTATCTGGGATGAATGCACTATGACACACAAACATTCGATTGAGTCGTCGAACAGGACATTGAAAGATATAAAAAACAACGACAAACTATTTGGCGGCACTCTGTTACTCTTTTCAGGTGATTTCAGACAAGCACTTCCCGTTATTCCGCGTTCAACACACGCTGATGAGATCAACGGGTGCTTAAAATCATCGTCATTGTGGCTTAAGGTTGAAAGTAAATTTGTGCGTTCGAAAGCTTTAAGATCCATCCGCTGAAACATTCTCAAAACAATTGTTAGATATATGCGATGGAAAAGTTACTACAGATGAAACTGGATGCATAAAATTACCGACCGATTTCTGCACAATCATTGACTCTCAAGATGCTCTTATTGACCAGATATTTCCCGATGTACACAGACGATACACAAATCATGAGGGGCTGGCAGAAAGAGCAATTTTAGCAGCAAAAAATGTGGACGTCAACGAATTGAATCTCAAGATACAACGTTTGTTACCAGGAGACTTGGTGTCATACAAATCTAATGAGACAGTTTGCGATGCCACCGAAGCTGTAAATTATCCAACAAAGTTTTTAAACTCATTGGATTTACCAGGCATGCCACCGCATATTTTACAACTGAAGGTTAGATCTCCGGTTATTTTGCTTCGTAATTTGAACCCACCACGGTTGTGCAACAGCACGCGATTAGTCATAAAAAAAACTAATGAAAAATGTTATCGAAGCCATCATTTTAAATGACAAATTCCGAGGTGAAAATATATTACTACTGCGAATCCCTATTATACCCACAGATGTGCCAATTCAATTTAAACGCCCTCAATTTCCAATCAGATTGGCATTTGCAATGACTATCAATAAGTCTCAGGGCCAAACGATGTTTGTCTGTGGCTTAGATTTGAGCACATCATGTTTTTCACACGGACAATTATACGTGGCTCTCGAGTGGGCAAACCATCCAGTTTGTTTGTATTGGCGAAAGATAGGATAACAAAAAATATTGTACACTCTGTTGCATTAAGGGATTGATATTGTTTTTTAGTAATATTGTTATAAGTAGCGATATGTATATAATTTTAAAGAATCAATTTTAATAAATTAAAAAAATAAATGATTGGTGTTTTGTTATTTTTATATTCTTTCACCGTTCACAGCGCTCCATACATCTTCCACTTATATACCACATCCTTACACACTTACAATAAGTTAGTTATTTTTTTCTAGCAAAATATTCTCTAGAAATAATTTATATGACAAAACAACGTTTGTTGGGTCAGCTAGTATATATATATATATATATATATATATATATATATATATATATAGAGAGAGAGAGAGAGAGAGAGAGAGAGTTCAAAATTATTATATTTATTTGCCATTTAAAATCTCATATTCAGTATTAACAATCTAGTTAATACACAAGAACACAGTACAAAATTATATGTAGTCTTTCACAAAGTAGCAATGATAATTAATTTTAGCCAAACATTTTAATTGAAAATTCTTATTATTGTCCTTTTGAAATTATTTATTAAATATTTCTATTTACAATTTTATAATAAGATTCTTTATGAAATAGTATTTTAAAAGTAAAGTAATTAAAACACAGTATCTTCTAAAATAGTAGAAGTTTGAAGAAAAACGAAATTCACGAACTAGTTTAGATATATAACACAATTTCAATTATTATAAAATTATTTCAATTAAGGTAAAAAGAAAAGAAATTATAATTTCATGAAGAATATGATGCTATTTAGAATTTGTATGATCACACACACACACAGCTACTTTCATAAAATATAAAACATACACAACGAATATTTTATTAAAACTATTTGTTAAATATATAATAATATGGTATGTAAATAGATTACTCATAAAAATATATTTTGTAATATTTATAAAATGGTAAATCAGAATGATATTTGGTGATAATGATTCGGTGTCAGAAGGTATTAAGTGAAAACCTTTTTACGCAAGATTTATATCATTTTCTTTTTATTATTATTATTATTATTATTATTATTATTAATACAAGTTTGATAAGACTAATAATTACTGAGACACATAAAAAATTGAGACATGATAATACATATATATATCTGTATTTTTAACTCGCTATTCTAAACAATATTAAAAATAGTGTTTGTCAAAGGTATCATTTATTCATTCATTAATTTTTTTAATAAAGTTATTTTATTTTGGTTACATACAAGTATATAACTACAGTGAATGGAAATATAATGCCAACTTTTACTGTCCGAACATATATTATGTAAAGAAATTTTTGAATCATGAAAAAATTCGACTGTGATATTTCAGTGTATCTCTGCGTTTCAAGGTCTTCGGAGTTCATTTTTGCTATTTTCATGATGATATCTGCATGTGCATGTGTTTATTTCAGAATTTACTTCGTGCCACAAGCAATAATCTTCTTGTCAATCCACATCCAGACGTGATATGTACACTGTTAAAAATAAAATGTTACATTTCAACAGAAAAAAATGGTTCAAATTAGCTGCAACCAATTATCGGGTGCAAACTTTTCCCATTTCAGTGGTACTTAATACTGAAATGGCACAATTAAAATGGTGAAACGTTGCACAAAAGAATTGGTTGCAGCTAATTCAGATCCTTTTTTTGATGAAATATAGCATTTTATTATTAACAGTGTAGGCTGATTTGAGGGGACGGGACACCTGATCTAAAGTTTCTTAAATGCTTGTTTAAATGGTATTGCGTGAATTTGCCATAATGTGGTGACTATTTCCAGTTAAAAACCATATTACGCGTTAAACATGTGCCTCAAAAATTCCAGGAAACCTCCTGAAGGAACATCAGATACTTGTGACCGTCCAGTCAAGGTGGCAGAGGTACACAGCTACAATACAAGACATCATGATATCCCAACATAATAACTTTGAAACGATGTTTTGCATTATGTTCTCGGGTTCCGTGTGGTTGTCAACGATACACACATGCTTGTTGTGCATATAGAAAAGCTTTCGCGTGAAAAATAGCTTCATTGCAGAACAAAACAGAACTGGAGAAATGTTAGTTGGTCGTAGTGTGCTGAAGAATCTATTGGGAGAAAATGTAGGAAGTCGCGTCAGTTGCTGAAAATATTCTGTCTGCAATAATTAATCATTTTTTAGATTAAAGACACATAAATCTTGCTCTGAAGAACAACCGAATTACTCACAATGCAGAACAGTAGAACAAGATGATCTGGTGGCAGTGAAAAACGCTTATACTCTAGTTTCAGGATATCGTAACAACATATAATAGCTTGCGTGTTATCTATATAAATAAAAAGAAGCATCTGTCTTTTTGTTTGTCTGACACTCCATTCAGTGAGCAACAAAACTTTCAGATTGGTAGCTGAAATCTGGCAAGGTTGCACTAACTCGAGGTTTTTTTAATTCTGATATTTATTTATTTATTTTTTCCTTTTTCTTAAATATTTTCTTTCATTTTAATCGTCAGCGTTCCTCAGCAATAGCTGTTATACGAGTTATTTCATTATATCCCTTGAAAAGAAAAAAATATACATCCCAGCTGCTAACATTTCGATTTTTACTTTTTTTTTTTTTTTTTTTTTTTTTTTTCACCAATATTTTAAAAAAGAAATTTATCGTAGTTAAATACAATATATATGGAAATTACCTGATATGAGGTCTCCCTAAAAAAAAAAAAAAAAAGATTGTAGGTTTCTAATACAAATAAAATTATGAATTTCTTGTACTTATAAATTTTATTATTACAGAATGAGGGCTAATGACTATTTCTCGCTAATATACGGTGCTAAAATTAAAATGTTTTAAAGGTTTATATTGCTTTAAAAAGAATGAATAAATATTGTGCTGAAATAATTATACTTTAATTAAAATTTTACGGAACTGTTAGACAAATAATAATTAATGACTTTAAAAAATTGAAATATATTTGAAATTGGATTTTCTTTCTGATAAATGAAACAGAAATTTTACAATCATAAAAGAAGTATATGTTGAATTATATTTTCATTTCACGATCTGCGTTAATACCTTTATTTTATTACCTTTAAATTTCAATACAAACTTAATTAAATTTAAATTATTGTGAAGAAACTTCATTTTTAATATTTTGCTACTATTTGATTTTAAATACCAAATGTGTTAATTTTACTTTTACGTTATCTAACATATATTGCATTAAAATATAGAATAAAATTTAATCCTATTTCACGCGTAACATTTTAGGATACGGTTGTGAAAATTTATTTTTCAAGATACATAAAACTTTGGATTTTAGAATTTCTTATTTTCAGTATAGTTGAATATCGTTGAATTAAATCAAATTATGAAAGTAAAAATTTTAAAATGTAAAATTATGAAAAATAAAAAAAATTAAAATGTAAAATTATGAAAAATAAATATTTTAAAATGTAATTATGAAAAATAAAAAATTTTTAAATGTAAAATTATGAAAAGTAAAAAAATGTTAAATGTTAAATTATGAAAAATAAAAAAAATCTAAAATTTAAATTTATGAAATCTAAAAAAATAAATCTAAAATCTAAAACGCAAATAAAAAAATTAACATAACAAAAAAAAAAAAAAAAAAATTCTTTTTAGTTATAATATTTTTTTATTTACGTTTTAGATTTTAGATTTCATAATTTTAGTTTTTCAAAATATAAAATTTTGAAAGTAACTCTAAAAAGACTAAAAAGAAAATATTTTTATTTGATGATTTATTAGACATATATATATATATATAGCAAACAATTGACAGGAAAATTTATAAATATATAAGTTTTACAGATTAGAAAAACCAATAGGAGAATTACAAACCAATGCGCAAGATTGCAGCGAAAGAAAATGCAAAACTTAGATGTAGTAATATGAAATATATAAACAAATGAATGAAATTAAATGTAGAAATATATAAATAAATGAATGAAATTATACCCCAAAAAACACTGAGATCTTCATCAGGGAGGCCCCTCAGTGTAGGGGTGAACGAGAAGTTTCTGAAAGGACAGTAGCTATAAGCTAATAACTATCCTTAGCCCCCCAACTTCTCACCAAACAGAAAACCACCAATAACTGAAGAGAAATCAAACATACATATGATGTATAAAACTACTAAAAATATCAAATTGTAAAATTTACAAAATTACATCAATTCATTTAAAAAAATATAATACAAAAGAAAATTACTGAAGGTAAACAAGAAAGTATAAAATTAAATAAAAATACAACCCTTCATATGGAACACAAACTATCTATCTATCTAATTAATATATATATATATATATATATATATATATATATATATATATATTATGAAAAGTAAATTTAAATCTTTTAAGCCATAAATTTGCAATGAGGATTTTCTTTTTCTTACAGGAAAATATAAATGTACTTGTATACATAGTGATCGGAAGAAGGCCGATCAAAATTTATAGGGTAATAGTATGGACGAATACAAAAGGATTTGGATGCAATGCGTGTTCGAAAACACCATGTGAATCACGCAGCGTGATTGCATGTCTCAGGACCACCTCTAGGGATGTGTCCCAGACCGTCGCCAATTGCTCATCTGCGCAGCACTAGTGCGACGTAAAACCCAACCATCCATGCATCCAAATAGGGTACCGCGGCCCGAAAACACGGATGCAAAAAACAAAGAAAATAAATATCAGCTTTTTTTCCCTACTTTTAGAAAATTAATCATCTTACACGGGAAAATTGAAAAATGATCCATGGTTGTAGGTAGGTAGATAATTAGGTAGGCTGTGATTGACGTCGCACTATTACTGCGCTATGGATAATTGGCGACGTTCTGGGACGCACCCCTACTGATGTTCCGGAGACATGCCACCACAGTTTTGGTCCTACACGAAGGGGATAGCTTCCCAGCTTCGGTGGCCACCAGAGGTATAATTTTGATGGGAACACGGAGGATATTGTAACCACGACATATTTTACGTGTATCAGTCACCATTAGTGTACACGACGGTCTTTAGTCGGCTCGAGAACCGAACCCACAATCTTCCAATTACGAGCCGGCGCTCTACCGACTGGGGTAGCGTGGTCCGGATTTAAGGTTGTAAAAAAGAAATAGAAAGGGTTATATACTTAAGCTGTAATGCAAAATGGTCTATATATTATGATTATCGTTCTATATAAATACATATATAAAAATATTACATATTTCAATTTGACACCGAATATGAGCATTTCCATAATAAAATTACGCTTTTGTCTTGTAATGTGCACTATTAATATTCCTGTTCAGTGAAAGGAAGTAGCGAATACGTGGGCAGAGTTCTGCATTTGTTAATAAGTAAAGTGAGTCGGGGAGGAGGCGAAGCCTCCTTCGGGGGTTAGTGAGCGGAGCGAGCAGGGGGCTGAGCCCCCTAGTATATATATATATATATATATATGTGTGTGTGTGTGTGTGTGTGTATAATATTAAATATATAAGCTTACAACGTTTATACGTTTATGTCTATTTTTCACACAAATAATTAACATACTTTTCTATACTTTAATAATACACAAATGTTCCTCGTTTACGTAAAAATAAATTTTTTAATGCACAAACATTTATATTCTACACCGACTGAAAATAAGAAAGCTAACAAAAAAAAGCAGTGTAATTTTTGTTAAAAGTTATTAACATCTTAATGCAAGAATATTTAAATTAGAATATAAAATTCTAAAGATACGCATTTTAACAAATTTAATTTATTTACGAATTGTTTAAAGTAAATATTTTCAGGAAAAGTTCGTTGAAATAATAGTTTATCATAAAAAACTATTTCATATATAATCTGGATAATGTTTAAACACCGAATACAATTGTTTATTTTAACATATTGAGTGTAGTGATATTCAAATTAGTTGGTAAGTTTTATAAAGTTTTAAGAAAATTCTGTTATAAGATTTCATAAAAAATAGGAATTTACTTCAAGTTTTTAAGTTAAATTCTTTAGTGCTCAGAATTTTGTTTCGATAACAAACATAAAATTATTTATATTTAAAAAGTGGAGAATGCATGACACCTTTGACTTGGCATAATTGAAGGTTTCATATAAAAGCTGATTTTTCCATTTAATATTCATAAATTTAATTATATTAGGTTTTTTCAATAAAATATCTGTTCGGGCACCGATTCTTATGGTTTCCGATTCATTTTTAACGAATTTGCAATCTTTAAATTGTGTTTTCTCAGTTTGCATTTTTCCATAAATTCATCATCTTCAAAATGCTAAATTTTTTAGTGTTATTTAAGAAAATGCTTTTTTTCATAATTAATTAATTAATTAATTATTTTTTGTTTAAAAAGACCTATTTAAAAGAGTGTGGATGGATTATGCACTTTTCAATTTTACTTAAAAGAATTTACTTAAAAGAATTTACTTAAAAGAATTAGGGAGGGGGGGATTTTGAAATATCTTTAAAAGAAATATATATATATATATATATATATATATTAAAAATAAAAGTACAACAAAAGACTTTTTTTTTTTCAAATTTTTATATTGACAAGCACTTTTTAACCCCCCCCCCCTCTCAAAGACTGTATTGAGCAGGAAAAAAAATATTATGAGAAAGTCATAATTCATGACGAGGCATACTTCAAATTTTTTACACAAACTTTAATGAAGCACGAAGAACAATTATAGCTAACATACATATATTATACAAACGATTTCTGTTTTAGCGTTAACAGAAATTAAGAAAAGTAAAGAGATCATTGATTGAATGATACAATTCACAGGTACTTGTATATTTGTGTGGCGTTACTTACCAGAAGACCAATAGATTAATTCAGGTACAGAATGATAAAATATACCACAAATGCTAAAATTGTATAGATATTTAAGAAAATATTTTTTTTTCTGAGAAAAACCACTTTTCCGATGTCTCATAACTCTGTAAACATAAAAAAAGAAAAGAAAAATCATAAACATTGAAGGCAATCGTAAAATTTAACGCAGTTTGCGAAAAAGTTATTCTCTTGAAGGAGTATTAATTTTTTTTTTTTTTTTATTATTATTATTATCATTATTATTTATTTTTTGGTAAAGCAAAAAAAATAATAGTTAAAATTTTTTGCCGTTAGAGGACGCTGTACGCGAGGTTAAAAAAAAAAAAAAAAACTCAACTTTCATGAGAATATCTTTTTTCTGCAAACCGCGTTCAATTCTACGAAACCCTTCAATTTTTTTATAAATTTTTAAAATGTCTAAAAACTTATGGGACACTCGGTATATTGCATTCATGTAAGTACTTATTATGATAACATTTTTTTTTTATTTTTCGTTAATTAGGTAAACATATTGATAGAAAATAATTTACGAAGAAGTTAGACTATTTTATAATCAATTCTTGAAATGCAATAGCTTTATTTTGTAACTTAAATAACACATCATTTTAAACACAAAACATCTATAGAGGCGAAGATTTCAAATCTTGAAATAGCTTAAAATGATAAGTAAGATTTCAATTCTATATATATATTTAAAAAAATTCCTTATTTTAAACTAACTGCTAAAGAATAAATATATTTTTAATAAAAGAAAGAGATTTTGTAATGTATTAGTATTAAGTATTTTCTTGGAACTATTTAGCGTGCAAAATTAAGAGATTTCCCAAGAACTTCCATTTATACTTGCAAAACATTTGAATAAAATTAAACTCTCAAAATACGTAGAAAATTTCCATGTTGTTGAATATTTTTAAAATATGTGAAAAAATATATCTTTCGGTAATTAATTAAAATACAATCCACCAAAAATTGGGTACCACAAAAACATTTTTTCGATGTTATTATATATAACAACGCCGCCTACCGATTAATATTTTAAAAAAAAAGTAAACATAGCTTCTCCAAATTAAGTTTCATGCATGCAGATGAATTAAATTTTAGCTTGTAGAAGCCCAGATATAGACACGTAAAAAATCACAGAAAATAAGTAGCAGCAGCCTTACCTTTGGTTGGAGATGAAGGAAATTAAACAAACATAATTTTTCATAATATCTGCTTCACATGATATGGTAGATGCATGTACATACTATAGAAACTATTATGTAACTTTCCTGTATACATGAAACTTTGACCATATTAGCTCTACCTGCCGGAAAATATATTGAACTAACCCAGTTTTTTAATACTTACGAATGCACACTTATACATATGATGACAATCACATAAAACGATACACACATAGTCATAAATCTGTGCTGATAAGTATAAAGGATTTAAGTCCAAAAATGTCGATTTTGAGTTAAGTACATAGTCAGACTCAGAAAAGAATTCTGTATCGATTGGTATAAAGGATTTAAATCCATGTCATTTAGTCTTTGAGAAAATCCTTTGGTAAAAAATGATTCAAGTCAGAAATTTAGCATTAATCTTTGGTATAAAATATTTAATTCAATTTTTTCCCTTTATCAATGAAGGTTGACAATCACTGAATGGTATAAAGCGTATAAATCAACACAATCCCTTTTTTCTAATCGATTCTTCTGATTAGATTTTAGTTAGTTTAACTTTATTTTTCGTCTCCTGAAAAATCAAGAATATGGACTTAAATCCTTTATACTTATCAGTACAGAAATACTCAAAGAAACAAATAAACACACAATCTCTGTGTGTGCGTGTTTGTTTTTCAGGCAAACAAACAAACATACAAAGACAGACACACAAACACACAGACAGGCAAACTCCAAAATAACCGCAATGAGATAGAATTTTTCTAAAATATTCGTTTCATGTTTAGGTCACCTCAAAACGTGTAATTAAATTAAAATCCAGAAAACGTAGATTTAAAAAGAAAATGACTAGATCCTTATTATTTATATAGATAAAAGTAAAAAGCGTATGTATATTTCGTTTTAGAGATTTTTTTCCAAAATATATTTTATTAAAATTTGAATGCTATGCATTTATATTTCTGGCTTTTAAAATTTAACTTACGGACTGGGAATAAAATCTGTAATCATTTCAAAGCAATTACTGCTCTAAGGAGTGTCTTTCACTAGTGATGAAAAATGAGAAATTATGCAGGAAAGAGACCAACAAGATTAATGGATAACACTTGTATTCTCTAAATCTTTATAGATGGAAAATGCTATTGTACTTAACTTAAATCATCATTTAAAAGATTCATAAACCATTCTCAAAATAACAGTCTTCTAACTCTTGAAAAGTTTTAATGATAATAGTATTTTTAGAAGTATATAAATCGTGCACAAAAGACGAGGCTTTACAGAAATATTTTTATTCGAAAGTAATGAATTCTGTATTAATTAACCGCAAGGTTATTGTCAGTAAAACGTATTTATTTTTCATTAAATCATTAATAATTTCAGGAAAAACATATTAAAGTTTATTATAAAGCAAGAGGAAACTTACAAAGCTTTATGAAAAAGAATATGCTTAAAGAAAAAAAAAAAAAAAAGATGCTTTTCCTAGTTTTAAATTAAAAAGAAATATATATACAATTTACTTATAGATTTAATAAATTATTTTATCTACTTATAGTATTCTTATCATACCTTATGTTTAGCAAAAGTTTAGAGTTTTTTTTCCATTTAACAGGACTACATATATGTAATTAGACACTTAAATTATATGACTTCCCTAATATATAAAAAGTATTATCTAAATATCTGTTAAAATATAAATTAATTATTTCATAACTACGTTTTAGCCCATTCTGTTAAAGTAAAACTATTAACATTATATTTTATATAATGGAAATTAAATTATAAAGTACAGCTGACCGATATTCACACGCACTCACAAAGAAAAAAAAAAAAAAAGATTTTAAATTCTTCGTTAAAATCTCTGTTAAAATGTTTGATTTTAAATCTTTTACTTTACTTATTTCTTTATTTCCTATAGTCCCATATTTTATAAACGATTCGAAGGTATGTAATAGCACCAAGTCTAATTTACAGAATATTTCATTTAGGTTTTAATTATTAAATAATTTCTACCTTTATTTTATAAATTTAAGAGTCCCCAGTAGTCAGATACCTTCCTTTCTCCTCCCCATGTAATCCAATGGGATTTTTGTTGCTTTGTATTTTTCGGATATCTCTTTGAAAAATAAAGTTTTTCGAATTCTGTTTTCTGAATTCCACTCTTTAAACATGCAGCTTTTTTTCTTACTAAGCAAATTTTTTAAAAATACAATTTAAATATTTCTTTCGGAGATTGAAAATTATATTCTTGAGTTTGCTTAATGAAATAAAATATTTAAATTTATTTTTTAAAAATATTGTTTAGTAAGAAGAAAAGTGGTATGTTCAGAGAATGGAATTCAAAAAGCAGATTTTGAAAAACTTTATTTTTGAGTGAGATATCCGGAAAATACAGAGCAACAAAAATCACATTGGATTACATGGGGAAGGAGAAAGGAAGGTATCTGACTACTGGGGACTCTTAAGGCTAAGTTTTTTCATTTTTATATTATAAAAAACAACTGAGTTTTTAACATCTCGGATTGACTTTTTTTGCTTTATGAAATTTATTTTTGTTTGCTCGCTATTTCTAAATCTATAAATTAATTAATTCAACACAATGAAAAAAATATTGTTTAAATGTTATTGCTTTCCAATTTTCTACTTTCGCAACAGAATTTTATTTATTATCATTTGTTTCTTATAAGTGTTTATAGAATTTGTTTTTATTTTTTTAATTATTTTCACGAGCATCTAAATATTGTTCAAAATAAACGGGTTTACAATAGAATCTATTTTTTTTTTTTTTTTTTAATTTAATAATTGAATTTTGTATTTATTTTTACAGATATTAATCAATTTAAAAAAAAAAAAAAATGTGTTATAACACTATTTGAAAATACTTCTTGCCAATATTTCTGCAAGGAACAAAAAACGTGCGTCTTATTCACAACAAGAATACAGGAATAAAAAAAAAAAAAAAAAAAAAAAAAATGACACTTTTATTTAAGTGACTCTTATGGAATCTGCGGTCGTCTCTTACATAATTTATCTTACTATCTTTTTGCCTCCGAGTTAATTTCGATTTGAAAAGAAAATTAATTAAATTTCTTTACGGAAAAGAAAAAAAAAAATCAAATAATCCATTTAAATTTTATAAGTAATTAAAAATCGTAACATACTGAAAACGAATAGATTTTACTATCGTGTACTGCTTTCACTTTTTTTAATACTATTTTGAAAAATAGTATTATAAAAAGTGTAAAATTATTTTATACATAAGTGTTTATCAAACAATATCTTAAAGAAATTTTACAAGTTTTTCAACTAGTTCTGAATAATTTCTAAATAATATATATATATCGCTAAACATATAATGAAAAAATAAAAATAAAATAAAGATAAATTAACTATCTAGATTTAGAGAAATATATTAAGCACGAAAAAAATCGTGGACTTGAGAATGCCAGTATTTTTTTATTCAACAATAGGAAATAATAGATACAATTAGTTTGGTATAAGATTTTTTATTATCTGAAGTTAGAAAAATTACATAGAATTCACATCCAAAAGGCATCCAAACAATATATAAGGCAACTGTCATAAACATCATACAACTTTTAAAAGACTTATTTTTGCAGGTTATAAAAAGAGAACTTATTTCATACGGGACTGCTTAAATGCCTAGCATAAACAAGGTAATTAAATTATTATTTTTGTCTGAGTAAAACATATTTTATTTGATGAATTTTATGATTAACCTACTGCTAAAATCTTTAACAATTTGATAAACTTCTACTTTTTTTTATATATTAAAAAATTGAAACTTCTTTCGCTCCGAGAAGATATATTCCCCACAATACACTTATAATTCAAAATTTCTTAATTAAATTTTTCACTCGTATCAAAGTCTGACAGTTATATATAGGGGAAAGGTGGGTAAGAGTACGCACCCAGTAGCTATTTTGTTATAAGTATAATAAATGAAAAGATAGAGTCTCGGAAATATACAGAAACATAATTTATTACCTTAGAAAGGTGTGAAAAAAAAAATATAATAATTACAGCTTAAAGGAAATACATTGAAAAGTGCAAGGGAAAAAAATCCCGAATGCGTACTCTTACCCTCCACTTCGGGTAAGAGTACGCACTTAGAAAATTTAGCAGTAATCGCATACAAATGCTCCAGTGCCTTGATAACTGGAACCTTCCTCATGCCAACACTCCATAATCCATTGCATAATCCACACTGGATCCAATCTTTATCATATGTCTGTTCATAGCCAGGACATATTGTCACTTCATTATTATTTGCCCAAATTTGTTGAGGGAACAGGGTTTTTATAGTTCTTTTGTAGTTCTTAGTTTTTTTTTATAATAATGATAAAATAAAATTTTAAGTTTTGCTTTTTTTAAAGCTGCTTCAAATTACCGAGCGAATAAGAGTACGCATAAATGGTCTATGCGTACTTTTAGTCGCTCATGCATTACTTCTCTAAATGATCCATAGAGGACAGTAGTATTCACTACAGTTAAATTCTAACGTGGTCCTGTTGTTCAGAAGGAAACAAACTTCATAATAGTGTTTATTTAAAAAGCAGGAATTTGTCCTTTATTTACAAAAAAATATGATTTCTTTACAGAAAACTTACATGCTAACACAAAGAAATCATATCTTACCTGATAAATAAAATATAGCAAGGGTGAAAATAATAATGACCGTCTCTTTAGAGAGGGGAGAACACATGTGTTGATTAATCACACTGGCTTCTGCTTACTGTGTTGCCAGCAGGGAAAAAAATCCCCGCGTACTCTTAGCCGACTGCTTACTCTTTCCCACACTTACCCTAGCATTTTTGAGGCTCAGATTCTATTACATAATTATGTTTTTAATGTCAAGATAATATAAGCTTCGTTTTACTGCATTACAAAAAACTACAGTGAAAATATAAAAAGGTCAGGTAATTAGTAAATGAAATGTGACTATTGTGAACTTACTTTTTATATTTTAATGTCTTTTTTACCGTTTATGTTTCATTAACATCCAGAATAATGAAGACAGTTATTTACAACTAATGACTAAATTAATAGTTCAAGTATTATAAAAATCCCTTTTAAGTTAAATAGTTAAAATTTTATGTAAGCAGCATTAAAACAAAATATGTTTTGAACAGTAATTACACAGGCCTGTGATGATGAAAATACAAGGGGATTGATAGCTGAACTTTACGTACTTATTGGTGCTGATTTACAAAATATAACGAAAAATTTCTATCAAGTCACGTTTTCTTGAAGAATTCAAACTTACTTCGATTTTTAACACATATATAATATTTGCTCTTTTTGATGAGTCGTCTATTTTATGTGCGTTACCTTAATGAAAACAAATAAAATTATATGTTGGTGACTTTTTCTTAGGACCTGTGCCATAATTCGATATAAAAAGTAACCAAGGGAACTTTTCGTTTTTCTCTCGACCAGAGGCGGCTCGAGCGATCTAACAACAGCAGTTTTCATTCATTTAAACATATAAAAAATAAATCGATTGCAAAAGAAAATCAATTTTCTGCACAAAGAGTTAGACATTTTACATAGATTGATTTACATAAATGAATAAAAACCACTGTTTCCAGACAGTACATGCAAAATTATTCGAGAAAAAGAATATCGATATTGATTTTATGAAAAAATTCTTACGTGGTAGAAAAAAATGGAAACCATTGTCGAAATTAGCGCACCAAATAAAAAAAAAAAATCAACTGAAAAATATGTTATTTCACTTGAAACATTCTGAATAAATACCAAACATCCGTTTATCACAATACTTAATTATAGAACAAAGCTAACATATACACACATATAAATATAGATATATCTTATGTGTCAAGTGCATCATTTTTGCATATAATATGCCTTATTTGTAATAAAAATAAGAATAAATTGTATATATATATAAACTATCACAATTTTTATGAATGTTTTTTCCTTTTTTTCATTTTGGTGAGGATTTCCTGACAAGAAAAATTATTCAATAATATTATTACGATGAACCCATATTATATGTTAAATATTCCTTAATTTATATATTTTATGATACTAATCAAGTAACCACATTCTCCATTTTAAGTTGCTAATTCAATGAAATTTAGTAATCATAATTTAATTTTTCTAAAATTCTCTTGTATTTTTGATACATAAATATTTAATATATCAAAACATACATGCATATTTACACGATTTCTTTCATTGGATTAAAAGAAAATATTTTTAATAAGAGGGTATTTTGAAATTAGTCCTAAAAGATCATGAAAACAATCGTATATTAAATTTTGAAACTTTATTTTATTTAAAAATGATTTGTTCCATCTAAACTTATTTTATAAATACTGTGGTAAATGTGGTAATTGCAAACAGTTTCTAAAGCTATACAAGGTATGACCGATATTATGAATATTTCTATCAACACCTTTTTATAAATTTAACTATGTGATGAAATAATTAAACTTAATCGATTAATTTTTAACAGACTATTTTTCTTACAAAACAGAAAAATCAGAACCAATTTTCTAATTTTTCTTCGGAAATAATATTACAATAAAAAAGTTCAAGTTTTATTTTACAACTTCTTAAATATTTTGCACTTGTAAATAATATTTCGCTTTATTGGTGATTTAAGCTTTCAGCTTAATTAAAATTGTTTATGTTGACAACATATTTATGTAAGTTTATTTTAGTGGAGATGTTTATATTGCAGAAATACAGTGAAGAAAGTTACATTGGAGAAATATTCGCAGAAACGGAAAAATGACAAATGCGCATTTACAATTCAATCAAAGTCATTAAGTTCAAGTGATACGAATCGTTACACTAATTATTTCTGTTGAGATTAATGCAATATCAATTACAGTAAAACGGACGAAGATTTAATGGTCAGTAAAATGTTACTCACGCACATTGAAAGGCGTTCATTTCAGGGAAAGTTGATGAAATGATTAATAAAAGCAATACTGCCATAAAACATATTAATTTTCCAAGGACTGTCAAAAAATGGCATGTTTAAATATTTGTTTATATCAAAGAAAGCAGCAGCCAATTAAGGGTTTTGATGATATCGAGCTTAACAACACGATATAATTTTTCAGTGATTTTTTAATATAAGTAAAAGATCAAATGTAATTATGTGATATAACTTTTCATTTTTTATCAATTAAGAAGCATTTTTCAGGATTAAATTACTTGAAACTTCTATACAAAGTTTATTAGATTCGTTATGAAATTGACCACAGGATCGAGCTCAGTAACCCATAAGGTAAAATAAAATATTCATGATAAACAAGTTAGAAAAAAAAAAGCGAATAATTAAAAATTAAAAAAATGGTGTACAATAAATATTAAACTTTAAAATCTTCTTCACACACCATAAAATTAATATAAGCACAAGAGGTTTCGAAAAGACGTGGTCTTTATTCTTCAAGTGAAAAAAACACTTGGAGGCAAAAGCTAGTCTGAAAAAAAGGAAAAATCTAAAGGGGAGAGGAGGAGCAACACAACCAGCCAATAGAAATTTTTTCAGGTAATTTTTGTTTCTTTATATGCTTTAAAGTTTATTTCAAATTTTTAGTTAAAACATTTTGCTATAAAATGATCCGCGTCCGCACGAACTTTTGCAACGACCTAATATTAAATTACAGTGCTCTCTTCCTACTTTAGGTAGAGATTAAAAAGCTTTAATTTGCCCCAAATTTATTCGTTTGGAAGCTTATATTCAAGATATTCGTCAACTATCTCCGAAACTGAGAAAGAACTTTATTAGTTATTAGAACTGCATTTCCTTGATAAAAACATCAATAATTTCTGTTTATGAAAAATGAGATTTATCTTTCCCCCCCCCCCCCCATAATTCTACTCACGAACTTAATCAGGATTCTGAGTTTTCAATTTTGAGTAAAAACCAAAAACCTACCTCAAAAATTACACTTCCTGAAGAAAATTACATCGTTAATCTGTCTTCCCATAACTTCACTGCTCAACAAAGTAAAATGTTTAACATCGGCCTAATTTTTTCCGAATATTTAAAACCTTGTATTTCTAAACTTATTGGCCCCATGGAGTCTACCTTAAACTATAATAAAATTTCTCTCTCTCTCAAAAAGAATCTCTGCGCCATACTTTTGCCAATTGCATTTCTTTTATTCTAAGTATAAATATAATCTTTCCAACTTTTCGAATAAGGTTGCTCTTAAAGAACTAAAATCGAATCAAAATATCATTATTACTAAAGTTGATAATGATGGCCAGTTTGTTAGCATGAATAAAATCGACATTGTTGATAAAGTTGATTCATTTTTATGTGAAGGACCTTCTTCTGAAATTTAAGTGACCGCACAAAGTCTCTTCTTACCTCTGATCAAAAAGCAGTTAAGAATTCTATTATTCTCAATGGTAAGTATCTGGATGGCTGAGTTCACATGGTTTCATTGTAATAAACATTTGGAGAGTATATTACAGTGATTTGTTTTCAGATTATTACATTTATTGTTTGCCCAGGGCGAAGTGCAAACTACCATAGAAGCTAATTTTCCTGGAGTTAAGGAAAATTCTAATCGAATTGCCATTGGAAATATCTAACTATAATTCCTTCTAAAAATCGTTAAAACAATTTCCTAGAAGACCATATTTATTTTATAAATTGCTCTAGGGCAGCGTTCGTTAATTGTTCTGAAGAATAAGATAACTGAGACCGTTTTTTATCTAAAAAATAACCTCTGAATATTTTAATTTTCGAAATCGTTTCAGTGGTTTCCAAGAAAACAAAGTTTATGCTGTATTTTCCCCAGTAAATGTGCGGATTGCCAGCGAAAGCAAATTATAATGAAGATGAAGGTTATTACAAGTTTATTACCGGTAAACGATAAATATTTTAAAGATAATGTGAGATTTTTGTGAATTCAATTGTAAACATAAAAAGTCCCTAATTTAGATTTTTATCAAAATCATCCAAATAGTTTCAACAACTGTTCAAAAGGTATTTATACATATTATATATCATCTTAAAGGTCTTACTGAGCTGATAACGAAAAATATCCATCTTATCGGCAAATGCACTCCTTAGCGTGAGTAATTCTCAATTAAAGTTTTTAAATCATAGAATCTTTAACAATGTACTTTGTATAGTTTCTAACATTCTTTTAAAAACCATTATATATATATATATATATATTACTAGTAAAGTTCGACCATCTATTGTGTTGGTTAGCGTCCCTGATTCCCTCACGGTAGGGCCGGATTTGAATCCTGGACAACGCATGGATTTGTTTTCTGTGTAAGTGGTGGCGATGGCTGCCCATTGGGTTCTCCTTCACAAGCGGTTATCAGTTCGGCGACCAGAATGCTTATTCACAAGTACCGCACCTTTGAAAAATAAATAAATATGTCATTTATTATTTATTATATATATTATTTAATATTATATATGTATATATGTAAATGCTATATTTTATTTATTATTATTATACATGAAGTATTCTACTGTTTAATAATTATTTTGTGTCAACAATAAATTTATATATAAGGGGGGTCACAGACCAGATATTTTTCCTGATTCTTCCACCAATATTTTTTTTTTTTTTTTTTTTTTTTTCGGAATTTTTAATAGTATGTCTGCACCATCGATTATGTAAAACTTTTATATAAATATTCTGGTGGAAGCGTTAGAGAAAAAAGACGGGTTTTTAACCACCCTGTATATGCTAAACTGTATGAAAAGTGTTAAAAAGAAAAACAGCATTTAAAGTAAAAATGAAGCAATTGTAATTTTTATAGTAACAAAGAAAACTATTACTTTATATATTCATTTTCATTAAAATATTATATTGTAGGTAACGATATAATTATTAATTTAAAAAAAAGTAGAAATTTATTTTTCCGCTCCCCCCCCCCCTCTATTGTTATGTTAGTGCATTAAATTTCTTCATGCAATATGAATAGTCAAAATATCGATTATGTCGATGTACAGGAAAAACTTTCTGATTGTAAATATTTTGCTACATATATAAAGTATTAGATTTATAAATTTAATGTCTCCACTAAATAATTATTAATCACACAATAAAATATTTACTAACAATATAAATTGTCATAATTAGTATGAGAATATGTTAAAAAATTTATTCTAATGATAGAAATTCTTCAAAGTACATTAGTGAAGAGTCAGTAATTTACAAATTTTAATTGAGAATAACTCGCGCTAGGAGGCGCATTTGCCGATAAGATGGATATTTTTAGTATCAGCACAGTTATACCTTTAAGAGGACTTATAACATGTATTAAATATCTTTTGAACAGTTGGTGACCCTCCCTTGTTAGTTGGAAATATGCAAATGAGACAGGCGATTATAAATACTTACGCTCTTGATCCGGCTATGGGGATATTTAAAAACCTGGGTGTATCGATTCCACCCGTCAAGTCTGTCGGAATTGAAAGATGCAATCCGCTGAGAGCTGTCATGTATACAACCGGGGTATGCTGCACTCTGCCGTTGATTGATTTATGACACGCCTTCAATGTGTTAGTGTTATCACCTGTGGTGGTGGACATGGGGAACACATATTGCTATAATAACTGATTTGGTGATATTATTTTTGTTATTTGCGTGTCTTTTCTTTCACGTATGTACAAAGCGTCACCTATCGGCTGGTTCTTGAATTATTTTTTTTTCTTCTCTTATCTTTAAAAAAAAAAAAAAAAAAAAACTTATCGATGCTAAATCTGCAAACCGTTTTTTATTTCGGTTATTTTTTGGTTTTTGTGAATTTTTACGGACTTTTTGCCCACCCGGTATATATAATCAAGTATATTTACTAGTTTAATACAAAAGAAGGAAACTAAATCTTATATTTTCACTTCTTCAGCTATTTGTGCTCGTTTTCATGCTTTACCGAAAGTTCATAAAAATAAAGTTCCTTTCAGACGCATTGTTTCGAACATTGGCACTGGCACTTCTGCTCTGTCTGAAGTTTTAGCTTCTATTTCGTTCTCCTTTATGTAACACTAATCGTCATACTATAGATAATTATTATGATTTTGATAATCCGTTAAATATTCTTAATTCAGAAAATTGATATCTCTTAATCAAAAATCCTTATTCAGTAATGTTGATGGTGTGATTAATTGTTTAGGGAAAGAAAAAAAAAATGTTACACGATTTTCATTATTCTGACATTGAAACCAAAGAGTTTGTTAACCAAACTAATATTTGTATTTCCAAAAACTATTTTTGAATTTTGTAACACATTTTATAAACGGTGTGATGGTTTGAATATGAGTAACCATTTGTGCCTTATTCTTACCGATATTTATATTCATTATTTTTAGGAAGAATTATTTCAGCTGTTAAATTTAAATTTTGGATGTGTTACGTGACTGAAATATTCATCTTGATTGAAAATATTTTTGACATTTGTGTCATTATTCAAATAGGAAATTCATTTGATTCCCATATTTAATTCATCTTCGAGTATTGTAATCAACATCCCTTCCTTGATTTTGTAGTCACTAGGTGTGATTCCTATTTTAAAAGTTATGTGTGTAATCTACCCTTCTCTATTTCCAACCCTTTCCACGCTCTTTCAAATCTCCCAAATAAACAGAAAAGTGACACCTTTTAGACTTCCGTGTATTTTGCCCTAAAAATCTTTTCTAGTAATGCTTCTCTTAAAAAATAACTTAATTACATAAAATACGTTGCTGTCAGAAAAGGTTTTAGCCACTGTATTATTGATAAAGCTCTTAAAACATTCAGTAGATTTAACTTGTTATTGTACTCTTTCTAGTGATGCTAAAATAAAACCGGATAACTTTGTTCTCTTTCATTTTCGTCCACCTTTGTGTTTCAAAATAGCCAAAGTTTTAAAACGTTTTAATTTTCGTGTTTTTGTCAAACCTGTTAATAAATTTCGACTCCCTTTAACTAAATCCCCTGCTCTAAAGCTTTATAAGTGGGGAATTTATAATTCTTAATTGCCTTACATACAAACTAAAAAAAAAAAAAAAAAAAAAAAAAGAAGAAGAAGAAAAATGATTTTTTTTTTTTTTTTTTAAACTTCTGTTTTATAAAAAATCAATTCATTTGATCGTTCATTTTTCTTTTTCTTAAAATATTCATTTTTATTTTTTCTGCCACATTATGAAACAAAATACAATCATTTTAATACTTTAAAATGATGCTTTAAAAAAACACATTCTTAATATATACAAATCTCATGATTTTTCAAAATATACATAAAGCAATTAGAGAATTTATTTAAAAATGTTTTTTTTTTTTTTTTTTTTTTTTTTTTTTTACATTTCTTATCATTCGTTACATATATTTGAAATAATTTCATGTACGCTATTACTTAAAGCTTAATTAGCTTTTAGAAGTATCTCAAGCAAAATCCATCAAAGCAGCTTTTAAAATCATCTTTTAATTAAACCTCTTTGTTGGTAGAAAAGCAGCCGAAAACTAATTTTGATTTCTTGCTGGTGATAGATCGAGAAAGAGAAAATAAAGGATATATATATATATATTATCAACGACACCTTACCTATAAAAATAAACGAAATTAATCTTATTGAGGTGAAAATGTTTTTTTTTTATTTCCCTTTTTAATCATAAAAGGCAAAGATATCATTTTCATTAAGTAATCTCCTGGTGTATTTTGTAAATAAATTCATAAAAAAGAAAAAAAAAATCCGTTAATGTACCTCGTTTTATAAGCTTAAAAATAAAATAAAATGAAAACAAAAATTATGAAGTAAAACTTCTGCGTTTATTTGACCTTACAATCACATTTTAAAAAGCTGAAAAAGTCGTTTTTCTTTATTTCTTTTTCTTTCTTTCTTTTTTTCGTGATTGCCAATTTTACGTAGATTAATTTTGCTTATATTTTAATTCAATTTAATTTAATTTACATAAATTAATAGTGTGACTTTGACTTTTCGGATGCAGTTATTTCAAGAACAGCGAAATGACATTGAATTCATTAGATTGCATAGATATTTAAAAGACTACGACGTAAAATCTTTGAGTTCGAAAAACTCCCTTTCTGTTGATAACGAAAAAGTTAATCGAGCTCAAAACACGCCCCTCGTACAACTTCAAAAAAAGTTTCAAGATTTCTTCACAGGTATGCATAGTAAGGGAAATTCATTTCACTTTTTTTTCAGACATTTTGTACCCATTATTTGAGCTTAAAACAAAGAAAATTAAATTGTTTTTGTCGCAAGAAATTCAAAATTATTTTGACAAACTAAAATTGATTCATATCTCTCGCCCTGTTTTGTTGATCCGAATAACAGTATGCCATTTAAATTGACTGTGGAAGCTTCTTCTTGTGGCTTAGAGGACATTTTAACTGAAAGCATGTGTTCTACGTACTTTGCTGTACAAAATTACAAAATAACAGCTTTTTGAGAAGAGTTAATTCACGAGCTGAATTATTCTGAATTATCTAAATTATAACGGTGTTTGAAAGATCCCTGCACAGTTTCAAATATTGATTCATCAATTACAGAGAATTAGTATCAATTATTTCGTTTCATTAATAATTGAATAATAATTAATAATTTTGTTTCGTCACTTTTTTCTTAATAATTATATTTTTATGGGGGATTACGAGTTGTAATACACAAATGTTTCAAAAGCCTATACTGTTTGTGTTTCACAACTAATTATTTTTATGAATCTTGGCATTAGAAATCCATACAAAAATTTTAAAGATGCTTGTTACTTCCTAAAATTGTGTAGAATGCTCCTCTAATATGTCAGTATGAGCAGTTGCTTTCGCCTTTTATTTACTATAAATATTTTGAGCTGACCTGTAATTTTATTCCAGTTAAAGTAGAAATTCCTAATGAAATTTGTGGTCTCAATTAAGTCGGTCTTTACCCTCTTTCCTATACAAAGGATTTTTATTATGTGGCGATAATTACTGACAATTTTTTTAAATGGGTAGATCTTATGCTTTAGCGCGAATTCGGCACATGCGATGGTCATAACTTTTTTCAAGCGTTACATTTTAAAATATGCCACCGTCACAAAATTTTAGCTGATCATGTACCCCACTATGAAAACTAAATATTGCACTCAGCAAAAAGCTGGAAATTAAACGTGTCCTATACATTACATGAAGTTCAATGAAATTGATAACGGGCTTAGAAACAGCAAGCACATTGTTATAGTAGGAACAAAATACTGGCGATAAAAAAAAAAAAAAAAAAAAAAAAAAAATTGGAAACACATTTTCTATGTTCTAATAAATTCCAGTATGTTGGAAAATTTGACCAAAAATGTATTGACCCTTTCAAAGGGCTTGAATTTTCCAATGACAATTTAACCAATGATTTTAGCAGCATTCCCTCGACAAGTACTGTCGGTTGAGAAATTAACAAGAAGGTAGAGAATCATTATACAGTCAATTCCACATTAGATAGCCTAAAATGCCTACAATTCCATATATGCCAACATATCCACATTCACTGTAGCATCATTTACAAAAGTATACACTTAATTTCCCTACACATTCTTCAGTATTCACCTAAAGTAACAAATATTAGTTTCCTAACTAAACATCACATATGAGCACTGAACCAAAAGCTCATGTTAATCACTATGCTGAATTTATTGGCCATGCATGTCACTTTTAAAAGTGCAGCTCGAAAAAGTCAGAGTTGAGTTTCGTTTCCTCTTCAGAAAGCATTGACACGTGCTGCTCGTCCATGAAAAATATACCCCACTCAATTATCTCTGGTCGAGTCACGTTTACAAAGTCTGTCTTAGTTTTTCACACTCTATCATTACAACATAATAACGGCCGTCTACTCACAAATTCGAAAAAGGAGACTACAGAGACAAAAGAGAGGAAAATTCACATAGGCAGAGCTCTCACATAGACAGACTCTCCCTACTTTGAGTCCTACAAAGATATCCAACCACCGCCACAGTCCCCATATGCTACACCCCATACCGTAACAAAGTAACGGTCTCAAAAAAAGTCTTCATACCTACGCGTCCTCTCATAAAAGATAATTTATTCTTGCATTATGAGACCAACACAAGAACCCCCTCTGAAAGACTGGGACCTGACTAGTAATATGATGTCCCTAGATTCTGACGATCGGTTCCTAGATAAAAAAAAAATCTGGTGTGTAACAGCCACACGACTTCCATTACCCAGTACTACACACATTATAAACATTTTATATATAAACAATAATTACATACAAAAGCATATTTAAACGCGAGTTAAAATGGCGAGTTTGAAAAAAATCCGTACAGCTGTTTTTAAAGGAACGCCTTTGGGAGACCTGAAATTGAGTTATTTATACAGGACGCCTATCAATTTTCCTGAACTAATCAACTATATCATTCGAAAGGACATCTAATAGAGTGTTTATATAGCAAATTTGAAGAAAATCGTTAGAGCCGCTTTTGAGATACGGACTTACGGTCCCACTTCCGGTTTCCGATGTCCCACTTCCGGTTAAATTCAATTATTGACAGGAAAACAATAATTACATACAAAAGCATATTTAAAAGTGAGTTAAAATGGCGAGTTTGAAAAAAATCCGTACAACCGTTTTTAAAGGAACGCCTTTGCGAGGCCTGAAATTGAGCTATTTATACAGGACGCCTATCAATTTTCCTGAACTAACCAACTATATCATTCGAAAGGACATGTAATAGAGTGTTTATATAGCAAGTTTAAAGAAAATCGTTTGAGCCGTTTTTGAGATACGGACTTACGGTCCCACTTCCGGTTTTTCAATTTTCACAAAAATTTGGAAATTTCATCTGTACACCAGACGTATTTTAATTCTAAAGTTTCGTAGCTCTATCTTTATTAGTTTCTGAGCTATAATAGCCAGAAGATTCTGCACATACATACATACACACACACACATATACACACTGACCAATTGCCAAAAAACCACTTTTTTGGACTCAGGGGACCTTAAAACGTGTAAATCAGGTTAAAACCCGATATCGAATTTTCAGACCGAATACAATACTTCCATTACCTACGGTAGTAGGGTAATGGAAGTAAAAAGATGGAAAAGTTACGCCTTTATTCCAAGCAATCTACAATTAAATCAAGCGTTTGTATTCAATTTTTTTTTCTCTTCAGATTGCTGGAATTCAATGAATATGATCTGACACATATTCATCCTCGAACTTTATTGTGTGATGTCTAGAAATTAAACTTGCTTGCATGTCACTAACTTCTGATCTTTTTTCGTTCTACCAAGTAAGTTTTTTATGCATTTATATAAAATTGTACTAGCACATTAATGTTTTAATGTCATTCGTAAAGGACACTGAGGGAGTGTCCTTTATGTATTTCTCCTCTCTTTGATGCATTTCTCCTCTCATTCGACTATGTATTTCTCCTCTTTTTTAAATTCAAATGCATTTTATAATGCAATCGGAATGTATTTTAAAATATTTCCACTTTGAATGAATACGAATGTACTAAACTTGCACCTAAAATGAAACTTTGATGTGACTTGTGAAATTTTGTACCTAATGAAAACTTATATCTAAAATGAAGCTATGCTTTGGAAGAGCAAAAAAAAATCAACTCTAGGTATTTAACCTGGTTGTCAATTTTATGTATTCTAATGAAGACAAATTGTCTTTCAAGCTTAACAGATAGGCCATCATATGATATTTGCAAGACATTTAGTTCTTCTTAATTTTTAAAATTATTTTCTGTTTATAAATGGAAAGTTTATGAAACATGACTCTAAATTTCCCATTGTATTTTTTTTTTTTATATATACATATATTTTTCTGAAATTTTATGAATGTGTGAGATATATCCATTATTGTATTGATAGAATTTTACTGATTCTCTGTATAGTGCTACTCGCATTTTTCAGCATTAACAGATTTTAAAGATCAACACGGTGTACTCAAAATCAAATTCCTTTACGCACCTTTGTAAATCGATCTTTTTTTCTAAAGTGCGTACTTAAAAAAAAAAAAAAAAAAAAAAAAATCTTGATTGCATTTTTTGACATGATTCTGTATCTACTTCTAAGAATGAAGATTAAAAAATTGAAAAATTACTTTTATAAAATCCAAAATATTTTTACTATCCCTAATTTTTTTACGAGTTTTATAATGCTTTTACTTAAACTTTCTTAAATTATTACTTTGTAATTTCTTTTCTGATTAACTTCAAAATTATTATTGTTTTTATTCTTTTATGACTTTCCCTCATTGGTAGAAAATGTAACTTCAGGACACTTCACCCCGTCACTCTCTACTCTTAGGCAACGGAAGATGAGTGAATCCATAACAGGTGCGTCCGATCCTATTCCTTCAAAAGTCCAAAAGTCAAAAGTCTGCAAAATCACTTGCGTAAATGTATTATAATTTTTTTTTGAAACAGTGGTACAAAAGAATAAAAAAAGTCAGTTGTGGCATCCCTGAAGGATAAACCGTGAAGCAGATAACGATTGTTTAAATTATTATAAAAATATTTTTACCTTTTATCCATAAAACATTAAACGAAGAGGATTTATTTATTTATTTATTTATTTATTTTATTTATTTTTTAAAGTAACATAATCTATTAAAACCATTTCTTTTACTTGTGATGTAGAGGATAAACTTTAGCGTTTCTTAACATATAAAATCTTTTGAAAACCGATAGAAAAATAAATTTTTCTAGCTTAATGTCAAGTGAAAATTGGAATTTCCGGTCTGTGTTTATTCTGTGATATTTGACAAATCAAGAGCACTTTTAATAAACTGAAATGGTCATTTTGTTTTTCTTTCTTGCAAACACAGGATCGCAGATTAAATATTTGCACACCATGTCTTTATCTATCAAGTTCCTCATCATTTTTAGTTATTCTGAAGATTTTCTTCTATTTATAAGCTCTAAATTTTAGAAAAAAAAAACGTTGCATGCTACTTAATGTGCAGGCTGATAAGTTCAAAATACAAATGTATATATAAAATAAGATTTTTCTATGACTTAAGAATAAAAAATTAGTTTTTTAAACCTCAAAAACTATACAGAAAAAAATGTAGTCGACTTTTAAGACTAAAATGAATTGCTAAATAAACAACACTTACAAAATAATGAATAATAATTTAATGGTGCACATAGCTTCCTAAACTAGATGCCTGTCGCGTGGCACGTAAACTTGGCAACATTTCAAGTAGTAGACAGCGTCGCCTGGTACAGCTTGCGTGACTTTTGTATTCATCAGCCACCAAAAATTTTTTAAAGCGGTTGATATACGCAAAAGGTGAATAGAATCGAAGAAACATTGATTATATATAACATATATCACTTCTTAAAGTTATTGGTGACAGTTGAATAAAAAAGTCGTTCAATCTGTACCAGATGGCGCTGTCTACCGCTTGAACTGTTGCCAGGTTTCCCAGCCACGCGACAGGCATCTTGTTTAGGAGGCTATTGATAAAAGCAAATGACACATAACAAATAAAATTTTCGTAGTCATTCAGTGTTCTTGGATTTCATTTTCTTTAGCTAGTTTTAGAAAACCGAAATCACAAAACTGCGTTGTAGAAGCGTCATATGATTTACAGATAAGTCCATAAATGAGATACACGTTTCTGATTTGTTCTTGACTTAAAATGACAGTTAACTTTGACTTATCTCTATAGGTGTTTCCCATATAAAGCTCAAATTTATAAATGTCCTTTTCAAAAATGCTAGAATCCCTTTTTGGAAATTTCTTCTAAAATATTCCGATAATAGAGTCATATAATTTTCGGTTTACGTGAGACAATTTTATTTTTAATTTGCCATTATTATAAAATCCTCAAACCATCATGCATTTCTTTGACAAAGCCGAACTGACAAAGCCATTTCATAACTCTTTCGCCAGTTGAGACATCAAAATGGTTTTTGTTTCATTTTAGTCACCTAAATGTTTCCATGCATAAATGTAGCAACCCAATTGTCGTTGTTAACGCAAGTTAGAGAGATTCCATAATTGACATTGTTCTTTTTTAATTACAGCTTCCCAGTCCTAGATTTTCTTATAGATCTAAGTACCTTTCCAATATCAGCAGTATTTTGCCTTTTTTCCCTAATATAATTTTTCTATCGATGCAGTTTTAAAATAATATGACATCAATATAATACTAATAACACTGCGCTTAAAAAAAAAAAAAAAAAAAAAAAAAAATCCTGAATCCGAATATACCTCCATTTTGTCCAATCGTCCACCGTTATCGCGGGACACCAATTCGTCTTCAAATTTTTTCATTCTTCGGTAATTTTATGTCCATGAATTTGATTTGTAAGGTGGAAAAGAATTATTTTAACACTTAAAAAAAGAAGAAACTAAGATATAATAAATAAGATATAACTAAGATATAATAAATCGCTTCTCTGTTATATTTACTAGCAAAAGTCCATCTTGTTTTTGTACACTCATGTCGATAAACATTCAAACCGCAATAAGCTTTTTTTTTTTTTTTTATTTAGACGTTTTTGAATTCACTTCTTAGCATAATCTCTTTTATTTTTAATTGCTTGCTCAATATATTTTATTCTATATTTTTAATCATTAGATAGGGGCTGTGACAGCAGTTGTCATGCTTCAGTATGAGATTTTATAAGAGCCCGTCACTAAAGGTTAAAGACTTGAATGTTTAAATGCGAAATTTAGATTGATATATGTGATAAGAATTGCAACGTCTTTTTAAAACACGTGATAGCAAAAAATAAAGGAAAATATTAAGATAAAAAAAAAAAACATTTCAATTATAATTTGCATAAATTAAAAAATAAATTATAAAATGAAAAGTTTTCAAAAAAATTCATTCATTTAAGATAAATAGACCATTTATATATGATTTTGTCGAAAAAAAAAATCACTTTCAAAGGACAGATTAATTATAAAAAACTTCTAAAATATATTGAAATTATTCAGATGGACCAAAAAAAAAAAAAAAAAAAAAAAAAGCAATTTAAATATGCTATAAGAAAACTAGTAAATTTTTAAGAATGTTTCCTACGTATCTGCTTACTGAGTATTTTTCAATATATTTTTCTGGACGTCTCCATCCCTCTTATTGTTCAATATACTCTAAGATAGATAGCTGAAATACGGAAATCAGTGCTTCTCAGAATATATTGTGAGCACTTATTATTATTATTATTATTGTAAAAAATAGGTTGCAAAACTATTAAAAAAACTTTTTTACAATCGATTTTATAAAAATAAATAAAAGAATCGATTAAAAAATCGATATAAAATAACATAAATATAATGAAATAATTTATGTTTCTGAGTAGAAACTGTTCCATTCTTTTAAGATAGATTATGCAATATGCGATTAAAATATATATATATATTTTGCATAATGCATTTCTTCAAAAATAAATAAAAAATAAAAAATAAATAAATAAATAAAAGGTACGAAATATGATATTTTAAAATTTAGACGTTTATACTGCAGGAAATGCACTCAAAAATATAGCGTAAAATTTCTCAATTAACGTTATGTATGTATCTTTCTCTTTTTATTTATTTATTTGTTTATTTATTTATTATCTAAAAATTCACTAAAAAAATTATTACAGGCTATAACAAAAAATTATAACAGGCTATATGATAACACTTGCTTTACAATATTATCTAAAATAATAATAATAACAATCATAAAATATTTAAATAAATAAATTGAAATATATATATATATATACTAGCTGACCCGACAAACGTTGTTTTGTCATATAAATTATTTCTAGAGAATATTTTGCTAGAAAAAAATAACTAACTTATTGTAAGTGCGTAAGGAGGTGGTATATAAGTGGAAGATGTATGGAGCGCTGTGAACGGTGAAAGAATATAAAAATAACAAAACACCAATCATTTATTTTTTTAATTTATTAAAATTGATTCTTTAAAATTATATACATATCGCTACTTATAACAATATTACTAAAAAACAATATCAATCCCTTAATGCAACAGAGTGTACAATATTTTTTGTTATCCCATCTTTCGCCAATACAAACAAACTGGATGGTTTGCCCACTCGAGAGCCACGTATAATTGTCCGTGTGAAAAACATGATGTGCTCAAATCTAAGCCACAGACAGACATCGTTTGGCCCTGAGACATTGATAGTCATTGCAAATGCCAATCTAATTGGAAATTGAGGGCGTTTAAATTGAATTGGCAAATATGTGGGTATAATAGGGATTCGCAGTAGTAATATATTTTCACCTCGGAATTTGTCATTTAAAATGATGGCTTCGATAACATTTTTCATTAATTTTTTTATGACTAATCGCGTGCCGTTGCACAACCGTTGTGGGTTCAAATTACGAAGCAAAATAACCGGAGATCCAACCTTCAGGTGTAAAATATGCGGTGGCATGCCTGGTAAATCCAATGAGTTTAAAAACTTTGTTGGATAATTTACAGCTTCGGTGGCATCGCAAACTGTATTATTAGATTTGTATGACACCAAGTCTCCTGGTAACAAATGTTTTATCTTGAGATTCAATTCGTTGACGTCCACATTTTTTGCTGCTAAAATTGATCTTTCTGCCAGCCACTCATGATTTGTGTATCATCTGTGTATATCGGGAAATATCTGGTCAATAAGAGCATCTTGAGAATCAATGATTGTGCAGAAATCGGTCGGTAATTTTATGCATCCAGTTTCATCATCAGTAACTTTTCAATCGCCGATATCTAACAAGAGAATGTTTTGAGAATGTTTCAGCGGATGGATCTTGAAGCTTTTGAACGCACAAATTTACTTTCAGTTGTACTTTTTCAACATTACGCCACAATGACGATGATTTTAAGCACGCGTTGGTCTCATCAGCGTATGTTGAACGCGGAATAACGGGAAGTGATTGTCTGAAATCACCTGAAAAGAGTAACAGAGTGCCGCCAAATACTTTGTCGTTGTTTTTTATATATTTCAATGTCCTGTTTGACGCCTCAATCAAATGTTTGTGTGCCATAGTGCATTCATCCCAGATAAGAATTTTACACTATTTCAGCACTGTGGTCATGGACGATTGTTTTCTTATGTTGCACACTGCGTCTGGGTTATTTTGAATATTTAGTGGCAGTTTAAATAATGAATGAGCTGTTCTACCTCCATCCAATAAAGTTGCCGCAATGCCAGATGATGCAACAGCCAATGCGATGCCATTATTTGATCGTATTTCGGCGAGAATTAGCGAAATAAGGAATTTTTTGCCAGTTCCACCTGGTGCAAAAAAAAAAAAAAAAAAAAAAAAAAAAAAAAAAAAAAATCCACCTTGTCCTGCCAAAACTGCGAGCATGATGCGGTCATAAATGGTTCTTTGTTCTTCATTCATTAGTTGGACATTGCGAGCAACAATCGCTGCCATTTCTACAGTATTGTATTGTAGTTCACGATTCAATTCAGTGCTTATTAAATCGGATGCATTTCGATTTGTTGAATGCATACCGAAATGACTGAGTGGTAAGTTGGCAATGATAATGCAAAGATCTTCAATAGCAATCAATGCTTCATTGTACATAGCGTCACTGAATACTATCGTTAGATCTTTGCACCGTGAACGATGTTGATGCAATATATCATCAGTCATTGAATCTTTGTGATTATCCCATAATGTCTCTGGTCGGGCCGGGAAACATGTAGTCAACACCATAGCAAATAGTAGACGAATTTGTTTTGCTGTACAGTTCAGTCCTACTTCAGCAAGCATACACTCCCACTGGTTGTCGTCTTCCAGCAAGCCGAGTGCGAGGCATGCATCTTTATACGTTGGATACTGTTGTCCATTCACTTTACGTAAATCTTGAAATGATAAAGGGCCGATGACATTAACCAATAACAGTCGAAGATAAAAGCACTCAGTCTGCCTTGGATTGACTGTAAATACTCGTCCCAAGGTGTTTGATTTGAATAAACCGGGACATGCATCAATCGGCGTGCCTTGCTTGCGGGGCATCCATTTTTTTGTTGGAGCCCATGTGAAATAGCGTGGTACTTCTGAATAGAGTAATGTCCGTGTAAAAGCACCAAAAGCATCCGCACGATTACACAATTCAAAAAATTCGGTGAGTGTAGTTTTTGGTGGATTTATAGCACGATCAATCGCTGTCTCGCTCGTGAAATATACGCGCTGGCCATTTTCAAGATGGCTAAATGAAGAACTGCTGGATCCCGTTCATGAATTGGGAAACCAAAGATACGCCAAACAGCTTCATTGGAGCTGACGTACCTGTCAATTTGGTAAAGTTTTATTTCCTCGTTGTTATTCACCGGAGGAGCATTCATATTGGTATTTTCAACTCGAAATACAGCCATATCACTGCCTTTATTCACATACTTGCAATTGTATTTGATGCTCTTCACTGAACTGCAGAACTGAACATTAATATGAGCAACAAAAATAAATTAAAAAAAAACTGGCGTACAGACAATAGTAAGAAATTTAAACTTCTTCACACACCATAAATTTTAAATCAGCACAACCGGTTTCGAAAGGACGTAGCCTTTCTTCATTAGGTGCAAACACGTGCAACTGCCTTGGAGGCAAAACAAGACTGAAAGCAGGACAAAATCCAGAGGGGGGGGAGCAACACAAACAACCAATAGGAAGCAACATGCAGGACAGGACCAATCAGAGAGGAACACACGTACACACACACCACAAAATGAGGAGGGAGGAAAGGAGTAAACAATATTATTTTTTTTTCAATAATATTAAACTAATAAGTAAAATTAGTCCATTAAATTTAATAAAATTTATCCATTAATTATTATAGTTATAATAAAATAATTCTAATTTATATAATAATAATAATAATTAATGGATAAATTTTATTAAATTTACTTATTAGTTTAATATTATTGAAAAAAAAAATAATAATTGTTTACTCATTTCCTCCCTCCTCATTTTGTGGTGTGTGTGTACGTGTGTTCCTCTCTGACTGGTCCTGCCCTGCATGTTGCTTCCTATTGGTTGTTTGTGTTGCTCCTCCCCCTCTGGATTTTGTCCTGCTTTCAGTCTTGCTTTTGCCTCCAAGGCAGTTGCACGTGTTTGCACCTGATGAAGAATGTCTACGTCCTTTCGAAACCGGTTGTGCTGATTTAAAATTTATGGTGCGTGAAGAAGTTTGAATTTCTTGCTATTAATATGAGCATTGAATGTTTTGCTCAGCAGAGGCGAATATGGGACCACCCAACGGTTATCAATGTCAATATCTATGTTGTTGACATAGATGACCGCCATAGATGATAAGATTGTCCGCCATTATCGGGATTTCTTCGACGATATATTGGATATCCGTCAACATTTGTGATCGTGAAATTTTTCGGAAATCTTTTAGTACATTTTCCATCTGCACAAATAATAATGGCCTAAAAATTCATTTTTCATTTTAACATAAAATAACTCCGTCGGATATTCACGAATTTTTTAAAAGAATATACCATTTTAACTAATTTTAACATTTTAACAATATTAACGTTCAAAAAATATTTTAAACACTTACGGTTAAAAATTCATTTTTCATTTCAACATTAAATAAATTCTGACATCGTGTTTACGATTCTAAAATATTAACTTTGAAAAAATATTTTAAACATTTCGTAAGATACGGTTAAAAATTCATTTTTCATTTCAACATTAAATAAATTCTGACATCGTGTTTACGACAACTCACGCCATCTAGGTGGAAAAGTTGTTGAAAGAGTTGGTTAAAAATTAATTAAGAAAGAACTAATTAAGTTACAACTTTCATTTGTAAATCTAAACCATTCTCGAATCCACCTGAAGACACACAAAAAATTTCATTAAACTCAGTCCAGCCGTTTAGGAGGAGTTCAATGACATACACACGCACAAAAGAAATATATATATAAAGATATATATATATTTCGACAGTAACAGTACCATTTTGATTTATTTAATTAATGACACAATATTATTTTTAACTCATTTTTTTTTTAAATCAAATATATAAATATATTAAATAAATAAATAAAATAACAGTTTTATAAAATATTTGAAAGCAGTTAACATATTTCATTTAAATTCCGTGCATGTTGAATATGATACATAAGTTTTCGATTACCATTTTACTCTAGAAATACACACTCAGCACAAACAATAATGCAATCTGTTCATTTTAAATATGTTACAATTTTGTCTTTATAAACAAAACTAATAACGATAAGACGATTATTTCTTTAATAATTGATTGAATATAATTTTATTTTCAATTCGAAGGTATTTTAAATAGAAAACAAAAGTATAAATTATGTAAAGAAAACTGGAGACTCCCTGAGGGGCACTTAGATAAAAGTAACTAACTTTTGTTTTTCGTTTCTTATTGGATAAATCTGTTGAGGGAATAGTTTTCCTTTATCCCAAAGAAAATTTCGATAGAAAACTCTTTCAAATGCTTTTTAACACTTTTTTTTGTTTAATTTAAATTGAATTAAAACTTCTTTTTCATTGATTAACATTTGTAAAAATAAGCAGAAACTTCATTTATATAAAAATAAAGTGGGTAATTCGATTTCCTAATGAAAATCAATGTTATTGTAAAACCTTTTGTTATTAGAGCAGGACTGTTTTTGGAAGAAAATATAATGCGTTCATCAAATGCTTAGAAATAAACGCAATCTTTATTGACCAAACTCAAAGGTTTAAAGGTAAAAATTGGAAAGCTATAATTAATTTAATTGAAACAAATATTGTAAAATTCATTCAGTGTGGAATTAAAGTAGCTATCGACCTTAAAGTTGTAACCAAAGAAAACCAATAGAGAAAAATCAGCCAATTTAGAAGCTAAGAATTTCAGGCTTTCAATAACACCATATTTTAATATTTAAGTGCCTTTTCAGCATTTCAATGAAAGATGCAAGGCGTAAAAATTAATTAATACTTAAAAAAAAAAAAAAGTAAATACTTAACAAATAAAACGAATTATAAATAAAAACTATTATTTTCAGATGTAATGTAATATTTGGAATGAAAAGCAATAAATATCATAACAAATAGCTTAACAGAAAAATTTTCAATTTCATTTAAACATTGATACCCATATAGTGTCTCATATTCTTTCATAGTTGTCAACATATTAATTAGTATTCTGTAGTATTGTTAGCCTCGCCTTCTTTTTTACACCAGTACCATTTTAGAGTATTTTTCTTCTTATTTAATCGTAATTGCATTTGGAGAATGTTACTCTAAAAATATTCTGGTGTGAGAAAAAGGGCTGGACTAACAACACTACGGAATATTAATTAGGATGTTGGCAAGTATGTGATTTATGGTTTAGCATTTTCACATTTTATTATTATTATTTCTGTCGAAACAGGTCATAAAACCTCATATAATATAAATTATAGCTATTGATAATATAATTATATCATATGAAAAATTTAAATAGTTAATGGTGTGAGAAAAAAAAAAAAAAAAAACTAAGAAAATTCATTCAAAAACAGCCTGTAAACTTCTTCGATAACGGGAAAGCAATATCTCAACTTCTATGGCATATAACTGTACGAAACTTGATATGTGAGATAACATTTTTATAAATCGCATTTAAATTACTTCATCAAAAAATCATAAAGAAATTTGCATTTATTGTTTATATGCTAAGAAAAGTTTTGTATAAACCATAATATGCTTAACCTTCAGATTAACAGGGCTACGCAAAAATATTTCGATACATTAAGGGGTGCAAATAGGAAGTTAACAGCAGCATTTCTATTTGTGTTAAGCATATTGTTTCAGAGTGATTATGAGTTTAATTAATCTATATGTCTGTCTTTCTGTCTGTCCATTGTGTGATAGTATAGACAAAGAACATAGATTGATATACGATACTACAAGTACGTACAGTTGGAAAGTGTTGATAACTAGTGTGTACCTCATGATTTTTCTTTTTTGTTTTAAAAAGTGTAATGCTTTATTATATTTTCAAAAACTTAATATCATAAACTTCATCAATAAAATCATAAAATGGCAATAATGTACTTTTCGTATGGAGTACTGTGATTCATTAAACTTCATATGGTTACAGAACACCGTTCCCTCAAATAACGGATTAATCTACAGCACGCATACCTGTTTTTTCGACAGATTACTTCTCAAGCAAAATATAGCCAGTGCTAATACATTTAAATTAAAATATTTCTTGTAAATGTTTTACTTGGAAATTATCTGTCTCTTTGCGTCAAATACTTTAAATCTCCAATCAGTGCCATCTTTAGCGAACAGATAATGAAAAAAAAAAAAAAAAATTCATTATGCATATGTAAGTTTTTCACATATTTAGTATGGCGCATTTGTAAACTGAAAATATTTTAATTTAACATAGTTTATTTTGTTTCACTTTTAGTTGCAATAAGTAATATTGCCATCCGTCTTTATAAATCATGCAACTGAGTGCATTCAATTATTTTATTCGTATATTCTAGTAGCACAAATTTTAGTGGCTATTAAATCACATCCTTAACAGCACACTTGTCCACAATGCATCCTGAAGATATCCATAGGATGTCCGTAGACGTTCTTTTCATCCATAGGACATCCTGAAGATGTCATTTGGAGAAGATATGGTGTTAGGGATTGTCACAATTTCTGTATTTTTAGTGAAATTTTTATGCATAGTCTTTATAAATTTACAATAATTCTTAGTTAAAAATAAATAATCGAGATTATCAATTTTCATTTATGTATTTTTCTGTATTTTAATTATTTAGTTTCTCAATAAAATTTAAAATGAATGTTTCCACTTTATAATAAGCATTCAGATCACAATTACATTCTCGCAAATAACACTGCTCTGCACAAAAAAAAAAAAAAAAATCAAGCCCTGATACCATTTTTGCTAATTTTCATGTAAAATAAACCTGCTGAAACCAAATATGTACCCCATTTTGCCCAATCAGACACAGTATTCTCGGTACGCTACGCTCTCCACCAATTTTATCTTTTTTTATAGCCATGAATTTGATTTGGAGAATGTAAAAGAATTATTTTAACACTTAAAAACATAAAAAATATAATGTATAATACATAATAATAATAATTGATTAATAAAATATTATAAATGTAATTTATATTTTGGGCGTCAAATCCTCTCCTATATTTTCCCCTTGCTGTAAATGTTCCTGTTTTAGAAATTTTCAATTCTGTAGCCCCACAGAAAATATTTAATAGTTAAACTAATTCTTTCCTCTCCTACAAATCAAATTTATACCCTAAAATTTCAGAAAAGTCATAAAAATAGGGGAAAGTCCCTAAAACTGGTGGGTAATAGGGTAAAATGGCGTCATATTCGGATTCAGGAGGTTATTTTACATAAGAATTTGCAAAAATAGTGTTGGGGGCGATTTTCATGCAGAGGGGTGTAATTAACAACGAGATATATAAAGTAGAGTGATAAATGGTAACCCTTGAGAAGGTCCAAGATGAGTCATGTGATATGCTTTCCTTGCACATGCGTATTCGGTGGTTCCCTTGGTAACAGCTCATTTTCAGTACATTTCTATGGCAACGGTTTCAATGTTTTTGTTTACTTTACGTAGTTTAATTTTGATTTTGATTTTACTTCTTTTTTATTTCGTGTAGTTGAACTTTAACCGACAAAATGCTTAAAAATAGTTGAAAAATTATTATTTGTTGTTAAATTTAGTTCTTTAAAAGTTTAAATTTTGTTTTATAACCACTTTTAAAGTTTGTTGAGAAACGATGAAAAGAAAGGTATTTTATTATTTATTAAAATGTGAAATATGTGTAAAATTATTTTAAAAGCAATTTATTTCGGTCATAGGACTGTCATGTTACCTAATAATAATAATAATTTGTCGAACTGATATGTTAAATGCCAAAATAGCGATAAAGGGCCAAACACAGCAACCTATTCGAGCATGTCATGTGATTCATCTTGAACCACGGAAAGCTAATCCTTCATCCATTGAATCAGCACTCTAATTTATATATCTCGTTGGTAATTAACCAGTAAAATGCATATATATATACACTAAGCGACAAAAAAGAAGCCGCACTGCAGAAAAAATGACTTATACCTTTTTTATTTGTAATAACTTTAAAATTAATGTTTAAAACAAATAAAACTGTCTTGTTTGCATAATACCAAAGGTATGAAATGATACCTATGTATATTTTCGGTTTAATAATTCGCTTTATTGCACTTTACGAAGTATTTTTTAAAAATCTGCATAAAACTTTCTTTTTCAACAAAATGCAATAACCATACACTTTGTATTCTATTATGATTTATTATATGAAATAAACAAGTTATATTTTAATATATGAAAAAAAAAAAAATATTTATTTGTTAGATCTAAGCAATTATTTGTTAAAAATATGTATTCTGCATTGGGTTAATTCCACAGTTACAAGGAATTACTGCATTAATGCGCAATGGCATAGTTTTATACAGTGTTTTAATATAAATCTCAGAAATTTCAATGTGCCAAATATCATAAATAATTTTTTCTAGTCCTGGCAGAGTTATAGGCTGCAAATTTCGAATCCTCTCCCCTATCCCCCGCCTTTTATAGACGAAACATTTTCGAGCGGATCGCGATTTTGTTTATTTCCATGTCTGGTAAAGAAGAAATTCTACTATATCCTCTGTGGTATTTAACTTAAAGTGAAAAAAGATATGATTACTTACAAAATTCTAGGTTCTCATGGGAATGTATAAGAAATTTTAACAATTTGAAGTGGAATAAACTTACCACAGACGCCGTGTAGTAAGGTGCCTTATTATCTTCAAATGCTGTTTACGGAAATGTCCAAGATACCCCTAAAATAGTCGGTCAGGCACCACTTTTATGCAGACTGTGTTTTATTTTGAGTTAATTGATCCCTTGAGCATAAAAAATTGCCGGACTCTTTGAAAAGTTATGCACTTCCGTACCATAATGTACGGAGAATGTGTCACTGTTTTTAAAGTGCGATTTTCATTAAGTCGGTCATATTTTCGTTATTAGATCTGATTGTTTTCTTTAGCACGAAATAAGTTAAACTTGACTCATCAGAGAGAACCAGTTCAGCGCATTAATTAATAAATCATTTTTTTAATTTTTTTAGCCATCTGATGTCTTGCTTTCCTACTTCTCTTCACTAAGAATGGAATTTTTTCAAATTTTCTGTCATTTAAACCTGCTTTGTTTAATAATTGCTGTACTGTAGTTAAAGAAATTATGCTGCTAAACATTTTTTCTGAATCTCTTTTATGTTCTAAATGTAATACAAACCGATTTTATAAGAAATGGCTTTTTAACTTACGGTCATCTCGCTTGGATGTGCAACATGTCCGCCTAAAACCAAATTTCCAGTTTAAGCGGACACAAACTTTCACATCTTGCTAAAAACCCTTTTACAAATATTTCGTTAACATTTAATTATTTTGTCATCTCACGTATTAAAATATTTTTTGATTTTCCTTCAAAAATTAATACTTTTTGTGGCATCGTTAACTGCCTTATTCTTACCATTTTTGGAATAATTTCTAAAATTACAATTTTCCTGACAATTGCGTGTTATTTTTATCACTGGACTCAAAGCTTAAGTGTATCTGGAGGACAAAATAATAAAATCTGTTCGAAAATTTGCTTTTTAAACGATAAAACTGGCGGTTGTAGAAGGCGAAAAGGAAAATATCCAAGTGCGGCTTTTTTTTTTTTTTTGTCGCTTAGTGTATATATATACAAAAAAAAAAGCCGAACTGCAGAAAAATTGACTTATACCTTTTGGGTTTGTAATAATTTAAAAACTAATTATTGCAACGAATAAAACTGCTATGTTTGTATAATACGGAAGTCATAACATGATATCTATGTACATTTTCGATTTAATAATTCGTTTTATTAGACTCTACGAAGCATTTAATAAAAATCCACATAAAATTTTCTTTTTAAACGTAATATAGTATACTTATACTTTGTATTCTATCATGATTTATTACATGAAATAAACAAGTGCTATGTTAATGTATGAAATAAAACTATTTGTTTGTTAGGTCTAAACAGTTATTTAATAAAAATATGTATTCTGGATTGGATAATTCCGCTTTTATATGGAATTACTGCTTTAATGGGCAATTGCATAGTATTTTACAGTTTTGTAACATGAAACTCAGAAATTTCACTGTGCTAAATATCATAAATATATTTTCGTAGTTCTTACAATGTTGTAGGCTACAAATTTCTAATCACAACCCTCTTAGACTAAACATTTTCGAGTGGATTGAGATTAGGGCAATTTTCAGGTCTAATAAAGAAGAAATCCTACGATATTCTTTGTGAGATTTAATTGTAAGTAAAAAAATTATGATAACTTACAAAATTATAGATGCTCATGAGAATGGATAAGTAATTTTAAAAACTTGAATCAAATAAATGTATCACAAGTGCCCTATAACAAGGTGCTTTATCATCTAGAAAAGCTAATTAAATAAGACTCTGAAATACCCCCAAAGTAGTCGGTCATGTATCAATTTTTTAGTGGCCAAGTTTTATTTCGGGTAAATTGACCCCTTGTACATGAAAATTTGCCATACGCACCGAAAAATTATGCATTTTCGTATCGTAATGTACGGGGAATATGTCATTGTTTTAAAAGTGCGATTTTCATTAAGTCAGTCACATTTTCGTGATCATATCTGCTTGTTTCTGTCAGTTCGAAATTAGTTAAACTTTACTCACCAGAGAGAACAACTTCATCCCAATAATTAATTGATCATTTTTTAATTTTTTTAACCCTTTAATACCCTGGTTTTCTAATTCTTTTCGTTAAGAATAATTTTTTTTCAGATTTTCTGGCAATTAAACCAGCTTTGTTTAATTGTTATTTCACTGTATTTAGATAAATTATGTTACTAAGCACTTTTTCTGAATCCCTGCTATGTTCTAAATGTAATATTAACTGATTTTTTAAACGCTGGCTTTTCAACTTGCGGTCATATCGACTGGATGAGTAACGTGGCCGCTTTTAGACAAATGTGCAGTTTAAACAGCCAAAAAATATTATATCTTGCTAAAAACCAGATTACTAATATTTTGTTAACATTTTAGAATTTTGACATCCCATGTATTAAAATATTTTTTTTTATTTTCGCTCTAAAATTAATATATTTTGTGGTATCGTTAATTGCTTTTCTCTTGCCATTTTTGAAATACTTTCTAAAATTACAATTTTACGGACAATTGCATCTTGTTTCTAACACTTGGCTCAATCCTAAATTGTACGCGGAACACAATGTAATAAAATCTGTTCAAAAAATTATTTTTGAAACAATAAAATTAGCGATTACATGAAGAAAAATGGAAAATATCCAAGTGCGGTTTTTTTTTTTGTCGCTTAGTGTATATATTACATCTCCGTTTATTTGTCTCGGAAATTTTACATAAGACATAGGAGAAATGATTATCAGTAGTTTTCTGCTCAAATTCTTAACACTCCATGTTTCAAAATAGTATGGGCGCGCGAAATTGCAGAAAAAGCTTCGAAAACATTATCTGATATTAACTATTATTATTGTACATTAACGTACTGCATTACACGAAGCAAAACCTTCCAAAATGGGAATAAAAAATTCCTCAAATAAAATGTATTTTATTTCATTTTTATCAGCATTTTTATATGTGTTTCCTGTTACGCAGGTTTCAATATTTTAATTAATTATGTAATACATCTTAAAGAAATGCAATTATGTCATTTATTATTATTTTTCGCTTTTTATTTATTTATTAAATATCACTAGGTGCAATGTTTTGGAATTTATAACATACTTTATACATAATCAAGAATATATTTTAAGAAAATATTATTAAAAATTCAATATATTAAGACATATATTTAAACTTATTTCAGATATATATTACACACTTTCATTCACTTCCATACATTACGCTTTTAAACACCACAGTATTAAGTTTTAAAAGTAATTACAGTAAAAAAAAAAAAAAAAAAAAAAAAAAAATAAATCTCATATCATTCTAGGTAAAAGTTTGCAAAACAAACCCAACTTATTTCAACATCGTCTCACTCATCATCTCTCATGTTAAAACAAACATTTGCGTACAGATTTTAGATATCTTTAAGAACTCGCGCAAAACGGTTTTATTACGCAAACTACTGAATGTTTATCTTAAGATTCTTGAAATTTCTAAATAATTTAATCCATGGCAAAATACCTATCACTAGCGGGTTTTGCCCGCTTTGCTGGTCACTATGTTTAAATGAGCGATAATAATAAAAATAATCACAATTTTCACTATATAAATAAAAACTTAAAAAACAAACACCTATAAAAATCGTCCAAAAACTTCTTTCGGATCCCTGCTGCTTTCAGTTGCAGCTTCTTCACCTGCAATATTTCGAGTCCTTGTCACGATTGCCTAAGACAACTAACGCGTTATCCGTGGATTTTAATTTGAATGTTTATCGGAAGACTGTTTCGAAACGGACAAATATATATATAAATCGAAGTATCTTTTTCATCTTTAAATCGCAATTATATTGAACAATGCTATACGGTCTATACAAAGAACTTACACCGTGTCCCAAAAGTTTAGACTATGAATAAAATTTGCATTAACATAAAAAGTAATAAGGTACAATTAAAATTCGTGAGATAGGTAATAAATAAAAACAGTTTTGCTGCTATACACATGCAAATTAGAATCAAAAGGTTTGAAATTATAAAATGCACATTAAATTATATAAATTACGTTGTCCCAAAAGTATAGACAACTGTATGTGTTTTTAGTTTTACATTTATAAAAGTAACTAAAAACTTACTTTTAATATTCAATTGTATTGCCACGACACTTTATAACATCAAATACACGTTGTTCCATAGAATTAATTATGCATTGCATTACAGAAGGAGATATTTCCTACCACACTTTGTCAATTGCAGTTTTTAAGTCATTTACACACGCATATTGCTCTCCATTTTCATATATTTTACGAGATAAGATCCCCCATATGTTCTCCATGGGATTCAAATCCGGACTAAGTGCTGGTCAGTCTTATAGTGTGATATTGTTTTGCATAAATCACGTTTTTGTTGATCTGGAGGTATGGATGGAGACTTCATCTTGTTGGAAAACAAAGTCCGGTAACACTAGCAAATCCATAATTGGCAGTAAATTGGTACGTAAAATATCCTGATAATCCTCGGATTTCATTTTTCTGTCCGTAAATCCTAGAAATGTTTGCCAGTAGAAACAAAATCCTCCCCAGGTTATTACGGATCCTCCGCCTTGATTTCTGCTGAAACAGTTCTTCGGTTCTTTTCTTAGGTCATACCAGTAAAATTTATAACCGTCAGGGCCGTACAAATTTCATTTCTTTTCGTTACTGAAGATGACAGAAATCCACTTTTCACTGTTATGCTTTCTAGTCCACTTTAGACGTGCATCGTTATTTTTCTGCTTTAAGTAAGGTTTTGCTTTCATTCTCCTGTAAATAATGTCTTTTGAAGCTTTAATATTTCTGTGTACAGTACATTTTGAAATTCTAGAAGTTGCTGCAATTGTACACACAGATAAATTATCAACTGAAGACTTCTTTAATAGCATTCTATCATCACGTAACGTTGTTTTCATTGGTCTCCCGACTCGCTTTCGAGAATTCTATGTTCAACCTGATCTCAAAACTCTATAAATACTGCTCAAGGATCTCTTTATTCTTCTCGATATTTGTACAGGATTTTGTCCTTGCGCTTTTAACTGTAAAATTTTAATAATTTCATCTTTAAAAATTTATTTAGGACGTGGCATTTTTATCAGAATACGCAGGAAACGTCTTTTCCGAATCACAAACAAAACAATACATTGAATTCATTAAATTATCATGCTAAAAATATAGTAGACGATATTTCAATTAAAGGAAAATATTATTCTGCATTTATAGAAGCAGACGACAATAAAAATATTTTTATTCTGCAAGCAAAAATGTAAAAGAAAACATGTAATGTTATATTGTGTCTATACTTTTGGGACGGCACATTTTTATATAACTTAATATACATTTTATAATTTCAAACGTTTGATCATAATTTATAGGTGTAAATCAGTAAAACCGTTTTTATTTATTACCTATCTCAGGATTTTTAACTGTATCTTATTACTTTTTATGTTAAGGCAAATTTTATTGATTGTCTAAACTTTTGGGACACGGTGTACAATGAAGTAATTTCTTATATTTTACTTTATTTATCCGGTCGATTATAAAATGACAGCAATTCCACACCAAATATAGTACAGTGATATGTTTGAAGTTTAATTTTATGTCAAAATAAAATAAAATAAAATCGATTTGATAGCAAACGCAATATTGAAATTTAAAAACGTGCATTTTATAGCGTCTTATATTGCATTCAATGAAGAAACAGTAGAATCTTCGGTTTTTCCCCTCGGAGGTTGAAAGGAACCGTCTCGCGGTGATAAACTTCGCAAAATAAAGGAACAGTAGAATCTTTGGTTTTTCACCTCGGAGAGTGAAAAGAAAGGTCTTGCAAAAACGTGGATAGTTAATCACATTGCTTTCTAATTAAAAATTTGAAAATTCGGTTTCCCGGCGCACACAGAGATATTGCGGACTATGTGTGTGCAAAGTTTCATATATGTAAGTGCGGTAAATTTTTCTAGAGACATTTAACAGAGGGAAAAGCAGACGCTATTTTGGTTTTATTAAAAATTTATTAAAATAAACTAAAAATGCATTCACAATTAGAGAACAGCTATACTATAGGACCTCGTTGGTGAACTTTAAAATTTAAACAGTAGCTCGGACGTTTCTCGCCAATGTCTTTACTTATGCGGTTGCAATAGCTATTTTTTATTTTATACATTTATTTAATTATATATTTGTTTTTTATCGTCAAAATGACAAAAAATATTAAAAGACACCAGGAGTTTTCTGTACTAAATCTGTAACCACATTACTTTGTGAAGGATAAAGAGAAAAAAATATATAAGGCTATTCGATTGAATGAAATTAATGTACCCAATATAAAAAAATAAAATTTTTTATAATACTATGACGTCAGGTTTTTTAGACATTTCTGATAATACAGGTTTAGTTTTCCTTTTTTTTTTTTTTTTTTTTTTTAACTTTCTTCTTTATTCAATAGAAGAATGTAAAGGATTTGTAAAAATTTTGACCTCGGTTTTTGATGAATTTACACTTTTTTGCTGTTGTTTTGCTGAATTTTTTTGCTGTTGAACACGATTTGGCCATTTTTAGAAAATGTCTGTCTGTCAGTCTCTGTGTCTGTGTGCGACAAAATTTTGTGGCGACTGTATCTTGAGTACTACAGCACAGAATTTCATACAAATTATTATGTAGTTACACATTGACATAAATTAGTGGCTACCAACTTTTGGTAAAAATTGTCCAACAGCTTGCATTGCCATCCCGCTTTTCTAAATTTTTAACATGGTGGTATAGGACAAAATTTTGTATAAATGTGCAAAAATAAATGAGAATATATTTTTAATAATCATTATGGAACTTAAAAGAATTACTTGTAATAGAGATAGTCAACTGGGGAAAAAGAAATTGTGTAAGTACGAGTTTTGCCTCCCCCTCGTGGGGAGTACATTTTCATGATGGGTATCTTTCAAAAGAGCTCACCAATACCTTGAAAATGAATGGTTGAACCATCACTCTGAAATTCTTTAAAATAATGTTATATATTTTGTTTTCATTTTTAACAAAAAATAAAAAAAATAAAAAAAGGTAATTTTGAGAATAAAATTGACTTCTCTTTATATCTAGTGTTATACTACTTCTCTAATATAAAATTGTTTACATTATCACGGGATATATATATATATATATATATATATATATATTAATAATAATTTTAATAAATTAGTTTTACTGAGTGAATTCGTATAGGAACATATAGCAGAAAGTCATGTGATAACCACAGCATACTAGTTTTTTTTTTAATCCTTCACGTGTAGAGAAATGTTTCCTAAAACAAAAAATAAAAAATAAAATGTTGTAAGCGTTTTACTTTGGCAACAAGCTAAAACTACAACGCCAAGAAAAAAAAAGTCCAGAAACTTAATAGAGTTAAATATATGTTAATACATTTCAATAAATAACTTTCTTCTTATCTAAAAAATTAAAAATCCGACTTCAAGGTGCACACGGGGATGTTACAAACTATCTCTGTTTCAAATGTCAGGTCTGTGAGTGTGACAGATTTTTCTGTAGACAGCTGACAGGCAGGCAGGCAGAATAATTTCGTTTTTATTAATAAGATTAAGACTTAATATGTATACTTAATTATTACCTTGTTTTAGGTTTTAAAATGGTATAAATATAAAGACAAGTAAAACACTCTCGTATTCCTGATTCTACGAATATACAGGGTGGCTATTAAATACTATTACAAATATTGAATCATTTTATTTCACAGATATGAAATAGAAAATGAAAATTGCACTAGTATGATAAAAAAAAACATAAATGACAGTTTACCTACAAATGATTTTATTCAAATCGGCTACCATCTTTATCGATTACTAAAGATAATCTGATACGACATTTTCCGATTGCGGCAGGAATCACTTTCAGGGGTAATTTATCTCATTCTCGCAATATCGAAGCTTCAAGTCCAAACTTCTATGTTGTTTAGCATTCACTTTCGCCTCTAAAATACCCCAGATGCAATAATCTGATTTATTAAGATCCGTTGATGAAGGTGGTCAATCTTCTTGCTTGATAAATTCGGAACAGTTGACATGAAGCCAATCCTGTGTTAATCTTGCTCTGTGTGAAGGTGCAGAGTGTTGTTAAAATATCCAGTTATTTTTAGGATATAATCTGTAGGATATAATCTTGCCAATATGTCGCGTTTTTAAAACTCAAATTTAATTTTTATCCCTTTATCAAAGAATTTCAGAGGCAATTTTCTATTGCATGAGACTGGTCCTCAAATCACAACAGAACTCTTGTTTTAAAAGCGTTTGATTGTTCTCAGGTTTTCAGGTATATCCTCGAAAATTGTTGAACATACGACATCATTTTTAGCATTATAACATTGTTCAGTGCAAAGTATTTTCTCATCAGAAAATATTCTTCTGTCAACGCTATTTTTTACCATGCCATCTAAGCAATTTCTTACATTGCACAGTATTTAGTAGCCACCTTGTATATATTAATTTGAAATAGAATACAATCATTAGAGTATTGACAATTTATTTTCACGTAAACAAAAATGGTATAAATATTGTAATATATATATATATATATATATATATATATATATATATATATATTAAAAAAATTATTTAAAATAATCTGGTGTGTCACTCACACGACTTTCTCTTACCCTGAAGTTTAATACTATAAATACAGATTGGAGATTAAGAGGTAAGATAAAGAGTACTTTTATGAAAACGTATGATAAAAGAAATCAAATTAGACTTCGGAACAGCTCTATTTGACAAGTAATTCTGTGTGTGTGTGTGTGGGGGGGGGTTACCGACCCCCTCAACACCCCGTTTCACTACTGTACCTACATTTATATAGGATTCGAATCTGTTATTAAATTCAAAAGTTCATTTAAAATTATTGAGACAACTTTCACACCAACATTCCTTGAAACTTATCTATCTTGATCAAACTTTTCTAGTAACAAGCACATTAACTTAAAAATACAACATTTGGATCGGCTGAACTTATTTGCTTTTAATTTATTCTAACAGACACAGAGAAAAGTCAAACGTTAAAAACTTGATTTCGGTATTCAGGGAGCCTCAAAACGCCTAAATACACAAAAACAAAGCGATGAATATTAGCTTAAGAAATATATTATTTATCATATGGCTTTGAAGAATTAAATCTATATTAAATCCTTTCCTGGACATGGTAAAATATTGGAATAAAGCACTTCCACTAACAAAAAAAAAAAAAAAAAAAAAAAAAAAAAAGAATTTTATGGCTTAAATATTGACAGCCCTGTATATATTCTAAAAGTTATGTACACATCACGTGCAGGGCATTAGTATAATCCTATAATAATAATACACGCCACAACCTGAAGTACACTTCCATACATTTTCAAGTATTGTCGTACTATAATCTAGTTCTTTTGTGTAGCCCTGTAAATGAACGGTGAATGATTTCTATACCATATTTTACACGAATCATGCTTTACGCATATAATGTATATATATATATATATTCGTTTCATTTTGTTTAGTGCAGTCTACAGATGTTCAACTCTACTTACCTGCAATTTTCCCTATAGACGCAATGTATTTGAATTCTCTTAGGCGTCCCTGTACACGAACCATTTTCTTGATCTCAACGAAAAGTTTAATGTAGCATCCCTATAGGATACACATTTGGAATACCCAATTTGGATTTTCTGTTTTAATTTATTTTTGAGATATGCTCATAACAGACAGACAGACACACGCACAGACAGACACAAACACACACACACACACACACACACACACACACACACACACACACACACACACACACACACACACGCGCGCACGCACGCACACACACACACAAACACACACACAAACACGCACACAGGCACACACACAGACCAACCGCTAAAAACATGATTTTTGGATTCAGGGGACCTCAAAACGTGTAAGTAAAACAAAAATTCAATTTTGAAAATTTGACCCAAAAACAACACTTTCTCTACCTTATTGGTAAAAGAAAGTAAAAATGAAGAAGAAGAAATTATAGGTACATATACAAGGCTATATGATTATTTTTTATATTTCTGAAAGTATGAAATAATGTGATTATTTAATTAATATGATAATGTAATTGATAAATTATTAATAATACGATAATGTAATTGATTATTTTTTACATTTGTGGAAGTATAAAATAAACGAATTTATAAGCTACTTCATTGATTGTACGAAAACGATTCAGCAAATTTTAAGACTTTTTCTTTAATTTGAAATAGAATATATTTTTCTGTGAATTGAATATTTATTTTCACGTAAACAGGAGGCTCATAAATACTGTGAAGGTATAAATAAATGTAGCCGTTATTATAAAAGTAATGCAATGATACTTATTATTATTATTAATATTATTATTAATATTACTATACTGTGTTGTATATACAAGACATTAATGTTTTTAATTAACACACAGACATAACACAAACACACACACAAACACAAACACACACAGACACACACAGAGACCAACCGCTAAAAACATGAATTATACGAATTTTAGACTTATATTTTATTTATTTTACAAAAACGAATTAACATTATATTTTTATTTCTTTTCTTTCTTTTTTTTAATTGGAAATTAAGATTATCTTTTGAAAATAAATTCATGTTAAAAATAATTTCAGATTTTTTCTGCCACTGAGTAAAATATTTCCCTGTCTTTTTCCATGTTAGACAGAGTTCATTTCATTTTAATGTCTTTTATGTACCTACCATTTGTTCTCCAATTCCAGATGTATCCATTTACTGCTCTTTTCAATGAAAAACTACAATATTATAAATTATTTACATGTTTTTTTTTTTTTTTTTTTTTTTTTTTTAACTTTATGACATCGAAATATTATATAACTTAAGAATATTCGTTGTTTACACAGTAAAAAATTCCGTTAAAAGAACTGTGAAGAATGTTGCTTCTTCTTCAAAAAAATTATGTTTTCTTAAACTACAAAAAGTTATTTAAAACCACATCTCAGTCTGTCAAAAGGAATATTTTTTTCTGCAAATAGATAAAATCTATAATCTTTTATACATATTTCATTCGCTGATTACATTTTTCTTCTGTTTTACATACACAGAATTGGTATCAAAGCAAAATTTTGAAGTGCTAAATAACAAAGCAAATTATGCTTTGGTGTTCAATGTCGACTTCTGTGCGTCTAACTCTGATTCAATCCTGGCTTGTAGATTTGGACGATTTTGTTTAATGCGTGATTTTTAAAGTGAACGTATGTTGGGCAAGACGTAGCTAGCCCTCTTGTCTCAGGGCCCCTAGTCCAGACCCTTACCCAGCTATTGTTCCTTTTGCTTAACTAATTTTGAACTTATATTGCTTTCCGTGTTAGCCTTTTTTTTCCCCGCACACTTTGTGATTGCTTTTTCGTTTCCGTCCCATGTTATTTTGAATTGGTTTTTGACATCCCCATCGTTTTTTACACTCTGAAGTGCGGTAGCTCCCATCCACTCACCCCTGCCCAATCTTATATTAGGCGAGACATAGCTAAACCCTTGACGAAAGCATCAGGGACCCTAACCCAGGCCATTTTCCAGTTCCGGTTATTTTTTTTAACTATTTTCATTTAATATTCTTTCCAGTGTTAGCTATCCCCCCTTTATTTGCGCATACTTTGTGAGATTTGCGTTTTCAACCCAAGCTATTTTGAAACTTTTCCCTCGGTTTTCTACATTTTATAGTGCGGTGGATGAGGTAAGGTGCAGCGCACGTTAGGTATACTGCACTTCAGAATGTAAAACATTTGGTAATATTCTCAAAAATCCATTCAAAATAGCATGGGATAAACACAAAAAAAAAAACTCACAATCGTAAGTGTAGGGAAGAATTGGTACGGTACACATTGTTCAGGAATATTTTCTACATTGTTTTTAAAAAAATGAGCATGTTTTTGACATCGAAAATTTTGCTAACATATTTTTTGCATGGTATACGGATGTATTTTGGCAACGTTAGAGATAGGAATTTTCTGCAATATAGCAATATATATATATATATATATATATTTAATATAATGAACTTATTTTTTAAAAGTAAATTCAAAAAAATTTTAACCCTTTCAGGGGCAAGAATTTTGAAATTTTTTCCCGGTTTTTACATTTTATAGTGAGGTAGTTGTGGTAAGGTGCATCGCACGTTAGTACATCACACATTAGAACGTAAACAATTTGGGTATTAATATCAAAAAACCATTCAAAGTAGCATGGGATAAAGGCGAAAAAACTATATTATTATATCATTATATTATTATATTATTATTATATTATATACATATTATTATTATTATTATTATTATTTTAACCAAATATCGCGATTTCATTATACATAAAATTAACAAATAATTTAATGATGTTGAATTGTATTAAGTATACAAGTATTAAATGTAGATAAACTTAAGTGAAAATAAAATATAATTTTTATAGATAAAGTGTGTCTAATACTATATACAGAAACTAATGGGGGGGGGGGTGTTAAGGTGTGCCTAACCGAATTAGTAATACATAGAAATATATACAGTAAATGCTTTCAGAATACAATAGGTGGAACTGGATGTATGCAAAAATTTTAATACTGAAGAAGCTGCAGTGTGTATGAATAATTTTAGTCTAGATTACAACTTAGACAAAGAAATAAATCATGAATTTGTAACTAGTATGCGGATTGTAATAGCTATCATTCAAAACGTATAGATTTAAAATTTAATCTAGAATTATTATTCTTAATAAGTTACGATAAATATCCTTTAATTCTTTATAAATTTTCTGAATTATTGAAATAAAAGTTTCTAAGATTTAAATTAACATTATATTTTATTCAATTGTTTTAAATCGTAGCTTTTAAACCAGCAAATTAATAAAAGAAATTTCATGTATTTGTTATCTAAAAACAAACTGAAACCATAACTTAAAAATATATCTTTGTAAACAGAATTTACAATTTAATAATTTATTATTCAAATTTATGTGTAACAAAACAAAAGTATTAATATTTATCATGAAATGAAAATTTAACACAACTCCCTTCACGAAACTTCTGTTTCATTTGAAAAGGGAAAATATTCAATTTCAAATGCACTACATTGTTTAAAATTCAATTTTTAATTTTGTTCAGCACTGTAAATTTTTAATTAAAATAATATGTTTACGTACAATGTTTACTGTTTCTCAATCTTTTAAAAATGCAATAAAGCAATATATTTGCTTAAACACTACTTAAATTTAGAAAATCTTTTGTCATTACTTTTGTTAGAAGTATGTAGATTACAACTTTGTATAAAATAATAATAATAATAATAATTATAGTAAAAGAAGAGAAACAGAAGGTTGAATATTACTTTATTTTCTGTGTTATTATTATTATTATTATTCGTCGATCAAAATATTTTTTTTACACATTCAGTCTGATAAAATAGAGGGAAGTGAATTTTCATTTTAACCCTTTGTGCTCAGTTTAAAATGTTTGTTAAAATCTACACTTTTTATCAAAAATAAAATAAAATAGAAATAAAAATAATAAACAAATAAAGAAATAAAAGAATAAAGAAATAAATAAAATAAAATAAAATGAAATGAAATAAATTGCGTTCTAGAGAGAATGCAATTATGATTTTTGAAAGATTAGTTTTTATTTTTATTTTCAAATTATTCTTCGTTTCAACTGTAAAATATTTACCATTTTTTTAGAGCATGAAAACTTTTAAATAGTAGTTATCGTGATGTCATAGATGTAATAATATATTAAGAAACAGAATTAAAAGAATAAATCGACAGGTTATGTCATGTAATAGTCTCACAACGCAACATCATGCCTTGGTGTTTTTAAAAGATGTCGTAAGATTCACATGAATATTATTGTTTTATATTACATGATGTATTTTATAATCTGTGTTATAACAGTGAAAGAGTTATTCTAAAATGTATCAGTATAAAACAAGCACCGTTGCCATTCTGCTATAGAAATCTCGGAATAAAGCAGCGTGTTGGGTAACGTAAACATGTAGGACTGTCGTCCGAATGAACTACTGTTTAGGACAAAAATTTTGTTTATTTTCGCAATTTTTTTTTTTTTTTTTTTCATATCGAAACATACAATTAACTGGCACATATTTTAAGAATCAAAAATGTAAATTCATTTTAATGTAATAATATAAATTATTTTTAATGTATTCAATCAAATTTTAAATTATTCTTCTGATTGTAGAGATTTCAAAACAAGTCATTTAGCTAAACATCTAATGTTTATTGTGTATTATCAATATGTTTTAGTGTAAAATTATCGATCGTTTATATAAAAAAAACCTTCTTTTATGTACACTATAGAAAAATAAAACGATTTTTTTTGTTTGTATCATTAAAGCATATTTGGTCTTTTTTTCCCCCCAAATCTTTTACATATGCTCTTACATATTAATAAATAACGATATAATATATGTGGCAATCCGTTATATTTAATAAAGAGTCCACGTCTAAAACAAAACGAAAGAAACAAAATTTGCACGCTAGTTTCTATAACGAAATATACCACATACACAGTTTGTTTCATCTTTCCTATTTACGACGAGGCTAATTTTACATGTGACAGCAAATTTAACCTACAAAATACTCCTAAAGAATTCAGTGAATTCGCATTAAACCCATTCCTGATACAACCAGCAATTATAGTTTGTGAAGTGCCTTTCTATAATAATTATTCAGCTCATATCTCTCCGCATCTAATGTAACAATTACTACCGTTTTTACTTATATACATAGACTTAATATTTCCCATGATATATGGATAATGTGTTTTCGAACAGATGGATTTATAGATTGAACTTGATTTTATGTCCTCTTAGATGTTACAGTCTGTCGTATCTGGTGTTTCATAGGTGTTTTATTCTGTTGGTACAGGTAAGAACCTCGATTCCGATACATATCCATTAAGTAATTCTAGAACATTGGAAACAGCGTTGACATTGCATACAGTCATAAAATACTAGGAATACCCAAATGGTTACGCAATTTTTATTGACGTTGGTGCGATATCTATATTGCAAACGATAGTTGTGTATTTCATTATTTGTTGCAAAGATTTTTATACAAAAATTGTCTTTACTGTTTGTTTTCCGATTAGAGTACAAGGTGCGCTATTACGGATGAGTCGACTCTGCTGCAATTTTAGCAAAATAGGAGTGGAAGAAAACCGTCAGAGGTATAATTTCGGGAAATGCCCGTCACATCGAGAGCGTCTAACTCTTCTCGAGTACAGCTTTGTTTGTTTTGGACTTTATATTTGTATTCACGTTTCTTCCATTATCTTTAAACAAATGTAATCCTGTGGACTACCGTTTGCTTTTTTACTTTACACTCAATGTTAAAATGTGTTTGTTTTGACAAGTTTTAATAAACTTTAACATGCATGAACATTGGTTTTGTTACTTTTTTTTTTAATTAATCAGTAAAATATGAGATTTAACCAGTGGATCTGCAGATCAGGAGCCTTAACGTCCTATTTGCATCAGACATTATTCAACAAGTCTTTTTAATTTATTCCTTGTTATATAATAGTATATATTGATTCGATTGACTTCTTACATAATCACATACGTTTCTTAGGGGTTTGCCGCCCCCTCAACCCCCCGCTGTATCTGTCTTTTTATTCATATCTGTATGTCATATATATGTATTCTTAATAACTGACAGTCTTGTATTATTTCCCTGAAATTCATAAATATTTGTACCAAACTGTATGCAAAAAGATTGCATATCATATTGGAATTATTGTGCCTAACCCTGTAAACTAATTACATATTCTAGGCCCACATCTTTCAACAAAAAAACATGCTTTTAAAATTCTAATAAAATTTCATTATATTTAATGGGGGTGCAACCATGTTAAAATATACTTTTAAGAAATACCGACTATAGAACGTAATAGTACTCTTTTATGTATAGTATTCTTTTATGTATTCCGGAAAAAAAGCCACAGTTATTATAAACGCCAATAATAAGAATACTATAATTAATTATAACTCATTAATTTTTCAAACTAATTTGACATCATTTGGATGATTATAGTACTTCATCGGAATTCTTTTTTGTGGTCCCATAAATTATTTAGTCTGTACATACACTTTATTAAGAGTAAACATGCTTTTAAGCATCTTTATAATGTATATTAATTCTATTATGTTCAATGCAGCATAAACGCTTTAAAGTGCGCTTTAATAAAAATTTGTCCATAGGCTCTAATGTCACGAAATTCTATGACTCTGTAAACGAACCATAAACATTGTATACACCAGTTAAAAATATTCAGCTTATTCTACGTTTTTCATGAATAATTGTTCTAATTTGATATAATTTGGATGATTACGTGACATTACGTGTCAGAACACTTTTGTAAGGTCCAGTACGTTAATTAGGAAGCCTAAGAGCATAAATTTTCATCTTTTAACATCTCACTAATTACACTTTCTTGATAAAAAAGTAATGATGTTAAATGCGTTATACGAAATTCACCCCAGCCGTAATGATAAGAAATTTGGCGTGTCCCTGAACACAATTCATAAAAAATATAGACATACAAATTTATACAGCTATTTCTATACACAGCTAGATCGTGTGTGCTAATTTGAAAGTCAATCGGAGGATTTTTGCTGCCGCTATTGCGGTACATAAAAATTCTGCCCATAGGCCGTAATGATAAGAAAAATTTTGGTATGTGCCTGTACACGAACTACAAATAGTATACACACCTAAAACAATACATCTAATTCCGTGTGGCTCATAAACATGTGTACCCAATTGCAATTCAATAGAGTGATTTTTCGGCCGCTATCGCGGTACATACAAGTTATTCCCATCGGCCGTGATGATAAGAAAAAGTTTGGCGTATCCCTGTACACGAACTATAAATGGAATACACACCCAAAACTATATAGCTAATACCATTAAGCACATGAACAAGTGTACAAAATTTCAAGTCAACAGCGTAATTTTTGCAGCCGCTATCGCGATACATACAAATTTTTCCTATAGGCCCGTAATGATAACAATAACTTTGGTGTGTCCCTGTACAAGAACTGCAAATGGAATACACATCCAAAATGATACAGCTAATTTCATGGGACTCATGAACATGTGTACCAAATTGTAAGTCCATAGCTTGATTTTTGCGGCCGCTATCGCACGACAAACACGCGGAGAAACAGACGGAACCCAAAATATTTTTCAGTATCAACAGGGAGGCCTCCACTGACGTTTCGCCAATTACAGTTCATCATGAAATGCGCAGAAGCACCACCACCAACAACATAAAAAAAAGTACAACACTTTATAAGATAAAATATTCAAGTGCTAAAGTGCTAAAGAGCCACATATAAGAAGATGCCAAATTTTATTGTCTATATATTAATACACTTTTTTATTTTATATAATTTTTATTTTATATATGCTTTTATATCCTTTTTATATTTTTTATACGTAATGTTTAATATTTAAAATTTCTATGCTAGAAAAAACTGTGAAATTTATTTATACTTCTCTGTAAAATCTCGTGATTTAACTTTTTTCTGGAATTATCTTTCTCTATGTATTGTTTTAAATTCTAACTTATTTGTATTATCTGTCTTTTGAGCGACAGGAGTGAGTATATTTTACCATGTTTTTATTAACTTCGATTCTTGTTTGTATGCTTGTTTGTTTCTTTGTTTGTCCAGTACAAATCTTGCAATCGATTTTTAACTAACTTCCCGACTAGCTAGATATTTGAAATTTTCAGGACAGCTCACAACCCGGTGACAATACATTTTTCTAATAATTTTAGTCAACTATTTCAGGTTTTGCTGACTTCGGCAGAGCTTATATGTTTCGACAGAAAATTTATTTAACTAACTTCCCGACTAGCTAGACATTTGAAACTTTCAGAATAGTTCAGAACACGGTGTTTTTTTAATACCTTTCCTAGGTAACACATAACGTTGTTATATCGTCGCAAATAAGTCTGAACAGTGAAAAATTGGTTACGTTATTTTATGTCCGTTGAAAAATAGTTTTTATTTCGCAATATTCTCACTGAACAATTTCGAATATTTATTCAGTAACAAAGAAAACCTGTAACAAACGTTGTTTTATGGTTGTACTTTTTCTGTTATTTTTTTCGACGTTTTAAAATATGTATTTTATTAGTTTTTGTTTTCCTCTTTGATTCTAATAAAAAATATGTTTTTTCAACGAATTAATAGGTGCTTTTTATGAGTTATTATTTCCGTCAAATAACGTTGAATCTCTTCAGCTTGATATCGATACACGATTGTGAATTGGCGGGATGTGCGTATATATTATAATTTTCTTTAGAGTTTTAGAAGATGGTGTGCTGCGAAAGAACTTCTAACATGATAAGAAGAGAAGCTTTTGGCAAAATAATTAACTAGTAGTAAGTAGATGTTTTTTGGCTTTCGGAAACCGTAACTAACGAAGCGTAACCATATTGTAAGCTTTCTCCCGTTCTACTTGCAAAATCGCCAAATATATTGTGGCAAACCTTAAAAGCGTCTTACGAGTTACGACGCGTGCCATTTTGAAAGTGAATGTGATGTCAATGAAGCTTTCCTGTTAAATTTGTGTGTTTTCTAAGAAAGAATAATTAATTAAACGCAATTTAAAACTCTTTCATCGAAAGAATAGTGAAAGGTAACAAAACTTGCTAGCTGGTTAGCTCCTTAAAAGCTCAAAGTTATAATAATCTTTGGCTTTGGGTTTGTTTAACCTGCTAGCATAATATTAAAAATTCTCATCTATGTGATGATGGTGCACATTTATTTAAACAAGATTTTTCAAGTAATGAAGTAAGTGTAAGTGTTTCTTTTTTCCTTCTTCAATTTTATGTTTGCATTTTTGTCTTAAATATTCAGGGGTCGGTCTAACTTTAAATATTTAATACTCTTTTCTAAAACAGTACTTTTGTAAAATTTTACTTTTTTCATATTTAGTGAAAAAATATATCTATATATAATGTAACGCTACAATTGTTTTATTGAACTAAGTATATGCAGTAATTTTATATTATTAAAATCTGGTCTTATGTACACAAAAATTATACTTTTTCAAAAGCTTGTTTTCTACGAATTTAAATTTTGTATAGGGAGCAAAACTGACATTCACAATTTCGGCGTAGGTTTATTTTATTTTATTATTATTAATAAAATTATTACATTTTTGATTTTCTTTTAATTGAAGATTTTAATTTTTGTTTACATTGATTAATATTCCCAATTTCCGCTTTGATTTAATTATTTTATTTTATTATTAATAAAAGTATAACCTTTTGATTTACGTTTAATTGCAAACTGTAATTTTTGTTTACATTAATCAACATTCCCATTTTCTGCTTTAATTTTATTTATTTTATGATTATTAATAAAATTATTATATTTTTGATTGTCTTTTAACTGCAAATTTTAATTTTTGTGTACATTAATTAACATTCCCAATTTCCGCTTAGATTTATTTATTTTATTATTATAATCACAAATTATTATCATTTTGATTATCCTTCAATTTCAAATAAATACTCTTAGCTAATAAATAGACAATCACAGGGATCTAAATGTTGGTTTATGGAAATTTTAAATATTCGATTTTTTAGCTTTATTATTATTAAATTGTGTGAATTAAAACTAACTAGAGTTTACATAAATAAAATAATTTTAAAACAATATATATAATTAGCATAGCATTTTTTATTGAAATCTATGAATTTTATCTATGAACTGTTTTCCACATAGATACATCTCAGCATCTGTTGATTAAAATTACACCAAATTTCATAAACAATTGATTAAGAAAATTAGTATGTTCTATCTAAAAGCGCCACTTGCAGTTATTTAACATGCACTAAAATTTTATATAGCTTCTCAGAATAAAGGTTTTATATACAGAATTTGCAGCAATTTTAATTAACAGATGTTGAGATGTAGTCATGTAAAAAATCTCTGAAAGTGAGTAAAGAGAGCATCGCCTGTCGGCTGATACACACTCTTAACTAATTCAGCATTCGTTTTTATATTGGTTGTCTAACATATCAAATTTAGTGCAGTTGTATGTGCTATAAAATTTAGCTTTCCTCGAAAAACGGAAGTTAAAAATTTTTACGTAACTAAAATTTTCGCATATTGAGTATTAAAAAAGTAATAAAATTAATCATAAAAAAAGTCTAAAAAATAAGTAAAAAAGAATGTTCCAAAACTTTTTTAACATGGGAATTTTTTCTTTTTAAAATTATTAGCAATATTTTAGAAACGAAAATTCAATGGATATATAGAGCTAGCTATTTTTATTAGATTTCAACGTTTATAACACATAAGGAAAACCGTTGAAAACTAATATAAAAAACACGAGAGTATTGCGATTTTGAACAACCCTTTTACAACGTTTTTTTTTACGTTGTAAAATGTATTAAAACAACCGTTGAAAGATGAGGAAATCAACGAGACATATTTTCAGATTATTAACGTTACAGAAAAACGATAATTCAACGGAATGCATTGTCGTTTGTTCAACGTTGAAAATACAATACTGTGCTACCTGGGTTAGCCAACTGTTTCGGGTTCCTGCTGCCTTCGGCAGCGTTATCAGTACAAAGCTTGCAATAAATCTTTCACTAACTTTCCGATTAGCTAGACATTTGAAACTTTCAGGCCAGCTAACAACACGGTGACAATACTTTTTTTTAATAATTTTAGTCAACTATTTCAGATCTCGCTGCCTTCGGCAGCGCTTGTATGATTCGGCAGAAAATTTATTTAACAAACTTTCCGACTAGCTAGACATTTGAAACTTTCAGAATAGTTCAGAACACAGCACATTTTTTAAGTATTTTTAACCAACTGCTTCGGGTTCCCGCTGCCTTCGACAGCGTTACCAGTACAAAGCTTGCAATCGATTTTTCACTAACTTCCCGACGAGCTAGACATTTCAAACTTTCAGGACAGCTCAGAACACGGTGAAAATACTTTTTTTAATACTTTTAGTCAACTAATTCAGGTCCCTACTGCCTTCGGCAGCGTTTATATGATTCAACAGAAAATTTATTTATCTAACTTCCTGACTAGCTAGACATTTGAAACTTCCATAATGGTTCAGAACACAGTGAAGATGCATTTTTTAAAATACTTTTAGCCAAGTGTTTGGGGTTCCTGCTGCCTTCGGCAGCGTTACCAGTACAAAGATTACATTCGATTTTTCACTAACTTCCCGACTAGCTAGACATTTAAAACTTTCATGATAGCTCCGAACACGTTGATAATACATTTTATTTTTTATTTTTAGTCAACTGTTTCAGGTCCCTACTGTATTCGGAAGCGTTTATATGACTCAACAGAAAATTTATTTAACTAACTTCCCGAGTAGCTAGACATTTGAAACTTTCAAAATAGTTCAGAATACGGTGAAAATGCATTTTAAAAATAATTTTAACCAATTGCTTCGTGATCCTGCTGCCTTCGGCAACGTTACCAGTACAAAGCTTTCAACCAACTTTTAACTAACTTCCCGGCCCATTTGAAACTTTTATAATAGCTCAAAACACGATAACAAGGAATTTGTTTAATACTTTTATCAAATTGTTCCGGGTTTCCGTTGCCTTCAGTAGCGTTTATATGATTCAACAGAATATTTAAAAACATGGTATATAAAAGTTCTTTTTATCTTGTAATTATTTATTCTTAAGATTCTTTTATCTTTTATCTGACAATGGAAAAAAATTGGAATTATGGGCAAATGGATAACAGACACAATTTATTTAGATATAGCCGTTCTTTTAGAGCCATTGACGGTGATCGTTTTGAAGGAAATATCAGAGCGTTTTCAAAACAATTGTACAATACGAGTTGTTCACATTTTTAATCAATTGTATCAATTAGCTTATCCCATTTCACTTCCAAATGTTGTTTCTAGGGCATAATTGCTAATCGTTTTATTAAGATTTTTAACTTATTCAAACGTAGAAAACTTCTACAGAAACTTATGAAACACTATAAGATTATTCTATAAATAAACACAGGTATCCAAAATTCGGAAAGGTTTACCGATATGCTAGGGAGGTACATTAACCTTTTGAAAGGGGCTCTAACGAAATCCTATGGTGAATCGTGACAGATGCTGTCACAGCCCCTTTCAAAAGGTTAATATGACACACAACATACAAAGTACGTCCACAACCAGACTGCCCAAAACTAGAGTTCCAATGCTGCAATGTACAGGTTATAGACATACAAATAGAGGTGAAATAAGTTTTCTGCACCATGCACAAGATTTTTTTAAAAACATATTTTCGATATATTTTTGCGTAATGAAAGCACCGAATTACATTATAATATATCATCTTCATTAAACAGCAATTTACCAAGAAAGCTGTTTAAAGAAACCAAGAAAATGTTACCAAGAAATCTGTTAAAATCATTTAGATGGAATTGTTCCAATTCAATTGTCAATTTGTATACATTTATTTTAAATTATATCTTATTGATGGAATTTCGACTAATGTGTGATAATTGTTTTTACCATACCGTCCAATGCACAAAATGACAACTACAATAAAATACGTGCCATTAAATTTTGAAAATAAAATCCAATATATTTATATGTATTTAGGGCATAAAATAGCAAATGTATGTGGATGTTTCATGAAAATATAAAACAAAATGCGATTCTAAATATTAAAAATGCATATCATTTTATGTTGCTGATTCAAAAATAAATCTTTACTTTTTAATAAAAAAAAAAAAATAATAATAAAAATAAGCATCCCAAATTTCTTTATTTGCAATTTCTAAATTGTCTTCATCTGAAACTACTTTATAAAATCTTATACATCGTAACAGTTTTAAGGTAAAATTTGATAAAACATAATTTTAAACAAGTATCATTCTAAACAATAAGTGACGTTATATCTTTTAAATGTGCAAAAAATTATAAGTCTCTCTCTCTCTCTCAAAGAAAAAAAAAGTTCTTATACTTTTTTATAAGTAGTATTCTTTCTTAAAAATTTTCTCTTGATTTTAAATACACTTCCTCGTAAAATTATCTTGAAAGATTGGATACAGTAGCATAAATTATCTTGAAAAAAGTTAAGTGGTCCAAGAATTCCCGAAGGCCACTTAACAAATATAACAAGTTATTTCTTTCTTTCTTTTTTCTTCTTTTGGGGTCCAAAATCTTTGTTTTTACATCTCTTGAGTATTCTTTATCTGAAAGTAAAACTAACAGAAAACGTTTCCAATTCCTTTTGTATCACATGTTTTTACCGCTGTAAATAATACTATTCAAAGATTTTCGATATTTAAAAAAAAATAGGCATAATTTACCTTAAAAAAAGAATAGAAGTAAATTTTCTGATAGAAGTGTATGAATGAAATTGAAAGTTTTAATTAAATGTGAAATAAGGGCATTATTCGTCTGAATATTAAGAACTATATCAAAAACATAATATTAATAGTAAAGATAGTAATGGCAACAAAGAATTTAAAATGTTTCTGTAAAAGGATAAATTATATACGTATATCAATCAAAAATAGCTTTTTTTTTTGGGGGGGGGACAAGACTGTAGTTACATAAAATGTATGTAATTAGGGATACGATCTTAAAATCAGAATTGCCAACTTTTATAATCTGTTCTGGAGCATTATTATCCCCGCCTTTATTTTTGCCCCACTTTATTAAAAAAAAAAAAGAAAAATCTGCAATATATAACTACGTTATAATAAGAGAAATAAATGTATTCAGAAAAAAGTATGAAAAGAAATCAGTACTAACAATGCTCCGAAAAAAAAAAAAAAAAAATATATATATATATATATATATATATATAATAGTTAGGAACTCTGGGAGAGCCACAGAGCTGCCAACTTTCTTAATTTATTCCAAAACATTTTTTGCCCTGCTTTTATTTCACACCACTTTATTTATAGAATAATATTCTCCAATATATAATTACACAAAAATGAAAAAAAAAAAATACTTTAAATAGTAAACAGTATGAAATAAAGGCGAGACTAAAAATGTTCCAAACAAACGCTTTAAAAATTTAACCAAAAAATTGTAAAAAACTCGCAAACTATGACTATTGTCACCTTTGGCTCACCTACCTTATAGGCATCAAAAACTATTTATCTTTTAAAACAATATACCGAAAATAATCATATACGACTAAATTCTTAGGAAGAAAAGCTACAAAAATGAAAAAAATAATAATTTTGTGGTTAAGTCAATAAAAAATATGCATGAAGTGCCTCAACATACACGAAAATTGTCATATGATTATATAGCAAGTTATTTATCTGAGGACAGTATTGTAATTTTTATTTTAGGCTAATTCCCGTTTTATAGCATTATATATTTGACATTTTTTTTATTATTTATTTATTTATTTATTTATTTATTTTTTTTTTTAAACTGAAGTAAGTATATTTTAGTTGCGTCATTTTTCTTACCGGGATCCAATATGCAGACAGAAAACTCAAATGAGTCAGTTGAAGGCAGGTATTAATGTAACTGTTAGATATAATATTCGACTAAAATAAAATCATTGCAGTTTCATCGACATTTCTTTATATTTGTACATCTTTCATTGTGTGTTAATTGAATTCTTAAAAGATGGCTTTTATTTACAAAGAAACACGAAGCATATTTTTACGTATTATGCACATTCATGTAAATAACTAAAAATTGTTTGAAGAAAATTATAATGTACCTATGTTATTTATTTAATCTGTAAATTATATTCCTCTATTATAGATATGAATATAAAAATATTTAAAATCACCACAAAATATATTGATTCTGCTTATTCAAAGTTATGTATTGAAAAAATTATACGTGTGAAAAAAAAAATGATAAAAATAATAATGTTAATAAAAAAATTGTAAATAATTAATAAATACACAAAATTATTTTTTCCTCGTTTGTAACTTAAAAAAAAAAATTATCTTTAAAAGACATTTTAAATATTTTACTATTTTTTTAAATAAAAAAATAAGTATATTTTAATGCATGTAATAAAATATAAGGAATTTATTTAAATATTTATTAATATCATTTCTAAAATATACGTATCAATTATAAAGGCATACTATATCTTTCAAAAAAAAAAAAAAAACTGATAGTAAACTAATTAATAAATACACAAAATTAGTTTTCCTCATTTATAATTTTAAAAAAAAATCTTCAAAAGACATTTTAAATAACCTAATATTTATTTTTTAATTAAAAAATAAGTTTATTTTTTAGCTATACATGCATGTAATAAAAAAGAAGGAATTAAAAAAAAATGTAACTGCCCTCAACAGTTTCAAAACAGTTTTAAATATTTATTAAAAAATCATTTCTAAAATGTTGGCATATTGTACATAAGGCGTAAATTTAGAAATATTTTTTCATACTTAGGATTAAAGAAGCTTTTTATTAAGTTAAACATAAAGTTTTAGTATAAAATTATACCTAGCTATTCATGATAACTAAATGTAGATTTATCGTACATTTGGGTAATAATGATATGCGTACACAAAAATAAGCTTACGTAATTTTCTTTAAAATGCAACTTTTTTTTTTTTTTCTAATGAAAACGTTACCATAAGTTTTAAAAGATCCCTTGAGTAAATATTTATTTTCAGTGTTTAATATCATTACCTATGTATAACATTTTAAGTGAATTTAAGTGAGAAAGTAGCTTTTGATATTTCTTTATATATATATGTATATATATATATATATATATATTCACAGTTTTTCGTAGATTAAGATATATCTTTATTGGTTTCTATTAATTTTCATTAAACTATTGATCATATTTGTGCAGTAGGTAACAAAAGTGTCCGAATACTAGCATAAATTCCTATGTATAAAAAAAGTACACATCATATGGTTTTGTTAAATAAATTTTTGTCGAATCCTGTTCTTAGTCAGTCTACGAACACGATTTGATAAGGATTTATTTAACAAAATCGTATGAAGTGTACTTTTTTTTCATAGGAGATTTTGCTACTGTTCGGACACTTTTGTTACCGACTGTAAATAGATGGTTTTAAAAATTATAAAGTGTGTTCTAAATCTATTTATATTTAATTACTATTTCACCTATTAAAAAGTTATTTAATACAATGCAAAGCTATGAATAATAATAGCATTTTTAAACATATAAAAACTTTTATGTTGTTTTTTTTTCTTTCGAACTTAACATTAAAATATAAGTCGATTATTATTATATCATATTACAAAATTTTATAAAATCTTGAAAACTGATTAACATTTTGAAAGTCCTATAGAAAATAAAATTTGATTTCGGTAGTGTTATATTGCCTTAATTTTCATAAAGAATAAGTTTAAGCATAGTTTAAATAGGATGATTTTCCAAAATAAAAAACCTTCAACGCAAATGGTATTCTGATATATTATAAAGGCAAAACGTTGTTTTACGTGTCTTAAATTGAAATATATTCAGTCTGGGAAGGCGGGTTAGTGCCGAACTATTTGAGAAAGAGAGAGGGAAGATATTAGACGATTAGAGTCAACGTACAAATTTCAACAACTGTCAAGGCAAAAGATAATTTTTTGACGCCCAGGAAAATATTATCATTTTACAATAAGATTTGAATTGTATTGAGTTTTTTTCCTATTAATAAACGAAGAAATGATCACATTTCACATTTTGTCAATTTTGCTAAATTAAAAAAAATTAATAAATTTTAATATTATTTAAAATTTTGAAAAATTCCCCATATTTATAATATCTTGCGACAAGTACTTTTTATCACTAGGGAAAAAAATCGCGCGAATTGATCAATTTGTTCTGGACATAACGACTCTTCAAAGGATAGTTTCCCTTATATTTTGATATTATTGTGGGACAATAATAATAAAAGTAATAATAATAATAATAATAATAATTTGATGTTATTAATTAACTTTTATTGAAAAGAATCATCAAAATCTATTAAGTGTTTTGAAAAATACAATGTAACAAAATTAGTTATAACTAACTCGTAATGATCGCCCAGGTTTAGTTCCCAAGTAACAAGGTTTTCTTCTCAAATGGTTTCCATTTTCTTAAGGAAGCTTCAATTTCCTACCAGTGAATACTGCTTTTCGCCCTTTCAAAAGTTTAACTGTCAACCAGAAAGTAAAGTTTCATAAATGCAGGCCGTCCCTGCTAAGATGTTACAAATTTAGAAGGTAGATAGAGTACACGTAGACGACTCTGAATCACATAGATATACCGTGTCAGAAACAACTTCCTATTGCAGTATAGGACATTGAATAGGATCGGGTGTTTCGAGAATGCTTTTCTTGAAGCTTCATTTCACATTTCACATTTTTTAAACATAAAACACAAGGTAAGGAAAGAACACAAAATAGGAGAAATAAATTGTTTATTACTTGCCGTTCACATACATAAAACAAATGTAACAATAGGGAAGTACAAGTGATATCAAAGGATGTGTTCAAATTGATGACCTCCCACATGTGGTGCTGGCCTTATATCTTCACTGCGTGGAAGTTCGAACATTATCAGATATTTTAAGTGTGTCTTGTGTTTTACTGAAATGTGCGGGGAGCTTCATCGCGCTGGTATCATAGCAAGTATTTATTCGCAGTGGAAACGTGTGCGTTGTCCAATAATTCTGCTAACACTTGTTTTAAGAATATCAAGTAGGCTGTTCATTAAGGCGATCATACAACAAATATTTACCAACGAGGCGATCCCCGACGACGCCGGTCCATACGTTTACCATAAAAGTGCCTATGCAGTCCGAATACGTATCGCAGGGCCATCGCTCACGCATGGTTTTTATGAGTATACACCTCATCTGTAAATAACATGGAGGTTGGAAAACGAAGATCTGCAACTCGTTTTTGCAAATACCAATGTAAAAAACCCCGACGATGTTGAATGTCACATTTTTTCCGATAACTGACCGCGCTGTAAGTGATATGAATGCTTGCCATTGCTATTCAGAATCCTCCGCATGTCTTTGCGTGGAATCTCGATTTCATCAGCAATACATTGTGTACTTTTGCTTTCTGCCATATCTAGCACCGTTGCCTCGTTTGTTGACGTACATATCATTCGATCACGATGGCATGCGGCCTTATGAATAAATAAATAAATAAATAAATAAAAAACTGGTGTCACTTAATTACTGGAGTGTGCGCACAAACATGGTATGGACGGGAGTTCGCCTCAACAGGTACCTTTGAGTGTACAACCTCTGAGAATTTCAACCATAACAGTTAGCGGCCCGTATGCCAGAAGCATTTCTTCTTCCTCTGATTTTGTGTAGTCTAACATCTTAAAACCTGTCTACCTTCTTTCAAAATGAAGATTAACGCGACTCCTTATCGTAGAGCTTCCCCGTGGCTGCTAGTGAAATTCATTAACGAGAAATTTGCATTTTAAACCGTTAACACTCTCTCGGGAAATTTTGTGCCGAGAAACCTGCCCGACTAATCCACTCGCACAACTCTCGCAAGGAACAGGCCAAGGATCACCATTGTGAAATCCGGCCTTTTTAATGACATAACTGCGTGAAATGTGATTCCTTGTGACCTAAGTGTACTCCACCGCCCCTCGAAATTGGTAATATCTTAGCTAGAACACCCTGCGCGAATTATCTCAGAGAAAACTTTTAACAATTGTTTTTAATTAAATACTACATTTTACAAATTTTCATAGTATAAATTTTTAAATATTTTATAATTACCAAATACATATTTAAGGGAAAAATATGTATTTTGTAAAAAGGCATAATTTTTACTTATCGATGTACTAACAAAAATATTTTGTTTTGTTTGTACATTGATAAATGCAATTCCTTTTCTATGAAATGAAATAAAAATTTATTTTTTTATAAGTTGTTATATGTTACATGTTAGTCAACTAAGTATATCTTAACACTGCAGTATATTTTTTTGTATAATATTTTATTCTTAAATGCAGGAAGAAATGATGGAATCTCAAGCATTTATAGAATCAAAAGTAGATGTATAGCTGATATTTCTTCAGTCTCGCGTACCATGTTATTAGCTATTCAACTAAGAACTACGATATAATTGGATAAAAAAAACCTTTGGGACTTGTCAAGTAATCCAATATTTATTCCGCAAAGGAATTATGGTGAAACATATAGAATGTTGCTGTCAACGCAATGAGTAAATCATTTGCTGTTATAAAATAAGAAGAATATAAGTCAATGATAATCAGTACTGTACTAATTTGATAAAGTGGAGTAAAAGTTAATCAATGATAGTTAATTTTTGATAAGAATCAATAGAAGGTAGTTCCACATCAGGCAATAGTGAAAGTTTTATTTGAATTTTGATTTTTTGTTAGCATTAAATACTTAATTAAATAGTGTTGTAAAAGTAAATTTCTTTATTAACATTTGATATGAATCATACTGAAATTTCATTTAAGTCTATATATCGCTATTCATTAAGTATATTTATCGTTCTTTTCATTAAGTTTATTTATCGTTATGGCCTACCTACAGGCTAAAAGAATTTAAGTGCGATCGCTTCAAAATGCTTTAGCCGGTATAGCTGAAAATTTATATACATGTTATGCGTCACAATTGTATGAACTGTATGGATATTGGTGAATCTAGTTCTTTTAGGTTTTTTTAGACAGACATTATAAAAAATCATTTTTCATTATGGTCTTTGGGCGGAATTTTTTAAAAGTGCGATAACGTCTAAACATCTTTTTCGAATGAAATGAAATTTTATAATTTTTCTGTGTCATTGTCGCACGAAATGTTTAGGTTTTGTTGCAAATCCAGTGGAGTCACACCAGATTTTATTATTATTAAGATTATTATTATTTATAGTAATTATACACTAACGAACATTGCACTAAATTTTATCATATTTCTCGCGTTGTTAATATTTTTAAAAGATTATTTCAAAGAAGTGTTCACTAAAATGTAATGTTATTATCTATATAAATAAAGAGCAGTATCTGTGCATGTGTCTCTCTGTGCATCTGTGTGTCTGTCTGCTCTCTGGTGATTATACTACTTATCGCAGAGCTATAAAGTTAGATGATGGATACTAGGGGCCCTATAAGTGTGCACCTGATCGAGATTTTTTCGAATTTCTATTTTTTTTTTTTTTTTTTTTTTTTTTTTTTAATTAATTTTAAAATTAATTCCTTGATTTTAATCGCCTGCGTGTGCGTTAGCAACGACTATTACGCTATTCATTTTTTATTTATATAATTCATTCATTTGAAGGTGATTTTATTTAATTAAAATTTATTGAAAATCATATGCTAATGCAGTGAAAAAAAGTATATTAAATTTAAATTTAAAAAAGAATATATAACAGTTATGTTTATGTATATTTTTTATAGTATAACAACTTTTGTTTTTCGTTTTTTTTTTTGTTTTTTTTTTAATAATTCCTTTGAATGTAACTAATCTATTTTTTTCTTATTTATAGTATGTTTCGGAAAAAAAATGGTAATAGAAAGGATTAAACTGATTAAAATTTAAGTTTAATTAAATGTATTGTTTTTAATGTATTTAATTCATTTTAAAAGAAAATCTACTTTTTATTTTATTTATTATATTAGTTGGAATCAAATAGTAATATAGTGTAAAGAGCGGGGGCTGTAAAATACATGGTTTAAAAACTAAAATATTTAATAAATGCTGAGATACAGTCATCTTTACAATCACAGTTCTTAAATAATAGCGAATCCATACGTAGCCGATAAATAATCAAATTGAAGTGTATAGGAAAGACCTTTCTACAGGCAGTGGAAATCTCTGTACCCAGTGCAGTGCGAGCGGAAAAAGAGCTGCCGTAGGCATCGGGTACTCAAAGCGAGGTTCAGAGCGATTTTAATGAATTTTTGTTTCTAGTTTTTATTTATAATGGGATACACACATATATATATATTGTGATTTAATTCTTTTGAAAATTCATTTAAGTATAGGGACCAGCGAAGCGAGCGTAGCCTGCTAGTATTTCTGTAAAAAACAACTTTATTTATTGAAATTTGATGAAAAAACTTTTTTATTTTATTTTTATTACATGAAACCTTTTGGAAAAAAAGCTTAAAATGCAGAGTTTACATTGTTTTGTACGATGAAATTTGGAATAGCTTTGGAAAAATATTTAGTGAATGCTAAAATTTTTAATATTTTAGAGAAATATAATGAAAAATATTTACTATTTACTCTAATATTTTTAAACTTTAGATTTCTTCTTCATTCTTTTAAATAATTATATTTTAAAACAAGTAACAGATTTCAATTATATTCCTAATTTTTATACATATATATATATATATATATATATATATATATATATATATATATATAATAGATATCGTAATAAAATTTAATCTTAAAATTTAGCAATTAATAGAACTAAAACAATAACAGCACACTAAAATATAGAACTGAATTTAACATAGAGGAAAGAATTACACAAAAAGTTGCAATATAGATTAAGAACCAATGAGTTACGATAGTAACATGAAATACTTACACCGACCTGAATGATAATAAAAAAGGACCATTATACTTATGAGAGAGAAAAACATATAAAAAATCACAGAATTAATTGGATGTAAATGCTTAAAGTTAGAAGCATACTTTTGAAGGGGCGCATACTTCATAAAGCTGTGAAAACTGCAACGATTTCCTAAAACGGTATAGCTATTCATAGCAATTTATATCACTTCACGCCCCGATCGATGCAGTAAGAACAATAAAGAATGAGAAATATGTGAAATATTAAATAAAAACAAAGATTAAATAAAGATTAATTAAAAACTTAATTGAAACCAAAGTGATATCATGAAAAAAGCTGAGTAACCACATGCATAACATTTAACACCAACTGGAGAAAGATCGATGCAGTAAGAACAATAAAGAATGAGAAATATGTGAAATATTAAATTAAAACAAAGATTAAATAAAGATTAATTAAAAACTTAATTGAAACCAAAGTGATATCATGAAAAAAGCTGAGTAACCACATGTATAACATTAAACACCAACTGGAGAAAAGAATGATGCCAAAACCTAAATTGAAGTAAATAAAAGCTCGACAGTTATCGATTAATCGAATATACTTCAGAGCATTTATTAAAGATAAAAAACACAGAGTAAAGATTAAATGATACTGTTAAAATAGGTTATATATATATATATATATATATATATATATATATATATATCTTTAAAAATGACGGATAAGTAGATTTTAGAAATTATTTCTTGTTAAAGTGAAGTTATTTAAAGTACGATAGTGTCTACTAAATGCCTCATTTGAATGAACTGAAAATCTATATACATGTTCTAGGTCACACTTGCAGAAACTGTATATTGATTTTCGTGAATCTAGCAATTATCGTTTATTACTGGGACACAGTGAAAGATTCTTTATTAGTGTAGCTTAGGGACTAAATTTATTTAGTGCAATAGCCCCTAAATGCATTATTTAATAGGACTGAAATATTATACACATTTTATGCATCAACGTTGCACAAATTGTTTAGATTTCTATGAATCACTTATAAAATTTTACAGAAACAAAACAAACAGTTCTTCATTATTGTGACCCATGGGCTCAGATTATTTGAAGTGAAATAGCGTTAAACGCCTCATTCGTTTGAGCTGATTCATTTCATATTTCTCTTACTTTACTTTATTAATAAATCGTTAATTACATAAAGTTCGTAAAGTTGAGTAAAGTCATTGCAATATTCTATTATTTTTTTTTTTATTCTTTATTGTTGAACATTATACTAAAGCTTATCCCGTTTCTCACATAAATATTTTTAAAAGATTATTTCAAAGATATAAATGCTAAATTAAAGTGTTATCATATTTAGTACATTCATATTTGTTTGTTTAAATTTACTGAAATATTTTTTTATTATTATAATTTTTCCGTTTAGCCTATTGAAAAGAAATAAAACAAATCTTAAAATGCAGAGTTTACATTCTTTTCTACGATTACATTTGGAATTGCTTTGTAAAAATATTTACTGAACGCTCAAATTTTTAATGTTTTATAGAAAATAATGAAAAATAAATTTCGGTATTTACTCTTTATATTTCCTCTACACTTTTTGAAGTGAGTATTTTTGTAACAAGTAAAATTTTTCGATCGAATTCCTAGTTCATATATATATATATAAGAGTATTTCTGTAAAATTAAATGGATAAACAAGTTTTATAAATAAAATGAGAAATGGATAAGTAAATTTTATAAATAAAATTATTGTTTAAATGGGTTAGTATTTTATCTAAAATGTTACATCTATTTCATCTCTTGTCTGATTTGTCATCGTCTGACTCTGTATAGTGCAAGAAATGTAGGATAACGGAAGAAGTAGTGGTTACGTTAGGGTTATTTTAGGGATATTTCTGTTGTTGTGTTTTTCCTATTAGAAGTTGTAATATTAAGCATAGTTCTATGCATTAATTATCTCCTTCTGTACAGGAGTGCCTTACTAAAATGCTACTTCAATATTTGCTGTACTCTAAAAATTAATTTTTTTAAAGTCTAAAATGCGCCAGTAGTGGACACTTCAAAATCCAGTAAAGAACACCGTTTATATTCCAATAGTGGACACCTTCTTCCAATTTCTTAAGAAAAGGCGAATTAAAATGCGAATGGATTAAAAATGTATATTTAATTAACAAAAACATTTTTCTATTTCATTAAAGCATTAAAAAACGAAAAAATATATAATATTATATCGTAAATTGAAAATAAATTACCTGTGAAACAATTAACGGGTTAAATAACAGATTGTTTCATTTAAAACGAGTCGTAAAATTTACATAAATTGTTTTATTGATCTCCGTCTGTGTTAATCTTATAAAAAAAATAGTAATTAGTTTTTTTTTTTTTTTTTTCAGATATTTATTTAAAGTCTGCGTGAAATTACTAAAACATGAAAATCTCTTTTTAAGAAATTGGAAAAAAAATAATCTTGTATGTCTATACTAAACTATATCAATTACTGATCTGTCCATAAAAAATGAGTCTGTAGTTGAAAGAGCTGTCTTGTTTCGTTTTTTTTTTTTTTTTTTTTTTTTTTTTGTAAAATGCATAGTAAAATTCAATGGATATGAACTTCTCAAATAAATGTGCTTAGAGCTAATGATTTTTTATATGCTTTAAATTTTGAAATTATTTTATGCATTTTTAATTTCATATTTAAACGCTCTTTATTTTATCAATTTCATTGCCTTTTTTTACTTTCTCTTACCCATAAGGTAGAGAAAGTATTGTTTTTGGCTCAAATTTTCGAACGCGAGATTTTGTTATATTTACACGTTTTGAGGTCCCCTGAATACGAAAATCATGTTTTTAGCAAATGGTCTGTGTGTCTGTATGTGTGTGTGTCTGTCTGTGTGTGTGTGTGTCTGTGTGTGTGTCTGTCTGTTATCAGCATATGTCAAAAACAAATTATGGCAGAAAGTTCAAACTTGGTATTCTAAATATGTATCATATAGGGATGCTACAGTAAGCTTTTCGTTAAGATCAAGCAAATGGTTCGTGTACAGGGACAATCAAGAGAATTCTAATACATTACGTCTATGGGGGAAATTGCAGGAAAATACAGTTTAACGTCTATAGACTGCACTAAACCAAATGAAACAAATATATATTTTTTGTAATAGAGACAGTTAACTGGGAAAATTTTTTTGTGCATGTAGGAGCCTCGCCTCCCCCCCTGGTGGGGAAGTCCCCCCTCGAGGGGAGTAAATTTTCATGATGGGTATCTTTCAAAAGAGCTCGAAAATACCTTTAAAACGAAGGGTTGAACCATCGATCTGCGATAATTTAAAACAAAGTTATCGATATTATTACTTACAAACTTTGAATGAACACCATAAAATGCAATAAACTCGCAACAATTGTTTCGGGTCGAAAAAACCACGACCCTTCATCAGGCGAACAAAGTAAGCACGAGTGCTGCAATCAAAGCGGCAACGCACAAAATCGTTTGAAATGAAAAGAAAAGGTATATAAAGTAGAAACTAAATATAGCTACTGGTGTGAGTAGAATTGTACCAAAAAACAAGGAAATAAATAAATGGGTGAGATTAAACACATAACAATCAAAGGATAACAAAAATTAAACTAAAATCTAAGTTACGTGAGTAATTTCCAAGCATCAGAGAAGAAAGGAGTGGAAGAAATATCATTAACAAGATTTTTCGAATTTTTAAATATGTAAAATGCTTCATGAATATCCAAATGGGAGGAACAGACAGGAGATGAAATTATGTTAGTTTTGGAAAAATCAAAGCGATGACCTTGAGACCAGCAGTGGGAAGCAATAGAAGATTTGGTAATCTCTTCATTACGAACATTCCGACGGTGCTCATTTATTCTGTATTTCAAACGCCTCCTAGTTTGACCAATATAACCTAAGTTGCAGGACGAACACGGAATTGAATAAATTCCAGAACGGTTTTCGGTGGGAATGGGATCCTTAAGAGAAGATAATTTAATTTTATTGACGGGTTTGTAAATAACTTTGAAACCAAACGGTGAAAGAATTTTAGAGATTTTAAAAGAGAGTGAAGAATAAAAAGGTAAAACAACTGGGATGAGACTATGATCGTTTAATTTGGGAGCAGAACGTTTAGGATTCTTAAATTTATATAGAGCTTTATCGATGATAGATGGGTTATAGCCACGAGAGAGAGCTAGAGATTTTAAATAACTAATTTCTTTCGAAAGATTAGACGGATCAGAACAAATGTGTAAGGCACGGTAAACATAAGTGTAAAAAGCAGACATTTTTTGTTGAGGGGCGTGGTTAGAGAGAGCATGCGGCGGCAAAGAGACTGAGAATGGTTTTCTAAAAACAGAAGTTGAGAAACAATCCTTTTCTTTATTCACAAGAACGTCAAGGAAAGGCAAAGAGCAATCCTGTTCAACCTCAAAAGTGAATTGAATGCATGGGTCAATCGAATTGACCAAAGAAAGTAAATTGGACAAATCGACGTCAGGGGAGACAAGAACGAAAGTGTCATCCACATATTTAAACCAGTGAGGAAATTTATATACACCGAAGAGTTTTTCTTCAAAATAGTGCATATAAATGTCGCAAAGTAAAGGAGAGAGAGGACTACCCATGGCCATACCATCATTTTGGGAATAATAAGTACCATTAAAAATGAAGGCAGTTTGCCTGATTCAGGCAAACTGCCTTCATTTTTAATGGTATATAAATTTCCTCACTGGTTTAGATATGTGGATGACACTTTCGTTCTTGTCTCCCCTGACGTCGATTTGTCCAATTTACTTTCTTTGGTCAATTCGATTGACCCATGCATTCAATTCACTTTTGAGGTTGAACAGGATTGCTCTTTGCCTTTCCTTGACGTTCTTGTGAATAAAGAAAAGGATTGTTTCTCAACTTCTGTTTTTAGAAAACCATTCTCAGTCTCTTTGCCGCCGCATGCTCTCTCTAACCACGCCCCTCAACAAAAAATGTCTGCTTTTTACACTTATGTTTACCGTGCCTTACACATTTGTTCTGATCCGTCTAATCTTTCGAAAGAAATTAGTTATTTAAAATCTCTAGCTCTCTCTCGTGGCTATAACCCATCTATCATCGATAAAGCTCTATATAAATTTAAGAATCCTAAACGTTCTGCTCCCAAATTAAACGATCATAGTCTCATCCCAGTTGTTTTACCTTTTTATTCTTCACTCTCTTTTAAAATCTCTAAAATTCTTTCACCGTTTGGTTTCAAAGTTATTTACAAACCCGTCAATAAAATTAAATTATCTTCTCTTAAGGATCCCATTCCCACCGAAAACCGTTCTGGAATTTATTCAATTCCGTGTTCGTCCTGCAACTTAGGTTATATTGGTCAAACTAGGAGGCGTTTGAAATACAGAATAAATGAGCACCGTCGGAATGTTCGTAATGAAGAGATTACCAAATCTTCTATTGCTTCCCACTGCTGGTCTCAAGGTCATCGCTTTGATTTTTCCAAAACTAACATAATTTCATCTCCTGTCTGTTCCTCCCATTTGGATATTCATGAAGCATTTTACATATTTAAAAATTCGAAAAATCTTGTTAATGATATTTCTTCCACTCCTTTCTTCTCTGATGCTTGGAAATTACTCACGTAACTTAGATTTTAGTTTAATTTTTGTTATCCTTTGATTGTTATGTGTTTAATCTCACCCATTTATTTATTTCCTTGTTTTTTGGTACAATTCTACTCACACCAGTAGCTATATTTAGTTTCTACTTTATATACCTTTTCTTTTCATTTCAAACGATTTTGTGCGTTGCCGCTTTGATTGCAGCACTCGTGCTTACTTTGTTCGCCTGATGAAGGGTCGTGGTTTTTTCGACCCGAAACAATTGTTGCGAGTTTATTGCATTTTATGGTGTTTATTCAAAGTTTGTAAGTAATAATTTTTACAACGCCAGTTTTGTGATGCTTCTTTATAAAAAAAGTTATCGATATTTTTTACTTTTAACGAAAAAAAAAAAAAAAAACTTTGAAAAAAAATCGTACTTTTTTTTTTTTTTTTTTTTTTATATTGAGAATAAAATGGACTTTTTTTGGATATTTGGTGTTAAACTACTTCTCTAATATGGAAATCGTCTGCTTTATCATAAAAGAAAATTTTTTTAAATAATAATTTTAATAAATTATTTTTTAAAAAGAGAAATATTTTTTAATAACCGAATTAAATTCTATATAAATGTAGGTGCATTAATGAATCGGGGGTTCTGTGTTATCATATAAAACTCTTCAGAAGCCTAATATGAATTGCTTAACATAGGTTTACATAACAGTACTCGTTATCTTACCTATTAATCTGCAACCTGTATTTATAGTATTAAATTTCAGGGTAAGAGAAAGTCGTGTGAGTGACACACCAGATTATTTTTTTTTCCCTAAGAGAGAGTATAAGGTTATTTGCATTTGAGGTATTAAAATCTACTTTTTTTAGGCACAAATTCATTTAGATGCAGTCGTTTATACATACACTGGGCAATAAATTAGAAACTTTAGAATAATTCGACCTACTTTTGATTATTGAACTTACTTTTGAATATTTTTCCTACTTTTGCACGGATAACAGACCATATTAGAAGAAACTTCTATTCTACATGCTTTTGTCGTGCAGTTACGCCCAGTAATACCATGCAATAATTGTAGAGACAGTAAGATCTTGTAAATTGTATGGAAGAGTGGATTGCTGTCGCATGTGCCTTTCCAACATGTCCAAACATTTTCTATTGAATAAATGTCAAGGCTTTGCATTAGTCAGGAAAGCTGTAAAAGGCAGATTGATGTACATCGATATTTTCTTCTTATACATATTTCGAAAAGTTTTTTTTTCCCCTAACGCAGTATTTTTTCCCCCCGAAAGTAGGAATATGGAGTTTTTTTTTTTTTTTTTTTTTTTTTTCATTTCAGTTTATTTTTATATATTCAGTTTATTTCATTCTAACCATAATGTACTTAACTCCTAAAAAACGAAGCTATGCTTTAATACTTCTATCTGATAATTATTCTTAAATAATAAAAAAGAATTATAGTTTCAAAAGGTAGCTGCCGTAAAATTACGAACGTTGTCAATTGCATTACAAATACACTGAAAAAAAAATATACCAACTATTTTCTAAATCCTTAAACTAGAAATATAGATTTCTGAACTATGCGTATAAAGCACGTCAATAAGCTGAATAGACGAAATGATCGAGAATTTTTAATGTATAAATTTCTAGATGGTGAAACAATATTCTGAATATTTTGAATCCTTTGTATTGCGAGGAATTAATGCTTGGTTTTCTAGAATTGTGTCATAAATCAAGATTATAGTTGCTAAAACTCGTCTCTTGTATTCTCATTTATTTGCAGAGATTTTTAAGAAGGTTTGACCTCGATAACATGGACAATCGCTCCAGAATTCAAATTCGTGTTTCTAGACTCGCTTTCAAAGTGAACTAGAATTTATAAGGATGACAAGAAACTAATTTTTCTAAAGCCACAATTTAGATTCTAGATTTCAGTTACAAATATTTTCTCAGTGTATATATATGCAAATATATAATTATTTATTACTTTACATAAAAAAAAAAAAAAATAGCAACATTTATACATTTTATGTAATGAACTTCGAAAGGTCGTTAAAATTTTTTTATAAATTTCAATTGAAAATGCGTACATAAATTGAATATGGAACCTACTGTCTTGGTTAAAAAAAAAAGTGCTTTGTGTAGCAAAAAAGTACCAAGTTTTGTATGTGACAGAATGGAATAAAAAAAAAAAGTTATAAAAATATTTTAGACATGGTTCTGTCACTTCGATGTCTTTTGTGGAAAATGACACAAAGGCATCTTTCCCAGCCACATCTTTCAGACATCTATTTTAAATCGAACGAAAAATTTTATTGAATAATTTTTAGAATAGTCTTTTTTTTTTTTTTTTTTTTTTAGTTTCAACTTCGCATAAATATGGTATCTCATTAAAAAAATCTTTTACCCTATTTTTTTTTTTTTTTTTTTTTTATTCTATTGCAGCAAATTTTTATCAAGTCTCTAAAAATACATTCGTTTAAAAATTCGTTTAACAGTCCTTTCATCTAAGAAAAAAAAATCGTACTTAAAAAATAAACATAGAAATTTAATACTCAGTAAGAATTCCAATACTGAATTTTGTAAATTTTTCTAATGAGCATATTATAAGAATAAGAAAACATTTTTTAATATTATAATAACATTTGCCAGAGTTGTGTTACAAGCTCATGACATAAACTATAGGTATTAAAATATAAAATCATTTACTTCCAAAACTCAGCATTATTTTGAAACTTAACATCAAAACAATAACTCTATAATGTTTTATATTGTATTTAGCTTAATGTTGTATTTTCATTTGTAACTTTATTTCTTACTTATATACTAGAGATTAATTTTATTTTTCGCATACTACTTTTGCTTGTATGTATTGCTAAATAAAAAATTTTGTCCGAAGCAGATACGATTTAAACATAATAATAATAGCGAATTTGTGGAAGAAAATGTTTTACACAATAATAAAAACATTAACGTTATAATTATTATTATTTTGTGAGTGAAATTTATAAAATTATTTCTACGTTCAAACATTGATTTATATTTTCTCATTAGTAAATTCTAAATAGTTAATTTTTGTTCCTTGGTATGTCTGTTTAATATTTTCTATAAATAGTTTTTTTTTTAATTTCTCTTTAACGTTTAGTACACACACAATATATGTATATATATATATATATATATATATATATATACATAAGGTCCTGAAATTATTTTTAAATCGACTATTAGAGACAAGCTAATTTTAAATATGTAAAATTAGAAGGAAAAATCAATCTATTTTTTTAAGTAATGTTAGTCTTGAAACATCTTCTATTTAATCTGATTAAAAGTAAATAACTATTAATTTCGTAAATAAATAACATTGTTTGTAAGCAGTGTAAATTACAAAAAATCGTAATAGTTGTTTCAGATCACCATAATAACACAACTCTTTATCAGTCAAAAGAACTATGCACACGAACACCATCAAAGCAGCAATGTACACTACCTTTAATAAAAAAATTAAAATAACTTCTTCGTATGGCTTCCTCTGAAACACCAATAGCTAAATATCTGAGTAGAGTATCTATGCAATGAATGGAGAAAGTATAAATAATTTAAAATCCATTAAAAAAAAAAAAAAAAAAAAAGAAAAAAGAAAAATAATAAAAAATGTTGCCTAAAAATCTATTGAATATTTGGCTTCAAAGCAAAACATTGATGGTTCAAGGGTAAGATAATATTAGCACTACTTTTAATTTAAATAAGGCATTTTTCTCATCTCTAAATATTTTACAGAAAGCAGGTGGTGATAAAATTTTGATTTGCTTCTTTAGTGTTGTAAAATTTAATACTTTTTAAATGTCAAGTATTGAATACCTTTAATAATAATATATTTTAAATAAAAGAGCCTACCTAACAAATAAACTTAAGCAACATTAATAAATACTACATGGGAGTTACATTATATAATCTATGACATATAAAAATCTATGATATTAAAATAATAACATATCGTACAATAAATTAAATCAATTAAGTTGATTCGGGGGAAGACACAAGTTGGGGGAAGGCGCAAGTTTGTTCCTAGCAATTTTATGTTTTAACAGGTGGTAATACTGACAGCCATGTATGAGAAGTCTTTCTCCACTGAGCACGCGAATTGTGAAATTCTAATTTATCGTCCTTAATCACCGTTATTTTGGATCTCGTGAGATTTTAGTTAGTGACTAACACTTATAACATTCGGTTGCTCATTTTCAAAGTTCATACACAGATATTTTATTTTGAATACGATCTTAACAATATAAGTGAATTCTTTATTTTATTACACACAAGCAGATGATTCCTTCACCTTGCAGCAATACGAAAATAAGCCCTTGTGACATTTTTACCCTATATTTGAGGGAAAATGCAACATGTTTCAGAAATAAATTGAATGGCCTATACATTTTGTTTTATTTTATATACTTTATACTCGTATTATAGTGTAAAATATAAACGGAAATAATAATTATAATATTATAATAAGTGTCATTTTAAAAATATTATTTTAATAAACTTTCCAGACTTCCGATAGGATCTCTCCTGAATACAGCTTAGAGCAAAGCAGCCACAATAGCAAATATAACTTCTAGGTTTTCCGCTACTGGAATTTATTCGTATAACAACAAGCATTCTCAGATCAGTCGTGTGTTATCTCTTTTAGATCCAGAAATGATACAGCTGCGCTTTCACAAACGATGTTGTTGTTGTTGTAGCGTGCCACTCGGAAATTCCGAGCCCCGGTAGGGAACTACCGGACTTATTTTAAGGCAAGAGGGTTGCATCTTCCGTTATTAGGAACGCCTCACAGGGAGGAAGTACGACTTCTAGTTCCATAAGCTGGTGAAAGATGGCAGCACCAGCCAAACAACAGAAACTCGAATTTTGATGCGGATCAGAGCGAGTTAGACCCATGTTCCGGTACCCTCAGTTCACAAACGATGTATGGGACAATAGGCCTAAACCAGCAGTTACTTCCACAGGTAGAGCTAAATTAACCGCTGTATTCACCAATAACTTCAACCCCCCGATGAACACGAAAACTTTAAAAGCGTATAGAAACGGGGTGCAAAATTTAAGCAAATTTTGATGCGTTGTTTCTGCCATCTAGCTATATAGTTATTTCGAGATTTTATAGATGGAAATAATCAATAAAAGATTATATGAAATCCTCGGCGCTAGATGGCAGAAAAAGAGTGCGGAAATTTTGTTGGAAAGCTGAACACTGCCTTTAGACGTTTTTTCAAGTTTTTGCATTGAACTTGGAGTTGAAGTTAATGGTGAATCCGGTCAATAGTTGACTGCCACCAGTAGTTGCCTCCATCAGCAGAAAAAAAACATCGCCTGCACTATCTTTACGCCTCAAACTTAAGAAATGGTTGCACGAAGATTGCAACGAGGACCATTTCCACTAGATTAACATTCAAACTTGTACCCTTAATACTTACCTATAAGGTAGAGAAAGTATTGCTTTTGGGTAAAATTTTTGAAATTGAGTTTTTGTTATATTTACACGTTTTGAGGTTCCCTCAATCCAAAAATCATGTTTTTAGCGGTTGCTCTGTGAGCTTGTGTGTCTGTCTGTCTGTTTGTGTGTCTGTTATCAGCATATCTCAAAAAAAATTATAGCAGGAAGTTCAAACTTAATATTCTAAATGTGTATCATATAGGGATAAAACAAATCTTCAAGAAAGAAAGAGAAAATTGAACAAAAGTTTAGAATATTGCCTCAATTTCAATTTGGATTCAAATTACGAGCGAGTAATAATACACTGAGTATTATTTATTAAAATTATCTTTTTTTTACTAAGTTTTGAAAATTAAATATTATAATATTATCTTATTTTAATCATGTAACAAATTTTTAATAATCAAAAGTATATTTGAAAAAAAAAAATGTATGATCCAAAGAGTCACTAGAGAATACAACTTACAAATCTCTATGTTTAAACATAATTTACGATATGTTATTCGCTGCATGAGTTGCTTGCTATGTTATCCGAAAAAGGTAACATCTCTCGGGACAGAGTGCAGAAATGAGATAAAAGGAAAAACGGTTTTCAGCATATTCTTTGGCAATTTTTCTCAAGTACGGATAATAGTTCATTCTTTTGATATATTCGTAGTAAAATAGACTAACGAATAAGCTTCAGTTTTAAGCACAATTATTTTCAAATAAATGTCGATTTCAAATTAAGAAAATGAGTAACATCGCACAAAGCAAGGAAGCTATACATAATTTCAACATAGCATTTGATACACTAAATATGCGCAAACATTTGACATTAAAATTTAGTATTTTAAAATTTTCATATAGCGACTATAAAGTTGTTTTTTAACTAGGCAATTAAATAAAATTCGATATTTTTGCAATTTATATTAGAAAATGTATTTTTATAGAATTTTTTAAAATTGTTTTTGTCGTAAAAAGTAACTTATTTGTCATATAAATAGGAATTTTCAATTAATAGTATTAGAATAGGAGTTTGATTTATTTATTACACCCACATGCATTTTTAAGCGGTTTGTAAGTATTATATATAAACGATATCAAAGTTTTTACTTAATATTCAATAACTGAGTTAAAGAAAAACTGTTTTTCAAAATATTACTTTCATTTAGAAGCAAGTACAATATATATAGAAAAATATATTCTGTTTTTTATCTGTACTTTTAAATATTATCTACATAAATATGTATATAAATTTCACAAATAAATGTAAAATTACTTTAATTAAATTTAAAGCGATTGAGAACAAAATTCGAAATCTGCTTTCAACACATTTCAAAAATTTCGCCCTGAATTTGTATTCGTTTTATACAAAAATAGAAAGTATTTTACATATTATGAAACATCATGAATTTAACGCACTTATGCGTGGTTGTATAAACTTGTGCGTTTATCGATACCATGCATCTTCATGTACGTTTAGTACATGTGTGCTCTCGTATATGTATGAGCATGCATTTGTGTACACGAGTACGCTGGTGCATGTTTGTGTGCGTATATATGTTACTGCTAAAGTGCAGAAATCAATTATCTGCACATTAGCTAGGTAATCTGAACCTTAAATAGGGTGATCCATTAAAGTGCGGAAAATTGTTTCTTATCTCAAATTGCCTACGTATCTGCGAATTACCTAGGTAATCTGCACATTACCTACTAGGCACTCGTTAAAGTGAAAATAAGATATTTGGGGAAACAAAAGAAACGTTTCTGTACGCTTAAAGCGTCGTGGTAAGCCAGTCGGTAGAGCGCCGACCTCGTACTTGGTTGATTGCGGGTTCGGTACTCGAGCCGGCAAAAGACCGTCGTGTACACTAATGGTGGCTGGTGCACGTAAAATCTGTCGTGGCCGTAATGTCCTCCATGTTCCCATAAAAAAATTATACCTCTGGGGGTCACCGAAAGGGTAGAGCCATCCCTTCCGTGGAGGATAAAAATTGTGATGGCATGTCTCCGGACCATCTCCAGAGGTGTGCCCCAGACCGTCGCCCACTGCCCAACTGCGCAGCACTAGCGCGACGTAAAACCCAACCATCCATCCATCCATCCTGTACGCTTAAAATAAATGTTGCTTATTCATTTTTTGATATCTAAAGAATCCAGTTAATACAATTGAACAATCAACACAATAGTTGATAGAATCAATCATCAATCAATTGAAAAACTACAATACAAAGAATCATACGGTTCAAAATATTGTTTCATTTAAGGAAATTGACATAATGTTATTCATTTATTTTTCGATATCTAAAAAATACCGTTAATATATAATCAAGCAAACAACAAATCAGTTGATAGAATCAATCATCAATAAATTAAAAAATTGTAATACAAAGAAACAAACCGTTTAACATATTACTACAATTAAGGAAATGAATTTGCGAATTATATGATAAGATAATACTTACTTATTAGTGCCTTATTTATTAGTGTATCTAAAGATTGGTGACACTTTGAATTGCACATCAATTAAATTTCGTATGGGAGATTCAGAGAAAACCACGGAAAACCCAGAACACATTTATTCCAATATCTCCAATTGTAATTATAATTAAATTACTTATAATACGTCATTCGAAATATATTTTAATGTAATGCCATTGCTAACTTTTAAACTGACGTAAGCCGTTAAATTCAGTACAGGAGTTTCAGAGAAAACCACAGAAAATCAGGAACACCTTTATTTCTTTCTTATTTTGCAAACTTTCAAATTCTGATTATCCGTTCACATTACCTATAAAGAAATTTTAACACTATTTATTCCGGAATTATACATGTTAAGGAGAAAAACATGGAAACGTCAAACACAAATCTTTTTATAATAATATTTATAGTACTTTTGTAACTCATCTTCTAGTAAACATATATTTCATAAGTAATGTATCATTAAAAAAGTTATTTGAATAGGAATTGAAGAGTATATGTTACAAATCTCGGTCGCAAGATGGCGCTTTTAATTTTGCTACTGTTAAAATTTTCAGAGTTATTTCTCCTATCAGCAAGCAAGCAATATAAGTTTTAATACGGAAATAAGGCACCCCTGGCGTCACTGAGCGGAACTTTGCTACTGTCAGAATTTACAAAGATTATAACGAAGAGGCTGTTTCAGATACTGAAACGGAAAGTGTGCGCCGCAGGCGCTACCGAGTGGGAATTTACTACAATAAAAATGTTCAATAAAGCTATTTGTATTATATGTCAATAAGCTGTTGTATGCCCTGAAACGGCACCGCAGTCGCGACCGAGCAGGAGTTTTGTACGGTTAGATGTTTCAAGGATTTTGAACCAGCTGGTCATCGAAGGCGGATAGTGAGAAACAAAACTAATCGGCGACACCAAACTACAAGTGGACGAAGAGGGGAAGAAGTAGGGAATGGAAATGAGAGAAACAAACTTTTGAACTTTAACGATACGGAAGTCGCTAATGTGCAGATTACCTAATTAAAATGCGGAAAACTCTTGATCCCGCACATTAACGGACCACTCTAGTTTATCTACAGATTAGCTGGGTAATCTGCACATCTGGTTTTAGAGCTTTAGCGGTAACTTATATGTGCATATACTCGCACGGATTTTATACACTTGACTATCACGTTTTGAATCTATGCATGCATGTGCATGATTGAATATCTGCTTTCCTTCTTGTGTCAGTATGCGTGCAACCGTTAAATGTGGATGCAACTAAAACCATATATTAGATAATATCGGAAAGTGTTTTATCCAATGATTTTTTTTCCTGAAGATAACGTTTCATCCTATTTCATTTACAGCTTGTTGGGGATAAAGCTTTTCGTACGATGGCAATTTTATCATGATTAACCTTTGTACACTAAGAAATCCGTCATTTATATGTTGAACATTTTTTAAATTCCGTTTTTGTAGGAAACCATGTTTTTGCTTTGTATGGAAGAAATATATTCAATAAAATTTTTAACGCATCGAATATTTTTACAGAATAATTTTTGTATTTGTTTTTATTATGGGTAATACATGAAACTATTCGAAAATATAGTTTTTAATAATGATTTTAAAAAGAAAATATTTTTTTACCCACACTGACCCCATGTTATGCAGACAGTGTGGGAAAGCTAAATTTTTGATTGATAATGTTATATTATCTATAAAAAGGTATGAAAATGCATAATACAGTCATATCTAACCTAAATAATAGTCTTTATGTATTGAAAGTTTAAAACTTCTTCAAACACCATAAAATCAATGCAAATACTGCCGATTTTGAACGGACGTGGACTTTTTTCCAGATGCAAAATACACGTGCTTGGAGGCAAAAGCAAGACGTATGTCCTAGTCCTTATCCATGTAAGAGTCTTTATCCACTGCAAGTTCTAAATATCTGGACAAAAGAAAGATTGACTCTATTTATTGGAAAAGCTGCTTTGTTTATTTATTTTTCTTTAGAAATGTAGATCAAAATGTATTAGATCTATATAAAGTTTAAAGTCTGCTACATAGTAAACAACACAGCTTTTCTAAAAAAAAAAAAAAAGCCCTTCCAGCTCATTCGGATGGGTGGGATGATTTATTTTTTCTTATCAAGAAGCTGCCATTTTGAAAAGAAATGGCGGCTACAAATTATTGATGGACTTGGTAGAAATATTGATGTGGGCTATGTACATAAGGAGTTTTAAGCAAATCGATTAATGAATATCTTTTAATGTGAATTTGAAATTTTCAATTGGTCGGCACTTGGAAACAAGATGGCGAATCAAGTTGGTAAACAAATATATGAAATGCATTTGTGAGATAAATCTACAATTTTAGTTCAAATTACTTCGGAATTTCAAAAGTTATCGTATTGGCAATTTATGTGGCCGTCACTTGGATCGAAATGGCGGAGCCAGTTGCTGAGTGAACAAATCCAAGATATTCGTAAGAAATGTCCACTGTTCAACTTTGGTTTGAATAAACTTAATATTTCAAAAGTTATCGTGATAACAAATACTCAAGTGGTTTAATGAAACCGTGCCCAACAAAATTATAAATATTTGAATAATAAATCCATTGTTGAATTTTGGTTCAAATTCATTAAGCATTACAAAAGTTATCGTAATAGCAAAATTTCGAGTGACCGCTACTTGGAAACGATATGACGGAGCAAGCTGCCCAGCAAACACACCCAAGATATTTCAAACTTAAGTTCACAGTTTTCATTTGGTTCGAATCAATGTAGTATTTTAAAAGTTATTGTTATGGCAAATTTTCCAGTGGCAGTCTGATTTTAATTGGCTGGAACTTACAAAACAAATGACGAAGCTACTTGCCCATTGAAATCATCCAAGATATTTGTATGATAGTTGTTCATTGTCCAACTTTGGTTCCAATTAATTCAATATTTCAAAAGTTATCGTGATAAGAAAATTTCAAGTGACAGCCTGATTTTAAGTGGCCACAATTTGGAAACGAAAATGCGGAGCAACTTGCCGGGTAAAACCAACCAATATATATGTATGATTAATTCGCTCTCCAACTTTGGTACAAAAAAATTCAATATTTCAAAAATTATTGTAGTAAGAAATTTTCAAGTGGCACCGCGATTTCATGTAGCTACTACTTGGAAACAAAAGAGTGGAGTGAGATGCTCACCGAACTTACCTGAGATATTTGAATGATAAATGCACTATCCAAATTTGATAGGAATTGATTCAGAATTACAAAAGTTATCATAATGACAAATTTTCAAGTGGCTGGCACTTTGAAATAAAATGACGGAGCAAGTTGCATGGCGAACTTATCCAAGATTTTTGAACCGTAAGTTTACTGTCTAATTTTGGTTGAATCAGTGTAGTATTTCAAAAGTTATCGCAATGGCACATTTTGAAGTAGCATCCTGTTTTCAAGTGGCAGCGACTTAGAAACAAAATGTTGGAACAAGTTGTCCAGTGATCTCATCGAAGATATTTGTAGGATAAGTTCACTGTACAGTTGTCGTTCGAATTGAATCAGCATTTAAAAAGTCATCATCACGATTATAAATGTTCAAGTGGTAGTTTCATTTCAAGTTGTCCTGCTTAGTTTAAAATATCCGAACTTTGTTAAAAATGGCTGATGAAGTTCATTAATAAACTAGGTTGAGACCCTTATTTGGTTTATGTACATATTAAAATTCAAGCAAATCCGGGCTTAAATACGATTGTTACATTGTGAATATGAAATTTTCAAGCGGCCTCCACTTGAAAACAAATTGACAGGGCAAGTTTGTTAACGCACTCATCCAAAGTATTTATGAGATAAGTTCGCAGCCAAAATTTGGATCGATTTGGAGTATTATTTCGGAAGTTATCCTGATTATAAATTTTAAAGTGGTAGCCTGATTTCAAGTGGCCTTGCTTAGCTTACGATATCGGCCATTTTGTTAAAAAAGGAGGATAAAACTCATTAATAAACTTGGTTGATACACTTATCTGGTGAACATATACATCAAAAAAGAAATATATTCCACTTATACATCAAAATTGAAACAAATCTGGTATTAAATAAGTCTTTCAGAATGTGAATTTGAAATTTCAAGTGGTCTGCCCTTGAAAAAGAAATGGCGAAGCAACTTGGTTACTTAACTCATCCAAGATATTTATAAGATAAGTTCACTATCCAAATTTGGTTCGATTCGGAGTATTATATCGGAAGTTATCGTGATATTAAATTTTCATGTGGTAGCCTGATTTCAAGTGGCCTCGTTGGATTTAAGATATCCGCCACTTTGTTAAGAATGGCGGATACAGTTCATTCATAAAATTGGTTGAGACCCTTATGTGGTCTATATATACTTCAAAATTCAAGCAAATCCCGCCTTAAATACGCTTTTTCTAATGTGAATTTGAAATTTGCAAGTTGCCGCCACTTGAAAGCAAAAATGAACCCATCCAAGATATTTATAATATAAATTTGCTGTCCAAATTTGGTTCGGTTTGAAGCATTATTTAACAAGTTATCGTGATGATAAATTTTCTAATATATATATGTATACTATATTGATAGGTAGATAGATAGATAGATAAACGAAGTGATTGCAATAATTCAAATTATAAAGAAATCAACCTAAAAATAATCTTTAGGACAAAATCATGAATGTGATGAGTCCATACTAGTCCAATGTTAGTCTTTTATATCCCTTGCCGACCCCAAACATTTTTATCTTAAAACATTACATTCATTTGTTTTTGTAAACTGAAAGAAAAATATGGACTATAACCGACATTTGTTGATTGAAAATTGTACTTCACACTTTCTGCTAATTAGCTCGATTGTTAATTTCCTGTTTTTATTACATACGACTGTTCCAGATATAAAAATGTAAGTGGATGTCGTAAATGTCTAACCCGCACGACCATACGGCCTGCGTCGAAAAGAATATTTATGCTTTATATCGATTTATATAATCCAAGCAGATCAAAATTTTCTATAAAAATATGTATTGGATACAATCGTTTGTAATACACTATGCGTTTTTAATTTTGTTAAATATAGAAGGAAAATAAATTAATATAGCCATTAGAAACCAAATACGACAATTTTCCAGTTTTACCGCCGTAAATAGAGTGTAAATAACCTATCGCAAAGACTAACAATTGTGTTATTATGTAACTACTCATGAAAGTGAATTGTAATGTAAATAAATATTAAAAACGTAGAGAGTAATTTTAAATTATATTTAGCAGAATTATTCATGATGTCCACAGTAGCCCCATTTCTGCAAGAACCCTCTCTTCCCCTAATTACAAAACAAGCATAAGCACAGATCATAGGAAAAATGCTTTTTGAAAAATTTCCTCTCCTATGTTTACTTACATTATTTTAAGTTATTCTTTTTTATGCTTCAATAGAAAGTTTTTAAATATCATACAAAAAATCTTCAAAATAATATTCGTAGAATATTTTAAATATGTAATCTTTAAATTAAACTAGATTTTTTTAAACAGTGCAAAGATATAATTTTCCTTTAAAGGAAATTTTATTTAAAATAAAGCATTTTCAGTTATTATTTGATGTTTTTTTTTTCCTAATTGTACAGAGATTTTAATTTGACAATAAATAAAACCTCTGTTTGTGAGTTCAATGCTTGTGCGTTCGACTACAAGAAATGTTACTTATAACATAAATATATTTATATTCATTTGACATGAAGTAATATTCAAAATGAATTGATATCGTATAGTAATATAAATTTCGTATTTTGTTCTTGTATAAATTTCCGTTTAAGGTTTCGTTTGGTTTAAGCTGTTCCTCTATGGTCATTTTTTCACATTCAAGCTCACCAATTGTAAACTATGAATTAACATTTTATGTCCCGAATTATTAGAGAAAACATGTTTCTCAAGCATTTTTTTTTTTTTTTTTTTTTAATAAAGCAAATTTTTAAAGATATTAATAATAAAAATTATGCATATCGTCTCATCAAAGCAATTGATGAGAGTTTAATGGAGTAGTATTCTAATTTCCCATTCGTACACAAAGGTGCAAAAAAGGTTGGGATCTTTAAAAAACGTAAAGAGCAGCATTTCCGTTTTATCAGTATAATTCTAAAACTGAAGGTAGCTTTTTCAAGCAAGAAATAAATAAATTATAATACATCTGAGGAGCATATAATATGATAATCTGACATGGAACACCACACCATTCTTTTTTTTTTTTTTTTTTTTTTTTTTTTTTTTAAACAAAAGCGATCTTTTTCTGTGCCAACTGCCATAGAGTGCAACTAATGCAAAGCATATATGCTCGATTTTTTTTTTTTTTTTTTTTTTTTTTACATTTGCCATGACATCCACAACATTTGCTCTATACGTTTTTAATCTAATGCATCTTTCAATGTCCCATCGGTACAAAAAATATTGAAGTGGATTCCTAAATACTAATCACTTATGTTTGAACAAGGATTTGAACCCTGTACCCAGGAACTATAATTCACCTCAAAGAAGAATTTTTGTTGCAAAATATTTAATAATTGTTAACCTAGAAAAAAAAATTAAAAAGAGAAGAAAAAAAGCTTTAGATTAGAAGAAAATTTTCGATATTTGAAATTTTACTTATATACTCATAACTTATAAAAAATGAAACTTATGAAATTTTACTTATATACTTATTTACTTAAATACTCATAAAAACGTTATATTGTTTTAACAAAACTAAATATTTAATAAGCTGAATGAATTCAGGATACTTCTTTTTGCCATATGGCAGCAGATAGAACGAGAAAGCAAATGAAAATAAGAACATGCAAAGAAAATAAATTTGCTTTACTTTATTCAAAACTATAAGAATTGGCGATAACATAATAAATTTTTCACGCTATTTCAAAAAAAAAAAAAAAAAAAAAAATTCTCATTTTGAAACAGATAGCTTAAAATATTTCTAATTCAAACAATAATATTACATACTCTCTAAAAATGGCAAGGGAAAATTCCCTCAAATTGAGCGATTTTTCCCTCGATCGACATGTTGAAAGGCAACTTCTCTCGTTGAGAGAAATTCCGTGAAACCATTAAGCTGCTGTAAGTGGCTCAGATTTGAGCCAGTTGAAACAAGTTATTTTTGAGAAAAATGGGGCCAGATTTGAATGAATCTGTTTAATGTTGATCTGCATGTGTTTAGCGATCGAAATTATTCATTTGTATATTTTTTTCCTTCTTTAAAAATTCTTGAAATTAAAAGTACCATTTTTTTACAGATTAGTTTTTACTGTATACTAATATTTAAATATTTTTATTAAATACACACATATTTTTTATAAGAAAAAAATCTCTCATTTCTATTAAAGAAAATGATTGGTACTTGTACCCAATATGGACAGTGCTCTCAATATGGATACCCCTAATATCTTTAAAAATAACAAATTTGATCGAGGGATAGCGCTAGATGTCCGTGAAAAGATAAGAAAAGTTGAAAAGATAATTTAGCCTGGAAAGTGTAAAAAAGCGCGCTGTTCGCCATTTTGAAGGAAACTTGTTTTTTTGTGGTGTGCTGATCGTAATTACAGGTGTTTAAATTCTTATTATATATGGTAAAATTACTTTAAATATTGAAAAGTGGATTGTTTTAGAAAGCTGATAAAACATATTTTCGATTGCTATTGCATATATTGCATAAAAAATATTTTCTTTGTTTATTTATTACAAGTTTTAGTAAAACTACCCACGATTCCCAATATGGACACCTTATGTCTAATTTGGAAGTACAGCAAGTGAACAGTGAATCTTCATATTAACAAATTTGTAAAATATCTGTTTAATGTTATTTTATTTAGCTAATTCATAATAAATTAATGCTTATATATTTTTTTAATCTTAATTATAGTATCCGTACAAAAAATGAACATTACGAATTAAGAGTGGAAGTACAGATGTTGAAGCTCTTATTAACAACATATCTTCTCCCGTTATTGACCCACCTTCATCACCTGCGAGATAATTTTCCATGGAAAATTCTTTCACCAGCGTGTTATCAACTCCAACTGTAAGAAGGAAGAAGACACAACGTCGCCAGGCGATAAACGCAAAAGGCATCAAAGTGGTAAAATCCTTGTTCAACAAGATGTCATCTGAACAATCCTCCAAGAAACCTCCTCCAAGAAAAAAATCCTCCAAAAAGCCCTTGCAAAAAAATCAAAAGAAGCCTCCCCTCAGCAGGGTATCTGTTGGCGAAATCGCAGGTACCGGCGGTATCACTTCCTCAACAAAGGAAAGCTGGCACTGCTTCTTATGCAGTATTGATGCTGTTGCAGACATGCGGCCATGCATCAAATGCGGCAGATATGTCCATGAGGACTGTGTGGGACTTAGCACCCATGATGAAGAAGTTTTTATTTGTCCATCCTGTGAGGACTGATTAATAACAGATGTAAATTCGGCAGACAGATGCAATAAAGCTAAGCAAAAGCAACTATATTATTTCATAATATTTTTTATAACTGAGGTGCTTTGCATGGATTTTCGAAGAGCCACAACCGAAAATGTCCCCCCTCCCTTCTAAAGTGCATGTTCTGAAGATATTTACTGTCCCCCCTCCCCCGTAATACTTTAAGATATATTTTTATTATCCCCTCTCCTCTAAAATTCTTTGGAGGAGTCGCTCTTCCATACACCCTGTGTAGTAGGTTAATAAGGAGCCACCTGTCCCTAATATGGACATGCATGTCCATAATAGGGACAGGTGGTTCCTTATATGGACACTTATAAACATTTTTTGTTGTTATCATTTAAATTAAACCAGAATAATTACAAGGTCGCTAATTTCAATAATGATAGTCAATAGTGCAGGGACAGTGGTCATACATTTATGGAGTCCTATGACGAGTACACGGGGGTAAAAAAAATACATTTTCCTTAGGGTGTCCATATTGGGTACAGGTACCTTAGTTTAAAATAATTACATAACACAATCCGCGTCCTCAGGTAACAAGAGTTTCATTGATGGAATTCGACAGATTTTCTCAATTCAAATTTTTACAATTATATTATTATATGTTTTGGGAATTAATCTTTAATATGGCAGCGATTATGTTGAATTCTACTGATATAATTAAAAAACTGATATTCTGTTAGCAAATATCAAGAAAGAGAGAACTAATAGAATATTATTTGCTTTCTCATAACATATATTTTGCTATATCACACATTTGTATTAATCAAAATATTTCTAATTTTAAAACTTTTTTTATTTTTTTTATTTTTTTATAGAATATATTTCATTTATTTAGAAATATTTCCATTTAATTTACAATATGAACATTAAAATAAAAAGATTGTTTGATTAATATATTGTGATTTTTTTCAGTTCTGACTTAAATAGCCAGAGGTTATGAAAACGAAAATCATTTGTCTTTTAATTATCCTGATTTATATTCGTACAATTTATAATTTAGAAAGTATTTAAATTTTTTATAATAAATCAAAATCTCTTCAGGGCATTCAAATATCCATAATATTGATGAAAGTTTGCCTAACAAATTATTCTGGACTGCAATGTTAAATTAATTTTCTGAAGTTTAATAGAAAATGTAACATTTCAGTTAAAATAAATTTTAACATAAATCATCTACTTGTTTTCTTATTATAAAATACAAAATCAAACAAATGGTATATCTTCTTATAAAAATATGTAATGTGTTATATTTTTTATAAAAATACGTTAATTTTTATCATGTGTTAGTTGCATGAAAGAGTACTTAATATTTTATAAATTGCTTTTCATGTAATTTTATTAAGTAATTATTATATTAAGCTTTTTATTAAAAAACAAAGTACTAAAACTACGTAGATACTTCATAAATACTGGAAATATAAGTGATTTCATTTTTATTAATATTTTAATGTAATTTATGGCTCTTTGTAACTCTCATTTAAATGATTACCAAATATAATTATATCAATATAAAGTAATTTTTCTATTATTTAGAAGAAATACTCATATTTCTTTTATTATATTTTAATTTAGCCTGACACGCTTGAAAAAAATGACTTCTAGATAATATAAAAAGAAAAATTGCGTTTATTCTTGTGCGGTTTGTAATTGAGATTTTTTATTACGAGAATAATTTTATTTACATATGCAGTAAGACAAAACATTTTTATGCATATATTTTGTGAGGCCGAGACTATAGACCGTCACCAAAGTTGGGACGGAAATCACTTCGTCGCCAGTGACTCGGCGAAAGTCTTGGTCGACTTAGTTCTTTGTCGGCATGGTGCTGCAGTGAAATAATTAGGTTCTGAGTGTTGGATGAATTAGAAGTGATTTTAAAAGTATTGATTGAAATTAAGAGAAAAGAAGTTGTTGAATGTAGTATAAGATAGTGAATTGAGAGTGAATGAAGAATGGCTAGCGGTAATGAATTGGTAGCTGCTTACTGTGTGAGGAGGAAGTTAAGTGACGGTAGAGAGGTGTAGCTTAAAGTAAGAGAAAAGTATATCGCGCTTCGGGAATCCGGCCGATAGTGCTAGTGTGAGATTAGCTAGTGATGACAGAAAGCCGTCATCGACAAGATCAGTATTGGTGAGATAAACACACTTTTATGTTATGCTTTGTTAAAGTTATTATCTGAGGTCATTTAAGATATAACGAAGTAGCCCAACACCCTTCTTGATATTGAATGCTAAATAAACTTTGTTATTTATTTGCTAACTTTCTCTCGAGCTCTTCTTATTAAGTAATTAAGTAATTAAGTTAATCTTAAGATTGAGGAATTAAGAATATGGAGAACACGTATTCCTCACAATTTTACTTTTTTTATCAGTTGAGTGTATTTGATTTATAAATTATATACCAGTCGAAAATTATCTACTGCACGTATTATACGTACAGTTTAATACAAACTCTTAATTTAACTTTTTTATTGACTAAATGAATATTATATATGAGTTGTTTAACCATTAATAATCACTCACACATCATATAAGGTGGGCCCAAATGAAAAGAAGACTACAGTTATATTTGAAGAAATTTTTATAAATATATTTTATTTACAGTTCATGTGGAACTGTATAATTGTAAATAACAGTCATTGCCATAGACATAGTGATATCAGCGTATGAAGAAGGAGAAGGTGGATTCAGTGTAGAAACGCCTGGGTTTCTGAAGGATTCCATCTTTCACAGTGTTCTGTAATTTCTTTCCATAGTGGAGCATCTGGCATTTCGAAGATTTTTCAGTTGCCTGTAGATACATGGAGAGATATCGCGGTAGAAAACAGGACGTTTCAGAGCCTCCTAAAGAAAATTTTAAGGAAATAGAAGTTTTTTTTTAGTTTGTTCTTGCTGGACTGTTTTTATGTGCTGCAACACCGATCAGTGCTTACTACTACTAACCATTGTAGCCAGTCTATGAGGCCCTTCTTTGATGAAAAGATCATGTTTATAGGCAAAGGAGAATTTTTTGAACAAGTTAAATCGGGATGCTTCCACTCCATGTTCATCTGTTTGGAATGAGAATCAAAGTAGTGAAACCCAGTTATATCATCTTCCGCTAATATAGCTAAGAAAATCGTCTCTTAATCCGAATATCTCAATAGATATATCAGACCAACACCCATTTTTGAAGTTATCTAATTCTCTGACAGATGCGTTGACACCCACTTTGCAGAAACTTTGCCATGGCCAAACGTTTTCTGTGTTTTGTGATACAGAATTCCTTTGCTTGTGAACATTTCACCAGCAGAATCTCGAGTGACAATCTAACGATTCTGCAATATGCGCTATTTTACAGCCGAAATCATGGTTCTGTTGTGAGAAATGTATAGGACGTGGCTACTATTACTATTTACGCTTCCTGAGCCATAACACTGACACAACTCGAATGCGCGCCACTGCTCTGCAAACAGCTATTTCAACCATCGATGAATTTGTGAAGCATAATCCATTTCTACACGAGGTAATTGGATAATTTCTTTGTGCTGACATTGAGGAATAGACAATCTAACGAACTGTAGAAAAAAACTCTAAAACAAAATGAGGATAATCATCGAAAGCCGTCAATTATATGTTTATAACTGGAAATAGTACCACGCCATTTATCGTCTAACACATAAACTCACTGGGATTTGTTATAATGCAGCTAAAGTTAAGGTCTCATTTTCCTTTGGACGCACCTTATATTTAAGAAAAAAACATTTTATTTCAAAAAATAGATTCTTGTAAAAATAGATTTTTAATTAATTTTAAAATAAGAAAATATGTTTTGCTTTTGAAAAGGAAGAAAAATTTTAATGTTTTACATGCAAGATAACCATAAAATTCCAGCTGCATCTTTCTTATCCAGTATACATCTCAAAATAAAATTTCAGTCAAAATAAATAATAATAATAATAATAATAATAATAATAATAATAATAAGGAATGAAAAGAAAAGAAAATCTTTAAATGACGGAAGCTATGGAGTCTGGTAAGATATTGCAGAAATATTTCACCATATAGCGAGATTTGAGAAAGTTTCATTCTTATGTGGAATCGCCTAGCGGCATATGTCTCAGCATATTAATTTTTCTATGGGTAACTAATGAATACTTCATTTTTTCTTCCTTTTTACCGTGAATACTGCTCTATGTAATTCCATGGGAACATACGTAAAGAAAGTTTTTAATCGGAGCTATGATGTTAAATATTTTCTTATGGCATGTACTACGTTTCAAAGACCAGCTTTATTATGAGATTATGTGAATTATTATACTATTTTCAAATTTTATTTACCAGGTATTAGAAATCAATAAAATATGTATATTTGGTAGTTGCGAACTACATGTTACTAAAACAAAAACTGCACATAAATTGTGCAAGAACCACGTGACCTATTTCTTAATTATAATATCTATTTAACAAGGAAGAGGTGCCACTCACCGCTCTAGGAGCAGTGTCGAACGATTCCAGCTATGCTAAGCCCCTCTTCCGGAGTTTATTTAAACTCTGAAAAAAAATACAAAGGCTGCTAGAGACAGGTCTCCCACGCAACAATTAGCGGCATGCTCTATGCTGGTAGATAAAGTGACAAGTGGCCTAAAGAGACATGGTAGCAAGGTATTGGTGAGAGTTCATGAGAAAAATTTGGTGCTGGGAAAGTCTTTATAAACTCTTTGGGCTGTGAAAGTCTTTATGAACCCCTTCTCGACAATGAGCAACGTTGTTGTTAATTTAAACAGGAAAACTAATTGTTATATATGCCGAGCTGTGATATACGCGACAAGTGACACCGTAATAACAATTAAGCTGAGGTCATTTAACTGGGATGTTCTTTTATGCTGATTTTGTGAATCAAGACAGAAGGATTCAGTTTTTGATGACGATATCTTATGTTCTTTTGAAATTATTTATTTGGTTTCCATTAAAATATCCGCCCAATCGATACGTAAAACGCCATGAAAAAATTATATTGGTAATACTTTTCTAATAGGCCCTACAAATTATGTGGATAAAAAGCAGATTACTAAAATGTTTCAGGAATCTTCAAAAAAATATATTTTTTTAAAAATGAAAATAAAACTTACAAAATGCGCTAAAATCAAAATATCATATCTTAAAATACTCAAAATTTATAATTCACAAGCTCGAAATGGCTTGGTAGAAAAATGGTATTTTAATCGAATACTTTCTTTCCACAAATTTTGTTAGGTGCTGCGTCGTAAAATGAGAGGGGCAGGGGGGGGCTATTTGTTATAATTTCTTTCAATAAAAGTATTACTTTTTTTTTTTTAACGAAATGCAACTTTTAATTTTTGATGATTTATAACAAATTTTTAGATTGTTATTTTGATAAGCATTATCCGCAATGCTAAATTTTAAAAACGTATGTTTTTATTTAACAACTTACCCTACAATGGAATATGTTGTAACATTTGATGTGGTTAAATGTTACATAAAATACATTAAGAAACGAGAATTGGTCTAAGATATTTATCCTTTTATTAAATTATTATTTTGTAACTTCTATAGAATGATAATAAGAATGTTATATTTTGGCTTCATAAAATGCAATCCATTTGATAATCTATTCTAATTAGCTCTAATGGTCATTGTCTGGGTTACTGATTTTACATATATATATATATATATTTCGTCGAATTTAATAAAATGTTCGTGAGCTCATCTGGAACACTTATGGCATTGAATCCATGCCAATGGCTGCTTATATTTTAAGTAAGATTCGGTTCACTCTGTGCAGAAACAGTTGTCTTCTTTTTTCGAAGACACTTGTTTATAATCTTTCTTTCTTAGTTTGTTTCTTTTGCGGGAACTTTCTTTTCAGTTAGCGTGTGAAAACTTTCACTGCACTGTTAATTTTTTTTTTTCTTTTTCTGCGGTTCGCAAAATTCTTTTTGTCTGTGAATCTTCAAAAATAGCACAAACGATAAATTATTTCTTGAGATGCATGTTTTTATCCCCAATTTTGGTATGCGGCTTGTTTTTTGTGGGCCGCATGTAGTCTTCGTGCTCGCACTGATCTAGAGAGAAATATTTTTGATGTAGAAGGTGCTTGCCCTGATGCAAAAGTATTTCCCGCTGTTGTTGCACCATTCCTGCATGTAGATTTCCGAATAATTTTCTTCCCTTTGACGGATCTCTTAGCCGTGGGAGATCCATCAAAACCGGTGGCAAGAAATTTTCATAACTAAAAGTATCCTTACTGAATGGTTAGATTCCAGTTGATTTGGGACCAGCTATATTATTCTTAGGAGTTTTATAGTTTGGCAGGGCCTGTTTACCTAAAAAAGAATGTCGTATATACTATTGATCTGCCCAGGATTGTTCTTCATATTTGATACTATTGGTGATTTTTTAACAAACCCAAATATAAATCTGTCAGAAGCTTATGAAATATAATGGGTGGAAAAGATAAAAGAGTCACAATGTTTTCAGTAGTTAGTTCTGCATAGTTCAGTAATTAGTTCCATTTAGTAGTTCCAACATTATACAGATATCCACGATGAGAAAGATGATTGTCTAAAGGCAGTAGGGCAAACTGCTTTTTCGTGTTTCATAAAATGTTTTAGAAAGATTAGAAAATATTGTCCAGTTATCCAAACTGATTTTATTGGTGAGCATAAGGTCACTCTCTGAAGATATTAAAGCTCCAATCTATTATATAGCTTTCTTGGAAATTATGTTTGTGGATTCTATACTGTTGATACTCTAGTACCGTCGACGTTATCGATATCTTGACACTGGAAATGGAATTTATCGTAGACAGTGGTAAGATTGGTTAAAAAGAAAAAAAAAATCCACTTTTATCCTGTTAAAGCTAGTAGATTTACTCAGGGTAGCTGTCTGTGATGTGGTTAAAGACAGAGATTCATTTCACTTTAAATATGCTTACAGTCAGTCACTTATAGTACTATCCAATTCACTAAAGCCCACAGAAATTTTTATTTAATTTTTAATTGCATATTAATATGTTAGTTTATTTACTTTCTTAGTATAAAATCTAAATACAGATTTAGATCACTTTATGTTTTTATGAACCTCGACTTCTGCTTATCTCTGGAAACCTCTTTCTCTAGGTTTTTAATAAACAAAACTAGACACGGATGTGGGAAAAAAAAAAGTTAATTAATGTAGCTTTTGTGCGACATATTCAAGAAATAGGGTATATACACCAGTAACTGATTCTGCACACGTAATCTCAAAACACTGCTATCCCTGAATTTCAGAAGGCTGGGGAACGCTACTTCATTTATTTATTTCCAGTTTTCTGATAGATCGAGGTGGCCCATTCTCACTCCTGCCTACGCGATTCTTTGCTTATGGCTCTGTTAATATGTTTGTATACGAGCATTTTGTTTCTCAATTTAAAAACACTTGGAAATATTTACAGATTTTTTTTCTTTGAAGGTGTGCATTTATGAAGAGGATAGTACTGCCCTTTCACAAAAGTTATTTGTGCATTTTCTTTCTATCAGGCCAAAGAGCATGTTACCAGTAAAAATAATTTGTCCTGAATATGAATCTATGTCAGATCAACTTATGAACACAATCATTTCCAACAGAACTAGATTTAGGTAACTGTTTTTTAATATCCGGCGAAGAATGTGTTATAAAATTCTTATATGGTACAGTGTAACGCATTATACCATATATATTCTTATATGATATATATTAATCTTAGTAGTTATAATCTTCTTTAGTTATCTATTTATTTGAAAATGTTTAATTATGGTTAAATTATTTAAAGAATAAAAGGAAATTCATTACAATTACCATTTACTGTCACTAGCAATCTTCTTTTAACTACAGAACCTTTCAATTGCGATGAAATTTATTCTACGTTTGTTTGTTGCTTTTTTCAATGAATAAACAGCCGCCTGTATTTCAATCGCTAATCACAGGAATGTTTCCTATGGCGTTGTACACCTAGCAGTGTTTTATAGTGTCTCATATTTTCTGCAAAATGAAATAAATCTTTTAAAAACAACCTATTACATTGTATCAAACAATGCACATGTAACAACCCATTGCACATGTAACAATTTTTCCCATATGCTGTCATTTTATACATGATGCGTACTCGTAGTATAAAACAGCTGTAGAGAACTTTTAAATACGATATCCCTTACTTGAAATCTAGGCTTTTAAGTGATATAAAAATTGCACAAATGTATGTGAATGTATGTTCGTAAAATAAAAAAAATAATATAAAATAAAATAAAAAAGATGCAAGTTTCAAGTAAAATTACTAATTAGATCGAAATCAATATTTTTTAGAAATGGTTATGACTTTAGCCTATCCAGCTGTTGGTAAATTAATACAAATTTCTTAATGCTAACTAAGAATCTAAAGTATGATAAACACAATTTTACTGAAACTTAGAATTGGAATTAATAACTTACCCCATGTAACAATTAGAACCTCTCTCCCTGCGCTATGCTAAATTTTTGCATATCTTAAAAATATTTTAAGTATTATTTGGATCATCATTTTGTCTTAACGTCTAAAAATTAAGAATGTTATGAGAGCTGGACCTTTTCAGCAACTTATCTCTATAAATAACCATGTATACTGAAGGCGAACTAAATATGAATTTTGTTTCGATCTCACTGAGAAAAAAATATATACTGCCTTCATCTAAAATGAATAAGTGGTAATTTTCTAAATCCCTTAACTAGAAATATAGATTTCCGTTCTATGCGCATAAGGGAGGCCAATAAACTGAAGATATGAAATGGCCGAGAATTTCTAGTCTGCACATTTCTAGATGGTAAAACAATATTCTGAATATTCTGAATCTTTTGCACTGCGAGAAATAATCGCTTGATTTTCAAGAATTGGGTCATAAATCAAGATTATAGTTGATGAAACCCGACTCTTGTACCCGCATTTAATTGTAGAGATTTTTAAATAACTGTGCCCTTGGGAATATAGGAAAACGCTCGAGAATTCTAATAGTGGTTTCTAGAACTCGCTTTCAAAGGGGACTAGAATTTTAATAGATGAAGTAGAACTATTTTTTCTAGAGCCACAATTTAGATTCTAGACGTCAGTTACAGATTTTTTTCTCGGTGTTGTTCATTGATGCATGAGATACAAATTTCATAAAAGTTTGGAAACATACACCCTTGGCAGAAATACTGCGAAGCAAACATTTTTTGAAGATGACAAGCACGTGATCAGAACATTTCAAAAGGTGTAAGAGTCGAAAAGGGAGGTTTAAAAATTTCACGAATCTTACTAAATCCAAGGAAAAAGACAATTAAAAATAATAGAAATTTAATGTTATAAATCATTTATCAAAAAAGTATGTGAATATTTATGTGGACTTTTGAGAAATTAAAGAGTGAATTTGAAATGCTGAAATTCCTCAAAAAAATTCTACTAAATTATTCTCAATTGTATCTGGAAATTTCGTGAAACTTATGAATAAATAAAATAAAATGATTTCAAAAAATGAAATTTCAATTTCAATAATAAAACATGTTGTGCCGTACATAAAGCATTTTACACTTTTATTTGATGAGTATTGCAATTTCTTTTCATAAATTAATTTAATTCAAATAAATTATAGGCACGCATACTTTTAATATGTTTCAATTTTGATAAAGTGATAAATTAAACAAAATGCATTAAAGAAAAATACTTGCTTGGAAAGTGTAGGTGGGAAACCGTTATTTATTATGATACATTTAAATTTTTATGTAAATAACTGGTTATGTAAATATGACATAAAATAAATTAGTTCAGCTATTTAAGGTTTATAGTAATTAAAAAAAATATGTATGTTTTACCTATATAATATATTTAAAATGTGTTCAAAATAATAGAGAAAGTAGATAAATACAACAATAAAAACCGTAATTCTGTTCTAATTATTATTATTTTCTTTTTCATTTACGAAAATTATTCATGTAAACTAATACCTCTGTTTTTAAAGTGCTAAAATAATAATAAAATTTATAAATAAAAGTTAATTTCTAATCAAGGTTTTTTTTTTTTTTTAAATATAATTATTATTTTTGTAAAATGTGCGATGAACTTATTTTAAAGTCTTTTTGATAACACAATGAAACAGAATGAAAGAAAACATGTATAAAAAATAAATAAATAAATATAATATTTATTAAATCCAAAATACACATACATAAATAAGGATAATAGCTTGTCTAAAGCTAATCACTTGTTTATTTATGCATATATAAAATGAAAAGATAAAAAATAATATATCTTTTTAAAAGATATATATTTCGTTCATTGAGAATGCTTGCATATTAAAGATTTTATCTTACGTAGATAAAAAAATTCTTGAAATAACATATAAAAATTATTAATATAATTATCCTAATGTTTGCTGAAAAATTTCATACAAATAATTCAGTTATTAGTTTCTGAAAAATAACTGCGAACATTTTTTATCCGAAATATCTTAATGCATATTAAAATACACATTTTAAGCTGTTGACTATTTTGCGTGGGTTTAATAGTTTTTTTTTTCTTTTTTTAATTCTGAAAACATACAAATATATAGATATAGATATATTAAAATTAATAATTTGGTAAGTGATTCAGTATGAAAAATTTAATTTTGTAGATGGTATATTATTAAAAAGGAAAAAGTAAACAATTCAGCATAAATTATGTTTTTTGTTCTTAATAAAGGATTTATAAATTTTAGTGTTTTATTAAAATACACAGAATCTGAGATTTATTTTAAAAAAATGTTTTTTCTTATAGCTTAACTACAGTTTACTTATAATAGCTTAATTAACTATTAAATCTATGCAAAAATACAAATGAAAATAAACAGTACTGAAATGCATTTCACATGTTTTTGAAACATAAGTTTAATTAATTATTTTTTTCTAAAAGTAAATATATTCTTCTAATAAGTTTATAATGTTTTACTAATTATTCTTTAAATAATTCTGTATTCAGTATGGAATTAATATTCTTTGTTTATAACATTTATTAATATATGTGTAACATAGAATTGAAATCTGGAATATACTGTATTCATACACATTTATTTAAATTTTGCTTTTTGCATCCTTATCGTAATTCATATCTTGCTGTGTAATAATAATAATAATAATAATAATAATAATAATATATATATATAATTTTCACTTGTTAATTTATAAGACTAAACTATGCATTTTTTTCTATTAGTCATTTTTCGTATTCTTAAATTACATTAAATATGCAATAATTTTGGTTCAGCAACAGCTCTTTCTATGAAAATTTTCTGAGATATCAAATTTCAAATATTAACTATTGCTTCACAAAAAAAAAAAAAAAAAAAAAAAAAATGCTTTTTACCGAATATCGGCGAAATATTACATCCTACGAGAAAAATCATGCAGAATAAAATTGTAGTAAATTTAATTGTCTTCCATTTAATCACAAAACGGAGTCTATAAAATCAATATCTCTTTTACAATCGTAAAAAGATCTTAAAAATCACATATATATATATATATATTTAAAGAAATGGGCGGAAATATATTTAATAACACTGTGACGTTTATATAATACGCTTAATAATAATAACATTTGACGAAATTAAAAATTAATGAAAAGGTTATCTTTTTTTATGAAAATTACACTGGTGGTGATATAGCTTCCACGAAGCGCGTCATGCAATAAGTTTAGGACTTTAGAAGTTTAAGGATCTGAGACAAAGGACTAAAAACAGTTTTTTTTCGCATATAAATGTATTTTTATTACTATTTCCTCATAATATTGCATAATGATTTTTAATTTTATTATAATATTTTGCTATCAGAAATGAATTTAACTGTGTAAAATAATAATAATAATAATAATAATAATAATAATAGTCAGAGCATAATTTGTTTAATTTCACCACACACAATTTGAGTTTATAGAATAGCATCTTTCCTAATATGACTAAAAATCGTTTCTTAAAAGGTAAATTATTACTAGCTAGAAGTGAACCTTTTTGATAGAATAGAGTAGAAGGCTGATTTTTACCAACTAATCAACATTTGTCACTTGATATAGTTGCTTTAATGCAGACTCGGTGACCTTGCCAACGTAAATTATGTGGGAAGTGCCGAGCTGGTTATCAGACAGGGTAGCCCAGTGGTTAGAGCATCCGCGCGTTAAGCGGAAGGCCCGCGGTTCGATTCCCGGCCCTATTATTTTTCACATAGTTGGTAAAAATCAGCCTTCTACTCCATTCTATCAAAAATTAATTTCCAGGTTGATGAATTAAATTTCTGAAATTAAATTTCGTGGTCGTTCCGAGTTATGCCATGTACAAATTTGTCACTTGATATAGCTGCTTTAGTGCAGACTCGGTGACCTTGCCAACGTAAATTATGTGGGAAATGCCGAGCTGGTTATCAGCCAGGGTAGCTCAGTGGTTAGAGCATCCACGCGTTAAGCGAAAGGCCCGGGGTTCGATTTCCGGCTCTGGTATTTTTCACATAGTTGGTAAAAATCAGCCTTCTACTCCATTCTACCAAAAATTAATTTCCAGGTTGATGAATTAAATTTCTGAAGCGAACCTTTTTGTTTGTTTGGGGATCTTAAATCAGGAGGCGGTGATCAGGATGCTGTACATTGTCTTATAGCTTCCATTTAGAATTGTTTTATTTCTAAATACTGTGAATTTGAAGAACACATTTACATAGCAAAATTACCGCCTACTGAATTTCTTACGTATAATGCAACAATGAAATATTGATTCTACCAGGCGTTTGTTTATTACGTCAAAATGCATTTAAAGAAGGTCAAATAAAAATGATAGAAAGACATTGTACCCTTCTTCTAATAGAACGGAAAGTAGTGTTACCGCGAGAAAAAACAGCTAATTTTACAGCACATGATGAATAGAAGAACTATTTAAACGTTAAAAATAATGTTGCATGGCTATTTGTTGTGAAGACGACGTAGTTTCTGAACCATAGTTCTCAGATCATAAAGAAGCTCACTGAACAGATTAATTGAGGATTTTAACAAGCGCAATAAAAGTAAACTATTTCAATAACGAAGGAATAATGAAGTACACGACGTAGAATGGATAACTGCAAGAGGACTTTTACGGTGTCAAATCGCTGTTGTGATTAATGAGGAGAGCCAATTGTAAATCACTTTGAATATGTAACTGATGATACATTGTACCACACATTATGTCATAAAACATTGTACAGTTAGGTAACAATGCTTATACTCAATATAAATATTAATAGAGAGTAAATCGTGTATTGCCTTTTCTAAAAAAAAATAATAATAATAATAAATAAATAAATAAAATAAAATAAATAAAATAAAATAAAAGAAGAAGAAGCTGATAGATCTGTACCAGTGTTGTGCACGAACGCGTTCATTTAAAAGCGTTCATAAGCGTAGCTCAAAAATTTTGAGTTTTGAGTTGAACTTCGCTCGTTTTTTTAAATTATGAATTTGAGTTGAGCAAAACTCATTTTTTTCACGAACTTGAGCGTGAAAAAGCAATTCAAACTCAAACTTCCGTTTGAAATATAAAAAGGAAAGTAGAAGAAGAAAAGATCAGAAAAGAGAATAATTGTGCAAAATGGATTCCGGTAAAAAGGGCACTTGGAAAAAAAGGCACTCATAAAAAGGGCATTTTTGCAATTTGCAAATAACAAAAATTATAAACATCGAAGAATAAATTTAAAGAATTATTTCATAATACATTTTCAGAAATTTCAATCAATGAAATTCTTATCATTTTCCCTTAGTATATACCTGGGGGAGGGGAGAGTCAAGGAGCAGATTGAAAGATAATAATTTTCTTTTAGAAATCGCGATATAGCAGCTCCACCTGTTGAGTAATGATCACCAAAAGTTGATAGGCACTAATCTGGATCAAAGTGCGTCCGCATATGAATTTATATGCAATTTTGTGCAGCAGTTCCTGAGACATAGCCTTCCATGATACTGTGGAAATCGCGGCCTAGCAGCGAAACATGTTGAGAAATTGCTACCAAAATTTCGTAGGCGCTAATTTTAGTCAAGGTACTTTACATGTAATTCTGTGCTGTAGTTCCTGAGATACAATCCCCAAAAATTTTTCACGCACACACACAGACAGACATTTTCTAAAAATCGTCCAATCGTGTTCTGCACCTTTAAAAAGGTGTAATTCATCGAAAACCGGAAGCCGAAATTTTTTACGAATCCAATACTTTGTTTTATTGAATATAGAATAATGTAAAAAAAGGGGACGGGGAAAGAAATGCAAAATTAGAATCTGTAAATGCTTTATAGATTTTGACTGAAAAGTGTTTAAGAAGTTTGCCAACTAAGTTTGAAATTTATCAAATGTGCCAGTTTGTTTTAACATTGTGTATGTACGACTTGGGGGAGGGATGAAGGTTCCCTCTTACCTCTCGTTAGCAAGCATTCACAAAAAACGATGAGTTCGCCTTTATCTGTATTTTCCAGAAATTCAAAGAAATCGCCTTATATCAATAACCAATAAACATGAAATAAAGTCTTCTTTCAAAAAATTAGCGAACTTTTTATATAAGTTTCGTCTACAAAATACTACATATTAAAAATAGTATTAGTCTCTCTCCCACCTCTCACCTTTTAATAGTTTTCAATTTCTTCAGAAATATTCCCTAACAGCACACTTATCCATAGTACATCCTAAGGATGTCCATTGGATGCCCTTTCATCCATTGGCTATACTATGGATGTCATGTGGATAAAACGTTCTGTTAGGGTTAGCGAGAAAAAATGCGTACTTTTTGTAAACTTCTCAAATCTTCGTAGAATTACTAGGTATCAAAATTTGAACATATTTATAAGAAATCATTTTAAAAGGAGTTTATAGGACTGTCTAATAGTTTCAAATGCACGATTTTCTCACTCCTGAACTTAATCTCAGCTATTGTTAATAGAATGCACACGAAAATTTTACTATAGCAAGAAAAATATTTTAGATGATTATTTTAATTTGTTCCAAAATTATATAAACAAAATTTCTTAGTTCAAACCATTTTTAATTTCAGAACATATATTCAAAAATTATCAATTGATAATGATCTGAAAGTGTTATACGAGGTGTGGCTATTAAATAACGAGACTATTGCTGCTACAGATGAACTACATATGCGCCAAATCCGAACGACCGACAGCTGTGCAGCGTAAAGCCTTCTCTTTCGATTGCATATACTCCCGTGTTTGTAGAGCAATCAGTCTGGCAGTAACCTTCGTTTGTGTAAGAGGTGTTTCTTTCGTTTTGCCAAAAACGTGATAAGTGTAAAAGTAGAGCAAAGAATTGCCGTGAAACTTCACGTGAAACTTGGTAAAAGCGCTAGTGCAACTTATCTTTTATTAAAACAAGTTTATGGCGATGAATGGTTATCACGTGTGAGTGTTTATGAATGGTTCAACCGTTTCCAAGATGACTGAGAAGACTTTGGAGATGATGACCGAAATTCAAAGCGATGATGATCCTTTTTTTCGACATTCATGAAAATGTGTACCTCCACCTGAATGTCAAACTATTAATCAACATTACTATATTGAGGTGCTTGCTCAACTCCGTGCAGGGGTAAAGAAAAAATGACCCGAATTGTAAAAGAACAAGTCATGGAATCTCCATCAAGACAACGAGCCGGTTCACACGTCATTGTCTGTCAAGACGTTTCTAGCCAAATACAACATCCAGTTTTAGACCACCCGCTTTATTCGCCTGACCTGGCCCCATGTGACTTTTATCCGTTCCCCAAAGTTAAATCTGCATTAAAAAGAAGAAGATTTGAGTCAGTTAAAGCTGTGAAAGAAAAAGCGGCACGCCACATGCAGGAGCTTACAGGACAAGACTTTCAGCACTGTTTTGAACAATGGAAAATTCGCATGGAGCGTTGTAGGGGTAGAGGAGGGGTGTATATTGAAGGTGATAATAACTAAATATGTATAAATTTAAAATAAAATGTTTTACATAAATAGTCTCATTATTTAATAGCCACACCTCGTATCTTGAACCTCAAATTAACAGCAATTTTACAATTAATGTTGAATAATAATAATAATAATAATAATAATAATAATAATTAGATTTTTTTTTCCCTTCAACACAAATATTAAAATATAGGGATGTAACTGACAAGGAAAAAAAACAAATAAATAAATATATGTGGAAACTTTATGTGGAAAAAAAAAGCAATAAAATAAAATACCGAAATTTGGATGGCAAAAGTATCTTTATTACAGAAATTACTTTATCTTTAAGAAAATTTATCTTTTATTTAACCAATTAAAGAAAAAAAAATAATTACAACCTTTTATTATGTAAACAGCATATACATCATAAAATTTAATCTTTGATTTATAAAGCTCAAACTTTATTAAATGTATATTACAGAACTAAATATAAACCTTAATAAAAGCTTAATAAATAAATAAATAAAAACTCATCCTTTTACATAGTAATATATATTGATAAATCTGAGGTATAAGTTTTTTTGCACAACAAATTAAACATGTTTATAAAATTTCTTGTAAATTATTGCGAATAAATACACTTTAAAAATAACAGTTATATGGTAAGTTTCCTTATACAGAGCAGTGATTTTCAGTAAATCTTTTGACCATTTTTGAAGAGAGGGGTTTGTTTAGTGTTTTCCGCACAATTCGAACATATGGGTTAAAGGTAATTAGTAAGAGGATGAACAGCAACATTGTATTGGATTCAAAAGAAAAAATCGTGAGAACCTTGTTCATAAATCTTTCAATGTTCCATAAACTCACACGTATTTTGTAATTATCCATTTCCATAAACCATAAATGATGAAATTTTGTTCTTTTGCATTTTATTTATTCACTTCACAAAACATATAGAACACGGATCCACAATAAAAACATAAATAAACATTTCTTAAGCGCTATATTTTAAACGGTCAAGCATGACCGAATCCTTTCAGATCACATTCTTAACTAGTCAGTAATCGTACATCGGCGCGTCGAAAAATGACGACTAGTCGCGCCACCTGAGAGGATGCAAAGACAATTCAATTTGCAACATCCTCCCGCCCCGAAAGGTAAGTTAAGTTCAATACAAATACAATTCAAAAAATACAACCAATAAAAAAAAATAGTACATAATAATAAATTTCACAACCACATAATACTGAAAATAGAAATTATATCAAATACAAAAAATCAATGTTACCTGGATACAATTGAAAAATGAAAACAATATTAATATTACCTTACAGGTGAACAGTTGGTTTAATTAAGGTAAGTCCCCTTGGACTTCCAAGTTACAAAGAAGTTGAATGGGTCTTTTTAACATTCCTGATGAAGTTTTTAAGGTTACAGATCTTACCTTATTGTCACGTCCTACATGTGTCTCGATTATTTTTCCTAACCTCCAAATTTGTCTTGGGGCCTTGTCATGACCTATTAGGACTATATCACCTATATTAAAATTAGAAATTGGATTAACAGGTTTTACAACATTAGCATTTCTCAACTGCAAAATATATTCAAATTTCCAGCGCTTCCAGAATTCGTTAAGAAGTCTCTCACGATACAAGTATCGTTTAATTAACAATTTTTGAGAGTTAGATTGACTTGCTATCACTAAACGGCCACTTTGTGGTGGCAATGCAGTTGACCTTTTTCCTATTAAGAAGTGGGCTGGGGTGAGAGGGAATGGCTCTACAGGGTCATTGTATACATAAGTTAAAGGTCGAGAGTTAATAATAGATTCAATTTCTGCAAGTATAGTTTGCAGTTCTTCAAATGTAACTAATGCCCTACCAAGAATTTTCCTCAAAATGACCTTTGTCATACGAACCATTCGCTCCCAATAACCCCCCCCACCATGAGGCTCTTTCTACTATATAATTCCATTTGATACCCTTATTACCAAAATAGTTCTGAATTTCAAAGTTCTTAATGTTCATATAAAGTTTCTTTAGTTCCTTTTCACTACCTTTAAAAGTCAAAGCGTTATCGGAATTCACAACCTTGCACATACCTCTTCTGGAGATGAAACGTCTGAATGCAAGTAAAAAATGTTCAGAACTGAGACTAGAGATTATTTCCAAGTGGACTGCTCGAGTGACTGCTCAAGTGAATAATGCAATGTAAGATTTGTTGTTGTCTTTTGTGAATAAGGGTCCAGCAAAATCGATTCCGACGACTTCAAAGGGTTGAGCCTCACTAGTTCTTGCTATGGGTAGCGGAGCTGTTATTTGCTGTCCTTGTTTGGCCTTAAACCTTCTGCATAGAAAACATTTGTTCAAACAGGATTTCACAGCTTGCCTGCCCTTAATGATCCAAAAGCGTTCTCTTATTTGAGTGAGTGTGTCAGATATACCAGAATGACCTAAATTTTCGTGTTCCTTCATGATCAAAAGATTAGTAAATCGAGCCTTGTTCGGCAAAATAATTGGATGCTTAGATTCATCAGAAAAATTAGAGCCTTGAATTCTTCCCTTTAATACTATTAGACCTTCTGTTGTCAAAATGGGATTCAAATTATATAACTTTGAATCAGGAGAAACTGAATTTTTTGCCTTTAATGTAGTATATTCTTTGTTAAATTCACTTTGCTGCACAAATAGAAGCCAATAATTTTCTGCTGCAGATATTTCATTTGCTGTCAGCGCTCCTGAACGTTTTTCAGACCTAGATTTGATGTTATTTAGAAATCTAAAAACATAGGCGGTTGTTCTCAAAACTCTATTCAAAGTACTGTAATTCTCCAGATTTAATAATGGCATTGGAACTTCTACGTTAACCTGAAGTGTTGTAACTCCATGTCTTTCTTCAACCACGCTGTCCATGTCACAGGAAAATTCCATTAGAGAGTCATATGGTATACTTAATTCTGACAACCAAGCTGGTCCTTGACTCCATACTTTATCATTCATTAAGGAATTTGCTTTCACACCTCTCGTTAATTTATCCGCCGGATTGACCTTGCCTTTGCAAAAGTGCCATTTTTCAGGATCAGTTTTTTTCCTTGATTTCAATCACTCGGTTTTTCACAAATTGCTTATAATCGTTAACTGAACCTTTTATCCAATGAAGGCAAATCTGAGAGTCAGTCCAATAAAAAATATTTCTGGGGTCGAGCATAGGAAAAACAGATTTGAGATATGATCCCAATCTTGCTGAGACTAAAGTGCCAAGTAATTCAAGTCTCGGTAATGTAATCTTCTTCAAAGGGGCTAGTCGAGACTTAGAAATTATAAAACTTGTTTTGCATTCTTCAGAATTCGTAAATCGAAAATAAGCTACTGAACCATAGCATTTTGGGCTAGCATCGGAAAATATGTGTACCTCTACTGAGTTCCAGCAGAATTCATTAAAATACAGCCTAGGAATTCCAGTGAACTTCAAATTTTTAGCTTCATTTAGCCATTCTAAAAACAACATTTCAGTTTCATGTGGAACAGGTTCGTCCCACTGGTTACCATTTTCCCATACTGATTGTAATATAATTTTTATGCGAATCAAAAATGGATTCATGATCCCCAATGGATCAAATAACATTCCGCAAACAGCCAAAATATATCGCTTTGTTATAATTCTGTCCTCCGGTAATTTGTTAAATTGTGAAGTGTCAATCAGTAATTCGTCATTCGTATTGTCCCAAATAATTCCTAATATTTCTAGTTCAACATTGGATTCCTCCGGATCTTCTCGACATTCGAAATTGTCTGTCTTCCACAACTGATTAAGTTTAGAAGAGTTGGAAATCCAAGCCCTGAGATTCATGCTAGCTTCATTTAAAATACACATCATTTCCTTAGATAATTGTAATGCCTTGTTCACATCATCAGTGCCAGAGATGAGATCATCGACGTATAGAGATCTTAATATTTCTGTTGCTTCCGGGTAGTCATTCTCAAAATTTTTCAAATGAAGCCTGATTGTTGCCGATAATAGAAATGGGGAACATTTCACCCCAAAGGGAACTCTGCAGAATTGTAATGTCCTAATTTGTTTAGCAGCATCGGAATGGAGATCGGGCCCCTCCCCATCATTCCATAAAAATTTCAAAAAATTCCTATCCTCATCCGCGATTCCTACTTCTAGAAAAGCTCGTTGAATGTCTGCGCAAAACGCTACAGGGTGTAACCTAAACCTCAAAATTATCCTGAGTAAATCTGGATTTAAATTAGGACCGCTCTCTAAACAATCGTTAAGAGATAATTCATCCCTGCCCTTACATGAACCGTCAAAAACTATCCTAACCTTAGAACTTTTCTTTTGTTCACGTACTACTGCATGATGCGGCATGTAATAGCCTGTACCCGTATTTTCATTTAAATCCGACGCTACTTCCTCTATGATGCCCAACTTTAAATGTTCCTCAATAATTTCCTTATATTTAAAATATAAGTCCGGATTCCTACCAAAAACAGTGTTCAAATGAGACAAGCGTCGTCTTGCTATCTCATAATTACTGTCCAATTCCTTAACATTATTTTTCCACAACAACCGCGTTTCATATCTTTTATTCCTATAAGTAGTGGTTTGCCTAAATAACTCTAAAATTTCATCATCTGATTTAGAATGTTCCTTGTCCGGATTAATTCCAATTGCCTCTAATTCCCATAAATTTTTAACCCTTTGATGGTCCAATTCCTCCTTAACAACATGTAAATGATTAACGCGTACTTTCTGACAATTCTTAAGTGCTTTAGGGTCCCTTTCCTTTCCTTGTATCACAAATCCAAATAAAGTATCTGTTGCCATTAATCGTTTAGAAATTCTCACGTTTCTTTCTCCGAGAATTTCCCCAATGTAATCCGATCCAATAAGTACATGAATTTTACTTAAATTACCCTTATCTGCCAATTCAATGCCCTTTTCTAGTGCGATATTACGCACCCATTGTGAAGGAATTTTAATTTCCCCAAATGTAATTGAATCAATTACCACAGCCCTTAATTTAATTTTCTTATTAGTTTCTCTTACATTATGTAATACTAGTTCTACAATATCATAAGTTTTCCTTTCAGTATTTTCATTGCCAAAAGTATAAATTAAAAGGGTTTCCTTCCCGATTGGTTTTAATCCCAATAAATTGCACACTTCGCGCAATACAAATGTCCTAGAACTTCCATTGTCAATAAGACACCCCAATAAATGGCATTTGGCCTGAACATTAAATACACTTGCCGTTACAGTCTGCAACAACACCGAATCATTCGGCGTGTCCTCAAGCTCTTTATTCTTATTACAAACTAAATTTAAAGAACTTTCTGACTGTATTTGTTTTTTATCCTCAACTGAGCGGGATTCATTTCTTTCTGTATTACATATTAATGAGTTATGCCAGGGAGACGCGCAATACTTGCACTTATGATCTTTACGAGAACAAAATTTACTCAAATGGTTTGAAAAACATATAAAACATAATCCCTTGGCCATTAAAGCCTTTTTCTTATCATAAACATTTAAGGAACAATCATGATTCATATGTGCCGAGGAACAAGACAAACAGCCCTGAACTCCTGTATTTTGAGAAAATGAACTCGTATTTCTTTTGTTATTAAATTTAGGCCTATTATTATCATAAGAATACCTATTATGAAAACCAGATAAATTTCTTTCCGCCTGAGTCGCTAAAACGGAAGCTGATGATTTAGGGGGATGATATTCGCTCCTTTTAGAATTTAAGTAAGGTTTATTGTGGCCTGTCATTTTATTCCGAAAATTATTTTCATTTGCGCTATTATTTCTGGGATTCGCTAAAATTATCGATGCTTCTCGTATTTCTAATTCTTTACGTATAAAATCAACTAATTTAGAAATATCAAACAATTCATCTGAATTACGCTGTCTATTATAACTTAAATTTAATTCTTCCGGTAGTTTTTGTAATATTACAGGGCATAACAGATTACTGTAAGTGCCTGTTGCTACATTTAATGATTGTAACGAACGAATTTGTACCTCAATCGCGTCGTACATTCTCCTTAATTCAGTAACATTCGCGCATGATTTCACCGGTTCTATTAATAGTAACTTATGCATGTGGGACGATATAATTACGTCACTTCGTCCAAAACGTTCCTTAAGTAATTGTATTGATGCATCGTAATTAGATTCTGTCAATGAAAACCCAGATACAGCGCTCAAGGCGACACCTCCTAAGAAAGTTTTCAAATACGAAAATTTCTCAATTTTGCTTAAAGAATTATTATTATGTATCGCTACCTCGAAAGAGTTCCAGAAGTCCAACCATGAACTACAGTCACCAAGAAAATTTACAACTTGTAATTTCGGAAGTTTAACTGTACTTCTGGTTTCAGTTCTAACTGTTACGTTCTCTGAACCAATCCCTGTTTGATCACTTGATCTAGCGATCTGAATAACACCAGGCAACGGCCTATCATTTAAATTATCCACTAGCCTTTCTAATTTTGTTTTTACATCGATCCCTTTTTCCCTGTATTCCTCGCAGCCTGCTACATCTTCAGCTATATCTTTGACTTTAATTTTTGTTTGTATTTCATAATCGATGTTTACGAGTTCTGCCTGTTTGTCCAGGAGTTGAGCCTTTAATCTAAGAAGCTCCTCAATTTTCATTAATTTCGTGTACTCCTCCGTAATTTCGGAGTTCAGGATTGTTTCTATTTTACCCAAATATTTCGTAAATGAGGTTCTTAAACCTCTTCTTTTTTCCTTCAATCTTTCTAGATCCATTTTAAACCCAATATCGTAACAAGAGAACAAAAATAAAAATTATGAAACCTTCTAATTGCTTAATAATAACCCCTATCCATATATTTATTAAATAAAAATAAACATGTATTATCTATATATCAAAAAATGTAAACATCATCTTTAAATATCATTTAAGAACAAAAATAAATATCGTTAAAACAGAAGTAAATCAATTTAAAATGGCATTTAATGAAACCAAAACTAAATAAATAATTTTGTATTAAACCAGAAGTAAGGTAAAGACACCAGTGCTCGTCACCCCTAAAATCGGCACCAGTAGTCGTCACCCTCTTAAAAGAAGTGTTAAAATAACCGTTTTATAACCTGTATGAATTTGAATCTACCCGCATAAGATTCTCCAAAGCCTTCTGTTTCTTATGACATAAAAAGTTCGATTTCAACTATTGGGGAAGAGTAGGGAGAAACAAAATAAGGGAAGTATACGTTAAATTACAATTGAATTGAGTCAACGTAAAGCAAATGATTAAGGGAATAGATATGCATTTCTTGATATATTTTGTTGTTCGCTGCTTTTGACATTGCTCATAAAGCATTGTATGTAATGCTTATGAAATGCAGAATACGATTTATGTGCAACTTTTTAAAATTTGACATAATATAAAGGTTTTTAAGGTATGACGACTACTGGTGCATATTTTGCACGTTTTACCAGTGCTCGTCACCCCTGACGAACACTGGTGTTTTAACATTTTTAATAACTGGGTAACATTTTTGATGAAAAATACTATATTTTCGTTTAGAATTATGATGGTATAATTTTTACTTTAATTTGACTATCGGCACCAGTAGTCGTCAGGGGTATTCGTAAATGTAAACAAATGTATTTTAACCTCAAGAACTTGAACTTTATTGCACTTGTAACTCTTGTATAGATTGTTTAAATAAAGTCAGTCATGGTACCTTTAATTCACTATGACTGACTTTAAACCACTTAAAATTTTCCAAATTATTTTGCTGGAAAAATTAAACAATGGCACATAAACATATTTAGTTATAAAGCGCTTTTTCTAATTCTCTGTTATATATTTTAGAAAAATAGACATGATTACTCCATACATCTGTCTAATGTACAGTCGGCTGCAAAATTATTCGAGCACTAGCCAATAATTCCTATATTAAAAAGGTACACTTAACACTGTTTTATTAAATAAATCCTTGTCGAATCATGTTCTTACACTGACTAAGACCATGACTCCATAAGGATTTATTTAAAAAAGCAGTATTAAGTGCACTTTTTTTAGACAGGGATTATTGCTAGTGCTCGAATAATTTTGCAGCCGACTGTATTTTAAATTTTTATGACGTCATGGTTTTGTGAAGATGTATTTAAGTGATGTTAAAGTTTTTTACTGACCGTGATAATTTCATTTTAATTCATATATATTTCGAAAATGATAAAATACAAAGGCTTAATTTCATAATTAGCATGACTGTGAGTCGGTTCAAAATTATGTTAAGGCTTTTTTGTTATGTTAGATGCAGGTGAATAAAAACTTATATAGAAAATATAAAACATTAAAAACATTTCTTAAGCAAGTTTTCTGTTTATACATTATATTAATTATGTAAGATAAACAAATAGTTAAAATGTTGAAAAAAATTACCCTGTTGACCGTTGTTCTTAAATAATTAAAATTGTAAGATAATATTTGATGACATTAATTAACATTAACATTTGACAACATTAATATCCATAATATTTGATAACATTAGCTTGATGTGTAGGATAATACTAGCAAGCTTTGCCACCTTCGCTGGCCCCTATATTTAAATAAAATAGGAAAAATCCCTATCATTATAAAAAAAAAAAAAAAAAAAAAAAAAAAAAATCAGTCGAAACCGCAGTTAATGTTCCCGCTGGCTTCTGTAATAGCTTTCCGTCCCGCAATATGATGACTGGCTTCTACTGCCTTCGGCATAGACTTAACCGCTTTTTATCCCCCACTCCCCTCTCCCACGGGTAAATTTATAATTTTAACGAAATATTATCAAATTACATATTCCGTACTTTTAACCAATACCCAGACATCAAAACTCGCCTTTCTGAGTTAATTTGGAGTAGAGCTAAGGTTAAAAACGTGTTTTTTGTCCGCCCGGCCGAGGGAAGAGGGGAAGGGTAATTTTGCAAAATCGCCTTATAATGCGTCTAAGTTACACACACACCACCAACCAACGCATAAAAAAAATCCCCTCCCGAAAATAATTTGCAGCAGAGTTGAGCTTGAAAACATATATATATATATAGAGATATATATATATTTGCCACCCTCACACAGACGAAAGATCTTCGCAAAATCTCTTTATACTAGGTGTTGGATGCATATGACCAACTCACATATCAGAAATCGCCTTTGTAAGATTATTTAGTGCAGAGTTATGCGTAGAAATACGTTTTTGCTATCCTTTCTCAAAATTTAATCGGAAAGAATTACGCAAAATACCTTTACAGTATTTCTGGGTACGCATAACCAATCAACGCATCAAAAAATTGCTTTCCTGATATAATTTGTCCTGATATAATTTGGAGAATAATTACTCTTGAAAACGTGTTTTTGCATCCACCCCACACTTAATGAGGAAGGAGAGGCGAAGGATTTTTCAAAATTCCTTTATAGTATGTGTTAGGTACGCATAATCAGCCCATACGTTTAAAACAAAATAATTGCAATACAAAAAGAATTTTTTATATACCCTGTTTTAAATTTTTCTGTTGAATCATATAAATGCTATTGAAGGCAGCGAGAACCCGAAACAATTGGCTAAAAGTAATTTAAAAATGCATCGTCACTGTGTTCTGAACTATTCTCAAAAATTTCAGAAGTCTAGGTAGTAGGGAAGATTGATGATCGGGACGAGTATATGATTGATGAATCATATAAACGCTACTGAAGGCAGCGAAGACCCGAAACAATTGGCTAAAAGTATTAAAAAATGTATTGTTATCGTGTTTTGAGCTATTCTAAAAGTTTCAAATGTCTAGCTAGTCGAGAAGTTAGTTAAATAAATTTTCTGTTGAATCATGTGAACGCTACCGAAGGCAGCGGGGACCAGAAACAGTTTGCTAAAAATATTTTAAAAATGCATTGTCACCGTGTTTTGAGCTATTCTGAAAGTTTCAAATGTCTAGCTAGTCGGGGGAAAGAGTTAAATAAATTTTCTGTTGAACCATATAAACGCTGCCGAAGGCAGCAGTGACTCGAAACAATTGGCTAAAAATATTTTAAAAATCCATTGTCACCGTCTTCTGAGTTTTTATGAAAGTTTCAAATGTCTAGCTAGTCGAGAAGTCAGTTAAAAATCGATTGCAAAATTTGTACTGACAACGCTGCCGAAGGCTGCAGGGACCCGGATCAGTTGGCTAAAAGTATTTAAAAAATGCATTTTCATCGTGTTCTGAACTATTCTGAAAGTTTCAAATGTCTAGATAGTCGGGAAGTTAGTTTAAAATCAATTGTAAGATTTGTACTGGACAAGCAAACAAGAATACGCGTTAATACGAGTAAAAAGCATGGTAAAATCAATCTTACTACGATAATTTGGAACAAAGTCACTCTTAAAAACGAGATTATTACCCCCTCCCCTGCTACTTACCCTCTACTTTAAGTAAAGATATTTTTGAAAACGAATAAAGTTTTGAAAAATTTTCTTAAAAGCAAAGAATTTTCAAATTATTTCATATATGAATTTGTTTCATTCCCAATATTTTGAATTTTACCATTTAATGTTTTGTGTTTTAAACCCTAGGAATGGATTTGGGTTCTAAATATGTTCCAAAGATATTCTGTTTCAATAATATTCTGTTAATTTTGCAAAAACGCAGTTAAAATCTAACTATTGAGCAAATTGTTGCGTTTTATTTACATGACGACCATTGGTGCAATCACCTGACGACCACTGGTGAAACGCAGTTTTCAAGAGACGAGCACTGGTGCATTTTTATAGGTTTAATTTTTATTATTTTTTTTTAAATTGGCTTAACGTGTTGAAAAAATGAAAGTGTCTAACAACAACTAGAAGAATCAGTGTATAAAATAGACCAAAGTATAATATTGATACATAAATTCCACATGAATGCCACGCGAAGAAAACAAACATTTCAAAAATAAGGCCTTAAGAGTGACGAGCACTGGTGTCGTTACCTTAACGCTATTTTAATAGCATTGCAAGAAACAAAAATAATTAAATAATATTCCATTAAAAAAAAAACAATTTCGTTTTCAAAGAAACAAAAAGAAACAACATTTAAACAACATTTTATGAAACGAAAGTAATTTTTCAATTATTTAAATGTTGAATGAAACCATTTATATTCAAAAACCCAAACTATTTTTTAATTATTCAAATTTGAAACCATTTATTTCATATATCAGCAAAATTTATAAATTATAAATAATATTATATATAAACCAAATGAATTCGATGTCCTCACAGACTGCAACCATTTCAGAACAAAAAACTACGCTTTTCTTTTAAAACAGAAACCATAACTTTTAACCCCCAAATTCAAACCAAAATAATGAAATAATAAGGGAAAAAGCCTACCTCCCATATCCGATGCATGCTCAGCGGATTCATTTTACTCCATAATTATCCAAAAAATGCATGTCGTCCAAATAAAATGCATATAATCACATCCTAGGGTCACCAATGTGTTCATAAATCTTTCAATGTTCCATAAACTCACACGTATTTTGTAATTATCCATTTCCATAAACCATAAATGATGAAATTTTGTTCTTTTGCATTTTATTTATTCACTTCACAAAACATATAGAACACGGATCCACAATAAAAACATAAATAAACATTTCTTAAGCGCTATATTTTAAACGGTCAAGCATGACCGAATCCTTTCAGATCACATTCTTAACTAGTCAGTAATCGTACATCGGCGCGTCGAAAAATGACGACTAGTCGCGCCACCTGAGAGGATGCAAAGACAATTCAATTTGCAACAAACCTTTTGTTACGTAGTACAATATTTCGACAGCACACTACTTCCTGAAATCTACAATAGTATAAAATACTAGTAGAACATTCTTTACGCTGGTGCCACGATACAAAGATCTTTGGCAAGACCACCCAGAGCTACGGGAGATGCCCCATAGCCCTGAGACAGTGTGACAAATTGCCGCCCAATCATAAATGTACTGGACATTTCATTTTGCTGATATAGACGATGCTAATCAATGAAAGGACCTGCTAACACAGGACTATTGATATCTTGCTCTATAGGCCTGAGTCCATGTTCACAGATTCTCTTTTTTCTTGAAAAATGAGATTCCTGTTATTTGAGAAAATGATTCTTATCTTTATTTTATAACTCTTGCATTGAAAGATAAGCATCTTTAAAATATAAAAGATTAAACAAAGATTACTGGTTTAACACATGTTACACATAGATTAAATGTAATAATAGTATATTTTTTAATGTTTATTTATATTTTTAATATTAAAAATAAAAGTGCATTCAGGTTATTGAAATAATTTCATATCAGAGATGTAAATTTTATATCAATGATTATTTTATTTTCATTACTTTCTGGGAAAAGCAAATAATAATAATTAAATATAAGTAAATGAAATAAAAAATAAGATAAAGATAAATATAAATAAAAACAGAATAATAATCATCCTTATTACAACAAGCTATTTATAATCTAATTTAAATTCCTTTCTTCTTCTTTTTTTTTTTATGAATATATATATCCACGAATACATCCACAAAAATTCAAATATATGTACACTAAACTAAAGATTATTTTTCCTTTTTTTAATGTACAGCTAGTTTAAAATATCATTTATGATACTAGCAAACAGGATTTAATTATTGGGATTTAATATTATACTTTTAAATCTTTATATTTTTATTTATAAAGAAAGGCTTTCTTAAAACTTTTCTTAAATCACTCTTAGAGCTTCCATAATTTTTCATAATAGGAGGTATTTCGCAAAAATTTGTGTTATTGAAATAGCATGGCTTGCTTGTATGAAAACTGAAATACAAAATTGACAACAGTACAATATCGTGGAAAACTGGGCACGAAAAAAAAAAAAAAACTGTAGCAAGGAAAAGAGTAGCCTACTAGATAGGGCATTTAAGTCTTTAATCGTATTAGGTGATCAGCGGAATTTATATTTCTTCTTATGAAAGGACTGGCTTAGAGTCCTGCGTGGTTCGAGTAAACTTGACTCGCAGCCGACCCGACTTGCTAAATGATTTTTGATCTTCAACCCGAACCGAATCTGCAGATTCTGACCAGCTATATTGTTAAAATTTTGTTAATAAACTGAATAAAAGTTCTTTTAAACAAACTACAATTACGTATATTACTGAAGAAATATTTCAGACAATTGAATATGGTATAAAAATATTACAACATTGTATTTATCTAATTATAAACAAACTTTTAGCTGTATTAAAACATATATTTAAAAAAAACATTGTTCCAAGTATTTCCACAGTAAAATAAGGAAGCAAATATAGGTCGAAAAAAAAATAGCTTTCCATATAAAGCTTTAAACGTTAACTATTAATATTTAGGTAAATGTAATTAAATTCATGTTATCAGTCATGTCTTTAAATTACTAGGAAGGAAGACAATGTCATCCAATCTCTTAGAGGTGTAGAAGATGTTAGTGTTGGGATTAAACTAAATTGACTACCAGAAAGCTCTTAGAATATGTACTGCACAGGGCTTTAGTCCATAATCATGTAAGGGTTTGAGAAAACATCGAAAAACTACTAAAGTCTAAGCCTACGAATATGTTCAAACACATCACATTCCGTCTTGTAGCTTCTTATCAGCTATAAGTAAGGCAGAGGTGAAGATGGGTGCTACTTTTCTTTAAAATGTCTTTAAAATTTGAATTGCCGAAGACGAAAATGAATTCTATGATAATGTACGTTCAGATCAGTAGCAGACAAGGACGAGGCGTGGTTCAGAAAACTATGGTAGCGCCGACGACGCGAAGCTTTTCCAAAAGCAGATTAAGAATCAATTCAGTCTTTCGACGAGACATCGTTACTTGATTACTATTTAAAAATCTTAAATAGCGGTAGCGCTGCTTTCATCGTTTCGATTTACGCTTCGCCACTAGTAGCAGAAGATAGATTAAAAAAAAAAAAAAAAACTGAAGAAAAGCAACAAAAATGTAATTTGTGAATATTTTCAGAATGCGATAAATTGAAGTGAACCAATTCAAAAATGTAAGTGTAATGCATATTGATGCAGTATATTATTTATATTATGCAATATCGAATTCAGGCAAAACGTGGACCGAAAAATGCTTTTTCTGTCATAAAAAAGGCTGCCATTCCCGGTTGTGGGCACACTTTTTTTACCATTTAAAGCGTGTATTTAACTTACAAATTGTCAAATATGGTCGTTTATATCAACATATAATATTTTATTAGCCTTTTTGTGTATTTTTAAACATTTTTAGAAATGACAACCGCTCCAAAAGAAATAGGTTTTAATGCGCTTGTTAAAGCCATTTAAGATTGCTTAGTAGATAAGAAACTCATACAATTGGCTGATAGAGAATATGGAGGTCTTCAGAGAATATGTGTCCCTCCATAAGAAAAAGTAAGGCATCTTCGCCTGTCAAACTGTAGGTCAAGCGCTCTAAAAATAGGAACATCCATAATTTGATAATGATGTCGACTGCTGGATCATCTGATTGGAGCACCTGCTACTATGCCTAACAAGAGCCAACTCATTCAAGTACAGCGAGTATGATCGTCTGGTGCATCTGAAGTATGCCAATATACATGAAAATTATTTTACTTGTGAGCATTGCACTTCTGATTTGGCGGACGAAGAAGATGACGAATAAAACTGGGAAAATGCCATTTCTGTTGTTATTTTGGCTACTGAATCCTTACAAGATGAATGCATTTTGTTATTTTCTGTATTTATGGTGGTTTTTCTTATTATATTCCCATTTATAGAGTATTTTTTAAGTGTTCACACAACCGGGTACACAATTGTTTTTGGCCAAAAATGACCATTTACAAAATTGGTGATAATTTTTTTATGGTTGACGGCATCGGTACAGTTACTATATCAAGCGTTAGCTAAGTGTTCTAGTTTTCCACTGGTATTCATATATTTGCAAATCATTTACTCTGTCAAAAGTTAAAAGCCAAAATCAAAACTGTGCCTACAGCCGGAGACATTCCCTTACATACTTTTACCTTTAAGCATGATTTTATACCTTTTTCCTATATTCCTCTATTCGTTATAGAAAAAATAAAAATATTTTTAAATATTTTTAATTATATGCATTATTACCTTCAAAAATTATCGCGTATTGTTTTTAGGCTCATAACTCAAACATTTAATATTCCACAGATTTTTAGGATTGTAAAGAAATTATTGAGTCTACAGATCTCATTTTGTTCTTAAACGGAAACGAATGACATTTTCTGAAATTCAATTACGCATGACATTTTTCGTACGATGAAATTTTTTGCAGGTATTTGACACAAAAGATAGTAACACATAAAATTTTTATTTTTGAAAAAAAAAAAAAAACTAATATTTGAAATTCTATGTGTCAGAAACTGTCCAACGTACAGAGATGCAGTTTAAACTATTGCCAATTTAATATTTTTTAAAATTGATAACAAAAATTAATAGGAAAAATCGCATAATTTTTACTTTTAAAATAACAGCTGATTTATAAAAAAAAATAATAAAAAAATAAATAAAAATCTGAGGAGAAACTGGCAATTTTGCAGTGTTTAACATTCTACAAAATGTGCAAAAAATTTCCAAAAATGCAATTTTAGATTCATACTAAGATTACTGGTTTTAACAGCATATTAAGAAAAAAAAAGTAAAAAAAAAAAAAGTCATGCCCTCTTATTTTAAAGTCTAATTTTAATGGACTAATACACCAAACAAGCGAGTAAACAAATTAAAACTATATTAACACGTAAAACTTTAACATAAAAATAAACAACAATAGATATGTTTATAAACATAATAAAATCTACGTATTAAATAAATAATCTAGCTAATGAAAAAAATAATAATTTAAAAAATATTGCACCGTTGCTACAAAAAGAAATATATTACTGTTTATTGATATGATTTCATGCATTACAGCATTCTTTAAGATAAAAAAGTATATAAAAATTCGTAGAAAGGTAAATAAAAATAAGCTGCCTTTAGTAATTTTACTTCAGAAAGAAAATGAAATTTGTATTTCTATTAATTAAGAATAAACTAATTGTTTTGAGGATTGGTGTATCATATTTTCTTAAGATAAATAGTTACTTGCGATAATTATTTTTTAATAAGATTATGTTTTACATGGTTTATTCAAAGAACTCTTTTTTAGTCTTATATGCATTGGTTTTCATCAAAACATAATTGGAGATTCAAGTTCGCTTTAGACGTGTTAATGAACATAAAAAAGAAATGTGATAAAAGAGCAGCATAAATGAAAATTTATGGAAAACAGCTGAAAATTAGCAGAATGATTTCTATTAATATTTTGAGAGCTGTTATTAAATAATGCATATAACAAAGAACAATTTTTAAATAATCATCTTATTTACAAAATTTGATTGGAGATATATAAAATAGATTAAGTGAATGTTTGTTTAATGAAAGCAAGGAACATATACGTTTCAATTTGTCTCCGTTTGTGAAAGGTACATTTATATATTAATATAAAGGAATATTTAACGTTATTTTATTTAAAATGATATGTGTTAGATTTGAAAGGAATGAAAATATTAAATATAAAGGATCTCACACTATATGCTATTAAAGTATTTTTAAGTTATTACTGATTTAAAAATTAAGATAATAATTAAATGAAATTTTCTTCCGCAAACAAACTTCTATCTATCTTTGAAATTAAAATAACTTTTTTTCATATTTATAAACAATTAGCCGAAATATCCCGTCTATCCCAAGCTCATGTGAAAAAAGGGTTGCAATAAGGACTAAAGGGAGAGCAAAATTAAATAATTAAGATTTTTTTTCCTTTTATTAAAAACAAGAATGTTATTTTTGAGATATTTTTCCCTTATCCACTCCGATAACGAATACATTATACATATCAAACCCCCACAGTATTTCAACCTTGGTAATAAGTAGTAACTGTGTTATGTTCGATGGAAATCAGTTCAAATTTGTGGAAGGAAATGTAAAAGATACCCACAAACAAATATACATAGAATGACTTTTTTTTATGTTAATATTTGTACACAAAAAGAACGTGAACGCTCTGTTCAAAAATAATTTCAATAAAAATTTTCCCATAATGCTTGTGGATATACAATACTTCTTATTTTTAGATGTAGCATATAACTGCATATTTTTATTTCCATTATCCGACTCCCTTAGGTAACAGAAGTATTATGCTTGTTGATTTAATTAGAATTATGTATAAAGAAGTTTGATCTGCATAAACAACAGTTTGAATTCAAAACGAAACTGACTTTAGCATGCATAATATTAAGGAAAAGCTAACTCACCTCTCTCCTGCACTTCCTGTGGTCGCTTGAAATACAGCTTATGCCACACAAATAAAAAAGGATGAAATCCGATTGCTTACTATATTTGAGATTTTCTTTCAGAATTTTAGGAACAAAAACAGAATCTTTCAAATATTTTAGCACAGGGTTAAAACCATTTCGAATACATGTAAAGGCATTTTTTTATGCCTTGAGTGAATTATAAAGATAATAGAGAATACGATTTCTTATTTGAATAATATATCAATTAATGAATAATTTACGGCTAGACTTCCGTATTAATGTTCGAATGGTTTTCACTAAGAATAAAGTACTTCTGTTTTTCATGAATATGTTCCGAGAGAGTAAAAAAACATAACAATAACAAAAAAAAAAAAAAAGAAAAGAATGAAAGTTTGGTTTCTCTCTATCGTCACGTGATTGTCTGTCACTGCTCGACTGGCGCCGTCCCCGCTCCCATTAAGTCAACAATGTTCGTCAAATTTTTTATATTGAGTTTTCAAATGACATACAATTTTGAAGATCTCCTGATCTAAAAAAGGCTTTTTGTTATTTCGTCAGTGTATACGTACGAATGTTTGTGTATAAGTATGTGTGTGGGTAATCTTCTGACTATCATAACTTTAAAAGTAATGAAGACAGAACGACGAAACTTCAGAATTAAGACAGGTTTAGTGTACAGATAATATACCCAAATTTTAGGGAAAATTGAAAACTGGAAAAGGGACCTTAGATCCGTATCTCACAACGGCTCTAACGATTTTCTTGAAACCTGCTATATAAACGCCACTTTAGATGGGCTTTTTATGTGTTAATTGGTTACTTCAGGAAAACTGATAGACTTCTTGTATAATTAGGTCAATTTTAGGTCTCCTAAGTATGTTCCTTTAAAAAAGCCTTTCAGGATATTCTTCAAACTCGCCATATTAACTCCCCTTTATATATCCTTTCGTATGTTATTATTATTTTCCGACGAACAAATGCGTTTGTGAAGTTTTGGAGAAAATCGACAATGGGACCAAAAGTCGGTGTTTCAAAAACGACTCTAACAATTTTCTTAAAAACTGCTACATAAATTCCTTTCTTGGTTGTCCTTTGGCATGCATTACCTGGAAAATATGTTGGCGTCCTTATTAGGTAGATCAGTTAAATATATCAGAAATGAGTGTTTCAAATAAACATAGCTAACTTTTTTTTTTTTTTTACTTTCCCTTACCCATATACCCATACATATGGTAGAGAAAGTATTGCTTTTGGGTCAAACTTTCGAAATTAAGTTTTTGTTATATATACACATTTTAAGCTCCCTTGAAATAAAAAAAAACTTGTTTTTAGTGGTTGGTGTGGTGTCTCTGACTTTTATCCGCACATCTCAAGAAAATATAGTAGCAGAAAGTTCAAGCTTGGTATTCTAAATGTGTATTACATAGAGATGCTACACTAGATTTTTCGTTGAAATCAAACAAATGGCTGGTGTACAGGGCCATCCAAGAGAATTCCAATACATTATATCTATAGGGAAATTTCTCGTAACATCTGTAAGATCTATAAGCTGTCTTAAGCAAAACGGAATGAACATTTTTTTTAATGCATAAAAGCATGTTTTGCTGGATTGTGGTATGGAAATCACTCATCATTCGCTTACAGGGCTACCCAAAGTATTTCGATATATTGTGGCATCGAAATTACTGGGATTGTAATTCATTTTGTGTTAGATGCTTTTCAAGTAAGACTAAATTAACGTACACAGTTTATAGTGCACATTGTTTATAAAGAATACACAGGGCTGACCAAAATTGAGCTAAACGTCCCGTTGGAAATAATTGATGAAAGTCCCTTGCTATGTCGACTAACACTGCTCAGGAATGTTTCATACAAATACTGTAAACAAATCTTTTTTTTTTTTTTTTTTTCTTTTTTAAGTTCTATTTTGAACTCTGCGTTTATTTAATTTTGAAATGCCCTGATTATGAAATTCCTATTTTTAGCGGTTGATCTGTATGTACATCTGTTATCGGCATAATTTAAAAACAATAAATACAAATTTAGTATTTTGAATTTCGTATTAGGTTACCACTTAAAAATCTGAACAAGATTGGGATGTTTAAAAGCAAATTAATAACAGCCTCGATATAATTTTTTTAGTACTTGTAAGGTACTATAACTGAAGTGGGTGGGGGGTTGAGGGAGACAGTTGAGGGATATATCAAATAAAACTGTCCCTAAACCTATTTTAGATTATTTTTAAAGTATATTAAATTTTATTATCTTACCTTATTGAACTAAAGTTTTATTACGGAAATCACCTTTAGATTATTGAATTTGCAGGGTTGGTGAAAGTTATGCGAATGACACACCATAATTTTTTTATGTAACGCGGTACGTAGATTGTATTTAACATAACTTCACGTCGATACGTATCAGTCTGCTCTCACAGAAAAAGTTGTTAGCAATGCAGATTTTTGAAACAATTCAGGGCTTCTAATCACACAAATGTCTAAAAGGGTATATCATGTATGTAGTAAAGGTGATGAGAATTGAATGTTTGTTATACACCAGAATTTTTAGATTTACTACTACACAAACTGGTTACGTAAAAAAAAAAAAAAAAAATCTTACTCAAGCTGTACATGATATATCTATCTATAATAATAAAAGAAGATGTCTGTCTGTCTGTCTGTCTGTCTGTCTGTCTGTCCGTCTGTCTGTCTGTCTCTCTGTCATTCTGTGCATCTATACGTTCAACCCCTAATGAACGCAGAAGTATAAAATTTGACATACGGGTGCTCAGAAGCCTTCCCGAGTTGATAGTCAAAACAGAATTTAAAAATTTTAATTAGTTGCGGAGATATTAATTAAAATGTAGACCTATGTCTTAATCAAAAAGCGATCTCAATGCCTCAGAATTCACCTCGATTGCATAAAAGTAGATATTTTAACGGAGTTACAAGCAGAAAAAATGGAAAATAAATTAGAAATATTAGTCCGATCATTACGAATTTGGTACCAAATGAAAAGGGAATTTTTTCCAAATCTAAGAGTGCAAGCGGCTTATCGATACATCAAGTCGATTTTTTAAAATTAACTAAACTATGAAATTTAGTTGGCAACAGGCAGACGATTTTCTAAGCGGTCTCGATCGGAAACAAAACACGTACGAGACAACTGTCTGATGAAAACGGAAATGGTTCTAATCAATTAAGATATCATGTGTTTTATACTGGGGGGGGGGGGGAGGAAATTGCAATTTAAAATTTTTTTCAAATTTTCATTCACGTTACATTTGAATTAATATTCGGCCTAGACAGCATATTATAAAGCTACTGTTCAATTTCCATGAAAATATATGAATAATTAAAGAATGAATATTTATTGGAAAAAGATTGTCTTCTTTTATATTTTGCAGTATTTGCAGCCGTCGAAATTTCGTAGTATGTAGTTTTAATGCCCGATAATTCGACTGTGAATATTTTTGAAAGAGTACGATTATTAGGGAGGGCTTGATGGAGAGGGAAAAAAGGCAAAAAAAAAGAGTTACAGCGTTTGAAATTGGTTGGCATATTAAGATTTTAAGGCAAGGTATTTGGTTTTTTTTTTTTTTATCTCAGCTTCTAATTAAAATAATTTCATAAGTAATACATCATTTGAAAGCTATGTTGATTTGGAATTGAACAGTAGATTACAGAAATTTCTACCGCCGGATGGCGCTGAAATATTTTAAAATTTCAATATTTCAAATTCTAATTATGATTATATTATTTTTAATACATCATTCGAAAGATATTTTAAAGTTCTTTTATATTATCGAAAGTATTATTCGAGATTTTACCCGATTTACACGTTTTAAGGTTTCCTGTTTAGGTTTTCTTTTGTATCTCAGCTACTAATTAAAATATTTTCACAAGTAATACATCATTTGAAAGGTTTGTTGATTTAGAATTGAACAGTAGATTACAGAAATTTCTACCGCCAGATGGTGATGTAATATTTTAAAATTTCAATATTTTAAATTCTAATGAGCGAGGAAGGTGTTGTATGTTCTAAAACGGGAAAAGGCGCCGCAGGCGCCACCGAGCGGGACTTTGCTAAAGTCAGAAATTTGAAAGATCATAACATGGTGAGCGAACAGGCTGTTTCAGATATTAAAAGTGGCAGAGGGCGCCGCAGGCTACCGAGCGGGAATTTAATGCGATTAAACTTTTCAATAAAGATATTCTTACTATATGTCAATAAGCTGTTGTAAGATCTGAAACGGGAAAAAGGCGCCGCAGGCGCCACCGAGCGGAATTTTCATAAAGTCGGATTTTTCAACGATCGCGAACCAGCTGGTCGCCGAAGGCGGCTAGTATAATAATAAAAGAAGATGTCTGTCTGTCTGTCTCTCTGTCTGTCTGAGCATCTATACGTTCAGCCCCTACTGAACGCAGAAGTATAAAATTTGACATACGTGTGCTCAGAAGCCTTCCCGAGTTGATAGTGAAAACAGAATTTAAAAATTTTAATTAGTTGCGGAGATATTAATTAAAATGTCGACCCATGTCGATGGAAAAATGACCGAGAAAAAGAAACTTTCTCTCAGCAGACGATTTTCTACGCTGTCTCGATCGGAAACAAAACACATGGAGACAACGGTCTGCGATAAAAAAGGAAATGAATGTAACCAATTAAGATATCACGTGCTTCATAGTGGGGATAAAAATTGCAATTTTCAACCTTTTTCAAATTTTCATTCACGTTACATTTGAATTAATATTTGGCCTAGACAGCATATTATAAAGCTACTGTTCAATTTTCATGAAAATATATGAATAAATAAAAAAATGACGTATTTATTGGAAAAATATTAAGTTTTCTTTTATACTTTGCAGTATTTTAAATTGAGATATGCTGTTGAAATTTCGCAGTATTTGGTTTTAATGCCCAATAATTCGATTGTGAATATTTTTGAAAGAGTACGATTATTAGGGAGGGCTTGAGGAAGGGGGAAAAGGGGCAAAAATAAAAATTAAAAAAAAGAGTTACTGCGTTTGAAATTGGTTGGTATATTTAGATTTTAAGGCAAGGTAAATCGAATGCGAATATTTTCGAGTGTAAAATTATTATTATCGGCGGAAAGGGGGGGGGAGAGCGAAGGGGCAAAGATGTAGAAAAGGAACGGGAGTTTCGGAGAACACAACGGAATACCCAGAACACCTTTATTTTTTAATATTTTGCAGAGTTTCGAATTCGAATTTCTGCTCACATACCGTACTAAGGATTTTAACGTTATATAGCCCAGAATTATGCAAGTTTCGGGGATTACTGAAAGAAATTTCGCAGAATAAAAGAAAAAAAAAATACATTTTAATTTACATTTAATTGCAAATAAAATTTTATTCTAATATTCTAATACGTGTATTTCAAATTCTAATTATGATTAAATTATTTTTAATACTTCATTCGAAAGACATTTTGAAATACTTTTATATTATCAAATCGAAATTGGAATTCGAGATTTCACCTGATTTACACGTTTTAAGGTGTCCTGATTAGGTTTTCTTTTGTATTACAGCTACTAATTAAAATAATTTCATAAGTAATACATCGTTTGAAAGCTTTGTTGATTTGGAATTGAACAATATATTACAGAAATTTATACCGCCAGATGGCGCTGTAATATTTTAAATTTACAATATTTCAAATTCTAATGAGCGAGGAAGGTGTTGTAAGTTCTAAAAGGGGGATAAGGCGCTTCAGGCGCCACCGAGCGGGACTTAGCTAAAGTCAGAAATTTGAAAGATCATAACATGGTGAGCGAACAGGCTGTTTCAGATATTGAAAAGGGAACAGGGCGCCGAAGGCGCTACCGAGCGGGAATTTACTGCGATTTCAATAAGCTATTTTCACGATATATCAATAAGCTGTTATTAGACCTGAAACTGGAAAAAGGCGCCTCAGGCGCCACCGAGCGGGAGTTTCGTAAAGTCGGATTTTTTAGGGATCGCGAACCAGCTGGTCGCCGAAGGCGGCTAGTATATATATATATATATATATATATATACATAATAAATTTATCATATATATGAGATAAATGTAATTATTTATGATATATATATGACAACTAAAAGTAAATTTTAAAATATCGATAAACATGAATGTGCCTATCACACTCTAGAAATTCTTTAAAACTTTTTACTTTCACTATTTTTTTATTTTTTTTAATGAATGATATTAATAAAAAATTAAATGATCAGTTCTACGCTCCAGAAGAACCAAGAGTTTGCAATATTGTTAACATTTTTTTTTTTCCTTTTTAAAGTAATATATATATGTATATATATATATATATATATATATATATATATTATCCGAGGCCTATTTTTAGAGATATTTAATACGTTCTATTTCTTTTTCGTATGCGGTATAATGTCATTAACATTCATTTTGATTTTAAGAATTACAAGACAAAAATTATTTTATGAAGTAAAAGTTTTTATTTGTATGGCAAACTTGTTTGGTTATTAAATTCAAATTAGAGTGTGCATATTTTCTGATATTTACCTGTAATCATTTAAATAATTATGTACTGGAAATTTTTATTTTCTACTCGTTTATCTAATAATATATAAAAAAAAAGTCTTTGGAATAAATCTTACCATGTTTATACACGCTCAAAAATCTAATTAGCATATCGTAAATATTTACTTTTGTACTTCTTTTAATTTTATAATATTATTAAAAAACTACATGTTTAGAGTACCAGTTTTGGAAAAAGATATTTTAGAAAGTTAAAAAATAAAAATAAAAATAAAAATAAAATACATATTTTAAAATCGTTTAGCGGAAATAACGTAAATCACAGTTTTTAAATTTTAATCTTAATTAAAAAAAAAAAAAAAATAAATAGAGTTTACCCAGTAACGTATTCCCATTACCTAATTAAGTAAGACGATATATCTAGAGCATCTATAAAATATTTGCAATATTTTACATTAAACGGAGGTTTAAAAACTTTGTGATATGTTTATTCTTTAAAAAAAAAATTGCTTTTGTTAGAAAGTAACACAGCATCTGTTTTACAGTTTAGTATTAACTTTTTTTTTTTTTTTTTTGCTGTTGTTTACACATGCAGGCATTTTAATTATGTAAGATGAAAAAATGCTTAATTTATCATCAAGTATTAACTGGGAGCATAATTATTATAAACAGGCGGCAAATAAGAATTTAAATCTAGTTATTTATGGGAAAATTTCATGATACATAAATAAAGAATTGCTGGTAATATTACATGTATAAAATATTATTAGCATAAAAAAACAGAAAATCAAGTTTTATGTATTTATAAATATATTATTGTGTGTTAATATGTATTGGTAAGACAAAGAAAACATTTAATTTAGACATAAATATGTCTTCTTTTTAAAATATAATTTCAATTCATTATAGATAACTTATAACTGACCAGGTATTAAAATATATTATTATTTTAATTTTTTAAATACAGTCACATAATTAAAATAATTCTACATTTTTATTTTCGTATTCAGTGACCTCAAAACGCGTAAGTATAGCAAAAAATATACATTGAAATTTGTAAACGAAATTAATATTTTATTAGAATCTGGGTATAAGAAAGTAGTTATCATTCCTGAGCAGTTTTCTTCATTTTTGTAAATGTTCGTATTGTACTTCCATCCATTAATTCACTTAATTTTGGGTAACTTTGTATTTTGTCTATATATTGTGAACACTCTACATAGTTAAAGAAAGCATAGTGCGGAAAACTCGGAACACACAGTCGATAACAAAAGTCTCCGAACACTAGCAAAAATTCCTATGTAGAGAAAGTACACTTAATACAGTTTTGATAAATAAATCCTTGTCGAATCCTGTTTTTAGACTGACTATGAAGGGGATTCGACAAGGATTTATTTCACAAAACCGTATTAAGTGTATTTTTTTTATATAGGAATTTTTGCTAGCGTTCGGAGACTTTTGTTACCGACTGTACTTAAAATATATTTCCCGTAGTTTCATAGTAAAAATAATAATAATTCCGAATTATAATGTTCATGCCATATACTACACGAAATATATTTCTATTCATATTAATATTATATACTAGCAGGTTACGCCCGCTTCGCTGGTCACTATTTTTAAATGAATCACAATAATTAATGAATTCTCAAAATTGCATTAATTTTTATCATGTGATAAAAAAAGAGAAAAAAAAATTCTGATCAGGAAAAATGTCGCACCGGGTCCCCACTGCCTTCGGCAGCGTAGACCCGTGCGCTGCGCGCACGTATTCCTTCACCATCCTTATGACTTCTCAAAATTCTATGTTATTACTCATAAACTTTCATTCTCAAAAAAAGGACTTGAAAAATATATCATTTAGCATCGGGTAAAAACTCACACCGGGACGCCCCTGCCTTCGGCAGGGCAGACCCATGCGCGCTGCGCGCGCACGTTTAAGGATATACGTGCACTGTACACGCATATTCCTTCTCAACTCAAACTTTTATTATTAAGAAAATAAAATTAAAAAAAAATCTTTTATGATCGGGTAAAAACTCGCACCGGGTCCGAAACCCATGCGCGCTGCGCACCTATTCCTTCCCCACCTTTCCAGCCCCTCCTAATTAACTTGCATATACCAATTTTGAACGGTCTTACTCAATTCAAAAGAAAACCTGATCAGGACACTTTAAATTGTAAATCAGGTGAAATCTCGAATTCCACTTTCGATAATGTAAAAGAACTTTAAAATATCTTTCGAATGATGTATTAGAAATAATTTAATCATAATTAGAATATGAAATATTGAAATTTAAAAATATTACAGCGCCATCTGTCGGTAGAAATTTCTGTAATCTATTGTTCCATTCCAGATCAACATAGCTTTCAAATGATGTATTACGCATGAAATTATTTTAATTAGTAGATGAGATACAAAAGAAAACCTAATCAGGACACCTCAAAACGTGTAAATCGGGTTTTTCGATAACGTAAAAGTACTTTAAAATGTGTATAAACTAAAATAAGCTTTCAAATGATGTATTACTTATGAACTTTTTTTAATTAATAACTGAGACACAAAAAAAAAAAAAAAACTGATTCGGGACACCTCGAAACGTGTAAATCTGGTGAAAACTTTCGATAATTTAAAAGAACTTTAAAATATCTTTTGAATGATGTATTACAAATAATTTAATCATAATTAGAAATTGAAATTTTAAAATATTACAGCGCCATCTGGCGGTAAAAATTTCTGTATTCCACTGTTCGATTCCAAATCAAAAAAGCTTTCTAATGATGTACTACTTATAAAATTATTTTAATTAGTAGCTGAGATACAAAGGAAAACCTAATCAAGACACCTCAAAACGTGTAAATCGGGTGAAATCTCGAATTCCATTTTCGATAATGTAAAAGTACTTTAAAATGTGTATCAAGTCAACAAAGCTTTCAAATGATGTATTACTTATGAAATTTTTTTAAGTAATAACTGAGATATAAAAGAAAACTGATTCAGGACACCTCAAAACGTGTAAATCTGGTGAAAACTTTCGATAATTTAAAAGAACTTTAAAATATCTTTCGAATGATGTATTAAAAATAATTTAATCATAATTATAAATTGAAATATTGAAATTTTAACATATTACAGCGCCATCTGGCGGTACAAATTTCTGTATTCCACTGTTCGATTCCAAATCAAAAAAGCTTTCTAATGATGTATTACTTATGAAATTATTTTAATTAGTAGCTGAGATACAAAAGAAAACTAATTCAGGAGACCTCAAAACGTGTAAATCTGGTGAAAACTTTCGATAATTTAAAAGAACTTTAAAAATTGGAATTTGAAATATCGAAATTTTAAAATATCTGGCGGTAGAAATTTCTGTAATCTACTGTTCAATTCCAAATCAACAAAGCTTTCAAATAATGTGTTACTTATGAAATTATTTACTGAGATACAAAAGAAAACCTTATCAGGACATTCTAAAACATGTAAATCACGTGAAATCTCTAATTCCATTATCTACGGTAGTTTTTTTAATGGAAGTAAAAAGAAAAATAAATATTTTTTATTTCTCCAAAACCTATATATACCACGGTAGTCGGGTAATGGAAGTAAAAAGAAAAAGAAAAAGTATTTTTTAGTTCCTTCAAAGGTATTTTGTTGCTATGGGAACTCCTATCGTCTATTGAAAGATAGATTACGTGTTAGAATAAAATTTAATTTCCAATTAAAATGTAACTGCTTTGTTTATTAATGAAAATTGATGAAATTTTAACTACAGGTTGGTTTTGTGCTGAATAGGTTGTATATTAAGTGTTGTGTACGAAAAAGAAAATTTCAAGCACTTTGAAATTGGCAATTTTTAACCCCAGTTAAAGATCATGTGACATTAATGACTTGCACATGTTTTGTTTCTGTTAGAGACAGCCGTTAAAATCGTCTGCTGAATACTGATAGAATGCCTCTTTTTAAGCAATAAGGATTTTTGGTCATTTTTCGACATGGGTCAACATTTTCATTAATATCTCCGAAACTTATTAAGATTTTTTAATTCTGTTTCGAGGAAAACATCGGAAAGGCTCCAGAGCATCCGTATGTCAATTCTTGTACTTCTGCGTTCAATAGGGCTGAACGTATAAAAGAACAGACAGACAGACAGACAGACAGACAAACCTTTCCATTTATTATTATAGATTTATTTCATTTTATTTAGTTCAGTTAAACTATAACCACCAAACATTTTGCGCATACACGTAACGTACGTAACGTATTTCCACTATCTTGAATGTCTGTGTACAATATATGTAAATGTCCGATTTAAAGAAAAAACAAATTCAGGTGGCATCCTCAAAGGATACAGTTAAGAATATTGAGTTTAAACTTTTTGCTAATACAGTTGAACTTCGTTAACGTGAACACTGTTAACGTGAATTACTTTTAACATGAACTGGTTTCACAATCCCCTTCAAAATGAAGGTTAGTTTAGTTATATGAAGATTAGTCACTGAAAGCCTGAACTACTGATAACATGAACAGATATTTTATCCCCCTTTAGATTCACGTTAACGAGGTTCGACTGTATTTAATTTAGAGCTATATTGATAAACTAGCAAACTACGCCCGCTTCGCTGGTCCCTATTTTTAAATGAATAACTATAATTACTGAATCCTCAAAAAGCATTAATTTTTATCACGTGAAAAAAAAAAAAAAAAAAGAGAAACAAAATCTGATTAATAAAAATGTCGCACCGGGTTCTGACTACCTTCGGAAAAAAATCCCAAAATGCTGTAACTCTTATTTCTATTATTATCCCCCTTCGCCCCCCCACCCGTCTATCCTAATAATTTTACAAATTCGAAAATATCCGCAATCGATTTGTAGATATCAAAAACCTCTATGCACCAGTTTTGAACGATCTATCTCTATTTTATTTTTATTTTTTTGCCTCTTCGCCCCCCCCCCCTCCTTCCTGGCCCTCCTAATAACTTTACACAATCGAAAATATCTCCATTCGACTTGCAGGCCTCTAAAACCTATCTGTACCAATTTTGAACGCCCTAACTGTATTTCTATTTGTTTTTGCCCCATACCCCCCCCCCCCCCCTTGCTGCCCCACTTGGGGGTTGAATTTCTAAAATTCTAGAAATTGGTTTTTAGATATTTGCATTAGCTATATTTTAGAGCAAAAATTTCACGTATATCTGTTTTTTTGTTTGAGATATATAGGATTATGTGAAATCACGTTTAACGCATGTGAAATCACGTTTCGCCCCCTCCTCCCCTTGGGGACCGAATTTCTAAAATTTCAGAAATTGATTTTTAGACATTTGTCTTAGCTATATTTTAAAGCAAAAATTTTACGGATATCTGTTTTTTTTTTGTTTGAGATATGAAGGATTTTGTGAAATCACGTTTTGACCCCCTTCCCCTCCCTTGGGGAGCGAATTTTGTAAAATCGCTTCTTAGTGGATGCCTACGTCATAGAAAGAACATTGTCACAAAATTTCACGCTTCTAGGTCGAGGGGTTTGGTCTGGGCGATGATGAATCACCCCCTCACTCACTCAGGAAGAATGATTTTATATATATATATAGATTAAACGCATAAACACACAGACAAAGATCAATCGCTAAAATATGAAACTTCAGACTCAGTGGACCACGAAACGTGTAATTGTGGTAGAAAGACATTTTCTGAAATTTGACCCCAAAACAATACTTTCTCCAACATTTTGTTGTTAACAAAAATTATAAAAATATACCAAAACAAACGTTTTCCGTATTTGGAAGTATATTTTAGTGATTAATGTTCAAGATAAAATAGCGAATGAGCACCAATATTACGGAACACGCCATTCTGTACACATTCTGATAATAAACATTCCTTAAATATTAAGGAATATTTTAATTTATGTTTTCGTATTAAAAATACAGAAATAAGATGACTAAATTATTAATAAAAGGTATTACGATCGAAAAGATCTTTGTTTGATTAATGAATTAAAAATAGTTTTCTATTTCGTTAAAGTAGTAAAAAGTATTACAAATTATATATCACTAAAAATAAAATTATTTCATTCGTAGTTTCCATATTACTTCATTCCTCTTCCGAAATGTCTTGATGTGATGTTTTGAAATTCTATCTACATTAATTACAACTTCAGTTATGAAAAAAAAAAATAAATAAATAAAAACCTTCATTTTAAAGAAAAATAAAGAGATTAATAAATGAAGAAAGAAAATAATATATGACTGTTTACATTAGTTTCATAATAAAAAGTATTTGCCGAGATAAAGTGAGATTAAACATCAAAAACATTTTTTTTTTTTAAATTTATTTATTGTTTTGTATGTGTGTGAATAATTTTTTTCTTTATAATTAATTTGGTCTTTTTGACTATAAATAAAATACATTTCTAGTTTCCATATTATTTCATTCCTCAAAAATGTCTTGATGATTTCAAATTTTATGGACATTAGTTACAATTTTAATTACCAAAAAAGCATTCATTAAAAATAAACAAATAAATAAATAAAATGATTTTTAAGTGAAAAATGAAAGTAATGTATCACTGCTTACATTAGTTTCACAATGAAAAGTATTCACCGATATAGAGTGAGGATTAAACAGCAAAAAATGTTTTTTTTTACCAGTGTATAAATTTTTTCTTTATAATTAACCTGTTCCTTTTTTACCAAGAAATAGATAAAAAAAATCTATTGACAGAATATTTCAATGCTATTTTTAGTAAATTAACTGGAAATGGGTAGAAGGATCATAATCACAAGGATTTATCGTGCTTACATGTAATTTATTAGGAAAAAAATATATATATATATAATTTTTATTTCCTCAGGGTAGATTAATAAAAATGATTCTATCAATGCGTAGTTAGATTTAGTAATTTTTTTTCATACTTTATGTTTTGTTTAAGGTTTAATAAAAAATAAAATTATTTAAAAAAAAAAATAATAATAATAATTGCAACTATAAATATACCGTGAATGCATTAATAAAGATTATAATACTGAATTTGCAAAATATAAAGCAAATAATTTAATGCATTAGGCTATCCTTTTAAAGTCTTTCATCATATATATATATATATATATTCTCAGTAAATAAAACTAATTGAAAAACACATTTAGTAACAACGTCGATAATTGATAAAACTTTTTTTCCGATTATTCTCTTGAGGTTAAATGAACTTTTATTATACGTGTTTAATAAAACTACAATAAAATAAAAATGAATCCATTAAACATTCGCAATTAAAGGAAGTTTTCATACGTATTTATGTAAATAATTAAACAATTATAGTGAGAAATACTTTTTTTTTTTTTTAATGATACATTTCTGAAATAAAACTTATATATTGAATTGCCTGCAAACTTTAAACTGAGTTTGCGACAAGCATATTTATATGTATAACACAAGTAGCTTTAAATACTTATCATTAATATATTTATAATTATATGTATTAACATACATTAATAAACATAATATGTTAAACTTATGTGTTAACAAACATTAAGACTCATTAAAATTAGTATGCTAAGAACTTAACAATTTTTTTCTATACCATTCTGTATAGCAAAGCCATCCGCCGTTCAACAAAACAACGCTTAATACTGTGTCCTTTAAATCTGTATATATATATATAAATTACGTGTCACGATATTTGTCCGGGGTAAACTAAGGAACCGATTTTAATGAAATTTTGCACAGTGTGTGCAGTTTTGTCCAACCTGAGAGATAGGATAGTTTTTATCTCAATTTATTGTCACAATATTGTTTTATTGCAATTATTTGTTAATTATAGACCTTTATTAAAGTTGCTCCAAAATATCTGTGAGTTCCATTAATTTAATTGTTGCCAAAAAAAAAAAAAAAAAAAAAAAAAATACGAGTTCATTTTCTTTCGACATAAAAATAAATACATTTAATCAAACGTGAACGTTAAAAAATTATAAAAAGTTAAATTATGCATCTCACGAAAATTGACGTCATAATCAATTTAAAGATTTTATACACATTGATAAAGTGCTAATGTAGTTCTATCATAGATATAGTAATATATATAGATCTCTCATCCCCATGTTATCGTACAAAGATTTTTGATGCCGAAAAAAAAAATAATAAAAGCTTTGGAAACAGCCATTAAGTGGTATTGAAAAAAAAAAAAAAAAAAAAGAAAAGAAAAGAAAAGAAAGAAAGAAATATGAATTTGAAACTGTATCTGGAGTCTTCCATTCCCCTTTAGCAAATAAATTATTCATAAATTTTATTTGCTAAAATATTAGTATGTATTCCCGTGTGTATTCACTCGGGGAAAGACGGCCATATTTTGGTAAAAACGTCGTCTTTTCCCAAATGAAAAGGAATAACTTTTTCTCCCCAATGATCACACTATTCTATATATGCTACGTATACTATATCTATGAGTTCTATACGCAAGCGAAGTGTGACTCACTGACCGTCTGTGCAGCCAAGAAAAAGATTTCCTATGTTAATTGCCCACTGGATTTTTTGTAAGAAATTATTAAAAATCGAGGAAATTTATTTCCCGATTTTAATCCTTATATTTGGGTATAGATTTGTATTAGTTATCGCGGGTGTTAGATTGAATTAATTTGCTGTCAAATTGACAAAATTTTAATTTTAAATTTCAAAACTCTGTCGCCCTTGGCTTTTTTTATTATTATTATTATTATTTGGCGAACAAAAACGTAACACGAAAATATACATGCCAGATGTATGCATTGTACGAAATATAATATGTATTATTCATTATACGTATGTATGGCATGTAATATGCATTGTACGAAATATTGTTTCATATTATTCATTACTCTTTTTATATGAGTTGTTAAAATAACCATGATTTTTGAAAGGAATTAAATATTTTCGCCAGATAATTTGGCGATATTCTTTTTTTTTCGCCAAGGATGACAGAAATGAAATCTATTCCGCTGCAAAATATTAGTATCTTACATCAGATATTTTATTTAGACATTTGAAAACAAATTTGACATCAAACTATGATAAAATATCTCTTATTTTCCTTTTAATTAGTATATTATTAGTATATTAAAATTTAAAAGCATGGTATATAAAAGGTTTTTTTTTTTTTTTTATCTTATAATTATTCTTATCTTAATCCTCAATGTTTCCCATCTTTATTAACTTGAATTTACTATTAAAATTTTAACATACTCAAAAACCTCTCATCACTTCGTTAAAATACACTAAACTTTTCCAAAATCTTTTTCTATGTAAAATGATACATGTATTTACTTTAAATGTCCAATATTTCATAAGATTTCCAATTTTAAAGTTTTAAAATATTTATCAAATTTACTTATTTTTCTGGTTTAGCCTTATTGTTTTCCTTTTTATAACTACAGCTGTTGCCCTCTTTAAAATATTTAAAATGATGAGGTCATTTTATAGTAAAATTATCCATTATAGCATATATTATATTTCACTCCTCCATAAAAATTGATTTTAAAATCGTCTGTTTCTTTTATACTTTTATTTTAATAGAATTTTAATAGAATTTAATTTATATATTTATCCAAAGTAGCATTAGAAATAATATATATTACTTCTCCATTAAAATTTATAGGACCCTACAATAAAATTAATTTGTGCTTAATATCAACACTACGAAAGTTTTTATCAATCGCTTCCAAATTTTGACCTAAATTTCAAATCTCAACCCTGTGGGTTTTTACATCGGCTACAACGTTTTCGTCTTTGTTCGTAAATAATAATTTGACTGTACTAAATAGTTTACAGCCGTATAATTCAACGTATAACTTAGTCACAGCAACGCGTGGCCGGGTCTGCTAGTTTATATATATATATATATATATATACAGGGAGCATAGGAAAGTCCATTTAACCTGAAAATACTTGCTAACGGAGAGAGCTATAGACACGCAAGTAAGGTAACGGTATAGTAAAGCGACTATGCCCGACCTAATGCAAACGACCACAGCGCCCCTAATGGCGAAATTTGGAAGTTAGCCATTGCAAATCGAAAACGAAATGAGATAGAGCAAAATTTCCAATTAGAAAGTTTTAGAGCATCAATTAATTAGTACGAAACGATATTTGGTTTACACGGATAAGATAAATTGGCGCCTGTATACCCCAAAACAATGCAAAATCGATGCACTCCATTTTGTGTAAATATTTGAAAGGAATAGTCAGTGGAAAAAAGAAATATGCACAATTTAATGAATAAATACTATGTACTTACATCAATACATTTTGATAACATCACACACAAAAACAAAACAGGTAAACTAAACTCTAAGTCTCATAGTGTTAAAAGTTAATGTTGAGAATGTTCGAAAAGTTTGCCATTGCTCACAATACACGTTTGTACTCGTGTGAGTAATTCTGCATGCACATTTCTCAGCATGGAAGGAGGTACACTATTGAAAGCATCTGTACTACGATGACGTAGATCCAGTAGACTTGTATGTGGAGTTGGATAAACCTGATCTTTTATGTAACCCCACAGGAAGAAATCCATCGGAGTCAGGTCCGCCGATCGCGGAGGCCATTCAATACTACTACCATACCCAATAATTTGTTGTCCAAAGCAATCTTTTAGAAAGCTTCGCACTCCAGCTGGCTGGTGTGCAGGAGCACCGTCATGTTGGAACCACATGTCCCGTAATACGTACAGGAGAATATCATCCAAAAAGTCGGGTATGATATCCTGAAATAGTTGGAGGTACCTCTGTCCGTTTAATGTGCCTTCGTAGAACACAGGTCCCAGTAAGCGATCCTTCCAGATACCGCCCCACACATTAATGGACCAGCGCACTTGGTGTTTTGTGGATAGTCCCCACGAGGGATTTTCCAGCGCCCAGTAGTGGGCATTATGTCGGTTTAGTACTCCGGTAAGCTGAAACAGTGCCTCGTCCGACCAAACAATGTTGGACAAAAAATCTGATTTATCTTTAACATTATTTAATGCCCAGTTGCACCAATCAAATCGACGCTCATTATCCCGTGGCAACAGTTCTTGCTACAGAGTGACATGATAGGGATGTGCATGTTGACTATGCAGTATTTGCCATACTCGGGCCCGTGTTGAATCACAAGCCATGCTGATTTCTCTTGTACTGCTGTGTGGATGGGCTAGTGCATATGCCAAAATACTCTCTAGAGGTATACGCATACCTGCACTCACCGGTCTACCAGAACGCGGACGACTTTTAGTGCTTCCTGTCTCCATGAGCTGTCGCACTACATTTGCGATGGTAACTGCACTTGGGTGTGGCCCACCTGGAAAACGAACGGCAATAAGCACCATCTCGCAATATTGAAAGTTAGTGAAGCTTGACATTCTCATACATCTTCAAAATTCTAAATCCAAACGTTTATTTTTAAGAAATGTAACTTTTGTAGGATCTCATTCATTTAGGATCATTCAAAATTCCATTTGTTTTGTCACTTTCAAAAAAGAACACATATTTTCTACCCATCGCTGCGTAACGACTGAAATTGCCACAACACAGAAAATAAAATCTTTTAAATGAAAGCGCACGCACATTAGGAATAAAATTATCGTCTGCCATCAATAATTTTATGCTATGAGATTATGTTGTTTGTATCAAGCGAGCGGCAACACCTTTTAAAATAAAATTTTAAATGCATTGGAAATTAAAGTTTTCATACATTACAGTACAGTACAAAGTCACAAACTGCATTTTCACACTGCTACATTTCCGAAATGTGAATATGTAGAGTAGAACGGTCGCACATAGATTACGGACATTTTTGGGTATACAGGCGCCAATTTATCTTATCCGTGTAAACGAAATACCGTTTCGTACTAATTTATTGATGCTCTAAACATTTCTAATTGGAAATTTTGCTCTATCTCTTTTCGTTTTCGATTTGCAATGGCTAACTTCCAAATTTTGCCACTAGGGGCGCTGCTGTCGTTTGCATTAGGTCGGGCATAGTCACTTTACTATACCGTTACCTCACTTGCGTGGCTGTAGTACTCTCCGTTCGCAAGTATTTTCAGGTTAAAGGGACATTCTTATGCACCCTGTATATATTGGTATGCAGTAGGTTGCATTATTAACCAATTGATGCTGAGATGTAGTCGTATGAAATATCGCAGGTGATTAACAGCAGCGTTAGCCATCAAATTATATGCACACAAATTTAATCAGTATTCTCTTTTATAATAAATTTACTATATATTATGTTTCTTCCATGTATGAGCTATAGAAAATGAAGTATAGTTTTTCCATACTTGAAAAAAAAATCATAAAAGTGCCTCTTGTCTGTCTATATATGCTCACAAACTGAACCAGCGTAGTTTTTCCCTGTGGTCCTGTTGAATATCTAGTTTTGAGGGATTATATCGAATAGAATGTGCAGTATAGCATTTAGAAAAATGGAAGAAATCACAACATAACATTGCCATTTGTTGGACACTAATTAAATGTAAAACAATTTATAATAGCCAATATTTTTTATTGCCTTATTTATAAATGCCCTTACATATAAATGTGCATGTTTTTTAGTTTGTTAGGTAGATATATCACAATTGTTTTTACACACACACACACAGACATAGAAGATGACATACATATATACTTTTTTAAATGATTGGATCGTGTTCTCGACTTCTCAAAGTTTGTGAATAAATCGAAAACGCGAAGTAGAATATTGTTTTCGAATACACTACATTGTTTTCTTAGATTTAAAAGAAATTAATATAATACAATGAATATTACATGCATATAAAACTGAAGTTGAAATACATTTACTTTTAACTACATAATTTTTAACTTTAAATGAAAACTAGAGTATTGTTCTACTATTTTGAAATCATTAAGTCGTTGTTAAAATAGGGCGAACATAGTTATTTCAACGATTAAGTATCTGTATATAACAGTATTTTCAAAGGTCACTATGTAAAACAATACTCGTTTTACTAAAATTCGCCTTCTCTATAAATCAGATAGACCCAGGGTCCAACTCATAGTAAGCAGCAGCTCTTCCTCACATCGACGTAATCATACTTCACTTTGCTACTTAGTCCTTCACTATCCTGCTTACTGAGTTTTCTGTAAGCAAAATAGAAAATATTTGTACCCACTAGACAAAATGTTTAAATATTAATACCGATTTCATCCGGCAAAAGAAAAAAGTAATTTTTGACAGATTGAGATGTAATTCTATAGCAGATTTTGTGGCTCTAGAAATGAGAATTTTCCGTAGAAAAATTACATTTTTTTTTTTAACAGTGTGTCAAATATTATCATAGAAAGATATAATACAATTGTAATTATGTAATTATATTTATTTATAGGTTTTCATATGCTGTGTGGAAATTTGGACTGTACACAAAGAGCGCCATAAATTATCGTAATTTAAAATAATTTCTAAAGAATCTAAAAATTAATTTCTCTGAATAAATATCACATTTTTGTACAATCATGAACTAAAGATCGTGTTTCTTAATATTTTCCCATTTTTTCAACTTGAAATACATGCATTTGAAAGACAAAACTTATGAAATACAATCTCAAAGTTTACGTTAAGGGAATAAATTCTTTGAAAATATATTAAATTTAGTTTTTGCCATATGATACAAGAAATCAATAATGAGTCTTTGATCATGCAAACCATTCGCTAACACTATCCTGCATACAACTGTGTACTTATTGGCTTGATGTTCTATTTGATTTTCATTAATCTCATTTAATTTTCATCAACATTCAGCTTGAATAGCTTCGTATTTGAAATTCTCTAAGTATCTTGAAGCCTTAACGATATTAATTCCGTTGTCTGCATACATGAAGAAAATTCTACTTCTACGAGCTAAAATTCAACATAACGCCTGCAAAAATTCTTCAAAGGATAAAGAATAATGCCGTAGCATCCATGAAAGCGTTTTCCTTACTTATTACTTAAAAATTCATTTTTTTATTTTGAATAGAAAAGTTAAATAATATTTTCGGTTTCTCGTTTAGCAGATCCAAGCCCGCATCGGCGAAAAGCTGAATTGATTCTCCCTCTGCTCTTGAAAGCGGGTCTCTTCAGCCCTTCCAAGCGTTTTTTGAACCACAACTTGTAAAGACGTATTTTGGCACCCTTGTGCTAAAGTGGCGCTTTCGTCTTTCATGTTGAACCTGATGTAAGAGCAGAAACACTGATACTTTAATGTTCAACTTAACATATATTTAATTAAATCTCTCAAGATTTGGAATATGGGGCTACTTCTTAATCGTATAAAAATAATATTGATACAATCAAATTGATACAATAATATTGATATAATCAAATATAATAACTAACTCTATACTACCCCAAAACTTTCAGGAACATCGTTACATAACGGCGTGAAGCTTGTCTATATTCTTCTATAATCTGAGCGGCATTTGACTATCAACTCTACCCTCGTAAAACTCCTCCAAACTCTTGAAGACTTCTCAGAAAAAAACTTCTCACCTCACCAAATATCCCCCAAGTATCAATTTAATCCCCGTTTTATACTTTGCAGCATTAATTTGCATTCCATACGTCACTTGATTTCCGACAACTTTATTCTATTTCTTCTTATAGTCGAAGCGGCGGCTGCAAAAAATTGACTTTATAAGGTGTGAAGCTGATTTTTTTTCTATCGATAGAATTCATTGTTACAATGAAAATCTGATATGGTTGCCTGGTCAAAGCGGTCACGTTTAAGAGAAACAACCTCACTTCCGGTCACAATTTAAACGATTTTTGAACCCCACAAGTGTGAAGATGAAACCGGTGCTAAAATGTAGAGATTAATATGCTCTTTAAAATGACATAGGGTTGCCTAGTCAAAACCATCAAGTTTCAGAGGTTGCCTCGATAATAGGGATCATATTTAAACGATTTTAGAACCCCACAAGTGTAAAGATGAAACCGGTGCTAAAATGTAGAGATTAATATATAGATTAATATGCTCTTTAAAATGGCATAGGGTTACCTGGTCAAAGCCGTCAAAAAACAGAGGTTGCCACGAAAATAGGGGACGTATTTTACGATTTATTTTTCCAAGTAAAAAGTAAGCAAATTGTAAGCAGATTGAAAAGTGTTGTATGTTCTACATTTAGCTCTCAATTTCATATTTTAAATATTAATCATTTCGTGTTTAACCTTTTTTAAGTAGTCTTCATGTGTGTTTAACTTTGTGTTAAACACCTTTAATATTTGTTACCTTTTTGGAGACTGACCGCTATTTCTTTATGAATTTTACCAGGCAAACATATACCATTCTAAAATAACTTCTATGCTGTACATTCTGGATCCAGCCACACCTTTCAAATATTCATATAATTGCATCCTTATTAATTTTCTTTGTTAATGCTATTCGTATTTTTTTTACACTTCGTTAAGAAATCTTCAAAACTCGCCTATTTTTTTGTGGATGGCTGCTTTACTTGACAGATTTGACCAGGTAACCTTAACCCATTTTAAAGAGCATATTAATCTCTATATTTCAGCACCGGTTTAATCTTTACACTTAGGTAAATAACTTTTTACTTGGGTAAATAAATCGTAAAATACGTCCCCTATTTACGTGGCAACCTCTGTTTCTTGACGGCTTTGACCAGGCAACCCTATGCCATTTTAAAAAGCTACATTTTAGCACCCGTTTCATCATGACCCCTATTTTCCAGGCAACCTCCGGGTCTTGACCGTTTTGACTTGGCAACTTTATGCCATTTTGAAGAGCATATTAATCTCTAAATTTTAGCACCGGTTTCATCTTTACACTTGGGTAAATCACTTTTTACTTGGGTAAGTAAATCGCAAAATACGTTCCCTATTTTCACGGCAACCTCTGTTTCTTGAGGGCTTTGTCCAGGCAGCCCTATGCTATTTTTAAGAGCATATTAATCTCTACATTTTAGCACCGGGTTCATCTTCACACTTATGGGGTTCGAAAATCGTTTAATTTTGACCCCTATTATCGAGGCAACCTCTGAAACTTGACGGTTTTGACCAGGCAACCCTATGCCATTTTAAAGAGCATATTAATCTCTACATTTTAGCACCGGTTTCATCTTCACACTTGTGGAGTTCGAAAATCGTTTAAATTGTGACCGGAAGTGAGGTTGTTTCTCTTAAACTTGACGGCTTTGACCAGGCAACCCTATCAGATTTTCATTATAACAATGAATTCCATCTATAGAAAAAAATCAGCTTCACACCTTATAAAGTCAATTTTTTGCAGCCGCCGCTTGGACTATTACCTGCTATATTTCGCAAAATCTGACACTTATTTTAAAGTTGTAGAATGCCTTCTTAAGTAGTGTAGTGACTCTTAACCGAACTAAGATTCCTCACACATCTGATTTGCGAAATTCTTACGAAATGTTCTCTTAACCTTTCAACTTCGCTCCTGAAAGCCTATTTCGCTTCGAGAGATGCCTATTTTTCTTCGAGAGATGCCTATCGTTTCGAGAGATGCCTATTTTGCTTCGAGAGATGCCTATTTCGCTTCGAGTGATACCTATTTTGCTTCGAGAATGTATTACACTTTGGATAGCTTTATTTTCATATGGTGTAAATTCAGAATCCAGTGGTTCCTTAAAGGAACTAGGTTCTGTATTCACAGCATACAAAAGCAAAACTATCAAAGCTTTAATTCCTCCTCAAAGCAAAATAGAACCAATCAAATCATTACCTATTATTTAAAAGACTGTTATTAGGAATATTTTGTTTGGTGGAAGTGGAGTTCGTTCTGTGGCTATGGCTCTAACAGATGTCGTTATAAAATGTGTAAAAAAAAAAAAAAAAAAAGAATGACTTTTAGATAGACCTAAGATTTACTCAAATTTTCTTAGAATAAAGTTTAAAAATTTAAAATCGCAGCTTTTATCAAATGAAGTAATTTATCTAAAGTTGTCAATGATATACGTTTAATTAGATTTCCCATCATTGCAAACACTGCTGGTTTTCTCAAACTGAAAGCATTGAAATTCTGAAAAGGGAATTATACGTATTCATAGATAAACTGAATTGTATTGCACAAGAAAGTGGTTAAAAACGTGAAGTTTGTAATACGGCATCCCTAAGCTTACAAATTGTCTAATAATTATAAAGTACGGGATCTATAATCATTGGGTGTAATAAGTCCCATTCAAGAAAAATGTTCAAAGGAATAATAGAGTTTTACGAAGTAAATAGCTTATTGCAGGTAAAGACCCGACACATTCTTGGTGAAAGGTGATAATGATTTAAAGTACCTACATGTTTTACCAGATTACATTATTGTCAGACGTAGTATCGAATCCCTGCACAAAAGATTACATCGTGCTGGGATCAAAGCTGTTTTTTTCGCTCATGCAAGGGTAAGACTTTGGATTTCTCGTAGTGAGAAACTAAATGGAGACGTTTTTACTTGGTGCATAGCTTGCAAGAGGCACACATATAAAGTATAAGAACTGGATGAATTTTTTTCATTGTATTCAACAATTTTCTGTTTCAACAAGAATGTTCAAAGGATTACATGAAGATGCCACATTATAGTTATTTTCAGTTGCATCAGTTAACGATTATGTTTGTTGCGCATGTCTACATTGTAGAGAAAATTCAGAAATATTTGTTGGATTTATTTATTTTATATATACACACATTGCCATACAAATTTGCTCACCAAGAAAGAGTTGTCAGAATGAAACGAAACTTTACACGCGTAACTGCAACATTGATATAAGTAAATGATTACGAAATCAAAGCGAAATGATAATTTACTACAGGAATAATTATGAAAGAATGGAGGTTTTAGTACCCTGTTGGACCAGCTCTAGCGTTAATGCACAATGTGACACGGACGGGCATCGAACAAGTCAGTATGGTATCTTGTGACATCTCGTTCCACAATTGTTGAAACCACGCTTTTTATTCGTTCAGACTTGTGGGCTGCTGAACTTGCCGTCCCAAGTGATTGTAAATATGCTCGATTTGTGACAAATATGGGGATTTGGAAGATCAAGGTAGGGTGGTATTATGGAGAAGGAAGTCCTATTACACCCATGCTGTGTGTGGCTGAGCATTGTGCTGTTGAAAAATGTCTCCTGTGAGCCCATGTATGAGTGGCAACGCCTATGTCTGTTGGATGTTACGAACGTACCGCTAGGCTGTTATAGTGCAGAGGAAAAATATTGAGGATGGCCGTGTGTGCGTATGCAATGTGATCTCATATTATCACACCAGCTCTGGATGCGGTGTACAGTTGAAAATCAAAAACAGGATTGAGGCGTCCATCACCCTACTCCACACACGTACATGATTGTGATCACTGCCCATATTTAATGTGAATTCATCGCTGAAGACGACTTTGTTCCATTCGGTTACAATCCAAGCCCGTCGAGCGCGACACCACACCAAATGTAGGAGAGGGGATTGAGTATTATTGGCAGCACACGAAATGGGCTCCCCGATATCAAATGTCCTTTAGCCAGTCACCTTGCGATGGCACGTACAGACACAGGGAAAGGCCGTGTAGGTGCTGCATATGTCCGGATGGCGGACAACGAGACAGTTGGCGCGATGCGTATGTTTCATATGTAGCGACGGTTTTTTCGATTACTGGTCTAGCGTGTCCTGAGGCTGATCGCCATGTAAGCGACCTCTACCTCGTCCACTGATCCCAATACCTATTCACAGTAAAATAAGAACGGCCTTGGTAGCTGGCTGAGCTGTTTACCCGTATTTCGATATACCGATGACTCTTCCCCTCCCGGACCCTGACAATGGCCCGTATTGTTTTCAATGGCGGCGTAACGGTATCTCTGTTTAAAAAGCGTCCCTCTGAAATAGATTATGTACACCAAACAAGCTCTGTGTACTTGCTTTATACTCCAAGAAGAACGAAGTTCAACGCCCTTTGGTGGTGGCCTTACGCAATGCACAAACACGCTGTGTTCCTAATCATTTGAATATCGTACCTTCGTGCAAAGTTTCGTTACAGTCCAACAATTCCTTCTTGGTGAGCAAATTTTTTAGGCAATGAAATATATATATATAATAATTAGAATATTTTAATTTTTTAGAAGTAGTAATGTTTTGGCAATATAAATTATATAAACTGATGCACTTATTAAAGACTACAGAAAAGCTCTAGGCTTCAAATCACATTTTCAAATCTCCCAATAATTGTTACTTTTGTATATAGTTATAAATTAGAGTTATTTCTAATAGTACATATTTCATGTAAAATAAAAATTAGTTTCAAAGGAATTTCAATGCATTTTCATCATACCAATAAATTGAAGTTTTAAATATTTTATCAGCAACAAAGATTTTGTTTGTTTTATTATGTCGCTTTACTGACAGTTTTTCATATAAATGCTCATTAAAACGGAAACCGTCATAAAAAGAACGGAACAATAATAAATATATTTTTAACCCTTAAATGCCTGATTGTTTTTTAAATGAATTTTAAAATGTTTTATTCTTACCTGTATTAAATAAATCACGAGAAAATTATTTTTAAAATCATACTAATTTTAACTATGGTTTACAGCTAAAAAGGAATTCGTTGTCAATCGGCAACCATGAGGCAATAAAGCTTCGATAGTATTCTGATAATACTTTAGAAGACAAGATTGGGTATGTTGTCGAATGGCAACACAAAGCATTTAAGGGTTTAAACGAATGATGATTTTTTTTTCCTGATTTATAAACGTAAGAAAAATCAAACAAATTACATGTTGGTTCATTACTAAAATAAGAGTATATGATTTTTCCAAAGAAAATCACTATACACAATTTTAAAAAAGTAAATTTTAGCAAATATACAGATAAACATATACATTCAGCGTATAAGTATTATTTCAAAATACCTGCTTCGGTTAAGAAAAAAAAAAAGTCTAAAAACTATTACCTAAGGTATTTCTCCGTTTTAATACATTTTATGATGCTAAATTAAAGTAAGTTTAAATATTTCATTTTTAAATTTAAAACAAAAAACTGGTATATTGTGGCCACCCCAAGACTTTCTTCTATATAATTTTATAAAAATTCAGGCAGGGCAAATTATTTATTAATATATAAGTTTTTAAAATAATTTTGCATGTTTTTGCAGTCGATATTTATGTTACAAAATTGTAACTCTAAATGCCGAAAGAAAGTCAATTTTGCACCAATATCAGAAGAAATGCGTTTTCTAAGTTTTGCTTCTATTTATTTTATTTTTTCATTACTAAAAAAAAAAAAAAAAAAAAAAAAAAATGTTTTATTTAAGTGCAAAATCATGTTACAAAAATAAATCGTGGTTGCAATCCACATATACTGACAATAACATTACTAGTATAAAATTCAAAAACTCAAACTATATAACAAGATGCAACCAACATCTTTGCTTTCTTCTATTGCTTATATTCTCCTATCTCTATATATTAAAAAAAAAGTAACTGTCGCTGGCGTGAATTTTTTTTGTCTGCGACAGCAACTACTCGCGGAGGGCAAGGTTCTCCGCGTCATGAGATATATCAGTGTATTCCGACTGCTTTAAGGAAGGCATTTCAGCTGCTTAGAAATTTCTATCATTTTAATTAACAAAGTTATAAAGTAAAAACGCGGGTTTATAAAGGTACTCTATTTGCCACCGGAGGGAAAAGTTTCTCTTATGACGTTTTTTTCTGTGTCTCTGACGTCTCTTTCCTCAGGAAAATTAAAATGTGATCAATGGTGTAAATAAGAAAAATTGAATAATTGGCACCTTTGAGATGCTCGAGAGAAGAAAACATAATTTAGAATAGGGCAGTTCCTTGTTTGTAAACAAACATCTCAACTTTTATGAGTGGTTGGCAAAAAGGCTTGGGAAAAGCATAGCGATGGCGATTACTTGATTACTACCAACGGAAAATCAATGGTGGGCGGGGCGCGGGAAAGTCGAGCGCGCTTTTTTGCCAACCACATGACGTCACGAGGAAATGCTCTATAGCAAAACATTTGAAAATAACCGATATTTTTAAAATATTACGTAAAAATTTAATAAAGATGAAACGAAAATTAGTTTATATTTTTATTTTAGTTTATATTATGGTATAACTTCAGTGTATCCCCACAGCTGAATTTGGCGATTTTTCTTTGGCACCGTTTTGAACGATAACGATGTCGTTCAGGACAGTTTGCGATATAATATGGCAGCCTATATGTTGCTTATTTTGGATTTATGATTTCATGATTTAGATTATGATTTTATGATTTATGATTTTTAGGTTTATGATTTAACCATAATCGCCAAATATCGTTGTGGGGATATACTGAAGTTGTTCCTTTAATTTAACGTTAGGCGAAAAAGATTTAGTAATGAATACCATGATTATGTTAAACAATTATTGGTATAAGTTAGAGATTAAGCGCAGACATTTTTTAAATGGAATTTATGAGATAAAAATTTATATTAGCTTATATAAAGATTTAGTGTTTTAACTCAAAATATACTTAATAGGATAGATGGGCTACTATGGCCAATTTAGCGATTTTTAAAAATTAGAAATGAAGCTCGTACGTTTTTCGCCAAGGAATTCATTACGCAACCACAATAGCCATTTTAACTCTAGCCATGCCTTCCTATAGAGATTGTAAATTATAAAATGGTGCAATAATAATGATAATAATAATAAAATCCGCAACCTATTTTTGTTTTTTAAGCATTGATATAAAACTTTGCAGAAAACAGAATTTAATACAACAGGAAATTTTTATATATATATATAAAGGAATGTAGTAACTGCATTGCTAAAATATTGTAGTTACAGCTAATACAGGACCTCATTGGCTGATTTTAAATTTTTCATTTACTATTTTTACGATGACTTAAATTATCTATAGCAATTATGCATGTGAAGATTTTCGCGAGAAACGTCTAAGCTACTTCGGTGCCAAATTTAAAATTTCGCCAAGAGGTTAAACTGTACCATTGTTTTAGAACGACATTTTTCAATTTTATTTTAAATATTTTTCAACTTAATTCACGAGGGAAAAAAAGAAGAAAATTTTTTATTTGGTCTAAATGTACAAAATATCTTCAGGTAAAATATCCGTTTTTCGTTTTGTTCATTATTAGAAAGAAAATGGCTGAAGAGGTTTTTCCTGTACCATTGATGTCTTTATAAATTACATTATCCAGTATCATTAAATTTCCTTCTCCACGCTCATATTTTATTTTCTAAATTTCGCACGTGGTTTTTAATTATTTAGTTCTAAATTTAATATTACATGATATATATGTAAAAAAAAATCAAGGTGTAATCAGTACATATCCAGAAGCTGTAGCCAACAAATATTCAGACCAAAATCAACACAAGTTCAGGAGATATCGCCAACAACTATTAAGATGTCATGATCAATATATTTTCAGTAGATATCGCCAACAATAATAATTATTCAGCAGATATCGCCAACAAGTATTCAGGAGCCATCATCAACACTTATTCAGAAAATATTGTCAACAAATATTCAAAAGCCCTCCAATTTATGAATGGTGATGGTCTATCTCGAATACTTCAAACCGGCAATTTGTTTTTACAATACAATCAAGGATGAATTTTTCACTTATCAGTAGATTTCGAAAAATGTGATTTTTTTTTTTTTTTCCCGATTTAACTTAGTATTGATATAACTTTAGTATATCCCTACAGCTGAATTTGGCGATTTTTCTTTGGCATCGTTTTTAACGATAACGATGTCGTTCTGGACTGTTTGCGGTATAATATGGCAGCCTATATGTTGTTTATTTTGGATTTATGATTTTATGTTTTATAATTTATGATTTAGATTATGATTGTAATTGTATCATTTATGATTTAGCCATAATCGCCATATATCGTTGTGGGGATGTACTAAAGTTGTTCCTTAGTATTTAATACAGTTTAAGAAATTAAATGGTAAAATCAGATATTGACAGGCATCTTGGCAAATTCATGGTGTAATACAATAAGTGGCGACAATGCAAAATCGCTATCTGAAAGAAATTGTCCTGTCGTACTACTACTACTAATGAAATTTTTAAAATAATTGCAATAATCGCATAAGATATTTATTTTCAATCTGAATAAATCATATTCTAGAAAAAATGCACTTTAAAAAGTTGCATCTTTAGTGTTGGAAGCACTGGAAATAAATGCAGAGTATTACATATTGTCCTAAATTAACTAAAAAAATTCAATAGTAAAAAAAAATAGGCATTAGAAAAAATAAGTTCATAATTTCTTTAATCAAGCAATAACACCCAAAAAATTCATCGTCAAACAGTGACAAAAATTTAACAAGTCGATCATATACTAAAGTTGTAATGCTAAATGATTTAGATGTCAAGAATTTCTCTCTGTTCTAAATAATTAGTGCTATGGTTGTTTATTTTATGTTCTCTCTGAAAATAATGGCAAATTGTTATTAAATTGTCGAACATTATAACAGATTTTTGACATATTATAAACGATATAATATTAAATATTGTGTATTTCAATGTGATACCAAATATGGTGGATTTCTATAATATTGTTCAACTCTCTTGTGTTATGTATTATTAATATTCCAATTCAATGAAAGCAAAGTTGCGAATAGTCGGGTAGAATCCCGCAGGGATTAATGAGCGAAGCGAGTCCGGGTTAGGCGAAGCCTTCCTCGTGGTTGGTGAGCGGAGCGAGCAGGGGGCAGAGCCCCCTAGTATTTCTTAAAACAATTTTCATAGATGCCACACGTACCACACAAACTTTAAATTTTACATCTACTTTTTAAGATAGAACGCCATCATGATTTATATAAAAATTAAATCATTAAATTCATTTTTGTACTTATTTTTATTTCATTTTTCACGCGCACTTTTTACTTCCTAATTCAAAATTAAAAAAAAAAAAAAAAAACTTTATCGATAGTGTTTGTTTCGATACTGATTATTATTAATTTTCATTTCTTTTCTTTTTCTTACCTACCCCCCCCCCCCCCAAAAAAAAAAAAAAAAAAAAAAAAAAACTCTTATTATATGCATTTATACCAAATTTTGTCCTGTAATGCTAAATTAAAAGTTTAGAAAATAACCTGGTGTGTCTCTCAAACGACTTTCTCTTACCCTGAAATTTAATACTCTAAATACAGGTTGCAGATTAATAGGTAAGATAACGAGTACTGTTATGTAAACCGTGTTAAACAATTCAAAATAGGCCTTGGAAGAGTTTTATATGATGATTAGTTGTGTATGGGGGGGGGACACCCCGTTTCATTAATGCGCCTACATTTATATAGAATTTAATTCGGCTATTAAAAAATGACTCTGTTTTTAAAAAATAAATTATTAAAATTATTATGTAAAATTTATCTTTTATGATAATGCAGATGATTTCCATATTAGAGAAGTAGTATAACACTAAATATCCAAAAAAGTCCCCTTTATTCATAATATAAAAAAAAATCGTTAAAAGTGAAAAAAAATCGATAACTTTGTTTTAAATTATCGCAGATCGATGGTACAACCATTCGTTTTAAAGGTATTGGCGAGCTCTTTTGAAAGATACCCATCATGAAAATTTACTCCCCTCAAGGGGGGGGGGGGAAGCGAGGCTTCTACATGCACATTTTTTTTTCCCTTTTGACTATCTCTATTTCAATAAATATATATTCGTTTCATTTGGTTTAGTGCAGTCTATAGATGTTAATCTCTACTTACCTCCAATTTTCCCCATAGACGTAATGTATTTAATTACTTTTGAGTGTCCCTGTACACGAACAATTTGCTTGATCTTAACGAAATGTTTAGTGTAGCATCCTTATATGATGTACATTTAGAATACCAAGTTTGAATTTTCTGCCATAATTTGTTTTTGAGATATGCTGATAACAGACAGTCACACACACAGACATACACACAGACCATTTGCTAAAAACATTATTTTCTAATTCAGGGGACCTCAGAACATGTAAATATAACAAAAACTCGTGTTCGAAAATTTGACCCAAAAACAATACTTTCTCTACCTTATGGGTAAGAGAAAGTAATAAAAAAAAACGGATTCATAACGCCAACTTTTGAGCAATTGATCCTCAAATCGGAACAGCACCAGTTTACGTCAAGGTCCAACTAAATACCAAGTTTCTTTAAACTTCGTTCATTGGTTCATGAGTTACAGCGCCAAAAATTTTTGTAATGTACACACACGTAGACAGACATAAAAACAATTAAATCCTGTTCAGGAAATCTGAAAACGTGTAAATCTATAAAAAACTGCAGTTCTAAAATTTTTACAAATCCAATATTTTCTTCTTATATATATATATATATATATATATATATATATCTATATATATATATATATATATATATAGTGAAACTTGAATAATTCGAACTTGTTTAATTCGAAATTCTGGATAATTCGAGGTTTTTACTCGGTCCCTTGAATTTTGTATTAAAATAATGTTGAAAAATCGTGGATAATTCGAATTCTATTTTAGATAATTCGAATTTTTCGTACGATTAACTTTAAAATATTACAGTAAAATTTTTTCCCAAAATTTTTCTCAGTTGAAATGCATTATTTATTTTAATCGTCTTTCAAACTAAGGATAAAGAAATACAAGAAAAGCCCCTACCTAGTGCATCAGATATGGTGTACATGAATTTCGAGGGTTTTTTGAATTGAAAGTCATGTCTGATGTAGAAGATTCTATTTTTGTATCAACTGATAGGTTGAAGTCATATGCTATGACAAAGATTGTACTTGAAGAAGCAATAAAAAATATCTTACTATATTTTCAAAAAGTGTTGAATAATTAAGCTCGTAAAAAATATTGATTTAATGGGAGGGGGAAGAGGATGTAGCATTTTCTTAGATATAAAGTTCATATATTAAATATTTGATCGTAGAAATTTAATTTTTTTAATTTATCTCTTCTTTTTGACAAAATAGCATGCTTGCCAACATCCTAGTTAATATTCTGTAGTGTTGTTTCACACCAGTAAATTTTTAAAGAAATATTTTGAAAATGCAATTACGATTAAATAAGAAGAAAAATACTCTAAATCGGATACTGGTGTGAAAAAGAAGGCGGGGCTAACAATACTACGGTATTTTAATTAGTATGTTGGCAAGTTTGAAATAGTATATGCAATTCGAATTTTTGGATATTTCGAATTTTTCTCAGGTCCCTTCAACTTCGAAATATCCAAGTTCTACTGTATATATATATATATATAGGTAAAATAATAATAATGATAATAATAATAATTTCTAATTCAGTATATTACACCACATTTAAATGCTATCACCAAATCGATATCTTCTAATCGATAAGTGAACACAAACTTATTATTAATGTTACTAGCAGGCTACGCCCGCTTCGCTGGTCACTATATTTAAATGAATTTTCGAAAGAATTGAATTAATATTTATTCCTTTACACCACATTATAGACAAAAACTAAAAAAAAAAAAAAAAAGGAAAAAAAAAAGAAACTCGAATTGCTCGAAACCTTGCTTCGGGTACCCGCTGTCTACGGCAGCTCTTTTCCCGCCCGCACTGCATCAGGTCTAGGTTTCCCATGCCTGCAGAAAGATCTTTTTCGGGCACTTCAATCTGGATATTTATCGACGACAGGGGGGGGGGGGTCTGCTACTATTTAAGAACTACGATTTTAAATATGACTGTATCTCAGCATCTATTAAATATTTTAGTTTTGAACCATGTATTTTATAGCCCATGCTATTTACACTATGTTACGATTTGATTCCGACCAATGTAATAAAATAAAATAAAATAAAAAGTAGATTCATATATATATAAACAAATAAATTTTAATCATTTTAATCCTTTTTACTATGCATATACTACCATTTTTCCCGATAGATACTGTAAATAAAAAAAAAAAAAAATCTGGTGTGACTTAACTCGACTTTCCGAACATTGGGTAATTAACAATTTTGTAGATAAAGTGAAGAAAGAGGAGATGTTAAACAAACAAAAGAGAGAAAACCATAATAGAGTGTTTCAGTATTTTTCTCCATGTATTACACGATGTTTTATTTAACGTTACTGAACTTTGATCCCATAGATCATAATGATAAAGAATTATTCTTTGTGTCCCGGTAAAAAAACTGTAAATGGGAGATTCACCAAAATGTATACAGTTGGTGCAACTGTGACCTATAACATGTGTACAATTTTTTTGCTCAGATTAATAAGGCGTTTAGACTCTATCACACTTTTAAAAATTTCGCCCCATAAGCCATAATGATAAAGAATTTTTCTTTGTGTCCCTGTAAAAATACTATAAGTGCTAGATTCTCCAAAATCTATACAGATTGGGTATCTGTGACCTATAATATGTGTATAATTTTTTTGCTCAATTGAATAAGGTGTTTAGATGCTATCGCACTTTTAAGATTTTGGTCCCAAAGGCCATAAAGATAAAGAATTTTTCTTTGTGTCCCTGTAAAAAAACTATAAGTGCTAGATTCACCAAAATCAATAGGGTTCGTACAATGTTGACTTACAATATACGTACCAACTTTCAGCTTGATTGAACAAAGCGTTTAGACGCCAGCGTGTTCACTCACAGACATACACTCATACATACATACATCATCGCAAAAATAGTGAAAACGGATTCAGGAGACCTCGAAACGGTTAGAAAAATCAAAATCTCAAATTCGGATTTTTGAGATGATTACAATACTTTCCTCACTATAGTGTTCGGAAAGTAAAAATTAATGAATAAATGTTTTTACTTTTAAAGGAATTAACTAAGAAATGAAAAATAAGAAGTTGTTTTACTATAAAAAAAATAAACATGACTGTTATAAATATGTTTTTAAATTTAAAACTAATTATACTTAATTTTTTCTACTGCATTACGATTTTATTTTCAATGAATATAAAAAAAAAAAAAAAAAAAAAAAAATCGCCTTCAAATTAATGTATTAAATAAAAATATGTTGCGTAATAGCCGTTGCTAAGATACGCAGACGATTGAAGCAAAATAATAAATCTATGAAAAATGAAAAAAAGAAGCCAATATTTAAAATCGGAAAAACATTAATTTAAAAAATTCAAATTTGAAATTCGAAAAAATCTCGATGAGGTACCCACCTGCAGGGTCCCACGTACCTATATGCCAAAATCTAAAAATTTAATATGTTTAATTTTTTTCTACTGTATGTGGATAACTATTTAATTTCAATAAATATAATAAAAAAGATTTCTTCCTCAAATGAATTTAAATAAATAATTGTTTAATAGCCGTTGCTAAGATACGCAGACTTTTGAAAAATGAAGCATCAAAGGCAATATTTAAAATCGAAAAAACATTAATTTAAAAAATTCAAATTCGAAATTCGAAAAAATCTCGATGAGGTGCACACCTGCAGGGTCCCAGATACCTATATGCCAAATTTGGAGGCTCTGCGATTAGTAGTGTGAGCACCAGAGCGCAGATACACACACAGACACATACACAGACACACAGACACTTCCCTTATTTATATAGACTAGCAGGCTACGCCCGCTTCGCTGATCACTATATATAAATGAATTTTAGAAAGAATTATTAATATTCATTTTTTTACACCACATTATACACAAAAACTAAAAAAAAAAGTAACTAAAATTGCTTCAAACCTCGCTTCGGGTACTCGCTGTTTACGGCAGCTCTTTTCTTTCCGCACTGCACCAGGTCTAGGTTTTCCATCCCTGCAGAAAGATCTTTCCCAGGCACTTTAATCTGGATATTTATCGACGACAGGAAAGATCTGCTACTATTTAAGAACTACGATTTTAAAGATGACTGTATCTCAGCATCTATTAAATATTTTAGTTTTGAACCATGTATTTTATAGCCCATGCTATTTACACTATATTACGATTTGATTTCGACCAATGTAATAAAATAAATAAAAATAAAAAGTAGATTAAAAAAAAAATATATATATATATAAACAAATAAATTTTAATCAATTTAATCCTTTTTGCTATGTATGTACTTCCATTTTTCCCGATAAATACTGTAAATAATAATTAAAAAAAAAAAAAAAAAAAAAGTTTTTTCTTTTAAAAGAATTAATTAAAAAATGAAAAATAAGAATTTGGTCTACTATAAAAACTTAAACGTAACTGTTATAAAAACGTTTTTAAAATTAAAACTATTAATTATACTTAATTTTTTCTACTGCATTACAATTTTGTTTCCAATAATAAAAAAAAATCGCCTTTAAATGAATGTATTAAATAAAAATAAGTTGCGTAATAGCCGTTGCTAAGATACGCAGACGATTGAAGCAAAATATTAAATTTATGAAAAATGAAACAAAGAAGCCAATATTTAAAATCGGAAAAACATTAATTTAATAAATTCAAATTCGAAATTCGAAAAAACTCTCGATTAGGTGCACACTTGCAGGGACCCAGGTACCTATATGCCAAAATCTAAAAATTTAATATGTGTAATTTTTTCTACTGTATGTGTATAACTATTTGATTTCAATAAATATAATAAAAAAGATGTCTTCCTCAAATGAATTCAAATAAATAAATAGTTTAATAGCCGTTGCTAAGATACGCAGACTTTTGAAACGAAACAAATTTTTGAAAAATGAAACATTGAAGCCAATATTTAAATTCGAAAAAACATTAATTTAAAAATTCAAATTCGAAATTCGAAAAAATCTCGATGAGGTACACACCTGCAGGGTCCCAGGTACCTATATGTCAAATTTGGAGGCTCTGCGATTAGTAGTGTGAGCACCAGAGCGCAGATACACACACAGACACACAGACACTTCTCTTTATTTATATGGATTACGAACATTGTTGGTAAGCAAGGTATCTCATAATCTGTATCTGATAATCTGAAAAAACAAAAATTATTAAAAAATTGTATAAAGATATGTAATCTTTTATTTTTACAAATTATTATTAAGATCAACATTATATTTTTCTCTTATTACTTCATTATATTATCAAAAACATAAAACTATATGCTCTCTTCTTTAAAAGAGACATGAAAATTTAATCAGGCTTTGTTCATCTTTCCTTGGTAAAATGTTATAGTTCACCGAAGCAATAAAGAAGCTTTTATTATTCAATTAATCAATTTTCACTCGAACCAATGTACTCAATGTACGTGAATATAACATTTCACCCAGCATTAATTCTTCGCTCGTTTTATTGCGATTGACGATGAATTAATCACATCAGATTAACATTAGTATAATATTTAAGAATATTTATAACTAAATGATTTAGACAGATTTTGGTTATTTCTAAAATGATTGTTCATATTTTGTTTTGATTTAGTTATCCATTCTGGATATTTCTTAACTCTTTTTATATCTTGCTTTATTATATATTTTATTATTATTAAAACCAAAGTAAACTTTTAAAATGAGATAAAGAATACTAAAATTATTTAAAAATTTTAGAAATACATTTCAATTATAAAACATGAAAACACAAGACAAACGTTTCGGCTAAACACTAGCCCTCCTCAGGGCTAGTGATAGTGCAATTGACATGGGTGATTGTGCTATTGAGAAATTGTGCAATTGCAATTGACAAATTGTGCAATTGCTTTTTGTGATTGTACAATTGACCAAAAGAAAAAAAAACCTGCTAAACGATTTTCGAAAAGAATGCTCATTGCAAGGCTGCAAAAGTGGGAGCACAGCTTAATGTGGGTCGCCGGGGGAGCTTCAAGGGAGCTTCAAGGGATATCAAGGGAGAGCTTCTAGACACAAACCTCTTCTCACTGCAGCCAATATTGAGAAAAAAAAAAAAGAATGAGCAACTGCAATTATTGCACATACATGCAAGGAGTAATCCACAACACTAAACAACTTTTTTTTTTTTTTTTTTTTTTTTTTTAACACATATAATACACTTTATTTATTTTTTCATGCGGAGCAAACGATCTTGGATAGCCCGGGATTCGAACTCACAATCTCCTGTTCTAGAGACCACCACTTCTCCAATCGCGCCGTTGGGTTCACAATGACTTTTCTTTACAAAAACAGATAAGGTCAACATCAGCACTGATTGGTTGATAAATCACGTCATGCGCAACAAAAGACTTATGGAAAATTTTTGATACCGATTTACAGTACAATGTGCAGTAACAAGTCTTCAATTATTTTTACAGAACTAGCTGTAAAAATGTACAGTAACCCATGCTGCATTTAAGTCAAAAAAGTGCTTTTTTCTACAGATATTTTTTACAGTGTACATATTTCGTTTTTGTAGCAAGTAGGTACTATGAAATAAATAACATTGTTAAAAAATTATGGTGTATATTTACTTGTGACATGTCTCTGTAAAATAGGTTAATAAGTCTGCAAATTTAAAGAAATTAAGTTTGTGTACACTAAATTAAAATACTGTTTATAATGATACTACTTTCAATGTTATGTTTTATTAACCATAAAAGAAATGCATTGGTTGAAGTGGGTTAAGTAGAATTGAATTTATTATTATTGCACTGTATTCATATTATACTTTCACTTCTGAAAATTTTTACGCGTAAGCAATTACTAATAGGCTTTGGATTTTTTTTTTCTCAATTTATCAAACAATTTAACAAAGTGTAATGAAACATAATTACATATTTAATTTACATAACTTAATGAAATATAATGGTGAATATTTCGGGTTTTGTTGATCTACTTGCTTTAAGCAAGTGTTTACCTCTGACTACTATAACCATATACTCTACATTAATGCAAATATATATCGAGTTTCCTGATCGAGAAAACCTTCATGAATCTTGTAATTTTTTACTATTTACACTTGCCCAACATTCGAAATTCCTGGTTCAAATGTAACAATATATGACAAACCAAAAAACACGATAAATAGAAAGATACAACATTATATACAATATGTAGATATAATACTGTACATCAAATTGTACCAAACACCAAAAACTGTAGAGTTTTCTTCACATGTACAGTAATCGCAAAAATTCAAATTTTGTGAAGGCCGAGTAAGAGAGGGAAAATAATATAATTACTCAAACTTCTAAAACTATCAATATTTCATATTTGATTTGTTTTACGAAAAATAAATATATAAACGAAGAGTTCAAACAAAAATGAATGATTTTTATCAATTTCAAATTTAGCTTTTTAATAGAATGGACTTTATCCGTGATACTCCATAAAACCCTTTATACGTGCCCACTGTAGGAAAAAATGGAATATTCTAATGTTTATATTTGTATTTTATGGGAAAATATTTGTATTCTATAGGGAAATGCTTATCTGCATGGGGAAATTCACAGGAAATAGGAGAATTAGAAATCACATATTGGGTATGATTAAGTCTTGAACCCAAAAAAGGTTACTGTCCTTTATAATGCCTCGTGATTACATTTACCCTCAGTTCAACCTAATTAAGAATGAAAAAATATCTAAGTGTTGAATAATATTTGAAATGCGATATCATTATTGTATTTGGACTTTCAAGTAAAATATTTCGAATTGTATATCAAGGGTTTATTATTATTTATTTAAATTAACATCATTTCTTCTAAGAATTCATATTCTTCTACTATTGAACTTTATCAGTTTTCAAAGCCTCAAAAAAGTGTTTTTATTGATCTTTCTTTGAAACATTTCATTTTTGTTTCTTGAAAAATACATATAAAATTTCTAACCTTTTCACCTAGTAATGCATTTTTTTTTTTTTTTTTTTTTTTTTTTTTTGCATTTGAAGCATTAAAACAATACTTATGTCGAATGAAAGAGAATTATTTTATTTCTAGAAAGATTTCTTTATATATATATATATATATATATATATATATATATATATATATATATACATATATTAAAGTAATATAATATAATATTTTTATGTATTTAATTTTTTTAACAAGATGTGAAAGTAATTTAAAAAATCGATATTTCCACATTATTATATCATATTTTAAAATTACTTTCCATAATCTCTTTTAACGAAAGCTTGCATCGTAATTGATTCAATTACTCATCAACGATTTAGAGAGAGAGGATAATTAATTTTATTACACTATTTTCATCATTAAGAAAATTTGCATAAATAACCTGTCAAACTTTTATATATATATTTATATATATATATATTAATTACACTGTAAACTAAGACCTTTAATGAAAAATAATACTGATTGTAAATGCATTGTTTTAAACGTTCTTTAAAAAAGAAAACAGATTTTTGAAATTTTTGTAATATTTTACCTAAAGGCAATTCCGATAAATGACTATGTTTTGTATGCAATGTGATCTTTAACTTGCCTTAGTGTAATTTCATTAATTCTTTCATCACATGATTATGATTTATGAAAAATAATAATAATTTAAATTTGTACAATATGTCTCATATTGTAGTTATTTAGACCTTCTTTGTTTGGTAAATAATAATTTTAGGTAAATATAAAATAATTTCAGATGTGATTAATCATTATTTTGTTGCAAAATTGTTGAAAATTGAAGAACAAAATCACAAAATAAAAAATTTAATGTTTTAAACACATTAAAATAACTAATCTGACTTTAAAACGATTTACTAAATAGTCATCTAATAATGAAAGAAAATTAGAGTGAAATTTATTTTGATGACAAATTTATAACTGAAACCTTGCTTAGCAGTTTAAATTATTTTTAAGGCAGACACTCGTCATTTTAAAATGGTGTTGACTATGCAAACTGTTAAAATAAACAAAAAATAATCTAAAAACAAATCATGGCAAATAATAATTATCAGCTTTTAATTTAATTATCCTGAACGACCTTAAAATATTTACTTTTTTCTAAGAATATTTACTTTTTTATTTTCAAACTATGTAGAAGTTTTTATGAGTGTAAAAAAATAATAAATATTATTCCTATAATGCGTCTACAGTGCGTCTCAGTGATGTTTATGATATAGAATAGCGGTCACCAAACTTTTCAAATATATGAACCACTAAATTCACATTTTAAAAATCCGCAGAAAACTCAATTTATAATTTTAAAACCCGTGGAACACTAATACTATTGATTTAGAAAAGCAAATATACATGATGTCCGAATCAAGTATACCTAATTTAGGAAAGTCGCTATACATAACGAAAAAAGAAAAGAAAAATATAAAATTAGATAACAAGACTCATATGGTTAAAAAAAAAAAAAAAAAAAAAAAAAAAAGTAAACTTTTATTTTGGCCAACTTGGTAAAAAAATTTCTAGCCCATAGATATAGATTAGTTCCAGCTAGACAGTCTCTATGGAGTGAGATGACAGATGCTAAAATTACACTACGGCGCATGCTCATAGCACACATTTTTTATACCAAATCTGTGTTTTGGTAGAAAATTTCAAACAATTCTCAGGTAAATAACAACAAGAAAAAAAAATTACAAACATTTTTGTTTTTTGATAATAAACCGTTATTTAAGCTATAGTTTTAAACATAGTCCTTTAAAGATATTAAAAGCTTCTTTAATGTGGATTATAGTGGAAAAAGCTTCTAAGTCAATCAGAAACTGACTCCCTATTGACGCTTCTCTTCCTATAGGCTCTCTAGTTCTAGCCAAGTTCTCTGCAGCATTTTTGTAGTCATAATGGTAATAGCAGCGGTTATTGAAACATATATGTCTTCAAAATTTGTTGGAACATATCGGAGGGTTGTTAATGCTAAATCTGGTGTATCGAGTAAATTTTCAGTATGTCCACGTAAATATTTGTCGTTACATTTGCCACTACGTTAATATTCACCATCTTAGCAAGGCAAAATAGGCTGGTGGCTGTATTGTATGAAAGATTACATCACATATTCGTGTCTGCACTGTTTTTTCCGCTTATTGTATTGCATGAGAATATTCTGACCCACAAAATGCACAGTTTGACTCATTGTGTTTTTCACGTGAATGGTTCCTTCATCTGAAAAAATGATGCTGTTTAAAAAATTATGTTAATTTTATGTTAACCACACCAAAGTTAACGCGCTGAGTTCCATCATTTCGTTGCAGTTGGCGTAAGCAAAGGCACGTACGTCGTACGTGCAGAATAAAAGTTTTTTTTTTTTTTGTGAAATTTTAACAATTTGCTTAGAAGGCTGAGCAAGACTGCGTAATGAAAAATTAGCATTAAGTAACCAATTTTGCTTGATGCTGACAACGCATTGCTAGTAGGTTTTATTAATAGACTGTTAAATTTAAAGACATTTCTATCAGTAAACCTGAATTTCTAGAAAAACAATTTTTTTTTTTTTTTTTTTTTTTTTTTTTTTTTTAATTTGAAGTAAACCTACTTACTACAAAACAACTAAAAAGTTTTTTTTTTTTTTTTGAATATATAGTAACGTAAATTCTTATTTGATCATCTTAAAGATGCTCAAAGATCGTCTAGTTGTAATAAAACAATTATACGGGAAATATGTCAAGCGCTTCTTATTTCTTACATATTAAAAGAAACTCGGATGAAAGATACAACGGCATAGTAATAAATTGCTACATTCAATCATAAAACTGTAATTTATTAATTTTGGTGATATGTAGGGGAGTTAGGGGCTAATTATAATACGTGTAAGAAGTAACACGCAATTTACGAAAACGTTTGTAAAAATTTTTATTAGATATTTCAATAAACATGATTCTTATGATGCGCTTTATTTTATAAGCACAATATCACTGTTCAACAAAAATGGTTAATGAGAGTTTCTGTACAGATGATTTATTTTAGCTAGTTAGTGGAAAAAAAATAACAATATTTCGTAAATTTTGATTATAGGCATGCTAATTTATATTTTAAAGGAAAGTTTATAGCTATTTATTTTGTCTATGTATTAAATTATAAAACGCATGTCTATTTATTTATTTATTTATTTATTTATTTATTTATTGTATATATATATATTTTAAATAAACAAAATGTCAAAATCATACGATGAGGCAAGAAGAAACAAAATTTTGGGATAAACTGTAACATGTTTAACTCGGCCCTAGTATTATGATTCATGTAATTAGACATTTTACTTTGAATATTAACAAGAAAATTATACATTCTATATTCTATGAATTGGTTTTTCTTCTATTATAAAAGAAGTCTAAAAGAGCTTAAAAAGGTCAAGACATATACCATTAGTCTGAAGCTAAAATCTTCGATAAATATACAAATATTAAACACACATTACCTGAAAGAAAACAGTCGAAAAATATTTTTGAAGAGATAATTAAAAAGTGACGCAAACATAAAGAGAAATAAAAGCGAAATAAAAGCGAAAGGAAATGATTAGAGGAATAAATAAATAAATAAATAAATAAATAAAATGAAAGGATAAAAATACAAATAAAATGATTTTAACTCCAGATACACATTTTGAATCAGAGGAGGGGTTTTACTTAGCTTCAGGAGATGCTTGCAACATCACTGATGCAGAAAAAAAAAATGGGTATAACGCTTAATTTGCAAAATGTGGGCATACGTTAAATGTGTGAGAGGGAACAATATATCGTTTGTTTGTATTAACTTTAGTTCTGAATAAGAATGGCTACTGTGCTCATTAGATATTCAGTTTTCACTTTATTTTGACATAATTTACTGTTATTTTACAAAGAGGGTGTAGTTTAATATTAATTTTGATTTCCTTTCTTTATTAAATTGATAAATAATTGCTTACGAAAAAGATTTTGAAATAATGTTGTTTTCATTTTTAATATTTCCTTCATTTCTGTTATAATTTGCCCCAGATCCGACACAAATTGTATTTGGCAAAAATTTATGAAAAAAAAAAAAAAAAAAAATATATATATATATATATATATACATATATACACAAAAATGAACAAAATTAATGGCTGTTTCTTTTATGAATATTATAGAGAAAAGTGTATTCTATACAAAACAGCAATTATAAACAAGAAAATGTAAATATATTTAGAAATACGTTTAGTATTCTGAAAATTACTACAACTAGCCCCTAACCCCCCCCCCTTTTATTATATTGTTAATGATCACAATCAATACTGAATTTTTATTTTTAAGTATATTTTTAACCTTTGAAGATGGCAAATATTATAATAGATTTAAGACAATTCTAAGCTAAGTATTAAATGCACATTAAAAATTTAAAGCGATAACAATGACTGATACTTATAAATAAATTTTTGTGATAAAACATTATTCCATATATCCTCTCTCTTATCCAGGAAGTTTTCAGTTGAGTATGAGTGATTCAGAAAAACCTGAAATTGATATTAAATCTAATGTTAATTTCTGATGAAAAATTAAACGTATACCTGCCAACCTACTCATTAATATTCCGTTTTGTTATTAGTCACGCCCTTTTTTCCACACCAGTGAAATTTTAGAGTAATATTCTCCAAATGCAGTTAGGATTAAATAACTAGAAAAATACTCTTAAAAAATACTGGTGTGAACAAAAAAATGCCGTGGCTGACAATACCACGGAATATTAATTAGGACGCTGGCAAGTTTGTTAAAAGATGCAAATGGGGTTAAATGTTGCGGAGCACCGACCTTTTGTCGCGACCACTATTGATTAGCTACCGGTTGAAGATCACTGATCTAGAGGGATATAGATTATCATGAAAAATATATCAATGCCAAATTATTTCTGAATTATGACAAATAAAGTATTCATAGCTAGCGCATTTTATGGGGATTAGTTAGAAACTTCGTATTCTCAATTGTTTTTCTGTATTTCTAAATTCTTTCGGAAGACAACTCTTTCTCTCACTCTATTTTTATATAGATAGTATATAATTTGTAAATGTAAAATGCTTTATATGAATATTATAAACAGATATATGTACAGAGTGGCTTACGTATATCTGTAAGTAAGGATGCGTCGAAGAAAAAACCTATTCTATGTATTTGAAACGTGACAAAAATGCGAAATCAGTATCCTGCCGAAATAAGCTGTTTTGTCAACAATACTATTTTCCCTCTACAAATATTGGAAAGAGTTTCATAAAATATAAGTATTACATATCTATAATTTCTTCTTTTTTACAACAAAACTGATTTTTCTTTTGATCATATAAATATGTATCAGTTACACTAAATAGTTCTATTTTCACATTCCACGAGTTTAAACTATAACTATTCCGTAATAAAAAGAGATGTTTATCTTAATTTTTTAGAATAATTGGTGAGGAAGATATAATAACTAACTAAAAACTATAACCATTGAAATTTTACATTTAAATAAATATGAAACTATTTTTTAAAGTTTATAATATAATGAATAAATTAAAGTTATTGGTAATATTTTAAACTTAAAACAAATCGCTTAAAGTGCGCATTGGATTATAAAAATTCCTAAAGCCGAATTATTAATTATTTTTATGACAAGTTATAAAATATTTTAAATTTAATCTGCGATTTATCATGTAAAGAGAAAGCTGTCTATAGAGAGTTCTAGAAACAAAAACATGTATAAGTCAACTTTTATCTAAAATATTCAGAAACGACTCTGATAAAAATAGGATATGTCTAGCAAACGCCTTTCTTTTTTTTCTAGAAATCATTAAAAATTCAACAGTGTTTCATAATTAATGTAATGTAAGTATTCATTAAATAATTAATGGAATGTCAGGTTTTACTTAATATTTCTTCTCGCAACAAATTTGTTACAAAACAAATAAACATCTCGTGAGAGATTTTAATTAACCTCTGGAGCTTTTATTAATCAGAACTGTCTTTAAAAAATGCATCTATTTATCTTCAGGCCTTTATAAATGAACTTTAGGGAATATCTTATCCTGATAATAGTTTTCTGTTGTTTCTAATCTTTGAAGAGACATAATTATGTGTTGGCGCTCTTAAAAAATGAATTAAAAAATAAAAATAAATAAGCATATTATAACACTTCAAATTGATTCAGATATCTGTAATAAATAATTCACCTTTAGTTATATTTATTTATTTTTTTTTTCTCTTTAATCATCAAAATACTATTAATTTTTCACGTTGCAATATTTAAAAACATACAGTTTCTTTTTTTTTATTAAATGGCTATTTGGTGACTATCTTTTGGATATATACGTTTTTGATAATTGTACCGATATCATTAATAGGAAATTCTTTAGCATTCAGTTTCATTTTTCGTTTCAATATGTTTTTTACACACTTAAATTCATTGGTAAAAATTTAGTGTTAGTTTGAACCAAAATTTGGTACTGAAGTAGCGGCAACCACCTGATGGTTTAACCTTTTATCATGATTTGATAATTTTATGTTGAACAAAGTATTGGTATTATGTTTAAAAAATAAATAAATAAATAAATAAATAAAAAAAAAAAAAAAAAAAATCAAAAAAAAAAATTCAAAATAAGCCGAGGCGGGTATCGAACTGAAGATATTCTTGTTTTAAGCCAAATACCCTGGAATAGTGCCATGTTTTTTAACCGCTTATTCTGTGTTTGGTTGATTTTGATAAAAGGGGCTAAATTTTCTAGGGTCTTTTCTTGGAACATGGGCGAGTTGTTGCATAAACTTTGCCCTTTACCCTTTTCCCTATGTTTTCGACCACGCTTTTTAACTTAAGGTTAGTTTGGTTTGAATAGGAATTTTACTGATTCATACTTTCCTTGTGAGTGGATGTACGGCATCTCGAAGTTTTGATGCAATTTAAATTTAATCGTAAGAAGTAGAAAAATTAAAAGTGCGGTTGAACCATATTATGCTCTTGCTTATAGCTTTATTCTATATAGTGGTTCAAGTATGAACTGAAATATTTAAATGTGTACTTGGACACCATGTTATACAAGTAAGATTATTTTTTATTTTATCATGTTATAAAAAGGTTATGTTTTAATTTTGTACAATTGATAAATATTTTTTGTAACCTGGAATCTGTTATTAGTTTTAAAGCAGTGAAAAGCTAATACATAATTATGTCCTCTAAAAATATGAAATTAGTTTTTAGCAATTATTTGAATAAATTAAATGCATTTATTTATAGTGTGCTCTTAAATAGTTTAGAAAAAAAAATTAACTATCTTTATCTTTTTCAAATCAAATTATCTCGATTATTTCTTAATAAATTTAATGAAATCGTTGAATAATCACTTTCGCTAAACTGCGAAAAATGACATCTATCAGGCAAAAAAAAAAAAAATAAAAATAACAGAAATAAATAAAATAAAATAAATAAATAAATAAAAATAAAAATAAATAAGTTACAAATTAACAATTTCAGTAAATATGTATACATAAATAAATATATATATTACATTTTTATATTTATAGTATAAGATATTTTTTTTTCCTCAAAAAAAAAAAAAAAAAAAAAAAAAAATAGTTTCTGTATTCTGAAGTTTGGATTAATTTCATTTTAGGGAAAAAAACAGTTTTAATCAACCTTAAATAATTTTTCAAAAATTCAAAAGTAGATGTTGATAATCAATCAGAAATAAATAATTAAACATTCGATTTCACTGTTCAACAGGGTCTTCTTCAGATTGGCCAAAGTTTGGTAGTTGTAAAGTTCAATAAAAGCCGAGTTCTGGAATTTTCCAGAAGGATTTATTGGTTTATAGCACAAAACTGCTTTGAAAATTTTACACATCATAACATAGACTCTGGATGAACAAATTTCTCTTTTCTCATCTAGCTGAGCGATCGTCAGTGATCGGTTGATCCTTGTTCCTGAATTTGCAAAATTCCTGTTCTGTGGTGTTAATAACGTTGTTTACTTGACTTTTGTGGTCCGAATGATGAGATTTCTATTGTTTCGAGAGTGTTCATTGTTGATTTTTGTGTTTTGAATAACAATTTCATTGGACTGTTTCTAGAATATTCGATAAATAAAGTGACTATAACGTGTATGTATCTTTACGAAATACTTTCTACTCGTACGGATGCCAACAACTTTCCGTATCTCTACCATTACGTGCTCTAGAATCAGCTTCGGTTGAATTTTCTTTAATGACAGGTCGTATAATAGCAGAAAGCTTGCATTTTTGGCGATTATAGATAAAATTTTCATGGATACCTATAAACGAAAAATTATAAAAGACAAATTGGGATGTTTAGAGGTGGATGTTATACCAAACCCACATTCAATGTTACAACGTTGTACGTCCAACTCTTTTTGAGTTATGCGAGATGCACCTACACATACACACACACACATACGTACAGTCACGATCAATCGTGTAAAATCGTAGACATCTCTAATGTTGGGAGTACGTATCGCGATCAATGTTGCAAATGTACAACTAGACATCATCTCACTCACAAATATAAATTTACAACATACATTTTTGTTCTGATCAACAGAAACTGGTACCCACAAATCTATATTACAATGCTTCCTAATACTTTGTAAATGGCAGTAAAACATATTTTTTAAACCATGTTTTAGATGATAAATAAAAGAAAGCTAAATTACTACATAAATAAAATATTTGGAATGAAGAGAAGCCATGATGCATAAACTAAAAGAGAAACAATTTAAAAATTAGCCTGAAGTTAAAAATCGTAATATGATATTTCACAAAATACAAAATAACTAATTTCAACTAAACAAGAGAAAGAAATGTAAAATTTCACTGTATAGTTAAAAAATAAAAATATTAATCTCAATGTTGAACTGACATAAGGAATGTAACAAAATTAACGATTTTAGAATATTATTTCCCCAAAATGGCCCAGAATGGGAAAACTGCAGATCCAATATTTAAAAACTGTTCAGTCTATAAAAAAATGTTTCAAATCATCAAAATACTGAAGTCTGTCTAATTATTTTTTATAAATAAAATTAAACATAAATGTAAATATTCTGTTCAAAGTTATTTGACAATATATATATATATATATATATAGAGAGAGAGAGAGAGAGAGAAACAAAGCTGTAATATAAGGTAAGATAAAGATATTTCACCCAACGAATAAATAATTCTAATTTAGAATTATACATCAGAGTCTGTAAAATTAAAAATTTATATTTTTTTACAAAATAATGATTAATTAGATGTGTCATAAGGATTTATTTTATAAGTAATAAAGCTTTTTATTTCTATATTTTAAATACTTAACTTAATTTAGAAGAAGTGTTATTAACTTATATGTGAAAACGGTAACACATGTTTCGTAAAATTTTAAATTTAAGCTTACCGTGATTTCATCTATATTGGACAGCTAAGATTTTCTGCTATTGGCAAACTTCCCTAATAATGTCCATAGCATATTAATGAAATTTTTGTAAATGAGATAAATTAAATCTGAATAAAGGAAAAAAAGTTGCATTTTTTAACAGATTATCACAATTAAACTTCAAAATTTATCTTACATTTTTAGGAATTTGCGTTTTAAATCTTAAAGAAAGTAATTTATAGACCTAGATAAATAAAAGATAAATTTAACGAACTCTTCGCAAGATTATTTTAGTTAAACTAGGGTGCTCTGCCCCTGCTCGTCCGCTCACCAACCTCCGAAGAAGGCTTCGCCTCCTCCCCAACTCACTTTACTAATTAACACATGCAGAACTTTGCCCGCCTATTCGCTGCTTTCTTTCACTGAAAAGGAATATTAATAATGTATATTACAAGACAAAAGCAGAAAATTATTATGGAAATCCTCATATTCTATGTCAAATTGAAATATAATATATATATATATATATATATATATATATAATACAAAACAAAATCATAATATATAGACCATTTTGCAATACACCTTTAGTATATGATCCTTTTTATTTCTTTTTTACAACCTTAAATCCGGAACACAGTACCCCAGTCGGTAGAGCGCCGAGCTCGTAATTAGAAGATTGTGGGTCTGGTTCTCCAGCCGATCAAAGACCGTCGTGTACACTAATGGTGGCTGGTGCACGTAAAATATGTCGTGGCGACAATATCCTCCGTATTCCCATCAAAATTATACCTCTGGGGGCCACCGAAGCTGGAGAGCTATCTCCTTTTGTGTAGGACCAAAACTGTAGTGGCATGTCTCCGGAACATCCGTAGGGGTGCGTCCCAGACCGTCGCCCATTATCCATAGCGCAATAATGGTGCTACGTCAATCACAACCTACCTAATTATCTACCTACCTACAGCCATGGATCATATTTTATTTTTCCCGTGTAAGAAGTAAGAAGTCCCGTGTAAGAAGTAAATAAATTTTCTAAAAGTAGAGAAAAAATGTTGATATTTATTTTCTTTGTTTTTTACATCCATGGTTTCGGGCCGCAGTATCCTATTCGGTAAAGCGCTGAGCACTTAACTGGAAGATTGCCGATTCGATAATTGAGCCGGCCAAAGACCGTCGTGTACACTAATGGTGGCTGGTTCCCATAAAATCTGTCGAGGTCGCAAAGTCCTCCATGTTCCCATCCACACTATACCTCTGGGGATCACCAAAGCGGAGGAGGATCACCTCCGTGAAAGTTCAAAATTGTGATGACATATCTCCGGAACATCTCTAGGGGTGCGTTCCAGACCGTCGCCAATTACCCATATCGCATTACTGGTGCGACGTTATATCCAACCAACCTACCTACCTACGTACAACCATGAATCATATTTTAGTTTTTTCGTGTAAATAATGACTTCATGACAGAAGAACAACGTCACTGGGAGAAACCTTTTTTCAAAATGGCAAATAGAGTACCTTCATAAACTTGTCGTTTTTAGTTGATAAGTTCTTTAATTAAAATGATAAAAATTTCTAAGTGGCTGAAATGTCTTTCTTGGAGTACTCGGAACACATTGATACCACTCATGACGCGAAGGACCCTGCCCTCCGTTAGAAGATGCTGTCGCAGACAAAAAGAAATTGACGCCAATGACACTAACTTTTTTTTAATATCTAGAGATACAGCAGTTGCAATAACATATTAAAAAAAAATATACACATTAAATTTTTACAAATCATTAAATTTAGATTCCAAATTTAGTTTAAGACCAAAACTATATACATTTTTTTTTTTTTTTTCATTTTACAAAATGTAGAAAAGAAAAGGTAAATATAAAATTTCAAAAGTTTTAATAATTTAGTTTCCTAATATATTTAAACATATTTTACTGTAATGTTATATTGTGAAAAATTAATATATTTATATACATGTGTGTGTGTGTGCGTATAAGTTTGCCTGCTACCGTTGCTTACATGGCAAAAATATTTTAATACCTTATTCTACTTTTATAAGGGACATGTGGAAAGCAGTCGCATACATAATTATAAATAAATTTCCTGAGAAATCTCTAGTTAGCACAGTTTGCAAATATTTAAACGTTTGACAAATATTTGCATAAGAAAAAAAAATCCGATTACTTCCGTATTTTAAAAAGATATTTGATTTGGAGAAAAAAAAGGTCTCTCAGATAACATGAAATGGGTGTCGTCAGCAAACGTGTTGATTTAATGTGTAATATATATCAGAATATTTGGATTTGAATGTAGCACCTGAAGAAAGTGTTATATTATGGTGTTATTCTAAAATTTTGAATCAAAAATTAAGATTCCTTACAGAATACCAGTATTATAAAAGATTATTTTTTCTACTGTCCTATCTTTTTCTGTAACTAAAACACTATTCTGTTATTTAATTTGCAAACACACTGAATCGTTATTTTGGTGTTTTCATAAACTAAATACATTGTTTTAAAGAAGAAAATTATAGGTTTTCGAATTTTACTACTTTATTAATAATATTTATATATATATGTATTTGTGTGCTTTTACAATATGCAGTTATTATTGTTATAATAATTTTCACATAATATACATTTTTAAATAACTCTTATGATTTCTATAATTTTACAATCAATAGAAATTTGACCTATTAACATATTAAAATTTTTAATGGTATTTACTGAATCCTTATTTTTACAATTTATATTGAATTTTAAATTTCTATCTTGAATTTTTTTCCTTTTTTTATGTAAAAAATACGCGTTTACATACTGTGTATAAATAAATAAGTACTTTACACAAAAAATATAACTTTAGTGAAAGTTTTCTGTATGTGTGTTTGCATCCGCATACGTTTTTTAAATGTTACACGCAAATATGAAGTTAAGAACATGAGCGAAAGTTTAAATGGTGTCTTAATTCCTAATATACAGAATAATTTGCAAGAGAATATACTCCTTCAATTATTTTATACAAAATTTAGAGTAATATCAAATTTATTTTGATATTTTACGTAAATAATTCTGAAAAATGCAAAAATTAATGAACTTAAATACACAGTATAAAGTATAAATAAGGAAAATATCTTTAAGATGTAACAGGACTTATCAAATCAAGAAACTTTAATCATAACTTATTGGGCATTAAACTTTCTAAAACTAGAAGGAATAGATATAACAAAATGATATTTATTGGATATTTATTGTGGTGAGAACGACTGATTAATTTCTTAAGATATTTAGAGTTGTATATCCTAAGAAGTTAGTATATAAAACAGCGGTCTCCGGTAGTAATAACAACATCTATCAGCCTAGGCAGAAAATCGAACAGTGATTGGATGATATGTACCGGAACAGCACTCCACGTTGCTTCAATATGATTACACAGTTTATCAACTACAGTTACTGGAGAGTGTTGGCGTACTAGTCGCTTGGCAGTGATTGATTAGATGGGCGACATCAATTTGTGCGAAATTAGTATAATGCGCTTGACAGATCAACAATCCAACACATTCTAAATCAACGGATGTTCGAAGAACACCAAATACACGCGGTTGTGTATTACCCTGCCTAAATATTGCTTTACAGATGCCCAAGTCTATAACAGAGCCACGGGCCTTAACCCATCAGAGATTAAACGCTCGCTATTCAAAGTACCAGAAATGCAAATAACAGGTGATCAAGACATGTATCCAAGAACAACACATACCACCACTCCATCAAGTGAGCCAGTATTCGGCGCCCATGACACTATAAGTTGCATCAAAGGCAGTAGCGTCTTTGTGTAATCAGCGGCGATCCTATAAGTAGAAACGGTGTGATGTTGTCTTTTCAGACGAATCTTGTTTCTGTTTACATCATCAAGATTACCACATCCATATTTGGTGACATCGTCAAAAATATGCACTGCGAGCTGTATTTCAACATTGACAAGTTGGTCCAGCCCTTGTAGTGATGGAATGGAGAGTCATTTAATACTTTTCTGAATATCTTCTGGTATGCATTTCGGCCATTTCCTTTCTGATAGATTAAAGCCCATGGCTCTGCCCCATATTGAGGTGTCCGTAGTACAACATCAAGCCAGTACAATGCAAGAACGCATGTTGCTGTGTTTTCTGGAATTTCAATGGTACGAAATGCGCTCGTATGTTGCTCTGACCAGCAAGGCCTCTTGATCTCGTACCAAGTGAAAATTCTGATAAATCGTTGCCAAGTGATTGACACGCACCACTCTCCATTAACTACTGTCGATGAATTGTGGCATCGTGTTAAATCTACATGAAATGTTGTTACCGTATATGCCATCCAATCGCTGTTTAATTCAATGCTTTTGTGGATAAATGCAGCTATTGCTGCAAGAGGTCATTGCTTTATGCACATTTCTCAGGAAATATATCTCAGATTGCCTCAACGATTAATGAATTATTTTCTCTTTTTATATATTTTCATTTCAATCTAAGGTAACTTTTATGATCACAGCAATAACCGTAAACTTGAAACCCCAAAAATTGGCAATAATCCTTTTCATTCCATCTCTAAATTTTTGTAAAACATTTGGGATTTTCGCTGATTTATTTCTACATAAAACAAACAACATACGTAATAAACGTGTCTAATAAAATACTTTGCTTTAAATGACCGTGTATTTTCGATTTTAGATCATTTGCAAAAAATCTAGTTGAATAGTAAAAATGAAGTTTGTCTTGATCTTCAAAGGTGTAATTAACATATTATAGCTCGTTTATTTTAGGAAAAGGTTTGTCCGAAAGACAAAATTCAGACCTGTAACTATTTAAAGAAACAAACTTTTAGTAACATCCAAAAGATTATTATTTTTAAAATTCGTCGCAGCTGTCGCATATGATTTTAATGATTCTTTACAAATATCAAATATAACCATAAAAGTATAATAATACATAGAATATATTTTTTTGGATATAAAGCGTTTCTTAGAAAAATTTTAAATTATTAGTGCTATTTTCTTTCAACATTCTGCGTTTCCAAATATTACAACTTCATTGTACAAAAATTTGAAATGTTGTGTCTACTACATTCACTAATTAGAGAGAAAATGAAAATTTTGAAGTAAGATCATTTTTACTAAATTATGTTTAATTCCGCATATTCAAGCGTTAAAAAAAAACTTATATATATCTCATGGAATTGTCTAGTGCTGCCATCTGTCAACAGTTGCGGCATTCTCAGAATCTTTCTTATTTTCACTACATACATAACATGCATATATATATATATATAGAGAGAGAGAGAGAGATAGGTAGATAGATAGATTGATAGATTGATAGATAGATATAACATTCACTAATCAGCGTGAAAATTAAAATATTGAAGTTCGATAATTTTTATTAAATTATTTTTATTCAAGCATTAAAAAGTTTATATGTATATATATATATATATATATACTATTATATAAACAGCAAAAATTTGTATGTTTGTGGAGGGTAATCTCTGAAACTACTGAACCGATTTAAAAACTTCTTTCACTGACCAAAAGCTACACTATCCCTGATTGTTATAGGCTATATTTAATTTTGATAAAATAAATTTTAGTTTAAAATCTGAGCATTTTAATTAAAATCCCCATAAAAGCCATAATAGAAATGGAAATAATTAAATATTAAAAAAAAATAGTTGCTGCCAACAAAAAAGAAACATTTACATGTTAATTTTGTTTTAAAAATATCTTGAAATGAAAAGAAAAGGAATATATTTGCACGTGAATTAAATTGAAATTCATATAAAGCATTGTGAAATGTTAAACTTACACGTTAAATCTGATGTCATAATACGGTATCGAAGTGATGACGTCACTGGCCGTTCTCAAATGGAAGAAAAAGATTTTCTATGTTAAACGCCCATTGGATTTTTTGTAAAAAATTATTAAAAATCAAGGAATATTATTTCATGATTTCAATCTCCATATTTGGGTATAGATATTTATTAGCTATCATGTGCATGCGTTAGATTAAGTTGTTTTTCCTGTAAAATTGATAAAATTTGAATTTTAAATTGAAAAACTCTAGAAAGAAAAAATGGCAAACTTTCATATTCAATTGAAAACCTAAACATTTCATATCAAAGGATATTTACGCAATAAATATCCAACTAATATACTAATTAAAAGAAAAATGATAAATATTCTATCATAATTTGAAGTCAAATTTCTTTTCAAATGTCTAAATAAAGTATCTGATATAAGATACTAATATGTTGCAGCGGAATAGATTTGATATCTGTCATCCTTGGCAGAAAACAAAATATTGCTAAATTATCTGGTGAACATAATTTAATTCCTTTCAAAGATCGTGGTTATTTTGACAACTTATATTAAGAGAGTAATGAATAATATGAAACAATATTTCGTACAATTACATATTACGAAAATATACATCTGACATACATATTTTCGTATTACGTTTTTGGTCGCCAAATACAAAAACGCCAAGGACAACAGAGATTTAAAATTTAAAATTAAAATTTTGTCAATTTGACAGCAAAATAACTCAAGCTAACACATGCCCACAATAACTAATACATATCTATAAGATATAAATATGGGGATTAAAATCGGGAGAAATTTTTGATTTTTAATGATTTTTTTTTACAAAAATTCCAAAGGACGGTTAACATAGGAAAAATTTTCTTGGCCCCACAAATGGTTAGTGACGTCACACTTCGCTTGCTTATAACCATGATTATTGAAGGGAAATTAATGCTGCGCGAGATAAGTAAGCGATCCTTTTTTTCTCCAAAGACGAGATACCAAATCTGTTCCGAAAACTTTATAACAGCCGTCAAGCAAGTGAATATTGCTGGTGCAGTGAAAATCATTTCATTAATATTTTCTTCTCGAGCATTTCTAAAAATTAATAATTCAAAAATAATTTTCCAGAAATGTAAGCAGTTCTGTTTCTTTTTTCTATTGATTAAAATAATTTATTTAAAAGTATTTGTCAACATTCTAAGTGTTAACGCTTAAACATAATTCTACTTTTTTCAGTTATATGACTGCCACGCAGTTTAGCGCATTTGGCGATTTACACACATGGTTAAACCAGTGAATATTTAGTGGCTGTGGCCGCAATTAACATTAAACGGTTGAACCAGTGAGTTTCACTGATGAACCAATGAATTAAAAATCTCTTATAGGCTAACTCTTTGAATAATGTTCCATTAAGAAATCAAAGAGACTTTGCTCATTCAATTTTATTGCCTGCTCCGCCAGTCACTATATTTAAATGATTTTTTTAATTGAATAATTGTGAAGTTTAAATTTATTTGGTGACCATTTTCAGCAACAAACAGTTATAACAAGTAGCGCAATATATATAGCGCATACAGCCAATAGTGAAATGCATAAAAATAATAATTATTTGAGTTTCATTATGTTGATTAGAAACATGTTTAATCTGTCTACACTATACCTAAGTGCTATAGGCTATAATAAACTTTGCTAAAATAAATTTTTAATTCAAATTTTCAATATTTTAATTGAAAAAAAAAAAAGCATAGATTTGATATCTATGTCCTATAGTCCTTGGCGATTCTTGTATTTGGCGATCGAAAACGTAATATGAAAATCTTTTTATTTTCGTTTGATGTATATTTCCGTATTATATATCAGATCTATATTTTTGTAGTATATATTGTGCTAATATTGTTTCATATTATTGATTGCTCCCTTAATATACATTATTAAAATAACCATCAATTTTGGAAGGAATTAAATATATTCGCAAGATAACCTGGCAATCATTTTTTTTCTTTCTTTCGACAAGGATGATAGATATCACATGCTTTCCGAAAACTTTTTAATAACCATCAAATAATTGAATACTCGTCGAGACAGCACTGCTTGCTGCTGCTGTATATTCGATAGGATGAAGAAATACGGCAAAAAACATAACACATGCTGTTGTGTGCCACAGTGTAACTGTAACTCCAATGGATCATGAAATCCGGAATTAAGCTTCCATTTGTTTCCAAATGACAAATTTGCAGCTGCCTCCGCGAATGGAAATAAAGCTTTAGTTACTAGAAAGTCTGAGTGGATTAGACGTTTACGAATTGGGAAAGAAGTATCGTCAAGAATGACCGTTTGTTCGAAACATTTCGCACCTGAGGATTTCACAAGTAATAATACGTTTAATTTTGTTTTAATTATAAAATATTTTAGATAAAGCTGATCGTTTCCTTCGCTAACGAGCAAAAGCAAAACGATCCCATTTCATGGATGTCATGGAACAACTATAGTATTGGTCCACAAGTGTATTTGGTGATTTTTCTTTGGTGATTATGGCGAAATGCCATTTTTGCAAATGGTTGCGATGGATTCCAAGCGTAAACAAAAGCGTATTGTATTGCAAAGAGTCCAGAAAGGCAACGTTATGGTTCAATACGGTGCCAAAGAAAAATCGCCAAATCCAGTTATGGACCAACTCAATATTTGTACCTTTATTTTTATTTATTTATTTATTTTAATGTACCTTTGTTGTAAGATAACATATAGATGCAGTTAAAATACAGTGGAATTATTAAATAATAAAAAGCAATAATTTTCATTGCATCCTATTATGTAATCGATTTTCCATGATGCAATGGCGGTGAAAGAACAATGATAAATACACGTGGCTATTATTTACTAACAACGTCAGCCGCGAAAGCGCCATCTATCGATCATTACAAACGCGGATAAATGAGTATTTCAAAATTAATTTGCCCGAAATGTACGAGCTCTACATTCTTTCTCTAATGGTTATAATTTATCTCAAATTTCCCAATTATAATTTGTTCACCATTTTCAGTGTTAACGCTGAAAAATATTTAAAAATGTACTTTATAGTTAACGTTCAACATTCAATAGAAGAAAATTAAAGCCAGAGTTGCATTTTTTTTTCACTATTTAATTTTAAATTCTGTTTAATATATATTTTTTAAAGAAACTAATCGGAGCAGGTTTGATAATGTCCCTGCCGGGAAAAAAAAAAAAAAAAAAAAAAAAAAAAAAAAAAAAAAAAAGTCGCCATGTTAACTGGCAAACATATTTAATTCCTATCAAAATCATGGTTATTTTAATAACGTCCATTAACACAGCAATCGATAATATGAAACAATATTTCGTACAATATGTATTATAAAAATATACATTTGGAATGTATATATTTTTGTATTTCATTTTTAATCTCCAAATAAAATATCGCCAAAAACGACAGATATCTAATATAAGCCAAACAATCGCTAAAATGCATATTATTTCTCGCCGCTTATTTTCAGTTATGTGCCATTCACGTAATTTGGCGCATTTGGCCATTCACATACATGGTTAAACCAGTGAACATTTGGTGGCTGCGACCGCAATTAACATTGAATGTTTGAACCAGCGGGTGTTACTGATTAACCAGTGAATTAAAAATGGCTGACAAGCTTACTCTTTTGAAATGCTGGTGTTCCATTTTGGAATCAATGAGACTTAACTTATTAAATTTTATTGCCCGCTTTCCTTCCGCTATTTCAACGATTTAACTGAATAATTGAAAGTTTAAATGTATTTAGCGAGCATTATCAGCAATTAAGAATTATGGGAAGTATGCAAATGACATTTGATTATTCGAGTTTCATAATATTGATTAGAAACATGGTTCATTTAAAATAAATTAAATATGTATTCGCATATTGGAAATCTGCTTTTGTATGGGACTTCCTTGGTGATATTTAAAATTTGGCAGCACGATAGCTAGGACGTATCACGCCAAGGTCTTTACGCTATTGCAATAAACATTTAAATTTAAAGTCATCTCCAAAATCACAAAAAAAATTAATGATCGCTATGGAGAACCATTACTAAAACAGTAACCATATTGCTTTGCGGATGTTAAATTTAAGAAATTAAAAAACATATAAGCTATTTATTTAATAAAAATTAATATTTTAAGAACAAATAAATAATAATAATTAAAGCTATTATGAGGTCAGTTTTTTATTTAAAAAGTAATAAAAAATAAATCATGTTATAGGTTTCATTTTTCAATACTTTTTTATTCGCGTGAGTAAAGAAATGTTTCTTTTCATGTAAAAAATGAGTGAATAAATAAATAAACATTAAGTAAAAATTGTCAACATTTAATTTTATTATCATTAGCTTGAAAATTTAATTTAATTGAATAATATTTTTCAAAAATGAGAAAAATTGCATGAAACGTAATTTGTAAGTTCTAATAGGGATATCGAAAATAGTATATGTTGCAAATATACACGTATTTCTTTTTATAGAAAAGAATTTCTAAACTAAACGTTCCATAGTTTGTACTGTACGTCAAACACAGACAGGCAAATTATTTCTTCTATTAATATAGACACCTTTTCGAAATTTGAAGTTTAGCACTGAAATATTTTAAACGTTCCTCGCCAATGGCTTTACTTACGCAATAGAGATAGTCATCTTAGTACATTTTTAAAATGGCAAAAAAAAAAAAAAAAAAAAAAAAAAAAGATATAAATAGCAATAAAAATAAACATAAGAATTAATATATAAATAAGTAAAATGTCGTCATGGAGGTCCTTTAGCAATGCTGTATCTTATGTATTTACGTACATATTAATTTTTAATCCATATAATTTAATTTTTTCTGTCTTTCGAAATTTGTTCTTTTTATGAATTTTTTTTTAAGAATATGCCGAAAAGAAAGTCACAAGTTTATAAACAGTTATTAATTTTCCCTAACAAACACGTAAACTGATATATTTGTTGATTTTTTCTATATCGATCCATTTTTAGCTAAAATTTGTTCACCCGTGCGAAGCCGGACGGGTCAGCTAGTATATATATATATAATTTGCAAGCTAAATACATTACCAAGAAAATAACAATTATGCCGCTGAAGAGAAGAATTGAACTTCAATTGCTTTCAGAAAGTCGATAAATGAGCGAGTGGGTTTTAACTTCGCGTTAAAATTACACTGGGGACAATCAGCAATGGTCTTGCGCGGTCCAGAAACATGAACTTACAATTTTAACACTCCATGGAGAGTATGACTTTTGGAAAACCATCAGAAGTATTATTATTAAAATTCGATACAATATTTCATGCAAACTTTTATATTCTATCACCGCACACTTTACTGATTTTAATTAATTAAAAATAAAATTTTAGTTGAATCTCCTTACCTTTTTTTTTCCTTTTGTGATTAACTGAAATTTAAATCATTTCATTCATGACACCCTTTGAATTTTTAACCTATTTTGGGGGTAACTGGGTATTTTTGGTCAATTAAGTCATTCAAAGGAAATTGTGCACTGTTGTGTGCGCAATTAAACTTCTTTTCGTAATACTGCTTGTATTACCTCATACATTTTGTATTTGTATATATTTTTTCATTTTATGTTGCGTCTAGCGCAGAAGCATGTGAAGTTTTCTAAATCCGACATTGTATTGATTCAAAAACCCTGAATGTGAAAAATAATTACCTTACGGAAAATATTCGATTTTGTTAAACAAAAGGTTCAAAGAAAAGGTTTTTTAATATCATACAAATATCTGTTATTATCAGACAAATATATACAGATAATTAGAAGAAAAATCATAGTTAGGTATATGCTATATCTACAATTCATTTGAAGAACTTTTTTTTTTTTTTTTGTTGTTGTTGTTTTTCAAGCCTCAATTTCTATTGAACAGTTATAAATTGAACTACATTTGCCGCTTTGATCGCGGCACTTGCTTGACGAAGGGTAATGCCTTCATTCGAGCCTAAGTAATTGTTGCGAGTTCTAGCCTTTTATGGTCTTTCTTTCTTTCTTTCCTTTTCTTTTTTTTTTTTTCTTTTTTTTTTCTTTTTTTTTTTTTTTTTTACCTTTGTTATAATTATAGCCTAATTGTTATTTTGTGTGGAATGCTTGGTTTAAACGTTTCAAACAAAGTATTCCAAATTAATGTTGTCGATAGAAAATAAGTAATTATGATTTATGACTTACATCATAAACAACTGTCACAGACCTGAAATTTAAACATGTTTTTCCGAGTTACTGGGATTTTGAAATACTATACAAATTTATAGGCTGATGATAGAAAAGAAAACTTATAACTGAAAAATGCTTTATAAATTTCTTTGAATTTTCTTTCGGAATAACATTTTATAAACACATATATAAAATTATTTTATATAAATATAAATATTTGTATACTTTCAAAAAAATATATATAATAACTGATTGTCAACAGAAATGTTGTACATGGTATATTTTAAATATTATAAACTGCATATTTAAAATTAAACTAAATAAAAACAAACGGAATTTTATACCTTTTTTCCGATGCATCAAAAATCGCATACCTTTAATAATATTTACTAAAAAATAAAATGACTTTTCCTTTTCGTATAATTAAAAAAAAAAAAATACATTTCACACAGGATATATATATACATATTTTAACGCAGTAAACGTTTACAGATTATTCAAAAGAAGAAAAAAATCCATATTTTTTACGAGTTTGTAATGCAGTGTAAAACTGTAAATATCCTACATAATTTTAATAATGTTATTGAAAAGTTTGTAATAGTTTTTAATATTTTCTTCTTTGTAATTTTGAATAAAATCATAAATCTTGTGCATAATTAAATAAACAAAATGTTCATTCTTTTTAAATATATGCACCAGTTTATTCTATTCTGTTTTTCTAAAAGAAAAAAAAAACATAAATCATTATATACATAATTTAATTAAATAAAACTTACATTATCCATGCTTAGTTAATTTGATTTTTGACCTACGCTTGAAAAGTTTTTAATCGCATTACTTTTTCTCGTTTATCCGTTAACTTTTTCTTAAAAGCTTTTTTTCGGGAAATCTCTTTTCTGAAGTTTTATTTGAAATAAAGGAAAATAAAAGAAGTAAAGAAAAAAAAAATCTTCAAGTCAAGAGACCATTTGCATTAAAAATGCGCGTTTTTTTTTTTTTTTTTTTTTTTTTTACTAAAGGTAAAAACTTTTAAGAAAATCTAATAAAGATAGCCAAAATATATGTTGACTGTAGATTAAAAAGTCTCATTAGATGTTCCATGAAATCGTCTAAAGTTAAAAGTTTATTTTATTTATTTATTTTATTTATTTATTTATTTATTTTTCTTTTGTAAATGTTAGTTCATAAGAGAATACAAAAAGTAAATGATTCAAACAGGTTAATATTTTTAGTTTTCCGCATAGAGATAACAATACAAAATTATAGCAAATCCTATATTTTAATATCTTGATATAAATATTTAATTACATACATTATAGAAAAAAAAATGTTTTAAAATATTCAAGAATGCATATACAGGGTAAAAATAAATAAATATAAATATAAATATAAATATAAAATAAAATAAAATAAATTAATTAATTAATTAATTAATTAAATTAAAATTAAAATGTTTTCTGCTTTCAAGCTATTACAGATAATATAATAGATAAAAGAGCATGGCACAAAGCATCATGTTGGATTTATGATATCATGTTTTTAATATGAAGTATTTAATTATTTACTATGTTACTTAGACGCAAGTCTTAATTGACAGCCACAAACTATAACACAACATTTTAACAAATGTCATAATTTTATTCATCTTAATGATTACGTATCATAACTATATCTTTAGTTTTATTTATATAATTAAAATCATATTCCAAATTTATATTTACAATATATACTATAAAATCCGTGTTATGAACAAAAATTCAGCTAAAACACGAACATGAAATATTTAAAACTGCATCTGGATGAACAAAAATAATAAATTTAAAATTCTTTTAGATGAGATTTTGAACGAAATAATATTGCTTTCTCTAAAACAGAATGGGATTACATAGTCCTAACCAAAATAAAAACTGATTTTCTGAGACGCTTGAAATACATAAATTCATAGAAGAAAAATGTTTTTCTTGTGGTCTTATTTCCGTTTCTTGATTCAATTTCAATTTCATATTCTCAGCCATACTGTTTTTTCAAAAATTCATAAGTATCACGTTGTAAATAAAAACAAAAGAAATAAATATATTGCATGAATATATTCGAAGCTTATTCAAGATGTATGTGCAAATAATTTGAAAAGTGCAATATTTCAGCCATGTCTTTTGTTTACCAGGAACAATGAAATATTTTAATTATTAATTATTAAATTACATATTTAACTGTAAGAAAAATCTTAACAAATACTGCATTTTAACAGTTTTTTTTTTTTTTTTTTTAAATACATAACAAGTTATCTTAAAATATGTAGGCTAATATATATATTTTTTTTTCTTTTTCCTAAACAATTATCAAAAGTTTAAATTTTGTTTAATATATACACAAAATTTAAACAAAAAATCAATAACAGTCTGCTTTAAAAATATTTGACTTCCATCTTCCTTCTCCCTTGCCCCCCTTCAACTGTGTGTCACTTACAATAATTTTAACCCGGGGGAACGTGCGCATATTTTTTTACGCGGGGACGCGCGGTGGGTCTCTCAGACCCGGCTAGCTTTTTTCGTTAAATAATACTACTGGGAATGTCTTTTATCTCATTAAATGCATTTTCTAAGAAAGAACAGACCCAAACCATACAGAAAAAATGAGTAATTAAAAATATGCTTGCAATTTATTCGCATTCTTTACGTATGTAAGTAGTGTGTTCACTACAGATATTTTTATCACACTTAGCACAACAAATTGCAGATTTTCTGCCTTATTTACTTGGAAAAATATGACATATTTTCCTCTGGCCACATTTCTTCCTTGTATGTCCTATATCGCTTCATTTTACTCTAAAAATATCGCCGCCTCACTAAAACAATTCGGCTAAGATCGGAAAAATCGAACACGAGCGTCGGGCCTGAAAGACACGAAAATCCAATATATCTACTAACCGAAAATTCAGGAATGTTGAAATTCCAACCCTCAGAAAGTGGATGACCTTGAATACAGCTAGCGGGGATCTGGACCATTTCCGAGAAAAAGGGGTGCTACTACCTGGGGATTTTGGAGCGAACGGGCCTGTAAGACCCAGCGCGCCTGCTCCCGGGTTAATAATGATTAAGTTATATTTGTACAAAGTTCCAGAGAAATAGTTAATATGATGATATAAAAACAACCATTTCGCTCCTCTGCCCCCCTTCCCCCTCCAAGGTATGTGTTACAATTTTTATAATTTTTTAAGCAGTAAGTGATATTTACACAAAGTTTTATTTCAGTCTAAAATAAAGTGGTTTAAAAAAATCCTTTTTGTATCTACACAACAACACAACCCCCTTGCCCCCTGAGCTATATATAACACTTATTGTGATTTTCGTAAAGATTAAGTGATAGTTATACAGAATATCATTAAAATCAGTAACAAGGTGATATAAAAAAAAATACCTCTGCTCTCCACCCCCACCCCACTTCAGTATTCCAAGTATGTGTGACACTGTATTTTTGTCAGAAACAGCAAGAGACTAGAGGACAAAGTTACATTAAAATCGGTAAGAATGTGATATAAAGACAATTATTATCTTTCAATCTGCTCCTAGATCCCCCCCCCCCCCGCCTTTCCCCAGGTATATACTAAGTGAAAGCGGTAATAATTTAATTAACTGAAATTTGTAAAAATGTATTATAAAAATCATTCTTTAAATTCATTCTTTGATGTTTATTGTTTTTGAGATTTGCAAAAATGACCTTTTTTCTGGGTGCCCTTTTTTCTGGTGCTCTTTTTTGCAGTGCCTTTTCCAAGTGCCCTTTTTTCCGGGATGCAATTTGCACAGTCATTCTCTCTTCTGTCATTTCTTTCTTCTGCTTTCCTTTTTGTATTTCAGCGAGAAATATTTAATATTAGTTTGAGTTTGAATTGCTTTTTCACGCTGAAATTCGTGAAAAAAAAAAAAAAAAACGAGTTTCGCTCGACTCAAGTTCATAAGTTAAAAAACGAGCGAAGTTCAACTCAAAACTCAATTGAGCTAAGCTCATGAGCGCGTTCGTGCACAACACTGCTTAAAAGTCAGCATAGTAATACAAAAATGTAACGTACAGTCAGTAGCAAAAGTCTCCGGGCATTAGCAAAAATTCCTATATAACAAAAGTGCATTTAATATAGTTTTGTTAAATAAATCCTTGTCGAATACTGTTCTTAGTCAGTCTAAAAACTGTATTCGACAAGGATTTATTTAACAAAACTGTATTAAGTGTACTTTTTTTATATAGGAATTTTCGCTTGTGTTCGGAGAGTTTTGTTACCGACTGTACATATTATAAAATATTCAGATACTTAACTCAACAAAAATATTAAACAACTAAATTAAATAAACATTAAAATTTCACTTACTTTTTATAATGGGCAAACACAGCTGGACGTCGCAATGAATGAATACATTGAACTATTTCCTGAGAATAATGTTATGTTACCATATAGGATAAAGTGTAGGACATAATTGGATTGGCCATATCTCCTCTATGGCCATTTATCTTACAGTTAGCCTATTAATATAGATATATATGTTTGTACACAATTTGCTGTGATGAGTAGAACTCTCAGAAACCAGCACTGATTCGCGAATGTCTTTGCCAAATTTATTTGCATAGATTTTTTTTTCTTTTGCATATATTTTACAAGATTTTTCTGAATTTTTATTATGGATTTTAGTAGTTTTAAGGATGTGTGTTAGTACCTCTAAATACTTAACTTATATTGGATGATTTTTTTTGTGTTTTGATTTATTTTCAAGCAACACTGTAATAGGTATATTTTGTACTACTCATTTTTTTTTTTTTTTTAATTTTTTTTACTTTAAATTTTAATAAAAAATTAATTTTTGACCATATTTATCACAAAACTATAGCCGATAAAAACATTTTACATATTTTTCATTGTTTAAACAAAAATAAAATATAGAAACATTTTCCTATCATATGTTTGTCATAAATTTTATTTCTTTAAGAAATACTATAATTATACGTGCATTTATTGCAATCACTACATTTTATTAATGACAGTTACTAGACATTACAGTTTCTACAATTTCGGACTTCTGTTAATTGAAAAATAGAACAAACAGGAATTTATAGTCTGTAAAACTAATAATAAATTTTAAATAAAAGTAATCATATACATGTATATATATTATTGTTAGTTTTAAAACTACGTTCTTCATGTTGAATTTTCTTGCTCTGTATAAACTTCTGAGAACTTGTAACATTTTATAAATGTCATCAATTCAAAATTACATTAATTGCCTCACGAATTATATCTATTTTGGTTTACCTTTTGTTAAAGTGTGTTTTAGCTTCTCTTTATTATTAGATTTAGGTTTGCTTTTGATCAATTATCTAGGGACTTTTGTAAACATGTATATTATTTTCTATCTAATAAAAGTCTGTTAATTTATTTACTCTAGACTTATATTCATTTATTTACTCTTACATTATATATATATATATATATATAAATTAATACAGTTTTGTTTTAGATTTTCACTTTTTATCATAATTACATTATTAAAAATATTTACTCCAGAATTTTACTGTTGTATATATTTATTTTATCAATCTTTGTATCCTGATTTCAAATTTTATATTATTTAAATTTTTAATGTGGATTTCTAATACAATTTTGATTTTCTTTCATTTGATAATTTATATCAATTTCTCTTTTATTAAACTTATTTAATCAAGTATTGAAATTTTATTTTTTTTTTTGTTATATTTTTTCATTCCTATGGCAATTATTGTTAGATAATTTTTAGATAGTCTAGAATTTATATTTTTTAATTAATTAAATTTGTATTTCCCTAAATTACTTTAATTAGGTTATTTAGTTATTTTCTTTTTTAATAACTCATAATGGTAGTACTAAGCAAATTTTTAGATACCGGAAAAATAGTCCTTAGTATTACTAGGCCTAATGCTCGGTACAGGGAGATTCATAGGGATTTCCCTGGATCGATAAACAGTTATTTATTTTCTAATCCCATTCGTAGATTGTATTTTCAAACTTGTAAATCATCTAGGTGTCTTACTTGTCCTTATGCTGATAAATCACAAATCAAAAAAGCTTCCAATTTGATAATTTTATGTAAGGCTTATAATGTTATTTATTCTTTGAAATGTAATAAGTGTCATATGGAATATATAGGTCAAACTGACAACCATTTACATTTAAGACTTAATGATCATAGGTTTAAAATTAAATGTCAAAATTCTCACTCTCACCTGTTGCATAATGTTGAATACTCACACTTTAAAATACATGATATTCAGAATGTCACTGTTAAAATTTTAGAAATAATTACTAATGTCAGTCTTCGATTACTTATGGAATCTAGATTTATCTCTTATTTTAATACCACATACCCTTACGGTCTTAACCAACAAGTGTATCAGAAGTCTAATTTGGTCTATTCTGACTTATCTAAGTTTGATCAATATAACAATATTTATTCTCGTTTAAATTTTATGGCTTTCAAAAATCTTACAGAAAACGACGTGGTCTTAGAAAACATACTCACACTAAAATTGACAGTGACATGATTAAAAATTCTATTGATCAACTTGCAGCTTCTTATGATTTAAATTATAAATGGTTAGAAATTCGAAAATTTATTTTCAAAATTAAAAAACAATTAATTAATGCTTACTTTAAAATTTTTCAGAAATACAATTATTCAAGACAATTCTCTGACACTTTTTTTTATATTTTGCATTATCGTGCCAATTTATTAAATATTAAAATTTCCACTAAGCCTTCTTTCAAATCTCACAATTCTCAATTAATAATCAATTTTACTAATTCTGTTTTTAATCATGTCAATTTTCAGTCTATTATTAACAATGAATTTAATGTCTTCCCAATTAAAATTGTAAATATCTACAAATCTTTTAAATATCCACTTACTTTAGGACGACGAATTTTTAATTATAATAATTTTTCAAAAAATGCACCTGATTCCAATATTGTTTGTTATTGTAGTGTCCCTAAATACAAAAAATATGTTGACACAACACATGGACATATAATTACTGTTGATCTTAGTATAGTTAATGATCTTTATTTATAAAAACTTATGAATTATGGCACTAAATTTAGATTTTCCAGTGAGTTTTCTCTAGATTTAGATTTACTTATTTATAAAATTGCTATTGATTATAACAAACCTTTGGAATATTTTAGTGTTTGGAAGATTAATTCTTTAAATATTCTAAAAAATCAGCTTATTATTCATTCTATAGATTTATTAAAAATGAAAGAAATCAAACATTAAATAAATCTATCAGTCTTTTACAAAATAAATTTCTTATTACTTATGTAGATAAATCACCTAACAACTATGCCATCATTTCTAAAAAGTTTTATAAACAGACCTATTTTAAATAGTAATAATTTTAACAAACCACTTTCACCACTGAAATTAATAATAAAAAGATTCTTAGCTTTCATAAATTATTAAAACTCAAATGTAAAAATTTCAACTATCCATATATAGTTATTATTCCTAAATTTCATTAAACTACTGTCAAATGTCGCACTGTTACTATAGGTTGTAATGCATATAATACTGTTGTTTGTAATCTTCTATTAAAACTTTTAAAAGAAATTCATAGTTTAACGTTAAACTATAACAGTAAGCATTGTGTAAAAAACAGTGTTCAACTTTCAAATAGAATTAAATTTTTTTAAAAATATTACAAACATTAGTACATTTGATTTTAATGATTTATTTAGTTAGAAATCGGCTTTACACGGAAATGGACTAAGCGATTTTTATGAAAGTTGGATGTTAGGCCTTTTTCATGAGAAAAAACAATTGGATTTCATCTTCAGATAAATTAGCGTTTATAGTTAACCCTTTACCGGCCAATTGCAATACATAGCAGAATTTGGGTTTACTCGAAAATGATTATAGGAATTTTGATGAAAGTTTGGGGTTAAGTGTTTTCGGAATATTAGAATTACCACCATCTTCAGAATAATTTGCGTTGTCTGTTAACCCCTTATCGGCCAATGGCAACAAATGAAATAAATTGGCTATATTCGGAAACTAATATAAGGATTTTGATGAAAGTTATGCTTTAAGTGCTTTTGGGAATGCTTAAACGAATAGAATTATCCCATCGTCATAAAAATTCGTTGTCACTGCTAACCCTTTAAAGGACAATTGCAACGTATGTCAGAAATCGGCTTTACACGAATATAGACTAAGCGATTTTTATGAAAGTTTGAAGTTAGGGCATTTTCATGAGAAAAAACAATTGGATTTCATCTTCAGATAAATTAGCGTTTACAATTAACCCTTTACCGGCCAATTGCAACACATAGCAAAAGTTGGGTTTACTCGAAAATGATTATAGGGATTTTGATGAAAGTTTGGGGTTAAGTGTTTTCGGGATATCAGATTTACCACCATCTTCAGAAAAATTTGCATTCGCTGTTAACTCCTTATCGGCCAATGGCAACAAATAAACGGAAACTGATATAAGGATTTGAAGAAAGTTTTGCGTTAAGTGATTTTGAGGATGCTGAAACGAAGGGAATTATCCCAATCGTCATAAAATTCCTTTGTCGATGTTAACCCTTGAAAGGACAATTTCAACGTATGTCAGAAGTTGGCTTTACACGGAAATGGACTAAGTGATTTTTATGAAAGTTAGAAGTTAGGGCTTTTTCATGAGAAAAAAACAATTGGATTTCTTCTTCAGATAAATTAGCGTTTATAGTTAACTCTTTACCGGTCAATTGCAACACATAGAAGAAGTTGGGTTTGTGAGGAATAACTGGATGTCATCCTCATTTAACTTAGAATTAACTCTACTTTTAATTACTTAATTACTTAATAAAGTGAGCACGAGACTTGAATATAAAATAAATAACGAGCTTTTATTTTGAGCTTAATGAAAAGGTTGGCGTTGGACTATAATCACATTCAGTACCTTTATAAATTTAAAGGGGCGGCCTTCATAAATACTTTAACTATCAATAGATACTAATCGCCACTGGTTCCACTAACGTCGTTACCTCTCACGACTATATTAATCTTTCGTTAGTGGGAGGATTCCCTACGCCACTATACTACTCGACTAACTAACTATCTTCTACTATCCTACTCTAAGCAGCTAACTTTCCTTTCTACATCCTAAGTAGCTACCTCCTTTCTACTTCCCTGTAAGCCGCTCTTCTCCTTTCTACTTCCTAAGTAACTACCTCCTTCCTACTTCCCTGTAAGCCGCTCCTTTTATATAAATCACTTTCCAAAATATTAGCATATCGCAAATTACAGTTTCGTTTATCATAAGAACTAACTCCATTAATCAACTGAATCCTAAACTCTTCACATTCACGTGTGTGAGAACAAGTTCACACATATGTTCTTTTAAATATTTAATTTCCTTCTAAATAATTCAATTTATAATTTTAAATAAAAAAGTCAATTTATTAGGAATAGTTATAAAATTAATTCATTCATTTAACATATAAAATCTAATTTAATTTATTCCAATAAAAAGAACATTTTATTGTGCAATATCCTCTGAATTCAATTCATTCTATTATAAAAGGCAATCTCTATTTAATTTAATTTGTATTTTTACTAGGGGACTTATTCGTTTGTAGATAGATACATTTCCCCCTTTTCATCAACGGTATGTTCAATATCTCATTTAATTATAGATAGAAAATAATTTATTTGTTTAACTTACTTTATAATATAAACAGAAGTTGCAAAATTTATTTCATTTCCGGTGATTTATGCTTTCATAATAGCTTAGTTCAGTCTTATTGGCGTCAACAGATGTGGATTCGTTTCTTTTAATAATAATAATAAAATAAAACAAATAAATTCTTAATGATATATTGGTGGCGCCGATAAAAAGTAATTACTTTAGTATAATTTATGTTGCCAAGCTTGGCTCTGTCTTTTGAATAACGGATGAAAATTTTAAATTAACCAATTAGAACATTCTTTTGGCGCTTTATTTGGCATTGGTTTATTAATTTCGGGTTTGAATTGGCGAATGCAATTGAGTTCACTTTTCGCTTTCAAACAGTCAGTATCTCTTGTTTACTGGTTTTAGAAACATCTGCCCTCGTTTGCTCTCCCTCTCTCTCTAACCTATAGAATTCTACGAGAACCGTGCAAGTGCTTACTTGATTGTTCATCTTTTTAGCATAAAAATAAAAAACTATTTTATTTGAAATGACTGATGTTATTTTTGTCAAGTGGCACTCTCTTTTAAAAGGATCTATGGACTTCCAGCCTGGGTATTTTGGTAAGCAATGTACTTCATATTGGTTCCACTAATTTCACGGACAATGAAACTTCTTCACAACGTGTTATTCGTAAAGTGCGAACTTCATTTGTAGCATTACGCTAACATTGCTTTACCTCACAGTTCTTCCCCAAAAGACAAAAATTTCACGTAAAAATCCGCAACGGGTTTTTACCCGTGAAAATTTTAAAATATTGCTATGCAATACAACTGAAAAATAGTTGCTGTGACTTACTGCTAAAAGTAAACTACATAATACTTTCGAAAAAGAGGGGCGAAAACTTAAATTAAACTCCGTAAAACCTTAGAAAAGGAGGGGGAAAGGCTTAAATTAAACTGCCCAAGAATAACTATTTGCTTTGAAAATCTAATAGTGAAAAAAAAAAAATTAAGAGTGCAGGGCTGAAAAACCATTCACTTAGAAAAAATTTATGATAAGAATTTTAAGCTCAGTCTAAGTAGTTTTACAATGGAAAACCCTCGTGCTCAAACTAAGTGAAATATAGTCCAACGGTACAGCGGGGATAACAGGCACATCTTTCCTTAAACGGAAAGGAAAAAATTTCATGAAGTGAAAAAATTTTCGTACAAAAGGATCGCTTAAACAAAAAATGTGATCATTAATTATAAAATTGAATTTAACTGGTGCAAAATGATAAGAAAAAAGTCTTTATTTTGCAGAGTTCATCAAAAAAAGAAAAAAAAATCAGTTTTCTATCAGATGCATCTTGAAAGGCATCCACTGCTGGCATGCGTGCAAGAAACTCTTCCTGCTTTAGAAATCAAAAAGTGTTGGCAAACTTCCAGAATTACCTCCTTCCAAAAATTATCAGTCTTCATTTCAAAGTAACAATTGAAGAAATTATGAGATTGGGTTTTCAGGTGAACGACTGGACTGAGGGTTTTAATCAACAGAGTATTTCTAAAATACAAAACTTTTTTAACGTATAAATCAAAATAGAAGGTACATTACAGCTTGTAGATAGATAAATGACATATTAATTTTATAGATAAGCAATATTCTCACATAGCTATTTGCATACGGGAAAAAAAACGAAATTGTCGGTTTATTAAAGTTAGTCGTTAAACACGAATTTACATGCAAAATAGCTAAAAAAATCTCTTCACCCCATACTAATAATACATACATAGAACTTTTAGTTAGCAAGCAAAAGTTTTAACAATAAGAAATATTCATTTTATACAATTTATACGACATTTAAAAAAACATAGATGAGGAATATATATATATATATATATATATATATATATATATACAAATGTTGAAAAAGGTTTTTACCAAAAACTGCCGTTGATGGCTACAAATAGAAAACATTAGTGTACATATATATAGATCATGTAAAAACTATAAAAGGGAAAATATATACAAAGGTAAGAAAAAAAATATCGTACTAATCGCTGCTGTTGATGGCTGTAAGTAAAAAAAAAAAAAAAAAAAAAAAAAACGTTAAAGTACATACATGCATATATTGTATAACAGAAAAAAAAATTATGACATGTGAACAAAACATGAAATTTCCGGAGTTGAAAGTTCATGCTCGAAGTTTAAATTTAGATTTTTGAAATTTAAGAAAGTTCATTGCTTTCAGATAATGGTTGAAATTCCAAAGGGCTTCACTACATGTCCTAGATTTTATGACTGCTCTGCTAGAAATACACTTTATAACGGAAAAAATAATGAACCATAGCAAATGACATATCGATTCCTTTATATCAGCAAAAGCAGAGATGTGGGTCAGACTGGCCTTTAGAGGTTCTGTAGAAATTTCAGTGCTGGTGGTTTGCAGATTCAGGTCAGACGTTGCAGGGTCGCTGTCCTGAGGAGGTTTCGAACCTGGCGCCTGGTCACTCTCTTGAAGGGATTTCGCACCCGGCACCTTGTCACTGTCCATAGTTCCAGGAGAGGGTTCCGCTCGCTCTCTTCTCTTTGAGGGCGAGGTCCTGGAGGGCTTACAAGCTTTAAAATATTGGAATGCAGTAGTAAAAATCACATTTTTTGTTACTTTGTCGTTTAAACTAGCGTCACAGTTATCTGACTTTTCCGTTCGATTTACGACTTTATCGTTGAATTCATGTACTAGATGTGCAGAACTAGAGTTAGTTAACACTGCATTTTGAAATGTATTACTTTCATTTACATTAACTATTAGATTTCCTATTAAAGTAGTTACGAGATATTTAGAAGCACAGTGGTTTAACTGTTCACTTTCTTTTACCACAGTTTCTGTGAAAATAAAAGAATCGGTCGACTTGACTGTTTTTAAATGTAAATTAACAGGAGATGCATTTAAACCACTAGAAAAGTTTGTTGGCTTAACAGTTTCAAAATATAAATTTGAAGTATTGGCGGAAGGATTAGCCGCAATATTTAATGGTTTGTCACTTTCGCTCAGTTTAACGGTTTTAGCCGCCACATTAATTTTAATTGGATTTTCCATTACAACCTCCGTCGCTACACTAGATAATTTATCGGATTTTTTATCCGTAGTCAAAGGCTGAATAGCAGACTTAAATTCGTCTGTCTTGCTGTTTGCAAGCGAAGTTTGCTTGGTTGTTTCAACTTGCGTTTGACTTTTGCCACTAGAATTAACGTTTCTACCGTCAGTTTTAGGTTGATTTACATTACTGGAGCTTGCTTCCTGTGAATTAATAACTTATTGTGGTTTTTCCACCGCCCTTACTACCACTTTCCACTGACTTTCTTGAGCAGGGGGTGGAGCGTTCATGCTTTAATCTTAATCTATAATACCGAGTGGCAAAAAGCCTGATAACTCTGCTTTTTAAATCCTCATAGTTTGGATTTGGGCCAAGTGAATGGCAGGCAATTAAATCATGCCACTGTCTCGGTTCTCCTCTTAAGGAACATTTTAACCAAACATATTTTTCAACAATATCAATTTTATAAAAATTAAAAAAATATTCAAGCTCATCAAAAAATTTAAGCACACTAGTAGTGCCATCGAAAAATACTGGCTCGGGAGGCGATTCGAGCGAATATGGACGCCACTGTGAGGAATAACTGGATGTCATCCTCATTTAACTTAGATTTAACTCTACTTTTAATTAGTTAATTACTTAATAAAGTGAGCACGAGACTTGAATATAAAATAAATAACGAGCTTTTATTTTGAGCTTAATGAAAAGGTGGGCGTTGGACTATAATCACATTCAGTACCTTTATAAACTTAAAGGGGCGGCCTTCATAAATACTTTAACTATCAATAGATACTAATCGCCACTGCTTCCACTAACGTCGTTACCTCTCACGACTATATTAATCTTTCGTCAGTGGGAGGATTCCCTACGCCACTATACTACTCGACTAACTATCTTCTACTATCCTACTCTAAGCAGCTAACTCTCCTTTCTACTTCCTAAGCAGCTACGTCCTTTCTACTTCCCTCTAAGTCGCTCTTCTCCTTTGTACTTCCTAAGTAGCTACCTCCTTTCTACTTCCCTGTAAGCCGCTCCTTTTATATAAATCACTTTCCAAAATATTAGAATATCGCAAATTACAGTTTCGTTTATCATAAGAACTAATTCCATTAATCAACTGGATCCTAAACTCTTCACATTCACGTGTTATTCGTAAAGTGCGAACTTCATTTGTAGCATTACGCTAACATTGCTTTACCTCACAGGTTTACATGAAAATGATTATAGGGATTTTGTTGAAAGTTTGGGGTTAAGCGTTTTCGGGATATTAGACTTGCCACCATCTTAAGAAAAGTTTGGCTTGGCTGTTAACCACTTATCGGCCAATGGCAACAAATGAAATACATTGGTTTATTTGGAAACTGATATAAGGATTTCGATGAATGTTTTGCATTAAGTGCTTTCGGGGATGCTTAAACAAAGAAATTATCCTCACTGTCATAAATATTCCTTATCGTTGTTAATCCTTTAAAGGTCAAATACAATGTATGCCAGAAATTGGCTTTATACGGAAATGAAGAAAACGATTTTTGTGAAAGATTGCAGTTAGGGCTTTTTGATGAGAAAAAACGATTGGATCTTTTCTTTAGAGAAATTAGTGTTTACAGTTATCCCTTTACTGACCAAGTGCAACACATAGCAGAAATTGAGTTTACCTGGAAATGGATAGAGCGATTTTTATGAATATTTCGGATTAGGTTTCTTCGGGGACTGATAAAACGAATGGTCTTCCCTCATTTTCAAAAAAAAAATAAATAAATAAATAAAAATAAATAAATAACGTTCTCAATTAAACCTTTATCGGCTAATTGCAACATGTGACAAAAATTGGGTATACTTGTAAATAGGTATAAGGATTATGATGACAGTTTGAGGTTGCATAAATTGAATTTTCTGTTATTAAAGAACTGCGATTTTAAAGATGACTGCATCTCAGCATCTATTTTATGTTTTATTTTTTTAAACATGTATTTCATAGCCCCGTCACTTACACTATGTTACGATTTGTTTCTGAACAGTTTTTTAAAAGGAAAAAAATGTAGATTTTCCTTTAAAAGGAATTAAATACATGAAAAACAAATACATTTTAATTAGTTTAATCTTTTCTACTATATACTACCACTTTTTCCTCCAATAAATATTATAAATTAAAAAGAAAAAAAAAATGGGGGAATATTTATTTGAAAAGAATTAATTTAAAACGAAAAATAAAATGTTTTTATACTATAAAAATTATACATAAACATAACGATTTATTTCTATTGCATTACCATTTGATTTTCAATAAATACAAAAATAAATAAATAAATAAATAAATAAATAAAAAAATAAAAATATTTCGTCTTTAAATGAATGCATTAAATAAAAAATAAATTGCATAATAGCCGTTTTTAAGATACGCAGACGATTACAGTGGAAGAATAAATTCTTGAAAAATGAAACATAAAAGCCAATATTTGAAATTGAAAAAAAAAAGATTAATTTTAAAAAGTTCAAATTCAAAATTCGAAAAAAATCTCGATGCGGTGTACACCTACAGGATCCCAGGTACCCGTCTGCCAAATTTTATATCTCTGCGTTTAGTAGTGTGAGCACCAGAGCGCAGACACACACATATACAGACATTTCCCTTTATGTATATAGATTATATAAAAAAAAATCCTTAACGTTTAATTTATCAAAATTGTTTCATATATTTCTAAGTAAACGCAATTTCTGCGATATACTGAAAATGGCTAAATTTATTTAAAAAAAAAAATCATCTTTATCGTGTTTTGAGCTCTTATAAAAGTTTTCAAATGGCTAGCTAGCTAGCCAGTTTAGAATTTAGTTAAATCAGAATTAGTTAAATCAGAATTTAGTTTAAGAATTTAGTTAAATCAGAATTTAGTTAAAAATCGATTGCAAGCATTGTACTGGTAACGCTGCCAAAGGCAGCAGGGACTCGAAACAGGTGGATAAAAGTATTTAAAAATGCATTTTCACCGTAATCTGAACTATTTTGAAAGATTCAAATGTTTAGCTAGTCGGGAAGTTAGTTAATGAAATTTTCTGTTGAATCATATTAACGCTGCCGAAGGCAGTAGGAACCTGGAACAATTGACTAAAATTGTTAAAAATATATATATTGTTACCGTGTTCTGAGCCATCCTGAAATTTTCAAGTGCCTAGCTTGTCGTTAATTTAGTTAAATAGTGATTGCAAGTTTTGCACTGGTAACGCTGCCGAAGACAGCAGGAACCAGGAACAGTTGGCTAAATGAATTAAAAAATGCATTTTCACCGTGTTCCGAACTATTCTGATAGTTTCAAATGTCTAGCTAGTCGGGAAGTTAGTTAAAAATCGATTGCATGCATTGTAAAGATAACGCTGCCGAAGACAGCAGGAACCCGGAACTGTTGACTAAAAGTATTAAAAAAATGCATTTTTGTCGTGTTCGGAACTATTCTGTAAGTTTCATATGTCTAGCTTGTCGGGTAGTTAGTTAAATAAATTTTCTGTCGAATCATATAAACGCTGCCGAAGGCAGTAGGGACCTGAAAAAATTGACTAAAAGTGATAAGAAAATGTATTGTCACCGTGTTCTGAGCTATCCTGAAAGTTTCAAATGTCTAGCTAGTCGGGATAATTTAAAACCTTAAATCGTAATGATATATAATTTTTTGTCGTGTTCCTGTAAAAATCTATAAAGACTATCATTACCAAAATCTATACAATTCGTGCGACGGTAATATATAACATGTGCATAAATTTTCAGTTTAATATAATAAGGTGTTTAGACACTATCGAATTTTAAAATGTTTCCGCCCATAGACCATAATGACAATTTTTCTTTCTGTCCTTGTAAAAAGGAAAAAAAAAAAAACTATACATGTCAGATTTATCAAAATTTATACACTTTGTGCGAGGGTGATTATTAACAGTATAAAAGTTTTTTAACTCAAACGAATAAAGCTTTTAAATGCTATCGCATTTTATTTTATTTGGATCCATAGACAATAATGATAAAGAATTTTTTGTTGTGTCCCTGTGAAAAACTATAAATGTGATACATCAAAATCTATACACTTTGGCGATGGAGATTTATAACACGCGTATTAGCTTAAAAGAAAAATGTGTATAGACGCTATCGCAGTTTGAAAAACTTGACCCTATAGGCTTTAACGATAAAGAATATTTCTTTTTTGTTCCTGTAAAAAGTACTTTTAAGTGCTAGATTTACCAAAATCAGTAGTGATCGTGCTATGGTAACATACAATATACTTACTATATTTCAACTTATTTGAACAGAGGATTTAGGATCTATCGTATTAACTCACACACATACACACATTCATAATCGAAAACTAGTAAAAATGAATTCTGTGTAATTCAAAAGTATAGAAATCTCATAATCTCAAAGGTCGGATTTTTTGTCACGATTGCAATACTTCTTTTACATATGTATGTTCGGAAAGTTAAAATCTGATCTCTCAGCTATGAAGTTCTGTCCAACTCAAAGAAATAATTTATTCTGTAAAAATATTATATTATTTTAATTGGTTAATATATATTTCCAACACTATTAATAATAGCGACTATAGAAATTAGAAATCACAATTCTTCTAAGGAAAATTACGAAAACATTATATAATATAGTAAGGAAAGAGATAAAAAAAATAAAAAATAAATAAACTTCTTTTTTAAATTGCATGCAATTCTTCAATGTGCTCTTGTATTTCAATTTACACATGTCTAATAATATAATACAATTTATTTCAGAATTAAATTCCAATTTATTTCAGCTGGAAAAAAAAAATCATTGTTGAAATAATTAAAAAAATATGAAAGTTAATTAAAACTTTTTTTTTCCCTTAATATCGTCTGCAATAAAATTCAAAATTGATTGTTGGAATGCTACTCGTAAATACAGTTTTTAATCATTATATGGCCCCCAAACTTGATCTTCGATCGTTTTTCTGGAATATCTCGAGAACTATTTGGCCCAATGAGCTGCAAATTTTCATACGCATATTTTAAGGTGCTAGAAATCGATATCTGTTAAAATAATTATAGGTCACAATACATAATTTTTTTAAATATTAATTTAATAATTTTTATTATATAGATAAAAAATATTAAAATCTTAATGAAACTCATAAATATGTTTGGAAAATCTGTTATTAACACCATAAAAAAGACCAGGTAAAAAATAAAATAAAAATGTAGGATATTTGAATATAAATGTGTAATCAGACATTAGAAGCTCGAAAGTTTAGATGTGTATAACTCCTAAACTTATACACCATATGACTTCCAAATTTATATCTGGGTATGAAATTGACTGAGAATCGATATCCGAAATCAAAATTATATGTTACCATTGAAAAAATTAAAGTTTGACACAATATCAATATGGAGACGACCACTTAAACTATTTTTTTTTCCAATTAGCTTAAAAGAGAACAAAATTCCCTGACGAATGGTACCTTCGGTGTCTTTCTGCAACAATTTATTGATGAGATAGGTGGGGGTGTTTCTTTTCTTTTTTTTTTTTTTTGACCGACTGTACATATATTCCATAATATTTGTATATTTAAAAAAAATCGAGTTAGATTTGGATGAACGTATACCAGAAAATATATTTTGAGTACCATCCCGAAAAGATAGGAATGAAAAAAAAAAAAAAAAAAAAAAAAGCGAAGTGAGTCATTTTAACAAAATGAATTTCATAACTCTATACTTGACATGCAAATGAGATGTATAAGCTTCATTAATAAGGAAATCTTTATTTGTACAAATTGAAATGCAAAATCCTTATACTGTCCGTTTCGACCAAATCAGAGGAAATTAAATCAATTTCAGTGTCACTTTGGCATTTGCCTAAGACAAGTAACTTCCATTTCCAAATTCATTAATGCATTTAAGTTAAATACAAAATTCGAGTTTTCGTTAAGTTTGAAATCGATTTCTTTAATGAAAGACTGCGAAAAATGAAAATTAAAATCAAAATTGATTAAGAGAGATATTTTTATCGTTCTTTTTTCACACATGAATGTCTTTTATACATTTTGCATGTATTTAATTCTCTCTCTCTCTCTATTTTTATTTATTTATTTTTATTTTATTTTTTTTAATTGTTAGAATTTTATAGTATTTTTTTGTAAGCATATCTATCATCTTAATTGAAAAATGTATTAATATAAAACATATTAAGAAAATATCTTAAAAACAAGTCCTTAAATTATTTACATTTAAATAGCCTAATTTAAATTATATATTTTTTACTTCTTCTGAAACAACCGAACAATGTATATATCTTATACTATTAAGTGAGCAATATTTGTATATATATTTCACTGTTCTCGAAAACGGTAGCTCGGGCAGTCACGAGATTTAACACAAAGGTGCCCCCCGAAGGATCATTGTGCACATCGAAGTCAGAATTTCGAATTTCTGCTTAGTTTTCTTTTAATTAATAAAAATATGAAAATAATAAGCTAATAATAGCGAAAAATTAGCCATTTAAATTTAATCCATAATTTAATTGTTGCCAAAAAAAAAATATATATATATACAAGTTTTTTTTTTTTTTTTTTTTTTTCCAACAGGAAAATAAATACATTTATCTAAACATGAACAATACTACACACTACTGATCGCAGAGCTTCCAAATTTGACATATAGGTACCTGGGACCCTGCAGGTGTGCACCTCATTGAGATTTTTTCGAATTTCGAATTTGAATTTTTTAAATTAATGTTTTTTCGAATTTTAAACATTGGCTTTTATGTTTCATTTTTCATGAATTTATTCTTCGATTGTAATCGTCTGCGTATCTTAGCAACGGCTATATTATGCAATTTATTTTTTATTTAATACATTTATTTGAGGGCGAATCTTTTTTCTCTTTTTAATTTATTATATTTATTGGAAATAAATTGGTAATGCAGTAGAAAAAATTAAATATATTAAATTTAAAATTTAAAAACGTATTTATAACAGTTATGTTTATGTATATTTTTTGTAGTATAACAAAAATTATTTTTCATTTGTTAATTTGATTTCTTTAAAAGTTTTTTTTTTTTTTTTCTAATTTATAGTATTTGTCAGGAAATAATGGTAGTATATAGTAGAAAGGATTAAACTGATTGGAATTTATTTGTTCTTTATGTATTTAATTCCTTCTGAAAGAAAATCTACTTTTTATTTTATTTCATTACATTGGTCGGAAACAAATTGTAATACGTAAATAGCATGAGCAATAAAATACTTGGTTCAAAAACTAAAATATTTAATAGACGCTGAGATACAGTTATCTTTAAAATCGTAGTTCTTAAATAATGACAGACCCACCTATCGTCAATAAATACCCATATTGAAATACATAGGAAAGAGGTTTCTGCAGGCAGTGGGAACCTGCTCCCGATACAGTGCGGGCAGAGAAAGAGCTGCCGTAGTCAGCGAGTACCCGATGCGAGGTCTAGAGCGATTCCAATGTAATTATTTTAGTTTTTATTTATAATGTGATGTGAAAAATAAATAATGATCCAATTCTTTTGGAGATTCATTTAAATATAGTGGCCAGCGAAGCGGGCGTAGCCTGCTAGTATACATATATATAGGCTAGACATATTAGTTAAAGATATTATTAAAGATATATAATAAAGAATAAGTTTTGGAAATTCATATATACTTATTCGGACACATCTAAATTTATTTCAAGAACCATTTTGAAAATCCAGGGTAACAGCGAACAAGTTTATATCCTGTATTTGAGCAAAAGTTTTATTTCGGATTTAATAAGTGAAATTTTAGTCGTAATAAAGGGAAATTTAATGTTTGGAATCATGTTGTAAAAACTAATGCTTGAATTGGTTTTAAAACAATAGAATTCAATTTTGCCGCTTCATGAAATTATTCATATTCGTTTGTATGAGAATAGCATGAGAGTGCATATTCATGGAAATATATATATACACATATATACGTACATATATATACATATTGTTGCGTACTTGGAGGTTCGTGATTTGTTCGAGAATGAAAGGCAAAACTTACAAAAATTCAGTAATTTTTTCACAGAAAGTTCCAGTAAAATACAGGTCTATAAACCAAGTATCAGCTTCAATTCAACCAGTAAACACAGCTTAAACAACAGCTGTCAATAGCAAATCCACAGTACAAACTGTATAGCAATAACACTTAAAGCAAGTCTCTTTCAAAGAGGCTCAAAGCAATGCAAGCATTAGCGAAGCTGGCTGAGAACTGAACTGACTGAATTAACTGCCTTGGCGGAAAGCGCTCCTTATATTCCCCTGTAGAAAAGTGTGGGAGGTTCCGGAAATTTCCGTATCTCATCAGCCAATGAGATTAGAGCTTCCATATTTGGTTTATCCCTTATAAGGATTTTCTCACCAAGGTCGCCAAAAAAAATCGCCAAAGTGGGAAAAAGTCGCCAAATTTGGCGCCAAATCCATTACCTGCCTTATTGGGGCTTTTTAATGCGTTTTTAAGGTAAAATAAGGCTATTTCAACGCTAAAACGACTAGAAATGCACAAAATTAGCAAATTACCAACTTACTAAGCCTCTTTGAGATAATTTATACAAAAATAAACACAATTATTTACAATTTTGTAACAATATATATATCTTAAGTGCAATTTTATTGTTATGACACTCAGATTATTTAACTAATATGTGTGATTTTAGAAAACTTTACGCATTACTAATGTGACAACATTGTACAGTCAAAATAGAAAAATATTCAACATGTGACAGGGGAAGATTAGTTTTATTAAATAATTTTTAAAGACGCACAACCAAATACTAAGAATACTTTTAACATAATTTACCATAGAAATGTATTAAGCTACGTATTAAAAAATTTTAAGAAAAAATCATGGAATTTCATAAATTTATCGTTGATGGAATGGAGTGAATTTAAATTGCTTAAAGTAAGTAAATAAATAAATAAATAATAAAACTGATAAAATTACAAATATCTTTTTTTATTTTTTTCCATTCAATTTACCTTATATTACCATTACTTGAATTTAAAAATTGATGATTAGGAACTTTTAAGGCAAATTGCTAATAGTGATATATATATATATATTAAAAAAAAAAAAAAAAAAAAAAAAAAAAAACTTTATGCAAGAAAATAAATAATAAAATAGATTTTATAATTTACTGAAATTCTATCTAAAAGTTTTTTTTTTTTTTCGTTTTGAGATAATTTTCACTATTGACTTATATAATATGAACAATAGTACGTGTTGGCTCAAAATTATTTTCTTAGCCTATATCTTTGTCTGTGATTGTTTGTATCTTGACAGTATATATTAACTCTGCTAAAAATATTTACATTATTTTTTTATTCATTAGAGTAATTTTTTTGGAGCTTTAAATTACATATTGACATTTTTTTTTTTTTACCTGGAGAGACTCGAGAACATACATAAATAAACTCTGTCGTTTTAATAAAATTCGCGAATACACAGAAATCGTACTAATATACGTACGAATATTTCCTTTCTTATTAATAGTAAAAAATGTGTCGAATTATTTTCACTTCATAATTATATATATATTATGTACTACTCTTACATATATAAAAATTTACGTATCTACTCCATAGAAGTTCAAGAACATACATGAAAAGAAATGTTATATATTTCATAGTATTTATGTATACACAGAAATCGAACTACTAAGACAAATATTTCATTCGAAATATGGAGAAATTGTGTCTACTTACCTTCACTTCCTAATCGTATATATTGTTTTATTCCTATAAAAAGAATGCAAATGCCTATTTTTTCCTGGAGGAACAAGAGAACATACATAAGTAACTGTTATAGTTTTAATAATATGCAGAAATATAAAGAAATCGTTCTATAAAGAAGAATATTTTTGTTCTAAATTAACGGTGAACGTTGTGTCATATCATCTTCATTTCATAATTATATATTGTATCTATTATACCTCTACTACACTTTCAGAAATAAAATATCTATATATTTCCTAGAAAAATTAGAGAAGTTCAAAAAAAAAAAAAAAAAAAAAAAAAAAAAAAGATTAATATTCATGAATGCGCAGAAATTGAAATATAAAGAAAAAGAATTTCTTTCTGAATATGGATAAAAATTTGTGTCAACTTACCTTCATAGTATCATATTACATTTTTCCTACTACTACAAAAAGAAAGTATTCTGCATTTTTTTTTGTTTAAGAAACTGGAGAAGCTGTGTAAACGGATGTTATAGTATTATTTATATCCATAATTATACGTAAATCAAATCACAAAGAAAAATATTTTATTTGTTTTTAATATAATGAAAAATTTGTGTCAGCTTACTTTTACTTCATAATTACGCAATACATTTGTACTAATTTTAATCAAATAAAATATTAATTTTAATCTTGCTATAAAAATAACATAATTAAAACAATATTTTTATCTTAATATAAACATTTATTTATTTCTATATAAAGATAAATTAAGAACTATATATTACTTTTACAAAAATTGAAAGATTGTTTTAATTAAATAAGTTTACATGAGACTAAGAGAAAACTAAATTAAGAGACTATCTACTTTGATTGACTTTTAATTAAATTTAGAAATTAAAAGAAAAGGGGGAAATGTAGTGATTGGCTTTTCTAATTGAAATATTTTCTTCAATATACAAGAAAAAAAAAACTACTTATTTAATTAGTTAATAAAGGTTAAAATGTATGTATAAAAATAAATTATTGTATATTACTGGCCTAAAATAATCCCCTGAAGGGAAAACCTTGTGCAAAACAACATAAATGTTGAAATAAAACTTTGGGCCTTAGCTAGTGTATTTTAAATTATATTTTACATTACAAACATACTTTAATAATCTATTAAACTTAAACTGAGTAATAAAAAAATATTATTTTTGAAAAAGGGTCCAAGGGATTGTTTTACTCTCACCAAAGGGCAAAATGGTCCTTCATTTAAAAATAATTGTAATTGTTTTTTATCTGTAAAATAAAGTATATAAAAAGAAATATAAAGTATATAAAAGAAATTATGGCAATATATATTGAAATAAAATAAATTTTATAATCAAATAGCATACGCAATTTAGTTATGAAAAAAAAAAAAAAAAAAAAAAATGTGTCTCAAATAACTTTAAGACAGAAAAGGAAAATAAAATGGAATTTTTCAAAATTATGATCCAAAAATAGACACTATATAGTCAGACATTAATTAAATAATGCCTATTTACGCCACATACGATCCAAAAAGGGATTCATAACGATCCACATAATGGATAAAAAATATTCACGTAATTGATCATTTTACCCCACGACCTGTCCATATATTTTAGCTCATATTACTGGAAGACGCCGAGAAACATAAAAAAGTTAGTAAGTGTAATATACACCTAAAAATATATCTTATTAAGTAAACCAAGTAATATTTCTGCACATGAAAGAGTGTGTATCTATATAAATAGGAAAGTTAGTGCTTATCTTATAACAGATACTACTCCAGATATAAAATCCACTTTTTCAAAGAATTCTATTCAGATATGAAACATTACAATCACTTGAAAACCTCCATTGCTTCTTCTTAACTTGGTACAACTAGTTTACACTCTACCCGGTGTATAGCATTACACTGTAAATAAAAGTCCCGTAAGATTACGGGGAAGGCCCGGCAGCAGAGATTCCAGACAAAGTCCGTAAAAAGAAACGCTTAGACAGAAAATTCAGTATATAATAACCGTAAATTACGTTACATGCCTGTAAAAAAACATAATGCCCGTAAAACCAATGTTTTTTTTTTTTTTTTTTTACGGTCCTTGTCTGGAATCGCTGCTGCCGGGCTATCCCCGAAATCATATGGGATTTTATTATTTTTTATTTTTACAGTGTACCTATTTCGAAGAAAACATATGTGGATCGTTTTGCCCGCTATGATCATTTTAGGCTACCTTCCCTTATCATATACATAAAGTGTGAAATACAAAGAAATTAATATACAATATTTACTTCACAAAAAGTTGTTTCCTTAATACATGGTCTGTCCCAAAAGTAATGCGCCCATTTTTATTTTAAGAACTTTATTTAACTGATTCGTACACTTACTCAATATTCTTCGAAATACATCTCTCCTGCTTCAACACACTTGTTCCGACGCGATTTCCATGCTTTATATGCGTCCTGGCTGTCCATCACAGAGATGTCTTTTAGTAACCTCGTCGTAGCTACCTTGATGTTCTCCAGGGTCCCCAAATTCTGTCCTTTGAGGATTTTCTTAATCATTGGGAATGAAAAGAAGTCGGACGGGGACAAATCAGGACTGTAAGGAGGCTGGAGGAGCGTTGAGACGCTGGGAGCATTGTCATAGTGCAGCTTCCAGGAATTCTTGATCACGCGCCTGACGTGGTTGACCCTTTGCTTTAGCCTTTTCAGTACTTCAACGTAAAATTTGGCGTTGACTGGTTGGCCAGGTGAACAAATTCAAAATGGACCACTCCCTTGGATTCGAAAAAAAAAAAAAAAAAAAAAAAAAAAAAAACAAGGAGCATCGCTTTGCCCTCCGATTTGCTCATTCATGCCTTTTTTGGGCGTGTTGACGACGTCGTATACCACTCTGAACTCTGTCATTTTGTTTATGGGTCGTACAAGAAGGTAAAAGATTCGTCTTCACTTACCACATTGTCCAAAACAGTCGGATCGTCCTCACAACACTGCAACACTTCTGCTCGAGAGTTTGTTCCATCTTGATTTCGACCGAGCACTCACACAAGGGTTCACTGAAACAGGCACTGAGGCTCTGCAGGAGCTCGGAGCCGACTGGCGCTGGTGGCGCTGTGTTCCCAAGACTCCACCCAACCTTCCGTGTAAGCGGCAACCCTGTGCGACGGATAGTTGCGGCAGAAGAAAATGAGGCGCATTACTTTTAGGACAGACCATGTAAATTGTCAACATTTATGATTAACATTAATGATTAACATCAATGATTCGTTTATAAGATTAATCATGCATATTCCAGTTAATGGCAGAAAATTACTAGATTCCGCTTCCATTTGTGCTATGTGATTTTACTCTTGTTAATGAAGCTAAAAAAATATGTATTGCATAGTATTGTTGTTGCAGGAGGAAAGTAAATTTTGATATATGCATATATATATATATATTACATGCAACACGTATGTAATATATGCAATATTATTATTTCTCGTTTCTGTTACAACAATATTTCTTTTAAAAAATATTTTATTTATTATATACTAGCAGGCAACGCCCGCTTCGCTGGTTCCTATTTTTAAAAGAATCACTATAATTACTGAATTCTCAAAATTGCATTAATTTTTATCACATGAAAAAAAAAAAAAGAGAAACAAAATTTGATTAGGAAAAATGTCGCACAGGGTTCTCACTGCCTTCGGAAAAAAATCCCAAAATGCTCTAACTCTTGTTTCTATTATTTTCTCCCTTTGCCCCCCCTCCTGTCTATCCTAATAATTTTACAAATTTGAAAATATCCGCAATCGATTTGTAAGTATCAAAAACTTCTATGCAACAGTTTTGAACGATCTATCTCTATTTTTATTTTTTTTGCCCCTCTGCCCCCCCCCTTCCCGCCCCTCCCAATAATTTTGAAAATTCGAAAATATCCGCAATCAATTTGTAGGTATTAGAAACCTCTATGTACCAATTTTGAATGATCTAACTCTATTTTATTTTTTTGCCCCTCTGCCCCCCCTTCCCGGCCCTCCGGGAAGTGTAATAACTTTACACTTTCGAAAATATCCCCATTCAACTTGCAGGCCTCTAAAACCTATCTGTACCAATTTTTAACGGCCTAACTGTATTTCTATTCGTTTTTGCCCATAGCCCCCCCTTACCGCCCCGCCCCTCCTAATAATTTTACAAATTCGAAAATATCCGCAATCTATTTGTAAGTATCGAAAACCTCTATATACCAATTTTGAACGATCTAACTCTATTTTTATTTTTTGCCCCCCCTCCCCTCCCCCTTTCCCGGCCCTCCTAATAACTTTACACTTTCGAAAATATTCCCATTCGACTTGCAAGCCTCTAAAACCTATCTGTACCAATTTTGAACGGCCGAACTGTATTTCTATTTGTTTTTGCCCATAGCCCCCCTTACCGTCCCGCCCCCCCCTAATAATTTTACAAATTCGAAAATATCCGCAATCGATTTGTAGGTATCGAAAACCTCTATATACCAATTTTGAACGATCTAACTCTAATTTAATTTTTGCCCCCCTCTACCTCCCCCCCTTCCTGCCCCTCCTAATAACTTCAGACAATCGAAAATATCCTCATTCGACTTGCAGGCCTCTAAAACCTATCTGTATCAAATTTGAACGCCCTAACTGTATTTCTATTTGTTTTTGCCCCATAGCCCCCCCTACTGCCCCACCTGGGGGCTGAATTTCTAAAATTCCAGAAATTGGTTTTTAGATATTTGCATTAGCTATATTTTAGGGCAAAAATTTCACATATATCTATTTTTTTGTTTGAGATATATAGGATTATGCGAAATCACGTTTGCCCCCCCCCGCCCCCCCTTGGGGACCGAATTTTGAAAATTCCAGAAATTGGTTTTTAGACATTTGTATTAGCTATATTTTAAAGCAAAAATTTTGCGGATATCTGTTTTTTTTTGTTTGAGATATGAAGGATTTTGTGAAATCCCGTTTTGCTCCCCCCCCCCTTGGGGGGCGAATTTTGCAAAATCGCTTCTTAGTGGATGCCTACGTCATAGAAAGAACATTTTCACGAAATTTCATGCTTCTAGGTCCAGGGGGTTGGTCTGGGCGATGATGAATCACCCCCTCACTCACTCAGGAAGTACTCTTTTATATATATAGATGATGAGATATACATAGCTATTTAAAGTAAAAACTAAACTTAAATTATAGGAAAGATGTTGCTTTCTTCTTAGGTAGCAGTACCTGTTAAATAAAAGTTATGTAGACATTTATAATTCCTGCATGCATAAAAAAGAAATAACAACCGTATCCAGATAAGCAGGTTGGCATCTTCTAAATTAGAGTTACTGGTTTTTACACTTTCGGTGATTTAAATCGTACAATCAATTAAAATTTTAAGTATATTCGTTTACTGAAATTAATATAAAACGACATCTTTTGACTTTAATGTAAATTTTCGAACTCTGTATGCTTAACTAAGGAGGTTAAGTTTCCAAGAAGTTCATACTAATTTGAAAAAATATATATATATATATATATATATATACATATATGCATATATATTTATATTATATAATAGATCTTAAGTTCTAGCTGATAAAATCAAAAAAGGAAAGTAATGTAATTAGTTCAAAAATGGTTTCTTGTAATCTAAAAAATAAATATGATATATTTTGAATATTAAACACATTTAAAAATTGGTGTATTTGTAATAAATAATACATCATTTGTTTAAATTATGCAAAAGTTTACAGATTACCTACATAAATCTTACTTAATATTTGAGTTAATTAACCAATTCGAATATATTTGTTTATAATAATTAAGGTGAAGAAATATAATAATAATAATAATAATAATAATAATAATAATAATAATAAATCACGAACATATTTAAATGACAGATTTGTTGAAAAAATATATATGGAGAATGCATAAATCTTATTTGTAAATCTCCATACAATTAGTATTTTTCAATGTCTATTATTAATGATTGTTATTATTCATTAATGATCTTTAATATTAATTTACAAAATACGAAAAACATTTTATTTAGTATATAAAAGGTAACAAACCACTTTAAAACACGTAGATCAAATATTTTTATTCAAAAACGATACAAAGCTTTTCGCCATTATAACAATAGCATCATCAGGTGTAATTGAGTTACATAGAACCAGCAATATATAAACAAGAGAAGTTCAAACGGTTTAAAGTTACGGTTACAATAAAATTTTTTTAAAGTTACGGTTACAAAAAAAAAAAATAAATAAATAAATAAATAAATAAAATTTCATTTCAATATCATTTTCAGTATTTTTTTTTCTCTATGAGCACAACGCGTGCCATATTTTATGAAGTGATGCAGCATCCTTGGAGTTAATAACTTTAATGTACTTGATAATATTCACTGATTCTGTCATTAGCAGGTCTTGAAAGTCGCGAGGGGCTGAAATAACTCTCGCGACTTTCAAGACCTGCTAATGACAGAATAAGTGAATATTATTAAGTACATTAAAGTTATTAACTCCAAGGATGCTGCATCACTTCATATAATATGGCACACGTTGTGCTCATAGAGGGAAAAAAATAAAAAAAAATACTGAAAATGATATTGAAATGAAAAAAATTTTATTGTAAACGTAACTTTAAATTTTTTTTATTGTAACCGTAACTTTGAACCGTTTCAACTTCTCTTGTTTATATATTGCTGGTTCTATGTAACGCAATTACACCTGATGATGCTATTGTTATAATGGCTCAAAGCTTTGTGTCGTTTTTGAATTAAAATATTTGATCTACGTGTTTCAAAGTGGTTTGTTACTTTTTATGTATTATATATACACGTGAAATGTTTTCTAATTTTAAACTTTTAATAGTTTTTAATCTTAATTTTATTTAGTGTTAACAGCTAACATTTTTATATGTATATATATTTATATATTTTCTAAATTTTATTTTTTAAAAATGAAAATAATTTTTGTGGACAAAAGGAAATGCCAGGAAATATTTTCGTGCATTTTAATACAACTTTTGTAAAAGTCTCGAAATCTTCAAGTCTTATTTCTAAATAAATATTTTCCGTGAAATATATTTCTTACAAATATTTTCAATTGTTCATCTCACATTTTCTTTTCTGAACCTTTTGAAAATTTTCACCAAACTCCCTTTTTGCCAGTACTTCGTTTACTAAAAGCTTTCTCAAACTATGTAAAGTTTCAGATGTTATTAAGAAGAAAAGAATAAACACGCAATAAAGAAATGACGTGCAGAGTTCTTTTTATCTTCAAGTTTTGCTATTGTGTTCAAAAAATTTCTTTCGAAATTAAATTTATATAATATGAGTTATAAAATTTTTTAATCAAATATTACTTGAATTAAATGTTTTTTGAATCAAATTTTGTATCAAATATTTTTTTAATCAAATATTGAGTTTATTATTTATTTATTGTTTTATTTATTTATTTTTTTCCTAGAAAGAAGAAAGTAATATAAAAATATGAAAGTCAATCAATATTGGTACTGAACTATTACTACATTTGTAAGAAAGTTTGGAGTTTCTGCATATTTTATGTGTTTTAGTTAAATTCTGTAATTTGATCAAGAAAGTTAGAAAAAATTGTAAATTTGGACATATCTGTGGAATAAGAGTCTGGATTATTATTATTACAGAAATATTTCTGTTAATAAAGGAAATTTATTAAGAATATCGTGTTCTGCAATTTTTTTTTCGGGAATCATTGAACTGGAGTGAATTATCCGACTGTTTGGATGTGAGCATATGGAAATGCCTCCTCCACTAATTTTATTTAATTAACCATGATTTCAAATCAGGGTTAATTGGAGGCAACAGTAGCAAAAAAGAAACTTACTCTCTTGCATCTAAATATTAGCCAATGTAGTATATTTTTTCATGATATTACACCTCTGCTAAGTTGGGTGGATGCACTTTATTTAGCTTTCGATGCACCAATTTAAATAGTAATGAGTAGCTTCCGTCTCAGTTCTAATTCAAATAACTATACATTTAATTTGAATTGTGACCCGTCTTTACTGCATTAACCTCAGTTAAGTGGTAGTGTGAATACAGTTGAAGTAGTCAAAGGCTGGTAAAATCTCACACATTGTACCCGAAATCCCGAATATTTTAAAATTTACTGAATCACTGTTTCATGTTTTAGTTTATATTTTAAAATATTCGGGTATATATTTTGGTCAATTATAAACATTCTAAGTTTATCGTTTCAAAAAATTAAATATTTGCATGTTAAAAATTACGTATGTATGAATCAGTAAAATTACTATTGAAATCAAACCAAGCATAAATTAAAGAGCATGGTCGAAAACATAGGATAGAGGGGAAATTTGTCGCAGCAACACCCATAGGGGCGAGAAATGCCCTCCTAATAGTTTTAGTTATTTCTATAAAAACCAACAAAATACGAAACCTTGTAAGAACGGGTGGTGCTGTAGTAGCGCGCTTAACTTGTGATATGGAAGTCCTGAGATCGAGTCCCGTAAGGGCGTTTTTTTCTTATTTATTTTTTTTTTCAATTAATATTTTTACGTTTTTAATTAAATTGAATTATTTATATAAGAGATAATATTTATTATATTAAGGTCTGTTTTTCTTTTCTTTTCTTTTCTTTTTCTTTTTAGTATTCCAATTAATAAAGTATTAACCATGAATTTCAGAAATATACATTTTTATTTATTTATTTATAAATTAGAAAATGAATTTTAAAGCTGAGACTATAGTTTCTAATCCATAACAAGTATGATTAAAAGTAGAAAAATCATGAAACTATAAGTATTTTTCACAATGAGAACAAGAAATATAAGATGATTAATCACAATTATTTCAATTACAATTTTATTCACCAGCAATTATTGTTCACCACGAAGAGTTTTTGTTAAATATTAGGCTTTTATTCAAGATTACTAGATTCATAAAATTCATATTTACGCAGATATTGAATTTTTTGAGATGTAAACTAAATAAGGGAAATAATTTTGAGAAAATTTGTCATTGAGTTCAATTTTATCGTCAGTTCTTCCAACACCACCAAATTTCACAGTTGTTTAATGAAATATTTGAAATAAAAGTTAAATGTGACGTCGAATAGTTAAGCAACAGTTGTTGTTCCTTCAAGATTTTTCATGCAAAAAATTGCAAAAAATGTAAAAAATGTAAAAAAAAAAAAAATAAATATTTCAGTTGAAACAATAACTTAAATTACAAAACGCCGCTGCGGAGACTCGTTCTCAGGACCTCCGTATCACAAATTCAGCACGCTACCACTGCACCACCTATACTTTGTACGATGTTTGTTTTGTTGGTTTTTATAGAAATAACTATAACTATTAGGGCTTCATATTTCACACCAATAGGGGTTGTTGCAGCGAATTTGTGCTCTACCTTACGTATTCGACCATGGTCTTTAATTTAAGCTTGTCTTGATTTGAATAGCAATTTTACTGATTCATACTTCCCTTGTAAGTCAGTTGGTTGGTCATACTTGGTTGGCTGATTACTTACAAATGTTTTAATAGATGTATAAATAATTGGAAAGGTTACTTGTCAGATTTTATATTCAAATATTTTTCAGATATGTGTGTTTGTAAATTAAACTATGGATTCCTTTAGATTACGTACCTAAGGCCTATTATTAAAATTTTGGATAATATATGCCCTTTAAATAAAACACGTAACAACATACATTATAAAATCATTATTAACTGTATGTATAAACAATGAATCATAAATTACTTTCTTTATCGCTGTACTAATATATTTCAAATTGTGTCTCCCCATGTTAAAACAAGTAGCTGACATGCTTGTAATACATGTCTGGTTGCGAGTATCAGACAGAAACATATCATTATGAAATAAATAAATGCGCATTTTTAAATTTGAGTTTTTAATCATTGAATAAAAACCGATTATTTCCAAGAACCTTATTTACTAAGAAAATCTCCGAATTGAAATCCGTCGATGGAGAATCAATATTGTGATGATATATCTCCGGATCATCCTTGTGAGTCGCAGACCGTCACGAATTACCCATAGTGTAGCACTGCGATGACAAACCCACTCAACCTCTATCTAGTTGAAATGACTTAGTTTAAAAAACAGAGGTGCTTTTTTTTTTATTGAGGTGCATTCACTTTTCGAAAAAAAAGATGCAGTAAAATGATGCAGTAAAAAAGGATGTCTCGTACAAACTTAGACTTTCCAAGTTAAATTTTTCTATTAATTTGCGAATAACTGGTAATAAATAGAAACTACTTGTGTAAATTATTTTCTATCCACAAAAAATATTTGTATTGGTTTAGAGTAGCTTAATAGGGATAAAACTATCGCATCTTTGCTCTATTTGATATCTGGAACATATTCTTTTCTCTGTTTTATACATTCTGCTGGTCATACAAAAAAAAAAAAAAAAAAGAATTGTGACATCTTTCCTGGTGAATGGGCTTTCATAAACACCTAATGTTTAAATCTGTTCGACCAAATCTAGTTTTCTTCAAAAATTATCTTTTAATTTGAGTGTATATTATTTTTTGTAATATTAATCTTATTGCAAAACCATCTCTCAAGTTAAAGGATATTGCTTACAGAAAAATAGATACAGAATAGGTGATTTATTTCAATAAATTATTGTCAAATTATTGAAGAATTTCGAATAATTATTGAGAAATTGTCGTAAAAATATTGCGTCCGTTTTTGAGCAAGCAAATTTGCTCCCAAATTTCAAGGGAGTAATGTGAAGAAATGTTTCAAATATATTTATTTATTTATATTAGTCTACATAAAAAGAATCTACAAAATATATCTATGAATTTTTTCATAATGAATATCTTTTATATAATAAATACATTTACTTAAAATCTTTATACTAGGTTTAATATTTATATTTACTTAGATATTTGATTATATTGCCTTTTATCTTTTTCACGGCATTAAAGTATTAAAGCTATAATAATAATTAGAAGCATTGAATTCTTATCCCATTGAAGTTTTTAGATTCATATAAGACATTTTTAATTTTCATTTATTAATATTATTTTTTTATTGGGATATATATATATATATATATATATATATATATATATGTATATATATAATGCGAAATTGTCAAAACTGTATTGATTTTAATTGGGTAATAAGATGTCTAATATTATATGTCTCTTCCATCTCTATCTTCCCTAAGGCTTAACTATCCAAAGAAGACACGTTTAATCATAAAATAAATACTACGAAAGCTGTAAGCACAATTCAGACTTTTTTTTTTACTGAAATTTGTTACAGATAAATATAAGCTAAAGCTCAAGAGATGTATGGGAGAAAATCTTCTTTGTATCAAAGAAAATCCCACTAGCTCTCATTTAAGTGACCCTCAGGGATATTGGAAGCATTTTTAGATTGAGTAAGCTTGAAATAAACGCAAATTTCCCTGTTTACTTTATTTTTCCCATTTTCTCTCTCTCTTTTTTTCAGATAATGAAAATAAAATAATTAAAAAATGAGTCTAAATGCACTTCTCTTTTATTCAATCTTTAATAAAATGTACTAAATCTGAATAACATTATTTAAATGTACGTAGATATTAATTAAAAATATATATATATACATGCATAAGTATTAGGATTATATCAGTTTAGTTTAATAAGGTTTATAAACTACTAAATACATAAAAAACAATCCCAAAGCTTTAATTGTTAAAAATATTTAAATTTGAATGATTTAAAAATAATATATACGTTGTAATATGTATGGGAAAAAAAAGATATGCATTCGTATTCATTAGTTTTTGCAGTAAAAAAGAGTATGTCAATTAAAGTAATCAAGCCATGTTTTAATACATATACATCCTATGAGAGTTGCATAAATTATATTATAAAGAATGATCTTAAATAAGGCTTTTCGTCAATAAACAGGATAAAAATATAAAAGTGATCGGGCGTATGCATTTTTTTCATTTAATTATATTGCAATATATGTATTTTAAATTTTTATAAAAAAAATATTTATACTACTCTAGTAATTGTGTGTTTCTCACGTGCCCAAAGATTCACAGTTTTGATTGATCTTTTGGCTAAAATTATCCCATTTTCAGGGATTTGTCCTACTTTTTTTTCAAATGAGCATAAGTAAACACTTTCTAACTGAAATATAATGAAATACGGTATGATATAAATTATACATAAATATAAAATTCTTGCTCCATTGTGCTCATATCATAAACGATTGAAAATGTGTCTGTTATGTGAGGGTATGAAAAATTTTGTGGACGCTGTATCTCACGAGTCAATGAACAAAATTTAGCTAAATTTGGTATTTACTCGTAGTTGTACATTGACCTAAAGTGATCGTGACTACATTTTGCGACCATGCGCTCAACAGGTGGCACTGTCATCCAAACTTTTCGTAATTTTTAATATGGTAGAGTAGAACAAAATTTCTCATAAATGCATACATAATGGAATTTATTTTTTTAACGAATGTTTATAAAATTAATATGAATTATCAATTATAGCAGAAGCAAGCTAAGAAAAAAAAGGAGCATCGTGTTCCCTATGAGAGGAACGTACCAATCGGGAGGATGTAAATTTTGAATATGGGCTAATATCCATATTAAAATTTACATCATAAAATTATATTTTTACGTAATAAAGTTTACATGTTAACACATTGAATGCCATGTCAACCATCCATGGCTGACACTGAACTTTACGTTTAGGTTGCGTCAACTACTGGTGGCTGACAGTGTAAAATATGATATAAAAGTAAAAAAATTACATTTTTTAAAGAACTTACAGAAATTTTATTTAAAATTTAATTAACACATTGAGCACTACGCAAATTTTGCGCTATTATTATTGAGGGGAAATAACTTACCCCTCAACAAAAAATGTCTGCTTTTTACACTTATGTTTACCGTGCCTTACACATTTGTTCTGATCCGTCTAATCTTTCGAAAGAAATTAATTATTTAAAATCTCTTGCCCTCTCTCGTGGCTATAACCCATCTATCATCGATAAAGCTCTATATAAATTTAAGAATCCTAAACGTTCTGCTCCCAAATTAAACGATCACAGTCTCATCCCAGTTGTTTTACCTTTTTATTCTTCACTCTCTTTTAAAATCTCTAAAATTCTTTCACCGTTTGGTTTCAAAGTTATTTACAAACCCGTCAATAAAATAAAATTATCTTCTCTTAAGGATCCCATTCCCACCGAAAACCGTTCTGGAATTTATTTAATTCCGTGTTCGTCCTGCAACTTAGGTTATATTGGTCAAACTAGGAGGCGTTTGAAATACAGAATAAATGAGCACCGTCGGAATGTTCGTAATGAAGAGATTACCAAATCTTCTATTGCTTCCCACTGCTGGTCTCAAGGTCATCGTTTTGATTTTTCCAAAACTAACATAATTTCATCTCCTGTCTGCTCCTCCCATTTGGATATTCATGAAGCATTTTACATATTTAAAAATTCGAAAAATCTTGTTAATGATATTTCTTCCACTCCTTTCTTCTCTGATGCTTGGAAATTACTCACGTAACTTAGATTTTAGTTTAATTTTTGTTATCCTTAGATTGTTATATGTTTAATGTCACTCATTTATTTATTTTCTTGTTTTTTGTACAATTCTACTCACACCAGTAGCTATATTTAGTTTCTACTTTATAAACTTTTTCTTTTCATTTTAAACGATTTTGTGCGTTGCCGCTTTGACTGCAGCACTCGTGCTTACTTTGTTCGCTTGATGAAGGGTCGTGTGTTTTTTCGACCCGAAACAATTGTTGCGAGTTTATTGCATTTTATGGTGTTTATTCAAAGTTTGTAAGTAATAATTTTTACAACGCCAGTTTTGTGATGCTTCTTTATTAAATATACATATAACTTACTATATTTAGCCCAAATTGTAATTGAAAAAAAGTAAGTTTTAACTCATTTTTAAAGAACTTTTTAACCATTAATATAAATTCTAATGCTGTAGATTATTTTTAAAATAAACGTCTTTGTTTAATATATATTCAAAGAATTTTTTCTTCGATGCGTCCAAAAGAGTATTCTATAACAATCACTAACCATTTATGTACAATTCCAACGAATACCTTATTTCAACTCATTTTACAATACGAAAAAAATTAAGAAATAATTTACGTTTTGTCAATTTCCTTATTTAAGTTACTTTGTAAAATGTATTAAAAACATTTTACATAAAATTAAAAGAAAATTAAAAATTAATGTATCCTCTTAGAAAAACTTTTCACAACTCTGAAATTAGATTTTAATACAAAAGTAGAATGTTGAAGAATTTTTATCTAACATATTTACATCACCTAAAGTAATGCATAATTACTTGCATGATTTGAAAGAGTACAAAATATATGACTATGGTTTTTACCCAAAATACAAAGAAATATATTTGCAATGTTTTCAATCGGTTACATGGGTATGTATATATATATTAGTTATATATATACATTACGTATATATATTATGTCTTTAATTATTTTACCTAATAGAAATTTCTTCCAGAAAATTTTACCAAATTTTCATGTCAGTCGGAGAAAATATCTAAGAGATAGAGCATTTGGAAATTTCCCATATTAGGTTCATTTCATTCTCGCCTTTTAAAACTTTAATCTTTTTTTTTTTTTTTTTTTTCTGAAAACACTATTTTTGAATTTTATACACACGTTTTCTCAAATCTAATAATCAGTCTTATTGGAAGTTACCACACTGCTTAGCAATACTTTGCACTAAACCTTTAACGATGGAATTTTGTTTTCCAGTTATAATGGATTTTATAAGTTTTAAAAATTATCGAATCTTGTTCTGTTTTCTCATGAAATCACTACCAATATACCAAATTATATACTTTTTGAAAATTTCGTTTAAATACAAGCTATATTGGTCTGTTAAGCCTGTTTTCAGAAAATATGTTTGTAACATACATATAAATAAATAAATAAATATATATATATATATATATATGTGTGTGTAATTTTTTATAATGCTATTCCGAGTTATCATGTGCACCATTTTTTTTTTTTTTTTTTTTTTTTGAAGGATCTCCGAACCCAGGTTCGACCAACTGAATTTTCCAAAATTTTAATGAAAATTTTATATATAAAGAAATAGTTTTAAACTTTGCGCTTTTATATGTCAAAATTTGGAATGAGGACTCCATTTATTATAATAAAAAATAGAAAAAATATGCTGTTTTTCAGCCTTCAAAGCCCATGTAACCCTTCAAAACTCACATATCACGTTAAATATACGGATATTGTATGTTCAAGTGATACACTTGAAAAACATACACCAGGTGTTTTTAATACAAACAATGTTATAACAGTAGTTTTTTGTAGTTCTATTTCATACACAATGTAAGACAGAACTTGTTGAAATTGACAAAATAATTATTATCAAATATTCAAGTTCAAGGTTTATAAGGTAAGTAAAATGCACTCACCTTGTTTGTGAGTGTCCTATGAGTCTTTCAGGAACAGATGTATTCCATATGTGAAAAAAAGAACTTCTGTTTTTGTTATAAATATCCTTCTGCTAAGCTGTTCAAAAGATAATTTTAAATTTATAAATAATAGTGTTTTAATTTAATTAAACCAGCCTCCTTTAGCTTGGTTTGTGAATAAGAAAAAATATATATTATATTGTGGGAATAAAAAGAGGAACCCACGTGTGTTCCTTTTAATCACATTTTTATTATAAAACTGAACATCGAAGAGAGAGAAAAAAAACGAACACACATCATTACGAAACACAGACGGCCAATCAGAACAAATGCGTCACAGCGACGCCCTAATGTAGATGTATATATGCATGAAGAAATAAAAGAGTCAAATGAAATGTTTTTAGAATAATATGAAAAAGAAAGTTTTTGTAATTATTGAGAAGAATGTCATTTTGAGTTTATTTCTCACCAACACCCCTGCGTAAACTCGATGACATTTAATCACAGTTCAACAAAGAAATTCGCAATTTTCGAAAAGAATGTCTCGGCAGAGGCTTGGTGAGTATATCAGCGATCATATTTTCCGTACTTACATACTCAATCTTTATTGTGCCCTGCTCAACAAGGTCTCGAATCAGATGGTACCTTAGCTCGATGTGCTTAGTTTTCTGTCGAAACTTGTCATTTTCAGCCAATTTGATGCAAGAAAGATTGTCTTCATAGAGTGTAATAGGACAATTTTGTTGCATATCAATTTCTTGAAAAAGGTTTATAAGCCATTTTACTTCTTGCGCGGCACTTGCTGCAGAAATATATTCCGCTTCCGCTGATGACATCGATACAGATTTTTGTTTTTTGCTTGTCCAGTATTTACTCCTATGCAGAACAAATTTCCTGTTGTAGACTTACGATCACTGGGATCGTTTCGCCAGTCGGAATCTGCATATACCCTCAAGACAGGCTCTTCAATATTATTATATGTCAATTTAAGATTAATTGTACTTTTTAAATATCTAATTAACCTTTTTACCGCTTCCCAATCTTTTGCTCTTGGGCGCTCATTTCTTCTACTCAAAATATTTACCGCGGCGCTAATATCCGGACATGACACGGTTGAAATATATAACAATGCGCCTACAGCCTGTCTATATTGTGTATTTTCTGGTAAAAGGTTTTCTTTGTCATTTAATTTTATGTAACCTGTGTCCATAGGAGTGTCTGTAGGTTTTGAATTTTCTAAACCGTATTTGACTATAAGTTCTTGTATTTTGTGTGTTTGATCAAGAGTCATTGTATTTTCATTAGGACGATTAATATCTATCCCAAGATATTGTTTTGCTTCTCCCAAGTCTGTTAACGGGTATTCTTGTTTTAGTTTGTTTACAATTTCATTTATTTGTTGATCATTCCCCGCTATTAACAAATCATCGACATACACAAGTACATAAGTAGTTACATCGTTTTGTTTACGTTTATAAAGACACTTGTCGAATTGACTTTGAATAAAGCCTAAGTTAAGTAATGACTCATTCAATTTTAAATTCCATGCTCTCGCGGCCTGCTTTAGCCCGTATATTGCCTTTTTTAATTTACACACCTTATGTTCTTCCCCGGATACCACGTATCCTTCTGGCTGATGCATATTAACATCTTCACTCAATTTACCGTGTAAAAATGCAGTCTTGATATCAATATGTCTAAGACTTAAATTCTTATAAATGACTCATTGCCAAAAAAATTCTCAAAGTTGTGTGAGACGCCACTGGGGCAAAAGTCTCATCGTAGTCTATTCCATATTTCTGTGAAAAGCCCTTTGCAACCAGCCTAGCTTTGTATTTTTCAACACGGCCCTGACTGTTATATTTTGCTTTGAATGCCCATTTGCACCCTACTATTTTCATCCCTGGTGAAACCTCAACTAAATCCCAGGTGTCATTCTGCTTGAGTGAATTTATTTCATCTAATGTAGCATTGATCCAATTTTCCTTTTCTACAGGGTTTTCCATACTTATTATATCATCCCAGCATTTTGGTTCACTTATTCTTTCATTGTGTATTGTGAATGCGAATCTATCTGATGGTACCCCTTTATTAGATCTTTGTGATCTACGTGGAATATTTTGTGAATTATCTGACACAACACTATCATTAGTTTCATCTATCTCTGAGTCTATTATTTGCAAATTTGGTGATGGATTTTTATTATCACTTTTCTCATCATTGTTTTGTGATGTTTCATATTTAAGTATCGCTTGTTTTTCATTTTCTACAAATTTTACGGTTCGACTAATAATTATGTTTTTGCCATTTGTGCAGATCCTATATCCTTTACTTCTATTATCGTACCCTACGAATATACCTTCCTGTGCCGTATTATCTAATTTTCCCCTGTGTACCTTTTGTACGTATGCATACGCACGACAAACAAATGGTTTTAACATTGATAGGTCAGGTTTTCGACCTGTCCATAATTCATAAGTTGTCAATTCACACGAAGATGTTTGTAGTCTATTTTGCAAGTAAACTGCGGTATTTATTGCCTCCCCCCCAGAAAGAGTTTGGTAAATTGCCATCCTTTAATAAACAACGTGCCATTTCAACTAAAGTACGATTTTTACGTTCAGCAGTTCCATTTTGAGAAGCTGAATAGGGAACAGTGAATTGGTGGTCTATACCTAATTTTGTTAAGTATTCATTTAATTCTGTCCCGGTATACTCTCCTCCGTTGTCGGAGCGGATTGCATGCAAAGTTCGTCCGAACTTGTTTGATGTCATTGCGATGTATTCCCTGAATTTTGTGAAAACTTCATCCTTTTTTCTCAGTAGGTATATAACTGTAAATCTACTAAAATCATCGATAAAAGTTAAAAAATAGTATTTTCCACCGACCGTGGGGGTTGTCATTGGTCCACACAAGTCAGTGTGTACCAACTCTAGTGCTATAGTTGCCCTAAACTGAGCCTTTTTAGGATAAGGATTGTCGGTTAATTTAGTTAATATGCAAGTTTCACATGCATTATCATGTTTGCAGTTGTCTAATTTTATCCCAACTGCCATGTTGTTGTTTACCAATTGTTTTATATGACTAATGTTTCTATGGCCTAATTTAATGTGCCATTTATCAATACAATTTTTATTTTCTCATGTTTTTACCATGTTTATAGTGTGTGTTGTATCATAGTTAACTTTGCATTCGTATAAATTGTTATTAATGTAACCTTCAATGCATGTTTCTCCTTCATGCATTATTTTGCATGATTTGTTTTCAAATATTGCTACACAACCATTTTCAGTAGCCTCTTTTACAGATATGATGTTTGTTTCTATCTCTGGTACATATAAAACATTTTTCAATATTATAGTATTATGTGTGTTATTGGAATTTATGGTGTTTAATTTCACAGACCCATGACCCAGGGATTCTATCTCCTGTCCATTCGCAATTGTTACGCGTGAATTATTATAATTAAATTCATGAAATTTACTCCTATCATTGCATACATGCGTTGAACAACCTGAGTCTACATACCAATTGTTAGATTTCTCACCGATAAATAGAGTGAATATTTTATAGTTAGGTTTTTAATTTTCACTCACAGTAATAAGAGCCCTATCCGCGTTATGTCTGTCTTGAGAGTACATACCAGATTTGAAAGTTGATCTGGCATTGCTGGCTTTTGTTTGTTTCGGAGTCTTTTCTTTATTTTTATTTTTAAGATGCCAGCATTCTTCAATTGTATGCGATTTTTTTTTTACAATAACGGCAGAACTTTGAATTTTCTGGTTTCGGTTTAAATTTAACCTTTAACACTGAATTATTTTCAGATTTGTTTTCTTTTCTTTTAGAAAATTCATCAATCAATTTCGAGCGTATAAACTCTGGTACTAAATCTTTTTCGTCACGCGATTCTAAAGCAGTGATGTGTACATTATAACTTGGAGGTAAAGAACAGAGCATTAGGTCTGAAAGGTGCCTGTCGTTAATTTCTTCTCCGATTGATACTAACTTATCTCGTAATTGATAAATGTATGTTAAATGGTCGATCATATCGCCACCCTCAGTTAATTTCGTAGAGTAAAGCTTTCTAAGCAAAAATAGTTTACTGCTGAGGGTTGAACGCTCATGTACAGCTTTTAATGCGTTCCAGCATTCTTTAGCGGTCTCGAGATTTTTGACATGAAATATTTGATTATCCTCTATTAAGAGGTTTATGATAGCACGTGCTTTCCTATTTTTGTTATTCCATGTGTCAGTAATCGGATTCGGAGCATCGTTAATAACCACAGCATATAAATCTTCCTTTTGGAGAAACATCTCCAATTTAAATTTCCATACATCATAATTTTGTGAGTTCAGTTTTTCGATTATAGTGTCCTTTAGGATACTCATTTTAATATTTCAATTTTATTTTCTTTCTTGTTTATAATAACTGAAATTTTATGTTTAATCATTCATATGTTTATTTTAAACATTCTTATATATTTTCACTTCTTTCCTTTTTAATGTTTATACAGATTTCTATACTTTCGTTTTGATATTCACTTCCGTTTTTGAAGAAACAAAAAAAACATATTTATTTATTTTCGCTTACATTTATTATTATTATTATTATTTTAAATGTAGCAAAATAATATTATTTTAAATGAAGCAAATGTTTCTTCAATTATGCAAAGAAAAAACTTTTGTCAACAATAAATTTAAAATCTCAATTCAGCGCGTCAGTGGTCATAATCCGTTGAAATTGACAAAATAATTATTATCAAATATTCAAGTTCAAGGTTTATAAGGTAAGTAAAATGCACTCACCTTGTTTGTGAGTGTCCTATGAGGCTTTCAGGAACAGATGTATTCCATATGTGAAAAAAAGAACTTCTGTTTTTGTTATAAATATCCTTCTGCTAAGCTGTTCAAAAGATAATTTTAAATTTATAAATAATAGTGTTTTAATTTAATTAAACCAGCCTCCTTTAGCTTGGTTTGTGAATAAGAAAAAATATATATTGTATTGTGGGAATAAAAAGAAGAACCCACGTGTGTTCCTTTTAATCACATTTTTATTATAAAACTGAACATCGAAGAGAGAGAAAAAGAACGAACACACATCATTACATGTACATAGAAACACAGACGGCCAATCAGAACAAATGCGTCACAGCGACGCCCTAATGTAGATGTATATATGCATGAAGAAATAAAAGATTCAAATGAAATGTTTTTAGAATAATATGAAAAAGAAAGTTTTTGTAATTATTGAGAAGAATGTCATTTTGAGTTTATTTCTCACCAACAGAACTGTGAAGATATTTAAAATAATAATAATAATAATAATAATAATAATAGAGGAATTATGCTGTTTTTGAGCCTTCGAAACCCACGTAATCCCTTAAAATCTCACATACCTTGTTACATAAACATTATTATTATTATTATTATTATTATTATTATTATTATTATTTTTTTTTTTACTTTCAAGTCATGCGCTAGGAAAATATACACGAAGAGTTTTAATACACAGAAGTTTTATTACATTATTTTTTATATGCCTATTTCCTACACAATGTAACACAGAACTGATAAGATATTTAAAAAAATATTAAAAATAAAAATAAACACGTATATATATTTCAATATGTTTTAAAGATTTTTTTCAATGCAATTTATTTCAAATGATAATTAAAAATTAAAGCAAGCAAAACTTTTTAAGAAAATTAATCGAGTAGGTATATAATAATGTTCTTCCACATAAATTAATCTAATATAAAATATTTTACACAATTTTTATAATCTCTACTTATAAAAATATTAGATGTATGTGTATGTTTTTGTCCTTCGCTTTGTATATAAATACCTAATCTCACAGCTACATTAATTTGCATGGTGGTCTGTAATGACCTCTTCTGATACACCTCGAAGTGACTTTCCGTAGCCCTTTTGCTCTTTATTTATTTATCTTTTTAATTAATTTTTTTTTAGCTAGTGTGTTTGCCTGCTGCTGCCACCTGTTGCCATAGGTTAAAGTCAGGATCTTTCCAAAATACGTAATTCTTGAAAATTGTAAGAACCACTTATCGTCTGTTAGGGATATATCACAGATCGTGAAGGTCAGATAAAGTCCAAGTTATTCTATGGACAAAATTGTTTATAGAATTGTTTATACACATTGCTTAATTGATATTTTTAAATTCCGTTTTCACATCTTCAAAATTCACAACCAAAACTGAAATTTCCGTTTAAAGCACAAATGCTAGAAATGCGGATCCGGAACCGAGACATTTTAGGCGAGGAAACGCTGCCGAAGTCAGCGGAGACCTGAAGTGCTGATTTGAGTGATTTTGATGAAACTGATTTTAGTTTTTATTTATTTAAAAATTTTAAATATCATGATTATTATTACTACTTTATTTCATTGAATATCAATTTAAATATAGTGACTCGAGAAGCAAAACAAGGCCACTAGTATCTTATAAATAAGATTTAAAGGTTTCGATATCCTATATTATTCTTTAATATTATTATTATTATTATTATTTGATGTGTAGAAGATTTTACATTGAAACCTAAGCAGTAAATCACTTAAATAAACCTAAATATGTAAATATATGAGTATTCATGTGATTTATAAAATTCAGTAAAAAATATTAAACAGATTTTTTTTTTCTTTTCCAGAGCTTGAAAAATATATATATATTATCTAAATTCCCTTTACTGGATCATTATAATGTTATTATAAAGATAACCAAAAAAAAAAAAAAAAACTAACATGCGCAGAATAATTTAAATACATGTCTTTAATAAAAGGGAAAAAAAAAAACAGACTTTATCACAGGAAAATAAGAATACCCTCTATACGAATAGCTTTCCTTTGCAAATATTTAATACCTTGTTTGAATTTCTATGCCTTATTCACGAAGCTTTGTTTGCCTATTTAATGCTTAACAGAGCAGGGTATTTGAAGACATTATTTTTTATGTACATTAAGCTACATTTTAACATTTTTTACTTTATTTTACCCATATATATATGGCAGAGAAAGTATTGTTTTGGGGTCGAATTTTCGAATATTTTTTCTTATACTTAAACGTTTTGAGTTCCCCTGAATACGAAAATCATGCTTTTAGCGGTTGGTCTGTGTGTGTCTGTAAGGCTGTCTATTATGAGCTTATCTGAAGAACAAATTGCAGCAGAAAGTCCAAACTTGGTATTCTAAATGTGAATCATATAGGGATGTTACGCTAAACTTTTCGTTGAGATGAAGCAAATGGTTCGTGTACAAGGACAGGCAAGAGAATTCAAATGCATTACGTTAAAGGGGGGGGGGGATTGCAAGAGAGTAGAGTTTAACATGTATAGACTGCCATTATCCAAATGAAACGAATATATATCTTCTATACGCTTTACAACTATTTCATGTAGAATATGGTATGGAAATCTATCACTTCGTTTACAATTCTACACTAAAGAATGAGATTACACTCCTACAATACTTGATAATTGATGGAGGTGTACTTCAGGTTGTGCCATGCTTTATTAATATAGGATTATATTTATGTTCACCATATGGTGCGTACATAACTGTCGCTTGGTTTTCTGTATATTTACACGTTTTGAGGCTTTCTGAATACCGAAGTCAAATTTTTAATTTTTGATCTTTGTCTGCCGTGCATTATCCTGACTTAATATTGCTTTACGTATGCCCAAATTTAGAACAGAGTCAATGATCCTAAACCATCAGAAATTTAACGCCCCCTATTCAGAGTACCGGCAATTTGAATAAGAGGTGATCATGACATGTATCGAAGAACAACAGTACCATTACTGCATGAGGTGAGCCAGTATTCGGCGCCCATGACCCTATAAGCTACCCTATAAGTTACATCACAGGCAGTGACGTCTTTAACGTGTGGCCAATAGCGATCGTGGATGCAGGAATGGTGCGACGTTGTCTTTTCAGACGAATCGCATTTCTGTTTACATCATAAAGATTACCGCATCCGTATTTGACGGCATCGTTGAAAATGCATACTGCCTGATGGCTTTAAACATTGACACATTGCCCAGCCCCTGTAGTGATGGCGTGGAGTGCCGTTTAATATCCTTCTCTATATTCTGGTTCTTATTTTCGGCACTCTGACTAGAGGCCAATTTATTTCTGATAGATTTAAGTCCGTGGCTCTGTCTCATATTGGAGGTTTCCGTATCACAACATTAAGCTGTACAATACACGGATGCATATGGCTGTGTTTCCTGGAATGTCCATGATACTGGATGTGCTCAATTGTTGCTCTGATCAGTGAGGTCCCTTGATCTCGTACCAATTGAAAACTCTGGTCAATCGTTGCGAAGCGATTGACACACACCACTCCTCAGTAACTACCGTCGATGAATTGTGGCAACGTGTTAAATCTGAATGAAATCCTGTTACCGTAAATGTGATACAATCGCTGTTCAATTCAATGCCTACGCGGGTAAATGCAGCTATTACTGCCAGAGGTTGCTACTTTATGTACATATTGCTCGGGAAATATATTTCCATATTGCTTTTAAATTTAATCAATTATCCCCCCCTCCTTATATATTTCTATTTTACTCTAATGTAACCTATGTTATCACAGTAATAACTGTTAACTAAGAACCCAAAAATTAGCGGTAATAGTTTTATTTCATATCTAAGTTTTCATAAAAACATTCGTGATTTTTGCTGATTTATTTACATAGAAAACAAACAAGATACGTTATACACTTTGCTATAAATGGCTGAACATTTTCGACTTTAGATGATTTGAAAAAAAAAATCTAGTTAAATATTAAAAAAAGATTCTATCTTAAGCATCAAAGTTGTAATTAACTTATTATGCATCACAACTTTTAGTAAAATGTTTGTACAAATAAGAAAATGGAGACCTGTAAGTATTTAAAGAAAAAAAAAACTTTTAGTAATACGTTTCCAGTAAATTATTATTGTTAAAATTCTTCCTTGCTGTCGTATATGATTATAATGATTCTTTAAACATAGCAAGTGCAATCCTAGAAGTATAACAGTAGAATAAATTTTTCTGGTGATATACAGATTTTTTTTTTTTTTTTTTTTTTTTTTTAGTAAAATTTAAAATAATTAGTACTATTACTTTTTAACATTCTGCCTCTTTAGATAATAATGCAACTTTATTGTACAGAAATTTGAAATACAACAGTAGATATAACATTCACTAATGAACGTGAAAATGAAAATGAAAATATTGAAGTAAGATCATTTTTACTAAATTAGGTATAACTGAGTATATTTAAGCGTTAAACAAAGTTTATATATATAAATAAGTTACTAGCTAAATGCAATACCAGGAAAATTAGAATTATACCGTTGAAAGAGAAAAGCGTTGAATATTAATTGCTCTCAGGATGCCGCAAGTCGTAAAATGATAAGTGACTGAATGGGTTTTAACTTATAGTTAGAAGCACAATGGGGACAATTAGCGATGATCTGGCGTGGTCACTTACAATTTTTACTCTACTACATGAAGTGTGTGACCCTTGTAAACCCCCAGAGGTATTATTATTAGAATTTGCTAAAACATTTTATAAAGAAAAAAAAAAATGAATCCCCGTACACTACACTGACTTTATTTAATTGAAAATAAAATTTTGGGTGAAACTCCTGTTTATTTGCTCTTTTTGTGATTAACTGAAATTTAAATAATTTTATAGATAACTTTTTGAATTTTCACGTTATTTTCTTATTTATGTTTCAAATGGCAAACGAGTACTTTTTACCAATTAATTAATTCAAAAGAAATTTTGCACTCCTGTGTGAGCAATTAAACCTTTTTTTTTTTTTTTTTTTTTTTTTTTTTTTTGTAAAATTGTTTGTATTACCGCATATATTTAATATTTTTATATATTTGCTAACTTATGGTGATCTGCTATTTTTAGCCAATTAAATCCTTCCAAAGAAATTTCGTACCGCCGTTTGCCCAATTAAACTTTTTTTTTTTTTTTTGGTAAAACCTCTTGTATCACCTCATACATTCAGTATTTTTATATTTTTACTATTTTATGTTATCTCTGTTGTGTGTCTATGTAATGTTTTCTATAACCGAATTTGCATTGATTCAAAAACTCTGCGTACGAGAAACAGTCACACCTTACGGAAAATTTTCGATATTGTTAAACAAATAATTATTTTTCAAGGAATAGGTTTGTTATTCTCATAAAAATATCTTTTTTTATCAAACAAATATAGAAAGATAAATAGAAAAAAATTGAAATTAAGTGCTACATCTACCGTTCATTTCAAGAATTGTTTTTTTTTTTTTTTTTTTTTTTTGCAAGCCTCTATTTCCATTTAATAATTATGAATTAAAGCATATTTGCCGCTTTGATTGCAGTATTCATGCCTTGTTCGTCTGAGGAAGGGTCCTGTCTTCTTTCCACCCTAAACATTTGTTGCAATTTCCAGCAATTTATGATGTTTATTAAAATTTTGTAATTTTTAGGTTTCTTTAGTTACTTTTTTTTTAAAGCATTTGTTAAAATTATTACTTAATTGGTATTTTGTGCGGAATCGTTGGTTTGAATGTTTCAAACAATGTATTCCAAATTAATTATGCCGATAGAAAAAGAAAATAATTATGATATATGACTTATATCAAAAACAATTGTCAAAGACCTGAAATTTAAACATTATTGTCCGAGTTACTAAGATTTAAAATACTGTGCAAATTTATATTCGGATGAAAGAAAAGAAAACTTATAACTGAAAAATGCTTTATAAATTTTTTTGAATTTTCTTTCGGAATAACCTTTTATAAATATATATACATGATTCTTTTATATAAATATAAATATTTCTATATATAGAAAAAAATATATATAATAATGATCGGATTAATGTATATAAAAATATCGGATATATATATATAATAATGATTTTGGATGAAAGAAAAGAAAACTTATAACTGACAAGGGTTTTGTAAACTTCATTGACTTTTCTTTCAGAAGAATAAATACACTCCTTCTCATATTTATAAAGACACTTTATGTTTTGAAGTAACTAATGTAAAAATAATTGTCAATAAGATTATACTAAGTGCACTTAATATATCTAGTATTCTAAAAACCAAAACTGCTATAATTTTTTTTATATGAAACAAAATTAATAAAAAATAATGCAAAAAATTTTTTTTCTCCACGTTTTTAGATGTTCATAATTGTAGGGACAATCAAGATTTTTTTCGTTTTATTTAACTTACTAGCGGATAAATTAAACTTGACATGCGAATTTGTTAACTACTGGGTTAGATTAATTCATATATAAGCCTTCAATTTTTCTTGGGCGGACATTACTGATAATTCCTCAAAAAAAAAAAAAAAAAACGTTCATGTTTGATAAATGTGTTTTTTACGGGGAAGGATAATTTCAATCCGCCGAATTTCTAATGAAATTCGAAGATCTAAAATTGCTGAAGGAAATGTGATCAAACATTAAACTTATGGTCCGATAGCAGAGATATCTGATGCAGAATCAGAGTTGTTTTACAGGGATAGAAGACCCTTAATTACTCTTACTGTTCTCCTCATAATGACTGCTGCTGAATTTGCTCGTAATATTTCACGAAAGGTTGGGGTCCACATTCATGCATGTTTAAAATAATTAATAATATGTTGAAATGAATGAAAGACCTGTAATAATCAATAAGCATTTAATGTGGGAAAGAACGTCTGTGTTAATGTTGAATAAAGACAATATTAAATGGTAAAATGTTGCATTTTCGGACAAAAAACATTTTATTTTTTATTAACTAAATGGTTTTAACAGTTACTGGCACGATCTGAAGATAGCAAAAGACAGAGCAGATTTTTTAAAGGCAGATATGAATCGAGCATTTTAAAGCTGGATGTATGGTGCTCTGGGGAGCTGTTTCTACTGAAGGCAGAATGAATTTAGTAATTGTTTCTATTTCTATTATGAACATCAACAGAATATCCGCAAATTTTAAACGTGGAATTCTCATATTTTTGTTAGATTTTGGGGCATAATAATATTTTTTTCAACAAGACTTACATTTTTTGCTCAACTTCTAGAGCAATAGGAAATAGTTTGAAGAAAGAACTTCTGTATTATATCCATTCCTGTGGCCTAAAAGTTGAAAAAGCCTTTACTTATCATATTAGAAAAGTGCATGCTGGTGGAAAGCAATTTTAAATAGTTTTAATATATTCAGAATATCATCTATGCTGTAGGAAATGGTGTTTCCCCCCTAAAAAGAGACCCCATAAAATATTAATTTAAAGAATGACTGAAAAAAAACTGCTAAGATTCGAGCTGTCCTTATAATTGTGAACACCTGAAAAATAATCTTTTTGACCGTATTTAAAGTTTTTTTAAGATAGGAAAACGACAAAACTTTTTAAATATAGTCCATTAATGAAATTCAAATTAATAAAAAATATATTTGTTTAAATAATAGTGTTCAGTGTTTAGTTAATATTGAAAAACAGGTGTTCTTATAATTATGAGATCCAGTGTACATATAAATGATTATTTTATATAAATATAAAAATTTCTATATTTACGTAAATATATATCTTTATATATATATTTCTTTTGTGCGTGTGTATGTCACTGAACTCCTCCTAAACGGCTGGACTGAGTTTAATGAAATTTTTTGTGTGTCTTCAGGTGGATTCGAGAATGGTTTAGATTTACAAATGAAAGTTGTAACTTAATTAGTTCTGTCTTAATTAATTTTTAACCAACTCTTTCAACAACTTTTCCACCTAGATGGCGTGAGTTGTCGTAAACACGATGTCAGAATTTATTTAATGTTGAAATGAAAAATGAATTTTTAACCGTATCTTACGAAGTGTTTAAAATATTTTTTCAAAATTAATATTTTTAGAATCGTAACTGTATCTTACGAAGTGTTTAAAATATTTTTTCAAAGTTAAAATTTTAGAATCGTAAACACGATGTCAGAATTTATTTAATGTTGAAATGAAAAATGAATTTTTAACCGTAAGTGTTTAAAATATTTTTTCAACGTTAATATTGTTAAAATGTTAAAATTAGTTAAAATGGTATATTCTTTTAAAAAATTCGTCAATATCCGACGGAGTTATTTTATGTTAAAATGAAAAATGAATTTTTAGGCCATTATTATTTGTGCAGATGGAAAATGTACTAAAAGTTTTCCGAAAAATTTCACGATCACAAATGTTGACGGATATCCAATATATCGTCGAAGAAATCCCCATAATGGCAGACAATCTTATCATCTATGGCGGTCATCTATGTCAACAACATAGATATTGACATTGATAACCGTTGGGTGGTCCCATATTCGCATCTGCTGAGCAAAACATTCAATGCTCATATTAATGTTGAGTTCTGCAGTTCAGTGAAGAGCATCAAATACATTTGCAAGTATGTGAATAAAGTCAGTGATATGGCTGTATTTCGAGTTGAAAATACCAATGTGAATGCTCCTCCGGTGAAAAACAACGATGAAATAACACTTTACCAAATTGTCCGGTACGTCAGCTCCAATGAAGCTGTTTGGCGTATCTTTGGTTTCCCAATTCATGAACGGGATCCAGCAGTTCTTCATTTAGCCGTCCATCTTGAAAATGGCCAGCGCGTATATTTCACGAGCGAGACAGCGATTAATCGAGCTATAAATCCACCAAAAACTACACTCACCGAATTTTTTGAATTGTGTAATCGTGCGGATGCTTTTGGTGCTTTTGCACGGACATTATACTATTCAGAAGTACCACGCTATTTCACATGGGCTCCAACAAAAAAATGGATGCCCCGCAAGCAAGGCACGCCGATTGATGCATGTCCCGGTTTATTCAAATCAAACACCTTGGGACGAGTATTTACGGTCAATCCAAGGCAGACTGAGTGCTTTTATCTTCGACTGTTATTGGTTAATGTCATCGGCCCTTTGTCATTTCAAGATTGACGTAAAGTGAATGGACAACAGTATCCAACGTATAAAGATGCATGCCTTGCACTCGGCTTGCTGGAAGACGACAACCAGTGGGAGTGTATGCTTGCTGAAATAGGACTGAACTGTACAGCAAAACAAATTCGTCTACTATTCGCTATAGTGTTGACTACATGTTTCTCGGCCTGAGCAGAGATATTATGGGATAATCACAAAGATTCAATGTCTGATGATATATTGCATCAACATCGTTCACGGTGCAACGATCTAACGATAGTATTCAGTGACACTATGTACAATGAAGTATTGATTGCTATTGAAGATCTTTGCATTATCATTGCCAACTTACCACTCAGTCATTTCGGTATGCATTCAACAAATCGAAATGCATCTGATTTAATAAGCACTGAATTGAATCGTGAACTACAATACAATACTGTAGAAATGGCAGCGATTGTTGCTCGCAATGTCCCACTAATGAATGTAGAACAAAGAACCATTTACGACCGCATCATGTTCGCAGTTTTGGCAGGACAAGGTGGATTCTTTTTTTTTTGGGGTGCACCAGGTGGAACTGGCAAAACATTCCTTATTTCGCTAATTCTCGCCGAAATACGATCAAATAATGGCATCGCATTGGCTGTTGCATCATCTGGCATTGCGGCAACTTTATTGGATGGAGGCAGAACAGCTCATTCATTATTTAAACTGCCACTAAATATTCAAAATAACCCAGACGCAGTGTGCAACATAAAAAACAATCGTCCATGGCCACAGTGCTGAAATAGTGTAAAATTCTTATCTGGGATGAATGCACTATGGAACAGAAACATTCGATTGAGGCGTCGAACAGGACATTGAAAGATATAAAAAACAACGACAAACTATTTGGCGGTACTCTGTTTTTCTTTTCAAGTGATTTCAGACAAGCACTTCCCGTTATTCCGCGTTCAACATACGCTGATGAGATCAACGCGTGCTTAAAATCATCGTCATTGGGGCTTAATGTTGAAAAAGTACAACTGAAAGCAAATTTGTGCGTTCAAAAGCTTCAAGATCCATCCGCTGAAACATTCTCAAAACAATTGTTAGATATCGGCGATGGAAAAGTTACTACAGATGAAACTGGATGCATAAAATTACCGACCGATTTCTGCACAATCATTGATTCTCAAGATGCTCTTATTGACCAGATATTTCCCGATGTACACAGACGATACACAAATCATGAGTGGCTGGCAGAAAGAGCAATTTTAGCAGCAAAAAATGTGGACGTCAACGAATTGAATCTCAAGATACAACATTTGTTACCAGGAGACTTGGTGTCATAAAAATCTAATGATACAGTTGGCGATGCCACCGAAGCTGTAAATTATCCAACAAAGTTTTTAAACTCATTGGATTTACCAGGCATGCCACCGCATATTTTACAACTGAAGGTTGGATCTCCGGTTATTTTGCTTCGTAATTTGAACCCACCACGGTTGTGCAACGGCACGCGATTAGTCATAAAAAAATTAATGAAAAATGGTATCGAAGCCATCGTTTTAAATGACAAATTCCGAGGTGAAAATATATTACTACTGCGAATCACTATTATACCCACAGATGTGCCAATTCAATTTAAACGCCCTCAATTTCCAATTAGATTGACATTTGCAATGACTATCAATAAGTCTCAGGGCCAAATGATGTCTGTCTGTGGCTTAGATTTGAGCACATCATGTTTTTCACACGGACAATTATACGTGGCTCTCGAGTGGGCAAACCATCCAGTTTGTTTGTATTGGCGAAAGATGGGATAACAAAAAATATTGTACACTCTGTTGCATTAAGGGATTGATATTGTTTTTTAGTAATATTGTTATAAGTAGCGATATGTATATAATTTTAAAGAATCAATTTTAATAAATTAAAAAAATAAATGATTGGTGTTTTGTTATTTTTATATTCTTTCACCGTTCACAGCGCTCCATACATCTTCCACTTATATACCACATCCTTACACACTTACAATAAGTTAGTTATTTTTTTCTAGCAAAATATTCTCTAGAAATAATTTATATGACAAAACAAGGTTTGTCGGGTCAGCTAGTATATATATATATATATATATATATCGTATCTAATAATGGGTTGTCAACATATATGTCGTGCATGATATATTTTTAATTTTCATTATGTGATCTGCATATTTAAAATTAAACTGAATAAAAATAAACTCCATTTTATGCCTGTTTAAAAAATCATTTAATAATATTTATTAAAAAATAGAACGATTTTCCCTTTTCGCATAACTGCAGAAAATACATTTAACACAACAAATATATATGTATTTTTTAATCACAATAAATGTTACTGATTATATATATATATATTATGTATAAATGAGAGAGAAAAAATCATATTGCTTACATGTTTATAATACAGTATAATACTATGAATATCCTACAAAATAATAATAATTTCATTAAAAAGTTTCTAATACTTTTTAAAATTTTCTTCTTCGTAATTTCAAATAAAATCATAAATCTTCCCCATATTTAAATAAACAAAATTTTCAAAATTTTTTAATTTATAAATTTATGCTTGTTTTTGTTATTCTGCTTTTCTAAAAAAGAAAAAAAACCCACATAAATCATTATATACATAATTTAATTAAATAAAACTTACATTACCCATGCTTAGTTAATTTGATTTTTGACCTACGCTTGAAAAGTTTTTAATCGCATTACTTTTTCTCATTTATCCGTTAACTTTTACTTAAAAGCTTTTTTTTCGAAAAAATTCTTTTCTAAAGTTTTATTTGAAAGAAAGGAAATTAAAAGAAGGAAAGAAAAAATCTTCAAGTCAAGAGGGGTTTTGCATTAAAAATGTAAGATTTTCATTTATTAAAGGTAAAAAACTTCTGGGAAAATCTAATAAAGATAGTCAAAGCACATGTTGACTGTAGATTAAAAAAAATCATTAGATGCTCGATGAAATTGTCTAAAGTAAAAATATTTCTTTTTAATGTTAATTCATAAAAGAAAACAGAAATAAATTTTTAAAACGCTGTTAATATTTTTGATTTTCGTGTATATAGTTTGCAATATAAAATTATAAAACATCTTATATTTTAGTACATTAATATAAATATTTAATTACATAAATTGCAGAAAAAAAATATTTAAAAATACTCGACGATGCATATACAGGGTTAAAAAAAGTTTACTGCCTTGATGTTATTATAGATAACTTATTGGTAAAAAAACACAGCATAAAGCACATGTTGAATTTACAATACCATGTGTAAAATTTGAAGTATTTAATTATTTACCACATGACTTAGATGTAAGTCTTAATTGTCAGTCACCAATTAGAGAACAACATTTTAACAAGTGTTATCATTTTATCAATCTTACGGATTACGCATCACAAATATATGGGTCATTCTCTGAAAAGTGGGCTTCTTTTAAAAAAAAAGGTAGCTCAAATAAAATTGCTCCAATTTTTTTTTTTTTTTTTTTTTTTTTTAATTTTGTGCATATACACGTTAATAAAAATAATAAAAATACATACACAATTAATAAAAAATAATATTAACCCAGCTGTATCTGATAATTTTTGAAATAGTAATTATTTTTATTAATTAGAAAAATGAGGAAATGATGGTGAGGGAATGACAAATTTCTTCTAGAAACTACTTTATAAAAATATTATTAAGTTTAGCTATATTTTCAAACACTAAATATTTATTAAAACATATTTTTATTAATATAATAGCATAAAAAAGCAAATTTGATTTCTTATATTTAACTTTATACTGAGTGAGGAAATGACATAGAATAAAAATACTGTATTTCAATCTAACATTTGAGAGCCATATGCTATTCATTGTAAAATGTTTCCAACAGAACACAAAATGTTTTCTTTACTTTGCTTCTATATAAATTAAGTTTAAGTTATATAAAGTACGTGCTGCCATTATAGGGGTAAGTAGGGGTATAATTACAGTTTGATGAGGGAATGATATCTATTACCAGGGACAACAATAATAAGTGTTCTAATTTCTTTCATTGCACAATATATAAATGTAGTATAATGGATAAATATTTATTAAAGTATGTTTAATAAATTTTCACTTCAAATAATCTAAATATAGATGCTTTAATACCATATAAACCATTTTATTTACTTACATGTGGGAATGGGGACATAGTGAGGGAATGGCATTTTGCATTAAAAAAAATATTTTAAAATTATATTTGAATTCCAATAATCAAATAATAACAGTTTATATGCAAAGCCAATTAATATTGATAGTTTGGACTGTTTTTTGTTTTTGTGCTTTTAAAAATATGCCCTCAAAAATACTGGGACATGAAATGACCACTTTTCAGAGAATTACTCATATCTTTAGTTTTATTTATATAAATAAAAGCACATTTCAAATTTATATTTCTGATATATACATTAAAATATGTTTTATGAACAAAAATTCTGATAAAACATAAATTTAAAATATTTAAAGTTGCATCTCGATGAACAAAAATAATAAATTTAAAATTCTTTTAGATGAGATTTTGAAGGAAATATTATTGCTTTCTCTAGAACAGAATGGGATCATATAGTCCTAACCAAAAGAAAAAATTATATCTGAGACGCTTGAAATACATAAATTCATAGAAGAAAATTGTTTTTCTTGTGGTCTTATTTCCGTTCCTTGATTCCATTTCAATTTCATATTGTCAGCCACGCTGCTCTTTCAAAAATTCATAAGTATCACGTTGGAAAAGAAACAGAAAAAAAAAGGAAAAAAATCTATTGCATGAACATATACTAAGCTTATTCAAGATATATGTGTAAATAATTTGAAAGTGTGCTATATATCAGATATACATTTTGATTTACTGCTACGATAAAATATTTTGGCTAATTATTAAATCATACATTTAACTGTAGAATAAAATCTTCGAAAAAAACATTTAAAATTACACTTTTGATTGTTAAGTAATATCACATTTTAAACTTGTTTATTAAATACTTAATTATCTTAAAATATACGCCATTATACATTTTTTCGATACAATTACAACATAATTTTTGAAAATTGATTCTACATTTTCTTTAAAATATTAAATTAAATTTAATATTTTAATTAACTTTTTTTAATTAAATATTTTAAGTAACTTTATTTTAATTAACTTTAATTTAATATTTTAATTAACTTTATTAATATACTTTAATTTAACTTCAACAGACACTTTACTTACAAATGCATAAATATAATGATATTTTTATTTTCCTTAATGAGCAAAATTTTGTCAATTATTTTTACATTATGCTAGAATAATGCTTTTAGGACTTATTAAAATTTGATTATTAAATGCGTAGTTCTGGACGTTTGCAAAACAATATCATTGAATATGTTCTAAATTTTTGGCAATATATGCTGCCACTACAAAATTATTGAACTTTCTTTTAGAACACATTATTAATTACGACAGTAAGCATGTTTAAGCTCATACGTTTCAGATTTAGTTGAGTTGTTTTTAACTTCGTATTATACCTACGCTTTCGTGAATTGGTGAGACAGTCTTGGATTCCCGGGTTCTTTGGACATGCCATCACAATTTTAATTCTCTGCGGAAGGGATTGTTTAGTTTTGATTTAAAATAAATAATAATTGTACATATTGTAATTAAAATGGAGAAATTTGGACAGTCTAAATATTCACTGTGTATTTATCTGAACTGCATTACCTGTATTTTAAGTAATTGGACAATTTATAGATGTGCAATCACTAAAAACCTGTCAACACTACGAGATATATACGAAGAATAATTTATTTAATAATTTTGTGAGTTTCAGATTCATCAGTAAGTATGTATGTCTACAAAAATGTGCGTACTTAAGGGTTAAAGACTTTTTTAAAATGTTAGTTTTGGTGAGACAACATGACATGGTTGATATATATATATATATATATATATATATATATATATATATATATACAATTTGTCATGACGACCCTTAGAAGCAAGCACTAATTCATAAATGTCTTTAGTAATTTTATTTGAATAGACCAGTTTTGTTTGAATACATTTTAAAAGACATTTCAAGATTTTTCTGAATTTTTATTATGGATTTAACTAGTTTTAAGGATGTATGTTTATACCTCTAAATACTTAACTTACGTTGGATGACTTTTTTTTTTCCAAGCAACAATGTAAATATATACGCGGTAGTATCTATTTTTTATTAAAATTTAAATCAAAAATTGATTATTCAACCTATTTATCGCAAAACCATAAGAAAATTATTTTACATCTTTTTCATTGTTGTGCAAAATTAAGATGCTGAAACGTTTCCTATTTTATTTGTTTATTTATTTATTGTCAAATTTAATTTCTTCAAGCATTAAAATAAATTTGTGTGCATTTATTTCAATCAGCATTTTATTTTATTTTAATGATTAAAAAAAAAAAAAAAAAAAAAAAAAAAATCTAAAGTCTGTAATGTTCTAGATACTACAGTTTCTAAAAGTTTGGACTTTTGAACCCTATTAATTGTACTATGAAAGAAATATGAATTTATAGCCTGAAAAAAATAATAAAATCTTTTGTAAAAGTGATTATACAATTTATATACCTTTTAAAAACTGCGTAATATTTATCTATTTAAAAACAGTGAATGAGATTTGAATTCGTTTCTACCTATAAGTTTGTTGTACGAAAATTTTTTTTTGTATAAATTTCTGTTTGTACATACATAAGAGATATAATCTAATCAAATCATTTACCATTACTTGTTTAGATTTAATTTTACTTCTTAAATAATATTATTTACATATGTATACATTTTATACATATGAAGATATATATATAATCAAGAATTTAATCCTTTTAAATTCTTTTGATTGCGAGTTAGGACAAACAAAAATTTATAGTCAGAAATAAAAAATTCTTATTAATAATAAAAAGTACATATATATTTATAAACATATATTTTATAACATTTTACATTAAAGAATCTGCGAATAGATTTGGACTAGTTTTTATTTCTTGAACGTAGTACGGAATTTTTTTTGTGTACCTCATCGAAAAGAAAGAAAATGCGAAATGAATCAATGTAACAAAATTAATTTCATAAATCTATCCTTTACCTGCCATGGAAATGTATAAATTTCATTAATTAGGAAAACTTTATTTGAACAAATTAAAATGCAGGCTCCATATACTGTCTGTTTCGATCAAATCAAAGAAAATTAAATCAATTTCAGTGTCATTTTAGCATTTACCCAAGATAAGTAATTTCAATTTATAAATTCATTAATACACTTAAGTTAAATGCAAACTTTGAGTTTTCATAAAGCTTGCAATCGATTTAAGTAATGAAAGTGTGCGAAAAATGAAAATTTAAAGCAAAATTACTTAAGCAAAATATTTTTATAGATTTTTTTTAAACATGAGGATGTTTTAAACATTTTGCAAGTATTTAATTTTCTCTCTCTCCCATTGTTTTTTTGTATGTTTGAAATTTGTAGTATTTTTTTAAAAATCTGTTATCTTAATTGAAAAATGTGTTCTTATAAAACATATTATGAAAATTTGTTTGAAACATGTCTTTAAATGATTGCCATATAAATAGTCTAATTTAAATCATATGCTCTTCATTCTTCCTGAAACAAACAAACAAACAATATATGTATATATATATATATAGTATATATATAGTATATGTATATGTATAGCGAGAGAGAAAGAGAGAGTAAGATAATCATCATATAGTCGTTAGTTATTATAAAACATATTCTAAAGAAACAAATTTGGAATTTCACATAGGTTTACATTCGGAAATATTTGCAGGTAATCATATTGTAAAACATCTAAATGCATTTCAATAACTATTCTGAAACTTCAAGGTTATAGAGGACATGTTCATATCCCCTATGATTCAGCATTTTTTTTTTTTTTTTTTTTTTTTTTTTTTTGTTCTTAATAATGAAAATTCCAGATTTAATAAATGGAAAATTTAATGTTTGGAAATATCTTCAATTTGTTTTAAAACTATACAATCCCATTTTCCCGCTTCATAAAATTATTACTATACATTTGTATGAGAATACTATGGATATTCCTGAAATGATATATATTTTTTGAGTCCGATTTTGCCGTTATGATTTGAAAATTACTGCACTAAATGTATGCAATTTTGAGAAAACTTTACACACTACTAATGAGACAGCATAGCGTAATCAAAATAGTTAAATATTCAATATCAGATAAGGGATGAAAAAAATATTTTAAACTGTACACACCCAAATATTTAATATATATATATATATATATTATAAATTACTGGACAAACGTATTGAGATAGTTATTAAAATTTCCTAAATAAAAATAATGAAAATCCATAAAATTATCGTCTATATAGTGAACTAAATTTAAACTGCTTAAAATAAATAAATAAATAAATAATAAAAACGATAGAATCATTAATATTTTCTTTTTAATTAATTTACATTATATTAAAATTAATTCAAATTAAAAATGACAAATTTGAAGTTTATAAGGTAATTGGATAATGGGGATATTTGAAAAAAAAAAAAAAAAAAAAAAAAAAAAAAAACTATATTTATGTAAGAAGTTAAGTAAAATAGATGCTATAATTTAATAGAATTCTTTCAAAATTTCTTTTTTTTTTTTCTTCTACTTTTTGAGATAGTTTTTAACACTGACTATTCTAATATAAACGATAATACATGTTAGTTCAAAATGGTCTTTTAGTCCAAATTATTGTCTGTGATTGTTTATATCGTGACACTATAGATTAATTCTATTTACATTATTTTTTTATTCATTCGAGTAAAACTTTTTGGAGTTTGAGATTACGTTTTCTCATAACTTTTTCTTAGAGAGACTCGTAAACATACATAATGAACTCTATATATTTAATAATACACATGAATACACAGAAATCGATCTACCAAAAAATTAGTATTTCATTTATAAATTAATTATAAAAATTGTGTCGAATTACCTTCACTTCCTAATTATACAGGGTTCACCGAAAGTCCCATGGCCCCCTCTTATCTCGAAAATGCGTCTGAATTTCGAAGAATGACGAAAAATGTGTTTACTGAATTCAATGAAGATATCATTCGATGAAAAAAAAAAATGTGTGCCTGAGGACTTAGGATGGGTAGCTAGGGTAGGCAACTTTAAAATTTCAAATAGAAAGGTATGTCTTGTGACCATACCTGCAAATGTCTATTCAAGGCTATGAATTTGGTATAAAAAAATTTTCTGCGATAATTATGAAAGGAGTTACATGAGTATAAAATCCTCATTTCAGAACTTGAGAAAATCTCACAACCCATTCCTCTTATCTCGGAAAGACGTTGAAATTTTAAAAATGGCGAAACATGTAATCAATTAATTCGGGACGAACCTCTTTTGGTGAAAATAATTTGTATCTGGAAGTGGAGGGGGATAGGGGGTATCCTACCGGCAACATTCCCAATAATTCAGTATGTTTTGTGATACCTCCCTCGAATCATCTCGGCAACATAATTAATTTGATATTAATAGTTTTGTCACGCAATAATTGTTAAAGGAGATGCATGAAATATTTGAGTTTTGAAATGTGAAATTTATATTCCTGTATCTCCTTTAATAATCATGGCTGCATAAAACTATACGTGACAAATTCAATATCCTTAAGAGACGTTTCCAGGGATGTATCAAAAGACATACTTTCCCGTTTCAAGTTTTAAATATGCTCTGCCAGTCACTCTAGTTCCCTTGGGTACAAACTTGTTACACCCAAACAGATCTTTCTCAAAATTATTGAACGCATGATTCACCCTTTTTTCAAAATTCCGATGCATTTCTGAGGTAGGAGGGGGTATGGAACTGATGGTGGACGTCTATAAATATTTTATGTACTACTTTTAGAAAAATAAAGATTTACATATTTTTAACACAGAAACTGGAAAACGTACGTAAATAAGAGCTATAGATTTAATAGTATTCATGAACATACAGAAATCGAAGTAATAAGTTTATTCGAAATTGGAAAAAATCGTGTCTACTTATTTGAACTTCAATATATCTCTATATATTTTCTACATTACTAGAGAAAATAATAATAATAAAAAAAGTCTGCATTAATATTCATGAATACACAGAATTAAAAGTACTGAGAAGAATAATTTCTTTCTGTATAGGGATAAAAAATATGTGTCAACTAACCTTCCTTTCATAATATTATATTGCTTTTATGCTATTATTATTGAAAGAAAATATTGCGTAACTTTTTAGAGAAATGGGAGAAGCAGCATAAACAGATGTCATAATTTTAATTATTATACACAGAAACCAAATCAACAAGAAAAATATTTTATTCCTTTGTAATAGATTTAAAAATTAGTCTCAGCTTACCATCACTTCCTAATCATGTAATATATTTGCATTTTTCCTAATCAAATAAAACATTATTTTCAATCTTGATTTATGTTATATATATATATATATATATATATATATATAACATATTTAGAATAATGTTAGGCAAAATATTTGAATTCATTAATTTATCTCTATATAAAGATATTTTAAGAACTATATATTACTTTTTTAAAATTTGAAAGGTTGTTTTAATTAAATAAGTTTACACGAGACTAACAGAAAACTAAATTAAGAGGTTTTCTACTTTGATTGGCTTTTAATTGAATTTAGAAATTACAAGAAAATGGGAAAAGGTAGTGATTAGTTTTTCTAACTGCAATATTTTCTTCAATATATATATATATATATATATATATATATATATATATATATATATATATATAATTCAATTACTTTTTAATTAGTTAATAAAAATTAAAAGATATGTATAAAAATATACTATTACATATTAAATGCATAGTGCATGTATACATAAAGTGCGAAATACAACGAAATTAATGAACAATATTTATTGCACAAAAAGTTGTTTTATTAATAAATTGTCAGTATTAATGATTAAAATTAATGATTAACATCAATGATTTGTTTAGAAGCGCAAAGAAATATATTCCAATTAATTGCTAAAAATTTCTAGATGTGCACTTCTATTTGTCTATACGACCTTTACGTTTTTTAATGATACTAAATAATATGTATCGCATAGTATTACTTTGCAAGAGGAAAGTGAATTTTAAAATACACACAGACACACACACACACACACACACACACATATATATATATATATCAAAAAACAGTTATTATAATATGTATTATATTATTATTATTTCTCGTTTCTGTTACAATAAAATTTCTTTAAAAATATACTTTATTTATTACATATGATGCAATTTTTTGGAGTAAAAATCAAACATAAATTATGGAAATAATCTGGTGTGTCACTCACACGACTTTCTCTTACCCTGAAATTTAATACTATAAATACAGGTTGCAGATTAAAAAGTAAGATAACGAGTACTGTTATGTAAACCTGTGTTAAACAATTCATATGAGACTTCGGAAGAGTTTTATATGATAATTAATTCTGTGTGAGGGGGGCTACCGCCCCACTCAACCCCCCGTTTCATTAATGCACCTACATTTATATAGAATTTAATTCGGTTATTAAAAAATAATTCTGTTTTTAAAAAATAATTTATTAAAATTATTATTTAAAAAAATTATCTTTTATGATAATGCAGACGATTTCCGTATTACAGTAGTAGTATAACACCAAATATCCCCCAAAAAGTCCATTTTATTCTCAATACTAAAAAAAAAAAAAAAAAAAGTTTTTTTTTTTTTTTTTTTTTTTTTTGTTAAAAGTAAAAAAAAAAAATCGATAACTTTGTTTTAAATTATCCAGATCGATGGTTCAACCATTTGTTTTAAAGGTATTGGCGAACTCTTATGAAAGATACCCATCATGAAAATTTACTCCCCCCGGGGGGGGAATTCCCCCCAGGGGTGAGGCGAGGCTCCTATATACACATTTTTTTCCCAGTTAACTATCTCTATTACAAAAAATATATATTCGTTTCATTTGTTTTAGTGCAGTATATAGACGTTAAACTCTACTTACCTGCAATTTCCCCCATAGACGTAATGTATTAGAATTCTCTTGATTGTCCCTGTACACGAACCATTTGCTTGATCTTAACGAAAAGCTTACTGTAGCATCCCTATATGATACACATTTAGAATATTAAGTTTGAACTTTCTGCCATAATTTGTTTTTGAGATATGCTGATAACAGACAGACACACAAACAGACACACAGACACACAGACCAATTGCTAAAAACATGATTTTCATATTCAGGGGACCTCAGAACGTGTAAATATAACAAAATCTCGTGTTCGAAAATTTGACCCAAAAACAATACTTTCTCTACCTTATGGGTAAGAGAAAGTAAATAATCTGGTGTGTCACTCACACGACTTTCTCTTACCCTGAAATTTAATACTATAAATACAGGTTGGAGATTAAGAGGTAAGATAATGAGTACTGTTATGTAAACCTATGTTAAACAATTCATATTAGGCTTCTGAAGAGTTTTATATGATAATTAGTACTGTGTGAGGGGGGCTGCCGCCCCCCTCAACCCCCCGTTTCATTAATGCACCTACATTTATATAGAATTTAATTCGGTTATTAAAAAATATTTCTCTTTTTTAAAAATAATTTATTAAAAGTATTATTTAAAAAAATTATCTTTTATGATAAGGCAGACGATTTCCATATTAGAGAAGTAGTTTAACACCAAATATAAAAAAAAAGTCCATTTTATTCTCAATATAAAAAAAAAAAAAAAAAAAAAAAAAAAAAAAAAAGTACGATTTTTTTAAAGGTATTTTCGAGCTCTTTTGAAAGATACCCATCATGAAAAGTTACTCCCCTCGAGGGGGGACTTCCCACTCAGGGGGGGAGGCGAGGCTCCTACATACACAAAAACATTTTCCCAGTTAACTGTCTCTATTACAAAAAATATATATTTGTTTCATTTGGTTTAGTGCAGTCTATAGACGTTAAACTATTTTCCTGCAATTTCCCCCATAGACGTAATGTATTAGAATTCTCTTGATTGTCCCTGTACACGAACCATTTGCTTAATCTTAACGAAAAGTTTACTGTAGCATCCCTATATGATACACATTTAGAATACCAAGTTTGAACTTTCTGCCATAATTTGTTTTTGAGATATGCTGATAACAGACAGACACGCACACAGACACACACACACACAGACACTCACACACACAGACACACATACACACAGACACACACAGACACACAGACACACAGACCATTTGCTAAAAACATGATTTTCGTATTCAGGGCACCTCAAAACGTGTAAATATGACAAAATCTCGCGTTCGAAAATTTGAGCCAAAAACAATACTTTCTCTACCTTATGGGTAAGAGAAATTAAAAATGGCTTTCTTCAGGGGTGGTAGTACCTAATAAATAAAAGTTATATAGTCATTTACAATTCCAGCATTTAAGAAAAAGTAATACCATCCGTATTCGGAAAAGACGATTGACATCTTCTGCTGAATTAGAGTTACTGTGTTTTACACTTTCGGTGATTTAAATCATATAGTCAATTAAAATTTTAAGTATATTTGTTTACTGAAATTAATGTAAAAACGTATTTTCACTTTAATGTAAATTTCCAAATTCTATGCGGTTAACTATGCAAGTAAATTTTGGAAGAAGTTCATATTATTTAAAAAAAAATATTTATGCATATATACTAATGTTATGTAATATATCGTAAGTTCTATTTGACAAAAGGAAATGAAAAAAATGAAAAATAATGTAATCTAATATAGTTCAAAATCCCTTTCGTGTAATGTGACAAATAAATATAATATATTTTAAATTTTAAGCAAGTTTAAAATTGGTATATTTATAATAGTAATGTACCAATTGAATAAATTATGCAAAATTTTGGATATTACCTAAGATAATCTTATTTTAGGTAATTACCCATTTCCAATTTTTTCAATGAAAAAAAAAAATAAAAAAAACAATAAATAAATAAAAAATACAACATGCATCAAATTTCCTTTGTAAATCTCCAAACAATTAGCATATATCAATGATTATTATCAATGAGTGTTAGTATTTATGAATGATTCTTATTATTAATTTACAAAATATAAAAGGCATTTTATTTAGTGTTGAAAAATAACATTTTTATATGTATATTTATTTATACATTTTTAATATCTATTTTTTGAAAGTGAAAATAATTTTGTAGACGAAAGGAAATGCCAGCACTTTTTGTCGCGTATTTTAATACAACTTTTTTGAAAGTCTCCAAATCTTCAAATCTTATTTCTGAATAAATATTTTCTGCAAAATATTTTTCTTACAAATATTTTCAATTGTTCATTTCACAATTTCTTTTTTGTATCTTTTGAAATAATTTTACCAAAATCTTTTTTTGCAAGTACTTCGTTTACTAAAAGCTTTCCCGAACTATGTAAAGTTTCTGAAGATATTAAGAAGAAAAAATAAACACATACTAAAGAAATAACATGCAGTTTTGTTATTGTATTCGAAATCTTTCTTTAGAAATTAAATTTAAATAATATGTGATTTTCATTTAGATATTATTTTTTAAAACCCCTGACCACCTTTGAAAAAAACAAAACTGCAATGTTGTTTTCACTGCATAGTTTTTTAATGTTTTAAAATAAAGCTTAATTCAACTTGATATTCAAAATGTAACCGTTCATCATAATAACCCTTGTGACAATTATAAGAGAATTTCAAACTTGAAAGCAAGTTAAAAATTTGTAATGATACAATTTTTAATTATAAAATTGTTGGGGAAAAAAGAACAGCCCAGTGACCGGATATATCCATCAGCGGCGGTTAGAGGATTGATCTCGATCTTATAAACTAAAAATATTTTCTATTCAGTTTCTTTAGGAGGAAGAAAAAAGAATAAATAATAGAAAAGAAAATTTTTCGAATCGAAAATTTATAAAATAGAAAATTTACGAATAGAAAATTTTATTCAAAATGAAAGAAATGGACGTCAATAAATATTGGTATTGAACTATCCCAATTAAGTCACACGTTAAAAAAAAAAAAAAAAATGTATTTTCAGAAAAGCTACCACAATTTTCGAAAAACGCAAGGTAAGGGGGAAAAATACTTTTCATCAATTTCTGAAAATGTGTATGGAAATTATAGTAATAAAGTAATTAAAAATTAAAAAAAATACCTTTGTTAGACGCACGCCTTAATACCTTTGTAAGAATGTTTGGAATTTCTGAATATTTTATATTTTTCAGATAAATTTTGTAATTTGATTAAAAGAGTTAGAAAAATATGTAAGTTCGGACATATGTGTTGAATTGGGGTCTGACTCATTAGAGAAACTGTATTGTTAATAAAGGTAAATTTTTAAGGATGTCATGTTCTATAATTATTTCAAGAATCCTTGAATTTAAATGGATTTTGGGACGATCAGGATGTGAAAAAATTATATACCGTCTCCATATACAACGCATAAGTAGTCATTTTCTGTAATCTAATCCAGAAATGTAGAATTAAGAGCTATACTCATAAGATAAATAAATAACCCGGATAGACGAAATGCTCGAGAATTTTAAGTCTATACTTTTCTAGATAGTGGAACAATATGATGAATATCATGGAGATTACGAATCCTTTGTATTGCAGGAAATTCTCGCTTGGTTTTCTAGAATTGAGTTATAAACCAAGATTATAGTTACTAAAACTCGAATCTTGAGTTTAAATTTGTTTTCATAGATTTTTAAACACGTTTGACCACGATAATATAGGAAAACGGTCCAAAAATCTAATACAGGTTTTTGGAGCTCCCTAGCAAAAGGAATTAGACTATATAAGGATTACATGGAACTATATTTACTAGAGACAGAAGTTAGTTTCTAGATGACAGTCTCAGAATTTTTTTCTCAGTGTATGGAAATACATATTCCATTGATAGCACTTAATTAATCATAAGTTTGAATCAAGGTTAATTGGAGACAGCTGTAGCAGAAAAGAAGTAACTTTCTCTCTTGATTCTAAATGTTAGCTAATGTAGTTTTTCATGGCATTAAACCCCTGCTACATTAAGTGGATACACATTATTTATCCTAAAACTAAAATTTTAAATAGTACGCTCCTGCTCAAAAGTTCAGCAAGGTTTGTAAACGATTAGCCTTTTCCAATTTAAAAACATATCTCTCAATGAACCCTAACAGCACAAAAGGTTCCAGAAACGTAACAATCATATAACATTGAAAAATTATAAACATTCCAGAAACGTTTAAAATCGTTCAGATTACTTTCCGATTAGATTCAAAAACGTAGAAATGTCCGCGATCGTAACAAAAAATCAGATATGTACCAGAAACGCTACAATCACCTAACAGATAGAAAGTAAAAAATTGCGAATGTTTCAGAAAGGTATCGGAGAGCATATTTAAATGTGTTACGTTTTTGAAAGATTGTAAGCTTTTAGCAACATAACTGAAACATTCTGTGCTGTATGGGAAATGTTTTCAAACATTTGGTATTTCAAGAACTGGGTCTTCCTCATATTTTTCAGTGATGATTGATTTAAGACAACATTTAGGAGGCCTGAAACAAATTGAGAAAATCAATAATGTTTATGATCACCCTGAATCATTTAACTGAACGAAATGAACTGCAACTTTAGTATATGTTATTATAGACAACTTTTGTGTGGTTTAGTGCAGGTCCTAAACTTCAAAATGGACCATACACTATAATCCATAGGGCTGAGATCTGGGGAGTAGTGTGGCTCTTTCTCAGATGGAATCATGTCCGAAAAATGCGCTTGAACCACTCGTGTGTCTTTTTGGCCTTGTGAGCTGTCTGGAGTCTTGTTGAAACATCAGTTAACACTGCCGAAGTGCTTTTGTGACCATGGAACTACAACAGCTTTTAAAATGTTCCGCTGATACATTTTTGATTTGTTTTAACGCCCTCATCCACAAAAATCATGTGTTTTGTTTCTTGCGCAAATTCCGCCCCAGACCGTGACCGACTTTGGGTTGGCGATGTTTAACAATTTCCAAGGGGTTGGAGAGTCTACAGACCAGATCCTTTCGTTCTGGGAGTTATGAGTTTGTTGGACGGTAAAGTGCTTCTCATCAGTGAAAAAGAATCTCTCCCAGCGTTGACTTGCTGTCCGTCTCAAAAATTTTTGTTATTTTTGAAGCCGCACGAGTTAGTTTTCTTCTTTGAGAAGATGAATTTTTTGGAACTTGTAAGACTTCAGTCCAAGCTCTGTTTTTGCCATTCGCCGCACTGATAGGTCCCTTATATCCAATTCACAAGTGATCTTTCTAATGCAAACCCTCGGACTTCGTTAAGCTCGCCTTTTAATGGCCTTACGGTTATTGGAAGAATTCACCGTATGTTTTTGTCCACTTCCCGGATGTCAACAATCATTGCTAAACTTTCTGAAATGGCAGATTGCATCAGACACTGTTTGCCGAAGCACGTTAAGCAAACGAACGATTTTACTCTGTAGTTTTCCTTGATTAAACAACTCTAAAACAGTGGATCATTTGCTTGACATTCTAAATAAGATGATAAAAGCTAAGAGATACATCATAAAATATTTTATAATTAAAGTGGCAGACAAATAGAAATGAACACACAACTTAAAAAGAATTTAGTTAACTTCCATTTTATGATGCAATAACTTTGTCCGATTTTTTTTTTTTTTTTTTTTTTTTTTTGCCGCCCCTTGTATGTATATACTTAAATTCTTTATAGTAGATTTAATTTACTGAGGTATTTGATTATATTACTTTTATCTTTTTCATGGTATTAAATTATTGAAGATTCAGTAATAAATAGAACTATTGATATCTTATCCCAGTGAAGTTTTTAGATTAATATATTACATTTTTAATTTTCAGTTATTAACATTGTTTAATTTTTATATAAATAATGAGAAATTGTCAAAACCGTATTGATTTTCATTAGAAGATAAGATATCCAACATTAAACCGTATTGATTTTCATTAGAAGATAAGATATCCAACATTAAAAGTCTCTTTTATCTCTATCTTCCCTAAGGCTTAACTATCGAAAGAAGACGCGTTTAATCATAAAATAAATACTATAAAAGCCGTAAAAACAATTCTGACTTTTTTTTTTCTATTGACTGAAATTTGTTACAGATAAATAAAAGCTAAAGCACAAGCGATGTATTGCAGAAAAGCTTCTATGTATCAAAGAAGATCTCACTAGTTTTCGTTTAAGTGACCCTCAGGGATATTAGAATCATGTTTAGATTGAGTAAGCTTGAAATGATCGCAAAATCCCCCTTTTACTTTATTTTTCCCTATTTCTTTCTCTCTCTCTCTCTCTTTTTTTAAGATACTGAAAATAAAATAATTAAAAATAGAGTCCAAATGCACTTCTTTCCCTTTTTTTTTATGTATTTATCTATTCAAATAGAATGCTCTAAATTGCGAATAGCATTATTTAAAAGAATATGAGTACTAATAAGAGATCTCAAATATGTATATGCATGTATGTATTAGGCAGATATCAGAGCTTTATTTGATAATGTTTACTAAAATCAATGGTGATCTTTATTTATTTATTTTAATTTTAAAAAAAAATGGTATATGCTTCGTAATGTTTACAAACGCATTCCCGGGTTTTTGCAGTAAAAAAAACTGTATGACATTTAAAGAAATCACGCAATGTTTTAATACACCTCATAAGAGAGTTGCACAAATTATTTTGTAAGTTTCATTATCTTCATTAAAAAAAATAAAAAAATAAAAATTATTAACGTCGTTTATTATCAGCAGAAATTTTCCTGCATTTACTATAAAAATATTCAATTTGATATTGAAGTTACAATGCAAAATTTTATTCAAAAGGTTTAAAAAATTATCCGAAACTTGTTTAAAAACGCATAGTATTATAAATTAAAATGTTTATTATACACATGACCGCGTGAAGTATTTTCCAAAATTTATATATTTTTGAACAGTTAGCATTTTTTTTCCTGTCAGAGATTGAGTTTTACATTTTATACTTATGTATATAACTATCATATAAATGATTACATAATTAAATTTCATGCGATACTCTTCTTTGATATGACTTCATATGTATTTAAATCAAATTGGAGTGTACAGGTTGATATTTTTATTTATTACCAACTATGTGAAAAATACCAGAGCCGGGAATCGAACCCGGGCCCTCCGCTTTACGCACGGATTCTCTACCACTGAGCTACCCTGGTCGACAACCAGCTAGGCATTTCTCACATAATATACGTTGGCAAAGTCACCGAGTCTGCAAACGCAGATATATCAGGTGAGACAATAATAATCGTAGCACAACTCCATAGACCACGAAATTTCAATTTAGAAATTTTTATTCATGAATTCATCAACCGTGAATATTTATTTAAATCAAATTGGAGTGTACAGGTTGATATTTTTATTTATTACCAACTATGTGAAAAATACCAGAGCCGGGAATCGAACCCGGGCCCTCCGCACGGTTGATGAATTCATGAATAAAAATTTCTAAATTGAAATTTCGTGGTCTATGGAGTTGTGCTACGATTATTATTGTCTCACCTGATATATCTGCGTTTGAAGACTCGGTGACTTTGCCAACGTATATTATGTGAGAAATGCCTAGCTGGTTGTCGACCAGGGTAGCTCAGTGGTAGAGCATCCGTGCGTAAAGCGGAGGGCCCGGGTTCGATTCCCGGCTCTGGTATTTTTCACATAGTTGGTAATAAATAAAAATATCAACCTGTACACTCCAATTTGATTTAAATAAATATTCACGGTTGATGAATACATGAATAAAAATTTCTAAATTAAAATTTCGTGGTCTATGGAGTTGTGCTACGATTATTATTGTCTCACCTGATATATCTGCGTTTGCAGACTCGGTGACTTTGCCAACGTATATTATGTGAGAAATGCCTAGCTGGTTGTCGACCAGGGTAGCTCAGTGGTAGAGCATCCGTGCGTAAAGCGGAGGGCCCGGGTTCGATTCCCGGCTCTGGTATTTTTCACATAGTTGGTAATAAATAAAAATATCAACCTGTACACTCCAATTTGATTTAAATAAATATTCACGGTTGATGAATTCATGAATAAAAATTTCTAAATTGAAATTTCGTGGTCTATGGAGTTGTGCTACGATTATTATTGTCTCACCTGATATATCTGCGTTTGCAGACTCGGTGACTTTGCCAACGTATATTATGTGAGAAATGCCTAGCTGGTTGTCGACCAGGGTAGCTCAGTGGTAGAGCATCCGTGCGTAAAGCGGAGGGCCCGGGTTCGATTCCCGGCTCTGGTATTTTTCACATAGTTGGTAATAAATAAAAATATCAACCTGTACACTCCAATTTGATTTAAATAAATATTCACGGTTGATGAATTCATGAATAAAAATTTCTAAAATGACTTCATATGTTTAACCAATATTTTCATTTTATGCACTTAAATCTGTCACGATAAGTTGACTCAAAATAAATAAATAAATATATAAAATAATAAAAACGCTAATGTTCGATTAGGTATATTTAATTTTATTTCTAATTCTACTATGTTATACTTTATGTATCGTGTCATGTTTTCTGAAAATAACGTTGCACAGATATAAAACCGTCACATTTTATAAACAAAAAACGTTCAAAAAGTTACTCTGCTGTTATAAAATCCTTTTTTTTTTCTTGAAAATGTGTATAAATTACACAATAATGAATACAAGTAATTATAAGAAGATAAGTACTCACATGCTAAAATTACAACGAATTTTAATAATCATTTTTATATTGAAATTCTAAATAATTTGATATTTTTTAATTTTTTACAGGCTCCATTTTTCCTGTCATAAAAAAGAAAAAAACTGAAGCATATAATGTATAACGTGCTCTTCGCCACTCACGTGTTTATACATAAGCATTGAAGTAAAACACGATCCTCATAATACACTGCTGGCCATTAAAATTGCAACAGCAAGAAGGATTGCGAATATCAAAATGATATTTATTGGACACATATATTGTAGTAGGAAGAACAATTGATTAAAATTTCAGGAAATTTGGAGTAATGTATATTAAAAAAAACAGTGCATAAAGCAGCGACATCTGTGAGCAATAACAGCACTTATCTGCCTAGGCATTGAATGGAACAGCGATTGGATGGCATGTACTTTAGAGCACTTTATGAAGCTTCAAAACGATTTCACAATTAATCGATCGTAATTACTGGTGAGTGGTGTGGGACAGTCGCTTTTCAACGATTAAACAGAGACATTTTCATTGGTTCTAGATAAGGAGAACACACTGTCCAGAGCAACGATTAAACACATTCTGTATAAAGGAAGGTCCAGACAAAGCAGTCAACTTGCGGTCGTGCATTATCCTGCTTAAATATTGCGGTTCGGAAGCCTTGAATATCGGGCACAGCGATGGGCCTTAACTCGTAAGAAATGTAATGTCCAGAATTCAGAGTGGCAGGAATAAAAACAACAGGTGATCGAGACGTGTATCCAATGGTACCGCATAGCATCACTCCAGGTAGTGACCCATTTAGTGAAAATTTTTATTTCCCTCAAAATTGCATCACTGACATGGGCGCCTTTAATGTGTGATCAACGACAAACCTGGACGCAGGAATTGCGTGAAGTCGCCTTTCAGACAAATCGCAATCCTGATTACAGCATCAAGATTGTCTTATCCGTATTTAACGGCATTATTAATAATGCACATTGCCAGCTGGGTTTCGACATCGTCACACTGTCCATCACCTGCAATGATGGTATGAGGTCCCATTGGATACACATATCGATTGCTTCTTGTTTGCATTCCCGGGAATTTGAATAGCATCCATTAAATTTCTCGTGAGTTAAGACCCGCCCTTCTACCTTATATTCGAGGCCTCCGTAGCGCAATATTTAAGCAGGATAATACGCGACCGTAAGTTATATGTATTGTCCGGACCTTCCTTGATACATAATATAGTCAACCGTTGCTCCGGCCAGCGCGTTCTCCTGATCTCGCACCAATGAAAATGACTGTTTAATCGTTGAAAAGCGAGTGGCCCGCCAACACTCACCAGTAACTACGGTGTATGAATTCTGACATCCTGTTAAAGCTTCATGAGGTGTTGTACCCAAATATGTTCTCCAACGTACACAAACATCAAACCGTCTCAATTATATATATTAAAAGCAAAAACTGTTTTATTTAAGAGACAAAAATTTAAGTTAAAATGCATTTTAAAAAGAAAAATACATATAAAAACAATAAAAAGCTAGACGTTTCGAAACCCGTCCGGGTTTCCTCATCAGTAATTACAACACAATGCAAACATTACATGAACACTCAACGAATTTAAAGGAGTACCGAATATTGAGGAGCCCACTATCAATGAAGCATGCGCACTGGCTTCTCAATATTCGGTACTCCTTTAAATCCCTTGAGTGTTCATGTAATGTTTGCATATTGTGTTGTAATTACTGATGAGGAAACCCGGACGGGTTTCGAAACGTCTAGCTTTTAATTGTTTTTATATGTATTTTTGTTTTTTAAATGTATTTTAACTTAAATTTTTGTCTCTTACATAAAACAGTTTTTGCTTTTAATGTCCTCCAATCGCTATTTGATTCAATGCCTAGACAGATAAGTGTATTTTTTGCTTCAAGATGTCGCTGCTTTATGTACTGTTTTCTCAGGATATAGTACTAAAAATTCGTGAAAATTTAGTCAATCATTCTTCTTACTATAATGTATGTGCCCAATAAATACCATTCTTAATTTCGCATTCCTTCTTGGTGTTGCAATTTTAATGACCGGTATTTTAGATGAGTGAAAAAATCCTAAATCTTCATCTCAAAAATAACAAGTACAAAGAAGAAATGGGTATAAAATTTTTCACAACACCTGAAAATAGTAAGAAATTATATTATTTAATTAACTGTAATAACTAGTTATTAAGGCTCATAAAAATCTATCAGAGAAATCACTTGCTAATAAATCATCAAAATATTTAAAGGCTAAAAGTATTACTTTATTAGTCAGAAAATAAGCGTTGCTTAGCTATTTTTCAATAAAAATTTTTTTTAATGAAACGCATTCCGAGTCTTTTGAAATGACGTAGTTATAAAATAATAATAATAATAATAATAATAATAATATGGATTAGAAAAGTAAATAACTTTCAAAATTCAACAGACTGTTTTTTTAATTTTCACAGAAGCTGTTTTCGATCATAATTTTTGGACAACATAAGGTCATTTCCAAAGAGACATATTACAAGATTCTTCTCTGGTATGTAGTTATTTTGGCATACATTCCTAACATAGTGATGGGATGTAAAATTAAGTTAAAACTTTAAAAAGTTAAAATGTCAAAGTAAGTTATAAATTTATTTATCTTCACAGCTTTTTTTTTTTTATATATATATGCATTTCTGTCTCTGTTATTGTTCAAAGGTTTAAGTATTATCCGTAGCGACAATAAATCATTCTTGTTTTGTTTACACATACACTTATAGAATTCTCCCTCAGAATTTGTAGATTTTTTCGTAGAGCATCAACTCGCAGAGTAAAATAGAAAGAAAAATATATGGGAAAGAATTATTTAAAGTAATAGTTGATGAAATCTGCAAATGTATATTAGTATTAACTATAACATTTTAATAAAATCATTTTTTAAAAATGCATAGACTGATGCAGAAAATGCATGTTTATGAGGATATATTAATTAAATTAATTATTTATAAATTTTATGTAAATAAAAAACTTGTTATGTAACGTGATGTGAAGATCACAATAAATACTCGTTCTTTCATTCACAAACCAAAACTATATTAAACATACAATACACAGGTTTGATATGCGTTGAAGACATAAGTTGTGATAAAACATTGCGATTGAATATTTAACATAAACTATATAATGCAAGTAATAATGCGAAGATAATAATGTAAAGTAATAATTGCGAATAATGCGAAAGATAGCATGCAAGCTACCGTGCGGATGAAAAAAAAAAAAAAAAACATTTCTTAAAACTGTTCTTTGCGGTTTCTGTTTTAGTAGAGTTGAGATGTTCGTACCTGTTGAACAGAAAAAAAAGTAAAGTTGAGATGAAAACAGTTAAATCGAAAGTGTCATTGAGTGCGGAGTTCGATTATGGTAGGAATCGAATATGACTGGATGGTGGGAATCGAACATGACTCCCAACCTATCACGGCGCTAGTCCTGATATAAAGGGAGATCAGCAATTTTGTTACCAGTTCTTTTAAAAACAGAGTCTTTAGTTTTTATAGACACTACTCTGACCAGTCAGTCGCTACCGGTGTGAACCTTTGTAATTCGACCAATTGGCCAGGATAAAGGTGAGCAGCTGTGGTCTATGATAACCACCAATTCTCCTTCCTTTATATTTGTTGCAGGATGTTGCCATTTATTTCTTAATTGCAAGGAACTCAGATACTCCTTTTTCCAAGCCCTAGAAATATCTCGTCTCCTTTTTTGCACCAGTTGCCATCGGTTCTTGAGATTCCTGCTACAGGATAATGGTTCATCTGCAGGTGAAAGCATAACATCACTTATCTGTTTTATTCCTTAAAATCTGCTCTTGGATATCCTTTTTTGTAACCTAGCCAAAATTCACACAGAATATCTCGCCGGTGCGTCTAAAAAAATTTTATGTAACGTGTTGTGAAGATCACAATAAATACTCGTTCTTTCATTCACAAACCAAAACTATATTAAACATACAATACGCTGATTTGATATGCGTTGAAGACATAAGTTGTGATAAAACATTGCGATTGAATATTTACCATAAACAATATAATGCAAGCAATAATGCGAAGATAATAATGTGAAGTAATAATTGCGAATAATGCGAAAGATTGCATGCAAGCTACCGTGCGGATGAAAAAAAAAAAACATTTCTTAAAACTGTTCTTTGCGGCTTCTGTTTTAGTAGAGTTCAGATGTTCGTACCTGTTGAACAGAAAAAAAGTAAAGTTGAGATGAAAACAGTTAAATCGAAAGTGTCATTGAGTGCAGAGTTCGATTATGGTAGGAATCGATTATGACTGGATGGTGGGAATCGAACAATACTTGCATTTTAAATATTAAACATATAATTTTCTCTTAATACATATACAGATATATTTTATTTAAAAGTAAAATGGTGTGGCAGGCACACGACCTCCTCTTATCCTGCGTTTCAATTTTATAAAATTTTATATATAGTTTTCAGATTGAGGGGTCAGTAACAATAACTCGATATAAATCTACTTTGAAATGTATTCAAACTAGGTATAAAAACATTTTTTTTTTTTAAATAAATTTCTTTGATGGGTTGTTGCCACATCCCTAAACGCCGTTCAAACATAATGCTTGATTTTATATAAAATCAAAGGCAGTTATTAAATTTAGAAGCTTATTCAAAATTATTCATACAAATTTTAACAGCACCACTGCTTGAAACATATGAATCTTGGTCAAGCTATTCAGGTATGAATTTTCTAGAAACTTCAAATACATCATTTGAGTTATCTGAATTTTTTTGTTTTTAGTTATGCTGATAACAGACTTACTTATACAAAGAACAATCTTAAATAACTGGATCTTAGTATTCATGTAACACAAATAAAGAGACACGCATTATTATTAACTTTTTTTAATCATATGCGTATGATGAATTGATTTTTATGGCTGTGAAGTGTTTCCTAGACATTTTAAAATGTAGTAAACTACTCCCACCATTTATATTCAATGAAAAAGAATGTTATCGCTTAAATATTTGTAGCCCTTTATGACTTCTTTAAATTATGTGCACAGCGCATTGCGTAGTTAAATGTAGTTCTATATTAATAGCACACTGCTCAACCTTAAATGCACTTCCAGCAATTTCCAAGTATAGTTCTATTCTTTTTGGGATGCCCTTAAGTGAATAGAGAACGATTTTAAGACCATAATCTACATGAAATATACTTTTATGAACATAAAATATATATGTCGATTTAATTTTGTTTTGGGCGTCTTTTGGATGTTAAACTCTACCTACCGTAAATTTATCCCATAAACTTCATGTAATTTTATTCTCTTGGTTGTCCCTGAACACTAAACATTTGCTTGATCTTTGCAAAACGTTTAGTGTTCTATATGACAAACATTTAGAATACCAAGTTTGGACTTCCAGCTACTATTGCTCTTGAGATACTCTGATAACAATCACACACCTATTCAGAGACAGATTGACACACACACACTGGCACAAAGATAACCGCTGAAAATATGCGTTTAGTATTTTTGTGACATCAAAATGTGTAGCTATATCAAAAACTGAATTTCGAAAATTTCAGCCCAAATCAATACTTTTCACCCTTATATATGGATAAGATAAAGGAAATAATCTGGTATGTCACTCAAACGACTTTCTCTTACCCTGAAATTTAATACTACAAATACAGGTTGGAGATTAAGAGGTAAGATAACAAGTACTGTTATGTAAATCTATGTTAAACAATTCAAATTAAGCTTCGGAAGAGTTTTATCTGATAATTAGTACTCTGTGAGGGGGCCTGCTTCCCCCCTCAACCCCCCGTTTCATTAATGCACCTACATTTATATAGAATTTAATTGTGTTATTAAAATTAAAATTTTACTTAAAATTATACAGACAATTTTCACACTCAACATTCATCGAAACTTATCAATCTTGATCAAACTTTTCCAGCAACGAATTCATATTAACTTAAAAATACGACATTTGGATCTCCTAAAAGTATTCGTTTTTAAGTCACTCTAAGAGACACAGACAAAGGTCAAACGTTAAAAAATCTTGACTACGGTAATCAGGAAGCCTCAAAACGTGTAAACATAGTTATTTTTAAATATATATATATATATATATATATATCAATGATAATGCAGACATTTTCGATATTAGAGAAGTAGTATAACACTAAATATCAAAATAAAGTTGAATTTGCTCACAATATTACATTAAAAAAAATTGTTAAAAATTAAAAAAAATCGATAACTTTATTTGAAATTATCGCAGATCGATGGTTCAACTATTCTTTTTAAAGGTATTGGCGAGCTCTTTTGAATGATACCCATCATGAAAATTTACTCCCCTCGAGGTTGGACTTCCCTCAGGAGGGGGGGGGGGAGGCGAGGCTTCTACATACATATTTTTTTCCCAGTTGACTATCTCTATTATTATATATATATATATTCGTTTCATTTTGTTTAGTGCAGTCTATAGATATTAAACTCTACTTACATGCAATTTCCCCCACAGACGTAATGTATTTGAATATTTTTGTGTGTCCTTGTACACGAGCCATTTGCTTCATCTCAACGAAAACTTAGTGTAGCATCCCTATATGATACACATTTAGCACACCGAGTTTGGAATTTCTGCTATTATTTGTTCTTGAGACATGCTGATAACACACACACTGACAGATACACAGACACACAGACTGACAGACACACAGACAGACCCACAGACCATTCGCTAAAAACATGATTTTCGTATTCAGGGGACCTCAGAACATGTAAATTTAACAAAAACGCGCGTTCGAAGATTTGACCCTGAAACAATACTCGACCCTATGGGTAAGAGAAAGTAAAAAGAAAAGAAAGTAAATTATATTCCACTAATTATTCCCGAAAAAAAAAAAAAATACTTCCAATTAAAAACTTGACTAAACTATGGTATTTAAATTATTTTGTTTAAAGTGAAAAAAGATACGTTGTTTAGAGTGAAATGTATTCGTTAAAATTAAGAATTTCTGCTTACAAGACTTAGCACTAATGTATCTGTCATAAGTAACTATTTTACATACTTTATTAAAATAACTTAATTATCATATATATATATATAGCAGATGTTTAAATGAATATAAATCTTAGATATTTCATTATTTTCCTTAATTAAAAATTTTATTTAATACAGTTAACTAAATATTTTTCATTCCATTTTTTTTTTCTTTAAATTTCAAGAGCACGTACTGTAAGAATGAGAATTTTTTTTAAAAACCTTTTATTACACTTTTATGTTTTAGACCCAAAAACCAACCTTTCGTAAATTATTTATTCAAAAAGAAACCTAAAATAGAATGATAACAGTTTTTTCAAGCTTTCTCGAAATTTGTAAAAGTTCTCCTTTCCGAAAAATTTGTTTCTGAATAAATATATACTTGAAACACACTTTTTCAAAAGGCTGCTTAAAAGTTCTCTTTTTTCCCCTTCCTTTGCGTTTATTATTTTTCAAGAACATTTACTTTTTGAATCTTTTCAGCATCATAAGAGTATATCTTCTTAAAATGTAAGTTTTTTTTTTGTGGAATAAAATGCAACCACAAAATAATTCTAAAAATAAAATTAAGCATATATAACTCCATAACAATTGTGAAGTAAAGAAAGTTTTAATTATTATTATTATTATTTATTTATTTTTTACTCTATCATCTGTAAGTAAAGTTTGAACTGAGTTATCCAGTTTTGGATTTGAGTTAAAATTACTTTGTAATTATAAATTAATTAATAAGTTAAAACACAGAAAAAGTTTGTTTTTATTCATATGTTTTACACTTATCCGGAAATGATTGATCAAACCTGTAATCTATAGGTTTTGTTCCCTCAATTAGTCGACGTTAAATATTTGGTTAGATCCAAATCACGCTTTTTTCTACCGCGTTTTTCTGAGATTTCTGTGGTTTTTTTAGAAATTTACGGGAATAGGAGCTAGAATATCTTGAAAAGGTTTTTAATAAAGGCATCTCACTCAAGTATCAGTTCTGAGTGTAGACTATGATACTTATCCATACATAAACCCGATATTAATTATTTCTATCAAATGCCTTTTTTTTTTTAAATCTGAATAATTACAAATTTACATGTGACACTTTGTACATACACATAAAGATTACATTTAAAGATTTTTTTCGATGTAATTTACTTTAATTGATATTTAAAAATTAAAGTAAGCAAAGTTTTTAAGAAATTCTTCGAGTAAGTATATAATAATGCAAATCCACTTAAAGTAATCGAATACAAAATACTTTACACAAATTTTATTATTTCTACTTACAATAAAATAATATATGTATGTGTATGTCTATCGTATTTTATACAAATAGATAATCGCACAGCTACATATCTTTGCATGTAAATCTGTACTGACCTCTTCTGATGTACCTCGAAGCCCGATTTCGGAATTATTATTATTATTATTATTTTTTTTTTAATTTATTAAAATCTATAAATTTCTCAAATGATCATTTCTACGTAAAAGTAAAGCGATTTACCGAAGACCTTTTGCTCAATTGATTGAAGCGTAACTTTAATAATGCGTCGTGTGTTCAGTCTTCGAATGGCCAATGTGTCAATTTGAAAAGAATATCTTTTAGTTGTATTCAGAGTATCTTTAATCGTATAGGCGAATTTTGATTTTTTTTTTGGCTGGTGTGATTGCCTGATGCTGATACCAGTTGCCATTGAGTGAAGTCATAATATGTCAGGAAAACGTAATACTTGAAAACTGGAAGAATTGCTTATCGTCACTTTAGGATATATCACAGATCGTCAATATCAGGTAAAGCACATGCTATTATATAGAAAAAATGTTTATATACATTACGTAATTGATATTTTTAAATTCCGTTTTCACATCATCAAAATTCACAACCTAAATTGAAATGTCCAGTTAAAGCGCAAATGCTAGATATGCGAAACGCGAACCGACGTACTTTAGGCAGGGAAACGCTGCCGAAGTTAGTGGAGACCGGAAGCTCGGTTTTAAGCAATTTCAGTGAGACTGTTTTTAGTTTATAGGGAAGACCCGTGTACCTAGGGCCGCTTTTTTTCAATGCCCAAAAATAGAGCCCTTGACCTGTTTAAAATTATCATCATATCTTTAGGACTAAATACTTCCAATTGGGATTAATATAAATACATAAAATATTTAATTGCGACAAGTGGAAGGTTTAAAAAAAAAAAAAAAAAAAAAAATTCACTCGTGGCCCTAGGTAAAACACTCTCATTGTACCTAGGGCCATCCTCTCAAACTTAGATTTAACTTTGTAATGAATAGAAAATAAGCATATAAACATGTATTTTATAAAAGAAACAATGCCTTAATTTGAAACACGGTATTTTTCTTTCTTTTCCTTTTTTTTTCTTTGGGATATTTTAACAGACTGTTTTTTTTTTTCCTTCAGTTTCTTTTTTTTTCTGGAGTGTCTCTTGGATTTCTAGATCTCTGTGATTTTTGGTCACATCTTTCCTTTGATGTGGGAGGTTTTGCTTTAGGTAAAGGTTTTGCTTAGATTCGTATCTGTTAAAGCATGGTAAATGAAAAGATGTTAGATGTTGAAGGTTTCGAAATTTCAACAGGACACGAAACAGAAACATCCAGTTCTATCATTGTTGGTTCACTTTTTTCCTGGAAAATCTTTTTTTTTGTCAAATTTATGGAGGGATCTTGTCCTTCAGTCACATTCAAACTTAAATATTCATCCTCAGTGAATGTGTTTTGATTCATTGGCCGGACACGCGAAAGCTGGATAGGTTGTTTACAGGAGTAAAGACCGACGGATAGGACTTGCCAACATTTTCAGCAACGTCATATATAGTGATTGGTTTACCAGGGTTTGCCAGCATGCAATTACTGTAGGCTGTACTGTGGTTCTTAACGCTTTCGCGACCGATGACGTAGATTCACGTCATTTGAAAATATGATACTCCAACAGTGCACATTTCTTTTGCCATTTGCATGCTATTTGTTTCTAAAAAATATACACAATATTTATATTTGTACAATCAGTATACTATGGATGCAAATACTTTGATTTGAGAGAGTATGATTATAATTCATATCCGTTTGTAATATAAATATGAATACGGAAAATTTTGTTTTGAAAAATTGTAACTTATGGGAAAAAACGCCCACAGGCGCACCTTTCTGTGAATAAGACAAAAACATGCGGTCGCGAAAGTGTTAAAGGGTCAAACACACTGGCCCTATGTACAAGGCAGCTATGTGGCCTTAGGTACAAGTTTTGGTAACTTCATTGAAAATGCCTTCCACTAAAAAATTCACATACAGAGACGACAAATTAAATATCTCATTTATTACTCAATATAATAAGCAAAATTATACACTAGAAATCAAAGAAAAATATTTGACTTGCCTTTATAAAATAGCAAAATAGATGAGCTGCAAAATTTTACTTCAAACCATGTAAATTCGTTTTCTACATGTAACTTGTCGAAACTTTCTCCTCAAAAGTTCCAAAATAGTTGTGAAAGTAGCAACTGTTGTTGTTACTTGCCCAATTGAGTAATAAAACAAATATTATTCAAAAAAAGTGGGGTGACTCTAGGTACATGATAGCCCTAGGTACACGGGTCTCCCCTATATATAAAAGAATTTTAAATATAGTGATTTTTTTTTTTTTTTAATTTAATCTTTAATATATATTCCTTTAAAAATAGCGACTAAGCCAAGTCTACTAGCATCATATAAATGTGTTTTTAAAGATTTAATATCGCACATTTATATTATTATTATTATTATTATTTTTTTTTTTTTCAAATAGGAAGAAGATTTTACTTTGTAAACTAAGATGTAAATCATTTAAATAAACCTAAATGCGTAATAGTACGATCATTCAAGTTAGTTTATAGAATTCAGTAAAAAATATAAAACATAAGTTTTTTTTCAAAGCAAATATATTGTGATATAAATTTTCACGAACTTATGTAATCTTGTAGTTATACTAACTTTCATATACAAGTTTTTAGTACAGGAAAATAATAACCTTGAAAATGTATATTTTACCTAAATTCCATTTACCAGATCATTATAATTTTATTATTAATTTATTTATATTGTTTTATATTTATTTATTTTATATTTATTTATTTATATTTATTTTATTTATAATTTTATTAAAAACGTATAAAATCTAACACGCGTAGAATAATTTAAATACATGTGTTAAAAAAAAGGGGAAAAGAAAATATAGATTTTATCACAGGAAAATAAGAATGCCTTTTATACGAATAGATTTCCTTTGCAAATATTTGTACAGTTAGAAACCGCTCACATAAAGAAATGAAAACGTTTTAGATATATTTAGTATCTTGTTTGATTTTCTACGCCTTATTCACGAAGGTATGTTTACCTATTTAATGCTTAACAGAACATGGTATTTGAAGACATTATATTTTATGTACATGAAAATAATATTTAACGTTTTTTTTTAACTCTCTATTTACTGATTAAAAATTAATATATCATTAAACTGAAAAGTGTATACAAATGGCTTTATGAGAAAATATGTAAAAAATGTCTATATGGACAGCACGTATACAGATAACTTTAAACTTACTATTTGGCACTAGACGCTACATATAACCGTTTTTGTTCAAGAAAGGATTTTATAGAGTTAATTGAAGATATTTTTCCGGTGAAATTTAGGGGGTGTTTCAGGAGTAAAGCCGACTAATTGCAATAGAGTTCTAGGCCTGAGTCAGAGTGTCCTCCGTGTGTGTGGGTTTTCTATGTGATTCAAGCTCATATTTACGCAAATTTCAAAGACCAAATACAGGGTTTTATTTTATAAAATATCGGATGATATTGTTTTGAGATGAGCTTGTATCACAAAGCTTAATATAATTAATATGTATAATTAACTATATTACATAAAATTATAAGTCTTCTTATTCAAATCGATGATGAAAAATCAATGGTGAATAATACGCTTTAATACGTTTGTATTTGGAAATTTTATCTCAATCTACCCTAATGGAAATTTTCATTTATTATTAAAAATAATTATATGTTTATTAAAAATGCGCAAATAAGGCATGAAAGAAACTATCTTTACAAACAACATATACAAAAAATAAATGAAATTTTGAATTTTGGAATCGAAAAATATCAAGTATTTTTTACTCATGAAATAAAAAATAAGTAGGGTATTACTTCAGAAGAAAATGCACAAAAGAAGCAAAGTAAAGAATATAGTTCGGATACCGGAATCGAATGTTTATTTGTGAGAATGACCAATTGATAAATAAAAGACAGCCTTTAAAGATTCTTTCTATTTATTTATTTTTTAACACATTTATTTTTTGTTATATTAAAATCTGCAAATTTAGGAGTGTTTTTTTTTTTTTTTTTTTTTTTTGTATTATAAATCTGTTTACAATTTATTCGTCACTTATTTTATAAGTATTGCGGACCATGTTTTATATAAACAGATATAAACTAAATAAGTTGTTTCTTTTATATGATATAATTACATTGTTAAATATTTCAAAAAAGTATTTTCCTTTTATGACTTACAAGAGAGAGTCTATATTATGTTCAGTATCTCTTAAGTATATTTTATATACTAAATTTAGCTTTTGTTAAGGATTTATATGGACGAAACTATTTGATTGAAAATAAACAGTACTATCTAGTAGTATTTGCAAATTAAAAATGTATTATATAAAACAATGACTTAAAAAAAAGAAATTTCATGATTGTGGGATGCCTCATAAAAAACGTAATTTGTGAGTGTCTAATAGCATAAAAATATGCTTCATGAAGTTAAATTATTTACATAATTTGACATTTTGTACTACATTTATTTATGTATATAGAAAATTAGAGGTAATATACGCTGCAAGAATATCTAATTCCATTATATATTCCATCTAGAAATATCTATGTTTATTATGCACTCAAAAGTGGCGTCCTTTATAGGACACCCTATATTAAATATTGCATAGTTGCTGTTATAGTATTAAATACGTATGAAATTTAACCAATACATTTTATTTTACGAACACACATATATAAGGAAAGAATTGTAATCGTATCAAAAATCTGATTTTGAGATTTAGGTGTTTTTCCACATTTTGATGTCACTTGAGCTCATTTTGGATACTTTTACGGTGACGTATATACGTATGTGCATCTGTATGTATGTATGTGAGGGAACACGATAGTGTTTGAGAGCTTTGTTTGAATGAGCGGAAAGTTGGTATGTACGTTATAAGTCACCATAGAAGTAACCCTATCGATTTTAGAACTTAGAGTATTTTTACAGAGGCACAAAGAAAAATTCTTTATCATTAAGGCCTATAGGCCCAATTTTTTAAAAGTGTGATATACGTCTGAACGCCTTATTCGATTTAGCTTTAAATTCATATTATATATGTGTTAAAAGTCCTCGGCGCACGAACATTATGAATTTTTATGGTTCTACCACTTAATTTTTACAGGAATACAACTATAATTATTATGATTATGATATGTAGGAAAAAATATGTCAAGTGCAATAGCATTAAATTAAAGAAAATGTTATTTGGGGAAAAAATACTGAAACACCCTCTTATATTTCCTTGCTTTAACTTATTTGAGTAACCATTAATTAATTAAATTTCAGAAAATCGAGCGTAGTCACTTCAGGTGTTTTATTTTTCATGGATAATTAGCTCACAGTAACGCAAGAATATATTTTTTATGCATTTGACTGTCTATAATTTTAAAGAAATATGTATTAATAGTGCTTGCAATTTTACAAATAGAGTGAAAATATACCTTTTATTAGTTTCAGTGGAGATAATAATAGATATTGAGTAGATATTCAGCTACTTTACATCATTGATTGTAAAAGAAAAATAGAAAAGGATTAAAAGGAACAACCCAAAAATCCAGAATAATTTTGGTTCTCTTTATACAGGGTGATCAGTTTAAGAGAGTATCCGTTGATGTTTATTGTTACCCTTAAATATGACGGACGTGGCAACTATTCTAACACTGAAGAATAATTGTTTGAACCTTGTTTAAGTGTGGGGACAACTTCCAACTCAGTTGGACTGTTACAACTTTATTTGTTAGGCAAAACATAAATGGAGACGCACAATGTTATTTAATCCTGCTATAATTTTATTTATGAAAAACAAAATTTAATTTAAATTTTTTACATTATCATTCCTACATTACATTTTCATTATCATTACCATTTTTACATTATCATTCCATAGGGTTTTTTTCAGAGAAGTCCTGCAAACATCGATGAATTAAAACATCATAACTCAAGAAATCTCGTCAATAACACCAACAAGGCTGCGAAGTATGTCAAAAAACTTGGTGTGACGTGTTCATGTTTGCATTCAAAATGGTGGCAAATATTTTCAACATTTTCTGTAAGGAATGATAATGCAAAAAATTTGAATAAAATTATGTTTTTCAAAAATAAAATTATCACAGGATAAAGTAACACTGTACGTCTCCATTTCAGTTTTACATCAAAAATAAATTTGTAACAGTCCAACAGTGTTAGAAATTGTCTCCCACACTTAAACAATGTTCAAAAAATTATACTTCAGTGTTAGAATAGTTGCCACATCCGTCAGATCTAAAGACAATAAGAAAAATTAACGGGTACTCTTTTATACTGATCACCCTGTATTTATCATGTTAATTCAAACAACATGTTTATGTTTAGTATTTCTGAAAAACATTTCCATTTTAATATTTTTTATTCAGTACTATAAATATCCGTAACTGATGTGTACAAGAGATATGTTCATAACGTTTCTTTTTTAGAAATGTTTTTGAAGTTTACCTTTCTGAATAAAATGATATTTACGGATTATTATATTCTGTAGTAACTGTGCTCTTCCCATTTTCCGTGAAACTTTTCCAATTTTACTACCTTAGGGTATTAAAACGTTGGTGTACAAGGAAACGCTTTTAGCCGCGATATTGCATTTTGTATATTACAGTGCATAAAAATGTAAATAATTAAGACTAAAATCCAACAAATAATTAACTCTAAAATCCACTTATGTAGGTTTAAATAAAAATAAGTCTTTTAATTATATTTTTAATTATAAGATTTAAATTAATTCATTTACATTTTAAGAATATCCAGCTTTTGGAAATTTTCACAATTGTTAATGTTACGGAAGTAATTTAAATATTTTATTAGCATAAAAATAGAATATTTAATGATAGTTTTAATAATAAATGCATTTTATAATTTAGTACTTAAAAAAAAAAAAAAAAAAAAAAACTATTTGTTTAGATAATTTTATATTCTATTACATATATATATATATATATATATATATATAATACATTTTACATAATATAAGAACATGCTAATAATAAATTATGAAGGAAAAGGCCAATTAGAGTTTTATTTCGTTATTTTTTACGAAAATAAATGAATTTTCTTTAAAATGAATCTTAAAATTTAGACATTTCTTTCATATTTAATAATAGAATTCTTATTTAAAGAAAACACTTTCGCAATTAATTTATTTCAACCTCTTCCTAAGAAACGCTTCAGAATCATTTTACATAGATGCCGGGTATATTTAATAACTATTGCTCAAATATATAAATTGCGGAACAAACTTCAACAACTTCAGTTTTATAGTTATTATCATTTTGTGTAATTTTCAAACTAAATGAATTTTGAATATTAAAATTCGTGATTTTCTGTACCACTTAATTAACTTTAGAAATATGTTAAAAATTCAATTATAGAGTCGATTAATTAATAAAAAAATACATAACTGCAAACAATTTCGGAAAACTAATAAATTAGAGTGATTTTCTTGTTGAAAAAAAAAAAAAAAGAAAAGAAAAGGAAAACGCTCAAAATTATAAAAATATCTTTTATCTGGACAATCGTTAAAAGACAATTCGTTATCTGCACTGAAAAAATAATATACAGTCTTCTTCTTGAGCGAATAAATAAACATATTCTGAGTCCCTGAACTAGAAATATAAATTTTCCGAGCTATGCGTATAAGGTAAACAAATGATCTGGATAGACAAATTAATAGAGAATTTCTAATTTCTTCTTTTCTAGATAGTGAAGTAATATTATACATATTAAGAATATTATGAATCCTTTGTATTGTGAGCAATTCTGGCATTATTTCCTAGAATTGGGTCATAAACGAAATTATAGTTACTAAAACTCCCCTCTTGTCTTCTCATTTATTTGTTGAGATTTTTTAAATAGCTCTAGAATGGCAAAGGGCGGTTTAGAACTCGCTATTAAAAGGCAACGAAAATTTATGAGGAAGACATGGGACTATTTTTACTAGAGCCAAAATTTAGATTCTAGATATGTGTCACAGATTTTTTTTTTTTTTTTTTTTTTTTGTGGGTACAGTCATCATATGTATGATATTACCTAAAAAAAAAATGCAATTGTATTCTAGGTTTCAGCGATTATGCTTTTTATTCTATTTAACCTTCCAGCGGGCTCTCGTATATGAGAGATACACTAGCGGTGAATCTCGTTGTATATCTTAAAGACAGAGAGTATTTGGAGCACTTATTTTTGGCTATTCACTCAGTATATATTGATCTATTTTTAGTTATCTTTAGAACCTCGAGACAATGATATGAAGCTGTATATTTGGTATTTGTATTTGAGAAGTACGCGCGACTATTCATGTAATGTTTTGTTATATTTGAATTTTTTTTTTTTTTTTCGCTGTTTAAAATGATTATTTGTTGTTTTTGTTTAAAACATTATTATTTTAAATATTTTCAAAATTAATTAACTTTTAACTTTACACTTTTTATTAAAAATGACAAAACATCAACTATATTCTACATTTTATTTTCAAATAATTCAATATTTCTTTGATTACTTCATATTGATTTTGTGCTTTCAGTTTCATTCTTTCAGTTCTTTTTTTTTTTTTTTTTTGTATGAATGAAAGTTCTAATTGAATGTTCTTATAAATCTACAAATGGTTATAGTATAATTAAAATATCCAGATACTTTAAAATACGTGTTTTACAGTAGTGTATGTGAAAAATACGTGCGACCTTTCATGTTCGTAGAAGCAGCGCACCCGCTGGAAGGTTAAGCCTTAAATTATGAACTTTTGTTCATTTTGAATTTTAAATAATTGTTAGTTCTAAACTTGTCTATCAAAAACAAATATTTCTATGATGACATTTCAAAATATTTATTTGCGTTTTTCTTTTTATTTCTCATTCATACAGATAAAATATTAAAATGTGTCCCTTTATATCATGAATAAAATTATGAAATTTATTACGCAAAAAGTTTTTAAATTATAAAATGCATTGCATAAAAATTTACAAATTATAATACTGTTTTCAAAAGGGTATTTCTATTTCTATTTTTTTTTTTTTTTTTTTTTTTTTTTTTAATTAACGTATAAATTTTGTTTAATGCTCACTGAAATTTTCAAGCATGAAATAGAAAAGAAAAGAAAAACAAATTTTTTTAAGGAAGTTATTAGAAACGCTTTTTGGTTATATATATATATATATATATATATATGACCTTATTTATATAAAATAAATTTAAATAAATAAAAATATAAAAAAATTCCAGTGTTTCAAAATTTCAAAAAAATAAATATTACAAATTTAGCATAAGGCAGCAAAATAAAAGTTAATATTTTCATTCACAAATTAAGTAAAATATATAGTGGTAGACTGTAAGGACAAAATTCAAGGATTCACAAACAAATGGTGCCAATTTAGATTAACATAGAAGAAATAAACTGTTTACACCATTTTTTAACACTTTCATAAAGTCATTTCAATTTTACACACTATGAATATAATGAAAATTAGTGCCAAATTAAAAAAAAAAATATGGTATAGAACTATATTAGCTTACGTTAGCACCATTTCCCTTATTAAAGCGAGGATTTTTATTTTTAACATTGTATAGATGTTTCGTGTTAGAACACTATTTTATAAGAATTTTTTATTTAAAGCTTTTTAAGGCCACTTACATTTTAATTCATAAGCATATTGTCACTTTTATAATTATTATTCTAAGAAAAAATGCGCAAAAATCAAGCTGGAGAAAAAAAAAAAAAAAGATTAGCTGGGCTTTATCTTCTAGATATCTTGATAGGCAATAATATAGATGGAATTTACATAAATAAAAAGAATATAAAAGCATTATTTTCTATAAATGTGAAATTAGGTAAATATAAATTATATTTACAAGATTTTGTTTTAGAACTTCCTTCATACTGTAATAAATAATAAGTAAAAAAAGTTTGAATAAACACCATAAAATATAAAAATGAACTCCTAATAAATTTTTCAAGTCGAAATAAACCACGACCCAGTATCTTATGATCAAGAGAGAGTTGGGTGTTGCAAATATAATCAGTCGAAATAAACAATATAAATTAATAAAAAAAGAAAGAAAGAAGGAAGAAAAGAAAGAAAGTAAAAAACATCAATGTAAATACTTGGGTGACAAGAATTATTAAAAACGAAAGAGAAAATAATATTAAATATAATAAATAGAAATTAAACATAAATAGAAATAGAAATAATGCAAAAGAGAAAAGAAATTTATGCAAATTATTTCGAAGCATCAGACAGGAAAAGCCTAGAATAAATATCATCAACAAGAAGTTTCTTTCTTTTATATATATATATATATATATATATATATATAAAGCTCCATGAAAATTCAAATGGGGAGAGGAGATAGGAAAACAATTGGTATTAATTTTAGAAAAGTGTTAAAAAAAAAAAAAAAAAAAAAAAAAAAAAGGAAGAAGAAGAAGAAGAAGACCGTGAGACCAGTACTGGGAAGCAATTCCGACGAATTCATTACGAATATTCCGTCGATGCTCATTAATTCTATATTTCAAACGTCTCCTAGTTTCATCAATATAACATATATGTGATGATTTAACAGGAGATAAAATAAGCAGGAGATTTCTTTTCCGTGAGACTTGGAAGAACATAATTTAATTTATTTGACATATTTAAAAATGACTTTAAATTCAAAGTGTGAAAGAATTTTAGAAATTTTAATAAAATGGAAGGTGAGATTGCAGGTTTGAGGATCATTTAATTTGGAAGACGTTTAATTTTGATTTTTCTTGACGTTTTGATATTCAAATATAATACTGGGTTTTCAACTACTGTCTTTAGAAAATCTATCTCTGTCTCTCTTCCAACACACGCTAACTTTATCCAATCCCCTAAATAGAAAATATATACTTTCAATACTGTCCTAGTAGAAAAAGTTTATCAGCAATAAAAAGATCTTTTATCTGCACCTATGGAACCCTTGAAATGCCGATCATCGGATTTTTACTGAAAAAAAAAATGATGAGTTTTCATAGGGAACGCACATAAATTGTCTTATCTGGGGACTATCCATAGGTATTCACCCCCTATGAATTTTTTATGAGTAAATGAGAAATTTACGATGAAAATGATTTACAAGTCATTTGATTCTGATGAATTTTGGATGTGAAAAAAGCAAATATGCAACGATAACGGTCTTATTTAGATGACATTTTAAAGAAATTTGGATGTAAATGCGATCCGTTAATGCTTCAATACTGAAAATTCTTATTATTAAAACATAGAAATTATTTCAATCCGCATGTATAAACGTTACCTATGTGTCACAATACGTGTTTAATTTTAGATTTACATGCGTGTATATATATAGATATATATATATACACACACTAATATATATATCACATACATAAACATGTATAAATATTGTGATTTTCACATAATATTTAAATTTCATATCAGCGAACCAATGCAAATTTCAGTAATTGGCCTCCTATAGTAACTAAAACTACGATTAAAAGAACAACATTGAAGTATTCAAAAAATACATTCCAGTTCCATACAGTTATAAATACAGTTATAAATACATTTTACATGCCTTTACGTCTTAGTTTTCAGGTTGGGTAACTCAAAATATACGATGGACAGATTCTCTTATTTATACTAAATTTTTACATCACTTTTCGGTTATTTCACCGAATATTCATTCGTTACCGATATCAATAAGTGATAGTTGTGCCAGAAATAAAAATCTCGGATTTTTAATTGGAAATTCGATAGTATCGACTTAATTTACAAATGCATTTTTCTTTATCGAAAAGCCGGTATAAAAAATTGCTTAGACTAATATCATAACATGGTTCTTGGTCGATGGAAATCAGACTTGTAGTCGATTACAGAAGTTCTTAATCGATTACGATTATGATTATTTTTAATCTTCAAATGCCGATTACGAATACGTTTAGATTACGATTACAGTTTTGATTACGTTTTGATTAGACTCTAGAATACGATTACATTCAGATTACGATTACAGTTTTGATTACGTTTTGATTAGACTTTAGAATACGAATGCATTCAGCTTACAATTACAGTTTTGATTACGTTTTGATTAGACTCTAGAATACGATTACATTCAGATTACGATTATTTTTTTTTTTACTGTCAAATTACGATAACATGAAAAATCGATTACGATTAAACTTCGATCATACAGATTTCTCAATCTCGATGTGATGAATATCGCTTATATATAATCTTTCTTAAATATTTCTTCATATATATCCTTAAATATATCTCGTATATATCCTCTCCTTATATTCTATATATATTCTTTATTTTGTTTGCTCTCAGATTAAGCTTTTAATATCACAGTAAGCAGATTAAAATTATCAAGTAATTTATTATCTAAAACGAGAGAAATTTTATATTTATACAAAACTCTATATTTTGACCATCAAAGAAATGTAATCATTAAAATATTGAAAGAAGTTTTAAGTATGAGTCAGTAATTAAAATATCTATCTCAAATATCTGTCACAAACTTCACTTTTTTATAATAACTTAGTAGACCAAAATTTATTTTCAAGTCTACCACTAGTTCCGAACATGAAATTCGTTTTATATTATTTTTGCATTTTCAGTAGAAAAGAAAGATTAAAAAATATATATATATTATTTAGTAAAACATAAAAATGAAAGAAGTAGAAGCTATGTAAATTTGGAGAATCCCTTAAATTATATCATATGTAAGTATGTACACTCATTGAATAACATTGGTAGCAAAGTGTAAAGGTATAAGTAAGAAGTCTAAATGAAAATGCAACCAATTTAATTAAAAAAGAAGTTTCAAACATTCGCATTTGATTTAAATAAAACTGTCAGTTAAAAATTCATTTTTTTTTTTTTTTTTTTTTTTTTTTTTACAAAGGAGAAATATCATATTGATATAAATTTAAAAATTGCAAATTAGATGTACAATTCTGTTGCCTATAATAAATAATCAGTTTAGTTATCTTTATACCTTCACAGATTATGATGACACCCGTATTAATTAAATGATTTTATTAAATGGTCTAGATAATATATTTATGTTTCTCAAATGGATATTCATAAACAAATATTTCTCGTCTGTAAAATTTAGCACTACTCCCCCCCCCCCCCCCAATAAATAAATAAATAAATAAAATCAATTAATAATCCATTATTTTTTATTTTTTCTTACTTCTGAACATTGAACTTCATACATATACAAATAGAATGTAGGAGAGATTTAAAATTCTTTTAAATATTTGTATTTAATTTAATCAAAATTAAATTTTCAAAGTTTTCCGCTTTTAGTAGCGTGCGGGAACTCGTATAGAATTTTCCAGCGACACTGAATAACCTCTTTACGGGTGCTGAAGATGCACAGATAGAGAGATATTTTGAACTAATTTTTGCAATTTTTGGATATTTTTTGTCATTTTCCTTCCAAAAATTTAGAGGGCAAATATCTTCTCCTTCCAATGGCTCTTTTAAATAGTCCGTTATTTACAATTTTGCTATATATTTCTGGGCAAGTTTACTTGATCTTTTCCCGTTCAAAAATGCAAACAGTTTTTTTTTTTTTTTTTTTTTTTTTTTTTTTAAGGATCAGTTGCGGCTTTTTTTTCTGGTTCTGTTATTTTTTCGACAAGAAAGTGATTCTTCATTTCTTTAATTATTATTTCACACACTTGCTCATTCATCAAGTCCAGGCAACTATTCTTGAATCGTGGATCCAAAATTGTTGATATAATAAATGGTGTACTTTCCACATACTTTTTCATCCTTTTTTCTACGGAAAATTTCAAAGCTTGGATGAGAAATCTTCCTTATAGATTTTAAAACTGTTTTACAACAATAAATTACAATAAACACAAATTTATTAAAATCCTTTTATTAGGCCCCATAAATAACAGTAATCATTACAGAAATATGTTTGAAAAGAGAAATACACCTATTTCGCAATATTTCGGCAATCAGAATGTTTTACTTAAATTTACTAGAGCATACGCAAATAGATAAATGAACGGAGAGACAGAAGAGGAAAAGACAATCAAAAATTAAATTTAAAATATTTCAAGAAATTATATTAAAATTTCGTAAGTTCAAAAAATTATGAAATCATTAAAGCATATCTAAACTTTAAAGTTGCTTTTTAGTGGACAACTTAAATTTTAAGACGGGTTAGTAACAATCATATTTCAGAGATTTCTTTTACTTTTTAATGGCAAAGCATCTTATTAAGTGGATTGTTAACATGTTTAATTTTGTGATTAAGCAAAACTCCTTATTCTCATAAAAATATTTTCGATTTGTTTGTTAACTTTTATTTATTTATTTTTTAATTTCAATAATGCGTTCTACTAAATATTTTTTAGAAATAAAACCCCTTTAAAAGATTTATAATAAAAATAAACCAATAAGTTCATATATATTTCGTAGATATAGAAAATGAAACAATCATTCTAAACAATAATCACTCTATAACGTTGCTAGGAAGTATTAAAAATGATAAAGGAAAATGAAAATTCAATTCCAGCAATTTTCAATTAGAACCGTTATTGAAAGTGAAAATTTTTGTGTTGCTCTCTAAATCTTATTGCTAATGACATTATATTCTGCAGGAAGCATTTAAGCATTTTCTTTCATATGTATTGTTAATGTCGACTGCATTATGGTTTGTGCGAAATAAAAGTTAAAATATGATCTATAGAAATACCTTTGATAGGTCGCAATGCTTTGAAATTCTTTCAAATTTCCCTGTAGACAAATCAGTGGTAATATTTACCCTATTTTTAAAAGGGAACAATTCCATAGTGAACTTGAAGAACATAACATATATCAGTTTCAAAAAATTCCATGAATATTTAAGGGAATTAGAGTGCGGAGAGACGAACCGAAGTCTTAAGCATTTTTCAACTTTGTTGGGAAATATTTAAAATGATAGAGAAATTTTAAGCACACAATATTAGAAAAATCCTCATTAATGCATTTGTAATGAATTACATTTAATTAAGAAAGGTAATTTTACTCACCTTCATACGGATATTCAAATTCGTCTTAGTCTTTGTTGAGACACTTACAGCAGATGAACATAATCTGCAACTATACTTCAGAGATTTTACACCATTTTTATTATAATCAATCTTTGGGTCATCAAAATAGCTTTCAATTTTTTTTTTGTAAATACCGTTGACGTTGACATATTATAAGTTAAATTTCAAATATTACACGAACAGCAAGAGAAGGGAAATGCAGCGTGAGATACACGTATGAACTAACTGGGCTGTGCAATTATTAAATGTAACTAACCGGACTGTGTAATTATTAACTGTAACTAATTGGGCTGTGCAGTTTTTTTTTCTTTTCTTTTGGGTGGGGGGGGGTGGAGGAATTTGTTCCGTTCAGGATTTTCTTCAGGTGTGGAATTAGAGATAATAATAAGAAAAAGAATATTCACAAAATTCCCAAAAATGACCAAATTATCTCCTTCCTTCCCATTTCCATAGAACACAATACAATATAATCCAATTCATCAACCCTTTTTCCTGAAAGATGTAAATGTAACGAAAATTGATTGGTTAGTTGGGTTTTAAATCGCACTAGTGCTGCTCAATGGGCAATTGACAACGGTCCGGGACTCCCGGATGGGCGGAGACATGTCATCGCAATTTTGATCCTCCACGGAAGGGATGGCTCTCCCGCTTTAGTGACCCCCAGAGGTATTACACTGATGGGAATATGGAGGATATTGTAGTCACGAGAGATTTTACGTGCACTAGCCACCATTAGCGTACACGACGGTCTTTGGCCGGCTCGAGTACCGAACCCGCAATCTTCCAATTACGAGCCCGGTGCTCTACCGACTGGGCTACTGCGGTCAGAAAATACTGCTGACTGGCTGAATCTGACCTAGTCTCTTCAGGTTTGTGTGTGGGGGTGTCCTCGTGTGTCATGTCGTAGTTCGTAGTAAAACTAAAACATGACCTCTGAAATCTTCCAGGGTGAGTAGGTAAGTTCAAAAATTAGCTTGTGAAGCTAGAAAATTTTGAAAAAAGGGATAACAGAAAATATAAATAGAGAAAAATGGCATCAAAGAAAAGAAAAATATAGTGCAATCTTATTTTAGAGATAGATTACGTTTACATTGCTTCACGATACAGATTATTCTCTATCAAAATATAATGAGAATACGATTAGATTACGATCAGATTACGATTAGATTACGATTATAATTTAAATATTCTTTTTTTGATTACGATTAGATTACGATTACAATTTAAATATTTTTTTTGATTACGATTAGATTACGATTACAATTTAAATATTTTTTTTAATTACGATTAGATTACGATTATAATTTAAATATTTTATTTTGATTACGATTAATCAGCGATTAATCAGCGATTTTGTAATCGATTACAATGGATTACGATTACGCGATTAAGATTACTACAAGTCTGATGGAAATCCGTTCAGTACGATGACTGCCGAAGTAAAATGCAAGCAGTTTTTGTTACTAGGGTTATGTTTTGCGTATTTTACACATTTTTTCTTATTTTTCTAGTCTTTTCAAATTAATTAATTAATTTAAAATGTGGCTTTTTCTCTAGGCTATAATCCATCTATCATCAATAAAGATCTAGATAAATTAAATAATCTAATATGCCACTCACACGACATTTTCTTAACCTGAAATTTAATGCTATATATACAGATTGGAGATTAAGAGGTAAGATAACGAGTACTGTTATGTCAACCTACGTTAAAAAAATCCATGCCGACCTCCTCAACCCTCGTTTCATTATTGTACCTATATTTATAAAAATTCAAAACTGTTATTAAATTCAAAAGTTAATTTAAAATTATTGAGACAATGTTCACTCGCAGTATTCTTTGAAATTTATTAATCTTGATCAAATTTCCATGGTAACAAATTAGTTTCAAAATGCAACATTTGGATCGCCTAAAATTATTTGTTTTTAATTTACTCTAAGCGACAAAGATCAAGTGTTAAAAACTTAACTTCGATACTCAGGAAGCCTTAAAACGTGTAAATATACAAAAAACCAAGCAATGAATATTTAGCTTAAAAAAATACATTGTTAACCATATGGCCATATTTAATTAATTTCAATTTCTGAGCATCTTTCCTCGACATGGTAAAATATTATAGTAAAGCACTTTTACAAACAATACACGCCGCCATGTTTTAGGCTTAAAAATACTACCGATTTTAAGGCTTTTTAATAAATAAATAAATAAATATGGTGAGAGATTTTGTTTTTCTGTTAAAAATAGATTTTAGAATTGTTTAGAGCGTAAATAAAATATTTATATTTAAAAAAAAAATCCTATTATCCGACGTTAGGAATCGAATTCACACTGCTCATGTAAACCGAAACCAGGAGTCATGCACTACCGAAGTAAAGCATTTATCAATCACGTCACCGTCGAATACAGATAAAAGTGTTTTTATGATAAAATATACTCCAGTATTCGCGAAAATAATCGCAAAAACTACGTTTTATTTCTAATGTTTTGTCATAAAACTATTGATAATATGGTATCTTAAAATTAACGAATATTATTATCTTAAATTTCATATTTAGGGGTGTAAAATTTTTTAATAATGCATAACAAGTATGCGAAGGTTGTAGCCCTTGATGTTTGCATAAATATTTCTTTCCTTAAAGTGATATTTAAATAAAAACAAACTATAATCATGAATGCTAGAAAAATATTTGTGTTACATTTAGATGCAGGTAAATAAGTGAAAGATAAAAAATTAAATGAAAAATAGTAATGTGAAAGAAAGAAAAATGCTATGCTCAAATTATTCGTGATTAATCACTTATAAATTTGCATTCTTCTGTACAAATTAATTGCTACATCCATCTTCATACTTTTTTTTAATATGGGAATGCTTTAAACAAAAATATTTTTTTTTTTTTAATGAAATAAGCTTTGTGTCTAAATATGTTGTTTATGAATTATATTAAATATAATTGCATGAAAATATCTTTCACATCTCTTGAGTATTATTCCATGAAAATTTAATTTCATAAAGCTACCATAGTTTATCGAGCTTGACTTATTATTATATAAAATGATAATATAGTTATTGAATGTGGACAGAAGTTGGATAAGCAAATTTTCTTAAAGTAGATTCCATTCGAAAAATTTTCAAAATAATACAAGTGTCTGAAAATTCAGACGCGTTTGCTGTCTGAAAATTCACATATTTACGTGTTTCAGATATTTTCGTGTTTAAATTGGTATTTCAGACATATTTCTGTCTTAAAGTGAAATATCTATAACGTCTAAGCTACATTTTAAGACATTTACGTGGCTTAAATGCCGTTTCAGTTGTTTTTATGTCTCACTTTAAGACCCTTTTATTTGCAGTGAATAGTGAATGATTTTCATATTATATTCTACATGAAACATGTTTTTACGCATACAAAAAATATATATTCGTTTCATTTTCTTTAGTGCAGTGTGTTAAGCTCTATTTACCGACAATTTTCCCCATAGATGTAATGGGTTTGAATTTTCTTGGGTATCCCTGTACACGTACAATTTGCTTGATCTCAACGAGAAGTTTAGTGTAGCATTCTTATATGATACACATTTATAATATCACGTTTGGACTTCCTCTGCTAGAATTTGTTCTTGAGATATGCTAATAACAGACATACACACAGACACTCAGAAAAGCCGCTAAAAACATATTTTTCGGATTCAGGGCACCTCAGAACGTGTAAATATTAAAAAACGCAATTTCAAAAATTTGGCTCCCAAAAGAAAACTTTCTCTACCTTATGGGTAAGAGAAAGTACAAATCTAAACGTTCTACTTCCAAATTGAATTATCATGGTCTCAATACTAAAATTTTGCCTTTTTATACTTCCCTTTCTTATAAATTTTCTAAAATCCTTTCCCACTCTGGATTTAAATTCCTTTTCAAAATCTTCAATAAAATTAATTTTCTTTTTTTAAAGATCTCTTTCAAACTGAAAACTGATCTGGAGTTTATTTCATCCCTTTTACTTCCTGTAATTTATGTTATATTGGTCAAAAAGTCTGACGGAATATTTGTAATGAAGAGATCTCTAAATCTTCTATTTCTTCCCCCTGCTTGTCTCGTGGTCATTGTTTGGACTTATCTAAAACAAACAACATTTATTATCCTTTCTTTTTTTTTTCAATTTAGATTTTCATTATGTTTTTAAAAATTCGAAAACTATTATTAATGATATTAGTTATTCACATAATCCTCTTTTCTTGCTTCTCTTTCATTTGCTTTCGTTTAAATACACTTTTTACTTTCTTCTATATGTAATATAGAGAAATTATTGGATTCGCGAAAATTTTCGAAGTCCACTTTTTGATGGATTTACATGTTTTGGGATATGGAGAACACGAATTAATAGTTTTTAGAAAATGTCTGTCTGTCTGTCTGTCTGTCTGTATCATTTTTTTGTGGACGCTGTATCTCACGAACCAATGAATGAAATTTAACGAAACTTGGTATTTAGTTGCACCCTGACATAAACTGGTGCTGATTAGATTTTGGGATCAATCGCTCAATAGGTGGCGTTGTGATCGCATTTTATGCAAATTTTTAACATGGCAGCATAGGACAAAATTCCGTATAAATGGGCATAAAGAGAGTTTTTTTACACTTGTGATTGTAAAATTAATATGAATTATTGATAATAGTAGTAGTTAGCTAGGAAAAAAATTTTGTGCATGGGGGGGCATCGGTTCCCCCCCCCCCGGGTGGGAAAATCCCCCCCGGGGAAGTAAATTTTCAAGATGGGTATCTTTCGAAATGTCTCGTTGATAATAGTAATAGTTAACTTGGAAAAAATTTTTGTGCATGTGGGGGCATCGGTCCTGCCCCCCACCGGGGGGGGAAGTTCCCACCCGGGGGGGCAAATTTTCAAGATGGGTATCTTTCGAAAGATCTCGTCAATACCTTTAAAACGAATGGTTGAACGATAAATCTGTGATAATTTAAAACAAAGTTATCGATTTTTTTCACTTTTAACAAAAAAAAAAAAAAAAAAAAATCGTACTTTTTTTTTTTTTTTTTTTTTTTTTTTTTTTAAAATATTGTTACTGATTGAATATGTATAGGTAAATATAGAAGAAAGTCTTGTGGTGGCCACAACATACTAGTTTAGATTTATTTTATTTGTATATTTTTCTGTTTTATTGTTATAGTTTTTGGCACATCAGTATTTACATTGATATTCGGTTTTATTTGTTTTGGCTCATCTCTCAAGTCACTTTTGTGCATTGTTGCTTTGTTTGTTGCACTGGTGTCTACTTCGATTGTGGGACAAAAGGTTGTATTTTATTTCAAATCAAAAAAAAAATTTGCAAGATTTTTTTATTATTATTATTATTTTATTTTTTATAGTGTTTATTGAAGAACTTTTGCTTATTACTTCTGAAAATCTCTCCTCTAGTGCCTATTTATTTATTTATTTATATTTATCCCTGGATACTGTCTGATCAGCAATACAGAAGATGTAACTCTTTCTAAACCTAAGAATCAATATTTCAAGCAATACAATTTCTACAAAATGTTATATACTTTTGTTTTGCCATAAAGATTATAAACGGCAAAATCGTTTCTGAACATCAGGGTTAATTTCCTCGTATCGAAAAAAAAAAAAAAAAAAAAAAAAAAAAACAGATAATATTATTTAACGTAAACATATAATGCATTGTGGAAAAAACAATTTATTTTTCTTTATCCGAAACTTTTTTAACAGCCAAAGATTTTTTAAATTACACTGAGAAAAATAATATACTGCCTTCATCTACAATGTATACAGGGTAATTTTCTAAATCCCTAAATTAGAGATATAGATTTCCGCTATGCGTATAAGACACGCCAGTAAGCCGAAAAGACGAAATGATCGAGTGTTTCTAGTCTATACATTTCTAGATGGGGAATCAATATTCTGAATATTCTGAACCCTTTGTATCGTGAGAAGTTCTCGCTTTATTTTCTAGAATTAGGTTATAAACTAAGATTATAGTTGCTAGAACTCGCCTCTTGTGTTTTCATTTATTTGCAGAGAGTTTCAAATAACTTTGACCTCGATAATATAGGCAAATGCTCTATAATTCTAATAGGGGTTTCTAGAACCCGCTTTCAAAGGGGACTAGATTTTATAAGTTTAAATTGAAACTATTTTTACTACAGCCGCAATTTAGATTCTAGCTATCAGCTACAGAAATTTTTTTTCAGTTTAAAAAAATTGTTCTTTATTGTTCTACACCCAAATACTTTTCGTACTTGAACTGTCAAATTTCAATTTACACATGTAAATTTAGTTTAACGAATTTAGATTCCAGAAGTTCTTCACAAATATTATATACGAGATATTTAAAACATTATAAGGAATAATTTATTTTCTATATCCCTGTAACCAATTCAGCGATTTTATTACTAAAACCATTCCAAATTTATTTAAGTTGTTTAAAATTAGATTTATCTTTTTGATACCAATATTACTGACAGATTTATAACAAAAGTGTTTTAAACAGACATGATATTCTCTATAAATTAGCAAGATTTAGGTAGTAAAAAACATATACCGAAAAAAATTGAATGATAGTTTTTTTTCTTTATATTTCAAATAAAAACCGTGTTTTTCTACCTAACGAAGTACAATTTTTTTTTATTATTATTTATTTACAAATGCTTTGAAAATTTTAAAAAGTCTGTAAATTTTATTTTATCTCTGAAAACTATTGAAATTCAAAGGATAACTTTTAAGTACCACATTTATTTTCATTGGAATTAATAGTTCGTTTGTATAATAAAAACATCAAATATTATATTCAAAAGAAATATTTTTAAAGTTACACACTTTTATAAATCCCTCAGACTAAAATTCTTTTAAAATTGGTATTTTCTTTTCTTATAAAATTTCACATCTTATATAAAATCTCTATTCAATATTTCCTATGATTGACCTGAACAATTTAAGATTTTCTTCCCCAGACAAAATAACTAATAAATAAATTCAAGATAAAATAACTTATTAAAAAGAGATTAAACTCTAGGAATCTAGAAATAGTTGTAAAAAATATATTAAATGAATTTCTACGTCATTGTTTATATTTCATTCACATATTTCTCACTCTTTTCTATCTTAATCAAACGAATGTATCTAACAGTTCTCACTTACAAGACAAAAAAGGAAACCGTTCAGACTATATCAAAATAATATATTTTCTTTTTTTAAAAATTCTTCTCTGGCAAAACAATCACGTTTTTCACATCTGTATAACTCTTTTGAGAACTGATGGAGACTCGAATTATTAAAGAAGCGTGAAATTGGTTTTCGTGTTCGGAGATTCGAGTTTTATATTATTTTTCCAAACAATTAAGATGATTAAAACACACAACTGAAAACAGTATGAATTATTTTCTAAATATATATTAAAAATATTTTTTAGTAAATGTACTTCTTTAAAACCATAAAATGTAGCAGCACGAAACAATAAAAAGTAACTTTAATGTGTTAGATTTAATTTGTTATTTTTAGAGTGGATGTGCAGATTTTTTTAGAGGTAAAAGTCGCCCCTGCCAATCATTAGGTAATTTAGGTCATGGAAAGCAAAGCAGTATAGGTCATTGGAGAATGAAACTAGATAACACGTTCAATGTCTTATTTCATATATATGCAAACAGTTATAAATATACAATTATATTAAAAAGAATTAACCATCAAATTTTATAAAATTAAACTGTTTTAGATAAAATTAAAACAAAGAATAAATAAATAATTACAATGAATGAAAACAGTGATATAATTATAAGTTTATATTGGATTGCACGATTTTTTAGGAGTGAGAGTCGTCATTAGGTACTTTAGGTTATGGAGGAGAACGCGTACAGTCGGTAACAAAAGTGTCCGAACACTAGCAAAATTTCCCATATAAAAAAAGTACACTTAATGCAGTTTTGTTAAATAAATCCTTGTCGAATCCTGTTTTTAGACTGACTAAGAACAGTATTCGACAAGTATTCGAACAGTATTCGATTTATTTAACAAAACCGTATGAAGTATACTTTTTTACATAGGAATTTTTGCTAGTAATCGGAAACTTTTGTTACCGACTGTAGCTGATTGGAGAATGGAAGTCGGTAACATGTTTAATGTCTTATTTCATATGTATGTAAACTGTCATAAATATACATTTATATTAAGAAAATTAACCATCAAATTTTATAAAATTAAACTTTTTTAAATAAAAATAAAACAAATAATAAATAAATAATTACAATGAATAAAAGCAGTGAAATATTTATAAGTTTATTTTGAATTGCTATAAAAGTAAACCCAAGTGAACCACAGTGAGTCAACACAGTATTAAAGACACATGCAGGTATAGAAACTTCAAAACTTCTTGAAAGTAATTCAGAAAAAAAAATCAAATTCAAAATATTTAGAAAATTTCCGAGTATGTGTAATTTAATTTTTTTAAAATAAAATAAGGATTTTCATTTAAGAAAAAGCGTATTTTGTAAACACAATTAAGAAATTAGTGGTGCTCGTTCCGTTAGACTAGGTTAGTAGCTTATGAAAAACTAGTTAGTTGTAGGGCGACAAAGGCGCCCGTTTAAAAGTGATCAATATAACAAATACTTTAATGTACATGAAATATTTATTAAGAATTCAATTTCTTTTAATAATGTGCAAATAAAAATATTTTCTGATATATATATATATATGAAATGGTAAAAATATATTTGACAAAAAAAAAATATTTATTTATTTATTTATTTATTTTCCCGTGAAAACATTTTGCATTTTATTTTGAAAAAAAAAAAAGCTGCAATTAAAAATTTAAATTTTTTTAAAGATATTTATTTATTTTATATTTTAATTAATTAAAAAAACTCGTTACAAATACGATACCAAATAAAAGGGGCGATTTTTTCGGAATCCGTCGGATTTAACACTAACAACCTTTGTTTACACACAGACTGAGTCCAAGGAAATCTCTTAGCCTTTACATATATATATATATATATATATATATACAGCGGGACGAAGTCAGTCAGTCATTGATGAGCGTAAATATATTTCTTGATTGTTTAAATTAAAAATATTTTATATTACTACCATTGTATTGAAATTCATAGGAATGTTTATGAAAATTCAAGCATTTATTTTTGAGAACGAGACAAAATAACAGAATTTTATCTTAAAAAAAAATAAAATGAATAAATAAAATAAAATAAAAAAATAACACTTTGTTTTGTTAAAGACTAAAACACCAATTTTATTTTGCTTATAAAAAAAAAAAAAAAAAATATATATATATATATATATATTCCTATAGCCGATATAATATAACTAGAAGAAACAAATTAATATGTCTTTGCATTCATTTTCCAGAAAATATAGAATTCGCATGCCTTCCGTTAATTGAAATCATTTGATAAATCTCAAATCTATCAAAAATGGTAAGTTATGTTAATTTAATTTATCACCATCACGAAAAATTTATTTCATTTAAAAATCTCATTAGATGACTTAATGATTGAAAATTTAAATGTCATTTGCCTTCGAGAAAAATTAATTTAAACTGCATGATATTTTAAACACTATTACATTTAAAAATTCTACTAACCTTAATTAGCAAAGATTAAAGAAATGATTTTATCTTTTAGTTTTTTGAAAGGTAGGAAAATAAAAAGATTTATTATTGCATTTCCTTTTTCAAACAAATATTTATGAAATTAGTAGTACTGGTACACTTAATTAATATCCATGTTCAGACCAGTAATATTTAGTACGCATTTTATAAAATAAATGCCAAAATAAAGCATTAATATAATAAATTATCGAAATTTTTCTGACATACTTTAAAATTTAGTATAAAATCCAGTAAGATGCGTACGATAGAGTAGTTTGCAATATATTAGGGGGACCGGAAAATAATGTCATTTTGAATTAAAATACTGACATCGGAAATTTATCCTGGATAAAATTTAAGATATTCTTATGTAACTTATAAGATGGTTATTTATAAAGTACCATGTAAACACTGTTAAACAAAAATTTCCGGTTTCATTTTATTAATTCAAAACGACATTATTTTCCGGTCTCTCTAATATGTTATGGTGAAAATTTGGTTTAAGCAAATAAAAAATAGGACATCGGAATTTTGCTTTTTGGCGATATTGTACTTTGCGTTATGCTTATATAGCGTGAGATTCGAGCTTTAGAAAGCGCATTAAAATATTTTTATGAATTTTACAAAATGAATTATCTTTATTTTTTGCTTTGTGTTATTTTTTGCTTCAATTTCTTGCTCTTCTTTAAGTTACAGTACCATATATGAGCAACTTTTGCATATTTATATAAGAGACTTGGCACAACTGAAAGTTTCAGATGAAAGCTTATATTTCTTTTTAATATATAAAAATTGAACTATATCAGGTTTGTTCAATAAAATATATATTCAGACAGCAAATGGCATAGTTTATATATTTGTTTTTTACAGAGCTGAATATAATGAATTGCATTTTCTCAGTTTGCATTTTTTCATGAAATCATGATATTCAAAATTCTAAAAGTTCTCGAGACATTTGAGAAAAGATTTAACATATTTTCGGATGTCTAATAGAACCTAATTAATTGAACTTCTGATGGATTTTGCAATATATTCAAAATACAGTCATTTGCAAAAGTTTCAGACCAGTAGCCAATTTTCAGTTTTTTAACGCGTTGCATCATTTGCGCAGATTATTGCATCATCTCATGTGCTGATTGAATCAGATGTACTCTACTGCTGTAAATAAAGGTTCCCGGCACATTTATTGGCAGTTGTTTATTGGATATTGCCGTAGACAGTGCTGTTGTCTAATTATTGTAATGGGTAAAAAACTTTCACTTACTTTTACAAAAAGATCAGAAATATTGACCCTGCATAAAATTAGATTTTCAGAACGTCAAATAAGTTCGAGGGTAAATGTGAGCAATACAGCTCTGCATCAAGTTATTAGTAAATTTAAAATTTCGAAAAAAATTGTGAACCGTAAGAGTCGTTTCTCTTTCATACATGGAGTAATTTGAAGTTTCCTTGCAGGTTTATGTGATGATAAACCAAAATCTTTGGCCAAACATATTGAAATAAAACTCAAACTGATGTTGGTGCTTTTTTTCAGACAGAGAATGTCTAATCGTATTGCAGGAGGTTCTTGAATCTCGTACGACCATCCTTCTTATCACATGATCATCACGCGCATTCCTTTTTGGAAAGTTACCGCTTCTCTGAAGGACAACAATTTTTTCCGAAATTTTAAATTTACGGCTTGATGCACAGCTATCTTGTCACTTTTACCCTCGAACTTATTTGACGTTCAGAAAATCCAATTTTATGCAGGGTCAATTTCTGACCTCTTTGTAACACTAAGGGAAGTTTTTCTACCCATTACAATAATTACACTGTCTACGACAAAATCCAATAAACAACTGGCAGTAAAAGGGCAAGGCTCCTTTATTTATAGCAGTAGAATGCGTCTGATATGATGAAAGACGATGCGTCTGATGTGATGCATCACATGATATGATGCAAGAATCTGCGGCACAAATATTTAAGAAAAGACTTATATATATATATATATATATATATATATATATATATATATATTTGAGTGTGTAATAGAACTTACTTAAAAGGAACCGGAAAGGATTTTGAAATTTATTAATTACTTTTAGGGAAAATAATAAAAGAGTGATCTTATGTAAACGTTTGCAATAAACCATGATTTGTGTTATATTGCTATTTTTAATATTTTTTCTTTTATATATATTGCAAAATTCATTCAGAATTATTTTAAGTAGGTTTTGTTAAACATTAAATAATAATAATAATAATAAGCCGTTTCCTAAACATCCGTAGAATTGTTAACATTTTGTAGATCATAAACTCATGAAAAAAAAACGCCAACTCATATAACGCAAATTAAATAATTCAAATCTGTAAAATGTATATTAAAAACATAATAATTATTTTCTGAATATATAATTTTGAAAAAAAAAAAAAAAAAACTTAACATATTTCATTATGTTAAATTAAAAAACCTTCAAACTTGCCTCATTATCGGCCGTAAATTTTTTGCCTGGACGTCCAGGCCTCTTCAGCGGCCTCACCTGTTGTGAAGTTCGGTTGATACTGATGTCTGTGAGAGGTTCTCTCCATGAGATGTCTCCATATTCATTTGGGGCCATTGCGTCGCTGTCATTGCACACATTAGGGTTGGTAGTTATTTCTATGGATTCGCGGAACATTGCGTAATGATAGTTATTATAGTCGGCTAATTTTTTTACGCAATGTTCCGCGAATCCATAGAAATAACTACCAACCCTAATGTGTGCAATGACAGCGACGCAATGGCCCCAAATAAAGCGTGGAGACATCTCATGGAGAGAACCGCCCACAGACACCAGTATCAACAGAACTTCACAACAGATGAAGCCGCTGAAGAGGCCTGGACGTCCAGGCGAAAAAATTACGGCCGATAATGAGGCAAGTTTGAAGGTTTTTTAATTTAACGTAATTATAGTAATGTCTCGTTTTAATTTATATAATTTCTAATGTTAACATGTTTCATTTTATTAATATTTAATGGAAAAATAAACTTTAATTTGAAACCTTCAGTAGAGACACGTAAAAGGTTCCAAGTCTCCTTAAAAGGTATATAGAATAGAAACTTTAGCGATAGTAACTATTTAATTCTAGTAACAGTATTTTAAATCAGACAGTAAGAAAAGTAGAAAGAGAGACTGGCATTTACTGCCACACATCAGGGTGGGGAGGTCAACAGGGGGCAATTTGTATAATGAGAGTTTTTTTAATTGAAGACCATCAGTCACCTTAATTTTACAATCACAAGATGGTGACAGTAAAATGAAGTGAACGATGAAGGTTATGGGTCACCAGGAAATTTTCATAATATTCAGGGCAATTCACACCTCGAAAAGCCTGTTATTGCTTTTAACTGACAGGGTTCTTTAAAGCAAAAAAAAAAAAAAAAAAGATTGAAAAGACTCACGAGTTAGCAAATCCAAGGTTTCTATGATCATAATTCTTCGGCTCATTTTTATGAAACAATCTGGTCACTGGAGATAACTAGTAATTTATGATACTCATATAGTTTAATGACATCCAATTTGAAATTTTGTTGCTCTATTTTTATTTTTATTTTATTTATTTATTTACTTTTTTCATTAAGAAACGTATGTAATTTCAATGAAAATATAAATGTATGTATAAAATATTACTTCTAATTTAAGTTAATCATACTTTGGATTTTTTTTTTTTTTTTTTTTTTTTTTTTTAATATGCAATTTCGAATTATATGAAAGAAAGCATTCATAAGCTCAATTTGATGATAATTTAGATAAAATTCCCTCAAACTATATGATAAAGTATAACTTGAAATAAAATGAAAAGAAAAAAAAAAAAAAAAAAAGGAAATACGTGAAAGGTCAAAACAAAACAAAACAAAATAAAATAAATTTATAGCGACTATTATCAAGTAGGTAGTTTTAAGTCCTAAAGTAAAAGAAAAAAAAAATTAATAAAAAATTAATACAAGGAAATAAATTCTTGTATGTAACAACCGCATGAATCCCATTACTCACTGCTACACATACTGTATATTATTTTTGGCGATAGTGAGGTCAAAAGGCATAAACATTAGTTAACAAATGCAACCTTCAGTCTGACAATTTTCCCGAAAGAAGAAATCAATGCACGTATCATTAAGGCATATAAAAGAGAGTTTACATAGAGAGTTTTGAGAAAAAAAAAGTAGGTTTTCTATTTATTTATTTATTTATTTTTTAAATACCAAATTTTGAGATCTAAAACTGATGTACCTAATCAGGACACCTGAAAATTTTCCTGTAGTAACAAAACAATTCAAGAAAAATGACAGCTAAAAAGGGGTTTATGTAGTAAATTCTAAGAAAATCGTGGAAGGCTTTTTATGTCTTGGTTAATTTGGATAAATAATTGCATTATTTTAAAGCTATATAATTAATTAAAAGTAAGTAAAATAATAAAACTAGACAAGCACGTAAATTACATTTTAACTTTTTTACATATTGAACTAACAAATGCAAATTTTTATTCGTAATATAACAAAATTTATCTTGTAACTGCTTTTACATCTTAAAAAATAAAATAAAATAAATAAAAACACGAATGTAAACATATTAGTTTAATATAATATAATTCTTTTTTTCATATTTTTAAAAGAACAACATTTGGATCGCACAGAGTAACATATGGATAAAATGAATGAATGTTCTATTCGTAATGGATGACTTTTAAATTAAATTTTTAAGAACTGCGCACCATTTGTCATAAGCTACGGTAAACATAAAACAACTAAAATGAGAAAAGAAATATAAAATTCATCTTAAAATTTCGTTATGTAAATGTTTTGCAACATATGTCTATAAATAAGCAGATATATTTTAATACGATTTTTTTTTTTTTTTTTTTTTTTTTTTTTTTTGGTGCAAATTCCGCGTTATTATTATTATTATTTTTTCCTTTTGTGAAACTATACGCTGTTTTACTCTCAATCATTCCTAAATATTGCGACGTGAAATAAAAGAAAACCTTTAAAGCAAAGCATCTGTCTAAAATATAAAAATAATAAATATGAGCCCCCTGGGCTTTTAGAGGACCCGTAATACAATCTCAATTTTTACTTTCTCTTACCCATAAGGTAGAGAAAGTATTGTTTTAGGCTCAAATTTTCGAACGCGAGATTTTGTTATATTTACACGTTTTGAGGTCCCCTGAATACGAAAATCATGTTTTTAGCAAATGGTCTGTGTGTCTGTGTGTGTGTCTGTGTGTCTGTGTGTGTGTCTGTCTGTTATCAGCATATCTCAAAAACAAATTATGGCAGAAAGTTCAAACTTGGTATTCTGAATGTGTATCATATAGGGATGCTACAGTAAGCTTTTCGTTAAGATCAAGCAAATGGTTCGTGTACAGGGACAATCAAGAGAATTCTAATACATTACGTCTATGGGGAAAATTGCAGGAAAATAGAGTTTAACGTCTATAGATTGCACTAAACCAAATGAAACAAATATATATTTTTTGTAATAGAGACAGTTAACTGGGAAAATGTTTTTGTGTATGTAGGAGCCTCGCCTCCCCCCCTGGGGGGGAAGTCCCCCCTCGAGGGGAGTAAATTTTCATGATGGGTATCTTTCAAAAGAGCTCGAAAATACCTTTAAAACGAATGGTTGAACCATCGATCTGCGATAATTTAAAACAAAGTTATCGATTTTTTTTACTTTTAACGAAAAAAAATCGTACTTTTTTTTTTTATATTGAGAATAAAATGGACTTTTTTTGGATATTTGGTGTTAAACTACTTCTCTAATATGGAAATCGTCTGCCTTATCATAAAAGATATTTTTTTTTAATAATAATTTTAATAAATTATTTTTTAAAAAGAGAAATATTTTTTAATAACCGAATTAAATTCTATGTAAATGTAGGTGCATTAATGAAACGGGGGGTTGAAGGGGGCGGTAGCCCCCTCACACAGAACTAATTATCATATAAAACACTTCCGAAGCCTAATATGAATTGTTTAACATAGGTTTACATAACAGTACTCGTTATCTTACACCTTAATCTCCAACCTATATTTATAGTATTAAATTTCAGGGTAAGAGAAAGTCGTGTGAGTGACACACCAGATTATTTCATATAGGAACCATACTTTTCTTCTGAGAATCGTGTTAAGTATAAAATATCTTATTTAAAACAGGTTTAGCATTTTTTATTTTTTTAATAAGGTGACTCCGAAGCCCCGATTGTTATGTTTGAATAAATTTCTGAAAACTCACAATTATCTTAAAAAGAAATCACTTTCACTGATGACATTAATATTAAAAGTTTTGTGTATTGAAGTAATCTGCCTGATAAGATAACACAGGTTGAACTCTGGGGGCCCTAGGTGTCCCACGTGATACAAATTTAAATTTTTCAAATACAAAAGATAGTTTTTATCGCAAAATTGAGTAAAGTGAAAAAAAATCTGTTTAAAAATGTGAATTACTTTGCATAGTAGGGAGTAACGGGCCCCGATATTTATGTTCGGTTAAATATCTGGAAACTGCTAAATATCTCAAATTTAAAGTAATTTTTCTACACACATAATGTTTTTATGTAAATTTTTCGTTTTCAAATATTCTAGCAGATGAACTATTACATGTGAGCCCCAGGAACAAGAGAGAGCCACTTGTAACATAAACTTCATTTTTTTTCATGAAACTTTTCTTTTTTCACAGAATCATGCTTAGCGGGGAAGAAATTTTCTTTGTAATCTGTTTCACTACTTTCAATTTGGCGTTTAGGCGCTCTAGGGCCCCTAAGTTGTTAAAACTCTGTACATTTTTTAAAAGAAAACAATTTCACTGAATTCGCTAATTTAGAAAGAAATTGTGATTTTAAATAACTGATTATATGAGGCAAATCAGTTATTACAGATACACACTGTGAGTTTTTGAGAGGGATCCTATGATTCTCAGCAGTCCTGCCGGTGTTAGTCAATTATATTTATTGAATTTACCTGCAAAATGTTTATGTCAAATGTGTTCAGGGAAATTGGTTTACCTACGAGATATTTCGGAGTTTCCATACTTTGATATAGAAATAGAAGCCTTGGTGTCCTCGGTTCCCCCAGAGGACTCTTAGTAACATAAATACCATTATTATAAATAAATTACTTCCTTTTTTTCCTTGTCAGAGAATTTTTTTCAGTGGAACGAACTTACTTTTAAACATGTATTTTGTTTTGTATATTGGTGTTTAGGGGACTTAGGGTACTTAATTTTAAAAAATCTGAAATGTTCTAAAGAGAAAACTATTTCGCTTAATTTATTAATGTAGAAAGTTTCGCTAATTTAAATAACCTATCCAGGAAACCCTATACTTTTACGAACATAAGAATTGGGGATTGTGGGCCCCTTACCTTGATAAAAAAGCTATAGGTGTTTTTAAACAGATTTTTTTCTGCTTCACGCGATTCTGTGAAACGGAAAATTATGGATATTATTTGAAAAAAAAAATGAATTTTTATCGCGAGGGGCTTCTAAGTTTCTCCGGGGCGAAATTATGATACAGAATCTGATAGACTATTTAAAGGCACATTGTTTTTTTTTAGAGCAGTGTCATCTTTAAAACTGATTTACTTAAAAGGTGATTCTCTATTTGTGAACTTCTCCGTCCATATATATATATATATATATAAATATATATACACTGATGGGAAAAAAATCCCAACACCAAGAAAAAATTATTGTACAGTAATGGAATTTCAGCAATACATTTGTCTAGGTAACATATTTAATTGATTAAAGTTTCAAGATCACAGGTAGAGCCATTGGCAAGAAGAGCCATTGCAAATGTGAAATGTTGGTACATTAGTAACCGGTCTAACCGCCAGAATTTTGAATGCAAGCATGCAAACGTGCATGCATTGTGTCGTACAGGTGTCGGATATCAGTTTGTGGGATGGAGTTCCATGCCTGTTGCACTTGGGCGGTCAATGCAGGGACGGTTAATGCTGGTTGTGGATGACGCTGGAGTTCTCGTCCAATGATGCCCCATACGTGCTCGATTGGAGAAAGATCTGGTGATTTAGAAGGCCAAGGCATCATGTCGACACTCTGTAGAGCATGTTGGGTTACAACAGCGGTATGAAGGCGAGCGTTATCCTGTTGCGAAACACCCCCTTGAATGTTGTTCATGAATGGCAGCACAATAGGTATCACTAGACTGACGTACAAATTTGCAGTCAGGGTGCGTGGGATAACCACGAGAGTGCTCCTGCTGTCATACGAAATTGCTCCCCAAACCATAACTCTAGGAGTAGGCCCTGTGTGTCTAGGCCGCAGACAGGTCGCTAGCAGGCGTTCACCTGGCCTCCTTCTAACCAACACACGGCTATCACTGCGACCAAGGCAGAACCGGCTTTCATCAGAAAACACAAGCGATCTTCACTCCGTCCTCCAATGAGCTCTAGCTTGACACCACTCACGTCGCAAACGGCAGTGGTTTGGAGTCAGTGGAATGCACGCTATAGGGCGTCTGGCTCGGAGCTGCCCTTGAAGTAACCGATTTGTAACAGTTCGTTGTGTCACTGTGGTGCCAACTGCAGCTCGAATTTCAGCTGCAGACGCAGTACGATTAGCCACAGCCATACGCCGAACACGGCGGTCTTTCCTCTCAGTAGTGCCACATGACCGCCCGGAACCCGGTCTTCTTGAGGCAGTACCTTCCCTTGACCACTGCTGCCAACACTCATGCGCAGTGGATACATTCCTGCCAAGTGTTTCTGCAATATCGCGGAAAGAAAACCCACCTTCTCGTAGCTCTATTACACGACCTCGATCAAACTCAGTGAGCTGTTGATAATGGCTTCTTCGTCTTCTTAGAGGCATCCTTGACTAACATTAACCCACTACGTCAAATCTCAACTGTAAATAACGATCACGAACCTTACAGCGCTTATTTAAAGCAAACCTCATTTGCATGTTCATAGTTTCGCTACAAGCGCCACACTTATGCGCGTAGCTCGAAATTTGAATCGACGTCATCTTTCAGATGTATAAACAAGCCTACCAAATTTCGTTTATCTAGCACAGCTCCTTCCTGGTGTTGGGATTTTTTTTTCCATCAGTGTATATATATATATAATATGTTTATCTGTGTATTATTATTTTTATTTATTTATTTATTCTATTTAAATTAACAGAAATCATTTTTTTAATTGTATATAATCTGCATGGAATATAAAGTTAAATGTCAATTTCTCTGCAATGAAAAATGAGACTGTTGGTACTGAATCAACAATGGGCCTTGAAAAATGTTTAAATTTATTAAAAAGGCAACAGAGTGCTTATTGAATCTTTTAGTCATTTAACCTTTTGCTACAGAAATCAATCTTTTTTTTTTTTTTTTTTTTTTTTTTTTTCTCGCTTATTATTTAGTGCTTTTAAATTCTGATACCTTGAATACAGTGCGTTGCATGAACATAAACGCACCTTTTCCAATAACCAGAAATAGAATTTTTAAAAATTTTAAAGAAGGAATGTGACTTCCAGTTATTGCATATGACTAACAACTGAATAAGGCGCTTTGAACAAGTATGTGTAGGCTCATGCAAGCTTATGTAGTGAATGTTTAAGCATTTTCTTATTTTTCACTATTTTTCGTTTGTTGTACGAAATTAAACGCACTCTGTATTTTGAGTTTAAAATTTAACAGAGCCGCCGGAATTAAATTAAAACATAAATAGTCGTGCTGCTAAAATTCTCTAAAATCGGTTTTAATGCTTGAGTTTTTAAATTTACGGAGTTTGCACAGGATGGCAAGAGGAAATATTTGAAAGTAGACGAGAGGATAAAAATCGACTTTATGCGTGGTAAAGGCTTTAGTAATCGCGAAACAGGCCTCTGAATCGGAAGTAGTGAGAGTTTTGTGCGAAATTATATAAAGAAAGAAGCAAATTATGGGAAAAAAGAGCATGAGAAGCGAACAGGAAAGCTCACTAGTTACGACAAATGTCGAATATTCAACGCTGAAAAAAAATAAGAATATTTCCTGTGCGAAGATAAAGGCTCAATACAAGCTCGATGTTCATCGGACAACCATATGGAGAACTATCAAAGCTGCAACATTCGTTAAATTTAAGAAAATGAAGGCGAAACCACCCCTCACTCAAAAGCACAAGGATATGCGGTTGGAAAGGGCAAGAAAATGGATTCTAGATCGACTAAAATGGGAAAAAGTCATTTTCTCAGATGAAAAAGTGTTTAATCTTGATGGCCAGGACGGATTTCATAGCTACTGGCACGATATGATAACCGAAGAAATGTACTGTTCAAAACGTCAATCTGGAGGTGGGTCTGTCATGGTGTGGGCAGCTATAAGTTTTAAAGGGACTTTAGAATTGGAGTTCGGGGAGAACAGTATGAACTCTGTAGATTATGTCCAGATGCTCACAAGGAACCTCGCCGTCAAGCAGTCAGAAAATCTGGAAGAAATTATATTTTTCAGCAATATTGTGCACCTGTACATACAGCACATATCGTGAAAAAATGGTTCCGTGACAAAAAAATAAAATTCTAGATTGGCCCTCAAAAAGCCCCGATTTAAACATAATGGAGAAAGTGTGGGGTAATCTGGTTCGCCGTGTTTACGCAAATGGAAGGCAGTTTAACACGGAAGATGAACTAAATTCGGCAATTCTGTTAGCTTGGAAGGTAATCAGCTTGGATGACCTCATGCCACTATATCAGTCAATGCCAAGGCGTTTACTGGCTCTTCTAGAAGCCCATGGTGGCTTTACAAAGTATTATATACAGTATTTCTTATTCAGTTATTTATTTTTTACATGTGCGTTTAAATTCATGCAACATGTATATTTGTCATATATTCAATAAAATTATTTTTTAAAAAATCATATTGGTTTTTCATTGTTTTGACTCGTAATTTCATTTCTTGAATCATACACATACAGTTTGCATCAAGTGTCACCTATTCATATTTTTTTATGACTCTTCCATACCATTCTAATTCTTAAAGCTAAGGTGCGTTTATATTCATGCAACGCACTGTATATGACATGATATTTCTCCACATTAAAAAATCATATATGTATTTACCTTAAACATGTGTAATAAAATTTTATTACTTTACTTAATATAATATATGACAAAAATAATAATTAACAGTACAAAAAGACAAATTTGGTTTTCCAATTCTCGAAATGAGATAAAAATCAGGATTTTTAAAAACAATAAAAAATATTAGGTAGTTGACTTCTTTAACTGCAATCATGGTAGTTGATAACAATTCAAAGTGATATTATTATTATTATTATTACTATTATAATTATAATTATTACTATTATTATTTTATTACTAACACTTTTTAAAATTTACATTTTAATATGTGTTAGCGTAATTACACCAAAAATAGTGATTTTTTTTAATAATAATTATATTAATTAAAGAATGTGGAGTTTATCGGCAATATTATTTTTCGTCAAATTAATTATAAGGTAATTTTCCATGTCAGAATATTTTTTAGGTGCATGCAATGTATCCTTTGCCTGTGATCCTGTTCTCGAATATAGGAATTTTTGCTAGTGTTCGGAGACATTTGTTACCGACTGTATATATTTGGGAAATTAAAAAAAAAAATAAACGCAAGATTATATAATATAAAAAATTCTGAATAAACTAATTAAAATACCTTTCATTTTTAAACAAATAACTATGCCTTTAGAAAATATTTTGGTATTATAAAATATTTTTTTTATTAATATATATATATATATATATATATATATATTAATCGAGGCTTGCAAATAATTTATTTTTAATATCATTAATATGATGGCAACTTCCTTTTCTCCATGTTGGGTTGATAGCTTTACATGTCGTTTCTCCGATTTTTTTTCATTTTTCTCACTGGTTTCCTTGATGATTTTATTTATTATTTTATTTCATTTCTCATTCAAAATGGTTTTGCTGCTCGATTGGGGCCTGAACAATATAAAATTGCTATTGTTAGCTATATTGTTTTACGAAATCGTTGCAGCTTTCACAGCTTTATGAAGTACTTGCCCCCTGATCAGTTAATACTTCTACTTTTAAGTATTTATTATTCCAATTATTATTCCATTTTTTATTCCAATTATTATTCTAAAGTCGTTTAATTACTTTCTCGCCATTATGTTTAATATTTTTTTTCAAGTGGGAGTAAGTAATTTAAATTGTTTTTGTCACTTACTGGATCTTAACATGTATTGCAACTTTTTTGTGATAGTTTTATCAATGCAATGTGTTATTATTAGTTTTATTTTTGCTGTGTTGGTATTGACTTGTATCTATTAAATGCTAAAATATTAAGGGAAATGTTTATTAAGATATCTATCATTTATATATATACTTTTGGAACTCAACCACATGTGCTGATAATAACATTGTTTATGTTTTTTATTCGGTTAATATATTTTATTCTACTGTAAACAGTGTGCACCAATAGTTATAAATGATTTCTTTATATTCGTATGCAATGAATTACAGCAAAGTACTAATGATATTATTTCATAAAATATTTATATTAGAAATAAATTTATGATATTCCATTTTCTAAAAATATATTTGGGAAACTAGGAAACTCATAGCTAAGAAAAATGATAAAGCATATTTGTAGTTTTATAAAAATCCTTATTTGAATTATGAGAAAAAAAATCATAAATATGCAGAATTCTTTTTGGAAGTAGAAAACAAAAATTAAGAAGATGAATAAAAATAAAGAATTAAAATTTAAAATAGATTTTGTATTATTTTTATTTTCATTTATTTTCATTAGTATTTTTTATATAATTTCTTTAAAATGTGTGCATATCATTGCTTGTTATTGGCACTTTACAAGCCTATATAACATTTAAATTCAAATCTATCGTCATTTCTATTTTACATTCATTAGCCTCATATTTTCTTTTAAAACACGCAAACTATTTTTATGAGTTTCTGACAATCAGAGCATCTCGTTATATCTCGTTATACTTGTTACATTTACGGATTAATATGAAATTTCGAACTTTGGCTAAAATAATTAATTTGTGCCAACCATGAAGTCATTCAGGTTATCTACAAAGCTAAAGAATGATAAATAAAGGAACATAAATTAATATCTTCGCCCATTACGCTTCCGTTTTTGACGATATTTCAGTTACAAGTAATGAAGGGAGAAACTCAACATTGTCCGATATCTGAAAAGTAATTGAATGGAGAATCTTTCATATCGATAATGAGAAGGAAAAGTCTTTACAACATCATTACATAAAAATCATCGAAAGTTAAATTTCTCGGAGTCATTTATAAAATGTAAGAGATAAAATCGCAACATGTTAATAGCTCTTAGGTCTTATACTATATTTAAGAAATATTATTTATTTATTTTTGTAATATTAGGAATTTAAATATGAAACAACCTAAATAAATTAAATTATTCTTAAAGTTTTTTTTTTTTTTTTTTTTTTTTTTTTTAATTAATATAAGTGATAAATTATATGATTGAAATTATATGATAACAGTAACTTTTCTTAGCTTTTTAAGAATTCGAATATTAGGTGAGACGTAGCTGGCACTCAAGAATAGCTTCAGGGCCTCTGGCCCATACCACTTCGGTAGTTTTTATTACTTATTTTAAACTTATGTTCTTTCCAGTGTTAGTCATTTTTTTTAAAACACACTTGTGATTGGGAGATTTTCGTTTCCATTCCCTGCTATTTTCCATGGAAGTTTTACTCTTTTTTTTTCTCATATTCTACATTCTAATGTGTAGTGACATAACATAAAATATGCAGTTATTTTTGCCTAAGTAAACAATTGTTTTGTAAAAAAATCTACAAAACGTGTTTTCGAGAAAACGAACAAAAACACATCTTTAAGATGTTTCCTTTTTCTTAAACTATTATTTAAATATAAATAAAATTTGAGAAGTTAATCTACCAAAAAAAAAAAAAAATTATGAACATTTAAGAAAACATTACCCTCTCATCCCCACCTCCATTTTATATAAATATAATTAAAAAAAGTAAAATAAAATCACCTTAAAATTTCAATTATAAACAATCATGTTTTTATGCAAAAATGAATACTTGAATAAATTTCAATGACTGTATAAAAACTTAAACATCCCCTTAATGTATTGAATGTAGAGATTAATAATTAATAATTATCATAAAACTTATTTTAAGTTGTATATTAACGTCATATGTGTAATCTAATCAAAAATATTACATGCAATACTTCAGAACAAAATATACTGACGATGTAGACTTTGAAAATGAATTCACAGAGTCAGTAAAACTAGTTTTGTAAATTAGATGGAAAACAATTTTTTTCCCTTAATGTCGATACGTACATTCGAAAGAGTTTGATTCTTTTCCATTTAAATTAATTCAACTGAAATTAAAATTTATTAATCAAAAGAAAATACTATTTACGCGGATCAGTTATCTCCCATAACTTAATCTATGAATATGCGCTAGTAAATGGATTCTTATTAGCGTTTCATAAGTAAATTAACATTTTTATAAAATATTTCATGTTACATTATGAAATTAACATTTGGGCAGATTAACGCCAGTTATAATTTATAATTTAATTTAAAAGATTTGAATTATGAACCAGGTATAAATGTTCTAAAATTAATTCTATTATACACATGCCAAATTTAACATGAAATAAATTTATTACAAAATTTAATCTTAACAACTAATTTTACAATTAATATTTCTAATACATGTTTATTAAATACAAGATTATTTTACTGACTGTTTTAAATTAGTAACTACAAAATATCTCCAGAAGATTTTTTACAAAACTGAAAATATTTTCGTACCAGATTTTAGTAATTTCAAACTATAAATTTTAATCTTATGTAGTTTCAGCAATACAATCAGATTGTTTTTAAAACACAGTTGGTTTGATACATCTCACAAGTTTTAACCTAAATTCCCAGTTCAACAGGAAAAAAAAAAAAAAAAAGTTCATTTTATTTTCTGCAAATATATATACAATGCAAACACATTCCAAAGTGTAAGTTTCCCCAAATTTCTACACTGAAAAGAAAAAAAAAAAAAAAAAAAAAACTTCATATAGGGAAAGTACACTAGTGATTGAAACTTTTAGAGCAATATCTGATGTTTTTAATGTTCTAGTCATCTGAAAATATTTTTAGAAATCTTAAGTTAATACATATGGCATGAAAGACATTCAGAACCACATATATGTTAAAATATATACATTTGATAACAATTATTTCTTTATAATTTTTATTTGACACCCACTCAATGTTCTAGTAATTAACACTGCCAGATTTTCATTTTATCAGTAACTGGCCCCCCATGTTTAAGTGTTTGTCACTGCTATTTATTCATTTTACTAGTTATTAGCACCCTATGCTCCGGTGTTTGACATAAAATGTTAAAATTCTTATATCTAAAATATATGATTTTTTTTTCTTATTTATTAATTATTTCAGGATAGATGTCAATTACTTGGAGCACTTACCTATTGCAAAAAATTCATGGCAGCAATGTTTATTGTAATTTCCGATATGCTATGCAAAAATTACGTTAGTACAAATTATCTGTAATAGAATAACATAGTACATCTATCCATACATATGGAATAGAGTAATAGAGCTAGGATCGAACCAGGGTCCACCTTCTTGTAATGCACGGTTTTACCTCTAAGCCCAGGAAGTACAATCTGTTTCGTTACTCAGAAAATTTTACTCCTGCTTTGCTACTTGCGATAATCCATTAACAAAACAGAAATAAAAATTAAAAAATAATAATAACGACTTTTTTTTTACAGAATTTTTAGTTAAATCTTGTATCAAACGTTACAGTTTTTATCTGATTATAAAAAAGAAAAATGTTTCTTTTGATGGATTGAGAAGAAATTTTCTGGATTTTATAATCAGGGAATAACAGATTTTCAGCCGTAAAACGTGTCTGATTTCAGGAATGTAGTAATATTTATGGGTACATATTTGATTTTTACTGTTATGGTGTATGAAACTTAATGGTAAATACTCAGTAATTTTACACCAATATTTTTTAGGAACGTAACGGAGTATATATAGTCAAGAAGTTTTATTAAAGATTTTACATTTAAATAAATATATATTTGAAAATTTAAAACTATTTTGTTTGTTGAAACTATAGAATTGTTTGAAAAGAAATATTATTCATAGAATAGCATATACAGGGTTAGCAAGAAATAAGTTGCTCAATTCAGAGGGCTCTAGAATCCGTCCTATTGGTCCAAATGAGTTAAAATTGTAACTACAGATAATTCAAATGATGTGCCTGGCATTTATTACACATAAAAAAAAAAATATATATATATATATATATATATATATACAAAAATCAAAATTCTGCCGATAAATGGCGCAATAACACAAATGGTACTTATTTGCATATATTCAGAATCAGCAACAGCATTTGTGTTTCAGCGCATGCCTATTAGCATTAATCTTTGGATAAATGACAATATCTACCGTCAAAAGCCATCAACTCTGCCTGATCTGAAGGACAACATTCGACGCCATGTTTTAAATATTCCGGCAGAATTACTCCGCTTAGCTGTTGAAAATATGATTATGAGATTACAGCACATTGTCGAACATGAAGGGTATCAAATTGAGAGTTTTATTAATGTTACTTTATTTTTCACGCATATTTTTAAATCATATTAAATATGGCTTTGTTTATTACAGTGCCACCTACCGGCGAAATATTGTACTTTTTTTTATTTCATAAATGCCACGCGCAACATTTGAATTAACAGTAGTTAAAATTTTATGTCTCTTGGGCTAATAGGACGGATTCTAGAGCCCTCTGAAGTGGGCAACTTATTCATTGTTAACCATGTATATTCAATGGAAAAATGCACATTCAAATATATCTTTATTGTCGGGTTTTACATTAAAGAGTTATTTTATATAAAAAATATGAATTAATTGTTACATTACAAATGGAGATTATTTAGGAATAATATATTTCTGGTAGCTTTTATTTTATATGCATAAAAGGAAATGATAAATTTATTTTAATTGCATGTAGTTACAGTTTTGTTTATTTTAAATGTACGCATTTAATTTCTTCTTTCAAATACTTAGATTTTTCGATTTCATAAAATTTTGCTTTTTTACTTTTTAAAAATAAAAATGGATATACTTATTATCTGGGTTATTAATGTAATTCTCATACTTTAACAACGGGATATATATATATATATATATATATTCATTTTTACTATTTATGTTTTAAATAAACTTATCATCAGTAATACCACTATAAACTGTTTTAATCAAATATACACAGTTTATCCTGTTCGCGTGTTATGGATAGCGATTTACTTTTCTTAATGTTGTCATCTCCTTAAGTAAAAGAAAAATAAATCAGTTCTACATACTTTATTCCAGGCACTTTCTAATGAAAAAAGAAGAAACATTTCAACTATTTTTTCTTATTTCCAAGAGAAAAGTTTGTTATTTAACATGAAGGTGGCTAATAATATCATAATACACGATCACTTCATTTAGAAAGGAAATTCCGTGGTGTTAATGTAATACAATTTGTAAAGACGCATTTTATGAGTCTCTTAGTGGAAATGTACTCTTTTGTTTTGTCTTCCTAATACAAAAAGTTTCTTTTATCAGAATGTTCTTCATTAGCTTTTTCGTAAATTATATGTTCATAATATATATCTCTGTATTATTTTGATGTAAACTGAATTAATAAAACAACATCAACAACAAAAAGTAATTCAATTAATTTATTTTATGAAATTTAAAATTTTACTTTAAATTGCTAATTGGAACGTACTGCAGAACTATTCTATTTTTAATTTTATAACGATTTTGGAATATTGTCAGTGTAGTTTATAAAAATAAAATTTAAAATTCCGACATTGGATTGTAATAATATCTTCAGAATTCATTCTCAAAAATAATAGCTTTTTAATAAATAGAGGTATCTTAACACAATCATATTTTCTTTTGTTCCAATGCAACAGTATAAAGTGCAAGACAGGACAGTGTTCGATATATGGAAAATACGCATAAATATATATTTTTTAAATTGACGAACATATTTCTTGAAAACAGGAGAATCTACACAGATTGTCGAACATTATTAATGTTACAAATATTTTTACGCACACATTAGACGAAATTAAATATCTTAATATATATAAATCTCGTGTCACAATGTTTGTCCTCAATGGACTCCTAAACCACTTAACCGATTATAATAAAATTCGCACACCATGTGCAGTTCGATCCAACTTGAGAGATAGGATAGTTTAAATCTCAAATTATAGTCGCAATTTTAATTTATTGCTAATTATTTGTCTGTTATTATTTGACAGTCACAATTATCTGTTAACTCCAAATGATTCTAACAGATGTTGATACCTTTCGACTGGGTTGAAATGAAAGCTGAAATATATTTGGTGCTGCCATCTACACAAAGAGTCTTCAACTTTTTAACCTATTAATAAATTTCGTATAATTCAATTATTTCCACTTAACAGATGTCGATACCTTTCGACTGGGTTGAAATGAAAGCTGAAATATATTTGGTGCTGCCATCTACACAAAGAATCTTCAACTTTTTAACCTATTAATAAATTTCGTATAATTCAATTATTTCCACTTTTTAAATTTTTGGTGTTAGCATAGCCGGCCACGTGTTACTTAGACTGAAGTGTAAATTGAATTCATATTATAATGAAGATAATACAGTGAAATTAATCCTGTTTTTTACTTATTTGTGCTTCATTGATCAAAACTTTATAATTTAATATAATATATATATATATATATCTTTATATATAAAATTTATTATGTTTGTCCGCGATGAACTCCTAAACTAATGAGCCGATTTTAATGAAATTTGGACACTGTGTGCAATTTGGTCCAACTTGAGAGATAGGATAGTTTTTATTGCAAAATTCGCCTCCCAAAAGGGGGGGGGGAGGAGCCAAAACGTGATTTCACAAACAAACAAACAAACAACAACAACCAAAAAAAAAAAAAAAAAAAAAAAAAAATAGAAATGCAGATAGACTGTTCAAAATTGGTATAGAGAGGTTTTAGAGGCCTGCAAATCGAATGAGGATATTTTCGAAAGTGTAAAGTTATTAGGAGGGGCGGGTAAGGGGGCGGAGGGGCAAAAAAATAAAAATAGAGTTACATCGCTAAAAATTGGTACATAGAAGTTTTTGATACTCACAAATCGATTGCAGATATTTTCGAATTTGTAAAATTATTAAGAGGAGCGGGAAAGGGGGTGGGGCAGAGGAGCAAAATATAAAAATGGAGTTAGATCATTCAAAATTGGTGCATAGAATTTTTGATACCAACAAATCGATTGCGGATATTTTCGAATTTGTAAATTTATTAGGAGGGGCGGGAAGGGGGGCAGAGGGGCAAAAAATAAAAATATAGTTAGATCGTTCAAATTGGTGCATACAGGTTTTTGACACCTACAAATAAACTGTAGATATTTTCGAATTTGTAAAATTATTTAGAATAGTGGGAGGGGGGAGGGCAAAGGGGCAAAATAATAGAAATAAGAGTTAGAACTTTGAAAATTAGTATTATTAAGTTTTAAGGCCCGATAAATCGATTGCGGATATTTTCGAAAGTATAGAGTTATTAAGAAGGGCGGGAACGGTGGATGAAGAAACGGTGCGCATGGTTTGCGCAGGTATACACTGCCGCAGGCAGTGGGGGTCCGAACAGATTATTCCACCAATGAGAGAAGATTTTTTTGTATTTTATATCATTTTCCTTTCGATAATATATGGATTCATTATGAGTGTCGAACATTTTTCCCGATCAGATTTTTTTTTTTCTCTTTTTTTTTCACATGTTAAAAATTAATGCAATTTTGAGAATTCTTTAATTATAGTGAATCATTTAAAAATAGGGACCAGCGAAGCGGGCTAAGTCTGCTAAGATCAAGGATGTTATCAAGGATGGTCTTTATTCGTAAATAATAATTTTAATATATTGAATATTTTACTACATTATAATTCAACGTATAACATAGCCACAGCAACGCGTGGCCGGGTCTGCTAGTATATATATATATATATATATATATATATATATATATATATATATATATATATAAATACATTTTTTTTCCTCGTTTCTGAAAAATTTTAGATTATGAAAATTTTAAGTAAATGGCTATTGAAACTGACTTTATAATAATGCTTTATAATTATTTTGCATGTCCAAATAAAATTACAATATTTATTAATAACTATCCCATTTTTTTTTGTTTTTTTCCTTTTCATTTTTTATGTATAAAGCATCAGTTGTATAGAGATTTAGCCAAATGTTATGTTACGACTGATCCAAAATACTACCTTTTATTATGGTGAGCTCAAATAGAAATGATACTCCACATTCACCGTCTCTCTCTCTCTCTCTCTCTCTCTCTCTCTCTCTCTCCCTCTCCCTCCCTCTGTCTTTCTCTCTCTCTCTATATATATATATGCATGTATATGAATTTTTTTACACTTACGTGAAAAATTAAAGATAAATTCGAAATGATGAATGTGAACTGAAGCTACTCCTGGATAACGAAAAATCAAAATGGATCAAAACACGAATCTGGAGATTGGTTAAGAAACGATACAGCGGGCCAAGTGTATACATTGTTCATGACGTAGAGGCAGTTGTGACAAAGCGTATAATTCACACTAGTGATTAAGCTCCGCAATTTGGTGAAATATATTGTAAATCATATATTGATTTTAAGCATTCCGAGTTTCTACTACTCCATGATACAGCCGATAAGCGATCCTTAATAATGTTACGCGATATCGCAAGTGTAAGTTGAACTGTGACTGATGTTAAAGATGTTTTCCGTGATTGCACTCACCATCGCTTTACAATACTGGAAACGTTTCAAATAAGAATAATAGTTGCACATATGATTAGATTTCAAATAATTATTAGAAATAATGGCAGAAGACAACTGGTAGTTTATTAAACAAGCGAGAAAACATACAGAACGGAGATACATAATCACGAAACATATGTAAAATACATCTAGCAGCCCGTTTATAATAGCCGGAAGACTAAAGCAACGTTGGCTATTTGGAGAAAAAACAGTGCCATGTGATCCACCAAAGTCTCATTTTCAAGGTTGACGATTTCCTGCGAATTCAAGTTTGGTGGATAAAAATAGATTTAGACTGACGGAAATTTTGAAATGAATATGCATTTAGAAATAAAATGGAAATCGTACTCTTCTATATCATCTAAATGTATCATTTTACCGGTAACGGTTTTAATACCTGGACCGATATTATACTTAAAAACAGTGAAAAGTTTAATAGCCTTAATACAGGGTGACAAGAAATAACTTGGACGAAGTTTCAAACGAAATATCTGTAACTACCACTTAAGTTATACATTTATTTCATTAAGTATTGATCCTATAAAGCGACTAAACAGGTGTAAGTAAGTTAGTTGTGATAACCATTATGGTTAACAAACGATCTGTCATACTTGAATTACACAAGCAAGGAAAGAAACAATGTTAAATTGTTCATCTATTGAAAGTGCCTAAGCAGACGGTTTCATACACAATGAAAAGGTTTAAAGAACTCGGACATGATGGTGACAGGCCAGGAAGAGGAAGAAAGCGAACAGTTAACACATCAAGAATCCGGAAAGTTATCAAAAACCGAGTTCAACGAAATCCTAGGATTTCAATGAGAATTGTTGCTAGAGAGATGAAGATCAACAGAGAAACTGCACGTTTGATGGCAAGAGTAGAGCTTGGTCTTCGCCCTTACAAAATGAAAGAGGCTCAAAAGCTAACAAGAGAGAACAAACGCACAAGACTTCAAAGGTGTAAAGAACTGTTAAAACGGGCCGCAGGTAATCGATGGCAAACATTTGTCTTCACAAATGAGAAACTGTTCTAGATTGAACAGGCTCACAATAGTCATAATAATAGAGTTTGGTCAGCAGGAGCACCTGGACCTTCTTGCATTCTTAAACGGCGTCAACGACCTCAATCTGTAATGGTTTGGGGTAGGATATGTGCTAGTGGGAAAACACCAATTATTTTTGTTGATCAAGGGATAAAGATTAATTAACAAACATATCGCAAACTCATTTTGGAAGATGTTGTCTTACCTGGGTCGCAAAAGTTCTTTGGAAACAAAAGATGGACCTTCCAACAGGATTCCGCACCTGCACACAGAGCTAAACGCACTCAAGATGGTGCAAGAAAAATTTTCCTGACTTCATTGGAGCTCAAGAATGGCCACCGTATTCCCCATATTTGAACCAAATGGATTATTCTGTTTGGTCCATCTTGGAGACAAGGGTGTGTGATAAACCTCATAAAACTTTGGCATCCCTAAAGAAATCCTTATGCAAGGAATGGGATAAAACATCAGTAAGTGAGTTGCGGCCCAAAGCCGAAAATTTTGTGATAAGTTTAAAGCTCTGTATTAAGGCTAAAGGTAGCCACTTTGAAAGTTTGTAAAAATAATAGACAAAATAATGTATTCATATTTATTTTGAAGTTTGGTCGTAATATTTTCATTAGCATTAAAGATATAATGTATCATGTGTGTCCAAATTATTTCTTGTCACCCTGTAAAACGTTCATCAATGTGGTATACACTCTTTCAGCAAGTTTTGTATTCTCAACTCTTTAGATGTGATGCGTAACCGTAAATACCTTTAAAATATTATAGCTCCATCCACAGCATTCATAACAGTTTTCTTGTTTAATGAGAATATTTTGCTCATGAATCGCCCTAAAGCTTCTGATGATCTAAACCTTATAGGACATTTAAGCGAAATTATCAAGCGACACTTGTCAAAAAATAACCAGTCACCAACAACTATCTACATCTATGATTAGCACTTTAAGAGTTATTAACCAAAATACCACAATTTACATTTGACAACTTACAACATACAGGTGTTTTAAATCACAGGTAATCATATATCCTTTTGATGAATAAATTCGCATGTTGCTTCGTCGTTTCTGTCTTCTCTTTCTTTTTCTATCTGTTTCTGTAAGTGTCTGTTATTTTGATGCCTTTTTATATGGTTTTACTAACAAGGAAAGTATGAATCATTAAAATTGCTATTGAAACCAAACCAAGCTTAAATTAAAGAGCATGGTCGAAAAGGTATGGTAGTGTACAAATTTGCTATAACAACTCCCACGGGAACGAGATATGACTCCTTAATAATTTTAGTTATTTCTATATAATCCAACAAAACACACATCGTAGTAAGAACGGGTGGTTTAGTGGTAGCGTGCTTGACTGGTGATACGGAGGTCTTGAGATCGAGTCACTGTAAGGGCATTTTGTATTTTAATTTTTTATTTCAACTAAAGTATTTAATTTTACATTTTTAATTACATTAAATTATTATTTTAAGAGAAAAAATAATTATATTAAAAAAAAAAAAAAAAATGTTTTTTCAGCGCGCACAATTTAATATTTTTATTTATTTATTTATTTATTTATTTTAAGCCACTTATTTAATTATTTATTAAATTAAGAGAAATTAATAATTTAAAGGGAAATACTTACAGTTAGATAAACATTTATTACAGTTAGATAAACATTATTACAGTTAGATAAACATTTGTTAATGATCTGTGCTAGTATTTTATGTAATTTTTTAATAACTATTTTTTTACCGACGTCATTAATAGCAAAAGTTAATCGTCTGCTCTCAATTGTATTAACATTCATGCATTTTTTTGCACGAAAAATCCTGAATGAACAACAGCTGTTTCTTAAATAATCGACGTCGCATTTAACTTTTATTTCAAATATTTCATTAAAAAAATGTAAAATTTCGTTTGGCTGGAAGAACTGACAATAAAATTGAACACAATGACAAATTTTCTCAAAATGATTTCATTAATTTATAATTAGTTCACATCTCAAAAAATTCAAAATCTCGCTAAATATGAATTTTAAAAATCTAGTAATCCTGACGAAAAGCCAAATATTTATCAAAATGTTCGTGATGAAGAATAATTGACGGTAAACAAAATTGTAATTCAAATAATTGTTAGCAACCTTCTTATACTTCTTGCTCTCATTGTGAAAAATACTTATGGTTTCATGATTTTTCTACTTTTAATCATAAATGTTAGAAATTAGAAATTATATTCGTAGCTTTAACATAATTTTCTTTTTTATGAATAAATAATAAAAAATATATATTTCTTAAATTCATGGTCATTACTTTATTAATTGGAATACTCAAAGGGGGAGGGGGGAAAGATATTTTAATATAATAAATATTTTTCCTTAAATTAATAATTTAATTTAATTAAAAACGTAAAAAAATAATTGAAATAAAAAAAATAAAATACAAAACGCCATTGCGTGGACTGGATCTTAGGACCGCCGTTTCACAAGTCAAGCACTCTACCACTGCACCCCCCGTCCTTACAAGGATTCATGTTTTGTTGTTTTTTATAGAAATAAGTAAAACTATTAGGGGGTCATACCTCGCCACCATGGGTGTTGTTTCAGCAAATTTGCACTCTACCCTAAGTTTTCGACCATGCTCTTTAATTTAAGCTTGATTTGGTGTAATTAGAAATTTTACTGTTTCATAATTCCCTTGTAAGTATTCTACGTTCGCATATGTTGGGTATATTTTTTTTATGACTTATGCTAGTATGGATAACTTCTGTACCAAGTTAAATATAAATGATTCATGTTTACATTTTTCACACTACTGTTTTAAGGAAATAATACAAAATTTAATGTAGGAAAAAAATAATTTTACTTGTACAAAATTTCGAATCTGTCAGATTGTTGAAATAAAAATATTAATGTTTATGCTTTAAGCTATTTTATTTCTAAATTTTTAGAAGTTAGTTTAAAATCTAAAATTTAAATATTGTAATCACTTAAACAATATAAAATTCTATTCATCAAATTTAAAGAAGAAAAAAATATTTTAACTGCAGCACCTTTCTACGTATGTAAAAAGATTGTAAAAATATGCAATTTTGTAATTGAACATCCTTAAAAGATTAATTAATACAACGATTTGAATTCAATATAGCAAATTCATAAAATAAATGTTTACATTAACCAGATGTTAATGTAGCATAAAATGTTTTAAAATTTTCTGTTAAATTTAATTTTTTTAATTGTGTTAATAATATAATATCTTATACGAAATGATATATCAGAAACTGTTTTTCTATATTCTCCTTTGGAAGAAAAACTTTTCATATGATCACAGTAATCTCAGTGTTCTTGGTTAATGAAAATATTTAGCTCATGAATTGCTCTAAAACTTCCGATAATCTAAACTTTATAGGACATTTAAGTGATATGATCAAGAGACACTTGTCAAATAATAACCCTTCACCAACAACTATCTATACTTGATAAACTTAAAATAAAATAAATATGTTATATGACTGTTACATTTAATCTTATTTAATTGATTTAAATGTACCATTAAATAAAATATAACATTATATTTATAATTTATATTTGTACAGAAAAATATTGGATTTTATACAAAAAGGCATTTACTGAATCCGTAGTTTTTTTTTTCCCCTTTTTTTCAAATAATATGCTTTTAAACGTTACCTAAACATCTATAATAATATTAAAATTAATAATATTCCATAAGAAAAGCGTAGTTGCTTTTACATTACGAATTATATTAAAATTAATAGAGCACAACTTTTAAAACATCATCAATAATACATTATTTTTCATATTTTAATAAGATAAAATAAGTTATAGTTAAATAGTTATAAATCGTGTAAAATTCAAATAAATTGCGCAATATATTTTTTAATGACTGGTACGGTAAAATAATTTAGTCAAATTAATAAACAGTAAGTAATTAAAATTCAAGATCACTTTAAATGTTATGCAACGTATCAAAACATCATTTTGAATAAATTAAAAACCATTTCTGTTATTTTTTAATGTCTTACTTTATTTTTAGCAATCTTTTCTGAAAATCTACAGAATGCAAGCTTGGTATGCAATTAGTGGATCCAGCCTACACTTTCATTCTATACAGCCGGCAAAATTAAAGTTAACAAAGAAAGCAAAGTTGCTTTAATTAAAAGCTATCTCTCGAAGGAGACTGCACTCGAGCCACTAATTATAAGTTTTATGTGGCGGTGGTTTTATTCTTCTTCGAAAAAGGGAATTTTCTTTTGTGTTTGTTATATAAATCATATCGTTGTTGTGTATTTGAAATTGCAGGAAATTTTGATAAATTTTAATAACCCCTTTACTATAGAGTACCATTGTATTAAAACGTGTCCGAAATTGTTTTTGTTGAAGGAACGTGAAAGTTCTTTTAAGCACCTAGTATATGAATTTCACTATACTTTCACTATATAGTACTAAATACTACATACTTTGTATTTTGTTACGGAAAGGATTTTATCGAGTCATGTGGTTGTTTATGATTGCTATTTCTTCAGATCTTCAATTGTGTTATAATTAAATTATAAAATAACTGTCAACCTGTATTGTCAATGTCATAAAGATTGGAAAGTTAATGAATAATATGTGTTTAAAGAGGCAGCCTAATTTTAAAAATGAGAAAATGAAGAAATTTTTGATTAACTTTCATAATTTTTAACTAGTGTGATGTGGCCACCACATGACTTTCTTCTATATAATTTTAGACAAAATTTATTGAATACAAATTATTTATTAAATTATCAAATTATTTTTCATTATAAATGCAGAGGATTTCTATTGACAGAATAATACCTTCACTAAATGCCGAAAGATGTCATTTTTTTGCAAATCAGGAGAATTTTTTTTTTCCTTAAAAGGTAAAAAAAAAAAAAAAAAAAAAAAAAAAAAAAATCGATAATTTTGTTTCAAATTATCACAGATCTATAGTTCAACCATTTGTTTTAAAGGTATTGACGAGATCTTTCGAAAGATACTCATATTGGAAATTTACTCCCCCCGGGGGAAGGGGTACTTCCCCTCAAGGAGGGAAGCGATGCTCCGACATGCACATTTTTTCCCTTGTTAACTACTGCTATTATCAATTATTCATATGAATTTTACAATCACACAATTAAAATAACTCTCATTATGTACATTTATACGAAATTTTGTCGTATACTGCCATGGTAAAATTTAAAAAAAAATGCGACCACAGCGACACCTTTTGAGTAATTTTATCACAAATCTAATCTGCACCAGTTTATGTAAGGATACAAATAAATACCAAGTTTGGTTAAATTTCGTTCATAGGATCGTTAGATACAGCGTCCACAAAATTTGTGATATACACACACAGACAGACACACGGACAAACAGATATTTTCTAAAAACAGTGAAATCGTGTTCAGGATATCCCAAAACGTATAATACCATCGAAAACTGGAGTTCTAAAATTTTCATGAATCCAATACTTACTCTATTTTCATATAGAAGAAAGTAAAAAATAAATAAATGCATGTAATTTTTTTGTCTGTGTTAAATTGTATGACATTTTTCTATTGATTAAAAATAATACTTTGGTTGAATTTAAAATAGAAAATTAGTTTAATTGCAGATTGTTTTTTAAAAATTTCAATAAGAACTTTCTCAATACACGCAGGATATCTCAATTACATTTTTTTTTTTTTTTATTCTTATAATTTTTACAATAAAGGAGGATATCTCAGTTACAATTTGTTTTATTCTTATAACTTTTACATTAAAGGAAACAAAACATTCTAATCAAGAATTTTAACTAAAAGGTTTTAATTATTTTAACAATATGAAGTTTAATTAATAATTAAATTTGAAATATGAAAAAATTTTTACATTTCCACAATGATATATACATATGTACATATATATATATATATATATATATATATATATATATATATGTATATGTATATTCTTTCTATTAAACATAACTTCTTATTTTTTGTTCATTTTATTCATTACGTTGAAATGTATGGTTGAGAAAAAATAAGTTTAAATTCGAATCTTAGTCTTTTTGAAATATCAAGCACGCAGTGAGAAAGCACCTTTGAATAAAAAGAACATAATAATAATAATCTACAATAAAAAGATTTTCAAATTTAAAGTAAACGAATATATTATTTAATCTATAGAGTAATTTCCTGCTAGTTAACACACACGCACATAAAAAGAAAATGTACATACATTCATTCTTTTTATAAAAGTTCTGAAAATTAATTGAAAATTTCTCCATTTTCCCATTTTTAAAAGTAGTATTTTCCCTTAATTAAAAACCAAACCAAGTCCTAACTCTTTTTCGACTCCATTACAGCTATGATATTTTAAAGTAAAACCTTATTATATCTTCTTTCATTACTTTGATTATATTACAAACATAGTTTTTAATGTTTATGGCTTTAAAAATTCCACCTAAATAACTAAAAAAAAAAGTTTCATAACATTTTAAATAAAAGTAAAGTAAGTGCTAAATTCTAGAAAGAAAAAGAAAAATGACTTGTGATATTTTTTTTGTAATAATTTATATTCCAAATTTTTCTGTGTTGAAGAGAGATATGAGAACTAAGTGCAGGTAGTGTTTAAATGATTGCTTGTTTTGACTAAAAGTTTTAATAATAAGGGTAAGTGTTTAAGGGGGCAGATTCATTTTAAAAATGAGAAAATGAAAAAAATTTTGATCAACTTTCAGAATTTTTAAAAAATAAATAAATGCATGTACTTTATTCATTTATTTATTTTATTTTATATTTTTTGTTAAATATTATGATGTTACTCTATTGGTTAAAAATATTACTTTCGTTTACTTTTTTAAAAAATGTTATTTTTATTGCAGATTCTTTTTAAAAAATATTAGGGGTGCTTTCTCATTGCGCGCAGGATATCACAATTACAATGCCCTATATCCTTATAATTTTTACAATAAATGAAACAAACATTCAAATTAAGAATCTGAACTAAAAAGTTTTAATTATTTTAATAATATGGTGTTTAATTAATTATTAAATTTGAAATATGAAATTACAATTAACATTTTTATATTTCCACAATAGTATATATATGTTTTTCTCTATTCAACAGAACTTCTTAATTTTAGTTAATTTATTCATTACATTGAAATGTATGGTTGAGAAAAATGTTGAGTTAATATTCCAAATGCTTTTTAAAATATCATATGCACAGTAATATATCACCTTTTTTTTTTTTTTTTTTTCAAATAATCTGCAATTAAATATTTTTATATTTTAATGTAAACCAAAGTAATATTTTTAGTCAATAGAGTAATTTCATACTACTTAACGCACAAACACACACACACACACACAAAAAAGTTTGTACATGCATTTATTCACTTTTTAAAAATTCTGAAAGTTGATTGAAAATGTCTCCGTTTTACCATTTTTAGAAGTAGTCTGTCCCGTCAAGTCCTAACTATTTTTCGATTTCTGTACAGCTACGAGTATGATACTTTAAAGTTCCATACTTTAAAGTAACATACTTTAAAGATACCTTAAAGTTCCTTACTTTAAAGATACTTTAAAGTACCATAAAGTTCAAACATAACTTTTATCACATTTACCTTTAATAATTGCACCTAAATAATAAAACGATATTTTATAATATGGTAAATAAAAGTTAAGTAATTTAATAAATTTAGATCAAAATTTGCTAAATTCTAGCTACAAGAAAAACATTAACTTGTGATATCTTTTATAATAATTTACATTGAAGGAAAATGTGGCAACTCCGTGCAAGTAATGTTTAAATAATGATTACTTCGTTAAACTTTCTTATTTATAATTAAAATTTTACTATTTAAAAGTTATGTACTTCACTGCATGTATTACGTAATTCAAAGAAATAAATTCTGTTAAAAGTTGCTTACTTGAAAAAAAAAAGAAAGACAGAAAGAAAGAAAGAAAGAAACATATTATGTAAAATAATGGCTTCGAGTTAAATAGATCGAGTTAAATAATACAGAAATTGAAATTGATATCTATGTTAAAAACGCCAAAGTATACATTATTATCAGCCCATTGCAGCTTCGGTAACGTTAAGCATACCGTCACCAGTGCAGAATAGAAATACATAGCAGTGCGCCTATTTATAAACATAGAGCGCGTTTTCGAACCAGTACAACCAGCCAATCATGGTATTTGATGGAATTAGCAAATAGGGAATTGGGAAGTGCGCTATGGGGACGGTAGGTGGACGGTGGAAACATATGCATTTAATATAATAGTTTCATCAATCACAAGGCACTTAAGTACCCCTTAATTAAGTACGTATTTTTTATATAAAAAAATCAGTAATCGTTTGCAGTGATTTTCAGTAAATTTTCTTTGAAAATCACTATGAACGATTATATAATATTTCTATTAAGAGAACTTGGCACCATTTTCATGGTACTACTGACAATTTCATATAAAATAGTTTATTTCTATTTAATATTTATAAATGGAACTATATTAGAATTGTCCGATAAATATATGTCCAGGTAACAATTTTTATGGTTTTCATTTTTTTTTTCTTTTTTTTTTACAGATTTAAAATCTTTAAATTGCGTTTTCATAGTTTGAATTTTTTCACGAAATTGCGTTTTTTTTTAGTTTAAATTTTTTCACGAAATTGAAATTTCAAAATGCTAAAACTTCTACAGATATTTAAGAAAAGACTTAATATATTTTTTTTAATGTTACTCTTCTTTAATTTACTAAAAATTACTAGGGATGGAATTTGAAATTTATTATTTAATTTATTTGGGGAAAAAAGTGCATAAAAAAGTGCAATCTATGTAGACATTCTTTTTTTAAAGAAAGAAAGGAAAAAAAAAAACTGATTTTTCCTATATTTTTATTTTTAGTATTTTTTCATCTAAATACGTTGCAAAATCCATCACAAATTCATTTAAATATTATTTATTACACATCCAAACAATATTAAATTTTTTCTTAAATATCTGTAGAAGTTTTAGACCCTTTTGAAGATTATGAATTCAAAGAAAAATGAAAACTGAGAAAATGCTATTCAAACTTTTCAAATCTGTACAAAGTATATGAAAAACCATAAGAATTTTTGGCTGAATATATATTTTATTGAACAAACATAATATAGTTAAATTTATAAATATTAAATGTGAATATAAGATTTTATATAAAACATTCAGTGCTGCAAGTCAAATGTGACAACCCCCGTAAAAAAAAAAAAAAAAAAAAAAAAAAGTATTTATTTAAGTGAACATTAAATGCCCCGCAATCAGAAAAAGGCAATTCCACGTTATCACGATTATAGATTTTTTTTTATGATTTTCATAAATATGGAAAGCTTTAGGAAAATCGAATTTAAGTTTACAAATTTATATGAAATTGGAAGCTCATCTGTAATAATTTACATAAACTAAAACTTTCTGCAGGTTTAAATATTTATAAAAATTCGATTTTTTTTTTAGGATTAAAGAATAAAGAATAAAAAAAATGACGGTACCTTTCATAGCAATTAGAAGGTTAAACCACGAGTTCTCCCTTCTCACCAATTCTTGCTGACATTTACATGCATGATAATGAAAGTATGCCCCTTAAGAATTTTAATTTGTTTCTTTGGACCTATTACGTTGAAGAGTTTCCACACTTACCGATGCATCATTTCCCAATATTCACCACGTCATACAAAGAATAAAATCTGTAGACAGTACTGTCTAATTCACTCATGAAATACAAGATATTGCTTCATTTCATTACCTTGATATCATTTTGTTCTCGAAGTTATAAAGGTTTCTGCACCGTCGTATATCGCAAAAATTTTGCATCCTCTTTACCTCTCCATGCCCGTTCATGTCATCTACTATCATGTCATCTACTATCTGAGCCAGATTTTTAAACTTGCTAACCGTGCCCTTAATATTTGTTCCAATTCTATTTTATTAGTCTTTGAAATCAAATATCTGAAAGTCATTGCAACTGACAGAGGTTAAAACTTTTGTGTTATTTGCATCTTTCTCGTACTTCGTCTCATTAATCGGTCTATTTTGTTATCAGTATTATTTTATCATTTTTTTACTAAATCAAGTCATATCATAGCTAAAGTATGATTTACTAAACAGTGTGATTTTAAAATTGCTTTTTCACCTTCCGATAATTTCACGCTTTCTAAGTATAATATACTATAGATAGGCATATCTCTTGGGTTATTTATATTACTTTCTTCCAATGTATTTTATGATACACTGGTCAATCAAAACGCAGTCATAAATTCTGTTTAAAAGAAAAAGTCAGTTACGTTCGGAAACAAGAAACCAACAAATAGGACATTTCTAAGCATTGCTTGGAGAAAAACCATAATTTTCAATTTGATTCAGCAAAAATAATATATAGTCCCAATTCTACACTTGAACTCAATTTCATTAAAGGTTTTTACATCCATAAGTATTTTATTTACATTGTTCATTGTGATTTCACTTTACCGCTTTTGTCTTATTGTTAGAAATTTGACATAAATCCTCATTTTTGTAAATTTTTCCACATTATATAGGACTACTGAATCTCAATTTTCTATCGAGTAATCCGCTACATTTCACCCAATTCTAACGATTTATAAACAATCTTAGAACCCGATTCCGACTTTGTATGTAGGAGTACTTTCCTTTTGTTTCTTAATTTACTGATGACTAAATGCTACCGAAACAGCTGTCAGCTGTTGTAATATTCCCATTAATGTTCTACACGCTGAATACTTTAATAGTAATTGTTTATATCGTTATAGATCGTTTATTACTTTTAACGCAACAATACCATGAAAAAAGAGAGAGAGAGAGAGAGAGAAAAGGATTAAAAACTGTATTACTGTATCTATGAAATTGTGTGAGTTTTACTTAATTAAAATATTGATTCTGTGCATAAGAATCATGTACTAAAATAAAATGCAAATTTGTGGATTAGTAAAAAGAAGGTATTTTAAGATTTACATTAAGCCATAGATGTGCATTTAGGTTAAATTTATTATTTCGTCATTTATTCATAAGATTTTCTTTTCATTAAATTTTACGATGGTTTTATAGGAAACAATAAAAAATTAAATTAAATATATCTAAGTATGAGATCTACTGTGAAATTAACAATACTTCTAAAAATATTGCTCTAAGAAATAAACTCGCAAAAAATTCTAAAGATTATTTATTTTTTTATGAGTCATTTTTTTTTAATTTTTATTATCATATAACATTGTTAAATCAAAAATTTTCGAAATCTCTTTTACAAAGGATAATAAAAACGAAATATATTTTAAGTTCTTAAAGAATCTACCGTGTCACATTTGAATACCTGTTTGAATTTTCTTGTATCACATTTTAAAAGTAATCGCAGTTTTTTTTTTTTTTTTTTTTTTTATATATGTCTCTATTAGTATGGGTAAGTTTTTGATTATGTCGCAACTAAGAGACTGCATAAACGAAAATCGATAAATTTGGGACAAGTTTTACACATTTACTCTTATTTTTGCGAAAGAATTCTTCATTTTCAATTTGTATATGGTACCTGTGCCCAGCAAATTAACAACCTTTAAAGTTATAGAGATAAGCGACAAAAATAAGGTATTTATTTTCTTCAGATGCTTTTAAATTACAAAAATATGGTTTATTGTAAAAAATGTATAATTGTAAAGAATGTTTAATGTTTTATAAATTAGCGAGTACCAATTTCTCATCGTAGTTTTATTGTTTTGAAAACATACAATTTACATTGTTCACATATTCCTAGCAAGTAAAGAATTAAACTTTGGTAAGTTTTTTTTAATTTGCGTGTGTATGTGTATGTAAGACCCTATGCACACACGCATATATATATATATATATATATATATATATATATATGTATATGTTTATGTTTATACATTGTGTTCGAATATATATATACGCAATCCATTTTGATAAATACTTCAATTTTATACTTTGGCATACTGTTGAAATTGAATAGATTTACAGTAAAGAAACAGAAATAAGTTGAAATTGTTCAATGATATAAATTAGATACGCATATAAATAATTAAATAAATTGTCTATATAATATTTTCTTTACTTCTACTTTTTTGTTAAAATACTATTTATTAAAAAGACTAAGGTAACTTTTTATTACAAGATACATTAAATTATTTACGGAATCTCATACTAAATGGAGAAAAAAAATGTAAAGAAGAAACTTTCAATAATAATAAAAAACGAAAAGTAAATATTTCATTTAAAACGGATCAGTGAAAGTACACTTATATGAACAGCTTTTATACATGCCATTAATATTCTACCACGCATCTTCAATAGAAATTACCTTTAAGAAATTCAAAAACTAAAGCTTTCAACAGCACTCAGTGGAATTGCAAATCTTTAGTATTGAAGGGGATGTAATGTTAATTACCTCTTGAAAAACATCAAAGAAATATAAATTCTAAATCAAATTTCTAAAAAAAAAAAAAAAAAAAAAAAAAAAAGAGTTCATTTAACTTTCACACAAACTTAATGTCATTAAAAGTAAATTTTACTGAAAAAAAAAAAGTATAAAGGAAAGAATAATTTATTTCCATGCTACGGGGCTTTTGTGTCTTCCCAATGGAAAAAAAAAATATCTAATAAAAAATATTGCTTTTGATTTTTAAATTAGTTTCATATTTAAATTAAAATCACATTATCGTGTCAGATTATAGGTGTGCGTGTTAATATTGCTGCATATATTGGCAGACATTTAATGATATGCAACAAGAATTATTTTCTAAAGATATTTAAAAAATATTCATATCATGTATTTTATTACTTATACTATATTTAACATTTCATAACACTTTCTTAAAATTTAGAAGATAGATACAAGCTTATAAAAATTAAAGTTATCTTCTAAGCCTGGTTACAGAGCTAATACTTAATTATATTATACCAGGTAATGCATGTTTTTTCTAAAATAGTACTTGGTTTTGATAATTTATTTTATGCTTAAAAGAATCCTTTTAAGTAACATGAAAGTTTAATTAAAAAAAGAAAAAGGAAAAAAAGTAAGGGAGAGAGAGAGAGCGTTACACAACCAGAGAGAAAGAAAATAATGTTTAGTTATTCAGGGAAAATAAATTTTATTTAAAAAATAAAATTTTAATGGTTTAATGAAGAATACACAATGCTATTGAACCGTGAATTATTAATATTAAAAAACAATAGGATGTAAAATAATTTATTATTTTTATTTATGAAAATAACTTAAAAGATCACTATATTTGTTACTACTGTCTTGGCGTAAAATACTCTTTACATATGTCCTCTATACTGCTTTTTGTAACACTTTCAGGTTTTTGTTTGTGTTTTGGGGAAGAAGCGTTTCTATCGTTCAAATGCAAAATTGGCCAACTCCTTAAAATCGAAAAATTGTTTTTTTTTTTCAGTTTTAAAGAAAAGTTTTCATCATCTGGAAACCAGAAATTATGCCAAAGCCGTCCAAACACCTGTGTTATATGATTAATGTGGACATGCATCTTCTAGAGAATATAGAGATGGCCGGTTTTCAAATGTACCAGCCTTAGAATTTGCCCATTTTGCACTACACTCTGATTTTCAAACACAGTGATTTGGCCGGATTTGGCATGGGTTCCAGATGATATAAAAGTTTATTTAGAAGTTATAAAAAATTTAAATAAACGCATTTTTCGATTTAAAAGAGTTGTCCGACTTTGCAACTAAACAACACGTATGTACTCTATGGGGAATTTATTTTTTCCTTTATAAGAAAAAATTATGGGAGAATGAAATCTTCTGAGTTGGAAAACAAATGATGATTAAGTCTCCTTTTAACCCTCTTCCAAAGAAAACTAATATGTTGCATTGGCACATGTAGCACTAATGATTTGTATGCAGGATTGCACAAAATATTTCGCTTCATTATGATCTATCGAAAACAATTAAAATATATTTTAAAATATTTACATTGCGAAAACATTGTATTACATTGCATGGATATTACTATGCATATTTCATATGCACAAACGTGCCATTTTTAATATAATATGGTGTGATTTACACTCGGATATGTAGCTTCACTCAAAGTTATTCAATCACATTGCGTGATATGACGGGATTTAAAGTTGTTTAGAAAGACTTTCACGCTTTCCAACGACATCAAAAGTGTCGTTGAATTCTGTTCGTCTATACGTTTGTCTGTCTGCCTATCCACTTTCTAATATCTTTTAATATTTTAGGAATGCCTTGAAACTAGTATATATTATTTAGATGAACCACAGTATATTTCGAAAAGGAAAATTGTACAAATGACATTGATATTTTGTGTACACTGTCTCGCCATATATTAGGGGTAGTAACATGTTTTGAAGCATGTATCAAAGAAATGAATTTATAATTGGGAGCTGATAATGATAGCTTTATTCTTAAAAATAGCCTCCAGCATTATCTAAAACCTTACGCCATCGGACATGCATTTCACGGATGCTAGCAGTATAGAAAGATTCTTCTTTTGACACGATGAAATATCAGCCCATTCTCTTACTTCGTCCACTGTCCGGAAGTGTACAAAAGACAAGGTATTCTGAATTGACAGATACAAATGGTAGTCCGAAGGGACTGTGTAGGGCTATACGCCAAGTGTTCCAAAACTTCCCAACCAAGCGTTACTTATGTGTCCTTTACCAGTTTTGCAACATGAGTCCTTCCATTGTCATGGATCAATTTGGCGGTCCGCAAACCTTTGCCAGAAAATGGACGTTTTTTACCGATAACTTGCTTCAATCGCAGCAATTGTTGTTTATAGCATTCAGCAGTAATACTTACACCGGGTTTCAGCAGTTCGTAATACAGTACTTCCTTCATATCACACCAGATGTACAGGAAAACTTTTACAGTGACTGTCTCTTTTCGACGTTGATGATGCTTCACCGGTATTTACTCAATATTTTTTGCGTTTCGAATTGTCATAATTTATCCATTTTTCATATCCTGTTTCGATTTTAAACAAGAAAGATTTCATGTGTTGCCTGTTTAGAAGATTCATGCACTTCAAACACAGTCATCTTTGTTTTTCTGGCTCAATGCATGTGGAACCCATTTTCCAGGCTTCTGAATTTTCCCATTGCATTCAAGCGATTAGAAATATTTTTTTATGATATGCCTAATTGTTCAACAAGTTCATTTTGCGTTTGAGATACATGTTTATTCAGAAATATTTGAAAATCATCAGGTATAGCTTTCAGTGGAGCTCCGCTACTTTCTCGATCGCTAACATCATAATCGCTTGTTGCGGCATTCGGAGCAGCGCTGGCGCCAATCGAATAAACTAGACACTCACGTGGGGAAAGATAACCTTTTCTTTTTCTTATTATTGTGGTTTAGAAAATATATTCGTGAAGTCAAGCCAAACCATTGGGTTTATTCGTAGTCTATTAAAAATCATGCTAAATCATGTATGATTATTCTGTATCGAACTTATTTCTCTTTTAATATGTTTTATGGATATTTTCTTTTCAGTCGAAATAAAAACATTTGTAATATATAATTGATTAACGATGGAACTATGAATCTGATTCTATGTGAAAATATGAACATTATTCATTTGTTGATATACTTCCCTCCACGTAGAAAAAATGTACAATAATTCAAATTTGCAAATTCATTTAAATGTGAGTCGATTAATTCTATGAAATATCATTATGTGTGTCTCATCAGCTATTCTGATTATGTTTGTAATTAAAAATTCGAGATTCTACATTCATTTGGATTTTTCATTTTTTATGTGGCTCCTTTACTGCAATCATAGTGGAAATCTGGGAGAACGGTGAGTACTTTTAAACTTAACCTTTGCATACAAAATAATTTTTTTCGCTTAAGAAAACAGAAGTTTTGTTTTTATTTATTATTTGGATTACCTTTATTATTCTTTTATCTCATTCAAAATTAAACATGCATAAGTTTGGTCTGTCTTTCCAAGAGCTATTGATGAGAAATATTGAGAAATATATTTAATATGTATTTAATGTGTATTTGATATTTTTATTCTTATTCTTAGTCGCAATCATTTATTCTTGAAATGATTTATTTTTGTTCTTAAATGTTTATTCTGTAATTCGAAGGCCTATAATTATGTGTATTTAAACTTATACATTCTAAAATGCCGAAATTATCTAAGCAAGTTTTGCTATTTGAAATATTATCTAAAGAAATCGATAATTTTAGAGACAGTGTAAATGTGTGTAGTAAAGATGAACAATACAAAGTTAAATTATTACAAACCAAAGTTCAATCGTATGATAATGAAATCGCATAAATATTTAAACATTTATCAGGTAAAGAGATTGAGAATTACATGGATATGTATTTGAGATATATGGGTGTTGTTTTTGATTTACTAGTAGAATTAGAATACAAAACAGAAGTAAATGCATATGATTAAGAAACTCACTCGGAAAATAAAAAAGAGAAAAATGGTAAATCATCTCTTATTAAAATACCAAAACTTGAACTCCCGAAATTTTTCGGCGAAACTGAAAATTGGATTTCTCTTAAAGAGATTTTTACTTCGACAATTCTAAATAATAATCAATTATCAGAAATTGAAAAGCTGCAATATTTACATTCTTCAGTGCGCGAAAAAGCAGCTAAATTAATTTGAGGATTCGCTTTAAAAAATGAAAATTTAGATCAATGATGGGAAATATTAGATGAAAAATATGAAAATAAAAGACAATTAGCATTGAGTCAAATTAACAAAATATTTTCTATGAGAATTGCAAAAGCAAACAATGCTAAAACTTTACTTGAGTTATTAGATACTTGCAATGAAGCCATTAGAAATTTAAAAACATTGGTTTTAAATTCTAATGCCTTAAGTGGCTTAGTTATAATAAAATTCATGATGGGAAAATTATATAAATCGTTAAAACAGAGATGGGACTTGATGTTGGATAGTGATAAATTACCTGATCTTGATCTTTTTAGGAGATTTGTCGAGCGCGAAGCGCGCGGTGTTGAAGAGATGAAAGGTAAACAAGGAGTAAAATTCACTAATTCGAAGAAAACAAATAATCTACTTAGTACAAGTGTAAAAAGGGTAAATATGTACATTATTTGTAAGGAACGTCAAGCGCTATTTAAATGTCCGACATTTAATTTAAAACCGGTTAACGAAAGATGGAAATTCGTTGAATTAATAAATTATGTCAAAATTGCTTACGTCAAAATCATAGGCTGGAGAATTGTAGGATAAACATCAATTGTAAACATTTTGCCGACAAACATTATACCTTGCTTCATGTTTATGGTATAAATCAAAATACTGAAAGGGCGAATCATGTATCGCCAGAAATTTCAGTTTCAATTAGCGCTCAGTTTTATTCGAGTAATGTGTTACTGACAATAGCATTAATTAAAGTTAAATCAAGTAAAGGGAAAATTATGCATTTGAAAGCTTTGATAGATAATGCAAGTCAAAATTCATTAATTATAAAGGAATGTGCTAAACGAGTAAATTTGCCCTTACGGAGCACGGCTCATAATACAGTAGGGATTAATTGCGTTTTAGCAGAGACTGCTCTCAATGAAACTGAATTTCAATTCACACCGCATTTTTCGTCAGAGTCATTTTCGGTCAACCCTGTTATCGTTGACAGGGTTACCTCACCTCTCCCTAATTTCCAATTGGTGCAACACGATTATCCACATATTCAAACATTGCAGCTAGCTGATCCACATTTTTATGTAAGTTGTCCCATAGATAAATTACTTGGTGCAGAAATACACACATCAATCTGCAATGGTAGTCCTATTCAAGGGCCATCTGGATCACCTACGGCTTTTCCGACGAAACTAGGTTACCTCCTTTCAGGAAAAGTTGAAAGTTTTCATTTTACAAACAAGCGGGAGCAAAATCCATTCAATTACTAAAAGACAGAATAATGGAGCTATAGGCTCTAATGAATGCAGGGGGTTTTACGCTTAGGAAAAAGGCTTGTAGCCACCCAGAAGCCCTCTCTGAAACTCCAGATTAGGAGAAAGCTAATTCGGTCATTCATTTTTTTTTGAAAAAAAAAAGAAAAAAAAAATCAAAGAATGTTAGGAATGTTCTAGAACTTGAATAAAGATACTCTTCAAGTTAGAACCTTAGCTAATCAGCAAATTCATATTAAGAGGCAATTGCTGTCCGTAATTGCGCAAATATATGACCTTCTCGGAATTATTTCGACAGCTACAATAATTTCAAAATTACTTCTACAAAAATTGTGGAAATTACTATCAACCTGGGATGAGCCGATACCTCCAGACATTTTACAAGAGTGGAACATTTTTTATAATGAAATTCCCGAATTTAAATCTATGTCAATACCCCGTTATTTAGGCTTAAATGCTACAGACTGTAAAATTGAGGTTCACGGATTTTGTGACGCCTCTCCGAGGTCGTATGCTGCAGTAGCATATTTAAAGGTCATCACTAATAAAATTGAGATATTTCTAATTGCTTCTAAAACCAGAGTCGCAACTGTAAAGGGATTTATTTTGCCAAAATTGGAATTAGCGGGGCCTTACAATTATGAGAGCTAATTATCAACGTTCAGAACTCCCTTAAATTCACTCACTCAACATACTTGTATACGGACTCTTCAATAACTTTAAACTGGATAAATAACCCTCCGAATAGAGGAAATCAATTTGTGCCTCATAGAGCCACCAAAATAATAGCTCTTACTTATTTAGAATCCTGGAGACATATTCCAGGCAAATATAACCCTGCCGATTAAGCCACGCGAGGATTACCCTAACTAAACTGAAAGCCAGAACTGATTGATGGGAAGGGCCAAAATGGCTCCATAGCTTTGAACTACCAACCACGTGCACTTTACATTCGGTTGCAGTTCAGGAACAAAAAATTGAAAATTCTCTTGACTCAAGCTCTAAACCTCCCCGTGATAATAGCGACATTTTATCTTATATTCAAAAATTTTCTAATTATATAAACCTTTTGAGAATTATAAAATATGTGACAAGATTTATAAATAATATCAAAAGCAAGGCAAAGGAAAGTGGTCATTTAATGGCCATAGATCTAAATAACGCTGAAATATGCATTGTAAAACTTATCCAAAAGACAGAATTTAGTGAAGAAATGGCTTTATTATTTTAAAGCCTTTCCATCATATGTTATGCCTTGATCTTTTTTCTGGATGAAACAGGCATTCTTCGTGTTGGAGGAAACTTGCGAAAAGCTCCGTCTCTGCGATTCCAAGAAAAACATCCTATTTTGCTACCAAAATCCCACCACTTGACATCCTTAATAATCAAACATTATCACAACTTAAGTTTACATGCTGGTCCCAACTTAGTACTGTCCCTCATTAGAGAAAAATTTTGGATCCCTCACGGATGCTACACTCATAAATCAGTATTAAGACAATGCCTAATACGTTTTCGTCTGTCAGCTAATCCGATAATACAAAAGATGGGGATCTACCCTCAGTCAGAATTACACCCATCCGTCCTTTTTTGAAAGAGTGTGTTGACTTTGCGGGATCAGTCATGACAAAATGCCAACACAGGCGGAAATCGGCTGCCTTTAAATCATATATTGCACTGTTCATCTGTATGACTACAAAGGCAGTGTAACCTTCTGACATATTTTCGGACAATGGAAGAGATTTTGTGGGAGCCCATTCTTATCTGAAACAGTTATTTACTTTATTCGAAGAAGAAAAATTACAAAACTTTGCTTCCCAACCCAGAATCACATGGCATTTCATTCCCCCATATGCTCCACATTTTGGGGGACTCTGGGAAGCGTCTATAAAATTAGCCAAAAATCACTTAGTGAAAATTACAAAAGGAACAATTTAAACTTTTGAGGAACTTTCAACGCTTCTAAGTCAAATAGAGGCTGTCATTAATTCCCGGCTTCTAACACCATTATCCACTGATCCAAAGGATTCCTCCGCGTTAAGTTCTGGGCATTTTCTAATAGGCTCTGCATTACTAGAACTGCCAGAAACTTCTTTAACCTTTAATTCTTTTAGTCTTTCCTCCAGGTATAAGCTCCTAACTCAAATGGAAACATCTTTTGGAACCGCTGGCACAGACAGTATCTCCAAACACTGACCCAGCGAGCCAAGGGAGCCAACCAATCGCACAACTTCCATATAGGGCAACTGGTGCTTTTGAGGAGCCAAGCAACTTCGCCACTCTGTTGGAAACTCGCCAGAATCACCTGGCTGATACCAAGACACGATGGTATCGTCACAGTCCTTGAACTGAAGAGTGCAGCTGCTGAAAGTCTTACTAGAGCCGTATCCCAAGCCATCCCTCTTCCGAGTATGTTGACTCATGCCCCGGTGCCTCCCCCGCCCGCGCAGCCTGTTGAGGAATTTGGAGCAGCGCTTGAGCCAGTCGAATAAACCAGACAATCACGTGAGTAAAGAGCACTTTTTCTTTTTATTATTATTATGTTTTTGAAAATATATTCGTGAAGTCAAACCAAACCTTTGGGTTTATTCGTAGTCTATTAAAATCATGCTAAATCATGTATGATTATTCTGTATCGAACTGAATTCTCTTTTATTATGTTTTATGGACATATTCTTTTCAGTCGAAATAAAAACATTCGTAATATATAATGGATTAACGATGGAACTATGAATCTGATTCTATGGGAAAATATAAACATTATTCGTTATTTGATATATCTCCTTCCATGTCCAAAAAATGTACAATAATTCAAATCCGCAAAATTCTTTTAAATGTGAGTCGATTAATTCTATGAAATATCATTATGTGCGTGTCATCAGTTATTCTGATTACGAGTTTGTAATTAAAAATTCAAGATTCTACATTCATTTGGATTCTTCATTATTTATATGTGACCTCTTTTACTGCAATCACAGTGGAAATCTGGGAGAATGGTGAGTACCATTAAATTTAATCTTTGTATGCAAAATAAGTTTCGCTTTAGAAAATAGAAGTTTTGATTATTTATTATTCGGATTACCTTTCTTATTCATTTATCCCATACAAAATTAAACATATAATCGCCGTCTTTAAGGCGTTGAAACCAGTAAGCACCTCTGCTTTTTCATACGATATTTTCCCTCAAAACAAAATAAATCGAATGACGTATTTTGCAGCACTTTTTTGCTGCTGAAACTCGTAAAAAAAGCAATGACGAATAAATGTCTTATCGTATGACATCTTTAACCTTCAAAATTTCTCTTTACATTCACTTTTTTCCGTCGCTTCTGCGTCGGTTTGTTATATCTAAACCGGTTTCTATCCCATGGCACAATCGTCGGGTACTGATTGGTATGATACGGTATGCTACATTCAAGCACAGATATAGTAATATACATATATTTATCATCCCCATGTTATCGAGCAAAAAATTTTGATGCCAAAAAACAGTTCTAAAATCAGCCATTAGGGAGTATTGAAAAAAAGAATAAAAAGAAAAATGAATTTGAGACTGTATCTGGAGTTTTTCATTCACCTTTAGTAAATAAATTGTTCATAAATATTATTTACTAAATTATCCGTGTGTACGAGGGTTGCTATTTATATTTCTGGCCTAATAATGAAAAAACAAATATGTAGGATCGAAATTGGTTTTATTGTTTTTCAAAATATTCTCCATGATGATCAATACACTTTTGCATGCGTTTGAACCAATTTTCAAAGCACTTTTTCCAGTCCGATTGAAGTAACTCCAAAACATGCGTTTTGAATGCATCAACCGCTTCTTCGGGGGTCGAAAATCGTTGTCCACGTAATTTATTTTTGATGTGTGAGAATAAGAAGAAGTCATTGGGTGCCAAATCAGGGCTGTACGGCGGATGACCCATCAGTTCGATATTTCGCTCAGTCAGAAATGCATTTGTTTGAGTCGATGTGTGAGAGCTCGCATTGTCATGATGAAGAATGATTCGCCTGTTCTTCTGCTTTTTTCGAATTTCTCCGATGACTTCTGGCAAACAAATGGTCGTGTACCATTCAGAATTGACCGTCCTGCGTTGCTCTAACGCCACTGTTGCCACATGACCGTTAATGCCGAAGAAACAGGCAATCATTTGTTTCGATGTGCTTCTTCCTCGAACAACTTTTGTTGGTTTTGCCTCGCCTTGGAAGACCCATACAGTTGATTGCTGTTTTGTTTCCGGCTCATATGCATAGATCCATGATTCGTCACCTGTGTAGATGTTATACACAGCCTTTGATGTACCTTGAACGTATTTTTCCAACATTTCCTTGCACCAATCGACACGAGCCTTTTTTTGAGCGTTTGTCAGATTATGCGGGATCCAACGCGAACAAATTTTTTTTACGCTCAAATGTTCATGCAATATTTTATTGATGCTAGTCATACTAATGTCCAAAGACGCCTCAATCTCACGGTATGTCACATGACGATCTTGCTTTATCAGTTCACGCACAGCATCGATCTTTTCTGGCACAACAACGGATTTTGGACGACCTGCACGGGATTCATCCTGGATCGAACATCGACCACGATTAAATTCGTTATACCAATTTTTTACAGTGCTGTAGGATGGCGCTTTATCGCTGTATAAAGAATTCATCGAAGCACTCTTGTCTTGACAATCCACGTCGAAAGTTATGAAAAATAATCGCACGAAAATTTTCACGATTCAATTCCCTTTTTTGAAAGAGAAGAACTTCTCAATTTACTGTCAACAACACAAATAAAGCTATAATGGTAAATCGTCTACTGACTTTACGTTTAAAAATACCAAACTTTCGATTAAAATCGTCTGCGGTCGCTTAGCAACACTTACTGTTGCCAAGGCCAGAAATATAAATAGCAACCCTCGTATTCCTGTGTGTGATTTAATCGATCAATCTATGTCTTATTACTATATCTATGCTTGCAAGTAGACGTCATACAAAACTCTCTTTAAAACTTCTTACTCCACATAATTATATGGAACACAGTGGTTTGTAAGCAGTGTTTCTTTTAAGCATATTTTGATATGCGCAAACTTTATAGTGAAATTACAGCACAGTCAAATTAACATGTATTTTTTAAATACAGAACTATGCGTTCTGTACAGAATTGTATGTACCTTTGATACAATACTTTTTATATGTTTATACAGCCCTGAAAATAATTCTGATATATTGAAGGATATATCGAAAAGTTTCAGATACATTATGAGATTAGATAATGTACATTTTTAGTGCTATGAAGAATTTTACAATTACTTTTTTTTAAATCACAAAGTTATAGATATTTCCACAATATATAGTACTCATCTTACTTATTTCGACTTTTTCATGCTTAAATATTTAGATATTCACAATTGTCTTATATTAACTAATCATGCGTGTGTTTGCATTTAAATAAAGTCTCTTACATTCTAATACTCATTTTTATTACATTTGTCTCACCATTTAGAACCTGTTTTTATGGGCTTTTTACTTTTATAAATTTGTTAGGAAAGATGTAAATATAGCAAAAAAAGCAAAAAAAGCGTTCAATTAACTACATATTTTCCAAATATTATTGATCGGCATCTTAATATACTGCTTTATGCGTTTATTGGCATACTTTCTATCATAAAAATACATTTTAATGCACTTTCCCCTTTTTAAAAAGGAAAAGTTCAAAGTTCTGCGACTGACATATGATAGGATAGATTTATCATCATCTGTCACACTTAAATTGCTATTGATCTTTTTTGCTATTATAAACCCTTCGATCTTATTTTATGTGTCTAAAAGAGAAATAAATTAGAATTTTTTCTGTCTTATTCACCACATCATTTATTTCTAAAGAAAATATCTTTCTTCTTCGTAAAATCTATCCAATAAACTACATAAAAAATATATAGGAAAAGCTGATATTTTGTAATTATATTTCGTACACTAGTGTAACTATTTATAATGCATTATAATAATACGTCTTTTAATATACTTTAAGAAAAGCTACCGCGAAGTATTGTAGTCAGAGATTTAATAAAATATACACATAAGTAAATGTTTGAAATATATTTTTTTGTGTTTAAGCAATATCTGTGTGGGTATATTAATTTAAATGAAAATAATGAAAGCCAAAGAATTAATTAAATTTATTAATATAAATGTTTTTACATTGTTTAGTAAGAAAAAAATTATATTTATTTTATTTTGAATAATTAATGTACTTACTCATTATAATAATTAAATTTATAAGAATATATTGATGTAAAATAATTAATACCACGTTTAAGAGCAAATCAAAATTAACATTAAACATTTATATAAAGATACTTTTAACAATCTTTGCCAGTAAAAAGTGTCTCTTACATAATATATTACGCATTTCTATATAACATAGAAAGTAATTAACACGGTTACTACCATTCTACTGAATAACTCATTGTAAAATACAAGTTCTCTCGTAATTTGATGCTAAAAGCTTTAATATGTAAGGAGTAGATAAAATATTTTTTTTAAATCTAAATAATTAATTTTTGTCACAATATTTCTTTTTCTGATATATTAAATAAATATTTTCATTGGACAAGCTTAAAATCACTTAATGATTATTTACTTATTTAAATTGTATTAATTGCAAAGAATCTTTTTTATGTCTGGCAAATTCATGAACAGCAGAAATATTTATTATGGATTAATGATGAGAAGAATAGAAATTAATTCTTCAGATTATTTATATATATATATGTATAGATATTTATGTATGTTTCTCTTTTCAAGTTAAAATATAAATTTAATAAGAGGCATTAATAACCAATTTTGAAAATGATGTAATACACTTCAAAAAGTGGCTTAAAATGTTAAGATGTAATATAATATATGTATGTAATGTAATGTAATAAAATAATGTATTAAAATAGAAAAAGTTAATATAATCTATAAAAATGAAGAAAGTTTTATTAAACTTTTTAAAAATTCATTTTTACCGTGTATCTATGAAGAGAATTCACTATTTTTTTCCTGGAAAATCAATTTAGAAGACATGACATATTGTTTCCTATATATATATATATATAATATATGGCATTGTTCTCAATTAACTATTTTTCATTCAGGCAAAACTGATAACAAAACTGAGACTGAAAGAAAATTTTGACGGTATTTTTCTGTAAATTTGAAAAATTATATATATTCTTTATATTTTCCAAATCTAAATATTTATTTTTTTTATTTTAAGAATATAAGTAGATGTTAGATTAATAATAAGACACAAAATGTCAACTAACATAAAAAACTTTAATCTTTAGCATCATACAACTGACATTTTTTTCAATGTGAAGATAAAAAACAAATATATATATATATATATATATATATATATATATATCTTGATGTAAGTGCAAGAAAATGAAATAAATTTAACAATCAAAATGATAAAATTTAATTTAAAATGAGGAGAATTTTATCCTAAATAAAAATATGAAATTAAAATAAGTAAACACATAGCTTGATAGAGTGCAAGAAAATGAAATTCAACAGTCAAATAGATAAAAATTAAAATAAAATGTTCAGAAATCCCTCTTAAATGAAAATAAAGATAAAATCATCTTTTCCAGATTTCTAAAATAAATTTCAGACTGCGTTTTAATAAGGAATTTTTCTGTGTAATTTTTGAAAAATGTATAACTCAATCAATAAATTTAATTAAAAGATTTATTAATTTAATCTTCAATCGCACTGTTCAAAAACTGTCAGTTAAAAATATTTTACAATCGGATTATTGAAGATACTAATTACTCTTAGTAAACGTTCAAATTATTTTGACGTTTATCTGATAAATTTAGAAAATAATCCTGTGTCAGAAATTCTGTTAAATACTATATCATTTTGTAACTTGAAATTCAATTTTGCCTATATATTTTAAAACCGAAAAAATAATTTCTTATATGAAATAATGAATAATTAATAATGTAAATAATGTAAAGTAATATGTAAGTATGTATATATATATATATATACATATATATATATATATATATATATATATAGTATCAGGTGGGTTGTGGGCGTTTAATTACTTTAAGAATACTTATTCTACTCTTTACTTAACATTTAATAAAGAATTAAAATATTTACATTTATATACATAGAAGTTAATGAGCATTTAAAAATTAATTATCAAAGTATATTCAACAGTTCGTCCCTTAAACATAATTCGTAGCACGCATAGTACTTTATCAACTACGTCAAACACAAAACGAAAGTCATTAAGGCGATACAGCCGTCAACTCTGTATGCTTCGTCCAAACTCTTCCAGATCCGATCGTCAACTGAGCTCTCTCTGGAAGGTGCTCCGTCTGCCGGGGATGTGAGCACACGTAGGAGGTGACGTCCTCCTGACATCACGGCTACGTCATTCTATGCCTGCGGCTGCAGTTCTGGCTTCAGAATCGAATGTTAGGGAAAAGGAAGGTGCTTATACTTCATATATATATATATATCGAAATTAATAATAATAATAATAACAGATTGTTATTTTCTTAATATTTAGATTTTGTCAGGATTTATTTTAATGTTTGAAGCGTGTCAAAAATTTGAAGCCTTGGAAATTATGATTTCTTGGCGGGAATAATAATTATCAGTATCAGTCTTTTTTTTAGTTGCTTCCCAGAATGTTATAGATACTTTAAATTTAATATTCCTAGTTATTTGTTTACTAATTACAACAGAACTAATAGTTAAATAACCATTAAATAATACTGAGAGAATCTAAAAATAACCCAGAAAAATTTAATAATTAATTTAAAGCATATTACTTCTTTTACATAAAAATTGAGACACAAGAATATTGAATTTATTTGTGTAAGTTGACGATGACTTTACTTATTGGAACGCATAGCCCATGTGAAGTACACGAGCACAATACAAACCACTTTTGCCCTAGCAAATTCATGAAAATCTTAGGTTAACCTAAACGACTACTCTCAGGAATTTTTTTTTTTTATTTCTAGTTAGAATTACGCAAAATAATAAAATATTAAGTTTTGTGATATTATGTTAATGAAATTGCTATCTATTAAGCGTCCAAGATAACTTAGTTATCTCTGTAAAGGCTTCTATTATCCAAATGCATTTATTGAAATATTTTAATCGTTATCTCTATTTTAAAATATTTTATAATACTAATCAGGGTAAATAAATGTTATCAATAATACTTAAATGTCGCATGTATGTACATATTTTTTCAAGATTAAAAAACGCATACTTTTTGTATTAAATAGCAAAGGAAGAAAAATATCATTTGAAAAAAATGTTAAGCATTGTTAGTCAATCTATATATGCATTCTACACTAATCAGAGTTTATCCCTTTTTTATTAATTTATAAAATATAAAATGTATCATATGTATTGTTGACAATGTAACAAGATATTTTCTCCCGGAAATGTATTTTTTTCTCTTCTAATTTTCATTTTATATATATATATATATACAGTCGGTAACAAAAGTGTCCGAACACTAGCAAAAATTCCTATGTAAAAAAAGGACACTTCATACGTTTTTATTAAATAAATCCTTGTCGAATTCTGTTTTTAGTCAGTGTAAGAACATGATTCGATAAGGATTTATTTAACAAAATCGTATGAAGTGTACCTTTTTTATATAGGAATTTTTGCTAGTGTTCGGACACTTTTGTTACCGACTGTATATATATATATTGCAGACGAAAGGAAATTCCAGAATTTTTTTTCTTACAGTTTTACATAACTTTCTGAAAATCTTCAAACCTTATTTCTAAATAAATAACTTGTATAGAATATTTCTTTTACAAATATTGCCTGTTTATTTTATAATTTCTTTTTCTTAACTTTTGATAATTTTCGTCAAATTTCTTTCTTGCAGAAACTTCGTTTTTTAAAAGTGTTCACAAAGTATGCAAAGTTTTAACGAATATATATATATATATATATATATATATATATATAAAGAAGAAGAAGAACGTGCATAGATCTTTTTATCTTCACAAATATTTATTATTTTGTTCGAGATCTGTCTTTAAAAATTAAATTTTAATAATATGAGTCACAAAGTTTTTCAATGAAATATTAATTTTAAAGCTCAATCTTAAAAAAGTAAAATTATTTGCAGTTCATTTCTTTAGTTTTTTTTTTTTTTTTTTTTTTTTTTTAACTATAAGAATACAGTAGTTAAAAATTTTAACCTTTGAAATAATGAGAGTGAAGTTTTAATAGTATTCAATTTTTACAAATTATTTTTATATTATACGAAAACATCTTGTTGTAAGCCGATAAAAAGAAACAAAAAAAAAAAAAAAAAAAAAAAAAAAATACTGAAAATGCAAGCAGAAAAATAATTATTTTTCAGTGTTTTCTACAGGTATAAAGAAACGTTATCAATTTTTTAAATCTTGTATTATGCCTTAAAACCTAAATATTTTCAATTATATTGAATCGTTCGTCCTTGTATTAATTCATATTTTTTAAACCACGATTAAAAAAAAAAAAAAAAAAAGTGGTGTTATTATTTTGAAGCCTCCCTCTCTCTCTCTGTGAGTGTACATGTGTCTGTACGTATGTGTCACTGATGTTTCGAAACGAATCAAACGACCACGAAGCGTTTTTATTTCTGGGTAGTGGGCTTTAGCCGATCCGCTGATCTCTGTATGTAAATGAATCCTTTGTATAATATTTTTTATTCCTATATTTATTAATAAGCTTAAAGAATTTGAATAGTTATCGTTTGCTACAAATAAATTATTTCAAAAACATTTCATCTGTAAAACACAATTCCGGAACGGCAACAGTCCTAAAAAGAATAAAATGTTGTTCTGAGAAAAGATCTTTTATTTATTATTTACATGAATAAGATATTTATCTGTAATGAGAAAAACTTTCTCATATCTCTATATGTAACGGCGAAATATCACTGATTCATTCATTCACCTATCAACGTTAAGTTCAAATCACATGTCGTTTGGACAGATGGGTCTTGACATAGGTGATAAATATTATCGAATTTAACGAAATTTATCACTTAAGGCCATGAAAGAGGATGTAGATTTTTTTTTAAACCTTTTCATCATATCCCTGCAATATTCTCCAACAGAAGCTTAAAATTTACCAAAATGTCTTTAAATTAAGGTAAAAAGTTAATTAAGGTAAAATAATTAAGGTAAAAAGTTAGAATTTTTTAAAATTTACTTCTTAAGGTAGAGAACTTTTTTCAAACAGTTCTTTGCACGTAAAAAATCGCAGTAGTATCCAACAAAAGTTTAAAATTTAGCAAAGTACTTCCTCTTAGATCATAATAAAGTAAAAGATTATAACCTTACGAAATTTAACTTTTAAGGGTGCGGAAGAGTTCTTTAGCATTTACCAGTTCTACGCACGGGGAAAATCGCATTAGTATTCTGTGGAAGCGTGGAGTATAGAAAATTATCTTCTCTTGGGCCCTAATTAAGGTAAAATATAACAACTGTCCGAAATTAATAATCAAGAGAATAAAAGAGATGGCGGTGTCCAGCATTTCTATCCATTCTTCTCACGTGGGAAATTGTAGTGCTTTTCAGTGGAATTTTTCGAAAGATTTCAACAGAGCATAGCATTCATCAAAAGAAACAATCTCTGTTAAACATGTTAAATTAATTTGCTTTGCTTTTAGTTACATTTATTTTTTTTATTTTTCACCGTGTTACAAACTGGTAGAACTCCAGTTGCATTATAATTTGGATTTATGGTTACTATTTCATACTACTTATTCTCTCACTATTAAATCAAACCCCACACAATCTTAATAAAGCATAGCATTTCCATTAAAATACACTTTTTCTATCAAATAAATTCTATGATTGACAGCATTTTCAAAGACGATAGTAATTCATTTGGGAAGTTTCGTGAAAGTTACGTCTTTCTAACATGCTATATATATTAATTATATTAAAGTACTAAATAGTTTTGATATATTCACGGTAAAAGTTTTAAATATCACGCATGGAATTTTGACGAAAGCATAATTTTAGAATGTATTTTAGATCATTTCCCTCCTTTAAAATTTTGAATTTTTATACACCTCTACTTACGGAGATTATATACATTAGAAGTATTCAACATATCAAATTTGCTACAATATTGCTAAAGAAATCGGGAAAAAAGTATAGTTTTAAAAAGGTTTTTTTCAACCTTTTCACATTCACAACAAATTTGAAAGAACCACAGTTCTTCAACCATAGCCTCCTAAACTTGATGCCTATCGCGTGGCTCGGAAACTTGGCAACAGTTGAAGCGGTAGACAGCGCTACCTGTTACAGATTGCGTGATTTTTTTATTCAACAGCCACCAAAAATTTTTAAAGGTGGTATATGATATACAAAAAAGGCGACTAGAATCAAAGAAACGTCGATTATGTATATATCATATATCACTTCTTAAAATTATTCGTGCCAGTTGAACAAAAAAGTCGCGCAATATGTAGCGGGTGGCGCTGTCTACCGTTTCAACTGTTGCCAAGTATCCGAGCCATGCGACAGGCATCTAGTTTAGGAGGCTATGTTTTAAAAATGATCATAACTGTGTCAAATTTGTTTCAAATAGTCTTTGTGGCTTGAGAGGAGATATAAGATATGCATGCATATAATAACTTTTATTTATATTAAGATTATTTTTTTTATTATAATACCGATTTAATCGGCATGGTTCTTAGCGGTGTTTGATGATAAGAGGCATGACACATTTCTTTTTTTCGTTAGTGAAAACATGATTTGTTTAGCACGTGATTTGTTTAGCACATCTGTAGAAGAAAAACCTCGTCCTTTCGAAACCGGTAGGGCTTTCATTTATTTTATAGTGTATCAAAATTTTTTATGTTCAAATACATACAGTTCTTTCATTTATAGTGTTTAAGAATGATTATGAATTTATTTAGTCTATCTGTAAGCTTCTCAGACCACCTATCTGATGATGTGTGATAACGCATGCAAAGAACATTGAAAGTTATACGATGCAACAAGTACGTACAGTAGAAAAAAAAATGTTAATAATCAATGCGTAACGCATGATGTTTTGCTCTTGTTTTATTGATTTTCACTGAAAAGTGTTGGTTTCTCTCTTCTCATTTTATTAACTTAAATTTATTTAGAAAAAAATATTCCTATTTTATTGAAATTTTTAAATTATTCTTAATTTTTAAGAATTAAATTTCCTGAAGTTCTCTGTATATTTCCTTTTATTTTTTACTATCCCTAAAATTTTCTCGTTTATATTTTATATGTTAGGATTGGATCGGATAACACACACTTGTATCTCAGGACGTAAGAGAAATCCTTTTTAGGGCTAGTTGATTCGTGAAGCAGAACTTGTCTGAGTACTGTCTGTGTGTAACTCTGCCCTCCAATTCTGTGAGGCTCTTTTTCTTCTCTTTTTAAAAAGAAACATAATTCATTCATTTTTATTTAGTATGTTGGAGCAGGTTCTGCACATGCAAAAACTGTTCATTTGTGCGCGCAGAAACACTAGACACTGTATAACTAGCTGGTGGTATACAATAGGTCCTTACTCAATAATTCTGAAATAATTATTCATAATTATTAAATAATGAATAAATAAAATAACATGAATAAGCATACATACAGATAATATTAACAAAAACAGAAAATTGTTTCTCAATATATGTAAGAACACTGAATTAATATGTCATATTTTATTACTGCCAAAAATAAATAATCTTCATCAGAATCTTCTGATGAAAATTCCTGGTTGAAGTCTTTTGTGTGAAACGCCTCTTGTCGGATACGCAGATGCGAGAAATCGAGGGACTGGGACAGGATGGCCTGTGAGTAAAGAACGCCGGGAAGACAGCGTGAGTTACAGGCCGTTGAGTGTGCCTACATCTTATCTACTTTGATGACCTGTGTTATTTTTTACCTTAGCTTCGTACCTACAATTCATCTATGGATTAAGTCTAGTCTCTGGATAAAATGCCTTCTTTCTTTTTCATTTCTGGGTGGGAAAATGGCGAGCTAACATGTCCTTTTTACTTTCTCTTACCTATGGGGTCGAGAAAGTACTATTTTAGGGTCAAATTTTCAAACGCGAGTTTTTGTTATATTTACATGTTCTGAGGTACCCTGAATACGAAAATCATATTTTTAGCGAATAGTCTGTGTGTCTGTCTTTTATCAGCATATCTCAAGATCAAACAGTAGCAGAAATTCCAAACTCGGTATTCTAAATGTGTATCATATAGGGATGCTACACTAAGCTTTTCATTGAGATGAAGCAAATGGTTCGTGTACAGGGACACGCAAAAGTATTCAAATACATTACGTCTATGGGGCAAATTACAGGTAAGTGGAGTTTAACATCTATAGACTGCATTAAATCAAATGAAACGAATACACATTTTGTGTAATAGAGATAGTCAACTGGGAAAAAAAAAATTGTGTATGTAGGAGCCTCGTCTCCCTCCCTGGGGGGGGGGGGAGTAAATTTTCATGTAGGGTATCTTTCAAAAGAGCTCGCCAATACCTTTAAAATGAGTGGTTGAACCATCGATCTGCGATAATTTAAAATAAAGTTGTCGATTTATTTATTTTTAACAAAAAAAAAAAAAAAAAAAAATCATTTTTTTAAAGTTTAATATTGAGAATAAATTCAACTTTTTCTTTTTGGATATTTAGTGTTATACTACTTCTCCAATATGGAAACCGTATGCATTATCATGAACGATATTCTTTTTAAATAATAATTTTAATAAATTATTTTTACTGAGTGAATTTGTATAGGGAAATATAGAAGAAAATCGTGTGGTGGCCACAACACATTAGTTATTTGTTGTTAGTGGATGTCCTTTACTAATAATATTTTACCATTTCCAGGAAAGCTGTTCGAGAAGTGAAAAAAAATTATCTTAGAGATATGGTAAATAATGTATGTTTTAAGCTAAATATCCATCGCTTATTTTTTTGTACATTAATGAAACGGGGTTGAAGGGGGGGGGGGCTACCGCCCCCCCCCCACACAGAACTAATTATCATATAAAACTCTTCTTAAGCCTAATTTCAATTGTGTAACATAGGTTTACATAACAGTACACGTTATCTTACCTCTTAATCTCCAGGTAAGATAAAGTAGTGTGAGTGGCACACCAGATTATTTAAGTTACTTTTATAAAGTACATTATTAAGTTGCTTTTATCTTACTTTTACGTTACCGTTATTAAGTTACTTTTACTTTTACTTTTATCGTGATCTTGTTATGTTTTTATTTATGTGATTACTAATTTAAACTGTGTTTCTATTTTGTTGAAGATTTAAATTTATTTTACCATGTTTTTATTATCTCGCTTTCTTGTTTGTTTGTCCAGTACAAATCTTGCAATCGATTTTTAACTAACTTCCCGACCAGCTAGACAGTTGATACTTTTATAATAGATCAGAACACGATACAATGCATTCTTTTCTTCCTTTTAGCCATCTTCAAACAGATTGGAATTCACGATTAATAAATGTTTAAATTTGTTTTATAATTTCAAACTTCGAAATTTTTTTATAACTGCACTCTTTAATACGCATTTGATAATTTCCTCTCAGTTTGATGGGATAATTCATCAAAAGTTTTTTTAAAAGTATTTGTTAATACAGAGAATTGTCAAGTTTATATTACTCAACAGAAAATTTAAAAACGTATTATATAGAAAGTTCTTTTTACTTGTAATTATTTATTTTTGTGCATGCTGGTTTCGCTATTTTTATGACACCTGTTAAGTCGTTCTTAATTTGTTGTTCTATTAAAAAGTGGCTTCTCTGCTGCTCCCATTCAGTTATGAGGAAGAAGAACCGCGTTTGCACATACAGTATTCTTTTTCAAATTATTTTTGTTGCTCTAATTTGTTCTTTTTATATTTATTAGCATTTTTAAAGTCCTTTTGTTAATCACACCCATTTTTTCTTTTAATTTGTTACGCCTATTTATTAACTTCTATTTAGCATTATATATTTTTTGCACAAGTTTTATTGCTGCCTTTGGCGCCTATTTTATACAAATATTTTCTAATTTTTATTTGAAGAATATATATATATATATATATATATATATATATATATATATATATATATGTAGCGGAACTACCTAATAAAGTATTCCAAATATCTAACATCGATATTTTTTGAAATTTTACGTTTTAAATTATTACGTATGAAGAAAACCTTTTTCTATAATAATCTAATTTTTGACAGAATAAATTTTTGTAATATTATCAGGCGGGGCGAAATAAAATCATTGAAATTACAAAAGTCATCTCTTCTTAATTCAGTATTTTAAGAGTCGCATTTTAAGAGATATTATCAAAAAAAAAAAAGTAATAATAAGGAAAATATTAAAAAAAAACGGATTTTTTTTTCTATTTTTAGTATTATTTTTCTTTTTTAAAAATTTATGTAATTTAAAATCGGAAGAAAAGCAAATTTCAGTTTTTGGAATAAAAAAATCCTTTATACATCATGAAAATGATAGAAAAATATAATAGATTTTGACAAGTCGTGCTACATATAGTTCTTTTGAACATGCATTTTGAGTGGATATTTCAGTTATAGGATTACAGAATGCTTTTTTTTTTACATATATATTTCTTTTTATTCTTGGCTGCCACGTTTCCAAGATCACGTTTTTATCAAACAAGCAGTTTTCTATTTTTGTCCATAATAAGATTTTACTCAATTATATTTTATTACAAAAATTCGATTTTTCAATCTTAAAAATCTGCACGAAAATCATTCGACACTTTTCTTCGATTAAATGAAAATTACATATCACTGATGAAAATAATTCAGAAATGAAAATATTTTCGTTTTGTTAATGAACACATATTTTCGTACTGGATCAATTTATGTAAAAAATAAAATAAAATAAATAAACGTTAACATTCAAAGGCGGTATTCACTAATAACTTTAACCTCCGGTTAAACACGAAAACTTGAAAATCGTATAAAATCAGAATTCAACTTTTTAGCAAAATTTGAAGCGTTGTCTCAGCCATCTGGTGGCGTTGTTATTTTCAGATTTTTATTTATTTATTTATTTATTTATTTTTTAAGTTGAAAACAACCATTCAAAAATTATGTGAAAACTTTGACGCAAGATGACAGACGCAGCGTGCCATGTTTTCTTGGGAAGGCAATTAGACGATTTTCAAGTTTTTGCTTAGAACCAGAGGTTGAAGTTAATGGTGAATAATGTCATAAATCATTTAGCCCATATCTACTGGCAGCACTTCAAGTATAATTAGAATAAAAAGGCGTATAAAATTGAATTGATGCAAGAAATGTCAAAAGCATATCGCTCACGTTAAAACGTATGTATATATATATATATATATAAACGTATAACATCTTAGTAATTAAATACTCATTAATTACTAATATGAGGTGTGTGTGTGTATGTACCTTATTTAAAACGTATATACCTCACTTCATTCTTACTACATGGGACAAGAGGTACTTCGATCTTTGATCAGGAAAGAATTTTATAGAGTGTTGTCGCTGTTGTTGATTGGCACTTTTCACGATTTTATCGTATGTTATATTTAATTTATATATAATTTCATAAATCTACCATCTATCTTAGAAAACACATACAGGACATAACAAATTGATAAATTTAACATTTTTTAAAGGTCCAGATCTTCTTTCGACCTCTATGTACTAAGGTATACAAAAGTGACACCTCATTAAATCTTTATCGTATAGACAGAAAGACGGACAGACAGTTAAACCGAAGTCTTTAATACTTTTCAACCCTGTTGGAAAGTGTTAAAAAAGAAAGAAATGAGAGAAGACAGCGTATGTGTGTTCAGAAAATTATGGCAATATGTCTACACGAATGAATAGTTCTAAAAGCGATACTCTACTGCGATCTTCTCTTTTTCATTTTTTATTTAGCCCATATTCACAGATGTCTTAAATCATTTATTTCAATATTATATTAATTTAAATTTTTGCCCTGTAGCTGTATATTGGTTACAATTCAGTTACGCTGAAAGTGTTAAAATGATTAGATTGGATTAATATATTGGTAAATGTTTTACTTCAATAAGTGTATCATTATTGTTTGTGCAAGAATTTCAAATACATTAACAATACGGTGAAATAAATAGTACATGGTTGAAAGAAATGAATGTTATTTTAATTTGCGTTATTATGTAAGTCATACGTACATTCTTATAAATAATATTTAAACTGCATACTACGTTGTAAACATTTAAAATTTTTTAACTAGTTATTATAGGCTTTTTATTTATTTATTTATTTTATTTTATTTTTTAACCTTTCTATTAATGTCTGTACTGCAGTGTATAGCTCAAAATGTTTTTGTGTTATTCATGTACATATATTGATATATATCAGAATCGCATATTTCAAACCTCTTAAATTAAATAATAGAACTTATTTAAAGAAGTTCCACATACCAACATTCGTTATATATTTACGTTATACAAAATAATTTGCGCGACACCCTTACATGACTTTCTCAAACTATAAATTATTTTAAACATATTATTAAAATTTAGGGTAGGAGATACCAAGTGCTGTATCCGAACATTACAAATCAAAAATAAATTTTATACTTACTTTATATTTTATTTTTATTTTAAATTAAGAATCAAATAAATTTATTTTCTAAACAGAAATTAGTATGTTGTGATATATAATAGAAAAGTTAAATTTTGTGATTGACAACGATACATTATTAAACAGAAATTATAGCAGACTATTATTTTCTAAATATATCAAATAAACGTCAAAATAAATTAAAGATTTACGTGCATAATTAGAATATGCAATAATCTGATCATCAAACTGTTTATAACTGACAATCTCTGAACAGTTCGAATGAAGATTAAATCAGAAAATCTTTTAATTAAATTTATTGATTTGCTAATATTCTTTTCGAAAAATGTATCGAAAATTTACTCATTAAAAAGCAGCCTGAAAAATATTAAAAATGCAGTACAATATGAAATTAATTATTATTTTTTTATTATTATTTAAATTATTTTCTCATATTTAATTGCTTTTATTAATTTTCCTTTTCGTGAGTTTATTAATGGATTTTTGTAAATAATTATAATTTTGCTTAAAAATAATGTTTTATTTATATGGATGTTAATGGTTAAAATTTGTATGTCAGTTGTTATTTTACGCTTTATTATTAATTTAATATCTTGTTTTTATATTTTAAAACAAGTAAATTCATACTTAAAGAAGAGAACTAAAGTGAACGTCACAAAAAAAAAAAAAAAAAAAAAAAAAATGTAATGTGTAACTTAAAATTTGTTTTTACAATAAATGTTAATTTGCTGCGTTTCCTGAATATACCATAAAAGGACTTTTTTTGAATATATATATACAACGAATAATATTTAGAAAAAGTTTCCTTGCGATTATCTTGGTAAAATAAATTATCTTTATAGACACAGTAAAGGTAAAAAATGTGTAACTTAAAATTTGTTTTTACTCTCAATGTTAATTTGCAGTATTCCCTGAATAGTGCAGTGTTCCCCCCCCCCCCCCCCCTGTTCCACAAAAGAACTATTTTTGAAATATATATATATATATATATATATATATATACTAGCTGACCCGACAAACGTTGTTTTGTCATATAAATTATTTCTAGAGAATATTTTGCTAGAAAAAAATAACTAACTTATTGTAAGTGTGTAAGGATGTGGTATATAAGTGGAAGATGTATGGAGCGCTGTGAACGGTGAAAGAATATAAAAATAACAAAAAAACAATCATTTATTTTTTTAATTTATTAAAATTGATTTTTTAAAATTATATACATATCGCTACTTATAACAATATTACTAAAAAACAATATCAATCCCTTAATGCAACAGAGTGTACAATATTTTTTGTTATCCCATCTTTCGCCAATACAAACAAACTGGATGGTTTGCCCACTCGAGAGCCACGTATAATTGTCCGTGTGGAAAACATGATGTGCTCAAATCTAAGCCACAGACAGATATCTTTTGGCCCTGAGACTTATTGATAGTCATTGCAAATGCCAATCTAATTGGAAATTGAGGGCGTTTAAATTGAATTGGCACATCTGTGTGTATAATAGGGATTCGCAGTAGTAATGTATTTTCAACTCGGAATTTGTCATTTAAAATGATGGCTTCGATAACATTTTTCATTAATTTTTTTATGACTAATCGCGTGCCGTTGCACAACCGTTGTGGGTTTAAATTACGAAGCAAAATAACCGGAGATCCAAACTTCAGTTGTAAAATATGCGGTGGCATACCTGGTAAATCCAATGAGTTTAAAAACTTTGTTGGATAATTTACAGCTTCGGTGGCATCGCAAACTGTATCATTAGATTTGTATGACACCGAGTCTCCTGGTAACAAATGTTGTATCTTGAGATTCAATTCGTTGACGTCCACAATTTTTGCTGCTAAAATTGCTCTTTCTGCCAGCCACTCATGATTTGTGTATCGTCTGTGTACATCGGGAAATATCTGGTCAATAAGAGCATCTTGAGAATAAATGATTGTGAAAAAATCGGTCGGTAATTTTATGCATCCAGTTTCATCTGTAGTAACTTTTCCATCGCCGATATCTAACAATTGTTTTGAGAATGTTTCAGCGGATGGATCTTGAAGCTTTTGAACGCACAAATTCACTTTCAGTTGTACTTTTTCAACATTACGCCACAATGACGATGATTTTAAGCACGCGTTGATCTCATCAGCGTATGTTGAACGCGGAATAACGGGAAGTGCTTGTCTGAAATCACCTGAAAAGAGTAACAGAGTGCCGCCAAATAGTTTGTCGTTGTTTTTTTATATCTTTCAATGTCCTGTTCGACGCCTCAATCGAATGTTTGTGTGCCATAGTGCATTTATCCCAGATAAGAATTTTACACTATTTCAGCACTGTGGCCATGGACGATTGTTTTTTTATGTTGCACACTGCGTCTGGGTTATTTTGAATATTTAGTGGCAGTTTAAATAATGAATGAGCTGTTCTGTCTCCATCCAATAAAGTTTCCGCAATGACAGATGATGCAACAGCCAATGCGATGCCATTATTTGATCGTATTTCGGCGAGAATTAGCGAAATAAGGAATGTTTTGCCAGTTCCACCTGGTGCACCAAGAAAAAAAAAAAAATTCACCTTGCCTGCCAAAACTGCGGAGCATGATGCGGTCGTAAATGGTTCTTTGTTCTTCATTCATTAGTGGGACATTGCGAGCAACAATCGCTGCCATTTTTACAGTATTGTATTCTAGTTCAAGATTCAATTCAATACTTATTAAATCAGATGCATTTCGATTTGTCCAATGCATACCGAAATGACTGAGTGGTAAGTTGGCAATGACAATGCAAAGATCTTCAATAGCAATCAATGCTTCATTGTACATAGCGTCACTGAATACTATCGTTAGATCGTTGCACCGTGAACGATGTTGATGCAATATATCATCAGTCATTGAATCTTTGTGATTATCCCATAATGTTTCTGCTCGGGCCGGGAAACATGTAGTCAACACTATAGCGAATAGTAGACGAATTTGTTTTGCTGTACAGTTCAGTCCTACTTCAGCAAGCATACACTAACAGTTGTCGTCTTCCAGCAAGCCGAGTGCAAGGAATGCATCTTTATACGTTGGATATTGTTGTCCATTCACTTTACGTAAATCTTGAAATGACAAAGGGCCGATGACATTAACCAATAACAGTCGAAGATAAAAGCACTCAGTCTGCCTTGGATTGACTGTAAATACTCGTCCCAAGGTGTTTGATTTGAATAAACCGGGACATGCATCAATCGGCGTGCCTTGCTTGCGGGGCATCCATTTTTTTGTTGGAGCCCATGTGAAATAGCGTGGTACTTCTGAATAGAGTAATGTCCGTGCAAAAGCACCAAAAGCATCCGCACGATTACACAATTCAAAAAATTCGGTGAGTGTAGTTTTTGGTGGATTTATAGCACGATCAATCGCTGTCTCGCTCGTGAAATATACGCGCTGGTCATTTTCAAGTTGACACGGCTAAATGAAGAACTGCTGGATCCAGTTCATGAATTGGGAAACCAAAGATACGCCAAACAGCTTCATTGGAGCTGACGTACCGGCCAGTTTGGTAAAGTGTTATTTCATCGTTGTTATTCACCGGAGGAGCATTCACATTGGTATTTTTAACTCGAAATACAGCCATATCACTGCCTTTATTCACATACTTGCAAATGTATTTGATGCTCTTCACTGAACTGCAGAACTGAACATTAATATGAGCATTGAATGTTTTGCTCAGCAGAGGCGAATATGGGACCACCCAACGGTTATCAATGTCAATATCTATGTTGTTGACATAGATGACCGACATAGATGATAAGATTGTCCGTCATTATCCGGATTTCTTCGACGATATATTGGATATCCGTCAACATTTGTGATCGTGAAATTTTTCGAAAAACTTTTAGTACATTTTCTATCTGCACAAATAATAATGGCCTAAAAATTCATTTTTCATTTTAACATAAAATAATTCCGTCGGATATTGACGAATTTTTTAAAAGAATATACCATTTTAACTAATTTTAACATTTTAACAATATTAACGTTGAAAAAATATTTTAAACACTTACGGTTAAAAATTCATTTTTCATTTCAACATTAAATAAATTCTGACATCGTGTTTACGATTCTAAAATATTAACTTTGAAAAAATATTTTAAACACTTCGTAAGATACGGTTACGATTGTAAAAATATTAATTTTGAAAAAATATTTTAAACACTTCGTAAGATACGGTTAAATATTCATTTTTCATTTCAACATTAAATAAATTCTGACATCGTGTTTACGACAACTCACGCCATCTAGGTGGAAAAGTTGTTGAAAGAGTTGGTTAAAAATTAATTAAGAAAGAACTAATTAAGTTACAACTTTCATTTGTAAATCTAAACCATTCTCGAATCCACCTGAAGACACACAAAAAATTTCATTAAACTCAGTCCAGCCGTTTAGGAGGAGTTCAGTGACATACACACGCACAAAAGAAATATATATATATAGATATATAATGAATAATATTTAGAAAAAAAAAAGTTCCGTGCGATTATCTTAGTAAAATAAATTGTCTTTATAGACACAGTGAAGGAAAAAAATGTGTAACTTAAAATTTGTTTTTACAGCGTACACTGAATATACCATAAAATGATTATACAACAAGTAATGTTTCGAAAACTATTCCTTGTGATTGTCTTGGTAAAATAAATTGTCTTTATAGACACAGCAAAAGCAAAAGCAAAAACTTTATAAACATTTCTACATTAAAATACTTATACTTTTGGTGATTAAAGCTTTTTATTTTCAGTTGATATTTTATACAGTAAAATTATATTTTACCTTCATTAAAAAAAAAAAAAAAAAAAAGATATAATTAAATATTTTCGGGAATCACTTTGCATGCTCATTACTTATTATTCCATACAAATTCCATACAAATTATAGTATCTCCTGTTAATTATGAAGTAAATGTCACAAGCAATATTTAGTTTATAATCATTGCCCTTAATATATATAGATATTTATTTTCAATGAAGTATTGTAAATAGTGTTTTAAGCTAAAACAATATTCTTTGCATGTTTCTACAACATTCACTATCTTGAATACTATTTTTTATATAAAACAATCTTTGTATTATTCTTTCGAAAATATGTATTACAAACGACTAATGAATATCACTGAAAAAAAAATGGTTTTTGAAGCAATGACTTCTGAGATAGCGTCCTTTTCAGGCTACACACTAATAAAAATACACTCTGAAAAAAAATTTCGAGATCTGATACCATTTTGTCAGATTCTTATGTAAAATAACCTCCTGAATCCGAATATGACTCCCATTTTGCCCAGTCACCCACCGTTTTCTAGATACACCCTCCCCTCCCTCAATTTACTTCCATGTTCGATAATTTTATAGCCATGAAATTGATTTAAAGAATAAAGATAATTAATTTAACACCTAAAAACAAACATACACTGATGGGGAAAAAATCCCAACACCAAGAAAAAATTATTGTACAGTTATGAAATTTCAGCAATACATTTGTCTAGGTAACATATTTAATTGATTAAAGTTTCAAGATCACAGGTAGAGCCATTGGCGAGAAGAGCCATTGCAAATGTGAAATGTTGGTACATTAGTAACCGGTGTAACCGCCAGAATTTTGAATGCAAGCATGCAAACGTGCATGCATTGTGTCGTACAGGTGTCGGATATCACTTTGTGGGATGGAGTTCCATGCCTGTTGCACTTGGGCGGTCAATGCAGGGACGGTTAATGCTGGTTGTGGATGACGCTGGAGTTGTCGTCCAATGATGTCCCATACGTGCTCGATTGGAGAAAGATCTGTTGATCTAGCAGGCCAAGGCAACATGTCGACACTCTGTAGAGCATGTTGGGTTACAACAGCGGTATGAGGGCGAGCGTTATCCTGTTGGAAAACACCCCCTTGAATGCTGTTCATGAATGGCAGCCCAACAGGTTGTATCACTAGACTGACGTACAAATTTGCAGTCAGGGTGCGTGGGATAACCACGAGAGTGCTCCTGCTGTCATACGAAATTGCTCCCCAAACCATAACTCCAGGAGTAGGCCCTGTGTGTCTAGGCCGAAGACAGGTCGCTAGCAGGCGTTCAACTGGCCTCCTTCTAATCAGCACACGGCTATCACTGCGACCAAGGCAGAACCGGCTTTCATCAGAAAACACAACAGATCTCCACTCCGTCCTCCAATTAGCTCTAGCTTGACACCACTCACGTCGCAAACGACAGTGGTTTGGAGTCAGTGGAATGCACGCTACAGGGCGTCTGGCTCGGAGCTGTCCTTGAAGTAACCGATTTGTAACAGTTCGTTGTGTCACTGTGGTGCCAACTGCAGCTCGAATTTCAGCTGCAGACGCAGTACGATTAGCCACAGCCATACGCCGAACACGGCGGTCTTCCCTCTCAGTAGTGCCACGTGGCCGCCCGGAACCCGGTCTTCTTGAAGCAGTACCTTCCCTTGACCAATGCTGCCAACACTCATGCACAGTGGATATATTCCTGCCAAGTCTTTCTGCAATATCGCGGAAAGAAAACCCACCTTCTTGTAGCCCTACTACACGACCTCGTTCAAACTCAGTGAGCTGTTGATAATGGCTTCTTTGTCTTCTTAGAGGCATCCTTGACTAACATTAACCCACTACGTCAAATCCGAACTGTAAATAATGATCACGAACCTTACAGCGCTTATTTAAAGCAAACCTCATTTGCATGTTCATAGTGTCGCTACTAGCGCCACACTTATGCGCGTACCTTGAAATTTGAATCGACGTCATCTTTCAGATGTATAAACACGCCTACCAAATTTCGTTTATCTAGAACAGCTTCTTCCTGGTATTGTGATTTTTTTTTCCATCAGTGTATATATATATATATATATATATATATATGTATAAAGTTTGAATAATTTCAGTGGCAAATCCCCTCCCCCCAACCTCCCCCCCCTAAAAAAAATATATTTTAGACATTTCCAACTCTGAAGCCCCTCAGTAGATATTTAATGGTTAAAATAATCCTCCTCCCTCCTAAGAATAAAGTTTATAGCCATAAAATCACCGAAAAATGATAGAAATAGGGGGCATTCCTAAAAAATGGTGGGTGATAAGACAAAATGGGCGTCATATTGGGATTCAGGAGGTTATTTTACATAAGAATATGCTTAAATGGTGCCAGAGGCAATTTTCATGCCCAGCAGTGTAAATAATTGACTATTACTATTTTATCCACAATAATTCCATTTCTATCCATATTCCATTGCTCCCTTAAGGAATATTGTCATCACTTTATTTATCCCATTCAGTTGTACTGAAAATGGATAAATGTACATTATTTACATACGTTTATATGTATATCTTTTTTTCTGTTTCTTTTGGTGAAATCCATAATGACCCTTATTTTTCAAATATAGCAAGATCTTTCTTGTCATAAGATTAAATTCCACAAGAATCTTTAAAATGAAGCACTAGAAGAATCCTACACCAAAAGTATTAAAAGTCAGCTGTAAATAAATTAACGGAACCATGAATTAAAAAATCTCAGAAAATGTACAGATCATACGATCACAAAATGTTATAACTTTTAATGTTTTTTGGTTTGTAAAATTTTTTACGACATTTTACAAAAATTTGTAAACATTCTGTTTCATTTAATGAATTAGCAAAATACTTTGAATATTCTGCAAGTCATTTAAAGGTGTTTTATTTATTTTGAAATTTTATAAGTAATATTACTTAATTAATTTATACCTTCATATTTCGAATTAAAGTTGCACAAATGTGTTTAGCATCCGTACCAAAGACATTATAGGAAATTACAAATGAAAATGTACAGGGAAAAAATCCATTCATGAGATGAAATTTAGAGCATGCAATTTTGTTATGATGTTTGAATATTTAAATTCTGTAGGTCACTAAGTACGACATTCATAAGCCTCTGAAACGCCGCGGGGGAAGATTTTAGGCCAAAAGGGCTCCTAGTCCACTGCAAAAGTGTGTTATGGGTTATTATGGCTGTAAGGTGTTGCTGTTCTTCGGGAATTTTTTGCTGGAAAAATCCACTGGTTAAATCCAATGTGGAAAAATATTTAGCTCCTGCCAAAGAGTCAATTGTTTCTGCAATGTTGGGAATGGGGTAGTTGTCACTTATAATTTTTTTATTTAATTTTCTAAAGTCACATGCTAATCAAAATGAGCCGTCTGCCTTTTTTACTAATATTATTGGGGAAGCATACGGGGAGTTTGATGGGACTAAAATTTTAGATTCAATCAAAGTATTAATTTGCCTGTCCATCTCGTCTCTTAAATTATAAGGTACCCTGTATGCACTGCTCCTAACCAGTGAATTGTCAGTAACGCGAATGTTGTGCATTACCGTGTCGCAGCCTGGCAAATCTCGCACTGAGGCCGAAAAACATCTGCATTTTTGTTCAGAAATTGCTCGGCTTCACTTTTTAGATGTTGATCAAGATGTCCTAAATTAAACTCTGTACCCCACTGCAGGTTGATATTTTCAACTGCCCCAATTTCCTCAGTATCCCCAAAATTCACTTGGAGCTTTGGCTCCTCATCAAAAATTTCTTCTAAAAGACCTAGTTTACAGTTTTTATTTACATTTAATGGTTCATTACTTAAGTTTAAAATTTTTACATACAATTTATCTGTTTGATTTTGACACACAGTGTGGCTTATTACTACTGAATCAGCAATGAATTTGTGTGGGTAAACAAAAACATTCTTCGCACTTGAATTAATATAGGTATTTACTTTAACAGGAACAACTGACTCCGAAAGCGGGGGAATAATTCTTTTAGCTTTAGCATAGACAGAACTAGGTTTACAAACACTTTTTATACAATTTACAGATTGATCTTTTTCCGTCATAAAGGGAAGCGTGAAATTTTCAGTCCCTAGCACTCTTTTCTCAAAATCAATTCTTATTTTATTTTTAAGGAGCCAGGGAATACCCAAAATAAGGTCAAAACTAGGTGATAAAGGATTTTCACAAATATTAAATGTGTCCACATACTCATTTTCCCCTACTTTAAATTTTAATTCTGATTTGCTCTTTAACATCACTTCTCCACCTAAGAGTGTTCTCAAATTTATTTTACATTTCTCACTATTGCCCGACACATTGTTGTTTATTATGTAGTTAGCCAACAAATTACAGGAACAGCCGCTGTCAATTAAAGCTCTAAACTCCCTTTCATTGAAAAATACACTACTTGTTGGTAATTGCACCAAAAATTTGTCCTCCCAATTTGTGAAAAAAAAAAATGCTCTTGCACTGGCGACTCTGTTTCTTGGCTAGGATCCCACACCGTCGCCCTCTTCTGTGGAATCCTTTCTAGTTTAACGGTTGATTTTGGGAGGAGGATGTACTGCCATTAACCTGAGTTTGTGTGTTACGCCAACCAGAGCGATAACCGCCCCTATCACTCACATTTTGCCCTCTCTGGTTCCCTGGGAATCTCGAGCCATTGTATCTCTCATTTTTATTTCTGTCCCTACACTCTCGGGCATAATGCCCCTTCCTATTACATGCATAACAAACAACTTCACTTTTTGGGCGGGTGGGAGGTCTGAGCCCTGAGTCCTGCCTCACACTTTGGGAGTTTTCTAATGTTTCTAATATTTGTCTCAGACTCTTTTATAGCAGATTGAGCTGCGCACGCTATTTCACAAGACGGCAGATTAACGAATCCGTGTTGTGGTTGGACAGCCTTAAGTGCTTTTTCCTCGGCAAGCGCGATTTGCTCTAGTTCCTCTACAGTGCTCGGCGATCGAGCCACCACGTTACGCCTTATGTCAGGGTGGATATTCTTAATTAACATTGAAAGCAACCAAGCTGACTCAGTTTCTGGCCACAAATTTGGTGGAGTATTTTGGATTTTTACTACTTTTCTGACATTCTGACGCGCTCTAGCAATAAAGTCAGAGACCGGCTCATTTTTGCTCTGAACGTCATTCCAAAAATTGGTGACGATGGCCTGAAGGTCTGCCTTTTCGGCAAAACGGTCTGCGAGAAGAGTTTTTAATTCCTCATACGTGTTTGTCGACGACCTGTGATTCAAAAAACCCGTTGGGCTGCCCCAGCCAATCTGTGCTTAGCCGCAAAGAAAAGATCTTCGGGATCCCATTTCAAAAATTCGGAAAATTCCTTAATAAGCTCAAAAAATTGAGCTACAGAAAAATGAGGGTCTGATCCAGTGAATACCGGAATTTGGCCTAAGGTATCCATGAGGGCATTCCGCCTTTGGACCAGAGCTGTATCGGGGTCAAACGGAATCATGTTAGTGATAGTACCGTTCTGAGTAGTGCTGCTATCCCCTGTCCCCTGCTGTCCACTGACTATTGCCTCTTCTTTATCTTTACCCCCCATGATATTTCAATACAAGCCAAATTACACACCAACAAGTTTTAGCTAATCTTAAAAATTATGGAATATTATTTTAACTATCTATTTCTTTATTTATATTATATCATTTTCTATTTATTTTATTTTATTTTATTTTATATTAATTTTTTTTTTCAAACTAAGCTTGCCAAAAGGAGTTACCCCTTTCAATATTTATCTATGTATTTATCAAAAACACACACTTGCCATATCAAAATAACACTAATAATAATTATTCAAAGAGAAACATAAATACATAAACACTTGTTCTACAAAAATTTCTGTGTTTAAAATCTACAGTAAAAGGGTGTTTAGCGTGAAATTTCTAACTACATCACAAAAAGTCCACTGCTATAAAAGTTCAAAGTTGAATATTAACAACTACCCTTGTCTGTCATGATATGTGTAGGAAATAGTTTACTTGATCATATACAAAATGTGTATAAACATAAAGACCTGTGTAGAGATTAGCTGTTTACCATATACAACTCCCGAAAATATGTCACAATTATTTCACTCCAACAAATATTTAAAAAAAAATCAAATTTTGCTTTCCTCCAAGTACATTCTACACCAAAAAATAATATTTTTACTTTCCTTCTTGGTTTTGTTAACCTTTATTACTTATTTATTTATTTTTTCTTTGGCTGATTCCATCAGCAATTCAAGTGACATATTTTCGTGATAAACATAAAAATACACAAACAATGATTTACAAATACTGTGAAATATTTAAGCAATTGAAATGTCTGTTGACCTATTACCTTACAACAAAATACATTTTTCTACATTATAATATACAAGCATGTGTGTATCTAGTCTTTTTTTCTAGTATAATAGTGAGTATTTATAAAAATTTAGAAAGATCCCAAAAATACGTCAATTTATTCCATTCAAGAAATATTTCTTTCAGCAGGGAGAACAAAAATTCTGCCAAAAATAGATGTAAGTTTAAACAGGCATCTTTAATTAGTTTTTTTTTTTTTATTTTTTTATTGTTTCCTAGTGGTGTTTACCAATAAGTATCACTCAACAAAGTACATGACATATTTCAGGGATGATCATAAAGTACACCATAATAATCAACTGATATGCAAAAATTATACGGCAAGTGTGTATCCTATTATGAAGAAATAAACAAGAAGGATTTTCTTTTCCCTCAATTTATTTAACTATTTATTTATTATTAATACTATTATTATTATTATCTTTTTTTTTTTTTTTTATATATATCAATAATTTTATTTTACTTTACTTATATGCAAAAACACACACAAAAAAAAATCCTTCTAAGTTTGTATCACAGTAATTAATGATTAAAACAATTGTGGAGCAGAGCGAGACATGCAACACGTAATTATGTAAATTAAGCAAATAAACATACCCAGATGTGGTTCTTTACTGGTTCTCCTGCATTCACTGCATTACATAGTGGGGTGGGGTAAGTTTTTCCACTGTTTTCCATTGCAATATTCTGGAATATTAAATGGAAGTACGTGATTTGGCAAAGACAGATGTTACGTATTACACTTTTACAAAAAAAGAAAAACAAAATATAAACAAGAGGAGAAAAAATTTTCATTAGTAAGTCCTACTTTTTTTTTTTTTTTTTTTCTATCTCAATTTATTTTTAAACCTACACGGCGCCAGTTGTAAAGATGAGAAAGTTGTTTTTGTACTTATCTCTCTCATCGTTGATTTAATTTAATTAATTTTTATCAAAGAGCGTTGTGTTCCTAAATTTTACTTAGTGAGTGATGCATAACATAAATTACTCTTAACTCAAATTTCCCTTTTAATTTCACTGTTTGACTTTACTTAAGGTTTTTCAGCTCAATTTGTTTATTCTACATATGTATGGCTCATTTATTCACGAGAACTATAAAATTGCTAGCTGGAATGCCACTCTAACAGTCAACTAACAAGTCTATTTCACATAAGCTGCATAATCAACCATCTCCACGGCCAATGTAAAATAGACAGGTTTTCAATACTTTAGAGTAACCATACTAAATAATTAGAGTATATTAAACTGGTCTTTCACAAATAGAAACATTACATTTCTCTTCTTCTCAAATTTAATAACCCTTACTTAGAGTTTTATTTATCTTTTTACAACAAAATAGGATTAATATTCCACTAATGCTCTTTACCTTTCCATTAGTGCAAGACCAATTTACTTATTTTTTTTATTTATTTATTTTTTTTTTTATTTTAAAAGTCCTCTTGATTGCATCACTCATCGAAACTAAAAATTTCTCACTTTAAGCAAAAAATAACTAACCCAGGTAACTTAAAGATTTAATTATAAAAGTTGCTAGCTGGAATGCCACTCTAACAGTCAACTAACAAGTCTATTTCACATAAGCTGCATAATCAACCATCTCCACGGCCAATGTAAAATAGACAGGTTTTCAATACTTTAGAGTAACCATACTAAATAATTAGAGTATATTAAACTGGTCTTTCACAAATAGAAACATTACATTTCTCTTCTTCTCAAATTTAATAACCCTTACTTAGAGTTTTATTTATCTTTTTACAACAAAATAGGATTAATATTCCACTAATGCTCTTTACCTTTCCATTAGTGCAAGACCAATTTACTTATTTTTTTTATTTTATTTTTTTTTTTTTTTTTTTAAAGTCTTCTTGATTGCATCACTCATCGAAACTAAAAATTTCTCACTTTAAGCAAAAAATAACTAACCCAGGTAACTTAAAGATTTAATTATAAAAGTTAATTAAATAAAAATAATTGAGATAGTTAAACTAAATAAATTCTTCTTTAAACTTCACTCTGATAATTTTTCTAAATGTCTTTTCAATTAAATTTTTAATTATTAGAATGCGTGTATTAGTTTTGATCAAGCCAAGATTATAGACAAATTTTACTAGTATAAACATTCCAAAAAGAAAAGCAAAATACCTTACACATTAAAAAGGCTTCTTTTGTACACAACTCATTAATTTATTTAAATTAACTGTTCCCCAATTTATCTTTTCATATTAGTAACACATTACATAAAATTCTAAAGTTATACTTAGAATTCTTTAGGCCTACAACAGGCGGCACATTCGTTACGCTGTGAAGATAATATAAAAATACATAATTATGTATAACACATAAACGAATAAGAGTTAAATCTTATATCTATATTAAAATAAACAATTAAACACTTAGCTTATAAGGCCATTGGAAGCATCCCCTGTTTTCTATTGCAGCTTCTAACTTCGTCGAACTCTGTCGTCCCAGCATCACGTCAAAACATCGACGGATTACGATGTTAGGCTTGTCTACACCGGAGCTTGGTTCTTACGAGTTGGCCCAGAGTAGCTATAGGAAATCAGTGAGGACACTGCTCGGTCGACTCACCCGGAAGTTTCCCTTAAATCTGGTCTTTCACAAATCGAAAACCTTGCAGGGAAGGCCATATTACTTTTCAGATGTTATGGCTGAGACTTACGGGAAGGCAATGGCATACATCTTTTTCTTTTTCCTCAAATTACCAGCACTTGGGAGGGGGCGGCCAGGGCTCCAAAAAAATTATCAGTATGTTTCTCAGCTGCCCGCTCTAAGAATAATGAAATTTCAGCTTTCATCGCAAATTATTTTTTTTTTACTTTCTCCTAAAAATCATTTCATTTTCTGCGCCGCTTCACACAGCCTCTCTTCCATCCTTCTCCCTCTTTCTCTCTTCGCTTCTACTCTTCTATCCCCCCGTATCAGCTTAGCCAATTAGCTACTTTGCGTTCCCTCATAGTTACGCCCTCATCAATACGGAGTGGAGAAACCGCGATTTCTTTCAGCAGCCCCGCGCTGTTTACGTTTTACGATAGCAGTTTATCCGAAAAAACACCGACCCTACTTCTCATGCAATAAAAAAAATAATATTTCTTGGGGGCCCTTTGAATTCTTAAAAGGGAACAATAAAACTTAAAAGCCCTTACTATTTGTGTATTTTCACTACCGAAAATAGCATTTCCATTTTTATTAGGTGCAATAAATACCAGCCCAATGCAATAACCGTTTTCTCATTTTGACAGCAATATTGTCAGAGCTCTCAACTGCGCATCCCTGGCAACTGGTAATTACACGTGCCAGGCAAGCTCGCCCGCAATGTGCAGATAATGTCTAATGCTTTTCATCATTGAATAGCTTTCATTTCGAAGAAGGCTTATTTTTCTCTTTTCCCTTATCTCAAAAGAGGCCTCTTTCTACCCCAAAAGCGGGCCTCTGAGCAGCTGTTTTCCTTTCTTTTTTTACACACAAAATTGTTGTTATCCATACATATAAACATAACAGATGCACAAATACACAGAAGTTGACATGTGCGAAATGGATATCTAAAAGCATATGCGACGTCAGAAAATTGTAATCTTTATCAGGTATATAGGGTACATGATTGGTTTCCTCTTAGGGAAATTACGGAATTATGTAATGACGTTTTATGTGAAATTGAGCAAAGAAAATACCCGGCAGTTGATTTATAAAGTTAGTCACCGCTGTGCAGTTGATTTTGGAAATTCCCTATATTAAAACCATTTGTTATGTATGCTTTTTCCCCACTGGAATAAATTTAGATTCTCGTTGTTTGCAGACTAATCTAGACGACTAATAAACATATGTCATCAATATATGCTTCATTCAATACCATTGCTCAGATATTTTCAACAAAATACTTTATTGAATGAAAATTAACATAAATGACACACTGAAATTTAAAGATGCACTTTAGAAAATATAGTCTCTAAATCAAACAACGATCAGTATAAATCCTCCTAACATGATGAGAATTTTCACCCAGATACAAATTATGAAGCTATCTTTTACAGCAACGTAGAGTCAGAAATTTCTGGAAGTATTAGTAGTTTCACAAATTGTGGTTGCTTATGTTTCGATATTGTCCTTCTACTTGAACTTATAATTCATTTTTTTTTTTTTTTTTTTTTTTTTTTTTTTTTTTGTTAATATTAAGAAAATAATTGTACATGCCTTACACATATTTTTGAAGCATAAGCGTTTACAAATAATAGAAGGATACAAATGTTTATATCTATAAACAGAAACTTGATCATACAGATTAATATTCTAGCCATGTATTATATCCCAATAGAAAATCTCAAAGGATACAACATGTCAGATGAAAAAGAATTTAAAAACACCATTCACATATTTTAGGGATTATTATGTTTTTTGAAAAATATTATTTGTTTGTAATTAATTCTACACTATTCTGAGGTCATCAATTATAGTTTTGACGCGGGTAAATTCAGAAGATTTTTAAAGGAACATGTAACTCCAATATTTCACATTATGTTTTTCTAAACTTTATCAAAATGTCGTATTTTTATATTGCCTATTTTATATTTTATATGTAGCATAACGAGTAGAGAAAACATAATTTAAAAGTATAACTTTTCCTTTACATTTTTATAATTTTCATTTCCTAGCTTTTACGATAGGTTTTTCTTTTTTCTTTAGAAATAAATATTGTAGTGAATAAGGAATAACGAATTCACAATTTTTTTCCACTTTTATACTCGTAAAAAATAAAAAAAATCTAAGGATTTATAATAGCGAAAGAGATCGATAGTAATTTAAGTATGACAGATGATGATGGATCTATCCTATAATATGCCTGTTACTGATGTTTGTACTTTTCTTGTATAAAAAATTTAAAGTGCATTAAAACGTCAATTTATGACAGGAAAAATGTGTGATTTACTGAACAAAACAATACAATTAAGTATCCATTATTAAAAGGAAAAAAAATCTATTGTTAATTGCAGTCTCTTTTTTCCGACATTTACACCACATTTTTTCCAGTTATAAAAGTAAAATACCTCTAAAAGCTGGTAACGAATGGTGACGAAAACAATCATGATGAGTAAACGCCATTTACTAATTGTAAAATAACGCAAAAATTATTTTCAGATAGAAATAATAAACAAGTATTTAAGAATGACTATGAAAAAGTAAGTAAGATTAATTTAGTGTCGAAATATGTACTACAGTACTTACTACATACAAGTATAAAATAAAACTCTTCCTATCATTGAAAAAATAAAACCACTAATCTGGACTTGCATATGAATATTTACAAAATATTGTACAATATATTTGAATAATTTTTAGTGTCTCGTCAGGGAATCAAAGCTATTTATGCTATTTTCTAACGAAAACAAAATTTTGTTAATTTAAAAAATATATATCTATGTTTATTTCATTATTTTTTATACACCGTAAGGATATTAAATTATGCTTCATAATGTTCAAGAATTATTTTGTGGATTTATGAACACAAAAACACTATTATCCCCACCACCCCGATTAAGAAACATATTATAATACGCGAGAATAATATACATCAGTTTCAAGACATTCTAGAAATGTTTACACGCATTATATATTTGACGGTAAGACACAGTGACGGACAAGCAGTTAGAAGAATTGAAGCCTAAAGCTATTTAAAGTCACTGAAATAGTTAAAATTCCATCAAACGACGACTAAAAATCTTACTTTATCCCTTAAGTATGGAATTATATTAAGACCCTTCACGTGGCTATGCAGAGTGTAATGATAACCATGCCATATGCAGTTAATCCGTGATTTTGTACATATGAATTATGCATATAACAATCATGCATTTTAATTTCGTTAAGTTTGGCCAGTATAAAGATATTAATTTTTTTTTTTTTTTTTCAAGAAATACTTTTCATAACTCACAATTTATCAAAATATTTTGTGCATTCTTGCACATAAATCAATAATTCTAATAATTAACATGTCATTTGCGATCTGAATAACGAAATAAATTGATCAAGACATTCTAAAAGTGTTTCTGTAAAATATCACGCCCCCTTACAGACAAGTGAGTGTAATAAACACTTTTTAACATTTTTGAAAACTTGCTGATTGGTATTATTATAAAACTTTACTTTTTTAGCAATTTGAAAACAAAAATTGATAAAGTAAAATTGTAAAATATGATTAGTTACATCTTACATTTCTTAAAGCTGTACGAATTATTTTTTTTAAATTTAGATTTTCTTCTTATCTTAAAATAAATTATGATATATTTCTTACTGCAGTTAAAGATTTTTGAAACTGATAATAACTTTATTTATTTATTTTTTTTACTAAGGAAAGCATTGTTTTCCCCTTAAAAGAAATACTCAATGCATAATAAAGAGTTTATCCGGGCACAAAATAGATTTTTAGTTTCTACTGTTCGTTTAGCAATACTAATTGTTTAATTCTACTGCAAAACCACTGTCTTAAAATCAATTCTACAGCAAGAATGTGGAACTCGTTCAATATAAGCTTAAATAGATAGATAGATAAATAAATAAATAAATAAATAAATAGAGCACCATTCATTTTTGCATTCCTCCTATCCTATTTATGTTAATAAAACGGATAGCTGACCTGAGGCACTCGAATTATAACAGAAGGGACTGCTATAAGAGAGCAAACATTAGCAGTTATACTGAAAAACAAAATAAATTCAAAATATATGTCGTTAAAATGGAAAGAATCGTCCATGTTATTGACATAAATAAAATTAAGAAATAATTTTATTTTTTACTTTTTAAATGTATTAAATTACAATTCAAAATGATTTTTTTACTGGATCATTATTATTATTTTTTTTTTTAAATGAAACATATTTCCATCGATTAACTAAATTATATTTTTAAATCACCCTATCATGTTATTAGAAAGGATAAATGTATTACGTTAAAAATAATAAATCCATATATTTATTAATATTTAAAAATAATTCATGTTTCGTTTAATTTATTATCTGACAGTAGATGTAATAATATTAATATGCACACGTATCACAAATTTAGAAAATTGTGGTTTTAATTTAAAAATGAACCTAAATTAAAAATCAATAATCAATGATTATTAATAGATTTTTTTTTAATTTATTTATATATTTATTTATCTTTTTTGGAGAAGACACAAAAACGTAGTAACATGGAAATAAATTAATCTTTCTTTTTTTTTTCTTTTTCTTTAAATCATGTTTTTTTCTTTTTTTTCCTAATAAAATAGTCTATTGGTATTAAGTTTGCGTGAAACTTAAATGAATTTCTTCTTTAAAATTCGCTTCGGAATTTATATTTCTTTAATGTTTTTGAAGAGGTAATTAACATTATTTTGTCTTTCAATACTAAAGCTTTGTAATTCCTCAGAGTGTTCTTTAATTTTCTCTTTCTTTTTAGAGTACTTTTTGATTTTCTTAAAGATAATTCCCATTGAAGATGTACTGTAGAATATTAATGGTACATATGAAAGTTATTCAAATCAGTAAAGTTTAAATGATGCATTTTTAAAATGATTTTATTATTATTACTATTATTATTATTATTAAATGTTTCTTTTTAAAAATATTTATTTTTGGAATTTAAATAAATGTAACATTTCTTAAAGAAGTAAGTATTGCGTTATTAAAAGTTAGCTCTGCCATTCTAATAAATATTATGTTAAAGATCAAATACTCAGTAAAATAAATTTCTAAGTAAATAAAGAGTTTTATTAAAATAGTTACATATTTAATGTATAATGTTAAACAATATGAATTTAATAAGAGTTGAGAGTAATTAATGGGCCATTAAATGTCTCATGTAACATAAACTCAAATGTATATATGTGTGTATGTATATAATCATTTTTATAAATTACTAAGATTGAAAATGAATTCTTGAGGTAATAAATTAATTAATTACAACACAGGTGAAAAACAAGAAAAAAAGCAAATTTTAAAAGTTCAGAATACTAAAAACTCTTTTTTGAATAAATATGGCTTCATATAACGTGTATTGCTACACAGTAAGGATAAAGTAAAATGAACACATTTGATCTTTATAATAACTTTTGTCATTTCTTTAATGTTTTTGACTTCATGCACTTCTTAATCTAATTACACTTTAAAAAAAAAAAAAAAAAAAAAAAAAAAAAACGTAAGACAATATTTTTATAAGAATTTGTATGTTTTTATGAGTTTTCAAATGTACTTATTCGATATAATTTATACATCCAAAATCACAGAAAGTTTTTTTTTTCTAAGTAGAATAAAACAAAATCTACATGAAACTTTAAATTAGAAGCTTGAGTACAGTCTCATTTGAGAAAAAGCATTTTATTGAAACAGATTTGATTTCTTTGTTAACTTTAATTTTGTCGCCTGTATATAATGATAATAAATCCGTGATACACCGATTGCATTCTGAACTTGTATTCAGTAGGATTTCTGAAAAGATTTTTAAAAATTAAATATGAGATTAAAAGTAACAGAATAGGGTTTATGCAGGATAATAATTTGTTAATTTGTACAACATATAAAGTGTTTTTGAAACTTCCAGTATTTGATATTTAAATATTTTTATTATTTTACCCAAAAATGTATGAATAAAATACACAATTTATTAGATGTTTGCACAAATCAACTAATTGTTTATAACTGTTTCTTTATGAAAAAGTATATTAAAAAATATATTAAAAAAATTATAAAATATATATTTTATTTTTAGACCATAACTTAGTTTCATAAAAATGACAAATATAATGCTTTACTAATAGTTACTTTAAACTTTAATTTTAATAGTTTTTAGTACGATTCACGTTGAAAAAATAATCAAATTTTTCTGTTGTAATTTATTTTATTTATTGTTTTTACAGATTTTTCATTCATATTTCGAATTATTTAGTTTAACGAAAAATAACCACGTATAAAATAAGTATGTAACTGGATAAAAAAAAAATTTTGTCTTTAAATTGCATTAAGATACTTATCATAATTTTATGATAAATATAAATCAATTAAATTAAATTATATAAAAATTCATATTTTTATATTTTTAAAAATATATTAAATAAAATTGCTAAAAACTACTTAAATTTTACACTTAAAAGGACATTATATCAAAGCATTTTCTAATATATTATTTTATATAAGTCCATTTATACGTAAAATTTTTAGTAATTAATTTTTAGTAAATTTTTATTATTGAAACTTTTTAATTTAGCATAATTTCTGTTTATTTAAAACCCTTATATTACTACTTTTCTACATTCTATTCATGCAACTTCGATTCATACATCATACAACTTATTTTTAAGTACAATTAATTACAATAATATGCTTGGTTACCAATTTAACCTTCCTACTACCGTGGGGTTAAATATAACTTCAACGCCAATTTCACGCTTCGCTATAATTAATGAGCTTTACCCAAAATTCTGAAAAACAAACAAACTAACAAAAAAATAAAAATAATAAAAATAAATAAATAGACATCGTTCATTCATTCATAAGCTTTACGATAACTAATTGTAACATAAATATATAGGATTTTTTTTCTTCTCATTTATTCAATTGTATACCAATGGGGTCAAAAGTGACTCTAGTGGCATTTCGAAGAGTTGAAAGGTAAATAATAATAAATTTGTAGTAAAGAAGTCTAAATTTTAAATTAAATACACTTGATTACATTTAAGTCTAAGGCTTTTAAAATTTTATGTTAAAATAATGATATACGATCAAATTTTACGCTATTATCTCCTATTACCAAAAATGCAAGAAAGAAATAATTTATCTTTTAAAATATATAGAGTAAACAAAATAAATGTCCAGCGTTATCTCCTATTAAAAAAGAAATGTTTTTTTAACTATTTACGTATAAATTAGAAATACATTTAAGTACACCTTGTGTTTGCATATCGAAAGATAAACAGTTATTATGCTATGACATTTCGCTAATAGATACTTCTGAAAAATTCACTCCGAGATCTGATGTAACCAGTAGCGGGCGCTTCACGTAATACTATGAAATAGGAGGATATTATCCTCATTTGAATACTTTTTTTTTTGGTACTAAATGTAATGTAAGTTGTAATAAAATTATTAAATAAATAAATTAAGTATGTTATAAAATCCCCCCCCCCCAAAAAAAAAAAAAAAAATGGTAAGAAAGGTAAGAAAAGATAAGAAATGTCATGTTTTTATAGACTATTAAGTCTTGCTGCAGTACGGAAATAATATAATGAATAAGTAGGCAGTTTATGGAAAGGAAATAATAATCGTCTAATTTTCAACATATATCTCTAGAAATAGATGCCCACGATGCATATGATTTGACGATGCTCATTTCTGATGCCAAAACAGATTGGATGATAATATTGTTCCATCTAGAAATACATTTGTGCCTTTTACTGTCAATGTACAAGATACATTTGTGTTTTTTTCAAATTGTTACAATTGATGAACAGTTAGTGATATTTCGAGGGAGATTTCTATTTTGTCAATGTATTACCTCTAAACCTGTAAAACGTGGTTTAAAAATCTGGACTGCTGATAATACATTTCTCTTTAAAAGTTTAGCAAGATTTACAAACGATCCGTTTTTTTTTTTTTTTTTTTTTTTTTTTGTTTTGTTTTGTTTTCAAATTAAAACATTATTTCTTGATGAAATATTATGAAACATTGCATATGTAATGAACGGGTTAGTCCTTGTGTTTTCCAGTGAAGTTTAGGTTACGGGAATAATTAAAGAGACGTCAACAAATTGAGCAAAATAAATAATATTTGCTATGACTTTCATTGTAACGTCATTCATCTTTATCAGCGAAATTATCACTAACTGTATGATATAGTAATGTAGACCCTATAAAAATTTTGGATATATTTGTGTAATGATAACATGCTAAATAAAGAAGATAGAAGTATTTTTATGAGCTTAAAAGGAAAAAAAAATCAGCATCAGATTTTGTAATCATAAAATGCAAAGTTTCCCACGTACATTATCGCCACTATTTGACAAATTGAAAAAAATATTTTTAAACAATATACAGTAATCGGAATGCTAATACATTAAATATCTCAGAAAATATGAGTTAGTTTATGAAAAATATTTCAACGACGCAAGTATGGACGATAAAGAACATTTTCGGATAATTTCATAGTCACATGTTTTGTTCTCTTCATACCACAATCATTGTTGAATATTATTGAAATTCAGAAAGTGATACCTAAGAATAATAGTTTATTTTCTCTTTGCAAAAATTTGTATATATTGCAAAGGGTAAAACGAAATTAATTTTCTTTAGTTTTTTTTTTTTTTTTTTTTTAATGCATAGTGTGTTTCAGTCTAATGCATAAAAATATTCTTTCTTTATTCTCATATATTTTAAAGTTTTCCAGGTAATAATTCATTAAATTCAATTTCATAGTACATTTAATTTAATTTAAAATTTTTAACAAGGGTGATTTGCATTTTTATATCGTGTGTTTATTTTCTAGAAAAATCCATTACTTTATTTTATTTATTTATTTATTTTCAATAAGCATCGCACTATTTAAAAATGATTAATGATAAAACGGCATAGTTTCATAAAATGAAAGAAATGAATGATTTGGAAACAAAATGGTATGAACGTATATTTCATTATTTATAAACACATGTTGCAATAATTTGCATACAAGATTTTAAGATGAATTGTACATTTCTCTTCTAAAATTAATTTTACTGTATCTTGTTTGACTTGAGCATTTTAGCTTTTGACTAATAGCAAAGGGTTTTTAGAAATTAAATTTAAAAGTCATCTATTACAAGTAGAATATTTATATATACATTATCCATATTGTACTTTAAGTATTTCAAATGATGTTGAATAAATAAAAAAAAAAGAAAAGAAATATATATATATATATATATATATATATATATGTATGTATATATGTATGTATATATGTAATATATGTAATATATGTAATATATTTAACTGATATCATTTTATTTTTCTCTTTTTTATTTCTGAATGTAAAAGTAATTAAAAAGGAAACTTTTTTTTAATTTCAGAATGAAAGACATTTTGCATTTTTTTTTTAGTTTCAAGTCGTGAAAATGTAATTTCAGGAATAGATTTAGCTGTATTAGATTACTTAGTTATGTGTAGCTATGTAGCGATAAATATAGAGCGAGTGCAATAAATAAAGTGCAACACGAATATTTAACTTTTTTTACGAAGCAAAAAATACATATTAATTTCCAATTGATAATTAATAAAAAAAAAAAAAAAAAAAAGCATTTACTTATTTTTTTTTTTTTTTTTAATTGCTTATGTCAAAACGAATTATTCTTTTAAATAAAAACCTTAAGTTAGTATTATTTTTGTTTTAAATGAAAAACAAATGAGTCATTTTATGTTGTTAATATTATTGTCGCTGCTGTAAAAATCATTTTTTTTTATGATTTTGATTTAATTAAAATAACAATTGAAGGGGTGTTTTTAGAAGAATACATTAAAATAAAAGTGGTATTGCAATACCCAAAACTAAATCTCCTAGCTCAGATCAACCTGTGAACCTGTTTCCCAGCGAAGACCAATGACGAAACGCTTACGTAGAAGTGTTCGTTATCAAAACCCGCGTGACCTCGCACCCAATGAAATTTATTAATAAGCTTTGTCAGTTGTATCCAAGGTGGTTTAATATATGGAGTGAGTCTTCTTCTACTTCTCAACGGTACCGGGATGAAGCCGTGCCACTCTCCCTATCTGTCTCAAAACATTGCCTCTCGTAATAGAAATACATGCATTTGTTAGTGCTAAACAATGCTTAATTGAAAATATTCTTATAACTTTTTACATTTGAACCAAAGTTAAATTTAATGTTAATGTGTTAAAGATCGTTCTGATCGTTGTTTCGAGTTATTTGCGATTTTTACATTTAAATTAATCCTTAAATTCTGAAGCACATGTTTGTATGTAACATTGATGTTATTTATGTGATAAATATATACATATATATATATTAGGAATAAAATTAGGATTCAGGTTTTATTATGTTTCATAATTGGATTCGCCTAACACAAAGTTCTCTAACTGTAAACTGTTTAAAATTTCGCTAATGGATGCATCAGAAAATTTACATAAAATGACATTGTTGGAATAAATAAGATCGTTTTGTTATCACATAAAACTGGTTTCATATTCTTAACATGATGGGTGCAATTCATTGTTGAAAAATATTTTGTGATAGAAATTCGTTATGAATTTTGATTTGAACGTCTAAAGTACTAATTTAATAATGTGTGTTCATTTTAAAAAGAAGTGAGAAGTGAACGATGAACGGAGATATTTAACTATTTACTGTGGATGATTTTTTTTTTCTGCATTTACTAAACAATTTCACCAAGTAAGTTGCTTTTGCAATAGCTTCCATTCTTCTATTGTAATGTAAACACGCGACAAGCAATTAAAATATATTAGTATTGAAAATTGTATTAAACTAAGTTAACATTTTATATTTTAAAACATTGGATTTAATTATATAAACAATAAGTATATGAAAATTTTACTGTATATATTGTAAAAGATTGACTAGTATAGTAATAATAACAAACAGGGATGAGATTCTTCAGTTTTTCCTAAATTTTGGCACTTCACTTTTTTTTTTTTTTTTTGAAGATTTAAAAAGTTTATTCGAATCTCTAATATAACGATTTTACTATTGAAATTCTGGTATGTATTTGCATTGTCTTTTCTTTTGAGTGTAGTTTCAGCTATTTTCTCTGTTTGCTAATCTCATCCCTGATGAATAGCATGACTTTAAGGGTTAAATTTAATATAAAAAAATACAGTACAAAACACTTTCATTGGTGAATAGTAATTCTTGAAGGATCTGCATTTTGTAATCAAAATGCATATGGGTAGTTTTTATAGAATTTATTATGACTACTTAATTTTGAAAAACAGGCAGGATATTAAAAGTCTTAAAATGTAGCTATAAGCACTTTGTATTTCTAACTCCTAAGAATTTTGTACTGGATTAGGAATATTATGATAAAAGCATTTTTTTTCTATGCAGTGCATAAAACTGAATAAGAACTTTAATTTTTTTACAAAAATAAGCTATAAAACTTGAAGCTTCTGGATCTCATTTCATCTGTTAAAATAGGGCAAAGAAAATGGAATTGTTATTTATACATAAATTATGTTGTCAGCAATGACTGCAAAAGTTTAATCGCCAGTGTAAAAAACATAGGTCTCCACTGGCAAATGCATTGTATACTAAGAGAAGGTTGCAAATATAGAATCAAATATTGTACAAACATATTAAAATGGTGTTCAGCATATATAAAGACACACTTCTCAATACATAAAATGTTTTCATATTTTATTTGAAAACCAAGATGCAAAGGCATGTGCAAAGCTAGCCACTCTTTTGATCAATTAGATATTTTGGATCAAGACAACTATCTGTTGAGAGCATTAGAGAATATTGTTATGAATTTAATTCAAAATTTTAAGTTAAATCATTTTGTATGTGAATTGATTAAGTTCTGTAACAGACTGTTTAATTAATAACAGACTGTTTAATGAATAATCATTTAGTTACGGGGATATTCATTTATAATAGAATTACTTGACATATGTAGTCAAGTCGGTAGTCATTTACCAAAGTCTGTTATCGCTTTATTACTAGTTACTGACCTATTTAAATTTTGTACCAATCTGAATTCAATGCTTTCTTTTAAAAGAATTTACATAAAAGCATAGATCATAAATTTCATGGAAAAATCATTGAATAATCGACTGACAATGATAAACGAAGATCGAAACATGTACTTTCAAAATTTATCGATTATTTCAAAAGTAACGGTGAAATTAACACAGGATCATCGTCAGAATTATCTCTAACGTGTCTATTCTAAATTTAACTTTCATCTACATGCTGAAACTTTAGATAATGCCTTTAATGAAGCTTTTTTTAACTGGTACATATGCCTTTATTTGTATTACAACAAGCAATGTTTTGAGACAGATAGGGGGCGTGGCACTGGCTCCACTCATTCCGCGTCAGGGCTACTCCATATATTGAACCTTCTTGGCTGTATCTGCCTTTCTTTCAGAAAGGTTCGCAGAGTTTCGTCTGTATTTTTATTTCTTTTAAAATGTTTAAACAAATAAAACGTAGCGCCGCTTTGACAGCGCTGCTCATGCTTTTATTTAAAATATAATCCTTGTACTCTGTATATATTGTGTTTCTGTCTTCATGAAATTTTGTCATGTGCTACACTCGTTGGAGAAGTATCCAATTCTTCCCTGTCATCGCTTTGATTTCAAATTGGTTTTACGGAAAAGTGAAAATATTAAACCTTCTGTTTATTTTCCGTGCTCTACCAAGCTAAGCTAGCTGCCAACAACATAGTATGAAATACATGCGGGGCTAAAAATGGTGCGGAATAAATTAAAATGTTGGCAATTCTCATGTTGTCTAATACCTTATGTCTTATTAATATTGTAAATATATAAAAACGTTAAAAACTACTATTTTCTTATTAAATAAATAGTCACAATCAAATTCTATTATTATTATTATTATTATTGTTATTTTACATATTTATAAATGTTTTCTGAAAATTGTATTAGAAAAAACAGAGGGTTTATAATTTTAGGGGGTTTTTACTTTATTCTCAACAACCGTGTATTAGCCTTTAGGCAGCATACCCTATTTTGTCTTCTAAAGTATTATTAGAATAATATTGAAGCACTAATGCCTCATGTCTACCGACGGACAATAAATTGCCTCTTTAGCTGTAAACCATAGTTAAAATAAAGTATGATTTTCTAAAGTTTTCCACCGTGATTTTTTTAGTAGAGGTAAGAATAAAACAGTTTGAAATTCATTTTAACAATATTCAGCCATTAAGGGTTAATTTTTGATCAAAATTAGTTTATTAATATACTATTTACCAATCAAGCACAATTGCAGATTACTATTATTAGAAAATTTTCAAAGCGTGAGATATGTCAGTAAAGAAAATATTTGTATTACATACAAATAAATAAATAAATTAAATTAAATAAACAAATGAAAAAAGTGGAATAATACTGTCGTGAACAGATGCTCCTCTCTGATATAAACCAGACATCTGATTCATAGAGACTGGTGTGAACTCTTGTTTTAGATGACTAATAACTTTCTTTTTATTTTTTGTAGATACTTCTGTTGCTATGTAGTGGTAGAAGAAAACTAGTTTTAAGACGGTGTGGACGTCTGTTATAGCGTCCGCTCCGAAATATAATTTTGAATTGTGATTTAAGTTTTAATTAAAATTAGAAAAGACATCCCACGTTTGATAATTATTTCTACGTGTAGTGTACCTTCATTTTCACTGCAGCTCAGACATTGGATACATCATAGAAAGAGAAGTCGAACATCGAAGCTCATCCGTCCCAGATGAAGAACCCAGGTAGGCCTCTTTACACATATTCCTTATTAATAAAAATTTGATTGATTTGAATGAAAAATATAAATAAAGAGAGCCTTAAAAATAATATGAAAATTTTGAGAATTAATTAGATTCAGAAATTCTCGACATGGCATCCCTGTCGTGGGATCGGATGAGTAAAACTAACTGGTCTAGATAAAGAAAAAAAAAAACTGGATAAATTATTATTTTGTAGTATTTGATTTTGTAAGAAAAAATGGCAGAGCCTGAAATTTTAAGGAAAAAAAGAACCGTGTTACGCACAGCTGTAACAAATTGCATTAATAAAATAGAGAAGGAGTTACAAAAACAAGATGAAAGTATAAATATCATAGAACTGGAAGAAACATTGGAACTTTTACTAATGAAATTTGAAACTTTAAAAAATACGGACAGGGAATTAGAACCACACATTAAAGTGGAGGAATTTGAAAATGAATTCCTAAAAACCGAAGAATACGCTGAAAAAATTCAATTATGGAAATTCAGGTGTAATAAAAAACTTGGGGAATTAAAGGGAAAATTGACCGATATCCCGAATTCGAACCGCGAACCACTTAGTCAAAAAGTAGAAGTCTATAAAGTACCTAGTACAAATGTAAATTTGCCGCGGATTCGAATCGAAAGATTTTTTGGAGATATAAATAACTGGCTCACCTTTTGGAATACTTTCGAATCCTCTATACATAACAATAACGAATTAACGAAAATAGATAAATTTAACTATCTGAAAGCGTACTTGGGAGGTAGCGCTTTATGTACAATAGATGGGCTTCCTATGTCTGAAAGTGCTTATGATTCGGCTGTAAATTTATTAAAAGAAAGATTCGGCGACCGCAATTTATTAATACATAATCATACTTGTAATATCCTCAACATCAAACCACTTAGAAATTCTAACGATGTAGCAGAATTCAGAAAATTTTATGACAAAATTTTGACGGATTTAAGAAGCATTGAAGCCTTAGGATCAGATAATAATAATTTATCAGCGATTCTTTGTACCACAATTTTGAAGGCCCTACCACAAGATCTATTAATCGATTTAAATAAACCAGAATACCAAAAGGGTTATTATGACGTCACATGTTTATTAGATTTCTTATCTATATCTCTGAAATCCAGGGAAAAAGCTATGTTGGTATCCGGTTTTTCGAACGGAAGTACAGTTAGGAAAAGCGCACCCCAAAACAGACCGCAAAATAGAGACAAAACAACGAGTTTCTATGCAGCGAAAGATCTATTAAACGAAGGTCAGGAGATAAGGGGAAAATGTTCCCTTTGTGGGTCATTGACACATAGGGGTATGGTGAACTGCGACGAATTTAAGAGATTATCACTTGAAGAAAGGAAATCTTTACTGGTTAAAAAAGGCGGTTGTTTTAAATGCTTAGAAGTGAAAGGTCATATCGCTAAATTTTGCAAAAAAAATATTAGTTGTCAATATTGCCAGGGAAAACACGCTTCGTTAATGTGTTTTAAACACTACCAACAGGAAAAAGAGAAAGCGCTTGCAAAGGATCAAGAAGACAGCACACTTTTGATTAATGAACACTCGGAAAATAGAGTGTACTTGCAAACGTTGGTCGCTTGTATAGAAAATAAAGAAAACAAGCATTTAGTGAGAGTAATTTTTGATACGGCATCTTCAAAGTCTTACGTAACTAGCTTTGTAGCAAATAAATTAAACTTAGCAAGTATAGGAAGAGTGAAAATTACTCATGGGCTGTTTGGAGGTACCGAGGAAACAGTATTACATGATCGATATTCTATTAACTTAAAGGGGTTAAAGGACAACAAAAATGTTGTAATCGAGGTCATGGAACAAGAAAAGATTTGTACAACAGTTCCCAGGATTAGCAGTATTAATTGCATTAGAGAATTAAAAGAGAAAAATATTTTTTTGAGCGACATTTGTCCTAGAAGTAGAAACTGTTTATATGAAAACGATGAAAATGAAATACATGTTTTGCTAGGGGCAGATGTCGTGGGGAAATTGTTTACTGGGAAAATAAAGAATCTGTCCTGTGGGTTGGTAGCTATGCAAACGATTCTCGGATGGACGGTAATGGGAAAAATTGAAAGTAGAGATAAAGATAGCTCTCTAACGGCTCTTTCATTGTATGTAAATGAGGCTAAAATCACGGACTTATGGAATTTGGATTTATTGGGTATAACTGATCCGGCAGAAAAACAATCCAAACAAGAAATTCAGGAATTAGTTTTGAAACATTTTAAAGAAACGGTATGTCGGGAAAATGATGGGAGATATAAAGTGTGTCTTCCATGGATAGATGGACATCCAGAGATTTTGGATAATAGAGAATTAGCGGAAAAGAGATTAAAAAATAATGCAAATTCTCTTAAAGCAGCCGGATTAGTAGGAGAATATGAACAAGTTTTTAATGAATGGGAATCCGAGGGAGTTATAGAGGAAGTGAAAACTAAGGAAGATTCACCTCAGATTACTAATGTTCACTATTTACCTCACAGGGCGGTAATAAAACCGAACTCAACGACGAAAATCAGACCTGTTTTCGATGGTTCGGCCCATGTTAGGGGTTCCGTTTCTATAAATGAATGTATAGAGAAGGGGCCTAATTTGATTGAATTAATTCCTTCAGTCTTGAATCGTTTCAGATGGGGAAAAATAGGCGTCGCAGCGGACATCCGGAGAGCTTTTTTACAGATATCTTTGAACGAAGGAGATAGAGATTATTTACGTTTTCTTTGGTGGGGGGATGGGAATCCCGAAAATCTGATCACTTATAAACATTGTAGGGTAGTTTTCGGACTTTGCAGTAGTCCGTTTCTCCTCGCAGCAACACTTGCGCATCACCTTGATCAGGCACCAGACGACGTAAGAGACGTAGCGTTAAAACTTAAGGAATCATTGTATGTAGATAACTGCGTGACTAGTGTGGATTCCTTAGATGAATTAGATTATTTTCGTACTGAAGCGCAAAAAATCTTAGCTTCAGCTAAATTCGACCTTCGCGGCTGGTGTTATAATTATCGCGCGGACGGAGAAATGATTGATTTGGAAATTGATAAAAAGACGCCGGTGCTCGGGTTAATGTGGGATATGGAGAAAGATACTTTAGCGTGTGATTATAGGAATTTTAAATTAGAAGAGGGTTCCATAACGAAGAGAAATATTCTGTCTCTAACGCATAAGATATTCGATCCGATAGGTTTTACGTGTCCAGTGACCTTGATTCCAAAATTACTATTGCAAAAATGTTGGAAAATTAGGGCTTCTTGGGACTCCAAATTGCCCGATGAGATAGTTAAGGAATTTGGAAAATGGAAAAATCAAATTTTGGAGTTAAAAAATATCTCCATACCCAGAAGAATTTCCGAGTTAAATCTATTAACAGGAAGATTGTCTTTACACGTTTTTTGTGATGCCAGTAAAGTTTCTTATGCTGCTTGTGTTTTTTTAAGAAACGAGATTCACGATCAAGTTAGTTGTCAACTATTACAGGCACGATCCAGAGTTGCGCCGTTGAAAGAAATATCCACCCCCCGTCTCGAATTACTAGCTTGCTGTATAGGTGCCAGATTAGCGGATACGGTTATCCAAGATCTAAAATTAAACGTTGACATAGTTTATTGGTCTGACTCGATGGATGTATTATACTGGATAAAAGGAGAAGGCCCTTGGGGAACATTTGTAGAAAACAGAGTAAGAGAAATACGTAAACTTTCTTCTCCTGATTCCTGGAATTTTGTCCCTGGTCATTTGAATCCGGCCGATTTGCCCTCTCGTGGGTGTTCAGTGAAAACACTAGCTAAATCTGAGTGGTGGCTGGGTCCATCCTGGTTATTAACTGCAGAAGAAAAGTGGCCTAAGAATAATATAGTTCCGAATATAGATATAATCAATAAAGAGAAGAGAAAAACTATCGTTACTGCTACGAATTTAGAAAATAATGAAGATAAATTTTACCTCCGGTACTCTTCTTACACAAAAATTGTACGTATAATAGGGTGGATTTTTCGCTTCAGTAACAATTCAAAAATTGTTAGAACCGATCGAACAAGCGGTCTGCTAAACAGTGAAGAATTAAGAAAAGCAGAAATTGTGCTTATAAAATTAGTACAACAAGAACATTTTACGAATTCTTCAGATTATAAATTACGACATCTACGCACTATCACAGACTCGAACGGTCTACTACGGATAAAAACTAAGATCTTTATGAGAGACGACACTCATAATTTTCGCTTACCAGTGGTCTTACCGTCAAACCATCATGTAGTAGAACAACTGATAATTTCGAAACATCGTGAATTGGGTCATTGTGGTGTACAACTTTTAATGTCAGAACTCCGAGAGAACTACTGGATTTTGAAATGTCGGAAAACTGTAAAAAGGGTCATAAACAAATGTGTAGTATGCAGAAAATTTACTTCAAAACCGCCAGAAGTTGCGGAAAGTGTATTACCTGTTGATAGGGTAAGAGAAGCGTCAAACAGCCAGACCGACTCGGGGTGGTGTAGTGCCTTGAGTTGAGTTCTGGTTCCCTCTGAACTCAAGGTGGGAGTGTCGTGAACAGATGCTCCTCTCTGATATAAACCAGACATCTGATTCATAGAGACTGGTGTGAACTCTTGTTTTAGATGACTAATAACTTTCTTTTTATTTTTTGTAGATACTTCTGTTGCTATGTAGTGGTAGAAGAAAACTAGTTTTAAGACGGTGTGGACGTCTGTTATAGCGTCCGCTCCGAAATATAATTTTGAATTGTGATTTAAGTTTTAATTAAAATTAGAAAAGACATCCCACGTTTGATAATTATTTCTACGTGTAGTGTACCTTCATTTTCACTGCAGCTCAGACATTGGATACATCATAGAAAGAGAAGTCGAACATCGAAGCTCATCCGTCCCAGATGAAGAACCCAGGTAGGCCTCTTTACACATATTCCTTATTAATAAAAATTTGATTGATTTGAATGAAAAATATAAATAAAGAGAGCCTTAAAAATAATATGAAAATTTTGAGAATTAATTAGATTCAGAAATTCTCGACAAATACATTTTTTCTCTCGAGGACTTTATTAAATGTCAGTCGCCTTTATCGATCAGCTGATTTCATGAAGTCGGCCCATGAAAACAATGTCAACAGAAAACCTCTACTTGGCGGCTCTTGAGACAAAGCTTATTTCGATATGTCTATTTAAAGAATTATGACGGTGAAAAACACTACCAGGTTATAAAAGCCCCATGAAAGTCCTGTCTCCAGTGGTAAATTTCTGTTAACAAATGCTTGCTGTTTACCCCCCCCCCCCTCTTTTTTTTCAGTCTGCTCCAGTACGGTGCTCTCAAAATACTGATTTTTATTGTTTCCAACCAAATGTAACATAAACACAAGGCTCAGTTACTACCTTAATTAAAACTGAACCTAAAATATTAGTAATAATGAGTAGTATAAATTGTTGCTAAAGCTGTTAATAAGCACAAAACTTTGAATAAACACCATAAAATGCAATAAACTCGCAACAATTGTTTCGAGTAGAAAGAACACGCGACTTTTCGTCAAGCGAACAATTTAGGAACGAATGCTGAAATCAATACAGCATTTGTGCCTACTTTGTTCGCATGACGAAGGGTCATGTGTTCTTTCGACTCGAAAAACTTGTTGTGATTTTATTGCTTTTTATGGTGCTAATTACATTAAAACGCTAATTACATTAAAACGCCAAATCTGTGGTTCTTTCTTTTTAGCTAAATTTGCTGTTTTGTGTATGGCTTAGATATAAATAAACGCAAAGAAATAGGCTTCATTCAACACTTCCTACATGCCTCTGAACTGAGTTTTACGTCACCGATTACATCCAATCGATACTTTCTATAATACCTGTAGGATGGTTGGGATTGGATGTCACTTGTTGACAATCTGTGACGTAAATCTCAGTTCCTATGCAATATTATATTAGGTATTGCTTCGCATACATGAGTGCTATATCTGTTATATATTATGGATAAAAGTATATATTTTTATTCACTTGAAAAAGCTCCTTAAATTTCCTTTTTACGTGTCGCATGAATTAGTGGAGTTCAGTTAATTTCAGCATTTTTTTTACTAAATAGAAAATGTTGCTCAGTGGAAGGTTTAAATAAATAAATCAGTAATTTTACAAAAAAAAAAAAAAAAAAAAAAAAAAAAACATAGGAACTCTTTTGCTTGTCCACAAAGACGGTCGAAGAAAGTCACACGTCGCCTGCGTATTCGGAACTAATTTTAAATTTAATATGTTTCTAATTGAAATAAAATTTAGCATTTCAAGTAGTGCTAAATTTAGAACACTGATCCCATGTTAATAATTTATAATCCTATGAATTAAATTATTTATTAAAATTAACATCACTTTTCCAGAATATTAATGCAACAATATAGCATTAATCATTTTATAAAAATGTTAATTTATTTGTTAATTAGATTAATAATGCGCTTAATATAATTCATTTACTTGCTATTATTCATAGATTAAATTAGAAAATTTGTGCTTAACTTCATATTAGAAAGAAATATATTTTAAATGAAATTACATTAATTCAGATGGATGTTCATTATACATTACATTAATATTGGACGTTCCTATAACGAATGAAATTATATGTATGTATATATATATACACATAATTTATTCACCTTATTTAGCTCTTTTCACTGATTGTGTCATCTCGATTTCAGAGGTTTTATCGTTAATTTATGCAACTCTGTGACATATTTTAACCAGACTTGTAGTCGATTACAGAATCCTTAAAAGATTACAATTACGATTATTTTTAATCTTCAAATGCCGATTACGAATACGTTTGGATTACGATTACAGTTTAGATTACGTTTTGATTAGACTCTAGAATACGAATACATTCAGATTACGATTACAGTTTTGATTACGTTTTGATTATACTCTAGAATACGATTACATTCAGATTACGATTACAGTTTTAATTACGTTTTGATTAGACTCTAGAATACGATTACATTCAGATTACGATTACAGTTTTGATTACGTTTTGATTAGACTCTAGAATACGATTACATTCAGATTACGATTATATGAAAAATCGATTACAATTAAACTTCAATTATACAGATTTCTCAATCTCGATGTAATGAATATCGCTTGCTTATAATCTTTCTTAGATATTTCTTTACATATATCCTTAAATATATCTTGTATATATCCTCTCCTTATATATATTCTCTATATATTCTTTATTTTGATTGCTTTCAGATTAAGATTTTAATATCACAGCAAGCAGATTAAAATTATCATATCAAGTAATTTATCATCTAAAGCGAGAGAAATTTTATATTTATACAAAACTCTATATTTTGACCATCAAAGAAATGTAATCATTAAAATATTGAAAGAAGTTTTATCTCAAATATCTGTCAGAAATTTCACTTCTTTATAATAACTTAGTAAACCAAAATTTATTTTCAAATCGACCGCTAGTTCCGAAGCATGAAATGCATTGGTATAAATGCATGAAGCATTTATATTACTTTTGCATTTTCAGTAGAAAAGAAAGATTAAATATATATATATATATATATATATATATTATTTAGTAAAACATAAAAAGGAAAGAAGTAGTAGCTATGTAAATTTGGAGAACCCCTTAAATTATATTATATGTAAGTATGCACACTCATTGAATTACATTGGTAGCAATGTGTAAAGGTATAAGTAAGAAGTCTAAATGAAAATGCAATCAATTTAATTAAAAAAGAAGTTTCAAAGATTCGCATTTGATTTAAATAAAACTGTCAGTTAAAAATGCATTTTTTTTTTTTTTTTTTACAAAGGAGAAATATCATATTGATATAAATTTAAAAATTGCAAATTAGATGTACAATTCTGTTGCCTATAATAAATAATGAGTTTAGTTATCTTTATACCTTCATAGATTATGATGACACCTGTATTAATTAAATGGTTTTATTAAATGGTCTAGATAATATATTTATGTTTCTCAAATGAATATTAATAAAAAAATATTTCCCGTCTGTAAAATTTAGCACTACTACCCCCCCCCCCTCCCAATAAATAAATAAAATCAATTAATAATCCAAAAATTTTCTTTTTTTCTTACTTCTGAACATTGAACTTCATACATATACAAATAGAATGTAGGAGAGATTTAAAATTCTTTTAAACATTTTTATTTAATTTAATCAAAATTAAATTTTTTAGTAGTTTCCCGCTTTTAGTAGAGTGTGGGAACTCGTATAGAATTTTCCAGCGATATTGAATAACTTCTTTACGGGTGCTGAAGATGCACAGATAGAGAGATATTTTGAACTAATTTTTGCATTTTTTGCATTTTTTGGATATCTTTTGTCATTTTCCTTCCAAAAATTTAGCGGGCAAATATCTTCTCCTTTCAATGGCTCTTTTAAATACTCCGTTATTTCCGATTTTGCTATATAATTCTTGGCAAGTTTACTTAATCTTTTCCCGTCCAAAAACGCAAACATTTTGGTCTTTTTTTTTTTTTTTTTCTTTTTTTTTTTTTTTTTTTCTTTTAGGTTCAGTTGCGGCTTTTTCTTCTGCTTCTGTTATTTCTTCGACAAGAAAGTGATTCTTCATTTCTTTAATTATTATTTCACACACTTGCTCATTCGTCAAGTCCAGGCAACTATTCTTGAATCGTGGATCCAAAATGGTTGATATAATAAATGGTGTACTTTCCACATATTTTTTCATCCTTTTTTCTAAGGAAATTTTCAAAGCTTGGATGAGAAATCTTTCTTATAGATTTTAAATTATTTTACAACAATAAAATACAATAAATACAAATATATTAAAAATATTTTATTAGGCCCCATAAATAACAACGGTAATCATTACAGAAATATGTTTGAAAAGAGAAATACATCTATTTCGCAATATTTCGGCAATCAGAATGTTTTACTTAAATTTACTAGAGCATACGAAAATAGATAAATGAACGGAGAGACAGAAGAGGAAAAGACAATCAAAAATTAAATTTAAAATATTTCAAGAAATTGAATTAAAATTTCGTAAGTTCAAAAAGTTATGAAATCATTAAAGCATATCTAAACTTTAAAGTTGCTTTTTAGTGGACAACTTAAGTTTTAAGACGGGTGAGTAACAATCATATTTCAGAGATTTCTTTTACTTTTTAATGGCAAAGCATCTTATTAAGTGGATTGTTAACATGTTTAATTTTGTGATTAAGCAAAACTCTTTATTCTCATAAAAATATTTTCGATTTGTTTGTTAACTTTTATTTTTATTTTTATTTTTAAATTTCAATAAAGCGTTCTACTAAATATTTTTTGTAAATAAAACCCCTTTAAAAGGTTTATAAAAAAAAAATACACCAATAAGTTCATATAAATTTGTAGATATAGAAAATGAAACAATCATTCTAAACAATAATCACTCTATAACGTTGCTAGGAAGTATTAAAAATGATAAAGGCGAACGAAAATGCAATTCCAGCAATTTTCAATTATAACCGTTATTGAAAGTGAAAATTTTTGTGTTGCTCTCTAAATCTTATTGCTAATGACATTATATTCTGCAGGAAGCATTTTCTTGCGCATATGTATTGTTAATGTCGACTACATTATGGTTTGTGCGATATAAAAGTTAAAATATGATCTATAGGAATACCTTTGATAGGTCGCAATGCTTTGAAATTCTTTCAAATTTCCCTGTAGACAAACCAGTGGTAATATTTACCATATTTTTAAAAGGGAACAATTCCATAGTGAACTTGAAGAACATAACATATATTAGTTTCAAAAAATTCCATAAATATTTAAGGGAATTAGAGCGCGCGCGAAGAGACGAACCGAAGTCTTAAGCATAAGGATAAAGAATTTTCTTTGTGTCCCTGTAAAAAAACTATGAGTGCTAGATTCACCAAAATCTATAGGGTTCGTATTATGGTGACTTAAAATATACGTACCAACTTCAGCTTATTCGAACAAAGCGTTTAGACGCTAGCGTGTTCACTCTCAGACATACATACACACATACATACATCATCGTAAAAATAGTGGAAACGGACTCAGGGCACCTCGAAACGTATAGAAACATCAAAATCTCAAATTCGGATTTTTGACATGATTATAATACTTTCCTCACTATAGTGTTTGGAAAGTAAAAAATAAAAATAATAAACACACACTATTTTTTTGGTCTATAGCATTTTTATATTACAATACGTTACAGGAAAACAAGATTTTCCGAAATGAAAGGTGGCCCCGAAATGATGCTGAGCTTCCCTTAGCTTCAAAGCTTAATCGGGCCCTGAAAACATGACCTCTGAAATCTTCCAGGGTGAGTAAGTAAGTTCAAAAATTAGCTTCTTAAACAACGAATGCAGAATAGAATGTTCTTAAAATTTATAAAGAAGATGACTTGACTCATTGTCACACTTAAAACATAATTTTTAATTTCACGGACACATTACGATGATACACAGCACACAAAAGAAATAACTATTTACAAAAGAAATGAAACTGATTAATTTTTTACAATTTTTGGTTAATCGGCTAGAGAGCCCACTGCTACATATTTGCACACCGCAATACCACACTTCTAACTAAAACAAAAGTTAATCATAATTCTCTTTTTTGAAAGAGTCACGTGACATAGTTCGATGGGAGGGGGAGAATTCACAAACAGTATTGCGCAATACTCGGAGCTCTGAAAAGTTGTTTTTAACAGTCAATGTTAAAGAAGAAAAGGATAAATCTGATGGATCAGTTTTTTTTTCCTTTACAGACTTCCCCTCAAGCTGTGTACGTCGTCCTCGGTATACAGCTTGCTTTTCTGGGGGGTTGCTTCCTAGTGGGCACAGCAGGGCGTTTGGAAAATTGTTCTCGTAGTTGACCACCTTTCCTACTAGTTGAGGTTGTAGTACTCGTCGGTCGGCTTCTCCTTTGGATTGGTCGAATAGGAGTTGTGTCCTGACCTGTATATGGTTGCAGAGCGGATACATGGTAATTTCCTATGGGAGTAAAAGGATTATCTATAGTACTTAATGTATACGAAACTGGTGATCTCTGTGATAGAATTGTATAAGGGCCATCGCGCCTCGGCATGAATTTGGAAGTTCGCTTCTTCCTAGAATCACTAATGGGGTGGGTATTAACCCATACCTTGTCACCTTGCTTGAAAGAAGGAGCCGTTTTAAATTTTCTGTCTGCATAGCGTTTATGCTGGTCTTGTCTTTCCTCAATTCGATCTCGTACTTGTTTAGTGAAATTGGCAAATTTTTTCAAGTATGGTGTTATTTCGGGAACGAAATTATCATTGTGAACAACACTTCGGAAATCATGCGCAATATCATCGGTAGTGCGTAGTTCTCGCCCAAACATGAGATATGCAGCTGTCTGGCCGGTTGAATCACATTTTGCTGTGTTAAGGGCAAATCTAATTATTGGTAGCTTCTCACTCCAGGTAGTATGATCATTCCCAACCAACATGGCCAGACGGGGTTTTAGATCTCTGTTCTTCCTTTCCACAGGGTTTGCCTGTGGATGATAAACCGGAGTTAGGGTTTGTGCGATTCCCAGGATGTAACAAACTTGTTGCATTACAGCACTTACGAACTGCGGCCCGTTGTCGCTTATTACCCTTCTAGGCAAACCATACCTAAGGAACACTTCCTCTATTAGAGTGATCGCACACTCTTTAGCAGTTGCGGAAGTTAATGCAAATAGTTCCACCCATTTGGTGGCACAATCTTCTATGATGAAGATCCATTTCTTTTCATTGCTTTTAGGTAAAGGGCCGAATAAATCAATTGAAAGGGATTCAAATCGTTGATTATAGATCGGTGTTTGTAATAATCCAGATGGCTTCTGGTTACTAGGTTTATAAGGACAGCAATCGGGGCAATTCTTAATATATTCTGTAATATATCTTCGCATACCAGTCCAGTAGTACCGCTTTGCGATTCTATCGAATGTTCTTTCAATTCCGTAATGTCCAGCTGAGGGTGCATCATGATGCTCTTTTAACACTCTTTCTTGCTCTTGAACCGGGACTACTAATTGCGCTTCTTCTGATTCTGTTTCGGGAGAATATCTATATAAAACGCCTTGATTCATCAAGTAACCACGACTACTCCAGTTAGCGAAATCTTCATTCTTATCTATACTTTCCAAAGACTCGATAATTTTCTTTATATCTTCATCTTTTAATTGTTCTTCTCGTATTTCTCTTTGACTTCGCGGAGGGATATCTATTGAAATTGAACAAATTTCACATTTTCCTTCTTCGTGTGGACAGAAGGGTCTGGACAACATATCAGCAACAACATTAGCCTTACCAGGCACGTATTCTATCTTCAGGTTGAAGGATTGTAACTGTAGTGCCCATCGCGCGAGGCGACCTGTTGGAGACTTTAAGTTCATTAACCATCTAAGAGGTTGATGGTCGGTTGCTACAGTGACTTCTTGACCGTCAATATATGCACGAAACTTGTCCAAAGCCCATACGATGGCTAAGGCCCCTCTTTCAGTCGTGGAGTAGTTTCTTTCGGCCTTTGTGAGTAACCTACTTGCATACTCAATTGGATGTTCTTCTGCTCCAGTGCCTTGTAACAAAACTGCACCAAGGGCATAGTTACTAGCGTCTGTTCTTAATATGTATGGTTTAGTTGGATCATTTTGACTGAGGATGGGTGGACTCATTAGAAGATGTTTTAGGGTTCTGAAAGATGTTTCTTGTTCTTCTCCCCAAACCCAAACAACGTTTTTCTTCGTCAAATTAGTAAAAGGTCTAGCAACTTCAGAGAATTTTGGGATAAACCTTCTATACCAGGAGCAAGTTTGCAGGAAGGACTGCAGTTGCTTTACATTCTTTGGAGCTGGTATTTCTTGTATTGCAGCAATTTTATCAGGATCAGCTTCAAGTCCTTTACTAGTAATGTAATGTCCCAGATACTTTACACGGTTACAAGCGAAATTGCATTTTTCGCGGTTAGCGTGCAACTTAAATTCTCGTAATTTCTTAAAAACTGCACTCAAATTATCTAAATGTTCATTGAAAGTTTCAGACAAGATGATAATATCATCTAAATAGGAAAGGACTAATATGTTCTTTAAGGAATTCCTAAAATTATCAATCATACGTTGAAATGTTGATGGGGCGTTCTTGAGGCCGAAAGGCATTTTCCGGTATCGGAAAGTTCCAAATGGACAAATAAAAGCAGTTTTGTCACGGTCCGTAGGATTTACTTCAATTTGGTGGTACCCATTCCTTAAGTCAATGGTTGACATAAAAGGGGTATGTTTAGCTTCGTGAAGAAGATCATCAATTCTGGGTAATGGGTATTTATCAGTTTTTGTAATAGAAATTAGTTTTCTATAATCTACGCAAAGTCGTACTTGACCATTAGGCTTAGGTACTAATACCACCGGTGAAGCATAAGGAGATTCACATTCTTCTATTGTTCCGCTAGCTAACAACTCGTCTAGCTCTTTCTTCAACATATCTTTCTTTGCTGGGGACATGCGGTACGGCGGTACTGCGACAGGAGGACTACTTCCAGTGTCGATATAGTGTTGAATTTTGTTAGTCGGTTCTTCCCCTGGTTCAAAGATATCTTCATATTCATTCAATAAATTATTCAGTTCTGGCCTTTGTTCATCAGAAAGATGGGCTCCTTCATTTTCTTTTAACATAAGCTCGTTAACTTCAGCAGAATATACTGGATTTTCAGACGGCCTGAAATCATCTTCACTGAAATCAAATTTCTGCTTTGGATTATCATGGTAATACCATATATTATTTCGAATATCCAAAACGATTCCAGCAGTACGCAAAAAATCATTTCCCAACAATGTTCTGTTATTCTTTGCAGTAGGTAACGCAAACAAAGTTATTCGGAAAGATCGTCCTTCAATTTGTACATCTACTTCGGCTGAATAGATTTCAGTTTCTTTTTGGAGACCATCAGCTAACGTTACATTCATACAAGTTTTCTCAAATTCTACACCTCGTTTTGTTAAGAGGTGATATAATGTTTCACCAGCTATAGTGTGACTGGCTCCAGTGTCAGCACACACTATTCCATTTATTCCATTAATTTTTACTCTTATAAGTGTCGACTGAGGTTCTTCGATAGATAATGACTGAAGGTGAATAGTTTTGAACTCAGCTGAACTTTTCCTAGAAGAGGGGGAACAGGCGGAGCATTTAGCCTTAATAACACCTGGTTTGCCACAACCATAGCAACTAACACGTGGTCGATCTTCATTTTTCGTATAATCTCTCGATGACGCAGTTTTAGGATTTTGGGGGTGATTTCTTGAATTTTGGAAAGTATTTCCATGTGGGAATTTAGGGGATTCCTTTCTAACATTTTTATTTCTTACTAGTCTAAGTTCTTCATATGAATCTAGTTTATCGGCAAGTTCAAGAGGATTGTTCCACTCGCTCCAGTGGTCCAAAAAATGCTCTTTGTATTCGGGAGGAGCTTTCATTTTTATTTGATCTGCCAATATTAAATCTTTTAACTCTTCCAACGATGAAACTTTAGATTCTTTAAGCCACCCATCAAAATAGTTTTGCAAATCAAAATAAAAATCTCGCCATGTACTTTCTGGACATTTACGGTGTTGGGCAAAAAGTTGTCGAAACTTCTCAGCACTTAATTTAAAACGTTTTAAGAGAATTTCCTTAACATTATCATAATTCTGAGCATCATCAACTGATTCTTTTGCAATTAGTTTGGCGACATCAGTTGGCAAAAGACCTACAAGATATACGACCCACTTTGGTTTTGGTACCTTCAAAAATGTTAATTGTTTTTCAAATAAATCTAAATATAAGGTTATATCAGCGGTTTTCGGATCGAAATTTGGGATTAATTTGCTTATTTCTAATTTTGGCATGCTTGTGTCTACGGAAGAAAGGGCCATGGTAGGTAATACTGCATCAGGAGCATTACTAGCTTGTGCCTGTAATTTGGTTTTCTCTAGTTCAAATAACCTTTCATATTCTTTTTCTTTCAGCGCAAAATCTTCTTTTTCTTTCCTATCCCGTATGATACGATTCAAACATTCTTTTGTGAATTCAGCATCATAATCTGAACTTTCCACTATAGCATTTCTAATGTCTAAAAGTTTTAAATTTTCATCTATTTTTATATCTAATTCCCCCGCTAAATCAATTAGATCTGTTTTTTTCCCTCTAGCCATATAAGACATGATTAAACTGAATTTTAATAATTTAATATATATCTAAAAATGTGCAGTATGCGAACGTATATAGCCCAAAATATTTTTATAAATCACAGAGATCACTAAAATATATATATTTTATTGTTATATGTTAAACAACTTAAATTAACCAATTTATTCAATAAATAAATTCAAGAACTAAAGTAATAAAGAACATCTAAAGGAAATAAAAACTCTTTTAACCCCTATTTTCAAATAATTATTTCAAAGTAAATAGAAATACTCTTCCTGAAACATTTCTGAGTAATTGAAAATACAAGATATTTCAAATTGATGTACAGATTCCACCAAAATTTTATTTTTAATGCAAATGATAAAAATATAATTATCAATTCAACAAAATAAACAAGATCTCTATTTAATATATCTTTATTATAAACAAATCTGTGTAAAATTCGTTTTATTCAACAACAACAAAAAATTGTTTATTCATTCTTTCATTATTATTATTATGTATTATGAGTTGCTTATTTTATAATTCGTAAATGTGTTCAAGAGAAAATAATATTTATTCTATGATCATTTATCAGAAATAAATCTATTCAATAAGATTAAAATATTTATACAACAACCTTTATTAATCTTTTAAAGTGTCATAATTAATCATGAAGTAAACAAAACTTTTTCTTTTCGCTTTTACTGAAAGCGATTACGCAATAATAAATGAAAGTTCACTTGTTTATTTTTCCTTGCAAAATGCAATGGCGCCGAAAAACAGAAATGTTGTTCTTAATTTATTCTAAGCAACTCGATGCTATGATTTACCTAATTTATTTTTCTATGTTAGAATTATATTAGACTATATTTTATTAAATATCAATACACCATTATTTCAACTTATTTCTTAAGAAATAGCATTCTACATTCTTGTTTAATTATCAAAATTCTTAATATATCAATAAATATGAATCAAAAATAACTTCCAGAGACTAAAGGAAACTGGTATGCAAATATAATAAGATCTGGGCGATCTAAAATTCGTTAAGATCAGGATGATCGAAGTAATCTGTTAAACATATCTAGAATTAAGATTCTAAGAAATATCTAATCATTGATTAGGATAATCAATATTTCCAAGTGTTAACTTATTAACACACTCTGTACAATACCCAAATTCTTTTAGCTCCTGTTCAAACAATCATCAAATAAATATTAAAATTTACTTATCTGTAATTATTTTCCATTCTTTAGCCGCCGACATCACTTAGTCATTCGGCCCCACGTTGGGCGCCAATTTAAACAACGAATGCAGAATAGAATGTTCTTAAAATTTATAAAGAAGATGACTTGACTCATTGTCACACTTAAAACATAATTTTTAATTTCACGGACACATTACGATGATACACAGCACACAAAAGAAATAACTATTTACAAAAGAAATGAAACTGATTAATTTTTTACAATTTTTGGTTAATCGGCTAGAGAGCCCACTGCTACATATTTGCACACCGCAATACCACACTTCTAACTAAAACAAAAGTTAATCATAATTCTCTTTTTTGAAAGAGTCACGTGACATAGTTCGATGGGAGGGGGAGAATTCACAAACAGTATTGCGCAATACTCGGAGCTCTAAAAAGTTGTTTTTAACAGTCAATGTTAAAGAAGAAAAGGATAAATCTGATGGATCAGTTTTTTTTTCCTTTACAGCTTGTGAAGCTAGAAAATTTTGAAAAAGGGATAACAAAAAATATGAATAGAGTAAAAATGGCAGCAAAGAAAAGAAAAATATAGTGCAATCTTATTTTAGAGATAGATTACGTTTACATTGCTTCACGATACAGATTATTCTCTAGAAAAATATAATGAGATTACGATTAGATTACGATTAGATTACGATTATAATTTAAATATTTTTTTGATTACGATTAGATTACGATTACAATTTAAATATTTTTTTTTGATTACGATTAGATTACGATTACAATTTAAATATTTTTTTTTGATTACGATTAGATTACGATTAGAATTTAAATATTTTTTTTTGATTACGATTAGATTACGATTACAATTTAAATATTTTTTTTGATTACGATTAGATTACGATTATAATTTAAATATTTTATTTTGATTACGATTAATCAGCGATTACGTTGCTTTTGTAATCGATTACAATCGATTACGATTACGCGATTAAGATTACTACAAGTCTGATTTTAACATTTTTTTTTTTTTTTTTTTTTTTTTTTTAGTGAGTCTTGTGACTTCAAGATATTAATTTTTATAATTATTTATTTATTTGGATAAATATTTATTATTCATTGTTATGTTTTTAAATTAATGATCTGGCCGATTTTTTTTATACATTGATTGCGAAATTTTTAATACATGTTTTAGTAGAAACATGATTATTTTCAAATGAACTTTTTGTAAAACTTTATTTTACTTTGTCAGATTACGTGAAAAACATGTATATATATATTTTTAAATATTAAATTGTTAATTTTTTAACTTTTCTCAAAATAAATGAAATCTCAAGCAAGAAATGAGAAATAAATTGTTATTGTTTGTCTTTAGGAAATTTGCATTATTTATTTTCTATCAAACAATTGTTTAGTTAGGTAAATATAACTGTACACATTATATTTTTTTGTTCCTGGAGTTCTTAAAAGGGTAGAAATATTTAATATTATTACATGTTTTCAAGATAGAACTTACAATATTAACACAGAAAAAGAATTTAATTTCAATAATTTAATAATAGGTTTAGGTATTTCGAGTTTTATGTTACTTTCAGCGATAGAAATGAAGAAAACTAATGATAATTGTCCGGAGGGCCAGTAATTTTTAGAATTCACTGCTTTTGTACATACTTTGAACGGTCTGTTCTTCCAGTCAATTATATTTATAAAAAAATATTTGAGAAAATGTAAACTATTTGTTTTACTAAGACTTAGTGTATTTATAAATTTACAAGTCAAATATATATATATATAATAAATTAATTAAAAAATTCAGATGAAGTCTTATATAAATAAAAAATATGCTTTTATAAACGAACTTAATGTCACGATTTTACTACTAAGAATAAAAGAAAAAAAAAGGGTTATAAAAATGAAATTAAATGAAAAATTACATAGAATTGGTGATATTGACAAGTATAAAGAAGTACACTTACTATGGTTATAACATACTACTATGTGACAGATTTACGAGCAGATTTAGGAAAAAGTAAAAAAATAAAAGTTTCGCTGGTCCGGTGGCCCACTAGAATTTATATTTTGCTTGTCCATTGATCAGTTTTGTGGTCCCAGGACACCAAACCACTGTTGTTTTCGAGCCCTGAGTAATATTAAAAAATATATACATATACATTACAAATATATATTACAAATATACATTACAAAATATGCTATATGATAAAAATTCGAAAACAAAATATATTCACACATCTTGCATTTTATAAAAAAAGACGATTAATTTTAACTTTCATTACTTTTTTTGTATTTATGTAATGATGTTGTAAAGACTTTTCCTTCTCATTATCGACACAGAAGATTCCCCATTCAATTACTGTTCGGATGTCGGACAATGTTAAGTTTCTCCTTCATTACTTTGAACTGAAATATCTCGAAAGACGGAAGCGTAATGGGCGGAGATATTAATTTAGGTTTCTAAATATATCATCCTGTAGCTTTGTAGATAACCTGAATGATTTCATTGCTGGGTCAAAATAATTATTTTAGCCCAAGAAACGAAATTTCACATTTGTCATTGACTTTAACCTGTATAAATTTATAGCAATGCATTGACTGTGAGGAATTCTAAAAATGTCTTTGCGTATTAAAAAAAAAAAAAAAAAAAAAAAAAAAAGTGTATATTTCTAGAAGATCGTTGTATGTAAATAGGAAACGTTAGTAAACTTTAATTTAAATAACATACAGACTTGTTAAGTGTTAAGAAAAAACACTGATGGATACATATTTAAATGGAATGATTAAAATAAATAAAAAAATTAAATTGAGGTACACACTAATACTACTACTACTTATTATTATTATTATTATTATTATTATTATTATTATTATTATTATTATTAAACTTCTGTCGAGAATCAGGCATGTTAATTGATTTACATAATTAATTGTATTAATATTTTAAAGAAATGTAAGAATATTGTTTTATTTTTTGCAATTTATGGTCTAATATATACACATATTTAAAGAGAGTTTAGCATATATATTATATTTTAAATAATAATAAAAGAAATAAAGAAAATAATAAAAGAAAAGAAATTGAAAAAAACTTTTTTGTAACTTACTGCATTCAGATGTAAGTAAAAAGTATGTAGTTGCTAATGCATAATTCAAATGCATTAAAATAGATTATGCTCAATAAATGAAGTAAACCGTGTTATTACTGTCATATTTAAATACATTAAACAATATTTTTCTTTTGCTTACCCATATATATGGTAGAGAAAGTATTGTTTTTGGGTCAAATTTTCGAAAGTGAATTTTTGTGATATTTACATGTTCTGAAGTCTTATGAATACGAAAATAATGTTCTAGCGAATGGTCTGTGCATATGTGTGTGTGTGTGTGTGTGTGTGTGTGTGTGTGTGTGTGTGTGCCTGAGTGTCTCTCTGTCTGTGTGTCTATTATCAGCATATCTCAAGAGCAAATAGTAGCAGAAATTCTAAACTTAGTATTCTAAATGTGTATCATATAGGGATGCTACTCTAAGCTTTTCGTTGAGATGAAGCAAATTGTTCGTGTACAGGGTCACTCAAAAGACTTCAAATACGTTATGTCTATGGGGGAAATTTCAAGTAAGTAGAGTTTAACATCTATAGACCACACTAAACTAAATGAAACGAATATATATATATTTTAAATAGAAATAGTCAACCGGGAAAAAAAAATCTGCATGTAGGAGACTTGCCTCCCCCCTTGGGTAATTAAAAATCTATATTAGGTACGATTTTGTTCGTAATCAGAGTTAGGACTAACAGCTAACATCTTGAGATAAGCTGGTGACAGGCATATTTTAACCAACCACTAAAACATGATTTCCGGGTACAGGGCATATCAAAATGCATAAATATATAAAACAAAATGTACTTCAGGACGTTTTACCCCAAAACAATACTTTCTCTACCGTTATATGAATAAAGAAAATTAAGTGTAAATAATCAATATGAATAAAATATATAACTAAAAAATATAGATATACATTTAAAAATTTATACAATTTGAAACATTGCGAACATTATTAAGACAAGGAAACAAGTGAACATTTTATTTAAATTAATTAACACAATAGTTTAACTCTTTTAGAATTAAAACATTAAAAGACGAATTAACACAAATTTGCGCAATTATATTAAAATATTTTTCCCTATAGTTCATAACCTCTCAGACATAATTCAATATTCATTCTTTGATTATGTTTTATTTCCAAATCGTTAGATGTTTTACTATTTAACTTAATTCTCTAGCAAGAATTTCAGCTTATTCTGCAATTAATGAACCATTAAAGCTGACTTGCCTTACGTTTAAAACAAATTCTTTAGATTACCTGCAGCGATGTAGTTTAATTGCTATTCAGCGCATTTAATGAATGCCTGCATAATTTTAGGTATCGTTCTACAACATCGCGTTAGAAACAGTTTCTGTAATTATTAAGACACTTATTTCATAATATTCAATGTTCTGAAATATTGATTGGAGTTTAACAATACAATTCGTAATAAAAGGAAACAATTTGTTAGGAAAGAAAATTTTGTGATAAGCGGGTTAGAAAATAGTATATTCATTAGTACATTGTTTATTAATAGTTTGTTAGTCCTTATACATTTGTTTATTATTTAACTCATCAAATGTGCCGCTGGAAAAATATTACTGTCTTCTTCATAAAATACTGGAAACTAACGTGGACAATCTTTCGAAGAATAGGGATTGAAAGAGATTCCGTTATAATTTACTTGTTTTAGAATTCCAGAAATTACAATATCCGTCTCCTCAAATACTCTTTTTATGTGCACATAATTTAAGTACTTTTCAAGAGTCAAACAGCATTAAAATAAAATGATATGTTTAAATCTGTACATAGGTACCGCTAATAATGATTTTTAGAGAGTTTTTTTTTTAAAGATATTTTATCTTAGACATGCAGTTAAAATTGACACGAAGAAGAACGAAGATATAAAAAATAGTGTCAAACAAATAATCAAATCAAAACAAAATCATAAGTTTCAGAACTTGATTTACAGGTCTAAGCTAAAAAATATTATTAACCCTTTCGGTACTACTGTTCCATGTGAATTCTAAATTATTTTAAATATTCGTTTTTTATATTTAATTTAACACATCTGGGTATATATATATATATATATATATATATATATATATATATATATATCAATTACAGAACCAATTACGAATGAATTTAGAAATTTAGAACTTAGACTTTGGAATGAACTTAGAAATTCGTCATAAAGATAATGATGTTTTTTTTTTTTTATTAAAAAATAAATACCCAGTTTTGTGTCAAATACACCCTGTCAATATTCATGAAATTTTTAAAAAGTTGTGGGAAAACAAATTCTCATGAACTTATTTAAGTAATTGGTTATTCTCCAAATTTGGTATTCAGAGAAAATAAGTTTAAAGTTTAAAATTCTGTAAAAGCTTTTAGAAATGTTTAAGGAACTGTAGAATAATAATATTTTAATTTATTTTATTTTATTTTATTTTTATAGCTTCATACATTTTATAATAACTATCCAGCTATTTTTTATTGCATCAATTTTTACAGTTTTCATCGCCTATTGCCTTACTTAAATAATAATAATAATAAAGTTCTAATGAATGCTAAAATGTTAGAATAAAACAATAAAACAACCTAATTATATTCACTCACTTCATTAAAATAAAGATTTATGGACCTTTAAACTAAACAATTGTCGTAAAAATAACAACAAAGAAAAAGAAAGATTGTCATTCCTCCGTACGTATTATAAAAATGTTAAGTTTCCAAAAGCAATGCTAAGTTCATTTGTTCTTCTTTTGTTAACGCAGTGATGTTCTTTATTTGATGAAAAGACAAAAATAAACTTTCTTTTACCTGAAAGTTGCTATTTCTAATTCTTTTTGCGTAAGCAACATAAGATTCAATGTTCATTTAAATTAATCACAAATGGTTTTTTTTTTTTTTTTTACTTTAAGAACCAATATTAAGATTCCACACGACTTAATTATTTTCATATTGTGAAATTACTAAATAAAGTATAATTTAAGATGTGTTATATTTCTACCATGAAAAATTAACATTCATCAACAATTTAAGCAAAGAACCAATACTTTTAATGCCATATTCTATGTGAAAGTATATTTTGTTTACATATAGGTTAATTTTATTTTTCTTATTGCACTCTAAATACGTTTATACTTCCAGGTCTAGGCTACCAGGTGTATGCTAAGTTTCTTCCGGTTCAACTAAAAGATTGCGCCAGCGAAAAGTACGCAGAGGATTACTTTAACACATACGCCATTTTGTTCATCTGAAATTTAAACTACAAACACACACAAGTTGATTCAACCAAAAACTAGCGTCTTTGTTTTATCGTTCAGGGATCATGCCTAGTTTTGTGCCTGAAAAAGAACATTTGCGCCACGCATTGCTTTACTTATTTAATCAAAAGAAAAAGGCTGTTGAAAGTCATCGTTCGCTTGTCACATATAGTGAGCATGCTTCATCGATTAGAAATCTGAGACATGATTTTGACAATTTTAAAGTGATGATTTCAATGTGAAAGACAATTAGCACTCTTGTAGACCACAAAAATCCGAAGACGAACTATTGCAGGTGTTATTGGATAATGACCCAACTCAAACTGAACAGCAATTAGCAGAAGCATTACATGTGTCACAAGAAACAATCAGCAGACGTTTACGAGCAATAGGGAAGCTCAATAAACTCAGTAAATGGGTCCCACATGATCTGAATGAACGTCAAAAAGAAGTCACTTGTGTAATGTTGCTTCAATGTCACGAAAGGAAATCATTTATGCATTGAATTTTGACGGGTGACGAAAAATGGATTTATTTTCAAAACCCGAAGCGGAAACATTCGTGGCTTTCACCTGGCGAAATGGTCCTGCAACACACTGGCCAAATCGAAAGACGACCGGAATGGGCAAGAAAACATGGGAAATTGATTTTGTTAAACGACAAAGCGCCGTGTCTCACACAGAAAAACCAGTGAAAGACCCTTCATGAAATCGCTTGGAGGGGACATCTTCGCTGTGCTCTCCAGACTTGGCGCCATCTGACTTTCAATTTTTCGCATCAATAGGGCACGCGCTCGCCGAGCAGAACTTCATCAATTTCGAGGAAGTTGGAAAATGACTCGGCGAATGTTTTGCCGCGAAAGACAAGTAAATTTATGGCATGATATTCATCAATTACCTGAAACTTGGGCGAAATGTGTAGAAGCCATTGGACAGTATTTTGAATAAAAAAAATTAGCTACCCTTGAAAATTACGTGTTTTTTTTTTTTTTTTTTTTTTTTTACCAAAAATCCGGAAAAAACTTAGCATACACCTGGTATTTCATCCGTATATCGCCTGCTGGACTAAGGGTTTTTGATATTTTTCCTTTCTATATTTAAACACTTTGAAGATTTTAATAGTTTTTTATTAGACATTTTAAACTGAAGTTTATTCATAGTTTAGAAGCTATTTAATTTGACTAAGAATGAACATTTAATGACAAATTATTAAAGAAAGCAAGTTTCAAAGTTTAAAAAAAAAAAAAAAAAAAAAAATCTGTCTGAGAAAACATTTTTTTGAACATAATGTTTTAAATAAAAAATTGCGAAAAGTTTTCCCTAAACTTTTCCAAAAACCAAAAATAACTTTTATTATTAAAGAAGCAGGCTACGCCCGCTTCGCTGGTCACTATTTTAAAATGAATTACTTTAGTTAATGAATTCTCAAAATTGCATTAATTGTTATCATGTGAAAAAAAAGAGAGAAAAAAATTCTGATTGGAAGAAATGTCACACATGGTCCCCACTGCTTTCGGCCGCGCAGGTCTTTGTGTGCTGCGCTCGTGCATTTATGTTCGACACTCTTAATGCATGACTATATTATCGTGAGGGGAAAAAAATATATATATATATATATATATATATATAAACCTCTTCTCCCATTGTTGAATAATCGGTCCGGGCCTCCCCTGCGCGCTGCGCATAGTCCTTCACCTACCGTTCCCACCCCTCCAAATTATTTTAGACTTTAAAAATACTCGCAATCGTTCTCTCCGTCTTTTAAACCTAATAATACTAATTTCTAACATTCTATCTGAATTTTCTTCTTTTTACCCCTGCGTCCGTCCCCCTTCCTGCCCCTCGTAATAATTCTGTACTTTCGAAAATATCCGCAATATATTTATCCGGCCTCAAAATCTAACAACACTAATTTTCAGCGCTCTGACCGTTATTTATGTATTTTTGCTCTTTATACCCCTTCTCGTCCATCCTTTTAATTTTACAAATTCGAAAATATTCGCAATCGATTTGTAGGTATCAAAAACCTCCATGTACCAATTTTGAGCAACCTAACTCTATTTTTATTTTTTGTCCCTCCACCCTCCTCCTCCCACCCCTCCTAATAACTTTACAAATTCGAAAATATCCGCAATCGATTTGTAAGTATCAAAAACCTATATGTACTAATTTTGAACGGTCTAACTCTATTTTTATTTTTTTGCCCCTTTGCCCCCTCCCCTTTTCTGACCCTCCTAATACCTTTACACTTTCGAAAATATCCTTATTCGACTTCCAGGCCTCTAAAACCTATCTGTACCAATTTTGAACAATCTAACTGTATTTCTATTTTTTTTTCCCATAGCCCCCTTTCTCGCCCCACCTGGGATGAATATCTAAAATCTAAGAAATTAATCTTTATGTAAGATTCTTAATCTTTATCTAAGAAATTAATTTTTATGTATTTTTGAGAGCTATATTTTAGAGCAAAAATCTCACATAAATCTTTTTCTCTGTTTGCGATATAAAGGATTATTTCAAATCACGTTTTGCCCCCTCTCTCCCCCTCTTGGGGGCTGAATTTCTAAAATTCGAGAAACTGGTTTTTAGGTATTTGTATTAGCTATATATTAGAGCAAAAGTTTCACGTATATCTGTTTTTTTTTTTTTTTTTTTTTTTGAGATATATAGTAGTATGGGAAATCACGTTTTGAGCATGTGAAATCACGTTTTGCCCCCCTTTACCCCCTTGGGGACCGAATTTCTAAAATTCCAGAAATTGATTTTTAGATATTTGGGTTAGCTATATTTTAAAGCAAAAATTTTACGGATATTTGTTTTTTTCTTTGAGATATTGAGGTTCTTGTGAAATCACATTTTGCCACCTGCTCCCCCTTGGGGGCGAATTTCGTAAAATCGCTTCTTAGGGGGTGCTTATACTATGTGTTCTACAATCTGACCCAGTTTCGAGTCAGTGGCTCCAGTAGATTTTTCTGTGTGTTGATGAGTCAGTGAGTGAGTGAGTGAGTGGAAGTACTCTTTTATATGTATAGAATAGCATCATTTATTAAAAAATCATTAAAAACAAACCTAATTTGACTTTTCATTCCAGATCGTTGCATAAATTTACATCTGTTAGGTGCTGCTATCTAATAGATTTTAAGATCTTAATTTATATCTATATATATAAAAATTAAGTAGAATGCTCATTAATAATATTAGATAATATCGTACTAGACGGCCATCGTATATGATTGAGAATTTTGTTGTTCAGAGAATTAAAAGTTGGCCCTAGAGACTCTCTGCCTTAGTCTGTTTCAAAGAAAATAGCAACCCGAGTGACACGCGGGCTAAGTCATTAAAGTGTTAAAAATGTCCCATCAAGAAATTTTACACACTTATTCTGTATATATACTTTGCATGTACCTATACACGAATAATTTGACCAACCTCAGTAAAAGTCAAGTTAAACGCCCATGTAATCAGATTTATAATAATTAATATATACTTTCCATAACGTCTTTCTTGTTTTAAATTGACAACAAACTCACAAATTATAAAACCTAATTTTCGAATTCTGGTGAATGTCAACACTCAAATTCGAAATTTTTACTATAACATGAAAAATTCGCTACAATATATGAGCGAGAGAAAGTAAGTAGAAAATGCATATTTTTTCTAAAATATATTTCGCGGGTAAACTTAAATATTTTACTTATTTATTTTTTATTGGAACAATTAGAACAACTATCATCTATTAGTAAAAAGTATAATCATTTTTTTACAGATTCAGTTAATGATATACGAAAAGCAAATTCATTTCCTAAATTCGTTTTCTAAATTCCTTTTAACTTTAATAAATTAAATGTTGCATTTAATTCTACGCTTTGACTTATTCAAATGAACATTATATAATTATGAATTGAAATAAAATGATGAATTAATTTTATTCCATTAAAAATTAAGAATATTTCTCAGCTCATATAAATCCAATCTAGCAATAAAAGAATTTTAAGTGGAAAATATAATTTATTTTTAACTAAAAATTAATTTTATATTTCAGATATTTAACTTAGATATCATATATATTTTTAAATGAATAGAAGAATAACTATACATTTTAAATATTAACATCCAATAATAGATAACAATCTTATATGAATATTGTTTAGTGAAAATATATTTTTAAGTCAATTTTTTTAATAAATAAAAATAATAATTCTTTTATTTTGAAATGTCAGGATGATTAAAAGTTTTTAAATTAAAATGGCAATTTCAGAGTATAATATATTAAACGAAATTTCTATCATATGATAATTATAAGTATCAAGAATATTGAAATTAATAATTTTATCACAAATATGAATTAAATAATTTGATATAAAGCAAATAAGAGTGTATTATTTATTATGGATTTATACAGAGATTTCAATCAATACTCTGAATATACGAAATTTTTATTCACATATAGACTAAGCATATTACACACATAATCTAAACAAAATATTTAAACTACGGAAACAAATTTAATGTTAATTACTAAAGTTTGGTTGGTTGGGTTTTACTTTGCACTAAAGCTGCGCTATGGACAATTAACCCCTTTCACTCCAGGGACGTACGTGCGTACGTCCTAGTGTTAATGCCCATTAATACCATGGACGTACGTGCATACGTCCAAAGAAAGTATACGATACAATAAGCCCAACGTTTTAGTGGTATCAGAGAGAGTTATTTTATTTGTGATATGGTATTTTGAAATTGTATTTTCATTATTGACAACTAGATGACGTTAGTAGTCTCGGTGATCTATTAGTTTTGGCTACGCCAGTTGTTTCGTGATTTCTCGTGGCTGCGGTTGTGTGTAATTTTCGCTCCTCGATTTTGTGTGTTTTGCCGGTGTTTGAAACTGTGAATAATGTCTGATTCCAGTGATTCGGATAGTGATTATATCCTCGATTATGACGAACTTGAAGATTCCAATGAAGACGGCGAAAGCGATGACAGTGATGATGAATCACTTACAGCAGGTGACTGGAAATTTATGCCGGATCATTTTGCCGATGCACGTCCTCAGCAACTGCTTGAACTGAAAAGGGGCTTTACAACAAAATGTACATTGTTACTTCGTAATGTATTGCATTATTTCAAAATTATAATCTGGTATTTCACATATTTACACTACAGCTAGCCTGGAGCGGAAGGGGTTAATTACTAAAGGAAACCAATCATATTACATACTGCAAACAATGAATTAAAATTAATTTAGGTATAAAAATGTCAGTAATTGTTTTTAAATGTACAAAATTCTGGTGTTATATATGAAAAATGTTGGTAAATAAATAAAAATAAATAAGTATTGGAAATGTAATAAATTTAGCATTTTTATACGTAAATATAAAAATATTAAGCTGTTCGGGAAATAATTTCTTTTTTTCCTTTGAAATGAAAGACGATTTTCTTATATTGTATAAATATTTTATTGAATTATATATTCTCCACTTTGGTCAGTTTCTTAGCGATCTTAAGAGTTATTATTTGGCAGTTTTTGTTTTCGTAAATCAATAATTATTTTGTATTCATTAGCATAAACTGGTTTTCAAGAACATAATGCATCTTCAACGTCAAAATTGCCGGAACGAAATTTGGTAAACCAGTTTTGACACTGGAGTTCTTTAAATGAATTTTCTATATACACATAGTTTCCTTGTTTGAACAGTATTTTTGCCTTTTTGTTAGAAAAGCAAAATATATCGAAACTGTCACTTCCGATTTTCTTTATTTGATAGAGCACCAATTAAAACTTACTGAGCAGAATAAAACGAACTTTACTTAAGCCAACCTTGCTATATCAGCTGTCACAATATATAATGGTAATGAAGCTTAATTGTGAAGATGGTGTGAACAAAAATACAATTAAGTCCTCTGCTGAGAAAAACGAAATTACTTTCTGAACAACCCAATATATAAAGGGAGAGAGAGGGAGAGGGAGAAATTTGACTAGTATTCACATATGTTAATAATATGTTATATATCATTCAATTTTTGATGTAGAAAATTTATTTTTTTTTAGTGAAAGAAGATTCATTTTCTTTTAATCCTTAAATGCATAGCAATGTACATTTGCGTCGTATATTTAGAACCTTAAATCTCTTTATGTATAAACCTTTGCATGGTTTTTTTTTTTTTTTTTTTTTTTTTTTTTACCAAAACTATTTTGTCGTTTCCGAGCGTAACTGGAATCTTTGACAGTTTATTTCTTCATATGTGACAGTTTTTTTCATTTTTGGAGCGCTATCTGAGTACAATTTCATTTCATCGTGGATGTTACGAATTACCATTATTATTATAAAAAAGTAACAAAAACATACAGTAAAAGTTATTTTCAGTTGCAAATAAGGTAAAAATAATGAATAATATTTACATTTTTGCATATATTGATAAATTTATGCAAGAAAAATGTAGCTATTTTTTTTTTTTTTTTTTTTTTTTGTGTGTGTGTGTGTGTGTGCGTGATGTAAAAATACTTCAATATTCAAAATTGGTTCTACATAAGTTCACCAAACCTAAAGTAAAATACACATTTTCTGATTCATTTCAAATGTTGTTTATTTAAAATTAAAATTCATGCATTTTAGGGTTAAAGTATATTATTACAAATGAATTAACTTAACTTCTAAACTTTATAGTCCTTTTACTTTTACAAAAGAAATAAATAAATAAATAAAAAGCTTTTAATGTATTTGAAAAAAAAAAATACAAATATTAAAAGAAAAGAAAAGACAGAAAAGAAAGAAAGGAAGAAAGAAAGAAAAAAAAAAGAAAATCTATTAAATTGTGCGTTTCGTTCATTCTCACTTTTTAAAATTATATGAAACTAGAATTACGGAACACGAGGACCAATTTAATGCTCCTTTAAAAATTCTAGTTCTCGTCACTTTTAGAAAAGATACATAGAAGTGCGTAAAACGTGTTTGCCAGAGAAAAAAAAAAAAAAAAAAAAAAAAAAAAGACGAAAAGTCTATTATTTTAATAAAGTCTTAGTGGTTTTCAATTTTCTTTTCCTTTTATAGATGACATATTTTAGGTACATTAGTTCTATAGTGATATATTAAATAAATATATTTACTGTAAAGCCATACAATTTTCAAAATAACATATTTTATTGTACAAGAATCTGTATATGTACATAAAAAACTGTTGTAAAAAAAAAAAAAAAAAAAAAAAAAAAAAAAAAAAAACGTGTACGTACTCACTTACGTATATGGAAAAATTGAAAAAAAAAAAAAAAAAAAAGAATACTTTTACTTTATTGCATAACTATTTAAGGTTTACTAGAGCTTAATCAAATTTTATTCTCTTAATTTTAATCTACTTTTTGATCTCTCTTTAAAATGTACAAAAAAGAAAAGATAAAGTTTTTATTGGCTTTTTATTCTATTTGTTATATAAAAGTGGATAAGTTTAAAAACATTTATTTCTTTTCATTGCAAGAAATCAGGCTTTTATCATCAGAAGGACAAATTTTCCTCACAGAAATGAATGTGACACTTGAAAGTTACCCTTTGAAGTTCATTCAAAGCTCCTAAATAAAATTTAAAAAGTTTTAGACTTTTATAAAGGCATTTTAGTAAGAAATACTAAGAGAAAAAATCCAATAAGTGCCCTGTGAGGTGTAAAGATAAGAAAACGGCTTGTCTTTGAAGGAGAAAAAGCATTATTCAATCTATTTTGGTGTATTCACTTTAGTACCTTATACTTGCTATTTTATAAAAAACAGCACGCCTCCTTAAAACACTTTCAGTGTAAACCTGCCATTAATATTGGTATCAAATAAAGAAAACTAGATTTTAACAACTCAAATAAAGTTAGAATGGTTTTATACTTAAAATCACCGAATTACTTTTCGGGATATAAAATATATTTTATTCACAATGATAATTCTAATACCATACATTTTACTGAACAATTTGTATAGTTATATGAATATTTCTGAAATCCAAAATATTGTTGTTTAGACTCAACTGAAAAGCCATTTGTTATTTTTATCGTAAAAGAAAATTGTGTCATATTCTGTATATTTGATCTTGTACAAATTATTAATTTTAAGGTTATTTATTTATTTATTTATTTTTCTGGATTCCCTATTAGACAATATTTAAAAAAAAAATAAGGTTATCTTTCACAAATAAATAAATAAATAAATAAATAAATAAATAAAAATAAATATATAAATATGTAAATAAATAAAAATATATATATATATAAAATATATATAAATAAATAAATAAAATAATTAATAAAAATAAGAATTTAAAATGAATAAATAAATAAAATTTTCCGAGAAAAATGTATATCTACCAAATTTAAAATGTAATTTTAAAAATATTATGTTTACGACTGTCTTAATTATGTAAATTTTAAGTACATTATTGTCTACCTTGAAATTTAAACGGTAAAATACATGTAATAACTATATATACATACCTATACACTCCTCCTCAAAACTTTGAAAAAGACTTATCTCTGGATGAAATGCTTTTGAACACTGGGTATGAAAAGAACAGGGTCTTCCTCATGCTTTTCATTGAAAATTAGATTACGACAGTAATTAGGGGGCCAGCAACAAACTGAGGACAAATATTAATGTTTGTGATCACCCTGTAATGTTAAGTAAAGGAAATTTCCTCTAATTTTAGGATATGTCAATAAAGACCCATTACAATTTGTGGAGGAATTTGAGTGATGATAGCATGTTAAATAACTGAGATATAAGCATTTATATTAAAACTCCACAAAGAATCATCATGTTTTTTTTTTTTTTTTTATAGACAGAGTTTTAAACGAAAATTCTTCCCTCTGACCAATAAATTGAAAAATAAAATAAAATAAAATAAAATAAAATAAATAAATAAATAAATAACGTACTGCAATTGAAATTCAAATATCCTAAATATCTCATGATATATAAGGATTTTTTATAAAAACGTCTTTACTGCACATGCGCGAAATATACCAATATATATATATATATTACGTAGGTTGAAAATTAGTTATAATGGGCAACATTTGCCAAAAATTCGTTTTAATAAAGTAGAGTAAAAATTAAGTAAATAGTCGGCAAACGAATGAGCTAGATTTTAGGTATTTACCTTCAGCGTAATTAATTTGAATATCCAGGTATTTCAAACACATTGTAAAAGTTCTCTTTTTTTAAAAACCCCCTTATGATCTCATAAACCGTAGTAAATAAATGAAGAAGAGTTGAAGCTTATAGGAGGGGGGGGGAGAAGGGGGTTCACAAAAAAAAAAAAAAAAAAAAAAACTTTTGAAGCGTGTTTGAAATAATTGGAACTTCAAATTACTTATACAGCATATGAAAAAACTCTTATTCAATTTCAACTCGAAAAATACCTAAAATTATAGTAACCTTAAAAAATGTGGAAATTTAAAAAGTAGGACATACAAAAAAATATACAAATATATATAATTAATATATAATAAATTAAAAAATATAATACATAAATAATAAACATATATAAATAAATAAATATAAATAAATAAATTATAAATAAATATATGTAGGCATATATGATAAGCAAATATACATGCATATATATGTGTCTTATTGCACTATAAAATTGCCCAAGAGGATTTTAGTCTTAATTACTTTTTATCTGTATGTTTGTGCGCCCTAATATTCAAACAGCAATATCTTCACTAAAAGCGTTTTCTTGTACATCAAGCTTTTAATACGTCTAAAGTAGTAAAACTGGAAAGGTTTCAGGAGAACTGGAAAAGGTAGAGTTAATAAACACAATATTGTGTGCGGTAAATAAGGTGTAATTCAGAAAGGTAAATCTCAAAAGAATTTACCAAAAAAATTGAATTATAAAAAATTTGCTCGAACTTTTCAGTTATGTATATGTTCTTTGTGACTTAAAAAATATCAAAATAAAAAAGTGGTTATAAAAAACAAATTACTTGAGAAATAAATAAATAAATAAACAAACATAAAAATAAATAAATAAATAAATAAAAATAAAAATAAAATAAATAAATAAATAAAAATAAAATAAATAAATAAACTCTTTAATTTATAGTTTAATAATTATTCATTATATCTTAATACAGGTTAAGAAGTATTTTTGAGCTGATTTAGATATTTTCTGTTGCATTTAAATCTGTCGAAACTTAAAGCATACGTAGGTAAGTAAAAGCAGTTAATATTTTTTTTTTATTTATTTTATTTTACTTATTTATTTATTTATTTATTTATTTTTATTTTTATTTTTTATTTTTTATTTATTTATTCACATTTTATTTTATTTTTTCTAAAATTATTACTATATGAATTGGAAATATTTTTCTGTTCATTCAGTTATTATTATGGACTCAATAAATAAATAAATAAATAAATAATAATTTCAAAATACTCTTTGCATCAGTGATATTTATATATATATTGTACTTTGAGATTTAGTTTTAAAATAATAAAAAATAAAATGAAATAAATAAAATAAAATAAATTAGTTTACATTTATATAAATTAGTTTTTTTAATAGCTGTCACCAATTTAATATATATATATATATATATATATTACTATTACTTAACGTAATAAAATATCTCTTAGATAATTTCTTTATAGTATCAACTACCAATAAATAATGTTTTCGCACTTTTATAATATTTGAACTTCTAATGTCACATTGTCAATATACGATTATCTTCCTACAAGTTTTAAAAATAATCTTCGTTTAGTTATAAGAGAATTTTGTTATGATATGTAAAGCATTAATACGCCAAACAGATAAAAGAAATATTTGCTTAAAACATACTCTAAAATGGACATTTGAATATTTTATTGAATGCTGTTTAAAATAAAAGTTCAAATATATTTTCGTTTACCCAAAGTAAACTGTCTTCAAATACCTAGGTCTGTTAAGCATCAGATAGGAAAACACAGTTCTAAGAAGAAGACATAGGAAATCAAACAAGGTATTAAATATTTCTGGAACATTTTCATTTTATTATGCAAGCCGTTTCTAACTGTTCAAATATTTGCAAAGGAAAGCTATTCGTATAAAGAGTAGTTTTATTTTCATGGCCTACTGCCTGCTTTTTTTTACTTTCTCCTTGCCTTATTTTTAAAATGCATAAATTTAAATTATCCAACTTTTTTTTCGATTTTATGATATTATAAATATTGTTATCGTTATATAGTTATGATATTATAATATCGTTATCATTAAATCCAAAGTGATATATATATATACGCCGGGTGATCCAAAAGCCACAGAAAAGAAAAATCATTAATAAAACATTATTCAATGTAGTTATATGCAGTTTCATTGAAACGTAGAGCAAAGCATGATATTTTTTCATATATGTAAGAAAAAATGTTAGTTACGTTTTTTACCAACATATCACGGTGTATCCGTTGTATCCTTTTACATTTTAAACAGATCCGTATGATCAAATGACATCATATTGCAAAAATACTGTTTATTTTATTTTATTTTATTTTTAAGAATTACCAATGAGCAACCCCTAGTAGCACATAACGTTGTTTTAACGTTTTTACAACTAATTTTCCACTGTTCAGACTTATTTTCAACGCTATAACAACGTTATGTGCTGCCTGGGACGTTTGGCGGTCATTCTAATGAAGGACGGCCTTACATTGTCCCTTTATATTCCGAGTAACGATGTTGAATAAACTGCGCCACTGTAAAAAAAGTAAATTTCAATTAAAGCGCCACTTTTTTAAGAAAATTTTTATTAATATACTAATAAATGTTTTCTTACATAAAATCTTTCTATGCTTTTAAGTGTAAACCGCATCTGTATAATATATATATATATATATATATACTGTGACATTTTGATCACCCAATATATATATATGTGTGTGTGTGTGTGTGTGTGTGTGTGTGTGTGCGTGCTTGACTAATTAGAATTTGAACTAAAAGTTAAGAAATGTAACCTGAATAAATAATCAATCTTTCAAAGCGAAAACTTTATTTAGCATGCATAATATTAAATTAAATCTTACTCACCTGTCTCCGCTTTCCCTAGCTGCTTGAAGTAAAAATGGAAGGCCACACATGAATAAAATTAGGAATCTTAGTTACTTATAAAGTTCAATTTAATCGACGAATTTACATTTGCAATACTGATTAAAACAAAGGAATATCCTTATCTAACAGACTATTAGAATCGTTTCATAAATTAATATCTACTAAGGTTTGAAATGAGTTTCGAATTAGATTTGTACATTTTTTTCTCATTTGAGTGACATGTAACAAAATAAAGAATAAAGTTTGCCGCAGAATAATCGTTCATGATTGCATGATTGCAACATCATTTTTAATAGGCTGTGAAATCCTAAATGTTTTTACTTGACTTAAAGAATATATTCCGAAAAACAATGGAAAAAGAAAAAGAAAAATGAAAGTTTTTGTTCTTCTCTAGTTATGTGACTAGTCTACTTTGGAAGGACTAGCTCCCGCCTCTCCGTTCCGATGTCTTCAGCAATATATATATATATATATAAATGATCGATATCGTAATAAAATTTAACCTTTAAATTTAGCAATTAAGAGATACAAAAGAATACCAACACAACAAAAATAGAACTGATTGTAACATATATGTAAGACTGACACAAAAACGTATCGATACAGATTAAGAACCAATAAGAAACAAAAACAATTTAAATAACTTACGCCGACATGGATAATAATAATAATAAAAGGACCATTAAACTTAATGACGGAGAAAGTAAATAAAGGATCATAGAAATAGTAATTGGATAAAAATGCTTAAAATTTGAAGTATAAAATCTTCAGGGGGTATGTACTTCATAAAACTGTGAGAGCTGCATCGATTTCGTAAAACAATATAGCTAGTTATAGCAATTTATATTGTTTCAGCCCCGATCGAGGCAGCAAAACCATTTTGAATAAGAAATAAAATAAATTATCAATTCAAATCATGAAGGAATCCAGAGAGAATACTAGAAAAAAGCAGAGTAGCCACATGTAGAACTTTTACACATACTGCAGAATAGGAAGATGCCAACAAATTAATGAAATTAAAACTAAAAGCATTGAAAAGAACAATTTATCGATAAAGAATTAACTTCTGAGCATTTTCATTAACGATAAAAGTCACTGAGTAATTATTTATTGAGTTAGTTAAATTATAATTTTAAGTTAGTTAAGTATATATATATTTCAAAATTAGTCTTTTGTATTTTTTATATTAGTAAAAGGAATGATTGAAACTTAACAAAACTATAAAAATACGTAATTTTGTATCAAATATTACAGTTTTTAAAATTATAAAAATTTATATCCCTCAATGAAACATATAAATTAAATTTGATGTCCTTTTTGCTGCATTTATGATTATTTTTTAGACTGCTGTTTAGAACGAAGGGAAAAATCGCTAAAAAAACAGAATGGGATGAAAACGAAAAAAAAAAAAAAATCCCACAATGTTAAATGTGTAAAAAAAAAAAAGAAAAGAAAAGAAACGGCTGGCACCTCAAGAAACAAAAGATCAAAATTTACTAGAAAAGTCATGGAGGTGCAGGAAGGTACTCGGGTTGGGGCCCTGAATCTATCATTGAGTGTTTAATACGTCTCGCTTATTGTGTGACACAGATGTTGGTGTGTGTGAGCCACCGAACTTTAGAATGTAAAAAACGAGGGAAAAAAATACAAGAAATCCATAGAAAAAGCATGGGATGAAAAAAAAAGTGTGTAAAAAAAAAAAAAAAAAAAAAAAAAAAAAAAAAAGACTGACACTAGAAGAAGCAAAAATTCAAAATCGACTAGAAAGAGTCATCGAAAATCGGGTTGGGATCCTGAAGCTATCGTCGAAGGTTTAATACGTCTCGCTAAACCTGTCGAGCTTAAATGTCAATTTAAAATGTATTTTAGGTTTTTATTTATTTATTTATTTATTTTAATAAAGTAATATGTTGTAAGGAACCTTTAAAAATAAACTTAGAGCGTAAAATAAAACCTAAGTAAAATAATTTTTTTAAATCGAAGGCTTCATGTGGAATTTGTCTATATATTTTTACAAGATTATTTTTCTTAAGAATTCTACTTACTTTTTTTTTCTTTAACATTACTCGATTTAAATTAAAAGGAACTTAAAAAAATGAATGTTTTACATTTTTTTTTTTTTTTTTAATTCTTACGTTATGCAATTTTTGTTGTTCTTAATTGTAATACCTTATGTATATATATATATATATATATACACATATGGCAAAATATGATTGAAACTATTACATTTAAGTAATAAAAAATGGCATAATACTAAAATTTTTAGTCTGTTTCATTCCAATGTATGCATAAAATTATAAAGAAGATGTATATTAAAGGAGGTATGTGGGTTTATAAAAATATTTGAAATTTTTTTCTCTGGAATTTTATTAATCCCACACCATTTTATCTTGGATTCTTTGAAAACAAAAGCGCACTTATGTAAATAATTTCTTTGGGTGATATCTACAGTCGGCAGCAAAATGTCTGAAATACACATTCATAATTTTTTTTCTTTCTTTTTGTTAGGTCGCTGTTTCTTATCATCACTTTACTAATTTTTAAAGAGCTACCATAAAGTATTCTATTAGATATTTAAATTAAAAGATAATATATATATATTTTTTAAATAAGTAGAAGAGTAATTATTTTAAACATAATATATAACAACATACAATATATTATTTTAAACATACAATATAACAACATTCAATATATTATATTAAACATACAATTTAATATACAATAATGTACAATAATGCCTTAAGAATATTGGTTAATAAATACATTTTAAATGACTTTACTATAATATTTTATTAATAAGCTTTGAAAATATAAAATGAATATTTTATCTTTAATAATAATTATGTTGTCTGATATAAGACAAAAAAGAGTGAATAACGTATAATAGATTCATATAGAAATTTTAACATTCTGAATGCATGGAAGTTTTATTTACATTTATACTAAGCATATTACACGACGAATGATCTAAAAAAAATATTTAAACTAAGAAATATATATATATATATATATATATATATATATATACTAAGGGAAATTAAACATAGCACATTCTATAAACAATGAATTAAAATTTAATTAGTATAAAAAATCAAGATATATCAATAACTGATTTTCAGCATACAAAATTCTGCTATTAAACATGAAACACGAGGATAAATAAAAAATAAATAAATAAATGGAGTAAATGTAATAACCGTCCTTATATATATATATATATATATATATATATATATATATATATATATATATATATTTATAAATGTTTAGATTTTAGCTTTTGAAAGATACACGATAGTACCAACACCACGAAAATAGAACTAACTGATTGTAACACAGTAAAAAATTATGTCAATTTGTAAGTTTTACGGATTTTTTTTTTTTTTTTTTACGTTTACTTTCATTTTACTTATTATTATTATTATTATTATTTTAACAAAACTCTATTTTTAACAGTTACTCAGAAATTTATTATATTTTTCCAATCAATTGTTAGTTTCGATCACTCTCACTGTCAGAAATTACATAAAACTATAATCAGTAAACACGAGAACCAATTTCACGCTGCTTTAAAAATTCGAGTTCCCATCAGTTTTAGAAAAGATATATAGAAATGCGTAAAATGTGAACGTTTTGCCAGAGGAGAAAAAAAAATAAGAAGAAAAATCTATTATTTTGATAAAGTTTTAATGGATTTCAATTCCCTTTTCCTTTCGTAGCTGACATATTTGAGATACATTAGTTCTATAAAGATATATTAAATAAAGATTTTTTAATAGAAGCATACAATTTTCCATCTTTATATTTAAAGAAAAATCTCTTAAATGTGTATGTCTGAAAATATTTGAAAAGAAAAAATAATAATAACGTGACATAAATGTATCTTATTTTATAACTATTTCGATTTTATTTGAGTTTAATCGCATTTTAATGAATTATTTTTCCTTATGTAACAGGGATGAAGAGTTAACAGTGTGATCACTGTCTTCATAGAAAATACTGAATTTAACTTTTAAATCTCTATTTAAAATGTAGAAAAAAAAGTTTTATTTACTTTTAATCTGCGTATTATACATGAAATTAGATTAATTTTAAAACATAAGTTACTTTTCAGTGTAAAATATGTGTCTTTTATCATCAAAAAGGCAAATTTCTCTTATAAATATGTCTGTGATACCTCAAAGTTACTCTTTGAAGTTAAATCAAAGCTCCTAACAAAAATCAAAGTGGCTCTAAGCTTTCATAAAGTCATTCTCGTAAGACGTACTAAGGGAAAAAATCTAATAAGTGTTTCGTCAGTGGTAAAGGCAAGAAAAGTGTTTTTCTTTGAAAAAGAAAAAACATTATTCAATCAATTTTTTTTGTATTCACTTTAGTACATAATACTTATTATTTTATAGAGAGTAGCACGTCTGTTTAAAACATTTTTAGTGTAAATCTGCTATTGGTATCAAATAAGGAAATGCAAATTTTAACAGCTCTAATAAAGTTGGGATGGTTTTATACTTGAAATCACTGAAATATTTTTCAGGATATAAAATATATTTTATTCATAATGATATTTCAATTATCACATATTTTACTAAACCATTTCCACAATTATATGAATAATTCTAAAATCCAAAATATTGTTCTTTAGACTCATCTGAAAATTTATTTGTTACGTTTATTGTGCTAGAAAATTGTGATATATTTATGAAAATTAAGGGTAGAATATATGTAATAAATACTTATATATATATATATATATATATATATATATATATATATATATATATGCATATATATGTGTGAATGTATGTGTAGGGGTGTATTTCAATTTAAATATTCAGCGATCGTACACTCCTCTCTTGTTTCACGACACTGAAGGAATGAAAAAAAATCATAATTTTCTCTTCTATTTTTATACATTATTATCTAACTTGTATAATCACGACACATTACGATAAAAATAGAATAAATATTTCTATATGAAATCAGAGTAACTAAAAATATGGAAATTTATCATCATTTAAAATGTCCCCAAAAAAGGCTGGATGTACAAAAGAGGAATCTTAAAATATATCATGAAAGTATTTTTCAGGAGGTTATTAAAATGCACGTAGATAAAATAGCTTACACAAACCTATGAAATAAAGACGTGAATCAAGATATTCTTCACACTTAAATGTAAAGTTCAACGTCGCACCAAAAATATTGCTAATTTAGCAGCAACAAATATTTTTAACTACTAAATTTAACTGTGTTCGTAATATATGTTTTTAAATAGAAACTAATAAAATAGCAATACTGAGCACAGAACGTGTAGAAATGTTAGTTATGACTATACATACTTGCATCAGTACTTTTTTATGTGCATGACAAACTTCGAAATTTATTTCTACCACTGTAAACAATATTCTTAAGAAATTAGGTGCCTTCTAAAGTCCATAAACATCATTTTAACAACAAAAACTATTAAGTTAAAATACGTCTCAAAACATATTATACATTTCAAAATAATTAAAATCTAGACGTTTCGAAACCCGTCCAGGTTTTTTTTATATGTATATTTTGTTTTTAAATGAATTTTAACTTACGTTTTGTCTCGTAAATAAAATAGTTTTTGTTTTTAATATATATATAATTGAAACGATTTGATGTTTGTGTACGTTAAATCATTTTAACAGATGAATGGTTGCAGAATATTCGTAGAATGGGCGTCCAGATATAGAAAATCAGCTATGCGCTTTACGGTAAAATCGTTTACAGCGTTACCTGTTGGAAAACTAAAAAGATAGCGTTTGTATCTCGTAAACTGTACAAAAAAAGAGAAGAAATGACAATTATTAAGATGTGTAGGGTATCATCGATATCGTACAAGAAGACATCTTCTACAAAAGGATGGTAAAAAACGTTTCTGATTGGCCTTTACTGTGGTAGGTTGAAAAATCTTAGGAAGAAAAAAACATGCAGTTGTGACAAGATGCCTTATATATATATATTTAGAAATTATCTCATTCCTCTGGTATGCACATCTAGACCTTTGATTAAACTTCGTGTTACACATGTAGTAGCGTAGCGGTTGATACTTGTGCTATGTAAAGAGTTGATATTTGTGCTATGTAAACTATATAAAGCATGTGCTATGTACATGCGTCTCAATTTTCTATTGTTCAGTTTTTTCTTCGTCAACTTCAGCGGACAATTGGACTGTTATTTGAACTTACTTCTGGATCTTAAGATATTATATTATACCATTTCTAAGAAATCTCAGCATTTTGTATTTTTAAATAATTATTATTAAGATCTTTCTGCTCGCTCTTTGCCCACCCCCCACCAAAAAGAAAAAAAAATGATTCGCTATATAAAGATTTGATTATATTTTAGAAATATGTTGTAATAAATAATCTGTAGTTATGTTTCGTATAAATTTTAATTTCATATTGACTCATACAAATGAACATATAACATTTAACTCAATCCTTTTTTTTTTTTTTTTTTTTTTTTTTTAAACCTACAAATTTTTACTGTTACTGCTCTTTAACTTCATGATTTTTAATTTATTTAAGAAATACCATTTTCATTAAAAATTACAAATAAAAATTAACTACACATATTTTTGTTTGAGATATTTATAAATTAGATACAGTTAATATTAAAAGCAACATTATCCATCTTCTTTAATTATTGATGCGATTTTTGTATATCAGTAACCTTAACACTTCCGCCACCGCTGACGTAGATTCACGTCTTTGGAAATTTGTAACTCTGCCAGTGGGCGTTTCTTCTGCAATCTGTATGTCATTTATTTCTTTAAAAAATACACAATATTCATATTTGAACAAGGGATATACTATGGATATAGATCCTTTGAATAGAAATAGTATAATTATATTGTATATCTCTTTGTAATATGAATCTGAATATAGATTTTTTTTTCCTGAAATATTATAACTTGGGAGAATAACACCCACAGGCGGACCTTACTGTCAAAAAGCCAAAACATGCGGTCGCGAAAGTATTAAAGAAAGTGAAAATTAAAAAAGCTTATATACCCCGCCCCCAAAAATAAATATAAATAAATAAATAAATAAATAATAAATATAAGCATGTATATATGAGAAGTAAATATATATATATAATGTTTCTTATTTCTCTGCAAAGCTATTTCCGTTTGTTGATAATATGATATATATATATATATATATATGTATTAATTATTGACATAGAAATTTTATGTTTTTTCATCCAACAAGTTTCATATTCTTAAAGGCATATCATTAAAAATTAATTAAGTCAAATTGTGTGCTTTATGTTTTTTCTTTCTTTTAATACTTTTACATTTCCCTTCTATTTATTTATTATTTTTGTTTTTTAACAAAACACTATTTTTAACATATACTCAGAAAAAAAAAAAAAAAAATCTTCTCATTCAATTGTGCGTTTCGATCACTCTCACGTTTCGAAATTATATGAAACTAGAATCACTGAACACGAGAGCCAATTTCACGCTCCTTTTAAAATTCGAGTTTCCATCAGTTTTAGAAAAGATATATAGAAATGTGTAAAACGTGAACGTTTTGCGAGAGAAGAAAAAAAAAAGAAAAAGAAAATAATAAGAAAAATCAATTTTTTTTTTATTAAGTCATAATGGATTTAAGATTTCTTTTTCATTCATAGATGACGCATTTTATATATGTTAGTTCTATAAAGATATATATATATATATATATATATATATATATATATTATAGAAGCGTACAGTTTGCCATCTTTATCTTTAAATGGAATTTTTAAATGTTTAAAATATAAAATAAATGTTATAAGAGTTGTAAAAAGGATATATAAATGTCTGAAATGTCCTATAAATGTCTGAAAATTTTGAAAAAAATTAACATGATAATATATGCATATATATATATATATATATATATATATATATATATATATATATTATAACTATTTCGATTTGATTTGAGTCTAAACTAGTTTTAATGAGTTATTTTGTCTTATGTAAGAGATGATGAAAAACTAAAAGTGATCAGTTTAGTCATAGAAAATACTGAATTTAACTTTTTAATATCTCCTTAAAATGTGAAAAAAAAAATAATAATAATAATAATAATAAAATATTGGCTTTTGTTCTGTGCGTTATATGAAATTAGATAACTTTAAAAACATTCATTTTTTATCAATATAAACTATGTGCCTTTAATCAACAAAAGGACAAATTTATTTTCCTCATAGAAATGAATGTGATACTTGAAAGTTATCCTTTGAAGTTTAATCAAAGCTCCGAAATAAATTTAAAGAAGATTTAGACTTGTATAAAAGCATTCTCGTAAGACGCACTAAGAGAAAAAATCCAATAAGTGCCTTGTGAGGTGTAATGGTAAGAAAACGGCTTGTCTTTGAAAGAGAAAAAAGCATTATTCAATTTATTTTGGTGTATTCGCTTTAGTATTTTATACTTGCTATTTTATAGAGAACAGCACGCCTCCTTAAAACACTTTTGATGTAAACCTGCCATTAATATTGGTATCAAATAAAGAAAACTAGATTTTAACAACTCAAATAAAGTTAGAATGGTTTTATACTTAAAGTACTCGAATTATTTTTTGAGATATAAAGCATATTTCATTCATAGTGATATTTCAGTTATGATATATTTTACTAAACTATTCCTTTAATCATATGAATAATTCTAAAATCCAAAATATAATAGACTCAACTGTAAAATAATTTGCTATCTTTCTCGTGGAAGAAAGTTGTGTCATATTTTGTATATTTCATTTTGTAAAAATTATTAATTTTCAGGGTAAATTTTTTTTTACAGGATCTTCTATTAGAGACTATTTCAAAAAATAATGTTATTTTTCTCAAAAATAAATAAATTATTTACATAAATTAAATTAAATTATTAATTATAATAAATAAATAAATAAATCATTTTTAGGAAAATTTATATCTACTAAATTTAAATTTTAAGGAAAATTATTATGTTTATGACAGTCTTAATTATGTAGCTTTCACGAGAATGACTTTTACGGAAAGCGCGTTCAATTCTACCACTTTTATGAATTTTTAAAATGTCTACAGTCTTATGGGACTCCCGGTACTTATACGCACATACAAATATATATCTATATATACATAATATATTCATAATGATATTTCAATTATCACATATTTTACTAAACCATTTCTACAATTATGTGAATATTTCTAATATCCAAAATATTGTTGTTTAGACTCATCTGAAAATTCATTTATTATGTTTATCGTGCTAGAAAATTGTGCTATATTTATGTAAATTAATGTAAATTATGTAAATGTTATGTACATTATTACCTATCTAGAAAGTTAAAGTGTGTGTATATATGTGTGTATGTATGTGTGTGTGTATTTCTATATTTAAATCTTCAGCGCTCGTACATTCCATTATCGGTTTAGGACTTTAAGTACTGAGAAATGTTCGCCATTTTTGCTTCTATTTTTATACATTAATAACTAACTTGTATAATCATGGCACATTATGATAAAACGACACATTATGATTTATGTTACAATCACGACACATTATGATTTCTGTATGAAATCTGTGGTAACTAAAAATGCAGAAATATATCATCATTGACAGTGTCCTAAGAAAGGCGGGATGTATGAAACATGTATCTTAGTAATATGTAAACATATATATCATGAAAATGTTTTATAAGAAATATATGTATTAAAATGCATATAGAATAAATAGTTTACATAATCCTATAAAATAAAAACATGAATCAATGTATCCGTCAATTTTAAGTTTAAAGTTCATTGTTTCATGAAAAGTATTTCTATTTTAAGATAATTTAGCAGTAACAGATAATTTTAACTACTAAATTTAACTGTTTTAACAGAATATGTTTAAAATGGTCACTAAAACAATAATGATAATCAGCACACAACTACTAGAAATATTAGTTGCTGCTGTATTTACTTAAATTTATACTTTTTTCGTTAGTGAGAATTTTCATTTTGTATTTATTTTTTGTTTTGTTTTATTTTATTTTATTTTTTTGCCGTTGGTACACATTTTCATATATATTTGCATATATTGGATGCATACTAAAGTCCATTACCAGTCAAATATAATTTACTGATGAAAACTTATTCAGTTTTTTCCTATATTTATTAGAACAATTAAAAGCCACGCAATATTTTGCTGACGCCAAAAAAAAAAAAAAAAAAAAAAAAATCGGCATTGAAAATCTTTGTTTGTGAACATGGGGATAATAAATCTATAGAAATTACTATATCTATTATCTGGAACTTTGTTAAAAGTTCGTGTCACAAGGGTCACCAACAAGATTTTCATTAACAAGGTTCAAAAGTGTTAATGATTCGGTTTGTCTGTCTGTCCGTCTGTCCGCGCTCTGAATCCCGTAAGTGTTCATGGAATTTCTTAAACTGATATATGTTATTCACGTTCACTATGTTTTTCACGTTCACCCCACTGGAAATGGAGTGAACACCTTTACTGGCCTGTATACATGGACACCCAGAAATTTTCCAGAGCATTGTGTTCTATGAGAGGTATTTCTATAAACTATATTTTAATTCTTTTATTTTTCACAAATATTAACGAAATTGAGATATGTTATTCAACTTCATTATCGAATGTTTCCCATTGAAAATGCAGTAAAAATGATAGCTGATTTGTGAAGAGGGATACGTGAAAGTATTCCAAAGCGTTTCGCTCTATTAGAGGTATTTCTTTAAACCAGATTTTATTTACTTTGCTCAAAATTTAATAAAATTGAAATATGTCATTCATATGCGCGAAAGAAATATTTTTATGAGATACAGGATGATTAGCATTAGATTTACAGGCCTGCAATATATATATATATTCATTTACATTAAGAGTTATTATTAGAAATTTGCTGGAATTTCACTTTGCTTTATAGTAAATGTTTTTACACTTTCTAATAAATTTCAACCGAGAATATGACTTCAGTTTCTCTATCTGTCCGTCTGCACACTATCAGCGTCCGTAAATATTTTTAGAATATTAAAAAAATAATATGTGTTATTCAAGTTCACTATGGAATGTTTCCTAGTTAAAATGGCTTTAATATGTCCTGTAAAACTGGTTTGTGCACAGGGAAATTAATAATAATAATAATAATAATAATAATAAATCCAATGCATTGCATTTTAGGACAGACAGTTTTATAAATAACATTTAAATAACTTTATACTGTAAAAATCATTAAGAAATTTATATTTATTGTTATTATGCAAAAGTAATATTTTGTATAGAACATGTTGTTAACCTTCAGATTTACAGGGATATACAAAAATAGTCAGATATATTAACGCTGTAATTATAATCTCAGGGCTGCATTTTCTTTTCCGTTAAGCATTTTTATTAATTTCCAAAAATGTTTGAGAGTGATTTTGAATACAATTAGTCTATTTTTATGCCTTTCAGTTCTCTTGTCTGTCCGTTGTGAGAGCACGTAAATAAAGAACATTGAACGTTATACGATACAACAAGTACGTAAATCTGGTAGGTTTTAATACATTATACGTTTTTATTCTTGTTATCTTTATAATTTCTATTTATACAGACGCATATGGGCCGTTCGTTGTAAAAAGTGAATTATCTCCTTGGAAATTGATTTTGAAATAACGAGCTTTTTTCAGATTTATGCGTAGAAAAAAAAAAAAAAAAAAAAAAAAAGTCAAGATTCAGTAAGTGTTATTGATTTTTGTGTTTAATACAAATCATTGTTATAATAATTTATAAATTATATTAAAAATAGTATGAAGTAACTTACAAAATTCATTTTTATAATGAATATTTAGAAGTTTTAGTTTTCTGATAAAAAACATGTAATGTCATTTATAGGATTTTAATGCAATTATTGTTTTTTTCTTTCTTTTTTATCATGAAAGATGCGACAAAATGTGATACAATTAAGTAGTATATATATATATATATATATATATATATATATATATATATATATATATATACATACATATTTTTTTTTAAATTATGGCGCTATATCATATTTACAGTGAGAGGTCTATGTATTAAAATACACTATTTTCATTAAAAATTACAAGTTAATAAAACCTAAATAGGTTTTTGTCTGAGATATTTATACAACGGATACATTTAATATTGAAAGACTCCTTATCCATTCTCTTTATCCCATTAGTAGTCGCATATCGGTCATTTTGTCGCCCATCGCTTATAAATTCCTCCTGCAGATCACCCCTTAAAACTAGTTGGCATAGGTGGACTCTGCTCAGTTCCCCATCAAATTTATGTTCTCATAAATTTCTAGTGCGAGACATATTATAATCATGTTAAAAGAAATGAATTTGACCAAAGCTTGATATTATGACAGAATGAAATCCCCGCCTAATAGGCTATCCACCGTTCACTTCGATATATATATATCTTATTCTAATCTATTAATTTATTTTATCAGGGTCAATTCCGTTGTTTAGTTTTCATCCTACTATTTCCAATGCAATAATCCTCAAAATTCATATTTATATGAAAAATTTACAATTTCGCTATGTTGATAAAATCGTAAATTACGAATGCTTTACGAAATTTTCCTAGTAGAATATTTGTATTCAATCATGTTCAAACAAATATCATAAATGTAATTTTGAAGTTGTCTAATGTATTTAAGATCCTCAAAATGGAAATTTATGCTCAATTCTGCCTTATTCTGACATGTTAAGTAAATCGTAAATTCCAAATAACTTACGAAATTTTTAAATTGGAAAAATCGTAGTCTATGATATTCATGCCAGTATCCTAAATAATATTTCGAAAGTGGTTTGACATCTTTACGATGAAAATATCCCTCAAGATTGACGTTTATGTGAAATTTTGCTCTATTCAGCCATGTTAAGAAATTCGTAAATTTCCAATAACTTACGAAATCTTTATATTGGAAAATTCATAGTCATTAATTATCATGCCAGTGTCCTAAATAATATTTCAAAAGTAGTCTGACATCTTTACGATGAAAATATCTCTCAAAATTGACGTTTATGTGAAATTTTGCTCTATACTGCCATGTTAAAAAATTCGTAAATTTTCAATAACTTGCGAAATTTCCAAAGTAGCATATTTATAGTTACTGATGTTCATTCCGGCATCAAATCTGATATTTTAAAACTGGTCTGACATTTTTACAGTAAAAAGTTTCCATTAAATGCACGTTTAAGTGAATTTTTGTCCTATTCTCCCATGTTAAGAAAATCGTAAATTTCTAATAACTTACGAAGTTTTTAAATTCGAATGTTGCAAATGAATAGGGTTCTTGCCAGTGTCGAAAGTAATATTTTAAAACTAATCTGACCTCTCTGCGATCATTTGTTCGTGAGATATCGTGTTAACAGACTAACAAACTAACGGACTAACACACTAACGGACTGACACACTAACAGACACCCTACAGACAGACACCATAGAAATTTTGTCATTTTCGGATTCCTCACACCTGAAAACGTGTAGAAAAGTCAAAAAACCGAGGTCGAAAATTTTCACGATTACCTAAGTTCCCCATACCTATAGTATGATGGGGAACTAAATAAAGTGGGGAAACTCTGTGTACCTGACCTTTAGGTGGATGCGGTCTAACATAGTATGTTTTCAAGTCATTCCTGCTATTTTTTGAGCAGTTAAAAGCATTTTACTTCTCGAATCGGTCTATTTGACAGCGACGCGACCACTAACGTTGATTTATTTTTATCCCCATTTCCGGTTTTTCAGACAGGTTAGAGTTTTGAGGGAAAACTTCGCGGGAATGAAAAGCACTTCATCTTTCTCTACTGGCTTTCTTTCGGCTTTCCCCCATCACTAATTAGCGGCGGCAAAAAGACCGACATGCGATTACTAGTGTTATAAAAAATCACGCGACTACTATCGGGTTAATTATTAATGCGATATTTGAATTATAGTAACATTAACAAATCTGGAAATTTAAAGTCGAGGTATACCAAGCCCCAAAGAATAAGTAAATAACAAATAAAAAGAAAGAAATATATGAAGGTAAATATGATAAGTATAAATAAATAAATAATAATAAATAATAAATAAATAATAAATAAATAATAAAAATATGTTTCCCATTTCTCTCTAAAGCTGCCCAAGAGGATTTTAGTGTTAATTACTCTTTATCTGCATGTTTAAGAACCGTAATATTAAAACTACGATATCATCTAAAAGCGTTTTCTTGTACATCAAGCTTTCAATAATCTAATGTAGTAAAACTTGAAATGCTTCATGAGAACTGGAAAGAGTAGAGTAAATATACACAAGATTATATGCAGCAAATAAGATTTTATTGAGAAAGGTCAATCTAAAAAAAATCTACCAAAGAAATTGCATTATAAAAATTTTGCTTGAGCTTTCCAGTTACGTACCTAATTTTTGTGACTTAAAATATATCAAAATAGAAAAGGGATATTAAAATACAAATTACTGGATAATAATAATAATTAAAAAAAATACTGTTTGATTTATAAATGACTAACTATATGTCATATTTTAATACAGGTTAAGACGTAATTTTGAACCGATTTTGATCTTTTCTGTTGCATTTAACTCTGTCAAAATTTAAAACAAATATAGGCAAATAAAAGTTAATATTTTTTTCACATATTTTTTTTTTTCTAAAATTGTTACTATATAAGTAGGAAATATATTTTTCTATTTCATTCAATAATATTTATGGACTCAATAAATAAATAAATAAATAATATTTTGAAAATATTCTTTGCATCCGTGACATATATGTATTGAACTTTAAGCTTTAATTTTAAAGTAATAATAATGAAAAATTATAAATAAAAATTAACGATTTACTCTACACTTATATAAATTAATTTTTCTAATTGCAGTCACTAATATATATATATATATATATATATATATATATATATTACAGGAGCATTACGCAATATAATAAAATATCACCTAGACAATTTATTATTAATAACTACTATCAGTAAATAATGTTTTAGCGCTATTATATTATTTGAACTTATAATATGACTTTGGAAATATGAGATTATTTACCCCACAAGTTTAAAAAATACTTTATTTTTAGTTTTAAAAGAAATTTGTTATGGTACGTAAAACATTAATATGTCAAAAATCCTAAAAGAAATATTTGCCTAAAACGTCCTCTAAAATGAACATTTCAATAATATTTTTAATTCTATTTTAAATAAAAATTCAAATATATTTTCGTGTAAACAAAGTAAACTAGCTTCAAATACCTAGGTCTATTAAGCACTAGATAGGAAAACACAGCTCCAAGAGCAAGACTTAGAAAATCAAACAAGGTATTAAATATTTCTGGAACATTTTCATTTCTTTATGTAAGTGGTTTCTAACTGTACAAATATTTGCAAAGGAAAGCTACTCGTATGAAGCGTAGTTTTATTTTCCGGTGGTACTACTTTTTTTTTCTTTCTTCTTGCGTTATTTTTAAAATACATAAATTTAAACACTATCCAATTTATTTTAGAGAGAGAGAAATTTTATGATATTATACACATCGTCATAATGATCCAAGATAATAATTTAGATAATATAATGTTTTTAAAAATAGTATTTGGTGTTTTTTCTATTATTAAAACCAATGATTAAATTTAACAGAACTATAAAAATACGAAATTTTGCATCAAGTATTTCAGTTTTGAAAATTATAATAATTCATATTCGTCAATGAAACATATAAATTAAACTTGCCCGTTTTGCCGCATTTATGGTAATTCCAATCCCATTAGAGCCTAATTGTCAATTTAAAATGTGTTTCATGTTAAACATATATATATATATGTTTATACAGTAGTATGCTATCATGAACTTTTAAAAATTAACTTACATAGCAAAATAAAGCATACGTAAAATATTTCTTTTAAACTCGAGGTTTTTATGTGAAATTTGCTTTTATATGCACTTCATTATTTATCTTCAAATGTATTTTCAAGGGTAATTTTCTCTTTGTCTTGTTGAGTATAATTTGTAATTAAAATAGATTATTCATATAATAACTCTAAAAACCTTTGAAAATCAAAATTTAATTTGAAACATTTTTACAATTTATACTTATATTTATGGTTGTCAATTATAATTTACATAATTATTTCTGATATATTTATTATGCGCACGTATTTAAATAATCCGAGTGTAGTATATATGGACAAGTTAAACATAAATCTGCAACAATTGTCTGTTATTCAACATTCGCATCAAGTTTGTGATATTCCAGAAAAATAACCCAGTAAATAGTTGGTTGTTTGAGTAGATTTAACGTTGCACGAGTATTGCCCAATAGGTAATTGGCGAATTTCTGTGACGCACCCCTACGTATGGTCTGGAGACATACCATTACAATTTTCATCCTCATACAAATGATGGCTACCTTTCTTTGCTGACTCCCAGAGGTATAATTTTGGATGGGAATATGGAGGACATTTCTGCCAAGACGGATTTTACGTGGAACAGCCACCATTAGTGTACACGACTGTCTTTGGCCGAGTCAAGTATCGATCTCGCGATCTTCCAATTACGATCTTATGACCCATTAGAAAAGGTGATAAATGTTATTGTTAATCTTTCCCTTTAATAATAATAATATTAATATTAATATTAATAATAAAACTGTAACTATTACGTATTTAAACTGCACTATTAATTTAATTTGTAAATAACTCCCATATTTAACTTGGTACTATACTTTTTTCGTAATATTCAAGCAATAATTCATTCAAATCATGCTCACATTCAAGCATTATCAGTATGTTTAGGCTAAGTTACATATTCAATATAAATACTTCAATAATGATAAAATATTTTAGTGAAATGTAAGTATTTTCACAATATGAAATTTTCATAACGTGAAATAAGTTAAAAAAATTTACAGGGAAGGAACTAACTTTTTTAATTTTATATAATGTTTATATACGAAGTTGATACTATAACAAATATCCCATTATTTAATTATGAGAATGCGGTCACTTAATTGAATACCATTATTTTTCACAGAAAAAGTACTAATCAATTGCAGTGATTTTCCAGGAAAATCAACGAAAATCACTTCAAACAATTTCTGAAATTTTCTGTTTAAGAAAATGGCATTTAATAAAGAGTATGTTAAATGCCTGAAAACTTATGATATTTCTCTCTCTCTCTCATATATATATATATATATATATATATGTATATATATGTGTATATATATATATATATATATATATAGAGAGAGAGAGAGAGAGAGAGAGAGAGAGATGTATATAGATATATAATATATTATCTGCTATTTTTTATATCAACATACAGAAAATTAAAATTAAAAGTAGCTACATAAAGTAAAGTAAAAACATAATATTTAGAAATAAAAGACATTTTACAAATTAATTTATAAATTATTCTAAAATTTCTGTATTATATATTATTAGAAGGTCGGTTTTAGTAATATATTATTCTTGGTACATGAAAAATGTTTTTTTTTTTTTTTTTTTTTAAGATGCAAAGTAATTAAATTAACATTTTCCAAAATAAAGGACTATTTTTCATAATGTAAAAAGATATTTAATTCGTAAAAATGAATTTGAGAAAAAGAACACATGGAAAAATATGTTAGACGTATCTATAAAAAATGAAATATATATATATATATATACATATACTATATATATACATATATATATATATATTTTCCATAGTAAAATATCCTATTTTAATAATAGAGAAAAAATGTCTTGAAAGAAATATTATTTCGTTCTGAAAAATAATAAATTTTTAAAATATTGCCCAATCTATAAAAGAATGGAGAATATTAAAATGCATTTATAAAACATTCAGTTTTAACCAGGGCCATAAAATTTTACTACATAAATTTCTTTCTTCATTATAAGACTGAGAAAAATATCCAAAAAAGAACTTTGTAAACCAGTGATTTTTTTTCTTCACTCGCCGATTCAAATAAAATTTCATATATGTTCCTTTTTTATGTATATTCGCAGGTCTTTCTCTTTGTAAAAAGTTCAAATTGACTTGTTATAAAAAATGAAATAAAAACTTTTCTTCTTTTTCTTCTTCATTTTTTTTTTCTTTTATAAGGATTGGTTTAAAATGAAGAACTATTTGAATTAAATAGAAATTTGTGAACATTTCTAATTAGTTTTTTAATGAAAAAAATATGAATAAAATAAATAAATAATAATCATTTACTAAATTTTAATAAACTAAGTTGTATTTGTTTTGAAGTTTATGCATAAAATTAAAAATTTATACTTTACGTTGAGAAAATAATTTTAATATTATCTTATTAAGTTTTATTTTATTTATGCTTGCAATCAATTTAAAACTTAGCACTAGAACTGCATTATGGTGTAGTACGGTGACGCGAAATGTCAAACTTTGTCATTCTCGGAGTGGAAGCGATCTTAATTTTGGTAGTCAGATAACCTGGTACCCTTCATTTCGTGCAGCCAATCATTCTTAAGCATCAGACATTTATGCAAATCCCAACAGACCATGCAGCTGACTATTCCTTAGCAGGATACATGTAAGCCTGTTTGTGCCCAGAGGAGAATAAAACAACCCCATTTAATCATAAGGATCTCTTGAACAGAAGATGCACTATGTGGGGAAAAATCGGTTAAAATATTCCAATAAAATAACTTTTATCGTGTATCGTTATATGTAGATCCCAAATAAATTTAAGAAATTTTCTAAATTATAAATCCAGTGAAAACAATAATCTTTTCAGATGTCACTGAATGATTTAAGGGTTTTTTTTTTTTTCAATTTAATTTTATAAATTTCCTTTGTAAGTTTATAATTCAATAACTTTCACATATAATTTCTTCAGTAATAGTCCAAAAGGGATCAAAATTAGTAGTTATGTGATAGCGAAATGTCACCTGTTGTATACGTCTTTCTATGCTAAGGAATTATTCTTCATAATTTTTTAAAGTGTATATTCCTGTTATGCTATTTTAACTCCAAATTAAAAAGAGTTTAAGTTTAAATTTCAAATACAGGAAGACAATATATATACACTGCTTGAAAAATACTTTAAAGATTGGAAACATTTTTTAAAATAAATAATCGCATGCAAGCACATATATCTGTACTGATGCGTATAAAGGATTTAAGTCCATATTCTTGATTTTTTAGGAGACGAAAAATAAAGTTAAACTAATTAAAAACAAATCAGAAGAATCGATTAGGAAAAAGGGATTTCGTTGACTTATACCCATTATACCATTCAGTGATTGTCAACCTTCATTTAATAACGGGAAAAAAATTGAATTAAATATTTTATACCATACATAAATGGTAAATTTCTGACTTGGAACTTTTTTACCAATGGATTTTCTCAAAAACTAAATGACATAGACTTAAGGCTGCTCACTCCCTCTTACGATTTCCCCGTCTCTAGTCGCCAAATTCCATGTAAGTCTATGGCGAAATTTGTTTATAAAATTGCTCATTACCTAATTGGTATTTTTAAATTCCGTTTTCACATTCAGAAAATTCACAACCGTTAAATGAGTACCGGTTTTCCAAAAATTGAATTTTTTGAATTTTAATATTTCATTTTACTGTTCAAAAATGAGAAAAATGCATTTAGTGAAAATTCGCATTTTTAAACTCAAAATTAAAATTATTTTTTTTTTTTAAATAAATTTTTGGAAAACGAGTATTCATTTAACGGTTGCGTATTTTCAGAGTATGCAAACGGAATTTGAATATAACAATTAGGTAATGTGTAATTCTATAAACAAATTTCGCCATAGACTAACATGGGCTTTCGATGACCTTGACGATCCATGATGCACCCCCTTAAATCCTTTATACCAATCGATTGAGAATTTTTTTTCTGAGTCTGACTATGTACTTAACTCAAAATCGACATTTTTGGACTTGAATCATTTATACTTATCAGTACAGATATAATAGAAGTGATTTGTTACATTCATCATGCAAAATGGTACAAATTTCACTAAATGGCTAAGAGTATCAGAAGAAAATTTATGCAGACCTCATTTAAACAGTTTGAAAATCACAAAAAAAATGTTTTTTTCTGGATTGAAAGTTTATATGTATATATATATCAGTCTCTCAGTGAGGAACATGCCATTCTAGGTCAGGTGTGCACATTTTACATCTGTTATTGAAGCTGTCTAATAAATTACTGAGATTTTTTTTTTTTTTTTTGGGGGGGGGGGGGTATTTTCCCACTCTTCTTGTAAGACGTTTTTCAAATCTTGTTCGGGGAAGAACAGTTTTTCCATAAGTAGATTTTCAAAAGTATCCAGGTCATGCTCTACAGGATTTTAGTTCAGACAATCAAAAGGCCACACCATGTCTTCAATAATTTTTATTTCTAGTGTGTCTAAAAAGACGAACCCGATCCAGAAAATTCTCTCTGCTTTAGAGTATTGATGTAACTGTGCCTCGCTCAAAGATATGAAGCCATATTCTGTCATTATGCTTAATGTCTGCCACCAACAAAAACCTAGGTCATGCCAAGAACATTCTATGATGCATAACATCTCTCTCTCTCTCTCTCTCTGTTTATAGACTAATGCCCAGTATCATTAGTCGCTGTGAAACGACATTACTTGACATGATTCTTGGCTACTGTTCCTGATCCCCAAACAATATGTAACTTAAACCAATATAGTCGGTGATGCTGCTGTTAAATGGGATGAACTGAATAATTTTCTGTGTATACAATCCAGCCTGATGCAATCCAGCTAAGAAATGGTTCTGTTACATGGACATGTAACGGTAGCTTACAAGGTCTGCTACTATTTGATTAGTAGTGAGATTTCTATTCTTTTTCGCCACTATGGATACGGATCGATCATATTGAAGTGACGTGTTCCTTCCATAACCACTGCAATGTTTTTGCATAACTTCTCCCCAGCAGTATTTTTTTTTTTTTTTTTTTTTTTTTTTTTTTTTTTTTAAATTACGAGATTAAGATTTTTTACAATACCATTACAGTAGCCACATCAGTGACTATTTCACATTATTCCACCCATCCAATTGCTCTCGTCAACTATCTTAATTTTTCAAATTAGGACTTACATACATTAATTATATATTCCCTTATCACATGGGATGTCGCAGAAATAAACTCAACCGCTTACGCAATTACTTTTCTTAAAAACTAATTGCAATGATTTTGCAATAAATGAAGAATCTTTCTTCATTGTCTATTATCCGTTTAGCAGGTTATGTCTTAATATCCACTACTTTTTTTAATTTTTCTGTAAATGGTCAGCAGGAGGTAACGTCATGTTTAAAAATCCAGTTATTCCATAGCAATTGTGAAAAAGTGTATGTGTATATACATATAGACACACAGAAACGATTTCCATAATTACTATTTTTGATAAATAAGTTATTTTGATTTTAGTGCGATTAAATTATAAGACTGGAAGTCTAATATTCGTTAACTAATATATAGAGATATCATTTTAAACTGTCTTAACCAAAAAAATATTAGTTACTGATAACCATGATAAAATTAAAGATATTCAAAGATTCTTTAATATCGCTATTGATAATGATTTTCCTATACATATATATATTTACATTATTACATTAATGAAAAGTGTTCAATATACATGAAATATAAATGATTTTTTAGTACACACTTTCCATTTCTTCAATTACAAATGTTAATCAAATCATCCTAAAATTACTACATCTCTTAAGTTAGTTCCATTATTATAATATAGGTGATGTTAAGATATTCTACTGATTTAGATATAAACTTTTTGCATTTTGAAATAGATTAAGAGGGTCTATTGTGGCTGCATTAACCATATATATATATATTGTTTACATAACGAAACTGTATAAAGATAACCAATGTTTGCTGGAATTTGCAACTGATAATCTACTATTAGAATATGTATTGCAATTGATAGTGCTTTCCATAGCACCTAGGCTGTTCTGATAGTTTGATTTCCTAATATAAGACTGGTAAGTGTGTTATTTCTTTATTGTAAAATTGATATTTCTGTGTTTAAATTAAAAAAAAAAAGCAATGGTGAAAAACGCATTTAATCTATTCAAAATAGACAACAGACAAAAGAATAGCATGCAAAATAAACATTTATTCTTACTATATATTTTTAAGGAACTTTCTAAGGGTTATATTTAAAATAATAAATAAATATTACAATGTACAATAAATTGTACAATAAATATTATATGTACAATGAATAAAAATAATAAATCTACGTCTTTAGTTTATTATTAGTATACATGTCTACCGTTACACAGTGTGATGCAATATTTTTGTTGACTTCGATGGAGAATGAAATATTCGGATGCAAACAAAAAAATTACCATTTTTAATTTAAAAGCAAAGCCTCCCATTTCCGACAAATAATAAAGATGCAATACATAGAAATGTTTCGAATTTTTTCCAAAGTTGAAAAATAAATCAATGTCTTGCGTAAGCACATATTTAATTTATTTCTATAGGGCTACAAAATAGGTATTTATAACAATAAAAAAAATAATAAATCTACGTCTTTAGTTTATTATTAGTATACATGTCTACTGTTACACAGTGTGATGCAATATTTTTGTTGACTTCGACGGAGAATGAAAGATTCGGATGCAAACAAAAATATTACAAATTTTAATTTAAAAGCAAAGGCTGCCATTTCCAACAAATAATAATACTGAAACTAGCGAGCTTCGCCCGCTAGCGGGTCAGTATTTTCAAATGAATCACTATAATTAATGAATCACTAACAGTAACTTTTAGTCTTAAGAAAAGAAATTTAAAAAAAAATCATTTCTGATCGAGTAAAATGTCGTCCCAGGTCCCCACTGCCTGCGGCAGCGCAGTCCCGTGCGCGCTGCGCGTGCACAAGTTAAGGGATACACGCGCTGCGCGCGCGTATTTCTTCCCTGACCCTTCGTGCCCGGTAAAAACTCACACCCGATCCCCACTGCCTTCGCCAGCGCAGACCCATCCGCGCTGCGCGCAAATATTTCTTCTCAAATCAAATTTTTATTCTTAAGAAAAGAAAAGAAAAAAAAAATCATTTCTCATGGGGTACAAAGTCGGCCCGGGTCCCCACTGCCTTCGGCAGCGCAGTCTCGTGCGCGCTGAGCGCGCACAAGTTAAAGAATACATGCGCTACACGCCCGCATTCCTTCCCTGACACTTCGTGCCCCCTTAAAAAAATCATTTCTGATCGGGTAAAAAATCACACCGGGTCCCCACTGCCTTCGGCAGCGCAGACCCATGCGCGCTGCGCGCGCACGTGTGAAGGTATACGCACGCTGCGCTCACGTATTCCTTCTCGAATCAAATTTTTATTCTTAAGAAAAGAAAATTAAAAAAATTATTTCTCATCGGTTAAAAAGTCGGACCGGGTCCCCACTGCCTTCGGCAGCGCAGTCCTGCGCGCGCACAAGTTAGGGGATACGCGCGCGGTGCACGCCTATTTCATCCCCACCCTTTCAGCCCCTTCTAATAAACCTACGTATACCAATTTTGAACGGTCTTACTCAATTAGCTGAGATGCAAAAGAACACCTAATCAGGACGCTTCAAAACGTGTAAATCTGCTAAATACTTTCGATAATATAAAAGAACTTTAAAATATCTTTCGAATGATGTATTAAAAATAATTTAATCATGATTAGAAATTGAAATATGGAAATTTGAAAATATTACAGCACCATCTGGCGGTAGAAATTTCTGTATTCCACTGTTCGATCCCAAATCAACAAAGCTTTCTAATGATGTATTACTTATGAAATTATTTTAATTAGTAGTTGAGATACAAAAGAAAACTGATTCAGGAGACCTCAAAACGTGTAAATCTGGTGAAATCTTGAATTCATTTTCGATAATGTAAAAGTACTTTAAAATGTGTATCGAATGACGCATTAAAAAAAAATAATCATGATTAGAAATAGAAATATTGTAATTTAAAAATATTACAGCGCCATCTGGCGGTAGAAATTTCTGTAATCTACTGTTCCATTCCAACTCAACAAAGCTTTCAAATGATGCATTACTTATGAAATTTTTTTAATTAGTAACTGAGAGAAAAGAGAAACCCATTCAGGACACCTCAAAACGTTTAAATCAGAAGAAATGTCAAAATATCGAATTTCTGTAATCTACTATTCAATTCCAAATTAACAAAGCTTTCAAATGATGTATTACTTATGAAATTATTTTAATTAGCAGCTGAGATACAAATGAAAACCCATTCAGGAGACCTCAAAACGTGTAAATCAGGTGAAATCTCTAATTCCACTTTCGACACTTTAATTAATTGCTGAGATACAAAAGAAAACCCATTCAGGAGACCTCAAAACGTGTAAATAAGCTAAAATCTCGAATTCCACTATTGCGATGCAAAAGAAAACCTAATCAGGAGACCTCAAGACGTGTAAATCGGGTGAAATCTCGAATTCCCCTTTCGATAATGTAACCGTACTTTAAAAGGTGTATCGAATGACATAAAAAAAAAAAAAAAAATTAACAGAATTTTAAATATTGAAATTTTAAATTATTACAGCGCCATGACACCTCAAAACGTGTAAGTCAGGTGAAATTTCGAATTCCATTATCTACGGTTGTCGGTTATTGGAAGTAAATAGAAAAAGAAATATTTTTACCTTAAGTGTATTTGTGTCGTTTTGAAACTGGACAGTGTTTCATTTCCAAGCATCACTAAGTGTATTCATTTCTTTAATTTCTTTGATATAGCTGTAGCATTAGGATCAACTTGGTGGCTTATTTTTTTTTTTTTTTTTTTAAGTCATGTGGTGTCCACATAAGATTTTTTAATTAAAGATACTATTGTCTGTTTATTTGTTAGAATACATCTCACATGAAACATAACTTTGAAGCATCTGAATGAGTAATTACAATGTTCTTACAAGCACTCTTAATCATTAAATCATTTTGTAAGATATCCATATATAACATGAAGAATTGTAATGTATAATATAAAAAATATGCTTTAATTAATTTTAACATTATTTTTTATAGATTTTATAGATTTATAAATAAGTTAATAATGAAAACTTTTATTATTTTCCGAGCTATTTTAAAAGTTCCAAAAGTATTTGGTATTAAAATAAAATGAAATTAATTATGTGTAGTTTCGATAAATACTTAAATATGATCTTTTATTCATATTTTTATCTTACTTGTTAAAAGTAAAGCTCAATGTTTAACCAAAAAGGTTATGTGATTTTAGAATAATATAATTCCAAGATTTCTGTTGCCGATTTTTCCCAGTTTATTAGTGAATATCATTAAAATGAAGAAATTTAGCATTAAATTTTAATTTATTCTAAATATCTAATTAACCATGTTATGCGAAACAAATATGTAGTTTCCTCCAATAAGATATGCATTTTTCTATATCTGTCAAACATTGATTTATTTTTATTAAGTATACGGTTATTCTAATTTTGTTATTTACTGTCATTTAATTTATGGAGATATAATAAAAATAAGAGATATTCCTCCAGAGCTTTTAATGGAATAAATTGTTTTTTCATTTTAAGTTATTGATAATTTTAATTGTCTGAATGTTTGAAATGTAAAATCATCCAACCATTTTAATTAGAAAATCAGATGTCTAATATAAAAAAAATCTCTTTCATCTCCTTTTCCCTAAGGCTTAACCAATGAAAGAAGACGAGTGTAATCATAAAATAAATAGTATGAAAGCTCTAAGAACAAATCAGCATTTTTTTCTATTAACTGAAATTTGTTACAGATAAATAAAATCTAAAGCTCAAGAGATGTATTGGAGAAAATCTCCTAAGAATCAAAGAAAATCTCACTAGTTCTCGTTTAAGTGACCCTCAGGGATATTGGAAGCATTTTTAGATGGAATATGCTTTAAATGGTCGCGAAATCTCCCTTTTATTTTCTTCTTACCGTTTTCTTTTTCTTTTTTTCCATCTAATGAAAGTAAAAAAATTAAAAACCAAGTTTAAATGTTCTTTTATTTTTATTATTCTTTTATTTATTTATTTATTTGTAAACAAACCAACAAACAAAAAACAAAAATGTGTGAATAGTACAAATAATATCCAAATAAGTACATATATATATATGTGTGTGTATGAAAAATATCAGAGTTTATTTAATAAGATTGGTAATTTACAAATTATACATAATTTAACACCAATATGTTAATCGTTTAAATTTAAATAATAAAAAATAGCCTATGCATGGTGAAATTTTATGCATAAAAATAGTCTATGTATCTTAATAACAATAATAAAAATAAAAATAAAAATAATTCCTAATCTTATTCCAGTAAAAAGTATTAAGTTATTTTTTTAATCGTTGAACTTTTTTAAATTATATTAACTTTAGTGTTAAAAATTTTTTACTGAAGTAATTTTTGCTTTTATAAAATCGTGCTTTAAAACTTATATTTGATTCAAAAGTTTTATAACTAATATTATTTAAATTTAATTTACAAAGAAAGTTCTTGAATAGAAAAACAAATCTGGAAGATAAAAAGAACGCTGCAAGTTATTTCTTTATTATGATTTTTTTCTTTAATACCTTCTAAAACTTTACATAGTTTCGGAAAACTTTTAGTAAACGAAGTATTTGGGAAAAATGAGTGAAAAAAATTTTTGAAAATGAGTTTGAAAAAAGTTTCGAAAAAGAAAATATAACATGAACAGACAGTATTTGTAAGAAAAATATTTCATAGAATATATTTATTTAGAAGTAATATATCAAGACTTTGAGGCTTACGAAAAGTTGTATTAAAATGCACGAAAAATTTCCTAGCGCTTCCTTCCGGTTGGAAAAGTATTTGTTTTCTTTTTTAAAAGAAATTTAGAAAAAAAAACTGTTTATTCGGTTAAGTTTTTTTTTTTTTTTTTTTTTTTTTTTTGTCAACACTAAGTTTCATACTTTTTACCCCTTTCCATCAAAGTTGAAAATTACTTATCACTTCGGTTTGTCTGCCTGTCCGCGATCTAACTCCCGTAAATATTCATGGAATTCTTTAAAACTGACTTATGTAATTCAAATTCCCTATAGAGTTTTTTTCTGTTAAAAATGGAGTAAATACCTCCACTGGTTTATGTGCAGGGACACCTGAGAGAATTACAAAGCACTGCTTTCTATGTGAGGAATTTCTCAAAAGCAGATTTTAATAACTTCATTTTGCACAATTCATAACAAAATTGGCATGTATTATTATGTACACAAAAAAATATTTTCTATAAAATAATTTGTGGTTATTATGGCTATTTACACCCCGCGACAAAAAGATAGGTACAAAGGGTTTTTTCTTTGATTTTTCATAAAATAACATTATCTAAATTGTGCTTATCATTTATTATTATCATAAAATAACACTATTCCCAGACTAATTTTTGCTTTAAGACTAATTTAGAAAAATTTTAGTCTTAAAATTTTTCTAATTTAAGACTACACACCGCAACAAAAAGATAGGGAATTTTTTTTTTTTTTTTTTTTTTTTTTTTTAATTTTTGAACTTGAATATTTTGAATATGATTTCAAATATTTAATATGTTTTTGATATGATAATATTTTGTTATGATAATAAATGATCAGCACAATTTAGATAATGTTATTTTATGAAAAATTAAAAAAAAAAAACCTTTGTTCCTATCTTTTTGTCTCAGAGTGTAGTCTTAAATTGGGAAATTTTTAGTCTTAAAACTTTTCTAAATTATTCTTAAAACAAAAATTAGTCCGGGAATAGTGTGTTTTTATGATAATAATAAATGATAAGCACGATTTAGATAATGCTATTTTATGAAAATTCAAAGAAAAAATCCTTTGTACCTAGAAATGAAAGAAAAAATCCTTTGTACCTTGTATCCTTTGTACAAAGAAAAAATCCTTTGTACCTTGTATCCTTTGTACAAAGAAAAAATCCTTTGTATCCTCTGTACACCCTCGCAGGGTGTACAGAGACACACAAAAATATTCATATACATTAAGGAAAACAGTTGGATATTGATGCAATTACATTTTTATTTTCATTACGCCTTTTTTTTTATTTCTAACAATGTTAAATTATGACTGTGGTTTAAATAAATATATCTGTTTGTTATTCCGTCAGTCTAACTGTCCGCATCTATCTTCTGTAAATATTTTCAGAATTTCTTCAAAATAATATATGTTATTCAGAAGTATTTCTATAAACCAGATTTTAATTTCTCTATTTTGTCCAAATTATAACGGAATGACGTTTATTATTCATATTAAAAAGAAAAAAAAAATATGTAAAATAAAGTATGATTAGCATTAAAATTTGCAGCGCCACACTAAAATATTCAGATGAATTAAAGGTTACAGTTAGATATTGCTGAAATTCCATTTTTTGTTTGTGTTAAGCAGTTTTAGCCCTTTCCAATGTTTACAAGTGATTAAGAATTCAATTAGACTACTTATCTGTCCGACACATGCGAAATATTTTTAAAGTTAACCGAAGCAACGAGTTGGTACAGATGAAAAGTGTTAATAATCTGTGTGAACCGCGTGATTTTTCGTTCTTTTTTTAAATTTTTCTTTTGTAATTTTGCGTAATAGGAGAAAGTGGGGTACAATGGACCCCTCCATATAATTTCTTTCTTTACTTATTTTTATGGTTCGTAATTTGGTACATAGATAGCAGCACTGCAATGATGAAATTTAGCCAACAACTTCATGCCTAACTAACAATTTAGGCATTTTATTAGTGAAGTTTAGTTTGCGGTAGCCAAAATTAATTATTTTTAGTTAAACATTTTTTGTTTTCATTTTTCAGGAATTAGGATCTGGAACAGGCTGTTTAGTGCAATAAAGAGCTAAGATCATCTATTGTATTTAATCTCATTAAAATATTTTTTAAAAGGATTTGTTATTTTTTCAAAACAATTGCTGCCAGATGTCCAGAGGGGGTACAATGGACAACTAATAAACGGGGTATAATGGACCGTGGTCCATTTAGTTCAGTTCTCTGTCATTGTAAGCAGATTTACGAAATCTGCATTTTGAAGTGTACCTGCATCTATAAATTATATATAAAAATTTCAGAGTTAACCTTAATTAGATCTGTTATGTCTTCAAAGTTGAATAAGAAAGCAATTTACTTTGAAGTTTCATGTTATTTATTTTTATTAACCATTCAGTTACTTTTGTATACTTATATTCTTACAAATATCATACAGCTATAGCAAACTAAATAAAATAATGCCATTAAAAAATAATAATGCAAATAAATTTGACGAAAATTAGGGTTTTACATTTTGTTTGTTTAATCACAGAAATAAAAGATAAAGAATCTGTTTTTGTGAGATTCATGCAACGAAAACTTAATCAAGATCTGTACATTTTTTTTTCTGAGAGTATTGCTATGCCTCTTGTAAATTTTCAAGCTTTTGTAATGATGAGTTTTCCCGACCCTACAACTTCACAAGAAAAGAGTAGATTTTCAGTGACACAAAAATCGTCTAATGTATCATTTTATAATTTTTATGTTCATTAATTTACATTATTTGCATGAATAGAAGACATAAATAAACAAATATAATATATTCCGCATTTTATACTATTAAAAAACGTACTACATTACTATGCTTTTTAAATTTGTCCTGTGGTCCATAGTTTCCCATGTCATTGGCCATTATACCCCGAGGTCGGGGTACAATCATTCATTTTGTCAGTTGTTATTCAAAAATTTATATTAGAAAAGTAAACTTAATTATTGCTTTTGATTGAGTGCAACATAAGACCCAATATATAGGTAATATACACACATTTTTTTAATAGCTTTGTGAACAAACACCTAAAATTTCCAAAATTGGTCCATTGTACCCCACTCTCCCCTATTTACTAAATAAATCAAGAATTTACATTAGATAAGATTAAAAAAGAATATAAAATTGATATTTTTTTTCTATATTTTCAAAATTTTTGTTTCTTTAATTACCATCGTTATTAAATTTTATTTATTAGCACATTTACATTTTTTTTTAGATTATTTATTGTTTGAATGTTTCATTTTCAGCAAAAATTATTACAACTTGTTTCATTTTTCTAAACTTGTCTGACATTTTCTAAAAGTACCGAAAATGTACATTACACAAGATAATTAATTTAATTACTTAGTAATTCAAATGCGAAGATTCAAATTAACAGAAATAATTCTTATGAAGGCAGACTTTAAAATCTAACAAATGATGATGGCTAAAGTATGTGAAGTCATGTATATCTTACTATTTCGAATGAAAATTATTAAGTTTTATTTAGAAATTATGAATGCTTGTTTTTTTGGTAAAACTAAAGAAATTAAAAAAGAAAATAGATTTGTCATACTTTGTGGATTTATTTTCACAAGTAACAAAACTTTCAATATTTTAAAATTTATTAAATTTCTAAAATCAAATTTGCGAATTTTCCTTCTTTAGGATCTGTGACACGAGTTCAGGAAGAAACGACAAGACATGTTTTCAACAGTTTATCAGGCAATTAAAAAAAATGATCTTACCACACACAATATTAAATAATCTGGTCTGTCACTCACACGACTTTCTTTTACCCTGCATTTCAGTACTGTAAAGATAGGTTGCATACTAAGTTTTAAGACCAATAGTGCGAGATAATAAAAATTAATGTACTTTTAAAATAATATAAAACAGGATTAGGAACAATTTTATTTGGCATGTAATTCTGTTTGAGGGTGGCTACCGCCCTCTTCCACACACGTTCAATTAAAAAGCATATACATAAAAAATAAAAAATAGTAATAATCAAGGCTGTTATTAATTTGCCTTCAAACATGCCAATATTGATCAAATTTTATGTGGCACATTTTTAATTTCTTGCTATTATATGTTTTTAATTTATGCTGATAGCAGATATATATATACATATCAACCGCTAAATATTAAATTTTCATATTCAGTGTACATAAAAATGTGATATTATATAAAAAAAAAAAAAAACCAGAGTTGAGAATAGTAATTCAAAAAATTACTTTGCTCTCAGTATGGGTATAGAAAGTTAATTTCGACTCCTGAGCAGTGTTCGTTGACAAAGTAAACTGTAGTAAGGCACTTCCATCAATTACATTCAATAGAAAAGAATGCTTCGCTGAATTTTGGGTAGCCATGTATATTGCATATAAACAATATGCACTATACAAAATATTGTGTACTTTAAATATAGTCTTACTTGAAAAACTTCTAATACAAAATGAGTCACAGTTCTAGCAATTTCGAATTATAGCCCCAGTACATCCAAATGATTTGGATAGCCGTGTAAACGATTTGGGAATGTTTTGAATATCACAATTTACGCAAAACATGCTTTTATACATATAGAAATTTTTTTTCATTCCGTTCTGCTTAAGTCATCCTACTGATATTACACTGTGTTTACCAGAAAGTTTTCATAGACAGATTCCTATTAACTTGGATATCCCTGTACACGAACCATTAGTTGATCTCAACGAAAATTTTGGTTTAGCACTCTTATATGATATGCATTTAAAATATCAAATTTAGACTTTCTGCTATTATTATTTCTTGATGTATGCTGATAAAAGTAGACACACAGACAGCGACTTACAGACCAACGGATAAAAATATGATTATCAGATTCGGGGTGCCTCGAAACGTGTAAATATAACAAAAACTCAATTTTGAAAATTTCACCCAATAACAGTACTTTGCCTGCCAGATATACGGGTAAGAGAAAGTTAAAAGAACTATATATGTGATACTTTATATTTTATTCTCCTCTTTCAATTTTTATTAAATCATTAAATGAAAAAAAATAAATTTCTTACATTCAAAAGAAAAAATTGTGATTAGGAAAAACAATCTTTTTTTTTTTTTTTTTAATTTCCAAATTCAATTAAAAGCTAATCAAAAATGATATTATCTTAATTCACTTTTATACTATCTTTAAGTAAACTTCAAATAAAATTCGTTTACTGTACGCCTAAAATAAATAAAATATTTAAATTATCTTTATTTTCAAGAAAACAAAGATTATTGCATACAGTAACTGAATTGTGATATATATTTATGGCATGATAAATGTCAGTAATCAGTAATAATATACATATATATATATATATATATATATATATATATATATATATATATATATATATATAACACTGTTTAGAAAGAAATTATTTTTGCAAATTCGAATTCTACCTATTAGAGAATATTAAGAAAACTATAATATATATATATATATATAAATGTACGTTCTGTAGTTTTTCTAGAAGCAAATCATAGAAATATAGAATCACAACTGCTGAAAAGGTTTGATTTAATAAATGAAAAGTATAATTTAGCTATGTTTTAATGAAATTAATCCAAATTGTCAAGAAATAATAAATTGTAAACAAAGACTCGACAATCAAAAACACTCAAAATATAAAAAGAGTCAATTTACAAGGTTACTTTAACTGTACAACAATTTCTTCCCTGGTATAAAGGCAGAAATTCTTTGAATTAATCATTTACTTCATCATTTACTTTATTTTATTCATTTACTTCATATGAACTTTTAAAATACGCAAATTTTAATTTTAATTTAATGATTGATGATATAGTGTAGAATAATTAGAATTTAATCTGCATAAAATTTCTGTCATGTTAAATTTGGTTGGGAGAAAGTGGGGGGAGGGAGAGATTAGAGAAAAAACTTAAAAACAGTTAATTCTGTCGATAAAAATATTTTCGATATTTTATGACATTTGCTTTATATTTCATATAAATGGATAAAACACTTTGGCTAAAACCTCTGGAAATATGTATATATATATATTTTTTTTTTATTACCCAATAAAAATTTTTTAGTAAAAGCTCTCAGATTTTACAAAATATTGAATATTTTTATAATCAGGTTATAGTATATTGTCTCTACAATTGTATGTAAAGTTTTCTAAAAAGATTATTACACAGATTTGAACAACTTGCTGTTTATGTCAGTGATATTTTGCCATTATATTTAATGACTAATAGGATACGCCCGCTTCGCTGGTCACTATTTTTAAATGAATCAGTATAATTAATGAATTCTCAAAATTGAATTAATTTTTATCATGTAAAAAAACAGAGAAAAAAATTCTGCTCGAAAAAAAAGTCGCATAGGGTATTTACTGCCTTCGGCACCGCAGTCCATTGAGCGTGCATTTATGTTCGACACACACTCTTAATGAATCACTATATTACGTAAGGGAAAAACATAAATATGAAATAGAAAAAAATTCTTCTCAAATCGGTTGGAGTAATCGGTTAGGGCCTCCACTGTCAGCGGAAGAGTATACACGCGCGCACGACACGAAAGTTTTTTTCGCCCACCATTCCCGCCCTTCCTAATTATTTTACACTTTAAAAAATATCCTCAATCGTTTTTTCGGGCTCTTAAACCTAATAATACTAATTCCCAACGACCTATCTGAATTTCTTTATTTTTGTCCCCCCCCCCTCCCGCCCTTCGTAATAATTCTACACTTTGGAAAATATCCGCAATCAATTTATCGGACCTTAAAATCTAATAGTAATAACTTTCAACACTCTAACTCTTAATTCTATATTTTTGCCATTTTGCCACCCCCCTTCTCGTCTATCCTAATATTTTTTCCCTTTTGAAAATATTTGCATTCGATTTGTAGTGCCCAAAATCCTATTTGAGACAATTTTTAAAGTTTTAACCATATTTCTATTGTTTTGCTCCCCCCCCCCCCGTCAACCTTCCCGGCTCTCCTATAAATTGAATTGTAGGTACCAAAACCTCAAGGTACCAATTTTGAACGATCAACTCTATTTGTATTTTTTTTTCCTCCGCCCCCTCTTCTCGCTTCTCCTGATAACTTAACAATTTCAAAAATATCCTCATTCAATTTGCATGCCTCTAAAACCTGTCTGTACCAATTTTGAATGGTCTAACTGTATTTCTAATTTTTTTGAGCTGATACCCCTACCCCCCTCCTTTCCGCTCCACCTGGAACGAATTTCTAAAATTCCAGAAATTAGTTTTCAGATATTTGTTTAAGCTATATTTTAGAGCAAAAATATCACACTTTTTTTTTTTTTTTTTGATATATAGTATTATTTGAAATCACGTTTTGCATCCTCCGTAGAGGATGTAGACGGAACATTGTCACAAAATTTCATTCTTCTAGGTCCAAGGGTTTGGGCCTGGTGACGTTGAACTACTCACACACTCACTCAGGACAAACGATTTTTTATATGTAGATACTAGAAGGCTTTACCACGTTCCAAACAAATATTTCAGTCATATTAATAACAAATTGAATATCTGTTCTTAGATTGTCAAATTTTCATGTTTAAGAGTGTTGCCATTCGATAGTTTTGCAAGCGATATATATTTTTGAAATAATTAATTTGCAGCAAACAATAACTGTTCAAATATTTGAAACTTATTAATAAATATAGGAATAACAATAATTGAGACATATTATTATAAAGAATAATTGATATACATATAAACTGGGCAACAAAGTGGGCAAAGTCTGCTAGTAGAATATAAATATTTCAAAAATCAGTAATATACTGCGTTGAATAGCTTGCATGTTAACAAAGACTAAACTGTCATTTTATTTTTTAATAAAACATTTATATTTCCATGAAAATGCGTGTTGTTCTCATAAAAATGTATATGAAAATTTAAAAGAAGCATCAAAGACAAATGCTATATCTACACCTCAAGCATTTGTATTTACAATATGATCGCAAACTTTTTTTTTTCTTCGTTAATTTGTTAGTGACTCTGTTTCTGCTCTCAAAGAAATATAGTTTTCTAAAATGTATAATATGTTCTTTATGTTACCAAAATTTCAAAATAATTCTTCAAATACTTTCTAGACGTTAGTAAATAAATCTAAAATTGAAATTTCCTGAAACTGGACTATTTTAAAGTAAATAATTTAAATATGTCTTTAAAAAGCATTTTCAGAAAAGAGGCAATATTACAAATCTAAAAAAAAATATATATACATAAAATCCCGTATAAATATATCCTTCGTATACATTTTTACTTTAAATTTCCATTTTCCACACTCTTTCACTGCATAAATCGACTTTAAACTTAATGAAAACTCGAAATTAGTATTTAACTTAAGTGCATTAATGAATTTGGAAATTGAAATTACTTGTCTTAGGCAAATACCAAAGTGACACTGAAATTGATTTAATTTCCTCTGATTTGGTCGAAACGGACATTATTAAGATTTTGCATTTCAATTTGTTCAAATAAAAATTTCCTAGATAACGAAGTTTGTATTTTCTTTTGACAGGTCAAGGATTCATTTATAAAGATAAATTATTATTATTTTTTTTTGCAGGCCACAAGGAATTAAAATTCTTAAACTCTAGATTAGATATATATATGTGTGTGTGTGTGTAATTTCTCTTTTAAAGTGGATACTATAGCAAAAAAAGTAGATGCGTAAAAAATAATCTTCATTTTATAACGAAATAAAAAGTAAACCAAATAACTGTGAAAATATTCTGCATAGATTCCACATCTCAAACATGTACAAATTATTAAAAGTATAGGAAACCTATTTGCTGGTAAGAATTTTTATTAAATAATTTTAATAATTAATACTTTTAATAAAATTAAATATATTTACGCCTCAGTATTGAATAAAATGAAAACATTTAAAATTACATATTTATTTATAATGTTAATATTTAATTATATATTTATTTATGTTAAATACATCCGAACCTCGTTAACGTGAAACTCAAAGGGAATAAAAAAAAATTGTTCACGCTATCAGTAACTAATCTTCATGTGACTAAACTAATCTTCATTTTGACGGGGATTGTAACAACATTTCATGTTAAAAGTAATTCACGTTAACAACATTCGTTCACGTTAACGAGGTTCGACTGTAATAATATATACTATCGACACAATTTAAAATCTTAAAAAAAAAAAAAAAAGACAGCTGTAAATCAGTCCTCATTACTGTGAATACGTCACAAACTCAACAGTGTGAAGTTAATTTCTCTCTATAAAAGGGTGCTAAAATGGTACCACCGGAATATCTAATTTTATTTTGATACTTTTATTACTAGAATATGACCGTTGTACTTGTAACGTGTTGCACTGAAGAAGATTTATTTACAGTCTGAAGCTCTGTTTTATTTTTAATATTTTTAAATTGCATATGGAGGGTATATTTGATAACCAAAGGCTTATAAATGTGACTAGCAGAAATATTACTAGATAAAGTGAAATCAAAATACTTGTTATTACATATAGTCACAATTTTGAAACTGGTTCAGATTATAGAATTGCATATAAAGCTGAATAATTATGTTACAAGAAAATCCAAATAATCGTCCTAAATAAAACATGTAACCATAGCTAAATGAAAACACCAGAAACAGAGTGGTGTCCAATTCGTGTGCAATTCCCTCATAAAATAGTAAATAAATTTTACATATGCATCATATATATATTTAGGAGGTTCATACATATAACGAAACATATACCTACACAAAATACAACTGCATATAACTACACACAATATAAAAATGCACATTGCACAATAGTATTTTTCTTCAATATTTCAAATTAATTGTGATCTAAAGAATTTCCAGCTAATAGTACATTTTATGTTTATTATTAGACGGGAAGTGCAATATTATGCTTTTCAAAATCTACTGACATTAGTCTTATTATTTATGTTTCTAGTCTTATTGAATGTAAAAAACATGATGCACCTCATATATTTTAGCGAAAGTTTTCTCAAAAGAAAACAGGGTGCTAGTAATAGCATAAGAGGATATGGTACCTTTGATTTTCCATTACTAAAGGTTTCATATGATGGCTTATATTTTCATTTAATATATGTAAATTGTTTATATTATATTTGTTCAGTAAAATATATGTATTCAGGCAACAATTGTTATGGTTTTTGATATATTGTTTATAGGGTTAAGTTGGTTTTGTGGCCCGATTGACTACTCTAGGGTCTAAATAGAATATTACTCGAAATACCTGGAAATTTGTGGAAATATAGGAAGATTATATATAGAATAGCATTTTGGCCTCCGAGCTCAAATGTGACCAAGTCACTGAAAATTTAGGAGCTCGCTGACTGAGCCCCGACTAATGAATACAGCTTATGCTGGGTTTTATGCTATGATACATTATATACTGTGCTTTTTATGCGTCAGCTATTATTTAGGCTGTATTTTTCTTGTGAGTTTGTAGTTAATACTTGGTTAACAGACTTTTAATCTGGTATATTCTGTAAATAAAATTTTAAGCCTCTACAAGACCAGTCATTCATTCACGGAGAATTCTAGAACACAGAAAGCACATCAACATATTTGAAATGTAGGTGAATTTGGGAAACACGGTTAATAATTTTTCGACCAGCAATACCCGCAACATTACTGTTGTGTACAAAATTTACACCGGATATTTTCCAAAGTATTTTACGGATACTAATACTTTTGAAGTTAGTAAGAAAGACAACAGTAACGTTTAATTATCAATGTTTAAGATAACATAACATTATTAGAGCAATATAAGAATTTATCTGCCTCTTAAGATATTATTATTATTTTTTTTTTTATGGATATCCTAGTCAAATTTCTTGGATTCAGTTTTTTAGAACTATATTAAACCTATTTTAATTTACAAATTCACAATAGAGATATATATATGTTGTATTTTTCCAAAATTTTAACCTAATTTCTCTTTAAATTATAAACTATTTTTAAAATTTGAAGTCACACATTGAAAAAAAAAGCATTATTTTGTACTTTTCCTTATAGAAAATTAATTATTATTAAAAGTACAATCATAAAGAATTAAAAGCTCAAGACACAACACAAAATTCTAGGTTTTAACGCTTTTTACCTGTAGCTACTTATAAAATTTTCAATATCTAGAATTGTTAACTTGAGATAAATTTTTAAATTTCAATCCACATTTACTTTTAAAAATTGCCATATTCACTTCAAATATGGCTATTAGACGTATAGCTAATGGTAAATATGTCGAAATTAAAAAATAGCATTTTTAAAGAATTTTTTTGTTTGGAAGGTGTATTTGTTAATTTTATTAAAATCGGATAATAATTAATTTAATAAATAAATAATTTGGTAAGTACATACTATAAGCCGTAAAAAATAAAAATAAAAAATAAAATAAAAAAATAAATAGTCTTCACGGTTGCTGCAGGTCAAAATACTTGCACATCCATTCCTCGGGTGAAACGACAAGACACGGGTATCATTAAAAGAGTGTACCAGCAACTATAAATTCGTGATTACTAAGACATTTAAATAATTTTGCATTTGGTTTCCCCTCAAACATCGTTCATTAAATTGTATGTATCAGTTTCTTAAATTATTAAATTTATCTGTTTGATAAATTGTATAGTGCTACTATCTACTGAGCATAAAAGTACCAAAATTTTAAAATTCCACTGGAAACAGTAAAAAAAAAAAAGAAAAAATACTTTATAAAAAATATTTTACAATTCAAACTTTTAATGTAGTTAATTGATATTCTTCCAATATTATGCTTGAATAATTATTAACATATGTAAAAAAATGATATTTTTACAAAGAATTTCTTTTTTTTTTATATTCTTAAGTGTCTAACGTTCAAGTTGTAATTTAATTTTATTTCTTTATTTCTTTATTTATTGGGCTAATTTTATTACTTGTAAGTTTAAATATATTCAAAATAAATTTTTAAAACTGTTTATGTAAATTGTATTTAAATCTTATCAATCTGAATAACTTAATGAATATCGTTAAAAAGATTGAACAAGAGCACAAAAATCTTCTTTTTATGCAATTATGTGTAATATGTAATCACAATATTTTTGTAGGAATACTCTAATTATACATTTCTGTAAATAAAAATATACTTACTTTACAAAGTGTGTGTTTCAGTTATTTTCAAAGAACGTTTAAAAAAAAAGTTATATTTAAACATATTTTTACTTATTATATTATGAATATAATTATAATTCCCAGAATTATTATTTTATAATAATTTATAATAATAAACAGTATTAAAAAAAAAATAAAAAAAGTCTTTAGATATAATTTTAAAGGACGAAAAAGTCCGTAGATTTTTGGAAAAATATTTATTTATAAATTAGTATTTAATACATTTATAATAAGTTTCTTAATTAAATTTATATTTTTGTTTTAAAATTTCTTTCATTTTTTAATGTAGCATTTATGCGAACTCATATATTTGCTTGTTTAACCATATATATCATGAATGTTTAAAATGTGAGACATTAAAAATAAAATAAAAATATGAAACTAAGTAATTTAAAACTTTTATCATAAATACTCATTATTTCCATAAGCTTTATACTTAACAATATTTTCACTGAAACATTTTGAAACTATTTTACAGGTTTTGAAGATACTTTTGAAGTAATACAGAAACGTAACAGTAATGTTTAACTATTATCGCTAAAAGATAATGTAAAAAAACATAAACTATTTAAAACGTAAAACGTTTAAATGTTTAGTGTTCATTTAACGGATTAGTTATTTTTGTTTTTAATGGATGGATATATTCTTCAATACTTTGAACATATGCTATCATATATTTTTTTTTTCCCATTTTAGCTTATAAACGCCATAATAGTAATGTACGCGTAATATTTTTTAAAGCTAATTTCTATCTAGATTGTATATATTTTTTTTAAATTGAAGCCACCCACTGAAAAAATAGAAAATTAAACTCCATGCATAATCATAAAGAAGGAAAGCGTCATGGCATACAAGAAATATTTGTAATTTGGAAAAAACCTCTTAATATTTAGTATTATAATAACATTTTTTAATGCTAGAATAATTTACATGAGTTTATAATTCCGTTGTTCAAATATTGATTATTTCAAAACTTTAATGGTTTTATTTGTTATTTTAATTTATTAACAAAATAAACTTACATTTTAGAATTTTTCACCGTTGCAGCATACAACACAGAATGTTTATATTTTGTTGCAGAAATCTTGCAATCTTTTATATATATATTTATTTATATATATATAGTAATACATTTCAGCATGTATTCTGATTATTTTTCAACGTTCACGCAAACTGTCATGAACATTTGTTCATTTTTTTTTTAACTAATCTGAAAGCAAATTGAAAGTTTTGAAAGATTTCAAACTGTAATATTTAATATTTCGATGTGATGTGATAGTTACGTTTCTGAACTATTTTCTGCTTTATTAGGGTGATTAATATTAAAGAACAGTCTTTAATGCTCCTCATTTATAATTATAGAAATGTACTGGAAAATCCAAAAGACACAGAAAAAATAATATATATATAAAGATATATATATTATTCAGAAAGTATTTACGCAGTAGTATGTGATTTTCACTGAACACATCATATTACTACAGCCAGTACTTTTTTTAATATGTATATATATATATATATATATTTTTTTTTTTTTTTTTTTTTTTTTTTTTTTTCAAAAAATACAAATTACTACAAATCTTATCCTTGCTACAAATCTTATCTATGTCAGTAAGACATCAGAGCGTCATAATCACATTTTAACAGAGCTTCAAAATCACATTACAACGCGAACACGTATAATCTTTAGTTAAAAAAAAAAAAAAAAAAAAAAAAAACAGACAGCACATCGCATCCCCAGGATATCTTCGATGGAAAGACATCCCAGAAACGTCCTTAAGATGTACTGTGGATAAGTTAAGCCTAACTGTGCTGTTAGGGAAATTTTTTTGCAATTAAAATATGATTTCCAGATAGTTTCCAGATCGAAAACCATTTTATTAGTTTTCTTTCTTTATTTTTTACATGGACGATATTATATTTATGACCCTCAGAATTAATTCTGTATAATAATAAGAGTTGTTTTATAAAATAACAACGTTAGCTTTTACCTTTTCAGACAAAGTAGCCGATACGTTTTAAGATTATTTTTTATTTTTTATTTATTTTATTTTTTTTTTAAGATACGAGTATTTACATTATCTAAGATCATTTAAGCAGTATTTGTTTAACTTATTTCTAGTTTTTAATATGACAACTGTTTAAACCCCTCTTTTTATGTTTTGATAAGAAAATAACATATTTTAGATTTTTTTCCATAATTTGGTACGTTATTATTGTTGTTGTCGTGTATGACAAAGTGCAAAAGTGATAAAAATAGAAAAAAAATAACAAAAAAAGGGTGATAAAAACTAAATATTGCCAAAAGCGCGGATCACAGCCTTGGCAATATGTATGGCCTTCCTGTGTATAAAATGCCCATGTTGCAGTCATTTTCTATCTTCAAGAGGGCACCAGCGATGGAAGGGAAGCTAAAAAGGTGTTTGGGATCCAGTTGCTTGCCTGGGCAGTGCCTGCATTCCACATACGTCCTGGAACCATCGGGCAGAATCTTCATACCTGCAAAGTGCATTGTCCTTAGTCTTGTTATGGCTGTTGTCATTTTTCGGCCGTAATTTAATTCTGGCAGCGAGAATTTTTTCTTTGGGTTTGAGCAGAGCTTCAGTTTTCCAACTGCGTTTGCATCAAAAACCGTAGTAGGTAGAGTGGTACGTTATTAATTTGTCAAAATACCACAGCAACGGAATGTAATGAGGATTTAGAGATATAGATTGGTGTGTACTATCTCGTACAAAATTCTGTCAATAAATGCTACATAATATATCTTATTTTGATCGAAAAAAAAACTTTATACTAATTAAGCTAATTTTTTAATTGTCATACAGAATAAATCCCTCAAAATTTAAATTATATTCCTATTATATTTAAAATTTCGTCCTTATTGTAATATAAGTTGTTCTTTATTGTAACAAAATGATCTAAAACGCATAATTTAATAGTATCTATGGTATAATTGATTCAGTGAAAGTTCAAAAGTATTGACCAAACTATTTTTTGAAAAAAAAAAAAACGCTCTTACGAAATTAATCCCTTTTTAAATTATTTACTCATACATCATAAATAAGCTTCACTCAAATGATTTATTTTGCTACTTATTTTCTTTTTCCTTTTTTTTTTTTTTTTCATATTCGTAAACAAATGTGACAAAGCATATGAAACTATGTACAGGGTAGCCATAATTAAACTTTCTCTATTCAGTGCTTTCTGTAGCTAAATAAGCTCCACTCAAATTTTCTTTTTCTTTCTTTTCCTTTTTTTCATATTCGTAAACAAATGTGACAAAGAGTATGAAACTATATACAGGTAGCCATAATTAAACATAGCCTATTCAGTGCTCTCTGTAGCTAAATAAGCTTCACTCAAATGAATTATTTTCTTTCTTTTTCTTTTTCTTTTTTTCATATTTGTAAACGAATGTGACAAAGCATATGAAACTTTATACAGGGTAGTCATAATTAAACTTAGCCTATTCAGTGTTCTCTGTAGCTGTAATTAAAATGCGTATTGAGTTAAAAATCAATATATAGACAATTCATAGGTTGAGCAAATGTTTCTGAAAAAATAATAAATAAGTAAGTAAAAAAAAAAAAAAAAAAAATCTCTAGCCATGTGTTCGTGTGTAAAAAAAAAAAAAAAAAAAAAAAAAAACTACAAATTTCAATTCAACTTTTTTCATTTATTATTACAGAAATTTTTGTTATTTTTTAGAGATTGTTTAGCAATGTGAAGCATATTGTTCAAGGTGTGCCCCATTATTAAGTTTAAATTCTTCAGCCGATGATGGTATTCAACAGCCGACCGCAGCAGATCGCCAGTGGTCTGCTTCACATGCAACGTAATGCGGTCCTTCAAGTCAGCCAATGATACACAATTTTCATGATAAACCAAACTCTTCAAATTAGGCATAACCAATCATCACACGGATTAAGCTCATGATAGCGGCCTGTCAAAAAGGGGAAAGTGAACGGGTAATTACTTTATCACCTGTAAAATTTTGCCGCAAAAACATTTGCAAAATATAAGAATAACGGTTTTGAATGTCGTAAGGTTTGAAATAGTTTAAAAAGATCACAGTTATTATTACATATGATTTCAAGCATTTTAACTGTGATGTGGCATCTAGAGAATTTTTTTCAAATTTATTATCTCAGAACCTTTCGTCACATTCTTTAAACTTTCTATGTACAGTTTTTGGACTCAGTCTGCATTTTAGTTACAGCTACAGAGTGTTCTGAATACACTAAATTTAACTATCGTCACACTATATATTTATAAAACATATCAAGTACAATATTATTATTAAAAATAATGTAATATTGTGTGTGACACTAATTAAAAAATACACAATCTCTATTATTATCATTTTACAGTTATTTTATACTGGTAGTTATTATTTTAGGATTCCAAGTTGAATTATTACTTTATTACTGTTGACGCATGCGCGCCACCCCGTCGCGGATCACCGGCAGAAGGCTATGAGAAGCCAAGTACAATGGACGTGGGCAAAGAACTTTAAATTTATTGACGCCCACAATTATTATTTTATGTTCTACCTATTATAAATCTTATTCTTCGTTGTAAATAGTGTAAATACTTGATGTATGTGATCGTACAAATTAAAAATATTAAAACAACGAAGATGGTCCGTCGAAAATTAGTTATTTGTAGTTAAGTTCCTACAAAAAATGGCTCCGTCGAGAAAGGAGCTTGTAATAAGCGACTTATGGATAAAAATAATAAATTGAAATCTTCCTTGAAAGGGAAGATAACTAGAATTGAAAACTATGTAGAAGGCACGAATGCCGAAAATTACGATATAGATATAGTGGAATTAAAAGTGAAATTAAAGAACATAGAACTGCTACAAACAAAAATCGATGAATTACGACAAAAATACTACGAAATTCAAGACTTGAAAGATGCTGAACAAGCAACCATAGATGACGACCTTGACTCATGTGAAGAACGTCTGGAAAAATTAGAGGTAAGAATTAATACTCTTATTAATTCTTATAAGAAATTTGATTCTCATAAAAAAATAAATGCGACTGAAAATGCATCTCAAGATGCTTTTGAAATTAAAGCTCAAATTCCTCCTTTAGTATTACCTGAATTTTCAGGAAAATATGAGGAATTCAGTTCTTTTAAAGAACAATTTGATGATTTAATAACCAATAATGTTCATATTAATCAGTCGCAGAAATTATATTATCTTAGATCTTGTCTCAAATATGACGCTAAAAATCTAGTTAGTAATTTTGATACATTTGAATCATTATATAATGCATTAGAAAATCGCTATGATAACGAGCGATTAATTGTTGATATTCATGTACAAAATATTCTGAATTTTGAGAAAATTCAAACAGAAAATCCCAAAGAGATAAGAAATATGATTGATTGTATACAGAAAAATCTGCGTGCCTTGAAAGTTCTTAAATATGAGCAAAATAAATTATCAGATGTTTTCATTATAAATATTCTCGTAGCAAAGTTAGACAGAGAATCTAGAAAGAATTTTGAGTTGTCCCATAAATCCAAAAATGTTCCCACCTTTGAAGAATTTATCAAATTTTTGGAACAACGAGAATCAGTTTTATTATCTATTAATAGAACGAATATGACTAGCGGAAATAAAAATACTAACAAAAACTTTCCGGCTATTAACAAATCTAAAACTCTTTTAATGCATGAAAATAAAAACAAAAATTGTGTTGTTTGTAAAAATACTTATCACCCTATTTATAAATGTGATGCATTTTTGAAATTAAACATTAACGAAAGATTAAGTATAATACGCCTTCACAAGCTTTGTGAGGTTTGTTTTAGGCAAAACCATAAGAAAAATGATTGCTTATCTAAATTCAAATGCACCTGCGGAATGAAGCACAACAGATTAATATGTTTTTCTTCTGGCGCCAAAACCCCGGTTCCAGACGCAGATGGAATAAATTCATCCAACTTACCAGATATAGACAAACGGGTTGCGCAATTAAATGCTTCCGTTTTGAGTAATAATAGCAGATATTTAAAAGAAAATAGAAAAAGTATTCTGTTTTCCACAGCTTATATTTATGTTCAATGCGAAAACAAAAAAAGAATAAAAATAAGATGCGTTCTGGATTCCGCTTCAAATGTGTGCGTATTAACTAAGATGAGTGAATGTTTAGGAATTAAAAGAGAAAAAATAAAAACTCCAGTTTCAGGTTTGAATGGATTGACCCAAAATATTAAGTGGAAATTAGATACCTTTATTTCAAATGAAGATTGTTCCTTTAGTGAACCAGTAGAATTTTTGATTGTGGATAAAATAACTGGGCTTACACCATGCAATAAATTAAACATTTCAGACATAAAAATTCCAGAATTTTTGAAATTGAGTGACGAGACATTTTTTGAACCGAATGAAATAGAAGCGTTAATCAGTGCAGATATATTATTCAAAGTTTTAAAGGATAATACTTATAAAATAAATGACGATTTGTTTTTTAAGGAAACCGAATTTGGATGGCTAGCGTGTGGAAAGGTTGAAGAAACAGAACTGAATAATTCGAAACAGTGTTTCGTTTTGTCAGACGATTCCCTTAGTAGCACTCTTAAACTCTTTTTCGATCTAGAAAGCATTGGAATAAGAGACGATCCAATTCAAAAAGAAAGTGATAAAGCTATAGAAATTTTTAATGAAACGATTCAGTTTAAAAACAAACGCTACGTTGTACACTTGCCCTTTAGAAGACCCTATAATGAACTTTCCGATAATTACACGTTAGCGAAACAACGATTTTTAAGTTTATGGAGACGTTTTAAATATGATAGAGAATTATATGAACAGTATAGAGAGATTATTCGTGATTACGTAAATCAAAAAATAATAGAAATAGTTGAACCCAGTACAGCAGAAAATAATTTAAACAAACCTATTTATTATTTGCCTCATCAGGCAGTAAGAAAGGAAGGTCGCTTAACATCCAAAACAAGAATCGTATTTGATGCAGGGAGTCATCAAAATAATCAGCCGTCACTGAATGATTGCCTATGGCAGGGGATAAATTTAAATCCGAATCTTTTGGATGTTTTAATTAATTTTAGATTAAACAAAATAGCATTTTGTTCTGATATTAAACAAGCCTTTCTACAAATCTGTCTCGCTGATGAACATAAAGACGCTGTTCGTTTTTTCTGGAGTGATGAAGAACCGCATGCACATAAAAAACCCAAATTACAGATTTATCGTTTCAATCGAGTTAATTTTGGGGTGTGTTCAAGTCCATTCTTACTCGCTGCTACTATTAGACATCACATTGAGAAGTATAGAGAAGAATTTCCCGCTACTGTTCGACTTTTAGATAAATGTTTTTACGTAGACGACTTAATTTCTGGAGGTAATGATTTTAACGAAGCACTTGAATTATCACGAAGTGCAAAATATATTATGGAAGCCGCAGGAATGTCCCTTAGAAAATGGATAAGTAACGATACCGAATTAACAGAGCAGTGGAAAAGCGAAAAATTTGATACATACCCTGTAGAATCTACCATCAGCTTAGGTATAAATCAGACAAAGATCTTGGGACTATCTTGGGATACTAATAAAGATAATTTGATTGTGGTTATCTATAAATAAAATTACAAAACGTACCATTCTTCAAGCCGTAGGGAGAATTTTCGACCCCTTAGGGTTAATTTCTCCATTCACTGTCAGGGCAAAAATTATCATTCAAGATATCTGGACAACTAAAACCAAATGGGATGAATCATTATCACCAAATATCGAAAAAGAGTGGATGAAATGGTGTTCGGAATTACCCTTGTTAAAAGAGCTTGAAGTCCCTAGATTCGTCCTTGATGCCACTTCCCCAGAAGATGTAGTTGAATTACATAGTTTTTGCGATGCTAGCAAAAAAGCATATGGCGCTGCCATTTATGTACGAACAAAATCAAAAAATGGTATTTCAGTAAAACTTTTGACTTCCAAGAGCCGTGTAGCTCCCCTCAGCGGTGTTACACTACCTCGCCTTGAATTATTGGGTGCCCTGGTCGCAGCTCGTCTGATCACCAAAGTGAAAAATACTGTAAACCTTAAAAGACCTTCTGTTGAATATCACTGGACTGATTCGCAGATAGTGCTTTTCTGGATAAAGGGTACTAAAACCCGATGGAAGCAGTTTGTCGCCAACCGTGTTCAAGAAATTGCCAGCCTGACAAACCCTAACTCTTGGTTCCATTGTGCAAGTAAAGAAAATCCTGCTGACCTGTTGTCCCGAGGGATGACTGCTGAAAGCCTAACAACCAGCGCCACATGGTGGACAGGTGCTGAATTTCTGAAAGATCCTGAATTTCCGAAAAACAAACAATCTTGTATTGACTTTTCAGAACTAAATGAGGAAGACTACACTCCTGAATTAAAATCTGAAAATGCAGTGACTCTAAATTTGAAAAAGGACTTTATTATTTTGAACTATCTGATTAATCGTAGTAATAAATTTTTAAAAATATTACGTATATGTAGTTTTCTTTTCAGGTTTCTTCACAATCTAAGAAATCCTTTAGAAAAGAAGAAAGGACCGCTGATGCCTGAAGAGCTGACAAAGGCAGAAGACTTCCTACTGAAACAGCTGCAGGAGGAGGAATTTCATACTGAAATATCTGCCTTGAAAAGTGGCGGTAATGTATCGCATAAGAGTAAAATTTTTAATTTATCCCCATTTTTGGATGACAATGGTTTAATAAGGGTAGGGGGGAGACTGCAAAATTCGCAGTTATCTTATTCGATTAAGCATCCTTATGTACTTCCTTCAAAAAATAAATTAACGGAATTAATTGTAAAATATTATCATGAAAAATATTTTCATATTGGTCCCCAACATCTTCTGTTTCAGGTTAGGCAAAAATATTGGCCCATTCATGGGAGAAATCTTTGTAAAAAAATTGTGCACAGATGTTTAGTCTGTTTTAAAGCAAATCCGAAAGTATGTGTACAAAAAATGGGAAACTTGCCAAAACAAAGAATAACGCCAGATAAAACATTTAATTCAACTGGGGTAGATTTGTCTGGACCCTTTTTAATCAAAAATAAATATGGAAGGAAAGGTCCAGAAATCAAAATTTATGTTTGTATTTTCATTTGTCTAGTAACAAAGGCTATACATCTTGAACTTATTAGTGATTTAACTTCACAAGCTCTGATAGCTGCGTTAAAAAGATTTATTTCGAGAAGGGGCAAGTGTCATAAAATATTTTCGGATAATGGGACCAATATGGTAGGCGCCAACAGGGAACTAAATGCCTTGTATAAACTGGTAAGAGATAAGGAAGAATCTTTATTCAATTTTTTTGCAGAGGAAAAAATAGAATGGGTTTTTATTCCTCCAAGGAGTCCAAATTGGGGTGGTCTATGGGAAGCAAATATCAAAGCGTTTAAATACCATTTTAAACGCATAGCGGGTAATTCAAAATTTACATTTGAAGAAATGCTTACACTTGTTACTCAAGTGTAAGCGATCTTGAACTCGAGACCACTGACTCCGCTAACTTCAAGTATTGAAGATTTAGAGGTTTTAACTCCAGCCCATTTTCTTATTGGAAGGCCAATAACGGCTGTTGTTGAACCTTCTTTAAATGTTGAGAAAAATCGCCTAAATGCTTGGCAAAATATTACGAAGTCAGTTCAGGCAATCTGGAAAAGATGGAGTCTTTCTTACTTAAATAACTTACAACAGCGCAGAAAATGGATAATTGATAAAGAAAATTTAAAAATCGGAGACATGGTTTTAGTCAGGGAAGAAAATCTTCCACCATGCAAGTGGGTTTTAGGGCGTGTAATAAAGCTATATCCTGGTCAGGATAATAAAGTTAGATTGGTAGATATAAAAACTACCAAAGGGATTTACAAAAGATCCATCTCCAGATTGTGTGTGCTGCCTATCGAGGAGTAAAAATGAATATGAACATTTATTATATTAATTTACTGTATTATATATATTACTCAAAATTTTTTAGTTAATTATGAAAATTTCTGTTTATTATAATCAGTTAATCTTTTTTCTAATTCTATGTGTTGTGCGAAATATTGATATTATGTTACATTCATTTATTTGTTATTATTTTATCTATTCATGTTATGTGAAATTGTAAATTTGAAGTTTTGCAAAAAAAAAATATTGTAAGTTCTTGCATGACAACATAGCAAGGCCGGGCGGGATGTTGACGCATGCGCGCCACCCCGTCGCGGATCACCGGCAGAAGGCTATGAGAAGCCAAGTACAATGGACGTGGGCAAAGAACTTTAAATTTATTGACGCCCACAATTATTATTTTATGTTCTACCTATTATAAATCTTATTCTTCGTTGTAAATAGTGTAAATACTTGATGTATGTGATCGTACAAATTAAAAATATTAAAACAACGAAGATGGTCCGTCGAAAATTAGTTATTTGTAGTTAAGTTCCTACAATTACTTATCGTGTTTATCTATATTATCTCTTTTTACTTAACACTACATAATTTGGTAAAAATGAATATTTCATAAATTTGTGTTTAGTGAATTAGTGGGATATTTGGTGAAATAAAATTTATTTTTGCTTTAAAACTTTGTTTAACTACTAGTTAAACAATTTTGCATATCCTCCTTTCATGTTAATATTTCTCAAAAATCAAAGACTTGTAGTTATATGTAGTTTGTTCCACATTTTTTTCTTTTAAAACATTACGATGAACAAAGCAGAATACTTTGCAAACATGTGATTGGCACGTAATTCAGTAAAGATTTAGTGTTCAACAAAAATATAAATTTCATAATATATTATCTGGAGCTACTTTTTTTATATGTGTAAATGCAACATAATAAAGTATTTATAAATCATTAAATTATTAATTTTAGGACTCTAATTAAAGTGTTAACTAAACAATATTTTTAAGTGAATTCACAAAATAGTCTCCAAAAATTAAATTGTAATTGTATCAAAATATTACAATAACCTATATTTTAGGATATTTTATTATATATTTAATGAAGATAATTCGAAATGAAGATGGTTCGAAATAAATGTTTATATAGGATGTTTCTGTACACCGAAAGATGCAGACAGGAATTAAAATGCGTCATCAAGTTTACTTTATGACTGAAATATTGTCGTTTGTCATATATATATATATATATATATATTGCAAAAATTCTGTAAAATACATTTTATATTTTTTGGTAGTAATGCTCTTAAATTCTGATTTCATATGTTTTTTTTTTTTTTTTTTTTTTTTTTTACTGATATTCAAAAAATCTCTCCTGTCTGTATGATACGCACTATAGTATATACAATGTGAAATGTAAAATATTTTGAAAATAAATGTAACCTGAAAACAACAATGATTTGATAGCTTTTGTCATATAATTATAACAACGTAATTTAATATAATAAGTGTTCTAAATATTTCATGATAACCATGAGAAAAAAAAAAAAATTCACACTTCTAAATTATTTACTCATACATCTTGAATAAGCTTCAGATATTTTCATGCAATAGATTTATTTCGTTTGTTTTTATTTCCATCGCGATACTTATGAATTTTTGAATGATAAGTGTGGCTGAGAATATAAAACTGAAATGGAAATAAGAAACGAAAATTAAACCAGAAGAAAAAGATTTTTCTTACATAAATTCATGTATTTCAAACGTTGCAGAAATCAGTTTTTTTTTTTTTTTTTTTTGGTAAGGACTATATAATCATATTCTGTTTTAAAAAGCAGTATCTTTTTGCTTAAATTCTCATATAAAAGAATTTTAAATTTGTGTACATCCAGATGCAGGTTTAAATAATTTATGCATATACTTTATCTGTATTTCAAACCATAACATAGATTTTATTGTATGCATAATATTTTGATTTAGAAATATACTTTTATATTTACAACAAATAAGAAAATAATATATTTTCATTTTTGATCGTGTAGCCATTAAAAATACACACAACAATGACTATCGAATCAATTCCTATTTTAATTAAAATACTTTCCTATAATTTATTGTATGACGTATATTCGTTTATATTGTTTTTATTTTTGTAAGAAATAAATGTTTGGTTTTATTTTTATTAAATAATACATTATTAAATTTAATACCTAACCAATTTTCTATCCATCTTCCCCTAACCCCATTATTTACATGTTAAGATAGCCTCGTTTAGCGCTGTTTCGCATTACGCTCTACTTTGATGGAACGTATCCCCCGCGTTAACCGGGGTCTTACTGTACCTATAAATTACATTTGAAAGTGATAAAATGACAATAATAAGATAACTGTGTGACGACCTAGCTGTCGTCGCCATATCTACTTAAATTTTGGTTGGAGCTGAAACTTACTTAATTACTTAATAAATTTATGAAGAAATGACAGAGTCAGATATATAAAATAAATGAGCTTTTATTTGAGCTTAATAGAAAAAGGTGGGCGTTGGAATATAATTATATTTAATATCTTTATAAATTTCAATGGGCAGCCTTCTTAAATACTTTTAAACTTTTAACTTTACTTAATTAACCACAAATAATTTTAACTACTACATTTAACTTCATTCACCCTCGCGGCTCAGTAATCTTTCGTACGTGGGAGGATTCCCTGACACCACGATACTACTCGAATTACTATCTCCTGCTATAGCCACTAACAACCAACTTCCCACCCACTTACTTCCAACTAACCTTCTACTAACTCCCCTCCAACTCACTCCTCGAAACAATCTTCCTTCTCCTTTTATATCAATCACTTTCCGAAATACTTTATAAAATTAACCTATCGCAGATTATAATTTCATTTGTCATTTATCATTGGAACTAAATCTATTGATCAGCCGAATCCTAAATTCTTCACATTCATGTTTTACTCGCAAAGTGCGAATTTTAATTGTAGCACTTTGCTATACCTCACAACTATTTTAAAATTTGAATGAAAAGAATCCGAAGATAAATGCGCTAATCAATATTTCGTCTTTAAATTATATCCATTGTCTTCATTGATGTACAGGGGGATTCCGAGATCATGGGACAAACATGTATGGTAGTTACAGAACACCACAAGGATTCAGAATTTTACAGGAACTCATGTAAACAAAGTCCTTTTTACCCTTTAAGAACCGGATGATTTTGCGTGGATATAGGAATACCTCCTCCAATGTTACTATATTTTTATTTTATTTTTTATTTTATTTTTTAATTTTTACATGCTAAAGTTTACACAAATAAATAAATTCTGGTTTTATTGATATATTTTATACTCTGATCGCAATAATACTTTTGCAAAATAATGAAGTTTGCAAGATTTTAAAATTTACACCGTATGCGGAGTTAGTAGTACAGAGTAGACCAAAATATCAAATTCTTAAAGGGTTAAAATGACCTTTGGGGACATGGGTTTCTCAATTCTGAATCCTTGTGGTGTTCTCTACCTCCCCTCTAAGTTTATTTCATGACCTCGGGATCACCCTGAATAATGATATAGAACTGACTAATTACTGCCTTTTCTAGGAAAATATTCTTATTTTTGCACGAACACATTTATCTATCAAAATGAAGTAAGTGTATATTTATGAGATATTTTAGAATTAAATAATATGAATTTTCGGGAGTAATTATCTCTTTTCCAGTTTTCTTTTTCAATAAACGCAATACCCGACTCTTAATTACCTAATATCTGATTAATAAAATATATTTTTGAATAAGAGTATGAATTACTAAAAATAAATTATTAGTATAATTCAAAAATTGACTTTAAGAATAAGGAGAGAATTTTTAGAATTATATATATTCCATTTATTGAATTATATCTACGATACATTTCTTTGAGTTTGTTTAAATATGTATTATGAAACTATAAAAAACAATAATAATAATAATAATAATAAATACCATTATACATTACGCTTAAAAAAATCCACAAATTTAAACATAAAGCATTAATAAACAATCCTGTTGAGAAGAATGTACAATTATATTTATCAAATTAATTCTAAATTTAATTAAAGACTTTTCCTGCTTCGTGTAATAAAATTACCTATAAATAATATTTGATTCTGATAAGTAAAAATAATATTATAACTAGTTTCAAAATTAAAAGAAAATGTTTAGGAGATAAATGTACAAATTCATTGCCTGTTTTGAAATTAAAGCCGCTCTCTTTGACAATATATAATAATATAGAATTTTAAAATAAACTAATGTCTTTCAAAGGAAAATATTTATATATAAAAATTCTTGAAAAGACTTATTTAGATATTAATAATAAGTCCGTTATATAAAATAATGAGTTACTAAATAAAAATAATCATTTAACTAAAAAGGTTACTTAAAATAAATTAACGCTTTTTCGAATAAAAGAAAAATTATATACTTGAAAGAATACATAGATGAGTTATGTGTAAATACTGATAAAATATTCGATAATTAAAGCAAATGTATTTTGGAGGTAAATTATCACGTTTCCAATATTTCTTCAAGACAAAATATGTCCCTTACTCATTTAATTAAACTTTGATTAATAAAATATATTCTAGGAAAAAATTATAAGTTACTAAAATAAAAAAAAATTAACATAACTACAAAATAATAATAATAATAATATTGTATAGATTAAATATAATTTTTATAGGCAAATAACTTCAACTGAAAACTTTCTACAGCTCATTATGTTTTATTCATTAACTATTTTCTATATATATATTTATCAGCCAAACCCCGATTTAGTGCCATCATCGGTACGCATAATAATATGGCGTTATACCGGATTTGGCGCTATATCGAATTATAATCCTAACTGCCTAAATGAAGAAAAATTAAATATACCCTTACCTCATTATGTTAGAAGCATTAGAAAAATTGAGGATCATATCACTGAATATGTGATAACTAGTATTTTATTTCGATCAACGTAGTAATTATTTTTTGCAGGAGAAAAATATTTTAAAATACTAGGTTTTTTTTTTTTTTTTTTTTTTTTTTTTTTTGTACGGAAATGTTCTTAATGTTTCTAAAATTAAAAGATTATCAATAATATTTTTACAGGTTGAATTGTTTTCTAAATATATCCTTTGTTTGTTAATGCAATATTTTGCTTCGTCAGATTTAATTTTTCTTCTTCAATCTGAATTTCCTCTTCAGATGAATCCGAATTTGGGTCGTTATTTTTTATTAATCCAACAATTTCCTCTTGACTCATTTCTTCAAATGCTGGATCATCCTTTTCTACATTAATACATTCCGCTGCAGTGAGAAGATGCTTCATGCAAGTTACATTGTTTATATCATGTTGTAAATCTTTAATTTCTGCAGTGTTTAGTTCATCACTAGATTTTTCACTATTTTTTAAGCCTGTATGGCTCCAGCAGTTAACTATAGTCTCTATAGAAACTTCCTCCCACGATTTTTGCATCTTCAGAATCGAACCTTTTAGGGAAAGAGCAGAAAAATCATTTTTACTGATACGATCAACAATGTGTGTGTCTGATATGATATTTCCAGTAATGCGCTTTGAAAAAAATTATGATTCTGGCATCTAAAGATTGCAAAGCACCAGTACAATCAGGAAGTAAAAATTGAAATCGGATATTGCTGACTGGAGTTACTTTATGACAGAGTGCATTATATAATATCAATAATGCCTGACGCTTTTTCTTCCTCATTTCATCATAGAAATTCATTAACCAGTTTTGAAATAAAATTGCAATCATCCATGTTTTATTGTTATTCACATAATCCACATATAAAGTAGGATTGAAATTTTAAAGCATCTTGAATCAGCAGATTTACCAATAACAGTTAATGGTCGTTTGTCAGATCTATCAACATTCGTTCAAAACACAAGCGATACACGATCTTTAATTTTCTTACATTCTTTAACAGATCTAATGGATATTGTTTTGTCGGATATCAAACGATAAAATAAACTGCTTTCATACATATTTATAGACATGAGCAGGTTCATACTCTGAAATAACGGCATTTATTTTTTTCTGACCTCTTATTACAAAATACACCTTTTACCGCAGAAAAATTTCTTCTGTTTTATCAGCCCATGATACAATGAGTTGGAATACGTCAAAAGAGCGGCAATACAGGAGCGCTTGACTAGGGGGGGGGGGGAAATGCGAATTTTAACAAAAAATTATAATTTTTGGAAAATGTTGGTTGGCGCTACATCGAGTTGGCGTTATAACGAATACTTTACATTGTAATCCCTATTCAGAAGATTTGTTCACCCATACATGTGGCGGTTAAACGGGTTTGGCGGTATTTCGTGGGGCGTTATATCGGAGTTTAACTGTATAAAGAAAATATTGTAAAATAAAGAAGTAAAAATATAATTTAGATAATCAAAAAATATTTAAAAATCTGAACAACTTGTTAAGATATAATTTTTTCATAATTTGTAAAACAACATTTGTTCTATTTAATGTATAAAATGGGCGAATTTCATTCTTAAAAAGGATAATTAATAATATTTTAGACAACGTACTGTGTTTTTATTATTGTTATTACTTTTTATTATTTGTGACCTATGAAAAAAAATATCAGTTATTTGCACTTTGTTTTAAGTAGATTTGCAATGAAAATTAAATTCTTAAAATAATGATGAGAATAATAACTTTAAGAAATATTTCTTAATTTATAAATTTCTAAAAATTTTCTGAAAATTTTTTTAAAAAGTTCATTTCTATAAAAATAAAAAATGAATAAATAAATAAATACCATTATACGTTGAAAAAAAAAAAAAAAAAAAAGATAAAGATAATTATGAAGTATTAAAATAATTCAATCTATGAGATGACATATATATATTCAATAAAACCAAACCAATGTCAATATTATTTAAAAATATTTATTCTTAAGTGCCCTATTGTAAATAATCTTAAAACAATAAATGGCATCGATAAAGTGGCGATGACATTATAATCATCAATGAAATTATATGAAAACGGTCAGGAGATAAATGTGCTAATCAATTTTCTGTCTTGAAATTAATACCACTCTCCTTATCAAACTGTAACAACATAGTACTCTAGTTAACTAATGCTTTTCTGGGCAAGTTTCATAAACTTGCAATAACCTATTTATCACTAATAAGAAGTACATAATAATAATTAAGGATTTCTCATATCACGAAAAAAAAAAGAAAGAAAAACTGCGTTATTAAATAATATATCCCGGAAAATTAAATACTAAATCCGTAAATTATTAATATAATTTTCCATTAAAAATGTATATTTTGGGAAGAAATTACTAATTCCTAAAATAGGAAATATAACCATAATTATTATCGAACACACATTATATTTGGATATTTCATTATTTTTTTCGGTACGTTTGAAAAAATTATCATATGTATGCATATATTACTTTGATATTAAATAATATCAGAACTTAACTTAAAAATTAATTTTATTGTCTAAGCTTGATTTCCACATGTTTTAATTAGATATATTTTTATCATGATATTTCCATCTTCATAGAATTTTTAAGTTTATTATTTGAATTTTGTTTTATTTAGTACGTATTTTTTATACTTATGTGAGGTTTTGAGCACTATTATTGAATTTATGAAAAGATGTTGCTACTGCAAAAAAAAGGTAATTTTTATAACCCGAGAACTATAATTACCATTGACGGTGTTACGGCTGTCTTTTAAGATATATATATATATAAGATGTGTCATAAAAAATAGGGATTTGTTACCTTTCTTTTACTGAAAACTATGTTTACGAAAATAAATGTTTTAGTACGTTTCAATCATTTAGTATTATTTTAATGAGTTAATGAAAGATTTTCATTTAACTTTAGAAGATTTCAACGAACGTCTAATGAAACTTTTTAATCTACAGTCAACAACTGTTTTAGCTACCTTTATTAGATTCTTTCAGAAGTTTTACATTTAATTAAAAAAAAAGAAAAAAGTCTTACATTTTTAATACAATAGGTATCTTGAGTTGAAGACTTTTTAGTCTTCTTTTAATTTCCTTTCTTTCAAATAAAACTTTAGAAAAGAAATTTATCGAGAAAAAAATCTTTTAAGAAAAAAATAACGGATAAACGAGAAAAAGTAATGCGATTAAAAACTTTTCAAGCATGTGTAAAAATCAAATTAACTAAGTATGAATAATGTAAACTTTATGTAATTAAATTATGTGAATAAAGACTTTTTCTTAAAACAACAGAATGGAGAAAACAAACATATATATAATTTTATAATGTATATATATATATATATATATATATATATATATATAATGTGTGTATAAAAAATTAAAAATGTGTTTTGAAATTTATGTTATTTACAGAGCTACTGTTATGTTATTAACGATTATTAACATTATGTTATTAACAATATCACTTCTGTTTTTATTCAAGAAAGTAATAGAATAAGGTTAAATCTTATTATACAATAATTGCATCTAAGTTTTATTATAATTTCACTTATTATAATTGAATCTAAGTTTTATTATAACTGCGGAAAATTGTTAGAAATTTAAAAAAATATAGTTGCTGAAAATTATAAACCATTCACTTCTTAAAATACTTTTTTTTTTTTAAGTCAGCTAAATATATGCATGTATATATTTATTAAAGTCAGCTAGAACTCGCAACACACATTTTTAGATAGACATTTTCGGGGAAATTCTTGTATAAAATCTATAGCTAAGACATGCTCCAACTACTTTTATACTTTTTAACATTATTGAGATCGTATTCACCGGATAAAAGGGAAGACAAATGTAAAATCCTTCAAATTCTTATTAATATTAGATAATCTTTCTTCTATTCTGAAAAAAATTATGACAAGGACGAAGATTAAAAATTTTTAGGATAAATATGAAAGTTCCAGTAATTACACATCACATAATAATTTTTTGGAGAATATTTTGTTCTCAAGCAATAACACATTTTTTGTATAAAATCTATAACTATATATATACTATGTCCGCTTTGCTTGTCCCTATATTTAAAGTAATTTTCAAAAGAATTGAATCACTGTTTTTTATGTCGCTTTATAAATAAAAAAAAATACTTTTTTTCATGACTTTTAAAAGGATTTTAATTAAAATATAGAAATTTCCAATTAAATTTTTTTATCAAAATAAATTATAGCATATAATACTCAAGGATATTGTAGCTTAATCAGAATAAAGTTTTTTTTTAATCGGTTTAGTAGTTCCAGAGATTACCCTCAACTTACAAAGAAAGTTTCCTCTTTATATTTGTACTGATAAGTATAAAGGATTTAAGTCCAAAAATGTCGGTTTTGAGTTAAGTACATAGTCAGACCCAGAAAAAAATTCTCTATTGATGGGTATAAATGATTTAAATTCATGTCATTTAGTTTTTGAGAAAATCCATTGGTAAAAAAAGATTCAAGTCAGAAATTTAGCATTAATCTTTGTATAGAATATTTAATTTAATTTTTTCCCTTTATTAAATGAATATTGACAATCACTGAACGGTACAAATGGTATGAATCAACATAATCCTTTTTTCCTAATCGATTCTTCTGATTAGTTTTTACTTAGTTTAACTTTATTTATCACCTGCTGAAAAATCAAGAATATGGACTTAAATCCTTTATACTTATCAGTACAGATATATCAGTATATATAACATAAATAAAATTAGCATAATAACAGAATGAAAAGTAAATAATTTAGATTTTCACAAAAACCAGTTTCGAACTACTTCCCTTCACGGGGATCCAACTCGCAAACAATGGATTCGGAGCCCGAAGCTTTACCTCGACGCCACGGTGTTGAACAACACTCGATGCTATATTTCATTCATTTTTTCATGGACTCTAAGGGAATTTTAATTAAAATAGGAAATTTTGAATTAATTAAACAATATTATCAAAATTAGTATAGCACTCAGAGATAGTGTAGCTTTTGATCAGTGATTTGTTTTATTAATTTGTTCAGTACTTCCAAAGTTTACCCTCCATATATAAAAAAGGTTTTCTCTTTATATATTAGTACAGTATTTATTTGATGAAGTATAAGTTAAATAGTTTTAATAATGTTGGACAGTTTTTTCACAAGCGCACACGGCTCTCTCAGACTATATAAACACTTAGTAAAATATTGGGAACCTCGTAGTCGGTTTTTGCAGTCATGCCGCCAGGTATTAAACTTTTGGAGTTTGAGAAAGTAATTGCTTTAAAAATTTAGGACTTACTGAGCGTTAAATTCCGGCAAAAATAAATGGATTGAAAACGGTCATTTCTGATTTATTATTATTATTATTAAATACTGGCATATATGGACAGCAAAGACATGCAAGTTGGCCATTTTCTGTTTCAGTGTCTAAGAAAAGAAATGTAATAAGGCCTCACGCTGCATTCATATGTGATAGATATACTAAATATGATCGAATTCTATACGTTCCAGATGTGCCGATAAATGCTTTCTCTGGGCGACGACTTCATTGGTTGATATCATGTACCGGGCCCATAGATGAAATATAATAATGATACTTTAATTCCCCCCCCCCCCAATAGTCATTTCATACATTTCAATATGTACCAGAAAATCTTCAAACATTTAATCTAGTTTTAGGACAGTGGAGTGCCTGTATATTTTCTCAGGAATGTGTGGAAAATTTTGGACATTGCCATTGTTAACAGATTGATAGTGACGAGCCATAAACTTCTCCTCAGGGATTTCTAAATATGTTCTACATAAAAAAATTTTAAGGAACATTTATTAAATGTCGTTAAAGAGGCGTTCATTGAATCCTTAGAAGTTCATACGACTGAATTTTCAGCATAGACGCTGACATTCGTAAAATGGCCGTAATTTATATCGTATTTGTAATTCATTCTAACGACGATCCAAAACCTACATTTTAACTTGAGGTCAATTATTTGTGCTTTCACTGTAAAAATTTCAATAATAAAAATATTTTTTATCCGTTTGACATTTTCTCCATTTTTGACATTTAACATCATGTCGCGTCCTTCCAACTTTTTAATATTAGATCTTAGAACTTGTGCGTGTACGTGATTGACTCCATCGACTATTTGAGGTATTCATTAAAACGTGCGGTTACATATTTAAGTATTTGTTGTAAAGTTCTTAATAATAATAATAATAATAATAATAAAATCTTTATTACTCTATCGCTTACAATGTTCTCCATTTTTACCTTAATGCACCCTGTCGCTCGATCTCAACACAGAATGATTAAAATTGTGTGTTTTGATGAAATTACATGCTCTTGCAAATGCTTCTGTATAAAATAGAAACTTGGAAAAAAAATAAGCATTTTTCACTTTTTTTAACGTATATATTTATTTATTTATTTATTTATTTATTCATATGTATATACAAAGATGCAGAAATATACAGTGGACGTCAAACCGCCAATGCTTGTAAGACTTATTTTAGTTCTATTTTTTAAATCCAAATATTCTAATAATACAGTTTTTTTACTTAACACGTTTGCCGTCGACACCAATGTCACTGTAGCTCAGCGGACTTTATAGATCAAATATTGTTTAAAAATACGGAAATAATCGAAATATGCTTTGCAAATATTTGCCAAATGTTCGAGAAGTTCCCATCTGGAGGTTTCTCAAGAAATTTATTTACAGCTACGTATGTTAGTCAAATTTGATACAGCAAGATACTAAATTATAAAGAATTTTTTTTTTTTTTTTAACAAAACATATTACTACAGTATAAGATATACGTTTAACTAAATTATCGTATCATTTAAATTATTAGATTCATATATTTATTACTCTATATTAAAAAAAAAAAAAAAAAAAAAAAAAAAAAAAAAAAGGTATTAAACTCGGTTTGAAAAGTTACAGGTTTGTAAATATTTAATAAGCATTTATTATTAATTTAGTAATATGGATACATTATTTAACTACAGTAAATTTGTGTGTATAGTTCCTTAATTTCAATTTTAATTAACCTAGACCTCAAAATTAATTATTTCATGACCTCTAACATAAACTGAGAATAAGATGTGTAAGGTAAATAAATGGTTGCGAAATTTTATTGTAGTAATCTGAGAAAGAAAGAAAAATTTTGATTGCATTTGCCCTTGTTTAGAAGATGTATGCTTTCGTTGCGAAATTTAAAGTAAATGCTACATAAATTATTTTATAAGTTTACTATAAACCGAAAATTATAGTTGTCGAATGTAGATAATATTATGTATCCTTAATAGGGTGGTTCGAAAAAAACCTTTTTTTAAATTTCAGATCGCTATAGTGCACAAAAGTTGCCATTGGTATAGACGTGAAAAAAGCACTTATTATTATTTTTTTTATTAATTTGTCTTCCGCTCGCGCAATGACATCGAAGTTAGCAAAAAATTGTGAAAAAACTTAATTTTTCATAATTTTTTTAAGCACGCCAGATGGTTTTAATTGCGTTCCTATCCCATGAATTTAATACTAAAAGTACGTAAAATCAATATATATGCACTTATTATACATTTGTTTCATATCTTCCGGTCGCACAGCATACTACAAAATGAGTAAAATTCGTAGATTTTGCAAAATTTCAAAATTTGACTGTTTAGTACATTTTAATCATACGACATTTAGAGATGCTATAGTTTAATTCTATTACAATAATATATTTAAAATCCATGCATATAAGATAAACGTGGCTGTAAGATAGGCGTGGCGTACGTGACGAATGCCAGCGATGCGCGCGAAGCGCAGCCATTTTCGTTTTCCGCTATTTCCTTCAGTCTGCTCATGGCGCTAGCTCAAATCAGTACTAGATTGTGTTGTGCTTAAGTCCGTATTTTTTTGTCTACTTTTGCGTTCAGTGTTTGTACTTGAATACGACAGTTATTGATACAATGGATGTGCCAAAGAAAGTTGGTATAGGTACAATAACTAGAAAAGATTTTGAGTGCCCAATTTTGGTCACCCACGAGACTTGTTACACAACAAGCTTCCTACTCATGAAGGTGTCCTTCGCTGCTGCTTTCAACAGAGATTCGACCTAGCTGTGACAATGAACAACAAGAGTGTATCTTTTTCAAGAGTAGCCTCAACAGTGGCAAAGAAAATTATCAGTTTATATGACAAAGTCTCGATCCCAACTGTTACGAAGTACATCTCTAAAAGTCGTATGATTAAAATGTACTAAACAGTCAAATTTTGAAATTTTGCAAAGTACAGAGTCCAGCTAATTAGTTCTTACTACGAATCATACAGTAAAATTAGAAAGTCGTTTCATTGTGACAAAGATAAACCAGCATTCAAACTTAAACTTGGCAATTTCAAGGAGAAAGGATGCTCTCTTTTTGATATCGCGGCGTGTAAATGTGTAATTGTTGCTAATGGATGTTCATGTAAGTGTGAACTGCATTTGTGAAAGAAGAAAAAAAATCCACCTTTGAAATTAAGGTTTATGTATTTGCACATTTACATGCCGTGATATCTAAAAGAGAGCATCCTTTCTCCTTGAAATTGTCAAGTTTAAGTTTGAATGCTGGTTTATCTTTTCACGATGAAACGAATTTATGAGTTTACTGTATGATTCGTAGTAAGAACTAATTAGCTGGGTGACTCTGTACTCCGTAACAGTTGGTATCGAGGCTTTGTCAATTAAACCGATAATTTTCTTTGCCACTGTTGAGGCTACTCTTGAAAAAGATACACTCTTGTTGCTTATTGTCAGAGCTAGGTTGAATCTCTGTTGAAAGTAGTAGCGAAGAATATCTTCATGAGTAGGAAGCATGTTGTGTAACAAGTCTCGTGGGTGACCAAAAGTAGGGCACTCAAAATCTTTTCTAGTAATTGTACCTATACCAACTTTCTTTGGGACAACCATTGTATCAATAACTGTCTTATTCAAGTACAAACACTGAACGCAAAAGTAGAGAGAAAAATAAGGACTTAACGGCCCTCTTCACTCACCGTCGCCGGAAGCACGAGCCAATGTTTTTCTATGGGGAAATTTTCTTTACAAATAACTTATTAACTAATACATATTTTAAAATTCTGTTTTCACATTCAGAAAATTCCCAACTGTTAAATTGACGGACCTTTTTTAAAAATGTATTTTTTTAATTTTTAATATTTTATTTCGAAATTGCAAAATGAAAAAAATTCACATATTGAAAATTCGAATTTTGCAGCTTCAAAATAAAATATAAAAAATTAAAAAAATAATTTTTTAGAAAAGGTGCGTCAATTTATCAGCTGGGAACTTTCAGAATGTGAAAACAGAATTTAAAAATATGTATTAGTTAATAAGTTATTTGTAAAGAAAATTTCCCCATAGAAAAACATTGGCTCGAACTTCCGGCGGCGGTGAGTGAAGAGGGCCCTTAAGTACAACATAATCTAGTACTGATTCGAGCTAGCGGCATGAGCAGACTGAAGGAAATAGCGGGAAACGATAATGGCTGCGACTAGTTGCGCTGCGCGCGAATCGCTGGCATTCGTCAAGTACGCCACGCCTATCTTATAGCCACGTTTATCTTATATGCTTGAATTTTAAATACATTATTGTAATAGAATTAAACTATATCATCTCTAAAAGTCGTATGATTAAAATATACTAAACAGTCAAACTTTGAAATTTTGCAAAAACTACTAATTTTACTCATTTTGTACTATGTTGCGCGACCGGAAGATATGAAACAAATGTATAAAATGTGCATATATTTTGATTTTACGTACTTTTAGTAGTTAATTCATGGTATAGGAACGCAATTAAAACCATTTGGCGTGCTTAAAAAAATTATGAAAAATTAAGGATTTTCACAATTTGTTGCTAACTTCGATGGAATGTCGCGACCGGAAGACAAATTAATAAAAAAATAATAATTAGTGCTTTTTTCACGTCTATACTAATGGCAACTTTTGTGCACTATAGCGATCTGAAATTTAAAAAAAAGTTTTTTTCGAACCACCCTAACTCTTAAGTTAAAATTTAACAAAATATTAATAATTTAACATATATTTATCACCAGTGGCGGCTCGTCATTAAGGGCCAGCGGGGCACGGCCCCACCTAACATTTTTTTTGTATAATATTATTAGAGTTCAATTCTTTGATAGTATTATAGGATCGCTCTAATATTATACAACTAATCTTCATTCCAAGCTTTAGGTAATTACAAGAGTAACATTTCAAAACATTACATTCAACTTTTATCCGCGTTTAAACATCAAAAGTTTGCGGCAAATAGCTTTAGTTTACTTCGATATTCCCCGGCAATCAGTTTTAGAAAAGACAAAAGTATGCCGGTAAATGTTGGAAAAAAAAAAAATACAGCCTTGGACCAGCTGCGGTTACGTTATCTAAGCGTAGGGCAGCATCATAAGCGGCCCGTCTTGGCGTATTCATTTATACAATAGTTATTCTATTAGATCAGAAGGTTAACAGATTTGGCAATGATCGCCTTTAATCAGCATTAGCACGCTGTAATTTATCGTCGCTAGGGCACCGGCAGAGTGGCCCTTTGAGACAAAACTATAGGGGAAAAAACTGTCTCTTTTATTCGGTATGTTAACCATACAATTCCTTGATGAAATTTGGCGACTTTTGCATTACTTTTATTTGTATGATTTTTCGGTGCATTTTTTAAAACTTACATATGATAGTTTTAAATTTTAGTGTTTAAAAAGGAATTCTGTTGATAGTTAAAAATATATTTTTTAGATTAGCGTTTGAGATATAAAAGCTCTTAATAAAGAATTTGAAACCTCTCTCTAACTGCGATATTTTGAATTTAAATGAAAAAATGGAAAGAAAATGTGCAACTGCGATATTTTTCTTCAGATTGGTATACTAAAACTTTTATGCAAATAAATTGTAAATTTTTAAATAAATAAATAGTGGATTTCCATGGATATATAGTTTAACTATCTACATAAAAATGTAGTTTTTTTTTTTTTTTTTTTTTTTTTAAGGACTGAGGGCCTATTAGTTTCAATCTGGGATTTTTGCGTTGTCGATTTCGATAGTTGGACATTTGTCGAAATCTAAAATTTATCGAAAATATAATTGAATAATTTGAAAGCGATGTTATAATTTGAAAAAAGAAAAAAGGAAAAAAAACTAATAATCCTCCGTCCTAAACTAAATTCTGCTTTTGCCAGAATTTCATCAAAATCTTTTTTATTTTTATTATTATTATTATTATTGAAAGAAAAAGAAAAGGAAATTAATAATAATCAGTATCGTTACAAGCGATATCGAAAAAGTTTTTTTTTATAATAATTTTGAATTAGGAAATAAAAAGTGCGCGTGAAATAATATGAAATAAAAATACGTAAAAAAATGAATTTAATGATTTAATGCCTTTGTTTTTCGGGGGCTGCTCATGCATATAAAAAATGCGTATTAAAACGAGTCGAAGAAGGAAGCGAAATAAGTATTGAGTTATATTATGATAAATACGATATATAATAGGATACGATATATTAGACCTATCGTCCAGGGTTAGTAGGCATTTTCGTTGAAAGAAATAGTTTGTTCGTTCGGTGCAACTTGCACCTTAGTCCCGTGAGGTACAACTTTCACATTAGTCCCTTGAGGTACAACTTTCACTTTTGTCCCGTCAGGTACAACTTGCACATTAGTCCCCTTTTTCAATTATTATTATTATTATTATTATTATTATTATTATTATTATTTTAACTGGATTTCTTAAAAATACGATTTGATAAAACACTTTTATTATGACTATTATTTAAAGACGATAGACCGTCTTTTTTTTTTTTTTTTTTTAGAATCAATTTTTAATTCTCAACAAACATTATGCATAAAAACATCATAAAATTGTGTCAAAAAGTAGGAATTTTATAATCGTAATTAAAAAGTTTTAAAATGACATTTTTCAATGTTCGAAATTTATGTTAAATTTTCTCTAAATGCACATTTTTATAATTTTACGCATGAAAATTCGAAACTCAAAAGGATAAAGATATTTAATTTTAAATAGATGTTTTCTAGATAATTTTCTCTAAATTGGATCAAAAATTAAGAAATTTAATTTAAATTCTTTAAAATTAAGCTCTTAAAATGATAAACATGGTAGTTTTTTAATATGTATTCATATTAGTACATTATTCATGACTTTCCAAACTTCAATATAACTTGTTATAAATTTATTAAAGTTTATTTTATTTGTTTTTTAAGATAAGAAATATGAATATAACATTTGAAATGTTTATTATTAAATTACTTAGGGATATAATTCGCGCAAGCTAAAAAATATTACATGTAGAGTGAGAAAAAAATTGAGTTCAAATTTTAATAGCGTGTAGTGTTAGGGTTAAGGCCAGTTGACTAAAAGTAGGTCCTAGATCTGGGTGGTGTACACTCCCTAGGGAGTCTTTCTAAGTAATGATACCTAACTCGTATTTATGCGAGTTTCGGAGAAAACTATGGAAAATTGCAAAAGCATATATCAGCTAAAGCGACCTGGAATAGAACTCGTCAAATCATATCTACCATCTTCCAGATATTTTAATTTTGATACTCCACTGATCAGAAAACTGCAGAATTTTGTAAATGAAGTCGTAAAACATTAACTTCTGTGATAAATTTACGCAGTTTTTTCCATATTGTTAAATTTAAGATTTGCCACAACAAAAAAAAATTTCTTCCAAAAAAACTTACGCTTTATATACCTCCTTAATAATGTATCTATTTATGTTTGAACAATGATTATTATTATTGTTAGGTTATACACCATACGATGGGTCGGGCCCCACTTATGAAAATTTGCACGAGCCGCCACTGATTTATCACATATACTTTATTATTTTTCTCTTTTAAAATTAGGTAAAAATTACAGTAAAATCGAAATTAAAAGTATAACTATAATTTAATTAATTAATTAATTAATTAATTAGAAAAAGTACTTCCTGTTTGAAACTCTTGATTTAACGAATATATATTTGATAAATATTTGATAACTTATACATAATCCAAAGTAGAATTCTCAAAATTAGAATTACATCTTTTCGTTGATCAGATGAAATATTTTTTCAAGACAGTTAAAATGTAAGTTAAAGCTTTATTTATCTGTTTTCTAAGCATATAAAATTGAACAGAATAACTATACCTATGTTTCACACGCAATTTAGACAGACATGAGTACTTTGAAGTTTCAGATATATTTTTCTACAAACTGAACAGTTTTTAACACATTCACTATCACAAACGGGCATATGCTATTAAAATAATTTTCCTTCTGATTTTTTTTTTTTTTTTTTTTGTACGTGTGTTATATTTTTGCGATAGGGAAACAGGGGAGAAATCAGTTTAACATTATTACTACTAAACATTATCTTGGCTAGCGCTTAACCTCTCATAAAGATATAAAGCAGGTTCCAGTACACTGTAAAAAAGTATCTTTCATACTGATATTTTTAAAGGACCAGTAATGTTCCTTGAAAATATCAGCAACCATCAAATATACACACATTCAGAATTCAGAACATATTCAGAATTCCACATTCCTGAAATCAGAAACGTTTCATGGACGAAAACCTGTTATTCTCAGGAACCTGCTCCAAACATTTTATAACTAGGAACATATTCGATGTATAAGAGTAACGTTTCTAAATTTTCTTACAGTGTAAAATCGTTTCCAAAGGTTAAAAAAAAATGGACACGACGTAACCTTTAATGAGAAACAAAAACCATTAAAATTAAACAGCAAAAGTTTGTATTTTGTTCTCGTAGTTAATGGGTATTTCATAATTAAAATCTTTATAAATATCATCTTATACATTTTTTCTTCTGTCTTATTTGTATTTTCAGTTTCAGTTGGATTAGATAGTACAGGACACATTCTGTTTGATTTTTTTTGTAAGTATGTAGTAATTTAAGCACTTCAATTGAAATACAATCACTTAAACACATTTATTTTTTCTTTTATTAAAAAATATGTAAATCAAGTAATTAAATGTATATGTTAAACTTACTCCTCGAAATTGTGCTATGTATTTCATTTTTACTTAATTAAAGCCATAATTTCCTGAAACTGGAATCTCTCTTCATTGCTAGTTCTTCATTTTTATAGTACACATTCAGTGCGCACTTTTTTACATTGCTTAAATTCTGCTATAAAAAATATAAATATGATAATATAGCGGGGATTGATATTTGGTTTACTTTGTTGCTCAGCACTGACACCTACTAACAGATTTTCGTGTCGAGGACACATTAAATTTCTCGTGCCCTCTTAGACAGAGAAACGTATCTCGGACGTATTAAATAGGGAGTTGAATAGGTAGACTGGTTCCTTCCATTAAAAGTTTAAAAAAAAATAAACATGTCTGAGTTAAAGGGAAATCTGATAAATTTAAAAAAAGATATTTTAACTATTAATAACATTTTGTGCTCCTTTATTTTTGCGACCAGAGCACAGGTGTTGGTTCATGTGACAACACAGTTTGAGAAATTATAATTTCAACTTTTTTCTGCACTACTTTGTGGGTCTCTAATGTTTTTTGATACGCTGAATTCAGAAATGCATGCCTTTTCTTCTTATCACATAAGAGTCTTTCACAAAGTGACGATGAAGATTTAAGAATTCAACAGGCGCTATAACAAAATCGAAATTATTTTCATAGGTATAAAATACATTAATTTGGCTATTGTTTACACATTATCTTTTAAATGTGTTTCCTTACATCTAAACTCCGTTTAGAGTTTTTTTTTTCTTGTACGCGTCTTGAAAGCTTTAGGGGGGGGGGGGGGGGTCCAAGCAGCATCCAACAATAATATGCTAACATATTAAAACGCCATCTTCCCAGATAACACCTCTACATTTATTTTATGTCTTGATGAAATAGCTCTCCTTGTTCTTCATTTACATTACCTAGATTTTACGGGAAAAAACTTAGATGAGAGTTGAAAATATGGATGTTCAAGTTTAAAAAATCCCACTTTTTGTCAGAACTGTACATTATGGAAATTCTTGGATATTTTTTCCTCAATCAGCATTCAAAAACACACTAGAAAATCTCATCATTTTGAAGAAAAAATTGTAATTGCAGACCTGTATAATCGAGACATGGCTCTTCGAACGTGTTGCACACTGGGACTAATTAGACTGATAACTACCTCTTAGTTGATTTCAACCACTTCATGTACAATCCGGAATTCGCACAAGTTATCCGTTGCTTTAAAGCCAGGGCGCTGATCATTTATCTACCTACATGATATGTCTACTCTGGTATGTCTACTTGGTCAAATATATATAATATTCGATTGAAGTAGATTACAACGTGTTAGAGGATATACATTTGTATAGTATTAGAAAGTACCTCTTCTTTATTCCTAAATTAACTTAAAAAAACGCAATTAACTTTTTTTTTTTTTTTTTTAAGAAATTTAATACACCTTACAAAAGGGAACTTTACATATTATAACATAATCTGAGAAATTAGAATTATAATAATTTTAATTTATCAATGGTAAATTTCATTTAATTTTACTACATAAAGATATAACATCATATTCTGATTGATTATGTTGTTTGAGTAAAAGAACGTACTGAATTGCAAAATGAAATTTTTAGACATTCCATAAGATAGGAAAATTTATAAATTTGAAATTAAGTACACAATAACGTTACACACACACACACACACACACACACACACATATATATATATATATATATATATATATATAATAATTCCATAAATTGTTATCTAAATAGAAAGGACAATATAGCGAAAAACATTTAAGTTTAGTATCGGAAAAATTGAGAATATACTTAATTCGTATACTGACACGTCAAGTATTGAAATATCTATAAACCCATATCGAGGTTTATAGAAATACGATAGTAATACCCGATAAATTCATGAATAAGAATATATTCTTTTGATTAAAAATCATGAATTTGATGATATGTAATAAATGGGATAAGCAGTTATTTAGATGTAGTATTTCTTTAATGAATATTCTTATTAAAAATATTAAACATTTGTAATTTTGCATGAAAAGTATTGTTTTCACTATAAAGTGTTTTACAAATATTCAGTTTGAATATATAAAGTGAAAAAAAATACTATATAAATGAATTGTATTTTAATTTCATTTAAAATTTAAATAATAGTACAATTTATTATAATATGTAGAAATTTACATTGAAAATAATATGTGAAAAGTAAAAATTTAAGTGGGACATATTTATTCATTTTAAATGACTGCTATTATAATATTAATCCATTAACGCCCAATTTAATTTTGCAAAATATTATTAGCTGATTATTTCACTTCTAAATTAGTATAAACAACTGACAGTAAAATATATTAACTTAAACAATTCTCCTAATCGTTTTAAATTTAAAGCCTATCCTGATTTATTGACGTCTGGTGTTCTAGCGAGAAAACTTCGAAATAAAAAAAACTTTGAGATAACAGACCAAATTCTTATTATATATTGACAAAGATCTTGAAAGTAAAGTATTATAATATATATTATTATTCAACTTGATTTAAATTAGTATACCTATGCAAAAAGCAAACATGTGCGCGACGAATGAAAAATTATAAAATAACTATCCAAAATATGAAATAATAATTAACTGTAATAAAACTTTCAGGGATCATTTTGCGTGACGCTATAAACTGTCACTAAAAAGCAGAAATCATTCCAAGATACCACAAAAAACATACGTGCCATTTTATTAGCTGTCCTCAAATGAGGACACTGGGCGTTAACGGGTTAATTTAAACCTCAGTATGCCTTTGGATATACAATAATACTTAACTTGTTGAATTAAGTTAAGAACAATAATATTTAATAGTTGAATAAGGAGATTTAAAAAAGTTTCTCAATTTTTCCAATATTAAATTAAGCGCCAAGTCTCACATCTTGGAAGCCTATGATTAAGAATTATTTTTGTCCTCAAGTAATTGATATATATATATATATTACCTTGAATATTGAAACTTCTAGCTTCTTTGGTAAATTTTTCAAAACGTTTGTAATGCAAATTCTAGTATATATATTATTTAAACAAATATTTCTGTTTTTTATGCAAAAAAAAAAAAAAAAAAAAAAAAATCAGCAAAGAAAGGCAAATCAACAAAAGTAACTCATTCGAGTGTAGGGATTTAAAACAATAGATGAGAAGTAAAATAGTTCTTTTCTTAAATTATTATTAAATTATTCTTAAATTATTCTTAAATTATTATTAAATAATTCTTAAATTATAATTAAAAAAGAAAAACATTTTATAAGTGTTTTGCAGTTTTTGAACATCTATTCTACCCCATTTAGATGCCAAATCTCCCATTTTGGAATTATATAATTTTTTCTAACAAAATATTTTTTTTTTAAATTATTTCAACTACATATGATTCGAAATACACATTAAAACAAAAGCATTCAAAAATTCAACAATTTTCAATAGCGGCGTTTAATGGTTAAAATAGAAATTCTTTGTTTCTATTTAGATAGCAATTTGTGGAATTAAAAGAGCTATCATTATCCTATACGCACTATGAAATTTATAATTAATCGTATAGCATCGAACGAGTAAAAACTCATTGTTTATTAATTAATATAATCCATGATAGTATAATAATAACTTATGCGTTTCATAAATTTATATTAAAATGTTTTAATATGTTTATTCCCTTAAGCGGGAATTTTTTTAATTTATTATCTATATATTTTTAAGTACTTATGTCATTATTTTTAAATGGGTATGGATATCCTGAAGTGTTAAATTAAACAAATTGTAAAATGCATGAGCATTTTTTCCTTAAATTGCTCAATTATTATTTATTTATATGTTTAATTAATGTAATTTGCTTTTGCTTATTAAAAATGATTATTCTTTTATTTTACAAAATTAGTAACAAATTATCAAGATAAATTGACTCAAAAAGGTTTTTAAAATAGGTTAGTTAAGTTTTTTAATGCTTATAAAAGGATGATTAAAAAAAAAAAAAAAAAAAAAAAAAAAAAAAAAAACATTATTAAAGGAAAAAAAAAAAAAAAAAAGCATTTATTTCTGAACTTAATAATTATTCAAATAAAAATATATTTTTATAGGAAATATTTATATGATAGTTATTCACTGCTAAAATGGAAAAATAATTAACTAAATAAATCTAATTTGCAATATCAATAATAGTATATTCAATGCATAATTTTTTTTTTTTTTAGATCATGACAAAATTTAAATTAAAAAATTGGTATTAATATATATATATATATATATATATGTGTGTGTGTGTGTGTAATAGGTACATTTATCCAGAAAGTATGCCTCAAAGTAATATTAGCACAATAGCCAATTTCTTTATAAAGAAAGTGTTTTCAGTTATTGCAGAGTGAATGATAACGAGTAGTACAATGATTAAAAAGAATTATGTTTTAAAAAATATATATAAATAATGATAAATAATGCATCACAGACCTTAATCGTTTTGCAGAGCGATAATATGTGCAATTTTTCTTCTTTTTTTAATCGCAAATTAACAGATAATAACGTGTCTCTTAAGATAAGAAAAGCCTTAAACCTGTTATCTGAATACAGTATTCCCTAAAGTCATTTATAAACACCTTAAGATATATGCATGAAGTTTTTAAGATAGTTCTAATTAATAAAAGTTCCATAGGTTAATTAAAATCTCTCACGAGATGTTATTTGTTTTGTAACAAATTTGTTACAAGAAAATTATTTGGTAAACCTTGACATCTATTAATTATTTAATGTATCCTTACATTATGGAATTCTGTTGCTTTTTTGCTTATTTATTTATTTTTCTAAAGGTTTCTGGACATTTCTACTTTAATGTTATTAATTTTTAGACATTTTAAACAAATTTTGATTAATATGCTCTTTTTTCTAAGACGCTCATGAGACAGTTTTATTTATTTTTATTATTATTTTTTTTTTCATTTGAAAGAAAACGTTGATAAAATTCAAAATATTTCGTAATGTTAATAATGAGCAAAATGAAGAAGTAGCTAATTGAACCATAAATTAATTTCCATAATTGAACATTATGGAAATGTTATGCCTTTGCAAGACGAAACCAATAAAATGTTTTGAGAAAAGGTCCTTCACCGCATTCATTTACCAGTAGAAATATAACTATAAGTAATTACACGAGTGCATAGAGACATTTTATAAACTGATTTTTCGTTTCATAAAATTGTGCAAGAAACGGAAGTTCATCGACGTTTGGGGGATCCGCGATGGAATATGTCTTAAGACGAATTAGAGGCTTTTATTTCCCTAATACGCATCAAACTTTTTTTTTTTTTCTAAAGGCAATTCAATAACTAACATTGTTCATTGGTTATAAACGTATTTCGCCAAATAATGGCTCGTGAGTGACAGATTCAAAATAAAATGAGATATTTGTGGTTTGATCTTAAGGCAACCAGTTTTGCCATACTTCAAATTGATCAACTTCCTATAGTGTCTAAAATCTTGATCCCGTTTAGTGAAAGTTGTTTATTTTCTTATAAAATAGTTGAAAGTATAACGGTATATGAAAAAAATATTCCCAACTGAGGTACGTTAACATTTTACTCAGTATAAATCGCAAAATAGTATGTATTCGGGAATAAATTTTAGTTACAATTTGACAATTTAACAAAATATTTATTAAATATATTTCCATATTTAGGAAAACAAAAATGAACCAATCGATGAAACTGTTAGAGAACATGCAGTTTTGCGTATGCAGATTTTTTCCATAATACTGGCAGGACAGAAAGGCAGATTATTATTATTATTATTATTATTTACATCGTTAAATTTAGCAAAAATTTAAAGCGACAAAGAACTTAGCTTATTTAGTAATGTGAAATACAGAAAGATAGAAATGTTTAAATCCTTGATTCTCAGTAACAAAAAAAAAAAAAAAAAATCAAAATTCTCACACACCAAATGTCTAAATGACTTCAACTGAAGGTAACAAAAACAAAAATGTACGATTCTTATCCACTTTTACATCCTACATTTGAAATTGATGGTAATGAAAAGAAGAGGCCTGAAGTTGTTCACTTGACCAGATGAAAAGTATATATTTTACTAAATTATGGTGACCACTTTAGAGTACCTTAAAGTAACTTAACAAGTTTAAAGCGTTAATAATTAATACAATTCCTTAATTAGGCATATAATTTTATATTCCTTGTAAATAGGACCAAAATGCTAATAATTATGATGAATAATTATCCTGTAAAAAATTTTTAAAACTTAGAAAAACGGTAGCAAGAAATTAAAACTTCTTCACACACCATAAATTTTAAATCAGCACAACCGGTTTCGAAAGGACGTAGCCTTTCTTCATCAGGTGCAAACACGTGCAACTGCCTTGGAGGCAAAAGCAAGTTTTAATTTCTTGCTATTGTTTGTACGCCAGTTTTAGAAAAACGGCTTACAAAAACGAACTGTCCTCTAAAAAAAGGCACAAATGGTCAGCATTCACTAAATCCGTGTTTCGATGATGGGCTGTGATTTTTTTCTTCTTATCTATTTATTTAATTTTAATATTATTGATTTAGCTGCTGTAAATGTTTCAGTGATTTATAAAGAAACTACTGATGTAAAGTTCAAGCGCCATGATTTTACTTTGAAATTAAATTATGAACTACGTGCAAAAATGTGTCCTCTACGATATCTTCGCTTTCCATAATCACTCAAAGTACAGATGATACATCAAGTATCTCAATTAAAAAACACAAACAATGGTAAAACTTTCAAGGACGAAATAGGGCTATAAACATTTGTAATGACTGAAAAAACTCAGTATGTGGCAACTGTAATAAAATGTAAGGTATTTCGTGCAAATCAAATTCCGTCTTTTTGTATTCTGTGCCTTATTTTGCATTTATAATTGTTAAATATTATATATACCTATATATATATATATATATATATATATATATTATATATATACCTATATATATATAATATTTTGTTAAACAACATCTTAATAATTTTAATAAAACGGTAAACTAATAGCATCATAATATATTATACGCATACTAAATTTTCTTTAAAAAAATTTGATTTAACAAAATATCGTCAAAATTATTTATAATTATTCAAAAAGAGAGGGCAAAATGACCGCTTACCGTCTTTCTAGTCATACGTAAAATGTCGCCCATCTGGAGTTAGGTTTGTAACTCAATTTTATAAAGGTACGCTGCGATGTGTAAGCAAGTCATTGAGAATTGGGGTGGAAATTTTCGAATTTTGGAAAAAAATAATAGATAATTATATTTGATTAAGTTTGTTGAAAAAAACATAGTGCATGAATGTAAATTGGAAACAGTTGAAGTGTACGAAACACTATGGTATAAATGTACACGAGATTCAGTTTAGATGTAATTATGTTTCTTGTTTTATTATTTATTATAGTAAACATTTCAGCTAGTTCAGAGCAATTTGACTGCATTTACTTCTCCTGCAATTTAATGATAACATTAAGCATTCTTTATAGCACATTTATGTGCACATCGAAGTCTTTTTTTTTTTTTTTCACTAGACACAGAATATTAAATTCTGTCACATTTTAGCGCTTCAAATAAAAGATTTGTTCATTTTATGCTAACATTTGCACTTCTTTATCTAGTTAGATAGCAAGATAAGAGATAGTTGTAGTTGTCAAACAAGGATAAACTTCAAAATGTAAGGTTGTTCATTTGTGCACGTAAGGCTGGTTATGACATATAAGTTTCCATATAAGACTACTCGTATGAGCATTAAATAAATTTAGATCTATCATCATTTTTAAAACTTTAACTGATATATGTATATATATAATGCACATTCACATGGATTTAACTGAAGACACATCGTACGTTATTATTATTTCCTTTATGGTATTTCTTATTTAATTTTAAATGTCACTTATGTTGTTAAATACGACATTAAATTAAAATATTAACATTATTTTTGAAATAATTTATTCGTAGCAAAGGATAATTATTGTAAATTTTAAAGCTTATTAATAAATATAGGAATTTAAAAAAAAAAGTTTTATTAAAAAAAGATTGATTTACAATAGTGATCAGCGAAGTGAGCACAGCCAGCTAGTTATATATATATATATATATATATAGAGAGAGAGAGAGAGAGAGTGAGAGAGATTTAAGAGGAAGCATTTTAAAAATAAAAATTATTGACGTAAAATAATAATAATAATAATAAGAATAAGAATAACAGTAAACGCTTTTTAAAATCCTTTAAAAGCATAGAATAAAAAATTATGCTTGCAAAGACATAAAATACAAAAATGAAAGTTTCAACACTAAGAAAATTTTAGAGGAAAATATAGATATTACTTTTACAAGAGATCAAAATTCTTAATTATTTTAAATGTTTTAAAAAGCATTCGAGACCAATAATAATAGATATTAGTTTTTGCATCAGAATTTATTAAGCCATAAATTTCAAAGATCTATTTAAAATTTTTCATCTCTTGAACAAGTGAAATATTTATAGTTTTTTTTTTTTTTTTTTTTTCTAATATTCCATTACTGTTCAAACTTCTATTTCATTATAACATGTCTTTGCAAGAATAAACTTTTATTTTATGCTTTTTACGACTAAACAATCAAAGGGTTCTACTGTTATTTTATTTTATCTATTTATCTGTTTATTTAAATTACTTAAATTTTTATTTTGTTCTTTTTTATTGCAATAATAATAATAATAAATAAATAAATAAATAAATACTAATACAAAATTATTAGGATACTTGTGTAGACATTGACTGGTTTTCTTTTATCAAATGACACCTTTTCTATTAATTATCTGAAAAACATAACACATCAACACTTGAAGGATCGAATCCACGACCATCGCGTTTTCAGTATATGCTTTAACCACAAGTCAAAGAAAAAGAACAGTCAAGAAAAGTCACAGAACATGTCAGAAAAATTTGACAAATACTTTTACAAAAACTAACGACTAAGAATACTGGTCTGGAATGCTTTTTAAGTTATTTTATTGAATATTTAAGCATTTTCACCTCATGCAAAAATAAAATTAATATATTTGTCTATAAAATTTTCTTATTATTGAAACTTTTTTATAGCATGTCTCTGCAAGAATATTTTTTTTTAATGCTTTTTTTGGTTGTACAATAAAAAACTACTGATACGTATATATTACTTAAATATTACTTAAATTTTTACTTTGTGCTAATATAACCGTATTAAAATCTAATCAGAAATTCATTGGATAGTAGACAAAGAATAATTTTGTTTTATCAATTGACACTTTTTATTAGTTATCTGCGAAAAAAAAAAAAAAAAAAAAAAAACACATAACGTATAAAATAAAGGTGTAAGATTGAGACTGTGGTAGGTCACCACAGTTTTTATAATTATTATTATTATTAATCTGGATCCAGTGACGCAAGAGATGGGAGAATTAAAAATGTTTCGACGCCAGTTATCGGCGAGGTTTTAGGTTGGAACAGTTTTGCGTCAATATAACAGCTGCAACGGAGGAAGTAAGTTGCGGAGAGTGAGTGAATACAAAGAGGCTTTAAAGTTTTGTTAAGTGAAGAAATTGGAGTTGGTTGAGATTAACACGTTCACGCCGGCGCGGGCCACCGGTGGTTCACAGCAAAATTATCCAAACACTAGCAATAATCCTTGTCCAAAAAAAAGTACACTTAATACTGCTTTGTTAAATAAATCCTTGTCGAATAATGATCTTAGTAAGTCTAAGAACATGATTCGACAAGGATTTATTGAACAAAACAGTTTAAAGTATACTTTTTTGATATCGGAATTATTGGCTAGTGCTCAGATAGTTTTTAAAAGAATGCGCCGGCGTGAACGTGTTAAGGATAAATATGGAGATATCTTTGGTGTTTGGGTGGTGTAGACGAGAATTTGGGCGAGCGTTTAGTGATTTAGATTCTTAGTTTGGCGAATATTGTGGTGTTGATAAACGAGTTGAATTAGAGTGAAGAAATTGGTGGAGCAGGGAATAATACCACCTTTGTCTAGTTTGAGAAGTGTCGTGGTTCATCGAGAGCAGTCTTCAACCTACTACAGTATCTTCGCTGGGTGAGATTCATTCTGCATTTACCTAAGTTATTTTTCTTAAATTACTTAAAATTTCTTATTGAGTTTGGCCCAGTTATCCAACCTGATCTTAAGCTCCAATAAAACGTTATCTGTATATTAATTGAGTCTCGTGCTATTACTACTTAGTTAATTAAGTTTAAGATGGGATCTGCGGCAATGCAAACCACACAAAGGTAAGGCTAAAAATGCACCAAAATAAATTAAAATGTTAGCAATGCTGTTTAAATAGCCATAATAGTAATTGTAAAATGTTTAAAAAAAATCATTTTAATGAATTATCAATGCTTTATTATTCATTTTTAATAATCGTGTTTTTCATGAAAAATTAAAAAAAAAAAAATCCCGAGTGGTATTTTATAAGAAAAATATTAATGAGTCATTTAATGAGTCATTTATAAGGGAATATTTACAGTTATAATTGTATAAAACAAAATAAAACAACTGAATTTATTTGACCCATAAGTTTTATGATGACTTTCGTCACGGAAGACACTCGTTAGCTTATACATAATATATGAAGATTGAACAAGAATCCATGATTTTTTCGGAATTCGAACCCAAAAATTACTTGTCTAAAAGTCTGCTCACTGCCAACTAGACCAATAATATTGCATCTGGATTCAATAGCAAATAGAATTGCTTAATCTAAACAAATGATGTTGACTTTACGATATTTTCATTCACCTTTCTAAACATAAATCCAGTTTCAGTACCACGCACCTTCCTTATAGATAAATAAGTACAGTCGGTAACAAAAGTGTCCGAACACTAGCAAAAATTCCTATGTAAAAAAAGTACACTTCATACGGTTTTGTTAAATAAATCCTTGTCGAATCATGTTCTTACACTGACTAAGACAGGATTCGACAAGGATTTATTTAACAAAACCGTATGAAGTGTACTTTTTTTACATAGGAATTTTTGCTAGTATTCGGACACTTTTGTTACCGACTGTATATATATATATTTTTTTTTTCAAACAACTTTAAAAAATATAAGTAATTAAAATATATAAAAATGGAATTAGATGTACTTATAATCCGTAATTATGTAGAAAACACATATTAAATAGAATTATCCATAAACAGACATGTTTATATCTAAATATTCCAAAATTACAATTGATGAAATAACTAAAATATCTTTAATAAGAATTTAATATATATATATATATATATATATATATCTTCACTTTCTTAAAGAACTACCTTTTTGTTTTGAAAATCTTTCATATAAAGCAAACTAAAATGATTAATGAATTATTTTATATATCAAAAATTTGTTTATTAACGTAGATATATTCGCTGTATTAAATTAATGAAAAATGAGTGAATATTTATGAGGCATCTCTTAGATTTAAGCATTTTTAAAAGAAATTCATTTACAAAGTATATGCATAGAAAACTACGCTACTGATCTGATAAGTAATTCATGAAATATGCATGTGTATAAAATTTGAAAAGGATGTTTTACGCTTTTATAAACAGCTTTTATTTTGAATTAAAATCTGATACATTGTTAAAGATTCTTGCATAAAATGTAGTAGAATACATTACCTTTTCTAAGAAGAACTTTAACATATAATAAGATGCATTGAGGACTACAGATTTTTTTTAATAGCTGATATTAATATACCACTGCAATATTGATCGAAAAATATTGCATATAAAATATTGTCTCTCGTGTAACACGTTTATATTTTTCATTATGAGAGAAAATAAAAATAAAATTTATGTTGTGTAAATATATTGGATTTTTTCATGTGAATGTTTTTCTACTATTATCAATAATTAACTCTTATTTACAATTTTTGTCTTTTGATAATTTATAAATTATCTTCATTATTATTAGATAAATGTAAATTATTTTGTTTGTTACACATTAATATCATATGCTTTGTGTGATGTAATTAATTTCTTAATAATACACAGGATAATCTCCAGGATCAGTGAACATTTTCTCCCCTTGGAATTTTTCAAGATATTTTATCTTGCTTATTTATTAGATTGGGATATCGTAAAATTCAGATAAGTTCATTTTAGTAAGGATAATAATTTTGCTCATATACTACTCTGTAACCACGTTTCCTAAAACTAGCAGTGGCGATGAGTTAAAAAGCTTGGAGGGGTGCCAAATTGACTACCATGTTGGGATTTAAAAACATTCAACCATTTCGCGTTTATTTCTTCTCAGTCAGTTGACTACTACCCCTATTATAACACTGGGCACGTTGAGTCAGAACTTGTACAGAGCTATATGGCCTAGAATATACAGTGTGACAAGAACTTATAATAAAATGCTTAAAATGCTGCTAAAAAAAATTAAGCTTTCCTTATGGCGCTGCGATCGAAAGTTTTGCTCAAATCGAAGAGCTGATTGGCTTTTCCCAGTGAGTCTGCATGCTCATTCACATGATCTAAGCACTTAATTAACCAATACGGCTATAAACTCGAATTTCAAGCAATAAACTCGATCGAACTGACCTCTGTTGAGAGGATTAATTTTTAAGGCACTGATTTGCTGGTCGCTTTCCTCACTTTGTATTCGAGGTATTGTAGCAGAACCTTCCATGGTTATTAGAAATGTGGTTGAAGAATACTGGATTTGGTTTTTAAAAAGTTAGCCTATGAGAGACAAATTCTGAATTCTATTTCAGATAACTTAATGAACTTTCAAAAACACTAAAAAAACAATTTCCAAAATTAATCGTTTTCAATTGTCTGAGCAATATTGATCCCATTTGATTTTAGGTGAAAAGACAGTTAAACTATGTGCAAATCACATACTTTTTAATTTTTTTACACATATATAATAAGTTTTTTTTGTGTGTGTGTGTATAACTACGCTTTTTGAAGCCCCATTAGTCCTTTAGCAGCTAGATTTTCAGCAGTTTGTCAGTTTGAAAATGAGCGTATCTCTCTGTGTATGTATGTGTGTGCGTGTGTGAGTTTTATCAGCATATCTCAAGGACAAATTTAAGAATAAAGTCTAAATTTCGTTTTGTAAGTTTTTGTCATATGGGAATGATGCACTAAACTTCGTTGAGTTCAAGCAAATGGTTTGTGTACGGGGACACCCAAGATTATTCATGCACTTTACATCTGTGGGTGAAATTTCCGAAATATATATTTCCGTATGTATATATTGAAATTTGAAGTACATTTCAATATAAACATACTGTACTAAACAAAATAAAATGAACACATATTTTTATATACTTAAAAGAATGTTTAGTATAAAATGCAGTAAAAAAAAATAAAAAATAACTTACCATTCTTTAACAGGGATGCTCAAAATAATTGCAATATATTAGGTCTGTACTTGAAAATTCCTGGAAAATCATTTTGTGGTTTATTTTCTATTTTCAGTTTAGGACTATATTTAAGTACGTAATGAGATGCGGACATGATTTATAGACAACATATAAGGTCACTAAGTTTCAGGTAAAATATTCTTTTCCATTGAATAGAATTTATGAAAGTTCTTCACTAAATTTTATCATAGGCAGGGACAATTTTCAGAAAGAAAATACATTTATCATACCTATAGAGTAAATAAAGTATTTTAGAAGTTAATATTCCAGCAAATTTTTTATTGATGAATCTAAATACTAAAGTCACTTTTATTTTAACAATGGTTCTTTGTGTATCCCTGTTATCACTATAAATTTAAGACAAAGAGTCGCACGCAATTTATATTTTGTATTTTGAAGTTCATATGAGGATTTCACCTGAAACATTTGTTATTATTACAAATTATTTGTTATTTTAACAAAAATATTGATCTAAGTAGCCTATGTAGAAGTATTAAATTATTTTTCTTTCCGTACATACGCATGTAAGAAAAGTATTTTAATCATGACAAAAATTCTATTTGTTGTTTCTATACGTTTTGAGGTAAACTGGGTTCATTTTAGCTATTTTTACGATAATGTGTGTATGTGTGTGCGTGCGAGTGAGTGAACAAGGCAGCGTCTAAAGGCTTTGTTCGAATAAGCTGAAAGTTGATGTATTATGTATTACCGTAGCACGAAACGAGTATGGTGAATCTAATACTAATATTTTTTTTAATAGGAATATGAAGAAAATTTATTTATCATTATGGTGTACGGGCTCAAATTATTTAAAGGGACATAACATCTAAACGCCTTGTTCGATTGAGCTGAAAAATATTGTGTATATTATAGATCACATTTGAACGAACTGTATCGATTTTGGAAAATATAATTCTTATAGTTTTTTTTTTACAGGTCCAGAAAGAAATAGTTTGTATCATTATTACTACGGGTTAAAATTGTTTAAAGTTTGGTAGCGTCTAAATGAATCATTTTAATGAACTAAACATTTATAAACGTTAGGAGGAACTGTATTAATTTTGGCGAATTTACCATTTCATTTCTTTCTTTTTTTTTTTTTTTTTTTTTTTTTTAGCAGAGAAGCAATGTTCTTTATTATTTGGCCCTACAGACTGAAATTATTTAAACTGCAATAGAGCCTAAATACCTTTTTTGATTAAGTTTTAAATTTATATATATTTAATCTGGCATTGTCGTACAAACTATATAGATTTTAGCGAAGCTAGTACATGCATAATTTTACAGACACAACAAAATATTATTTATCATTATGACCTATGGGCTGAAATTATTTGATGAGCAATAATATTTAATTTAAACAATATACTATCTGAGAGGAGGGGTATACTCAAACACCATATTATTTTTTCTTATTTTATTTTATATATTTAAACAATCGTTAATAATTAAATGCTTGAAAAGTCAAGTGGAATCATTCCAAATTATTACGATAAGTATTTTTATGTTAAATACATATTTTTAAATACTCTTTTGTAATTAATTTGTTTAAATAATAAATTTCGTGCTTTTATTTTTATAAAAAGGAATGCGTTAAAAGTTTAAATATTGTAGTAAAAATTAAAATATTATGTAATAAAGATTTATAACAATTTAAAATCTATACAATATATATATATATATATATAAAGCATTCTTTAGCATAAATTTAAATCCATTTTTTTTCACTTTTAATCTCTTACTCAACATTTGCAAATCTTTTCTGAATCTCAGTAGAATGCAAGTTCTTGGTGTGCAATCAGAGTTTGCCGCCACTAACATCATTACATACAGCCGTCAAAATTAAAGTTAACAATGAAAGCAAGGGTGCTTAAATTAACAGCTATTTTCCGAAGGAGACTGCACTTTAGTCACATATTATGAGATTATTGCTTTATTCTACACCGAGAAAAGGCACTTTCTTGGGTGTTGGGAGCATAAAATATATCGAGATTGTGCATTTGAAAATGCACGAAAACAAGAAAATTCGTATTTAAGTAACACAAAAAGTTCTTTCTAAGTATTACTAAATTCTAGTACACATGAAAATATACTCTTAATATATTTTTCCTAATATTCTCTACGATGTATTTACTTTGTATTTAATATTATTGTAATATGTGTTTGTTGTGATAATAAGTATTTAAGTTTTATTTATCTATGTGATTTAATAGAAGACAAGACATTTCTGTGCAATTAAATTTTTAAAATAATTATTTAAATATTGCAGTACTTAAGATAGTTTTTACATTATTTTTCACTCTATAAATTTTATATTTCACATACACTGTACTAAAAAAAGAAAAAAAAAAGTGAAACCACCGATTTGGCAGTATAATTTTGCGGTAAATGACTGTATGGCTAGACCGTTTGTCATAGCCTATAAATTAATGTCATGAAAGTATGATTTTGGAGTACTGTCATTTTTCCATTGGTAAAAGCTATTAATCTACGTACTTTGCTCAAACCTGCTATCAAACTGTGTTTTTACAGCGTATTCCTTTCAAATGTAATTTGTTAGCTTTTCACTGACGTCATACGAGTATAACAGTCATATTACATTTGAAACTGAAAATACAATTGTGTTTTTATTGGTCCATACACATTATTTATACATTCACACAAAAGCAATTGATTTAAAAAAAAAAAAAAAAAAAAAAAAAAAGTCTTCTGTTTTCCTAATTTCATTCAAAGTTTTTAGTTTGCCACAATGCAAAATTACAAGGATGCACCATTTATAGTCCAAATGTTTTTTACAGAATTTGCTTGGAATCTCTGCTGCCGGCTTTGTCCTGTAATCCTGCATGCGTTTTTTTTTTTTTTTTTTTTTTTTTTTTTTTACTGTGTAACTTCGAATCTATATAAATACAGGGTGACAAGAAATAACTTGGACACACATGATACATTATAACTTTAATGCTGATGAAAATATTACGACCAAACTTCAATAAATATGAATACATCATTTTGTCTATTATATTGCTAGGCGACCGCAGACGATTTTAATCGAAAGTTTGATATTTTTAAACGGAAATTCAGCAGACGATTTACCATTATAGCTTTATTTGTGTTGTTGACAGTAAATTGAAAAGTTCTTCTCTTTCAAAAAATGGAATTGAATCGTGAAAATTTTCGTGCGATTATTTTTCATAACTTTCGACGTGGATTGTCAAGACAAGAGTGCTTCGATGAACTTAATTCTTTATACAGCGATAAAGCGCCATCCTACAGCACTGTAAAAAATTGGTATAACGAATTTAATCGTGGTCGATGTTCGATCCAGGACGAATCCCGTGCAGGTCGTCCAAAATCTGTTGTTGTGCCAGAAAAGATCGATGCTGTGCGTGAACTAATAAAGCAAGATCGTCATGTGACATACCGTGAGACTGAGGCGTCTTTGGACATTAGTATGACTAGCATCAATAAAATATTGCATGAACATTTGAGCGTAAAAAAAATTTGTTCGCGTTGGATCCCGCATAATCTGACAAACGCTCAAAAAAGGCTCGTGTCGATTGGTGCAAGGAAATGTTGGAAAAATACGTTCAAGGTACATCAAATGCTGTGTATAACATCTACACAGGTGACGAATCATGGATCTATGCATATGAGCCGGAAACAAAACAGCAATCAACTGTATGGGTAAAACCAACAAAAGTTGTTCGAGGAAGAAGCACATCGAAACAAATGATTGCCTGTTTCTTCGGCATTAACGGTCATGTGGCAACAGTGGCGTTAGAGCAACGCAGGACGGTCAATTCTGAATGGTACACGACCATTTGTTTGCCAGAAGTCATCGGAGAAATTCGAAAAAAGCAGAAGAACAGGCGAATCATTCTTCATCATGACAATGCGAGCTCTCACACATCGACTCAAACAAATGCATTTCTGACTGAGCGAAAGATCGAACTGATGGGTCATCCGCCGTACAGCCCTGATTTGGCACCCAATGACTTCTTCTTATTCCCACACATCAAAAATAAATTACGTGGACAACGATTTTCGACCCCCGAAGAAGCGGTTGATGCATTCAAAACGCATGTTTTGGAGTTACCTCAATCGGACTGGAAAAAGTGCTTTGAAAATTGGTTCAAACGCATGCAAAAGTGTATTGATCATCATGGAGAATATTTTGAAAAACAATAAAACCAATTTCGATCCTACATATTTGTTTTTTCATTATTAGGCCAGAAATATAAATAGCAACCCTCGTATTTACAAATTTTTAAAGTGGCTAACTTTAGCCTTAATACAGAGCTTTAAACGTGCCACAAAATTTTCGGCAATGGGCCCGCAACTCACTTATTAATATTTTATCCCATTCTTGCATAAGAATTCCTTTAGGGATGCCAAATTTTTATGGGGTTTAGCACACACCCTTGTTTCCAAGATGGACCAAACAAAATAATCCACTGGGTTCAAATCTGGGGAATACGGTGGCCATTCTTGAGCTCCAATGAAGTCAGGAAAATTCTTCTTGCACCAATCTTGAGTGCGTTTAGATCTGTGTGCAGGTGCGGCATCCTGTTGGAAGGTCCATCTTAAAAGAACTTTTGCGACCAAGGTAAGGAAACATCTTCCAAAATGAGTTTGCAATAGTTGTAGTTACAGGTATTTGGTTTGAAACGTCGTCCAAGTTATTTCTTGTCACCCTGTAAATGCAATTGTAGACAGAAGTTTTACAATATAAGTGCTCTTTTATCTTTAAAATATTAAAATGCGATGCAATGAGCGGATGATAGAAATAAAAAGGAAAATTTATTTTACAAAAAAATAAATTATATATATGTATATATATATGTATATAATATATATATATATATACATATAATTAAACAAATATAGTTTAGCGCAAATAAACAATGATTTAAGTACCAAGTATAAATCAACTAGATTCATATAAAGTAGAATGAGAGCTAAAATTTTAAATGTGGAAACAAATTTAGAATACGATCGAAAAATAAATAAATAAATAAATACAAAAACAAAAACAAAAACAAAAATGAATTTATAAACATAAAAATCAGATTATTAAACACATATGCATGAATAATAAGACTCAAATTGAAAAAAAAAAAAAAAAAAAAGTACCCTAAAATTAAAAAATAATACTTCTTCAAGCACACACGTTTTTTGGAGGGTAAAATACAAAATACTTTTATAAATGACAGCCTTGTAATTTAAATTAAATTTATACACCATATCTCGCTAATAAATGAAAAAAGAAATTGAAATTAAATTGCAAATTATGACAGAAATATAATGATATGGATAACAACGTATGAAACATGCCAAGATAGTATTTTATGTGAGGTTAGTTTTTTTTTAGTAATTTACACGGAGTCGAGTTAATATTGAAAGACTATAAATAATTTACCGTAGAAAAAAAAAATAGTGAAATTGAATTCCAATTTAGAATACAATTTTGAGATGTTTTATATTAATAGAATATTAAATCACTAAAATTAATGGGATTAAAGTTATTTTTGTCATTTTTATAGACAAACATATTTAGAATAAATCATAGTAATATATCCATAAAATGAAGATGTTAGTGAACAGTGACAGGATTGCAAAGTTTTGTAAGGAAATTATGACAGGTTATGTATATTATAATTAATAATTTATGTTAATGTATATTTTTAATTATAAACGAAACAAACAAAAATTAATTTAAACAATATTAAATTCTATTAATTAAAATTGTTATATAATTATAGATAATACATAAAATTTTTGAAAACATATTATCTTATATTTTATTCCTAGTTAGTACTATTTTAAATATATAAACTCTACAGTACCTGATAACCGCTTATTTTCTCAAAATTATGCGCTTTAAATTTAAGCAGACTTCCATAATTTATTGAACATTATAGGATCAAGAATATACAAATGACATCACATCATGGAGGTTTCCCTAATACATTAAGATTTATTGTATAATTTAGTTAAATTTACTTGTATTTACACATACAAAACTTATTGAATTATTACTTTTCTGGAATCCATTTATTTATATTGATAAAATTTGATAAATAATCAGAATGTCAGAATGGCGATGAATCCTAAAATTCAGATCAGACAATTAATTTTTGAATTGATATTTATTCTTTCAAAAATTGTTATTATATTTTTTACAGCACTAGAAAAACTAATTATTATTATAACTATTAATGTTTTATTTATTAAAAATATAAAGAAAAATTCCCATAAACTGTATTGAAGTAGATAATATAAAAAAATAAATTTCATTAGTTATATAATAGCTATGCATATAGTTGTATAATAGCTATGCTTTTAATAAATAATCTAGTTAATATTAATAATAATAAAAATATGCTTACTTTTTTTTTTTTTAAATAAAGAAAGCACTCTTTATATTATTATTTTATCTTAAGATATTAAGCACAGGTAAGAAAACTAAGCATTTTAATGAAAGTGAATATTATTCGGATAAATTAAATATTTGAGTCAAAATAAATGCAACCAAACTTATTATTATTATTGTTATTAATATTAATATTATTATTTTAAACAATATAACTTGAAAGGTTAAAAACCATTGCACTATGAACAATAATGTGAAAATTAAAATATTTTATATAAACATATATATGTATATATATATATATATATAATGGATAAGTTAAATAATTATTTCAGAAAATATTATTTTACAAAATCTCACATTCATTCAAATAATTGAAAAAAAAAAAAAAAAAAAAAAAAAAAAAAAAAAAAAACATGTAAAGAAGAATTATTAAATAATTGATAAAAAAAAGAACGAAAAACACTTCACTTTAAAAACGCGTCAATTAAACTATACTGATTTGAATATCTTTTATGCTTGGCATTAATATTCCACAATGCATTTTAAATGGTAATTATCTATAAGAAAACCAAAAGCTAAAAGCATTAAACAACACTTTGTGGAATTGCAAAGCATTAGTGCCAAAAGACGAAATAATGTTCATTACTTTTTCAAAGACCTCATACGTGAAAAAAAAATATGAATGGAATTTTAAAAAGAAGTTCATTTAGATTTCATTTAAACATAAGACCATTAAAACTATGTTTATTAAAAAAAAAGTTTGTAAAGGAAATATATTTTTTTAAATTTCTATATTATAGATTCTTTCCCTCATTCCAAAGGGATTGCAACAAATAACAATTATTGATTTTTAAATTTTCAAACAAGTTTCATTTTTAAATTGAAATCAGAATTTTAAGGGTTTATAATGCATATACATATAAATTAAATCTATTACCAAATAATAAATGAATAGTTAACTATTTTCAAATAATATTAATTATCTAGTTAATTAAGAAGTCTAACAGTTTACTACATATATTGCATTTATCGTGTCTCAAGATTTCTGGAATGGTTTAAGATTCAAATGTAGATGAAAAACACTAAACGAATCACGTCAGTACACTGGAAACATTATAATTTATTTTCATTAATTCAAGGAGCGCATTTTTCAAAATAATCCATTACTTTAACTACGATAATTTTATATCACATATTTAAAGTGGTACATAAAGTTGGGAAGATCGATTTTTGCTCTTGATTTTTATTTTTTTTGTTGTTGTTGTTGTACAATACTTAGAGTAATTTTCACAAATAAATCGGAAAGCTTATCATTTTGACTACAAAAGATCATGTAAGATCCATTAATTAAATACCTGTTTAGGTAATCCTTAAAACACTTTTTCTAAAATCTCTCAGCTATGCCAACTTACCTCGGATACGGGGTCAGTTCTCATAAACATAATATGGATATAGGGGTTTAAAATAAATACCACCAAAATCCCAATTTAAAGGAATAAAAGAATATAATGTATGCATGTAAACAACATGAGCCACTGTTACGATAATGACTATAAATAGCGCTTTAATTTAATCTACCGTTTTACAGTACGGTTTTACAAGAAAAAAGGAAATATTCTATGGGACAATTATGAGATAGAGATTTTTCCGACATGATGCTTTAACGCAGCCTGAATTACGGTGGACGATGCATACATATAGACACCATTAAGAAAATCACAGCGCTCTAGCCCTATTTTTTTAGAAATATAAAAAGATTGGAAAAAATATACATTGTTATGATTATCACATACTATATATTCAGTTATTCAGAGTTGTTTACATTTCTAGTAACTAAATAAATATTCAGATAGTCGAATGAAGTCATTATAGATTCTTATTTTAATCTCCGTATTGTATTAGTAATTATTGATTTGTTTAAAAATACCTCTTTTATTTTTTACTTTTTAATAATTTATTAATTAATCTTCATATTACACTGAATCAGGAAATTTGTGTATCAATAGTTTATCACATTAATATTTAAAATCAGTTTTTATATATATATATACATATATATATATATATTCACCACCTTTAAAAAAAAAAAAAAAAAAAAAAGTAATGTAGACAATTGTAACAATTGTTTGCATAAAACGTATGCTTATCATATGAGAATTTCAGTTAATGAAAACAATTCAACTAAAAACTTATTTTTGTAATAGAAATTCTTAATTAATAATTTTACATTAAAAATTTCTAGAATACCAGATAAAACTTAAATAGCTACAAAATAAAAGTCCTACATTGAATACATAACAATCAACACTGGTAAGATTTTGAACAAACAAACTCATATCTATGAAATATAAACCGAACAGTTAAACAATATTAATATAAAAATCATACTATTTGATCAAACTATATCTTGCTTGCTAATGCACTGTAACACATTTTGTGTAAGATTACTCAAAAATACTGAAGCAGCTTAATTGCCAGAAACATGCAGAGAAATTTTACCTGCTGTAACTGTGTAACCGTAGCATGCTACACTGCTAGAGCTGGTAAAATTTCTCTACATGTTTATGGCAAGTAATCTGCTTCAATATTGTTGTGCAATATGGCAAAAAATCTTTTACAGTGTGGTAGAACTAAAAGGAGGGCAAGAGCAATAAATTCACATTTTTATGTATGGCATTGCCTGTTCATCATTCCTCGATTAATTTATTGTCACCCAACTGCATTTTGCTACACATCTTGTTCACTGCGGCTACTGATAGCTACATTTTACTGAATTTAAGTAAAATGAAGAGATTTGATAGTCAAAATATATGGCGAGTTCCCTTCTTCAAGAGAAAAAGTACAGTACCAGCGTTTGTAAAAAGAAGCTATAAAATTAAGTTTGTAGACTTACTATTGTATGTTACTTCCCTTCTTTGACAAAATCATGACAGACTTACGAGCATGACTTATTTTTTACGATTAGTGACTGGGACACGTTTTGCCGCTAACGGACCTTAATCTAGTGTGATATGATTTTATAGTTTAGTGTAACAGATTCCTTTCGCAGCCATTCATGATTGATATCAGCATGCAAGTAATAGCCGCAGCTACAACAAGTACTCCTCTGGATAACATCTGAGGTTTTATTGGAAAATTAAGCATTTTATACATTTTGTACTATATCCGTTTAGCCTAAAAGGAATTATAATAAACGTTAAGCTAGGATTTTTATTTATTATTTAACCTATAATTATTCAAAACTTAATCTTGTTATTACAATTTTTAAAGAGTTGATAATGTGGACGAAAATCATAAATTTCTAAACGTGTTTCAACCTCTTATAATTAAACTCGATTTCGCCATAAGATGTAAAGAAAAATGGGGAGGAGGGCATGATTTCAGAATTGCTGCTTTCGAGGATTATGTTATTATCGGTATGAATGGAAATGCTTTTTTATTTCGACTCAAATCTACTTTTACATTATTTTACGCACTATGGAAATTTACTTACCTCCATCATTTTCCTAACGTTTCATAACAGTATTTTGATTATGATAAATAATTTACGGTTCAGTTGTGTTCAAAATCTTATTAACAAAAAAGAACAAATTAAATGCCGGATTACTTTGAAGCAAGAGAACAAATAAATCAGAATGATGATGTATTTTTCTTGAAGTTTAATGATTAAAATAAAATTAGAAATTCTATTTTCAAGTTATACATTATTTACAGAAAAAATATTTAAGGAACACAGTTTCAAATCTAATTTACTCTTATAGTGAGAGATCGAAAAATGTCATCCTTCGAACGTAGTCGAAGCTTCAAATCTGAACTAAACTAAAACTTTTATTTGCTGTTGCCAAATCTAAAACACAAAATATATAAGTTCTTCTTTTTTTTTCTTTCAGGGACGACGCAGCGCCGTCTAAAGGGAATTGTTTTTAGTACAATTATTTTACTGCAATAATGAATTAGTTGTTAAAAAGGAAATGAAAATACACAAATTAAAGGAATAAAATGCATATTAGAATTTTTTTCCCAGATAGTGACTGATATATCAATTAATTGTTTAATGTCATACAACATGTGCTTGTCATATAATGACATTTTAGGTTATTTTATTACTATTTTTTTCATATAAGAAAAGTTTCAAGTTCTTTGAATGGCATATGATAGAATACATTCATCATCATCTGTCACATTAAAATTACTATTGATCTTTTTCGCTATTATAAATCCTTTGATCTTGTTTTAGGTTTCTAAAAAAAGAAGTAAATTGGAAATTCATTCTGTGTCATTCACCACATCATTTATTTCTTTAGAAAATATTTTTACGCATTCTAAAAACTTTTAAACGGAAAAAAATGTCAAGTTAACGATTACATCATTTAGTTCTATTTAATACATCAGTTAGATTATTTATCATGCATTAAAATATCATATCAATTTAAAATAAGTTTAGACCAGCATAATATGAAATATTTGAGTTAATGTTACACACACACACACACACACATATATATATATATATATATATATATATATATATATATACATATATATTGCATTTTTATTTAAAATATATTATAAAAGAGAATTACTGAACGTTTAATGTTAAGGCATGTTGTATGTGGTAATATTTCTATAATGCAGGCTATATTTATTGTATGCAATAAATTACAAACTGCGAAAATACCCTGATTCCTTGCCTATAATCCGCTGCAGAGTGTAATCCTTCATAAAAATTTCATTCTATTAAGGAATCAATGTATAATCCGCAATGGCATATAATCCGCAAATGAAAATTCTTTCTATAAGAATTTCATATGAACCGCAGGAACTTGAAAGTATATCATTCTTTCATTGATCCTGTAAAGAACAAATGTACGGAAATATTAAAGACGATGTTGTACAAAAAGATGTTCACTATTTCTATGGAATATTAATAAAACCAGTCAAACTTAATAGGCTTATTTTGGAAAAATGCAAAATTTAATTCCGATCTTATGTACATTTAAGATTACATTAACATTAATAAGTAAAACAATAATAATATTAATAATAATAATAATGAATCTATGAAAACTAATAATTAGATAATACGTACAAATATTCTGAGTCTATTCAACTACATTTTTTTTCTTCGTTTTAATATGTTTTTGTTTTTATGGTCGCAAGCTTTTATTATTTATACTAATGACGGAAAATGCTAAACCAAGGTAGCGAAAACGCATGGCTAATCCAGACTTCATAGGTATTATATAAAAATTTAATTATATTTACACTATGCTTTTTTTTTCTTTTTTTGACATTTTGAAACTAGTAATGGAAAAAACAATATGCAGATATTACAGGATATGTATAATCCGCATTATAAAGAAAATAAAGCTTATAAATTAAATATTAAGCGGAATATATGCAATATATTAGAGTGATTCATATATATCTTTTAATTTGATAAGTTTGTTTTATTAAAAAAAAAAAAAAAAATACATAAATAAATAAAAACCAGGAATGAAATATCAAGCGGTTCGCTCACATTATTATCAATTTCCAATTGTATGTATTCGTTTTAATCAATAAGCTTCAATGCATATTGAATATGTGATCATACAGTGGGCAAACAGAATGACTAAATGATTTCATGATTCGTGAATTGAATGAATTCATGAAATTAATTCATGACAAATTTTGTTAGATAGTGCTAAAAACGGTTAAAACGTGCGGAAAAGAAATACAACAATTTCTAATTGTAGCCCATAATGCAACATAACATTTTATCATAGCTTTCTAAAAAATAACGCTAAGTATACCAAATTCTGCAGAAGGCAATTTATTTGGCGTATGAATAATATATGTCAATATTATAATGATTCGTGCAGTAAAATATTATTTAAATATAATTTATAAAAGTACGCCTAATAAAAACCAATGTATTGACATTCATATTTAAAACCAGATGCACATTTTTTGAATTTTTAATAGTGAGAATGTCAGTAATCTTGAATAACATAAATCATTTTGAAGAAATTCTAAAAATATTTACGATCACTAGTGACGGACAGATTTACAGATAGACAGACAGACAGAAAAACAGATAGATTCATTAATTCAAAACATAATCACTCTTAAATTCCACTAAAAGTGTTAAAAATGCGTAATAAAAATTTAAATGCGATTGCAGCAATTTCAATTACAGCCCTTAATGTATCACTCTACAAATCAATATTCTAATCATACTTTATTCCACAGAAAACCTTATTTTTGTGCATATGAATAATAATTATCATTTTATTATTCTTTGTGCAAAATAAAGGCATTAAAGTATGTTTTATTCATAAATCTCTCATAAAATTTGCAATTCTTTGGAATTATTTTGGATGACCCTGTGCAAAAGTCAGTACTGATACTTACTCAATTTTAAATAGTGTACAGCCCATGGTAAACCTGAATAACCTATATCAGTTTTATGGAATTTCATGCTTATTTACGGGACTTACTTACTTTCATGCTTATTTACGAGTGCCACTGACAGTCAAACAAAATGAAGAAGTCATAACCCTTTTTAACACCGTTGGTAAGTGTTTATATAAGAAGTATCTTGTGTGCATGTTCTGTGCAATCCATATTTTTCAAGAACACTAATTTTCTACAGCAACTGCAGTTTTTGTGATAATATAATCCAATATATTAAAAACAGTATCAGTAAAAAATGTTAGGATAGTCTTTACATAAAAAGGGTGTCCTTAATCTTTCTTATCATCATTTACTTTTATTCTTTTCAGTAAAGGGAATTTTAAGGATATCTTTAAATAAAAGGTATATTCATGATAACTCTTTAATTGTGATATAAAACTGCTCTTAAATTTTCTTTTAAAAGTGTTTTTTCACAATCTTAATCTTTAAAAAAGTTTTTCTCACAATATAAAGAGTGTATTTCGAAAATATTGAATTGGAATGAAATTATAGAGTCTAAAGATATCCATAAACGTATAATTTATTCGTAAAGGATTAAAATAGGTAGACAAAAAAATCAATATTAATACTTTATTTTTGTTATATAATTCATAATTATTATTCATTACACTTTATTTTTATCAAAATTTATAAATAGCAGTATTCATAAAGAAAGTTTTACACTATTGAAAGATAGTTTGATATGATATTTTTATATTATAAAGAAAACAAAACAAGCTTATATATCATTTTATGACCATTGTATATTTGAAAGTATCATACATTAAGTGTATATTTACAAATAAAAATGTAGAACCATTTATTAAATAATACTGTTGGTTTATAAAATACTAAACATGTCTTTAATTTAATTTACATACATAATATTTTAATCATATTTAAAATAATATCTATATTCACTGCAGGGTTATTCAAAAAGAAAACTAAATTAATTACTATGTATTTCAAGAAGTATAAATTGGACAGGAACAACCTCCTTATTAATGAAAAAAAGGGGTTTCAAAATTTGTATACATACGTTTTAACTGTTCAAATTGTCCAGCCTTTGCTTCACGGCAAAAGATATTGCAGGACTTCCTGGTTCTCGAAATTGCGTAACTCAGCATTTAATGTCTTTCCTAGTTGCCGAGTTAATATGCAATCAGATAGGAGATGCTCACTGCACTTTACAGCTGACTCACTTTTGCAAACTTGGTAGTTACAGCATAAACGAGATGATTATCGGAAAAAAGGGAATTACATAAAGTAAATTAAAAAAGGGTTTATAACATAAAGTGGAACAATTTAATAAAAATTGTCGAAGGATTAATAAACACCCTAACTTTCTGTACATAATCGGAAGATGAAAAAAAAAATCCATTTTACATCAAACATTTTAATTCGCACATAAAATTATATATGTCGTAGATAGGAGGCGAAACAAAATTACAATTTATTAAACAAAACTTTGATATAAAACAGACTTATCTGAACTATGGATTACACGAAAGACATAATTTATTTTTATGTAGTTTATCTTACAAATATTGTTTAGAAAGTTTACTTTCATAACATAATTAGAAATAATATTTGTATAACAGAATAAATCCTTTCAATAAACAACTAAATAAATGTACGCGATAAAAGATGAAAAAAAGAAGTACCTGAACAAATGTATTTTCTCTTTTTTCTCTTTTTTCCCCAATATTACTTCCTATAAGATTATTTTATATCTTATAGCATAGCTTTGTATAATTTATATCATCCAATAAATACATTAAGTGTCTAATTTTAAACTAACAATTTTATAAAAATAAAGACATTTTAATTACTGAATCATACCAAAATAATAATAATAATAACAATAAAAAAAATAAAAATCCTTTTTTAAATTTTAAGCACAAAATATGTGTTGTTTAACCATATATACGCATATATATATTTAAAGAAATTACTATTGTTCGGTCAAAAAACCTCAGATTTTTATATAAGTAACAAATATATTTTAAATAATTGAGAGTAGGTTTTATAAATATACTTTTATAGTGTATTTTTCTACACTTTTAGTTTCTTTGCAATAGTATAAAAGACTAAGGCCCTGGAAAAAGTATAAGGTCACAAAATGTAGTAACTAAAATGTATAAAACTTAGTTAAGCACGAAAAATGTATTATCACTCTTTCTTAGAGATGAAATTAAAAAACATAAACGTTGGTTATCGATATATGTAAACTATAATCAAAGCATTAAATGACAATTTAGAAATCTGATTGTACTTCATCTTGGAAATAAATATAAGTTCGAGGAGTTGTGAATTATAATACAAATTCAATATCCTAGAAATTCACTTTTTTTTTCAATGGCATTTATCAATTGATGAGTCATCGTTGAACCAAGTCGAAATAAAGTTGTTGTTGTTGTTTTTCCATGGATTCCTGATCGCATTAATGAGTTTGCCTTTCTCTCGATATTGTCCCATGTCCTTATAAACAGATTGCGCAAATACGTCCCAAATATTTCCCAATGGTTAAACCCATTGGGCAAACTGTAGAATGGCCAATCAAACTGACGACCATCATTTACTTCAAAACCAGCTTTGATTGAATAAGAAACATGAAAGCTGGCATTATCCTGGCCGAAATGTCCAATCTCTTGATGTAACTAGAGTTGTACTGGGAAGCAAACTATCGTTCAGCATAGCTTGATACTCTTTTGCATTATTTTTTGTATCAATTATCACAATTCGTGACCTTAAAAGCAAATTCTGCCCATACCATTACTGATCCCCCATATAAAGTAAGGTTTTATATATTTTTTAATATTATGCCACTACTTTTTAAAGCTGCCTGGCCCATCAAAATTAAATTTTTCAAAATAAAATATCTTTATTTTTAAATATCTTTCCATTTATCTCCAAGCAAAACATACTTTATAGAAAATTCTATGCGAACTATTATATGCTTATTTGTCAATTGTTTTCCACGTGTCAATTTTACGAAATGTACCCTCGGGATGGAACTTAAAACATTGCAGATTGTTCAGCTGGTACATGGTTAAAAACGGTCAATTTTTGGCGTTTTGGAAGTGCACTTGGTCTTTCTGGGCACTGGCATTTACCATAACTTGAAGTATTTTTAAAAGATATATTGACTACGTTTTAAACCTACCCATAGACCTGGAAATAGCTGCCCCATTCTACTCGCTTTCATTCCAAGGATTTTCCCGCGTTCTAGATCTGAAAATTGTTTCTGCTTCGGCATCGTTGTCAATAGCACAGAGAAAGCATGCTTTTTCAGACCGCAGAAAATTTGCATATTCTTCCAAAAATTTGACAACTTATTTATTTTTTTTCTATTAACAAATAAGAATAGTATCTAATATATTAATTAGTTCAATTAATTTAAATTATATTTTAATTTAAATGTTTTATAATTAACTAATCCTTTACACACTTTGTATTTTTGTAGCTTTCCCATCTAACAAATTTATATAAATCCTATATTAATTGACTATTTAAACCACCTTAATATTTCATAATATTCCTAATTTATACTAAATATACGAAAATGTTTTAGGTAAACTTTCTTTCTTATTTGTGCGTATTATTATATTAATAAAATTTGTATAATAATAATAATAATATTTTACAAATTTTCTCACTCAAAAAAAAAAAAAAAAAAAAAAAAAAAAAAGGCACAAAGCTTTCTTTTTTTTTTTTTTCTGTAATATATAAAACTCTGCAAAAAACAGAATAATAATACTACATTACTAATTTTCTCACTCAAAAAGAAGAAGAAGAAGAAGAAGAGTAAAACAAAAGAGAAAAAGAAGAGGAAAACGATGAATTATTTTTTTGCTTTCTATGAAATATATTTAAAACTTTGTACAAGACAGAAACGGAAAATCTTTTTTTCAGCATATTCTTTAAAAAGAAGTTTCTTTCACGCGGGGTATTTCTCAATTTCATTTTAATTTTTTTTTTTTTTACTTGATTTGAGTCGTTGAAAAAAAGAAAAACATTTTAAATTAGTCTAAATATGCAAAAAGCATAAAAAAAACTATTCATAAAATAAAATAAATAACTGACTTTTTAACTTGACATATGAAGTTGCGTTCATTAACATATGTTACCATATTGATTTCTTGATATCTCTTTTGCAGGTTTTATCACACTCTTAGTTAAATATTTTTGTAAGGTTGTCAAGTGGGAAAACAAATACTCTCATATTAAAGGTAAAATACGGCAAATTATGACGTAGCGAAAATGTAAGCTTGGAAGACATTGTCTTGTATTACTTAAAATGGAATTTTTCATTATTTCTGTTAAAGTTTCGAATTTTTTTTAAAAGTAAAGATATTAGTGGAATGAAATACCCATATATATATATATATATCCGTAGCATATATTAATTTACTTTATATCTTAATTAAAAAATAATGATAACAAATAATAAATAAATAAAGCCCGTTTTATACAAAGATGCAAAACATTTTTTTTCTTTTAATTATCTAGTTACTACTCTTCTTTTAAGAATATATAAAATAGTTTTATCATTATATAATTGGTTATATTTTCGTTAAAAAATGTCCATAACAATTAAACAAAAAAAAAAAAAAATCCATTTTTTATATGCTTAGAAAACGAATATTAAAACAAAATTTTTCTTTGGAATACAAATTAATATTACAATAAATAATGAGCTTTAAAATTTTCAAGAGTTCTTTTCCGTCTTAGTTTAGGATATATTTTGAGCAAATTTTGTAATTGACAGCATGCTTTAATGTTTTTTTAGTTAAAAAGAATTTTTAGTTAAAGAGAAATTCTTTTGACAAAGAAATTTGAAACATTTTAGCTAAAACAATTGTGTTTACGCTGTATAAATATTAAAGAAAATTTCGCTGTCAGGCAAAAGCATATATAAAACCATGTTTGATAAATATTCGGTAAGTATTAATGAATAATGAGAATGCAATATCCCATGAAATAATTAAATACATATACATTATATATATATTTTTTAATAAAATGAAACATAATTTTCTAAAGATGCATTAGTAACTAAATTTTAGAAAGATAGAAATCATTTTAAAAAGAAAATTTGAAGTTCCTTAAAACAAAGTTTTAATGCTTTTTTTTTTCTAATTTACTAATTTTTGCTGGGACATTCAATTTTAATATCATTATATTTTTTTCTTTTTCTCTTTCCAGACTTTTTTCGTTTTATAACTTTATTAGTAGCATACTCATTAAATTCTGGCAAGACCGCAAAGCAATACCTCGTAAAAATATTCTGTTAAAAAAAAAAAAAAAAAAACAGAAAACTTCTATAGCATTCCTATAAAAAAATTCTGTTTTCTAAAGCTAGAAAAATTTACTACGTAATTTACTACTCAATCTGTTAAAAAACATACAGTTGGTGTACAAATTATTAGATTTTTTTTTTTTTTTTTTTTTTTTTTTTTTGGACTTTTTTTTTTTAACTTTTTTTTTTTTAACAAATACTAGACTAAATGGCCTGAAAATTCATACACGTAAAGAGCATTTAAAAACTCATATTTCCACTATCGATTTCGTCTAGAGTGCAGTTAGGGGACCAACGACAAATTGAAGAAAAACCAAAATAAATTTGGATCACCCTCTATCACAAAATTCTACAAATGACTCGTAACTTTAATAAATTGCTGCACATACTATGTACAAAATTTGTATGATTTGGATCGCGAATAGATCAATTATTTTGGCAAACATATTTTTTTTTTCAACTCTTTGCATACTGTTTGAAGGGTGCTGTTTCGATCCTTTCTCCTCGAATGGGAATTTTTTATTTAATGAGAGTTATATTTTGCACCGTGCACTACGAAATACATATACATATATATATATATATATATATATATATATATATATATATATATATATATATATATATATGTTTTCACGAAAATTTCCCTATTGCTCGGTTGCAGTTCGGTTTTGACAGAATATGTGAATAATTTCTGGCAACTTCTGCTGCCAGGATTTTTTTGTAATGTAACAAGATTTTTTCAGCTTACTTTGTCCACATACCTATAGACACTTTAAAAATTCATAACTGTTGCAGGAATAGGCTCTTCCCACCTGACGTCAGAGGTCACATGATAGGTGACAAAGGACGGCAGTTATCAAATCTGGTCCTTTGAAATGAATCTCATCCCATCGAAATTAAATGTTTACGTTTATATTCGAAAATGGAAATCTGTCATTTTATTTTTCCAGAGTTTTGAAATTTAAATTAAAATTTCATGAATTTTACAGAAAAAATGACTCAGTCTAACACACGCAGGCAGTAACTTATATATAACTATGCCCAAATATGGGGATTGAAATCGGGAGATAATTTCCCTTAAAGTTAAATAAAAGAAAAAAAAATCCTATGGACGTTTAACATAGGAAATCTTTTGCTTGGCCCAACGGACGGTCAGTGACGTCATCACTTCTCTTGCGTATAGTAATAGATCTATTTTTTTTTTTTTTTAATAAATAGTCAATTTCAGTTAACTGGAAATTTTCTTCCTTAAAAATATGTCTTCAAATTAGAGCTGACGTAAATCACAAGAAGAGAAAAAAAGAAAAAGAAAAAAATAAAGAAATTATATCTAAAAAAAAAAAGAAAAAAAGAAAAAAAGAAAGAAAGAAAGAAAGAAAGAAAGAAATACAACTGTCATAAATCTTTTTTTTTTTTTTTTTTTTTTTTTTTTTAACTTGGGTATATTTTCAACAGTATAAATTTTCTATGTATTACTAATTCACTCACATTTCTACCATCTAATGGGCAATATCCGTTTTCTTGGGTTCGAGATTACATCATACCCAACATGTGACTTCTGATTCTCCATTTCCCTATGGATTTCCCTCTAGTATACAAATATTTCCCTATAGAATGCAAAAATTTCCCCATAAAACACAAATGTAAACATTATAATTCTGCATTTTTCCGTGTAGTAGTCACGTGTCAAGGGTTTATTACGTAACGCAAATAAAGTCTATTGCTGTTTTCTCTTAGAATAAAAAATCTGTAGTCGAGAGTATAGTGATGCTACATTATATAAACTACTATGTCTATGATTTTATTTGAGTTTTCAGAAAGTGCCAGATTTCACAAATTCCTGCTTTAGGTGTTATTCAGTTTAAAAGAATAAAATAACTTCTTGACATCGTAAGAAAATAATTTTTGTATTATGCACATTTGTCTAATGATACCTTTCGAATGACACCATTTTCAACCCTCTACTCCCATAATGTTAAAAGTGTATCACAAATTTCGTGCTTGCCTATATAGGTATTTATTTAATCAACAATGATATTTAAAAAGGTATAATTTTTATTCTGTATATGTGACGTTTAGAACTTTTCAATTACAATTATGATATATATTCATTTAAAATTTAATTTAAAATGTAGGAAGAAACTAAATATCAGTCAGGATATGTTTTATTCCATCATGTAAACGATTCCAATTTTTAATTTCGAAAATTCAATGGGAAAATTGAAAAACACATAGCAAAATTACTTTTAAATAATGATGTTTTATTATAGATAATAAAGCATTACCAATATTATTATTTTTAAAAGTCTTTCATTTTTTGTGCTTACATAAGTGGATTGGTTTTAACCTAAAATGTTTAAAATATTAGGAAACCAAATAAATTCTACTAACATAGGTTAAATAAATATTCTCTTTTAAAATTTATTCAGTTTCATTTTCAAGCCGATTTGTTGCTGTTTCGTTTCTATGAGGCATCATTCACTTGCTTTGAATGTTAGATTTCTCTTATCAAAAGGTGAAACTTTAAACTTCCAAATAATAAGATGCAAATTTCTTTTAAAGAAATTTTATAAACACTTTTCCTTTTAAAATTGCTCTTCTAAAGGTTTTTATAAATTCTATTTCACAATAAAGTTCTTTCATGTCGTTAAAAATCAATAAGAAGTATATATATATATATATTTTATATATATAATATATTTGTGTCGATATTATATATATATATATATATTTATTTATATTCATATATATTGAGGATTTCATAACAATTACCTTTTTTTTTTTTTTTTTTTTTTTTTACATCTAACGTTTAATATTTTATCAAACAATAGCCTTTAAAACTGTCAAAGATTAAAAAAATAGAGGTGTCAGTATTATTTTTTGTGTAATAATTAACTGAACTTTTGTATTTATGTCGGATTTACATTGAGAAATATTATTTTACATGTTTTATCTATTTCGTATACAAATTATTTACAATATATTTCATATATTATGTATCAAATCATTTATAATTAATAGAAAATACTACCACAACGTCTATAAAGGAATTTTTGTATGGATTTCTACCTATTATCTATGTAATATTTAAGGTGTTTGTTTACTATTTATTAATATAGTAACGTATATAATGTATAATTAGCAGTTATTAATAAGATTTATTAATATAATAACAGGAACGCCAATTTTCCTGAAGATAAATTAGATATGTCTGTCATCTCAAAAAACGTTTAGTCTTTTTTTTTTCCAAATTCGTTAGAGCCATGTCCCAGACAACCAAATTTCTGCCGTATTTTGTAGCAAATAGAGTAAGTGTTAACAGTGTCCGCTAAGTTTTTTAAAGATGAAGATAAAGCAAGTGGGTTTGTCCTCTAAGAAACCGCCAATCCTAAATTTTTATGAAAATCGTTTAATCTATTTCTGAGAAAATCAATTTTCTGTAATAATTTTCAAACGGGCGGAGTGAGGAATGGCATGAAATGCTAGTTTTCTTAAAGATGAAGATACGTTTGTCTTTTCCTTCGTTTGTCTTTTCGTTTATCCTCAACTGTAAGATTTTATCAAATTTGTTGTATCCATTTCCGTCTAAACAAAACTTCTTCCCTGTTGGTTGGGGTAATGTATAACAGTGAACGCTAATTTTTCTAAAGATGTATATAAGTCTGTTGTCTCAAAAAACGTTTTTATTTTTTCTCAGTTTGAATAAAAATCATTTGAGCCATTCTGAAAAATATTAAGTTTATACTATATTTTGCATATTTTTCAACAGTTGCAATCAAAATTAACAATTTCTTGATTATCAGTCAAATGAGTTCGTCATCTCTAGAAATCTTTTATCTTAAGCTTTTAACGAAATGGTTAAATCCATTTCTAAGAAAACCAGATTTTTGTTATATTTTTAGTTCTGAGGATTTGTTTTCTCAAATGCGTTTAGCAAATTTTTTATTAAATTATTATATTCCTTTTGAAATAAACACAATTTCACTCATATTTTACAACTAGCATAGCAAAATGTTAACAGAGAACTCGAATTTTTCTAATGATGAATATAACTCCAATCAAATTTTAACCCCAAATTCCCTACACTCTAAACTTTCATCAAAATCTTTATATCTATTTCCGAGTAAATCAAATTTCAGCTATATTTTAGAACCTTCGGATAAAGAGTTAAGAGCAAACTCAATTTTACCTGACGATGAAGATAAGTCCTTTTGATTTGCTTCCCATAAAATCCTTAAATATAAACTTTTATAAATAGTGTCAAAGCCATTTCTGAGAATTCTAAGACATATGTATGTATACAAAACATATTATGTGATTAATTTGCTGATCGAAGGAATTGTTTTTACATTTCATTATTTAAAAAATAATAATATTGTTTTGTAGTTAATGAGATGCCTAGCTTGCGGGTATTAGCTGATAAGATTGATAAAATTTCTCCAAATGTTAAAAATCAACACAAATGTTCCGCACATACAGAAATTTTCATTAATTCACGCTCAACATTTCAAAATGTGTTCATTGAAACCAAGTATTATTGCTTCAAGTACGAACTTTACTTACTATATTTCTGACAGTTTTAAAATTTTCGTGTTATATGTATACGAGAAGCCTAGAAACACATGTACAGAAATACATGTAGAGTCCTCACACGATGGAGTAAGTAGCTACGAGCATGTCAAGAAATAGATGTTTATTCAGGTGGGGATGGTTTGAACAAGTAGATGAAGCTCCTACATTGAAAACTACTTAATTTGAAAAATTCGAGGTGTCAGAATTTTGTAAAGTTCGTTTAATGGAAAGGTTGCGAAATGATTATCCAGTCCAAACTATTTAAGTAGAACACTTCCAATACCTTAGTGCACTCATGATAGGCTTCAATGAGCTAACGAGGGATTTTAATGCTTTATAAGTAGAAGTATCTTTCATAATGGCACGTTTCTACATTTAACGTGACACTTTTTAAACAGAGCAGACATACAATTCAATTTCACTACAAGAAGTATGTAATTAGATTCTACAGGATAATCTAATCCACTTTTTCGTAAGAAAGTTGAAGTAAAAGATTGAGTTTAACACTTCTTTTTTTTTTTTTATATATATATACAATTCTTACACATTTACCAATAAAAAATGGGAGGTCAAGAGGTTGCTCGAAATATGCAGTACACACAATGGTGCCCAACAATCTTCGACAATCTGCTGCCTGGGTTTATTTTATCGAATCAACCACCGTTTTTTAGTTTTTTTTTTTTTTTTTTTTTTTTTTTTTTTTTTTTAAGTGGCAGATATTTTGAATCGTAGTATAATACCAGACGAAGATAAATATAATCATGATATGGAGACACTAAATTACAGTTGTGTCTCATACTTGGGGTCACAATATCACACATTTCACTTTGTACGGAAAATAGAAAATTTTCTAATATCATTTATAAAGCAATTTAACAAAATAAATCTATAGCCGTACCATTTTCTATTTTATAAATCTAAAACATCTTTATTGTGAAAATTGGATATAATTCAGCAGTTAAATATCCAAACCTCTTTCACTGTAGTTCTAGAAATAATCATTCCAATCTTCACTGTCTGAAGATTACTTTGAGTGAAAAAATGTAAATTCATATGATGCAGTATCGCAAATTTTAGCTAAATATCCATAGTGTCATTCTTCTACCACTGAAAGGAATTACCAACGTGAAGAACATTGTTTCTCTTTCTCCTCTAAATTTTAATCGTACTTATAATCGAGCACAGAATTACCAGTTAGTTAAGGCAGGTATAATGCAGAATCTTCACAAAGTCGAAATGTGGATTTTCAACGTTAATGGCCTGTAAGGAATCGTCAAAATAATTCAGAGGAACTCGGCCGTTAATCTTCATAGCAACGACTTTTGTATGCAAGCGCTATAGCCACGGGGTACACACTCGATATAACTGTGTTTGACCAGTTCCGTTAGTTAATTTGAACATTACCTTATATGACGTAAATCGCTAATCAGTTTTCGATACGGAAGCTGAATGCTCTTTTCTGGCTAACAAAACTTTTTAGAATTGTTTTCCTTTAAATCATTAGTTAAAACAATTTAAATATAAGTACTCTTCAAGATCAGACTTGTGTAAATAGAGGAAAAGTACTATTAAAAGTTAAAATTCGTCATATGGAAATTGTTTGGTCGTTTTTTGTTATAGGTAACTTAAAGTACCCATATTTAGTAGGAATTGGATTTCTGCGAGATAACAAATTTGAGCTTATTTTTTCAACAAAGTTTTTACGCATTGATGAGACAAGTTTAAATTTCAAACCTGTCAAATCGGTAGAACTTAAAATTAATTCAGAGGAATGTTCGCTGTATGATTTTTCAATTTTTTTATGTTTCTTTCAAAGTTAAATGATATTTTATTAAATGCAACCTGACTCTCTCATGCTGTATAACAAGAGATAGGCACCAATAATCATGACTCGGTTCCGAGTATTATGTATAGGTATCATAATGGAAAGCAGAAAGTAATTAGAACACATAGAAAAATGCTTACGTTTTATTTAGAATGCCGGTTATTTATTCCTATGCCTCGACTGTCGTATTATATGGATATAAAAAAAAAAGCGGAAAACTAGTCGAATACCCAGAAGTGTGGTTTTTCGCCATTGATTACTGAAATCTAAACACCATTAAAATGCATCCCCAATACTCAATTCAAATTATCGATGACATTTTTACCAACTATAAATCGACAGCATTTATGTCCATTTTTGACTTTTTCTATGAACCCGAGCATGTAGAGAGAAAAATATTTGTAACTAAGGGGAAAACTTTTGGATTCACAATAATCGTTTTGGGCATGATTAGGGGCAGTCTCAACTATTTACAAATTTATGAAACAAATACCTGCTCGGAAAATTCGTTCACATCTATTTGGATTACACCACCATCTTCATTCGAAGAGCATCTTACACATTTAAACGAAATTTTTTTTCACTTTTACAGAATGCAGGTCTTATACTAAATTCATTTAAATGTTGGTCAAAACGGGCTGCAATTTTCTGTTTCACTTTGACAGCCGCATATATTATTGGTTGTAATTGTATTAATCCCATTTCTATTCTATATTCTTATGTACTCTGTTGATAACGAATATTGTAAACATAAAATTTATTTTGATTAAAACAGAATTCGTAACAATAACAATTTAAAGAAAGTGTGACAAAAATATAATTAAAAGAACATTTTTTTTTCCGTAAAGGATATATAGATTTTGTTCTTAGTGTTTGATAATGTACTGAAACAAATAGACTTCCTGATGTACTTTTTTCCTTCAAAGTTTCCGAATAAACAGTATTTACTTGTATTTTGCCCAAGAGAGTTATTTAGAAAAAAGACATGTATTTATCCAACAGTAACTTTAAGGAATGCCTTTTTTTTTGTTGTTTCCAGTTGACTCAGCGTTTTCTAAAATGTTATTCATACTTAAAATATTATTATTATATTTTTTAAAGAATGATATTTTCGACAAGTAATTGTCAATGTAAAAATAATATGTCTTTAAAAATATTTTTGCTATGTGAATGCATAAGATGCTCCTGTGCATTATGAATTGGACAATAACAGAAAATTACGCCATTGACTTTTTTTAAGTATTAAAATTATTTAAAAATAAATGTCTATAAATCAGCGTGAATCGCCGAAATTATCCATTATTTTTCACTAAATTTGTCTGTTATTTTTTTATTTTTACTGATAAAATTGCTATAATTCTTTATATATTTCTCAAAACGTGGCTACACATATTGATATGAACTTTTAATTATAGAATAGTTAAAGCATTTTTCCAATAAAAAAGAAAGAAAAACTGCTATCATCGAAATATAAATAAAAATGATCGTAATAAATAAGAAGTACGAGAATTTAACAAATAAATTTATGTTGTGCCTAAATATTGGCTTAACAAAACACTTAATAGATTGCAAGAATTTGTGAAATCTAACCTCTATGGTTGTAATTAAAATGAGAAAAAAAGTCGTTTTCCATACTTTTATCACTTAAAAAGTATATATATATATATATATATATATATATATATATATATATATATATATATATATATATATATTATTTATTTAATTATGTGTAAATATGTATTTATATTAAACTATACAACTATGCAAAGACTATATGTTATCGAATGCATTTCAACGAAAAATTGATTAAAATTATTTTATGCAATTTATTACTTAGCATAAAATATTCAACTTACATATGTCGAAAAATGAACTCGAGGAAAATTCTATTGCGTTGAAATAGGAAAAACAGCCCGATTGTTAAAAACATGATCTTCTAAACGTGACAGACAATAATCAAATGAAATGTAAAAATTGTTTTTTTTTTTTTTTTATGACTCAAATATCTTCTCAAAACGAAAGTACAAAAATAATATCTCTAGCACAATTTGCAATATTGTATTATGTTTTATCATGTTAGAATGTTATTAAGGATATTTAATATTTATTAGTCATTATAATTATAATAAAAAATATAATATCTATTATTTTTTTTCAGTTTTATTTTATATGCATATTTTCAGGAAATTCTTCTTTTTTGTATGTGTATGAAATTATAATTTAAAAAAACAGAGACAGATTGTGTCGCATGATAAATTTAAATTAATTACAATTAAGAAATGATTTTTGTATTAAGAAAATCTTTAAATCAAGTTTTTAAAAGCTCAGAACTACAGAAATATTAAACTTATTTACTTTAAGTATTTTCCAGGTATACTTTAGTTCATGAGAGTATAAAGCTTAAAGTGTTAAAAATGCTTAATTCAAACGGAAATGCAATTCTAGCAATTGCAAATTGCAGTGCTGAATATATTTGACTATTTTACTGTAGCCCTTTAAATAGAAACGCTATATTATCACAAGGTAACCCATAATACTCGACAAAAAAAAAATTATATTTAGTGACGTATATATATATATATATATATATATATATATATATATATATATATATATATGTATTTATATGTATATATATATATATATATATATATATAATATATATATATATATATATATATATATATATATAAATGTACACTTACAGCAGAATTCTTTTAAAAAAGAGCGAAAACAACAAATGGAGGCAAATAAACATACACGAATATTATTGACTTTTCGATGATCCATTTATCCTTTAGAATAATGACAGAAATAAAAACGACAACTTACTTTCTAATTCAGTAATATATCTGGATATCTTTTTACGTAAGACTCGATTTTTGATATCGTATTAATGATATAATTTTCAAGGTTTATAAATTGCTTTTTTACCTCAAACCTCAAACATGAGGTATTTCTAATAGCCCATGATCTAAATCTCGAATATTACAATCTCATTCATGACCCATATTAAGATAATAATAAGAAAATTTAGTTCAAGTAGACTAAATTTATGTAGTTATTTGTTTTTATAAAATTACCACGCTGTCTTTATCTTACCTGTATAATACATCTAGAACTATTAATTTAAAATCTCGGCATGATCATTTCTGTCTGTTGCTATTGTATAAAGTTATCAAAAATATGATTGGTTGCATTGCCTATATAATTACCTATATATATATATATATATATATATATATATATTATAAATTTAATTGTTTATGATACATAAAAAATGACAATGGAATGCACAACCAACAAAAACTACAAAAATTATAACCGTATTATTAAACAAAAAGAAAGTGTTAATTTAATATGAAAAGTATCCAAGCCAAAAATTCAATATAAGGTGATTTATTCACATAGGCAGATGGGGGATTCAGAAATTCAAAAGAATTACATAATTTCAACAGGCTTGTAGAAAATATGTCAAGTTAGTATATTCCATAAGCCTAGTAATCAGGACGAATTTTAGGCTGATGTAGGGATAGGTATGACTTGCACCGACCTGGAGTTGAATCTGAAATCCTTGGTCCAAATAAAGGCTCTATGAGTTTTAATAATAAAAAAAAAAAAAAAAAAAAAAAAAAAAGTTTTCAAGCCCAAAGTACAATGAATGCTGAAATTCCAACTCTTGGGTGAATGTTATTTTTTTTTCTTTTTTTTTCTTAAACGGGTACGTGGGTATGTTCTTATTAACATGCAAATTTATTAGTTTATAATTTGTATTTCAAAAATCTGAAGATAAAATTTCTACTACAAATTTCTTTCCTTTTATAAATAAATTGAAATTTTTGCTTATTTTCAAATTTGAAATACTTAATATTGTTATATCAAATAAATTACATTTTGCGTGTTAAAAATTCAATACTAACTATTCCTCTCACTATTTTTTTTTTTTTTTTTTTTTGTATAAGATAATCAAGTATTCTAGCTTCACATATCTATTAGGATTGCATAATTCATACATATCTGTGTATACATACCTATACATATATATACTCTATAACAAAAAAAAAAAAAAAAAAAAAAAAAAAAAAAAAGACTCACCAAGAAGGAGTATTGCAAACTGGACTCAAATTGACATAAATACAAGTTTCGATGGAAAATGCTAAATTTTAAAGTTTGGTTGCGGCGCTGCAGTGCATCTTAACTGCACAATTGGCAGAACATTAAAAATGAGAAATTTTGATTCCAGAACATAAATTCTTCAAGAATTTTATTCAGTCTACTCAGAAAGACAGTAACCATGCCTCACATAAAGGTGCGCAAACAACATGAGCAGATGTCAGCATTTGAGTGTGGTGTGTAGTTGGGCTCAAAGAAGCCGGTTGGTCTCATATGTGAATTTTTTTACAATTAGATAGGAGCGGTACCACTATTAGACGATATTGACAGAAATGGGTGAACCATGGCCGAATACAGCGTCATAAAGGAAGCGGTCGGCCTGAAGAGAGGACAGAAATTGAGAACCAGTCAATCGTCAAAGCGGTACTCAAAGCTCCAATTCATCATTATCGTCGATCCTGCGTACAACTGGTACTTCAGTTACTTCGAAAGCGGCTCAGTAAAATGGGGTCCAGCTCAGTCCCCGGTTCTCTCTCCTACAGAAGATGTATGGAGCATCGTAAAAAGGGTCCTACAACCAGTTCGGGATTTTGCCAATCTAAAGCACCAATTGGACAGAATTTGGCACAATAATTCACAGGAGCACATCTGCCCACTCTGTCAAGTAATACCAAGCCAAATCACTGCGTAGATAAGGGCGAGAAGTAGACCAACACGTTGATGACTTGTTTACTTTGTGAGGTCCTTTTTCTTGATTAAATCAGAAAAATTTTCTGAAACTGTAATCAATTGTTTTTCTACACATGTACATCACATTTATCAATTTCTGTCCCATTCGAATAATTCCTTCTTGGTGCGCCTTTTTTTTTTTTTTTTTTTTTTTGGTTATAGAGTGTATATACATAACAATTAGGATTGCATAATTTCTTTAAGTTGCAGTATTTCAACCAGCTGATGAGGATAATAGAGCTATTGAATTTTTGGTTAGCGTAATTTTCATATTAAATTTCCTGTTTCTTCTTGTTTATTAATAGTGTTATAATTTTTGTAGTTTTTGTTGTTTGTATATATATATATATATGTGTGTGTATGTATGCGTTTGTGTGTGATAGAGTGCGTATGAATTTTCAAATGCATCTACATAATTTAATTACATAGACAATGTATATTAATAAAGCTTTTAAAATACTTAACATGGTTTGAGGGTCTGATATTTATTTGATTTCTATTGAAATGTATTAATACTAATTGTTTTAAATTTTCAAATTGTTAACATACGTACTGGATAATATATTTGTAATTCCTTTTCTTTTCAAGGAATAATGTAAGGTTTTTTTTTTTTTTTTTAAATATATATATATATTCTGTAGTGTACATTTTTATTAAACAAATAAGTTAATTATATAATATTTATATAGAATGTTCGAATTAATTTTAGTTGTTAACATAATAATACATGTATACCACAGAACATTTTCTATGATAACATAGTACCACATCATTAAGCTTAGCTATATATGGTCTTACTTATACTTACTTTTGTATCGCGAATAAATACTCTGCTTTTCTAACAAACGTAAAGAAGAAATTTGAAATTTTATAGTATATCAGGGACATTTCCCATTAAAAATATACCGAAGATATTCTTGAGAAAATAGTATTTTCTTAAGACTTTCTTCAAAAATTTTAAAATATTTTGAAGATTTATATTCTATAAAATATCTTCAGAAATTTTGAGGACATTATAAAGAAATTTTCTAAATTTTCTAAAGAATGGGCCAAATAACTTAAGATATTTTGCAGATTTTCTCTAAAATTATCTGCAGAATATCTTGAGATTATTTTTAGTTGAGATTTACATATCATCATATTTAAGTCAATATGATGATGAATTTTTATGTAACTTTTATGCAAATTTATAAGAATCAAAATACAACAAAATTAAGATTTAGATTAAAAAATGCAATTATATAAATGAAAAACTTTCTATTTTTATTAATTATAGCTAAATTAATATATATATATATATATATATATATATATATATATATGTATATATATGAATCTATAGAAATATCTATCTGGCATAATTACTAAAATATTATCTCGAAACTGTTTCATAAATATCAATTAACTATTTTTATCTAAAGGCATACTTAATTATTTTCATTTTTTAATATACGGATTTTTTTTCTTTCTAAAAAAAAAAAAAAAAAAAACTCATATAAAGCGAGTGAAATTGATTAATACATTCTTTTATATATTGAAAAATTGTTCAATAGTGTAGATATATCCGGAATGTTATAATGATGAGAAAACGAGTGAATATTTATGAGGCATATCTAAGGTTTCAGCAATTTTAAAAGAAATTAATTTGCATAGTACGCATCAGAATGCACGCTATTGGTCTGATAAGTTATTCATAAAATATACATGGGCATAAAATTTGAAAAAAAAAAAAAAAAAAAAGTGTATTACACTTTTATAAACAACTTTTATTTTAAATTAAAATCTGATAACTTTTCTTTAAAATTTTCTGAATAAAATTTAGTAAAATGAATAGATTAAATTTTATTATTAATTGATAATATTTTTGTAAAACATCATAATCAATCGAAAACTACTGGATACAAATAATAGGGGAGACCCCTGTTTTGTCGGTGCTCAAAAACAGAGCCCCTGATCTGTTTAAAATTATGAAACTGTTATGTGCATACCTTTGGGACAAATTACTTTCAATTTTGATTAATATAAACATTTAAAATGATAAATGATAAATTACGACAAATAGAAGGTTTTTAAATAGAGATCACATATGACCCTAGGTACAGTATCCGCATTGTACCTAGGGCCAGAGCTCATTGTACCTAGGCCTTCTTTTTTCCGATACCCAAAACAGAGTCTCTGACCTTTTTAAAATTATGAAACTGATATCTACATATTTTTTGAACTAATACTTTTAATCGGGATTAATATAAACACTTAAAATAATAAGTTCCGACAAATAGAACGTTTTTAAATAAACTTCACACATGGCCTTAGGTACAACACCCTTATTGTACCTAGGGCAAGATCTCATTGTACCTCGGGTCAGACCTCATTGTACCTAGTGTTGCTAAAATTCTCTAAAATCAGTTTTAATGTTTGAGTGCAAAATTTACGGAGTTTGTACAGGATGGCAAGAGGAAAATCTTTGACAGAAGACGAGATGATAAAAATCGACTTTATGCGGGGTAAAGGCTTTAGCAATCGCGAAATATAGCGCTGAATCGGAAGAAGTGAGAGTGTTATGAGAAATTATATAAAGAAAGGAGCAAATTATGGGAAAAAAGCGTATAAGAAGCGAACAGAAAAGCTCACCAGTTACGACAAATGTCGAATATGCAACACTGCAAAGAATAAGAATATTTCCTGTGCGAAGATAAAGGCTCAATACAAGCTGTGTGTTCATCGGACAACCATATGGAGAACTCTCAAAGCTGCAACATTCATTAAATTTAAGAAAATGAATGCGTAACCACCCCTTACTCAAAGGCACAAGGAAATGCGGTTGGAAAGGGAAAGAAAATGGATTCTAGATTGGGAAAAAGGCATCTTCTTTGATGAAAAAAAGTTTAATCTCGATGGCCAGTACGGATTTCATAGCTACTGGTACTCAGTGGCGGCTCGTGAACCGGAAATAGGTGAAGAGCTCAAAAATAATATTTAATTATTTTCAATGCATGATTTTTATTAAGCATAGTCTTAACTAAAATTAACTAAAAATACCTATTTAAATGTAAATTTATAGTCTATAAATGAATACAGCGTAAAACACAGTGTGCCTCTTCACCTATTTTCGGTGCACGAGCCGCCACTGCTGGCACTATATGATAACCGAATGAATGTAGTGTTCAAAACGTCAATCTGGAGGTCGTTCTGTCATGGTGTGGGCAGCCATAGGTTTTAAAGGGACTTTCGAATTAGAGTTCGTGGAGAACAGTATGAACTCTGTAGATTATGTCCAGATGCTCCCAAGGAACCTCGCCGTCAAGCAGTCAAAAAATCTGGAAGAAATTATATTTTTCAGCAAGATTGTGCATCTGTATATACAGTAAATATCGTAAAAAAATGGTTCCGTGACAATAAAATTAAAGTTCTGGATTGGTCCTCAAAAAGCCCCGATTTAAATATAATGGAGAACGTATGGGGTAATCTGGTTCGCCGTGTTTACGCAAACGGAAGGCAGTTTAACACAAAAGATGAACTAAAATCGGCAATTCTGTTAGCTTGGAAGACAATCAGCTTGGATGACCTCATGCCACTATATCAGTCAAGGCGTTTACTGGCTCTTCTTGAAGCCCATGGTGGCTTTACAAAGTATTAGATACAGTATTTGTTACTCAGTTATTTATTTTTTACATGTGCGTTTAAATTCATGCAGCATGTATATTTGTCATAAATTTAATAAAATTATTTTCTAAAAAATCATATTGTTTTTTCATTGTTTTGACTCGTAATTTCATTTCATGAATAATACACATACAGTTTGCATCAAGTGTCACCTATTCATATTTTTTTATTACTCTTCTATACCATTCTAATTATTAAAGCTAAGGTGCGTTTATATTCATGCAACGCACTGTATACCCCCTCCAATTAAATAACACCTATAAATGATAATAAACCTGGCTATATCAAAATGGTGTTAATAAACTGTATGCTAATAAACTACATAATTAAAATGTACAAGGTCTTTATATTGTGTGCTTTTCTTTGAGTGTTTTTGAATTCTTCTGTATTATAAAAGTGAATTGCGTTGGTTAACTAACAATAAAATAACTAACGTTCAAGTTTTTCATTTCTAGTTTGAAATAGTTTTAAAATGAGCGATTTTGTTTTTTTATTATATGGCATGTTAATAAATACAAATACGCTAAAAAAACTTCTTGTCAAGGGTTGTTTTTTAAAGTAATAGCTTAGAAATTTTCTTATTTTGTTAAATAAACAAAATATTGATATAAAAAAATATTTTACAGCTTAAGGTTTAAGTTTTCTGTTGTTAATTTTCATTTATTTTTACGTTGGTTTAAATCCATTGCATCTACATATAATGCCTGTACTATTCTAGTCGTATATAAAACTTATGTTTGCGGTTACATTCTTTTCAAAATAAAACACAAATTAATATGTTTATTAAGGTTTCTCAGGACAAAAAAAAAAGAAAAAAAAAAAAAAAAAAAAAAAACCTACCTCTTTGCAAACTTTTAATCATATATAAAGTTGCGTGTTTTGAGTTTTAAGCAAGATAGCATAAAGATTAAAATTAATTTCTGTTCTTTTTTAGAATATCTCTTCTAAATGATTTTTTTTTTCACCACACTATTTTCAAAAAAAATTATTATTTCCTAGAGAGCCAATTTTGTGTTTCAAGTTAGAATATATATAGGTTAAGAGTTATTTAGAATTTTGACAGAATGATTGAATGTGAATGTTTAGAGCAATACTGAAAGTAAAATCCTTATAACTAGTTTGAAACTCCTTAATGATAATACTTTTCTTTAAAGGAGACTAGTAAGGCATCATACTAAGCTCATAGAAATTTTGAAGTTTTGCAAAAAATTAATATGTGGAGTAAATTTCATGATTGGATCGAGTAATTTAGGATGCTCTCTAGTAAGATTGACAAAAGTGTGGAATTGGTATCTCGCTTCTTGGAAGAGTAGTCTTGTTCAAACATACTCTACGGATTTTGTTTGAGGATTTTATGGTCTGACAATTTGGTGCTTTGATATAAGAGAAGGTGGCTTACGGTTATCAGCATGCAGAGTAAATAAAGTTAACTGCTGTGTAATCAAGATTGCTGCAATAGTGGTAGGCAGCTAATGCCCTATTATTAAAAGGCTTCTGCAGTTAGGAGTTTGTCAAAATGATTTTTTTTTCTTCCGGATATGTCATCTCCTCGTTTATCAGTCCCCTAAGATTTCATGTATAAATTTATACAAATTAATTCCCCAGGGATAGAATTTAAGCGAAGACAAAAGTTCGGTGGGAAATAGTGAAAATATAAAAATTGTCTTAACTGTATCAATTTTAAACCGCTAATAAAGGTAATATATTCATTTTACCTTCGCTGCAAGCCAAAGTTTTTTAAGTAATTTGAATATAAATGAATAATTATATTCTAAATTTGAATAATTTGAATATTTGAATTTAATTCATAGTGAATAAACCTGCATAATTAATTTAAATGAATATATCCGCATTTTATCTATATACTTTTCCCCTCTGCTTTAGACACAAAAGTTATTCACGGCAATAAAGTGTGAAGAGAGCAGTTTGAAGAGTTAACCTCATTCATGTTTCCTGTAACATTTCCGTTGTTACAGTTGCTATAGCAGTGGTTATTGAGACTCGCAGTCTTCATAACTTCAGGGTCATTCCTTCTGTAGATATTGTCTTTGACGTAGCCTAAAAAAAAAACTAGTAGCGTCTCGCCTGGATATCTTGGGGAGCAAGCAATGGGACTTCCGCGGGTTCTATCCATCATTTATGGAAAATTGCATCTAAAAAGTCACGAACATCCGTCTATAGTACGCGAAAATAAAAAATAAAAATGTCTACAAAATTTGAGATTTCCGTAGCCAATTCCGCTTAATAACGCTAATGTAGAGCTAATAGATTTTTTTTTTTTTTACTGACTGCTGGAATTAGAGACATTTTATTCGGACTTCCTGTATATTATTATTCTTTTTAAAACTGAAACATTAAAATATAATTTTAAGACAAACTTATTCCTATATTTAATATCAAACATTGTGTAGTAATATATTTCAATTTTTAATTACGTTTAATTTTGAAAAAAAAAAAAAAGTAGCTATTTTTACGTGTTTATTCGGAATTAAATGTACATTTTAGGTGAAGTATATAAATCAAAATTTGCTACAATTGGATTAGAAAACCAAAAAACTCATTAAAATTTTTTTTTTCTCCTTTTGCCGATTAAAAGTTGAAAAATGTATTTATTAAATTGTGTCAATGAATAGTTCAAAATGTAGCCTACAGCCTAAAATTATTTATTCTATGCTTATTAGTTGAATATGCAGTACCGATTTAAAGACAGAAACGGCATTTTTCAAAATTAATAAAGCGACAGTTTATTATAATAAATATTTAAAAAACCTAAAAGCATCATCGATTATTTATTTATTTATTTTTATTAAACATGACAATTATTTGATGCATAAATTCTAGAATCATTGTGTGTATTTACTTTAAATGCTATTATAGTCAACAAAATACCTCGCTAAAAATTTTGGAAAAATAATTCCAAGGAAGAGACAACTGTTCTTCAAGTGCAATACTGATTTTTTTTTTTTTTTTAAGAATACGCTTGTAATAAAAATAACATATTTTTCTCAGAAACATTAACTTCAAGATAGAGTTATAATAATTAATTTAAATTGCTTTTAATTCCAATTTAATTTATGTCATGAGAAAAGCAAATACAAGTATTTTAAACTATTTTTTATTTATTTATTTTTATCTTAAATTTACATTAGAACAGTTTCAATTAAAAAAAAAAAAAAAGAAAAGAAAAGAAACAGAAAAGACAACTGCTAATAAAAGTTAGCAGCTATAAAGAAATTTTTCATAACAGAATCGACAGCATTACATAAAGAGAAATGCATTTCTTTCTTTCTATCTTTTTCAGCAGTTTCTATACTTCATAAAATTTATTTCAAATGACATTTCCGCTATACAGAAAAAAAAAAGAAAAAAAAAAAGCTGAACAAAAAAAGATTGAAACCAATAATTTAGTGATTTTTAAGTTAAATATTTGTTTTCGATGTTGTAATTATGATAATTAAATACTTTGTTTTGCAATTTAAATATCATTATACCTTATGTAAGGGAAAGAATGTTTAACTGAATCATTATTAAATCTACAAGAATATATTATCCTTAATAACTCGGCATTCGATTTACATATTCAGTATACTCTTATTGATATTATTATTCTATTTACTAAATAAAGCAATATTAAGTCGTAAAATATTGTCTGAGGAAAGAGAATGCACAAATGAAATTATGAATATTTCGTGGCTAAGATAATTGAAAACTACGGAGGTTTGAATGTAGATGAATAGGAACAAATCAAATAGTTATCAGATACAGAATATAATAAGTTGATTGATTATAACGTGTATTCGAAAATTGAAATATAATGCAACAAATATTCTTACTTTTTTTTTTAATGAATATTAAAATAACATTTAAATTTCATAAAATAATTTTTAGTTAAATTTTGTCTAAAGGAATATTTTGAATATCACTATTTTATATAGTGAATATGTCATAATAAAAAAGGAATATTTTGAAACAGTCTCTGCAGTAAAATGCAATGATGAAATATTTATCTGTGTGATGTTTATGATGCGGTATTTTATTGAAAAGCTTAAAACAAAGTATTTTAAGCATATATTACATTTTTTTAACATCAAAATGGGGCATTTGTGTTTTTATTGATCATTTTAAAAAATAATAAATTCTGTTTAAATTACTTAAATACTATAGAAAATTAAAATTGTTTTTATAGCACCTAAACATTTTAAAATTCTTTAAAATTTACAAATCAAATATTAACTTCTTATTTTCTCTAAACAACAAAAAGTTAACCTGCTTAACATTTTTTTTTTTTTTCCTGTAATGTTTAAATTTAAGGATATGTCTAAATGTTCTATGGTAAGAAAGTTAATTTTTAACATGCTTTTAAACTATGCAATAGATAAATAAATAGATAAATAGATAAATAACATTTATCATATTCTCAGTGCAATGTAATATTGTGTTTTCTAAAAACATAAATGATAAGTATTTTTAATAATCATATATATTACTTTTTATTATTATCTTAAAAATCATTTTATATAACAAATTTAAATTCGCAATTTTTAATTAGCGTGTATTATCGTACAGTAAATTTATAATTTTCTTGAAAGTATTCTCATGTATTATCTCCTGTAAATGAACATTGCAGTTGTGTATGAAAAAGTACACAGAAGAATGCTCTAAGAGAAAATTGGCTTAAGTGCATTTAAATGTTTTGTTAAAATATTTTTACAGCATGAATTCTATAAAAAGAAACTTTATATTTATTTTTATACATTGGACTTTTAATTAAAAAATAATAATTTCAAGAAACATTGGAATATCTTTACTTACGACTAGGTGAGAAATTAAATAAAATTGCTTTTTGTATCTAAACATTTTACAAATAGTTTTAAGCAGAATGTGATGAAAATTTAATTTTGCACTTTTAAAATTAAATGCTTCAAAACTAGTTACTACAAATATAATTTCTCGAAATTTGTAAAATATTAAGACAAAATAACTACGCCTATGATATATAAAAGCTGTTGTAAAAGTTACAAAGGCTGTCCGCACATTAGTTAGACTATTTTTCTTTGCTGTAAAAACAAACCGTCTGCTAATAAATTTTATTTTTATCTGTAACTATATTTTTGAAAGTACAGTCGGTAACAAAAGTATCCGAACACTAGTAAAAATCCCTATATAAAAAAAGTAGAGTTAATAATGTTTTGTTAAATAAATCCTTGTCGAATCATAAGAACATGACTAAGAACATGATTCCACAAGGATTTATTTAACAAATCAGTATTAACTCTACTTTTTTTACATAGGAATTTTTGCTAGTGTTCGGATACTTTTATTACCGACTGTAAACATTATCATATGATACTTAAGATTTTTTTTTCTTTTTCATGCAAAATTACGCTTTTAATTAAGCAGTCGATCCATAGCTTGTACTCTTTCCGAAGAAATTTGTTCGTTAAAAAAAAAAAAATACAAAAAAAAAAAAAATACAAAAAAAAAAAAAAAAAAAAAAAATTACAAAAAATACAAAAAATACAAAACGCTGTGAAAGCGATGGTTTTTCGATATATAATGCTACTATAGGTAATGTCAAAAAGAAAAAAAAAAGAGGAAAAATTACAATGTTTGGTTTTTAATGGAAAAACAAATATTCCAAATACATATCTTACGAAAAAAAAAAAAAACGGAATATTTCGAACATTGTAAAGATAATGTTCAAAGGTAGTGCAATGGTAATAATCTTTACTGATTAAAAAAAAAAAAAAAAAATCCGCTAAATGACAGGACAGTTGCAAAATTATTAAATTGCACAGTATCAACCGTAAACAAAGTGTCAACCGCATTAACCGTGATTAATGATGATTTAAATCTTAAAAAGGCGAAAAAACACAATGTGCATCGTCTTTGTCCCCGACATGTCGCCGATCGCAGAACGCGCTGCAAAACTCTTAGAACGGACGGAAATGGAGAAAGAAAATGCATCAACAAATGAATCTTAAATGTGCCTAAGCAACTACAACAGTTTATTATCATCAAAGTAGGAGAAAAAAAAAATAAAAATATGGTTCAAGGAATGAAAAGAAAGTTTGTAAAATTGATTTATGATTGTTGCTTGTTTTGTATATATTGGCAAATTAAAAATAAAGAAAGTGAAGAAAAATGTAAATATCAACTCCCTATATTATCAGCAACGTATTTTATCTCCAATTTTAAAACAGGAAATACCATCTCATTACCCATAATGTAATCAATAATATGAATTGCAAGACAAATCAAACAGACACACGTCAAAATTCTCTGACCAATTCCTGAAAAAAAAAAAAAAAAGAAGTAACGTGTATAAAAGCCATACCCTTCACTGATATCCCTAATAAATCTCCTCATGCATTCCATATGATATTAATACCCATGGATTTTTATGCTTTTGGACTTTTAAAAACAGATTGTGGAAACGTACACCTACAACCTTTCCTGGAATTTGGAAAGCTGTTCAAGAGGAATGGGGCAAAATGTTTCTTCCGATACTACAAAAGGATTTATTCTTATAGAAATTACTATGTAGAAAAAAGTGAGCAAAAGGGATAATCAAATAGAATATATAAAACAAAAAATGTTTAGGTAAGATATTTCTATAAATACTATGAAAATCGTCTAAAAATATGCTAGCAGCGTCTGTTTATATGTACACTGACATAGTCATGGAACTCGGTGTGTATTAAGTTTTATAATTGCTGAATAGTTAATTAACATATTCAGGCAAAAAAACCTTTTATTAACGTGAAACAACGTTAAAAAAAAATGCTCCATTTAATGTAACTGTACCCCGGAGGTAAAAGACACCATGCCCAAAAGTATAATTTTTCAGGAGAGCAACATTTATTATTTTCAACTTTATTCTTGCAACTTTGCATGTTTATTTGTGATTATCAGTAATTGCTTTATGACATTTTAACACAATATTAATAATATAATGAACTAAAATAAAATGATTTTAATAATACATTTTGGTGATCAGTCTTTTCGACGACAAAGGGACATGGTGTTTTTACGGTATAGATATATTAAAACCATTTATAATAGGAAGGTAAAGAGATAATCGATAAAAAGTAGATATTATTAAATAGTCCATGCCTCATCACGATAGGTGATACCCAAATTGAGTACAATTGAACAGATTCATCTCAATGGAAGCAGCCGAAGCATATTTATGACATCGATTAAAAAAAAAAAAAAAAAGACCACTGACGTCCCATGGTAAAAACGAAAGAAATCAAGAAACACACACCGAAAATGTAACGTATTAAAAATTAAAGATAGATGCCAGTAGTTATGTAATCGCTTTAAGATTTATTACCATAATATTTCAGGGGGGGGGGGTGATTGATATTCACATTTAAGACACATTTATAAGAGTTATGTTTATGTATAATTTTTATAGTATAAAAACTTTTTATTTTTCAGTTTTTTTAATATATTACTTTGATTTTTTTTTATAGTATTTATCGAAAAAAAGTAGTATACAGTAGAAAGGATTGAACTGATTAAAATTAAAGTTTAATTAAAATTTATATGTTTTTCATGTATATAAATCCTTTTAAAACATAATCTACTATTTTATTTATTATATTGGTCGGAATCAAAGCGTAATATAGTGTAAAAAGCGGGGACTATAAAATGAATGGTTTAAAAACTAAAACATTTAATATATGCTGAGAGACAGTGATCTTTAAAATCGCAGTTATTAAATAATAGCAGATCCACCAGTCATCGATAAATATCCAAATTGAAGTGCCCGGGAAATGCCTTACTGTAGACAGTGGAAACCTGAACCCGATGCATCTGGGGCGGAAAAAAATAGTAGGCAACGCATACACGAAGAGAGATTTAGAGCAATTTGAATGCAGGAATTTTTTTTTACTAACGATTCAATTCTTTTGAAATTTTATATACACTGGTTCTCATAATTATAAGGACCCGTTTTTCTATATTAACTAAACACTGAACACTATTATTTAAACAAATATATTTTTTATTAATTTTAATTTCATTAGCAGACTATATTTAAAAAGTTTTATCGTTTTTCTATCTTAAAAAATTTGAAATACGGTCGAAAAAATTACTTTTCAGGTTTTCACAATTATAAGGACAGCTCGAATCTTAGTATTTTTTTTTTCAGTTATTCTTTAAATTAATTTTTTATGGGGTCTCTTTTTAGGGTGAAACAGTCAGTTATTCTCTCTGGTATATATACATACATTATTTTTCAATATTCAGTTTCAGTAACATTTCATACAGCATAGATGATATTCTGAATACATTTAAACTATTTAAAATTGATTTCCATTTGCATGCACTTTTCTAATATGATAAGTTATGGTTTTTTCAACTTTTAGGCCACGGGAAAGGCAATAATACAGAAGTTTCTTTCTTCAAACTATTTCCTATTGCTCTAGAAGTAGAGTAAAAATTAATGTCCTGTTGAAAAAAAAATATGATTACCCCCAAAAATCTAACAAAAATCTGAGAATTCCACGTTTAAAATTTGAGGATATTCTTTTGATGTTCATAGTAATAGAAAAAAATACTAAATTCGTTCTACCTTCAGTAGAAACAGCTCCCCAGAGCACCATAGATCCACCTTTAAAATGCCCTATTCATATCTGCCTTTTAAAAAATCTGCTCTGTCTTTCGCTATCTTCAGATCGTGCCAGTAACTGTTAAAACCATTTGGTTAATCAAAAATAAAATGTTTTTCATCCGAAAATGCAACATTTTACCATTTAATATTGTCTTTATTCAACTTTAACACAGACGTTCTTTCCCCCATTAAATGCTTATTGATTATTACAGGTTTTTTATTCATTTTAACATATTATTAATTATTCTAAATATGCATAAATGTGGAACCCAACCTTTCGTTAAAAATTACGAGCAAATTCAACAGTAGTCCTTATGAGTAGAACAGTAAGAGGAATTATGAGTCTTCGATCTCTGTAAAACAACTCTGATTTTGCATCAGATCGCTCTCCCGTCGAACCAGCAGTTCAGCGTTTGATCACATTTCCTTCAGGAATTATAGATCTTCGAATTTCATTAGAAATTCGGCGGATTGAAATTATCCTTCCACTTAAAAAACACATTTATCATACTTCACTACATGGACGTTATTTTTTTCGAGGAATTATCAGTAATGTCCGTCCAAGAAAAATTAAAGGCTTATATATGAGTTAATCTCGCCCAGTAGTTAACAAATTCGCATGTCAACTCTAATTTATCCGCTAGTAAGTTAAATAAAACGAAAGATTCTTGATTGTCCCTATAATTATGAACGTCTAAAAATGTAGAGAATTTTTTTTTTTTACATTTTTATTAATTTTGTTGATAATTTTGTTTGATGATTTGTTTTATTAATTTTGTTGTTGTAATTTTGTATTTATTAATTTTCATAATATATATATATATAGTAGTTTTGGGTTATAGAATACTAGATATATTAAGTACACTTAGTATAACCTTGTTCACAATTATTTTTATATTAGTTATTTCAAAGCATAAAGTGCCCTTATAAATATGAAAAGGAGTGTATTCATTTAAATATGGTGACCAGCTAAGCGGGTGTAGACTGCTAGTAAAATAATAATAAAATGTTCAAGTATCCTTTAAAAAAAAATTCGTACACATTTTTGTAAAGGATATCTACAAAAATAATTTCATTTATGGAAACTAAATGTATTTGCTTAAATATTTCACGAAATTTATTGAATATCTGAAAATTTCATTTTTTTAATATTTACCCACATAAAAAATTTATTTTTCTTTTAAATGTTTTTCATTCCGTAATTCATTTTATGAAATATATTTATGAAACATTCCAAAAACTTAAATAATCAATAGTTTACAGTAAAATATTTTACAATAAGTGAAATATAATAATAATAATAATAATAAAAACTGTATTGTATTTAATTCCGAATAAATATTTTTCAAAAACTATTTAATGCGTAAAAGTGTTTTAGTTTTTCATTTTTTTATGTGTTATGTTATAGAAGTGTACCATTTCTCCATTTCAGTGTAGAGAAAGAGATAAAATGATAAAAATCTAAACAATATATATATATATGTATATATATATTATTTCCTTTAAAAATAGCATTTAATACGATCCAATTCTCTGAAGAGAATATATGAGTTCATTATACTGTATGAGAGGATAAGAATAAGATTTATTATACAGGGATACATAAATAAATTTATAATAACTTTAATATATGCATATATTTTAATGTATTCGTATTCCACACCTTTTAAATATTTAAATCAATATACAAATTTTAAAAATCTTTAAAAAAACGCCAACAATTTTTACTACACAGATTGAAACAGATTGGTTATTAAAGACAAAAAAAATTGTAAAGACTGCTGTTTTATTTCTTTTTCTTTTAAAATTCGTTAATTAAGTGATTTAGTATTATTACTTGACTTGGTTTATAATAATTCCTCTGACTTTTTGAATTGTTATATATGTATATATATATATGTTTTATCGGAATGTCACATATATATATATATTGCAAATAAAGCTTTTTATTATTTTTATATTTTTTTTATGTGATTATGTGTATGCACAATGTTTGCTATTACTTAAGCAGATTTTTAATTTACAAAAAATTTCGAAATACATCATTTTATAGCTGCTATTTGTGCATTTTATGTATTATTATTATTATTATTATTATTACAATTCTCATCACGTTGTATTATTATTGTTATTATTATTATTTATAACACTATTTCAATTCTCATTCAGTTTATTACAATTCTCCTTCAGTGTTTTGCAGTTTAATGATCATTTCGAACTACTTTTATCACTTAATTATCAAGTTTTTAGGTATTATTTTTTAATTTCCATCCTTTCATTGTTTTTCGATATTCTGTTATTTCTTTTTTGGTTTGATTTGGGTGGTCTTCGTTTTTGATCAGAATTATTGTTTGAATACTGAAATTAAATCATCTTTAAATTTCAAATGTTTGCACTGATAATATTATATTACTGCTGAACGGTCTGTTTCTCTCATCTCTCTCTCATCTCTCTCTCTCTCTCTCTCTCTCTCTCTCTCTCTCTCTATATATATATATATATATATATTATATATATATATATATATATATATATATATATATATATATATTGTATATCATAATAATGGCATAAAATGTATTCTTTTGGAATTTTTTACTGCAAAAAAAAAAAAAAAAAAAAAAAAAAAAAAAGTTTTATGTCTGTTTTTTTTTTTTTTTTTTTTTTTTTTTTTTTTAAATAACATTTAAAGAAAATAAAGAAAGAAAAAAATAATAATTTGTACTGTTTTACAGAAGTTGTAGAATTTCCCTTGCACCATTAAACGGGAAGTATAATTAGATTAAAATGCTCGACAGAAGTTTTTTTTAAACCAATTAAAAAAGAAGTTTGAAGATTTTTTATCTTTGATCATTTCGTGTAGCATTTAGTTAATTAAATATTCTCGTAGAAAAATACTTTTTAAAACTTAAAATTTAATCTTACCGAGAGATTTACTCATTAAGTATTCATATACTTCGACTATCTAGATATATATATATTTTTTTTTAATATACATACCCCGGTTTCTTTTCAGAAAATTTTATAAAGAGAAAGATATGAAATGAGTTGTTTAAACGCCACACTAAGGAAAAGCAGTGGTTAATCTTAAAAAATTGAAAGAAGAGATTTTAATGAAAATTTATGACAATTATATATATATGTATATATTTATTTATTTATCGAAAACGACATAAATTTATATAATTGAGGAGATTATATATTAATAGATATAAAAGTAAGGGAATATATACATATATACATATATTAACTGAAAATATTATATATTAATATACATATAATTAAAATAAAGTGTATATGAATCTATAGAGTAATAACAAAGTTTCCTTTTAGTAACGTTAAATTTATATAGAGCATAAAAATATTTACATATTTACAAATTACAATAAAAGAATATACGTATACAGAAGCAACATCGCTGCGTCGATCATAAACATAAATATATATATATATATTTTTACTTAAGAATAAAGTCAGTTGCCAATGCTTTTTTTTTAAAGAAAAGTTTTTCGTCTATGTATCCGTAATCATGGAGACATGGAGTCACCACAGTCACCCCTCCTAGTTCTCAACCAGTGAAGACGAATCGTTTATGAAAATGTACTGTTCTTCTGGAACGAATCACAGTTGGACCGAAAGGCTTTGAGGTAGTGTTCGTAAAAACAGCTTTGTGATCAATATCATTACATAAATGTTCTGGTTTTAGTCTATCAATAGACACAGTTTTTGTAGTACTGTTAACAGAAATGACGAAGTCTTTGTGTAAACGTTTTACAATCTGTAAAGCTGCATCACACTGAGGTTGCAAAGGTCGACGAACTGCATCGTGTCGAAGAAAAACATGATTGCATGTCTGGATGTCTTTTGGCACACATAACGTAGGCACATCATGACGAGAGGCAGCACAGGAGCGTGTTTCTCTAATGACATTATGGAGCTTTTCACAAAAGCTGGTGTCAGTGGAAGGAGGGTGGAATCGTCGTAAAAGTCCCCAGGTAGACGGAATGTCTCGCCATAGACAAGCTTTGCCGAAGAAGTTTCAAGTTCTTCCCTGTATACAGAACGAAGTCCCAAAAGAATTGGAGAGAGATCATCTACCCAATTGTGATGTGACAAGCACTTGATGGCTTACTTTAACGGCCTATGTAAGCGTTCATCCATGCCATTGCATTTAGGGTTATACGGAGAAGACCATGAATCTGAATACCAAAGTGGGAAGCAAAAGCTCGGAATTGTGAAGATTGATGTTGTCTCTCCTGGTCACTGATAAGACGTATCGATGTACCAAACCGCACAATCCAGTTAAAATATAGTAATTTGGCAACCGTCTCCGTAGTTATATCAGCCAAAATAATAACCTCTGGCCCACGAGTTAAGCGATCAAAGATAGTTAAACAGTAAGTGAAACCACAGCACGTTGGCAAGGGGCCAACAAGGTCAATATGTATGTGTTTGAACCTACATTCAGGTAGGGTAAAGTTACCGTAAAGCGTTACAGTATGCTTATGAACCTTCGTACGTTGACATTGTACACATGTGCGACACCATAATTTAATTTTGACTTTCTTGTTCCGCGAGACATAGCGAACTGAAATGAGCTTGGTTGTCACACGATTACCAGGATGTGAAAGTCCGTGGACAGCATCAAAAACAATTTTACGAAAAAAATGAAAGAACATTAAATCGAATTTTAGAGGAAGAAGTATCACAAAACAAAAGTTTATCAGAATTTGGAATGGGAAAGTGTTTTGGGTGTAAGGAATATTTTTCAGTGTTTGCCAAAATTTCAGGGAAAGCAAAATCAGCAGTTTGCACGTCAGTTGTTATTTCCTCGATACGTGAGAAAGCGTCAGCTATAAAATTATTCTTTCTAGGGTAGAGTGACCATATTTTTTTCCTTGAATTTGTGGACAAAGATGGCGGTGTCCTCGAATTTCGAGGACAAAAAAATAAAAAACTAATTAAATCACCTTAAATTGTAAAATTTTAGTAATTTTTATGTATAAAGCACCTTATTTCAGCTTATTTATTATACATATAATAAACTACTGTAATAAAACATTAATAACTTTATAACCGGCGTCCCCAAATGTGTTGTAATTTTTTGGGGACGAAGGGAGTTTGTCCTCGAAATTCGTGCCTGTCCTCGAGATTCGAGGACATATGGTCAGCCTATTCTAGGGACATAACGAATGTCGGTAGAAAACTGAGAGATGAAATCCAATTGCCGCAAGCGTCTAGACGATGTCTTAGAATCATATATCCGAGAACACGCATACGTAAGGGGTTTATTATCCGTGAAATAATAAATCAAAGCGCTTCCAGCATGTATCGGAAATGAACTATGGCAAAATATACAGCTAAAAGTTCACGGTCATAAGTAGAAGGTTGATAAGTTTGCATGTTAGATAATAAGGTATATAAGATAATAAGGTCTGATAATTATTAAATAATAAGGTATAATAATTATAATAATAAATAATATGGTATAATAATTATAATAATATCATAAGGTTGCGTGTTCAGATCACGCCCGGGTCACCAGTGTAGAGTAATAACAAAGTTTCCTTTTTGTAACGTTAAATTTATATAGAGCATAAAAATATTTAAATATTTACAAATTACACTAAAAGAATATATGTATACAGAAGCAACATCGTTGCGTTAAACTTAAATATTTTATTTTGTTTAAGTATAAAGCCAGTTGCCAATCCTTTTTTCAAAAAAAAAAAGTTTTTCGAAAAGTATTGATAACCAGGGAGACATGGAGTTATATATTATATATATATAATAATTTTTTAGACTTTTAGATGTTTAAAATTAAAAAAGAAGAAGTTACTTTTTTTATCAGAGAGACTTTCAATGGAAATAATTGTAATATCAGGTTTTTTGCTGAAACATAATAGAATAAATTAAGAAAAAAGCTTTAGTACAATAATTAATTCGCAAGTCTTTAAAAAGCCTGCTTAACTACAATATATATATATATATATATATATATATTGTGTTAGAAAAACATTTATTTTTCAGTTTATTTATTTATTTTTTTTTATTTTTTAGTATTATCATATTTTAACACTAGGAAGAAACTAAATATTCTAAAGAAATTTTCATGTTAAATATAGTCTTTTTCAATTCTTACTTCCGATTTAAGAAGAATTGTTTAAAAACTGATATCGTCGTCGAAAATAGTCTTACAAATAAAAGAATACTTTTATAAATATGTCTATTAAATGTTGTTTTTATTATTAATATTTCGCACGGTTCTGCTTCCAAACACCTATAGCATTATAAACAATTTTATAAGTAATATTTATTAAATTATTATTATGCATAGTGCTGATCCCAAATATCTATAGCATTTTTAACAATCTTATAAATATATTAAATAAGTGTTGTTTTTTATATTATGCATAGAACTACTTCCAAATACCTCTAGCAATGCTCTTTTAAACATAAAAATAAACTCGGTATTTTGAGAATTATTGTGCTAGATGTCTCACAGGTAGAAAATATTAAATTAATTTGGTATGTTGAATAATTAAACCATTTTTTCAAGTATAAAACACCACACGATACGCCATTCTGACATACTACATTAAATAAATTTTAGTAAATGTTTTTATAACTGTGTCTAAAATCTAGAAGTAGATTAAGAATGATAAAGAAGTTCTTATATTTAAGAAAATAATAGCTGAATTCCAAAAGCCTTCACACAATAATGTACTTTATATTGGAATATTTTTTTTTTAATTATTTACTATTAATCTGTTCATTTTCTTTTACCATGAGATGTATAATAAAAAGAGATAAAAGCGTTTTTTGTCATAAATATGCGCCTTTGTATTGAAGGCATGGAATAATAAAATCAGGGCAGGCACTTTTAAAATTAATGAGTCTAAATTTTATCGTATTAACTTTAAATTAAAACTGCAATAAAATTTTATTTTCCTGTAGTCTTTTTCTCAAGTAGAATGATCCTGTAAGTATTTCGTAATATATTTTCCAGAAGTATGAAGTTTTTTTTTTTTTTTTGAGGTGCAGGACAGGACATCAGGTCATGACCAAGCCCAGTGCTTTATCGGTTAAATTCTATGATCTGTCATTGAATATCAATGTACCAGCGAACATATTACATTGTCTAATAGTATTGATTACTAAAATATTTGCAATTCCATTATTATTACCATTATTGTTTTCTTGTTTTTAAAGTGATTTTTTGTATGTAAGTTCATTATCTAACACAAAATGAACTTTTGTTAACTGTAAGAAACTATTGAGTTTAATTGCCTCATACTACACTTTTATTTATTTTAATTTATTTTAATTTTAATTCCATTTATTTATTTTTTTTCTTTTTTTTTAGAATTGGTATGATGAATAAATTTATGCCACCTGTAGAGATTATCGTTTCTAATTAATCGTTTGAAAACAGAACAATAAAAATTAATTAAACCTCAATAGGAAACGGAATTTTTTTCTCCCAAGTGTATCATTGCTGAATTTTGGCGCCCACTGCTAGATGAATGGTGCTGCACTCCAAATTGGTAGCCGTGAATTGCCTAGTTTGGTTCCAGTTCGCATTCGTTGACCTACTCTTTCGAAGTTTTTCATGGTTTCACACGGGCTAAGACCCCTTCGAAAGAGACATCTACAAAACATACACTACCCATACCTGGGATCCACGTGTAATCAATTGGCCTTAACTTAACACCAAAACCTGAATTTTGCTTTATAAAAAACAGTATGTCCCATGCTTTTAGTAAAGCGATTCTAAACGAAAAAATAAATAAATAAATAAATAAACTATTAAATTTCATAAATAAAAGGGCAATTATTCTAAAGAACTGTATACCTGCATGTCATAAATTCTGCAGAATTAAGAAAAAAAAACAAAAAAAAAAAAAAAACATAGTAAAAAACATAGAATTCAATGTTTAGCGAATAGGGGCAGGCACTAAGTTTATAAAAAAATTTCTGGAATACACGACCAATGATTTTTTTATTTCCGTGACAACGAGCTATTTTTTTTAAATTTCAGTAAATTAGATTAAAACATATTTAAGTGTATAACTCAGAAGGGCGGAAAACGCGCTGAGTTAAGTGTTGTATTTACAAAAAAATAAATAATCGCATGAATTTTTCTCTAAAAATCAACATCGATGTTGATTTAAACTCCATACAGCTGTCCCTTTCATTTTATATAGATGTATGTGTGCAAAATTAGAAGATATAATTAAATATTTAATAAAAACGCTAAAATTCAATTAATTTTCCTAAACGTTTTATTATGATGTTATATTATTATTATATTATTTATACGTTTTATACGTTATTTACGTTTTATTATTATATTTAATAGTTTAATTTTCGTTATATTTACAAATGATATAAAATTATATTTAAATTTACAGTAAAATTAAAATAAATTAAAAAATAAAAAAGTTCGCACAAGTGTTAATGAAAAGCGTTGTAAAAAAAAAAAAAAAAAAAAAAAAAAAACATAAAAATCCTTTTAAACTAATTTAAATATTTTCCTTTTTTTGTCGATTGGTTGGAAAATAACACGAAAAAGAGAATATTTGCGCTGCTTTGCGAAATGCAATTTAAGCTAGACACGAATCTCTTGATGAGATAATTTATTCTTTCTGATTTTTTTAGAAAGCATGAAGGTACATCTAGCACACTTTTTTTTTCAAAGTGCATGTATTATTCAGAATTTTTGACGCAGTGCGACGAAATAAGCTATATATAAAAATATAAAAATGATTTTGCATCTTTTTTATTTAGAAGTAAAAGTTAAAACTCCGGACATTAACTTATTTTAAACGAAAGTTGAATTGATTGTATAAATGCTATATAAATAATCAAATAATAAATTTATTGTTATATGCTTGAATTGCTTTAATATTGAAAATAAATAAATAAATAAAATAAAAAATAAAAACATTTATTCAGTTAACATATAATTATATATATATATCGATATATATATCTATCTATATATATATATATATATATTATTATTATTAAGGTCTTATATTCTAGCTCTAAGCGTAGCCCAATAAAGTAAAAATAATAATTATAAAATTTATAAAATTAAGATACTGTTTTTTTTTTTTTTTTTTTTTTTTTTTTTTTTGAGATACACATATTAAAAATTACAGTGTTTTATCTTTTAATTTCCCGAAAACATTATATATATATATATATATATATATATACATACATATTAATGTTTTATTTCTATGCATATAACAAACTCCATACATTTTATTTATGATTAGCACTAATAATTATTTACTAATAATAAAAATAAATTTTATATTGTAATAAAAATTAACTGTAAGAATAACACTGTTTAACACATTTAATGAAGTTTCTGAAAATCTATTCTAATGGAGTTACTTAAATTTATTTTACTTAAAATAATAATAATAATAATAATAATAAAGAAAAAGAAAGAAAGAATTAAAGAAAATCACCGATTACAAAATAATTTGTTATAGTATGTAAAATCGGAGAACATGAGGTAATAATATTAATGTAACACAGCTCATCGTTAAAATGTAAATTATGCAAAAAATAATGACCATTTAATGAATTATCGCTGATATCACTTATTCTTTCATCTTATTCTAGTTGAAAAGTTTATATTTTTCTGATGATTCCGCTATAGGAATACTTTCCTATGTGGAACAGATCTAATATCTGAGGGAATGTTCAGATAGGTTATGCACATTTTATAAATTTCTTGCCGAACAGCTGTTATCATACATAAATATCAGTCTATTAAATGATTTGTATATTCTTTACATATCATTCATTAAGGGCACTGCGTATGTCATTGGATGAACTTTACAAATAATTTAGTTTCGAAACTTACTGGCATAAATTTGAAAATTATGCGAGGCTACTATGATTTATTTTATCTTCAATTCGATGTCTAAACTAACACGATAAGCCATTTTTGCGTCTATGGGTGATGAGGGCCTCTCCAGGATAAGAAGCAGTAGCCAGCTTTAGGGCCTAGATCCGCCATAGTATGGACGAAGAAGTGTCTCAGAAGGTATATTGAACCCGATTATAAGTTCGTTTATAAATTTGCTTGTTCCTCAAGAACTGATTGACGGAATTAAAGGAAAATTCTTTCAATATTAGACGCTAGAGAAAGCGATGTTAAACTGTACTGAGAGTTTGATTGATTTCGATGATTTCTAAAGCTTACATTTTTTGAGATTAAATAATAATATTAATAATAAAAGGTTGATTCATTTTTATGTAATATTCAGCAAATCGGACAAAAAAAATTGCTAGTATTACATAAATTGTACAAAAATAGACACATAAAAGAATATTTTATGATTTTGAAATAATATAAAACACAAAATTTTTAAAACACGCTTTTTACGCATATATTTTTAAATAGCCTATATATAGCAATGATACATATGATATATAGAATATAAGATTATCATAATTAAAATATTTAAAAAAAAAATGTATTAAATAATATGTTATGCAACAATATCAATAAAATTCCGAAAAATATTGTGTGACAGTATTAAGATGGCTGAACTAAAAATATTCTTCTTCCGTAGTTTTAAATAAAATTACTCCCATAAATCTAACTACAAAATGTTGATGTAATAAACGTGACTTATATAATAAATAAGTCATGTAGACGGATATGTTTGGTTTATTTTAACAGAAATGTCAAAATATTTAGCAAGACGAGTGTGTCCAACTAAATAAAAATGTATTTCCTGTCTCATGAAAATGTCAAAATTTGCTATGTTTTGAAGCATGATCGTAAATACTGAATGTAATAGAAAGTTGTTTAACTTTTTTTTTTAAATTTGCAAGATGTACATAAACAATTATTCTTTAAAATGGTTAACGAAAAATATATTAAACCGTTAAAGATCAGAAAAAAAAATTATGTTGATTATATATATTTCTACATGTCTTAAAGAAACTATTTTTTATCATTTCTTTATTTTATTTTAGGGACTAAAATTAGTTTAAAAATAATTTCTTATTTTGTCTCTTAGTGCAATTTATTTAAGAATATGTTAATTACTTAATGTTCGGAAAGTCGTGTGGTGTCACACCAGATTTTTTTTTTTTTTTTTTTTTTTTTATAATGTAAAGCACTAGTTAATGGCTATCTATAGAATCAATTAAAAAAAATTCTTTCAGTGTATTTCGTTATTTGTAGTTCATACCTTTATACCAAACTTGGCAACAATCTGTTTATTTGATTTTGCTAAACAAAACCGTTTGTAGGAGGAATTTTAATTGTAACCATCTTTTACATCACTATTTAACTTTTTTTAATTATAAATAAATTTGAGTAGAATAAGGCAAAACGCATACAAAATTATTAATATTATTAAAAAAAAAACTTTTTCGATATCGCTTGTAACGATACTGATTATTATTAATTTTCTTTTCTTTTTCTTTCAATAATAATTAAAAAAAAAAAAAAAAAAAAAAGATTTTGATGAAATTCTGGCAAAAGCAGAATTTAGTTTAGGACGGAGGACTATTCGTTTTTTTTTTTTTTTTTTTTTTTTTTCTTTTTTCAAATTATAACATCGCTTTCAAATTATTCAATTATATTTTCGATAAATTTTAGATTTCGACAAATGTCCAATTATCGAAATCGACAACGCAAAAATCCCAGATTGAGACTAATAGGCCCTCAGTCCTAAAAAAAAAAAAAAAAAAAAAAAAAAAAAAAACATGGTTATGAATATCTTTGAAGATAACTTATTTCCTGATTAATTTTAAGATGCTTAAAATGCAGTTATAACTAAGATGTTTATGCTAAGTAAGATAATATATCATCAAAAAATTACTATATTCTAAAATTAATATTTGTGAAGTTTTATCTCGTCACACAATTTTCATAATTACTTAGGCCTTAGACCTTCTTTTTTTATTATTTTTTTACAATTTCCTCTATTTTGAATCTTTCAAACAAAGTTGAAAAATGTTTATAACTATGATTAACACTGATTTTTATATAAAATTCTCAAATACGTTACTGTCTATAATTGAAATTTTCTGAACTTGAAGTTTCAGTTTTTTTAATCTTTTTTTAACACTGCCTAGTAATTTTTAAGAGAGATTAGAAGGTCGCGTTGTCTATCTGTCTGTCTATTTGACTGTCTGCGGCTTAAAATTTTTAAATATTTACACAATTCCATGAAATACTCGTTATTAAATTTCACTATAGCATGTTTTCTACAGAAAATAGTACAAATAACACAACTGTATTTATACAGTGACTCAAAAATGATTTTCTGTACAGTATGGTGATGATTGTTTTTTAAGCACATTTAAATATATTTAAACACATACAAAAAAAACGTAATTATCATGCGTTATTAATATTTACCCAAAAATATTTTTCTAAAAAATAGAGTATGATTAGCATAATTGATTTATTTACAAGAACTACTGAGGGACTACTGAGACTACTGAGGGCTACGCTAATGTACTTTATCGTAAGTCTTTTTTATAAAATAAATAAATAAATAATATATATATATATATATATATATAATTTTTTTAGTGTCTTTATCCTTCAAAATTTAACGAAAGACTTTTTTAAGGTGTAATCATGTAGGTGAAATTCATTAAATGAAAAACGATGTAAGTACAGTTGAAGGCGTGAAAGGCGTTTATAATCGTTTTGTACCGTTTCAGATTTCTGTATTATTAGTTTATAATATGAATCTTAACAAGTTTTTAAATGTGGGATTGTGTACAGTATTATTTCGAAAGAAAAAGTTATTGAAAGCGATTTTTTTTTTTTTTTTTTTTTAAGTATGTTCTCGTTTAAACTTTTACGGATAATAACATTTAAAAACAAGTATGAATTTTAAATCAAAGCACTTTTAATATTCACTATTGTTAAATGTTTTTTAACATGAATATATACTTTTAAAATCGAATTTAGGTATAAAAGAAGTAATACACTCTGATGAAGACCCCAAGATATAAAGAGTCAAAAGTTTAGTATAAAATGTGATTAATAGAAATACTTTAACATATGGATATGTGAATTATTTAATATAATTTTATGCTTGATAAAAATTTTATATTATCGTATTGATGAAGTATTTTATGTAGTTACATTATATATATATATATGCGCATTGGTAAGTAAATTGAAATAAATGAAAAATCCTGTCTTGACTGGCACCTTTTTTTAATTATTATTATTATCACTACACTTTGCATTCTTTTTGTCTCTAAGTAACGCATGTAGCTATTTTTCCGTTTACTGAAACGACTTACTTTTTATTAATGATTCTAAAAAAAAAAAAAAAAAAAAAAACGGATATTTCTTATGTCATAACTTTTTCATACTACTACATCGCCTGCTTAGTCCGAGCTGATCTTGTTCACACGAAACGCATCATCCTGGCTCATCGAGAGTGGATCTCGTGCAGGCGAAACGTATCACCTTTGCCCGAGTGAAGCTAGCGAGTGGAAAGATTTTCAAAAAAGAATACCTTGCGATTTCCATCCAGAAATGCAACTTTTAAGGTAATTTTTATTTGTATTCAAATATATATATATATATATATATTCTCCTTTAACATTAAATTTTAGGTAATGTTATGTGTGGATGTCGGTACTATGATTAAAAAATATATATGTATTAAAATATGCATTAAAAAATATTTTTTTTTTTTTCCTTTACCTGCTAACGCGGGATAAATTAAGCCGGTTAGGGGTTAAAGAACTTCTATTCAGAAGTACTAAGTTTTAATATAATCACATGCATCATTTAATAAAATGTATAAAAAAAAAAAAAAAAGAAAGAAAGAAAAAACTGTATAATTGTACGTTTTATATATTATAATAATATAAAGTAATTACAACAGTAAAAAATATATAATAATAATAATATACGCTATGCATATTATAATCTATAATGTACTTGAATTTAATATTTTCTTAATTATACGTCAATTTAGGTTTTATAATAGAATTTTATGGCTAATAATAAGACTATGTACATTATATGAGAACGTAAAAAATATTAGGTTAAATTATCATTTTCATAAAAATAATTTAAAATGCGAATGTTAAAATAAATACGTGAAACCCATATTCATAAAAAAAAAAAAAAAAAAAAAAACAATAATTTTTTAGATATTTACTACAGGTCAAGATAATAAAATTACTTAGAGCAACTTAGTTAATACTTAGAATTTGTACTAACATCACAAAAATATGTTCTCTATTTTAATTTTTAAATCAAAATTATTTTAATATTTTAATCTTTATAGTTTGCATTTAATTTATTAAATTAAATTTCAAACTAAAACAAATTATTTAGATATTTATATTAATTTTTGCGCAGTAAACATACATATATCTAATTTCCATTGGAAAAGTAAACAAGTCCAAATTATTATTATGTTTTTTTTTTTTTTTTTTTTTTTTTTTCAAAGATAAATAGGATAAAGATATTTCATTTGTTTTCTATTTAAGAATTAAATATTATAAGTCTACACGAAACCTCAAAGAAAAACTATTTATGAGCTTTTTTTTTTTTTTTTTTAAGTTTAGCATGTAAATATATATATATATATATATATATATATATATAATTCAGATTGATATTTCTATTTCTTTCAGCGTTTTTAATTAAACATAAAATTGTTAGTAATCCAATTAATTCATAAGCGCGAAATAAATAAATATATATATATTTAAGGTAATTATTTTGATTGGCTTTTCCTTAATAGTTTATCCATCTGATATATATGATTTTAATTTTGTTTCAAACTCAGACTAAATTAAACTAATTTTCAAAGATTATCTCTGGAAATTGGTGTCACTCAAGTCCCTGAGTCACGCACAGATTCGAGAAATAGCCGGTAAATTAAAGACGGGAGACCTTTTAAGCATTTACCTCAATTCAGTTTTCTTCAAGCCTGCTTTCTGAAGAGAATCTAATTTGATTTTCGTTTGTCAGTCAAATTTAGCAAAAGAAAAATTTCCTATTATACAGTAAGTAGTATTTCTTTTTCATTTTTATTGTTTTCTTTTCCTTTATTTTTCCTTTTAAATTTGTTTATTTATTTATTTTTTATCGTGATATACATTTATTTTTGCTTGAAAATTACATGTCAAATGATGTTCAATGATGTCATTGCGTTATTTAATGGCGCAGTGTAAAATGTATAAAGGTGTAAAACACATTTTAAGATGTAAAGGTTTTTACTAACATGATGCTTTTATTAATATTTTTTAAATTATTATTTTAGTCGTTGAAGGAAAATTACAATTTGCTCTCAAACTGTTACAAAAGAAATAATCTTCAATAATTAAAATATGAAAATGATGTCAAAAGACGTTACTTAATGACATCCTAAATAAAAAAAAGAAAGATATATTGGTTTAATAAACAGATAAAAATTGTTTAAGAACTTACCTTAATACAGTTTTCTTCATGCTTGTTTTCACACGAAAATAATTTGAATTTTTTAAGCGTTCTTTTAATCTTCGTTTAAATAATATATAAAAATGAAATGAAATAGTAAATTTGCTTGTAAACTATAGTACCACAGGCAGAAATACATATATGAAAATACAGACGCAAGAATATAGAGAGAGATTAGAAAACAATGGCATGAAAATCATTTATTTATTTATTTAAATTTATTTTATTTTTAGTGTGTGTGTGAGTGGTGGTGGTGGGGGGGGGAGTGGAATTAAACTTTATTTGTAAACGCTTTTTGGATAAATTTTTAAAAACCTTTTCACAAATGATCGATAAAATCATTAAATTTATTTTCTAGAACTTTATTCATTTTATGCATAGATCAGTTTCAATGCTTAGTGCAAATCATTTCAGTAAACGTTTTCTTAAATAATGAATATCACATTTTAAAACTCGAAAGGAATATTTTTAGGCAAATTCTTATAATAACTTCTTGTAATAACATCTAGTGAACAAAGTTAAATTACTAAGTAAAAGTTGAAGATTTTTTTTTTTTTTTTAAGATTACAAAAAAAAAAAAAAATATATATATATATATATATATATATATTCTTTACGAATTTAAAATTATGAATTAAAAATACATAAACAATACTTTTGATATTCAAATAATCATGTTCAGTGAGGATTTTCAATAAAAATTTTTGGTAATATTTTAACTTTTTTTTTCGGAAAAAAAAGTTGTAATTTCTAATTTAGGTTTTTAAGTCGCAGATGTTTAAAAAAAAAAAAAAAAAAAAAAAATCTAAAGTTTCATTTATCATACTTGACAATAAATTAAAAAAATATATAAATTTTTATAAAAATAATAATACAGAATAATAAAAAAAAAAAAAAAAAAAAAAAAAAAAAAATCATAAGAACTCTTAAAGCTTTTAAGAGATTAATTGCGTTTCAGTTTTTCTATGGCTGTGGTAATTATAAGTAAATTGAGCAAAACATAAAAAAAAAAAAAAAAAAAATCTGATTTTTAAAGTACAATATTTGAGTTTTTAATTTAAAAGGGATACTTTCATTAAAAGAAAGATAAATTATAATTGTCGTTTTTGTAAAGATATAAGAAATTACAGACTCATATATTTGTCATTTTGTTTATAAAATAGTCAATATTTTTATTGCGTACAAAAGTATATTATTGCTTTTCCAATTAATTCGTTATTTCTTTTTAATGCATTGAATAACGGCTTATAATTTTATTATTATTATTATTATTATTATTATTATTATTGTTATTTTAACAAAGCTTATAAATTTATTTCTATGTTGACTTCAGTTTTTGTCTAATGTAGAGTTACTAAAATACCGATTGCTTGTAAATGTGATAAACACTGACATATATGTGAGAAATGTCTGGTTGGTTATCAGTCAGGGTAGCTCAGTGGTAGAGCATTCGTGCGTTAAGCGAAGGTGCCCGGGTTCGATTCCTGGCTCTGGTATTTTTCACTTAGTTAGTATATAAAAAATATCAGTCTTTACACTCCAACTTACGTAAAATGTACATATATATATTTATATATTGTAATGAAAATTTTAAAATAAAAATACATAAAATATCACATTAATTTACAATTTATCGTTTAAAAAGAATACATATCCCTCATTTATGAAGTCCGTTGAGTTTCCTTTTCAACTTGTGATGCAGCGCGTAGCATGTAGCTCAATCATTTTTTTCTTCCCCATAATCTAAATCTATATAACTAAAAATAATTGTATCTGTTTGCGTGACTGTGTGCCTGTCTGCACTCTGTTGCTCACACTACTGATCGCAGAGCTCCGAAACTTGTTAGATGTGTACCGTGAACTCTGCAGATGTACACCTCATCGAGATTCTTTTCGATATGCGAAATTATTTTTTTTTTTTATATAATTAAATTAATTTTTATACATTGACGTCTCTGTTTCATTTTTGTAAAATTTATTCTTCCATTTCAATCGTCTGCGTATCTTAACAACGGCTCTTACGCTTTTTATTGTTTTCTTTTCGAACATACAATGAAAAGAATGTTTTGCAATGATGACAAAAATTCGATATTGAGATTTTGGTGTACCTATATGTTTTGAGGTCCCTTGAGTTCATTTTTGCTATATTTACGGTGATGTATGTATGTGTGTTTTTGTGTAGTTATATATATACACATATGCATATGTGTGTATGTGTGTGTATGAGTGTGATTCCACATGATAGCGTCTAAACGCCAAGTACGATTGAGCCGAAAATTGGTACATATGTTGTAGGACACCATGACACGAACTGAAAGTACCTTTTATAAATATTTACGAGTTTATGTCGTTAAGATAATAATTTTTCCTGTGAAATGATTTAACAAAAAAAATTCATATGTATAATATTAAACTTTCATTCGGTTATTCAAGTCTCGTTAATTAGCATTCAATACAAAAGACAAAAATGTACTACATTTTCAGTCTTTTACACTTAGTTATAGTACTTTGGTTTAAATAGACACTACAGCATTTTAGCATAATCATAAATTTGGCACATTACAAATCTGGCACACTACATTTCATATCGTTAATGGAAATTTCATTCACTTAATGTAATATACAATTAAGAATTATATATAACAAACCTTTTAAGTCTTAATAAACAAGTTTTCTTTCAATTATATTATATATTTTTTGCAATATCTATAAATTCCATAACTGAAAAAAATACATTAATGTTTATTAATCTTATCGGATTTAAAAATGATTTTTTAAAAATTTATTTAAAAAGAGATTGATAACAAATAAATTCATTTTGCTTGTCTAATCAAGTTAATTCATGTCTTGTTGTGTGACAGTTACATAATTGGAGAAAAATCTAGAATTTATTAAATAAATTGGTACTTAAATTTAATTATTATAAATATTTATATATTTCTGTTTCTATTGTATGATAATTTTGCATTAGTCGTTCTTTTATTGGGAGGCGAATATATATAAATGGACAGATTTTATTATATTTTATTGGAGAAAAAATCTAAATCAAATTAAAACATCTTTCTCGGATAAAAAATAAATATGTTGTGGAAAGACAATTTTTTATTTTTTTCATTGAAATACAATTAAAATTTATTCATAAATATAATTTATAAATCAGTGTAAGCTTATTAATACTGAGGTTTATGTAAGTGGGCAAACTTATTTAATTTAATAATATAATAATATAATTTTAAAGAATGTCTTATGAACACCCCACCCCATTCATGTTGAAATATCATTTATAAAAAATATTTTATTTTATTTATTTATTTATTTTTTTTTAATATTATTTTTGAATTTCCAACAGTAAATAAAACGACTATGTATAAATAATCTAAATTGTATATTAAACGTGTGATTTAAATATCCAACAATAGTTTTTGACTCATTAAATACCTTTAAAAGAAATATTTTACAAAATTACATTCGAAATTTCATTTGAAGTTTTTTAATTTAAAACTATGTTTTTAGTAAACGATTTATTAGACATTGGGTGCTAGATCGCCAATATACGTAAAATAAATGTTAAGAAAATACTATAGTTAATTTGTACAGTCGGGGAAAAAAAAACGCAACACTCAACGTAACTTCGTTGCTATTCAATGTAGAAAAATGTAGCAGGTATCATTCGACGGGAAATTGTGAGTAGTTTCAGAAAATGAACAGAAATTTTGAATTGGGGGTCGTCTACATATTAAAACGCGCACCAACTTTGATTTTGTCAATGGTAATCCCCTATTTTTATTTTATATTTGAATTCCTGGGGTCGCGACAACGCGAAAAAGTATATTGGTTGTTTATTTTACTCATTTTTTCACAGAGTTATAAGCGTTCAAAGTTTGAAGGTGCTAATGTTAAATTCATATTTCAAACTTTTATTAATATCTTCATAAAAAATAACTTGATCGATATAATTTTTTTTTACGAGATACAGTGAAGAAACCCAAACATAATCCATCATTACTTTTGATTCTGGAAAATATTTTTAATTTTGAAAAATATTAATAAATTCATATTCATAAAAATTATGAATTATGACCTATATTAATTTTTACATAAAATGAATCCTAATGCTGAAAAATATGGGTGTGCAAATTTGCAGCTCATTCCAGTTATTAGTTTTCGAGATATAAATAAATCTTTCTTTTGGAGTGGTTTAGGGGGCCGTCTCTTATATAGTTTTGCATGAGATAACGAATCAAATCTTAAAAAATAACAAAGAAAATTAAACAAAATACTTTTATTTTTTATTTACGGGTCAAATTATATAACAGCAGCGTCAAACGCAAAGAAATGAAACAAAAATAATGATTTTTAGACATTAGTGTTAGCATCAAGAATTCCTGTTTTCTACAGAAGACAAGTACCGCCTTCATCGTTCTTCAAAACAAAACAATACATTAAAGAAAAGTAAATGTGACACTGAGTATTCGTGTTAAACCCCATATTTTATGTTGGCAAAAATATGCACAAGTGGTATTTACTTCATCGATTAATTGGTGATTAATTTTGAATCTTTTAAACAAACACTAGAAGAAAAAAATTAACTAAATAGGCGGGGTTTACTGTTTTAAATAGAAAAATGGGTTTAATGTGAAATTATCAAATATAAAAAACGAATGGAATTGGAATGCAAGACAGACCTGTAAAATCGTTTCTTAACTACCGTCATAGTTAAAAAAGGCTTAATCATTTGCTTCATATATTGCTTTATTTTATTTTATTTATTTACTTATTTATTTATTTTGTAGGGGGACGATTATTATTTTAAGGACACTTTATTCTTTAAAATTTTATTAATACATTTTAACTTTATACATTTTTAAAAACATACTTTACCTTTTATAAATATATTTTAACACTTTTTGAGACTGCAGGATTTTATCTTTTTGACAGTAAGACCCGCCTACGGGCGTTATACTCTCAAAATAAAATATTTCAGAACAAATTTTCTGTATTCACAATTATATTACAAATGGATATACATTATAATTATATTCTTTCTAATCAATACATTTCTATCCATAGTATATTTCATTGCAAAAATATGAACACTGGGTACACACTTAAGAAATATGTAACACACAAATTACGAAAGAAACGCCCACTAACAGAGTTACAGATTTTCAAATGGCGTGAATCAACGTAAGCGGTCGCGAAAGGGTTAATTAAGAAATTATATTTTCATAGAAATTATAAAACGAATCGTACAGTTCCACAGATTTCAACTGATCCAAAACTGGTAAGTGCGATTAAAATTGTTTAATATTTACTTCATGAACACTTACAATAATTTATCCGAAAAGATTTAGTTTATGCGTTGTTGTGTACACACACATATATATATATATATTATTTCATTTCGTATATTATGTTACACCTACGAAAGAAAATTTAAGCCTTATTGGTGATCAGTACAGCCATAATAGACACTTTTACTTGAAAAATATTGCGCGTTTTTCACAGAGTACTGTATGGAGTAATCGCAAGTGTAATGTATTTAAATAGACGTAAAATGATCTAAAAAAGTACTGAAGTATATATAAATCTAAAAAATTGAATTCAGGATAATTAAGGAACTGGAAACGGGGCAACGTTTTATTAATATAAATATTTTTTTTTCCTGAAAGATTTCCGGTGTGAATCATTAAAATTTTCTATATTTCTTATAGGATCTAAATTTTATTTTTCTACATTTATAGATAACCCCCTAACACATTTTTCATTATAACTCTATAAATACTAAAGATAAAGTATACAAACAATATACCTTTCCGCACTGCCAGACTCTCAGAAATTCGAAAATGAAGTCAAAATTGGGTGTTGCTATTGAAAAAATCAAAGTTGGCGCTCATTTCAGTATGTTGATGACCCCTATTTCAAAATTTGACGGCATATTCAGAAAGTGCTTTGAATTCCCTGTTGAATGATGTGTATTAGATGTTTCTGCGTCAATTAATAACGAAATTACAGCGGGTGTTGCGTTTTTTTTTTCCCCGACTGTAGATTTTGGATTTTAATTATTTGTTTTATAAAAGTTTGTCCTTATTATTTTTATTATTAATATTATTATTATTTTTTTCAAATTCAAAAAACACAAAAGATGTCTCTGGTATTACACGTATATTACATAATGTAAAGCCAAGAGAGATAGTGCGGTCTGACAGGCTGCGCACATAGACGACTATATATAAGGAATGGAGCTCGCGCATAGCAACCCTGGTAGTTGTACAACATAAATAGGGGAGTGCCTACTTAAATGAACCTGTTGATTTTTTCGAGCGTCTGGGATAAACAGTTATTTAGTCTTGTTTTCCAAAATAAATGTTTTAATTTTGATATATTTTCCTAGAAATGTCTATAGAATGAAAGAAGTATAAATTTGTCTTAATTAAACTATTTCCCATAAGCTACCATCAGAATTGGTGTTTATACTTAGACAAACTGTATACACACAAATATTTATCTGAAATTTTGAACTATTATCGCATAAAAGGCGCGAAATCTCCCCTACTAAAATGCGTTAGCAACTCAGGTGAGATTGCGCATTGTTCCTACTGATATCTAAGAATGGTCACTGATTGATAAGAGAGAATGCGCAGCTTATTCTTAATTAACTAACATTGAAAATGAGTGCTATATTGAGATGTCTAAAAGCACGTTTATTGTAGAAAATTTTATGTTTAGACTTATTAAGTAATCTACAGGACATTACAAAAGTTTTCCGACAGTGCTCTCTAAAATATGAAGAGTGAGATCTGACTCCAAATGAGTGGCATATCACTCTTTGAATATGCCAAAATGGAGCCAACCTCTAAAGAGTGAGAAGTCTCTTTTCGAAAGAGTGAGATTTCTCTCTCTTTATTAAGAGTGAGATTATTCCGAGTATTTCAAAAAATATGACTGTTTATTTTTCGTAAAAAAAATGGATTCGCTACACGGTATCTTTTACCAATTTCCTTTTTTTTCTTTTCCCCATATTTGATTTGGATCTGAGGGGAATCGAACCGTAGCCGTCTTCGTGGCGGGCGAGTGTCTTACCACTGAACCACTGGGGACACACAGAACTTGCTTAATTTACAGTAGTAAATCATTCACATAAGAGATTAATCGCATTTATAAATTTTACTTCATTTCTTAAAAATATAAAACTACAGAATTCTAATGTACATTTTAAAATTAAAGTTAGAATTGCTTTAAATTACTAAAATTAAAATTATTTTTAAATTAATAAAATTAGAATTATTTCTTAAATAAAAATGTATACTTGAAAAGAAATTCCCTAAGACAAATAGTTATTTTAAATGTAGCTTAGAGGAAAAGAAAAATTCTTGAGTGTGCATGTTAAAAAAAAAAAAAAAAAAAAAAAAAAAGTTAACTATTTACGACAAATCTACACAGTTTCTTGAAAAATTCGTCTGTTCAGAAGTATTAAATCTCGATGTTGATTTTAATTTTTAGTAAAATATTATAGCCAGCTTTTTTAATGTTTTCATGTTAAGCATCAATGAATATAATAAAAATATAAATTCCTATTATGCTTTTAAGATGTTATGCATTAAGTATTTGCATTGATATTTTCTTTTATACCTTATATATTTCCAAATAAAACTCTTTGCTTTCATTACGAATTTCCATAACTTTCTTATGATTTTCGATTCTTTATTAATAACACTTCAATTTTATCAATCGTATTAAAAAAATTATATTTACCAAAACATCATTTAACATAATTATTTTCTTTTTTTAAACTCAAATAAATTCAATAATTTCTGTTAAACAAATCACATGTATGATATTGCCGAGAAATTGTCTTTCATATTTCGTTCGAAATATGGTAAGTAGATGGCGCCAGCAAATCTTCACTCTTCAGCAGGTTGATCTTGCAATTGATGATGACATCACTCTTTGTGACAGAGTGACTAGAAGTCTCTCTTTCGAGAAAAGTGAGAAATGTCACATTTTCAAGAGTGACAATAGTATTTTCTCACTTTAATTCGTGTCAAAATAATGGTCACTTTTTTAAGGAGTGAGATTTCCACTCCAGAAATTTTAGAGAGTGACATGTAAACATTTAAATTTTAATAATTTGGTACAATTATTCATGGTATACATAAAGTAAATTGTGTGGCTTATACTGTAATATATAATGTTTACGGAACGTGAACAAGGGCACACAAAATAATATAGTAATATTAGAGCCTATGGACACATATTTGTTTTTTTTGTATTTTAACGAGTTTGTGCTGTATTGAACATAATGGAACAAACATGCATTATTAAGATGTTTAAAAGCATGTCTTATCTAAAAAAATGTCAGTATAGACTAAATAATTTATTTACAGGGCCACACAAATTAATGCCGATGACGTTCAGGAATTATCTAAACAATACCAAATATGGTTCAAATAATAATGAGTTACAAGTAATTAATTGTATTGATTTTATTATGGTACATAATATTTGTGGCACGTGTACAGAATTACGCAAAATAATTTTGATTATTATGGTCTGCCGACTGTATTCCTTTATAAGAGCATTTTAACATGTTTACACTTCATTAAACAAAGTACGAGATCCAAGAACCTTCTGCAATACAATTAGACATTCTTTGTCAGCAAAAAGAACTAACGTCAGTTTAAGCAGTATTTCAAGACGTTTGGCCAAAGATTTTGGTTTATCATCAAAGTGAAAAAAATATATGCTGTTTGAATGTTTAAAAACATGTTCTGGTAGAATATGGTATTCGTAGATCTGGTAATTGGTTTACAGGGCTACACAAAATAATTCCAATATGTTATGCAATCATTTGACATCAAATTTGGTAGAACTATATTCATGAGGTGCAAGGAATCAACACAAGGCAATGAGTTACAGGGGAATATATATATATATATATATATATATATATATATATATATATGTGTGTGTGTGTGTGTGTGTGTGTGTGTGTGTACAGATAGTTGTAGACAGACAAGCACAGTTGGGAGCGGAGGGGTTCGGTAGCTCTCTTCAAAAACGTATCTGCTTATGTACGGAGTTAATAATCATACATATGTATTTATAAAAATTTTCAATAATATGGAATAAATAAAAAAAAATCTATTGGGTAAGGCGTGATAAGACACTTAGGCTCTTGAACTGCAGATCTACTAGTAACTAAACACAATTTGAACCAATTAAAATTGGAAATGTCATGCAGTAAAATGAAATAGAATATTATATATATATATACATTGTAAGTAATAAAAATGTACTATTAAAAGTATTATGTAAAATATAATTTTGTTATTTATTGGATTTTGACATAAACATTGTGTGAGGAATAAGTGTCAGCCATAATCTTAATTCCTCAATCTTAATCCTAAAGATTAACTTAATTGCTTAATTAGATAATAAGAAGAGCTCGAGACAAAGTTAAATACAAAATAACAAAGTTTATTTAACGTTCACTATCAAGGCGGGTGTTGGGCTAACTCAGTTTTAATTCTCAAATAACCTTAGGGGATAACTTCCGCAATTCATAAATTAAAGATAGATTAAGCTCACCAATACCGCTATTGTCGATGACTGCTCTCTGTCGACCACTGAACTATTCTCACACCAGAACCGTCGGCAGGATTCCCTTAACGCGACAGATTTTTCTCTTACTTTATTCTATAATGCTACACGTCTCTACCATTACTTTACACTCGCATAAGAACTATCATCATCAACATTACTCTCCTACACTCCACTTCACACACCACATCTTTTACAAAAACAATCTAAATCTTATACTACTTTCTACAAACTTCCTTTCTCTTCATTTCAATCAAGCTTTCAAAATCACTTCCAACTCATCTACCTCTCGCAACTTAATTCGTTCGTTACAGCACGATGTCGACATAAAACTAATCCGACCAAAACTTTCGCCGAGTCACTGGCGTCGAAGCGATTTAACCGTCCCAACTTTATACGTTGCTGGATTCAGCTTAATTTCAAACAAACAGTGGTGACGTTCAATAGTCTCAACCTCACAGTCCCCCTCCAAGGAAAAAACATTTTCGGGAAAATCCCCAACGGGTTTTATCGAGTAATTTTAAACGCCTTAATTCTATATCTAACTATAATCGCATATCTCATAAGTGAGTGCAGCCGTCACTTAAATTTCTCAAACTAAACTTTAGAAAATTTACTACCGCTGTAACAGCAGTAGGATCATACCACTTAGCCAGGCTGGTCTGTGCACTTGTCGGGGAAATAGCAGGGCTGGTGGTTTGCAGAATGGAGTCAGGCGCAGGAGAGGCACTTTCCTGGATGGGTTCGAACCCGGCACACTGTCGTTGTCTAGAGTTCTAGGAGAAGGCTCAGCTTGCTCTATACTCATGAATTTTTAGTTCCTGGAGGGCTTACAATCTTTAAAACATTGTAATTTTTTATTACTTTCATTTAAATTATCTTCTCGTTTTTGAGAAGCACCGTTTTTAAAACCTTCATTTTCTTTTTCTTTTACAACAATTTCCGTAGCAATAGATGTATCTGTCGACTTGACAGTTTTATAACTTAAATGTATTTGCTTTATCGGAACTTGAAAAAAAGGTGCTCATAATCTTTTTTTTAAATCTTCATAGGTCAATTCATAAATTAAAAATAATTTAAGCTCACCAATACCGCTATTGTCGATGACTGCTGTCTGTCGACCACTGAACTATTCTCACACCAGAACCGTCGGCAGGATTACCTTAGCGCGACAGATTCTCCTCTTACTTTATTCTACAACACTACACGTCTCTATCATTATTTTACACTCGCATAAGAACTATCATCATCAACATTACTCTCCAAGACTCCACTGCACACACCACTTTTTTACCAAAACAATCTCCATCTTATACTACTTTCTACAAACTTCCTTCTCTTCATTTCAATCAAGATTTCAAAATCACTTCCAATTCATCTACCTCTCGCCACTTAATCCGTTCGTTGCAGCATCATGTCGACATAAAACAAATACGACCAAAACTTTCGCCGAGTCACTGGCGTCGAAGCGATTTAACCGTCCCAACTTTATAGCTTGCTGGATTCAGCTTAATTTCAAACAAACAGTGGTGACGTTCAATAGTCTCAACCTCACAATTGCTGTTATGTAATTATTGTAACGGGTAAATAATCTTCACTTACTGTTACAAAAACTTTAGATATATTGTTCCTGCATAAAATTGGATTTTCTGAACTTCTCATAATTTGGAGGTTAATGTTAAGCAAGACAGTTGTGCATTAAGCTGTTAGTAAATTTAAAATTTCGGTAAAATTTGTAGACCTTAAGTGAAACGGTCGCTCGAGTGCACATGATGATCACATGATAAGAAGGATGGTCGTACGAGATCTAAGAATCGTCTGCAATATAATTAGACATTCTTAGTATTTTAAGATGTTTGGCAAAAGATTTTGGTTTATCATCCCATTAAACTGCAAGGAAACCTCGACTTTCTCCTAGTATTAAAAATAAACGACTGACTTTTGCCAGACAGTATCAGAATTGGATAGCACAGCAGTCGATTATGGCCTTATTTTCGGATGAATCCGGTATGCAGCAACTTTTTGCACGTGCTACAAGTGTTCGCCGCCCAAGGAAAGAGAGATATGATGAGAGATATACGATTCAAACTGTGAAACATCCTACAAGCAAAATGATATGGGTGCAATATCTGTGTCCGGTACAGCTAGTCTGTATTTCGTGCCACCTAAAACCACTATGAACAAAAAGCGGTACCTTAATTTGTTGCGTTAGAAATTGAAGCTTCACATGCGTGTTCATTAATGTTCAATTTACCTGCATTATGGGGCTCCCTGTCACAGGTCGAAGATTGTCAAGAAATATCTGAGGGCACAGAAAATCAAAGTGCTTCACTGGCCAGGTTGTGAGGTCGAGACTATAGAATGTCGCCACAGTCTGTTTGAAATTAAGCCAAATCCAGTAAAGGATGAAGTTGGGACGGTTAAATCGCTTCGACGCGAGTGACTCGGCGAAAGTCTTGGTCGGGTTAGTTTTGTGTCGGCATGGTGCTGAAACGAAAGAATTAGGTGCTGAGAGGTAGATATATTGGAAGTGATTTTAAAAAGATTGATTGAAATGAAGAGAAAGGAAGTTTGTAGAAGGTAGTATATGATGGAGATTGTTTTTGTGTGTGAAAAAGTGTGTGTGAAGTGGAGAGTAGGAGAGTAATGCTGATGATGATAGTTCTTATGCGAGTGTAAAGTAATGGTAAAGACGTGTAGCGTTGTAGAATAAATTAAGAGGAGAATCTGTCGTGTCTAAGGAATCCTGCCGACGGTTCTTGGGTGAGAATAGTTCAGTGGTCGACAGAAAGCAGTCGTCAAGATCAGTATTGGTGAACTTTAATTTACCTTTATTTTATGCTTTGTTGAAGTTATCCCCTGAGGTCATTTGAGAGTTAAAACTGAGTTAACCCAACACCCGCCTTGATATTGAATGTTGAATAAACTTTGTTATTTTGTATCTAACTTTGTCTCGAGCTCTTCTTATTATCTAATTAAGCAATTAAGTTAATCTTTAAGATTAAGATTGAGGAATTGGAGATTATGGACACCCCTTATTTCTCACAGTGGCGCCCAATTGAGTTCGAGACCCTCCCCCCCTTCCCCCGCTCGAGTTTATTTTACCGTCTCAAGTAATGTGCTTAACTTTTTTGAGGAACTTGAAGAACATTTTGATGCATGTAAAATTGATATTTCTGATAGATTTAATTAGCTATAATACTCCTTAAAAGGAACACCTAAAATGTGGTATAAACTTATTGCCCCTTATTCCTTGGGTCATTCCCCACCTATGAAGATTTAAAATTAAAGATTATAAGCACCTTTTCTTCAAGTGGCGATAAAGCAAATTTAATGCAAGAGCTTTATACGACTTAAATGTCTGTATTTGATAAACCGACAATCTTTTTCCTGCGTAAACTTAATTTAACTAAAGAACTAGAATTAAATTTATCATTTTTCGAAGTGTTGGATATTATAAACCCGCTGTTCACAGTTCAGATTCAAGATTATCTAGATTTACAACCTGCCGCATCAATTGATAGTATGTTTCAAACGTTAGATAAATATCAATCACGTCACGCTGCTAAGTCTACGAATAATTCTAATCGCCAGCAGGAAAACGTCAATGTTCAAAATGAACAGCCAGAAAATTTCGCCCCCCATCAAATTGATACTTTCAACCGACCGCAACAAGCTAACATTTCACAGACAAGAAACATTCATTTAAATCAACCTGAAACTGTTGCAGTAAATAGAATAAACTCTCCTAATACACAAGTTAAATCTATATATTTGAATTCTATTGCTAATTGCTCAGTAAGCGTACCTCATTTAAATATTATTCTGTATGATGTGGTTACGCCGGTTTCTTGTGATACTGGAGCTGAACGAAGCTTTATATCTTATGAAACGTATACAAAATATTTTTCCTTTAAACCGTTAGCTTCTACTCAGTATAATGTCATTACGGCCCAAGGCTAATCTTGTGTAAATCGCGGCCTGCTTTCTTTAAACGTAAAGATAAACGACTTTGAAGTATTATGGCCGTTTTATGTAGTGGAAAATCTCCAATATTCGTGTATAATCGGCCTAGACTTTAGGAAAAAACATCATCTACAAATTAATTTTACTAAAAACCTTGTAGTTATTGTTGGTACTCTCATGTGCAAGATAAGCTAATCGAGCGAACTATTCCTCTAGACGAAAATATCGCTGAAGTAAATTTTGCTTCTCGTAGCTTTTCTAATGGAAACTCTCAGTTATCCAATTTAAAGGAGAATCGGTTTTCATTAAATGTTGCGGCTAAACCTTTCGCAAATAGAACAAATTTGTGTTGTTTTTCTGTTTAGCTAACAGATTTATCTGTTAGTTTGCATGCATCGCATGATAATTTACATTTAAGTTCTAAAACTGTAAAGTCGACAGATTTATCTTTTGCTACAGTAAATGTTGTAAAAGATAAAGAAAATGAAGGTTTAAATAACGAGGCTTCTCAAAAACGAGTAAGTAATTTAAATGAAAGTAATGAAAAATTGCATTTAAGTTTTCAACCTAATTTACATTCTCCTACCTGTGTATCTCACAAACTGCTAGATAATTTAAAAGCAAATGTTGTGATTTCTACTAAAAATGTGAACTATTTTCAAGCTTGTAAGCCCTCCAAGACCTCAAAATTCATGAGTATAGAGCAAGCTGAACCTTCTCCTGGAACTCTAGACAGCGACAGTGTGCCGTGTTCGAGCCCATCCCAGGAAAGTGTCTCTCCTACGCCTGACTCTATTCTGCAAACCGCCAGCCCTGATATTTACCCGTCAAGTGCACAGACCAGCCTGATTAAGCGGTGTGATCCTACTGCTGTTACAGCGGAAACCTTATGTCAGGTGCCATCGTTCCTTATTTTATTTGTTCAAAAGTGTTTCTTTATCCGAGCTGTGCCAAAATGTGCGACATTTATTGAAGCTTTTTGGATGCGCGAACTTTTTATGAAAGCAAAGGACTTTCTTAAGCTAAAAAATGCAAAATTCAAAATTTGTGCGTCAACTTTCATATTGAAATTCATGTTTACGCTTCGATGTCAACATTTTTGTTCTCTCTTAATATACATTTTATGTATGTCCCTAAGTTCTTTTACCTTTTAGCCATCACCTGCAGAGCGGGTAATATAAAATGTTTTTTCTTAACCCTTTGTAAAAAAAAAAATCTCCCCTTTTCTTATTTCTGTAAATATTGTATTTGTATCTGTAAAATGAATTTTTTTAACTATCCAACTTTTGTATATATTCTAAAAGTTTCTCTGTATATATGTTTTTGAGTGGGGAAATGATTTTTTTTTTTTTTTTTTTTGGCTATATGCATAAATCGTGCTTAACCTTTAACTCTAAAACCACTAACAACTTAGGTTTTCCATGCTATAGCCCAGGAAAGGAATACTTTTCTTTATATATAAACTATTTTATGTATTTAGAGACAAACTGTCTCGATTATCTGTCTGCAAGATGCGGTTTAACTTCGTATATTCCTTTATACTGTACAAGATTTTCATTTTAGAAGCTCTCCAAATGGACAGTTCTTTCAATCTAATCTGATGTCCAAAGTATTACTCTGCTGTCTGACGTCTCTTAAACTCCTATCTCAAGTGTTTTGATCTGGGAACGACAGCTCTTTTAACCGAATACAGAAAGTCTGCGTATTCTGATGTCCCAGGTCTTTATCTACAATCGTAAACCCTACAGCTTCTGAATGAATTGGTCTTCAATCTGCATACCTTGCCGGTGTTTTTCCTAGCCAGCTGTAATACAAGACGGACAGCTTGGATGGTCAGACGTAGTGCTCTACAACGAACTCAAGATATTTTTTATCCCTTTCTCAATAAAGATTTTTTTCTTCAAGTGGCTAGTAAATGTCGCATTGTAAAGCGATTTGCTTTGTAACACCAAGCTCCAATACAGTTTAAAATCAAGATTTTATCTTCCTGGATTAACAGGAAGATGTTTGTTAATCCCCTCTGTAATTGATGGGCTAACCTATTTGTTGAGGCGTTATTTTTCCGGAGTTTCTTGAGGTAAAAGGGCTCCATTTCTTTAAAAGTTTAAAATTATTTTTTTTTTTTTGGATTTCCCCAGTTTTTCGCTTAGGAATTTTTTTTTTTTTTACTCGCCATTGTATTTTAAGCTGTAAGCAGTTCATTGCTCAGTAAATTAAACTTTCACCTTTTTTTTCTGAATTATTCTAAAGTTTAGTTTTAGAAATTTAAGTGGCGGCTGCACTCACTTACGAGATATGAGATTATAGTTGGTTGTAGAATTAAGGATTTTAAAATTACTCGGTAAAACCCGTTGGGGATTTTCCCGACTAAATTTTTTTTCTTGGAGGGGGACAGTGATATCGAGACTATAGAACGTCGCCACAGTCTGTTTGAAATTAAGCGAAATCCGGCAAAGGATGAAGTTGGGACTGTTAAATCGCTTCGACGCCAGTGACTCGGCGAAAGTCTTTGTCGGGTTAGTTTTGTGTCGGCATAGTGCTGCAACGAAAGAATTAGGCTCTGAGAGGTAGATGAATTGGAAGTGATTTTAAAAAGATTGATTGAAATGAAGAGAAAGGAAGTTTGTAGAAAGTAGTATAAGATGGAGATTGTTTTGGTGTGTGAATAGGGTGTGTGAAGTGGAGTGTAAGAGAGTAATGCTGATGATGATAGTTCTTATGCGAGTGTTAAGTGGTGGTAGAGATGCGTAGCGTTGTAGAATAAAGTAAGAGAAGAATCTGTCGCGCCTAGGGAATCCTGCCGACGGTTCTTGTGTGAGAATAGTTCAGTGGTCGACAAGATCAATATTGGTGAGCTTTAATTTACCTTTATTTTATGTTTTGTTGAAGTTATCCCCTGAGTTCATTTGAGAGTTAAAACTTAGTTAGCCCAACACACGCCTTGATATTGAACGTTGATTAAACTTTGTTATTTTGTATCTAACTTTGTCTCGAGCTCTTCTTATTATCTAATTAAGTAATTAAGTTAATCTTTAAGATTAATATTGAGGAATTGAAGATTATGGAGACCACTTATTCCTCACAAGGTAACAGTGCATATTTGAATTCAATAGAGAATCTGTGGTGTATTGTGAAAATAAAGACGCCGAAGACAACCATCTACTGTTATGGCACTTGTTGAAGCAATAAAGCATGTCTGGTGCGCAGATGTTTTAAAGCATACTGCAAGTCTCTTATTTATAGCATGCGTAAGAGGATTGCACAAGTAATTAAAAAAAAAAAAAAGGTCCTACAAAATACTGACTTTAATTACAGTAAATAACCATGTACAGTCTATTTTGTTCTTTTATATGTAAAATATGTTTGTTATTTTTACGGAATTCCCTTAAATCTGATTTTTATATGGATTGTATTAAACTTTTGCAAATGACTGTAAAATATAATTTTTAATTTAAAAATCACAGAATATTGCAAGGTTTGGTTGAAAAATATTTATTAAATGGTTGAAAAAATAAATAAAATAAAAATAAAAAATGTTAATAGAAAATTAAATACTAAAATATTATTTCAGTTTAAATATAAAATATACATTCGCAAAGCTGGCAGGCAATCATTCATTATTTAGTATTCATTTATTGACCAATAATTCATTTTATTGAGTAAGGACAAAAATATTTTATATTTCTAACTTTTTATTCCCTGCCACATATCAAATTTGACATTTTCTATTACCTGTGGAATTCTTCATTTTCACAGTCTAGAAGAAAATATATTCCATATATCTTTATATAAGGAAAATAAATTTAAATGTATTATGAAACAATACTAAGTAAATGAAATTCTTACATTTGTTTTTCAAATGTTAAATATCAATACATATTTTGAAAGATATTGATTGAAATATTTTTTAAACGATTTCTTTATATTCATTTTAATAAGACATTTTTCACATAGCTGCTTAAAATTCATGAATAATGTGACATTATTATATATGTATATTTTTGTTTTCTTTCAAATTCGTAAGGTTTTGATTTTGAACGGATTTTGAACTTTTCACAATTACAGTTACATATTAGGCATTCGGCCACAGTCTGGATTTTACCACATGGGATGATATTCTAAATGTTGAGAAAAGCATTGTCATATAAATTAATTAATATAAAAATTTAAAAACGATTCATGGAATAATATTTCCATTGACTTACAAGTTTTTAAATGTAATTAACACCATTCAATACTTTGATTGTTTGTTCATTTGTTTTATATAACTCTCTGTAAAGTTTATGTAAGTTCTTCAATTTCATCTATTTAACCAGATCCTTAATTACTAATATACTTTATAACTTTTCTATTTATATATTAGATTTTTTATTAGAATTTAAATATATTAACAGACTTTTAATTTCTTTACGTATTCCTCTTTAAGTAAATTCCCTATTATGATCCCTTTTAAAGATATAACTGTCACTCAGTATATGTGCAAGTATATTATTAATTTAATACTGTTTGCAGGTAATTGGACATTTTTTAAGGTCTATTTATTTATTTATTTTTATTTTTATCAGATTATATATATTTTATAATTTTTTTTTTATATTTGATTATATTACCAATAACAATTTTAAAAATAAGAGAAACAAGTTAGATATATATATTTATATATAGGAATAAAAACGCTTCTTGTAATGATATGTCGTTAGAATACTAAGAAAAGCTTTTAGATTAATTGCTTACTTTTACGAATATCGAATTCCATGGAAAATCTCAGAGGATATTTTATTGAATTACAGATCAAAACAAGAAGAACTCCAATAATAAAAAATATGTGATGCGATTGTTAATGTAATACTGACATGCATTCATTAAATTTCTTTATTTTATTTAGTGTTGAAATGACATAAAAAAGTAACAATTGAGAACATTGATTTTTTTTTCCTTGATAAAATTTCCTAATCTCAGCGTTGTATTTAAAAAAAGCGTTTTATTGCTATCATTGCATGAGTAATTTTAGAATTTCGTAGTTGTTGTCCTCTGATTAAAATATTATTAAATTAGATACAACAGAAATGCTAATTAAAGAAGATTGCTGTAAGTTTTAAGAAAACACTTGAACTGGGTGACTTAAAAGGATTTATCAGCTTCGACTTAGCAACACTGGAGGTTTTTATATAAATGCTTATTTTTCCAGTCAATATTTATAAAATGAACTGTATTGGGTTTGTTTAATAAATTATATATTCTTGCAAGAATTCTTATGGTTTTTAATAAACATTTTTCAGATTTGAAAATTTTAAATTGCATTTTCTCAGTTTGCCTTTTCTTCAAGAAGTCATAATCTCTCCAAAATGCTAAAACCTCTACAGATATTTAAGAAAAGACTTAATACTTTTTGGATGCTTTATACAATCTACTTAACTACTACTTGCAGTGCCTTAAAAAGAAAGAAGAAAGAAAAAATGTTTAAAAAGGAAATAGAACAAAAATCATGTTTTTTTTTTTTTTTTTTTTTTTTTTTTTTTTTTTTTAATAAGTAATACATTTATAAATTTATCGCTAATTCTTCAAGTAGAATCTGTCAAACATCTAAAAAAGATATAAGTCTTTTCTTAAATATCCGTAGATTTTGTAACAATGCCAATGTTATGAATTCATGAAAAAATACAGTTAAAATGCACGTTACAGATTTCAAATCTGTAAGAAATATATGAAAGGTCATAAAAATTCTTGCCTGTATATACTATTTATTAAACAAACATAATATAAAGCAATTTATAAATCTTAAATTGAAATATATTATTTTGTATAAAATCTTCGTGGGTGCCAAATAAAAGGTGCCAAGTTATTTTAACTAAATGGTTTCCTCCAAAACTTGCGTAAATACGGGCTAGGATCATTTAGAAAGACTTCCACGGACGGCACACCACCTCAGGCCTAGGACCCTAGAGTATTCATTCGGCCTTATTCCAAAACACCAACACACCAAACACCTTTTTAACTAATATACTAATATAATTCATTTCCTATCTGAAGTAAGAAACAAGCATGTCTATTGCACCATATTACATTATAGCTTGAAACGATTGATGTTTAGATGTTTTATTAACGGTATAAAAAATAATATTAGATTATACCATAGCCTCCTAAACTAAATGCCTTCGCGTAGCTGGAAAACTTTGCAACAGTTGAAGCGGTAGACAGCGCCACCTAATATAGATTGCAGGACTTTTTTATTCAACTCTCACGAAAATTTTTAAGAAGTGATATATGATATATATATAATCAACGTTTCTTCTGTTCTATTCATCTTTTATGTATATATATATATATACATATTTAAATTTGGTGACTGTTCAATAAAAAAGTCGTCTACCGCTTCAACTGTTGCCAAGTGTCTGAGCCACGCGACAGGCATCTAGTTTAGGAGGCTATGATTGTACACAAAACTGAAAATAATTAAACTCTACCTATTCATACATACCAACCATCTCATTAATAATCGTAACATTGTTACGTCCCTTTTTCTACACCACTTTATTTTTAGAGTAAATTACTCCAAACGTAGTTACGATGAAATAAGAATAAAATTACTCTAAAACAAGACTGGTGTGAAAAAAGAAGCGGTTACTAAAAATGTTATAATTCATAATGAGATGGTTAGCAGGTATGCCCATATACTGTTTAAAAAGTAACACACAAAAATAATCATATTTTACATTAAAAAACGTTATATATTTGTCTAATATTTAGTGACTCTGGAATGATTTATTCTATTACAAAATGTGTCTTCGTCAATAGTCACACATGTTATATTTGAAATTTTTTGAACTTCAAGCCATACAGACACTTCCTTGTGACAATACTGCAATCGCAAAATACGAAAGAAAGTCATAAATAAATAAAAGAAAATATATATTGTTTAGAAGATGATGTTTTCAATTATTAATTTCAAATTTGTTATAAAAGGGTTTCAACTAGATATTAATTGATTAGAGAATTTGAAATTTACGGAACAATTTAATTTACTAGGAAATATGTATGAATGTTTTTGCAGTTATTTGGTGTACATAAAGTGTTTAAAAGTGGCTTGAGTATGTTTATTATTGCGCACGACAGAGTTATTATTTTATTATTATTACTTTTATTATTTTTACTGTTATTATTATCACTAATATTACAAACATTATTGTAAATAAATTTTCAAAAAAAAAAAAAAAACTATTAAAAGTATTTTTTTATGATTATTTATTCGACATTAAATAATGAAGAATGATTATCATATATAAATTTCTATTGAAAATACAGGAAAGGTAAATTTTTCTGAAACATGATAGACTTGATAGAGAAATGTTTAGCAAAATATTTTATGCCCGAATATAGAACACTCAGCTTACATAAAAAAAAAAAAAAAAAAAAAGTAACGCAATTGTAGTTAATTATTTAAAACAATCACAAAAATTATGTTTCCCACCACCTAAAAAAAAAAAAAAAAAAAAAAAAAAAGTTTATTCACTTATGTTTTGTGAACGCGCTGTAAATACAAGTGTCTGAAATTCAGACACAATTGTGTCTAAGATGGGTGTTCAATTTAAGATGCTTAAAAAAAGTGTCTTATTTATTTCAGACACTTGAAGTATCTTAAAATGCACATCGTTTCACACTCGAAGTGTCAGAAATTCGACATCTTTGATCCTGTCTACAGTGAATATTTTTCATAAATAAATAAATAAAAAGATGCGTTTTATACTGTTTACATGTGGAAAATAGATTTTAGAATCTCCTAGAGCATTAAAAAAAACACAATAATTTTTACAAAACTATTCCCCGTTGTCCTCGAACTGACAATCAATGGATTCAAAGTCAAGCGTCTTCTCAATCAAGCCATCGGTACTTATGCTGTAAGTTGCTTGAATAATAAAATATATTCTAGTAAAACAAATCGAAGTTTTACGTCTTTGCAATAAAACTGTCCATAAGAATTATAGCTGAATACATATTATTATCTTAAATTAGATGTATAGAGGCTTAGAGTTTTTTTGTAAAATGCGTAATAAATATGAAAAAATAGTAGACTATGGATTTTAGACGATTTTTTTTTTTTTTTAAACTGGTATTTGCAAGAAAAAAAACTATGTACATGAAACCAAAAAAATTGCTCTTTTACATTTTGAAGTGTAGGGAAACATAAAATAATTTTTAAAACGCGGGAAAAAAAATCATTTATGCCCAAATTGTTTAAGATTGTTTAGTTACGAATTCGCTTTCTTAGCTAAAAGTTACATGCTTTGTTTATCTTAATATATTTTTGTTTGTTACACGTGAGCACTTTAAATAAAAAATAACTTTGTTTTTTAACTTTAACAGAATAAGTTCCGCGTCTAAGTATTTTAAATAAGTTAACTACTTATATTATATAAAATGATATCAAATTTATTTGTTTAAAAAAAAATATTAAAACAGGTATGCATGCTGCTTAAAGTATATTCCATATAAAAAAAAATTAACCCTCTGTAACTCATGACCTTTAATATTTTTGTGTTTATTTGTTTCGTAATAATTGGAAAAAAATAAAATACACGTGTTTCAGGTTTTTTTTTATTTCTCATAAATTTCGAAAAAACAAACAAAAACACCTACAGGCAACAAACACTTTTTAGTATAAAATCCTATAAAATACGTGAAATTGGGTCAAAATCAATATTATACTATGAATTTGAAACACTTACCTCTTCACTGTTTCAATATAAAACACAAAACACACGAAAAACTATTTTTTATTATTTTTTGAATCAGAGCCGGTCCGCACTTGTCGTTAGTTACCCACTGTCGAGTAATGAACTTCAACTTACGACATACGGCGCCATCCAGTTGTGTTTCTAGATACTAGATTCTCTAACTGTGAGTGTATACGACAGGCTACAGTGCGTGATTACGTTGTAGAACCGATTCTTTGAATTTGAACCACGATCGAACGGTATGTTGCCTACAGTCTACAGTATGGTACAGAGGGTTAAGTTATACAAATGTCTGAATTTCTAAGTGTCTGAAATTTGTAATGTCTGAATTTTTAAGTGCCTAAGTAAAATGTCTGAAATTTTATGCGTCTAAACTGTAATATGTCTTAATTTCAGACATATCAATCTTATTCAGACACTTATCTCAGGTCATTTATAAAAAAAGACACTTTCGTGTCTTAATTTAAGACAGCATATGCGTCTGAAATTTTGCATAAGTAAGTGTTTCAGGCATTTATGTGTCTGAATTGGCATTTCAGACACATTTCGGTCTAAATTTCAGACGCTTCTATTTGCAGTGCGGAATTTAATTAAGTACGACAGGACATATTCTAATGAAATATTTCATATAAATGCATGCAATAACTGTGTTTTATTCCCTAGCATCGGTTGCTATATTCATTTCTTAAAACTTCTTCGGTATAGCCTTATCTTAGAAGCAGATTGTCAGCTTTTACATTTTTTGTTATTTTGGCAATGAATTAAAATGGCTATGGTACTTGCGAAAGCAAATATCTTGGCGAGAAACCTCTAAGCTACTTCAGTGCCAAATTTGAAATTTCTCCAAAGAGTTCTAAACTGAAGCTATTTAATTTCATTAGCAGAATTTTTCTTTCAAAAAGATAGATAAAATTTGGGAACAACGTCAAAATCGCTGTCTAAAAGAAATAGTACGAACTGTCGTACAAAGAAAAAAAAAGTCTATAGACAATACATTTAAATAAAATAAAAATATTTATACTTTCGGGCAGAAATATTTGTGTTTCAGATTTGTTTCAACCGAATTTTTTTAGCAATAATATTTGATAGATTTCTAATACTTTTAAAAATTCACTATAATGAAAATTATAGTTCTGTAATAGTGATTGAAAAATATCAATATCTGGATTGTTAACAACCGTGTTAGCAGCAGCATTGTATTAATATTGTAATTACAATAAAAAAAATTTGAACAAGTTTTCATAAAATAATTTTATAATGGCTGAAAGAAAAAAAAAAAAAAAAAGGATAAAAAAATCTATTTTGAAACTTTAGACAGTAGACACCATGCGCCATAGTAAGAAAAACCTCATTTTTATGTATATATATATATATATATGTATATATATATATAATAAATACACTTATTTAGCAATTGGTACAGAGGAAGATAGCCAAAAATGATCCTAGCAGGCAAAACGATCCATATTTGTTTCTTCGAAACAGGTAGCGCTATATTCCGGGTAACATATAAACTAGGTGTACCATGTCAAGAAGATGCGATGGTGGTATTCAAGCGATTTCAGCGTTACGCGTCGAAATTCTCTGAAAAGTAGGTTTTATAAAATTTGTTATAAGTTGAGCACTAACTTTCCTATTTAGTTACATACGCAATCTTTCATGTACAGTCGAAAAAAAAAAAAAAAAAAAGCAACACTCGCTGTAATTTCGTTATTAATTGACGCAGAAAAATTTAATGCACACCATTTAACAGGCAATTAAGTGCACATTTTGAAAATGATGTCAATTGTTGAATTAGGGGTCATCTACTTATTTAAATGAGCGCTAACTTTTTTTCAATAGCAACACCAAGTTTTCATGTCATAATTGAATTCCTGAAAGTCTGGCAGTGCGGAAAAGTATGCAGTTTACAAACTTTATTTTAATATTTATAAAGTTATAACCAAAAATGTATTAGGGGTTTAACTGTAAATCTAGAAAAATAAAATTAAGATCCTACAAAAATTAGACAAAATTTTACTGTTTCACACCGGAAATTTTTAAGAAAAAAAGTATAAAAATTAATAATGATAAAATGATTTTTACAGCATCTTGGCTATCTCTGATTTTGGCTTTTTATGTACGCATATACTTAAATTCTTTGTTAGAGAATACAATTTAGATTGGTTAGGCAGCGTTCTCTAAAAAATGTGCAATATTTTTCAATTAAAAAGTGTCATTGTGGCTATACTGATCACCTGTAAAACTTATATTTTCCTTCACTTTATTTTGTAGGTGGGACATAAAATGCGAACTGAAATAATTTATATACATATATACGCACATAACGATGCATAAACTAAAGCTTTTCCGATAAAATATTGTAAGGTTTCATGAAGTACATATTAAATACTTTTAATCGTACTTACCAGATTTGGTGAGTTTAACTTTTTTAAACTATGCGATTTGTTTTATAATTTCTATGAAAATATAGTTTCTTAATTAAAATATATTTATAAAAGCAATTTTTAAAGACTAAAGTATCCTTTAATAATCCCCTCCACAAAAAAGAGATAAAGCAGTATATGTAGAAGAGATAAAGCAGTATATGAACTAAATGATTAACCTTTTGACTATGACGGTAGTTAAGAAGCGATTTAAGAAGTGTCCATTCCATTCCAATTAGAGACCTACATCGGGTCGGGTAACCCGATTTTACCCGAACCCGACTCGACCCTCGGTTCGGGTTCGGGTCGGATCAACTAAATGTTTTTTTCTGTTGCGGTTACGGTTTGGGTCGGGTTAACTGATTTAATTTTCGTGCGTGTCGGTTCAATCTTCAACGATTCGGGTAGACTTTAGAATATCTTTCAAAATTTTTTTTATTTTAATAAAACACAAATTTGTTTGCTCTTCATACCCACAATGAATATACGTTTATAATAACTCTTATAGTAAAAAAAAAACATCTGACTAAAACAATGAACAACAGAAAAGAAAAAAAAAAAAAAAAAAAAAAAAAGACATTAGTATTTAAAATATAAGCTTTTGAAAACAGGCTATATGGGAAATAATAATGACGTGGGAGATTCTAATGAGCACGAAGTACACGCTGCGCGGCCAGGTAGCTGTCATTGATTTTGTAAAACGCCTTCACAGCAAAAATGCGTTATTCACCGGTCCATGACGCCATCTCAACTGAACACCGATATCAGGGTCAATGGCAAAAGTTTCTTGTCCAGATGGCACCGCACTCGTTTTCTGATTCCTAACGTAACTTGCTATTTCTAGGGTTTCAAAATAGCCCGTTTCACTGCCACACCTATTACTTTCTAGCAAAGTTTAAATGCATTTATGACTTCGAAGTGTTTCGCTGTATAACTCTAACTTCCGTATATATCGTTAGAAAATTTTCAAACGGATACATGTTGTTTATGCTCACGATTACAAGTTATTTATTGAACATGATGTAAATATCATGACTATTTTGTGTACAGAGAAGAATCTTATTTCTTTCAATCCTTTAAATCAAAAAAAGTGCAGTGCATTGCATTCTGAAAAATTATTTTGAATAAAGCATATTTTAAAGCCTTCGTTCTGCGTAAAATATAATTAAATGAGCATTTTATTATTTATAAGCTAGTTACTAGTACAAAGCTTGCAATCAACTTTTAACTAACTTCCCGGCTAGATAGACATTTGAAACTTTTATAACAGCTTAAAACATGATAGCAAGAAATTTTTTTAATACTTTTATCCGATTTCTCCGGGTTCTCGCTGCCTTCAGTAGCGTTTATATGATTCAACAGAAAATTTAAAAACATGGTGTATAAAAGTTCTTTTTATCTTGTAATTATTTTATTTTATTTTTTCAAATTATACACCAAATTAGTTTTATAATAGAATTTTTCATCTATTAAAAAGTCTGTATATGGAAATACAATAAACATTATTTTTAATGTTATCGTTTTTTTTAAAATAATTTAAAATGTGAATATAAAAATAAATACATAGAGCAATTATTTATTACAAATTGTAATAATTATTTAAATATTTAATACCGTATTTGAGAAACTAATACCTCCGAACCATTTATTTAATATTTAACAGAACTTTTATCATCAAAAAAGAAAATTCCCTATTTTAGTTTTTAAATGAAATTTATTTCAATACAGCATGCAATTAGATTAATAAACTAATTTTAAAATTTAAAAACAAATAGATATGTATAGTAATTTATGCGTAATGAGTAAAGTTATTTAATTTCTATTTAACAACAAGCAATGTCAGTTCTTTTTATTGTTCTTCCTTTTCTTTTTTATAAAAGAAGAAAGAAAAACGCCTACTAATTATTTATTCAATAAATGAAATGACACACATAAAAAAAAACAATATCTTTCATTTTTGTTTATCAAGACATTAATCTTTGTGTTTTATTATCGTTGAATATAGTAAAAATGACAAGATGATAAATATGAATGCGTTACCTTATTTATATATTGCTTAGGAATAATGTATTATAAGTTGTAAATGAGGGGAAAAAAAACGAATTTTTATTTTGTTTGGTTTGTAGAAACATCGCGAATTTTTGTAAAAATATAGTAAAAATATATAATAATAATAATAATAATAATAATAATTAATGATTTATTATTAAACTATCCTATAAAAGAAAAAAATATATAATTTAATATTTCATTTTTTTTTCCACCTTTTTTTTATTTAATATTTTAGGGATTTGCTATTCACTGGTTTTAATTTTATTTCAAACGTAAACCATCAACAGAGAACTAATTTTCAAAGATTAACTCGAGAAATTGATGTCACTCACGTCTCTCAATCACGCACAGATTCGAGAAATAGCCGTTAAATTAACAGATAAGAGATCTGTTAAGGCTTTACCTCAATTTAGTTTTCTTCAAGCGTGCTTTCTCGAGACAGACTAATTTTATTATCATCTATCAGCCAGCTTCAGTGAAAATAAAATTTATTTTTGTATAGAAAGAGTTGTACCGAAAGTTTTTCTTAATGCAATATACTCAATTATCCTAGAAAATTATATTAAAGTAAAAACATAATAATAAATAAATAAATACGTGTAGAGAATTATTTTAGGGAAATGAACTAAAAAAAATTCATGAATTAAATGTTTTTTTTTTTTTTTTTTTAATAAAATCGTGCATAGAAATCTTTAAAGAAATTAAACATTTTAAACTTTTTACAGTTTTCATTAATTATACGCTTTTATTTTTATAATTACATTTACATTTCATTTTAATTCTTTGAATTCAATTATTTTTATACTGAAACCAGTAATTTTCAATGACTATGTTACGAAAGTGATTTCGCTTACGTTTTTCAAGAGCCCATTGATGCAAGGATTGCCGTTAAATTAACAGATGGAAATCCTTTTAAATCTTTATATTACTTAAGAATTTTTTCAAACGTGCGTTTTTAAGAGAGTCTAATTTTATTTGCCCTTGTCAGCCAAATGTACTTAATGGAAAATTCATTATCGCAATGTGAGCTACATTCTTTTTTCTGAATGTTACAAATTAAGTATTAAAAATAAATTAATATAGTTAGAAAGATACATAGATAAAGATATATAGATAGATAGATTTAAGTTGTAAACAAAGATAAAATTAAATTTGTAAAAATTGGCGCTAAATGTAACTCTAAATTCTTATACAAAATGATATATTTAATTAAATTAATATATATATATATATATATATATATATATATGTTTGAAAATGCAATGGAATATAAAAACAACGTAATTTATTTTTTTCACAAAGTTAATAAACAAGATGGAAAAATATTAAGGTCAAAAACTATTCAAATCAAAAATTCATTAGTTGCATTACCAATTTTATTAGAATTAGGGATACAGTTTACAAGATATGTCATACTTCAATAAATGGCCCAAAATAATCTAGTAAAAGCGTAGTAGGACTTGAATTTATAAAAACAAAAAGGGTTGCGATACTTCAGTACTATTTAGATTTGATACAGGTAATTATTTAAATTGGAAAGTAAGCAAAAAGCACAAATTTAATTTTAAAAATATAATTTATAAACTATTTAATATAATATGGTTTTAAACTGACATGTTCGCAAGGACATACCAATTTCTAAACAGCCCAGGCTAACCTGTGGCTGTTTAGAAAAAAAGAAAGTTCAGATTCACGATATGAATGCATTAAAAATACAGCACTTATTGTGAGACTGGCTTTGAAATATTTAATAAAGAACAAACTCAAAACTTCGATTGCCTCCGTGTCCAAGGATGTTCACTTCACCACTTTCTCACCTCATGAGTTCGTATTCATTTTCAGAAATTTTTAAATAACCACTGTAATATACGAAAATGATCTGGAATTCATATAGGGGTTTTTAGGGTCTCGCTAGCAAACGTATATTTTATAAGGATGACGTGGAACGATATATTTACTAGAGACACAACTTGTTTTCTAGATGTCAGTCACAGAATTTTTTATCAGTGTATTTGAAAAAACCTATGTTTCTAATTCGTAATATTAAAAAAATTAATTAATTAATTAAAAAAAGCTCGCACACACACACACACACACACAAAAAAAAAAAAAAAAAAGATTTTTTTTTTTTTTTCTTAGCAGTAAAATATAAAAGGAAGTTCAAATTAAATATGCATATACATACATATATTTAAGTTTAACGTGTTTCACCATAACTTTTATAGATTTGATGAAATTCTGTCATATTTCAGCGATGATAAAATTGCTATAGTAAATTGGGAAGGAAAGAAACTGTGTTCCAAACACTTTTGTGTTGATCTTTTGTACATGTTGATCTTTTTGTACAAAAACTTGAAATTTGTATGTTTATTTTCTTTACCTCTATTTAAATAATGCAGCAAATTTAATATATTTTTAGAAATCAACACAAATCCTTAAATTATATGCTGCATTATATCAGGAACTTTGCACTTACTTTGTTTTCCTTTTGTTGAAATTATTGTACAAATTCGAAAATTAAACGAAACATTTATAAGGAAGTCCTAGTGAACAGTGTTAAGTAACACCTTTGCGTAATAAAATCTGCATTTTTTTTTTTTTTTTTTTTTATAATTATGAATAGTAGTAAACAGATTTTTAATTTCTGCACACTATACACCGATATATAATTAATTATATTGATATTCGCATTATTAATTTTAATAGATATTTTAAAACACATAGTTTCGGATTTATTTTTAACTAGCTGACCCGTCCGGCTTCGCACTGATGAACAAATTTTAGTTAAAGATGGATTGATATGTAAAAAATCAAGAAATATATCAGTTTATATGTTATAGTCAGGCAATATTATTAACTGGAAAGTCAAAATATAATTTTACAATTATTTTTTTTAATTAGTTGTTAAATGTTGGCAATTTTTACTTAATGCTATTTATTTATTTATTTATTTATTTCATAAAAAGAAACATTTCTTTACTCATGAATAAAAAATATTGAAAAATAAACCTATGACATGAAAATGTTTTTGATAAAATTGACGTCATAATAGCTTTAATTATTATTTATTTGTTCATTTCGCAAATATATTTAATTATTTCCATAATTGATTATTATTTTAATAATGTATATTAAAGGAGAAATCAATAATATGAAACAATATTCGTACAATATATACTATTACAGAATCTGGTGTGAAACAACCACACGACTTCCATTACCCACTATTATACGTAATATATACAATTTTTTGGAGATATTACTTGCATTTTTTGAGATTTTCGAGTAAGAGAAACTTGATACACGTATAAAGACACATACAACAGAGTTTGCATAGCGAGTTAAAAAATAAGGGGAAAAAAAATAGATAGTTATTTTTTTAAACACGAATTTCCGAGATCTAAAACTGAACTACCTAATCAGGATGACCGTTAATATTCCTGTAATAAGCACGTAATACTTGAGAAAGGTTATCTAAATTGGATTAAAGAAAAAATTTTCAAAAATACGTTAGAGCCGTTTTTGAGATACCAACTTTTACCAAAACTTAGCATACTCAATTATTGAAACAATAATTACATACAAAAGGATATTTAATAGGAAGTTAACATGGCGAGTTTGAAAAAAATCCGTACAGGCGTTTTTAAAGAAACGGACTGGCGAAGTCTAAAATTGAGATGTTTATAGAGGACGCCTATCAATTTTCCTGAACTAAGCAACTTTTCAATCGAAAGGGCATCTAATATATTATTTATACAGCAACTTTGAAGAAAATCATTAGAGGTGTTTTTGAATATGGGCTTACGGTCCCATTTCTGGTTTTCGGTGACCCAATTCCGGTTTTTCAATTTTCACGAAAATTTGGAAAATTTATCTGTACACCAGACCTGAATCACTTGTGAAGTTTAGTAGTTCTATTTTTATTAGTTTTGGAGATATGACAGTCAGAAGATTACACACACGTGCACATATACACACACACTGACCAATTGCCAAAACCTATACAATACTTCCACTACCTACGGTAGTAGGGTAATTGAAGTAAACACATACATCTCGTATTTACTACGATAATATACAGATTTTCGTATTACGTTTTCGATCGCCAAATACAAAAATCGCCAATGACGATAGATATCAAATCTATGCTTTGTTTTCAATTAAAATATTGAAAATTTTAATTAAAAATTTATTTTACCAAAATTTATTATAGCTTCTAGCACTTAGAGAGAGACAGTGTAACTTTTGATTATTGAAAGAAAAAAAAAAAAAAAGCAATCGGCTTTTTAGTTCTAGCGATCGTTCTCTACATATGCATATAAACCTTTCTTTTTTTTTATATTAGTATAGCTATACAGCATAGGTATATTAAATAGGTTTCCAGTCAACATAATGTAACTCAAATAATTAAATGCTATTTACATTTCAGTAATGGCTGTATGCGCTATGTATATTGAGCTACTTGCCATAACTGTTAGTTGCTAAAAATAGTCGCCAAATAAATTTAAACATCTCAATACGCAAGCGAAGTATGACATCACTGACCGCCCGTGGATGCAAGAAAAAGATTTTCCATGTTAATCGCTCATTGGATTTTTTTTTTTTTTTAATTAAAATTCTAGAAGAATTATTTCCCGATTTTAATCCTCATATTTGGGTATAGATATGTATTAGTTATTGTATGCATGCGTTAGATTGAGTTATTTTGCTGTCAAATTGACAAAATTTTAATTTTAAATTTCAAAACTGTCACCCTTGGCGTTTTTTGTATTTGGCGATCAAAAAGTAATACGAAAATATACATGCCAGATGTATATTTTCGTAATATGTATTGTACGAAATATTGTTTCATATTATTCGTTACACTCTTAATGTAAGTTTTTAAAATAACCATGATTTTTGAAAGGAATTAAATTATATTCGCCAGATAATTTGGCGATATTTTTTTTTCTGCCAAGGATGACGGATATCAAATCTATTCCGCTGCAACATATTAGTATATTATATCAGATACTTTATTTAGACATTTGAAAACAAATTTGACTTCAAATTATGATAGAATATTTATCCTTTCCCTTTTAATTAGTTTATTAGTTGGATGTTTATTGTGTAAATATCATCCTTTGAAATGAAATGTTTATGTTTTCAATCGAATATGGAAATTTGCCATTTTTTTTTCTAGAGTTTTGAAATTTAAAATTCCAATTTTATCAATTTTACAACAAAAACAATTTAATCTAACGGATGCACATGATAACTAATACATATCTATATCCAAATATGGGGATTAAAATGGGGAAATAATTTTCCTCGATCTTTATTATTTTTTTACAAAAAATCCAGTTCACTTTTTATATTATTGTTCGCGTGAAAATATATTTTATTATATGTCTAAAAATAAATTAATTCGTAAATCTTTTTGGCAACAATTATAAATTAAAATAAATAATATTATAAAATAGAATTTCTTATTTTATTTTAATTTATTTATTTATTTTTAAATTCCAATTTCGTTTACACACATCAGTTTAAACCACGGAGTAATAAAGACTCCGTGGTTTAAACATTGATGCTTAGATATTATATCATATCATATCAAATTAAATTATTAGAAAAATAAACACTTTTAATTCTCTAATGACGTCAGATTTAACGTGTAAGTTTAACAATTAAAAAAGCTTTATATGAATTTCAATTTAATGCACGTGCAAATATATTTCTTTTCTTTTCACGTCAATATATTTTAAAAACGAAATGAATATGTAAATGTTTCTTTTATGTTGGCAGCAGCTAATTTTTTTAACATTTCATTATTTCCATTTCTATTACGGCTTCTATGGGGATTTTAATTAAAATGCTCAGATTTTAAACTAAAATTTATTTTATCAAAATTAAATATAGCCTATAACAATATGGCATACTGTAGCTTTCGGTCAGTGAAAGAAGTTTTTAAATCGGTTCAGTAGTTTCAGAGATTACCCTCCACAAACAAACAATTTTTTGCGCTTTATATAATGATATAGATATAGATAAAAAGTCTTCCCCATATTAAAAAAAAAGAAGAAAGGAGGGAAGGAATGGAAAGAAGGAAGAATGAAAAGGAAAAAAATAAAAAGCCTTATCGTCTCAAATTTAGGTATTTCCATTTGCAGATTTTTAAACACAAGTTTCACTTGACATAAAAAATAACAGAACTAATGTGAATAAAATAGAAACTAGCTGTCAAAAAAAATATTATAAACTGTCAAAAATAATAAAAATTTCATAATAATTGTTTATAAAAGTGTACTTCCGTAAGCACGGTTAAAGCTTTTAAGAGATGAATTCCTGTACTTTTTTTTAATAAGGCTGTGGGAATTACGCGTAAATCGAGTGTAACATATTAAAAGAATAAAATAATATACTTTTTTACGGAAACTATTCGAGAATTTTGTTAAATGGTTGACTTTCATAAAGAAAAAAATATGTAACATGGTATTCTTTTATTTGAAAAAAGGAAAAATATGAAACGTACTTATTTGCAATTTTGTTTATCAATTAGTAAAAAGTCTTTTTTCATTGCTATTAAAAAACTTTTTTTAGAAGTTAAAATATACATTGAATGATTGTTGTATAAATATTTTTTTCTTCATTATTTTAGAAATAAGCCAAAATTTTGACTTACGTTTTGGTTTACCTTAGAGGTTTTAACCAACAATTTCCAGTAAATTATATAGACATCGTTCGACATTAATGATTAATAAATAAATATCTTCTTAAAAATAAGTATTTTAGTTTAAGTACTAAAAACACTTTTGAAAGAAAAGTAAATAAAATCATTTTGTTTAATTAAAAACTTATTTATACGAAAAATATATCTAGAATTTACTATCTAGAATTTTACTATCTGTCCCCAGAAATTGGGGACATTTGGTCACATTATATAGAACAGTACTTAAAATGTTGATCCAAGAAGGAGATTACTCGAAAAAGCAGATTCAGGAGAAACTTATAGATGGATACTTTAACAGGTCGATACAAAAGTGACAATTGATGAAAAATTGCATAAATATAATTCGTAGAGTAAATACATTTTTATATTACATGAATCTTCTAGGAAAATTTTGTCGAGAGGTTTTAACAAAGTATAAATGGAGGTATTGTACCATATTCGCAATCAAAACGTTTGTTCTTTTTAGAAGAACAATAATATTTCTGTTTAATTCTATTGATTTCTTCTAAATCTATCCATGAATCTGGAAGGACCCCGGTCATTTAAGCTTATTTGTTTTACAGTGACAACAGAATTAAACGGGATTAAAACATTGAATTTCCGAAAAATATAGTGTTTAAAAATGCTAATTTTTGTACAAAAAAAAATAAATAAAGAAAGAAAAAAATAAAAAATAAATAAAAATAAATAAAAATAAAAATAAAAATAAAAATAAAATAAAATAAATAAATAAATAAATAATAATAATAATAATAATAATAATAATAAAAAACACTTGGTGAAATTATTTTTTGTAATAAACTTCCTAGTTGCGATGTTCTTCTTCTACAATCTCATTTGAGAAAAAAGTATAAATACATATAAAAGGTTAAGCTAGAGTTTCAAAAATAAATAAACAGATTTCTTTTAGATGGAAGACTTACAAATCAGAGACACAGGGAATATTCATTTGAAATGTATATAGTATTTATCAACAAGTATTTGGACACATTCGAATTTAAACATTTTGTTAAATACCTAGACAAGCTCTTCCAATACCTTGAAACTTTGGAAGTGCAAACAACATCTTATACCTCATATATTACAGGAAAAGTTGTGCCCTGAATAGGTAAAGTAAAAAATTAAACAAAAATCAAATAATTTTGGATCACCTTATAAAAGGTAATGCTTTAAATTCGTTTTGGCTGTAGCATGCGATTATGAGAATTATTCTCCTTATCTGTATAAATGTTTATGAGTGTACTACATATATTCATCGATAATAAGGATAATATAAAGATTTCTTAAAAAAGTAAAAAAAAAATAAAAATAAAAAAAATAAAAAAAATTATCCACTTTTTAAATTATAACACGTAGGGTATTAAACACAGTGCGAAGGCCTTTTTAGAAAATTTGACATACTATTTTAGACACAGCATATTGCAATCAGAATGTAAAAAAGTTAAATATTTGATAAAATATGAGTATTTTTACTAAATAATTACCTACGCATACGCTAGCTTTAAAAAAAATGCCATTTACATAATTTAAAAACGAAAAGTAATGAGTAACTTACATGACAAACCCAAACAAATATTGTGTAAATTCAAAAAGTTATGAGATATAGAATGAGCAGAACTTTAGTTCGCTCAAAATAAAAGCTAAACTAAAAGGGATATTACTCACATTTTTATTTCCATTCTATAGTGCCTAATGGTAATACAATTTTCACTAATTGTAAATAAATATTGATAAAATCCTCTATCATCTTTCTTTTTTCAGAGAAGAACTGAAATTCTGTTCATTCTATCACTGATAATTTTTTGAATTTACGCGATATTTGCTTTGGGTTTTCATATAAGTTGCTCTATACTTTTGGCTATTAAATTACGCAAATGGAATTTTTTAAAAGCTAACGCATGCGTAGTTAAAAGCTATTTAGTAAAAATGCTCATATTATACAAAATATTGAACATTTTTGCATTTTGATTGTAGTATGCTGTGTCTAATGCAGTATGACAAATTTCCCTAAAAATTATTTTGGGTTGGGTCTAATACCCTACGTGTTACAATTCAAAAAGTGGATTTTTTTTTTTTTTTTTTCAAAAAAAATAAAAATAAATAGTCCGTTATAACTTTATCGATGATCATATGTGGTAACCTCATGAACATTTCGACAGATGATGAAAAAATCCTCAAATTCTCATAATTATATGCTACAGAGAAAACGCATTTAAAACATTACTTTTTACAGAGTGATCTGAAACATTTTGACATTTTAAAAATGTTTTACTTGTCTCCTTTTTCTATTCAGGCCACAACTTCTTCTGATATATATCAGATATAACATGTTCTTTACAATACAAAAGTTCCAAGATTATCTCTAAAAAACTTTTCTAGATATTTGACAAAATGTCTAAATTCGAAAATGTCCAAATACTTACTGGTGTATAACGTAATAAATATTTAAATAAAACCAACATTTTCATAAAAACTATTTCAAGGAAACAACACTTTAAACAATTTCACAATTTTAATTATATACTCCAGTAGCACTTTTCATTGATTAAATAATACTTAAATTTCTTTTAAAGTTTTCTGTCAGCCATATTGCCTAAAAGTTGGACATTATGGAACTGATGAAGAATTTTCTTTATATCGCTCTTATCATCCGATTTTTTTACCCAGTTTTTACTTTTACGATTCGAGAAGACCTAGAATTTTCTGATTGCTTGTCTATGATGTTCCATAAACACTAAATACGCAATATTGAGAAAACTTTTATTCTTATGTATAATATAATATCGGATCATATCCAAAAAAGGATTTTTTTTTTTTTTTTTTTGTGTGTCGTAGCTGAGATGAAAGAATATAGAGGAAAATGTAATATATCCAAATACAAAATGGATGTCGTCGATAAATAATTTTCTTGTGTCTTTTCAAGTATATATAGAGTGTTTATATTTATTATGGATAATTTGAGTTATTTTTAATGCTCTTTAATCCATTAAATTTAGTTATATATATTCAAATTGCTACCTTTAAAATTAATTAAACATAAAAAAGCCTTTAAATGTTTCAATAAACAAATAAATAATATTAGAAAAATATATTTTAATAATTTGAATGATGATAATGTTGTACAATGTAACAATTATCTGCCCAATATATATATTTCACAAACTATCAAAAACAATTTACTTTCGATTCGAACTCTGAAAACTAATAAATGAGCATCTGCGCATGCCTACGAAACCGTTTGCATCTGCTTCAGTGTACATGTATTTTTTCCATCTGTAGTCATTATGTAGATGTCTTAATGTTCGGAGCGTTTATTGGCTCCGTAATTCAAATTTATGTTTTTCTTCTTTTCTTTAATTCTTTCATTAAATGTCTTCAAAGCACAAAGTCATGTCATCATTTAGTTATACACTCAATTATTTAGAATCTAATACAGCTTTTTTATAGAACAATAATTCAGTGATTTAGCTGCCTAAACAAAGAATATTGTGAACGGAAGCTTGATCGATGAATACAGGTAAGAAGATTTTCAATTATAATTACCTGTAAAATTATTTTATCGAAATATATATTATTAAATAAAAACATGTGTGACATCAGCGTAGTTAAAAAAATTAATGTTTTGTGCTATCGAGTAAAATTTAATAACAGATTATGAGACTGAAAAAATCTGATGTGGGCACCACATGACTTCCTTATACACTTTTAGAAATACACATAATGTTAAAAAACATTGTCATAGGACCCGAAACAGTTGGCTAAAAATATTTAAAAAAAAATGAATTATCACCGTGTTCTGGACTTTTCTGAAAGTTAGTTAAAAACCGATGGAAGATTTGTACTGGTAACGCTGACGAAGGCAGCAGGGACCCGAAAAAATTGGCTAAAAGTATTAAAAATGTGCATTTTCACCGTGTTCTGAACTATTCTGAAAGTTTCAAATGTCTAGCTAGTCGGGAAGTTAAATAAATTTCCTGTTGAACCATATAAACGCTGTCGAAAGCAGCGGTCACCTGAAACAATTGGCTAAAAATATTTAAAAATGCACTATCACCGTGTTCTGAGTTTTTCCAGAGGTTTTAAATGTCTAGCTAATCGGGAAGTTCGTTAAAAATCGATTGCAAGATTTGTACTGGTAACGCTGCCGAAGACAGCAGGGACCCTAAACAGTTGGCTAAAAGTATTTAAAAAAGGCATTTTCACCGTATTCTGATCTAGTCTGAAAGTTTCAAATGTCTAGCTAGTCGAGAAGTTAGTAAAATAAATTTTCTGTTGAATCACATAAACGCTGCTGAAGGCAGCAGGTATTAGAAACAGTTGGCTAAAAATATTTTTTGAAATGCATCGTCAACGTGTTCGGAACTTTTCTGAAAGTTTCAAATGTCTAGCTTGTCGGAAAGTCTGTTAAATTGCAAGATTTCTCCAAACCGTTTTTCAGTTATTGCCGTTTTTTGATACATTTTGGCCATTATGAACCTAATTTTCCTAAATATCTCCAAAACGGAAAATCATACAAAGTCCAAAAAGGGAGGTGCACAACTAGATGTTATAACAAACCTATGTACCAATTCGCAACTTTCTACGTCCAATCGTTTTTGAGTTATGCGACATACTCACACACACACACACAGACACACATACATACAGACGTCACGAAAAATCGTGTAAAGTCCCTTATATCTCTAAAACGAGAGCTTGTGTTAAGACGACACTTGCAGGTGTAGAACTAGACATCATGACAGTCACACGTATAAATTGGCAACATTCAGCGATCATTCGTTTTCGAGCAATGTGAAATGCAAAATCCATTTCGCAAATCGGGATTACTATACTTCCTTATACTTTGTATAAGGAAGTAAAAATGATGTCACCCTTTCTATATACATAAATTCATTTATATAGATATGATATAAGTATAATATAATATTCTAAGATAATATGAAAGAGAATATATTAAAAATACAAAAATAATAAATGAATTGAAACAAATTTCGATTTAAGAAGCATCCGTCCGAAATAGAATTGAAACCAAATGTTTCAGTTTGAGAAGTATATGTGTTCTAGAAACAAAAAGAAGGAAAAGAAAAACTTAATTGAATTGTAATAAAATATAATAGGAAAGGAAATATTATATAATCAAAATATTTGCAGTGATTATATAATAAAGCTAAAATGGCTTTTGCAAAAGCTATTTCAATGATTGAAAAATTGAATTCCACAAATTACGATTTGTGGAAATTCAAAATAGAAATGATGTTATGTAAAGAAAATTTGTTTGAATTGATAACAGACGAAGCTCCCAATCCTATCATTACTGAGTGGACAATAAAGGATCGCAAAGCTAAAGCGATCATTAATTTATCGATAGAAGACGATCAAATTGTACACATAAAAAATCTCGCGACAACTAGGCAAACGTGGGACACTTTAAAAAGAATTCATGAACGTTCAAATCTACCCAGTAAATTATTTTTGTTGAGAAAGCTATACTCGGCTAAACTAGCAGAGGGTGAAAACCTATCTCAACATCTAACGTACATATATCAGATCCGTGGTAGACTGACCGCTATAGGTGAAGTGATAAATGATGAGCACATGTCAGCTCTTATGCTGTGCTCTCTTCCTCCAAGTTTTGATACTTTGATTACTGCAATTAAATCTCGAGATCAGGAAGACTTACCCCACAATTAATTAGGGGAAAGTTACTAGACAAAGATCTAAAAAAGATCAGAAAACAATCAAACAAATAATGAAAGCACATATAAAATGCACATTAAAAATAAAACACCACCACGAAAGTTTTGCAATTAATGCAAAAATAGTTCGCATAATAAAAGCGATTGTTGGCATTTAAAAAATAGAAAAAGTAATGAATATAAACACAAAGAGAATAACGACTATAAAAATCCAAATAACTATTAAAGTAATTTCTACAATCGCAATAAATATAAAAACAAACAAAGATCAAATATGATACGAGAAACGGAAAATAAAATGAAAAATCTAACTTTTGTGGTAGGAAATTCAAACAGAAACTCTTTCATTGTAGATAGCGGGAGTTCAAGCCATGTGTGCAATAGTATTGAAAGGTTCATATCATTTAAAATAATGATAAAACACGAGTTATGTTAGCCAATGATCAATCAGTAATCTCAAAAGGTTGTGGAGATGTAAAATTAGAAGTAAGAAATTCTAAAAACGAAACCAAACACATTATACTCAAAGACACTCTTTTTTTCCTGAAATTGCCACAAATCTAATTTCAATAAAAAAGGCAACCGAGAATGGTTGTCAGGCAATATTTAAAGAAAACACTTGTGAAATTAAATTTAAAAATGAAGCATATATTTTTGCAACAGTAGCTGGCAATTTGTATAAAGTTAAAACGAATGAAAACATAGAAGAAAAAATAAACATGACACAAACTTGCGATAATAAAAATTGTGTTAAACTATGGCACCGTAGATTAGGAGACAAAAATATCAAACAAATAAAAGAACTCGTCAGTAAAGACATGGCAATAGGAATTAAACTGATCAATTGTAAACACGATGATAATTGTGAAATTTGTATTATGTCAAAATTGGAAAATGATTCATACCCCAAAATAGCTACACACAAGACAAAAGAAACATTAGATATAATACATTCCGACTGTGTGGCCCATTCCAGACACCTACGGTGGGCGGAAAAAGTTATTTTCTCACCTTCATAGATGATTATAGCCGCTACACTTATATATATCTGTTGAAAAATAAATATGAAGCTTTAGAAGCGTTCAAAAATTACCATGCACTAACTTCCAATATATTTGGAAGGAAAATTAAAATTTTACATTCTGATAATGGTGGTGAATATGTGAATAAATAATTTGAAAAATTTCTTCAAAATGAGCGTATACAACACCTACTGATTGTGCCCCATTGTTCTCAACAGAACGGCGTAGTGGAAAGGAAAACCGTGCTTTGGTCGAAATGACCAGATGCATGTTAAATGAAAGTTAATTAAATAAAAACTATTGGGGAGAAGCTTTAATGACAACAAACTAGTTACAAAACATCCTACCAACAAGTGCCCGTGAAAAGACACCATATGAGCTTTGGACTGGTATGAAACCAGATTTCTCAAATATAAGAACATTTGGCTGCAAAGCTTATGTTTATGTGAACAAAACTGACAGAAAAAAGTTGGACGATAAAGCGAAGCCAGCCACCTGCTTCAGTGTACATGTATTTTTTCCATCTGTAGTCGTTATGTAGATCTCTTAATGTTGGAGAGTTTATTTGCTCCGTAATTCAAATTTATGTTTTTCTTCTTTTCTTTAATTCTTTCATTAAATGTCTACAAAGCACAAAGTCATGTCATCATTTAGTTATACGCTTAATTATTTGGAATCTAATACAGCTTTCTTTATAGAACAATAATTCAGTGATTTAGCTGCCTAAACAAAGAATATTGTGAACGGATGCTTGATCGATGAATACAGGTAAGAAGATTTTCAATTATAATTACCTGTAAAATTATTTTATCGAAATATATATTATTAAATAAAAACATGTGTGACGTCAGCGTAGTTAAAAAATTAATGTTTTGTTCTATCGAGAAAAATTTAATAACAGATATTACACCATCTCTTGAAAAATGGCCGGAAACTTTCGATTTAGAAACGTTTGTCAAATATCTAGAAAATTTCGAGACAAATTATCCTGGAAATTTTGTTGTGAACCTATTCTATCCTATAGATTTGAGCAAAGGTTTTGTCCAGAAAGTAAAAAAGGGACTGTTGAACAGTTAAAAAACAACGAAAATGTTTGGGATCATTCTGTAAAAAGTATTGTTTAAAATACTTATGGTTATACCATGCGACTATGAAGCTTCTTAAAATTATCGGTATTCAATGAGATTCAATCATATATTCATGATAATATACAATTTCTTTAAAAATCCGAAAAAAAAAAAAAATGCATTGAAACATGCGAAGTATCAAACCAAATGCAATGTCATTTTTAATGAAATTGACATACTATATTAAGCACAGCATACTGCAATTATAATATAAAATAAAATTTAAGTAAAAAATCATTTTTTAAAGTAAGAAGATTTTTATTGTGAAGCCCTAAAAAGCATAAAATAAAATGTATTCTGCAAAGACATGCTACAAAGAAATGAAAGTTTCAACACTAAGAAAATTTTAGAGAAAAATAAAGGTACTTTCCTTTTGCAAGAGATGAAAATTTTTTAATGTTCAAAATATTTTAAAAAGCTTTCGAGACCAATATTCTTAGTTATTAGTTTTTGTAAAATCATTCATTAGGCCAGAAATCTCAAATGTCTGGAAAGCTTTTTAAAATATTTTGAACATTAAAAAAATTTCATCTCTTGCAAAATGAAAGTACATATATTTTTCTCTAAAATTTTCTTAGTGTTGAAACTTTCATTTCTTTGTAGCATGTCTTTGCAGAATACATTTTATTTTATGCTTTTTAGGGCTTCACAATAAAAAGCTTCCTACTTTAAAAAATGATTTTTTACTTAAATTTTATTTTGTGCTTTTTAGTTACAAAAAAGGAAAAAGCTTTTTAAGAAAACTAATTAAAATTTCTTAGGATATTTTGTAGACAACGGAAGATTTTCGTTTATCAATTGACATTTTTCTTCTATTATTTATCTGCAAAAAGTACTATATCGTCTTTCGAGGACCGAATCCGGGAACATCGCGTTATCAGCATGACGCTCTAACCAAAAGTCTAAGAACTGTCAAGAAAAATCATAGAACATTCTAGAAAAATCTATCAAATACTTATACAAAAGAAATATTGTTCTCGAATGCATTTTAAAATATTTGGAATATTTAAAATTTTTCATGTTTTGCAAAAGTGAAATATCTATATTTTTCTTTAAAATTTTCTTGTTGTTGAAACTTTTATGATTTTATACCATGTCTCTGCAAGAATAAATTTTAATTTTAGGCTTTTTAGGGCTTCGCAATAATAAAAATCTTTCAGTGTTATTTTTATTTATTTATTTACTTACTTATATTTTTATTTACTTATTTATTTTTATTTTTATTTTTACTGAATTTTTTATTTTGTGCGTTTAGTAACTCAAAAAGAAGTTTCTTTAAACGAAGTGGTTGGAGCTACGGTAGCCGTAACTTTAATGGGCTTACGGCAGTCTTTTAACGCATGCGCAAGAGGATAGGTCTGACTTTCAGAGAACGAATCATTTTTTGAACGATTCTCTCTACGGCATACGGAAGCCTTGGAGATAAATAATGAACAAGGACACGTGTTTTATTGTTTTCTCGTATTTAGTTTCATTATCTTGTTATTATTTATATTATAATGTCGCTAATTTTTGCGTGATCCAATTATTTGCAAAAAATGTCGCGTAATTTCAGTTTGAGGAAAAACATTTCTCTTCTCATTTAAGGAATATTCATTCTGAAAATGTCGGAACTGTAAATCTGGCTTTCTAGATTGGAAAAAAAAAGAAATAGCATTGAGAATAAGCTATCAAGCTTTTTTTATTTTCTGAAATTCGTCAAAGAAAAGTGACATAAAATGTATATACTATGATTGTCTTTGAAGTGGAATATATAGTCCTACTATAGAAAATAGACATAGACATTTGAAAAAATTGGGATGTATAAAGATAGGACACACTTGCCCAGCATTTATGAGTGTATCATCAGAAACATGACGAAGTTACTGAAATAAAAGTCAATTACCAGTCTGTCCATGTAGTATATGAAAAAGAAGTTGGAAAGATTAAATCTTGCCTCATCGTTAAGCGCTGGTATACCCATGTCAAAAATATTACAGGGGATAAAGAGAAGCACTCACCTACCAAGAGATAGTTATACAATGTGGAAAGACCTTCATAATATTAAAAGTGCTTTCCATCTTGATAAGTCAATTTTATATAAAGATGATACTGCTTTAGTCAATTTATTAGTGAAAAAAAAAAAAAATGCAAAATGAGAATAAGTTTGATCCAATCCTCATTTATAAACCTGTTGGAGAATTATTGCAAGACTTTCCAAATACTAATTAAAATGAATTCCTTTTAGGAATTATGAAGGAAGTTCAACAAGAACTATTGGAATTATACAACATATATCTACAATGATAGATTCGACTCACTGGCTTAATCAATATAGGTTTCAGCTAACTAAGGTAATGGTAAACGATGAAAATCATGAAGGATTGCCAGTTGACACTTTTTTTCTACAAGGGCTGCCATTGAAACGTTTATACCATTTTTCTTTGCAATTACAAAACTTATTCCTGATATGAAAACTACCATTCTCATTTCTGATGACAACTGATGCATATTATAATGCGTGGTAAGTTGTGTTTCAAGATAACTGTAAGTATACGCTCATGCCATCAGTGATAAAAATTGGGAAGGGAAGGTGTCATATGATGTCTGCTGTAAATATTTTAGGCGTCAAATTAAAATTTCCAGTTGCAATTTCTGAAATTCATTTTAATATCACTAACCAAGACTGATTCCGAGTAAAACAATATTTTCTAACCTATGCATCAAAATTTTTTAAATACAATTTAATTTATATATATTTATTTTTCTCATACGTTATATCAGTATGTGCACAGAGATATAATGTATTGGTTACATAGGTTATATGTATGCATGATTCATCTGGATTTTGAAATACGAACTATCTTCTATAAATCAAAATATTTTATTGGACATTAGGAGTAAGACATTTTTGATAAAGCTTTCCCAAGATACGGTCATTTTGAAGTTGAAATTTAGTTAAGCCCGCCTCATTCAAAAAGTGCATTAGTTCACCAGAGATAGCAAATGTAACCAGTAGAATGTTGCAACTTCTAAACCATACAAGAAGGTGCGGTGCTGGTGATTTTCGCCAAACGTGCCAAGTAGCACCTGAAAGCAATTTTTCTGCAGTAATGCCTTGATCTTGTGAAAGCAAGGGTTAAAGAAATACGAAAATATACTTTGTTCACCATTTCACACTTGCAGTACCTTAAAATTTTAAGAAACTATCCCTATATTCAATAAATTTTTTTTACCAAACTGTCAAATAACAGGTGCAAGAGTTTTTAGAGAGAAATATCCCAGGTCAGTGTTATACGCCGTTGGTTATTTCCTGTGTCCATTTACCATGCGTCACACACCTCCTAGGCATCAAATTAGATGACCAGAAATAATTTTACATTCATCAAATGCAATAATTTAGTTGCATTTGATGACTTATGACAGCTAATTTTGAACACTGCATGCCATGTGGAGAGAAACTGGAACTTTAATGTAAATTCAAAGGTGAAAGAAAGTGCCAGTAAAGAAGCTATCGAAGAACAGATAGATACAATTTTTTCAGAAATTGTAACTTTTACAAGCAAATATGTAACTTTTTACAAGCAAATGAATGACTTTATTAGCAGCTTTAGTGTTTATTGGAAAAAAATCATTGGCTATTTTCAGAACATTTACTTAAAACATTAAAACGACCTCAAAAATGGGCTTACCATTGCTATAGAACTGGACTAGACATAAACACAAATATGAAATTGGAGTGCTGGCATCGCCAACTAAAATACGAGGAGAGTGGTGGTACCATTATAAAAAGACTAGTCAAAGCTCTCATCAGTTGGGTGCCAAATGGCAACTAACATTGTTTTCTTAGTTATCATTAAGTTGTATTAAGGTGACATTTTAAAATTTGTATTTACAGATAAAAACACATGCATAAATATAATTACTTAAGATACTAATCCTTTATCTTGTTAGTTTTTCCCATTTTAAAAATGTGCTACACTGATATTTTGACAAGAACGCTAGAAATTTCATTCTACTATTTTATTGCTAGTACCTTTATTTTCATTGCAGATTATTGCACACTACTGATTTCAATGAAATATTTATCTCTCAGTAAGTTATCAATTTAAATTACTGATTATTATAAATTTAATAATTACTATCTTAATATGTAACTCTTGTTTTGTTTAATAATGTATTTAAAAAAAAGGAACCTGAAATAGTAAGCAACCTTCTGCTATCAATAATATATATATATTAGTGTTTTGTTTAAGTGTACTATGCTTATGCTAGGTTAAACAGTTTTATAAGTTTACTATTGCTTCTATGGCAACTCTAAACTTAATTGATAAACAAATGAAATGCATTTTATGTTGGTATTTATTTTAGTGCATTACTGTTTTGAATGTATGTACATAATTTAATATAGTTTAATTTTAATAATTAATAGGAAATATTAAGTTTCAAATACTGCAATAAAAAGCATTGGGTAAGAAAGAATATTTCTGTGTAAGTTTATTTCATTTTAAACCACGTGTTTTATTCAGATATTAGGCTGATCTTTTTACAATGATAAAATAAATTTTCTTATTTCATCAAACATTGTTGTTTATTTTATTATTACTGTTATTTGTTGTTTTTGATTACAGTTTTTTGTTGTTTTTAATTGCAGTTTGTCTAATACTAATTATAAGATTAAGAAACTGCTCAAAAAAGATGCATGAGTCTGGCTAGGCCTAATTTAATATGATATATATGCTGTTTGTTTGTAGTACTGCTATTTATTATTTTCTACAAATATAAACGTAGAATCTTAATTACAAAAGAAAAGAAAAAATGATAAATGCTCTTGCCTAACACTAACATCCCCCCTTCCCTTCATCTGCTATTTTTGCATTATTTTAATGTTTAGGAGCATTTCTAATTGCTTGAACTAAAAAAATGTTAATAAAAAGAAAAAATAAACTGAATAATACAGTCCTCATAGGCAGTTTTTGACAACTTGTTGAAATGGCCTATTTGTAAAGAATGTGTTTGTTGACGTTGATGGTTTTTATTAATTTTAAACGTTTGATTAAGAAACAGTTACTGAGTAATACACAGATACAGAAAATGTTCAGACCTCGGAAATTTCTCCCAAAATATAATCTAAATTTCCTTCAATGACATGAAAATGTGTTTTGTAATACAAAGCCATATATTCTATATAATAAGCATTTAAAAGAATAAGAATACACTGTAATATAAAAATATAATTGTTAGTTTATATTACAAGCATTACAAAGTAACAATTTGTTATTTTCGACTTTCAATATTCTTTTAGTAGAAAATGTAAATTTTTCCAGTCACTCGAAATTTCCCCCTCATTTGGGCATTCGGACATATTCTGCATCCCTAAAGTAATATATAACTAAAGGTAGGTCTTAGGGTGCCTAGATAAAGGAGAGTAACTTCAATTCTGTGATAGAAGTTCATTAGTCAAGACAGACTATCAGCTGCCCGAGGCGATTTTGGAAGAAGCTCCATAGGTTTAACATTGAGGTATTTGAATGAGTCGAAAAAACCATCGTTATCTCCAGATATTAAAATAAACTTGAATTTTATTTCTTCATAAATATGTTAAGAATGATTGACTGCAATATCTGAAAGCGTATTTGACAGAATAATGTTGACTATTAATTTGTTTTATTTAGTTTATTAATTGACGTGATAGACAGATTCTTTTTTCTAGCATGCTTCATGTCTTTTAAATTGATAAAAATTTAAAAAATACTCCATGATTATTGTTATAACTAATTTGTATTCATCTCATTTATTAAATATTTTCTTTTTTCCAATTTTTGTGCTATTTTAAACACAAAAATTAATGATTTTATTATTAAATGGAAGTAGAAAGTTTTGGCGATATTTAATATGGTATTTGGCGAGATTCTTCACCAATGATTTGATGTGTTGATATTTAGAGAAAGCTAAAAGCTTGATAAATGTGCATATTTGTGTGTATTATGTAATTATATACAAGAGTGTTTTAACTAATACATAAAGAGTTACTACTTGGTATCTGACTAAATACAAAATAATGTTTAAACAGGTTTCTATAATCAATAAAATTAAGAATATTTATTTACAATTTTGAAAATAAGAAATAAATATTTAAATCATTGATTTTTTTTTAATGTTAAGTTTTGAATATGCAGAAATTTGTGAATAATATTATTCAAATATTTCACGGAAGCTGTTTATCTTTAACTGTTTGTTAAAATTTTTATTTTGAAGTGGAAAATATTAAACTGAAACAAGTTCTAGAATAGTGTTAATAAAATGTGAATATGGTTTAGTTAAAATATAGTTTAAAATTTAAGCAAATGTTTATTTAAAAAAAAGAAAGAAACAGTCAATTATTGTTATTATTACCATTACTTTGATTAAAAAAAAAAAAAAGTAATAATAATAATTTAAATAAAATTACTTCAGTTTACAAAACGTTAAATCTACATAGTTAAATTTTCTAGATAGAATTATATGGTAGTCATTATGCCTTAATTTTTGTAATTTAGGAATTTTCGTTTAATGAATTTGTGGTTTAAGATTCTTTTTGATCAATTATTTTTCAGTTATTGTTTAAAAAAAAAAAAAAAAAAAAAAAAAAAAAAAAAAAAAAACTTCTTGCATAATGGATACTGTAAAAAGAGATATGATAGACAGGGTTCCCACGGGTCAGGGAAAAGCTGGAAAAGTCAGGGAATTTGAAATTATGAAAAAAAGTCGGAGAAAATTGTAAATATTGCCCAAAAACCTGGAAAAATAATGATACAAGCATTCAATTTATATTGCAAGTTACGTTACTATGTTGTCTTTTATGTCGCGAGCTTTGTTCTGTTTCATACTGCAAGCTATTTTTTATGTCTCGGACGAAATTTTGTGACTGGAATTTTCTAAAAATAGACCTGGAAAAGTTAGGGAATTTTATTTTTGAAATTGAGTGGGAACCCTGGATTGACAAGTTTTTCACAGAACATTATCAGCAGTTTCAGCAATGTACTAAGATTTCTGCAGAGAATAATTTACTTTCACTTTTTTCTATATTCATAAAAAGGAAGTACTGGACTCAGAAACATTTCTGAATTGAGGTTTTTGATGGATTTACACATTTTGAGAAGTTCTTAATACCACGTGACCACTTTTAAAAAATATCTTTATTTCTATGTGTGTGTTACCAAAATTTTGTGGGAGCTCTATATCAAGATTTAATGTGCTAATTTTCATGAAAGTTTATATTTCGTCACACCTTAACATAAACTGACATGTTTAAATTTTTGGGGCATATTAGTTGACAGCTGGCACTTTAAGTAAGCGTGGTAAGAATATACACATTTTCACGAGTGTATGACTTACAGTTATTTGCAGAGATAAAAGAAATATTTATTTTCTTTTCACTTTGAAAAAAAAAATATATATATATATATGTATTATTAAAAAAAAAAAATCCTCCCAAACAATTCTGCCTCGACCTAATTTTTAAAATTTGTTAGAGAGATTGTTTTCCGAGAAATACACACACAGTAAGAAAAAGAAATTAGAGCCTGATGATTACTAAATATGATTAATAGAATTAAAGTTATTTTTGTCTGAACACTTAAATTTCAAAAGAATTATTTTTTTCATTTCTTATTGTGTGTTTATGCATGGAGAAAAAGAGAGAAAAAAATTTCAAAGTTTATTTAAAATAAAGTAAAGTAATTATTTAAAAATAAAGCACTTATTGTAGAAGTTTTGCTTTCTTGGTAAAAAATACATTCAACCAATTTAAATTTATTGTAATAGAAAAAACCTTATATAACTGAATTATTGGAAGTTGTTATCTCATCTTTACATTTTATTAACTCCAGCCGTTTAGTCACGGATCTCTGGCTACATCAATCACAGAGATTCCCTTCTCTGGCAGAGTCAAGGCATGAGATTTCACTTCCATTTTAAGCTTAATCCGACCCATTGTGTGGTATAAAAATACTGATGTATGTAAGTTATCAAATTTCTAACAAATAAACAAAATACTGGCTGGTGGGAGTGAAGAGCATATAGCCTTAATCTAAAAGTCCATGAGGTGAACTGAGTGTTGACAGGATAAGGAAAGGTCATCTGTGATCGACTAATGCCACATGTTATCACTGGAGTTCAACACATTTTTATGGCGGAAACGGCAACTGACATGTAAGGTTTTTTTTTTTTGCCGCTCAAGTGTAAACAATTTTTTTTTGGCCGGTACTGTAATCTTGACCTTCAATTAGATGCAATAATTACCCTTGCCAACAGTTTTTTTTTTTACCCAGCCACTGTTTTTTTTTTTTTTTTTTTTTTTTTAGGAAAGTTTCTTTATTAAATTACTCTTAACTTAATGTATTTTTTAAATTGTTACTGTTTTATTTATTGAGCTAAAAACGCACTTAATTCAATTTTTGGCAGTTATTGGTTTAAAAATAATTATTTTAGAAATAAAATTTTCAGGATACAAGAACTAATTTAATGTTAAGTTTTCTGAATGTGAAATTGAAATTTTAAAAAATACATTAAGTAATGAGTAATTAAAAAAAAAAAAAATATTTATATAGAAAAAATAGAAATTTAGGTGTGGGTGAGTATAGTTATCGTATCTGTGCTCTTAAAATAAATCTTAGTATACTTACTATACATGAAATATCCACTCAGTATATGATGATTAAACAAAATAAAGTGGTGACTTAAAAAGATTAAATAACTTTTCACCATCTTTTTTTTTTCTCCCCATGACCTTCATAAGTGGGAAACAGGAATATAGCTTGAGGGGGGAGTGTCTATCCCCCCAATATTTAAAAAAATAGGGCAGTGTATGAGATTTCTAGACACTATTCTATGCCTTAAAGTTTATTTTAAAGTGGAACAGGATTTTATTAACCTTTTCAGCATCATTTCTGTTTTTTTCCGACACGTATTCAAAATGAAAGGTTGATTTACTAAATTTTAAAATAAATACTGCTTTTTTTCTAGAAAATAACATAAAAGAATATCTGTACTATATAGTATCATAGTATTGATTTTATCATGAATTATTAAAGGGACTAGCTAGCTTCGCCTGCTAGCGGGTCACTGTTATTAAATGAGTTACTAAAATTAAAGAATCACATTTCAGATTAGCAGACTTTCCCAGCTTCGCTGATCATTATATTGAAATGAAGTCTCAAAATGCCATATCATTAATAATAAAAAAATCAGTCAAAATCTAAGTTAAAGTTCTCGATACCTTCAATAGCGGTTTTGCCACTCGCCACACTTCACAAAATCCCTTTATAGTGCATGTTGCATATACATACCTAACCCACGTATTAAAAAATCGTGATTCTAAGAATATTTGAAGCAGAGAAGGGGAGATAGGGTAAAGTTTCACAAAATCACTTTGTAGCGTGTGTTGTATACACATAAACAGTTCACACATCAAAAATTTCTATTCTCAGATAGTTTGGAACAGAGTTACGTGTGAAAACATGTTTTTAATCCCCCTAACCCTCAAGCATTTCGTGATAGCACGAAATTTCAAATAATCCCTTTGTAGTTTGTGTGTAATGAGCACATAACCAATCGACCTATCAAAAAATCGCTTTCCTGAGATAATTTGCAGCAGAGTTGCTCTTTAAAACGTGTTTTTGCCCCCCCACTCCCCGCCCTTAAAGGGGAGAAAAGAGAAATTTCATAAAATCCCCTTATAGTGCATGTTGGGAACGCATAACGAGCCCGCACATTAAAAGTCACCTAATGTTATGTAACGTGATGTGAAGATAACAATAAATACTCGTTCTTTCATTCACAAACCAAAACTATATTAAACTTACAATACACAGATTTATGCGTTGAAAACATAAGTTGTGATAAATATTGCAATTGAATAATAAACAATATAATGTTAAGTAACAATGCGAAAGATAGCATGCAAGCTACCGTGCGGATGAAATAGAACACCTAAGATAGTTTGAGCAGAGTTGTGCATGAAAACATGATTTTGCCCACCCCCACCCCCCAAGGGGGATAAGGTGGAATTTTGCAAAATCTACTGTAGTGTGTGTTTTGAGTACCCATAACCAATCGACATATCAAAAAATCGCTGTTCTGAGATAATTTTGAGTAGAGATACTCTTAAAAGCGTTTTTTGCCCCATTCCCCACCTTTGACGGGGGGGGGGGGGAATTTTCGTAAGATCCCTTTATAATGCGTATTTGGAATGCGTAAACAACCCACATGTAAAATTTAATCTTACTGAGATAATTTGAAGCAAAGTTATGCTTCGAAACATGCTTTTTGCACCACCCCCAAGGGGAGAGGACGGAATTTTACAAAATCTCTTTGCAGTATGTGTCTTGAGTACGCATAACCAATTGACATATCAAAAAATTACTATCCTGAGATAATTTGGACCACAGTTACTCCTATAAGTGTATTTTTACCCCCCCACCCCACCTTTAAAAGGGGGGGTGGAGGATGAATTTTCATGAAATCCCTTTACTGTATGTGTTGGGAAGGCATAAACAACCAAATATACAAATTAATCTTGCTGAGATATTTGAAGCAAAGTTATACTTGGAAACAAGTTTATTGCCCCCCACCCCCAAGGTGGAAAGGGGGGACTTTCACAAAATCCCATTACAATGGGTGTTGGAGACACGCAACTAAAGCCACGTTTAAGCCACACACTAAAATTTGTGACCTCAACTCATAGATTTTTTCGGATGAATTTAGCACTAAAAGGGGGACACAAATTTGCCCCCTCGTAACTCCCCCCCCCCAAAATCGAAAATCGCAAAAAAACAAAAATCAGCTTTTGGAAATATTCTCAAGGAGACTCTTGACGATTTTCTATATATTTCTGCTATTATTGGTAGAGTTTCACTCAAAAATCCCTATTTTGCTAAATTTGCGTTTGAAAATCGTTTTTACTCCCCCACCCCCCTTAAAAATCCAAAACTCCAAAATTGCAGTAAATGTTTTTTTTGCACTCGAGTCTAGTCTCTCTCTCTGCAATTTCTTCACCGTGATGCAATTTGGAGCCGAATTATGGCTATAAGGGAGTTTTCCTTCTGCCCCCAGGGGGATATTTCGCAAAAGCTTGTCTTAATAGGCGTCAGGGTCCTAAAACCAACGTGCTCACCAAAATTTGCGAGTCTTATCTCCCATAGAATCGCTACGGCTGTGTTTAATCAGTGAATCAGTGGTTTTACTCTTTTATTCCCCACCACAGGGAGGTAAAGGGGGGACTTTCACAAAATTCCGTTACAATGGATGTTGGACACACGTAAATAAATCACACACTAAAATTTGGGACCTCAGCACCTATAGATTTCCACGGATGAATTTAGCGCTAAAAGGGGGGGGGGGTGTCATATATACCCCTCGTAACACCTTCCCAAAATCAGAAAAAATCAAAATTGAGTTATTTTACAAATACCTTCAAGAAAACGCTTGGCGTTTTTTTTATATCTTTGAGCTATCACTGCTAGAATTTTATGCAAAAATCCTTAATTTGTTAAATTTGCCTCCGAAAATCCTTTTTACCCCCTCTCCCCCCCTTAAAAATCCAAAATTGCAGAAAATGATTTTTTTTGTATTCAAGTTTAGTCTCTCCATCTGCAATTTCTTCAAAGTGAAGTAATTTATAGCCTAGTTATGCCTATAAAGGTGTTTTTGCCTTCTGTACTTCCGAAAATCTCATTTTTACCCCCTCTCCCCCTTTAAAAATCCAAAATTCCAAAACCGCAGAAAATGATTTTTTTTTTGTATTCATGTCCAGTTTCCCCATCTGCAATTTCTTCACCGTGAAGTATTTTGAAGCAGAGTTATGCTTATAAAGGTGGTTTTTGCTTTCTGCCCCCCTCCCCAGGGGGACGGGGAGGTATTTTGCAAAATCCTGTCTTAATGAGCGTCAGGGTTCTAAAACCAACCTGCTCACCAAACATTGTGACTCTATCTCAATGTGACTCTCTCTCCATAGGATCGCCACGGCCGTGTTTAGTCAGTGATCAGTGAGTTTACTCTTTTATATATATAGATAAACTGGAGTGAATGATTGATTTTTATACCAACTGATATATGAAAAATACCAGAGCCGGGAATCAAACTCGGGCTCTCTGCTTAACATACAGATGCTGTACCACTGAGCTATGCTGGCTGATAACCAGCTCGGCATTTCTCACATAATACACGTTGGCAAGGTCACCAAATTAGCAAATCAGCTATGTCAAGTGAAAATATTAATCGTGGCATAACTCCAATAGACCACGAAATTTTAATTTGAAAATTTCAATCATCAACCTTGAAAATTTATTTCAGATAAGCTGGAGTGGATGGTTGAATTTTATAGCAACTATGTGAAAAATACCATAGGCAGGAATCAAACTGGGGCGCTCCGCTTAATAATATTCGTTGTCAAGGCGTACCAGCTATGTGAAAAATACCAGAGTCGGGAATCAAACTCGGGCCCTCAGCCTAATAATATTCGTTGGCAAGGCGTTGCCAACGAATATTATTAAGCAGAGGGCCCAGGTTCGATTTCCGGCTCTGGTATTTTTCACATAGTTGGTATAACAGTCAACAATCCCCTCCAGTTTATATGAAAGGACTTTTCGAGGTTGATGAATAAAAATCTCCAAATCACTTATTTTTTTTTAAGTCAGAAAAAATAAAAAAAAGTATTTCTGATTGAAGAAAAAAATCTCACTTCAGGTCCTATTACCTTCGGCAGTGCAGGCCCATGCACAGTACGTAAGCTTATTTAAATTCAACCTATTAATGACACTACTTTTTATCTTTTTGATGATATGGAAAATATGTCTGCTGAAATTTGAAATGCACATGATAATGCCACTTAACCAACCATCCCCATCGGAGGTTAAATTTAAAATTAAACAGAAGCATTGGCATAAAAGAACCAATTATGAATGCAGATGATTTTCATTTCAGAAAGGTATTATACTAAATGTTCAAAGAAAGTGATTTTTTTCTGTGAACATGATATCTTTCCAGTTCATGGGGAAAGTTGAAATATAGAAGTGTCACCTATTGGTAAATTTGCATCTAATTTAATCAGCATAATGTCTCATAATGGCCTTTTCATGTATGAAGTTTTGTTTGATTATATGCAACTAGCAGGCTTTGCTGGGCAGTATATTAAAAGGATTTCTTTTTAATTGAATAATTGAAACGTTTAAATAAATATATTTTGATTGGCGACTATTTTCTTCACAGTTTTAGTATGAGATCTCCTTGACAATATCAAACATTTTTTGAACTTCTCGAATCTGTGCAACAAAAGTATTATTAAAACGAACATTGTTGAAAACAGTCAAATAGAAATTTTAATTCTTCGAATATTCTGGAAACAGTTGAAACTGTTACTCGTACAGTAAAAGTCACTATTCGATGAATGGTCGAATCAGAGAACGCACATAAGTCGTTTTCGTAGCAATCACTATAACGCATGTATGTACGCTTCACGCATATGAAATAAAAAAAATCACTGGAAAGCCCTACAACGCTGTGCATGAATCTCAGAACATACGAAACTCGGTTCTGCAGCAATCACTATCATGCATGTTAAAACCAAAAAACATCACTGGATACCCCTACCTCGCTGTGCATGAATCTGAAAACACACGAAACTCGTTTTCGCAGCAATCACTGTCATGCATGTTAAAACCAAAAAACATCACTGGACACCCCTTCCTCAAATCAATGAAAATGAAATTAACCAATCAAGTCTCTCGTAATTCCTCATAACGTAGCTCTAGTTCAATATAAAATACACTCAAATCAATGAAAATCAAATAAACCAATCAGATCTCTCGTACTTCCTCAAAACTTAGATCTAGTTCAACGTAAAATACACTCAAATCAATGAAAATCAAATAAACCAATCAAATCTCTCGTAATTCCTCATAATGTAGGTCTAGTTCAACGTAAAATATACTCAAATCAATGAAAATCAAATAAACCAATCAAATCTTTTGTAATTCATCATAAGGTAGCTCTAGTTCAATGTAAATTACACTCAAATCAATGAAAAACAAATAAACCAGTCAAATCTTGTAATTCCTCATAACGTAGCTGTAGTTCAATGTGAAATACACTCAAATCAATGAAAATCAAATAAACCAATCAAATCTCTTGTAATTCCTCATAACGTAGCTGTAGTTCAATGTAAAATACACTCAAATCAATGAAAATCAAATAAACCAATCAAATCTATCCTAAGTTTCTCCATTCTGCGTCATTATAGAAATGGGAAGTTTTATTTTCATATTTTTATTAATTAAAAGAAAACTAATCGAAAATTTGAAAATCTGACTTTGATGTGCACAATGACCCTTCGGAGGACACCTTTGTTAAATCATGTGACTGTCCGAGCTACCGTTTTCGAGAACAGTGAAATATACATATATATATGTACAAATATTGCTCACTTAATAGTATAAGATAGAACATGAGCTATAGCTTAGCCTTAAATTAAGGAAATTGCTATACAGAAGCACCACCTGGTTGAGTGATTGGCACCAAAATTTGACGTATGCTCATTTGTGTCAAGGTGGGCATTTCCTTATAAATTTATATGCAATTCTATTCAGTAGTTCCTGATATGTAGCCTTCCCTGAAATTGCAGAAATCAATGAATAGCAGCGGCACCCTTTAAGCAATTTCCACCAAAAGCTGATAGATACTAATTTATGTCAAGGTGCATCGACATATAAATTTATATGCAATTCTGGGCAGTAGTTCCTGAGATGCATTTGTCAAATTTTTTCTCTTTCTCTCTCACACACACACCGAGAGACATTTTCTAAAAATGGTCAAGTCAAGTTCTGAGGTTCTGAAAATGTGTAAACCCATTAAAAACCAGAAGTAAAAAATGTTTACTAATCCATTGTTTTCCGCTATTGAATATAGAAGAAAGTAATGAATAAATGAATCACATATTTAAGTTTTCATTTTATTCTCTATTCAATAAAAGAAATCATTGGATTTGTTAAAATTTTCGACTTACAGAACAAGATCTGACCATTTTTAGAAAATGTCTATATCTAGATGTATATGACAAAATTTTATTCCAACTCTATATCAGGAAGTACTGCATAAAATGATATTTAAATTTATATGAATTTGCATCCTGACATGAATTAATACCTATGCCTATCAACTTTTGGTGCCAGTCGCTCAACAGGTGATGCGTATATGCAGCAATTTCTGTAATTTCAGGGATAGATCTCAGGAACTAATGTGCAGAATTGCATATAAATTCACCTTGACATAAATTAGTGCATATAAACTTTAATGCCAATCAATCAAAATGTGCCGCTGCTGTACAAAACAAATTGAAAATTGAATGCTTAAAAGTAATTACATTTGTAAAAGAAAAAAAATATATAGATATATACTATATAGTGTTTTAGCACCTCAATTCTCTCAATATAACAGCTGTTGCGACTAAAAGACAGAAAAAGTTTAAAAATAAATAATTTTTCTTCGATTGAATAATACAAAGATTGCTATATAATTATATTTAAAAAAGTGACTGCATCAAATTCCGTCATAAAGCAACAACTCTATACAAAATCAACACGCTTAACAACAAATCAACACACTTCATTAAAGGAGTTGGTTTAAAACAGTGGTTCTCAGCTGGTGTGCTATAAGAGGATTTTAGTTGCACTTTTAAATTTTATTAAGCTGCCAAATTTTGACGAGTAGAGATATTTTATATATTTGTTATGTATTCATGCATTTGTTATGAATATTTTCAACAGTTGTGCTTTGAATGTGGATGATTACACAAAGTTTGATAGTAAAAAATTCAGATGAATTAAAGATCTTTATATTAAAGTGCTACCAAAATTTATGCCTTTTGTAATTCATACATAATAACTGTAATTTTTTTTTTATCTTTTGCAGAAGTAAACAGCCTACAAAAAAAAAAAAATTGTTTTGGTTCATGTATTTGGATGTATAATATTTTCAAAACTGCATTTTATAATGATTTTGTGCTTTTAAACATTTTTTTTTTTTTTTTTTTTTTTTTTTTGTATAAATTTAGAGCAGTTTTATTTGCTAAAAAACTGGTTCTGTTGTGCAATAAATGAAACGTTGCAACTTCTAGACGATACAAAAAGGATCCATGCTGGCGATTTTTGCAAAACACACCAAGTGGCACCTTAAACAATTTTTTTCCAGTAACGTCTTCATCTAAGGACAGTGAGGGTTAAATTACATTCTGTCTTGATAAACTTTTATATTAATTTCATTGTTTACATTTCTTCTGAGTGAGGATTTCTGGGAGTCTACTGTATATATATTTTTAAGCATTGTCTCTAATTTAGCTAAATGTATTGAACATAAATTGGCAATATATTGCAGGAAGACATGAAAGAAACATGCCAAACTGTTGATTGGCATTCTTTAAAGAAAAAAGTGCCTTTATTTTTCAATATTTAATTCAGCATTTTTTTACTAGTATTTTCTTGACTAGTTTACATTAACATATAAATATATATTTTTTTTTCCCAATGTCCTTGAAAAAGTAGTTTTGACTCTAGGATAATTTAGCAGGGTGCAGTACCAGCAGGCATTTTAAAGCATCTGAACAGCTGGTGGCTCTTCCTGAAATTTTAAGTGTATAGAGGCTTTAAAATATTTTTCTTTACATTGTATCTTTCTAGGAGATAGTTTAGTTGCAGTGCATGAACAAGTGAATATAAATAAAAAATATATAAACAGTTTACTTTTGTCTCAAACATGGAGGATAAAAAAAATATGGAAAAATTCGGCAAGTGTAATAAAAGAAGAAGAAAAAAAAAAGAAGGCAAATATTGCCTTAAAAAAATTATGCCCTTTTTATTAAGTTTTACTCAATTACTCTTTTATTCTAGAATCAGCACTTAAAGAATCAAACTTTGAAAATAATTATAACAAGCATTAAAGTTGCCCTAAGAGTTCATCCCTCTTTTCTAAATGTCGAACATAGTGTTTAATGCATTTTGTCAAATAAATTAGTTCAACAAGCATTTATCTCATATAGTATACGATAATATAAACATTAGTTTTGAAAGTTAACTTATGTGTTTAATTGTTTTGGTATTTAATAACTAAATTCTGAAATGTCGTTTTATTGTTATCTATTTATAGATTAATTGTTTACACAAATATAAAACACTGACTTGTATGTTTAACAAGAAATTCGCTTTAAAGTTTTTATCGTTTAAGAGATTTATTAGATTAACAGCTCTTTCGAAACTGGAAAAAAAAAGATCCAAATACTTGATCTAAAGCAAAAGTATTTACATGATATACGTAAATTTGTGACACAGCAACCTGATTTACCGTAGCCGAAAGTAGCATTGCACCGTCAACATCATTTATCATTTCCTTTCCTTCCGTGGGCGTAAAATCGACTGCAGTAAAACAGATTCATTCAAAAGATGAATCGTTCTCTGAATCATCCAGCACAAAACTCCGGCATTCCTTCAGCGCATGCGTAGTATGACTGCCGTAAGCCCATTAAAGTTACGGCTGCCGTAGCTTTAACCACAGCCTTCTTTAAAAAACTATCAAAATTCCTTAGGACACTGTGTAGGCAACGAATGATTTTCTTTTATCAATTGACATAGTTTCTATTAATTATCTGCAAAAAAGTAACACATCGGCTTGCGAGGATCGAACCCACGAGCATCGCGTTATCACAATGAAGCTCTAACTAAATGCGCTAACGAGCGACGAAATAGGTTGTTTAAATTTACGTTAAAGTGGAGGCGCCTTTTTTTCAGAATGACACAAAGACACGATGATAAAAATCCAATTTCAATAAAAAGCTTCTAAAAGAATACATATATATATATTTAACTTTATATTTTGTGATTTTTAGTATCTAAAAAAAGGCTTCTTTAAAAAAACTCTTCAAATATTCTTAGAATACTGTGTAGACAATAACAAATTTTCTTTTATCAATTGGCATATTTTCTATTACACATTTCATCTGTAAAATTTAGCACATCGATCCTTCGGGGATGGAACTCACCACCATCGTATTAGCAACTTGATGCTCTAACCAACTGAGCCAACGAGTGATTATAAAGACTGCTGATATTTACTTTAAAGTTGAGGTGCCTTTTTTATTAGCGTGACATGAAGACGCGATAACAAAATACAATTTCAATAAAAAGCTTCTAAAAAAATGTTTATTTATTTCTTTATTTTTATTTAAATTTTTATTTTGTGCTTTTTAGTTGCTAGATAAAAAGCTATTTAAATGAAATCTTCAAACATTATTAGGATACTGTGTACACAACGAAATATTTTATTTTATCAATTGACACTTTTTCTATTAATTATTTGCAAGAAATAACATCTCGGCAGTGCGAGGATCTTACACACGACTCTCGCACTATCAACATGACGCTATAACCAGATGATTCATTAAAAGACACAATGAGTTGCTTACAATTTTTTTTTTTAATTATATATATAATGGAAGCGTCTTGGTTTTTTAACGTGAGAAAAAGTCGATGACAAATCCAATTTCATATAATAGTAATATATAATATACATATATACATATAAAGCTTCTAAAATTATTTTTTATGTATTTTTTACTTAAAACATTTTATTTTGTGCTTTTTTAATATCTAAAATGTTTTGTGTTTTCCAATATCTAAGTAAATAAAAAAAAAAAAAAATGCTTCTTAAAAAAACTCCTAAAAAAAATTCTTAGTGTAAGCAACGAAAAATTTTCTTGTATCAATTGACACCTTTTCTACTAATTATCTGCAAAAAATAACACGCTGGACCTTCCGGGGACCGAACTCATGACCACCGTGCTACTAACTGGACGCTCTTACCAACGGAGCCACAGAATGACAAACGAAATAGTTTATATTTACATTAAAATGAAGGCGCCTTGTTTACTTGCGTGACACGAAGACACGATGACCAAATCAATTTCAATTAAAAACCTTCTAATATTAAATTACGAAAAAAAAATAAGTATTTATATAAAAAAAAAAGAATTTTTGACTGTGCATGTACACGATTAAAATTTGCATAGTTTACTAGTGATATGTATTTACGTACTTTTATGAAAAATATCTTCAAAATTCCACAAGATACCGTTTTAGAATTAAAAAAAAAAATTCAACGTCTGTGTAAAAAATAAATAAAAAAGAAAAGGGGTGATTTTATGAAAACTTCTTTACAATCAACAACTAAGTGAAAATAAAAATTTGAGTAAAACTCATTGTCGCTTTTGGAGGATCTGAGCGCTTCAATTCATTCTCTTAATGATACTTTTTGAATTGTCAAAATATTTGTTCGGGATTTCATATAGTTTGCTCATTAAAAATGGCTCATAAATTATTGAAATGAAATCTTCTCAAAGCTCGCGCATGCGCAGTAGAAATGCTCTTATTTAATTAAGATATATAATATCTTAATATTCTCATAGCAGTATGTTGCATCTAATGGTATATATTAAATTTTTGTTAAAAATTACACTGAATTAGATTTAATGGTTGCGGTTGCAAAACAAAATATCTACCTATATTATGTGTGTGATTTCCATTTTAATCTTGTACCTATTCAACATTTCGACGTTACCCTCAATGATGTGTTTGAAGTTTAAGACTTACTGGTAATTTGGAAAACATATTTTATTGTAAACATTAAATATTATCTATAATTATCTTCAATAAGCATTGATAGTGTATTTAATTCTATTGGCTGCATGGATGTAATAGATAATTCTAAAAAAAAAAAAAAAAAAAAATCAATTATGTATAGCCATATCACTATTTCTCTGAAAAAAGGCAAGATATTCTATTTTATTATCATTATTATTATTATTATTATTATTTTGTGTAATATTTGGATTATTTTGATGAGATTTGTTGTTTATTTATTCTTTCTAGTGCGTAAGAGGGTTCATATATGTGATTTTTTCTATTTTAGCCCTCATGAATATTTATCAAGGTTGAATATTTATAATAATTTTTCTTGTAAAATGTTTAAAAACAAATTTAATATACATGATGGTCATTTAGAAACTTAAGTCTCGTTACATAGCATTTAAATCATTAGACAAAAATTGCATAATTTTTAGCTTTTTGGCTTTATTATATCATAAAGCTTTGGTTAGAAAAGTACTGCAATCTTTTTAGCGTAACTATAAAACAGGTTTATTTCAAATTTCAGCAAAATGTAATTTCACTGAAATGCATTTCTTAGCATTCTTTAAGATTCATGTCCCTTTAAAGTAACACAGGAAGCATGTTTAAACATACTTGCCAACCTAACTCGGAAATTTGTTAGACTGCCTTTTTTCACCTATTTTTTCACACCAGTCATTTTTTAGACTACTTCTCTTCTTATTTAATCGGACGTATATTTGAAGAGAATCACTCTAAAAATTAAGTGGTGTACAAAAATGGACCGTAACGAACAATCTTCAGGGTTAGGTCGATAAGTATGTTTAAGTATAAACATAACTTTCTATTTGATAATCCTGATCTTAAGTGACATGCATATTATTTTTAACGTTTATTAATCTTGTCACATTTTAATGTTGAGACCATGGAAGGTCATCACAGTTTTAAAGGTGAGCTGGATCCAGCGACTCCCGGTGACCCAATAGATGGGAGTTTAGAATGCTTCAACGCCAACAGTCGGCGAAGTTTCAGATTAAGTTGGGATGGTTTTGCGTCAGCATAGAGCTGCAACGAAGGAAGTAAATTGTGGAGTGTAAGTGTATATGAACAGGGTTTTGGAAGTTTTGTTAAACTAAGTGTTTGGATTCGATTGAGTTAAGGGTAAATATGAAGGTATTATTATTAGAAGGTTGGTGTAGATGAGATTATTTTACGCTAGCGCTTAGTGATTAGTAGATTAGATTGTGGAGATTCTTATTTTGGCGAGTATTGTGTTGTTGTAGTTAGAGTTGGATTGAGTGGAAGAATAAACAATTTGCACGTTTTCTGATTTTATTCTTATACAATAGAAAATGAAATGGTAAAAAAATAAATACATTTTCTTTATTTGAAATCTAATGACTGATTTTTAACAATTTTAACATCGCACTATTTACCCTATCGAGAAAACGCAGTATAATATATCGTGACGTCCATCTTTATGACAACAAACGGAAGTAATCGTTGTTTACATTCGATTTCGTGCTTTGCTTTGCTTCTTGAATCAGTGAAATGGGTTTTGTATGTTATAATATTGACGGATATTAAATAATCGTAGTATAAATCTTGTATTGTACCATTGTGCACTAATACAACGGCTAATGCTTCTTAAAAGTTATTCTTTAGCGATCCACGTGATCCTATTAATGTAAACATTGGACAACTGCCATGAATAGAAAACAATTGAAAATAATGACGATGAAAAATGATTATAATGACATTAAATGGTTATAAAATGAAAACGAAATGCTCAGACATCACATAAACGATTAATAATTACGAAACTTAAAACGAATTGATGCTTAGTAACCAGGCTAACAAAATGTAAACATTGACGCATCATAAAGTGTAACGTGAGGCAGCGTTTTGAAGTCACGTGATTTTTGGTTAATTTTAAAGTTATTTTTTAAATTAAAGAGAACTTTTTTTGCATTTTTAATAATGTTTTTGAAATTTATGGGCCTAACTACCAAAAAAAAAAAAACTACCAAAAAAATAGGATTTTGTTCAAATCTCCCATGTGTGCAAACCCATAAGGTAGAGAAAGTATTGGTTTTAGGTCAAATTTTCGAACACGAGATTTTGTTATATTTACACGTTTTGAGGTCCCCTGAATACGAAAATCATGTTTATAGCAAATGGTCTGTGTGTATGTCTGTGTGTCTGTGTGTCTGTCTGTTATCAGCATATCTCAAAAACAAATTATGGCAGAAAGTTCAAACTTGGTATTCTAAATGTGTATCACATAAGGATGCTACAGTAAGCTTTTCGTTAAGATCAAGCAAATGGTTCGTGTACAGGGACAATCAAGAGAATTCTATTACATTACGTCTATGGGGGAAATTGCAGGTAAGTAGAGTTTAACGTCTATAGACTGCACTAAACCAAATGAAACGAATATATATATTTTGTAATAGAGATAGTCAACTGGGGAAAAATTTTTGTGTATGTAGGAGCCTCGCCTCACCCCGGAGGGAAGTCCCCCCTCGAGGGGAGTAAATTTTCATGATGGGTATCTTTCAAAGGAGCTCGCCAATACCTTTAAAACGAATGGTTGAACCCTCGATCTGCGATAATTTAAAACAATGTTATCGATTTTTTTCACTTTTAACAAAAAAAAAAAAAAAACTTAGAAAAAAGAAATCTTTAATATTAAGAATAAAATGGAATTTTTTTGGATATTTAGTGTTATACTACTTCTCTAATATGGAAATCGTCTGCATTATCATAAAAAATAATTTTTTTAAATAATAATTTTAATAAATTATTTTTTAAAACAGAATTATTTTTTAATAACCGAATTAAATTGTACACTGTTAAACAACAGGAAATACAATTTATTGCCTGAATAAATAAAGAGCTTGATTTTCAATAAAATTTTCAATAAACTTTGAACGTAAGTAATATTTATTTTAATAATACGTATTATACATAGTACTAACTACTTTTTTAGTTTTGATAATAAATCTCTTGTTTAATTTTCAGCTTTTTTTTAAATTGAAATGTATATTTATTTCTAATTGAGTGAAATTTACTGTTATGAATATTTAGTATTTATGCCGCTTGTGCATTTGATGAAATTTATTGTATGTTATCGTCATAAACAACTATTTTTGTTTTTAATTAAGAACTTATTTCAGCATTTTCTTTTTTCATGTTATATATGTTTTAACATTGTTTTGTTAATCTAATTTTATGTGCTTCTTCATACTTTGTATTCAGCGCGATGCATATTTTGACGAATGTTTTTGTCAAAATTCTCATCAAACAAACAATGCCGGGTGTATGCATATATGCTTGTTTTCATTTCGTGAATTTTGTTTAATTATTGCCATTCAAATACAGTATATGTAATTGATTTTCTTTTGACCTGAATTTCGAATAGGGTGCGGTAGACAAATATTAAAAGTTGGGAAATAAAGCCCATGTTTGTGTTCGAAGTAATGAATAGTTTATCACTTCTTTTTATTTTAAAATGTTCGTTTTGTTTTTGAATATGAGGGTTTTTAATAATTCTTCGATTCAGCTTTTTGTTGTTGTTTTTATGAATAACAAAAACACTTTTTATTTTTAGATATCTTATTTACATTCGTTATGCAAGGGTTACTATATTCACGGTCATCAAATATGAAAAATACGAAATATTGGATGTGGCATAGTAATTCAAACTTTTCCTCTGTGCATATTTTATATCGATCTGTTAATATTAATTTTAATCCATAACCACAAAATAAATTTTATTGATTAATGATCAGTTTATTTAAAGTTAAAAATTTATTTTGACTCATTCCTAAAATAAATTTTCAAGCTTTTGTTTTATTTGCATTTCCTTTTTGTCAACTTAACAGTAGTTGGGGGGGGGGGGGAAAGAGAGAGATTATCCTATTCATTAATAATGCTATTCATACATATTAGTACTAGATTAAACCAGAGAATATCATGAAAGTGTATATAAAAATTTAAAACAAACCTACCACAATTTCATTAATTATTAATCAAATAAAAAGTAATCGGTAACATTTGAAAAAAAAAAAAAAAAAAAAAAAAACTGCTATTTTTAATCATCAATACATTAAGATATTTCAGAGTAATTAAGAAATAGATTATATTTAAATAGAAACAATTGTTTTATTTAGTTTCAAGTAACATTGAAGAAAATTAATTATTAGTTACATTAATCATAACATTTAAAAATATCTAACAAGTTGTGTTTATCAATAATAGTTTAACGATGTATCATGTATGTTTATAAATTTGAATCATTAAAGATCGTAAATAATTCACATATGTAACCGAAAACTTTAAGGGATCAAACAAAGTTCACATCCAAATCTGGCAAGGAAAATGACATAAATCACAGAATTTCAATTTTGAGTTTGTCATTAAAAAATGCATATGAAGTGCCCCAACATGCATGAAAAACATCATATCTTTACCCCACATTTTATCCACATAAAAGTGAGAGGCATATGCATTAGTTTTAATATAGGTGGTTAGCTTTATAGTGTTACTTTTAAATTTATTTTTCTCAAATGCTTCATATCTGGTTGAATTTTTTTTTTTTTTTTTTTTTTTTTATTATAGGGGAGGGCACGACAAGATATTGTTATTCAAAAAAAAAAAAAAATGTTTCTTAAGAAGCCTAACCGTTAATAATTTTCTGACTGTAAAAATACAGCATTACACTACTACTTATGTATAGTAATATTTCCTAATATTTTTCTGCATTTAATATAATCCACTGTTTATAATATTTTTCATAATTGGTAAAATATTACTAAATGTAAATGGTATTACTGAAAAAAGTTAGCAAAAAAATTAAGTGAAAATCATCCAGCCGAATATTCAGTATTCTTTTTAAAGCTAATTTCTAAAGTGGGAAAAAATTTTTTCATATGTAAACGTAAACAACAGGAAATACAATTTATTGCCTGAATAAATAAAGAGCTTGATTTTCAATAAAATTTAAGGAAGTGTAATAGATAAAATGAATGTCATAACTGGTAACTGGAAGTTTGGTTGAAAAAACTCAATATTCCTTTATTCGCTTGAAATATTGAATTGTACTTGAAAAATATCATAGTGGGTCATCATTTAAAGTTTTAAAAATAAATAAAAAATCTTCTTAAACTTTCACGTAATTTTTATTTATTTATTCATTGTAAAGAGGATTACATTCATTATCCAATACTAACAACAATTAAGAAACGATTTTGTGTTCGCAAGTTATGTTTAGAAATAAAGCAAATCGAAATAAGTAAAAATAAATAAAATTTTTTTAATGAAATAAACCCTTTATGGTCGGAGCCACACCTCACTAATTATCTTGTAAGATTTCTCTGCCACTGGCAGCCAAACCGTATATTATTCTATGGAGAAATTTGTTATGAAAATTACTCATATCTATTTACTAATTTATTTACATTTAATTTTCTTTTAATTTTATGTTTATTTTCAGAAATTTCGTAATTGTTAAATTTGTTCTTATTTTTTAAACACTTTTTACTTTCTTCTATCTTCAATGGAAGAAAGTATTCGATTCGTAAAAATTTTCGATTTCGGGTTTTTGATGGATTTACAGGATTTGACCATTTTTAGATAATGTCTGTCTGTCTGTGTGTGACAAAATTTTGTGGCAACTGTACCTCAGGAACTACTGAACAGAATTTCATACAAATTGGTATGTAGTTGCACCTTGACATAAATAAGTGCTTATCAACTTTTGGTAAAAATCGTCTTACAGGTTGCGTTGCCATCCCGCTTTTTCTAAATTTTTAACATGGTGATATAGGGCAAAAATTTTCAAGATGGGTATCTTTCGAAAGGTCTCGTCAGTACCTTTAAAACGAATGGTTGAACTATAAATCTGTGATAATTTAAAACAAAGTTATCGATTTTTTTTTATTTTTACGAAATTTTTTTTGTTTTTTTTTTAATATTGTTACTGAGTGAATTTGTATAGGAAAATATAGAAGAAAGGCTCGTGGTGGCCACAACATACTAGTTTTTGTTTCTTTTTGAAGTAATATAGGGGAAAAAAAAAAACTAGTATGTTGTGGCCGCTGCATAACTAAACTTTCTTCTATATTTTCCTACGCAAATTCACTGAGTAAAAATAATGTATTAAAATTATTATTTAAAAAAATTATCTTCCATAATAATGCAGGCGATTTCCATATTCGAGAAGTAGTCTAACACTAAACATCCAAAAAAAGTCAATTTTATTCTCAATATTACTTTTTTTTTTTTTTTTTTGTTAAAAATGAAAATATATATATATAACTTTATTTTAAATTATTGCAGATCGATGGTTCAACCATTCCTTTTAAAGATTTGGGGGGGGGGGGGGAGGCGAGGCTCCTACATACACATTTGTTTTTCCCAGTTGATATCTCTTACAAATAGTAATTCTTTTAAATTTCATAATGATTATTAAATAATAATTCTCTTTATGCACATTTATACAAAATTTTGCCCTGTATCACCATGTTAAAATTTAGAAAAAGTAGGATAGCAGTGGCAGCACTGGCTGTTGGGCGGTTTTTACCAAAAGATGATAGGCACTGAATTATATCAATGTGTAACTAAATATCTATTTGTATGAAATTCTGTGCAGTAGTACCTGAGATACAGTCGCCACAAAATTTTGTCACACACACAGACAGCCAGACATTTTCTAAAAGTGGTCAAATCAGGTTCTACAGCTCTCAAAATGTTTAAATCCCTCAAAAAACCAAGGTCAAAAATTTTTACGAATCCAATACTTTCTACTTTTGAATATAGAAGAAACTAAAAATACTTCGTTCAATTTTTCTTTTCACTTTATAACTTCAAAGTGAAGCAGTAAAAATTCAAGAAATGAATTTGGGGAAAGACAACGGCAAATTTTAATTATTCTAGATTTTTTTGGTAAAAAAATCAGAATTTAAAAAATAAAAAATCAATTCTCATAGCAATTTTCCCTATATAATAAAAGGGGTTTCAGCTGTTGGCAGTGATATGTGGAGGGTCTCTGAGAGCTACACTATGTACACAGACAACTTATTTATATACAATATTCAATCATTATACATGTATTAACAGTCACTAAAAATTAACTTTCTAGCTCTATACATGTTTAAAAAACATTAAATCATAATTTCTATGTTTTTATTAATTTCTTTTTGATTTGAAAAATTATTCATGCTTTTCTTTGAATAGTTTTACTTACTTGTAGCTAGTAATGTAATAGTTTTTATTTTACAAAACCTTCGTAATTTAGAGACTGAAAATTTTCAATTTCAAAATTTTCCAGAAAACCCACATCCCTACCAAATATAAAAAATGTAAAAGAATAAGTGAAAGTATTAAGATCGTAATGAAGATATGAATTTTGTTAATGGGTAAAGTGTGAAAAATTTTTCCTGATTTCAAATGATATTTGTTAAGCCTAAGTAAGTATTTTTTTATGATTTATAAATATGGAAATTGAAATGACTTTTCCATTTATAAAGACCTCCATGACTTACTAGTGAAAATTTGTATTTTTTTTTAATGTTTTGTGTAATTCATAGACGGATTAAGTTACCCCCCCCCCTTAATCCACATGTAGTAAGTAGTAATTAAATGATCATATCCATATCCATATTCTTTTTTTTTTTTTTTTTTTAAGATAGGATTAAGGGGACATGCATTATCAATATTTTTCTTAATTCAATAAGAAGTTAAAAAAATATTTGTGTCAGGAATTTTGTAAGTGGGATATAGTTAAATTAATTTCTTTAAAATTAATTACTTGGAGAGAAAAATGGTGTTACATTTTTGTTTATTTGGGAAAGTACTTTAACTGAAATCTATTTGAAAGCTTCAAATATGTGAATACGAAATTTTAGCTCATTCCGTTAAATAATTTTGAGTTATGTTTAAAAAACTACCTGCATTCCCATCTGATTTACACCAATTTCAAATAATTTTAAAATTCGGAGTTCAAAATTTTGAATTTTCATAACTCCTAAACTAACTCTTCAAATGACTTGAAGCTTGGTAAAATGAACCCTAAAACCGAAATCTGTTGTGAAATTTGGCTATTCATATTGAAATTTTTCTAGTTGCAGTGTATGTAGATATGAAGACGCCCCCCTCCCCCCAAGAAAAGTTTAAGAAGAGTATTATTAACTAGATGTTATTCTTAATTGATCAGCGCCCGTCACATATTACAACGATGATTTGCAGGGAAATTAGTTTGGGGGGGGGGTTGATGATTGTACATCTTTCATGAGGGTGTCCCATTTTTAAATTCCTGTAAAAACAATTTTTTATATGTATTGTACTGTTTTTTCCATTTAGGAATTAATATTGAATTTATAATGTATACTAATTGAAAAATGTTTTGTACTTCTAGTTTATCATTTTGCGTTATTTTCTGTCATTAAGACGACTTTTTATTTATATTAGATTGGTACCGATTTTGTAAGATTATATGGAGAAGAAAAAGGCGACTCTTTGTGTTTGCAATTTGGCTTATTATCACCTCATATTATTTTACAAGCAAAGAATTGTGGCTTAAAAGTAGCTGAAGACATAGCTAGCAATTTTCCATTTGAATTGAATGATCCTGAAACAATATTTAGAAGTAAGCAAATTATGTTTGCAGTCTATTTGCTTTTTCTTGGAGGAGGGGCTAATAATAGTGGTTCTACTTAAACAATAATCTGATCCCCCCCCCCCCCCACCCCCAAAGTTATTTTTTGTATAACTTTAACATTGTGTTCATCTTGCAAAATTTTAAAAGTTGTAGCAGTAATTTTTTCTTTATTATATAGAATGTTTATATGCACTATATTTGTTTGCTATAGCATTAAAAAATGTATGCATTTTACAACTGTATTTTGCTAGGATTCGTTTTACTTATCCAGTAAAGTGCTTCACTTATATATTAATATTATCATGTATTCTTGGGATTTTTTTCTATATATTTTGCTGTAACATTTATAATATTCAATCAAAGAAGTACTTTACATATTCTGTTAAAAGAATGAGAGAAAAAATAATATATAATTAGACTTTAAGTTAAAGCTGTTCTCAAATGAGAAGCTGAGTTTCGGGCATACTTTCTGACATTAGATAAAACACTTTTACTCTCGCATATGTAAAAAAAAATTAGACCTACTGATCCAGTTTCCACAAAATCTCATGACTTTTTCCTTTCGGAGGAAAAGTAAAGACTATGATTTTCCTACTTTGACAAATGCAACACCTCTGGAAGCCAGCGCATGCATGAAAAAGTACTTTTTTCCCCCTCCTGAAAAACGAGGCAGTGGTGATTTAGAAATGGGCTCTTGAAGGCCAGATATGTTATTTTCTCTTTTTAATATACTTTTGTTTTACATTAAATGTTATGTGCAGCTATGAGTATAGTTATTTATGAATTCATAGTGTCGATTCTTTAGAACATTTTAGTATTTTAGATGTCTTAGATTTAACCAATAATGAAACTCAAAGAATTAATACAATTAGATTTGTTTTTATACGAATTTTGATTTTGAATCTTAGACGATTTGGGCATGAACAACCGTGCACCTTTTTAAAGCAAATAATTTTCACTTATTTAAAAAATACAAAGAAACTTAATTACTAATATAAAATTAAAGAAACCTTACTCTACTTTACTTCTTTAAATTCTTCCTTAGCACTTGCAGGAGGGGTCACTCCCTTCCTCAGAGGCTGTTGTGTGAGAACTTGCTTGTCTGCTGGTTAATTTGTTTATTCTTTAGAATTCTACAGAATTTAATCTTCAGAATTCTGCACCAGTTACGGTGTACGTCTTTTGCTGGGTCGTTGCCATTACATGAATTTGGATCTGATAAAATTTCGATAGTTTCTCAATGTAAAGCGTTGGTTGGGTTGTTAAAATTTGCTAATTTGCCGACGTCCCAGAAATTTATTTTGATATCTTCATTAGCATTAGTTTTATTTAGTGTGGTGGTTATTTTTCTGAACTTAATGTCTACTATGTGTTTTTTTATTCTGTTTTTAATTTTTCGCTTGGTCATTCCCATATAATAACCGACAGACTTAATATCTTGTATTTCTATAAACTTATACCTTATTAGATAAATCCTTTTTACTACGCAGATATATTTCCGATGCTTCGCATCCATCTTCTACGCAATTAAGATGGAGGCAAAGCATCCAAAATATATCTGCATAATAAAAAGGATTTTTCTAATAAGGTATAAGTTTATAGAAATACAATTTTAGTCCTTTTTGAATAAATTAATGTATAGTATCTAGATTTATCTTTTACAAAAGGGATTTCGTAAATGCCCAGAGTTTCAAATGGATCGATTTTATTGTTTCTTATTGTTTGATGAATACTTTTATTTGATTTTATTGGGATTTTATTTAACATTTATTTTACTGGTGGCCATTTTAATTTTGCTGGATATTCCTCGGTCATAAGAAATCGTGGAGGTAAATTCCAGTGTAGTCTTGTTCTAGTAAGTAACCAACTAGTACATACAAAAATACATCTAAAAGGCAGTTTATATATCAAATTTGAAGAAATTCATTAGAGCTGTTTTTGAGATGGAAACTTCAGATTCTGTTTTAGATTTTCACCAACACAAATTCATCTGTACACCAGAGTGCCTTAATTAGAAAATTTGGTTGTCTTATATTTTTTCGTTTTGAAGATATGATGGACCGAAGATTCCACTCAAATACGTACTTTGACCAGATGCAAAAAAATGCCTTTTTTCGTAGACCTTACAACATGTGAATCAGGTAAAAACTTGATATCGAAATTTTTGACGATACAATGCTTCCATTGATAGTTAGGTAATGGAAGTAAAGAAGTCATTGTGATGGTACTATTGCAAATTTTCTTTGGATTTTTTTTTTTTTTTTTCTGAGGAAAAGTGTGTTTTTGCTTGAATATGTCTATTTTTCCAATAGAAATGAATTTCGATTTTTTTTTTTTAATTTTTTTTGATAAAATTTTTAAAACAAATCATTAAAAAATGCTTTTGTTATTAAAAATTCATATAATAATGTAGCAAATTCTGTTAAAGACTAATGTTTAATATATTCAATTATCTATAATGAAATAATATAAAAATAGATTATTAATAAGTCATTATTTCCCTTTTAGGAATATGCTGTGCTATTTAACTTCTCCCATTTTTATTACCTCAAGGAACGATTGTGAAGCAATCTGGACAGAAAAAAAAGAAAAATTCGTCCAACTAGTGGTCTCTCTTTGGATCATTTTATCCAATTTATTCCTGTATGTGTAATATAATAATGATTTTTTAAAAAGATATTTGTGACCATCCTGGTAGACATACATTTTACTTATGAATGAATCTTATCAGATATCTGCCTCTTATAATTGGCGACAAGGTTTTACATGTTTCTGCACAGTATTGCAAAGCACCTTCTTGAAATTGCAAGAAATCAGTTTAATTTTTCAAGTCCTTCGCCAATCTGAAATTAGTCAGATTGTTTTCTTGAAATTGCAAGAAAGCACCTTCAGATTGTTCCGACAGTGCTTCATCTTTACTGCTACTTGGAACATCTACGAAGTTGCGAGGAACGTTTACATTATTCATTGAATATTGAGTATCTGACTTCAAAGTTTTAAGTAATTGTTCATTAATTATGTCATTTGAATGAAATCTACGCAAATGTCTTTCATAATTATATACTTTATGAAATGTTTGTTTGCAAAATATATGGAAGCAAATAAAATGTTTATTATGAGAATGCCACCTTCTGATATGCCTGCAAAGATCCTTAAGTGAAACCAAATACTTTTTTACGCACTGTACAAAACATCTCAGGAACACAATTTTTAATATTTTAAACCAAAATGTAAATTCTTAGGAAAGAAAAAAAAAAACTAACTTGTGGCAAAATAATCAGCATTATGAAAGATTTAATAAAAAAAAATAACAAAATGAATTAAACTACTTGCAAATTAATGAAAAGAAGATTTTTTAGTTCCACTATACACGATGACACTTCAGCAGAAAATTCACATTTATAAAAAACTTCATTAAAAAAACTGCCAAAAATTTCGGCAATATGGAGAAAACTCCAAATTTAAAATATAGCTTAACTTAAAACATATATCAACAGATTTTAGCAAAGAATTTATTGTTATACAATTATTCTCAAAAATTACAAATGTTTGAATTGGGCTGTATTTGTCTCCAACGCCTAGAATAAATGGCTGCTTTCGTTCACCTCCAAGACTTCTGTCATCTCTCATAGAGTTGGAATAATAATAAAGTCCATCATGAATACTTCGAAATACAAGGTTTCTTTTCGTTTAAGAATTATGAAAGTTCAAAAATTTTAACTCTTAAAATCATTGAAAAGCAGATTTGAATGTGGGTAGTTTTTTTAAATATAACTTAAAAACTAGTTCATAGAATGACTTGAAAATTTGGGATTTTTCATATTTAAAACTTATTTTGAATAAAATCTCAAATGTAATGTATAATTTCTTAAACAGAAATTAATTTTTAAAAACTTAAAATATGTGCATTCACAATTTTAAGTCATTTCGTTAAGTAGTTTTTGAGTTATGTTTGAAAAACTACCCGCATTCCAATCTGTTTTGCAATGATTTCAAATGATTTTCCCATTAACACTTTGAGCCTTCATAACTCCTAAACTAAATATTAGAATGAGTTGATGTTTTTTCTTTTTCATGGTAAAATAAACTGAGAATACAAAATCTGTTGTCAAAATTGGATATTCATATATATATATATATATATTTAAGTTTTTCTATGTAGGTAACCTCTAAGCTTTTTATTTTAGCATATCTTAAAAGAACACTTAATTCTTAGGTGAATGGCAGTTATCGCGCGTCTCTATGACGATTTGTAGAGGGTATAACGTTTTTTCTATTGCCAGCTGTACTTGTATAGCAATCCTTTTTGTGACGTTTAGAATTGCTTACTTTTTACATTATTTCAAAATTTTTTATTCATGGAAGATAGTTTATATATATATATACATACATATAATTAAAAAAAAATTCTTCATAAAGTATATGCTAAACTTGCACTTTGCATATTTCGTGTTAAGATCCATTTGTGGTAAACAATGATAGACTTTCATTTCATATATTCATACAGGGTGTCCACAGAGTCTCTTTATAACTTCAAAAAAATAAAAAAAATAAAAAAAAAATAAATAAAAAAAAAAAACTTTTTCATAAATGAAATTGAGTTATAACTACTTAGTTACTATTAAAGTTGTATTCATTATTGTTTTGTATATTTTAGATAATATTTTAAAGATTTAGAGGCCCAAGATATTAAAATAACTGCAGATGTGTACCTAGACCTTTAAGCTGAATTTGTAAAAAAACTTTAATAACTGCATCTTAAAATACTGAGCAGATACAAACATGAAAATATTACTTTATTTAATAAATGGCATATTTGAAAAGAGACTTCGAGGACATTCTGTACTGTATTTAGCAGTATTTTGACCCTGTAGATTGCATTTACATTTTACATTCAATTTACTTTTAAATTTTTAGAAGTTAAACATTATTAAAAGAAAATTTTGTTTTAAAATGTGATTCTTTGTGACATTAAAATATGAGTTTTGCTGTTTGTATTTTTCTTGTCAGTAGTAAGAAATATATATTACTTATTTCATGAAAAGCACTCTTGTATATTTTATCTTTGACTGTATAATTTCTGTGCATGCAAGGAATGTATCACTTGATGATCATTATCATTAAAATTATTCATTTATCTTAAGTACATTTGTTTTTATTTTGTTTTTATTTTTATTTATTTTTTTATTGGAAGAGAATTCAGAATATGTTCCACTTTTTTATATTAGAACTCAAAAAGGATCCTTTTTTGACAATAAAAAGAGATATTATGGGCACATTTGCTAAATAAAAATTTTAATAGCTAAGTGTGGAATAACTTCATTAGTCTATATGAGACAAAGGTCTCTAAAATAAAAATATCTGAAACCAAATTCTCTGCAAAATCTGTATTTTTCCATTGACCAATATGATTGGCATTTCTGCTGATAGGTGATAGCATAGCTGCCAACTTCGGTAAAAATTTTCAGATCACAGTGGCTGTGGATCCCTACTTTTGCTACCGTTATTTCTAAATATTATACTTCGTGATTTAGTAAACTTAAAAATTATCAGAAAGAGAAATTATGATGTCAACAGTAGAAAGCTGTCTCCATGTGCTCTGAAAATGTGCAGCAGTTGGCAGCTGTAATAGGTTATGGTTGTCAAGTTTTTTCTTTTACAGAACAATTCTTATAAAAAAAAAAAAAAAAAGTAAAAAAATGATAAAGTGAATTTTTCTACATTTTTTTTTTTTTTTTTTTTTTTTTTTTTTTTTGAGGCCTATAGGAAAGTCTAAATGTCCATAACTCAAGCAGTTATTACAATTTTTTTTTGCTTTTTTTTTGCTTTTAACAATCATAAATTTAATGATTCATCTCTCTCTCACTCCTTGCTCTTTCCACTTTCAAAGGGGGGGGGGAATTAAAACTTGACCAGAGTCTTATTAAAAACCAAATTTCACATTTTATCCATGTATTCTTGTTTTTTTTTTTCCTGTAAACAAAATAGTTATAATACCCTTAAGGCAGTTCTTAATTTCAAGCAGGCTACTTTTGTGCACATTCCTAACTGCACTTTTGTTCTCAAATGTTTCATATTGTTACGGCTTTTTCTTCCGAAAGTTTGTTATCGTAGTGCTTTTTCCAGTTTTTGATAGAGAAACAAGAACTTTCAAAAATGACTGTCAAAGATGGCATTTAGAGTGCTTCTGAATCCAAACAGAGTACTTTTGTACGCATTCTTGATTTCATTTTAGTTCGTAAATGCACCCAATTGTTAGATGCTGTTATTCAGAAACTTTGCAATCGCTGCATTTTCCACTTTTCGATGTCGGCAAAAGATCTTTTACAAAAGACTCAAAGATGCCATTCAGTTCAAAATTCCTAAAGTCTCTCTTCCGTTTGGGGGACATGGCCATTTTCCAAAGATTCATGTCACCCAAATCACTTATAATTCTATATATAATTAAATTATTGTAAAATAGTATGATCAGAAACCACTTTACTGTTTCTACCTGCAAATATCAAGCTTCTATATTCAAAATTAAAAGCAGTTTTCAAATAAAGTTTTGCATTGTCTAGCAAGGTGAAACATTCCGTTTGTGAACAGCTTTAAGTAGAAGAATCTATATGCAGTCCTGTATATGAAACAGTGATGCTACACATAAATTTTAAATGGAAAACATGAAACACATCTAAAAAACGTATGAGTTTGACATTGTTAAAAGGTATTTCATGCAATTCTTGCCCATAGACCGCAATGTAAGTGAATTATTTTGTGTTACTTTAAAAAATATTTGCACCATTTTCTGTTTGAAAACAAGTAGTGTCTACAATAACTTATATTAATTTCATATCATTAAAATGATATTAAACCAATCACAAAGTTTTGTTCAATTCGGTAAATGAACTATAAATGCTACATGTATACTGATTTCAATTGATGTCTAAGTTTAAAAAAAAAAAAAAAAAATGTCTAACAAGGAAACATTCAAAAGGTGTCATCGTCAAAAAATATTGAAAAAAATATATGATTCTACTCTTCATGAAACACCAGAAAACGAAAAAATTATCGGCTGAAATTAATTACAGCGACCACAAAAAAATTATCAAAATTAAGCATATTTGGCGATTTAGCGCTGTTAGGCGATACTTTTGCTAGCACCGAGATTGCCGTGTACGACCAGAATCGTGTTTTGCTTTTCCGCAAAGTACTCAAAATCAATCACCTAGCAGTGTGAAATCGCCAAATATGCTTAATTTTGATAATTTTTTGTGGTCGCTGTAATTAATTTCAGCCGATAATTTTTTCGTTTTCTGCTGTTTTCTGAAGAGTAGAATCACATATGTTTTTTTCAATAATTTTTGAAGATGACACGAATGTTTCCTTGTAATGAAGTAAAAAAGATTGTGAAGGTGGGAAAAAAGAGAAAACCATTATAAATGCTTTTTAATTATGATGGACAAGGATTAAAAATGAGTGAAGATTAAAAATTTAATCAGTATAAAAGTAAAAATATATTTCAGAAAACTCCCTACTTTATAAGCATTTATTATTTATTTTTAAAATCACTCTTTATTTTTCATAGGCTCTAATTATGGAAAATTCATAACCTTTATTCACAATTTATTTCTTCTTATTTTTATCTATTCAAAACATTTCACTGCTGCAATGCAATTTCAGAATTATTTTGCATGTTTTTTGAGAAGAACAATGGTGAATCCTAGCCTCAATCTAGGCATGCACTTTCTCACTAGTAATTTCTTATAATTTTTTCTGATAAGTAGTCTAGGGTACTTTTTTGATTAAATAGAATGCAAATTCTTAAGAAATTTTCAGTGGGAAAGAGTATGCCCAATTGAAGGCAAGATTCATTGTTGGAGAAGAAGGGTGTCTCAAAAATGAGCACATATCTAATTAATTTTGAGTAGAGGGGTATCTTAAAAACGAGCACATGTCAAATCAGTTTTGAGTAGAGGAATGTCTCAAAAATGAGCACATTTTAAATCATTTTTAAGTAGAATAGTGTCTCAAAAATGAGCAAATATGAATCGCTTTTAAGTAGATTGGTGTCTCAAAAATAAGCACGTGTAGAAACATTTTAAGTAGAGTAGTGTCTTAAAAACAAGCACGTGTCAACTCACTTTTGAGAAGGTGGGTGTCTCAAAAATAAGAACATATCGAATCATTTTTAAGTAGAGTGGTGTCTCAAAAATAAGTACATGCTGTATCATTTTTGAGATGATGATGTATTTCAAAAATAAGAACATCAGTTTTTCAAATCTAAGCCATTTTGATTCGGGGCTATTATGAGTATGTGATGTGCTTAAAAACAAGCAATTTTGTCTCGATAATAAGAACCCTGATTTAACAGTGTATATAAATGTACGTGCATTAATGAAACGGGGGGTTGAGGGGGGCGGTAGCCCCCCTCACACACAACTAATTATCATATAAAACTCTCCCGAAGCTTAATTTGAATTGTTTAACAGAGGTTTACATAACATCGTTATCTTACCTCTTAATTCCCAACCTGTATTTATAGTGTTATATTTCAGGGTAAGAGAAAGTCGTGTGAGTGACACACCAGATTATTTTCTTTACTTCGAATAAAATTGAAAGATAATTTTAAATTAACGTAAGATTAATTATATTGTACCTTTATGATATTAACAAATCCATTTAAATTAAATATATGATGACAGAATATTTAAGAATACCATACGAACGCCATATTGGTATTGAAATGTCATTAATGGAAAATATTTTATCATATTTTTGTTATTATTTTAAATATTTTAATAGCTAGTGAATCACATCTAAAATATATGCATCACTTCTGATAACTTTCACTCTTATTTCATAATATAGTTAGTATCCACTTCTTTTCTGACTACATTTTTTTACAGTAATTTTCTCGAAAATGTAATTACGTTTACATAAGAAAGTTACTTTTCTTAAAAATGATATGATTCAAAAGCGAATTCTTAGGACGCTACGGAAAATGTATGCAGTTCTTGTAATCTATATGAAAAATATATATATGTATATGTACAGGTTTATGAACAAGTCTATTTTATTCCAGAACATTGTTTGTAATCGCATTTTTTTCACGCCATTCTTTTTTTTTTTTTTTTTATAGTACCCTTTTCTCTAATAATGAACTACGATTAATTAATAAAAGAAAATATATTTTTTTCTGTTTTGCTTTCATAAAACTCGTGATCAAAGCAAGATTAGGAAATATTTAGTAACAGCATAAAATGTGATTCTGTAGTTATGAATCGATATCATCGTCTATGATACGGTGGACCCTGGTTCAAAACTAGATGGTAAGGCTGGAAATTAAACTTTATTCCTTATTTTTTGTATAATTTGCCTTTCGGACAAATTTTGTTGCGTACGAATATATATTAATATATATATATATATATATATATATATATATATATTATTAATTTGTTGTGGAAATTTTCTGTCATCGTTCTTAATTTATATGTTTTCGATATTTTTATGCAACATTGCTTCCAGAAAGTTATTTTTTTAAATAACAGGCTTGTTTAAAGTCGTCTATACTTTATTTGAATATATCTAACTTTTACATGAAAAAGAATTAAATATAAAACAACAGTTTCTTTTTTTTTTTTTTCTTTACTTATTATGCTAGTTTAAATGATACATTCACAAACCTACAAACATTTAGTTAAATTTAATTAATATAAAACATGTATTTTTTAATAGAAATTTAAGAGAAATTTTGTTCAAAATCTATAGCAGGGCAAAATTACATAGTGAATGAGAAATTAATTTACAATATTTTTCTTGCAGCGTATCAATTTAATACGCTTGTATTAAACTGATATATACAAACATTAGTGTTTTTTTTTTTTTTTTTTTTTTTTTTTTTTTTCTTTTTCAAAATTTGATACAAAATTTGTATTTCAATGTCTCTTATATTGTATAGCTTTAAAAAAATTTGCGCCATTTTTGTTTTTTCTGCTTATTAAATTTTCCAACAAAGTAAAATAATTAATGACTAGCAATTGATAAAATCGTGTATAAACCTTTAATATATTTTTTAAAGAGTTGAAGTGTTTTAGTTATTTAAAATTGATCAGAAGGTATAGTTTTTTTTTTCTTCAATAGGCCCATTTTAACCTTTGTGATAGTTTTGAAATATAACCGTTGACTATCAATACTAATACAATATTGAATTTGAAGTTAGCATACAGAGAAAAGCCGTGTAATATAGACCACCGTCTAATACGGCTATGAGAAAATGTATCTGTTCACCATTAGAAGGCGGAACCTTTCCTTTGCCTGTAGTGAATATTTTTGTTATTCAAAACATGGAGTGATTTGTACAGGCGTGCCTGCTTTTGGACGATTAAGAAATTGTGTTTTCGGTTTATATGATCATTGATGTAACAGGTAGGTTAAAATGAATGCATTACTTTCTGCTATTAGGTAATTGTAATGTAATTTTCACGTTAATAGTGGGAGATGTACTTATTTTCTGAACAATATAGACATGTGTTTTGTGCACACTAATTTTTATAGCGATTTGTGATTAGAAAAAATGTTGACCCGTTTATGCATGTAGTATGAACCATGTTGTGTTGTGTAATATGGGCACGTAGTAGACAAATATACGTTGCTAAATATATTACTATTAGCCTGAAATTTATTTTTTTAATATATTCAACGGAAAGCACGAAGATAGGCCTTCTTAACAAAAGAGGTTCACAAAGAGATGTTTGCTTTAATCTCCATGTGTTTCATGATATATATTTCATGATAATTGATATATATATCATGATATATATATCATGATATCAATAATTGCATATATATTTATATATGCAATTATTAATAGTTCCCAAAGTACCGGTTGATCCAAAAGTCAAGACGAACTTTAAAAATGAATAATTCGAAAACGTATCAAGATACAAATATACGGTTTGCAGCAAATGGATGGAAAGGAAGCCGGGTTTTGTGTGGCAACGAAAAAAAATAGTTCTGTTGGCGGCCAACAGATGGCGGTGTCGGATTTCTGATGTAGGATTATGCAAAGCAACAAACGATATAAAAAGAGCAACTACAGCAGGTAATGGTAGTCGAAGTTTATATGCATCGAAATGCTGTCCATAGTTGAGAAAGACCTCTTAGTTAAACAGTTTTATAAGAATTCGGAAAGTGCCACTGCGGCATTGCGAGCATATCGCTACATGAAGTGTATGCAAGATAGCAAAGGACCAATAACGTCTTCTATGTTGAACAAAATGATGAAGAAATTTGAAGCTACAGGTTCTTTGGCGTCACGTCTAAGAAGTGAACGTCCCTCAACAGCCGCTGCTGTTGCCACAACAGCGGAGCAGACGGTTCAATCCATGTCGGCTGTTTCTGCACATGGGGAGTGCAGTGCTCGAGAAGTTTCGAGGCAGACAGGAGTGTCGTATGGAACAGTCTGGAGAGCACTGCGAATAACTCTGAAACGGTATCTCTACACGTTGCAACATAACTAAGAACTGAAACCTCCTGATTTCGAATCTCGCCTAGATTTTGCGAATTTGGTATTCAATAACATGGAAGAGCAGCACGACTGGCTTCACCGTGTGCTTTGGACAGATAAAGCGCATTTCACACTCTCTGGCGCTATTAACACCAACAATTGTCGAGTATGGGCCACAGAAAATCCACATGCATTTGTTGAGGTACCCTTGCAACAGCCTAAAGTGACAATCTGGTGTGGCTTCACTGCTGATTTAATAATTGGCCTATTTTGTTTCGAGGAAGTTACACAGACGGGTTACAAAACAGTTTCTATCACTAAAAAATACATCCCATTTAGAGACACCTTTAAAAAAGGCACGTGTATCGTTTTCAATTTAATAAATAAAACACTTTGAGACACGTATAAAAGTTTTAAAAAACATATATTTAATTAAAAAAAAAAAAAAATCACATATTTCTAAGCTTTTTGCCCTGCTTTTCTTGGCGAAAAGCTTAGAAATATGTGATTTTTTTAATTAAATATATGTTTTTAAATACTTTTATACGTGTCTCAAAGTGTTTTATTTATTAAATTGAGTTTCTATCACTGTTCAGCGACATGCAGCAATGTTGCAGAACAACATTATTTCTCAAGCAATATGTCGCAAGCTCGACAGGCACTCCAAACAGTCACCTTTATACAAGATGGAGCATGCACCACGTATTGCTTTGCCTGTGCAACGCCTGCTACGCTCAACATTTCGGGAGAACCGAATTTTCAGTCGCTACTTTAATCACGCATGGCCTCTAAGATCTCCCGATCTGACACCATGTGACTATTGACTGTGAGGATTCTTGAAGTCAAAAGTATACCGCGATCTACCGGCATCACTAGCAGCACTGAAAGATGCCAACCGCCAAAATTTGTCTGCCATAACGCAAGAAATTCTACTAAATACTGTGAACGATGTGGTGAATTGTCTCACAGCTGTACTTCTGAATGATGGACAGCACATTGAACAGTTACTGTAGTAGTACTAATTAACTTTAATTAAGCTGACTTGTAAATTGTCAATATTTTTTTTCATTTGTAAATCATCTTTTGTTGAAATAAAACATTATAGCGCCATCTTTTTCGCCAACAGAACTTTTTTTTTTCGTTGCCACACAAAATCAGGTTTCTTTTTCATCCGATTGGTGCAAACCGTATCTTAGTATCTTGATTCGTTTTCGAATTATTTACTTTTAAAGTTCGTCCTGACTTTTGGATCACCCGGTACTTAATCAAGTTTGAACCGCGTAACTATACAATTGTAATGAGCAGCCAACAAAGTAAATTTAATTATTTTATTAAATTAGGTTTTATTAGCATTCTTGCTTAGGTGGTCCATATTACAAGGAACTCCTCTATTTCTAATATTTGTCAACATTTCTTTTTATATTTCACCGTGTGTTCAAAAATATTTATTCAACACATTTCTAAAAGGCTAATAAATTTCTTGCTTTTATTGGCAACAATAAATTAGGGAGAAAAATAATTGTTACAGTAATATTTCACGATCATCAACATAAAATGAATTAATAATAATAAAATAAAATAATTATTCGACAAATTTTGACTAAGAAACCGAAACTTTACATTCAAAAAGAGTTATTCAACCTCTTTGTAAAATACTGTTAAAATCCTCAAAATATGACAATACCAAAGACTTAAAATTTTCCCACATCATTTACAAAATTAAAAAACCGAATTTTACGTTATAATGTGTAACTATACTAACAATAATTTATACGTATACCATTTAAGCTGTATTTTATTGTTTAAAACTACGCTGCTATTTTAGCAGCCTTAACATTATTCCAATACATAGTAGACTTTTGTATCTATTCTTTTAAAATTGCCGGATTTGTGCGCTTAATTTTTCTCAAGATACCAATTTGAAAAATCCATATTATATTGTGACTTTTAAACCGTGACATATAATTACTTAATGTGTTTGTTTTTATCATAAGGGTTAGTGCATATGTTTATTATTATCATTCTTTGATTAGTTGTTTCTAAAAATTAATATGTGTATGTTTGAATTCTAATTTTGTAATTTGATTATTTTAAATTCGAGTTCACATTTTTCGAATTCACAACTACAATAATACTTTGCTATAAATGTTTTCTACTATGTTATATGTTTGTGAAAGTATGTACAGACTTCTAGTAATGCTTAGAATAATTGTTAGTTTTTACTTTATTTCTTTTTTTAATACATGCAATATTTCAAGACATGTATATATATAAATATATATTATATAAATTTTCATATAATTCACTCTACTGTAAGTACGATATATGATATCGAATTATACTTTACTTAATATATTAAACTGTCATTAATGTTTAACTATTACTTTAATTGAAATAATCAATACCGTTAAATGAAATAATGTGGTTTATCCATTATATATTTTACATTTAAAATAATTAAAGGTACACGCATAAAAAATAGTTGAAATGCTGAAAAATGAAAAATGAATTCAAATTAATTAATAATTATAGATATATTAAATGTTTCTTTTATATTATAAACATAAATACGAGTTTCAATAGAAATATTTTGCTCTTACATATTAATAATAAATGAAGAAAGGGGAATAAGTGAAAAGGTATATTTTTAGCGAACAAAATTATAACTTATTATTAAGATTTATAAGTATTTAGCATAAGATATATTTCTTTAATGACCAATAATATTACATTCAAGATGTATGTTTCTAATTAAAAATGAGTAAACAAAGTTTTATAATTACAATTAGAATCATTTACATATTTATGCCAATAAATAAAATTGGTGTGGCTGAAAAAGTTTTTTTAAACTTTTAGTAGTTACCAGACATCCAAGCAAATTTCACCCAGTAATTAATTTGGTTAAGAAATAAAAAATGTAATAGGGTTTATGTGTTTGAGTATTTCTCCTTAAGGGCCCTCTTCACTCACCGCCGTCGGAAGCCGAACCTAATGTTATTCAACGGGAAATTTTTCTTTACAAATAATTTATTAACTAATACATATTTTTAAATTCTGTTTTCACATTCTGAAAATTCCCAGCTATTAAATTGACGCCCCTTTTCTAAAAAATTATTTTATTTTTTTATATTTTATTTTGAAGCTGCAAAATACGAATTTTCATTATGTGATTTTTTTTTCATTTTGCAATTTCAAAATAAAATATTAAAAATTAAAAACAAAAAATACATTTTTAAAAAAGGTCCGTCAATTTAACAGTTGGGAATTTTCTGAATGTGAAAACAGAATTTAAAAATATGTATTAGTTAATAAGTTATTTGTAAAGAAAATTTCCCCATAGAATAACATTGGCTCGGGCTTCCAGCGTAGGTGAGTGAAGAGGGCCGTTAAGTCCGTATGATTTTATAATGAGGCATAATGCAACGAGCACAGTGAAATGGTTATAAATGAAGAGCATGAAATTTGGAATAACAAACATGCTGTATCGAAACTTAAAACATATAACAGTTTTATTTTCTTTAAAAAAAAAAAAAACCTTAATAAATTTTGTGCACTTAGAGCTTGCACTACATATTATATCTAATCTCATCCATACTTCATTATATACACCATGGAAAACATTTTCCATAATAACCATATCTTACCAAAATAATAACATACATAAGATACATTTTGCGAAGATTTATATAAAATTCTAAAATGTATCTAAAATAATGTGAGTCCATAGTCAAAATTGTATAAATTTGTTAATTGTCTCCCAATATGTGATTAAAAAGTAAAAAAAATGTAACTGTACTTTCGAAAAACTATACAAGTTGCGGACTGTTGCCTATATGGTGCTTATTATATTTAAGCTCAAACGAATAAAGTTTTTATGTGTTACTAAATTCAATTTACACGGATGTAAAAAAAAAAAAAAAAAAAAAAAAATACACATACATACAATTATCACTGTAAAAATAGAAAAAAAAAATCATATACTACATATACTAAGATATAACAGTCAAATCTTTTCTTGATTAAACAACTTTCCCCAATAAATACATTTGATCGAAATGCTTTAATTAGAAATAATTAAAAACTATTTACATATTAAAACTTGCAGAGAAATTTATGCGAACTCTGTGTAATTCATTTTTAAATATTATAAGTGGAATTTTTAAGTTATAATGCAATTTAACATTATGATAAAGAGAAAAACATTATGATTTGGAAATGCATGGTTTGTAAGTATTTTTAAAATGATAAAGTACACGTGTATTACTTAAAAATGTTAATAGTAAAGGTAAATGAAAAAAATATTTAAATTTATATGTAAAATGTACATTCGTAAAACTAGAAGGCAATGACAATTTTACGGTATCCATTTATTGATCTAAAAGGAGTTTTATTGAGCTACGGCAAAAATATTTAATATATCTAACTTTTTATTCTCTAGTATATATATCGAGTTTGACATTTTCTATTACCTGTAAAATTTTCTCCATTTTCACAGCCAGTATATTTCATTCTTTAAATACGAAAAATACGTTTAAACGTGTCTTGGAAAAATAATATATTTATATATTTATCCCATTTAAAATATTAAAACATTTTTTTAAAAATTCTTGATATATAATCTTGAAATATATTTTATGGATTTTTTAATTTTTTCTTATAATCATTAATATTTAAAACAATACAATATAACTACTAACAACACATTCATATTTTGACACTTTTTTCTTTGATACATTTTGGTAATTTCCTTAAATTCAAGGGCTTTTGAGTGTGAAAAGGTATTCAACATTGTATAAAGGCTATGTTGTAGACAATTGCGGGCGTCCAGGTTTCACTCCTACGGTTGTTTTTCTAAATTCATAAGGCGTGTTCACTATTAAAAATATATTGGCGTAAAAAAAAAAAAAAAAAGAAGAAGAAAAAAAAAAAAGAAAACGTTTATTCGCGGATTAGGATTTTTATTTTTTTTAAACACTTTGATATAGATTCGGCACATTCGATTGCTTTCTAAAAATGTATGTCTATATATGTCATGATAATGTAATTTCTTTAACTTGGTCTACTCAGCTAAATATTTAATTCCTATCATATTTTTTATTTTTTCTACTTTCTTTGATTTTTACGAAAAATAAAGCACGATAGACTATTTTTTTAAGTTCCACAGCATTTGAATACCTTGGTTATATCTTTATCAAAATTATAACTATAGCTCGTACATGTGTAAATAAGTTACAAATTTAAAATTGATTATATATCATTAAGAATTTGTTTTTATATTTATTTATTACTTTTAATACACTTATTTATTTCCATTTATCATTATTTTTTATCTATAACTTCCAATAGTAATGAAAAAAAAAAAAAATCGAAGACTTTTTAAATGTATAAATGCACCTCTTTTAATGATACCTCATTAAGACACAAAGAAAATATTTCTGATTAAATGTTTATTTTTAATAATATCGAATTACAAGTAAAATCCGAGAGATAATTTTAATAAATTAGGAATCAGAATAAGGAAGAAACGCAGTATGCATTCGTGAAAGTACAGTCGGTCAAAAAAAAAAACGAAACAC